>CM044316.1:4479166-7105833 GCA_024291935.2 Okapia johnstoni | reverse complement strand
GACTTTTCTCGATTCGGTTGAGGGAAATCATAGGAGAAATTTATCTTTCCCAAGTTGAAGACTGGGGGAAGAACAGGTTAGTTACCTAAAACCTTGGTGGAAAGATAAACCCCATCCAAATTCAACCGAAAGTAATGTTTTATCATATTACTGGCAAGGTCACATAACAGACTGTGCCATCCAAAAACTTCTTGAAACTGGTAACATACTCATAAATCCTACTGGGAATTGCTTTCTTTACAACCTCCAAAAACTAAATGTCAAGAACCAACAATTTAAGGAACCTGACAGTCCCATTCATAGAAATCTCCCAAACATTATTACAGCACCAAAGAGCCACTTAGAGGCTTAGAGGTACTCTGATGGTCTTTGTAAACACGGACAGGGAAAACTCTCTTGAAGGTAAGCAAAGGCACTTTAATTCTCATGAGGCGCTGACTCCAAGAGGTTACTTCCTGCATCCAGCACACACATAAAAAGTAACCCAAGGGCCAAGACCATACAAAGGACCAGGTTGCACAAAACGTTAAAGGAGTAAAACAAAAATAACACTTCAAAATACAATGCGTGATCTTGAGTAAAAGAGAGGTCAGCCACACAGTAAAAGCACATGACTCATCCACAGGCCTAAACACAAGTATTTGTACAGTCCACTACACCACAGTGGGATTTCCCATCTTCATCCAAGCCTGGGCCTTAGGGGTATCTCAGTCGGGAGAAGTTGGGCGATTTCCGTTTTGGAGGGGAGGGTCATTTTATTTCGCTGAATCACAACTCCCCCACATCCCCACCCCAAACCACCACCACGCACAATACTGCAAATAGACGAGACGGTGGCAAGGACGCCAGCGAGCACCGACCGAGCAAAACAAAGCACCCAGTGAGGGGCTGCCGGGCCGGGAGTGGGTGGGTAAAGGGGGCCAGGCTCCACCCTCGGAGCACGGCTCCCGCCCCCAACGGTCTCTCTCCGGGTAGGTGTACGGAGGCAGCCTCCTCCCTCCACCTGGGAACCAGCTCCGTTCTCCGCAGAGCTCCGGGGGACAGTCCGGAAGGTGAGGAAACGAGGGCGGGGGCGCGCTGCCCCGGCCTGAGCCAGAGGACCAAAGCTCCAGAGGGAGGGCGCGTCGGGCCCCCCCCACGTGAACACCGGGGCCGAGGCCGCCCCGGGGACCGCAGCCGGGAACAGCGGCGCTCGTGACCACCACGCCAGGCCCGGACTTACCGGGGCCAGGCGCACCGCGAACTCCGCGGCGGCCGCTTCCTCCTCCTCCTCCTCCTCCTCCTCCTCACTTGACAAAATGGCGGCGACAGGAAGTGCCGGGCGCCTCGGCCCGCCCCCCGCCCGCCCCCGGCCACCCGCCCCGCCGCTGCGCCCGCGCCCCCCGCCCGCGCCCCTGCGCGGTCGCCCAGCTGAAGCCGGGGGGCGGTGGCGCCAACGGCGGGGCGCCCGCGAGCCGCTATGCCGACCCGACGCCAACGGCGCAAGCGGTCGTGGCCTGGCGCGAGCGGCGCGGGGACGCGGGAGGCCCGCAGGCCCGAGCCCGCGTCGCCCCGGCCTCCCCGCCCCCGTGCCGCGCCGATGGCGTAGCTGCTGGCGCACCAGCCCCATTACGCAATGCAGGTTACGCGGACCGCGCCGCGGGCCCCAGCTGGCTGCCCCGCGCCGTCTGCTGCCGCGAAGGGCACCGGTCCTCACCTGAGACGCTAGGCCGCACGCCGCCCCCGCCAGCCGCCCGCCGCCGCCCCCTCCTCTTCGGGCTGCCGGCGCGGCGCCGGGGCCCGCCCGCCGCGCTCACAGGCCCCGCTCTGCCGCGGGCACTGCCGGCAGCCGCCGCCGCCGCCGCAGCCCCCGCTTCGGCTCCTCGGCTGCGGGAGAGCAGAACAAACAGCCGTGCCGCCGCCGCTGCCGCCGCCGCCGCCGCCGCCAGCGCACTGACGTCACCGCGCACGCTGCGGGCGCGGTCACGCACTGCCGCCGCCCGGCGTGCGCGCACCAAACGTGACCAGCGAGAGCGAGCTTAAGCGAGCTGTTGGCGGGGCGGTGAGTGGGGAAAGCAGCTGCTCGCGGCCCGTAGAGCCATGAGACCCCCCCCCCCCTCCCTCCCACACCCCACCCCAGACCAAGGGTGAGGGCTGACAAGAGATTTTGCACACCTGAGGTAGGGGACCGCTTCGTCGGAGGGAAGGGACCCCGCAGGCCGAGGGAGGAGAAATCTCAGACCGCGAGAGAGGACCTCTCAGACGAGAGGGGAGATAGTTCAGACCGAGAGGGGACCCCGAAGACCGAAAAGGATACACCTCCGACTGAGAGGGGACCTCACAGACCGAGAGTTGGGATCCCGAAGACGGCAAGGAAACACTAAAGACCGAGCGAGGGGACCTGCAGGCTGAGGGAGAGAGTAGACGGAGGGAAGGCTGAAAGTTGAGCCTGAGGGAAAACATCTGAAAACAGAGGGAGACGTCCAAAAATGTAAGAAAGGACTGATGACAGGCCCTCAAAGAGAGGGAACACAGTGAGGATAAGCTCCACAGACTGATGGGAGAGGCCGGGAGAGACACCTGCCTGAGGGAGGCCGCGCTGCAGGGAAGGCTGAAGGGTGTTGGAGGAGGCTGGAGTAGGGTGGGGCTTGAACGTTAAAGGAGAGAGCTGCGATGGGTGCGTTGGAGTGAGGGAAGGCAGGTGGGAGAGGAAGCTGTTAGCAAGGCTGGGGTGGCATCTTTCTTGGCTGGCTCGCCAGCCACTGGGATCTAAGGACTGGAAGGTATCGGACTCTATGCCAAGGGCGCTCTCCCGGCAGTTGGCCCCGAGCTGACCTCCTTCTCATCCTTAAGACCCAAACCACAAGCCAGCTCCCTAAAACCAAGAGATTAGGTTTAGGTTGCTTACAGTTTAATGTGATAATCCTGTTAAAAATTTTCACATGGGGAGCCATAACCTCTTTTCCCGTTTTGCCCTTATTAACACTCTTTTAGCATTTTAAGCCCCATCTTTTAAAAATAGCAAACTCAGTTCTTCTAAAAAGTCTAGGTAATTAAAAAAAAATTCCCGATGTCCCTTTCTTTCAGAACATATTGATACACTAGGATAGCAGTCAAATAGTTTTGTCTCTCTTATGGGGTTTGCTCCCCTGAGAAACCTGCATGCAGGTCAAGAAGCAACAGTTAGAACCAGACATGGAACGACAGACTGGTTCCAAGTTGGGAAAGGAGTACGTCAAGGCTGTATATTGTCACCCTGCTTATTTATGTGCAGAGTGCATCATGCGAAATGCCGGGCTGGATGAAGCACAAGCTGGAATCAAGATTGCCAGGAGAAATATCAAAAACATCAGATACACAGGTGATACCACACTTATGGCATAAAGTGAAGAGGAACTGAAGAGCCTCTTGATGAAAGTGAAAGAGGAGAGTGGGAAAGCTGTCTTAAAACTCAACATTCAAAAAACTAAGATCATGGCATCCAGTCCCATTACTTCATGGCAAAGAGATGGAGAATCAATGGAAATAGTGACAGACTTTATTTTCTCGGGCTCCAAAATCACTGCAGATGGTGAGTGCAGCCATGAAATTAAAAGATGCTTGCTCCTTGGAAGCATGACCAAGCTAGAGAGCATATTAAAAAGCAGAGACATTACTTTGCCAACAAAGGTGCGTCTAGTCAAAGCTATGGCTTCTCCAGTAGTCATGTATGGATGTGAGAGTTGGACTATAAAGAAAGCTGAGCACCGAAGAATTAATACTTTTGAACTGTGGTGTTGGAGAAGACACTTGAGAGTCCCTTGGACTGCGAGGAGATCCAACCAGTCCATCCTAAAGGAAATCAGTCCTGAATATTCACTGGAAGGACTGATGCTGAAGCTGAATCTCCAATACTTTGGCCACCTGATGCGAAGAACTGACTCATTTGAGAAGACCCTGATTCTGGGAAAGATTGAAGGCAGGAGAAGGGGATGACAGAGGATGAGATGGTTGGATGGCATCACTGACTCGATAGATGTGAGTTTGAGCAAGCTCCAGGAGCTGGTGATGGACAGGGAAGCCTAGCATGCTGCATTCAGTCCATGGGGTCACAAAGAATCGGACATGACTGAGCAACTGACCTGACTGATGGGGTTTGCTCACTCTTCACTAAGGTCAATTATAAATTAATGATAGATCCTGGGCAAAGTAAAGACTTAACTTTTGCCCTTTATTTTAACAAAGCATGAAGTAACAAACTATTAAGTACCAGCAACAAAGGAGGTAATTGTAGTAGGTTCATTAGTAAGGTTTATTCTAATACTGTATTACTGAATATTGAAATTTGTGAATATCTCTGGCTCCTAATGTCATGAACTTGGCAATTTGCAGAAGGTGATGAGAAATGGAAAAAGAATAGGAAAGTACACAGGGATAAATGAATATGGAGTAGCCACCTTTTTTTAAGAAAAAGACAAAACAGAGTATATCCATTTAAAGCTCATCTTCCCCATAGTAGCCTAGTTGCATTATCTACTTAATTTATTGTTGTTGCTGTAAACATGTTTTGGAAAGCATTTGGAACTGCCAGTTTGCAAGTCACATAACAAAGTCTTTTGTTACACTTCATTTTAGACAAAACTATAATATCTAGCTTGATTTACTGGACCTTACTACAGGGCTTTTGACTATGACTGGAAGTCAAATCCAACCTGAAGAGAATTTACAAGCTGTGAAGGCAGTTGCAAAAGCTTTGTCCAAAAATCTTGTAGGACAGCAATGTCTCACCCAAGATCACACATTTACACAGGTTAGAACTCAGATCTCATGACTCCATGAAGGCTGTGTTGTGTTCTCTAACCCAGGAATTAACTCTTTGTTGTTGTGCTTTTGTTTCTGTTTTTTTTTTTTTGCTCGCCTCGTGCATTTTGTGGGACCCCTACCAGGGATCAAATGTGTGCCCCTCCTACCCCCCAATGAAAGGACAGAGTCCCAACCACTGGACTGCCAGGGTATTCCCAATAAATGTTTTCTATAAAGAGCCGGATAGTCAATGTTTAGGGTTTGTGGGCCATGCAATCTCTGTAACATTACCAATCTTTGTAGCTCTGCCATTGTAGTACAAAAGCAGCCATAATTAATATGTAAACAAATGAGTGTGGCTGTGTTCCAAGAAAACTTTATGGATACTAAAATTAGAATTTCATGTAAATTTCAAAAGTCACAAAATGTTGTTCTTTTGGGTTTTTTTTTCCCCAACTGTTTAAAAAATTTGAAAACCATTCTTTGCTGGAAGGCCTTGGAAAAACAGACAGCAGTCTAGATTTGTCCCATAGATTTGCTGATCTCTGCTCTTGAACCTCAAGTTTAGAGAAATGGAAATTTCTTTACCATTATACAGAAGCTATTCTGCTTACATTTTTTTTTTAATTAATAGTTTTGGGAGAGCAGTTTTAGATTTAACATTGAGTAGAAAATACAGAGTTCCCTTACACCTCTCACTTTCCCCATCTTGCAGGATGTGGTACATTGGTTAGAGTTGATGA
This sequence comes from Okapia johnstoni, assembly GCA_024291935.2. Taxonomy (NCBI): domain Eukaryota; kingdom Metazoa; phylum Chordata; class Mammalia; order Artiodactyla; family Giraffidae; genus Okapia; species Okapia johnstoni. The sequence goes on along the minus strand of CM044316.1, from coordinate 7,100,329 downwards.
GCCAGTAGTGACACATTATTAACTAAAGTCCATAGTTTGCATTAGAGTTCACTTTTTGTGTTGTGCATCTTATGGGTTTTGACAAATGTATAATGACACACTCGTCAACCATTATGCTTGCCAATTTTTTAACTCAAAAGCTGCTGAGTCACTTCAGTCGTGTCTGACTCTGCATGAGCCCATAGACAGCAGACCACCAGGCTCCCTCGTCCCTGGGATTCTCCAGGCAAGAATACTGGAGTGGATTGCCATTTCCTTCTCCAATGCATGAAAGTGAAAAGTGAAAGTGAAGCTGTTCAGTTGTGTCTGACTCTTCGAGACCCCATGGATTGTAGCCTACCAAGCTCCTCTGTCCATGGGATTCTCCAGGCAAGAGTACTGGAGTGGGTCGCCTTTGCCTTCTCCTAAGAACAAAAATAAGTTTCAGAATAAAGCAGTATAATTCTGTCAGCCACAAATAGGTACAAGGTGGCTCTAAGGGTCATTTTGGTTTCTACTACTTTGTTCATGTTTATTTGCTGTTTTTGCTTAGTTTCAAAGTATTTGCAAGTATTATTCACTATAACACTTAAAATAATGAGAGTGCTGGAAGACCTAGTGTGAAGAACCATACAATTGCAATTTTGAAAAGGAAGTGATTTTTTTAAGTTTCAAAGTGGAAAGAAAATGCAAGTATTACACATGGAATAAAAGTACTCAAGAGAAAGGAGTCTGGAAGTCAAAGAAGGAATGATAGTAGGAGCTCTTATATACTGCTCATTGCTTGGTTCAATCATTTTAGAATACATTTGGCCTTGTTTGGTGAAGTTAAAGCTCTGCACACTCCATGGCCCACTAATTCCAATCCATGGAAACTCTCAGTGACATACTTAAGAAAGTTCAGCATAGTCCTAAGAGCCCACACTGAAAACAACCCAAATGTCTGCCTGGTAGGATGTAGTATAATGAACAAATCACAGCCACACACAATAGCACAGATGAAACTCGGGAAAACCAAAGAAGCAAGGCATATGTGATGATTCCATTTCTATGTTGATTTCTAAAACAGATAAAAATATGTGGACATTTTTAGGGAAATTATACAATTTCCTGTCACCTGAGGAGCTCTGAACCTGAGATCCAGCATCACAGAGTCCTGTGGAGATAGGAGGACTGCTGCTTCTGCTTCTTTCCTTGATTTGGATGTGTTCTGGGCAAGAACCAGTGGAGTATGGGGACTATAAAGAAAAACAAGTAGGTAATTACCACTGGTTACTCGACAGGGTGATCAGGAAGGGATCGGGGTTGGTAACCGATTTCTGAGGTATAGCAGTATTCTATTTCTTTTCCTTTAAAACTTTTTAGATTGAAAACCTCACATGGCCCTATCGATTCACTTGTGTGTGTGTGTGTGTGGTAAAAAAACATTAGATCTACGCTTTTAAATTGTTACATGTACAGTACATTAACTATAAGCACAGTGTTGTACAGGGGTCTTTTTCATCTTACATGGCTGGAAAATGTTTTGCTTCTTGCTTATGCATTCCTTTGTAATTATTCAGTCAATGTTTTATGCATATTTGTATTATATATTCATTTTTTAAGGGAAAAAAGAATAAATTATATAAACAAAACTGTGCCTAAGTGAAGAGAACTGAACAGAAAAAGGTAATGATGAAGTTGACGTGGACAAACTTCTGAATGTATGGCCAGGAAATAAAATTTTGGTCATGAGCTACTGGTGGTCACAGGGATTCAAGCCCTTGTGGAATCACATGGCATCAAAATGAAAGACAAGTCAAGTGAAATTGCTCCAACTGCTCAAAAATTCTCTTCAGCATTTGCTGAGCAGAAAAGGTTTCTTGACAGATCTTCACTATAATAGACTGCAGCCAGCCTATTTTGGTGAAGGATACCTGACCATTTGTTTCAACAAGGACTTCATGGATAAGCCCATTTTGGAACGCTCTAACTAGAGTAAGTATCCATCAGGACTGAAAGCTTACATCTCTTTTGCTCCTTTCATCTTCAAGACAAATGGGCTGATGAAGCAGGTTCTTACATCTGGGGACTTCTCCAGCATTCCAATGGTTAAGACTGCTCCCAATGCAGGGGGCACAGGTTTGATCCCTGGCCAGAAAACTAACATCCCACATGTTGAGCAGTGCAGCCAAAAAAGAAACAAAAGAGCATCTGTATCTAGATTTATACTAGTATTGTCTGGTAGCCAACTTTCAAAAATGGCCCCCAAAGATTACCCTTATGTAAACTCCTCCCCTTGAGTGTGGTCTGAACCCAGTTACTTGTTGATGACAAAGAAATTACGGAAAAGCAATAGATTATCTCTTTCATGATTAGATTACGAAAGACTGACTTTCCAGCTGGACTCTTTTTTGCCTTCTCAGCTTCAACTTTTTTGATGAAGCAAGCTGCCATGTAGGAGAGGCCCATGTGGCAAGGGACTGAGGGTAGCATCTGGTCAATGCCAGCAGTGGACTAAAGCTGTCAGTCCAACAGCTGCAAGGAACTTAATTCTGCCAGCAAACACATCAATACCATTGAAAGTAGATCCATAGTCAGACCTTCAGAAGAAACCACAGCCTAGGCCAACACTTTGATTACAACCCTATAATTCCAACCAGAGGATCCAGCTAAGTGACACCCGACTCCCAGAAACTAAAATGAAAAGTGTGCTTTAATTTTCTAAGACAGTAAATTTTGGAGTAGTTTGTTATGTGGCAATAGATAACTAATAACATATCCTGGGACCAAATACCCTTTCCCCCAGGGAAGACATGTCAGCCTTCATGGGGTTGATGAACAGTGTGGCAAGCAAATTCTTCCTTCTCCCAAAATATCCCCTTAGTTGCTCTGGTTTTGCATTGTTAAACTAGACAAGGTGTATTTCAATCACTGGGGAATATTGCTGTGGTCTTAGTTCTTTTGAGACAAACAGTATTATCTTTAAGTTCTCTTCCAAGAGGAATGAGTTAGGAACTTATGTCTCTAAGGAGGCTAGAGTTTTCCTTCTGGGGACTGTTGTAGTAAACAGTTCACACATTCTGTTACCCTGAAGTTAGTTAGTCATTGACCCTTGGGGGTTATCTCTAAAGAGGAATTCTTCCAAAGGTAATTTCAAGGTAGCAAATAAGGGAAATTTATGATACATTTGTGAGCTGTCTGGCTTCACTCCTATTTAGAGAAAATGCTCCCAAATCTTTGTAGGCATCTAAGAGGCTAAAATACCCAAGCATTTCCCTTGGGGCAAGTTGAGGATCTGTCCTGAGTTTATATCTGTGGGCAGGTTACTGAACAAAGAGTTGATGCATGCATCCACAATTCCTTGGCCCTGCACGCATTCAGCAGTCAATGTGTTAACCTTACTTATAAAGAAGCTGCTGTATACTTTATGTTCTTTATTTAAAGAATCCAGCTTAAATGGATTGGCTGGAATTAGGAGTATTTGCAGGAACCTAGACACATGGTTGTCCACATAAACTTAATGCAATTCACAGTAAGGAGAAATTACTAAGGATATAAGTAACTTTATAATAAGAAGTATTGCAAATTCTCTGGTGGTCTAGTGGTTAGGACTCTGCTGTCACTGCTGAGGTTTGATCCATGCCCGGGTTTGATTCATGGTCGGGGAACTAAAATCACACAAGCTGTGCAGTGCAGCTAAAAGAAAAAGAAAACAATTCCATTTACAGTTGCAGCAAAAGAATACTTAGGAATACATTTCACAAAGTAAGTCCAGAAGTTATACATTGGAAGCTACAGAACACTGCTTGAAGTTAAAGAACTAAATAGTGGAAAGACATCCATAATCATGAGTTGGAAAACTTAATCTTTTACAGATGACAGTAATCTGCAAATTGGTCTACAGATTCAGTGTAATTCCTGCCAGAGTATTGTTGACTTATGTGTAGAAAATAAGATAACCCTAAAATTAATATGAAAATTCAAGGGACCTAGAATAACCAAAGGGCTTCCCAGGTGGTGCTAGTAATAAAGAACCTGACTGCCAGTGCAGAATGTGTAAGAGAAGCAGGTTCAGTCCATGGGTCGAGAAGATCCCCTGGAAGAGGGCATGGCAATCGGCTCCACTATTCTTGCCTGGAGAATCCCATGGACAGAGGAGCCTGGCAGGCCATGATCCATAGGATTACAAAGATTTGGACGTGACTGAAGTGACTTCACATGCAGAATAACCAAAAACAATCTTGAAAAAGGGGAAGAAAATTGGAAGATTCACACTTCCTCATTCCAAATCTGACTATAAATCTACTTCATGGTATTGGCATGAGGATAGATATAAAGAGCAAAAAAATACAGAGTACAGAAATAAATCCATGAAGCTATGGTCAACTGATTTTTGACAACTGTGTCCAAGATCATTCAATGGGGAAAGACGGTCTCTTTAACAAATGGTGCTGAGAAAACTGGATATCACATGGAATAGAATTTTTTATATGGTAGGACTACCTCCTACCATATACTAAAATTAACTCAAAATAGATCATAGACTTAAATGTAAGGGCTAAAACCATAAAACTCTTAGAAGAAAACAGCCTTGGAATTGGCAATGATTTCTTACCTGTGACACCCAAAGTACAAGCAACAGAGAAAAAAAGATAAATTGGACTGGACCAAAAACCCATGGAAGGGTGCCCAGCATCATTTGTCATTAGGAAAATGTAGGTCAAGACCGCAGTAAAAGAGTTCCCTGGCAGTCCAGTGGTTAGGACACCAGGCTTTCACTGCTATGGGCCCAGGTTCAATCCCTGGTCAGGGAACTAAGATCCCACATCCCATACAGTGGCGTCAAAAAAAAAAAACACCTCACAGACAGATACCACTTCACAGCTACTAAGATGGCTAGACTCTAAAAAGAAGAAAGGGAAAATAAGTGTCAGTAAGGATGTAGTCTAGTCAAAAGCTACGGTTTTTCCAGTAGTCATGTATGGATGTGAGAGTTGGACTATAAAGAAAGCTGAGCGCTGAAGAATTGATGCTTTTGAACTGTGGGGTTGGAGAAGACACTTGAGAGTCCCTTGGACTGCAAGGAGATCCAACCAGTCAATTCTGAATCTTCATTGGAGGGACTGATGCTGAAGCTGATATTCCAATACTTTGGCCACCTGATGCGAAAAGCTGACTCATCTGAAAAGTCCCTGATGGTGGGAAAGATTGAAGATGGGAGGAAAAGGGGACAGCAAGAGGATGAGATGGTTGGATGGCATCACCGACTCAATGGACATGAGTTTGTGTAAACTCTGGTAGCTGGAAATGGACAGGGAAGCCTGGCGTGCTGCAGTCCATGGCATTGCAGAGTCAGACACGACAGAGAAGGATGAACTGAACTGAAGGATGTAGAGAAAGTGGAACCCTTGCAAATTGCTGATTGGAATGGAAAATGGTACAGCTGCTGTGAAAAAATTTGGTGGTTCCTCATAATTTTAAACATAAGAATTACCATATGATACAGTAATTTCTGTGCTAGGTATGTATCCCCCAAAATCGAAAATAGGTACTCAGAGACTTCCCTGGTGGTCCAGTGGTTAAGAATCAGCCTTCCAATGCAGGGGAGTCAGGTTCAATCCCTCGAGGTGAACTAAGATCCCACATGCGCATGCCACAACTAGAGAGAAGCACCTGTGCCTCAACTGCTGAGCCTGTGTGCTCGAGATCCTGTGCTCCACAACTCGAGAAGCCCCCGATTTCCCCAACAAAGACTCCAAAAAGCCCCCTCCCCAAGAAAAGGTACTCAATGGATTTCCCTGGCAGTCCAGTGGTTAAGACTCCATGCTTCCAATGCAGGGGGCATGGGTTTAACCCCTCATTAGGTAACTAAGATCCCACATGACATGTGGTGTGCATACTCAGTCTCTCAGTCACATCCAACTCTTTGCAACCCCAAGCTTTTCTGTCCATGTAATTTTCCAAGTAAGAATACTGGAGTGGGTTGCCGTTTCCTCCTCTCCCAGGGATCGAACTTGCGTGTCCTGCATTGTCAGGTGGATTCTGGCCACCTGGGAAGCCAGCTGAATAAATGAGTACTTCATTCCCTTATATGGCTGAATATCCCATTGTATGTATATACTACAACTGGATAAATAAATGTGGTGTGTCCTTACAATGGGATATTCAGCCATATAAAGGAATGAACTACTGATACTGGCTGCCACATGGAGGAACCTCAAAAATATTATGCTTAGTTAAGAACCCGACCAGAATTGATAAATGCCGAGACAGGAAGCAGATGAGTGGTTGTCAGGAGACTGGGGAGGAGGAGTGGGGAGAAACTACTGGTGGATAAGGAGTTTCCTTGAAGGGTGAGAGAAATGTCTTGGAACCAGTTACAAGTGATGGTTGCACAACTTTGTGAGTGTGCTAAATGCCACTGTACTGTCAGCTTTAAAATGGTTAACGGCCCATTTTGTCACGTGAATTTTACCTCTTGGGGGGGAAAAAAACTTAGAAACCACTTTTTTTCAATAGTGCCAAGTATTTATTATACAATTAAAAAAATATTTATTTGGCTGCACTGGGTCTTAGTTGTGGCAGGCAGGCTCTTCACTGCAGCATGTAAATGCATATTAATAGTTCAGACATGTGGGATCTAGTTCCCTGACTAGGGAACGAACCCTGGCCCTCTACATTGGGAGTGCAGAGTCTTAGCCACTGGGCCACCAGGCAGGTCCCCTTATCTCACTTAATTTTGATACCAGCCCTGTGAGAATGAACAGATTGTTCCCTATCCCACCACATTATGTTATCCCCCAAACTGAATTCCAATTTCTTACAAATGCTTATAAAGTATACACTCAACCAGATGGCGTTTTGAAAGGAAGTACATAGACTCTTAAGTCTGATTATAGAAAACCAACTAAAACTCATAGGCCTCAGGGTCCTTGTACAAGATGAAGGAAGTGGCCCAGTTCTAAAAGACTCTTCTACTTTGTTCTAAAATTCTACTCGAACTCTGTGGTGCCTGTCTAATCACTACTGGCCTCCCTTCTGGTGAGCCAGGATCACTTTCAGCAGTAGACATGATTTCTTTATGGTCTAAAATCTAAGAGAAGATTTACTAATACTGATTATGTACTCTTGAATGAGCACTTTGGTTATTACATTGTATTTTTTCCTCTTTAGCAACTGTAGTAATTCCATAAAAACCCAATTAGATCACACAGACCCACAGTATTACCTAAAGCTGAAACTATTAATAGGTTGACATTATTAAGATTATTTTTTTGCCTGCCGGTAGCAGAGAATACCACCTTCTCTAAACCTGTTTTTTGTTGTTTTTTTAGTTGCAGCATGCAAACTGTTAGTTTGTGGCATGTGGGATCTAGTTCCCTGCCTGACCAGAGATCGAACCTGGGCCTCCTGCACTGGGAGCTCAGAGTCTTAGCCACTCGACCACCAGGGAAGTCCCAAACAGACCTGTGTATTGATCTCAGTATTTCAGTATTCCCACATCATTTTGGGGGGGGCTGCGTTGGGTCTTAGTTGCGGGTAGTGGCATCTTCATTGTGGCGCAGATTCTCTAGCTGTGGCTCGTGGGCCCCGAAGCACTCAGGTTTAATTGCTCCATGGCATGTGGGATCTTAGTTCCCCCCTAGGGATTGAACCCGTGTCCCATGCATTGGAAGGTGGATTCTTTTTTTTAAACTAGCTTAAAAATTTTGGCTGTGCTGGGTCCTCATTGCTGCACGGACTTTTATCTAGTTGTGATGTGTGGGCTTCTCACTGTGGTGGCTTCTCCTGTTGTGGAGCACTGGCTCTAGGGTCTGTGGGCTTCAGTTAGTTGTGGCTCCCGGGCTCTAGAGCACAGGCTCAATAGATGTGTCACAGAGGCTTAGTTGCTCCGAGGCATTGGGATCTTCCTGGACCAGCGATGGAACCCGTGTAGGCGGATTCCTTACCACTGAGCCACCAGGGATGTCACAGTATCCCCACACCTTTAATGTGGGGCCTTAGAAGTTACTTAATTTCCCTCTCAGGTTTCTCCCCTACAGATAGGAAATAACTGATAAATATTCGTTTCCAGTGAGTGAGCCTGCAACTTATTCCTGTCATCTCAGGCATATTAGGACATCCTTTTATGCAACCAAGTAATGACTCCCCATCTTGGGGAATGAAGGCCTGATTTAAATCTAAATTTAGGAATAAAATGAACCATGTCATTTCATACTGGGGGTAGGTGGTAAGGGTGGTGGTAAAAGAACTTAGTAGAAATTCAGATACAGTGGCAGGCCTTGTATTAATTTTACAAGAAAAACAAGGGAATTCCCTGGCAGTTCAGTGGTTAGGACTCCATGCTTTTACTGCTGAGAGCACCGGTGATTGCGGAACTAAGATCCTCCAAGTCACATAGCACAGCCAGAAAAACCCAGTTTCATAGTTTTGTTGTCCTCTCTCAGACACTTCTGCCTCGAGAACAAGCTTCAACAGGCATGCATAACCTGTGACTAAGCCACATCTATGCATTATTAGTCAGCAAATTTGGAAAACTCAGCAGTGGCCACAGGACTGGAAGAGGTGTTTTCATTCCAATCTTAAAGAAGGGCAGTGCCAAAGAATATTCAGACTACCATGTAATTGTGCTCATTTCACATGCTAGTAAGGTTATGCCTCAGCATTATGTTCTAGGCTTCTGGAACCGAGAACTTCCAGATGTACAAGCTGGATTCAGAAAAGGCATAGGAATCAGAGGTCGAATTGCCAACATTTGTTGGATCATAGAGAAGGCAAGGGAATTCCAGAAAAACATCTACTTCCGCTTCATGAACAACACTAAAGCCTTTGTGGATCACAGCAAACTGTGGAAAACTCCTAGAGATGGGAATGCCAGATCACCTTATCTGTCTCCTAAGAAAACTGTATGCAGGTCAAGAAACAACAGTTAGAACCAGACATAACAATTGACTGGTTCAAAATTGGGAAAGGAGTACAAGGCTGTGTATTGTCACCCTGCTTATTTAACTTATATGCAGTGTACATCATGGGAAATGCCAGGCTCAAGCTAGAATCAAGATTGCCAGGAGAAATATCAGCAACCTCAGATATGCAGATGATACCACCCTAATGGCACAAAGTGAAGAGGAACTAGTCTCTTGATAAGGGTGAAAGAGAGTGAAAAAGCTGGCTTAGAACTCAAATGTTCAAAAAATGAGTATCATGGCATCTGGTCCCATCATCTCAAGGCAAATAAGATGGGGAAAAAATGTAAGCAGTGACAAGTTTTATTATCTCAAGCTCCAAAATCACTGTGGACAGTGACTGCAGCCATGAAATTATAAGGTGCTTGCTCCTTGGAAGGAAATCTATGACAAACCTAGTGTATTAAAAAGCAGAGGCACCACTTTGCCAACCAAGGTCCATATAGTCAAAGCTATGGTTTTTCCAGTAGTCCTATACAGATATGAATTGGACCATAAACAAGGCTGAACACCGAAGAAATGATTCTTTCCAACTGTGGTGTTGGAGAAGACTCTTGGAGTCCCTTGGACTGCAAGATCAAACCAGTCAGTCCTAAAGGAAATCAACCCTGAGAGTTCCTTGGAAGGACTGATGCTGAAGCTCCAATACTTTGGCCACCTGATGCAAAGAACTGACTCACTGGAAAAGACCCTGATCCTGGAAAGATTGAAGGCAAAAGTAGGGGCTGGCAGAGGATGAGATGGTTAGGTAACATTGCCAATTCAATGGACATGAATCTGAGCAAACTCTGGGAGATGGACAGGGGAGCCTGGCATGCTGTAGTCCATAGGGTTGCAAAGTCGGACACAACTTAGTAACTAACAACAAAACAAATACAGTATTAAGGAATGATGAGTAGAAAAGATTCAGAGGCACCGTTTCTTGCTTACTAAGCAGTTTATTTGTTCTTAGTTCTACCATTTGACTTTTTCATAAATACTCATCTCACATCTCCAATAAGGCTCCTTGAGAGCAGTGCACATACCTAAGTTTTGTCATGAATCAGCACCTGGTATACAAACAGATGCTCTCTTTTCTAATAATTTCCTACTGGCCAATGCTTTCCTAAGTACGACAGTTCAAAGGTTTATAGGAAAACAGACCCAGCAGTATCATTTCAAAAGGGTGGTTATCTTCCAATTCTTTTGATTACATAAAAGTATAACTGTTGCTTACTAACCTTTAACACATGCTAGCTTTTTTTCTTACAGATTCAGAAACTTCCAAAGGAATATTTATCTCAAATAAAATGTTTATTTGATTTTCCACAGAAAATCTGTCTATGGCAGTTTATATTGATTTTCCATTCACAAGACATCAAATTTTCTTTTTAAATATATTTAAGTAAAAGTAACTCAATTTAAAGAAAAACAAGAAACGCTGACGTAATGCAGAGGTGGGACACAAATGAGGTGAAACATTGCAAAGGGGCTTCACCAAGGACTAAAGGTTGGGAAACAATGCCCGAGGCAAAATATCCTCATTCTTGAGGGTCCGTAGGTGTGCTTCCAATGGTTCATGTGTAAGATTCTTCAGGCCTTTGAGAATTCACTGATGTGACAGAATCAAATCACATGTTAACAAGATTCTGCTACCTCTTGTGAAGGAGGACCACATACCACACAGTGTACCACAAAAGCAGGGATCAAAAACCGAAGCCAAAGTAAATTCTGGAAACTTTAAAAAAAACAATAAAAGCTTTATAAAGCAAGATACATCCTAGTATTGAACTGCTCCCAGACCAAAAAATAATAAAAAGGGACGCATTCAGCCAGTGGCTGTATGTAACAAGCAAAGTATCAGCAAAGTCTAATTATCCAACTTTTATCATTCCAACTACAGTGTAAAGAGATGTCACAGCCACTTGGGGGAATGTACAACTTTTGCAGCCTTCACACCAAGGCAGAAAGCCACACAACTCTGAGACAAGCCTGTGAGGTACACTTTTCTGAAGGAAATGGCTGAGTCTCTTCGCCAAAATAATATTCCAGTATCACATATCCTAGTACTACTTACAAACCAAAGGAGAGAAAATGATGCATTACATAACATATCCCTTGAAACAGGGAAAGGAGGATCATTCTGTGGGAATAGCATCTTTGGACTCGGCATCAGTCTGTTCCATTGTGGCTTCTGCAGCAGCTGTGACTGTCAAGGTGCTTTCTGACTCTGCTGACATGGCTTCCACTTCGATTCCAGCCTCAGCAGCTTCACCTCCAGCTTCTGCTTCAGTGTTGCCCTTCTCAGGTGCCATTCTGCAGGGTGTCTCTGCTTCGGGGTGGGGACCACTAGTGGCCTCAGCTGTGTCCACAGGGTCTTCCTGTTTGGCCAGCATTGCACCATTTTCTGGAGCAGGTGCTTCTCCATCTACTGCCCTCACTGCTGCCGTAATCACCTCAGCTAAGACCTGGGCCACTACCTCCTCAGGTGTGTCTTCCTTATCCTCACCTCCTAAATTCTCATCTCCTTCTATTTCTGCATCACCAGCTTCACTGGTGAAAGGGTCTTCACCCTGGCCAAGAAGAGGAAACCCAGGTTAGTGCAGTCTAAAGAACTGTCCAAATGAGAGACTGAGGCTCAGGCTGCTGGGAGTTCATGTTTTCATGATGGGCCAAGTCAACAAGAGAAACATTTTAAATCACATTAAGTGAGTCAATCCTACACATGCGCAGAAAAGCTTCAAGAGTACTATTTTGCACTTGTTATTCAAGCATGTAATGATGAGGAAAAGTTTAAAAAGGCATAGGTATTCTTAACCCAATTAAAAAAACCCAAAACCCCCAAAACCTCATTTTAACAGAAGTTCAGGCTTTTTTTTTGTTTAAATGTGGACCATTTTTAAAGTCTTTATTGAATCGATTACAATACTACTTCTCTTTTGTATTTTGTGTTTTTGGCCACGTGGCATGTAGGATCTTAGTTCTCTGACCTGGGATCAAACTAGCATCCCTTGCACTGGAAGGCAAATTCTTCACCACTGGACCACCACGAAAAGTCCCAAGGCTCTTTCTAAAGTTTCATTTAAGCACACAGCCCTGGCATGAAGGTTACCCCCATTTTACAGTGAAGAAAATGAGATTTACTGAACAGTATCACTAGCAGATCAGAAAATGTTTTAAAATACAGTGTTTAGGACTTTCCTGGCAGTCCAGTGGTTAAGACTCCCAGCTTTCACTACAGGGGACGTGCATTCGATCCCTGGTTGGGGAAACTAAGATCCCACATACCAAAAAAATAATGGTGTTTAGGGAGTTCCCTGCTGGCCTCATGGTTAGGATTCTGAGCTTTCACTGCCATGGCCTGGATTCAGTCCCTGGTCGGGGAACAGAGTCCACAAGCTGTAAGGTAGGGCCAAAACAAAAACAAGTATTTAGAAGCTTGAGTTAACAGCTGACTCCAGAAACTTTAAGTCTGTCTAAGCCACAAGGTAAAACACTGGTCAGTCATGGTTCTTACACTGGTTATTTAAATTCTACCCCTTTATGGATGAAATGAATCTTCAAATACTGAAGCAATTAATAACTGAGAAGAGGGCAAACATGTCCTAGTCAGGTTATGCTGAATCTTAACTGCCAGCCCCAAATGTTGAAGTCATGGGTCTGAGCACTTAGCAAAATGGGCTTCCGAAGGAGGAACCAGAGACTCTTCCAACTAGACTCCTCTCCAGGGTATCCTCCTTGGGATTTTCTTTGATTACTCTGCTCCTGGTACTATGGCACCGCTAGCTCTTCCCTCTCCCTTGTTCCCCATCTTACTGTTGGTTGTCTCTGCCAGCAAAAACACGTTTTAGCATCTACATGGAGAATTATCATCTACTTCAGTTTTTTGTTTTGTTGTAAGCATTTCACCATCATTTTGGTTGCTATTTTATGGAGAGACAGTCTGGTTTTCTCATGGTGATAGCACCATTGCACAGATTAATCAAGCAGGACCATGTCCCAGAGTTCCCAAGCAAGCAGTGAGTCTCAGGGAATGCACAATTGTGGAATCCCCAAGCCTGATACATTCCAACATCTCTCAATTCTTCAAAAGACTCAGAAATGCTAAATACTGCATTTTGGATAGAATTTCAAACCCAGAGAGTTAGTTCATCCTCCATTTCCAAAGCTTTTCCCATCTACTGGACTCTGAAGCACAAACCTTGAGGTATTTTTCCAGCATCTTCACTATATGTCGGTTGTTCAAAACACTCTTAGCCACATGGAGACTTGTTTTCTTGAACTGTTCAGCAGCCAACTACAAAGGGAACCAAACATGAGTTTTTAAAAACAGTGTGCACAGAGAGCGAGAGAATAAACCAGCCTGGGTACAATGACTTGTTCTGAGATTCGTCCTATTTCGTCCTATACAACTAAAATCTTTCTTCAGTATGGCAAGTCCCCAATAATGAAAGCAAGCAAGCACTGGAGAAGAATCAGAACTGAGTCTGTGAAATAGTGGGGATAAGTCTGAGACCTTAAAAAGCGCAGGCACACCACTGATGTCCAACTACCACGTGTACAAGCAAGGATGAAATAAAAACATTTACAGATCAGAAGCTACGTGGACTCAGTAGGGGGAAAGGGCAAGCTTTTTCTTTTCAGTTTTCTGAGTTATACTGACTTTACAAGTAAATTCTATAGCAAGAGTCTGAACGCTGCAAACATTTGACTGTTTTAGAGCTTAACACATTCAGATGATAATCCCTTGTTTGTACAGTGGTTTTTGTCTGGTCTTTAGTAACAGCAGGAGATGGGCAGGCAGGTAGCTCCAATCTGGTAGTCAAGTAAACTAACCACAGAGATGCTAAACCAGGGCTTGGCAAGCTAGAGCCTGCAGGCCAGATGCGGCCACACCCATTCCTTCATGACGGGCCTGTGGCTGTGTCTGCCCATCAGCCAGACTTGAGACTTGAGACTTGAGGATTAACAAGTTAAGGCAGAGACCTGAAGGCTTGCAAAGCTAAAAATATTTACAGTTTGACCCTTTATTTAAAAAAAAAAAAAAAAAAAAAAAAACTGCCAATACTTTGGCATTTAGCCTCAGGCCCCATCAACTAGTAAGGATCAAACCAATCCCTGATCCTGAGTCCTCCAGACCATTCTGCTCTGAGTGGCCCTCAGTCTCAGCTTGTTAGAAATCCAGTTTTTCAGCAACTGGGGAATTTACTCATGTGACTTACCAGGAATATTCTCAACCCAGGAAGATTTCCAGCTACTGTGTTTAGTCAATCTTAAGCAACACATTTTCCTCAGATTTTAATAGAAACTGGGGTGCATGTTACAATCACTTCATGAAATGATGGACTTGATGGAATATGGCAAAAGCCCCTAAAGATGTTAGCTTCCACATGAGATACACAAAGTGCTGAACCACTCCCACTGGCAGCCAGGACTGCTTGCCTCACCCCACCCCAGGGGGGCACTCACCCGGCGGTTGTGATTGTGATCGACAGAGTGCAGGTGCCGCTGGAGGAGCTGGGGCTGCGCTGGGATCAGCATGTCACAAGCCAGGCAGTGAGCAGCTTCTATTTTCTTGAAGAAGTGCTCCTGGCCAATCCCTGTTGACAACACCCCAGTCTTGTGGGATTTGGGTCAGCATCCAAGTGATGCTTCCCTCCCACTCACTCCCCATCAGGGCGCACATTTTCTCCCGGTGGCCCTAAGGATTCAGTTAGGACAGAATCTGAGACACGCATCACCTGCCCACCAGCAGGTGCATGGAGACAGAACACACGGCCTCCACACCTGGGAACTTTATTTTTAACTTTTCTCATCCTTCGGTCTTTTCTCTTCATACTGAGGAAAAACATCAGAGTGCTTTAATAGCACCTCAATAAGCTACCTGTAGAGCTGTCAGCTACATTAGGCCACACATGAAGGTTTCTTTACCCTGCTAAGTGCTCTTCCCATTTGTCTTCACTTTGTCACATTTTCTACCACCTTGACCTGGGCTTTGTGATCTGGACTAACACCCCCGACGGCCCCCTCAGATCATAACTCACCTTTGAAAGGATCTGGTTTTGGTTTTGTACTTTCCTTCTCCATCAGTTCCTGACGCCGCTTCTCAATTTTCTTATTCCTGTTTATAATGTATTCCTAGAGAGGTTGGGAGATGCACCAAATGAAATGAGGAGGGTGGATGGCACATGTGGGTATTTTTTCAACTGCACCAGAGGCAGCTCATCAAGGGTGGCTGCCAAGCCCACGGTGGGTGGTGACAGCCTTATCTCAGCTGCGCTCAGGATGGGAAGACAGCCATCAGAGCAGCTCCATGGGCAGAATTAGTGCGAACTACAATGAGTGGAGCTCTCCTTGTCCTTTTGCCTCAGGGACCTGCACACTGCTATTCTGCAAAAAGAAATCTTGACCTAGTTTAGGCTTCCCTTCTCTGTGGGGGATAGAACACCTGTAGGATCACTGGGACACGCCGTGATGGAGGCTAAGTGTGATTTACCTGGAGGAATTCCACCGTCTTGTCAGGCAGCTTGGTACTTATAAAGCGCAGTGTCTCTTTGTGAAACTTGCTTTGCAAATGCTTCTGGATTTCTTCATCTTCAAAGCTACGGAACTTGCACACGGAACAGGCAAACTGAATCCTGGAGAAGGAAGACAAAAAAGAAAAGCAGTGATGCAGATAACCAGCTCATCTCTGAGTCAGAGGAACAGTTACTCCAAGCTTCCCCATATTAAGAATCAGAGTACAACCTTGCAAGTATTTCAGGAAAATGATTCCTGTAGCACTTTACCACCATACCACACTTGTTGGCCCAAAAAGGTGGAGACTTTTCAGAACTGTGGATTCCCTAAGTGCTCTGGGGGCCTGGAACCCAACTCCATAGCTTCTCAGATGTTTCTTTCTGCAGCCACTTGGAAGATACAAGACAACTGACTCCATTTAGTATGACAGAATTCCTGATGATCTCACAAAATTAAAAACTCACATGATCTCAGTTCTCCAATGGGACTCAACGGAAGGACACATCATACCTAAGGATGAAAACTGGTTTCTTTGTTGTGTGCTTTCAAAATCTCACCAGATATATGCATGCCATATGACAAGGGGAGAGCACCCTACAGACAGACCCCCAAACCCCCAGAGCAGGGTGTTGCTTCCCTCAGCTCTGCTCCTCATGGGGTCTAACAGCAGAGGCCCTGTGGCAGTCAGGAATCCTCCTCTGGCACATCAAGAGTTTTGCTGGACAAGTGCCACAAGACACCCTTGCCTTTGCAGATACCCCTGAAAGAGGAGTGAAGAGGAAAATCTCCTGGGCCCTATGTGCACAACTGTCAGGAAGCCACCAAAGAAATACGGGTTCCCGCTTCTCTGCTGCATCTTTACCTCCCCTGTGACAACTTCTCCAATTTCTTTGAGGATCTTCAGTCACTAGGGCAGTCTAAGTGAAAGTCGCTTAGTCGTGTCCGACTATTTGCGACCCCATGGACTGTCCATGGAATTCTCCAGGCCAGAATACTGGAGTGGGTAGTCTTTCCCTTTCCAAGGGATCTTCCCAACCCAGGGATCGAACCCACATCTCCCGCATTGCAGGTGGATTCTTCACCAGCTGAGCCACAAGGGAAGCCCAGGGCAGTCTAAAGATTCCTTTAAAATAGTAATCTCAGTTCCCATGTGGCATGAAACAGATCTAGAATAAGCATCATTTTTATTCATCTGTTTAAAGATAAGATTTCAGTGAATTCTGTAACACTTGGAACTCCTCCTACCCCACTTTCCAGCCTCTACTGTTTGCTCTTTTGCTCAGTGTTACTTGCACAGGAAAACCATTATCCCCATTTGAGCCTTAAGGGCAAGGATTTCCTCTCAAGTCATCAAGAGAACCTGTGCACACGGCAGTAGCCAGCTTGGTCAAGGCCTCATCAACCATGTACTCCAGTGGTTTATGAGGAGAGGTGCACACTGTGCTCACACCAATGCCCTTTGGGGTTTGCGCTGTTTCTTTTAAATCTTGAAGACAGCATCTATACATGTCAAACTCCACAAGTGGTTGGGATTTATATGAACAAGTTGCCCAAAACACCTTGGCAGCTTGGCTGAATGCACTTCACCTGTCTGGGATGAGAGCCAAGAGACAAGGGAACTCCTCACAGGCCTGCAGGAGGGCAAGCAACGCCAGCAAGGATAAGACTCAGTATATTTCCCCAGGTTTGTCTCCCCCTGACCTGACAAGGCTTTCCTGACACACACCCGGAGTCAGATGGTAGGATGCTGGACTGGAAAAGCAAGACAGGGAAGGACAGAGCAGGTGGGCCGTGGTGTGAGTGGGGTGGGCAGACGGTGTCCCTGGCCCATCCCAACCTTATCAGGCCCTGAGTGGGGTGGGGTGGAAATGAGGTGACCAGGCCCCTCACCTCCCACACTACGGAGTAAAGACAGATGAGCTCAGGAGAGCCTCGACAGTGCCTACCTCATCTGCCTCCTCACCTGTCAGCTGCTCGGTCTCGCATCCTGTCTCTCCTCCTCTGCTTTTCCCTTCTCTTCTTCACTTCATCGTCCTCGTCGTCCTTCTCTCCTGTAACAGAGAAGTCCCTTCCAGACACTCTGAGGAGTGTGTAGAGGTGCTGAGCACCAGGGCTCTGATGGGGGCCACAGCTCTGCCACCATACCCCATGCCCTGCTGTGGCCTCCACGCATGGCAGGGTCAGAACACCCTGAGGCAGCAAGGGGCTGTCAAAGGCTCCAAAAAGGAGTGGGCCTTTGATGAGAACCCTCAGCAGTTCCCAGGGGAGTCACGTCAGTCCCCCCAGGGCCTGATAAGGTTGGGATGGGCCAGGGACACAGCCCGCCCACCCTACTCACACTACGGCCCACCTGCTCTCTCTCCTTCCCTATCTTGCTTTTCCAGTCCAGCACCCTACCGTTGGGTCTTCTCCCAATGTTACTTAAGGAGACAGAGAAGCAATTCTTCCCAGATAGAGGCAGCAGCTGGAAGGCCTCGGAGAATAAAGCCAGCCACTCTACCGCCCTCCGTCCCACCTCCAGGTGGACCATGACAACTGTTCTGTTGGCCTCCTCTGAACTAGGGCCTCAGCAGGTCTGACAATCCCTGGTGGCCCAAACTCTACCTCCCACTCACAAGAACCATCAATCTCTGGCTTTCCCAGCGATATGCAGGAAGCAATCCCAGAAATAAAAATGGGAAGAGACCAAACGGTCCTCCGTCCATCCCATGGGGCCAGCGCGGGAGCTCCTGAGAGAGCTGTGCAGCCCAGAGTTACAGCCTGGGGCCAGGCCGCATCATCGCGGCTCAGGGCCAGGGCCGGACGCTGAAACAAGGTTGGATAAGCATCTGAACTGTAACCCCTACCCCTGATGCCAGTCACGAGACTGTCCCACGAAGATGGCGACCGGCGTGCGCTGCTCAGAAGCCTCTCAAAAGGGCGTGTGGGATTTTTGGCAAGAGGTCACTGCCTGAAACTATTACTGCTGTTTAATAGCAAAGTCATCCCGGGTAGGCAGCAGGACCTGCGCGCAATAAACATGTCACCTTTGCTTTAGCATTTACCCCGCTGCACGAGCCGCTAAATGCTCTGTGTGGTCCCATGCTATGGATGTAATTGCTTCAATAAACAGGGCAGGAGGACCTCAGAGGATTGGCTAAACCTGAACATGTAAGAGAAGCAGCATCTAAGCCAGGGCCTTCATGATTTATGGGAGCAGCCTGTGGGAAACCAGCTATGGACAAACCCACGGGAACAGGAAAAGAAACAAGTGGCTGGCTCTCCACGCCCCTCCTAAAGGGCTTAACGTTGCTCTGTTCTTGCCACTTATTTGGGACTCTTAAGTCTCTCACAATGAAACTGCTGGAACCTGCTGGGCAGTGACTGCCTCTGGAGGACCCAGGCTTCCCCCCACCCCTGCTCCCCTCCCAGGCAGGCATCTGAACTCTGCCCCACACTGTGCCAGTGTCCCCACCACAGAGGCCGAAAGCATGGCCCTGGCCTGGCAAGCAAGGGAACTGTGGACAGAATGAAGCCCAGGAGAAAACAGTACAGGGACCTGCACTGGCCAAAGAGGGAACAGAGAAGACAGGCTGGAGGGTGCCTTTTCTTTTCTCTCTTGCATTTCTGAGACTCTCTCTTCCCTACCACTTCGAGCTACTGCAGACATCCAGAGATGAGTTCCCCCTTCTCCAGGGCCTGCACTGAGTGAGGCAAACAGAACTATTTCCAGCAAGTGTTGCTGCAAACAACAAGGCAAAGCCTCAGAGCGAGTGGCAAGGCCAAGGCCCACCTGGCAGTCATGGCCCCTCTTCTGCCCCGAGCCTCCAGCCCCTCCTCCAACCTTGCTCAGAAGCCCAGCTCAGCTGGGCATTAGGCAGTGAGTACAGGGCAGCTGGGCAGACACAAGCAAGCTCAAAGGGATGCTGGGTGATGCCTACCTCTCTGCCTCCCGGGGTCAAAGAATTCGTCCTCCTGAAAAAGGGCACAAAGTCACACTGTGAGGTGGAATTTCTAGAACTCTCCACAAACAGCCAAGCTCCCTGCCACCACCTGGTGGTCGCTCTGCCACCAGGAACACAGCCACCACGTATCAGGACAAGTCCCAGGGCCATGGATGGAGCCTGAGTGTCCTGTCACTAGTCATGCTTGCCTTCTGAGGTTCTGTGGTAACAACTAACTTGCTTTTTTTAAATTAAAGACACAGACCAGCTTTCAGTTCTTTCTAAAGCTAGAGAACTACCTCTGGCAAACGCACAGTTCGGCACATGGGAATACCAAAAGTTCACCCATCAACAATGTCAAGAAACCCCGATTTGTAGAAAGAGCTAGTCCTAGCACTTTTTACTGAATATGGGCTTTATGACATTTCCCAGCTACTTGTTTACATCTACCAAACATTATAACAAGTCAGATATAGATAAAAACAACTCATGTAACTGAACCCATTCCTTAGACATCAAGCTGATATACAGATCTACCAGCAGGTATACAGAAATTCCCAGACTCAAGATCTAAACAACCTAGACAGGGAACAAGCAAGACAATCAGAAGAGCTGAAAAGTCACGGTACCCAGGGCCTTCCTCCCCTCCCCCAACCTCATCTGACCATCAAAAGCCCCTGAATGAAGCTTCAAACGCCCAGATTTCCAGGTCCTGCCCCAGACTTGGATCAGAGTTTGCAGGAGGCGGCACAGGCTTGCACCCAGGTGCCTGTGCCTGGTTCTGGCTGAGAGCCAGCCTCCGACACCCATCTCCCATGACTGGTTTTAAGAGCTGAAGGACAGGGATGCAACTCAGCACCAGCAGAGCTGGTAGCAATGAGTCTTCAGTGCCTGTTTGAAAGCCTCAGTGTACGTGGCCACCGCAGTTACCATGTGGCAGCCAGGCACATCACTGTGAGGACACAAGTATGGCTGGGCCGAGCGCTGGGAACGTTTTCAGGAAAACAAGAATTGTTTCAAGTGGAAAACTCTCAGAAACCCTGCTGCAAGTCAGATTATTAAATCAACTCATGAGGTGGAGTTGAATCTACCACAGTAGCTGTTTCTGTCTCTCTGTGAGGAAGATGCTAAAGGAAGAAATCCCACACTAGACACTGCAGGTTGATCGGTAAAGGCGAACTTACACCCCTGAATTCTTCATCTCCTGACCGGAAGTCACCAGCTCCATCATCTACCAAACACAAAGGAATAAAGAAAGTCAGCCCCTTGGCAGCAGGCCCACTCCCCGTTTTCACTTCCCAAACTCCCTATCCAGAGTGACTGTGCTCATCCTGACTACAGTGGGGACTCTGGAAGTGTGAGTGACACACGTCATTGAGTTCCCCTGTGTGCACTGTCCAGACAGAACACCACACATGCAACTGACCCATCTTATACCCAGGCCCCAGGGTATACCGTTTTCAGAAAAATCTCCTTCGCTGTCAGCTCGAGCTTGTTTGGTGTCAGGCTCGTCGTAAATCTGCAGCTGCTTCCGTTTCCTGCCCAAGTTTTCTGGGCCACAGCGATTGAACCCTCTCCACCGAGGCTACAAACAGAAGCACACTCCCATGTATTACTTACTCTGATGGTCCCCACTTGTCCCCAGAGCAATGAAGAACAAAGGGGTTGTAAGGTCAGAGAACAAGGGCAGAAAAGGTCTTTCAGAAAGCAAAGGAAAACAACACGGTTGGCACCTCTCCCACCCTCACCCCCCGCCAAAACACAAAAACTTTATGCTAAGTGAAAGAAGCCAGACACAAAAGGCCATGTATTACATGACTGCATTCATATGAAATGTCCAGAAGAACATCTAGAGGGACAAAAGCTAGATGAGCTGTTGCCATGGGTTGGGGGAGAGAAGAGGGAATGACTGCTAATAACAGGTTTCTTTCTGGGATGATGCAAACACTCTTAACTATATAGTAGTGAAGAGTGAAGGTTGCACAATTCTGTACATTTTCACTAGAAGTTGAACTGCACTTTAAAAAAGTGACACAAGGTCTCATAAGATCTCTAAAATACTCTAGGCTTACCTGATCTCTTATCCGGGTCTGTGACCGGCCACATCCATAGGGCACAGAGTTGTCATAACCACCTGCCCCCTGCATGCCCATCATGCCAAAGTCAGGGGCCATGGACTGGGAGAAGAGGGAAGGCGGGGGCCTGCTGGGGGAGGGGCCTCCAAGGCCCCGCCCACCAACATAGTTCATCTCTGTCCACGGAGTAGAAAGAGGTTCAGAGGAGGCTGCAGGTGGCATGAAGGGGTCGCTGCGTATAAACGTGCTGGGGTTGCTCCGGTCCTGGAAGCGGCCCTGGCCGCGGCCCCGCAGGAAGCCATCGAGGGAGCCCCGCTCACGGGCTGGGTCCCGGCAGTCACTGTACTGACCACCAAAGCCACCATTGCGGTCGGGCCCCAGGTCAAAGTCATAGTCGTAGCTGTAGCTGGGGCGGTAGGGATTGTGCTCAGGCAGGCAAGGCCTGGAATCATAGGACTCAAACGACTGGAAGCGAAAGGAGCTGCAAAGAAAGCACAACCCATCACCACACTGTCCAGGCATGACTTCAAGGCCTCCTGCAAAGCACACCTCCCTACATTCAGAGCAGCAAAACCAAACTGCCACACACCCCTCTGAGATGCTCACAAAGTAAAACAGACCATATCCCTTTGAGACACCACTGAACAAGGGGAGTGAAACCATGGCCACAGGAACAGGGAGAAGATGCTAGGTGCCTGATGCATAAGTAAGGGGTCTTACATAGCTGAGCTAACAGGCATGTCCTAAGGCCCACCACCCAGGAAACTAGCAAGTCCTACCAAATGCCTCTGCTCCAACGAAGGCTCAACTTATCTACCCCACACTGAGGAGGGAGCTGGGGAAGAGCCCTCCCAGGACGAGCAGGTGCCCATTCCCATCTGTACAAAGCGGGGCACGCGGGACCCCCGGGAAGGGCTCAGGTCTATAATCACCTCTCCCGGTCCTGCATGCCCTCCCCACCGCTGCTGCTCCCGCCCCTTCCTCCTTCCTTGGACATCATGTCCAAACGCTGGTTGATCTTGGCGATGAGGGAGTCAGAACTGTCAGTGCATGGTTCTGGGCCGTAAGAAGCCATGTGCATGGCAGGGCCCCCAGGCGCCAGGCTGTCGCTGGCCTTGGTGGTCTCCCATGAGGCTGGGCCGTAGCTGTAGGTTGCTCCCGTAGTGACGCTGGTATTCTGGGCGCCATAGTAATTGTAGTTTTCATAACCTGATGGAGGGAGGAAGAGCTAAGTCAGATCTCAGCAGCTACAAGACCAGTCCCTGGTGGACAAGTCAGGCAAGGAGCACCCACTGCCTGCGGAAAAGGAAGAGCGTCCTGGGACCAAGGGCTGCTGCCACTGTCCCAGCACTGCACACGTCACCTGCCAACAGGCAGCAGGAGGGCAAGGCTTCAACTCTGAGCAGTGGGTTTTCTATACCGAATCATAAGACTTGCTTCTCATCCAAAGCCAGAGAGCCCAGGAGCTGGCAGTTGGAAGACTGACAGACCCACCCAAGAGCAGACCACCACAGCACCCCCTACCCCATACCTCCAGCAAGCTCCCTCGGAGGCCTGCCCCCAGCCCTCCCCCGTATCTCAGACCCAGTCTGCTGCGCCTTCAGGACAACCGTGAGCACACCAAGGATGGGAGATGGGAGTCCCTGCACCCCAGCCCCTCTAGGTAGCCAGTCAGAGGCCTACTCACCCACCCACAGACCCCCAGAAGGGCCTACCTTGCCAACTGGCCACACCAGTTCCATATGTACCTTAGATCAGAAGAAACAAAAACATACAAGATTTTTGTTGACAAAACAAAGGCATCTGAGACCGATTTCCTCACCCCCACCCCAGCCTAGACACCCAAGGACAGTCGTCACCTCACTCCACTATCCACAGGGCCAGAGCTGAGGTGGCTAGGTCAGTGCTGCAAGGAGGCACCCTTGGTTGCCCACTGAGGTCAGGAAAGGTGGGGTCCACTAGCTGTAAAACTCATTTCCTACAGAAATGCTCAGCTAAGCATAACCAGGGCATCTCGCCTAAGGAAGCCATCCATTAGGGCAACAGAAAACCTTTTTCCAGGAAGCTCGTCCAGCAGGGGCCAGCAGCAAAGAGGCTGCCCAGGCCAGGCCCTGAGGCAGAGTCATTCTAAAGTGCCAGTTTTCACCAGGAGCCAGATCCAAGGCACTGCCAACAGCATGGAGTGCACTGGTGGAAAATCATGTCCCCAGCTCAACTGAGCAGGGGACATCATGTGCCTGAGTAACACAGAAGGCCTCCTGCTGGGAAACTAGGTGATGGGTGGAAAAGGGACTCAAAAGCGACTCTGCTGCCAGAGGGCCAAGTTCCAGGCTCTGAAAACAAAGGAAACCTTCAACCGATCCCCTGGAACAAATGCTGACAAAAAGCAGAAAACCTCGCCCACCAGAGAGCACATTCTAGTTCTTCAAACACACTTAGCACCATGATGGGGACTCCTGAGAAGGGTCCATGAATGGGCCCGGGGCCAAATCTAGTCCCCAGCCCTGTTTTGTAGGGCCCACAAGCTAAGAATGGGTTTTATGTTTTTAAACAGTTGGGAAACAAACAAATAAAAAAATTCGAAATAATACTTCTCAACATGCAAATTCTGACAAAAGACACATTTTTATACCTGTCAAAACTCACAAAACTGTGTAACAGGGTAAAAACTAATGTAAACTATAGACCATACAATGTACGAACACCGGCGTATAAACCGTAACACATTCTGCTAACTAAAATAATAAAGGGAATTGTGCCTGGGTCAAAGATAGGCTGTGGGCGCACATATGAAGTTTTATGTACTATCTGATCAATCCCGTAAGTCTAAAACTACTGAAAAGTCTATTATTTATAAAAATATTTGGTTATACCCTCAACTATTTACTTAAGATAGAACAACAAAAATTGTTAAAATAAAGACTGTCCAATGACATAATGGAAATTACATGGTATGCAAATTTCAGTGTCTTTATGTAAACATTATCGGCGCAGTCCCACCTACTTGTTTATAAACTGTCTATGGTGGCTTCTGCTCTATAGAGACCATGTAGCCTGCAAAGTCAAAAAATTTACTATCTGGCCCTTTACAAAAAAGGCTTCCTGGTTTCAGCTATGTTCATGCTAGTGCTGGGGGGGTGGGGGTGGGGGAGTCCATGCCTCCCTGACAAGCAGGTCCCACTTACCCTGGGTGTTGGTAGGTCCAGCACTCCATGCCCCGTAACCTGTGAACATATCTGTGAGTTACAGTCATATTTGTCACACCAGAGAACAAGTGCTTCTGAGGAGCATAAAGGGATCTCCTTGAAGGAGATGAGTGCCAGCCTTACAAGAAGGCAGCAAACCACAACAGTGTCCCCCTGAAAGTCATCCCACAGCTGGCTTTTGCATTATCACACTCCACCTGCCTGAGGTCAAGGCAGAAAAAAGAGGAGGGGGATGGACCTCCAGGCCAGTCTGGTCCATCGCCTGTGAGGGACCTTGACCTAAGCCTCAACCCACAACTGAGGAAGACACACCCGACTAGCTACCAGCTCACTCACCATTAGGACACAGTCCCCACCCCAGCCCCCTCAAGCAGCCATAAGAACCTCATGACTAGGAACAAACTTTGATTATCTGGAGACAACAGCTGTGCCTCTGCAGGCCTCGCTTCTTCTGACTCTGAACTCTCCAATGCTCCCCTGGGCCTTGAAGTCCCAGGGCTTCAGCCTGGTCCTAAGGCATCAGATGGCATTCCTCTCTGTGATGGCTCCCCCTGCTCCTCTGGACACTCCCATGACAGCATCTATCTGGTACCTCTTCATCTGTGTCTCCAGCCTGGCACTGAGCTGGGCACAGGCAACCATTCACACCTCCCAAATGACTTCACCTCTGCAAAGCCTCCTCTCTCTCAAATACATCCCTTCTCTCCTACCAGGACTGGAGTAGGAAACGGCAACTCATTCCAGTACTCTTGCCTCGAAAATCCCATGGACAGAAAAGTCTGGTGGACTGCAGTTCATGGGGTTGCAAGAGCTGGACATGACTTAGCAACCGAGCACGAATGTTCCTACCAAGACAATCCATACCATTAGATGAATGCCTACTGTATGCCGACATGTGACTGACACTCAACTGGTGATCCCAGAATGCCATTCAGAAGGGAGCTAAGGCTCAGACATTATGGGACTTGAACTGAAGTCACCCTGCTGAAGGTTATCTCCCATCACACAGCTTTCCACATCTGTGCAGCAGAAAAGCAGAGTAGTGATTCTAACAGCAACTAACCAACTCTGTGGCACTGGTCTAACTAAGCAGCATAAGCCGTTCACATAACCTCACAACCCCTGAAATAGGTACTGTTCACTCTGTTGTACACAGAGGCTCCAGAGGATAAGTCACTTGCCCAAGAACATGTTGAGGAGCAGGAAGAGGAAGACCTGGGACCCAGATCGAGGTGCCTCTGATGGCCAACGCTGCTGCTGCTGTTGCTGCTAAGTCGCTCCAGTCGTGTCCGACTCTGTGCGACCCCATAGACGGCAGCCCACCAGGCTCCCCTGTCCCTGGGATTCTCCAGGCAAGAACACTGGAGTGGTTTGGATGGCCAACGAGCGACTCTTAAACCTCAACAAGTCTTAGGAAATAACTCTAGGTGGAAAAGCTACAGAAGGATTCCAGCAGGCTGCTGTACCTACACCGAGTCTGAAAGGGTTTTTGGTAGGTAGGAAGGGGAGCAGAGTGTAACCTCTCTAAACTAAGAGCCCAGGTAAGGCAGGATTACTACTAGCTGAAAAATCTGGTTAGGGAGGCAGGAAAAGAATGGTGAGATCCACTCAGACTGCAAAACAGACCAGAGAACCACGATGAACCACTCAACGACCTTGAACCACCCAAGCACACCAGCACACTAGTACCTTTCTGCTTCTCTGCAGTTTCTGCTGCTGGCCTCCTACTAATGCTGCCACCTCTCAAAACACGCGCCTTCCCTGCGGCAGCCAAGATCTGATCGCCTGTGTCTGAACCTCATAAGCCCGGATAGAGATCCGCGCCGGGTCAAGCCCAGTCCTTCATATTCCAACTGTTCCCTGCAGGCAAGCGCGGCTTCCAGCACCCAGCAAAGGCCTCCTAGGAGGCTCATATTCCAGAGACAGAGCAGGTCGCCCGAGGTCCATCCTGCCGCAGGCCCTGAAACCCAAGTGGGTAAAGGGCACTTCTCCCCCCGCCCACCATGGCCCCTCTGGCGTCTCCAGGCCACCACAGGGGACAACCTTCAGGTGAACCACCAATCTGTCACGACCCCAGAGCACATCGTGTTTCCAGGCTTTGATCAAGAAGGTACCCAGCATCTGACCCTGTGTCTTGTCCCAGACCTGCATGAGCCAGATCCGCGACAGGCGCCCAGTGAGGCTGATCACTGCAGAGGCTGCACTAGGCCCTGCTGCTCTGCACCGCACCGCCCGGCTGGCGGCAAGGGGTCAGAACCTGCATTGCCCACACGGCTTTCGGGACCAGCGCCCCAGGCCTCCTGTGCCGCACGGAGGCCCCAGCCAACCCCGCAGGTTCCCAGACAGGCACGACAGCCCGGGAAGAGGCAGCGGTTCCGTCTCGGTCCCAGGCCGCAGACTCTGCGCCCCACGAGCTCCCGCCATAGCTCCGCCCCCCGGCGCCGCCATTTTGTGGCGTCTTCCAAAACGGACACCGGGCCTGCGAGCGGCGGGGTTCGGCAGGGCCCGGCCGACCCAGCCGGCGCTGCTGAAAATCGGCCCCGACTGCCTGAAGCGCCCCCCGAAGTCCGCCCCAGCGTCGGCCCGCCGAACTCGGCCAACGTCCTCAGGCCCCGTCGGCCAATCCGCACGCAGTGCCCCGGGAACGACAGGGCCGAGGTCCAATGAGCTGCGCGCGCGCGCCCCAGCCGCCTCTCCGCAAGACCGAACTGCGGTAACCGCGCTCGGGTGTAGTCTCCGGCCCGCAGCCCCCTGCGTGGCGTCTGAGCTGTGCCCGGACACCACCTTCCAGCTCCACCCCGCAGAGTCGCCCACACCAACCTCCGTAGCCCTGATCCATGTCTTCAGCTCCGCCCGCCAAGCAGCTCCTTTTTCTAGGCTACCACAGGACGCATGCGCTCAACGCATTTCCCGCCGTCCTCTACTGGTAGACCAGGCGCATACGTCACCCCTTCTACGCGATACCATTGGCTGTAGTTCACGGGCCCTCCTTTATCACCTCGGCTGGCCTTCCGGTTGTTCCGGGTCGGTGTTCGTAGCCTGCTAGTTTTGCTCCTGGCCGCTGTGCCTCACCGCTCGCAGGCGTATCCCTTCTTCTCGCTGCCAATGCGCAGGCCCAACTCAACCGTCCCAGGTCCCACCCGCAGACAAAACACAGCCCAGCGGTGAGGCCTGGACACTCGCCCAGGCGGACCGTGCAGCACACAGACAAAAGACGACGACGACGAGGTGGGATGGGAGGAACTTTTATTAGACTCAGCTTCCAGCCTGGGCCCTACGGGCCCCGCCCGCCGCGAGTCATGGAGCGCTCCCTCCACCCTCCTCCTCCTCGTCGTCAGCCTCTACGTCAAGGCCTGGGATGCCTCGGATCTGGCGCTCCAGCGCCCCGCCCAGTAGGGGTACGGCCTCCTCCTCCTCCGGGGGCGGGGGCGGGGGCGGGGACGCGGCCCCAGGTACTGGCTCTGGAGGCACTGGGGGCTGCGCCGGCGTGCCTTCTGCAACCTCCGCGACCCCGGCAGCTTCGACCAGCGCCCCCTCATCAAGGGCACCTCCCTCGGCCTCCTCTTGTTCCTTCTCCTCCTCTGGGCTGTCAGTGAAAGGGTTCTCACCCTGCGGAGAGGGGCGCGGCATGAAGAAAGGGAGAACCCGCGGGGTCGCGGCTGGGGACTGGGCCAGCGTGCCAGGGGCGTGCACCTCACCTTCAGATACCGCTCCAGCTTCTTACTGATTAGCTTGTTGTTTAGGATGCTGCGAGCCACCATGAGTGAGGACTTCTTAGACTGCTCCATCATGAGCTGCGGGCAAGGCAGGAAGGGCTGCAGAGGCTGACCCAGGCATTCCAAAGGAGCCCCCCATGCTCACACCGCCGGGTCGGGTAGAGCCCACACACACCCGCACACCTCTCCACCTCCACCTCGGGACCCAGCACTGCCAATGACTACAACCAGCCTGCCGTTAGGTCTGTAAGTGGATCCTTGAGTACAAGCGTGGGTTCACTCTACAAGCATGGAGCCACGACCCGATTTGATCTTTGCTCAAAAAGGTCCATCTTTCCAGGCCATACTTACTGAAACTGATTAAAGTCCTATGTCTTTACAGCTGTACTGCAGCGACCTGATTTGCTTACATAAAAATTTATAAGCAGTGAACAAACCTACTAAAAACCAAATGTGTAACTCCTAACAAGAGGGCAACTGCCCTAAAACACACACAAATCTGCAGGATAAACAGGGAGCATATAAAAGCAGGTAAAGAATGGCAAATAGTATGTTTAAGTGATATGAAAGTGTCAGTCGCTCAGTTGTGTCTGACTGTGCGACCGCATGGACCGTAGCCCCGTCAGGCTCCTCTGTCTATGGAATTCTCCAGACAAGAATACTGGAGCGGGTTGCCATTCCCTTCTCCAGGGGATTTTCCCAACCCAGGGACTGAAACCAGGTCTCCCACGTTGCAGGCAGATTCTGCAGATTCTTTACGATCTGAGCCACCAGGGAAACCCTTAAGTGACATACATCTTTTTAATCCATAGGATTCCCAAGATAAAGAATTATATCCTCAAATGTAAAGGTTGAAAAGAGACACTTACACTCTTGGTGAGAGGCTCAGATTTTTTTCTGAAAAATGATTTTGATAGAACTCATTGGAAAAGATCCTGATGCTGAGAAAGACTGAGGGCGACAGAGGATGAGATGGTTGGATGGCATCACCGACTCCATAGACATGAGTCTGCACAACTTTGGGAGATAGTTAAAGGACAGGGAAGCCTAGCATGCTGCAGTCCATGAGGTCGCAAAGAGTTGGACACGACTCAGCGACTGAACAGAACAATAATCAAAAGTAAAAATTTTTCTCACTAATTCCTCCCTGGAGTCTAGCCTAAGTTTAAAATTGGGAACATGCATGCACACTGGTTGCAGAAGTGAAAAATTAGAAAGCACCTTAGTGTTCTTCAGTGGAAAAGTGGTTACATAAACCAGACATTCAAAAGAACACCATGCAGTCTTAAAACAGGGCTTCTGTCTCCCCTGGCGAAAGATGTGTGATGGGACAGAGTGCCGAGCATGCCAGTGTCTGGGAGGATTTATACCAAAATGCTACATGATTTTGTCGGTGGTGAGTGAAGGCAACTCTCACTTCCATCATTAACGCAAGTAATGGTAACCCAGGTATAAAGCAATAAAGAGGAAAAAAAAAGTTATTTTTGGAGGGGTGGGGAAGCTGACCTTCCAGACCTCTACTCAACCCTAGCCAACTCTTTACATCTCATTTCAGAAAATCATTTGTCTCTTTCTATTCCCTTTCCCTTCCTTCATCTTTTTTTCTTTTTTACTTGGGGAAAATATTAATAGTCCTCATGCATGCTCAAAATGAAACAAGTTAAAGATGCACAAAAGAAAACTGCCTACATACTGGTTTCCCCTGGTGGGGAATAAAAGGGATAACTAGTTCTAATCACAGGTGTAGTTGCGAGTACTTTAAACTCTGGAGCACTTACAAGGCTGTAGTAGAAATGGATATCCTGTGGATATTATATGTTAAATCACGTGTTATCTGTGGAATACGCACTCTCAATGTGCACACCGTTGACTACAGAAGTGTTCCTTTAGCTGTGACTCAATTTTCTCTGGATAAGGGCAGAAACGTGTCACATTCCATTATCTGTAAAGTCACCAGCTGTTTGCTTTCGTTACTTTTGCTACACTCATGTTCTTTGTATTCAGATGTTTTAGGTAACTCAAGAACAAATATACAAAGATGCAATAAAAGTGAATTGCTTGATATCTATTACTTCATGTATATCAAGCACAGCAATAAAACAAAACTCATATGTTTACATTTTAGGGTTTTTGCTTTTGTGATTTTTTAATATACTTGCCTAACATGCATGTGCTGTAAAAAAAAAATAGTTAACATGGAAATAACTTGAGGTGGTGGCTTTGTTTAACGTCTTATGAGATTTTTATGAATAACCCAAGTATAATGTGGAATAAAAATTTTATGAATGGGAAAAAAAAAAGATGCACAATTAGGATACTACTACATCTTACTCACTGACACACTATCCTTCTTCCTCTAGGTGCACAGACGGACACACCAGAATGTCTCCTAACTGAGCAAACTTAAAGAGTGTTTTCATATTTTTGCTACGATAACCAAATTAAGGATAAATTTAAATACTTCCATGCTAGTGCTTTTAAACCTACTAAACAGGTTCCCTAAAGTGACAGCGCCTGAGTACTCCGCAAAAACACTGTAGGCTGTGCTTCTTCCACCTAAAACACTTTACTTGTCCCCGCGCCTCTCCATCAGCATTAGATGTTACCACTGTTGAATGTTTTTCCTGTAGGGTGAGAGAAAAGCATGTATGCTGCCTCTCGTGGCATTTCCCTGCCCACCAGCGAATCCAATATGCACACTGGGCTGTCTGTCCGGATTTCTATGAAGTCATCTCTTCCACGGTCTTTTGGTTTCCTAGCTTATTCAGGAAGGCTTCCTTTAATGTCAAGGTGAACAATCTTCGAAATGTTCTTTTTTTCCCACATTTAAGATCTTGAGAATTTAATATATGGTATGAGGTAGGAATCCAACTTTCCTTTCCAGAAATGTGTAAGATAAACCACTGTTCCCCCCCCCATCAAATTGACATGGAGGTCTACAGTCCCTTATCTGCAAATCTGAAATCCAAAAGGAAAAGTTTTTCTCCTAAAATTCATTTGGTACAAATTATGAGCTGACATATTTTTATACCATCTTTATTTATCCTACCTAAACAAGTCACTTGAAGAATTATCAATGGTTTAACTGCAAGGCACTTTCTCAGATTCTGCTGGGGATGTTAGCGATCCTATCACGTAGCTGTTCTGAAATCCAAAAATTATTTTACAAAACATCCAGGTTTCCGATAAGGGATCTGCAATTGACTTTACTACTGAGTTCCAAAACACAGAGGGATATTTCATTAGACTCTATTCTAGCTCCACTCTTTTTTTAAATCACTATGCCAATATCACTTGTTTTCAATTACAGTGACTCTACATGAGTTATATATCTGTTACAGCAAGTCCCTGTACTCACTGACTGTTGTATAATTTTCCTGGCTATTAGACTTAACTCTACTGTCAATAGTAATACGGAAGGAACTGGTTTTTGTTTTGTTTTGCTATTAAATCTCCCATCTAAGAACTTGGTACTTCCTTCCATTCACTGAGGTCTTGCTTGTTTCATATCCTTGCATTTAAGATCCCATACCTTTCTTCTTTACATTCCTAGTTATTTCACACACTTTGTGGTTATTGTGAATAGATGCTTCCTCATTTATGTTTCTAATTGGTTATTACTATTAGAATGGATACAAACTACTACTTTGAAAGTGAAAGTTGCTCAGTCGTGTCTGACCCTTTGCAACCACACGGACTATACAGTCCATGGAATTCTCCAGGCCAGAATACTGGAGTGGGTACCTATCCCTTCTCCAGCAGATCTTCCCAACCCCGGAATTGAACCCAGGTCTCCCACATTGCAGGCAGATTTTTTACCAGCTGAGCCACAAAGGAAGCCCAAGAACACTGGAGTGGGGAACCCATCCCTTCTCCAGCAGAGATTCCCAACCCCTGGAATCGAACCCAGGTCTCCTGCGTTGCAGGTGGATTTTCTACCAGCTGAGCTATCAGGAAAGCCTACTTTTGGTATGTCCTAACCCTCCATGGTGGGCTGCCGTCTATGGGGTCATACAGAGTCGTACACGACTGAAGCGACTTAGCAGCAGCAGCAACCCTCCATGGGGTCGCAAAGAGTCGGACACTACTGAGCGACTTTCACACTTTTTTTTTCAACCCCTTACCAAATTCTATTAATTCTAAGAACATTTTTTTTGTTTTTGCTGGAATCATCAGCTTTTCTAGAAATATAATCACATTATTTGCATATAAACAGTTTTCATTTCCAGGACTTTATACTGATAATGTTGCTAATTTCTTATTGAACCATCCTTGTAGTCCAGAAGCAAATTTTACTTATAGTGTGTTACATATTTGAATTACCACTAGATTGATAATTAGGAATATTTTGGGAATCCCTGGTGGCTCAGTGGTAAAGAATCCACCTGCAATGCAGGAGACGCGGGTTCGATCCCTGGGCCGGGAAGATCCCCTGGAGAAGGAAATGGCAACCCACTCCAATATTCTTGCCTGGAGAATCCCATGGACAGAAGAGGCTAGTGGGCAACAGTTCGTAGGGTCGTGAAAGTGTTGCACATGACTCAGCAACTAAACCACCAACCACCACATCAATGGATAAAAGTTTCATTTGCTTCACATCCTTGACAACACACACTATTTTACTTAGCACTTTCATTCTTCAATGAACTAATCTATAGTTTCATCTCATTATTATCCTTACCAGATTTTTGGAGTTAAGGTTAAAAAGACTTCCTAAAGGAATTCCCTGGTGGTCCAGTGGTTAAGAATTCACCTGCCAATGCAGGAGACATGGGTTTGATCCCTGGTCTGGGAACTAAGATCCCAAATGCCACAGGCAAACTAAGAGCATGCCCCCTAGAGCCTGTGCTTCACAACAAAAGAAGCCTGTACAATGAGAAGCCCACGCACCACAACTAAGAGAACAGGGTCTGCTCGTCCCAACTACAGAAAGCCCATGACCAGCAATGAAGAGGCGCTGTACCTCAACGAAGACCCAGTGCAGCCAATATATAATAATTAACAACAACAACAACAACAACAACAAAAAAAAAGGCCTCCCTCTCTACTTTGCTATCACCATTGAGGGGTGTATCTTCCCAGAAGCAGGATTGTAAACATTTCTCATCTTGCCCTAACTGCCTGCTGCTGAGGCTAAGTTCTGGACAAATTCAGCTGAGAGGTGGGGGCTCCCTCCTATTGAGCCCCACTCATGGAACGGAAGTTTAACACCATGCATTGCTCTAACCCTGGCCTGTTCATAAGGCAGAGGCCCCATGCCTAGAGAGGCAAACCAAACCAAGCTGACCAGAGGCTACAGCTGCCTCCACACCTCTTTTTTAAAGAAAAATATATTTATCTGGCTACACTGGGTCTTATTTGCAGCACGTAGGATCTTTAGTTGAAGCATGTGGCATCTAATTCCCCAAGAGAGTTTGAACCCAAGCCCCCTGCACGGGGAGGGTTGAGTCTGCACCACTAGGGAAGTCCCAAACCCTCCTCTTCTAAAGCAGCAGAGTCAAGACAGTCTGGTGCCACTCCCAGCTCTGAAGCCTGGACTCAGGAGTTTTGCCCAGGGAAAGGCAGACCTTAAAACAAAGAGCTCCCAAATCTCTTCCCAAAGGAACTCCTTTTTTAAGAGTGGGGAGTTCAAAACTAAGGGCTCTCTCAAAACAATGGAGGGCGTGGAGAAAAGCAATTAAAAGGAAGGTAGATATACTTCCCAGGTGGCAGAGTGGTAAAGAATCCACCTGCAGATGCAGGAGACAGGGTTCTCATCCCTGGGTGGGGGAGATCCCCTGGAGGAGGAAATCGCAACCGCGCCAGTATTCTTGACTGGAAAATTCCATGGACAGAGAAGCCTGGTGGGCTACAGTCCATAGGGTCACAAAGAATTGGACATGACTGAGCATGGATTTGATAAGCAACACAAACTAAACCATTGCTATCTCCAGAGGGAACCAGTAAAACAGGTAGGAGGAGCCTCCCTAGGGTTCAGGATAAATCTCAAACAATGGATATCCTGAACCCTGGGGTTTCAGGATAACCCAAATTAATTGGATTAAAGCAATTTAATTGGATTAGGTTAATTCAGTTGGATTAGAACAATTTAATGCCTTTAGGCATTGTTGAAAACAGAGCTATCAGCCAACAACTTATGGAGATGAACAGCTTGGTGCAGTACAGGAAGACAAATGGAGTCCCATCAAAACTACCACTATCCCAGCATGGCTGTGCACTTGGCCTATGGCTTCCTGTTCTGAGGTACAGTAACAGGCTCTGCGCTGTGGGAATTAAAGAGATTAAAGTATTTTGACTGTTCACTCAAACACAATAACAAGACCCACAGTAGGGGAAGTCTAGTACAAAGAGTTGCCACAATATATTATCTAAACTGTCTAGTTTCCAATAAAAAATTATGAGACATGCAAAGGAAACTGACATTCAGGATTAAAAAGGCAGGCAAACAACAGAAACTGCCTGTGCCCGTGGCCAGATGTCAGACTTAAAGACTTCAAAGCAGCCATTATAAATCCGTTTAAAGAACTGAAAGGAAACAAGCTTGAAGTACAAGATGACACTGTCTCATCAAGTAGGGAACATCAATAAAGGGACAGAAATTAAATATATAAATCTTAGAGCTGAAAAACACAATGAACTGAAATGAAAAAATCCCTGGAGGGGTTCAACAGTAGATCTGAACTGGCAGAATAAGCAAACTCTGTAGGTTGGCAGAGATCACACAATCTCAAGAATAGAAGAAAGAATGAAGAAAAATGAATAGTCTCAGAGAACCCGTGACACCATTAGGTGACCCATCATACCCATAATGAGATTACCAGAAAAAGACAAAAGGAGCAGAAAGAAAAAAAAAATCTGAATAATGGCTATAAACTGCATAAATCTCATGAAAAACTTAAAACCACATATCCAAGAAGCTAACAAACTCCAAATAAACACAAAAGATCCATAAAAAGACACATTATAATAAAAATGCTGAGAGCCAAAGACAACGGAAAAATCTTGACAACAGCAAAAGAAAAATGAATCATTACTTAAAATGGAACCCCAGTAATGTTAAAAGCTGACGTCTTACCAGAAATGAGGCCAGAAGACAGTGGGATAACATACTTAAATGCTCAAAGAAACTGTCAACCAAAAATCCTGTGCCCAGGAAAGCTCTTTCAAAAGTGAAAGTGAAATAACAGTTCACAACAAACAATTGAGTTTGCTGCTTGCAGACCTTTAAAGAAATACCCAAGGAGGTCCTTCAAGCTGAAAAGAAGTGATCCCAGATAGTAATGCAAATCCACAAGAGAGAACAATAAAGGTAATCATATAATTATAAAGAAATAGTATAAATGCAATATCTTTTCCTGTCCTCTCAACTAATTTAAAAAGGAGTTGTATAAAGCAATACATATTTAAATATTAAAAACATATATAGCTCTTAAATCTATATAAATAATTGTATTACTTGACCTGTAGTAACATAGAGAAATGAAATATATTTGCCAGTAAGAGCACAAAGAAGGTCGAGAGAGTAAAACTGTATTGGGCTAATAAGGAAATGACTACAGATGGTAACTTGAATCCACAGGAAGAATTCAAAGAGAACCAGAAATGAGCAATAAGAAGTCTAACAAAAGCTAGAAATATGTAACTGCTCTCCTTTCTTCTGTTGGCATCCTTAAAAGACAAATTATATAAACTAATAATTACATTGTATTACATTATTGGGTTTGTAATACATATATATGGACCACTTTGTACAACAAAAACCTATGCAGAGAGAGGTTTACAGGAGTAACTTAATCTCACTGAAATGATTTTATCTAAAGGAAATTTTTGAAGTTAACATATATACACTAAGGCCTAGAGAAACCACTAATAATACCCCCAAAATTTGCGGTGCAAAAAAAACATTAAAGAAGATTAAATATTATAACAAAGAAATGCTGAATACAAAGAAAGCAGTAAGGCAGTAAAGCAGCAATAATAAACGATGTAAATCTAATATCAGTAATAACATTAGGGACTTCCCTGGTGGTCCAGTGGCTAAGACTCCACACTCCCAATGCAAGAGGTCAGGGTTCAATCCCTGATCAGGGAACCAGTTTGCACATGCTGTAACTAAGATCCCGCATGCCACAACTAAGCAGCCAAATAAATAAATATTTGAGAAAAATAATAACATTAAATGTAAATGGATTAAACAATCCAGTCAAAAGGCAAAGATGGTCAAACTGGATAGAAAAACAAGATCAAATTATATGCTATCCACAGGAGACAAATTTAGATCCAACAGGTTCAAAGATACAAATAAATAGAAAGGAAAAGGATGAGAAAAGATACACAAATATCAACCGTAAGAAAATGAACTGACTATACTAATACCAGACAAAAAGACTGTAAAAAATGTTACTAAGATAAAAAGGGACATTTTATAATGATAAAAGGGTCTCTCCATCGGGGGATATTTAAGTATAGATGCACCTGACAACAATTCAACAATAGTTGATTTTAATATTCCACTGTCAATAATGCAAACAACAACTTGGCAGAAAATCAATAAGGAAATAAAAGGCTTGAACACTAAAAAACCAAATAGGCATAACAAAGAACACTTTGCAACAATAACAGAATACCCATTCTTCTCAAATGTACAAAGCATAGCACAGACTGTATACTACTAGGTCATAAACCAAGATTCAGTAAATGACAAGGACTGAAATAACAGAATATATACTGTCTGACTACACTCAAGAAAATTAGATATCAGTAACAGAGAGGAGTTTTGGAAATTCAGAAATATGTTAAAATTAAATGACACATTGCTGAATAACCAATGGGTCTAAGCAAAAGAAGGCAGAGAGAAATTAGAAAATAATTTGAGATAAGTGAAAGTGAGGACGAGACATACCAAAACTTACAGGATGCAGTGAAAGCAGTACTCAGAGGAAAATTTACAGTTATAAATGGCTACATTAAAATATAAAAAAACCTAAAGCACGCAGAAGATTAGAACAGAAATTAATGAAGCAGAGAACAGAAAAACAAAAGAGAAAAAAAAAATCAACAAAACTGTAAGTTTGTTCTTTTTTGTTGTTGTTGTTCTTTTTAAATGTCAACAAAATTAAACCTCAGCAAAACTGATCAAGAAAAAGAGAAGACTCAAAGCATTCAGAAATGAAAGAAGGGGACTACTGACAATACAGAAATAAAAAGGATTATAATGGAACATTAGGAATACATGCATGCTAATAAATTGAGTTTTAGATTAAATGCACAGATTTCCAGAAAGACATTACTAAAACTGACTCAGAAAGAAATAGAGGGAATTCCTGACAGTCTAGTGGTTAGGACTCGGCACCTTCACTACTGGGGCCCAGGTTCAATTTCAGGTCAGGGAACTAAGATCCCAAGTGCAGAGAGATAAGGAGAGAAAAAAAAAGAAAGAAAATCTAAATAGACCTGTAACAAGTAAAGAAATTGAATTAGTAATGAAAAAAAAAGCTATTCACAAAGACTAGCCCAAGTCCAGATGGCTTCAGAGGCAAATTCTACTAATTGAATACCAATTCTTCACAAACTTCCAAACAACAGGAAGGAAAACTTCTCAACTTGATACCAAACCCAAAAATATCACAAAAAAACATACAGACCAATATCTCATGAGTACAGATACAAAAATTCTCAACAAAATATTAGCAAAGCCAAAATTCAACAACATATAAAAGGAATTATACACCATGACCAAGTAGGATTTTTCCCAACAACGTCAAGGGTGGCTTAACACCCTCAAGTCAATGAAATATACTGTATCAATAAATAAAAAACAAAAACACACGATCATCTCAGTAAATGCAGGAAAAGCATCTGACGAAATCCAATACCCTTCCAGAATAAAAACACTCAACAAGATACGAATAGAAGGGAATTCAACAACTAGATAAAGAGCACCTATAGAAAATCCACAGCTAAACAGCATGCTTAATGGTCAAAGACTGATGCTTCCTCCCCAAGAGACAAGATGAGGAAGAAGATACTTCTCTTCAAGATTGTGTTGGATGTTCTAGTCAGGGCAATTAAACAAGGAAAAAAAAAAATTAAACAGCATCCTTATTGGCAAGGAAGTAGTTAAACTATAACTTTCTCTATCTGCAGACAACTGATATACAGAAAATGCTAAAAAAATCCATGATTAAAATTAATAAACAACTTCAGTGAGGTTACAGGATACAGTATCAACAAACAAAAATCAATTCTATTTTGAAACAGGTACAAAGAACAACTCAGAAATGGAATTAAAGAACACAATTCCATTTATATTAGTATCAAAAGAATAAAATACTTAGGATTAAATACACTGAAAACTATAAAATATTGTTGCAAGAAATTAAAGATTTGAATAAATGCAAAGACATCCCATTTTCATGGATTGGAAGACTTAATATTGCTGAGACAGGAAAACTCTCCAAACTGATACAGAAATTGAATATAGTCCCATTAGGACACCAGCTGGCTTCTTTGTAGAAACTGGTATGTTAGTCCTAAAATTTGTGGAATCACAAGGAACATAGAATAGCCAAAACAATCTTGAAAAAAAAAAAAGGAGCAGAAGTTATAGGTGTCCGTTTCTGATTCTGAACCTTACTACAAAGCTGCAGTGTGGTAACAGCATAAAAATAAACAGAGCGAACAGCAGGATAGAGAGTCCAGAAATAAATCCATGGAGCTATAGTCAGCTGACTTTTGGCGAGACAGCCATGACCATTCAACAAAGAAAGAATACTTTCTTCTACCAATGATGTTGGGACAACTGGAAAATCACATGAAATAGAATGAAGTTGAACCTTACCTTACACCGTATACAAAAATTAACTCAAATGCATTAAAAACCAAATTGTAGGAGCTAAAACTGTAAAACCCTTATTATAAGACAAAGGGATAAATCTTTGCGACCTTTTATTTGACAATAGATTCTTAGATATGATACCCCAAGCACAAGGAACAAAAGAAAAAAATTTAGATAAACTGAACTTCATCAAAATTAAATTTTTGTGCTCCAAAGACACATCAAGGTGAAAAAACCCATGGGATGGGAGAAAATACTTGTAAATCATATGTCTGATTAAGGACTTGTACCTAGAATATATAAAGAACCTTAACTCATAAAGACCACACAATTAAAAAATAAAGTATCTGAACAGACATTTCTTCCCTTGCAAGAAGACAGACAAATGGCCAACAAGTCCATGATAAGATGCTCAACATCATTAGCAGTTATCAAGGAAATGCAAATGAAAAATACAACAGATATCACTCACTGCACACCTGAATGACTGAATGGCTAGAATCAAAAAGTCAGACAATAACAAGTATTGGTGAAGTACTGGTGACATATGAATAAATCAGAACTCACACGTTGTTGGGGGTATAAAATGGTACAGCCACTCTGGAAGATAAGCTGGCAGTTTCTCAAGAAGTTAAACTGTTACTATTTGACCCAGACATTCCACTCCTATCTAAAAAAATCATAACACATGTCCATACAAAAACTTGCACCATAACAGAATTATCCACAATAGCCAAGAGGTGGAAACAATCCAAATTCTAAAGCATGAATAAACTAACTGTGGTATATATCCATACAAGAGAATACTTTTAGGCCACACAAAGGGATGAAGTTCTGATACATGCTAAAATATGGATGAACCTTGAACACATGCTAAACAGAAGAAGCCAATCACAACCAATCACAAAAGACCACATACTATGGTGACTGCATTCATATGAAATGCCTAGAAATACATTGAAATAGACAGTAAATTAGTGTTGCCTAAGGCTGGGGGAGTATGGCGGTTACAGAGTGACAGCTATAAGGTATGGGTTTCTTTTTGAGGTTATGAAGATGTTCTATAATTGTGCTGACAGCTACACAACTGTGAATATATTAAAAACTACCGACTTTATACCTTACATGGATGAATTGTATGGTATGGGAATTGAGCATCAATAAAACTGTTACCAAAATTAATAATAACTAGAAGCTTTTTATTCCCTTCTAAATCTGGCATTTTACAGAATATAGTATTTATATTTGAACTCTCTATAACCAACTACTTCTGGTGTTTTCAAAGTATCTTTTATCACCCTTCCAATCCCCTCTATGGCTGCTGGTTGTTACAGCTATTTTTTTTTTTTTGCAACTTGCTTTGGAATCCGTGTATATTTTGCTAGCTATCATTCATTTCACCTAAATTGTCCAAGTTTTAATACCATGCACTGTCCATTCTCTACAGTCTGCTCTCTGTTCTCTTTTAACCCTTATCAGCTACCAACCCAAGAATCTCACTTTGGTAAGATCCCTACAGCTTCTCTGTTGCCAAAACCAACGGACATTTTCTGTATCTTTCCAGATCTATCAACGGTATATGCCAATCCTGAATCTCCTCAATCGTCCCAGCCAGATCTCTAAGCCCATCCCACTGCTGAGAATCACTGCACTGAGAAAGACCAGAGATGAATTTGATGGGCATGGAAAAAGGCTGAGAAATGATTTCTTACACTCCCCTTGGCTGCTACATCTACTCATAAGGTCTGTCAGCATCATCCAGGGTGACGGCAGCCAGGCCTCTCTTTCTAGCCCAGACCTGGCCCTGGGCCTCCCAGCTCTCTCCCTACTGCAAAGCCCCACGCTGCTCACTTGATCTCTAACAGCCAGCTCTAATTCAGGATGTCACCCATTCAACCAAAAAAAACACCCACTCTGGCTTCTGTGTTAGGCCCTGGAAATACACTGGAATGCAAGACAGAATTTTTTCAATTTCTTGACAAACTCGCTCCTTTCCTTGCACCATATACTACCCCACCCTCCTCATCTTAGCAGCACCACTGTCCACCAGTTAAACAAGCCAGAAATCTGTAATAACCCAGACTTTTATCACTCCCTCATGCCGAACTCCTGTCCACTTTCTGAAACTGCTCTTCCATCATCTCCCAAGGCTCTTCACTGATCCCCCCACCTCCTTCCCACAACAGGTGCCCAAAGTCTCTAATCCAATATCAACTCTAATCCTACTAGTCCCCCACTTAAAAACTCTGCTGCCTATAGGAGCAAGACCAGGCCCCTCAGCCCAGCCCTTGTGAACCTTGTGTGCAATCCCTCCTCTAATAACACTTATACTGTATACTTCTCCCTGTTTGGTTTCTGAACCTAATCTGGCCATTGGCCCTTATGTATACACAGGTCCCCATTTCCCACAGCCTACTACTTCTTAAGGTCTGGCTCTGATGCCACCACCTGCCACGCAGAGTCCCTGTTTCCCATCCCTCTGTAGCGTGGTTGACTGCTCTGGGCTGGAAACATCTCTATATTCCTGCCCCTGGCAGCTCCTCATGGGCAGGCAGGGGTTATGACCCCAGCACCTCCCCAGAGGCCTAAGCCAGTCAACCCACAGGATGGTGGGAGGGCACTGGTGGCCACTCACCCTGCGGTTCCGGTTGTGATCCATGGTCTTGAGGTGCTTCTGAATGATCCCAAACTGCATGGGAATGAAGAGGTCACAGGCTGCACAGTGGGCTGCTTCTACCTTCTTCACGAAATGTTCCATGGCAATTTCTGTAGAGGGGAGAAGGAGGGAGTCGCCACTGGTCCCAGACACCTAAGAAAGACTCAGGAGTTGGGGGAAAATGCCAGACCAGCTCCTCACCTCGCCCTGCCATTTCCACGTGGGCCTGAGGCTGTTCTCACTGACCCTCCCTGAGGGAACAGAGGGGTGTTGTGACCCTACTCTGAGAACCAGAGGAGGGAAGGCTGAGGTCCTGCCTGGTAGGACTGGGATGGAACCTCCTCACCTTGTGTCAGATCTTGGTCTCTGTAGATCTGCTGGATCAGACCATCAAGGTCCTCCACGGTTTTTCTGAGCTCCTCTGTCTTCTTCGTCTTGTTGGCAACATATTCCTGCCGGATACACCAAGGAGATATCAAGCTTTGTGTGAGCCACTCTATGCCTGCAGGGTAACAGCAACTGTACCAACCACCCCAAGGCTCACCTGCAGAAAGTCAGCCGTCTGCTTGGGGAGCTTGGTGCCTACGTACTTAAAGTGTTCCTTGTGAAACTTGCTGTCAAGGTGGCTGGCCATCTCATCCTCGTAAAAGGTTCGGTATTTGCAGAGAGAACACACAAACTGGATCCTGCCACAGGAGGGAAACGCAGAGCTGAGACCAAGAGGGTTCCAGGGAATACAGCTGCTGCCTCACCCAACCCAGTTGCGAGCCCTGAAACAGGCCTTGCTCATGGGCCTCTGAGGTGTGGTCCCAGCAGGGGGACAGGCTAGGACCAGTGGGGTTGGGAGTGCAAAGGGACAGAACATCTGCAGGCTGCAGTTACTGCAACGTAGGGGACAGGGCAGGAGCTCTTCCTTCCCACAGGCAGGAGGCTGAAGCCTGAGGCAGCAGCTGCTGCAACAGGCAAGGAGTCGCTGGAAGGTTGCTGGAGGGCCTCTCTACCAAGGCTGGGCAGGAGCTTGTGCACTTGGCCCAGTTGGGGACCAGAAGGAAGGATGCCCTGGCATGAGCCAGGTGGCCCTGAGGTGCAGAGTGGAGTACGCAGTCCTGAGGCAGGGCCCGAAAAGGTGCTGCATCTTCCTTGTGGGGGCTGAGGGACTGAAAGACCCAGCCCATCCTCTGCTCAGAATGCTTGGGGGTAGTGTCAGGAGGGATGGGAGGCAAGCAGGCCTGGGCACCTGCTGCCTCATCTTCCTCTTCTGAGAAGAGACCAATCTGAGCTGGAAGGAGGGCGCCCGCCCGGCCTGCCAGAGGGCAGCCTGGAGTCACCTGAGCGAGGTGCTCTGTCTGGGCCTCGTGTCCACAGCAGAAGCCCGGGGTCTGGGGCCTGCGCCGGAGCAGGCCGCCGTGGCAAGGGGCGGAAGAGGCCAGCCGCCACCGAGGCCTTGGGGCAGGTCCCTACCTCTGCCGGACGTCCTTATCTGGGCCACGGGGTCAGCTTTGTCTGGAGAGCCCAGGGGCCGGGCGCCGGCGAGGCTGAGGAAGGTCCAGCAAGAGCAAGAGTCTGAGGCGGAGGAGGAGGAGGCAAGCGCCAGTGCGGGAGCCCTGAGGGCAGACAGACCCAACCAAGGGGCGTGAAGGGCTCAGCCGCAGACAGGCCCGGCCTGACAGGGCCGGCGGGCAGGGCAGAGGGCAGGCCCGAGGCTGCCACAGCCCACAGGTGCTGCCGTCTCTCCTGAGCACGGTGACGGCCTCTTGGCAGCTAGCTGGGATGGCACAGGCGCCTTGGACCTTGAGTCTCTGCTGAGCTGGCCCCCTCCCACAGGGGCATCAGGCCCCCAGTGCACCTCGGGGCTCATGTGCCGAGTGACCTAGCGCCGCAGCTTCTGGGCAACGGTGCTGAGCCGTGTCAGGTCTCAGGCCAAAGTTGCTAGCGGTCGCAGACGGCCGCACAGGGGCAGGGGATGAATCAGGCCCTGGGAGCTGGGCCTGGCGGAAAGCAGGGTCCATGCACGGCCGAGCAGGTGACGGCTCCCAAGGGAGGCCAGAGGGCGGTGAGGCAGCAGAGCTATGGCCCTGCTCTCCTGGAGGCAGCCCCAGAGCGAGGCAGAGGCAAAGGGGTGGAGGGAAGCTGGTTACCTTTCCACCATGCGGTCTCGCTGCCGCTTTTTCTGCTTGTCCAGGCTCTTTTTGCCTGCCTGCAACTTGCGCTTGGTCTGGCCACTCTCATCCTGGGCGCTCAGGACCCCTGAGGGAACAGAAGGGCACAGTTACCAGTCTGTGGCCTCTGGCTGGATATCCACTGTCTCCTCCAGGGGGTCCATTCTGAAAGCAGCTGTCCGAGCAAGGCCTCTGGCTGCGAGCAGGGCTGGGTGC
The DNA here is from genome assembly GCA_024291935.2 of Okapia johnstoni. Taxonomy (NCBI): domain Eukaryota; kingdom Metazoa; phylum Chordata; class Mammalia; order Artiodactyla; family Giraffidae; genus Okapia; species Okapia johnstoni. The sequence goes on along the minus strand of CM044316.1, from coordinate 7,056,116 downwards.
CCTGGGATAGGTGGGGAGTTGACCCCACCACGTTCCAGGACATCCACACTCTGCAGAGTGAGCCACAGGGAAGCGGGAAGGTAAAGAGAGGCTATCTCAGTGGGGATACTGGCAAAAGTTCAGAGGACCCAGGTGGCAGAATGCAAGAAGGCCTCAGGTGGGGCCCGAGTGCAGCCCACAGGGTAAAGGCCCCAAAGCTCACATGGCCCTGCCCACCCACACTGGGTACCGCGGCAACAGTAGGCTGAGGCTGGATTTAGGTTAAGTACCTGCTGGCGCTCATCACTCGAATAGGGAGACACGGACTCCCAACAGGGGCTGTAGAGGTACTAAGGGAAAGGACACGCAAACCAGAGCCATAAAAACTGCACCAAGGGTCCAAGCTTAGACACCAGCCACTGAGGACTCGGAACTGCATGTTACTAAGGGCCTGAGGGCAGGGGCTGTGCCTTGGGTTCCCCCACACTTTTGCTTGCTCCCCCCACCTGAAGGCAAAACCACTGTACTGTCTGAGATCAGGGCCAGAGTGGGAACCAGGCAGAGGAAGAGAGGTTACCCCCTACCAGCACAGTCAGCCACACAGGGACGATCCAAGTTGGACATATTTCTGCCGAAACCCTGCCCTCAGCTAGCCCCCTCCCACCACAAGCATCTGGAAAAGCCACCCCAGTACCCAGGCCACTCAGAAGACTCACCCTTCTCTGCATCCTCTTTGCCATCTTCCTTCCCCTCCTCTTTTCCCTCTTCATCTTCTCCTTCCTAAGACACAATTTCAGATAGTCAACGTTAAAGCCTGTGCAGTTGCTCCTAACAACTGTAAATGACAAGGCCCTGTACCAGGCCAGGCATAGAGCCAGGTGCCTCAGGTCCTCCCAACAGGCCTTGCACAGAGGGCTCACTCGGCCATTTTCTGAAAAGGAAATCCAGCCTCTGGTTAGGCGGCCTGCCAGTAGCCTGTGCTCTCTACCAGACCTCCACTTCCTTGTGCTAATCAAGTCTGCATGCAGAGATAACTCAGGCTGGCCTGTGGTTCTTGTGAGAGGCCTGCTCTGTGGCACAGGGGCTCAAGCAGCCCACTGTTCAAAGGCCTCACCCACAGAGAGTGCAGGGCTGGGGCCACTTACTGCTCTGGAGCCCTTCTCCACAGCCTCAGCGCCTTCGGTGCCCTCTGCAGCTTCCCCCTCTGTGCCCTCGTCTGAAAAGTAAGAGGATGCAAGCTCAGCGCAGGAGTCCCATGGGACAGAGGGCAAGGGTCATGGGCCCAGCACCCGGGCTCACCATTGTCTGAATCACTGTTATCGGAGCAGTCCGTCCGGGTGGCTTTGCTGTCTGGCTCGTCAGGACTGCCGCATTGCTTTCTCTTCTTTTTCTTGGTCTGGGTCAGAAAGAGGGAGCAGGGTCAGGGTAAACGGCTTCAGGCCCTTTACTTTCTCAGTCACAGACCAGGAGGGCCCCCTTTCACTCACCCGGAAGTCAGCCGTGGTCCAGGTCTTCCAGGTCCGCCTCATCTGCTTCATGCCATTGCCAAATCCAAAGCCAAACCGGGAGCCACCTGGGAAGGTGCCCCCGCCACGCATGCCCTGGAACATGCCGTACTCAGGGATGATGTTCTGGGAGAAGAGGGAGGGCAGCCGGGAGGCACCAGGCATGCACTGGCCCCGGGCCCCCATGGGGTCTTCCCACATGCGCCCATAGCCCGAGGCCATTGGCCGGCCACTCCGGGAGTCCCGGGCCCAGCCCTGAGCCCGTGGGCCAAAAGTGTCGCTGCCACGCATGCGGAATTGGTCACGGTAGGCATCGTACTGGCCCTCATAGGCCATTTCCATATCAGGGTCAAGCTCTCCGTAGTCATAGCCCGACCGGTACAAGTCACGCTCGCTCAGGACGGCCCTCGAGTCACAGGCCTCGTAGGAATCATACCTGCAGAGGCAGATGACAAGCATCAAGGGGGCCTCGGGTCCCATCACCCTTCTGTTCCTGCCTTCCAGCAAACCTCCCCGTTTCGGGGACAGAAGACCCACTCCAGCACTACCCCAGCCCATCATAGAGGACAAATGTTCAGAAATGCCACCTTAAAAGGCTTCTCGGGGCAGACGTCTAGAAGCTGGTAGGTCCCCTCAGCTCATGTTCCCAAGCCTGCATATGACCACGCACCAGCTTTCAGACCCTAAGAAGGACTGACTACTAGGGTAGAGTAGGTCTCAGGAGAAGAGTGGGCCCACAGGAAATGTGTGTGTCTGTGGCAGTCACAACACCCAAGGCCGCTCCTCTGGGGGCAGAGCCAAGCATCCCAGCATCCCACAATACATGGGCAATCCAGCATACCAGTGTTTTGTCCACTGGGGCTGGTAACATCCACAGGAAACCCCCAAACCCCCTCACCACTGAAAACAAAAAGGAATATAGAACGTTTGCCAGGAAAGACACTGCAAGCTTGCCCAATGACAAGAACAGAACTCTTATGAGCTCGTATCATCCCTGGAGCCCAGCACAGGGCATCACAGCCTACACAGCAAGTGAGAAGGCAAGCCAGACGTTCTGACTGTGGAATCAGAGACAGCTGTTCTAACCTCGGCTGCAGCCCACAGGCCCAGACCCCGCACGTCTCTTTGCCAAAGCTGGGTAGTTAAGAAGCACCAGCAGCATGAAAGAAGAGGCCAGGGTGACCCAACTGCCACTCTGTCTCTGAACCCTGCTTTCCAGCTTTAGGTTGCTGCAAGATGGTACACAGGCAGCTGGCACCAGCAGCAATGTCAGCCCAATCACCCCCCACCCCCTGGCCCGCCATCTGGCAGCCTCAGATCCAACATGATGACCATCAGGCACAAGGAGAGGGGGTGTGCTGGGCCTCTCCCAACACTTTTTGCTTGCTAGAGAACCCATGCAAGCAAAAGTCTCCTTGGCACCCTCTGCCCCCTAGTGCTCCTGGAGCCTCACTTGGCCCTATCAGTGTCTGGCCAGGCCCCTCCTTACTCTCAGCTCTCTCCCATCTGTCAACTGCAGCCATTAGGCCACTCCACTCCATCCTGTGGTAGAAATACATGTGCCCTTCTCACTGAAACCTCTCACTAGGGCACAGAACTCCTGGGCCAGCACCAGATCAGACAAGGACAAATCTGAAGGCAGATCTGAGTGGGAGGCCCAGCTCCTGTGTGTCTCTGGGTAAGAGGTGAGACCTACGGGCGCTTCACTTTCCTCATCTACAAAGTGAGAACATCAACAGCTCCCCACTGGGGCTCTTCTGAGGCTCAACAGGTACACATTTTATAAGGCACCGAAGGGTGGCCAGGATGTGCCCCCATCTTTCCTGTGCCTTATGTGGGACAGCCCAGCTTGCAGTGCTCAGCCCAAGGGCTCAGCCCATTCTTCATACACAACCCAAACAGTCCTGCCCTGACAGAGTGCAGGGTGCAAAGTATCGCAAGGACTTCAGATGGCTGTCTGCAGAGGGAACAGTCATTCGACAATGACCCTGAGAAGAGCCACTCAGAGGTCACAGAGAAACCAGCCCAGAGTGGGCTTGCTCGGCCCTCTGCAAGCTGCAAAAGAGGCTCACCACTAGGCAATGGGTGAGGATGGAGGGAGGACGGAACACAAGCCAGAGAGGGAATGTGAAACAGACCCTACAGTCTCTGGGAAGCCCCAGCAGCACAGCAAAGAAGGAGAAAGCAGACAGATACAACAGGAAGTTCAGAAGAGGGAGACTGCCAGGGGGCAGTGGGTGACCCTGCAAAGCCTCCGCCCCTAGGCTGGGGCCCACTCACCTTTCTCCACCTGAGCCGTACACGCCTCCTTGTATCATGTCTGTCTCCAAATGCGGCACCATATCTAAGCGTTGGTTAATTCTGGACAAAACGGAATCAGCACTGGCACTACCCATGGCACTAGGGTTTGCATTTGTGTCAGAATTAGGCATTTCCCAAGAGTTTGAAGTGGCCATACCATACCCATAGTTGGTGGTGTTATCCTGGCCATAGCCATAGCCATAACCATAGTTCTCGTAGCCTGCAATGATGGAGACAGAAAGACAGACAGACACAACGGAGGGGGCGAGGAGAGACAGACAAACACAGAGACAAGGACACCTTTGGTCACAGAGACAAGCCTGGATCTTAGCCACCCAAGGCTGGATGGGCCCAGCCTCCTGGGAAGGAACAGTCAGCCCCAGGGCACCTCGGACCCCCAAAGGCAAGCCCCATCCTGAAACCTTGGTTAAGCTGCACAGTGGCAGAAAGACTCAACAAATCCCAAGGGAGAGAAGAGTGATCATGGGTATAATACTTGCCTCTGTTTGTCCCAGAGTTCCAAGTTCCATATCCTACAAAAAAGTAAAAGGGCAATTATAGCTATAATGGCTTACAGTACGTTGAGAGTCTAATTTGGGCATAAAAACAATGATTCCTAGAACCTGAGCGGTTATAGGAGACTGAATCTCCCCTAACTGAGAAACCTTGAGCTTGAGAGCGCTATATAACTGACCCAGGCCACGTGTTGCCCTGGTGCCCAATCTTTCGTGGCTCTGACCACCTGCTATTTAAGGAACCTCCCACTCCTAACACTCTCAGGGAAGGAAATTGGCTCCTATATGGCTTCCGTATTAAGTCAGAATTGGAAGATTACTCTGGCCCTTGGCTAAGCACCAATGAGAGGAAGAGGCAAGCAGTTCCGGTGTCTCACACTGATTCTACGCTGTAAAAGAAGCTCAGCAAAGAGCTCATATCCACTCCAAAATCCTGTCAATCAGATCACCTGACAAAGCTATCTGGAGCAGAGAAACTGACCACCCTAGTCCCTCAAATGTCTGCCTTAACAGGGAGAACCATCAAGCCCTTGAATTGTGTGAGTGTGCTGTGCTGGAACACATAAGCAGAGGGAAAGACAAGACACTGCTGTTGAGAAAAGCTGATGAAAATACAATTTGGATTATAAACTAAATGTACTTTGGATTTTATTATGGCACATAAGAAAAATTCTTTCCTTCGAAAACATAAAGCCACTAAAAACTGACCAACTGCAAAGCCAAGGGCAATCTCTGAGTCGAGCACACACGATTCTTTCCCAAGGAAGTGCATGAGAACAGGCGACCACTTTCCTAGTGTCTCTGGTGTGTCTAGTGTCTCAGTTATCTCCTATTCCATAATGTCTACCCTGCAGACAGACAGGTCATGCTTGTCCCAGAACAGAGGACCAAACCTCAGCAAGATGGCAGTGTGATGAACAACAGAATCCAGCCACAGGAAGGTAAGAGTGCATATACAGAGAAGATGAATCAGAGTGAACATGCATGGGGGCAAGCTGAGATCCTATACTCAGGTTTCCCCTCGATCTACTGCACAAAAGAATAGGGAGACACTGGAAACCACCAAGGACCTGGAGATGAACTCTAAGGAACCGTGGACACGCTAAAGCTCACAAAGCAGAAATCCTGTACAGCTGGGGAAACCAAAGCAGGGGCTTCTCATTCGTTTGTTTATTCAATGATTATCATGCTCAGAGCACACAGAACAGAGGCTAGCAGTCCCAGGCACTCTCAGGCCCAGAGCACTGTGTGGTAAAGCAGACCCTAAATAATTAGGGAGCAGCAAGGGACAGCAGGTGGAGATCATGCAAGGAGTTGAGTGGTGAATAAGGCATTCAAACAGGCAAGAAGAGTGGCTGGCACAGCCACACAAGGAATAATGCACACTTAGTCCCAGCAGCTAAGAGGGTCTGGCCATGTGGCTGTCTGCAACCAGGACAGTGGACACTGGCTATTCAAAAAGAGACAGGACTGGGAGACAAAGGCAGCCCATTGGGGCTATGCCTGAGTCCCGAATACGGTGTCCCTGCCCCACTCCAGGCTTCCACTACTGAGGACTTGCCAAAACAGCCAAGAAGCACAAGGAAAGGAAGCAGCAGTGGGCATTAACTCTGGATACAAGCACAGGCTGGTGGTTCTATGACAGTGGCAGGCAAGCCCTCTCTATGTGCTACCTGCTCTGCCTAGAGCAACCCTGGTGGGCTCCCCAGCCAGACCCCCTCAAGGGAAATCTCTGTCTACACTGTGTTCTTTGATGACTTCCTTGCAAAAGAACACTGGAATTCACTTCATCTCCACAGAGGAGATGAGACCATGGTTGACCGAGTATTTTAAGAATGTAATTTATTTTAAAAAAGGAAACCAAAAAAAGAAAGAAGGAAAGAAAAAGAAAGTGAGTAAAGGAAAGGAGCTGGTTGTAGTGAACAATATTTAAAGAGCAAAAATAGAAGACTATGTAAATGTTCGACTTTAAGGTAACAGTTAATCACATTATGGTCAACCTACTCAGTGATATCACATAGGCATCAAAAAAGAAACTACTAAGCCCTTATGCTGCACAAGGAAACACTCTAACAGCACCACGAAACAGATTCCAGCCACCTGTAAGTTATTCAACTATCTGAAGTAACTATGCTGACAAGTATAAAATGGTGGGACCTTGGTTGACTGTGTTTCAAAATGTTATTTAAATGCTGTTATATTAGTCTTACAATTTAAGCCAGAAGTAAAACTATTTCTATTCCTTCACAACATGATGTAAAACCACTAAAAAAAAAACAAAACACACACACAAAAAAAGTTACTAGTGGAAAAAAAAGTTAACTTGTGAATAAGTGAGCTTAGCAAGGTTTATTACAAGGTCAACATACAGAAAGAAAAAAAAAATCAAATTTTTACATACCAGCAATGAACAATTGGAATCTGAATTTTTGAAAACTAGCATATCCCACACCATTATAGACATGAAATGCTTAGCTGTAAACTAAACAAAATATGTGCAAGATTTGTGTGCAAAAACTACAAAACACTAATAAAAAAAAAATCAAAGACATGAACAAATGAAGTGACATACTGTGTTCACATATTGGAAGGCTTAATACAGTTAAGATTTCAATTCTCCCAAACTATAGATTCAAGACCATTCCGCTTCAAATCTCAGGAGGAATTTTCTAGAAATTGACAAACTGATTCTAAAATTTATACGTACAAGCAAAGGAACAAGAATATCCAAGTCAATTTTGGAAAAAGAATAAACCTAGAGGACTCATTCACAAATTTCAAGACTGACTATAGTGATCAAGACAGTAAGGTAGTAGAGGAAACTTAAGACATGCAAATCAATGAAACAGAATTAGAATCCAGATACAGAACCATACATACATTCAATTAATTTTCAACAAAGGTAAAGAAGAATCTTGACCTACATTGTATACTTGGTACAAATACTAACTCAAAATGGATCACAAAATAAATGTAAAACCTAAGACTATGAAGCACTTAAAAGAAAATCTTTATGACCTTGGGTTAAGTATAAATTTCCCAGATACAATTAGGAGGACTTCCCTGGTGATTCAGTGGTTGAGAATCTGCCTTCCAAAGCAGGGGACATGGTTCACACCCTGGTCAGGCAACTAAGCCCAAGAGTCACAACTAGAGAGGCCTATGTGCTGTGATTACTGAGTCCGTGCGCTCTAGAGCCTGTGTTCTACAACAAGAGAAACATCTTGCAACTAGAGAAGCTCCTGCGCTGCAACGAAGAGTCAGTGCAAATAATGAAAAAAAAGATTGGGATTTCCCTGGCAGTCCAGTGGTTAAGTCTCAAGTTCAACCCCTGGTCAGGGAATTAAGATTCCACATACCGCACAGCACAGCTGCAAGATTTTTAAAACAAAAATAAAAGACTGATGAACTGGACTTCACCAAAATGAAGGATAGGTGTTCTTCAAAAGACACTATCAAGAGGAACAGCTAGATAAGCCCCAGCCTGGGAGAAAATATTTGCAAATGGCACATCTTGTAAAATGCTTTGGACCAGAATATATAAACCTGAGGGAAAATGGTTCAAAATAGATGTGTAATTTGGGATTATGTCTAATGAAAAGGGTTGAGGCAGGGAGGGCAGGACAGAGAAGCCATGCAAACAAAGTTTCTCCTCCTTATGAACTATTTGATACCTCCTTACTCATTTTCAGAACATTTTTTTAAGTCTCCCTCTCCCCTGGGACAATCTGACAATCCTTCAGGGAGTTTTACTTATTTCCACTTAATTAGTGACTCCTGAGAGAATGTAACTGTGTATACTCAGTCTTTCCCTAGACCTTGGCAGTAAAACCAATTACTCATCTCAATAACCAAGGCAAAACCCTTTGAAGAAAGCTCCTTCATGACACAGAACTAGGGTTATGGTCACAAATCACTGAGAAACAGCTTTACTGGCAGTTCTTGAGTGCTGAGAGACACCAACAGAATATCTATGGATCCTTCTGAATTAGAGATTCAGTGTGTCTGTCCACAGTGGAGAAATCAATGAGAAACTTTCTCTCAACCCTGTGTGTGAGGAGCCTGCCGGCCTGACTGTCTCTAAAAGCCATCTAGATTCAGACAGGCAGCCTCTCCTACACTGGAATCTCACGTACTACCCTGGGGTTAAGTTAATGGCTTGGTTTCTGCTCACACCAATCCCTTGGACTTTGATTGGCCACTCTCCTCCCCAGACCCTCCCTCGAAGGGATTTTCTGAACCTACATCTTTGTCACAGGCCACAAGTACTTCTAACAGTATGTCACAGGGTCAAAGGAACCAATCATATACAGCCAAGAACTCCAGCTTGCTCAGTAACAGACATCTTTCCCATAATTGCCCCAAAGGGCAATTCTAACCCCCCTGTAGCTATTCTAAGAGCCCACCATACCATTTCACACAAGTTTGCATTTGGAAAAGACAGTGTTGCAGCAATGTTAAAGGCAGCTAATAAACCAGTGGATTGCTCAGCCACTAGAAAGTAGAGCACGCACCCTCCAATTCCCAGGGGCCCACACTTACCATAATCACAGGTGGGCTGGGAGCTTGTGTCTGAGTACGTCGACTGCAAAGTGGTTTCAGATCCCTGGACAAAGCCTAAATATATGTACAGTGTGGTTAATTTCTCCAAACAAACCACATGAAAATGATCTAAGACTACCCTTCAGTGGAGACTGCCTGGCAGACCCTCCCCTCACTGGAAACCCACTAAAACTTTTGGTTTTTGAACACCTGCAGAACATATCAACCAAAGGAAAGGCAGGCTATATTTAACTTGTTATGTCAGAAGAATTGGATAAACATTTTTAAACCTTTAAACCAGTATCCTGTTTTAATAAATGAGTACCCAAATTATTCAGGTAAATGAAGAAAACGTTTATATCAAATCACTGAAAGGTGAGCTCCAACTCAAAAAACAATAGGGGTTAATTTTGAACAATCTTAAGGTAAATAATACCTATTCCATTCCCCAAAATTTAAACCTTACATATTTTTTTCATTTTCCCATTAAAAAAAAAAAAATGTATTACAATAACCTCTTAAATGTAATTACTTGGGGTTAGCATGTTTGCCGGAGAAGGCAATGGCACCCCACTCCAGTACTCTTGCCTGGAAAATCCCATGGACGGAGGAGCCTGGGAGGCTACAGTCCATGGGGTCGCTAAGAGTTGGATGTGACTGAGTGACTTCACTTTCACTTTTCCTTTTCATGCACTGGAGAAGGAAATGGCAACCCACTCCAGTGTTCTTGCCTGGAGAGTCCCAGGGACAGCGGAACCTGGTGGGCTGCCGTCTATGGGGTCACACAGAGTCGGACACGACTGAAGCGACTTAGCAGCAGCATGTTTACATGGAACAAGTATTATAGATTATATGTATAATTTCCTATCTTCTCAAATCTTTTATTATTTCTCAACTTCTAATGAATTAGTACCAAGTAAGGAAAATCTGAATTTCTACCAGAGACTACTAGTCTCAAATGCTGATTATCTTTTAATCTACACTTTTAAAATATTTTTGTAAAATATTTTTTAAGTGATTTTCCCTTAGCACTGAAACTATGATAGACACCGTAAGAGAGAACATTTGCCTGTTCCCATCAAGAGCCAACTCATGACCTAAAAATTAAAGCCAGCACCTCCAGTAGCTTGCTCACAATAGAAGCATACACCAAGTGCCTTTCCCTGGGCAGGCATTCAAGTATTTGTTGACACTCCTCCTAGTTCACCTCTTTTTTCTTTTTTTCTAGTTCATTTCTTAAGACCATAGCAGCAAATATGACAGCAACAGCAGCCAACACTGAACAAGTGTTTTTCCTGAGGGTGCTAAGAGGTTCATGTGCATTATTTCACTTCATCCTCACCACAGCCAACAAAAGGGACAGGGCCAAGATCCCTTACCCTGCCAATTTCAAAGTCCAAAACGGTCTGAAAACCAAGTGTTTTCCTCAAATGTGGTGTCAACATGCATTTTGGGCAAAACTGACCCATGAGGACATTCTTTATCTTTCTTCATTTAATTATAAGCTGCTGCCCCAGACCCCACTGCAGATGTCGTGGAATGTCCTTTTAAGCTAGAGTTCCAAAACACACCCAGCTCCAAGGGTGTCAAATAAAGATCAGTGGATCTACACTTTACTTCCCAGAGGAGGGAACTGAAACTGGGCACTGGGGAATAAGAGAGCTGGTGATAGAAGTATATAAATCCAACATTTTCTACATTCCCTAATTAAAGAGGGTACACTGGAATGATTTCCTCCAGGGACCCAGGACCTTCCTGAGATGCCAAAACTGTAACCCTGATAATACCTGTACACTAGAAACACTGAAAGTCATCTAAAGAATGTTCACCTGTGGGGAAGGCTCCCAGCGTAAATACCACCTTACACAGGCCTTTTCCACTGTTTGCTTCTGGAAACCTGCTTGTTCAGCAATAGTGCCACTGGCAAAACAACTTCAGACTTTAGGTAATGTGGTCTGAAGGTATTGCAGCTGCAAGTAGAACCTACCACAAGCTAACAGGAATACATACTGGAACACAGTATTAAAGCTACAGAGCAAAAGATCTATGTATATTCAGGGGAGGGGGCCCTGATTCTTCCTTGAGAAAAAGGAAAGATAATCCAATCCATCAAACCTTCAGAGTTTAAAGGCAAACTCAGCTCTAGTTCTGTCCTCTCTACATTAATATTCTATGTCACAACACTGCCCCCAGGGCAGAACCTTCTTTAGCCAGTTATGCTCCAATTATGATCCAATTCTTATCTGGCTGAGTATCGTTCTTGTCTTGGTTCAATTTTTCAGCTTGATTAAGTTTTGAATGAAAAAATAAGCTCTGAATGAAAAAATAAAATAAGCAAATTTTTGGTCCTATAAAGTGAAAGGTCAGACCATGGGTTTATAACTGTGTATCACAGCCCCTCCCTCTTGGCCAGCCTCTCTGGTATCTTTTTTTGCTCAAAAACACACAAAGCTTCTCAATTTTATTCTTTTCCTTCTTTTTTTAGAAAGGGATTCTTTGAAGAAATAATAAGTGACAAAAACTGGAAGACAATTGGAAAGAGGTTAGGTTGCCGCCAACCTCTACTATCCAGTGAAAATCGCCTCCAAGATGGCCTTCAATGATTCTTGCCTTCTGACATCATGTCGTCTCTTCCCAAACAGAGGGAGGCAGTTTAATCGAAAAGATATTGCAGAAATAACCCAGTGTAACTTCTGAGGCTTCCACCTCATTCTCTCTCAGATTATTCACTCTTACTATAAGTCAGCATATAGTAAGGACCCTCTAGTAGGCCTGTGGAGAGTTCCAGATAGTATAGAAATCAATTGCCAGCATCAACCTGTCAGGCACACTAGTTTGAGTCACCTTCAGCCCAAGTTCAGCCTTCAGATGACTAAGGTTCCAACTAACATCCAAAATGTAACCTTATGAGAAATCCCAAGCCAGAGCCATCCAGCTAAACCACCTGTGCATTCCTAACGCAGAGAAAATATATGAGATGATGAATGTTCCTATAAAAAGACTGGTAGCATTTCAGCCCTTTGTTTAAAGATCTGATTCTGGACTTTTGTCCTGTATTTTCACTGCCCCTATCTTCCACCCCTTAGTGGTAGAGACAGAACCTTTCTCAAGTATACATAAAAAAATTGGGTTAAAAAAATCAGATAAGTTATCAAAAAGATACATTTTAAATCACCTTCTACCCTTACTAATAATGGTAACATTTGCTTTAAGGCCTCCAGAAAGTCTCCTTAAAGGCAAAGAGTTGTCTAAAACATGACAAAAAATGCCTGACATTCATTTATCCATTTATTTATAACAGCACCTCCTGACATGTGGGGTCTTAGCTTTTCCACCAGGAACTGAACCAGTGCCCCTGCAGTGGAATCTTAACCACTGGATTGCCAGGGAAGTCCTTACATGCCTCTGACTTTGGTGGTCTGCTTCTCAAAAGGCAAAGTCACACATTATAAAGCGACTGTGGTTTTCAGCTGGTCAAAATCAAGGGAAAATTAATCATAACCTCATTAGCTTGGCTACCTCACTGCCAACTCAAACACAGAATTACAGCCTACAAGATATGGAGCTGAAATTCAAACTTGACCATCTGTGACCTCTATACATCCGTTTCCTTGTCTATAAAATTAAATGGATCATTATTAAGCTACCCCACAGCACCCAACTAGTCATCCCCTGGTTTCTTCAGCAGTCCTGTCTCTAATAACCACAGAACTGTCTTCCAGTTCTTGATAAGATTTGGTGAAAAGGATCAGTTTTCAATTCCAGATATGTCAGTATCAACCGACTGACTTCCCTGGTGAACCAGAAAAGGTAAACAAAGGCTAGGGCAGGGTTGCTCAACCTTGGCACTACTGATGTTTTGTTTGAAGCCAGATAATTCTTTATGGTGGGGCCACCCTGTGCACTATAGCATGTTTTTGCAGCATTCCTGGCCTCTATCCACTAGATGCACAGGTAAGTAGCAACTCCCACCCCAAGAAGTGACAACTGAATACCACGCTCCAAACTTTGCCAATGTCCCCTGGAGGGCAAACTTGCCCCTGGTTGAGAACCACTGGGCTAAGGGATGGTTGCTTAAAAAAACTGGAGTTCTTGCCAAGCTCCTGACCTGGAGGAGGGAGGGCTAACACTACCTTCTCGTCTAAGGACACCATACAGCTGCCTAAGGAGCAGCCCCAGAGGCTCAGATTCCACACTCAGTCCTAAACATTCCAAGTAGAATGCAGCTTACCCAGCAACCACACAAGCTCAAGCCTGTAAAAGCCCCCATTAACAAGGGAAGCTCTTGGCTGAGAAGCCTCATCAGTTATTCCGAAAACAATCCCAGGCCAGCCTTTGAATTCACTCAGGGACGATTTGTAATCACCCAGGCATATCCTATAGCTCCCTCTCTAATCTCATCATCCCCTCCCACTCCCTGCCATTAACTCAAGATTCACTGATCACCTCCGGCTGATCGTTTAACACGCCAGGCAGCTCCTGTCACTAGATCTTTATATAGACGGCCTCCTTGGCCAGATAGCCCTAACTTCCACGTTCCATTCAGGTCTCTGCTCAAATGCTCAATGCTCTCCAGAGGTCCCCAACCACCCCACGTAATAGAACAAGGTCCTCAGGGTACTGACTACTCCACAACACATACGAAGTTCGTTTGTCGATTATGGTCTGCCCTCCTCTATAAAACACTTGAGAAATTCCCATCAGTATGTCAGTGTTTATTCAACCCCCGACGCCACGATGAATTTGACAGTTGTGGAATGAATTAACACGGAAGCCAGCCATTCTTCACAAGACTCAGTCCCTAAGGACGCGAGGTTCCCTACTCGGCCCAAACGCTTCATATATTTATTCACTCACACACACCCCCAGGCGGGGCTGGCGCCTCTCCTAGCCTGGGGCAGTTAAAGGCGAGGGTGTGGGGCGGGCAACTGCGGTATTTCCAGGGAAACTGAGCGGGGGACAATGGCGACGGCAGCTGACTCCGCAGATCGACCTGAAGGGCCGAGGCCTGAGAAAGGGCGACCTGAGGTGACCAGGCCAGGAACGGAGGCGAGAACTCAGGTACCGAGACCAAGGCCCACCGACACAGGCGACAGAAGCCAAAACTTCGGGCGGTCGGGACCCGGGACCCAAGGTGGCCAGCACAGAGAACTGAGATGCCGAGGCGTGAGGAGCGCGATACTGAGGCGACGGGCCCCCGGCGCCATTTTGTGACCGCAGAGAGGGCAGTGTCCAAGCCTCGGGGGAGCCACGAACGAGCCCGGCGCGGCTCCGACACATCCCTATCCCTCTCCACCCGGAGCCCGACCCCTCTCCTCACTAACCCTGCCGGACCTACCTGTGTAGCTCATGACAGCAGCGAAGACTGCACCCGAAGATTCTGTCAGCTGCTCCACGAGCCGGACGCCGCCGCGTTAGCGGAGACAATCCCCCGAGACCCTTCTACACACAACTAAGCCCCGCCTCTCGACAACATTGGCTTGCGCCGGACCCTGGCTTCATGTCTGTTGGATAGCCTCGCTGTCAATCTCTGGGCCTCCTTAGGCCCGTGGCTGAGGGCTCTGCCAATCTCACGAGAGCCCCGCCCTACTCCCGCCTCTCATTATTTTGAGGCTATGCTGATTGGCTGAGAGGAGAGGGCCTGGAGGTGGACTCCCGCAGAGTTCGAAGGGGCGGAGCTGTTCACTACGGAAAGACCTGAGGCCCAAGCGCGGCCAGGCGGGGAAGGCCTGTGTCCTGGAGGTCCGCCAGAGGGAGCTGGGTCTACAGGGCAGGGCACTCCTCCAGTCCCGGCTTTGCCACGGGGGTGTTGTGCCAATCTACGCTCTTTCCTAACTTCCCTGTCCTTCAGCTCCAAAACGAACAAGGTAAAGCCTTGTTGGAATGAAAATTACAGTAAGTGCCAAACAAGATACTGGGCACAGTTTCAATTATGTGAAATAACATGTGAAGAATTCAGTCCGGTGCCAGGTGACCTAAAGAAATGTTACATTTTGTTATCCACCGTTACATAATGACAACATATATACAGCATGTTTATATCATTATATGTAATAAATATATTTGTATTATTTCAAATGCTCCGCTGTATCTGTGAGGAAGTTGGGTTTTTTTTTTTTTAACTCCCTTTTAAAAAGATAAGAAAACTGAAGCTTGAAATTCATGACTCGCTCGAGTCCTTGACACTTAAGTGTTAAAGCTGGAACTACCCGCTCTAAGCCTTTCTCAGTTTGTTCTGGACTTGGGTCCCTGGTGGCTCAGATGGTATAGTATCTGCCTACAATGCGGGAGACCCAGGTTCGATCCCTGGTCGGGAAGATTCTCTGGAGAAGGAAATGGCAACCCACTCTAGTACTCTTGCCTGGAAAATCCCATGGACAGAGGAGCCTGGTAAGCTACAGTCCATGGGGTCACAAAGAGTTGGACACAAATGAATGACTTCACTTTAGAGATCCTACAGTAAGAAGCCCAGCCAGGCTCCAGCTCTGTGTCCCCAGCAGCCTCTTTGGATGTGTCCACTGTCAGAGCCATCTCATAGCTGCTAAGAGACGACTTGAGAAAATTGTACTTAATGTGTTTGTGAAAATTCAATCAAGCTGGGTGACTTGTACTTTTTTATTTTAAAGTATGCCACTACTGACTTTTTGATATTAATCTATTTCGATGGCACTTTTTAAAGTCCGTATCCTGCAGAGAAATATGCTGAAACATTAAGAGATTAATTGGTCTGATGACCGTAATTCAGATGGAGAGTACATGAAGGGGCTGTAACTGAAGAGACTGGTCATGAGTTTACAACTGATGAGTAAGTGATAGTTCATTTTACTATTCCACTTTTGTGTGGTTAGAATTCTCCATGAAAGGTTTTAGCAACTCCTCCAAAACTGGGCCTATGCAAATCTTGCTGCCACATGGGCCAAAGTTCACAATGCATGGAAAAACTCCACATATGAAGTACATAAAGTTCTGCTTACTGTGCACTCAGTTGTGGGGCTCATTCCAGTGTCACTCTCAGGGATGCCTGCCTGCCCTTCAAACTAAGGCATGGCCCCAGGACACCTCTCCTGGATCCCATAGCTTCCTTCACGGTGTGTACCACAGCCATATTTTACCCTCATATGTTGACTTCATTAATATTTAATGCTCTGCCTCTGAGATAAGTAGTAGAACTGCTTACGAGAAGGGGTGTGATCACAAGTTTTAGGGAAAGATCCCTCTGTGGCAACAGCAGCATTCACCCTTTCAAGGACTAGCCCTTATCATGGCATCACTGTGGGTGGTGCAGGACCTCCTACTTTCTAAGTTCTTGTATAGTTTGAACTTTTTCTTCACATTCAGCTTACATCACTTTTTAAAACTAATGTTATTAGTTTTTTTAAAAAAACGTATAAAAAGCTGAAAGACCCAAAGGTCAGGTCTCATTTCAAGAGAGGCTCTACCAACTTTCAAAGTCTCACACATGGCCAACTGCAGCGTTGGTTAGACATGAGTAGTAGAGGCCCTCCTCCGGCAGGCAAGGTGTGTGTCCTGATCTCATAGGAGCAGAAAAGCCAAGTGTGCAGGCCAAGACCAGCCCTGGCGGGGAGGGCGGGGGGGGGTGTATTGTCACAGCTTGTGAGTCCCCCCTTTCCAGTCAGGGGCATGGTGGGGGGCCCAGGATAATGGGGTTGGGGTAAGAGAGGCCTCTGGCCCAGGAGATCATTCCCACTTTCCAGCCCCCGGCTTTTTTAAGTGAAAATAATGAGCTAAAAAATCACATGCAATAAACAAGGAGCAGCCAACAAAATCACTTAAAATCTCAGAAACGTTCAATAAACATTTGCAGAATGAGAAAATAAATAACAACAAAAAGGAGCCAGCAGCTCTTTTTCCCCCTTGTGTTAGTTGGGTTCAGGGTGCGTGTGTATCTCCCCACACAGGTCACATGTCGTGAAGGCAGGGCAGTCCCAGCAGCTGTGTGCTTCACCCTCCCCCACCACGCCTCATTGAAGTTCCCCACACCCTCAATGGACAGCTCCTGCCCTCGGAGAGCCCTTCAGGCCTCAGTCATGGCTCAATCCTGGCTCCCTTCCCAGACCAGCTGCCCAGAGCTCTGGTTCCTCTCCTTGGCTCACAGGAGCTGCCGCACCAGCTGGCCAGAGTCCCACCCGCCGCCCCCTCCCTCAACCACCAGCCATGCCATGGAGGGCCAACAGCTGGGAACTTGGGCTCATCCCCAAACAGGTCTGGTGGGCTTGGCGGCCAACAGGAAAACCCAGGGCTTCCAGGGGCTTTTGGCGGAGGTGGCTTGATCCCAGCCCTGGCTGCCAGACAGACAATGCCAGCCTGTCCACTCGACAGAAAAACACAACGCTGGCTGCCTGCCCCGGGGTGTTTCCAGAAGAGAAATTTAATCTAATTTACATACTTCTAGGTACATCGATAACCAAAATGTGGCCACTGAAAAAAGATAAAAGGTCAATCGGCTCCCAGTTTCTAGCTGGCCCAGGATTGCAAAATAAAAAGATCCACATTCCTTATTCTCTACACAAAACGCGTTTTTAAAAAAGTGAAAGGTCTAGGGAGCTATACATAGAAAGCAACAGTGAAAAGAGGGAGGGGGGGTGAGGGTGGGGAAGGAGAGTCCCACCCCCACCCCCTCCCAGGCCCCAGAGCCCCTGAGGCGCTGGGGGGGGCCTTGACATGGCAGGAGGCAGCTGTCAGCTCTGAGCTCTTCCTGGCTGGGAAGGCCACTCTTGCAAGGGATGAGGGGGAGGCAGCCAACAAGGATTTCCGTGGCATTGTGGGCTCAGGTGGGGGCTCCCAGGCCCCGGTAGAGGGCCACGGAGGGAGCGCGCCTTCTCCTGAGCAAGCACCGTGGCGCGACGTGGTAGTCGTTCGACTTGGGAACTGAAGGGCTGGGGCCGATTCCCGGGTCTCACGAGGTCCGTGAGTGCGTGCGTGCGTGTGTGACAGGATATTCACAGGGGAAGGGGCAAGAGGGAACCAGGACAGGGGTCCTTGGGGTCTTTGCAAGTGGCCACAGATGGCAAAAATAGCCCGCCTGGCTGCTGGATGGGGAGAGCGCTGGTCTTCCTCCTTTGTGAATGGACTGGCTGCCGCCAGACACCTGGCCACTGCCACTGCTGAACCAAATGGGCGGGCGGGTGGGTGTGGGCTGGAGGAAGATGCCCTGTGTGTGGCCCCAGAGTCCTCGGGCTAGGGGAAGGGTGGCTAGCTGGCTTCCGGTGCCCCGGCTGTAGTGTGCCCGGCCCATGAAAGGTGCCGGTTTGAGGTTTTGGCTTGCTCCTTTGGAAACAGAAAAGAAAGAGGGAGGAGAGAGAGGAGAAAAAGGAGAGAAAGGTGGCGTGAGAGGGGATCTGGAATGCTTTTGTGTTAGGGTGCCTCTGCTGCCGCTGTCTGTGCCTGTGGGGCCTGAGGCTCCTCCGGCAGGGGGTCCGCTTTGGAGAAATTCATCTCTAGGATATGCCGCTGTAAGTGCCGCACCCACTCCTCCTGGATGGAGAGGGGCCCCTGGAATTCCACCTCACAGAACCTGGGGGGTGCGGGGAACAGAAAGAGGAAGAAGTGGCCATTGCAGTAAGGAGAAGCAGAACCATAGCCCTGGCCGCACCCGGAGCATCAGGCACACCTGCTGCTACTCATTGTGAACAAAGCAAACCCAGGATGTGAGGGAAGGGGGACCCAGAAGTTAGGTGTTCTCCTATGTACAGCTACTTCCACCGTGGGGTCATGGTAGGGTCCCCTCTCTATGCTCAGGGCAGTCTGCTAGCTCAGGTGCTCGGTATGGGTCATCGAGCTTCCCAAACACCTCTGCCAGGTGACTGAAGCATGTGCTCTGAGATGGAAACGGACCCCAGAGAAGCCAATGCAACCCTATCAGGCCCCAGGAGAGAAGGATAGGAGCCAGGGGAAGGGGGGTTGGGCACTAACCCCACCCACCCGACTCATGCTCCCAATTCACCCACTCCTCACCCTCTTGGTCTCAAATCCAGAACCCAAGTTCATGGTTCTGAGTCCTGGGTTTGAATTCTACTTCTGACTTGGCCTGTGTGGCCTGAGGCAGGCACATCGCATCCCATACTCTCAGTTTCCTGGACACTGAGGGATCCGTGGACTTTGCTAACAATGAACTAAGACCTATTTTTCCCCCTTAATCCAGCAAACACTTGCCAGCTGCTTACCACGTGGCAGGTACAGTTTGAATGTTTTGTAACTACACAACTTTTAATCCTGATAACAAATCTATTTGGTGGGTCTGTTATCAATCCTGTTTTATAGGTGGGAATATTGAGGTATGGAGCAGGAAACTCTTGGTCACTAAACTGTGTGTCAGAGCCGGCAACTGAACCCAGGTCTTGCAGGCTACAAAGCTCAAGGTCTTGGCCTGAGGCTGCGGGGTACCGCTGGCCGTGAGGAGCCCTTACCCTGGGTCCAGCCACACCCCAGTCTGGTCCAGAGGCTCTGGTGGCCCAGCCCTAGGCAGGCAGTCTCCCTCCCTCCCCCTGGGGAGGGCTGCATACCTGCACTTGAGGGTGTAGATGTTGCCCACGAACTTGACGAGTGACGTCTGGGGGGGCCGGGGCACCAGGGAGGGGACTGGCCGGACCCGGGGCGGAGGCTGCCGCACCTCCTCCAGCTTCTGGTGCAGGTCATTGGCCTCCTCACTGCCCCGGGCCGCAGAGGCATCTGGAGGGCGGGCTTGTCGGCGCTCAAATTCTGAGGTGGGGAAAAGCGGGGAGAGGGACGGGAGATGAGCCAGACGACAAGGCCCCCGAAGAGGTTCCTGCCTTTAGCGAGTAAGGGGCAGATGCTGTGGGAATTTTAAATCAGGATGGCTGGTGACTGGCCACCTCCTGGACCTCGGGACAGGTGGGATGAAGGGTGGATGACTGAACAGGAGGGTGGCTGGGAAATGCATAGCAGAGGACCCAGGGGGTAGCTGGGTGGACCCCAGCCAGGGGGCAGCTCGTGACCCTCCTCCACCAGCACTCACTGTTGATGTTCTGCCGCTGGTGCTCCTCAGCCTTCACAGTGCCTGGCGGGCTGGCCGCCAGAGGCCGCTCACCACTGTCGGCTGCCCGGCCAGCCTCGGGCCCTGGTTCACCCCCAGCACTGCGGCCCACCACAGCCAGGCCCCCGGGTGCCAGCCCCAGGGGCGGCCGCTTGTCGCCATCGCGGCCATGGCCGGCACTGCGAAACTTCTTGGTGAAGGGACGGCCGCTCTGGATGTAGCTGCGGTAAGCGCCCACCTTCTGGGGCCGGTGCTTGATCCACTCACTCAGTGTCTCGATGGGTGAGCCGTTCACGCACCACTCGGTCACGCCGAACTGCCGCAGGTGCGCCCGGGCGTGACTGGCCAAAGCCTTGCGGTTTTCGAAGTAAAGGCCACACAGCTCGCAGCAGGCCTCAGTGGCTGCAGGCAGAGGGGGTGCTGCTGAGCCCCAGCCCCGAGGGAGCAGGGGTACCCAGAAGGCACTGCCCAGGTCGGGAGTCAGTCCCGCCTCCCACGGGCGCCTTGACCCCCACTGGGGCTGAGCGACACGGCACTGCCCAGCCCAACAGGCCCTGGCAGATGCCCTCCCTGGACCCTGCCACCCACTGCTTACAGGAGTGGGAGGTCTTCTCATGGAGGGGCTTTGCCTTGAAGGGCAGTTCAGTCTGGATGTAGGTCTTGGCTTTGACCTCTGCTGGGAGGAGGCGGTCCTCCTGCAGGGGCCGCTTGGCTGCCACGGAGCCCAGGTAGCCGGTGGCTGAATGCTTGGTGCCAGTGATGGGTGCCAGGCTGAGCTCGCGGGGAATCTGGGCTGGCCCAGCTCCAGGTTTGCCTGGCCGTCCAGCCATCGGCGCCAGGGGCAAGGGGGCCTGTATGGGCCCAGGGGCCACTGTGGGGGGCCCGTCCTCGGTCAAGGCAGGGGCCAGGTCTCCAGCTGGCGGCTCCTTCTTGATGAGGCATGGCTTGGATTTCTTCTTGAGGATCTCCCGCAACGTGTCGATGGGTGAGCCGTTGACGGACCACTCGGTCACGCCCATCTGCCGCAGGTGTGAGCGTGCGTGGCTTGACAGGCCCTTTCGGTTCTCGAAGAACTCGCCGCAGAACTCGCAGCGGATGTCACGCACTGGCTCTGCCCGGGATGCTGCAGTGGGTCGGGGTAGGGGGAGGAGAGGGAGGCGGTGGCTGTTGGCAGGAAGCCTCCAAGCTCAAGGTCAGTGTTAAGTGCCCTGCTGCCCATCCATGCAGTCCCAGAGCTGAATGACCCACTCCCTCATCTGCCTCCAGAGGCCCTTGAGTACATGATCCAGCCCTTCTGCTGCTTCTGTCACCTCAAATTCTAGCTGGCTTGACGATGACTCCCTATGACACTGTGATGGATTGAGGGGCAAGTGCTCCCTGGATCCTGGACTCAGCTGCAAGCTTGGCTGTGACTCCCTGTGTGAAGCTGGGAGTCTCAGTTTCCTCCTCTGCAAAATGGGAGATGGAAACCACCTCTCTTGTGTTCCTGGGGTCTAAAGCAGGAGCAATTCAAAACATGTGGTTTACAGCAGTCATGCAGCGCATGTGAGCACTAAGGCAGAGGCCTGGGCTATTCTTACCTGCTCAGCACACAGCAGCTCAACCAACTGGAGCAGAATGAACAGTGACAGTTCGAGAGGGGAGCACTCTTGCTTGCCGTAATAGGGATGTTACAACTATTGCATACACGGAGCTTTGTTTCAGCGTTAAAGCTAAGTGCTTTACACCACTTCGGAAAACTGTAGAGTTGGGAGCATGCGCATCTCCATCTTCCAAAAGAGGAAACTGTCCAAAGTCATGTATTGTTAGACTCTGGAGCAGCTGAGACCTTAACCTGAACTGCAAACGTCAAGTGCTTAAGTGACCGGGAATGTCAGAAAGACGCCCATTTGCAGCATTTACACGCCTGCCCATGGCAGACATCACCGACTGATCCTTATAAGCGTGTTTTTTTCCCCTAGGAATCTGGATGGTAGCCACTACCAATCAATCCAAGATGGCAGAGAGAATCTCTTTACTGCTGCCTAATGACACAATTCTGCCTCCCTCACAGGAATGAAGAATCATCAAGCAGCAGCTCACTCAGTTGGGGGTCTGCATAGCAGGAACTCTCGGCTAGCCCCTTGTCCTCTGGACCTGTGTACTTCCTTTTCCATTTCAACCCTGGGTATTCCGGGTACCCCCGAGGGAAGTGAGGGGAAGACCCCTCTACCTGTTCTCCCTGTCCTGCCCCAGGGTCACACTTACACAGGTTCAAGGGGGTCATGTCTTCCCGAGGTGCCACCCAGGGACCCTCGGATGGGTGCGGTTCCCCATGAAGGGCCCCCGGCAGCATCTCCCGCTTGATCTCCACCCTCATTTGTTCAGGCTTCAGCTTCTTGGGCAGGGAGGGTGAAGAGAGGCCTGGGAACATCTTCCGGGCCGTGGGAGGAGGAGAGGCAGTTGGTGAGTGGCCCAGGGGGCTGCCTGGTGGTGGCGGCAACTTCTTGGCCAGAGGTGAGAGGTGAAGGTCCGCGGGGCTGCGGGCTTCCAGTGAGCTTCCAGGACCTCCGCTGCTCACCACCTTGGCCAGAGCTTTGGGGCTAGGCCCTGATGGGTTGGGGGGTCCGCCAGGCCGGGACTGGGTCCGTCTCTTGAGGATCTCCCGCAGCGTGTCGATGGGTGAACCGTTGACGTACCACTCGGTTACGCCCATCTGACGCAGATGCGAGCGTGCATGGCTCGACAGGCCCTTGCGGTTCTCGAAGAACTCTCCACAGAACTCACAGCGGATGTCGCGTGCCGGCTCCGGGCCCGAGGCTGCAGCAGGAGAGAGGGGCGGTTAGCTTCACTGGCACTGTTAGGATCATCACCTGTGGGTCTCCTTGTCGGCTGGGCATGGACAGCAGCATGTCCAGGGGCTGGGGTGGTGATGAAGGGTAAGTGCAAGGGAGGGAACTGAGGAGCGGGATGGGGGTTGGGGGGCAGACACCCAGCAGGAGCACAGGGAGGCTCTAGAGAGAGCATGTGGGCCCTGGGTCCTGGTGGAAAAAGGACAGAACCAAGATGCCACAGCTCTGAGGGTCCCAACCAGGATGGGGGCAGGAAGTGGTAGCCCTGCCATCTGGACCAGGGGCAACCATGGGCACCTTCTATACCAAGAGGCAGCACCCCACCCTTGGCCTTCATTCTGAGGGAAGGTCAAAGGCCGAGAGAGAAGGCCTAGCAGCCAACTGCCAGCAAGATCTCTGGGCAGAACTGGGCCACTGCTAAGGGCCCCTGTCCACTCCCTGCCTCAGCAGGGAAGGAGTAGGGACAGGGCTGTGACTCCCCCCCCGGGAGGGGCTCCAGGGCCCGCAGGGAGGACGGGGGCGGCTGAAGCGAGAACCTACAGAGGTTGAGAGGAGACGGCTCCACATCAGAGGCCCAGAAAATGCCAGCGGCTGCGGCGGCCGGGAGGTCCTGCTTCCCCCAGGGGCTGGCCGTACCCTTGGCCTTCAGCTTGGCCCTCTTGGCCGGCGGTGGGGGGGGGAGCAAGGAGAGGGCCGCAGAAGCGGGAGGAGGCCGCCCCAGCAGGGCCAGGGTGCCCCGCCCGAGTGGGAGGCGGATCTGGACGCCGGCCCTCCGGATGAGCCCGTGGAGCACGTCTATGGGGGATCCCTTGGCATCCGGGTCGCTGACGCCCAGGTGGCGCAGGTGGGCACGGGCGTGGCTGGACAGGCCCCTGCGGGTCTCAAACCAGGCACCGCACAGCTGGCAGTCCAGCTCTCTGCCCCCGTCACTATCTAAAGCTGCGGAGACAAAACACAGGGGGGCGGTTCACGGCCGCCACCTCGGCCGGCCTTCTGGGACTGAGGCGGGAAGGCCTGGTGTGAGTCTGGCAGCCCAGGCTGATGGGAGTCCAAGACTCATTGCCGTGGATTTATGAGGTTTGGGGAAGCAGAAAGTCATGTTCCTTGCCTAGTCCTTTGGCGTCAAGGTGAGTGTACAGAGCTTAAGGCTACAGAGACAGTGGGGTAGAAAGGCACCGGCCCAGTTCTAATGGCACAGTCTGAGGCTTCCGGGCTCCCTTCCCAGGTAGCGCAGCCATGGAAACTGTGCAGGATGGGCTGGAGGTGACAAAGCAGGGGCACACTGGCTGCCAGGCATCACACAACCAAGGACACACCTGCTCAGACCCTTGCTCCTGGAAGCACAGAAGACCATGGAAGCAGCTTCATTGGAACATGAGGTGCAACTGGGGTGCCCTGTTGGGCAGGGGGCCAGACCCTGAGGCCCACAAATGTGTGGGGAAGTCTGAATTCCTAAGAGATGCCCTTTGTCAAGTCTGCTCACCACGCCTGGGAGTTGCTTCCCAAGCCCTTCTTTACCATGCCCACAGGCAGCCCAAGAGGTACAGTTCCAGCCCTGGGCACGGAGGTACCTCTGCAAACGACACCAGGAACAAGAGGATGTGAAGACAGGGCCAAGCACGGGCCCCCCTGGCTAGTGGACCACCTGTTTACCTGCAGAACCCCAGGTGCCCCATGGGATCCCTGGCTACCTTCACTGCCCCAACCCTCAGGCCTAGAGAAGGTCAAAAGCAGTCCTAAGGGGCAAGAATGACCCTGGCAGGCTGAGTAGCCACCGCCAGACTTCCAGGGGGAAGAACGGCGAAGTGAAATGAGAGACAGGTAATATGCCCTACTGGAAACACAGCACCTTAATTAACACGCTCTGACCCAGCGGACCCAGGACACACAGGCGCTGCGGTCCCCACTGCATCCACCCCGCGCCCCGCAGCCCAGCCTGAGGACCCACCCCTCCCTCGGCTCCCCGGACCCACACTCACTGAGGTTCAGGGGCCCCTCGTCCTCAGACTGGGGCCACTGGGCCTTTGGAGAGGCTGGCCGGGGGCTCAGGGACAGCTGGGGGCTCTTGTCCTCAGGATTCTTATGGGTAGGGGATCCCGCCAGGGCCAGCGATGCCTTCTTG
Organism: Okapia johnstoni; assembly: GCA_024291935.2. NCBI lineage: Eukaryota > Metazoa > Chordata > Mammalia > Artiodactyla > Giraffidae > Okapia > Okapia johnstoni. The sequence goes on along the minus strand of CM044316.1, from coordinate 7,031,307 downwards.
AGGAGTGGGGAGTTGGGCGGATGGGCCAGGCCCTTAGCTGAGAAGCCGGGAGGCGACTTGATGGCCTTGTTGACAGCAGGGGCATCGAGGGGCTTGGCCAGGGCAAGCAGGCCAGGTCGTGGGGCTCCAGGGACTATCTCTTTCGGCGAGTTGGACTTCTTCGTCAGGCTTGGGGGCAGCCCGAGGGGTGTGTCGGGCAGGCCCTTCTGCTTCACGAGCTCGTAGAGGAGGTCAATGGGGGCACCGCTGCTCTCCGACTCGGCCACCCCCAGCTGCCGCAGGTGGGAGCGCGCGTGGCTGGACAGGCCCTTGCGTGTCTCAAAGCAGGCACCGCAGACCTCGCAGGTGGTCAGGCTCTGGGCTGGAGGGTGAGACCGAGGCCGGGAGAGCTGTCTGTGAGGCTGCACAGGCTCTGCTCTCCCGCTTTTCCTCCCCCTGGGGTCCCGCTCACGCAGACTCCTGGCTTCCATCAATCCCTCCCACACTTAAAATGACCCTAATGAGGCAGGATTTAGCCTGTTCAGTTTTCAAATGAAGGCAACTGAGTCTCAGAGAGCGGGGGAGGGAGAGTTGTGCCCAAAGGCACACAGCGGGAGGCAAAGCCCTTGGTGCTCCAGCCAGTGGCATGCTGTTCACATTTCTAATGTACCAGGGTGTCCTGGCAGCAGGTTTTCATACAGACGCTGACCTGCTAGACACACACTTTAAAGAGTAGCTTAATTTGTGCCCCAGATGCTAGGCTGGGGGCCCCAGCCATGGTCTCCGTGGGGCCCTCTCTGCATGCTTTTCTGAAGAGCCCTCATCTCTACTTCTCTGCCTTGCTGTACCCCAACAGCAGTGACCCCCAAAGACAAAGGCCGGGTCTCTTTTGCGTCTCTCACATTCCAAGGGTCCAGCACAGTGCCTGCCATTACTGAGCAACGACCTGAGAATCAACGGACAGACAAGGCAGTTTCATGCAGAAGATGAGACAGCTACCAACGATAAAAGTCAGCAAATGAACTGGGTCTGGGGGTGCGCTCCTGATGACTGTGCCCACTGCCTCTCTGGATGCCACTCTCCTGACCAGGGCTTGAGGCCAAGCATGCCCGTGGCAGCAAAAACTCAAGAGAGAAGACAGCCGGGGGTCTCCGTGGTACCATGAGATGCCAGAAAGAAAGCTGTGGCTAACCTAGGGCCCCCCCCCCACCATTAACCCCTCAGCCCAAGAGCTCCCTGAGAGCATGACCAGCCTGGTCAGCACCCTTGTCACCTGCGCCACTCACCCTTGAGGTCCGGCAGCTCCTGCTTGCTGCCATGAGGAACCTCTGCAGCCATTTTGCTGCTCAGCCGATTGGCCACCTGCTCCAGGGGCCCAGGGACAGGCAGGCTCTTCTTGGGAAGCGGGGGGGAGCCCAAGTCCATGGCCACCATTGCGTTTTCCTCAGAACCCAGGCCTGTGAGGTTGGGAAGACAGGCTCAGCCCAGGTAAGGTGTGGGCTGTCTACCCTGTGAGTACGGAGGGCCACGGGCGTAGGGGTGATGGTAGTGGGAGCCTTCTTCCTCATCTTTGGTGCCTGCTCTCACTCTGGGACGCAGCTCACCCCATGAAAGCTGAGGCTCCATCCATAACCCCGAGCTCCGATACGACGCAGGGCTGTCCAGGCCGCCCACTGACAGCACGAACTAGGAACGGCTTCCACCTACCACAGCACGGATAGGTCACCGGATGCAGTGCTAATCTCAGAGAAGATATCTCTACGGGCACAGAGATGTCTCTGGGCTCCTCTCTGCGGAGCGGAGCATCTGTCAGTCTTGGGGGGCGGGCAGGTGGCAGTCAGAAGCGGAATTCAGAAAGAAAAGGCCAGGGTCAGAGGCCACAGAGGCAGTGCAGAGGCAGGCAGCACAGGACTGGAAGAGAGGCTCCCTGAGACTTGTGGGAAATCGCCACCAGGCAAGACAACTAGGGGGCCCTGGGGTGGTCTTCTTATCACAAGCTAAACCCAAGCAAAGGGTAAAGGTAAGAAATGGGAGCTTGGAACAGCCAGGGACCTGACTGGGGACAGTGAGAATGGGAATCACAGAACTTTCTCAGAAGTTTCTAAGGCATCCATCAGGCTGGAAAGCTTCTCTGGGTAAGATGTATATGAGGACAGGGAATCAAAGGTGAGTTTTCATGGTCTAATTTTTTGGAGAAAGGGGCCTGAGAGGCCTGTTGAGTCCGAGTTTTAGCGTTCAGAGCATGGAGAGAGGTCAGAATGAAGGAACGTTGTGTCAGATGGGGCCCTGGAAATGCTCCGTGTTATGAACGGGGAAGGGGGAGGGTGCAGATAGGTCCCCGGCTCAGTCTGAGTCCTACAGAGGCAAGGAGAAAGGAAGTTGGGGGTCGGCGGGGGTGGGCGCCTGGGACGCCGAGGACTTTGTCAAAGTCTCCGGGTGGAGTGGGAGCATCTGTCAGTCGGGGCAGCAACCGTGTCAAGGCTGAAGTGACTTGGAGTCGGTTTCCGCGCCGGAGGTACAGAGGCTGCGGTGAGAGACAAACCAGGGGCTCCAAGGAGCTTAGCGGCTATCTGTCAGATGGGGTGAGGGTTCCGCAAAGTGGCAGCGGAGAGTGTTTCTGAAGCTCTGGACCCTGCGAGCCGCGACAGGAGGCCCAGGGTCCCCGCGACTGGAGAGCTTGGGGGGAGGGGAAGTCCCGGAGACTGGACGGCGGGTGTCTGGGGCGGCGGCTGCAGCAGGGAGCGGGCGGGACGCCAATTCTGCCCTCCCCGCACCCTCCCCGGCGCGGCCTCTTACCCGGAGCGGGCGCGGGCCCGGGCCCCGGCTCCGGCTCGGCCTTGGGCCCGTCCCGCGGCGGCGGCGGCGGCGGGGGTGGGGGCGGCGGCGGCGGCGCGGGGAGAGCCGCGGGGCCCGGGCTCGGGGGGCCCGGCGGGGGCGCCCCGGCGGGCGCGCGCTCACGGGCGCCCCCCGCGCGCGGCCCCCCCCGCCGCCTTGCTCTCCGCTTTTGTCACTCGGCACTGGGCGGTGGAGGCGGCCATCTTGGCTCCGGCGCACGCGGGGGGCGGCCGCCCCAGGCGAGAGCAGCGGAACGCCGAGTGCCGCCGCCGCGGAGCCTGCTCCGCTCCGCCCCACCCCTCGGGGTGCGCCCAGGGCGGCCAGCCGAGCGCCGAGCACCGCGAAAGAACCCCTTGTCCCCGCCCAACGAGAGGAGAGCTCGCGCACTCACGCACGCAGTGCTACTTAGCGGCAGCCAGTTGCTGCCCTAGCCGTGTCTCAACGGGCCGAGACATTCTCCCCGTACCCTGGACATCTCTAAGACTACGATGGGAATCCTCCAGCCACACGCACTCGCCTTAACAGCATCCAGGCTCCTACAGCCCGACGGGCGGAGCTAGGACCTGCCTGGGGACACTGTTTCATTCCCTTCCTTGAAGTCTCCGCTCCGGGTCAGGAATCCTGGAAGACACCTGATCCCCAACCAGGAGGATCCCCCAACATCATGCTGGCATCCAGCTGTCCCCTGACGGCGCTACCTGGCAATCCTACTGAACTCCCCACAAGGCCGGCACCACATTTCAAGCGCAACCTGCTTCTCCCTCCCCCAAACTAAACGGATTGCCCCCAGCTGTTACTTGACAGCTGGGTGGGGCCAGCATCCGACCACTGCCCCGCCCCCGACTTGGAGTCCGCTCCCTACCGCCCACTTTGGGAGGCATGGGAGATCCTTCTAAGGATGGCCGCTTCTCGTGGTTGGTGCCCAGACCTGGCCCTACTGTTGGACATCGTTCCTCAAGGCTTCTAGGATCTTATCAACCACTCCTTAACACCCTCACCCCCAACATGTTCACTGAAAGACTGATCATAACCCGAACCCCCCAAGACCAGGGCCAGTGCGGTACCAGGCTGACTTCTTTGTCCCAGTGACACGGTCAGCTTCCTCAGCACTAACTGGAGGCTGGTACACTCATCTTCTGGTAGAAACAGAACCTGGCTGCTGGTTGCGTGTTGCTATCCCCTGGGTGCCTGAACCGAGTGCCAAGTAAAGGGTGTAAGCCTGACATTCAGGACTCTGTCAGAGAAAGAAGCGGCCAAGGTTGGAGCCTATAAACTGCTTCCTGTCCGTCCCCCTTCACCCCCTCCCCCACTCCCACCCGCGACTAGCCATCTTCAGAGCAAACTGCACCTCCCAGCCACCACTGAGACACCAGGAAACCTAGCCAGGTATGTGAGCTGGGTGCCCAGGGGATAGCCTTCACACAGGCAAGAAGCCTGAGGTCACGGCCCCCCTCTGCCTCTCCCTGAAGTGTGACCTCAACCAACCACTATCCTCTCTCTCTGCCTCAAATCTTCCTTGTCCAAGGAGGGGAGGGGGCTTCAACAGCCACACTCTTCCGTTTGCAGACCCTCAAATGTCCTTCACTGGTAAGGGGTCTCGATGGATCCAGCAAAGGCAGAGTACAGATCTAGGGGTGTGTGTGTGCGCGCGCTAAGTTACTACAGTTGTGTCTGACTCTTTGAGACCCTATGGACTGTAGCCTGCCAGGCTCCTCTGTCCATGGGATTCTCCAGGCAAGAATTCTGGAGTGGGTTACCCTGCCCTTCTCCCGGGGATCTTCTTGACCCAGGGATTGAACCCACATCTTTTATATCTCCTGCATTGGCAGATGGGTGCTTTACCACTAGCACCACTTGAGAAGCCCAGGACCCTGAAAACTCCAGGTAGGAGAAACAGAAGGAACCCTTGGCCCCAAGCAGCCCCTGGACAATTCCCCTGTTCAGGTACCTTCTCCATTCCTCAGAGCCCACTTTCTCCTCACTGCTAAGTTTTTCTCCTGTGAGGTTCAGTAAAGACTCCCACAAAGTCAGGCTTTGTAAGGCTGAGTCCTTCATATTTCCACTTCCTCCACAGAGTCCGGCCCCAGGCTCCTTCACCAAAATATTACTTCTGGATCATCCCCAGCCTCTGACGAGACCACCTAACGTGGTGTTCAGAAGTCTAGCTGTGCTGCTTTGTGGCTGTGGCAAAGCAGATGACCCACAGTTTCCTTCTCCAAAAGACAGGATCACAGAAATCCTTAGCTCCATGGAATTGTTTTGAGGTGTAAGTGAGATGAAACCTGGGGACACAGCAAGCACTCACTTAAGGGAGGTATTATCAGTGCTGCTGGACACAGTGCATGCGTGTGTGCTCAGTCGCTCAGTCATGTCCGACTCTTTGTGACCCCATGGACTATAGCCCACCAGGCTCCTCTGTCCATAGGATTATCCCAGCACGAATACTAGAATGGTTGTCATTTTCTCCTCCAGGGGATCTTCCTGACCCAAGGATCGAACCTGCGTCCCTGTGGCTCCTGCATTGGCAGGCGGATTCTTTACCATTGAGCCATCTGGGAAGCCCAGATGTACACTGTAGGCACCAGTGAAAATCTAGAATGTAAACTCTAGATCTACACTGTCCACTTGGGTCACGACTAACCTTGTACTAACTGCCTTTGACTCAATACCCATATGTGGCCAATGGTGACCCTGCAGGACAGTATGAGTCTCTAGAGAACATTTCCATTGTCTCAGAAAGTTCCACCAGACAGTGCTGCTCCAGGCAAAAGATATCATTAAGATCAAGGATTCTGAAGCTTATGCTTTCTGGCCTTTCAAACCCCAGCTCCATATGCTTTCAGCTGTATGACCTTGGGCATATTGATGAAGATCTCTGAGTCTCAGTTTCCTAATCTGTAAAATGGGGATAATAACACCTGCCTTTAAAGGGTTGTTATGAGGATATAAATGAGTTCATATTTGTAAAAGGCTTAGAAGAGTATCTGGCTCCTAGTAAAGAGATCAGTAAGCCTCTGTTAAAACCACCGTCAGGCAGGGCAGGGAGGAACTGGACCTAGACAGAGCCCTGGCCCAGCCACTGAGTAAGATAGAAAGGACTCCTAAGTGGCAGGACAGTAGTCAACCTACTTGGTAAGGTGACTTGAAAACACTTGCAGGAAAGCAGACTGGCGGCCCACCTCCCACTCCTCCATCCCTCCAGGCCCCTGGGAAGGGTCAGGGCTCTAGCCCTGCCTGCCCCTTCTCCCCTTACCATCTCCGTAGGCTGGCCCAGGGTCCTCAGCCCAGGTGGGTGGGAAGGGCACTGTAAGAGGTAAGCGGGGCCGACGGGAGGTCAGAAAGCCACTAGGCGGCACCCCGGCTTCACGGCAGAGGGGGCTGGGGGGCCGCTCAGCAGCCGAGGTGGCCAGCAGCTCTTGTAGGATGTTGATGGGCGAGATAGTGAGCTCCCAGTTGGTGATGCCAAAGTCACGCAGGTGGGCCCGGGCATGGCTGGAGAGGCCGGCCCGAGTGTCAAAGCCGGCCCCGCAGAAGTCACAGCGCATCAGGCTGAAGGTGCCCGGGTCGAAGTTAGCCACTGTGGAGAGAGAGAGAGGACATGACTGCCTGGGTGGGGGGTGGAGGGGGGTGTTACTCTACATCCTCTGCTCTCTCTCTCCCCGTTCCCAGGGCTGCTGCCTCAGTCGATCACACACCCAGTGCTGGTCCTCACCCTGGATGCCTCCCTTGCCCTTTGCTGTACATGCTCCTACCTGCATCTGCTCACTTCAAGAAGTCTTCTCTTCCTGGCCTTCTACTGTCTCCCTTCACACAGCTCAAAGCATCAAGGACCTCACCCCCAGAAATACTTCTCCAGGATGGATTTGCAGTCATTTGGATGAATGTTTGATTAATACCCTTCTTTCCTCTAGAGCTCATGTCTGTATCACCCCAGTGTTATCAATGAAACCTTGGATGAATGAAACCTTGGCTGAATGAAGCAATGGATCAATGGGTGGGATGCCTTCCTCTGGGAATTGGCTCAGATCCCCCAGAGTTGGGGATCTTCTCTAGGCTTCCCCACACCCCTCCCCGAGCTGCCCCCTTCACAGCCCTGGTCATTTAACACTGTAACTGCCTAGTTTTGTGGCAGTCGGTCCCCTGCCCGTTCCCCGGAGTGTGCGTATACACACACACTCTCAAAGACCATACCAGCCCCTCCCCATGTAGGCTCCATGTCTGCCAGTGTCAGAACTCCCCAGGGCACTCATGTGGAGACAGACCTCTGGAATCAGAACCTTGGTGCTTGGGAATCAGCATACCTCACAGGCAGCCCCAGGGGTTCTGAAGTCAGCCAGGGTCCCACCATGCCTCTGGGACTGTGCACTCCAGAAGGGCAGGGACTCCTGTTCATTGTGGTGACCTCACTCAATAAAGATTTGTCGAATGAAGGACTCAATGATATTTTATGCCTGGGGCTGACTCCTCAGCCCACACTCCAGCTACTGGAAGGGCCAGACAGTTGGGATGTCCTCACATCTCCTCTGATGCGGTGACCTTGGCCTCAGCTCCCTGACTTCACCTGCTGGGGACTACAGGAGGGTTTAGATCGAGGGTTTCTTGGTTCAGGACTCAGTCGCCCAGCTGTCCATCTCCCCGGCCCTGGCCTCGGAGGGAGGTGGGTGCTGGAGTGGAGCCACCCTACCTTTTTTCTTCTTCTTTTGGAAGGAGAACCTGCGCTCAATGGCCTTCACCTCCTCAGCGGAGATGAAATGCCGAACGTTGTAGCTGACACCCACGCGGTTCAGGTGGCCCCGCACATGGTTGGCCAAGCCGATGCCATTGTGGAAGCGGTCAGGGCAGTAGGGGCATTTCCGCTCCTCAGGCTTCAGTGCCACCTCTGGGTCCCCATCCAGGAATGGGTCCAGCCCCAGAGGGCTGCCCAGTGGTGTGTCCAGGAGCAGGAAGTCCAGGGGGTGGGCGCCCCCAAACCCCAGCTCCTCAGGCTGCAGCCTTGGGGGGGCCCTGGCTGCTGCAGCCATGACTCGCAGCCCGAGCTTCGCCACCAGCACTACAGGCACCATCCCACAGAGCTGCTGCTGCTGTGCCCTCGAGGCCACCGCCGTCTGCAGAGCTTCTCGGAATGTCCGCTTCAGCTCCAGGGCTGGCTGTGGGATGAGGCCGGGGCTGGCTGGCAGCGCAAAGACCCTGTTTTCGGGGGAAAGGTCCATTTCCGAGGCCAGCAGTAATTCCTCCTCCTCCTCCTCCTCCTCGTCTTCCTCTTCACTCCATGGGTGCCTCTGGTCCTCCAGGTGGGCTGGGAGCCCCTGAGGTTGGACAGCACTCTTACTTCTGCTGGCCTGTAAGGAGTAGGCAGTGGATGCTAGTGGCAAGGGGAAGGTCTGCCTTCCCAGGGGCCTCTGGCTCGAGCAGTGGGGGAGTGGCTTCGACAGTGGGAAATCCCTCATGCCCAGCTGCTGGCAGCCTGGGCCAAAGGCCAGGCTGGGGTCGTATCCAGCAGGATTCTCCCGCCACGTGGGGGCCAAGAGCGGTTCAGCTTTGCCAAAGTAGTCGGCGGCTTCAGAGAATTGGGTGTAGGCATCCTGGCTGGTGCCGGGCTGGCTGGCAGGGCCCTCCTCCTCAAAAGCCTCACCATCCTCCTCCTCCCAGTGTGGATGGGCGTGCACCAGCCTCACATGCTCCCTGAGCAGGCTCTCACTGGGCGCAGGGAAGCCACAGAAAACACAGGCACTGAGGCCCGAGGGGTCTCCATAGGCGCGTCACCTGGGACCTGCTTTAGCTTCTGGATCTCCTCGATGATCTTCTCCCGGGAGGCCTGGTGCAGCTGGCGGTGCCGCTCGAGGGCACCGGGGTCAGCGAAGGCCCAGCCACACTCGCCACAGGCCAGCGGGGCCAGCTCAGCCGGCGGCTCCTGGCCCGGGGCTCGGCGGTGCTGGCTCATGTGCTCCAGGAGGTGCTCCTTCTGCTTGAAGTAGATGCTGCACTCGATGCACGGGAACACAGCTGGCTCCTCGTCTTCATCCTCTTCGGGGCTGGCTGCCCCCTCGGCCACCTCCTCCAGGAGTTCGCACAAGTAGGGCCTCGTCCGGACAGAGGACAGCAGCGGCTGCAGCCGCTCCACCGATGCCTCTGAGTTCACCGTCCAGGTCTGCGTGGCCACCTCGGAGGCGGACCGGGGCAGGCTCCACTCGGACGGCTGGGTCAGGTCCTCCAGGTCTGCCAGGTGCCCTCTGGTGCCCACCCCCGGCCCATCCAACATCTTTGCGGTATCGTCCACGGGCATAAGCACTGTCCTGAAGGAGGTGAGGGGTGGTGGCTGGGGAGGCAAGTCCATGTCCGGCCCCACGTCCTGGAGCGGGACCGCCTCGTCTGCGTCTTGGAGCCAGTCGAACCTGGGGCGGCCCCGGGGGACCTTCTCAAATATTTTCGATTCCCCCTGGCGGTGGTACAAGAACCTTCTGGAGCCCTCCAGCTCAGCATGGGGCTTCATGGTGCTCATGATGATGGAGTCCTCAAACCTCTGCTCAGATGGGAGGTCCTCCCCAGCCTCCTGAATCAGGGGGTGCTCCCAGGGCCCCTGGCCATCCGGGGGGCCTGGGTAGTGGCCCAGGGGATGGGGTGAGGGGGAGCCCGGTTGGAAGTCCAGGCTGCCTCCATCCCAGCAGCTGCAAGGAAGTGCCAATGGGGACAGGTTAGCCACAGGCCTCGGTTTCCTTTCCTTGGGCAAAGGGACAGTGAGGGGGTGGGGAGGTTCCCAGGCAGTCTCAGACAGGTTCTAGAGAACTCAGCCCGTGGGCCACCTCCAAGAGTCAGGGAGTGTGTGGGTGTCAGTATGGAGGTTGGGGGAGTATGTGTGGACCCTTCCAGAGCAGTTGGGTCAAATAGGAGATTCAGCTCCCAGGGCACGTGCCTGCATATGGAACCCAGCCCTGCTGCACTGTGGGGGGTGGGGGCGGGGGCGGAGTGTGCAGAGACCACAGCGGGGATCACAAGGAATGTCTCCAAGTCTGGTGGCACAGTCAACTTTCATCTGTCCCCTGGGAGGGTCCTAGATGACTTTCCCATTTTGGTTACGCCGCGGGCTGCTTTTTTGTCTTGGTCCTCCCCAAATTGGAGTGATTTGTTCATTGAGTTTCCTTTTTCCAGCAAATTTGGTAAAACTCGGCAGCAGGAACCATTCAAGAGAATGCACTTTCCTCCCTGCGTCTCCCGTCTTTGGAGGAGGGCAGTCAGGCCCTGCTCAGCCTGTGGCTCCAGTGACCCTGACCTCCTTTGAGGGGAAAGGGGAGGTGCGGCAACCTCACTGAGCCTCAGTTTTCCAGACCTAAAAATGGGGACAAGTCCCGAGAACCAAGAGCTTCCGTGCCTGTATGCAGTGACTGAGGGAGTTTTCTCACACCCGTAATCAAAGAAAAATTAACACGCTGCAGGTGCTTATTTAAATGATTGCAACCACAGCTTTCAAATGGGAACCTTGACCCCGTGAAGTGCAGGGTGAACATGACACAACTCAGCGCTGGGAAACGCTTCACTTGGCCTGAAGCCTGGCCCCCAGTAGGCCCACGATCAATGTGGGTTCTTATTTTGACTCTTCCTGATTGATTTCTCTCATTTTCAAGATCTTGCCTCCATGAGTGGCTATGAATCACACCCATGGAACAGATGTGGAAATGGGTTCCACTGAGGGGCCGAGCAGAAACCATGGGGTTACCTCCAGGTTAACGGGACCACTCCCCCCAGGGCTATGGCAAAGATTCAGTGGGGTAAAGTCCCGCACTGAAAGCATAGTATACAGAAAGCACTAAATAACAGAGAGCTATTATTAATCCCAATATGGATGCTGTTACACATTAGCGCCTGCCCATCCATTTAATATGGGGCTTCTCTGGTAGCTCAGATGGTAAAGAATCTGCCTGCAGTGTGGGAGACCCAAGTTTGATCCCTGCATCAGGAAGATTCCCTGGAGAAAGGAATGGCAACCCACTCCAGTATTCTTGCCTGGAGAATCCCATGGACAGAGGAGCCTGGCGGGCTGCAGTCCATGGGGTTGCAAAGAGTCAGACACGACTGAGCGACTAACAGTTTTGCTTTCAAGCCATTTAATAAAAGGTTGCTGCCATCAGCACTGCTGTTGATTCCTGCTCCGACGCTACATCCCTCTGGTCTTCGAGGTGAGGTTGTAAGATGCACTGCAAGGACTCCATTTACAGATGGGGAAACTGAGACTCAGAGAGGCCGAACCTTATTCTAAGGGTCACCTGGCAGAGACAGGACTCCAGGGGTCCAACCTCCAGGCTCCTGGCCTTCTGGCCCTGCTCCTGGCAGGGATAATGAGAGTTGACTGTCTGTGTTCATCCCAGTCCTCCCACCACCCCCTGCAAACACCCAGGGGCTTGTCTGAGGGGAGCCACCTCCTCCTGCCTAGTGTCCTGATTCCCTTCTGACCCCGTCTCACTCCTGGGGGCTTCTCTTGGGCCTAGGTATGTCCTGCTTGCCCCCCTGCCCTCCCTGAGGTCAGGGCCAGCGTGGCAACTCACCAGCTGCTGATCCGATGGGTGGCGGAGGTGGCACAGGGAAGGGCTTCGCTGAGGCCAGGATGGGGCTGCCCATCTGCAACAGAGAGGGGAGACCCTGAGGGGCTGGGGTTCCCCTGGCCGGGGCCCTTCACAGCACCCCAGCTCCAGGAGCCCGACCAGGCACCTTGGAAGGGCCCAGCTGGCTCCCCACCCCTCTCCCCTGAGAGGCCTCTGGCCTCTGTACTCCTGAGCCCTGAAGGGGTTTCTCTGGAGGAGTCCTCTTGGCTTTCCTAGGGGATCACCAGGGCTTGCTGCCTTCAGTCCTCCTCTCTTTGTCCCCCACCTGGCAGCCAGGGTGATCTTTTTTTTTTTTAAAGTCACACCCTGGTAAAAACTCACCTGGCTTCTCATCATACCTCCAATAAAAGCCAGATTCCCAACTACCACCTGTAAGGCCCTGCGAGGTCAGACCTTTGTGGGTCTTTCCAGGTTCACTGCTTTCTCCTCCTCACCCCTCTTTCACTCTGCCCAGACAGCTCATGAAGCTTTAAGCCCACTTAACTCTTTCTGGCCTCAGGGCCTTTGCACTGGCTATTCCCTCTGCCTGGAGAACCCTTCCCTGGCCACCTGCTAAACGGAGCCCCTATGATTTTCTCGCTCATTGCCCTTTTTCTTTTCTTTCCTTAGCACCTCTGAAATTGCCAGTGTCCTCCGCTGGCACATAAGCCACCCACCCCCACCCCAGGGGCACTGAAGCATCTCAGTACCTGGCACATGGCAGGTACTCAACCAATACCTGCCAGATGAAGAGTGAGGAGCCCTTGAGCCTGAGCTGCAGAGGGCCCGTCCCTGCCTCCTGCCTCCCAGACCCCTTTTCAGGCTTACGACTTGGAATCACATCCCTCCTAGGAACCCTCACACAGATAGAGCCAACTCTCCATTATCCGCCTGTGGAGTCAATGCCTGGAGTGACCACGGGAATCCTGGCCTGTGCCTCCTCTGCCTGCTGCACCCACCTGATGCAGGCAAGCATGCCAGCTGGGGCACAGGCCAATTGCTGGGGCCAAGGTTAACACACTGGGAGAACTTGTGCCCCATCCAGAGCCCGACAGATGCAATTGCTGGATCAGCTTCAATTTGAGGATGGTCCAGAAAGAGGGCTAAGCACCAGGGTTGGTACTGATACTTTCCCCAATCCCCTACTCTCCAATTTGCCCAGGAGATTGAGGGCCAACTGTCAGGGGCCAAAGAATTCAGAGCTGGTGAGGGTGGAGGGTAGGGATCAGCAGGCTGTGATCACTGCCACAAGGGTCTTTCTGCAGAGCCTGAGAGAAGGCGCATGACTGGCACATGGCTGCCAGGAGGTGAGAGTGTGATGGGGATACAGGAGTCTGCATCATTTAGAACAGTTTCTCAAACGCAGTGCTGCTCACTTGTGGGGCCGAATCATTCTCTAGGGGTGCGGGGGCATCCTGTGCATTGCGGGATCTTCAGTAGCACCCCTGGCCTCCACTCACCAGATGCTGGGAGCCACCCCCACCCCCACCCTTGAACCTGCAGTCATGAGAACCAAAATTGTCTTCAGACAGGGCCACAGTATCCCCTGGGGGCAGAATCTCCTTCCTTTGAGAAGCTCTGTGGTAGACGGATGGTGAGCAGGGCCAGGTCAGGGTTCAGCCCAGATGCAGGGGTCAGGGGAGGGCTGGAAAGGGTTCGAGGTTTGGGGAATGAAGGCCTGGACCAGCTAAGGGAGTGAGACCCCAAGAAATGTGTCTCTTGAGAACACAAGAATCCCAGACGTGAGCTTATTGGGAGAGGCCAGCCAGTTCACGCAAGTCTGAGGGTCCAGATGTCCTGATTCTGAGATTCTGGGATCCCAAGCTCCTGAGATTCCACGTGTCCCAGATTCGACGGTTCTGCAATTGCCGTTGTCTAAGAATTCTGCAAGCCAGGGGGCCATATTGGCCTCTTTGTTTGAGCAGCTCCAGTGAAGCACCTATTTTTAGGTGCTTTGGAGCAAGCAGACCAAGCGGAGTCCCGTATCCAAGACTCTTGGGGGAACTGGGGGCTCATGCGGTGGCCTCCATCGCTGGTAGGGGGTCCAGAAGTGCCTATGGGTCAGACAAGGCATCTTGGATGCAGCCCCCAGTGATGGCCGTGCCGAGGGGCCCTCATTGGCTCCTGCCATCTGGGGTCCCCGAGAGGGTTTGAAAGTGAGCAACTGAAAATGAGAAGGGTGTCCATGGGCGGCTTGATGCCCAAGCCAGGCAGCTTGGCAAAGTGGCCAAGAACCTAGACATCAGGGTCAGACAGATCCAGTTCAAGGCCAAGCGGGAAACTGAAGGGCATGTCTTTCTCACTCCAAGCCTGTTTCCTCCTTGATATAACGGCAACAGCTACGGCCCCAGTCTCGAAGGGCCAGTGACAGGCGCCAAGGAAGATCACAGAGTAAATGCTCAATCCAGAGAGTCGGCGGTGGGGGGAAGGAAAGGGGGTGGTTTTCCCAGGTTGGGGTTCAGGGTTGGCTCAGACATACCCCAGGTTGGAAAGTGGAGGCTTGACCGAGAACCTCAGGCCCACTCACTCCACACTCTGGGATCCCATGAGGGCAGAAATGATGCATTGTTCATCCCTTAGCTCCCTGCTCCCAATGCCAGGCGTGCACCAGACTCTTCAGAAATCCATATGGACCATCCCAGCCCCCGAAGCTTCAGGTGCACCCAGGAGGCCAACCAGAGAAGCCAAGCATTGGGTGAGGGGCTGCAGGTGAGGCCATGGGGGCTCCAGGCCAATAGCTATAATGGAGGACAGAGGAGGCAGTGGATTCATCCATGTCTAGGTGGAGGAGTTTGGAGGTAGCCCCTCCAGAGGTACTCTTGAGGGGCTGCCAGGACTAGGTGGGTATGGGGGAGGGCCCAGGCTTCACCATGGAATGGCAGCCTCAGAGGCTGTTTCTATTTATAGGCATCACAAGACTCCTAGGGCAGGTGCGTGGGGAAGGCAGGGTGGAACGGGCTAAGAGGGCAGTGGGGCAGACACTCTGAAGCCTAGGCCCTTCTCCACCTTCCAGGCCATAACCCTACTCCAAGTCAAGCCCTCGCCCCATGCCCCAAATGCTCAGCGGTACCATTAGAAGTAGACCTGTCCCCCCTCAGTACCCACACCCCACCTCCTCCCCAGGCATGTGCCCTGGACCCTGGTGGACTCCCCATGAGGAGTGAGCACACACCTACCCACCTACCTACTTTCTCCCTCTCTCCAGACCTGCGATTCTTATTTTTCTTTTTTTTTTGGCCACACCACGTGGCACGTGGGAATCTTAGTTCCCTGACCAGGAATCAAACCCACTCCCTCTGCAGTGGAAGCATGGAGTCTTAATCACTGGACCACCAGGGAAGTCCTCAGACCTAGGACTTCTGCCAGGTACAGTAGAATGCCCAATTCCTGAGCCAGATCCAAAGAGGGCCCTAGGCCCCAAAGTCCATTCCCCAGGACTCCTACAGAGTCAAAGTCCTGGACCTGCCCTGGTCAGCTGCATGACCTGGGACATGGGCTTGCCTCTCTTTGGGCCTTGGTTCCTAACAGTTTGGGGGAGGGTATGGTTCTTTGAGCAGGAGTCTTGCCCTCTCGTCCTTCTGCATGACACCTTTGGGTACCACTACTCACCTCCACACCACTGCCTGTGTGGAGCCCCCTGTCTGGATGTCCCCTGCCCCCTGCCTGACTCACGGTTCCTCATCCAGGACTCCGGGATGTCCCCCAGCCTGGCATCCCCCATTGCAATCTCTGCAACTATGTCTTAACAGCTTGTGGCTGATCTGTCTGTCTGTCTGACCCCAGATGGCGGGGTCCAGCGGGGGCGGAGGTGGAGTGTATGCTTGGTCCCTGGCTGTGCACCAGTGTCCAGCCCTGAGGAGGTGAGCATGCCATGCTCTGTAAGTAACTGAGCATCATGAGCCTCACTAAGGTGAGCTGGGGCAGGTCAAGGATGCCCTGACATAGGGTGGTGGTGAAGGATGCGGGCTGTCAAGCCAGGTTACTGCCTGGCTGTGGGCCCTTCGGAAATTGACTTGAGACTTCAGGATCTGAGTTTCCCCATCTCTAACACTGGATAATAATAACTGAGGTTACCCCACACGGTTCTTTTGAGAATGACAGGAGATGATCACATAAAGGGCTTGGTATGTAGGAGACCCATGATGAGGTACATCAGCCTACACCGCACCCACCACTCTTTAGCTACAACAGGCTCCTGCCTGGCCCTTGACTACACCAGGCTCCTCCTTACCACAGGGCCTCTGCACCTGCTGTTTCTTTTTTCTTTTTTTTTTTTTTTGCACCTGCTGTTTCAAATCCCACCCCTTCACGGGGGTTTCCCAGGTCCCCCAGGCATGATCCTGGCACTCTGTTTAACACCCTCACAGCACCTGTCACTACCTGCCTGTACGGTATTTGTACAGTTGTTGTCTGTCTCCCCTACTAGAACATCAGGTCCCTAAGGGCAGGGACTCTTGTCTTTTTTGCTTACAGCTGTATCCCCAGCAGCTAGAATGGAGCCTGGCACATGGTAGTTGCTGAGTATTTAATGAAGCAATGACAACTCTTTAGGTGGGGATGGTGCGAGATCCCCTTTTGTTGGGAAACCGAGGCATAAAGGGATGGCTGTCATCCCTGACTGCCCAGTCTCTCCCAGGCCACTAGGGGGCATAAGCTGTTTGGGCCCCTGGCCCAAGTGGGACTCGCCAAGACAGTGCAGCAAGAAGGAACTGGAATAGACTGACGGGAATGGGGACATACCTGGAGAACAAGTGGGTTTAGGGAGGGGAGCTCAGGGGTGCTAAGCTGAGCATCTGGACCCCATTAGTATGCTCCAAGAAGGAAGCCAGGCAGACATGAGTCAAGTCCCAGCTCCTTGCTCTCCACCAGGGCGGGCCTTGGTCAGGTCATTAGATCCTGAGACCTCTGCTTTCACAACTGTAAAATGGGCAACTAAGCAGAAGGCAAAGGCTCTGAACCCAGGTAGAATCAGGATCCCAACTCAGCCCCTGATGGGCTGGGTGACTCGGCCCTCCCTGAGCCTTGGGGACCTGGCTGCATGCTCCCCTCAGGGCCCCAGGGCCCACCCTCTTACCAGAAATGCCACCTCTGCCATCCAGAACGTCTCGAGGGCCCTCCTTGGTGACAGGCAGGTAATGGGTAGACCGGAAGATGCAACCTTCCCCCTCAGCAACCTCGGCCCCACCTTCGATGTCCTGCCTCGGCGCTGGGCCAGGCAGTCTCTCGGGGCCTCGAGGACGATCTGGGGCGGCCAGGCCGCCTGCTAGGGGCCCATCCATAGATGCTGTCTGCTTGGCTCCACTCAGCTGCTGGCCCGGCTCAGTGAGGCATTGTAGGTCTGGGGGGGGGGGGGGGGGGGGTGGGGGTAGACAGGTGCTCAGGGGAGGCTGGAAAGGGATTTTGCCTCAGTTTCTCCTTCCCCAAAGCCCCTGTCCTCACCCTTGTAGCTTGGTGCCTCAGTTTACCCCCAAGCACAGATGAGCAAGTCCATAGTGCTGAGACCTATCCCTACACATTGATCTCAATGGTCTCTAATCTCAGCACACCTTGGCTTTCGTCCACAACTCCTCTCTTTGCACTGCCTCAGTTTCCCCCACTTTACAGCATTCACGCTCAGACACCTTGCTTTCTTGCAGCATTAAACCTATTACTTCTCCTAGATTCCTCCCTTCATTCATTCATGGTTGCACTTTTCCCAGTTGTGAACTCACTTCCATGCACATGCATATCCTATGTGCGTGCCTCAGCACTGCTACACTCTGATCCCATAAACTGTCTCAAGTCCCCCCATCACTACCCCTGCACTTTTCTCACTCCCGTCGCCCGGATCAGTTACCCCTCACTTTTCCCACACTCCAACCCTCCGTCTACACACAACCTTAGGGTTCTCCAGCATTAACCCTTTCACCCTCACACTCAGCCGCAAGTGACCCCAGCCTTAACCCTCTTGCTTCACCCCAACGTTACCCCTCATGCATACCCAGCCTGGGTTCCTCCATCCCAACCTCCCAAGATCTCTCTAGTCTGCGGGCAAAAGGGAAGGATGGAGCTCCTGGTCCAGAAATGAGGACCCTGGGGAGGCCATGGGGGGTGGGGGCTCTCTTCTCCACCTATAAATACCTTCAAGGTAACGGCGGAAAGTGAAGGGCAGGAATGAGGCGCCCTCCCCAGGGAGATGGTAGGGAGGCCGATCCCAGGCAACCGGGGCGGGGCCGGGGCTCCAGGCCTGGCTGCAGGCGCTGCCCTCGAGGGCCTGGGGGCTCCCAGGGGGCCTATCCGTGGACTGGCCGTTGTGATGGGGGGTCCTTGCCCAGGCCCCGAGGAAGCACCTGCGGGTGCCCACCGGGTGGGCACTGCCTGCGGGGAACGGGCGGGACCGCAACTTCGGAGCACTTTGGTAGCGTGGGGAAGGGGGTTCCCTCCTGGACGCCCCCGGGGGTCTCAAGGGTGGTGGCGGCGCCGCACCAGCGCACCCCTCGGGGCGCCAGAGTCCACGAGATGCGCCCTCCGCCCGTGCACCTCGGGGCGGGAGACCCCGCGGGACGCGCCGAGGCGGTGGGGGGGGACACCTGCCCCAAGACCCCCGCTCCTCCCCCCAACCTGTGCGGCCCCGCCCCCGACCAGGCCCCGCCCCTACAGGCCCCGCCCCGCCCCCCGCCCCGGGGGGGTCCCGCCTGGCCCGGCCCGGCCCGGGCCTCCCCCTCCCCATGCCGGCTCCGCCCCGCCCGCGGGCTCCCCAGGCCGGGCCCGGCCTCACCGGGGAGGCGGCGCCGCCGGCTGGGCGCCGGGGCTCGGAGCTCCCTTCTTTGGTGCGGCCGTCGCTGCCGCTACCGCCTTTGCCGCTCCCGGTGCCGGTGCCGCGGCCTCCGCAGCCGCCGCCGCCTCCACCGCTCAGGGGACATTGTCCCTTTAAATCGCTCCCCCCGCCGCCCCGCCCCCCCGGCGCGCCGCCGTGACCTCAGCGCGACAGCCCCGCCGCGCCGCCATGATGGGGAGGTCCGGGGCGCCCCCCTCCCCCCCGCGCCAACCCGGTGGGGGGGCAGCCAGCAGGCGCGCCGCCATTTTGGGAGTGGCCAAAGGGTGACCCTTAAAGGGCCCGTGCGACCTGAGAGTCCAGGGAGAGGCTCTGTTACCATGACAACACTCTTGTCCTCCTGTCCCCAATGGCTCTTCATCACCCCACTGGTTCTTTCAATGCTAGGCTCGCTAATAGCACCAGAAGAGTGGGGAGGGGGGCAGAAAAGTTCCCCCACGGGTCATTCATAGGTCATTGAGGACTCCACATGGCCAATCCCTAGCCTTCAGACCCTTGGTAACTTCCAACCACGAGCTCGTTCCCTCCTTCCTCATTACCTACACTGGACTTCAGTACTTTCACGCCCCTAGAGCTGGCCTAGGTCCCCAGTGCAAAGCCCCGCTTTCCACCCAACCCCCAGGATCACAGTTGCCAAGATGACCCCATAATGTACACAATGCTACTTCTCCCTCCCATCACCCATCCACATGTCCAACTACCCATTCATCTCTCCACCCATTCACCGACACACCCAACCACTCATTTACCCATCCAGTCAATTAACCACCTAGCTGTCCACCCCACAACCACCTATCCATCCATCCATCCATCCAAACACTTACTCAGTGACCACCTCCCATCTACCTACTCATACATCCACTACCTATGTAAATACCTACTTATCCATACAACCAAACAAGCATCCACCATCTCTGCACATAATCCTTTCACCCAGACACCCAAAAGTGAAGTTGCTCAGTCGTGTCAGACTCTTTGTGACCCCATGGACTGTAGCCTACCATGCTCCTTCGTCCATGGGATTTTCCAGGCAAGAGTACTGGAGTGGGTTGCCATTTCCTTCTCCAGAGGATCTTCCCAACCCAGGGATTAAACCCAGGTCTCCAACACTGTAGGCAGACGCTTTACCATTTGAGCCACCAGGGAAGATAGTCACTCAAACACCTATCCATCAATTGCATGTTTGTCTTCTCCACTAGAGTGTAAGCTCCATGAGTACAAGAGTCTGTCTGTTGAGTTCATTATTGTTTCCCCACTGCCCAGCCTGAGAGTCTCAGGAGACCTCAACAAATGTACTTGCAATACATATAACTGCTTACTCATTTAATTCAAATATTTATTTCCTACTATGAACCTGGCCTTTTCTAGACAGATATACCCATCCCAGCTAACCACCTACTCAACTACTCACCTACCAGGGCAAACATCCAGCAAATGCTAACCTATTCATCTGCCTATTGTCCTATCCACCCT
Organism: Okapia johnstoni; assembly: GCA_024291935.2. Classification (NCBI taxonomy): domain Eukaryota; kingdom Metazoa; phylum Chordata; class Mammalia; order Artiodactyla; family Giraffidae; genus Okapia; species Okapia johnstoni. Next base: position 7,011,633 of record CM044316.1, on the reverse strand, counting down.
AACCCTCACCGATTTACCCACTCATGATTCAAGCGCCCATTCATTTTTTCAACCACCACACACAGAGCTTAACCTTCTCTATATCTACCCACTCCTTCTTTCATCTGCCTCCCAGACCCACGCCCTCACTGCATCAAGGAGCCAATGTTGGAATTGGAGCACTAGGAAGATGCTCTCATCTGAGATCTGGAAATTAGTGGAGATGAGATCTGGGCTTTACCGAGAATCAACTCCTACCACTAACAATGACAAATACCTTTTATCAAACACTTTAAACTATAGGTCTTTTACTGTATAAGGAACTTTAAATCCATTTTACAAATGAGGAGATCAAGACTCTGAGAAAGTGAGGGACTAAGGTCACACGGCTGGTGAGAATCTCCCTGCATCAACCCCCTCCCCTGAGACCTGCAATTAGGGCAGAGTTTGAGAGAGCTGGATTGAGGGGATGGAGTTTGCTTTCTGATTGGCAAAGCTCAGGGGCAAAAAAACCACCGATTTTTACTGAAATCAAGATTTTACTGGGCAACCTGATAGTGCCGGACTGTTTGGCACCTACAGCTCCACTCCCTACTGTAGGCCACGTGGGTTTGAGGCACGGGGTGGACAGGCCCCTTAGACGGCTTTCTCTCTGCTCCCAAAGCACGTCGGGCCGAGTGGGCAACTCAAGTGGTGTCTCCGTTGATGCAGGGAGTTCTGAGGGGCAGGGGCTGGCTCTGGGACTCCGATGTCCTGGGAAGAAGCTGCAGGTTCTGGATGGTATCCTTCAGCTGGGCCTGAGTACTCTCTATCTCAGCTAGTCGGCACTCCTGGGGAGGCAGCGGCAGTGGACTCAGAGCCAGGGGAGGGTTGCATCCCAACTCGTGTTCCCTCAACCATCCTAAATCTGTCCCAGGGCTCGGGCATGGGTCTCACCAGACTTTTCAGCCTATGGCCCCCATTGGTTGGAGGATCGCGCCCTGGATCCAACTTCGCGGTCCTGAAGGGATTACGCGTGAGAAGAAAGAGTCAGAGGCTGAGGGACTCCCCTAGAGCTCCCGGTTGGAGTCAGGGACTACGGCGCGGAGCTTGAGATGGAGGTGGGATTTATCCAGCCTGGGGGTGGGGCCTAGATACTTCTGAAGAAGGGGTTGGTGAATTAGAACCTGAGATGAAAGGACCAATCAACCAGTCCTTAGTGAGGTCGTGAGCTGGATAGGGGCGGGCCCAGACTAAGAGATAGAGGGTCTGTCCCAACTTGTTTGGAAGGAGCTGAGGGACTGCACGAGAGGCCCTCCCAGAGACTTGAGGTGGATGGAGGTGACCAAGAAGCGGGTCTTCGATGTGTTGGGGCGGGTCTTACAGAGGGGGCGTGGCCGTGCCAGGCGTGATTTGGGTGGACTTACTGGGAGGCGGGGCCTGAGCCGATCTCTCTTTAGCAAGGCCTCCTGGGGCGGAGCTAATAGAGAGGGCGGGGCTTACCCTTCTCGGAGCCTGGAATCCAAGAGCTGAAGCTGGGTCCGAAGCTGCTCCTGCTGCTCGCTCAAGGACCGGATGTGGGTGCTGAGTGACTCCACGAGGCCGGACAGCGCCTTCAGATCCTGACGCAGGGCAGCCACCTCGCACTGAAGCTCCGCCAGCTGTAGGGAGGGAGCAACTGTAACCTGAGCCACTGTCCTGCCCCTTCTCCGCACGGACCCTGACTGACCTCCCGGTTCCGTTTGCTCTGCCTCCTCACCGCCCTGCCTATAGGGTAATGACGCTCTAATTGTACAGAAGAGGAAAACTGAGGCTCAGAGAGGGTTGGGTCAGGCCTGAATCACAGAGCACAGCAAGCTCGGTGTTTGAACCGAGACCTGCCTATCTTTCAGTTTTTTTCCAATCCTGTCTCCCCACTCTATGCGCGGACCTGAGCTGTACACCTCACCTTGCCCACGGGGCGGTGGGTGCCCAGCGCCTGGTCTTTGTCTCTTGGCTGGTCCATCTGGCGCTGCCAGGGCACCGACGGCTTCCGAGGCAGCGATGCTGAGGCTCCAGTCCAGGGCCGACCGCGGGGCGCGGGTCCCGTGTGTAGGGAGCCTTTGGGTCGCGGCCGCGGTCCGGCAGACGGGCGGCGGCGAGCGGGGCGGCCAGCCGGGACACTCTGCGTGCGCTGTACCGGCCGAGGCAGCCGGGGGCGCTGTTCCTCCTCCAGCCGCGGCCGGGCCCAACTACCTGCGCCTTGAACGCTGCGCAGGGACTGACTCTTGGAGATGAGAGGGGGTGTGCTTGGGGAGGTCGCGGGGGGCCAGAAAGCCAGGCTTCTCCCCTGCAGAGATGCTGGGGGTGGGATGGGGAGCTCAGACCTTCCACCGGTTTCTGAGCTGACCCACACCTCTACCTTCCACCAGAAATAACTCCACCCCTGATCTTTTACTTCTCTGCAAGCCCTGTGGCTAAAGGGATCCCATTTTACTTCTGGTCCTGTCCTGGACTTCGATAATACTGTCCCTTCTATGACCTCAATCTAACCTTTGATTCCTCTTTAGCCTTGTCACGGAGCTCTGACACAGTGTTACACTTGACTTGAGCCTCTGTGTAATCTCTACTTCCAATCTGCCAGAGCTTGTCTACATGCTAAATCACTTCAATCCTGCCCAACTCTTTGCAGTCCTAAGGGACTGTAGCCCACCAGGCTCCTCTGTTCATGGGATTCTCCAGTCAAGAATACTGGAGTGGGTTCTCATGCCCTTCTTCAGAGAATCTTCCCAAACCAGGGGTCGAACCTGTGTCTCTTACATATCCTGAACTGGCAAGCAGGTTCTTTACTACTAGCACCACCTGGGAAGCCCGCTGGAGCTTGACCTCTGCTCAAAACTGTACCCTCTTCCTTCCCAATCTGACTCCCTCTTGTCCCCAAACTCTGACCTTCGACTGAACCTGTCTCTGCTTTTTGAAAGAACATGGTCCCTGACTTCTGACCCCCAAAATGACTCTGCCCATAAACTTTGACCCCATCTCCTCCTGGGCCCGACCTGAGATCTGCCCCTCTTTGCTGAAAGTGACAATGTCACTTTCTCTCTCTGACCCTAGATGTGACCTCTCTCTGACCTCTGCAATGCCTAATCCCCACCTCAGATTCCAATCTGACCTGATGTCCCCCTCTCTGATGGCACTGTGAGCCTCTCCCTGACCCTCGAGATGACCCTGTCTCCAGCCTCTGACCTCCATCCTACAATGTCTCTGATGATGAACATGACCCTGTCTCTGACCCCTGACATGATCCTGTCTTCACCTCTGACCCCGTGCATGCCTTTGGCCCTTCCCCTACTCCCACCCATCAGAACTGGATCAGGTCAGACTCGAGGCAAGTAGTTACCTGGAATGGCCCTGGGTGCGGGGTGCTGGGAGACACATTGGCACAGTCACAGGTACAGGTCGGCCCTCTTCGATGGCATGCAGGATAGTGGGCAGTGGTTCCAGGTTGTCCCGGGTGGCCTGGTAAAGCATGCAGGGAGGATGTTGAGCAAACTCTCCAGGACCAGAGACCCCTACTCTCTTACCTCCCTACCTCATGTTCTGGGCTCTGTGCTCAGGCCACACCTGGTCAAGTTCAGCAAAGATGGTACAGAGCTGAGCATGCAGGACTGCCAGCTGGAGGGCCAGGTCACTGCTGCCCTGATAACCACTGGGTGCTGTGTCTGCATCCACCATGGCCACTTGGTCCAGGAAATGTTGCATGGCAGGTCCATGATCCTCCAGAAAGGTGTTCATGAAGCTCATGTAGGCTTCCTTCTCACCAAACCTGCATCAGAGGCCAACTGGGTGGGTCAGATCCAGCATCTTCCACCCCCACCACCCCAGTGTGGCTCCCCAGCCTCCCAGCACCTACGGAGCATGGTTGGCAAGGTTCTGGATGACCTTGGCGATCAGTGTGAGGGTGCGGGCTGGGCCAGGCGCCGGGTGCTCTGGTGCTAGGCCGAAGAGGCTGGGTGACAGAATAGCAGGACACAGGAGCCGCAGAAAGAGAGAGGCACATACAAGTCGGGGCCCCAGTGCCTCAGAGCCACGTGCTTTGCATGCTTCTCGCCAGCCTGAGAACACAGTGCCCAGCTCTGCTGGGAACCAGCTGGGAGAGAAGAGGCAATAGTCAGAGGGGAAAGATATGAGCATAAGATTTCATGGATGATCGAAATCCTAAGGTCAGGGGTCAATAGACACCTGCATGCTAAGTTCCAGGATAGAAGACATTGGGGATAATGATGCTTGGGGTTATAGGTCTGCTTGGGGTCAGGGCTTGTCAGTGGTGTACACATTGTGGTGACTTCTGGAGTCAGAAATCTTAGATTTGGGGGTATAGGTTCACAGGAGGAAAGAAGCCATGAGCTTCATGTCCAGCTATAACTGGACATGAAACTGCGGTGCCAGACAGAGTACATAATATGAAGTAGCATAAGATTGGGTCACAGAGTCATCTAGATTCAGAAATCATGAGATTGATGTCCTAGGTGACATGGGATTAGGCACACAGGTTAACCTAGGGTCAGAAGTCAGGGAATTGGAAGCCTAGGAATTCTAGTTACATGGGATTTGGGATATAGGGTCACTTAAGTTCAGGGATCGTGGGATTGGGAGTATGGCATTACTGGAATCAGAGATCATAGGATTGAGTGAAAGTGAAAGTGTTAGTTGCTGAGTCCTATCTGACTCTGCAACTCCATGGACTGAAGCCTGCCAGGCTCCTCTGTCCATGGAATTCTCCTGGCAAGAATACTAGAGTGGGGTTGCCATTCCCTTCTCCAGGGGATCTTCCCAAACCAGGGATCAAACCCGGGTCTTCTGCATTGCAGGCAGATTCTTACTATCTGAGCCACCAGGGAAGCTCCAACAGGATTGAGACCCTATGTTAACTGGGGTCAGGTGGCATGAAATTAGGGTATGGGGTCACCTGTAGTCTAGAAGACAAAGAATCAGGTCCCATGTTACTTGGGGTTAGGTAGCATGACATTGGGAATGAGTTGCCAGATTTAGCAAATAAAACTTTAAGATAAACAGTTAAACTTGAATTTCAGATTTAAAAAAATGAATACTTTTTTTTTAGTATAAAAAAGTATGTCACAAATATGGTATCTCATTTAACTGGGCATCTTATATTTTACCTGGAAACCTTAATTTGGAGTCAGAGCTAGCACAGTGACTGAGAGGAAGTGGGGCCCTGACACTCACTTGTACGAGTGGATGATGTTCTCAAAGACCTCCTTGCAGCTGTTTCGCAGTCTGCTCTGGTGCTGCAGCAGATCTGAGGCTGGGCATTTACTGGGGTCCACCTCACAGTCCTCGGTGGAGGCACAGAGACGCCGCACAACCCGTCCTGCAGTCCAGCACAACCAGAGAGGGCCTGGACCATGACCACAACCCACAACACCCAGCCTCTGGTTCCATCTCCAACCTACTTCAGAGGCACCTAAAATCTTGGGGAACCTCCAATTTGCTCTAGGATCCCAGCATCCCCAGGGCGTCACCCACCACCAGAATCCAAGTTTACCCAAGGGTTCTCAGATTTCCCCTGGGTTGCCCTAGCAGGCTCAACTAAGCCTCTGACCTCTGTCCCACTCTGCTCACCCAGCGTTTCTTGGAGGTAATCCTGTGCCACCAGCTTCATGTACTCATCGATGGCCTTGGTGGCCAATGTGTTTTCCCGGAAAAGCAGTGTCTCACGACCTCCACTGCGTGCCAGCTCTGCGGTGCCCAGGTCTGTCACCAGGGCCTAGGCATAGTGGGGTTACATCGCGCTGGGCGCGGACTGAGTCGTGAGAATCCCTGCTCTTGGCGGGCCCCTCACCCTTGGGCATAGGCCCTGCTCCTCGCATCTGCTGCCCAGGCCCACCCCTCGCTGCTGGGGCTCTTAACAAAACGGGAACCTCCCCATCAAAGCAGAAACTTGGGTCTCACAGGGCAGAAGCTCAGTTCAGACCCCACCCCTCAAGTTGACCCGCCCCTCGAAGGTACCACTCTGGTACTGGTCCCCGCCAACTCCCCCCTTGGAGCACGCGATCGGTCAGCCCCTGGTCACCCGGGTTCGTCCCGTCGCGGCGCCGCACCTGAGCCCGGCCGGTGGCCCGCAGCACGCGCACCATGGCAGCGGCTAGCTCTTCTTTGGCTTGAGCGGACAGCGCGAGTTCGAGAGCCCCGCAGAGGCGCGCGTAGTGGAACGTGAGGAACTCGGCCAGCTCCTTGTAGCGCTCCGACGGCAGCACTCGCAGGCGCCGCGCCCGGATTCGTGCCCGCAGCGCTGCGCCGGCTGGCGCCCCGAGCAGCGGGAACCAGCGCTCCAGACCCGCGGCGGGCGCACGGGGGACGCCCAGCTCTTCCAGCGCCAAGGCCACCCGGCCCAGCACCGCGTCCCCGGGGCCCGCTCCGCGTAGTCGCAGGGACAGGCGACGCGCTGGCGGCAGCGCCTCAAAGTGGAAGCGTTCTGCCCAGAAGAGCTGGCCCGGGCCGGCCCGCGGAGTCGTGCGCGCCAGCAGCGCTCCGTCCAGCCACAGCTCCACTCGCACTCCCGGCGCCGCCGCCGCCGCCCGGGGGGCAGCCCCTTCACTTCGTGCACCCACACGCTCAGCCACGTTTCTTCCCGCTCCACGTTGTCCTGCGGACCAAAGCAGAGACAGGAGCGTGGCTTCGGTGCTCCACATTGCACACCAGAGGTGCACGCGGGGCGCGTGCTTCCAGGGGTACGCTGGGCCTCTGGGGGAAGACAGCGGGACTACGGGGGTCCCACGATGATCCTCTAGCTTTTCTGGGCCCTCCCGGAGAGATCCGGGGTCCAGGGCATGGAGGAGTAACCGCGGGGTGGAAACTTGGCGACTTCCTGGGGTGCAAATAGGGCTTGGATTGAATACAGTCCAAGCTGTGCAAGGGGCTGGTAATTCATGGAATCAGCAGAGGATCTCGGAGTGGTTGCAAAAGTGTAGGAAGGCAGGTGTGTCCAAGGGGCAAAGTTTTGGCGCGAGTGGGATTTGGGTTGGGTGGAAGGGGCGGGGCCTTGCACACTACCGACCTGACTAGGCTGGAAGTGGCGACGAAGGTCCTCGATCCAGCGGTCTCTCTCTGCAGCCGTGCGACAGGAGAAGCACCGACTCCCGCCCGCCCATGTTACCTGTTGAGGAGGGAGAATCCAAGAGTGCGGTTGAGGCCAAGGGTTGAGCCAAAGGATCAGGTGAGATGGAGAGTTGCCTTTACTTACTTGGAAGCAGTGGGGCTCCTCCAGCAGGCTGTGGTGCAGTGGCCAGACCCGCACGTCCCGCTCGGCTCCGAGGTCCAGCTCGGAAATCGTAGCCAGCGACTCCCGGGAGCCCAGAGCACTGGGGGGCCTGGCGAAGGGGCACGTGAGCAAGCTGTCATTCCTACTCACTCCCCTGACCCCCACAACCTGCCCCCTACAGCCCAAAGGGTGGAAGGAAGCCAGAGGGAACTTGAACCTAAGTTGGACTTGAATCCATCCTTTTGACACTTAATTCCTCACTGTCTGTACTCCAGTCACACTGGCCTTGTTTTTGTCACTTCATTAGTCCTCTTGACCTTTGCATTTGCTCTTCCCTCTGCCTGGAACACTTTCCCTGTCCTTTTTGGCCTGATTAACTTCCATCTAGCCTTCATATCTTCCCGGAGGGAGGGAATGGCAAACCACTCCAGTATTCTTGCCAGGAAAATCCCACTGACAGAGGAGCCTGGTGGGCTACAGTCGTGGCATTGCAAAGAGTCAGACATGACCAAACACACACACACACACACATACACACATCCTTCACATCTCAGATCAAGCGTCCCTTTCCAAGACACTCACTCCCAAACCAAGGTGTTGACCCAGCTGCTATTTTAGAGTTACTGTGTCACACTCTGCCCCCACACTTCAATGGAGGGCTGACTCCATGATAAGGGTCTTTCAGCGGCCCCAGCATTGCCCAACAAGGGGCTGGACACAGACGCCCGCCCACAGGGTATATTTGGTGAAGATCAGAATTATAGGCAGGAGGAATGGGAGGGGCAGTGTTGAATCCCAGCCCCTCTAGCTCCTCAGGGACCCTTACCCATCTCGGGAAGCACTGGCTCCTAGCTCTGACTTGGCCTTTTTCTTCTCTTTCAACCGCTTCAGCAGCCCCTGTGGGGAGAAGGACATCAGCTGGGCAGAACCCTATGTTCCCTCCTCAGGTCCTTTCCTCGCCCCACCCAGGATGTCCTGGAAGATCTGTTGATCTTGAGGGAAATCACAAACTCAGACTACATTTGCAAGAATATTAAAGGCAATCAACAGCTGCCATTTTTAAAGCACCAGCCACGGTGCTTTCCTACATTCTTTATGGACTTTACATAAACAGCCCCAAGAAGGAGCTTCTCTCACTGGCTTCATTTGACAGATAGGGACACTATGGCCCAGAGAGGGTCAGTGACATGGTCAAGATGGCCCAGGAGGATTTCCTTAGTGGTTCAGTGGGTAAGAATCCATCTGCCATTGCAGGGGACACGGCTTCCATCTCTGGTATGGGAAGATTCCACATGCTGCGGAGCAACTAAGCCTGAGCATTGTATCACTGAGCCCAAGCTCTAGAGCTCATGAGCTGCAACTACTGAGCCCAAGTGGTGTTTACTAAAGGCCATGTGCCTAGAGCCCACGCTCCACAGCAAGGGAAACCACCGCCATGAGAAGCCCACGCACCGCCAGGAAGAGTAGCCCCTGCTCGCCGCAACTAGAGAAAGCCCATGAGCAGTAACAAAGACCCAGCACAGCCAAGAATAAAAATAAATAAATTTAAAAAGTAAAAAAAACCCAGGAAATTAATGAAAAAAGATCACCCAGGAAAAGTCCCCCCTTTCACCTATGAGGGTCTGAATTCTTTCCTCTCCCCTCCACCCACCACTTACCCGAACATTGTGGACCTGGTGGGCGCCAGCAGCCTCTGGCTCTGTCTTTCCAGGGATCCGATCTGTGGGTGGTCAGGGATGGAAGATTGGGGGGTGGGTGGGATCATCTTGGATTCTGCCCCACTTTAACAGATTCCCAAATGCCCCAGCTCTCCCTGTCTCTCAAGCTTACCTGGATCCTTGAGGTTCCCCAAGGCCACTTGGATGCTGCTCTCGGAGCTAGCGCTCCCCATCCGGGGCTGGCGAGGACCCTGTCCCCCAGCAGGAGTGGGTGGTCAGAAAGGGGAAGCAGACAGACAGAGTGAGAGGCAGACACCTTTCTGTATACCCCTCACGCTCCCTTACTGCTTTTCTCGCCCCCTTCCTTTCTTCCCCTTCCCTTGCCCATGTGGTCCCTCTTACCTCCTCTTCATTCCCAAGCAGCACCAGCTTCCCATCAAGTAGTGTGAAGGCTTCGATGTTCCAGACGGGCACATCAGGGGTGGGAGCCTCTGGGATTTGTGCGGCCAGGGGTTCCAGCTCTGGCTCAGGCTCTGGGTAGAGGAGGAGGCGCTGGGGACCTGGGAGTCCTTTCTTCTTCCTCAGGACAACCTTTCCACTCACCAAGGCTCATCAAGGGTTCCCTCCTAAGTGCCTCCTCTTCCCAGCCCACCTAGCAGTCATGTCAGGTGCTAGACAAGCCTCCACACCTCTCTGGGCCTTGTCTCCAGTAGCCATGGGTAGTAATGGGGAGTGGATGTAGCCCCACAGACTAAGTACCCTGTACTGTACTTACTATTCCACATTCCTTCTCTCATTTAATCCTCCAAAAGCCATTCAAAACACTATTATAACCCCCATTTTACCAAATCTGCTGCTATTGCTGTTTAGTCGCTAAGTCGTTTCCGACTCTTTGTGACCCTGTGGACTGTAGCCCGCCAGGCTCCTCTGTCCATGGAATTCTCCAGGCAAGAATACTGCAGTGGGTTGCTGTGCCCTCCTGCAGGGGATCTCCCTGACCAAGGGATTGAACTCAGGTCTCCTGTATTGCAGGCGGATTCTTCAACACTGAGCTACTTAGGGAAGCCCCTTAACCACTGGAACACCAGGGAATTCCCTGCACTGGGTCTTGAAGAGCAGATTTGATTTGACAGAGATTGAGGAGATGGTAGCATGAACAGAGTGACCAGGGTTTCCCAGCTGGCTCAGTGGTAAAGAACCCACCTGCCAATGCAGGGGATGCAAGAGACGTAGTTTCAATCCCTGGGTCAAGAAGATGCCCTGGAATAGGAAATGGCAACCTGCTCCAGTATTCTTCCTGGAAAATTCCATGGACAGAAGAGCCTGGTGAGTTACAGTCCGTGGGGTAACAGAGATTCGGAGATGACTGAGCAACTGAGAGCGCACACACACACACACACACACACACACACACACACACACACACACACACACACACAGTTTGAGCAAAGGCTGGGAGTTGGCATATGGCCTGGTCCAGAGAAATAAAGGGAGGGGTGAGGACGGCTTGGAGGGCTTAAAGTCTGGAGGGGAAGGTTCAGGAAGAGATTGGCAGAGGCTTGGGTGTCAGTTAGAGGAGATGGGGATTCATCTTGAAGGTATTAAGGAGCCATGGGAGGTGTTGGAGTAGGGGAAGAGCAGGTGGGCTTGTCAGAGAGCTCTCACTGGATGCTATGGAGTGGGCAATATCTGATACCCTGGAGGGGGCTGAAGGGATACCTCTGCAAAATGGGGATATGAATGATGAGAATTAAATGAGCTTTCAGAAATAGGAGGACTGAATCAACCCCTCCAGAGGACTCATCCATCCTACTGTTTTACCACCAGGGGAATAAGCGATAACTCCACTTGCTAACAGATCACATAAAATGTGCTGAGTCCCAGGCGTTCCTGAGCTCCAACTCTCATGGTATCCTTTACAATTCTAATTCTCTCTGTGGGACACTTAGCCCCACCTGTCATCTCCTTATTTACTTGTTTACAGTCTGTCACTCTCACTGCACCATGAACTCCATGAGGCAGGCAGTTTCATCTGTTTTGTTCCTGCTGTGTCCTCAGTGGCTAGCTCAGGGCAGGCCTAGGACATAGTAAATACTCACAGACCTCTGTTTGAACGACTGAATGAATAAATGATATACCCTTCAGGATAGGAGTCATGATTCCAGTTTAACCTGTGGAGAAACTGAAGCTCAAGAAAGAGGAGATACTAAGACACTGAGGATTGAGGGCAGGAGAGTAGGAGACAGCAGAAATGGGTATCCAAGCAGGAGAAAAGACACCTGGGCCACTGAATATGAGGAGAGACCTATCGGGGCCAAGAGCCATTTGGCATCTGGACAGTGCTGCCACATCAGCCTGTTCCCTGCCCCTTCCCCTGGCTGGACCCCCAGCTCATAGGTTCCTAGCCACTGCCACCATGCCCAGGCCCCTGGGGTGGGGGGGAGAGAGGGAAGAGGGCAGCCAGCTGGGCCCCCAGCCACTTCCTGTTGGGCTTTTGCACTCCCCACAACTTCCTGTGTCTGTAAGGCTGATGCTCCGGAGGCAGACAAAACCTCCCTGCATCCGGGCCTCCCAGCCTGGGTGGGGGAGCCACATACCTGGGTTTTCTGGCTCCAGTTCTGAATCCAGCGGTTGGCTCTTGTTTTTCCCCCAGAGGCTCTTGGATATTTTCAGGCGGCTCGTGCGTGACTCCTTGGGGGGTGCAGAGAGGACGCGACGAAACAGCGAGCGAGGGGCCGGCTGGCTGCTGACCGTGGTCTCCTGGTGGCTCTGTGCCCTCCCCCATCCTGCAAGGCGGCCCCAGCGGAATCCCCCAGCCCCCTTCTCCCCACCACCCCCTGAGTGCCAGCGGTAGGAGGTTAGAGGGGATGGGGCTGCAGGCTGGGTTTGGGAGGCCGGGCTTGGTGAAGGTGGGTCCATGGCAGAGATTCTCCTGGGGGAATGAGAGGGTGATAATTCTGTCTGGTGTCTGCCCACTGGACAGGGTTGTGCTGTCTTCATTTCCACCCCCTCCTCACTCTCATCTCTGCCCCCAGGGAACCCCCTTTGGAGGCCACATGTAGTCCCTCTCTTACCTTGATTTCCTGAACAGCCTCAGAATCAGCAGCCGTCTGCACCCTGCCTGGCTTCCTCCGGCTGAACGCAACTCCACGTGACCCCGTCTGTCCCACCCCACCCCACAGCCAGGCTGGGAGGGCACAACAAGGGGCAGGATGCTAGAGGAGAGGAGGTGACAGAGAAGGACCCAGAATCTCTCAGTGACCAGGAGGCAGCCCATGCCCCTCTTTGAGCCTTAGTTGCCTTCTCTGCAAAATGGATACATTCTGATCAAATGCTGGAACTCTCATCCACTGCTGGTCAGAGTGTAGACCGACTCATCCAAGCTGGAAACCTGGTGTGATCTATGAACATTGACCATATCTCTTCTCTGACTCCGCAGTTCCACATAGTGGGTGTATATGCCAGGTAAATACCCAGTAGACATGCCCACCAGCCCTATTCATAATGCGTGTGTGTGCTCAGTTGCTCAGTCATGTCCTACTCTTTGTCCTACTCTTTGCAACCCCATGGAGTGTAGCCCACCAGGCTCCTCTGTCTGTGGGATTTCCCAGGCAAGAATATTGGATTGAGTTGCCATTTCCTACCCCAAGGGATCTTCCCCAACCAGGGATCAAATCTGGGTCTCCTGTGTTGCCTGTATTGGCAGGTGGAGTCTTTATCACTGAGCCACCAGAGAAGCCCTTATTAAAGATCACGTGCTTGCGTGCTAAGTCGCTTCAGTTGTGCCCAACTCTGCAACTCTATGGACTTTAGCCTGCCAGGCTCCTCAGTCCATGGAATTCTCCAGGCAAGAATACTGGAGTGGGTTGCCACACCCTCCTGCAGGTTATCTTCCCCACCCAGGAATCAAACCCGTGTCTCCTGCGTTTCCTGCACTGGCAGGCAGATTCTTTACCACTGCGCCACCTGATAGCCCCAAACTGAAAACAACCAACATGTGCATATACAGTAGAATGGATAAATTGTGGTCTCTTCTCGTAGTGAAATATTGTGTAGCAATAAGAATAATTGAACTCAGCTGAATCACAAACAATGCTGAACAAAAAAATACAAACAATGAAGATTAAACACTATGTATTTCCATTTATATGAGGTTCCAAAGCAGGCAAAACATGTGTAACAAGTAAGGAGACAGGTTTCCCTTTGGAGGGGCTGGAGACTAGGGAGGTGGGGGAGCACAAGGGAGCCTTTTGGGAGCTGATCATTTTTTTTTTTAATGAAGTGAACTTCACATAATATAAATATAACCTCTTGTATTTCTTGAGCTGAGTGATGGTTACATGGGTGTGTTCTGCTGTGAAAATTCATTAACCACACATTTTGGTCCCTTTCTTGCATCTGTGTTATACCACAATAAGTGTTCACTTGACAAAAAAAAAAGGTGGCCAAATGCTGTTCTAAGGAATGAGTGAGTTAACGTGAGGATCAGTAGAATACTGGCCCACTGGTCCCAGAGTGAGTTTGAGTGCCAGCTGGTCCTTCTCTCACTGTGTGACCTCAGGCAAGTCACTTCCTCTCTCTGAGCCTTGGTTTCCTGATTTGTACAAGATGATACCAACAGTTTCAAAAGATTTATAATGGGACACCTTGTTTCTTCAACCAATGTTCCCTTCATGCCTACTACATGCTGGTAATGGAGAAGCAACAAGGAACAAGATGAACTTGATTCCTTCCTTCCTGGAACTCACAGTACAGCAAGAGAGACAAGTCCTGAACATGAATGTAGGACATTTCTAGCTGGTGAGGAGGACTTAAAAGAAAATAGACAGACTAGAGTAGAGGCTGAGCACAAGAGACCCACTTGGAGCTGGAAAAATCTAGGAGGGCCTCCATGATGAGCTGGCATTTGTGACCCGAAGCATGAGAAAGAGCTGGTCGTGAGAAGAGCATACCAGATAGAAGGAATAGCTTGTGCAAAGGCAAGGGTGACCAGCATTTACGTGATGGGATGGGTAGAACTGCCCTTATTAGCATGTGACCTTTGCAGTCACCCAGGGCCCCATGCTCAGGACTCTACACTGAGCTTGATTTAATGCTCTGCTGTTGCTGTCTTGAAGTTCCTGCTTTTTGGACAAGGGGCCTGCGTTTTCATTTTGCACCGGGCTCCGAACATTCTATAACCTGTCCTGAGGAGGAGGGTCTTCAGTGAGGATCAAAAATCCTTCTCCAGGAGCTGGACATGTTCACGCAGGTGCACACACCTTAGCTATGCCCACCTCATTCATACTGCACCCGGTCCACTCACTGCACACACAGGGAGCTTCTCCCAGTGTTCTACTGTGTCTCTGAGCCATCACCACTTCATTGTGCATTGGCCCCACTCCCTGCATCTTTGCTGGAGGACTTTTCTCTGACAGATAGAGTCCACAGTGCTTGTACAACTGTTGCTGCTGCTGCCCCCAGTCGTGTCCGACTCTGTGCGACCCCACAGATGGCAGCCCACCAGGCTCCTCTGTCCCTGGGATTCTCTAGGCAACAATACTGGAGTGGGTTGCCATTTCCTCCTCCAGCCTGTACAACTAGCAGTGCCAAAGTGCCAGCATGTTAACACCTACCTGGGAGCTCGGGGCCAAGTAAGAGACATGAGAAGATCCCCTGGAGAAGGAAAGCACAACCCACCCCAGTATTCTTGCCTGGGAAATCCCAAGGACAGAGGAGCCAAGCAGGCTACAGTCCATGGGGTTGCAAAGAGCTGGACACAACTGAGTGACTAAACAGAAAAAAAAAAAAAAGAAAATAACCAGGGGGCTGCCCTCAACCAATGACTATGGAAGTTGGAGGATCAGTACTCCAGCTCCCTTGCCCTTTAAGTGGGATGTCTCTGAGGTATATGCCCTACACTGTCCCCCAGAGGTCCCCAGTGTGATGGAGCTCCATGGGCCTCCCATACCAACATGACTTCCCTTCCCTGTGTCATTTCCTTATTCCCTGGGTGATATGTCCTGGGATCACCACACAGACAAACTACTTCCACTGGGATTCTTGTCCCAGGGTCTGCTTCTGGGCAACCCCAAACTAAGATGGAATGTGCAAATGCAGATGATGCTTGAACACAGGCTTTCTATTCATGGTGTCCTTTTTTTTTTTTAATGTTTAAAAAATTATTTTATTTTCTGGCTGTGCTAGGCCTTTGCTGTTGTGGGTGGGCTTTCTCTACTTTCAGCAAGTGGGGGCTGCCCTTCATTGCAGTGCTCAGGCTTCTCTTGTGGAACACGGAGCTCTAGATGTGCAGGCTTCAACGGTTGCAGCACTCTGGCTCAGTAGTTGCGACTTGCGGGCTCTAGAGCCAGGGCTCAGTAGTTGTGGCCACCTGCTTAGTTGCTCTGCAGCATGTGGAATCTTCCCAGACCAGAGATCAAACCCATATCCCCCTGCATTGGCAGGTGGATTCTCAACCACTGGACCACTGGGGAAGTCCCTCCAGGGTCTCTTTATTGGAGGTCAGTGGATAGCAGTATCGTTGGAGGTGGTCTTCTCTTGGATCTGCTGGAGGCTCTCCTGGCAGTTCTTGGTTTCACATTCTGAAAAAGACAAGAGAGTTTAGGTAGGCGGGGGGGAGGGTGTGTGATAATGGAGCTGGGTTTGTGCTCTTCATGGTGGCACCCTGGATGGGTAGGAGGACAGGGTCTCAAAGTGAGGAGGTGGGTACAACCACGACTGCAGGCCAGCTTATTGAAATGTAGTGGTAGTTTGAAAGTGGAGCTTGATTGTACAGGTGTGATTATAGAGGTGTTTTTGTCATTATGGTCAGTGGTGTGGTGCCATCATCAAGCTGAGAATGTGCTGACTGGGCCTAGATTGCTCCAGCATAAGAGTTGTCATCAAGGGTGAAGGAGCCTGGGGCTGAACAAGCATCCTTGGGACTGAGATGGTCTGGGCAGAGGATTGCAACAACTGGGTTAGGGGCTGTGCAGAGCTGTGTGGGCTTCCCAGGTGGTGCTAGTGGTAAAGAACCCACCTACCAATGCAGGAGACATGAGAGACTTGGGTTCCATCCCTGGGTTGGGAAGATCCCCTGAAGAATGGCATGGCAACCCACTCCAGTATTCTTGCTTGGAGAATCCCATGGACAGAGGAGCCTGGCAGGCTACAGTCCACAGGGTTGCAAAGAGTCTGACATGACTGAAGTGACTTAGCATACAGCACAGAAGCTGTCCTATGCAAAGAGGTTTTCTGTAGAGGGTCACAGGCTTGATCACTGTTGTGTGGACAGAGAGCCTTTGGGTTGGGAGCAAGGGTGAGGGCAAGGTTGGGTGGCTGGGAAACGGTTGTGAAATGCAGAGGGGCAGGGGCAGTAGGCTATGTTGCAAGCAGAATGACTGAAGTCTGGGTCTAGATTGCCTGAATAGATTGCAAGGGAGTGCAGGGTCTTGGCTGAGGTTGTGGGCACAGGGTTACAGGAAGGAGTGAGAGGGACCTGCCGGGGTTAGGCAAGCAGGCAGGGATCAGGGCACGCGCTGAGCTTGTGTGCACAGAGGGGCCTCAGGCCGAGGTGGAGCGGGCGTCAGGGGACTCACCTTGTCGAAGTGCGGCCAGGTGCGCAACAGGTTGAAGAGCAGGTCGCCAGGGCACTCAGTGCGCACGAGCTGGCGGTGGCCTAGCAGCGCATAGTCTGGCCGCAGGAGGCCCGCACGTACAGCGCAGCGCGGGAGTTCGTCTCGCACCGCGCGCAGCGCGGCCTCTGAGGGCAGCACCGCGGTGTAGTTGCCTATCAAGGCCACGCCGAAGCCGCGGGAGTTGTGGCCGAGTGTATGCGCACCCACCCAGTGCCATCCGCGGCCCTCGTACACATAGCCGTCTGAGCCCACCACAAAACTGCGGAGGAGAGAGGGAAGCAGGAACCAGACGGCGTGAGGCCTCGCTCCGCATCTGGCCCTCTAACCCAGTTTCCGCACCCGTGCCAAGGGCCATCGTCACCCCAAGTTCCCCAGGTCACGCAGACGCCACCTCGTCCAGCCGTGTTCCACTCTCCCTCCAAATATTACCCCAGAAATAGTCCCGTTTCTCTGGATCTGTCCTCAACATCAGCCCGGTCTCTTTCCACCCAGCTCCCTTCCCATTATTTCAAGTCTAACTCCTCCGCAATTCTGACCCTTTTCTGTCTGAAACCATATCCATCATTGCTCCGTCCCAGACTTAGCCGCTACCACAGGTCCTGTTCTTCTCCCAAGTCTGGACTCCTTTCCTGGTTCCCACCCCAGACTCAAAGGAGTCCCACTGTTGAGCTCTTTCGAGTAGCTAAGCTATTAAGACTCCAACCCCAGTCTAGGCCCCGCCCCTCTCCACCCTGGCTCCACCCACCCTAAACTCCGCCTCCGTTTTGCCCGCTTCGCTCAGGTCCAAACCCCGTCCCTAAGTTAGGCTCCGCCCATCCAGTATCTCCACTGCCCCGCCCCTTGGTCTGCCTTGCCAGCGTTCTGGAGGTTACCGCCCACCTGTATCCTATGTCGTCCCAGCCGCGTGTCTGCTGGTGGAAACGCTGCATAGAGCGCATGTCTGCGGCGCAGCGCTCAAAGCTGGTGCAGGGTGGCGCGGGCAAGTACGTGTGGTGCACATACAAGAACCCGAGCGGCAGCTTCAGCGGCCTCGGGCGGCCCTGGTACGGTGCGGCACCCCAGCGGCAACGCGGGTGGATGGCTGGACACCCTGAGGGGAAGGGAGTCCAGAGTGGGAGTCAGCGACCGTTTCTCTTCCTGCTGCCTTCTCCCACACTAAGAGGGCACGTAAGGACCATCCCTCCAGTCTCCTCCCAGATTTGGGGACAGTTCATTCTCACATCAGTCTTCCCCAGTGGCTCAGATGGTAAAGAATCTGCCTGCAATGCAGGAGACCCGAGTTCAACCCCTGGGTGGGGAAGATCACCTGGAGAAGGGAATGGCTACCCACTCCAGTATTCTTGCTTGGAGGATCCCATGGACAGAGAAGCCTAGCCACCGTCCATGGAGTCACCAAGAGTCCAATGCGACTAACACTTTTTACTTTTTTTCACTCTTCAAGAACACCAGTCTGGCCCCCACTGGGAACTAAATCTAACAGCATCCTAGTCCTGTTGGCCTCTTCTGGAATCCCCTAACCATAGATCCCACTGACCTGTATGGCACTAAGAAGATATCTGTGAGGAGGATTGTCTCAGTGGGTGGGTGTTCTACTCACCTAGGAAAGCCTCAGTGAACTCCTTGGTAGCGTGGGTGGCCACCTGTGCCAGCTCTTCTTGGCTCATGCCCTGTAGATGAGGGTGTGCTGGCTCTAGTCTCTGTAGCAGGATGAGGGCCCCCCATACCTGCTGGGTCAGGGTGGGGGCCGAAGTCAGAGCAGCTCCGTTGTGCCGTCGGAAGTTGCTTCGAAATCCTGGGTCTCCGGCTACCCCAGCTCCATAGTACTGGCTCAGCAGGTGACTGAAGGGTGGCCGGGGCTCAGGGATCCGGCTCAGGTAGTCTCCAAGGAGGGCTCCGTCCAGGGCACCATTGAGGAATGCCGTGGTGAGGGGTGATGCCTCAGGACTCAGAAGCGTGAAGGTCCGGGGAACAGAGAGCTGGTCCCAGCATCCCTCAGTTCCCAGTTCAGAATGATTCCAGGTCTGGGGGCCCTGGAGGAAGTTCAGGCCCAGGTCTCTGGCCAGGGTGACCAGGAGAAGGCTGTCCACAGCGGTTGGTAACTTGGCCTTGGTATCTGGAGAGGAGGCTTGGACATCTGGAGAGCCAGGTCTAACTTCTGGAGAGATGGCTCCGACATCTAGATCTTTGGTGCTAACATTTGGAGACACAGCTCCGACATCCGCAGAGGTGACATCAGGGGAGGCATCGCTGAGTCCTGGGGACGTGGCTCCAAGGTCTGGAAAGGTGACTCCAGCATCCGGAGGGGTGGCCATGCTCTCTAAGGAGAGGTTTATGATTCTGCGTCCCTGAAGCCCTGCCCAAAGCCCTGCTAGAAGAGGCTCCACAGCCACAGTCGAGCCATCGGGTGCCAATACCACCCCATATTCCTTCGAATCCTGCACACTGTGTCTCGCCACCTCTCCCATCAGGCCTCGAAGCTCTGGGCTCAGTGAAGGAGGATTCAGCTCGGTGGTGTTGAGACTCTTCCCCTCCAGTAGGAAGTGATGGAGGGGACTGTGGGTACCAGAGCCCTGGGCAGACAGCAGCCATGCAGAAGCACTATGGCCAGCCTCAGTGGCTGGCGCCTTCTGCTCCAGCTCAGCCAGGGCCTGGATGACAGAGTCCATGAGCAGGGGCAGGGTTGCTGTGGGAGGAGGGATGGCATTAACCCAACAGCCCAGTACCCCCTGTTCCTCAGCCTCCCTCTGCCGCTTCTATATCTTCTCAATGCCCCCAGCTCTTTGTTGGACAACTTTACGGTGTCTGACACTGCCCTTGTGTAGGTGAGGAAACCGAGGCACAGACAACAGATTAAGGAGCTTAGACTATCAGTGGGCACTGGGGAGCCACAGCAGCTTCATGAGCAGGAGAGATACACGGCCAGGTTGAAATTCTAAGATTGCTCTTTTGAGTGCCATATGAAGAATATAATTTTTTTGGAGGGCGGACCAGAGTAGAGAAGGGAAGAGAGGGTGGAGGTAAATAATGAAGGTGGCTGAAGCCAGGATGGTGATGCTGTGATGGATAAGAGTGGGCAGTGTCCCCAGTATTTTGACGGAATGATGAACAGTTTTTCTTAGTGGATTAGAGTTTGCAGAAGTATAGAGGGAATGGTGTCTTGAAGGGTGCCCAGGAGAGGGTGAGCCTGTGCCTTGTGGGAGAAATGTCAGTGGCTGAACTTAGAAGTGTGGGGCTCAGAGCTAGGGTGAGTTGTTGAATAATAGCTGATATTAATTAAACATTTACTATGTGCCAGGCACCATTGTAGGTGACTTATATAACTGAACACATTTAATCTTCACAAGGACCCTATGAGCGTGAAGAGGTTAAATTACCTACCTAAGATCACACAGCCAGGAAGTGGCAGAGGCAGGATTTGAACAAAGGAAATCCTAATCCTTACACTCCACCATCTGCTGCAATTCAGACTCTTCTCCAGACAGTTCACATAGTAATTTCTCTATAACTTTGCTTTACTCTCTGACTAAAATGTCCTTTACTGCTTCACCACCAAGTAAAATTCTTCTTCCTGTCCTAGATTTATGTCCCCTCCTCCAGGAAGTCTTCCTAATTTTTGCTCTTTTGGCCCCAGTTTCTTCCCCCAACACTTGCCTGGATCCTATGGGGCTGGGAACATCTGTGTTCCCAGACTGGAGTTTCCTAGAGACTCGTGGGTCCAACCTCACCCTGTAAAGAACTGGACACAGAGGGGCATCTATATACAGAACTAAGAGTCCTGGCTTCAGGCCTCTGCCTTCTGACCCACCTGTCCCTGGCTCCGGCTGCAGCAGCAATCCATACAGGATCCAGAGTATACCCTGGACCACCACTATGGGCTTCCAGTTTCCAAAGGACATAGCCAGTTGACCTCAGCGGAGATCTCAGCAGGGCTGGAAGGAAACAGACAGGGAAAACAAGTAGTGCCTTTGGCTATTGTCAAAGTCCAGCGGTGAATGACACGGCTGCCGCTTGTAGAGCTGTGGGCGGGAGGCGGCAGAGGCATGGGTACAGAGTGCCCTGCCTCAAGGTTATCTGGGTCTCAGGGGCTCCCCTAGCCTATCGCATTCCTCCCTGGCTGAGGTCAAGGATCAGCAAGTTCCAGGAGGGGCCTTGGAAACCAGATAGTTCAGACTCCAGCAGATTCAGCCCATTCCCCAAGAGAGGTAGACAAAGGCCCATCCAGGATTCCACCCTTCCTATGGCAATAGTTTTGTGGCTGCTTCTGGCCACCAGAGGGGACTCTCAGGTGCCTGCCCAACTGGCAGTACAGGCTGTGCTGAGAGTGGAGAGAGGAGAGGCTTGCCTGAAGTTGACACTACCTCCTGCCTTCTTTGATGCCAGCATTTTAGCCTCAGGCAGAGGGTGGGTGCAGGGGCCGAGGACTGTTTTTGCTGAAGTCTGCTCTGAGCGTAGGGGGACTCGGAGATGTCACTTCTCATCTGGTTCCAGCTCCGGATCCCATGCCATCAGGGATAGCTGACAGCAGGAATTGGGCTTGGGGGAGGTGTTCGGGACCCTGACTTTGTCCCCAGACCTGACTTCTGGGCTCACCTGGGCTGGTGGTGCAGGGTTCTCTCCCTTTTCCGCTGGTGTCCGTGGCCAAGTTCTGCTGAAGACAGCCCGTCTCCCCTTTATCTGGTGTCAGGTGGGATGGGCTCAACGTGGCTGGGGCTGCCATGGATATTGCTTCACTATGGGCCTCCTATCTCGAAACCAGCCTGGGGAGTTTCCAGGAGACCCACCAGGCTGGGCATTCAGCAGAGGGCGGGCCCTGGGTGGGCCTGGGACTATTTGGGCTGGGCCAGGCCTGGGATTCCCCAGGGGGCCTACTTAGCTATTGAGAGTCCTCTTTCTGGTCACCCAGCATGGGCTTCCTTGGTGGCTCAGAGGTTAAAAATCCACCTGCCAATGCAGGAGATGCGGGTTGGTCTCTGGGTTGGGAAGTTCATCTCTGGGTCGGGAAGATCCCCCGGAGAAGGAAATGGCCACCCACTCCAGTATTCTTGCCTGAGAAATCCTATGGACAGAGGAACATGGAGGGCTACATTCCATGGGGTCGCAAAGAGTCAGACACAACCAAGCAGGCACCTCAAATTCCCCAAAAATCCAAAATTCAAAGCATGGCCTAGCACAAATCTGGGCACACAGTAGGGGCTCATAATTAGGTGCTAAGGGATTGGGGTGCTTAGCCCAGAACCTGCTCCCCGGTAGCTTCTGAGGAAATCTCCTCCCCCAAGCCCCAGTTTCTGAGGATTTGAGGTCAGGGGCTCTGTCTGGTAGAACCATGTGGAGGATGTGGGCTGTGTGTCTGTCGGGTGCAGGACTAGAGTGGAGAGTGTAGAATTTAAGGTGGTGCTGAAAATCTCAGCCATCGAGATAATAATATTCTAACGCAATATTTTATTCTGGCTGTGCCCCAAGGCATGTGGGATCCTTGTTTCTTGACCAAGGATGGAACCTACGCCACCTGAGTTGTAAGATGGAGTCTTAACCGCTGGACGACCAGGGAAGTCCTGCTAATGCAATGTTTTACTTATTTATTTATTTTTTAAAATTTATTAACTTATTTTAATTGGAGGATAATTTCTTTACAATATTGTGATGGTTTTGGCCTTACATCAGTATGAATCAGCCACAGGTATACGTGTGTCTCCCATCCTGAATCCCCCTCCCACCTCCCTCCTCATCCTATCCCTCTGTTTTGTCACAGAGCACCAGCTTTCAGTGCCCTACTTCACAAGGCAGTGTTTTAAAAGACTAAAAGCAAAGCAAAGCAAAAAAAAAAAAAAAAAATCCATGATGAACAAAATAGCAACATTTTAGTAAAGACAGGATCAGGGGCAGTGCTGTGCTCAGACATACTGGAGCCAGAGGTGAAAGGAAAAACCAGGAATTCTGATACTGTCTTTGTGCCTCATTTGCTTTATCTTCATTCAGGCCCTGGATCCACTGGGGGTAGCCCCCAGGGGCTGCCAGGTGGACTGTCCCATGAGATCCCTACCTGCTGTCCTCGCAGTCTGGAAATGACCTTGATGCGGCCTCATGAACCCTGGGTTTGTCTCTGTGATTCTCGTGGCTGTCAGGGGACACTTGCAGTTTTATTAAAAAAATTTTTTTTTGCTGGTCATCCATTTTATTTTTTTAAACTTTTAATTTTATATCAAAGTATAGCCGATTAACAATGTTGTGATAGTTTCAGGTGGACAGCAGAGGGACTCAGCCATATGTCTATCATGTATTCATTCTCCCTCAAACTCCCCTCCCACCCAGGCTGGCACATAACATTGAGCAGAGTTCCCTGTTCTCTACAGTAGGTCCTTGTTGGTTATCCATTTTAAATATAGCAGTGTGTACATGTGCATGCCAAACTCCCTAACTCTCCCTTTCTACCATCCTCCTCTTGTGGTAACCATAAGTTTGTTCTCTAAGTCCCTTGAAGTTTTACTTAGCCACCCATTCATGCTCATTTTACCCAGCAGGAGGGTGAGCTCAAAGAGGTTAAATCACTTGCCCAAGGTCACACAGTGAGAACCGGGGAGAGCTCCAAGCCCAGTGTGTGTTTTCACCATCCTGTGGCGAGATCAGGGTCAGAGGCAAGACTGGTGACAGATCAGCTTCATACCCAGTAATTCTTGGGCCAGATGGGCAGCCTTGATACCCTTTTAAAGCTTGAAGTTTGTGGTAGGAGCTTAGTTGTTTTGGAGCCAGGGACATGGCCAGCCAGCATTTCCCTAAGGGTCCATCTGGGATTAGTGACTTTCTTGGGTAGGATTCTTCCTCCAGGAAACCTCCCTGATTACCCCTGGGCCCCCAGTTTCTCCATTCTGGTTCCCTAGCCCAGGATTCCTACCTTTGACCCAGACTTATCCATACAAAACTTCAAGTTTCTCTGTCTGGGGTTCCATCTCTCCCCGAGTAGAAGATGTTGAATTTTCTTAGGGTGTCCAAGAATGCCCACCACAGGTCAGAGACCAGATGGGTAGCAGGGAGTGACTGTTGAGTATAGGATAGGCCTTCTTGAGGACGTGGGGTCAGTTTGAGGTCAGGCTCTAAAACACAGGCAACATCCAGGCACCCACACACCAAGGCACGTGGGCTGGGCTGGGTCTGGGAGGCAACACAAAGGCTGGAATTCCCAGGATGAGTCATCCCCCGCCCCGAGTCCCTCCCACCTCTGTGAGAGGGAAGGTCAAGGTCCCTCCAGGCTGCGGACAGACCAGGGGTCTTATGAGAGTACCTGGCACTTGGGTCCATCCTTAATGGAGGTAGCCTCAGCACACACCGGCAGAGCCCTGGAATCTGGATCTAAAGTGAAGCTGGGATCAAGGCCAGAGGACAAAGGAAAAGGAGCTTGGGGGCAGGGCTGGGTTTGGGGCCAAGATCAGAGTTAATAACTTTCACTTTGGTAACAGTGGGCTTCCCTGGTAGCTCAGATGGTAAAGAATCTGTCTGTAATCCAGGAGACCCCGGTTCGATCCCTGGATTCGGGAGGCATGGCAATCCACTCCAGTATTCTTGCCTGGAGAATCCCATGGATCGAGGAAGCCTGGCTGGCTACAGTCCATAGGGTCACAAGAGTTGGACATGGCTGAACAACTAACACTTTCACTACACTTTCTTTGGTAACAGTAATGATAATAAGAGTGAGGACCCTGAT
Source organism: Okapia johnstoni (assembly GCA_024291935.2). Lineage (NCBI taxonomy): Eukaryota > Metazoa > Chordata > Mammalia > Artiodactyla > Giraffidae > Okapia > Okapia johnstoni. The sequence goes on along the minus strand of CM044316.1, from coordinate 6,987,444 downwards.
AAACTTGTGTACTGGTTTCTAGGAGAGGAGTTTATTTATTTATCTTTAAAATAATTTTATTGATCTATTTTTGGCTGTGCAGGCTCTTTGTGGTTGCTCAGGCTTTTCTCTAGTTGTTGAAAGCGGGAGCTCCTCTCCAGTGGCAGTGCCCAGGCTTCTCATTGCAGTGGCTTCTCTTGTTGCAGAGCACAGGCTCTGGGGCAAGTGTGGGCTTCAGTCAGTAGTTGCAGCTCCTGGGTTCCAGAGCACAAGCTCAGTAGGTGTGGAACATGGGCTTATTTGCTCTGAGACATGTGGGATCTTCCTGGATCAGAGGTTGAACTTGTGTCTCCTGCATTGGCAGGGGGATTCTTTATCACTGAGCCATCATGGAAGTCCAAGATAAGATTTTACATGCCCATGTTAAACATTTTTTTTTTTTACAGAAATATAGCTGATTTACAATGTTGTGTCAGTGTCTGCTGTACATCAAAGTGACTCAGTTATACACATATAGATACTATTTTTTAGAGCATTCTTTTCCGTTATGGTTTATTATAGAATATTGAATATAATTCCCTGTGATATACAGTAATACCTTGTTTTTTATTCATTTTATGTGTAATAGTTTACATCTGCTAATCCTGGGGGGTCAGAAAGATCCCCTGGAGAAAGAAATGGCAACCCACTCCAGTATTCTTGCCTGGGAAATCCCATGGGCAGAGGAGCCTGGTGGGCTACAGTTCGTGCGGTCACAAGAGTCAGACATGACTTAGTGACTAAACAGCAACAATCCTGGGAGTCTTTCACTCTTCCACCCCTTTCCCCTTCAGCATCCGTAAGTCTGTTCTCTATGTCTGTGAGTCTGTTTCTGTTTTGTGGATAAGTTCATTTGTGCCATATTTTAGATTCCATGTATAAATGATATCATGTGGTATTGATATTTGTCCTTCTCTTTCTAACTTACTTCACTATAGTATGATGATCTCTAGTTGTACCCATCCTGTCCAATTCTCTGGATCAAACCCAGGTCTCTCACATTGTAGACAGATTCTTTACTATCTGAGCCATCAGGGAAACCCCTCTAGTTGTACCCATATCATTGCAAATGACATCATTTCACTCCTCTTCATTACTGAGTAGTATTCCATTGTACATAAGTATCACATCTTAACCCATTCATCTATCGATGGTCATTTAAATTGTTTCTATGTTTTGTATAAGCCTACATTTTTAAGTTCAGCTCTTGGTTTTGTGAAGAGATGTTTTAAAGCAGGAGTGGCCAAAACATAGTCTGTGGATTGATCATCGTTTATGTAAACAGTTGTTTTTTTGTTTTCAAGGTGAAATTCACTTAACATAAAGTGAACCACTTAAAAGTGTACAATTCTGTGGCATTATTACATTTACAATTTTGTACAGCCATCACCTGTATCTGATCTAGTTCCAAAATTTTCATCACTCCAATATAAAACCCTGTACCCAATAAGCAGTTACTTTTCGTCATCTACCAGCCCCTGGCAACTGCCAATCTTTTGGTCTCTGGATTTACCTATTATGGATATTTCATATAAATGTAATCATACAATATGTGATTTTTGTGTCTGGCTTTTTTTTTTCATTGAGCATAATCAGTCCTGGGTGTTCTTTGGAAGGACTGATGCTGAAGCTGAAACTCCAATACTTTGGCCACCTGATGCGAAGAGTTGACTCATTGGAAAAGACCCTGATGCTGGGAAGGATTGAGGGCAGGAGGAGAAATGGACGACAGAGGATGAGATGGCTGGATGGCATCACCAACTCAATGGACATGAGTTTGGGTAACCTACAGGAGTTTGTGATGGACAGGGAGGCCTGGCGTGCTGCGATTCATGGGGTCGCAAAGAGTCAGACATGACTGAGTGACTGAACTGACTGAATGTTTTCAAGTTTCATTCATGTTGTAGCCTGAATCAATGCATTTTATTATGAATCATTCCTTTATATGGCTGAGTAATATTCCATTCTATGGATGTAGCACAATTTGTTTATGTAAAAGGAAGATTTCTTGGAATACATTCTCTCCCACTTGTTTCTACATTATCTATGATTACTTCCATGCTCTAACAGCAGAGTTGTGTCCCTGCGATGGAGACCATTTGTTGTGCAAAGTTGAAAATACTTACAATGTGCATCCTCCACCTCCAGCTTTATTGAGATATAATTGACGTATAACATTGTGTAAGTTTAAGGCATGCAACATGGTGATTTGATGTAGGTATATATTGCAAAAAGATTACCATAATAAAGTTAGTTAACACGTCCATCACCTCACCTCATATAGTTATCATTTTGTGTGTGTATGGTGAGAATGTTTAAGATCTACTCTTCTGGCAGGTTTTAAGAATATAAAATTGGTGACTGTAGTCACCATGCTGTACATTAGGTTCTCAGGAGTTATTTATCTTATAACTAAAAGTCTGTACCCTTTGACCAACATCACCCCATTTCCCTCACTTGCTACCCTTGGCAACCACCATTCTACTCTCTGTTTCTATGAGTTCAGTTTTTTACCCAGATTCCTATTCTCACTCTGGTTCTTACTAACTAGAGAAAGACTTAGTCTCGAGTCCTCATTTTGCCCATCTCTGAAATGGAAGAATAGTATCAACCTCATAGGGTTATTGTGAGAGTTAAATGGGCTTCCCTGGTGGCTCAGAGAGTTAAATGAAGAGATTCATGCAAATGTAGATTCCACATATAAGCAAGACCATACAGTATTTGTCTTTCTCTGTCTGACTTATTTTACTTAGCATAATGCCATCAACTTCCATTCATGTCATTGTAAGTGGCAGGACTTTCTTATATTTTATGCCTGAATTGTATATATCACAATTTATATAAGTACAAATAAATATATATCACATTTGTGATATATATATATATAATATACATACATGCTTAGTCTCTTAGTTATGTATGACTCTTTGCAACTCTTTAGACTGTAGCTCACCAGGCTCCTCTGTCCATGGGATTCTCCAGGCAAGAATACTGGAGCGGGTTGCCATTTCCTTCTCCAGGGAATCTTCTCAACCTAGGGGTCCAACCTGAATTTCCTGTGTCTCCTGCCTTGCAGGCAGATTCTTTACCCACTGAGCCATCAGGGAAGTCCTTGTATATTGTAAGCATATCATGTTTTCTTTATCCATTGAGGGGCACTTAGGTAGTTTTCCTGTTTTGGCTATTATGAAAAAAAATGCATCAATGAACATGGGGCGCAGAAACCTTTCTGGGGAGTAATTTCATTTCATTCAGCTTCATGTGGCCTTTAGATAAAATTTGCTGACCCCTGCTGAGCCAGCCCACCCAGATTCCGATTCTCACTCTGTTTCTTACTAACTAGAGAAAGACTTAGTCTCTAGCCCTCCTTTTGCCGTCTCTGAAATGGAAGAATAGTATCAACCTCATAGGGTTATTGTGAGAGTTAAATGGGCTTCCCTGGTGGCTCAGAGGGTTAAATGAGGAGATCCATACAAAATGGATTAAAGGACCATGCCTTCGAACTGTGGTGCTGGAAAAGACTCTTGAGCATCCCCTGGACTGCAAGAAGATCAGTCAACCCTAAAGGAAATCAACCTGAATATTCATTGTCAGGACTGATGCTGAAGCTAAAGCTCCAATACTTTGGCCACCCGACCCGAAGAGCCGACTCACTGGAAAAGACCCTGATGCTGGAAAAGATTGAGGACAGGAAGAGAAGGGGGTGACAGAGGACGAGATGGTTTGATGGCATCATCGACTCAATGGACATGAGTTTGAGCAATCCCCGGGAGACAGTGAAGGACAGGGAAGCCTAGCGTGCTGTAGTCCATGGGGTCGCAAAGAATCCGACATAACTGAGTGACTGAACAACAACTGTGCCAGGGTGTGGAAAGTATTCAATAAGTAGAGTCATTTCTGTCCATCCACCTGATTGCCCCAGCCTCCCCAGCAGAGGGCCAGCCCACAGGACAATCTATTATGGCCAGACTCCCACATCCTGGATGAGTCCAGACTCACATTTCTGCATCGGGGGCCCTTCCCAAGCCAAGTCTTCCTCACTGGCCCCCTCCCAGCACCCCTAGCAGCCAGCTGGGCCTTAGGGCTGGGCCTCTAGGCAGTCTGAAACCACAGCCAGATTGTTATATCCAGGGCAGACCACTTCAGGAACTGATCAGATCTATTTTGCCAAAGGGGAAAACAACTTGTGATGTGAAAGAGCGACCTCACAGCTTCCAGCTGGTGTTATTCTATACTCTCTGGTGGGCAGAGATTGACTTCAATTGCCTTTTTCTGGGGGACTAGAGGTGAGATTTAATCTCTCAACACCTGGAATTAGAGAGGAGGGAGTTTTGCAACTGGGCACTCTGGATATTGCTATGAAATCGTGAGCTCGGCCCTCAGCGGTATGCTAGAGGCCGAGGGTGAGTGTGAGGTAAATGGGTCAGATGTTGGCACTTCCTGAGAAATATTTCCCCAGCACCATAGAGCTCCTAATCACCCTGCTTTGAGGAAATGATATAGGGAAAAGAATTTTTAACATTTTTTCCTAAACAGAACATTTCAAGTATATTCAAAAGTAGAGAGAATTGGGCTTCCCTGGTGGCTCAGTGGTAAAGAAGCTTCCTGCCACAACAGGAGACATGGGTTCAACCCCTGGCCTGGGAAGATCCCACGTGTTGCAGAGCAACTAAGCCCATGCACCACAACTACTGAGCCTGTGCTCTAGAGCCCGGGAGCCGCAACTACTGAGCCTGTGTTCAGCAACTACTGTGACTCTCTCTCCCTAGAGCCTGTGCTGTACAATAAGAGAAGCCGCTGCAATGAGAAGCCCATGCACCACAACTGCAGAAAAAGCCTGTAAAGCAATGAAGACCCAGCGCAGCCAAAAATAATACATAAATAATAAATAAAATGGTAAAAAAAAGTTGCAAATGAAACAACTGACAAAGGATTAATCTTCAAAATATATAAGCAACTCATACAGCTCCACATCAGGAAAACAAACTGTATAATCAAAAAATGGGCAGAAGACCTAAACAGACATTTCTCCAAAGAAAATATAGATGGCTAATAAGTGCCGGAAAAGATGCTCAACATTGCTCATCATTAGAGAAATGCAGATGAAAACTACAATGAGGTATCACCTCACACCAGTCAGAATGGCCATCATCAAAAAAATCTATGAACAATAATTGCTGGAGAGGGTGTGGAGAAAAGAGAACACTTTTGCACTGTTGGGGTAAATGTAAATTGATACAGTCACCACAGAGAACAATATGGAGATTCCTTAAAAAACTAGGAATAAAACTACCATGTGACCCAGCAATCCCACTATTGGGCATATACCGTGAGGAAGCCAAAATTGAAAAAGATACATGTACCTCAATGATCCTCGCAGCACTATTTACTGTAGCCAGGACGTGGAAGCAGCCTAGATGTCCATCAGTAGATGAATGGATAAAGAAGTCGTAGTACATATATACAATGGACTATTACTCAGCTATAAAAAAGAACACATCTGAGTCAGTTCTAATGAGGTGGATGAACCTCAAGCCTATTATATACTGAAGTAAGTCAGAAAGAAAAACAAATATCATTTACTAATGTATATATATGGAATCTAGAAAGATGGAACTGATGAACCTATTTGTAGGGCAGCAATGGAGGTGCAGATATAATGAACAGACTTGTGGACACATCAGGGGAAGGAGAGGGCGGGACAAATTGGGAGAGTAGCCCTGAAACATATGTATTACCATATGTAAAACAGATAGCCAGTGGGAATTTCCTGTATGATGCAGGGACTCAAATTCGGTGCTCTGTGACAACCTAGGGGGGTGGCATGGGGTGGGAGATGGGAGGGAGGTTCAAGAGGGGTGGGATAGCAGAGACCAACACAATATTGTGAAGCAATTATCCTGCAATTAAAAATAAATACATTTTTTAAAAGTAGAGAGATTGTATTGGATTGGCCAAAAAGTTCCTTCAGTTATTAAGTGAAAAATGAAAGGCACGTTTTTCATTTCTACCAAGAACTTCATTGAACAATGTATTCACTGTTTTGTCCACTACCTGCCGCCATTTTTCAGGCAACTTCATAATTCCGTCTTCCCCAAGATTTTTTTATGTTTTTGAGCAAGGAACTGTTTGAGGTGTCTTTTACAGTCTTTCAGGGAAATGAAATTTCTTTTATTAAGAGTACTTTAAAGACTAAAATAAATGCAAATCCAAAGGTGCAATGTCAGGTGAATACAGCAGATGAATGAGACCTTCCCAGTCAATCGGTAGCAATTTTTGCCTTGTCATCAAAGAAATAAAAGGTCTTGCATTATGCTGATAGAAGAGTATGTGTTTACTGCTGACTAATTCTGGACACTTTTTGTTAAGTGCTGCTTTCAGTTGGTCTAACTTGGATCAGTACTTGCTTGGAATTAATCGTTTGGTTTTCCAGAAAGAGTTTATAATAGAGGACTCCCTTCCAATCTCACCATATACACAACATAACCTTCTTTGGATGAAGACCAGCCTTTGGTGTGGCTGATGGCTGTCCATTTCACTTGCCCCATGATCTCTTCTGTTACACATTATTGTACAGTATCTGCTTTTCATTGCCTGTCACAATTTGTTTTAAAAAATGGAACATTTTCGTTATGCTTTTTGAAAAATAAGGTAGTTTTAATTTATTCCTGTATTTTGGGCTACTCTGGGTCTCTGTTGTTGCATGCAGGCTTTCTGTAGTTGTGGAGAGTGGAGGTTACTCTCTAGCTGTGGTTCATGGGCTTTTCATTGTGGTGATTTCTCTTGTTGTGGAGCACTGGCTCCAGGGCTCCCAGGCTTCAGTAGTTGCTACACATGGGCTCAGTAATTGTGGCTCATGGGCTTAGTTGCTTCACAGCATGTGGAATCTTCCCTAACCAGGGATGGAACCAGTGTCGCCAGCATTGGCAGGTGGATTCTTAACCACTGAAACAACAGGAAAGCCCTGTTCATTATGTTTAAGTAAATAATCGCATGTGGAAATAGGATCAAGAAGGTTTTTTTTCACTTAAATTATGTGGAGCCCAAACATCAAAGTGATTATCATAACCAAGCTGGTGCAAATGATTTTCAACGCTTGATTTGGGTATTTTGAATATGTCGGCTATCTCCCACATGGTGCAACACTGGCTGTTCTCAATGAATGTCTTGATTTGAATGCTATCAGCTTCAATTGGTCTGCCTGACCATGGAGCATCATCCAGAGAGAAATCTCCAGCACAAAACTTTTTTTCGCAAACTGCTTTTGACATGCTTCGTCAGTCACAGCACCCTCTCCATGCTTCCCTGGTGGCTCAGACAGCAAAGAATCCACCTGCAATGCTGGAAACCTGGGCTTGATCCCTAGATTGGGAAGACCCCCTAGAGAAGGGATACGCTACCCACTCTAGTATACTTGGGGTTCCCTGGTGGCTCAGACGTAAAGAATTTTCCTGCAATGCTGGAGACCTGAGTTCAATCCCTGGGTTGGGTAGATCCCCTGGAGAAGGCCATGGCAACTCACTCCAGTATTCTTGCCTGGAGAATTCCACAGACAGAGGAGTCTGGCAGGCTGCAGTTCATGGGGTCTCAAAGAGTTGGACATGACTGAGCCACTGACAAACACACACCTTGCAGTCTTTATCATTCAGTTGCAGTTTCAGTTCAGTCGCTCAGTCGTGTCCGACTCTTTGCGACCCCATGGACTGCAGCATGCCAGGCTTCCCTGTCCAGCACCAACTCCCAGAGCTTGCTCAAACTCATGTCCATCAAGTTGGTGATGCCATCCACCCATCTCATCCTCTATCGTCCCCTTCTCCTCCTGCCCTCAATCTTTTCCAGCATCAGGGTCTTTTCCAATGAGTCAGTTCTTTGCATCAGGTGGCCAAAGTATTGGAATATCAGCCTCAGCATCAGTCCTTCCAATGAACACCCAGGACTGATTTCTTTTAGGATGGACTGGTTGGATCTCCTTGCAGTCCAAGGGACTCTCAAGAGTCTTCTCCAACACCACAGTTCAAAAGCATCAATTCTTCTGCGTTCAACTTTCTTTATAGTCCAACTTTCACATCCATGTGTGACTACTGGAAAAATCACAGCTTTGACTAACTAAATTATTATCCCTTCTCTGGCCAGAGGGAGGCTCTTTACATTGACTCCTGAGCTCTTTTGGACAGGACTCTTAGGTTACGTCCTTGCTATACGATGTAACAAGATAAGAAACATCTTGTACATTTCTTGCCTCAAGCATGGAGTCAGCCATTTCTCCAAGGAGACCTTGTTCCTTTGATTGGAAAGTGGTCTACACACCACAATCAAGGGTGCTCATGGCTAATGGGTTATTAGTTGTTTCTAGTGTTTTCGTTGGACAGAAATAGGAAACTCCTCACGACTGAGTGACTTCACTTTCACTTTTCACTTTCATGCCTTGGAGAAGGAAATGGCAACCCACTCCAGTGTTCTTGCCTGGAGAATCCCAGGGACGGCGGAGCCTGGTGGGCTGCCGTCTGTGGGGTCGCACAGAGTTGGACACGACTGAAGCGACTTAGCAGCAGCAGCAGCAGCACTATTTTTTAAAAAGTAAAATACATCATGAACTTATATCGATACTTCCAATTCATATTTAGGGTTATATGACTTACTTCATCTGATAAATCTTATACCTGTATTCCCCACGCTGAAAATTCAAATTCTCAATGACACTGACATTTCGTTTATTCCACAAGGCACACATGTCATCTCAGAATAATAAAACAGTGACTGAAACAGTATGATTATTGAAAATGCACTGAAGTCTTTTTTTCTGGTTTTGTTTTCTTTTTCTCCTTTTTGTCTTTTGGGCATATCCCATTGGGAATGTGCTGTCAAATTACTGTCCCACACTATCAGTGTGGGTCTTCCCTAGTAGCTCAGTGGTAAAGAATCTGCCAGCCAATGCAGGAGACAAGGGTTCGATCCCTGGGTCAGAAAGATCCCGTGGAGGAGGAAGAGATAGCTACTCACTCCAGTATTCTTGCCTGGTAAATCCCATGGACAGAGGAGTGCAGGGGGCTAGAGTACACAGGGTGCCAAAGAGTCGGCCATGACTGAGGGGCTGAGCATGCACGCATTGTCATTTGAAATAGTTTCATTTTGTACTGTTATGTTGCTAACCTGAAACTTTCGATTTTTAGGAAATTTCTTTATGACTATAGAAAGTTTTTATTTTTTTTAAACCATAAAAACAAAATGATAAGACTGTGCATTATGATTGTGCAACTAAAAACAGTGTGTGATTAGAAAACATCTCAAGTAACAGGATTTATGTTATAATGATAATTATTAACCTGCTATTATTATTGAAACATTCACATCACTATTCCACTACCCAATTTAAAGCTATCCCTGAATACTGTCGATCACAACAAACTGTAGAAAATTCTTCAAGAGATGGGAGTACCAGACCACCTTACCTGCCTCCTGAGAAACCTGTATGCAGGTCAAGAAGCAACAGTTAGAACTGGACATGGAACCACAGACTGGTTCCAAATTGGGGAAGGAGCACGTCAAGGCTGTATATTGTCACCCTGCTTATTTAACTTACATGCAGAGTACATCATGTGAAATGCTGGGCTGGAGGAATCACAAGCTGAAATCAAGACTGCTGGGAGAAATATCAATAACAGATGACACTACTCTTATGGCAGAAAGCGAAGAGGAACTGTAGAGCCTCTTGATGAAGGTGAAGGTGGAGAGTGAAACTCAACATTCAAAAAACTAAGATCATGGCATCCAGTCCCATCACTTCATGGCAAATAGATTGGGAAACAATGGAAACAGTGACAGACTTTATATTCTTGGGCTCCAAAATTACTACAGCCATGAAATTAAAAGACACTTGCTCCTTGGAAGAAAAGCTATGACAAAACTAGATAGTAAGAAAAAAAAAAAAAAAAGCAGAGATCCCCTTGCCAACAAAGGTCTGTATATTCTTAGCTATGGTTTTCCACTAGTTGTGTATGGATGTGGGAGCTGGATCATAAAGAAGAATGAATGCCGAAGAGTTGATTCTTTTGAATTGTGGTGTTGAAGAAGACTTTTGAGAGTCACTTGGACTGCAAGATCAAACCAGTCAATCCTAAAAGAAATCAACCCTGAATATTCATTGGAAGGACTGGTGCTGAAGCTGAAACCCCAATACTTTAGCCACCTGATGTGAAGAACTGCCTCATTGGAAATGATCCTGATTCTGGGAAAGATTGAGGGTAGGAGGAGAAGGGGATGACAGAGGATGAGATGGTTGGATGGCATCACCGATTCAATGGACATGAGCTTGAGCAAGCTCCAGGAGATAGTGAAGGACAGGGAAGCCTGGCATGCTGCAGTCCATGGGGTCGCAAAGAGTCCAACACCACTGACTGAACAAAAACTGAATATTGTACTATAACAAATGCAGCTTAGTTCTGCTATGAACATGCATGTACAATGTACCTAAATTGCTATTTAGGTTCCTGTTTTGACTTCTTTTGGGTGTATATCCAGGAGTGAAATTGCTGGATCATGTGGTAGTTGTATGTTTACTTTTTTGAGGAACATCATTCTGTTCTCCAGAGTGGCTGCAGTATTTTACATTTTACCAACCATGCACAGGGTTCTGATTTCTCCACATCTTCACCAACACTTGTTCTTTTCCTTTTTTTTAATATTAGCTATCTTCATGGGTATGAAGTGAAGGGATTGATTTTTAAATCTAATATGATTTTGTTGTTGTTCAATCGCTCAGTGCTCAGTCATGTCCAACTCTTTGCAGTCCCATGGACAGCAGCATGCCAGGCTTCCATGTCCTTCACCATCTCCCAGAGTCTGCTCATACTCATGTCCATTGAGTCAGTGATGCCATCCAACCACCTCATCCTCTGTCTCCCCCTTCTCCTCTTGCCCTCAAAATACTTACGTGGTTCCAAAATCAGATCTACAGAATAAGATATACAGAGAGACATCTCGCTTCTATTCTTGAATGGAGAACCCTCCATCATGTTCTTTCCCTTACTTTCAGTAACAATTTACAATTTTTCATGTTTTTTGCTCTCTTTCTCTCCCTTTCTTGTATACAGAGTGCTTCCTCTTTCCTGTTTACAGCTGCATAGTACTCCGTCATGTGATTGTGCCCCAGTTTTTTCAACTGCTCCCTACTGTTGGACATATGGAACTTTCCAATCTTTTGGCAATTTAAATGGTGCTGCTATGAAAAACCTTTTTCACTCATCCTTTCTTATTTTTACAAGAAAACCATTGGGGTATATTCCTCTAAGTGGATAAATACATGTATAATTTTGCCAGATATTTACTAATTTCCCCCCTCCAGGGCTCATATCACTTTGCATTCTCCCTAGTAAAGTATTTGAGTGTGTAAAATACTCACAAGCTTTTTCATTTGACTCCTATGCATGCATGTGTGCTAAGTTGCCTCCATTGTGTCTGACACTTTGTGACCCTATGGACCACAGCCTGCCGGGTTCCTCTGTTCATGGGATTCTCCAGGCAAGAATACTGGAGTGGGTTGCCATTTCCTTCTCCATGGTATCTTCTCAACCCAAGGATTGAACTCATGTCTTTTGTGTCTCCTGCATTGGCAGGGGGGTTCTTTACCACTAGTGCCACCTGGGAAGCCCTGATGGACTCCTATACATACTTCAAAACCCAACCCCAACATCCAGGAAGACTTCCCTTCTCCCAAGGCTTTCCCTTCTTGCCTTTCCCAACTTGAGTCCTTCCTCTGGTTCGGTCCTGACATCGAGAGGCTGAAAGTGTCTCAAGCTCCATATTCTCCAGCCTGGGAGCTCCTTGAGTGCTGGCTCCAGCATTGAGTCTTCCTGGAGCATTCAGCACAGGACTGAGAACACAAAGGTGACAATAACAGAAGCTTTCTGCCTGAACATAGGACTGTCCCTTAACTCTGGGCCTCCCCGGCTGAGTCCTCCTAGGCCAGAGGAAAAGAACCAGGTCAAGCTAGCCCGTATTCTGGGTTCTCCTGTTTGCCCTCTTGCTGAGTCACCTGTGCTCTAAGGCTGATGAGTTCACTGTGAGTCTGTCACCTGCTTGGCTTTCAGGCAGAGGAGTAGAAGATGATTGAGGGCAGAGAGACCCCAGGTCCAATTCAGGCCTCCCTACTCCCTGGGTGGAGCCCCTCCTTTCTCTGTGCCTTAATTTTTCCATCTCTAAATGTGAATAATAATGTATCTATCTTATGTTTGTAGCAAAGGTATGAGTGATATGAAATCACATCAACCTACTTATGATTTTTATCTAATTTATTTATTAATGAGGTGAAATCCATGTACCATAAAGTTAATAATTTCAAAGTGAACAATCCAGTAGCATTTAGTACATTCACAATGTTGGGCAACTATTATCTCTATCTAGTTCCAAAACATTTTCATCACCCTAGATGGAAACCTCATACTGATTAAGTAATCACTCCCCATTTCTTCCTTCCCCTCTCCCTCCTCAGCCTCTGGCAACCACCAATCTGCTTCCTGTCTCTAAGAATGACCTATTCTGGGCATTTCATAAAAATGGAATCATACATTATGGGACATTTTGTGTCTGGCTTCTTTCACTCAACATAAAGCTTTTGAGGTTCATCTACATTGTACCTTATGTCAGAGCTTCGTTCCTTTTTATGGATGAATAATTTTCTTTTCTGTAGATATTTGACATTTTGTTTCTCCAGTCATCATTTGATGGGTATCTGGGTTGCTTCCACTTTTGGCTACTTTGAATAGTGCTGCTATGAACATGGGTGTGTGCTTGCCTTTGTTTGAGTACAGTTTTCAGTTCTTTGGGGTTTCTATCTAGGAGTGGAATTACTGGGTTGTGGGGTAACTCTATGTTTAATCTTTTGAGAGATTATGAAACTCCACCATTTATTTTTACACACTTGGTATCTCTGATGCTTCCCAAAGCCAGTGAGGAGAGAATTCTAAGTTCCCATTTGGCAGCCAAAAAAACTGAGGCTGGGAGAGGTACCACACCACCCTGAGTTTAATAACCATAGAATAGCTCCCATCTGCTTAGTGATCATTGAGTGCCAGACACTTGCTAAGGAGGGTCTTAGGATTGGACTCCCATAGCCTCACCATCTCCAGAATCTGACAGGTCTGGGTTTAACTCCCAACTTGGGCAACTTATTCTCTGAATCTCCATCTCTCTCTTTCATCTGCATGCGTGCTCAGTTGCTTTAGCTGTGTTAGACTCTGTGCAACCCTGTGGACTGTAGCCAGCCAGGCTCCTCTGTCTGTGGAATTCTCCAGGCAAGAATAGTAGAGTTGGTTGCTGTGCCCTCCTTGAGGGGATCTTTCCCAGCCCAGGGATAGAACCAGCATCTCTTATGTCCACCTGCGTTGGCAGGTGGGTTCTTTACCACTAGTGCCACTTGGGAAGCCCCTCTATCATCTGAGTCCCTGTCTTAACGTGGAGAATGAGTGTGGAGAATGTAGGCAGACGATGGGGCTTGCATTAAGTAAACCTTTGAGGGAATTCCCTGGCTGTCCAGTGGTTAGGACTCTACACTTTCACTGCTGAGGGCCTGGGTTCATTCACTGGTCAGGGAACTGAGATCCCACAAGCCACGCAGCATGGCCAAAAAATAAAGCAGGCCTTTGATTTAAAGATGAATCAAACAAAAAAGTGATGGACTCAGGCTCAAAGGGGTGAGTAACTTGCTAAAAGTCACATAGCAATTGGTGGCTAGATCCAGCCTGCAAGCATTTTTGAGGTTTCCTGAACCCCTTTGGAAGCTAGTGAGGTGAGATCCATAAGGCAGGTTCTCTTTTGTGGAGGGGGAGGGATTTGCTGCTGTGTTGCTTTGTTCTTTGGGGAGCTGAACTTTGACAACAGAGAATCTTGCTGAATCAGCCTGGGGTGGCTTGTGGTCATGAACGACAATCGGTTCCCCAGCAGAGGTTAACTTTGCCCCAAACTGTTCACTCCTCTTTACTGTTCTACACTTTATATCAGCACAGTCGAAGCTAGGATGACTTCCAGTGCCTCAAACAGGCCTGAGCCAGGCGCTTCCTTGCCTCTAGGCATTGGAACCCGCTGGTCCCTCTGCCTTGAGGCACCCATCACCCTTGCTTTCATTTCTGCCCTGCATACTCTAGAATCTTTGTAATCGACTTCTTCCCTCACCTCTGGTCTCCTCTCCCTGTGGGTTCCCCACACCAGCCCACTGACCTCTCGCTCCTTGACGATCCTCCCCTCATCAGCCCCAGGGCCTTTGCACTTGTCCCCTTTGCTCAGAATGCTCTTCTTCATGTTTTCCTATCATTCTAGGATCATTCAAACATCACTTCCCCTTAGAGGCCTCGCTCTGACCACCTTATCTGAACTAGGTTCCTTGTCCTTTCTGTGAGCATATCCTACTTACCAAGGTCCTTACCAGACATCACCGTATTCATTTATTTAAAATTTTTTTAAATTTATTTTTTGGCCACATTGCACAGCATGTGGGATCTTTAGCTCCTGACCAGGAATGGGACTCATGTCCTCTGAAGTGTAAGCACAGAGTCTTAACCACTGGACCACCAGGGAAATCCCTCATTTGTTAATTTACTGCTGCCCCCCCCACCTTGAATGTAAACTCCAGCAGGGCAGGAATCCATTGTGCTCAGTGCTGTATCTCCAGGCTGAGACTAGTGCCTTGCACATAGTACTCAGGTGTTCAAAAAATGTCTGTCAACTGAGTGACCACAAGGTTCTTTATCATAAATATGAATTCTTTTTCCTCCTAAATTGGATAATGAACGTGAAGCCCTTTTTCATGCTTGGCATTCAAGTCCTGGAACTCTCAACTGGATCTCAGGAATTAAAATCCTGATTCTGTTCTCACCACCAGATGTGTCACCTTGGGCAAGTCACTGGCCCTCAGTGGGCCTCCAATTTGTCAAATAAAGTCCTTAACTCTTAACTACTCCTCCCCTCCCCCCTTTTCCCAAAAGCTGGCGAAAGCTGTGGCTCCCAGTCTCCCCTGATAAACTGAACTCATGATTTGGTACATGATTTTAAGGGATTTACTGATGCCCTACCCAGAATCCAAATCGGAGTTTTCCCTCTCCAGATAATCAGTATCAAAATTCATTTGTTTGTGGACTCATTGGTCAGCAGCTATTCAAATGACACCAATAGTCTGTGCCTAGCCTCGTGCTGGGAGATTCCGGGGTCCCAAAAGACCTAGTCGTGGGCTAGCTAGGAGAGCCCACAGTGGGAGCTTGAGTACGGCCTGGGGGTGAAGCATAGAAAGGCCCTTGGAGGAGGGGCTGCTGCAGCTGGGCTTTCAAGGATGAATAGGAGTTAGTTTGCCAGAAATGGGTATTCCAGCAAAGGCAAGCTAGCTTCTGGGGATTTGAGGGAGGGAGGAGAAATAATAATAACACATATTTATACAGCATATTAGGGGGAGTCCACTTTTGGGGTTGGATTCTCAGCTCCACCCTAACAGGAAAGGAGATGATTGCCCTCCTTTTATAGCTGAGAAGAATGAGGCACAGAGCCAAGAAGAGCAGACCAGTTCACAGAGCTGGTAATTGTCAGAGCCAGGATTACTGCTGGCTTCTCCTAAAGCTGCTGCTGCTGCTGCTGCTAAGTCGCTTCAGTCGTGTCTGACTCTGTGCGACCCCATAGACGGCAGCCCACCAGGCTCCCCCATCCCTGGGATTCTCCAGGCAAGAACACTGGAGTGGGTTGCCATTTCCTTCTCCAGTGCATGAAAGGGATAAGTGAAAGTGAAGTCGCTCAGTCGTGTCCGACTCTTCGCGACCCCATGGACCGTAGCCTACCAGGCCCCTCCGTCCATGAGATTTTCCAGGCAAGAGTACTGGAGTGGGTTGCCATGTCCTGCTCCTCTCCTAAAGAGATATTCTTATTGGTTGAGGGACAAGATGGTTGTTTCTGATAGGCTGAGGTGGGAAGGGAGTCTGGGTGGGAGTGGGTGGGGGAAGGGGGTGGAATCTAATTGGATAAGAAACAGGAGATTGGAAATTGTTCATCTGAAGGACAGGAGAGCATTTAATTGGCTAAGGTGTAGAAGGATAGAGTCTGATTGGCTTAGGGGAGGTCAAAATGAAGTATCAGCAGTATCACCCTCTATTTCATAAGTCCTTTATCCCTAGGCCCTGGTATGGGGAGGTGGAGATTCATCCCCCCTGAACTGTGAGGAAATGGAGACAGGTGTGTGTGGAGGAAGGGAGGGGGCTGGGTCACTCTAGGCAAAGGCCAGAGAAGACACCTTGTTTCCTACTGCTCATCTTGCAGTCTCCAGAGTGACTGGATTACTAGGATTCTGTCCAGGCAGGAGGAGTGAAGCTAACCCTCCACCCACAGAAGGTGAAGTCCTTGATCCGCTGAGCTTCCCACACTC
Source organism: Okapia johnstoni (assembly GCA_024291935.2). Classification (NCBI taxonomy): domain Eukaryota; kingdom Metazoa; phylum Chordata; class Mammalia; order Artiodactyla; family Giraffidae; genus Okapia; species Okapia johnstoni. The sequence continues at coordinate 6,971,033 of CM044316.1, read as the reverse complement.
CCTGGCAGCACCCCTAGTTTTAGGGAAACATGCTGTCCACCTCTCTAGTTTCTGAGGACCAAAGCTTGTCCTCCCTCCACCCACCTCAAAGCAACTGTTGTTGTTCAGTTACTAAGCTGTGTCTGACTCTTTGTGGCCTTGCAGACTGCAGCCAGGGTCCTCTGTCCTCCACTATCTCCTGGAATTTGCTCAAGTTCATGTCCATTGAATTAGTGATGTTATCTAACCATCTCATCCTCTGCCACCTCCTTCTCCTTTTGCCCGCAATCTTTCCCAGCATCAGGGTCTTTTCCAATGAGTTGGCTGTTCAATTCAGGTGGCCAAAGTATTGGAGCTTCAGCTTTAGCATCAGTCCTTCCAATGAATATTCAGGGTTGATTTCCATTAGGATGGACTGGTTTGATCTCCTTGCAGTCTAAGAGATGCTCAAGAGTCTTCTCCAGAACCACAATTTGAAGGCATCAATTCTTCGGCACCCGCTCGTCCTTTATGGTCTAACTCCCACATCCACATATGACTACTGGAAAAACCATAGCTTTGACTAGACGGACCTTTGTTGGCAAGCATCTCCACTTTGGTCTATATTGCTATAGTCCTTGTCTTCCCTGAAGTTCTCTCCCTTTCATTCATCCCTCTCTTTCTGAAACATACACTTTATCAAGACTGAATCAAAAAGAAACAGACAATTTGAACAGATTGGTCACCAGAAATGAAATTGAACCTGAAATTAAAAAAGAAAAAAAAAAACTCCCAGCAAACAACAGTCTAGGACTAGACAATCCCACAGGGGAATTCTACCAAACATATAAAGAAGAACTAATACCTATCCTTCTCAAACTACTGCAAAAAATTGAAGAGGAGGGTACACTCCCAAACTCATTCTTGAGGCCACCATTACCCTGATACCAAAAACCAGACAAAGACAACAAAAAAAGACACAAAACAGAAAATTACAGGCCAGTGTCTTTTTTATTATTGTTTTTATCAATATTTTAAAATTGAAGTATATAGTTGATTTACAATGTTGTGTTAATTTCTACTGTACAGTGAAATGATTTAGTTATGCATACATATACATTCTTTTAAAAAAGTGTTCTTTTCTATTATGTTTTATAATAGAATATTGAACATAGTTCTCTGTGCTATACAATAGGGCCTTGTTGTTTACCCAATCTATATATAAAAGCTGATGCAACTTTAAATTGGATTTTTTTTTTACTTCCTATTTCTGATATTTCATTATTAGTGTATAGAAACATAGCAGATTTCTGTTTACTAATCATGTACCCCTTTCCAGTGGTCATGTATGGATGTGAGAGTTGGACGGTGAAGAAAGCTGAGCGCCGCAGAATTGATGCATTTGAGCTGTGGTGTTGGAGAAGACTCTTGAGAGTCCCTTGGACTGCAAGGAGAGCCAATCAATCCATCCTAAAGGAGATCAGTCCTGGGTGTTCATTGGAAGGACTGATGTTGAAGCTGAAACTCCAATACTCTGGCCACCTCATGCGAAGAGTTGACTCATTGGAAAAGACCCTAATGCTGGGAAGGATTGGGGGCAGGAGGAGAAGGGGACGACAGAGGATGAGATGGCTGGATGGCATCACCAACTCGATGGACATGGGTTTGGGTAGACTCCGGTAGTTGGTGATGGACAGGGAGGCCTGGTGTGCTGCGATTCATGAGGTTGCAGAGGTGACCCTGGAATAAATCCAATTTGATCATGCTGTATGATCCTTTTTATGAATTGTTGGACTCAGTTTGCTAATATTTTGTTGAGTATTTTTGCATCTTATATTCATCAAAGATATTGGCCTGTAATTATTAGAGAAAGGCAAATAAAAACTACAGTGAGGTACCACCTCACCCAGGTCACACAGGTCAGAATGGCCATCATTAAAAAGTCTACAAACAACAAATGCTAGAGAGGGCATGGGGAAAAGGGAATATTCCTACACCATTGGTGGGAATGTTAGTTGGTGTAGGCACTGTGGAAAACAGCATGGAGGTTCCTCAGAAAACTAAAAATAGAATTATCATATGATCCAGCAATCCTACTCCTGGGCATGTATCTGGATAAAAAGGTGCATATATCCCTATGTTCATAGCAGCACTACTCACAATAGTGTAAAAGCTTCACTATAGTGAAGACATGGAAACAATGTGAACAAAATAATGCCACTTGCAGCAACATGGATGCAACTAGACATTATCATACTAAGTGAAATAAGTCAGAAAGAGAAAGGCAAATACCATATGATATCACTTATATGTGAAATCTAAAATATGACACAAATGAACCCATGTATGGAACAGAAACAGAATCACAGACATAGAGAACAGACTAGTGGTTGCCAAGAGGGTTGAATTAATATTGTTAAAATGTCCATACTACTGCAAGCAATCTATAGATTTAGTGCATGTGTGCATGCTCAGTCACTGTCCAACTCTTTGTGACCCCATGGACTGTAGCCTACCAGGTTCCTCTGTTTGTGGGATTTTTCAGGCAAGAATGCTGGAGTGGATTGCCATTTCATCTTCCAGCGGATATTCCCAATCCAAGGATTGAACCGATGTCTCCTGTGTCTCCAGCACTGCAGGCAGATTCTTTATCACTGAGTCATTGGGGAAGCCCAAAACTCCTATAAAAATAGCCATGACATTTTTCACAGAACTAGAACAAATAACCCTAAAATTTTTGTGAAACCACAAAAGACCTGGAATTACCAAAGCAATCCTGAGAAAAAAGAGAAAAGAACAAAGCTGGAGGTATAATCCTCCCAGATTTCAGAGTATACCACAAAGCTACAGTAATCAAAACAGCATGGTAGAATAGACACATAGATAAATGGAACAGAATAAAAAGCCCAGAAATGAAGCGACATACCAATGGCCAATTAGTCTACAACAAAGGAGGCAAGAATATACATTGGAGAAGACAATCTCTTCAACAAGTGGTGCTGGGAAAACTGGACAGCTGTATGTAAGAGAATGATGTTAGAACATTCCCTCACACCTTATACAAAAATAAGCTCTAAATTGCTTAAAGACCTAAACGTAAGACCTGAAACTGTAAAAACCTTCTTTCTCATTCTCCATTAAAAATTCCAGTCTAAATGGAGTTACCCAGGACTTTTCTTTCTCTCACACTGCATTCACCCTGTCAGCAAATCTTTTCAGTGGCCCATCACAGTGCACACGATCTGTGCTGTCACCTCCCAGCCCTCTTCTCCTCCAACTCTCCTCCACACTCAACTTGTTCTAGACTCATGGGTCTCTTGCATGTTCCTTAAGACACAGTCCACCCTCAGGACCTTTGCACAGACTGTGCCCTCTGCCTGGTAAGCTCTTTCTCCAAATACCTGCCTTCTTCCCTTCTGAATGAACGTTCATGCATGTCAGTCATGTCTGACTCTTTGCAACCCCATGGACTGTAGCCTGCCAGTTCCCTCTGCCCATGGGATTTTCCCAGCAAGAATACTGAAGTGGGTTGCCATTTCCTTCTCCAGGGAATCTTTCTGACCTGAGGGTTGAACCCATGTCTTTGGCATCTTCTGCATTGGTGGGAAGATTTTTTACCACCTGGGAATCCCCCTTTCCTCTGGTCTCTGCTTAAATGTCACCCTCAGAGAAGCCTGGTGGCTCAGATGGTAAAGAATCTGCCTGCAATGCAAGAGATCTTGGTTTGATCCCTGGGTTGGGAAGATACCCCGGAGAAAGAAATGGTAACCTATTCCAGTATTCTTGACCGGAAAAATCTATGGACAGAGGAGGCTAGTGGGCTACAGTCCATGGGATCGCAAAGAGTTGGACACAACCAAGCAACTAACACTTTCACTTTCAGAGAGGACTTTCTCCTTTCCTTATCTCACTAACTTTTTCCTCCATAGGAAACACAAGAGTACAGGAGTGGGGTGCCATTGCCTTCTCTGACAGCTCTCTGACAGCTGGGATGGGGAAAGAGGCATGGAATGAAAAAGACTTTCTCCTTGCATGGAGTTCAGTCCTGTCCAGAGGGAGACAGTCACTAAAAAGACCATTTTAAGAATAATTCTGCTGTGACTGAAGTTGCATAGGAGCTGTGGCTGCCTTGAGTGTGATTTAGAACTGAATACAGAAGCTAGGGAAGCCCTCAGAGCTGAGACCTAAAGGATAAATAGAAGCTAGCTGAGCAGGTGAGAAGGAACAGGATTCTAGGCAGAAGGAACAGCATGTGCACAAGCTTTGAAGTGGGAGATGGCCTTGGTGAGTTTGGTGAAAAATGGTCTCAAGTGACTGGTGTGTGGACTATGCTCAAGAAAGTGGTGAGTGATGAGTTGGAAAGGGCGGTTTGCTCCCTAATTCACCCAGAACTCCTAAACTGCTCTCATCTTGGCTTCAGATCTCTCCAGGTCTCTGTCCCCTATTTTGTGTCCTGGGAGGCTGACTGCTAAGGACCACTCAATCAGCTCTTTTGCCTTGTGACTTACAGATGGGTTCAACCAATGGGGAGCCACAGCAGGCATGGGAGGGAGGGAGAAGAGCGAGGTCAGTGTATTTGTACCTCATCCCCTTTCCCATGTAGTTTGTGCAGGTAGGCTGTGGCTCTTGGCCAAAGGTTCACGACCCCTGCCAGGCAGTCCTTTCCACATGGCCTGATCTGGTCCAAGTTGTAGTAACCACTTACTCCAGTCTCAGGGGTGGTAATGGTTCCTGGCTGTCACCAGGAACCATTCTGGGATGCTGTATTATCCATTTGAAAATAGTGCTTTTATTAAACCCTTTTCAAATTACCCCATTTGAATGCTCTGTTTCAGAACTCTCTCTTTTAAGACTGAGGTTAAATTCACACAGTATAAAGTTAACCTCAATCAAATCCCTTATGATTATACAGTGGCAGTGATGAATAGATTCAAGGGATTAGATCTGGTAGTCAGAGTGCCTGAAGAACTATGGACAGAGGTTTGTAACACTGTACAGGAGACAGTGACCAAAGCCATCCCCCAAAAAGAGAAATGCAAGAAGGCAAAGTGGTTGTCTGAGGTGGCCTTACAAACAGCTGAGAAAAGAAGAAAACTGAAAGGCAAGGGAGAAAGGGAAGATATAGCCAACTGAACAGAGAGTTCCAGAGAACAGCAAGGAGAGATAAGAAGGCCTTCTTAAGTGAACAATGCAAATAAATAGAAAATAAGAGAGTTGGAAGGCCTAGAGATCTCTTCAAGAAAATTGGAGTTAGCAAGGGAACATATCATGCAAGGATGAGCACAATAAAGGACTGAAATGGTAAGGACCTAATGGAAGCAGATAAGATTAAGAAGAAGTGGCAAGAATACCCAGAAGAACTGTACAAAAAAGATCTTAATGACTCAGATAACCAGGATGGTGTGGTGACTCAACTAGAGCTGGACATCATGGAGTGTGAAGTCAAGTGGGCCACAAGAAGCACTGCTACAAAGAAAGCTAGTGGAAATGATGGAATTCCAGTCGAGCTATTTAACATCCTAAATGACGATGCTGTTAAAGTGCTGCACTCAATATGTCAGCAAATTTGGAAAACTCAGCAGTGGCCACAGGACTGGAAAAGGCCAGTTTTCATTCCAATCCCAAAGAAGGGCAATGCCAAAGAATGTTCATACCACCCACAATTACACTCATTTCACATGCTAGTAAGGTTATGCTCAAAATCCTTCAAGTTAAGCTTCAGCAGTACGTAAACCAAGAACTTCCAGAGGTACAAGCTGGGTTTAGAGAAGGCAGAGGAAACATAGATCAAATTGCTAACTTTCATTAGATCATAGAGAAAGTAAGGGAATTCCAGAAAAATATCTACTTCTGCTTCGTTGACTACACTAAAGCCTTTGACTCTTAAAGAGATGGCGATATCAGACCATCTTATCTGTGTCGTGAGAAACCTGTATGCAGGTCAAGAAGCAACTTACAACTGGACATGGAACAGTAGCCTGGTTCAAAATTGGGAAAGGAGTATGACAAAGCTGTATATTGTCACCCGCTTATTTAATTTATATGCAGAGTACATCATGGGAAATGCCAGGTTCAATGAATCACAAGCTGGAATCAAGATTGCCAGGAGTAATATCAGCAACCTAAAATATGTGGATGATACTACTTTAATGGCAGAAAGTGAAGAGGAACTAAAGAACCTCTTAATGAGGATGTAAGAGGAGGGTGAAAAAGCTGGCTTAAAACTCAACATTCAAAAATCTAAGATCATGGCATCCGGTCCCACCACTTCATGGCAAATAGAAGGGGAAAAAGTGGAAACAGTGACAGATTTTATTTGCTTGGGCTCCAAAACCACTGCAAATGGTGACTGCAACCATGAAATTAAAAGACACTTGCTCCTTGGAAAAAAAGCTATGACAAAGCTAGACAGTATATTAAAAAGCAGAGATATCACTTTGCCAACAAATGTCTGTCTAGTCAAAGCTATGGTTTTTCCAATAGTCATGTACAGATGTGAGAGTTGGACCATAAAGAAAGCTGAGTGTCAAAGAATAGATGCTTTCAAATTGTGTTGCTGGAGAAGGCTCTTGAGAGTCTCTTGGACAGCAAGGAGATCAAACCAGTCAATCCTAAAGGAAATCAACACTGAATATTCATTGGAAGGACTGATGCTGAAGCTGCAGCTCCAATACTTTGGCCACTTGATGCGAAGAACTGACTCACTGGAAAAGACCCTGATGTTGGGAAAGATTGAGGGCAGGAGGAGGAGGGGGGGGGAGGAGGATGAGATGGTGAGATATCATCACTGACTCAATGAACATGAATTTGAGCAAACTCCAGGAGATAATGAGGGACAGGAAAGCCTGGCATGCTGCAGCCTATGGGTTCACAAGGAGTCAGACTTGACTTAGCTAGTGAACAATAACAATACAAATTAATCATTTAAAAATGTACAATTCAGTGGCCACAGTATATTCACAAATATTGTGTGACCATCACTTCAGTCTAGTTCCAAAATTTTTCATCACCCTAAAAGGAGATCTTATATCCAACCCCTCCTTGGTGCTGGCTCCTTATTGCCCCTCCACCAAGCCCCCGGTAACCACTAATCAGCTTTCTGTCTCTATAGATTTACCTATTCTCGGACATTTCATATAAGTGGAATCATACAATGTATGGCCGTTCCTGTCTGGCTCCTTTCTTTTGGCCTAATTGTTTCAAGGTTCATCACACTGTCAATGAAGCAATGCTTCTTTATTCTTTTATAAAAAATTTATTTATTTTTAACTGAAAGATAATCATAATATTGTGTTGGTGTCTGCCATACATCAACATTGGTCTACATATGGCCCCTCCCTCTGGAGTCTCCTTCCTTCCTCCCACCCCATCCCACCTGCCATGGTTGTCACAGAGCCCTTGTTTGTGTTCCCTGAGTCATACAGAAAGTTCCCACTGGCTGTCTATTTTACATATGTTAGTGTATAAGTTCCATGCTACTCTCTCCATTTGTCCCACTCTCTCCTTCCTAGCTGAGTGATGCTCCATTGTACAAATACTCCATAATTGTTTATCCATTTGTCCACTGATGGACACATGGATTGTGGCCACCTCTGGGCTACTGTAAATAATGCTGCTATAAATGTATATATTCATAGGTCTGTGTGAGTCCCTGTTTTCAGTTCTTTTGGGCAGGTACTTAGGAGTGGAACTTAGTTCATATGGTGATTTTATTCCTCTAAAAAGGAACAACCAAACTTTTTAAATGGTGGCTGCACCATCTTACTTCCGCATCAGCAGTCCATGAGGAGAGCTCTCTGCTTTTCATTTCTGCCCCTTAAAGTCTGCTGTGGGCTTCTGGAGCCCCCAGGAAAAGCTCTTCCTTGTATCCATGCCACGCTCCACCTTTACTCACTTCCAGGTGTCTTTCTGGTACCATCTCCCTAGTCCAATCATCGCTTCCACTTCCTCCCCTCCTATGCTGACCTCAGCCTGTTGATCCCGGCTGAGGACTCTGGTGACTTGGCAACCACACAGTCCTGATTTTTGTTAGTGCCTGGGCTTCTTGACCTCTGGCACAGGTGATGCTGCTTCTTACCTGGCTTCCTCCACCTTTCCGATGTGACCCATCTCCACCTCCAACTCCAGGCCTCTAAATGCAGCTGTGATCAACATTTCTTCTTCCCATCCTCTTCTCAGTCCAATTGCTGGAATAACATCACTGACACATTACGTTGGCATCTATTGTCTTTCCAATACAGGTGAGTCATAGACACACTGCTCATGATAGTTCTAGCTGCCTCCTGGCTGTCTGTATGCACGACCAACAGGTCTGTTTTAGACTCAAGATAAGTCAGAGTGTCTCAGCCTTGGCACTGCTGACATTTGGGGCCAGATCGTTCTCTGCTGTGGGGGACATCCTTTGCATCATAGGATGCTGAACAGTGTCCCTAGTCTCCACCCACTAGATTGATCCCTGTAGCACCTCCCACTCTGCAGTCTGACAACCCACAGTGTCTTCAGTTCAGTTCAGTTCAGTCGCTCAGTCATGTCTGACTCTCTGGAACCCCATGAACCACAGTATGTCAGGCCTCCCTGTCCATCACCAACTCCCGGAGTTCACCCAAACCCATGTCCATCGAGTCGGTGATGCCATCCAACCATCTCATCCTCTGTTGTCCCCTTCTCCTCCTGCCCTCAATCTTTCCCAATCAGGGTCTTTTCAAATAAGTCAGCTCTTTGCATCGGGTGGCCAAAGTATTGGAGTCTCAGCTTCAACGTCAGTCCTTCCAATGAACACCCAGGGCTGATCTCCTTTAGGATGGACTGGTTGGATCTCCTTGCAGTCCAAGGGACTCTCAAGAGTCTTCTGCAACACCACAGTTCAAAAGCATCAATTCTCCAGCGCTCAGCTTTCTTTATAGTCCAACTCTCACATCCATACATGACCACTGGAAAAACCATAGCCTTGACTAGACAGACCTTTGTTGGCAAAGTAATGTCTCTGCTTTTTAATATACTGTCTAGGTTGGTCATAACCTTCCTTCCAAGGAGTAAGCGTCTTTTAATTTCATGGCTGCAATCACCATCTGTAGTGATTTTGGAACCCCTAAAAATAAAGTCTGCCACTGTTTCCACTGTTTCCCCATCTATTTGCCATGAAGTGATGGGACCAGATACCATGATCTTAGTTTTCTGAATGTTGAGCTTTAAGCCAACTTTTTCACTCTCCTCTTTCACTTTCATCAAGTGTCTTCAGACATTGCCAAATGTTCTCTGGGGGAACAATCTGTCCCAGTTGAGAACTGCTAGTATAGCCCAAATCAAACCTGAAACTTGTGCTGACATTTGTCCAGCCCATGTTCTATACCAAGCACGGGGCTGAGGACACTGCAAACACCGTCTCAACATTTGTCCAGCCCATGTTCTATACCAAGCACGGGGCTGAGGACACTGCAAACACCGTCTCATCTCCCAGTCATTGCCTACATTTTATCTGTCCAGGGATGAAGGACCACAGGGATCATGTGACTTGCCTGAGGTCACACAGCCAGGAAGCCTACTCTCAGTGATTCCGTATCCGCAGACCTCTCAGCTTGCTCCTCCTTCCTTGTCTCCATGTCTCAGGGCAGAAAAGCTGGGCTGACACCCTCTCCTCTCCCCCTCAGTTCCCTAGAAACCCACATCCAGGTAGTCACCAATGAAGACATCCACCAGTGACAGCCTTAAGGGGTGGGATGGGGTGGGAATTGGGAGGGAGGTTCAGGAGGGAGGGGACATATGTATACCTATGGCTCATTCATGTTGACTTATGGTAGAAACCAACACAATACTGTAAAGTGATTATCCTGCAATTAACAGTAAAATTAAATTTAAAAAAAAAGCTCCAATGTGCTTTAAAACAAACCAACTGGGAATTTCCTGGTGATCCAGTGATTAGGACTCCACACTGTCACTGCCAAGGGCCAAGGTTCAATCCCTGGTCAGTGAGCTAAAATCTCACAAGCCACACAGCACAGCCAAAAAAAAAAAACAATTAAGATTAAAAACAACCGCAACAATAACTAGGGTTTCCCTGGTGGCTCCTTGGCAAAGAATCTGCCTGCCAATGCAGTAGACAAGTGTTTGATTCCTGATCCGGGAACATTCCACATGCCATGGAGCAACTAAGCCTGTGCCACACAGCTTCTGGGCCACGCTCTAGAGCCCAGGGGCCATAACTACTGAAGCCAGAGCGCCTGCAGCCTGTGCTCCACAGCGGCAGAAGACAGTGCAATGAGAAGCCTGCGTAAAACAATTAGAGAGTAGCCCCCCTGGACTGCAACTAGAGAAACACCTGAGCAGCAATGAAGACCCAGCACAGCCAAAATAAATAAAGAAAGAAAGAAATAACATTAAAAAAACCCCAAAACCCAAAACAACTAATGGGAGGCTTCTTCCCTGTTCCAGTACCATCTATGGCCTCTCCATTGCTCACCAGGTCAACCCTTAGGCACTTGGACTGGATGCCTCCAGCCTCTCTGTCTCTCACACCCCAAGGCCAGGGAAAGCCACCTGCCCAGCCACTTCCTCTGGTGTCTCTGTGCTGGAGCCCCACCCCCTCTCCTGCACCTGTTGAAATCCAACCTGTCCCTGAAGTCCTGGCTCAGATGTCACATCCCTCACGTTGCCTCCTCTGGCCTCCCTTCTGCCTCCTCCTAGCAGCAAAGCTTCAATTATTTGTATATCCTCTCCTTCACCTCGAAACACTACCCCCTCCCACTCTCGCCACCTACTGGGAATTTCATGAAAATGACAGAGAAAGAAATCACCCACATTTACCACCCGCTGGGCCAGGGGGGGGGCATCTTACATTTGTTCTAGAATTCTCTCCTTCAAGTTTTGCGCCCTCTGCTTCTTTCTGGAATTTGGGAAAGACCAGTGCCCTAATTTTTCCAAAACTCAAATGCAGGGATTTTCAGCCTCCTCCTCTGTCTTTATATTAATCCAGACAGATGGTTTTGGATTCTGAACTTCCAGCCATTCACAATCACCTGTCACCATTTTTGCCCTGATTAGGTCTTACCTTTCTATTACTTAATAGTTTTCTGTCAGTGCTTTTCCTTTTAAGCCTTATTTATTTTAAGCAAAATTCATATTGCTGTTATTGCACTCATGAGACTGGGGATTTAATGTTCAGGCCAAATGTATTTTTTCTTCTACATGTGAAAACAAATCTCTCATTTAATATAAATATATAAAATAGAAAATGAATAGAAAATGTTCCTCTGTGTGACATATAAAATTACCAGGCTTGAGTTCAGGTTCTTTTTCAGCATGAGCCACCTGTTCTCCTTGCTTGGCCCTGCAACAAACCTTTCTCAGCCCCAAAATAAAATAAAATAAAAATAAGATTAATAGACTGAATAGCTAAGGATACTTGTATCATGCTTTGGAAACCAGTCAGAGTATTTTCTGTAAGGTTCAGACTTGTAAAAATTCATTCATTCATTCACTGAAAATGTATTCTTTTCCTAGCTTGATTTAGGTATAACTGACAAAACTTGTGTATACTCAGGATGTTCAATGTAATTTGGCATTTATTCTCATTATTCAGATTTTAGCTGGAATACTGATAACTAACCTCATATAATAGAACCCTTTCTACCTCATGGCAAAACCCTGTGTTATATCCCTTTACTGGTGGAAATATCTGTATCTATTTTCCTCACTTGAATCTCAGTTCCATGAAGACAGATACTTGGTCTGTTTTTCTTCTCTGCCATATTCCCAGCTCTAAAACAATGCTTAGAGCACAGTGGGTGCTTCACTGTTGTGTGGACTAATTCTGAGCCAATGGTTGCGCAGCTCAGCACTGGTAGTCTGCGGGGGGGCGGGAGGGGGGCACTCTTAGGAAGACCCCAATCTCAAGGAGAGATAGAGCCAAGCTAATAGGGACTTGCACGTGGACCAGGTAGGGAAGTCTTGGCTTTCTCTGAACCAGGACATGGAATTAGCAATCAGAATTTGCTGGAGAGGGAGAAGGCTGGAAGCTTCCCGGTGGTTAATAATTGTACTTACAGTATGCTAAAAAACAAAAGTGCTCCTTACACCTTGAAACAGGGTTTCTCAACCTGCGCCTTGTTGACTTTCTCTGCTGTGAGATGCTCTCCTGTGTGAGCATCTTAAGGTGTTTAGCAGCATCCCTGGCCTCTACCCACAAGATGCCAATAGTACCCCAGCTCCCAGATGTGATGATCAAACATATCTCCAGACATTGCCAAAGGTGTCTACGCAGCAGGGTGTATGTGTGGCAGAATTGCCTTGGGTGAGAACAGCTTCCCTAAAGCATTATGACAACCTTCTGAGTTGAACATATAGTAAGTGAAGAAGCCATTTGAACTCTCCGCCTTCAGAGTCCACACTCTAACCACTGTGCTACACAGCTTTGCATTTGACCTTGATCCTGGCTCTGTCTTCTGAGAGTCCAGCACTGCTCTGGACCTGTTCCATCTCTTGGCCCTTCCACCAGGCTAACCAGACCTCCTGCCTCATCAGCCCCCTGAGCTGATGACTGGCTCACCTCCCCTTCACTAAGTCTATAACTGCATCCAAAACTTATTTTTTTGATAAATCAAAAGGCTTCAGAATGGTGGTCCTCTAGGGGAAGAAATCTGAACGTCTTTGCCCTTTCTTCAATTTCTTTATGGTTTACTATAATTTTAACTCTGGAGCTCATTAAGAGGGGACCATTATTTTCTCATAGCTTCAGGCTTCTCTGTTTGACCTGGCCCTTGCCTGAATCTGGACAGTCACATCTCTCCTCAAGCCTGCAGCCTGTGCCTCAGGTTCCCTAGATGGCCCTGAAATAAAAGCTTGGGCCTTTGCTCTCCAGGACTTTTTTCTCCCCCCTTTGACAGATAGCTTTGGGCATCTGGTATGCGCAAGGTCATTTGCTTTGCCCTGAGGAGACCATGGGGAGCTGGAGGCCAGCTGTGAGTCCTCCTACCGGCCTGCCCTCTTGCCCAGGTCAGGCAATGGTATCTGCCTCATGTCTGGAGGCTGACTGATTCTATCCGGGTACATCTGGAGCAGGTGGGCTGACCAAGGACAACATCCTAGCTAGAGGGGTCAAGGTGGCTGGCAGGAGATGGGTGGAGTGGGAGGAGCAGAAAAAGAGTCTGTGGTGCTTGTTGAGTCTGGAAATCTTCCTCCTTGCAGAGCCCCAGGCAGGGGGGTTGGACCTGAGATCCAGAGGGAGCAGAAGACCTGGCTCCCAAGGGCTGTTGGAGTTTGAGGATTCTTGGGGATCCCAGAGGAGGCTCCTGGGGGCCTGCGGGGGCTGGCTTAGGGACCCCTGTTCCAGCTTGGGAGCAGGCTCTGGATTGGGGGCCATAAGGGGTGCTGGTGTGGGAGGTTGGTCCGAGAGAGTGGTCCAGAGCGGGATAAAGGCGCTAAAAGCAGTCAGGGTGGCAGGAAGCCTGATGGTTTGGGGCCTATGGGTATCTTAAGTCTGTCTCTTCACCTGTCTCTCTCTATCTCAGCATCTTATTCTCCATCTTTCCACCTGTCACTCTCTCCCACTGGGGCCTCTGGTGTCTTTCCCTTTCTGTTCCTGTGCACGCCTCCAAGTCTCCACGTCTCTCCTTTTCTCCCGTCTCTGGGGGCCGCGCCTCGGTCCCCGCCCAGAGGCTGTTGAGATCGGGGGCGTACCCGGGGCGGGCCTCCCGTCGCGGCCGGCAGGCGGGGCGGGTTAAAGGGCTGGGTTGCCTGACTGCGCGGTCAGAGCCGAGGTTGCGGTTCAGGCAGATCCGATCGAGGGCGGGAGGCCGAGACCCGCAGGGTGAGTGCGTGTGGGGAGGGGCGGGCTGTAACCTAAAGTTGCGGCAGCCCAGCGCGGTAACGCGGGGTGCACCACCTCCCTGGCTGGTACCGCGGGTGCGAGGGGCTGCGCGCGGCGGCTGGCGGGGCACCGCGGGGATCCCCAGGATCCAAGAGGGGACTGCCTGTACGGGACTCTGACGTGTGTGTGTGCGTATCCCCGACCGTCTCTGCATCTGTGCGAGGTTTCTCCTGTTGTGAGCCTAGGAGTCCTGCATACATGATTCTCTACGGGTGTCCATGCAGACCCAGATCTTGAGAAGGCACTCCTCATCAGATCATCTTAGACGGATCCAAGCCCAGTCCTATGACGCCTCCTTAGGACTGATTGGGGTCACTGGGATTTCACTTCACCTTGTCTTAAAGGGAAGGCTGCATGCTGATTGAACATGCGGCTGCAGGCGCACAGAACTTTGAAAAAAGGCTTGGGTGGTCCTGCCGCAGCTGATGTCTGTTGTATGATGAAGAAATAATGTTCCGTTGTGTCCCAGGGGTCAGAACACCCGTCGAGAGAATGGGACCCCATTTCTCCATCCTGTTAAGACTTGGGCATGATTCTCTAAATCCTCGAATGGCAGGGTAACAATAATGAATGTGATGGCAGTACCAACAGCCATGAGAGATACCTTTGATCAAGGACTCCTTGTCCTTGATCAAGCACTGAGTTGAGCAGATTAAAAATCGCGGAAATGTCATCTCAGCCCCGGGAGGTGGGTAATACGGTTCCTGTCTTTCGGATAAGGAAATTGGGGCTCCAAGAGGTGTAGGGACACTCCCCTGAGGTCACACAGCTAAGAGGCAGAGCTTCATGGAGTCCTTTTCAAGGTACACATCCAAGTGTGGTTACTCTGGATGGACAGAGACAATTGAAGCCCTGGAACGACCTAGATTGCTGGTGTCTTTTAAGCTTCTTTTTCTGTCAGGATTTCCTTTGGGCCAAAGTAACTGCAGGCAAACACCTACAATATGCTCAAAGCTGTGTTGAGACTCCCCGACTTCACATCCTGAACTGCCAAGTTGTCTCTGCCCTCATAACTGCCCCCCTGAAGCTCTTTCTCAGAACCCCAGAAATTTGGGATAGGCCCCCTTCTAGCTCATACCATCTGGGGCTTGGCACTTTGGAAAAATAAGAGGTGTGCCTGGGGCAGCCCTTTGGCATAGAGGGGGGTCACAGGGTCAGACTGTCTTGACTACAGGCTGTAAGACGGGATGGAGAGCAGGGCTGGGATGTAAGGTATTGGGGCCAGTCTGTGTTGAGTACTTGTTTGTCAGGCCACTTTGTGGGTGAGGGCAGAGGTAGGATGCGTAGTACCTGTGGTTCAAGGAGAGGCAGACATATGGTTTCTGGTGGGTCGGGGTCCACATTACTGCATTCCTTCTCAGGAGTCTGCATGCCTTGTATGACGAGTCCTTGTTTGCAGGCTGGGCTAACCTGACAAACCAGCGCTCCATGGGCGTGGGCTGGCTTTGGAGCCAGTCGCTGGCATCTTCATCTTCAGATAATGACCGGCCAAGTAGGATAGGTGGGGTCACCTCTGCCAGGGCAGATCTGCTGAAGGGCCTTTCTTGGCTTCTGGAATGAGATTGGGGGCTGGTGCAGAGAGGGACAGTTGTGCCAGCTTCTCACATGCTCTTGAGAGTGTCAGCTTTGAATTTCTCTCACATCCATAAAATGCTAATAGAACTAGGAATAATGGCTGAAATTTTGCATGCTATGTGCCAAGCCTTATCTCACTGAAGTGTTCCAAACATCCTTAAGGGGTAGGTCCTGTTATTATTAACCCATTTTACAGATTGGAAAATGGAAGCCGAGGATGGGGACTAGGCTCACTCCAGGCTGCTTATTTGGGGAGGGGCAGAGCTGTGATTTGAATCCAAAATGCATTTTGAAGGATAATGCAACCCCCTAACACCTCTTCATTTTATTTTTAATTTTTTTTAGTTGAAGTACAATATATATATTGGAAAGTGCACATTCTAGAACTGGTGTTTCCTCACAATGAACCCACACATGTCACCAGCACCCATATTAAGAAAAGGAATAGCTGACTGCATCCCCAAATATGCTTCTCTGTTCTTTTTTATATTCTTTTTGATTATGGTTTATCATAGGATATTGAATATAGTTTATTGTATTATAAATTAATTAATTTTTCTTAAAAAATAGAGAATCGGATTTTCATTTATTTTTAAAAATTTAACTTTATTTCTTTTTAAATGGAGGATAATTGCTTTACAATGTTGTGTTGGTTTCTGCGATACACCATCTTGAATCAGCCAAAGGTATACATATATCCCTTCCATCTTGAACCTCCCTCCCACCTTCCACCCCATCCCTACCCTCTAGGTTGTCACAGAGCACCAGGCTGAATACCCTGTTATACAGTAACTTCCCATTAGCCCTCTGTTTTGCATTTGGTAAAATATATATTTCAATGCTCCCCTCCCAGTTCTAGACTTTACCTTTTAGAGTAGTGTTAGGTTTAAAGAAAAATTACCCAGAAATTATAGAGTTCCAACACCTGCCCCCCACAACTCCCTTGTTGTTAACATCTCCCATTAGCATGGTGCATCTGTTACAATTGATGAACAAATATAGAACATTATTACTAACCAAAGTCCACAGTTTAAAGCAGAGTTCATTTTTGGGGTTGTACAATTCACTAATTTTCACAGTTAAAACATTTTTGAGTGGTCAGTAGGTGCTCAGTTTAGTTCAGTTCAGTCGCTCAGTCGTGTCTGACTCTTTGCGACCCCATGAACTGCAGCACGCTAGGCCTCCCTGTCCATCACCAACTCCTGGAGTTTACCCAAACTCATGTCCATTGAGTTGGACATCTCATCCTCTGTCATCCCCTTCTCCTCCCATCTTCAATCTTTCCCAGCATCAGGGTCTTTTCAAATGAGTCAGTTCTTCGCATCAGGTGGCCAAAGTATTGGAGTTTCAGCTTCAGCATCAGTCCTTCCAATGAATATTCATGACTGATTTCCTTTAGGATGGACTGGTTGGATCTCATTGCAGTCCAAGGGACCCTCAAGAGTCTTCTCCAACAACACAGTTCAAAAGTGTCAGTTCTTCAGTGCTCAGCTTTCTTTATAGTCCAATTCTCACATCCATACATGACTACTGGAAAAACCATAGCTTTGACTAGATGGACTTTTTTTGGTAAAGTAATATCTCTGCTTTTTAATATGCTGTCTAGGTTGGTCATAACTTTTCTTCCAAGGAGCAAATGTCTTTTAATTTCATGGCTGCAGCCACCATCTGCAGTGATTTTGAAGCCCAAAAAGATAAAGTCTGTCACTGTTTCCATTGTTTCACAGTCTGTTTGCCATGAAGTGATGGGACCGGATGCCATGATCTTAGTTTTCTGAAAGTTGAGTTTTAAGCCAACTTTTCCACTCTCCTCTTTCACTTTCATCAAGAGGCTCTTTAGTTCTTCTTCGCTTTCTGCCGTAAGGGTGGTGTCATCTGCATATCTGAGGTTATTGATATTTCTCCCGGCAATCTTGATTCCAGCTTGTACTTGAGCCAGTCCAGCATTTCTCATGATGTACTCTGCATATAAGTTAAGTAAGCAGGGTGACAATATACAGCCTTGACGTACCCCTTTCACGATTTGGAAAAAGTCTGTTGTTCCGTGTCCAGTTCTAACTGTTGCTTCCTGACCAGCATACAGATTTCTCAGGAGGCAGGTCAGGTGGTCTGGTATTCCCATCTCTTTCAGAATTTTCCACAGTTTATTGTGATCCACACAGTCAAAGGCTTTGGCATAAAGTCTCTCAATAAAGCAGAAGTAGATGTTTACTTCTACTACTGCTACTTCAATATGTGCTCAGGGTATAGAAAATCAAAAGTCCCCCAAAGTTAGAGAGCAAAAGGTAAGTCTCTCTTCCAGTCCTGCTCCCAGTTCTTCCAGTTTCCTTCCAGAGGCAGCCACCATGATAAATTTCTCATGGGTCCTCAAAGTTTTTATTGCACTTAAAAATTGAGGCAAAATTCATCTAATATAAAATAACTAAAAATATTTTTCTTTTTCGTTATTTATTTATTTGGCTGTGCTGGGTCTTAGTTGCCGGATGCAGGATCTTCAGTCTTCACTGCAACATGCAGGATCTTTTAGCTGCAGCATATGGAGTCTAATTCCCTAACCAGGGATTGAACCTGGGCCCTCCAGCACTGGGAGCCAGGAGTCTTAGCTACTGTACCACCAGGGAAATCCCTAAAATAACTATCTTAAAGGGAACAATTCAGTGGCATTTACTATCAATACATTCACAATGTTGTGCAATCATTGCATGTATCTATTTCCAAAACATTTTCATCAGCCTGAAAGGAGACCCCATCCCCATTAGCAGTCACTTCCCCTTCCCCACCCCCAGCCCCTGGCAACCACGAATCTGCTTTCTGTCTCTATGGATTTACCTACTCTGGATATCTCATAAAAATCGGATTATAAAATACATGGGCTTTTGTGTCTTGCTTCTTTCACTCAGCATATTTTTGAGGTTCATCCATGTTGTAGCATATGTCAGTGCTTCATTCCTTTTTGTGGCTGAATAATATTTCATTGTATAGATGCACTATATGATATTTATCCGCCATCAATTGATGGACATTTGGGTTGCTGCCATCTTTTGGTGATTGTGAACAGTGCTGCTATGAATATTTGTACACAAGTATCTAAGTCACTGTTTTCAATTCTTTTGGCTATACACCTCAGGCTTCCCTGATAGCTTAGTTTGTAAAGAATCTGCAATGCTGGAGGCCCCGGTTCGATTCCTGGGTCGGGAAGCTCTGTTAGAGAAGGGATAGGCTACCCACTCCAGTATTCTTGGGCTTCCCTTGTGGCTCAGCTGGTAAAGAATCCACCTGCAGTGCAGAAGACCTGGGTTCAATTCCTGGGTTGGGAAGATCCTCTGGGGAAGGGAAAGCCTTACCCACTCCAGTATTCTGTCCTGGAGAATTCCATGGATTCTATAGTCCATGGGGTCACAAAGAGTCAGACACAACTGAGTGACTTTCACTTCACTAGGAGTGGAATTGCCAGGTCATCTGGTGATTCTGTATTTAACTTTTTGTGAGACCACCGAACTGTTTCCCACAGCAGCTGCAGCACCTCAAAACTTTTAGTAGCACCTTCTTTTGGAGGAGGGGCATTGGACAGAAGTGCTCTTGTTTGAGGAACCCAGCTGAGAAAAGTAGAGGACTTCCTCAATGCACCCATTTATTGAGCTCTTCCCATTAGCATCAGACAGACCTCTTTCTTTTATTCCCATTATGTGGATGAGAATGGTGAGGCTCCCAGAGTAAGAACCAGTTGGGGACCCATGGAAAGCATGTGTTTTTTTTCTGCTAGGAGTAGAGCTGATGTCTGCCCTGGGAAAGACTGAGCCTGTACCTGGCCTGGGGGATGATGAGGTGGGCACAGGGTTTCTCTGGTCCTCCCCATCCAGCAACCCACCTGGAGCAGGGTCCCCTTTTCCAGGGATCATGCTTTATCTTGTTCCAATTTCTTCCCATTTCAATTCAGGAAGACATTTCTTTGGTTGGGATATCAGCTGGGATTTTCCTGAGTGGAGGGGGGGGTTTGCTGCAAATCTACTAAAGAACCCCTCAATTTCCTGTGAGGGTTACTAGAAAGATGAAAGACATGCCTGACTGTGAAAGCCACCACATACAGCAGGTACTCAACAGTTCTGTCAAGAATGAAGGATGGGAGGTGGATGATTGCAGTAAAATGAACTCTTAGGGGCAGGGCTGGGCCTGCAGGGTGAGGGGAAGCCAGCATGGGCATAGCTGGGGGGAAGACATGCCAGGTGGAGGGAACAGCATGTGCAAAGGCTCAGAGGTAGGAATGAACTTGGTCTGTGGCTGCAGTGGCCAGAGTTGAGTGAGTCACGGGGGAACTGGTGGGAGACACAGTTGGAGGGGGTCAGTAGGGGCAGGCTATACAGGGCACTGGTATCCATGGAAAGGAGTCTGTATTGTTTTCAGAGTAAAATAGGGGGGGCATAGGAGGAAGGGGAAAGTCATGTCTGATTTAATTTTAGAAAGAGCCTTCTGGCTGCTGTGTGGAGAATAGACTGCTGGCAGCCAAGGATGCAGCTCAGGGGACCAATAGGAGGAGGCTACCACAGTGGTGACATAGGTTGGAGAGATGGGGATGGAGAAAAGTGAATGGAAGTGAAAGATGTTTAGGATGGAACTGATGACAGACTGGATGGAGGAAGAAGGAGGGAGGTAGGAGGTGAGGTGAATCTGAGGGTCTGAGGGGTACCTTTGGGGGAATATCCAGGAGTTGGCTGGACCTATTGGGAGGGGGCACTGAGACACAGAAGGTACCTCAGAGATGGGTCTTGGAGGCCAGGGGAGGAGTTGAGAGTCTTAGGAGGTGTGCACAGAAGGCGAGGAGAGGACCACCCAGGCCCAAGCTCTAAGGAACACTAGCATTTACAAACCAAGTGAGGAAAACAGGGGCCAGATCCAAAACAGACTGAGAAGGGGGATTTTTCTGGCTGAGGTGGAGGATGGGCAGGGTTCATCTCCCAACGGGCTTTGGACGCCAGGGTTGGGGAGTGGGGAGCCAAGGAGTGAGATAGCCCAAGGGCATAACAAGCCTTTAGAAAGGTTGTGTGTGTGGTGGCTGGGATGGGAGGCAGACTGCAACCAGGTGTTAGATGTGACCCAGGTGGCCTGTTGGCTGAATATATATATATATACATAACATATATATATTATATATATATATATATATATATATATATATAACATTTTATTGAAATATAGTTACTTTAAGGCTTCCCAGGTGGCATATCAGTAAAGAATCTGCATGCCAAGCAGAAGATGCAAGAGGTAAGGGTTTGATCCCTGGGTGGGGAAGATTCCCCTGGAGAAGGAACTGGCAACCCACCCCAGTATTCTTGCCTGGAAAATCCTATGGACAGAGGAGTCTGGTGGGCTACAGTCCATGGTGTTGCAGAGTTGGACATGACTTAGTGACTAAACCACCACCATAGTTACTTCTCAATGTTGTGTTAGCTTCTGCTATACAGCAAAGTGAATCAGCTATATTGATACATATACATAGATCCACTCTTTTTTAAATTCTTTTCCCATATAGGTCGTTATAGAGCGTTGGGTAGAGGTCCCTGTGATATACAGTAGGTCCTTCTAAGTTATCTATTTTATATGTAATAGTGTGTATATGTCCAATCTTTCAATATATCCCATCCTCCTTCCCTCTTTGGTGTCCATCGTTCTTGGTCAATCACGATGTCGTATCTGACTCTTTGCGACCTCATAGACTGTAGCATGCCAGGCTTCCCTGTCTTTCACTATCACCTGGAGTTTACTCAAACTCATGTCCATTGAGTCAGTGATGCCATTGAACCATCTCATCCTCTGTCACTCCCTTCTCCTCCTGCCCTCAATCTTTCTTAACGTCAGAGTCTTTTTCCAATGAGTTGGCCCTTCACACCAGGTTGCCAAAGTATTGGAGTATAGTACTGGAGCTTCAGCTGATGTCCATAGCTGAATATATTGAATCCACCCCATCCCCAGGATTCTTGGACCTGCCAGCATGGTGACCTTGACCCCAATGTTCCACTCCAGACTACACACAGGAGTGGTCAAACCTGATGGACTCAGAGATCACCTCTTACAGCCACCCCCATTTCCAGATGGGGAAACTTGGGGTAACAGTTAAAGCTAGGCAGTGGAAGAGTCAGAATTAGAACCCAACTGCTTACAGTGTGTGTGTGTGTGGGGCACATATTTAGTAAAAAAGTCCCCTTTGTCTCCTTAGGTTCCTCTTTTCAATCTGGCCTTTGTGAAGGCCTCAGATATTTCTCCCCTGAAAGGCCTTCTTGGACATGACTGAAGCAACTTAGCTCGCATGTACTCAACAACTAGCTGGCTTCCTGGTATCGCTGGGAAAAATCATTACCCCGTGAAATCAGTAAAGAAATAAATACCCATGGCTACTTCCTGTGGAGCATGTCACCTCGAGTCATCCATGGGAGAGGTGGCCCACATTAGTTGTCCTAACTTAGAGCTTGTGCCTGCGACTTGTGACTTGGAGCTCTCTGTGTTTCATTAGCGAGGGTTGCTTACTACCCACCCCTCCCTCTTTCCCTTCTTCTCCACCTCCTCAGCCTTCCAGAGGACATATTGCCTACATCAGTCTGTCTGTATTTTTAAAACAAAATCTTTTTGATGCTGACCATTTTTAAAGTCTTTATTGAATTGGTTACAAAACTGCGTGTGTATGTGCATGCGTGCTCAATTGTGTCTGATTTTTCGCGACCCTTTGGACTGGAGCCCACCAGGCTCCTCTGTCTGTGGGATTTTCTAGGCAAAAATATTGGAGTGGGTTGCTATGCCCTCCCTCAGGGGATCTTCCCAACACAGGGATCAAACCCGCATGTCCTGTGTCTCCTGCATTGCAGGTGGATTCTTTACCTACTGAGCCATTGGGGAAGTCCCTTACAATGTTGCCTCTGTTTCATGTTTTGGGTTTTTGACTATGAGGCATGTGACATCTTAGGTCCCTGATCAGGGATTGGACCCACATCTCCTGTGTTGGAAGACAAAGTCTTAACCACTGGACTGCCAGGGAAGTCTTGTCTGTATTTTTGAAAGGAATTTTAATTGTGGTAAAACACACAAAACATTTACCATCTTAATCACTTTAAGTGTATAGTTCAGTGGTATTAAGTACGTTCACCTCGTGGTGCAATCGTCACCACCAACCATCTCCTGAACTTTTACATCTTCTCTAGTTAAAACTCTGGATCTCTTAAACACTAACTTCCTGTTCCCTCCTGCAGGCTCTGGCAACTATCATCCTACTTTCTGTGTCTATGAATTCGACCCCTCCAGGGACCTCATTTGAGGAAATCATACATTATTTGCCCTTCTGTGTCTGACTTATTTCCTTTAGCATAATGTCATCAAGGTTCAGCGATGTTATAGCACATGTGACAATTTCCTTCCTTTTAAAGGCTGCATAATATTCTACCATGCAGTTTCCAGGTGATGCTAGTGGTAAAGAACCTGCCTGCCAATGCAGGAGACATAAGTGATGAAGGTTCGATCCCTGGGTTGGGAAGATCCCCTGGAGAATGGCAGGGCAACTCACTCCAGTATTCTTGCCTGGAGAATTCCATGGACAGAGGAGCCTGGCAGGCTACAGTCCATGGGGTCGCAAAGAGTGGGATATGACTAAAGAGACAGCACACACACATGCAATATTCTGCTGTATGAATGGACCACATTAAAAAAAAAACGGTTTATTTTGTGTTTGGGTGTAGCCAATTAACAATGTTGTGACAGTTTCAGGTGAATAGGGAAGGGATTCAGTCATACACAAAATGTATCCCTTCTCTCCCAACTCCCCCCCATCCAGGGTGCCATGTAACATTATGAGCAGAGTTCCATGTACTACACAGTAGGTCGCTGTTGGCTGACCATTTTAAATACAGCAGAGTGTACATGTGAATGGACCACATTTTATTTATCCATTCTTTCATCGACAGATGTTTGGGTTGCTTCCACTTTTTGGCTATTGTGAATAGTTCCTCCATGAACGTGAGTGTACAGATATCTATCTGAGTCTTTGCTTTCATTTCTTTTGAGGATCTACCCAGAAGTAGGATTGCTAGAACATATGGTAATGCTATGTTTAATTTTTTTGAGAAACAACCATAATGTTTTCCATTTTCCATTCCCTCTGGCAATGCATAGGTTTCCAATTTCTTCACATCCTTGCAAACACTTGGAAGTTGGGCTTTGGCTGGTGGAAGAACCAGTGAGTCAGAGCCCCGAGTGGGGGCACCCCTGGCAGAGGTGGGGGAGGTTGAGGACACAGGTGAGAACTTGCACGGCAGGGTTCCTTTAGTTGTGTTGTCCAAGGAGGTGGGGGCACAGAAGGAACCCTTGGCTCATAGGACGGAGTGGAAGAGATTGACGAGAGCAGGACTTGAGCATTTCCAGCAACGTCTTTGATGTTGTCTGAGATCCATGGGCCCTCAAATGTGATTCAAGTTGGCCTTGGTGGGGGGTTCAGGGGACCTCTGCCCGCTTGCTTTCTCCCTTGAATTAGAGGCACTGAGCTTGAATTGTCTTGACAATGGAAAGAATTGACAGGACCTGCCTCCAAGGATCGCTTAAGGTTTCATGAAATGAGGCACCACCCAGATGGCACATAGTAAGTTCTCCATACCTGCTCACTGTGTTACTAATATTACTGCTACCCACCCACTCTGTCCTGGTTTCTTCAGGGCAAGGATTTGGGTGCAAGTAGTTTATTTGAGAAGTGATCACAGAAAAGACCAGTAAGCGGGGAGGAAGTGAACCCTAAAGAATTGCAAACAGGGACTCAAACAAATACATATACATCCATGGTCATACCAGCACATATCACGGTAGCCAAAAAGGTGGAAACAGAGACTTCCCCGGTGGTCCAGTGGTTAAAACTCTGCTTCCAATGTAGGGGGCAAGTGTTTGATCCCTGATAGGGAACTATGATGCTACATGTGTGGCGGAGCCAAAATGAAACAAAATAAAACAAAAACCATCCTAAATGTCCAACAGATGAATGGATAAACAAAATGTGCTACTTTCTTACAAAGAACTATTACTAGCAGTACAAGCAATGAACCACTGATACATGTTACAAGGTGATGAACTTTGAAAACATTGTGTTGAGTGAAGGAAGCTACAAAAGATGGAAAAGGTTGCAGTGTTTGATTCCGTTTATATGAAATGTCCAGAACAGACAAATCCCTAGAGACAAAAAAAAAAAGATTAGTAATTGCCGGGGGTGGGCGGAAGGGAGAGTGGACTGCTGATGGGGACGGGGTCTCCTTTTGGGGTGATGGAAATGTTTAGGAACTAGGTTAGAAGTGGTGGTTGCATAGCGCTGTGAATGCCAGTGATTTGCTCACTTTAAAATGGTTCATTTTATATCATGTGGATTTCACCTCAATTAAAAGATGAAGAGGGAAATAAGACAGGGGAAAGGAGGCAGCTTATAGAGAAAGTTTCTCTCTTGGGCAGCTGGAGTCCTGCTGGAGAACCTTAGTAACACATGTAGAACCACATATCGGTCACTGCACCAGAAAGAAAGAGCTGGAGCTCATCAGTCATTGGTTAAGACTCATCAGCAAAGCTCATCAGTTATTGGTTGAGACTCATCAGCAATACTCATCAGTCACTGGTTGAGAGCTCCTTTCAGAAGGGAGGAGAGGAGGGAGTTTGTTTTAATTTTCTAACACTCTGGCCAGCTGTGCACTGGCAGAGAAGTCAGGAAGGATGCTCTGCAAAGTCAAGGCTGAGGGCATATGGAGGGGCCAGCTGGGTGGAGCTACTCCACCTTGGGGGAGGAAGCGTCCTTGGCACCTGGAATTTACATGTATTAATGTGCCAGGCATATCACGCTTGGCTCCACAGGTCATCATGTGTATGGCACACCCACAGCCGGAGGGTGGTTCCCACCTTCACTGACCCCCATCCCATGTGTCCCCCCAGGATGCTGCCCATCACAGAGCAACTGCTGCATCTCCTGGGGTTGGAGAAGACGGCGTTCCGTTTGTATGCTGTGTCCGGGCTCCTTCTCACCCTGCTCTGCTTCCTCTTCAGTCTGCTGCTGCAGTTCCTGAGGCTCTGCTGGGGTTTCTATATCACCTGCCGCCGACTGCGCTGCTTCCCCCAGCCACCCCGGCGCAACTGGCTGCTGGGCCACCTGGGCATGGTGGGTGTGGCTGGGCAGGTGGGCGGGGCGGGGCAGGGCAGGTACAGGTATTCAGTAAGGATGATGGCCCTGCTGGCTTCCCTTATCCCCTCAAAAATCTGGTTGGAGCCATGAACAGACCCATTTTACAGGATCTGAGTAAGACTGAGGTTCAGAGAGGCCAAGCAGTTTACCCAAGGTCACACAGCTTTGACGAGGCAGAGCTAAAGTTCTCTCTATAATTCCAGGCTATTGCTATAGCAACAGGCACCGGTGCTTATGAAATCCCAGGGTGGGAGAGTGGGAGGTATGCTTATATATTCCATTGCTTCACCTGTCCCCCAGTGTGGTTTCACAAACTGTCTCATTCTCTTTAATGCTGTGGTCCCGGGTGAGGATTTCAGCCCTTTTCTTTCATTTCTTTTCTTATTTCACATATGTGTTCCAAGTATTAGTTCAGGCACTTTATAAATATTAACTCATTTAGTTCTCTTGACAATCATAGAAGGTAGGTCCAGCAACTATCTCCTTCATTTTTTTTTCTTCTGGAGAATACTGTGACACAGAGAGGTTAAGTAGCTGGCTCTAGGCCACACAGCTCGTAAGTGGCAGAGTCTGGGTTCATACCCATGCTGTCTGGTCCCAGCACTCCTGATCTTAGCTCTCTACCCTTGCCCCTCTGGCCTCTGGATGAGAAAGGCTGGACTTTTCTAAATGGGCTTCAGAGGTTGTAAGAGAGAAATTCAGACTCCTGAGGGTGCCGAGACTGTGGGGCCCCCAGAGTCCAGCTGCTATTTCCCTGTTGGACTCGCCTGGTTCCCCTTCCAGCCCTAAATGAAGCTGAGGGACAGTTGTGGAGATGTTCCCAGTTAAAGTCTTATGCTGAACTTGGAGGACTTTGGGGAGGCAGTTTGGGGCGATGGTCATCAGCATGGACTTGCCTGTCTTGATCATGAGCTGCCTGTTTTACCTTGAGAAGCTTCTTCACCTCCCTGTACTTCATCTGCATTATGGAAATAAGATCATTCCTGATAACCTCATGAGAGTGTTCCAATGATTCTTGAAGTCGTGTCTGTGGCATGCTTCGTGCTGGGCCTGCTACACAGAGGTGGATGTCTGTGCTTCACTCCTGGGTCCTGCAGAGACTGAAAGGAGCAAGTGATTCTAGATGTATTTTAGATACTGCTTGGAGTGAGTGTCTCAGAAGAAGGAAGGAGGAAACACATGTACATTGAATAGTGCAAAATACATTCATTTTACTTAGTTTTGGGAATTATCTTCCTGGAGGCAGCACTCACCAAGTTTTGTCAGTTTGTGCCTGAATCACCTTCCTCTCTTCCATTCTCCAAGCCCCGCTCAAGCCTCCTTCCTCCTCTTCTGCTGTTCCATGGTCTAGCCTGCTTTCTGTGCTCCTGCTTTCATTCTCACCCCTCTGGTTCATCCCTCATCCAGGCCCCAGAAAGGTTCTTGAAGCCCATGATGTTCCTTCCCTGCTCACACACCCTCCAAGGCTCCCCACTGCTGTCCTGAGAAACTCCTGACTCTTCAGCTGGAGTTCAAGCCCCTTTAGATTCCAACCCTCACCCTCCTCACCTATTACACTGTCTCCCTCTAGTCTCATAGAATGACTTCCTGCTCCATGAACAAGCTCTGACTTTCCACCTCCGTGACCTTTGCCAAAACTGCCCTCTGCTCAGAGTATCTTTTCCTGTCAGACGAACTTCTACTCATTTGTCATGCCCCATATCCAGCCTTACTCCAGGAAGCCCCCTGGCATGATGGTGGTCCTGAAAGTGGTGGCCAGGCCCTGCTGCCATGGGTGGTAGGCCAGGCCCAGCTCTGAAGTTCAACCTTGACCCCATGGGCCCATCCTGGGGCCGAGAGATCTGGATGATGCCATAATCTCCCTCGGGTGTGGACAGGCCCAGGACTGAACTTGATCCAGAAGGAGAGGCAGAAACCAGAGAAGAGTCATGCATTCATTCATTCTACAATTGTTGGACCCTGCCATTCACCAGGCACTGGGTTAGGTCTTTTGTATTTGAGCTCTCCCAGTTCGCATAGCTTATGAAATAGGGATGGACCTGCCCTATATTTTGGATTTGATTTTTGGGACTCAAAGAGGTTAAGTGACTTGCTCAAGGTCAAACAGCTGCTGAGGATGGGTTTGAGCTCAGATCCACCTGATATTGAGCCTGAAGAGCTCTGTCTCATAGAGCATGTTGGTTAAAAGCAGGTGGTTTGGAGCTTAAGGGGGCTGGGTTCAAATCCTGGCTTCACCACTGTGGCAGGTGATGCCATTGTCTGTTCACATCCTCTCTGCCCATTTCTGGCTGCAAGGGGCTGACTTGCCTGTGTTCTAGGGCTTTCTCTAGCAGCTGTAACCCACTCTGCTTGGGTGGATTGTTAGCTTGTGAATGAATGCCCCAGGATAGCCCTCAGTCGGTGACTAAGGGAGCTGGTATAAAAACACTCCTGCCCCCTCACCCTCAAATGGGTTGACCCTGAGATGGATGTCCCCCTAGAGGTCCCCAGTGGGAATGAGTCCCAGTTGCCCATGGGAATAATTCCCTTGACAACTCTTTACTGGCTGCCTTTTCTGTCTATCTCACTTCCCCTCTCCTCACCCATGTTTTGGGGGATTACCCTCCTAAATAAACTGCTTGCCCTAGAACCCTTGTCTTGGGTTCTGCTTCTAGGGGCGCCCAAACAAAGACAGTCCCTTACTCACCTGTAATTTAACACAAGTCATTTGACCTTACTGAGTAAAGTAAAATGGGGAAAATAGTAGAAACTACATCCTAGGATTTTTGTGTGGGTGGGTTGAACATATGAATATATGAAAAATGCCCATGGCAGTGCCCAACATTGCAAGCATGTGTATGTGTTAGAACAATACCAGTAATATTTTATTACAAACAGAAATACTCGATAAATGCCAATCATTATCATTATTGTGTTTACTGTTACAGGTTTTGTTTCTTGAGCACCAGCTGTGTGTCAAGCCCTGCGCTAGCACTGTTTCATGTTGCTATTCCATAAATCATCTCAGTTGTCCTCAGAAAGGGAGTTGATTTTCACCCCCAGTTTTCAGATGAGGGAATGGAGGCTCATTGAGGTGCAGCTGACTGCCTACAATCACACAGCCCTTCCTGGCTTCTTCTGAGGGCAGAGGAAGTGGTAGGAAACCAGGGGGAAACCAAGGCTGGCTACCTTCTCACTACCTTTCTCTACCACCTCCTGCAGTATCTCCCAAATGAGAGAGGCCTCCAAGATGAGAAGAAGGTGTTGGACAACATG
Source organism: Okapia johnstoni (assembly GCA_024291935.2). Taxonomy (NCBI): domain Eukaryota; kingdom Metazoa; phylum Chordata; class Mammalia; order Artiodactyla; family Giraffidae; genus Okapia; species Okapia johnstoni. Next base: position 6,942,201 of record CM044316.1, on the reverse strand, counting down.
CACCATGTGATCCTCGTGTGGCTGGGACCTGTCCTGCCACTAGTGGTTCTGGTACACCCTGACTACATCAAGCCCCTGGTGGGCGCCTCAGGTAGGTGGGCTGGGCCTCTGATTGATGAGTAAACCCTCAACCCCCAGAGCCTACCTGGGTTTCTAGGCAGGTGGGCTATCCAGAGGAAAGGCCATTTGAGGAGGGCTTTGAAGTATGAATAGGAGTTTACCAGAGCCAACTCAGCAATACAGATAATGAGAACAGCAAGGAAAAAGAGGTGACAATATCTAAAAATCCCAGGAGCTATGACAGGATGTTCTCTTCTCAAAGTCAGAGCAAACATGTTCTGATAGGCAGTTGTTTGCCCAAGCTTTTGCTAAATGGTGGTTGCTTAATTTTCAGCCACGGCACTCCCATCACTTGGGTTCTGACACTCCCACTGTGGCTATCCAAATCTGCAGCCTGTTCTGTCAACCTAGGCTGACTGGTGGAGAGGGAAAAGTAGAAAGATTGCCTCTCCCTTCTGCATTCCACATCTATCCCAAGGTGTAGGATCCCCAAGTGCTCCTGGGGAGCTCTTGCTCAGTCTTCATCATGCAGCTGAGGTCTCCTGGAAACCTCCCTTGATTCCCCACACATACCATAGCTCTTCCCTCTGAACTCTCCCATTCCTACTTCTAACCATTTAGGGCTGAATTATCTGTGTCCAGCACTGTATCTTCCTCATAAGTGAGTCTCTAGGCCCTCAGCGTGGCCTCACATGTACCTGGGCATCTCCAGAGGCATCAGGGGATGTCTGAGAGAGGAGGGATGGGGAATAAAGAGCTCCAGGAATTTTAGGACCAGGGCTTCAGCTTTGGCCTCTGCAAACACACTTCTGCAGCCCACCTTCAAGGTGGCCCCCTGGAGCCCTGAAGGAGAAAGGGGCTGTCATTGTTCTCTTCTCAGCTCTGCCCTTCTCCTGCCTCAGTGTCTCCCACTGTTGCATGTGTAAGGGAATGTGCTCAGTTGCTCAGTTGTGTCTGACTCTTTGCAACTCCATGGACTGTAGCCCACCAGGGTCCTCTGTCCATGGGGTTTCCCAGGCAAGAATACTGGAGTGGGTTGCCATTTCCTCTTCCAGGGGATCGAACCCACATGTCCTGCATTGGCAGGTGGATTATTTACCACTGTACCACCTGAGAAGCCTCTTGTAGGGGAATAAGCATCCCCATAGAACAAAGAGGGAAACTCAGAACCTGGGGTTGGGGTGGGGTGACACTTCCAAAAGATGGACACCAAGTTGTGGAAGAGAGGCCTGGACTAGGACTTGGGTGGGTTGGGTTTGAATCCAGGCTGGAGCACGTTTGTGCTGTGTGACCCAGTGATTTATTTAGTTTCTCAGGGCTTCAGCTTCTGATCTATTAAATGGGGCAGCTGTGAAGCCTCACTAAGATAGTGTTGGATAGGTGCTAAATAAGGCTTTCTTCTCTTCTGCCTTTAAAAATCTTATTTTAATTGGAGGATAATTGCTGTACAATATTGTGTTGGTTTCTGCCATAAATCAACATGAATGTGCGTTTTAAATTTTTTTTTTCCCCTTTCTCTCCCACTCCTCCTCTTCTCTCCATCAACTTAGAGCATCCGTTTCCTGAATGTCATCCTGCATGATTGTGAGACCCCCCTGCAAATAGACCAGGAAGTAGAGCCCCCATCATAAGCTTAGCACTTTACGGGACTTTCCCACAGGTCCAGTGGTTAAGACTCCACCTTCCGATGCAGGGGGCGTGGTTTCCATCCCTAGTCAGGGAACTAAGGTTCCACCTGCAGCGGAGAGCAGCCAAAAAGAAACAAACAAAGGAAAAATTAAGCTTAGCACTTCAGTTGATGCTCAGGCCTCTTCCCTTCCTCTCCCTTCTCCCCTCTCAGGACTGGCAGGAAATCCATTGCCTCCCCCACAGGATGAGCCAGATGGGAGACAGCAGCGCAGGCAGGGTGGGGCTATGAGTCAGGAGAAGCAGCAGGGTGTCCAGGCCCCTCTGTGCCTGCCTATCTCATATTAGACAGGCCTGGCCCCAAGTCTTAGATTCCAACGTCTAGGGACCACATCTGGGGGAGGGTGTGGTGGAGAGGGGCTTGCTCTCCTGGGCTTAAACCCACACAGCTGATGGACTCTGGGAAAGGCATGGCTCCTCCTTGAACCTCTGTTTCTTTATCTTCCAAGGGATGTTTGTGACAGAGAGAGAAGGTAGGTAAAATGCCTTCTAGAATGATAAAGCAGGATATATAGCCATATAATTGTAGCTTTGTTTTTATATACTCATTTTTAAAATTGAGCTGGAATCACATACTGTATAATTACTTAATTTAAAGTGGAAGGTGTTTAGTGTGTTCACAGTGTTGTGCAACCGTCCTCCCTCCCTAGTTTCAAAACCTTTTCATCACCCCATAAAACACCCCACAGCCATGAAGTTGTCATTTCTCATTCCTTTCTCTTTTTGACCACTGGTAAATACTTTCTGTCCCCATGGACTTTCTTTTCTGGATATATCCTAAGAAAGGAGTTATACAACATGTGGTCTTTTGCAACTGACTTCTTTTATGCCGAATAATGTTTTTGAGGTTCAGCCACACTGTAGCAACGACCAGGACTTCATTCCTTTTTTAAGGCTGAGTAATATTTCATTTATGGATATATGGATATATCACATTTGTTCATCCATTCATCTGCTGATAAACATTTGGGTTGTTTCTGCCTTTTGACTGTTATGAATAAGGGTTATGAATAAGGATGCTATGAACATGTGTGTACAAGTTTTGGACCTATGTTTTCATTTCTCTTGGGCAGATACCTAGTTGTAGAATTGTGGAGTCATATGGGGCTTCCCAAGTGTCTCAGTGGAGAATCCACCTGCCAGTGCGGGAGACACAAGAGACCTGAGTTTAATCCCTGGGTCAGGAAGATCCCCTGGAGAAGGAAGTGGCAACCCATTCCAGTATTCTTGCCTGGAAATCCCATGGACAGAGGGGCCTGGGGAGTTACAGATCATGGGGTCACAAAGAGTCAGACACAACTAAGCACACACGTATGGTTATGGGAATTCTATGTTTAAATTTTCAGGGAGCCACCAAACTGTTTCCCATGGTTTCCCTATTAGGGTCCTCCTCTGAGCTGGGGACTGAAAATTTTCATCTCACAAATGAGATACCACTGAGCAATAATTATAATCACAGTAGTATCCTAGGTGGCTCAATGGTAAAGAATGCACCTGCCAATGCAGGAGACACGGGTTCAAATCCTGGATCAGGAAGATACCCTGAGGGAGGAAATGGCAACCCACTCCAGTATTCTTGCCTGGGAAATCTCATGGACAGAGGAGCTTGGCGGGCTATGTCCATGGAGTTGCAAAGAGTTGGACATAACTGAGCAACTGAGCACACACACACAGTAAAAATAGCTGCACATGCTAAGTCGCTTCAGTCGTGTCCGACTCCTTAAGACCCCATAGACTGTAGCCCACCAGACTCCTCTGTCCGTGGGATTTCCCAGGCAAGAATACTGGAGTGGGTAGCCATTTCCTTCTCCATGAAAAGTAGCCAACAGTTGGTTAATTCACTTATATGCAGAAATAGTTAATGAGCACCTACTGAGTGCCAGGAGCACTAATTCACTGAGTTTTGTAGGGTTGCCATGAGGCAGGCAGGACTGCTCTATTTTCTTGCCCAAGTGTGTACATCCAGTCAGTGGTAGGCCTGGGATTTGAACCTGGCCATCCCAGAGGCTGAAGTTTCAACCACAGTAATATGCAGCTTCCTACTGGGCACCTTGGGGGAGCTTTTCTTATATGACCTCCTCCAGGGTCGATGTTATCATCTCCTTGTTACTGGGGGGAAAAGTGATGGGAGAGGCAGACTGGACACAGCCCCTCTGGCATCAAGTGGTCAGGGTTGGATTTGAGGAAGGATCTGAGGATGGCAGAGCAAGGGTTCAGGGGGGAGAAGGTCTGGAGAAGATTTCCTGGAGGAGGCATCAGTGAAAGTGGGCTTTGAAGGATGAGTAGGATTTTGCCTGATGAGAGGTCCCAGATAGAGGGTCCCAAGTACAAAAGTGCAGATGTGTGAAAGTGTCAGGGAAACTCAGGTGACTTGGGGTGTCTGGAGTGAAGATGATGTGTGGGGAGAAGTAGGAAATGAGACAGGAGCTGGACTCAGAGGACCAGTGTACAAAGTGAAGGAGTTTGTGTTTTATGCTGGGGGTGTTAGGAAGCCATGGGAGGTGTTTGAGCCAGACAGCCATTATACAGGTTCATGTGTCAGAAAGAGCCCTAAAGGGTCTAGCCTGGAGTCCAGAGCCCAGAGAGGAGAGACTAGACTCCCTTCTCCCCCTCCAAAGCTGCCTCTTCCCAGAAGTCTGCCTTGACTTCTAGCAGCCCTTTCTCTGAGCCTCCCTCTGCTCTTGGCATACATTCTACCTGCTTGCTAATTACACAGCATGCCTCTGCTTCCCTTTTCTACCACACCCAGAGCTCCACCAGGTAGGGTGTGGAGCTGAGCCATCTCTGGGTCCTCAGCATCGCTCATCATGGGTTGGGCACAAAAGGGTGGTGGAAGTGGTGTTTTGAATGGGAGAATGAGTGGACAGATGGTTGTGCATACAATTGGCCAATTCCTAGGGAGTGTGTGTGTAGGTGGCTGAGTAATATCTCAGGTAAAAGTGACATCACTTGAGTTTCAGGTACTTCCTTCCTGCACCCTGCCCATTCTGTCCCAATTCTATTCAGCACATAGAAACAGAATTCACTCACTCCATCCACCCATCCATCCACCCATCCATCCAATGATCCATCCACCCACCCATCCATCCACCCATCCATCCACCCATCCACCCACCCATCCATCCAATGATCCATCCATTCATCCGTCCATTCATCCATCCAACCATTGATAGTTTTCATTCATTCATCCTTTGATTGGCTAATTCATTCATACAATAAAAATTTATTTAGCACCAATATATTAGTGATCAACAAGGTCCCTCCTCTCAAGGAGCTTGTAACTGATAGATACAATCCAGAGTGACTGATGGGAGAGGGAATGGCATCCAAGTGGAGAATGGAAGAATGAGGAAAGAGTTTTTGAGGCAGAGAGGGTGCCTAGTGGAAAGACTCAGAACTGAGAGAGAACATAGCTTTTCAAGAAGCTGAGAAAAGTTCTGTGATGTTAGCAAGTTGAGTGCATGTGGGGCGAGGGATGGTTGAGGTGGAGGGTAGAGGTATTCTGAGAGTGGTGTAGACTGGGGTAGGTCATTCAGAGCTTTGAAAATGGGCTGAGCACCTGTGTTTGAGACTGACGGGTGTGTGGGCAGGAAGGGACATGGTCAGATCTAGAGTCAGATAAGATCCTCCTGGATCTAGGGTGCAGGACAGACTGGAAAGGGAGAGGCTGGAGGCTGGGAGCACAGGAGGTATAATTCAGATGGCCTGAGTTGGCAGAAAAGAAGGGGTGAATTAGGGGAAGAATCAGGTTAAGAAAACCATTCTGGAGAGAGTGCACAGTCTGGGCAAAGGTTTGGAAGAGAGGGGCAGCATGTGGGGTTATTTGGCATTTGCCAAAAGATGAAAGGAAGAGGAATATGGCAGCCAGATGGGGCCAGGCTTTCAGTACTAGCCTGAGCTTGAAATGTTTTACAAGGGCAATAGGGAGCCATGGGTGGTGTGTGAGCAGGGGAGGCTCATGTTCAGATCAGGGTGTTATAAGAATCTCCCTGGGGCAGATGTGGAAGATTGGACTGGAGGGGTGAGGTGGGAGGTGAGAGCCCAGAGTGGAGGCCCAAAGAGGTCATAAGCAGAGGTCAAGGGTCAGAGCCTTGTTTTGAGGCATCGTCATCTCTTCTCTCCCCACAGCTGCTGTTGCCCCCAAGGATGACCTTTTTTATGGCTTCCTGAAACCTTGGCTGGGTGAGCTCGGGACTGGGTAGGCTGGAGCTGGGTCTTCAGGGAAGAGGGGGCGGGGCGTGAGGTTTCTTGGAGAGGTCCTTAACCTTGATCTCCTGGGCATAGGTGATGGGCTGCTGCTCAGCAGAGGTGACAAGTGGAGCCGGCACCGCCGCCTGCTGACGCCTGCCTTCCACTTTGACATCCTGAAGCCCTACATGAAGATCTTCAACCAGTGCACTAATACAATGCATGTGAGTCCCAGGGCTTCTTGGGAAGAGGATATCTGGAAGTGGGGCTGGTCCAGACTCCAGCTTGTGGGCAAGTCTTTCGACTCCAGGAAGCCTTACTTCCTTTTTTTTAAAAAAAAAAAAAAAACAAACTATTTACTTATTTTTGGCTATGCTGGGTCTTCATTGCTGCGTGTGCTTTTCTCTGGTTGTGGAGAGCAAGGGCTGTTCTCTAGTTGCGGTGCGTGGGCTCCTCCTTTTGGGGGCTTCTCCTGTTTCTGAGGACGGGTTCTGTGGGCTTCAACAACTGTGCCATGTGGGCTCAGTAGTCCAGTGTCCAGCCTCTAGAGCACAGGCTCAGTAGTTGTGGTGCACAGGCTTCGTTTCTCTGAGGCATGTGGGATCTTCCTGGGCCAGACATTGAACCCACATCTCCTGCATCGGCAGGCGAATTCTTTACCACTGAACCACCGGGGAAGCCCTCACTTCCTTTATCTATGAAGTGGGCTTGTAGTGAGCTTGCAACTGGGTTATTATCAGCCTGGCTGAAAGTCTGTGGTCTCCATGCTCATTTGTCACGTGTCTTTGTCTTCCAGGCTAAATGGCGGCGCCTGGCAGAGGGCTCAGAGGTCTCCCTTGACATGTTTGAGCATGTCAGCCTCATGACCCTGGACAGTCTTCAGAAATGTGTCTTCAGCTACAACAGCAACTGCCAGGAGTGAGTATGGCCTCACTAGGGAATGTAGAGCCAGCTACTGCAGGGGCAAGGTGATGAGAGGAGAAAGAAAGCTCTTAGCTGTTAGGCACGCCTGGGCTGCTGGTGCTCTGCCACTGACAGGCTGTGTGGTTCTGGGAAACTGACGTCACCTCCCTGAGCCTGCTTCCTTATCCCTAAAATGCACATCTCCATCTGGTGCCCATAGTCATCGTAGGGGAATTAAATGAGATAATATGAGTCAATGGCTCGGCACACAGTAGATGCTCAGGGAGTGCTAAGTTTAGTTCATTCTTCCAAGAAAAGTATGCTGTCTTTGGAAAGAGTCCTTCCCCACACTTTCTGAGCCTCAGGTTTTTGTTTGTAAACTAAGAATGACAGTCCCTGACCTGAGAGATGCTTGAAGGTTAAAATGATGTAGCACTGCCCTGGCACACAGTAGATGATGAGTGGGTATTTGTTGAGTGATTAAGTAAAATAACTATTGCCCTGGTTCATACATTCATTCATCAAATGTTTGTTGTGCACCTACTATGTGCCTGGCACTATGCTAGCTATGGGGGACATGGTGGTGAGCACTAAGTCTCAGTTCCTTGGAGCTCCTAGTCTAAGTGGGGATATCAGGAATAAGGGACATAATGACTGTCAAGTTTATAACACATAGTAGGTCCTCAACAACAAGCTGCTGACTCTGTTACTCTGGGCCTTGTACTGGTATTGTTTTGGTTGGGTAAGCTGGAGACGGCCTTCATAATTAATTCATTAATTGATCCAAAAAATATATATTGAGTGCCTGCTATGTCCCAGCTCTAGAGTAGAACACAGTGGTCAACAACACAGACAAGGAACTTACATTTTAGTGGGAAGAGGGGCAGTAACCATGAACAAATAAACAAGAAAACGGCAGTTGGTGATAAATGCATGAAAACAACAAGCACACTTAAGAACTAAGGGCAGCTCTTGGCAGCTTTGCCCCTTGCAATTTAGTTTTTCTTTTTTTCAAGATAACAACTCTACGAGATGTAGTTGATATACCATACAATTCACCCATTTAAATTATACAACCAATGGCTTTTAGTCTATTCACAGAATTGTGCACCCATCACCATAATTGATTTTAGAATATTTTCACTGAGAAGAAACCCTGTGTCATTCATTCATCCCCCACTTCACACTTGCTCTCCAGATCTAGGCAATTACTGATCTTCCTTATGTCTCTGTAGATTTTTCTTTTATGGAAATTTCATGTAGATTTCCACAAAATTCACGTAGACACAGAAGTTCATGTCTGGTTTCTTTCAGTCAATATATTGTTTCCAGATTCACCCATGTTGTAGTTGAATTAGCAATAATTAATTTTAAAAATCATTGAATAACATTCCACTTACTATATAATGTGGCTCAGTGGTAAAGAATCTGTCTTCAGTGCAGGAAATACAGGAGACGTAAGTTCGATTCCTGGGTCAGGAAGATCCTCTGGAGAAGGAAATGGCGACCCACTCTAATATTCTTGGCCGGGGAATCCCATGGACAGAGAAGCCTGGCGGGGTGTAGTCCATGGGGTTGCAAAGAGTCAGACACGACTGAGGAGTTAAATGGCAGTACCATATAATACCACGTTTTGCTTATCCAAGCTTCTATTGCAAGACATTAGGGTTATTTCCATTTTGGGGCTATTATGAACAATGCTGCTATAAATATTTGTGTACAAGTTTCTGTGTGAACATTTTAAATTCTCTTGGGTACATACCTAATCATAGAATTACTGGTCTTTATGATAATTCTTTGTTTGATCTTTTTTGGAACTCCCTAACTTTTTCCAAAAATTGGTTGCAGCATTTTACATTCCTACCAGCAGTATATGAGGGCTCCAATCTCTCTACACCCACAGCAACACTTGTTATTATCTATCTTTTTGATTATTGCCATCCTAGTTGGGGTTAAATGGTATTTCATTGTAGTTTTTATTTGCATTTCCCTAATGGATAATGGTTAATTTCCCTAATGGTTAGATAGCATGACCAACTCAATGGACATGAATTTGAGCAAACTCCAGGAGACAGGAAAGCCTGGCGTGTTGCAGTCCATAGGGTCGCAAAGAGTCAGACACAACTTATCAACTGAAAACAACAATAATGGCTAACAGTGTTAAGCATCTTTTCATGTGCTTATGGGCCAGGAGAAATGTCTTTTCATATTCCCTGCCCATTTTAAAGCTGGGTTATTTGTCTTTTTTATTACTGAGTTTTTATTTATTTATTTGGCTGTGCCAGGCCTTAGTTGCAGCACACAGGATCTTTGGTCTTCGGTGTGGCATGCAAAACCTTTTAGTTGTGACATGTAACCTCTTCGTCATGGCATGTGGGATCTAGTTCCCCAACCAGAAATCAAACCTGAGCCTCCTGCAATGGGAGGGCAGAGTCTTAGCCATGGGACCACAGGGAAGTCCTTATTATTGACTTTTAAGAGTGCTTTGAATATTCTAGATACAAGCTCCTCATCAGATACATGATTTGCAAATATTTTCTCCCACACTGTGGATTGTAGTTATTTAATTTTAGTGATACTTCATTTATATGGAAGTCCTCATCTCTCTTTGGTCCTGTTTTAAAATGTACCCAGAATTTAGTTTGATTCAGGTTTTGGTGAGGACTACAGACGAGGAAGCAATTGCCATTGAAAAGATAGTTTGTTACTTACCATTTCCAAAATGAGTCTTTGATGTGGGGGTACTGGTGTGGGGTTTCCACAAGCACTCAAGTTGCTACCTGGATTGAGGCGGGTTTTCTTGTGACAGCAGCAGCTCACATGCAACAAGAGAAGCCACTACAGTGAGAAGCCTGTGCACTTCAATGAAGAGGAGCTCCCTGCTTGTCACAACTAGAGAAAGTCTGCAGGCAGCACTTAAGATCTAGTGCAGTCAAAACAAACAGACTAGGAAATAAGAAAATAGAGTTAATTCAGGGCTGCTCTTTGTCACCTGGGAGCTTCCCAGGTGACTCAGTGGTAAAGAACCTGCCTGCCGATGCAGGAGACATGGGTTCAATCCCTGAGTTGGGAAGATCCCCCAGAGAAGGAAATGGCAACCCACTCCAGTACTCTTGCCTGGAGAATCCCATGGACAGAGGAGCCCGTGGGGTCACAAAAAGTCGGACACAACTTAGCAACTAAACAACAACAACAACTCTGTCACCTGCCCATTGAGAGAGGAAGCTTGTCTTAGGGCCTATGTTCATGTCCTTTTTTCTCCCTGGCAGGAAGATGAGCGATTACATCTCCGCCATCATTGAACTGAGTGCCCTGGTGGTCCGGCGCCAGTATCGCCTGCATCACTACCTCGATTTCATCTACTACCGCACAGCCGATGGACGGCGCTTCCGGCAGGCCTGTGACACTGTGCATGGTTTCACCACAGAGGTCATCCAGGAGCGGCGGCGTGCACTACGCCAACAGGGGGCTGAGGCCTGGGTTAAGGCCAAGCAGGGCAAGACCTTGGACTTCATTGATGTGCTGCTCCTGGCCAAGGTGAGACAGGACCCTGGAGGGTGGAGTCCTGCCTGGGACAGCTTCCTCATGAGTTGCCACAACTGTGGAAAATCCAAACTAAGGTGGATCTCGGGTGGCATAAGTGGTAAAACATCTGCCTACAGTGCAGGAGATGCAAGAGACGCAGGATCGATTCCTGAGTCAGGAAGATTCCCTGGAGAAGGAAATGGCACTCCAGTATTCTTGCCTGGGACATCCCATGGACAAAGGAGCCTGGCGGGCTATGGTCCATGGGGTCACAAAGAGTCGGGCATGACTGAGCGCACACACATACAATGTGGATCTAGAATGCAAGCAGATGTAGAACACATGAGACTGAATTCATTTGCTAGATCTGCAATGGGGCTTCCGAGGTGTTGCAGAGGTAAAGAATCCGCCTGCCAATGCAGGAGACGCCAGAGACGCGGGTTTGATCCCTGGGTTGGGAAGATCCCTTGGAGAAGGGAATAGCTACTCTCTTCAGTATTCTTGCCTGGAAAATGCCATGGAAAGAGGAGGCTGGTGGGCTACAGTCCATAGGGTTGCAAAGAGTCAGACACGACTGAGCAACTGAGCACAGATTTGCCATAAAAAAAGCACCATGACACTGGGTGGTTTATTTATTTACTTATAGTATTTAAATTTTTATTTTCTTTATTTTTTTGGCTGGTCTTTGTTGCTGTGTGTGGGCTTTCTCTAGTTGTGGTGAGTAGGGGCTACTCTTCATTGCCATACACAGGCTTCTCTTGCTGCGGAGCACAGGCTGTATGTGGGAGGGCTTCAGTAGTTGCAGCACGTGGGCTCAATAGTTTTGGCGCATGGGCTTAGCTGATCCAGAGCACGTGGGATCTTCGAGGAACAGGGATTGAATCGTCCCCTGAATCGGCAGTTAGGTTCGTATCCAATGGACCACCAGGGAAGTCCCAACACTGGGAGGTTAAATGGCAGAAACCAGTCTTCTCAGTCTGGAGGTTAGAACTCTGAGATAACAGTGTGGCAGGGTTGGTTTCTTCTGAGGCCTCTCTCCTTGGCTTGTAGCTGGCTGTCTTCAACTGTGTCTTCACGCAGTCTCTCCTCTGTATGTGTCTGTTCTCATCTCCTCTTCTTATAAGGACATCAGTCACACTGGATTAAGGCCCACACTAATGACTTCATTGTAACTTAATTATCTCTGCAAAAGCCTTATCTCCAAATAAGGTCACATTTTGGGGAAGGATTTTAACTTATGAGTTCTGGAGTAGGGGTGGGGAGGGACACAATTCGGCCCACGGCACTAACAAAGACCTTGAAGAAATGTGACACTTGCAGAGATAGGTGGTCACCTGTTTGTGATGCTTCTGTGGAGTTTCTGAGCAGCGCCTGGTTTTGGATTCAGACGGTCCTGGATGCTAGTTCTAGCCCTACCACTTCATGGATATTTGACCTTAGTCTTCCCTCTGAGCATCAGTTTCCTCATTTACAACATGACTATCATTAGATCTGATCATGAGATTTTGTCAGGCCTCCGGCAGGATGCTTGGTCATAGGAACTGCCAAAGAAATGCAAACTCTTCTTCCTCTCACCTTTGGCTCTCTTTCCGTCTTTTCATCTTTCTTGGACAAGTTGCATACCTCTGTCTGCTTGGGCTTCCCTGGAGGTCAGATGGTAAAGAATCTGCCTGCAATGCAGAAGACCTGGGTTTGATTCCTGGGTCAGGAAGATACCCTGGAGAAGGGAATGGCAACCCACTCCAGTATTTATGCTTGGAGAATTCCATGGACAGAGCAGCCTGTCAGACTACAGTCCATGGGGTGGCAAAGAGGCAAGACACAACTGAGCGACTAACACACACACACACCTGCCTGGAATCCTTTCCCCTGCAGCTTGGCTTAAGAGAAAGAGGTGGGTGTCTTTAAAAAAATATATTCATTTATTTACTTATTTATTTGGCTGCGCTGGGTCTTAGCTGCAGCATGTGAGATCTTTTTAAAATTTTTATTTATTTTTGGCTGTGCTGGGTCTTTGTTGCTACTCCGGCTTTCTTGAGTTGCAGCAACTGGGGGTTACTCTTCGTTTTGGTGTGTAGGCTTCTCACTGTGGAGTCATCTCTTGTTGCAGAGCATGGGCTCTAGGCATGTGGGCTCAGTAGTTGTGGTACATGGGCTGAGTTGCTCCCCGGCATGTGGGATCTTCTGGGACTGGGGATTGAACCCATGACATTTGCATTGGCAGGCATATTCTTAACCACTGGGCCACCAGGGAAGTCCCGAAGAGGGTGTCTTAACTTTGGAAGAACTCCTAGGTTGTGGTGGGTGAGACAAAATGAGCTGAGAAGTCTATTGCCCATTCCAGGATGAAGATGGAAAGGAACTCTCAGACGAGGACATCCGAGCTGAGGCAGACACCTTCATGTTTGAGGGTGAGGATGTGGGGTGAGGATGTGGAAGGATGGGAAAGGGCCCCATTGTCTGAGGACAGCATCTCTGCTACCTTCAGGCAGCCTCCATTTAGGCTCCTCATCTGCCTGCAGGTCACGACACAACATCTAGTGGGCTGTCATGGGTACTGTTCAACTTGGCCAAGTATCCAGAGTACCAGGAGAAGTGCCGAGAAGAGATCCAGGAACTCATGAAAGGCCGGGAGCTGGAGGAACTGGAGTGGTCAGTCTTGGGACCTAGGGATGTTGGGGGCAGGTTGAGTTTAGAGCCTCGAGTATTAATCTCTCTACCACTTACTGTCTAACTAACCTTAGACAAGTCACTTAAACTTCTTGAATTTAAGTTTCTTCACCTGTAAAATGGGGATGACAGTAATGCATAGGTGTTCTTCATAGTGCGGGAATTCTTAGTTGGGAGTGTTTTAGTCAGCAATGGTTGCAATAACGCTGTGTAACAAACAGTTCCTAAGCTCAGTGGTTTGCAGCAAGCATTTATTTATTGCTCTTGTATGCACATATTTTTTGCTCTCATCTACATAATTCTCTTATTACTACTGAGCTTCACTGAGTTGAATACGTTTGTTTCCAAGCTGAGGTTTGAATTCAGATCTGTCCTACATGTCTTCTCATTCTCCTTGGACCAGCAGCCATACTGGACATGGTCCTCTCAAGGAAGACTCCAGAAGCACAAAGAATCACACAATTAAAAACCTCACACAATTAAAAATGCATTGTAACATTCTATTAGCTAAAAATAAAGCATATCACTGGGCCAATCCCACCATGAGTGGGGTGGAACATATACTCCATCCATCTGAGCCAAAGGTACTCAGAATCACATGGCAAAGGGCATGGTGCATAATTCCAATGTAGTGGGGAAGTGTAAGAATCAGGAATAATAATCCAGTTTACTTCAGATGTGTGCTGTGTGGAGCTGATTCTGCAATGCAAAGAAAACACAGCATTATGCAGCACCAAACAACTAGAAAGTTCCTTTTGGTTCATTATCAGTCATTTGGATTATGACCTCAGGGAGACACTTTCAGCTGATGCCATTTTACACCTTGCTAATCCTTGCTAATCTGCCTTGTTAAGGAAGGGAGAACATGCCTCAGGCTCTGAGAATTGGCAGGAGGTGGTATCTAGCCAGAGTTCAATACCTCTCTTCTCCTTCCCCAGTGGTGTTTATATTTATGGATCTCTTTATACCAGGCATGCCATTTGCCCTTTGTGGTAGCAGCATAAAATTTCTTTGAAAGATAGCCTGTTAGTGTAAAGAAAACAATCTAGATCATGAGCAGTTATATTTAATCTAACGTTGGGCCCTGAAGTCTGAAGGAAAAAAATATAGTATAAGGAGATGATGTGTGGGTTTATAAATACTGAAGTTGATCCATTCAGGCTGGTAAATCACTGCTACTCCAGGTCACTTTGTTTGTCCTGGCACATCCCCAGGGGTGCCCCCTGACCTCCACACAATTCATCAGTTAAAGAATTAATGCTAGGCTCAAAGACATCCAGCTAGCACTGCTCTGATTGCTCAAGGGGCAGATATTTTATCTGTTGAGGATTAGAGGTGTGTGCAGGGCATAACTGCAAATGCCTGAAATTGGGGGAAGTCTGAAATCCTGGACTGGTTTCCTGCAGTTGCTCCTAATAGCTTATGCACATGTGTGTGTGTGTCTCTAGGGGAGGGGGTGGCACCATGGCCTGGCCTCTAGTCACCCACTGTTCCACATTCCCCAGGGACGACCTGACCCAACTGCCCTTCACCACTATGTGCATCAAGGAGAGCCTCCGCCAGTTCCCACCTGTGACCCTGGTCTCCCGCCGCTGCACGGAGGACATCAAGCTCCCAGATGGACGCATCATCCCCAAAGGTGCCCCCTTTGTGTTGCCTGTTGCCTGCTTGCTCTATTGCCCACGGGGGTTTGGCCATGCCTGCCCCAGGTGCTTTATCCTTGTAGGCAATTTATAGCCTGTTGCTTCTGGGGGTGGTGAGGAGATCCAGTTGTGTGTGTGTATCAGGGAGATAGAGGTGGGTGGATCCAAGCAGAAAGGAAGGAGTAGGTATGATGGAGTGGGCCCTGTGAGAGTGACAGGTAGAGAAGGATTGGCTTCATTCTGTTGCCAGATATCCCCTGGAAACCAGGTCCTGTCCTGGATGATACTGGGCATCTAGTGAAGCCTCATCCCCAGGTTCAAGCCTTGAGTACCACCCAGTCTGGGGAAGATACAGCAGGGCACAGATATTCCCAGTGACATGGGGTGAGGGATGGGCTACAGGGAGGGACAGGGACTGGAGCAGCCCCAGATAAGGAGCGATGACTGTATCTGGCATGGAATGCAGGGAGGGCTGCCTGGAAGAGGGAACATGAGAGGTGAGCCTTGGGAAATGAAAGAGAGAACATGTTTATGGAGCAGAGCCTCAGGGTACAGGTAGTGAAGGAACTTGAATGCACAGTTGAGGCACTTGAACTTGATCCTTGGGGTAGTAGAGAGCCATGAGAGGTATTTGAGCTGTGGAGGAGCAATGTCAGATGTGTGAGTGAGAAAGATCCCTGTGTGGCCAGGAAGACAGCTAGGAAGAAGGCTATGGGGACCTCTAATGGAGAAGCAAGGCAGTGGATGGTGAAGCAGAAGTTTTTAAGGAAGGATGGGCAGGAAAGGGTGGCAGATGGCTTGTGGGAATTGCGTGGCTCTGGAGAGAGCTGGGGGAGGGGTAGGTTTCCAGAGGAGGTCCTGGTTTCCTTCGTTTCCACTGACCCCACTGGCCCTCCCCCTTCCCACAGGAATCATCTGCCTGGTTAGCATCTACGGGACCCACTATAACCCTACAGTGTGGCCTGATTCCAAGGTGAGCTCCTGCCCCAATCCTTCCTTCTCTCATCTTCTTCCTCCTAAGACCTTGGTCAGCAAGGCCGCCCCTCTCCTCCTCCCCAGGAAGCCAGATGGTAGGGCTGAGTGCAGGGCTTGAGTACTACCCCTCCCCTATTTCCATTTATTTACCCATTCACTGTTAATTCATTATATCTACAAATTTTTTTTTTTTCTTTTACTTTTTGACTGCACTGTGTGGCATGTGGACTCTTAGTTTCCTCATCAGGGATTGAACCCATGCTCCTTGCAGTGGAAGCGCAGAGTCCTAACCACTGGACAGCCAGGGTTCAGTTCAGTTTAGTCACTCAGTTGTGTCTGACTCTTTGCGATCCCATGGGCTGCAGCACACCAGGCTTCCCTGTTCACTACCAGCTCCTGGAGCTTACTCAAACTCATGTCTATCAAGTCGGTGATGCCATCCAACCATCTCATCCTCTGTCGTCCCCTTCTCCTCCTGCCTTCAATCTTTCTCAGCATTGGGGTCTTTTCTAATGCATCAGCTCTTTGCATCAGGTGGCCAAAGTATTGGAGTTTCAGCATCAGTCCTTCCAATGAATATTCAGGATTGATTTCCTTTAGCAGTGACTGGTTGGATCTCCTTGCAGTCCGAGGGACTCTCAAGAGTCTTCTCCAACACCACAGTTCAAAAGCATCAATTCTGCAGTGCTCAGCTTTCTTTATGGTCCAAGTCTTACATCCATACATGACTACCAGAAAAACCATAGCTTTGACTAGACGGACCTTTGTTGGTGAAGTAATGTCTCTGCTTTTTAACAGGCAGTCTAGGTTGGTCATAGCTTTTCTTCCAAGGAGCAAGCGTCTTTTAATCTCAAGGCTGCAGTCACCACCTGCAGTGATTTTGGAGTCCAAGACTGCCAGGGAAACCCCAACAAATCTTTATTGAGCATCTACTGTGTATTGGGCACTGAGGGCAGAGGGAGATACTGTCTTTGCTCTCACAGAGCAGACAGTTAAGTGAGGAGGAAGAAAATAAGCAAATAAATAAGATCATTTTTAACTGTGATACATACACAAAGGAAACAAAAACTGACCTGGATTGGGGGAGAGCAGTTTAGCTCACACAGTGAGGAAAGTCCTTACCAAAGAAGAGATGGTGACTGAAAATGTTCACACTTTCAAGTGTAAGGAGCAGGGAAAACTGTGTCCCATGTGGAGGAAACTGCCAGTGCAAAGGTCCTGTGGTGGAAATGGAAAGGAGGCAGGTGTGGCTGGACCTCTTGGTTCAGTTGGTTTGGCCCCCAGAGGCTGAAGGAGGTCACCACGCTGGGATGGCCAGAACCAGGCCCCCTTAACTCACCCCCAATCTACTTCTGCCTAGGTGTACAACCCCTATCGCTTTGATCCGGACAACTCACAGCAGCGCTCCCCATTGGCTTACGTGCCCTTTTCTGCAGGACCCAGGTAACTTTTATCTCCCCCAATCCAAGTGAAGTGTAGGAGGAACATCGAGGCCAGTGGAAGGTCAGGGATGTGCCTGTTAGGAGCAGAAACCACTGGGGGTGTCCTGTCCACCAACCTGGTACACTTTTCGTGCCCTCAATACACCAGGAAGCCCCCAAATTGGACCCTACGATATCATCCAGGGTATCAGATATCTACTCTATCCCAAGCCCTGAGTTCTGGGCTCATGTGCTCTTAATGGCTCTATGATGCCTTTGTCCGGGAGTTGAGGCTCCCAGTGTATGCTAGTCGTTCAGTCATATCCAACTCTCTGCGACCCCATGCACTGTAGCGCGCCAGGCTCCTCTGTTCATGGGATTCTCCAGGCAAGAATACTGGAGTGGGTTGCTATGCTCTCCTCCAGGGGAACTTCCTAGCCCAGAGATCGAACCCAGGTCTCCCGCACTGCAGGCAGATTCTTTACCGTCTGAGCTACCCGGGAAACCCTGAGGCTCCAAGGGGGGGTGGTCATTTCACCCCATCCCAGGGACCCCACTCACACAGCGGCTGAGCCTGAGGCCCCTGTCCTCCGTCCACAGGAACTGCATCGGACAGAGCTTCGCCATGGCTGAGATGCGCGTGGCCGTGGCACTGACGCTACTGCGCTTCCGCCTGAGCGTGGACCGAACGCGCAAGGTGCGGCGGAAGCCCGAGCTCATTCTGCGCACGGAGAACGGCATCTGGCTCAAGGTGGAGCCGCTGCCTCCGCGGGCCTGAAGGTCGGCGCGCCCCTGCGGATCCCGGGGGCCCAAGCCCCGCCCAGAGGCCTAGGTCCCGCCCCCGAGGGCCCAGGCCCCGCCCCAAGAGCCTGAGGGCATAGACCACGCCCCCCGGAAGTCAGGCTCAGCTCCTGGAGGACGGGACTCCCCCGTTAAGCAGCCTGATGGTCAGGTCACACCCACTCAAGGCAATGCTCCGCCTCTGGAAGGTCTGATCCCGCCCCTTGAGGTCTAGATCCCGCCCCATTGAGCGCCAGTTTCCGCCCTCTTGTTTGAGGGACCAGGATTGGCCACTTTCCCTCGGGCTCAGGCCCCGCCCCAGCATCTCTCGGATTCCGATGTTCAGGCCCCGCCTACTGAACCTTCCGAGGACCAAGGATAGATAACTCAGGCCTCTAGGCTACAAGCCCAGTCTACCTCAGATCTCGGCTGGAGTTTAAATTGAAGACTTGAAAACTGGAGCCTGAGATCAGAACCCTGAACTCGAACATCACCTTCTTGAGGCCCCCAGCTCACATGGATGAACTCCCGAGGCTGCATCCCAGGGCCCAGGATGTTTGTTGACTTGTAAACCCAGACCCTTCCTCTCAAGCCCAGGATGTTTGTTGTTGACTTGTAAGCCCAGACTCTCCCTCTCAAGCCCCTTCCTTCTTCCCTTACTCAAAACCCCTTTGGCGAGTGTCCTGAATTTTGTAGAATATAAGCAAAGGATGCAGACAGCTTCCATCACCCATTCCCTAGCCAGGTCCGATCCTTACACCTGGATTCCAGCAAGGAAATGAGGGGTCCTGGACAGCTGGGAAGTTGTGGGCTAGGAGGGTGGGAAGCCATTTGTCTTCGGACATAAACTTGGGCTTTTGGGGACAGTTTGTGCATTTGTTTATTTCAACATGTACATGTGTGCTAAGTCTCTTCAGTGGTGGCCGATTCTTTGCGACCCTATGGACTGTAGCCTGCCAGGCTCCTCTGTCCATGGGATTCTACAGGCAAGAATAACTGGAGTGGATTGGCATGCCCTCCTCCAGGGGATCAAAACCCTTTTGTCCCCTGCATTGGCAGATGGGTTCTTTACCATTAGTGCCACCTGGGAAGCCCCTTATTTCAACATACTGCTTAGGAAGTGTCCAATGGCACTGGGCTGGGAGCACAACACCAGGCAAATCCCTGCCCTCTGGAGGATGGGGGACATGTGTTGGACAAATAATTCCATGGGTAAATATATTTATAACCTGTGACAAGTGCTGCAAAAGAGAGGCTTTGGTGCTGGGCAAGCATAGCAGGGGATGGAGGGTGGCTCAAGGAGAGCTAATGTGATGCTGAAGCTGGAGTAGAAGTTGAGTGTTGAGAAGGGAGTGAAGTGCATTCCAGGAAGCAGGAACAGCATCTGCAGATGTCCTGGGGTGAGAGAGTGTGGTGTGCTCATGGAACTCACAAAGGGGCTAGGGTGGCTGGATCTAGTGAGTGGGACCGGAATGGAGGAAGGGTGGGCAGCGCCCAACAGTGTAGGATCTTTGGGCCATGTCACAGTACAGGTTTTATGCAGAGGGTGTGTGTGTGTGTGTGTGTGTGTGTGTGTGTGTGTGTGTGCGTGTGTGTGCGCGTGCGTGCGCGTGCGTGCGCGTGCGTGCGCACTAAGTCGCTTCAGTTGTGTCTGACTCTTTGGAACCCCATGGACTGGAGCCGACAAGAATCGTCTGTCCACGGGATTCTCCAGGCAAGAATACTGGAGTGGGTTGCTATTTCCTACTCCAGGGGAACCAGTCTGTTGTTCCATGTCCAGTTCTAACTGTTGCTTCCTGACCTGCATACAGGTTTCTCAGGAGACAGATCAGATGGTGGTATTCCCATCACTTTCAGAATTTTCCACAGTTTATTGTGATCCACACAGTCAAAGGCTTTGGCATAGTCAATAAAGCAGAAATAGATGTTTTTCTGGAACTCTCTTGCTTCTTTGATGATCCAGCGGATATTGGCAATTTGATCTCTGGTTCCTCTGCCTTTTCTAAAACCAGCTTGAACATCTGGAAGTTCACGGTTCATGTATTGCTGAAGCCTGGCTTGGAGAATTTTGAGCATTATTTTACTAGCATGTGAGATGAGTGCAATTGTGTGGTAGTTTGAGCATTCTTTGGCATTGCCTTTCTTTGGGATTGGAACGAAAACTGACCTTTTCCAGTCCTATGGCCACTGCTGAGTTTTCCAAATTTGCTGGCATATTGACTGCAGCACTTTCACAGCATCATCTTTCAGGATTTGAAATAGCTCAACTGGAATTCCATCACCTCCACTAGCTTTGTTCGTAGTGATGCTTTCTAAGGCCCACTTGACTTCACATTCCAGGATGTCTGGCTCTAGGTGAGTGATCACACCGTTGTGATTATCTGGGTCGTGAAGATAT
The DNA here is from genome assembly GCA_024291935.2 of Okapia johnstoni. NCBI lineage: Eukaryota > Metazoa > Chordata > Mammalia > Artiodactyla > Giraffidae > Okapia > Okapia johnstoni. The sequence goes on along the minus strand of CM044316.1, from coordinate 6,921,952 downwards.
TTTCTGTACAGTTCTTCTGTGTATTCTTGCCACCTCTTCTTAATATCGTCTGCTTCTGTTAGGTCCATGTCATTTCTGTCCTTTATCGAGATGGTTGGATGGCATCACTGACTCGATGGACATGGGTTTGGGTAAACTCTGGGAGTTGGTGATGGACAGGGAGGCCTGGCGTGCTGCAATTCATGGGGTCACAAAGAGTCGGACACGACTGAGCAACTGAACTGAACTGAACTGACCTGCAGGGGATCTTCCTGACCCAGGGACTGAACCTGAGTCTCTTGTGCCTCCTGCACTGGCAGGCAGATTCTTTACTACTGCACCACCTCCTATAGAAGTGGGACAATGACAGTGACTACAGTAATCATGTAAATTCATCACATATTTTTTTGAGCATCTGCTGTGAGCCAGGGAGTGTTTGAGTCCTTGCATTGCTGACATTCTGGTGGTGGTGGTAGTGGGGGAAACAGATGACAGATGACAAACAAGCAAATAAATAAGTAAATTCACACAGCCTTAGAGGTCACTGGATGGATTTTGAGTTCCATTGTGACAGAATGGGGAGCCATGGAGGGTTCTGAGCAAAAGAGGGACAAGATTTGTTTTACAGGGACTTCCATGGTGGTCTAGTGGCTCAGACTACTCCATGCTCCTAATGGAGGGACACGGGTTTGATCCCTGGTCAGGGAACAACTAAGAGTTCACAGGTTGCAACTAGAGTTTCCACATGCCACAAAACAGAAGTTTGAAGATTCCACGTGCTGCAACTAAGACCCGGAGCAGCCAAATAAATAAACAAATATTAAAAAAATGTTATCTGACAGTTGTGGGTTGCTATGTTGAGTAGAGACTGTGGCGAGATGGGATGAGGGAAATCAGATTGGTTGCTGCGGGGTGGGGGTGGTGGTGGTGGTGGTGGTGGTGGTGATGGTGAGATGATGGTGGCTCTGCCCAAGCTGGGGGCTGTAGAGGTGACTAGTGCGGCTGGATTATGATGAGAAATGATTGTTTCATGATGGTCATACTGGCAGGTCTGCAGATAAATGGAATGTGGGGTTTGGGAGAATGGGACAATACCAGGTTTGAGTCTGTGGTGGTCCAGTCGCTAAGTTGTGTCCAACTCTCTGCGACCCCGTGCACTGTAGCCCACCAGGCTCTTCTGTCCATGGAATTTTCTAGGCAAGAACACTGGAGTGGGTTGCCATTTTCTTCTCCAGGGGATCTTCCAGACCCAGGAATCGAACCCGGGTGTCCTGCATTGCAGGCGGATTCCTGCATTGCAGGTGGATTCTTTACCAACTGAGCTATGAGGGAAGACCAGGTTTGGGTCTGAGCACCTGGAAAGATGGAAATGCAATCAATTGAGATGGAGGGTCCCAAATGGAGTGTTTTTTTTGGCCGGGGGGATGGGGGAGGTGGTTTGAGATCAGCATGTTTGTTTGGGTGGGGGTAGTTGGAGAAGTCAACCTGGCAGTTGGATAGATGGGTTCTAAATTTGGATGAGTCCAGGGCTGGTGATGTACATCTGGGGAGGCACAGTGTTTGGATGTTGTTTAAAAAGCCTCAGGGCTAGGAGGGATCTCTTGGTGTGTGTGTGTGCCTGTGTGCACGTGTACACACTGGCGAGCTTGTGAGTACACGAAGGAGGGGCTCAAGGACCAAGCCCCTGGTGTCTCCAAATTAATAATGAGGTATAAATCGATTGAATACTTCTTGTGTGCCCTTCCCAGATATTTTCACTTAATTCTCAAGGGTGCCTGCCAAGCAGGAGACGCGGGTTGGATCCCTGGGTCGGAAAGATTCCCCTAGAGGAGGAAACTGCAACCCACTCCAGTATTCTTGCCTGGGAAATTCCATGGACAGAGGAGCCTGGCGGACTACAATCCATGGGGTCACAAAAGAGTCGCAGGCGACTTAGCAACTGAGCACATTCGCACGGTCTCGTTTCACGGAGGTGGAAACTTGAGTTCCCCAGAATGAAATGACTCACCGCGAATCATACAACGATGTCCTTGGGACCTTAGAGGGGGCCCGGAGTCGTTTTCTACCCCATGCTTCGGGCTCCTTGTCCTGGCGGGGTCTCTAGCCCCTCTTTGCCTGGAAAGGAGTGTGCTAGGGAATGGGGTGGGGTTGGGGGCATGGAGGAGTGGAGGCAAACCTGGGAAGCCGATCCTGGGGCGCCCTCAGGTGGCGTAAAGTGGGGTCGTCGATCGGAATCCCGTGTCAGAGGCTACTCGCGGTCTAAGTGGGCAACTTGCGATTCCGGGCCCTGTAGGCGCCGCTTGGCTTTGATGATGCTCCGTCTTCTACATCCTTGTTCAGGCTGAGGGTCTCCAGGCGCATACAATTCCCTAAATATCGCAAGGGCATCTTTCGCCCCTCCCTTTCCCTGGCAACCTTGTCGTCCACCAGCAAAAATAACTTGGCCTTGGGAGGCAAGAGGTTTGGTTCAAACCCCGGCTCTGCCCCCTCCTAGCGATGGGCTTCGGCGCATGACTGCCCCTCTCTGCTGCTCTGTTCTCCCTTATCGTGTGGATTTTACAGGATCATCATCCTTGTAATTAATGCAGATTGACTTTCCGCTAAAGGCTGTGGATGGTGAATGAAAGAGACAAGGAGGAGGGGAAAGAGACAAGGTGCCTGAGACGCAGGTGCACCCATGTGTGTGAGTCTTAAGGCCTGGTGCTGTCACTAGTTGCTTTTAGATCTCTTTCCTCTCCTGAGTGTGTCGGACGCTCCCTCTGCTGGACTTTCCGGGAACAACAGGCTCGAAGGCGTCTGGTCGCCACTAGTTTAGTGTGTGAGCGACAGCGCACGCGAGGTCGTGTGTGACTTGGTATGTTAGGGTTCATTTGAGTGAATATGTGAGCATCCATGTGACTGTGTGCAAGTATGTGAGTGTGTGTACGTGTGTAAGAGTCAAAATGTGTGCACAGTGTGTGATTGTGTGCTGTGTGAGATTGTGGGTGCATGCATCCGTGTGTGCATATGTGTGGATGGGTGTGTTGGGAAGAGCAAAGAGGAGAATTGCACTCACTGAATGAATGCAACTGTTCACATCAGACTGGGCTTATTGCAGGAGCTGCTGTCCAAACTTCCCTCAGGCAGGACATTCTGGAGAAATAATGCCTTTGGAAGCAGCCCTAGCTAGGTGAGACTGGAAGGTGGGGGGTACATGTTCTCTGCTGCCTCCCAGAGGGACTGAGCCCCAGGTACTCATAGTGTAAGCTTCCTTGATAAAGCATCCTTTACCTGCTGCCTTCTCTTTTCTGTCTCACTTCCCCATTGTCTTACTGGCATTTTCTAGAATCACCTCCTAAAGAAACAACTTACAGTTGAATTTTTGTCTCAGGGTCACTTCCAAATAAAGTATTTTCACTTGAATCTTTACATCAGTGTTAAATTCTGGAGAACCCAAACTAAGACATATATATGGGTTTGCTTCTCTAATTCCCATGTGAGTGTTAGTTGCTCACTCGTGTCCGACTCTTTGGGACCCCATGGACTGTAGCCCACCAGGCTCCTCTGTCCTTGGGATTCTCCAGGCAAGGATACTGGAGTGGGTTGCCATTCCTTTCAACAGGGGATCTTCCTGATCCAGAAATCGAACCTGAATCTCCCTCAATGCAGGTGGAGTCTTTACCATCTGTAGACCTAATCTTATGCCTCTTTTTACCAAGAAGGAAGTGAGGCTTAGCGAAGGCAAGTCCCTTGTTCAAGGTCACACAGCTGGAGATCAGGCAAAGGTAGGCATTGACCATGCACTGTCTGATCCCAAGCCCAGTGCTTTCTCCCCTCTGGGAGTCCCCTCCTTGATAAAGGCTCAGGGAATAAATGGGGCGAGGGTTGTAAACAGCCGGTAAGTCACTGATGTGTGTACGGAATGGACCCAAAGCTCTTGCCCTGTGCTCATGTCCTCATTCTGTCGTAAAATAAGACGAATAATGACAAACACCATGCTTGGTGGTGACTGTGAGTCAAGGAACACTGTTGTAAGCGCTTTATTATTTATCTCCTCTCTCCTTCTCCCTCTCTCCCCCTTCCTTTCTCTCCAAGTATTACATGGGAAACATTTTCACTCTGTTCCTGCTCCCCAACCACCAGCCCCGCAGTGTGGTGTGATTTCTTTTTCGTTTTACAAAACTGCATATAAGAGCATTTTCAATGTACAAATTTGTGCACACATAACTATTTTCTGAGGATTCTAAACATGTTGGGAATTATATCTGTTTGTTAACTTTTATTGTATAATAAACCTCTAGGAAGTTTAGTAACTTAAAATGATAAACTTTAGCTCCTTGGCAAACTTAAAAAACATCTTCTCAGCAACACCTAGATAAGTGTTTAGTAACTGGGGCCTATACTTTGGCCACCTGATGCAAAGAGCTGACTCACTGGAAAAGACCCTACTGCTGGGAAAGACTGAAGGCAGGAGGAGAAGAGGGTGGCAGAGGATGAGATGGTTGGATGGCATCACCGACTCAATGGACTTGAATCTGAGCAAGCCCTGGGAGATGGTGAGGGACAGGATGCAGGACCAGCGTGCTGCAGTCCACGGGGTCGCAAAGAGTCAGACACGACTTAGTGACTGAATAACAACAACAACTGGCCTAGTCTAGCTGACACACAAAAGAAAATCATCATAATCTCTTAAGGGGAGGGATGGCAAAGAGTTTACTGCTATCTTTAATTTACTACTTGGGGAGTTAGAAGGGGACAAATGATCTCTTTTTATAGCATTAGACTTCCCAAGGGTCATTTCTCCAAGCCTCCCTTCTGTGACTTGGGGTGGTCCTTGGTGGTCAGGCTAGTTTTTGTGAACAATTATTACCCAGTAAGCAGACGGGGCAAATGATGATGATGAAGAGGAGGAGGAGGAAGGGGAGGAGGAGGGATGTGGGGAGGAAGGAGACTATTCATGATTATATTGCCAACAATAATACGCCCTAGTGGCTTTTCCTAACTGCGTGTGTTCTCTGTACTTTTCCGCAGTTTTCCTCCAGGCTTTCTGGCTCCCAAGCCAGTTTATTTGATCTGCCATGTGGGCCAGAAATCTCGCAGCTCTGCCATCTGGTTCTGCCTACAGTGTGGCCTCAGGGACCTGTTGGTTTTTGATCTCAAACCTGTTTCAGGGCTGAGAGTGTTGAGTCAGATTGCATCAGCTCCACTGTGGGTCTCCAGCATGGCTGGTTCCTGCTGCTCCCGCCAGCCCTGATTATTTTAGCCCATTTGAAGACAGAAGCAAGAATGAACATGTGTGTCCCATCCCGTGCCAGATCTTTATAGTCCTGGTATGGCTTCAGGGGTGGTTCTTATTCATGGCCCACTTTTCCATGTCATTCAGGTTTCTGCTCGAAAGCCACCTCTTCAGGGAGGCCCTCCCTGATTGCCCAGTCCAGAGCAGTGCTCTTGGTCACATTCTAGTGCATCTCACTCTGTTAATTTCCCTAATTCCTGCCGCCATCCAACTTGGTCTTATTTCCTGTTGACTTCCTCCACTAGATGTGAGCTCAGTGATCCAGAGACCTTGTCTGTCTTGTTCATCCCATGTGCTGGGTCCCAGCCCTGTGCCTGGTATAGAGTGGATGGGAAAGTACAGCTTGTTGTTGAGGAATGAGCCACCTGGGAGATATAAATCCTCTCTTCAACTGCAGAGGAGGACATGAAGATTAGAGAGGGCAGTTGACGTGCTCAAGGTCACAGCCAGCGAGTAGCAGAGCTGAGATTTGAACTCAGTCAGTTCTTCTGAGTCTGGAACTTGTTCCTTTCTAATAGCTGAGGGAGGAGAGGTGAAATGCCAGCCAGCAGGCAGCCTGCAAGCTTGTTCTAGAGAGACTCCAGGCTGGTTCTTGAGAGGTGTGTCTTTATTATGACAACAAATAAAAACTCCTCATCTGTTTTGTGTGGCCAGCTATGTGCCTTTCACTATGCTCAATCCTTATTTCTTTTTAAAATTGTGTTTCAGTGATAAAAGTTCTAGCAGCTCAATGTGGGCGAAAAATTCATTCTAGACTCCAATTTACTTCCCTCAGTTCCCCTGTGTTGTGTGGATTCTTCTGGATTTTTTCAACGCATATACAAACATGTGCACACATACACACACATTCACAGGTTTTGTTTATAATCTCACCTTTGCTCTGTGCTCAGTTGTGTTTGACTCTTAGCAACCCCGTGGACCATAGTCTGCCAGGCTCCCCTGTCCACCGAATTCTCCAGGCAAGAATACCAGAGTGGGTTGCTATTTTCTTCTCCAAGAGATCTTCCCAACCAAGGGATTGAACACTTGCCTCCTGCGTCTCCTGCATTGGCAAGTGGATTCTTAATCACTGTGCCTCCTGAAAACTGTTTTGAAACATACTTCCTCCTATTCTTTCTGCCTGTGTCTAATGGGATGCTTGCAACTCCCTGTGAGGTTCTATCAACCCATTTAACAGATGTGAAAAGTGAGGTTCAGAGGGGTGATGGACTGTGCCAGTGGCTGGTGATTCCAAGCAACCACCACAGCTGGTCTGGCACAGGCTTGCCCACTGCCTGGCTCTGGATGGGGGTGGAAGGACCCCTGGCAAAGGGACAGAGGGAGAGTGGCTCCTTTCTTCAACAATGGCTGGGGGATATTCCATAAGCCAGGCTTGTGTGATTTGGCAGCTGAGATGTTCTTTGATGAGAAACCATTGGAGACGCTCCAGTTTCCTCAGGCACAGAACAGAAGAGCCCCATCTGAGGCTTCCTGTCCCCCTGTGCTGGATCCCTTTATTCTCCTACCATCTGATCCAGGAAGCCGGGTGATGGATCCTGCCCCTCCTGTAGCCCCTAGGCCTGCTGGGGTTCTTGGCCATGTGGTGAAGCAGTCTTTAACACCGGCTTCTGGACAGAATGCTGGGCCAAAATTTTCATCTTGGCTGGTTCCCCCAAGGACTTGGCAACTGCCATCACAGTGTGGGTACTGAAAGGACAAGGACAGGCTTGCTTGTGCCTACTGCTTGGCACTTCACTCTGTGATTGTGGGGCCCTTTTAACCACTCAGTCCACTCCTGCTCTTCATCTGGGTACCACTCAGAGGTCACCTCCTCCTGGAAGCCCTCGTGTCCCTATCACTGTCTGGTAATTCTTGATCATTTATCTAATCATTGCCCTTCTCTCCCTTAGAGGAGTCCTTTGACAGAAGAGACAATGTCTGCTGTGCTTATAGCTATATCCTAGCCTCTAGAATTATGCTTAGAACATAGTAGACACTCAGTAAATACACAGCCACCCAGGCCGGCAAGGACAGATTTTTCTCCTGATTTTACAGATTAAAAAAAGTGAGAGACAGACGGGGTACAGTTCCCTGACATATATTGCAGAGCCTGACTTAGGTCTCTTAAAGCAGTGACCCTCAAACTTTAACAAGCACAAGCATCCCTGGAATCTGGTTAAAACATAAATTCTGATTAGGTAAGTACAATCCTATAGTAATGATCTGTCACTGTGTAATGAACACCCCCAAAATACTTTTTCTAATTATTTAAATGTTGTTTTGGGGTGTAGCCAGTTAACAATGGTGCGATAGTTTCAGATAGACAGCTAAGGGATTCAGTCAGGCATCTACATATATCCATTCTCCCCCAAACTCCCCTCCCATCCAGGCTTCCACATAACACTGAACAGTTCTCTGTAGGTCCATTTGGTTATCTGTGGCTCAGCTGGTAAAGAATCCACCTGCAATGTGAGACATGGGTTCGATCCCTGGGTTGGGAAGATCCCCTGGAGAAGGGAAAGGCTACCCACTCCAGCATTCTGGCTTGGAGAATTCCATGGACTGTATAGTTCGTGGGGTCACAGAGTCAGACACAACTGAGTGACTTTCACTTTCACTTCACTTTTAAATATAGCAGTGTGTACGTGTCCATCCCAAACTCCCTTACTATCCCTCCCCCTCGTCCTCACTGATCCCTCCCTCCGGCAACTATAAATGTATTCTCTGAGTCTGTGAGTCTCTTTCAGCTTTGTAAGTAGGTTCATTTGTATCATCTCTTTTTAGATTCCACATGTAAGGGATGTCATATGACATTTGTCCTTCTCTGTCTGATTTACTTCACTCAATATGACAGTCTCTAGGTCCATCCATGTTGCTGCAAATGGCATTATGTTGTTCTTTTTAATGAGCCCCCAAATCTTCGTGGCTTAAAACAATGGCGACTTTATTTTCTCTTATGATTCTGCATGTCAACTGGGAACCCTGTGATGTCGCCCAAGGCTGTGACATCAGCTGGTTGGACCATACAGATGGCTCCCTCTTGTGGCCGGCAGGTGACACTGAATGTCGGCTGGGAGATAATCCAAGGCTGCTGATCAGAGCTTCTCCACCAGGCTTGGGCTTGTCTATCGCATGGTGACTGAGTTCCAAGGGACTGTGTTTCAAGAATAGCACGCAGGGCTTCCCTGGTGGCTCAGTGGTACAGAATCTGCCTGCTAGTGTAGTAGACATGGGTTTGATCCCTGGTGTGGAAAGATCACACATGCTGAGGAGCAACTAAGCCCCTGTACCCCAACTACTGAGCCTATGCTCTAGAGCCTGGGAGCCACAACAAGAGAAGCCCCATTGCAATATAAGCCCCCACACCATAACTAGAGAGTATCCTCTACGAGAGAAAAGCCCATGCAGCAATGAAGACCCAGCACAGCCCAAAATAATAAATAAATAAAATTATATACATTAAAAAAAAAAACTTGTAAATTTAAGCTGCCAAACCAGTCTAAGGCCCATAACTGGCATGGTACCACCTGATCACACAATGTTAGTTAAACAGTGTCAGGCCCGATTCAAGGAGAAGACAAATTAACTCCTCCTCTCACTGGGGACAATGGCAGAAATTTTATGGCCATCATCTTTGTGTGTTAGAGCCCAAAGTTCTGAATTTCCTAGATGTTGCTGGTATTACCAGTGCTGCTGGTCTGGGGACCCCATTTTGGGTGGCCAGGTTTTACAGCTCGTAGCTATAAAGGTCCCTTTCTTCCTTAAACTTGAATGAATTCCGAATATATGCCCAAGTTCACTTTCACTAGTGCTGTCTTGTTGAATTACTCCTCTGTGTGGCTGGGGAGAGTTATCGCACCTCTCTGGACCCCTGTTTCCTCTTCTTTCTTCCTGCTCCTCCCCACCCCTTTCTGGCTAGCCCTGCTGCTTCTCACCTGCTCCCACCCTCCTCCTGGCTCTTTTCTGGATGTAACTGTCAGTGGCTGGATCCACCTCAGCAGAGAAGAGTCTAGGACAGTGCATCCAAACTAGCTGGGGGCTCCAGGCTTCCCAGGTGGCTCAGTGGTAAAGACTCTGCCTGCCAGTGTAGAAGATGCATGTTCGATCCCTGCATTGGGAAGATCCCTTGGAGGAGGGCATGGCAACCCATTCCAGTATCCTTGCTTGGAGAATCCCATGGACAGAAGAGCCTGGCTGGCTGCATGGTCCATGGGGTTGCAAAGAGTTGGACATGACTTAGCGACTAAACAACAAGGACCAGGCACCTGAAGCCAGAGGAAGCCTCCTGAACCCTCCCGAAGCCGGATCAGGTAGACCTGGAAGAAGCAGGGGGTAGCAGAGGTGGTAAAGGAAATTTGGGCATCTCTCCAGCTTTCTGACGGAGAAGGCAATGGCAACCCACTCCAGTACTTTTGCCTGGAGAATCCCATGGACGGAGGAGCCTGGTGGGCTGCAGTCCATGGGGTCGTGAAGAGTCGGACGTGACTGAGCAACTTCACTTTCACTTTTCACTTTCATGCATTGGAGAAGGAAATGGTAACCCACTTCATTGTTCTTGCCTGGAGAATTCCAGGGATGGTGGAGCCTGGTAGGCTGCCATCTATGGGGTCGCACAGAGTCGGACACGACTGATGCGACTTAGCAGCAGCAGCTAGCTTTCTGAGATGCAGGAAGAATGTCTGTCTGAGCTTCTTTCATTCAGCAGCTGCATTCTTCAAACCCACCCTCATCTTTTAGCCTGAACATGAGGAGAGCTCACGGGGGGCTGAGACCAAATTTGGGAATGGGATCTGGAAGAATTTGTTTCCCCTTTAACGCTTACATCCCATGTCCCAGAAGGGAAGGCTGAGCTCAGAGAAAGTGAAGATGTTAGTCACTCAGTTGTGTCCGACTCTGTAACCCCAGGACTGTAGCCCGCCAGGCTCCTCTGTCCATGGGATTCTACAGGCAAGAATACTGGAGTGGGTTGCCACGTCCACCTCCAGGGGATCTTCCTGACCCAGGCATTGAACCTGGGTCTCCTGCATTACAGGCAGATTCTTTACCATCTGAGCCACCAGGGAAGCCCAGAGAAAGTGGGCACAAACCACAGTGAGAGTGAGGCTCCCCACTCGGGATCTCCCTGCTCTGCCCTCCCTGTGTGAACCCTGCTCTCTATGAGTGCTTTGCAAGCCTTACACCTCATGCTTCCAGATGCTCTCTTCCGACTGAGTCCTTTTTCCTTTGAATCTAATGTGGGTAATTCCCAGTCAGGCTGGATTCTCTGTTGCTGCTCCCCGCAGTCATGGCTCAACACACACCCTGGGCTGTTCAGAGGAAGGACTTGAATTCCTGCCAGGCTCTGTGCCCCAAAGGGCAGAGGCTTCAGATCTCCGAGCTTCCTGATTCTGTGCCGAAAAATGACGGTACGATGCCCTCCTGGCACATGCATGGAGAGCAGCTGCAGAGATGTTTTGGGACAAGGCTGGGCCAGGCCCTGCTTACCTGGCACCTGAAAGTTCATGCTTTGAGTACCACACCCTAGCCCTGGAAGGGCAAGGGTGGTTGTAAACTGGGGGGCCCAGAGTCACCTTTGCCCGCACCCCAACAAACCCACGTGGGAGGTGATGAGTCCTGAGAGTTCAGGATCTGCGCCATGTGACCCTGAGCCGGTCCCTCTGGCCAAACACCTCCGGTTTGAAGTCTTGGGCCGGATGCCAGGTTGGGGAGGAGGCATGCAGGGACTGGCTGTCAGCCAAGCCCAGCCTCCCCGCGGTTCAGAGGTTGGGCCAGAGGGAAAGAGACCTCCCAGAAGGAGGACGGAGGAAGTTGTGTGGGACAAGCCGCTCCTGACCGAAGGTGCTGGGCTGGTGTCGCTGGGGCCGAGGCTGTCTTTTTCTTTCTCTCTTCTCTCTCTTCCTTTCATTTCCCTTCCCTTTCTTTCCTTTCCTTTTCTTTTTTTCTTCCTTTTTCTCTCTCAGTCTCTCTTTCTCTCTCCCTCTTCCTCTGAATTTCTGTTTCTCCCTCCCCTCTCCCAGCCCCTGTCTGCCTGTCTCTGCGCCCTTCTTGCCCGTCCCCAGCACTCCCCATCCCTGCCCCTCACTCCCTTGCTCCTCTCCTTCTATCCGTCTCTGCCTCACAGCTCACCATCTCTGTCTCTTCCTTCATCCTCAGGATTCACCCTGCACCCCATTTGACCACAGGATGCTGGAGCTGAGCCTGTCCTGGCTGGGACTCGGGCCTGTGGCTGCCTCCCCATGGCTGCTGCTGCTGCTGGTCGGGGCCTCCTGGATCCTGGCCCGCGTCCTAGCCTGGATCTATGCCTTCTATGACAACTGCTGTCGCCTTCGATGTTTTCCACAGCCCCCCAGACGGAGCTGGTTTTGGGGTCACCTGGGCCTGGTGAGTGTGGGCAGCAGGACAGGTCTGGGGGATCAGGGTGGATAGACTTCCTAAGGGTCAGGAATGGGGCTCAGACAGCTGGGAGTCTGGGATTAGGCTGGGGTCTATGGTGGCACAGAATTGAGGGAAATCTCTTGCCTCACCTCCCACCCACCGGGTCCAGTCCTCTCTTCTCTGTCCGTGCTATGCTCCAATGCCTTCCTTCTTGTTCTTCTTCTTCTTCTTCTTTTAATTTACTTATTTCACTCATTGAATCTTAGTTGCGGCAAGCAGGATCTTCAATCTTCTTTGCTGTATGTGGGAGCTTTAATTGCAGATGCAGGATCTGGTTCCCTGACCAGGAATCGAACCTGGGCCTTCTGCACGGGGAGCATGGAGTCTTAGCTACTGGACCACCAGGGAAGTCCCCCCAGTGCCTTTCTTGTTCCCCAATGCCTTCCTCACCCCAAGCCTGTTTTGGGTCATGTTCCTGCTTGTCTTCCCCACATTTGTGCACATTTGAGGGGCTCTCAGGGTGAGCTGCAGAGAGCTGGGCCCCGTGGTATCCCCACAGACTGCATGGCTGGTCTTGAGGCCTCCTCAGAGCCACTGTCCAGGATCTGTTCCAGTTGGGCCTTGGGCCAGTGTCTACTCCTCTGTGGACTTCTGCTTCCCCATAGGAATTCACTGTGACCCCCAGCCCATCTTCCCCCCATGGGGTCAGAGGGATGTGTGGATAGTCTCTCCTTCTCTTCCTCAGGCACCTTCCTTTTCCTATCTTGCCTTCCACCCTCAAGACGCATCAGTGAGCCCTGTTGCCCAACTTGGATAAAAGTGAACCACTCTCTTTTTCAGAATCACTCTGCTCTAATGGTCAAACTTCCTGGAAGGAGGCTTCTGGCCCACCTCCTAGTCTTATCCTCAGAGGTCTTTCCTCTGCGTTGTCAGCCCCCTTTTGCCACAATCACACTTAGGATTTTGTCATCACCTGTAAGGGCGCCACCTCCAAAATCATTGATCTGAGGATTGCATTCTCTGATCACAACCCCTCTTCCTTCGAGGTTCTTTTTTCTTCATCTCCTATCCTAGATCCTGCCAGGATATTCAATCCCTTCTACACCCCAGTCCAATGGCTTCCTTTCCATCCTACTGCCTTGGATACCTCTAGCTTAGATTCTCATCCTTTGTACTTGGCCTGCAGTGTCTGGCCAATTGGGCTTTCCTTCATGACTCTTTGGATAAGTGCTAAACCCTCCAAGTACTCTGATCTCTTCTCCACAATTATGCTAGAGGTCACAAAACAGGACAAAGAGGTGACATGAACATCCCCACCTGCCCATTCCCAGTGGGCTTTCTTCTGAACAAAACCTCTGATCTACTGTCTCAGAGTTGTTTTCACTCACTGCCTCCATTTCTCTGTTTGCTTTCTCCTGCTCCAGTCTGGTCCCTACATCCATCTGGCATCTGCTTCCGCCAGATGGCTTGTGTCTCTAGGTCTCCACATCCCATCCCATCCCATCCCATCCATCCAGCCCCATCTCATCCAACTCCCAGCAGCTCTCTGAGCTTGTGGATCACCCTGTCCTCCTGAAACCTGCTTTTCCTCTTGATTCCAGGACACACCCTCCTCTGGTCTCTCCTCTACCTCCGCATGGCCCCTCTGTCTCCTCTTGGCTCATCCTTTGCTCCATCTTTCCATGTGAGGAACCCTCACCCCCAGCATTCTAGCCCTTTCTCCTTCTTCTGTTTCTTCTGAGGACATTTCCTCACCTAGGACTCTAACTCATAAGGCGACTGTCAGTCTCCTCCGTAAGTGAATTTCAAGTTCACATCTCTCTTGATTCCAAGGTTATCCAGCTCCTTCCTCCTCTTCTCATGTGAAGGGAGAGGGTCTCATAAACACCTCATTCTTTGGTCAGAATCTGAACTCATGGCTCCCTCCCCAATCCTGCCCCTGCCCTCAGTCTAGTCCATCCTTCTAGTTGTCCACATCCCATACTTTGGGGCCCCTGAGCCTGCTTGTTTCTCTCACCCATGCACCCAGTCCAAATGTGCTGCCTCCACAATCTGTCCTCAGTCTGTCCCCTCTCTGCATCTCCTATCACCCATGGCCCCATCCACCATCATTTTTCTCCAGGAATCCTTGCCAAGCCTACTCTCTGGTCTCCTCATTGCCACTGTCATCCCCTTCAACCTCTTTCTCTTTTTAGCCCTGGATAGACTTTTCTGAAATTCAGTTTAGGTCATGCCGTTTCTTGGCTGTTCAATGACTGCCTATCGCTCTGAAGATAAAGACTAAATGTTTCCAGGCTGGCACCCGCAGTTCTCCTTAGCCTTGTGCATGTCATGGTCACTCTGAGCTTCTGCTTTATCTCTTCAGTGAGCCAAGCTCTTCCCACTGCAGGGTTTTTGCTTGTGCTGCAGGAAGCACTCCCCTTCTTGTGTTTACCCCTGGATTCCTCCTTATCCTTCCATTTTTGGCTCAAGTATAACTATCTTCTCTAAGCTTCCTCTGACTCCCCCAGACTCTGATCTCTGACTTAGCCCCTTTGTTGTTGTTTTTCAGTCTCTAAGTCACGTCCAATTCTTTGCAACCCCATGGACTGCAGCACAGCAGGCTGCCCTGTCCTTCATTATCTCCTGGAGTTTGCTCAAACTAATGTCCATTTAGTCCATGATTCCATCTCATCCTCTGTTGACCCCTTCTCCTCCTGCCTTCAATCTTTCCCAGCATCAGGATCTTTTCCAATGAGCCAACTCTTCTCATCAGGTGGCCAAAGTATTGGAGCTTCAAAACTTCAGCATCAGTCCTTCCAATGAACATTCAGGGTTGATTTCCTTCAGGATTGACCAGTTTGATCTCCTTGCAGTCCAAAGGACTCTCAAGAGTCTTCTCCAACATGACAGTTCAAGAGCATCAGTTCTTTGGCACTCAACCTTCTTTATGGTCCAACTCTCCCATCCGTACTTGACTACTGGAAAAACCATAGCTTTGACTATATGGATCTTTGTTGGCAAAGTGATGTCTCTGCTTTTTAATATGCTGTCTAGATTTGTCATAGCTTTTCTTCCAAGGAGCAACTATCTTTTAATTTTATGACTGCAGTCATCATCTGCAGTGATTTTGGAGCCCAAGAAAATAGAATCTGTCACTGTTTCCATTTTTTCCATGTCTCTTTGCAATGAAGAGGTGGGACCAGAATTCATGATCTTAATTTTTTGAATGTTGAGTTTTAAGCCAGTTTTTTTCACTCTCTTCTTTTGCTCTAATCAAGAGGCTCTTTAGTTCCTCTCTGCTTTCTGCCATTAGGATAGTATCCTCTGTACATCTGGGGTTATTGATATTTCTCCAGGCAGTCTTGATTCCAGCTTGAGATTCATTCAGCCTGGCATTTCTCATGATATACTCTGCATGTAAGTTAAAAAAGCAGGGTGATAATATATAGCCTTGTTGTACTCCTTTCTCAATTTTGAACCAGTCTTTTGTTCATGTCTGGTTCTAACTGTTGCTTCTTGACCTGCACACAGGTTTCTCAGGAAACAGGTAAAGTGGTCTGGTATTCCCATATCTTTAAGAATTTTATACAGTTAGCTGAGATCCACACAGTCAAAAGCTTTAGTGTAGAGGCAGTAGTAGATGTTTTTCTAGAATCCTGTTGCTTTTTCTATGATCCAACTGATGTTGGCAATTTGATCTCTGGTTTCTCTGCCTTTTCTAAATCTAGCTTGTATATTTGGAAGTTCTCGGTTCATGTATTGTTGAAGCCTAACTTAAAGAATTTTGAGTATTACCTTGCTAGAATTTGAAATGAGCACACTTTTATGGACTTGGCCCTGCTTGTGGTTAAATAGTTAATTGTCCAGTTACTTATTTATTACCCATCTCTCACTCTACATGTTTGCTCTGGGGCAAACATGTTATATACAGTGGTCCAGCCTGTTTAACAAATGTTTGGTAATACAGTGGTGGAGGCCTGGGTAACTTGCCACCACTTCCCTTTTTCATCCAAGGCCAAAGGCACAAGTGTCCAGCTCCTCTCTCCTCCTCCCCCAGACCACCACCTCACAGAACAGTTTGTCCCAAGCACATTGTAAAGCTTTCTTGGGATTACAGGGCTTGTGAAATGTTGTTGCTGAACCATGAAAAGACGCCGGGATTCTTGGCCTCCGCAGGAGAATTCAATCTGGGGCCAGAGATGAGGCTTGATCACTCAGAGCTTTTGTGTAATAAAGTTTTATTAATGTATAGAGATAGAGAGAGCTTCTGACATAGACATCAGAAGGTGGCAGAAAGAATATGCCCCTGCTAGTTTTTAGCTGGATGTTATATAGTTACTAGCAGTTTGTTAATGAAAGAAAGGAATGTCTTAAAACTCAGAATGGCACCAGGCCCCTCATCCATAAGATGTATTTTGGGATAATCTTGGCACCAGAGGAGTCATCCTGGGCCATAAAATGATTGGCTGGAATCTTGTAGAAAGGCAGATTACCATGCAAATAGTTTCGTTTGCATAGATTAGAGGAACAATGTCTGAGTATAACATACTGGTTTGTCAAGTTGATTCTGAGCCATTAGGCAGAACCGACTTGAAGACAGAGTCTGGGGAAAATGCATAGTATATTAACATAGCTTAAGACAAACATTTCCATAAGAAAAATGCATTGGTAACTCAAGGTTTGAGAATGGTTAACTTCAGGTGGAACCAGGTGTCTTTATGGCAACACAGTATTTTAAGAAAAATCTACTTTTAAATTTGTATAGAGAAGGGAAAAAAAAATATATCACTAGTTTGTTTCCTCCTGTCGCTTAAGAGAGAGATAAAAAATGTCTGACACTTGCAGCCTATTTCCTCTGTTTGGAGACCCCTGGCCTTCCTGCCTGTTACCCTTTCACTTGGAATGTTCTCAGAGAGCCCTAGAGGCAGTGGGAATGCTACGAAGTTACCCTTCTGACTCCCTGTCCAAGGGCTTGGCTGTGAAGGCTGGTCTTAATCATGCTTTTCTCCTCCAATATCTTCTGCTGTGTGACTTTGGCTAAGTTCCTCTCCCTCTCTGAACTGAACTTATCAAATGCCTCAGGGTCATCAGGGAACAGAGTGTGTGTGTTCTCAGTCACTCAGTCATGTCCAACTCTTTGCGACCCCATGAACTATATATAGTCCACCAGGCTCCTCTGTCCATGGGATCCTCCAGGCAAGCATACTTGAGTGGGATCTTCGAGACCTAGGGATTGGACCTGTGTCTCCTGCATTTGCAAGTAGATTCTTTACCACTAGTGCCACTTAGGAAGTCCCCAGTGAGCAAGGAGCAGGTCACAAAGGTAAAAATGACTTATGTTCACCTGCCTGGAGCACCTGGGGGCTTGGATGGGGTATCCTGAAGGACTGAAGAGGGTGCCTCACCAGAAAGCAACTCTCCTTCTTCTTCTTTTGGAGGATATGGCTTCAGTTTCTTCATTTGTAATTGACATGATTTGTGGGTGTGTCCAGGAAGCAGGGTCTATCCCTGCTTCTTGGGAAGATCTTGGGGTGGGAAGATCACTGGGAGAAGGGAATGACAGCCCACTCTAGAATTCTTGCCTGGAAAATTCTATGGGGAGAAGAGTCTGGTGGGCTATAGTCCATGAGATTATAAAGAGTTGGACACCACTGAGAGACTAAAGAACAATAGTAGCAGCATGGGAGTGTCCATAGGTTCAGGAAAGAGATAGATAGCTAGGATGTACTGTGAGAAATAGATGGACAGGCTGTACCAGATAGATGTCTGTATCTAGATAGATATTTGGTTGGCTAAAATGTTCATTCAAGTCTTCCATAAGATGTTATGGAAAACCTGAATGCACTTCTTTGCCAACCCAGTAGCTAGCTAGCTAGACAGACAGAAAGGATGCACTATGCATAGAGCTTTGTCAGCAGAAGGGGCTCAGAGGTGAGAAGGGCTGTCTTGATTGATGCGCAGAGTTAACCTGTGTCCCTTGGGGTCAGCCATGGCTGGAAAGTCCCAGGACTGTAGATCCTTAACCATGGAAGGAGTTTGAGGCTATGTGGATGGGCCAGAACGTGAAAGGATGTGGATTCAAAACCCAGGGACAAGTCCTGAATCCACCCTGCTACTGACAAACCTCCTCCATAGGGATCTTCTCCTGTTTCCACCCCTGGGGCTGGCACCACTCCCAGGATGAGAAAAATCCATTTCTTTGAGATAAGGTCATCTTCCCTATAGGCAGAGAATGTCCTCTCCCTGTGCCCTGGGATGCCCCCTTGGGACTTGGAGAGCCTCCATGTCCCTCCCATCTCTGGCACAAAGAAGCAGGGGAAGCAAAGATTCCCTCCATCTGTGCAGGTTCCCACACAGTTCACTGCAGCAGCTTCTTCTGGGGGAATGATGGCTATTGCCTTGCTTGCAGGTCCTCCCAACAGTGCAGGACTTGAGGGACGTCACTCCACTTCACTCACCTGCCCCCAGGGACTTACAATCTGGCTGGGCTCCATCATCTTCCTCATCATTTTCTGCCACCATGACATTACCTGATCTGTCACCAACACCACAGGTGTCCACCTGGGACAGGTGGTAGTGGGTGCCATGGTAGTTTCTGAGGGCTGTGAGCCCCTCACTGGCAAACTTCTGTTCATTTCCCACAGGTTCCAGGGCCCCTCCTGCTCTTGGGCACCCTTGGTCATCTTTTCTCCCCCCCTTTCATTTATTTGCCAACCCCATTCTGGTGTTCTGAACATTGCTTGGGGATCCTTGCAGAGACTGAGCTCCGGGCTCTGCTATGGAGGACCCTCCAATCTTGGTCACACAGGATTAGAGATACCCCTGATCCTGTGTGGTCTGGGTGTGTCTGAGGGAGAGACATGGGCGGGGGGAGCCCAGATAAGAAGCAGGGCTTTTGCCATTGGGGCAGGCTGGAGGACTTCTTGGAGGAAAAGTTGTTGAAACAATTAATAGGCATGTTTTTTTAAGCAAAGAAGTGAGAGTATATTCTGTGGAGAGGACTAGTGCACCCAAAGGCCTGGAAATGAAAGAGTGAGCACCTGGCTTTTGAGCCTTAGGGAGGGGTTTAGGGCAGCTAGAGTGATGCAGTGAGAGAGAAAAGGTGGAGAGGAGAGTAGGGAGACAGGGGCTTTGAGACCAGGTAGGGGCAGGGGGTTGATTCTGAGAGCAGTGGGGAGCCATGGAAGGTGTGGAGATGAGGAGAAACAGGGATGGGGAGTTGGAGAGATGGACAGAGAAATAGGGGCAGCAAAAGAGAGATACAGAGAAAGAGTGAGGGAGAGAGACTGAGAGAATGACACGGAGAGACATAAATGGAGCAAAAGAAAATACGTAAACACAGATACAAACATATCTATCTTCTACCTATTTATCAATCCATCTACCCACTTTCTATCACATCTGTCATATCTGCTTATTTATCTATATATTTTCCATCTATCCATACATCCGTCATCTATCAGTTCACCTACCATCTATCTATACCTATCCATCTATCATTTATCCAATCATCATCTAGTCATCCATCCATCCATCTTTCTATCCATCCATCTATCCACCCATCATCTAATGATTAGTGGATTAGTAGATTATCTATCCATCCATCCATCTACCCATTATCTCCTCCCATCTCTCTCCCCTGCCCTCTTTCTCTCTCTCCCCCACCACTCCCTCCTCTCTCTCAGTCAAAATACAGAGATGAAGAGAATAAGGGGACAGAGAGAGGCACATAGAGAGACACGAAAAAAGACGGAGACCGACAGAGAAAAGCTGACTCAGATGGAGAGAGTATAGATCAACAATCCAGGTAGACGAGGATAAGGGGGTGAGAGGGTGTGGTGGGTAGGGGGATGAAGTGGGAGGGTGTAGCTTCTGGCACCTCCTGCCAAGCCCGGCCTCAACCCCACCTGTTCCCAGGCACAGAGCAATGAGGAGGGCATGCGACTGGTAGAGGAGCTGGGCCACTGCTTCCGCGACGTCCACCTCTGGTGGATGGGGCCTTTCTTTCCCATCCTGCGGCTTGTCCACCCTGACTTCGTTGCCCCTCTGCTCCAGGCCTCAGGTATCTCTCCCAGGAGTACCTCCTTCCAGCCTCTTCCCTGGCCCCTGCTCCCAAGCCCTTCCCACTCCTGGACAGACCAGTTTGAGCAGGAGAATGGACAGCATTGACAGAGACCTGCTGTGTGACTCTGGGAAAGTCTCCAGTTCTCTCTGGTTGCCAAAGTCTTTTTTCAGTTTTGAGTGGTGGAAAATCAACACTGTTGGTCCACCATGTCAGATGTTCCAGGAGAGGTCAGAGAGTGCTGGGGCAAGCATGGTGTCCTTGTGCCTAAAGGTGCATTTTGCAGAGTGCTGTGCTGTGCTTGGGTATTTAGGACATGCTGGACCATGTAGGAGCCATTTCAAGGTGTGCTGGAATGTGTTGTGTCACATTGGGGTGTGTCTAAGCACATAGGGTTGTGTCGATGGGGTCCACTCTGTGCTGAAGCCTGGTCTGGTCCCCCTCTGCCTCCCCCCCACCTCCTACCTCCTCCCAGCTTCCTCTACTCTTGGCCCCATTCCTGCTATGCTGGGCTTGGAGGAGAAATTCAGACTGCTTCCTGGGAGCTTCCAGCCCCCACCAAAAGTTATTCCTTCCCCCCAATCCACCATGGCCCCTGATGTTCTATTTCTTGTGTCAGCCACCATCATACCCAAGGATATGTTTTTCTACAGCTTCTTGAAGCCCTGGCTGGGTGAGTAACTGTGAGTGAAGGGGATGATCTTGGGGGCCCAGGGAAAGGTTCCTTTGCCCACTCCTTGTGGCTGTCTCTGCTAGGGGATGGGCTCCTGCTGAGTGCTGGTGACAAGTGGAGCAGCCACCGTCGCCTGCTGACACCTGCCTTCCACTTCGAGATTTTGAAGCCATATATGAAGATTTTCAACAAGAGCACAGACATCATGCATGTGAGTCCCTTAAACCCAGGCCCCAGCTGGAGCCTTGGGAAAGGGGGAATGGACTCAAACACATATGATCTGGAATCCTAGTTCAGCTGAATGGCTTTGGGGGGTCACTGATATTCCTCTCTAAGCCTCAGTTTCCTCATCTGTAAAACTGGGATGAAAGTGAAAGTGAAATTCTCTCAGTTGTGTCCTACTCTTTGCGACCGCACGGACTATACAGTCCATGGAATTCTCCAGGCCAGAATACTGGAGTAAGTAGCCTTTCCCTTCTCCAAGGGATCTTCCCAACCCAGGGATTGAACCCAGGTCTCCCACATTGAAGGCGGATTCTTTGCCAGCTGAGCCACTAGGGAAGCCCAAGAATACTGAAGTGGGTAGTCTATCCCTTCTCCAGGGGATCTTCCCAACCCAGGAATTGAACTGGGGTCTTTTGCATTGCAGGCAGATTCTTTACCATTTGAGCTACCCCTTTTTAAAGATTGTGATGCTGGGAAAGATTGAAGGCAAAAGGAGATAAAGGTGGCAGAGGATGAGATGGTTAGATAGCATCACCGAGTCAATGGACATGAATTTGAGCAAACTCCAGAAGGTAGTGAAGGACAGGGAATCCTGGCTTAGTGCAGTCCATGGGGTTGCAAAGAGTCAGATACGACTTAGCAACTGAACAGCAACAAAAGGGTGATCAAGATGACATAATGGAATCAGGTTCTGTCGGCTGGTTTAGGATAGCCTTGGTGGGACAGTGGACTCCTGTATTTGTCTCTCATCTTCTGGTAGCTCTCATCATCTGACCTTGACTGCATGGTGGAGACTGGGCTCCAAGAGAATGAGCAGAAACATGCAATATCTCTTGAAACCTAGTTTGGGAACTAGCACACCACCTCCTGTTAACTGAAGCAAGTCCCAGCTCAGTCCAGATTCAACAGGTGGAGAAAGAGGCTGCACCTCTTAATGAAAGAGCTGTGAAATCTCATTGCAAAGGGTGAAGTTAAAGGGAAGGATGAAGAAATGGGGACCCATTTGCAGTTGTCTTTCACTATGATAGTGATGAAGATGATGATATAGTTAAAAGTTATTTAACACTTATTGTATATCAGAAGGGCCTTCCTTGGTGGCTCAGAGGGTAAACAGTCTGCCTGCAATGCGGGAGGCATGGGTTCGATCCCTGGGTCAGGAAGATCCCCTGGAGAAGGAAATGGAACAGTGAGCCAGGTCCATGGCATGTGCTGTCTAATTTATTTTCACAATTCTATGAGGTAGAGATGATTATAATTGCCATTTTAAGGATAATGAAATGGGAAGTTAGAGAGGTTAGGGAGATTGCCCAAGATAGCTCATTAGTAAGTGAGCTATGTGTAGTGAAGCAGATATTCTAACTTGGTTTGTGCAACGCCAATGCAGGTCATCTTTGTAGTTCAGTGGCTAAGTTGGGTCCGACTCTTTGCAACGTCATGGGTTGCAGCACACCAAGCTGTCCTGTCCTTTACTATCTCCTGGAGTTTGCTCAAACTCATGTCCATTGAGTCAGTGAAGCCATCCTACCACCTTATCCTCTGTCAACCCCTTCTCCTGTTGCCCACAATCTCTCCCAGCATCAGGGTCTCTTCCAATGAATCAGCTATTCACATCAGGTGGCCAAAGTATTGGAGCTTCAGCTTCAGCAGCAGTCCTTCCAATAAATATTCAGGTTGATTTCTTTTAAGACTGATGAGTTTGATCTCCTTGCAGTCTAAGGGGCTCTCAAGAGTCTTCTCCAGCACCACAGTTTGAAAGCATTAGTTCTTCAGCCCTCAGACTTCTTTATGGTCCAATTCTCAAATTTGTACATGACTACTTGAGAAACCTGTATGCAGGTCAGGAAGCAACAGCTAGAACTGGACATGGGACAACAGACTGGTTCCAAATAGGAAAAGGAGTACGTCAAGGCTGTATATTGTCACCCTGCTTATTTAACTTATATGCAGAGTACATCATGAGAAACGCTGGGCTGGATGAAGCACAGGCTGGAATCAAGATTGCCGGGAGAAATATCAATAACCTCAGATATGCAGATGATACCACCCTTATGGCAGAAAGTGAAGAAGAACTAAAGAGCCTCTTGATGAAATTGAAAGAGGAGAGTGAAAAAGTTGGCTTAAAGCTCAACATTCAGAAAACTAAGATCATGGCATCTGGTCCCATCACTTGGCAAATAGATGGGGAAACAGTGGAAACAGTGAGAGACTTTATTTTTGGGGGCTCCAAAATCACTGCAGATGGTGATTGAAGCCATGAAATTAAAAGACACTTACTTCTTGGAAGGAAGGTTATGACTGACCTAGACAGCATATTAAAAAGCAGAGACATTACTTTGCCAACAAAGGTCCATCTAGTCAAGGCTATGGTTTTTCCAGTAGTCATGTATGGATGTGAGAGTTGGACTATAAAGAAAGCTGAGTGCAGAAGAATTGATGCTTTTGAACTGTGGTGTTGGAGAAGACTATTGAGAGTCCTTGGACTGCAAGGAGATCCAACTAGTCCATCCTAAAGGAAATCATTCCTGGGTGTTCATTGGAAAGACTGATATTGAAGCTGAAACTCCAATACTTTGGCCACCTGATGTGAAGAGCTGACTCATCTGAAAATACCTTGCTGTTGGGAAAGATTGAAGGCAGGAGGAGAAGGGGATGACAGAGGATGAGATGGTTGGGTGGCATCACCGACTCAATGGACATGAGTTTGGGTAAACTCAGGGAGTTGGTGATGGACAGGGAGGCATGGCATGCTGTGGTTCATTGAGTCACAAAGAGTCAGACATGACTGAGTGACTGAACTGAACTGACAGGAAAAAACATAGCTCTGACTAGACGGACATTGTCAGCAAAGTGATGTCTCTGATTTTTGACACACCGTCTAGGTTTGTCATAGCTTTTCTTCCAAGGAGCAAGTATCTTTTAATTTCACTGCTGCAGTCACCATCCACAATGATTTTGGTGTCCAGGAAAATAAAATTTGTCACTGTTTCGACCTTTTCCCCATCTATTTGCCATGAAGTGATGGGACTGAATGTCATGATCTTAGTTTTTTGAATGTTGAGTTTCAAGACAGCTTTTCACTCTCCTCTTTCACCTTCATCAAGAGGCTCTTTAGTTCCTCTTTGCTTTCTGACATTAGAGTGGTATCATCTGCATATCTGAGGTTGTTGATATTTCTCCTGTCAATCTTGATTTCAGCTTGTGATTCATCCAGCCTGGTATTTTGCATGATGTACTCTGTATATGAATTAAATAAACAGTGTGACAATATACAGCCTTGTTGTACTCCTTTCCCGATTTTGAACCAGTCCATTGTTCCATGTCCAGTTCTGTTGATTTTTGACCCACATACAGGTTTTTCAATCATCAGGTAAGGTAGTCGGGCATTCCCATCTCTTTAAGAATTTTCCAGTTTGTCATGATTCATCTGGTCAAAGGCTTTCATGTAGTCAATGGAGAAGAATTAGATGTTTTTTTGGAATCCTTTTTCTTTCTCTGTGATCCAACAAATGTTGGCAATTTGACCTCTGGTTCCTTTACCTTTTCTAAATTCAGCTTATACTTCTGGAAGCTCTTGGTTCATATACTGCTGGAACCTAGCTTGAAGAATTTTGAGTGTAACCTTGCTAGCATGTGAAATGAGTGTAATTGCAAGGTAGTTTGAACAGGTCATCTTAACTGCTACTAAAAATTGGATAGTGGAAAAGCCAAATGGAAAGCAGTGAGTTAACCCAGGGCACACAGAACATAAGAGGCAGAACTGGACCTTGAGTCCAGGTCTCCTGACTCCCAGCTGTAGGGTCTTCATGTCTTGATAGTAGGGGATTCCACTCTCACTCAAGCCTGGTCTTCCCTGGGGATGGGTGTTTGGAGCACAGAACCAAAAGGCTGGGTCTCAGGGAATTCAACCAGGTGGTTGGGATTGGGCAAGGACTCATGAGTGGGAAGTCCCAGCCCTAACCTTGCTCTCTTTTGTATCCAGGACAAGTGGCAACGCTTGGCCTTGGAGGGCAGCACTCGTCTGGACATGTTTGAACACATCAGCCTCATGACCCTGGACAGTCTGCAGAAATGTGTCTTCAGTTTTGACAGCAATTGCCAGGAGTGAGTCTCAGCCCAGGGCCTGGGAAACATGAGGCATAGACCCATGGGAGTAGATGGGTGAGGGAGGATAGACCAAGGTAAACAGAAGGGTCTTCTTGGAGGAGATAGGTCAGAGCTGGACAATGAAGGACAGGGAAGGGAAAGAGAAGGAGCGACTCTTGCAGGTAGGCAGAACTGTTTGATAAAGGCCAGGAGGCCAGGATGAGCCTGTGTAGCTGTGAGGAGACATCTCGGGTATGAGGTTGGAGGAATGGGCAGAGTTCCATCTTCAGGACATTCTGAAGCCAGACAAGGAGGGTATGAATTTCATCCTGAGGTTTCCTGGGAGCCGTGGAAGATGTCTGGGTACATGAGGATCTTGGTCAAAGTTGAGCTTGGACATCTGACTGGAGAGAAGACTGATTGTTGTGTAGACACCGAATGTGAGGAGACCACAGAGGGGAGGAAGTTTGAGCTTGGTGGAGAAAATGAGGCAGATTTGGGGGAAACTGAGAAAGATATTGGCAGGCCCAGGTATTGTGTGGGAGAGAGGAGAGATGAGGGTGATCCCCATACTCTGCCCTGATGTCTAGGACACAAGGGAGCTCACAGAGATGGGGGTCAGAGAGAGAAATGTGATTGAATCAGATGTGGTCCTGGGTAACTGACCAGAAGTGCTCCTGCAGTATGAGATCATGAAGGGAGGCAATAGCTTAAAAGATCTGAAATCCAGAAGCACAGCTATTGATATCTCCTATCAGGGTTCCCAAGACTTCCTATTAGGAATCAGAGTTTCCAGGAAGAGATGGTCCACAGATATACAGTACTTCTTTTTTGGCCATGCCATGTAGCTTGTGGGATCTTAGTTCCCCACCCAGGGATCCAACCTGTGCCCCCTGCAGTGGAAGCATAGAGCCCTAACCACTGGACCACCAGGGAAGTCCCACAGTGCTGCTTCTTAAGGCTTTCTCTGGTCTGACC
Source organism: Okapia johnstoni (assembly GCA_024291935.2). Classification (NCBI taxonomy): domain Eukaryota; kingdom Metazoa; phylum Chordata; class Mammalia; order Artiodactyla; family Giraffidae; genus Okapia; species Okapia johnstoni. Next base: position 6,896,341 of record CM044316.1, on the reverse strand, counting down.
CTGTAGGAAACCCAGTGAATATATTGCCGCCATCTTGGAGCTCAGTGCCCTGGTGACAAAACGAATTGAGCAGATCTTCCTGCACGTGGACTTCCTGTACTATCTCACCTCCAATGGGCAGCGCTTCTACAGGGCCTGCCGTCTGGTGCACGACTTCACAGATGCCGTCATCCAGAAGAGGCGTCGTACTCTAATCAGTCAGGGTTCCCAGGAATTCCTCAAAACCAAGACTAAGGCCAAGACTTTGGACTTCATCGATGTGCTCCTGCTGGCCAAGGTGGGCTTCTTGTGTGAGTGTGTGCATGCTAAATCACTTCAGTCATGTACAACTCTTCGTGACCCTATCGACTGTAGCCCACCAGGTTCTTCTGTCCATGGGATTCTCCAGGCAAGAACACTGGAGTGGGTTGCCATGCCCTCCTCCAGGGGATCTTCCCAACCCAGAAATCAACCCATGTCTCCTGCAGCTTCTGCACTGCAGGCAGATTCTTTACTGCTAAGCCGCCCAGAAAGCCTCAAGGTGGGCTTCTCTGGGATCTCAATTTAAGAGGTAGACTGGATCTTGGTCTCAAAGGTCTGATTAAAGAACTTGGACTTGATCCAGAGAGTGCTAGGGAGTCATAGAGGATGCTTGAGGAAGGGAGGGGCATGTCAGAGAGAAGTTTCAGATGTGATTGCGTAGAAGGCTGCCTGGAAGGAGTAAACAGGAGGCAGGCGACCAGGGAGGAGTCCCCTGGGGTGGAGTGGGCTATGGACATGAAGAGGGAAGGATCCTGCTTGGATGATGAAGATTCAGGGACAATCTCAGGTTAGGCTCAGGTGTCCTCAGAGCTGGTGTGACTCTGGGGATCTTGCTTTCTGTTCAGGATGAAGATGGGAAGGGATTGTCAGATGAAGATATCCGAGCTGAAGCTGACACCTTCATGTTTGAGGGTGAGGGTCCCAGGGTGGGACTAGAGAATGGGCAGGGGTCTCTTCATCCCAGGGACTTGGTGGGTGCTGGATCACTCCATTTTGCCTATCCTTCCCATCTTCTTTGTGGGGAGGTGGGGAAGGGTAGCTTGGCATGGCCCACCCTTTGGTGCTGAAGTATCCCAGAGACCTAAGCCTGTCTGGCTGCCCCTCAGGCCATGACACCACAGCCAGTGGCCTCTCCTGGATCCTGTACAACATGGCAAAGCACCCAGAATACCAGGAGTGCTGCCGGCAGGAGGTACAAGAGCTCCTGAGGGACCGCGAGCCTAAAGAGATTGAATGGTGAGTGCAAGTCCTCATTGTGTGCTCCTGAAACCTTCCCACTGTCTTGCTCTCCAGGTGGGAATTGGGAAAGATTTTTTTGTTGATTCTATAATTATTGCTCAGTGGGCATAGGAGCAGAGCCTGGAGGCAGGGTCTGATACCTAGTCTGAAGAGCAGGTGGAAGTTTGTAGGCTTTTGGGACAGAAAGATCTGAGCATCCACATTAATGTCCCTACTAACTTGCTATGTCACTTTAATAAAATCAGTTTCTTTTTATGAATACCATTTTTCTCCTCTATAAATTGGGGATGGGATGGGGAATCTCTCCCCCACAGTGCCATTTGGAGTACTGTGATAATATGTGTAGAACAGATGCCACCCAATATATACTTAGTATATGAACTCTTTTTCCTCTCTTTTACTTTTCTGCCTGAAGTTGCATTTTTCCCGAAAAGACTCCCATTTCTCTTATTTTTTGTTCTTTTCTCTGATTCCCATGTAATAGTCTATTCCAGAGATTTTTCTTTTTTAAAAAAATTTATTTATTTTAATTGGAGGCTAATTACTTTACAATATTGTAGTGGGTTTTGCCATACATTGACATGAATCAGCCATGGGTGTACATGTGTTCCCCATCCTGAACCCCTCTCCCACATCCCTCCCCATCCAATCCCTCAGGGTCATCCCAGTGCACTGGCCCTGAGCACCTTGTCTCATGCATCAAACCTGGACTGGCGATCTATTTCACATATGATAATATACATGTTTCAATGCTATTCTCTCAAATCATCCCACCCTCACCTTCTCCCACAGAGTCCAAAAGTCTGTTCTATACATCTGTGTCTCTTTTGCTGTCTTGCATATAGGGTCATCGTTACCATCTTTCTAAATTCCATGTATATGCATTAGTATACTGTATTGGTGTTTTTCGTTCTGACTTACTTCAGTCTGAATAATAGGCTCCAGTTTCATCCACCTCATTAGAACTGATTCAAATGCATTCTTTTTAATGGCTGAGTAATATTCCATTGTGTATATGTACCACAGCTTTCTTATCCATTCGTATGCTGATGGACATCTAGGTTGCTTCCATGTCCTGGCTATTATAAAGTGCTGCGATGAACATTGGGGTATACGTGTCTCTTTCTTTCTTTTTTTAAAAATTGTTTTACTTTGCAATATTGTATTGATTTTGCCATACATTGACATGAATCCGCTATGGGCGCACATGTGTTCCCCTTCCAGAACCCCCTCCCACCTCCCTCCCCATTCCATCCCTCCGGGTCATCCCAGTGCACCAGCCCCGAGCACCCTGTATCATGCATTGAACCTGGGCTGGTGATTCGTTTCACATATGATAATTTACATGCTTCAATGCCATTCTCCCATATCATCCCACTCTTGCCCTCTCCCATAGAGTTGAACAGACTGTTCAATACATTTGTGTCTCTTTTGCTGTCTCGTGTATAGTGTTATCTTTACCAACTTTCTAAATTCCATATATATGCGTTAGTATACTGTATTGGTGTGTTTCTTTCTGGCTTACTTCACTCTGTATAATATGCTCCAGTTTCGTCCACCTCCTTAGAACTGGTTCAAATATATTCCTTTCAATGGCTGAGTAATATTCCATTGTGTATATGTACCCCAGCTTCCTTATCCATTCGTCTGCTGATGGATATCTAGGTTGCTTCCATGTCCTGGCTATTATAAACAGTGCTTCAATGAACATTGGGGTACATGAGTCTCTTTCAATTCTGGTTTCCTCAGTGTGTATGCCTAGTAATGGGATTGCTGGGTCATATGGCAGTTCTATTTCTGGTTTTTTAAGGAATCTCCACACTGTTCTCCATAGTGGCTGTACTAGTTTGCATTCCCACCAACAGTGTAAGAGGGTTCCCTTTTCTCCACATCCTCTCCAGCATTTATTGCTTGTGGACTTTTGGATAGCAGCCATTCTGACTGGGATGAAATGGTACCTCATTGTGGTTTTGATTTGCATTTCTCTGATAATGAGTGATGTTGAGCCTCTTTTCATGTGTTTGTTAGCCATCTGTATGTCTTCTTTGGAGAAGTGTCTGTTTAGTTCTTTGGCCCACTTTTTGATTGGGTAGTTTATTCTTCTGGAATTGAGCTGCAGGTGTTGCTTGTATATTTTTGAGATTAATTCTTTGTCCATTGCTTCATTTGCTATTATTTTCTCCTATTCCGAAGGCTGTCTTTTCACCTTGCTTATAGTTTCCTTTGTTGTGCAAAAGCTTTCAAGTTTAATTAGGTCCCATTTGTTTATTTTTGCCTTTATTTCCATTACTCTGGGAGGTGGGTCATAGAGGATCCTGCTGTGATTTATGTCAGAGTGTTTTTCCTATGTTTTCCTCTAGGAGTTTTATAGTTTCTGGTCTTATGTCTAGACCTTTAATCCATTTTGAGTTTATTTTTGTGTATGGTGTTAGAAAGTGTTCTAGTTTCATTCTTTTACAAGTGGTTGACCAGTTTTCCCAGCACCATTTGTTAAAGAGATTGTCTTTTCTCCATTGTACATTCTTGCCTCCTTTGTCAAAGATAAGGTGTCCATAGGTATGTGGATTTATCTCTGGGCTTTCTATTTTGTTCCATTGATCTATATTGCTGTCTTTGTGCCAGTACCATACTATCTTGATGACTGTGGCTTTGTAGTATAGTCTGAAATCAAGTAGGTTGATTCCTCCAGCTCCATTCTTCTTTCTCAGGGTTGCTTTGGCTACTCGAGGTTTTTTGTATTTCCATACAAACTGTGAAATTATTTGTTCCAGTTCAGTGAAAAATACCATTGGTAGCTTGATAGGGATTGCGTTGAATCTATAGATTGCTTTGGGTAGTATACTCATTTTTGGTATATTGATTCTTCCAATCCATGAACATGGTATATTTCTCCATCTATTTGTGTCCTCTTTGATTTATTTCACCATTGTTTTATGGTTTTCTATATACAGGTCTTTTGTTCCTTTAGGTAGATTTATTCCTAAGTATTTTATTCTTTTTATTGCAATGGTGAATGGAACTGTTTCTTTAATTTCTCTTTCTGTTTTCTCATTGTTCAGGTATAGGAATGCAAGGGATTTCTGTGTATTAATTTTATATCCTGCAACTTTACTATATTCATTGATTAGCTCTAGTAATTTTCTGGTGGAGTCTTTAGGGTTTTCTATGTAGAGGATCATGTCATCTGCAAACAGTGAGAGTTTTATGTCTTTTCCAATCTGGATTCCTTTTATTTCTTTTTCTTCTCAGATTTCTGTAACCAAAACTTCCAAAACTATGTTGAATAGTAGTGGTGAGAGTGGGCACCCTTGTCTTGTTCCTGACTTTAGGGGAAATGCTTTCAATTTTTCACCATTGAGGATAATGTTTGCTGTGGGTTTGTCATATATAGCTTTTATTATGTTGAGGTATGTTCTTTCTATTCCTGCTTTCTGGAGGGTTTTTTTTTTTTTTTATCATAAATGGATGTTGAATTTTGTCAAAGGCTTTCTCTGCATCTATTGAGATAATCATATGGTTTTTATCTTTCAATTTGTTTATGTGGTATTACATTGATTGATTTGCAGATATTAAAGAATCCTTGCATCCCTGGGATAAAGCCCACTTGGTCATGATGTATGATCTTTTTAATATGTTGTTGGATTCTGTTTGCTAGGATTTTGTTAAGGATTTTTGCAGCTATGTTCATCCATGATATTGGCCTGTAGTTTTCTTTTTTTGTGGCATCTTCATCTGGTTTTGGTATTAGGGTGATGGTGGCCTCATAGAATGAGTTAGGAAGTTTACCTTCCTTTGCAGTTTTCTGGAAGACTTTGAGTAGGATAGGTGTTAGCTCTTCTCTAAATTTTTGGTAGAATTCAGCTGTGAAGCCGTCTGGTCCTGGGCTTTTGTTTGCTGGAAGATTTCTGATTACATTTTCGATTTCCGTGCTTGTGATGGGTCTGTTAAGATTTTCTATTTCTTCCTGGTTCAGTTTTGGAAAGTTATGCTTTTCTAAGAATTTTTCTATTTCTTCCAAGTTGTCCATTTTATTGGCATATAGTTGCTGATAGTAGTCTCTTATGATCCTTTGTATTTCTGTGTTGTCTGTTGTGATTTTTCCATTTTCATTTCTAATTTTGTTGATTTGATTCTTCTCCCTTTGTTTCTTGATGAGTCTGGCTAATGGTTTGTCTATTTTATTTACCTTCTCAAAGAACCAGCTTTTAGCTTTGTTGATTTTTGCTCTTGTCTGTTTTGCTTGTTTTTTTTTTTTTTTTTTTTTTTTTTGCATTTATTTCTGCCCTAATTTTTACAATTTCTTTCCTTCTACTAACCCCGGGTTTCTTCATTTCTTCCTTTTCTAGTTGCTTTAGGTGTAGAGTTAGGTTATTTATTTGACTTTTTTCTTGTTTCTTGAGGTATGCCTGTATTACTATGAACCTTCCCCTTAGCACTGCTTTTACAGTGTCCCATAGGTTTTGGGTTGTTGTGTTTTCATTTTCATTCGTTTCTATGCATATTTTGATTTCTTTTTTGATTTCTTCTGTGATTTGTTGGTTATTCAGAAGCATGTTGTTTAGCGTCCATATGTTGGAATTTTTCATAGTTGTTTTTTTCCTGTAATTGACATCTAATCTTACTGCACTGTGATCAAAAAAGATGCTTGGAATGATCTCAATTTTTTTGAATTTACCAAGGCTAGATTTATGGCCCAGGATGTGATCTATCCTGGAGAAGGTTCTGTGTGCACTTGAGAAAAAGGTGAAATTCATTGTTTGGGGGTGAAATGTCTATAGATATCAATTAGGTCTAACTGGTCCATTATATCATTTAAAGTTTGTGTTTCCTTGCTATTTTTATGTTTAGTTGATTTGTCCATAGATGTGAGTGGGGTTTTAAAGTCTCTCACTATTATTGTGTTACTGTTAATTTCCCCTTTCATACTTGTTAGCATTTGCCTTATATACTGCGGTGCTCCTATGTAGGGTGCATATATATTTATAATTGTTATATCTTTTTCTTGGAGTGATCCTTTGATTATTATGTAGTGTCCTTCTTTGTCTCTTTTCACAGCCTTTATTTGAAAGTCTATTTTATCTGATATGAGTATTGCTACTCCTGCTTTCTTTTGGTCTCCATTTGCATGAAATATCTTTTTCCAGCCCTTCACTTTCAGTCTGTATGTGTCCCTTGTTTTGAAGTAGGTCTCTTGTAGACAGCATATATAGGGGTCTTGTTTTTGTATCCATTCAGCCAGTCTTTGTCTTTTGGTTGGGGCATTCAACCCATTTACATTTCAGGTAATTATTGATAAGTATGATCCCATTGCCATTTACTTTGTTGTTTTGGGTTCCAGTTTATACACCATTTCTGTGTTTCCTGTCTAGAGAAGATTCTTTAGCATTTGTTGGAGAGCTGGTTTGGTGGTGCTGAATTCTCTTAGCTTTTGCTTGTCTGTAAAGCTTTTGATTTCTCCTTCATATTTGAATGAGATCCTTGCTGGGTACAGTAATCTGGGTTGTAGGTTTTTCTCTTTCATCATTTTAAGTATGTCCTGCCAATCCCTTCTGGCTTGAAGAGCTTCTATTGAAAGATCAGCTGTTATCCTTACGGAAATCCCCTTGTGTGTTATTTGTTGTTTTTCCCCTGCTGCTTTTAATATTTGTTCTTTGTGTTTGATCTTTGCTAATTTGATTAATATGTGTCTTGAGGTGTTTTGCCTTGGGCTCATCCTGTTTAGGACTCTCTGGGTTTCTTGGACTTGGGTGATTATTTCCTTCCCCATATTAGGGAAGTTTCCAACAATTATCTCCTCAAGTATTTTCTCATGGCCTTTCTTTTTGTCTTCTTCTTCTAGGACTCCTATGGTTCAATTGTTGGGACGTTTGACATTGTCCCAGAGGTCTCTGAGGTTGTCTTCATTTCTTTTAATTCTTTTTTCTTTTTTCCTCTCTGCTTCATTTATTTCCACCATTCTGTCTTCTACCTCACTTATCCTATCTTCTGCCTCAGTTATTCTACTTTTGGTTCCCTCCAGAGTGTTTTTGATCTCATTTATTGCATTATTCATTATTGATTGACTCTTTTTTATTTCTTCTAGGTACTTGTTAAACATTTCTTGCATCTTCTCAATCCTGGTCTCCAGGCTATTTATCTGTAACTCCATTTTGTTTTCAAGATTTTGGATCATTTTTACTATCATTATTCTGAATTCTTTTTCAGGTAGACTCCCTATCTCCTCTTTTGTTTGTTTTAGTGGGCATTTATCATGTTCCTTTACCTTCTGAATATTTCTCTGCCTTTTCATCTTGTTTAGATTTCTGTGTTTGGGGTGGCCTTTCTGTGTTCTGGCAGTTTGTGGTTCCTCTTTATTGTGGAGGTTCCTCCCTGTGGGTGGGGTTGGACGAGTAGCTTGTCAAGGTGTCCTGGTTGGGGAAGCTTGCATCAGTGTTCTGGTTGGTGGAGCTGGATTTCTTCTCTATGGAGTGCAATGAAGTGTCTGGTAGTGAGTTTTGAGATGTGTATGGGTTTGGTGTGACTTCGGGCAGCCTGTATATTGAAGCTCAGAGCTATGTTCCTGTGTTGCTGGAGAATTTGCATGGTATGTCTTGCTCTGGAACTTGTTGGCTCTTGGGTGGAGCTTGGTTTCAGTGGAGGTATGAAGGCTTTTGGATGAGCTCTTGCCGATTAATGTTCCCTGGAGTCAGGAGTTCTCTGGTGTTCTCAGGTTTTGGACTTAAGCCTCCTGCCTCTGGTTTTCAGTCTTATTCTTACGGTAGCCTCAAGACTTCTCCATCCATACAGCACCGATGTTAAAACATCTAGGTTAATGGAGAAAAGATTCTCCACAATGAGGGACACCCAGAAATGTCTGCTGAGTTACATGGAGAAGAGAAGAGGGAAGAGGGAGATAGAAGTGATCTAGAGGAGAAGCGGGGGAATAAAATGGGGGAGAGAGCAATCTAGCCAGTAATCAAATCCCTATGTGCTCTCTACAGCCTGGAACAGCCAGAGATGTTCACGTAGATATATAGAGAAGAGAAGAGGGAGGAAGGAAATAGAGGTGACCAGGAGGAGAAGAGGGGGAGTCAAAAGGAGAGAGATCTAGCCAGTAATTAGTTCCCTAAGTGTTCCCCACAGCCCGGAATACCCAAAGAGATTCACAGAGTTGGGTAGAGAAGAGAAGGGGGAGGGAGGAGATAGAGGTGACCTAGGGGAGTAAAAGGAGAGTCAAAAGGGGGAGAGGGCAATCAAGCCAGTAATCACACTCCTAAGTAAAAATGGGTACTGAAGATTGGGTTCTCAAAGGTACAAAATTGATAACAAATACCAAAAATCAAAGATTAAAAATCTAGAGAGGTCAGACTCTCAAAAATACAATATTAAAAAAAAACAAAAGAAAATCACAAAGATTATAAAAAATATATATGAAGTTTGCTTTAAAAATAGGGTCTTTTTTTTTTTTGCAAGGTAATAGTAGGTTATAAAAATGAAAATTAAAGGAGTAATAGAGGACTTAAAAATAAAAAAATTTAAAAAATGGTGATTGTAAAAATATATCTAGGAATTCCTCTGGAGTTGGGCAGTGTAGGGTCAGTTCAGTTTCAGATAGTTCCTTGTTCCCACTTATACTTCTCAACATCTATAGGCCCCTTCCAATATAGTCGGTGCTAACTACAGGGTTTTAATCTGTTGCACCTGTCACTTCCAAAGCGGTTCCCTCTGCTATTTTGGCTTCTTCTGTTTGCAAGTCTCTTCAGTGTCTAATTTCCACCCTGACACAAGGGGGTGAAGGTGGTCACTTATTTAGGCTCACTTGTTCAGTCGTGCTGTGGGGAGGGAGGAACACTGCAAACAAATATCACTGGCATATGTGGGGAGTGCTCACAGTGTCTGAGCCACACTGGGTTTGCCCCCGCTCATGGTGTGTGTGCCCTCCAAGTCTACACTGCTCAGGCTCCAGGTTGCTCTGCAGCAGAACTGTCTAAAGTGGGCCCTGGGTTGCGTGCACTTCTCAGGTCTAAGCCGCTCAGGTTCAGATTCTTGGGTACTCCACAAAGACACAGACTCAGTTGGGCCTGCGTTTCGTGCCCTTCCCAGGTCCGAGCAGCTCAGGCGACCAGGTGCTTGGCGAGCGCACTCTCCTTAGGTGCAGTGCGTCTTATCACCTCCCCCATCCCAGCAGCGGGAGCACCGTCTCAGGTGTGCCTTGTCTCTTCTGGGGTGCTGATCTCTGGCTGTGACCCTCCTGAAGGATGTCAACTGTCCAGGATCCCAGGAAGACTTGGTTGGCAACTGGGAGCCTGCTCGCAGTTTGGTAGAGAATGCCGTCTCTGGGGCTGAGTTTGCCCCTTTCAGGCTCTGGCTGCCGCCCGCCTGCCTCCCAGCCTTCGGTGGAGGGTGGGCTGCTCCACTGCCTGCTAGGTCTCCTTTGGCTCAGTCCTTTGTTCTGTAATCGGCCTGGCAGTGCCTCAGGTTAGGGCTTTTAGCGGGAAAGTTCTCTCTCTCTCTCCCTCTCTCCCTCTCTGGCTATCCCACAGTTTGGGTTGCTATGTCACCTAAGCTCCCTCATATTGCCCTCAGGGCATTCAGGCCCAGTCCTTACCCTAAGCAGTGCAGCCTGCACCTCCCTGTTCAGCCCCCCAGTTGCTAGTGGTGAATGTGAGTGTCTGGGCTACTTCTCTGCTGAGAGTTGCCGTTAGGCACATAATCTGTGGGGGTTTATTTATTGATTGATCGATTTTTCCTCCCTGTTATGTTGCCCTCTGAGATTCTAAAACTCCCCACAAACCCACCAGTGAGAGGGTTTCCTGGTGTTTGGAAACTTCTCCTCTTTTATGACTCCCTCCCAGGGACGGATCTCCGTCCCTAACTTTTTTGTCTCTCTTTTTATCTTCTATATTTTGTCCTACCTGCTTTCCAAGACAATGGGCTGCTTTCTGGGTGCCTGGTGTCCTCTACCAGCATTCAGAAGTTGTTTTGTGGAATTTGTTCAGCGTTCAAATGTTCTTTTGATGAATTTGTGGGGGAGAAAGTGGTCTCCCCATCCTATTCCTCCACCATCTGAGTCCAGGGATTTTTCTGCTGGGGCAGAGAGGAAAGTAGGTAAGGCTTGATAGTAAAACAGTGAGTATGAATTCACCACTCTGGGTGTAGGTAGTGGACAGTGCCCAGGCCAAGGGGATATCTTGTGAAAAGGCCAGGAGTGAGCCTGAGTTTGGAAGTAAAAGTGGCTGGATCCTTGTGAAATATACAGTGTGAGCATCAAAGGGGCCCCCAGTAAGGCTGGAACTTGTAATGGAAGCTCTTCTTTAAATGTTTTGAGAGTCATGTTAAGAATTTTTAAAGGTATCAGTTCAAGTCCTTTAGGGAGCCAACATTGGATGAAAGATAGAAATCGACAGGTATGCCACCATTAAGGAAAAGTCAAGTTGGGCAGAAATGGTCAGGCAGTAGTATGCTCAGTCATTGACTATGAGCTGCCTAGGAAAGTGTGGACTTGGCTTGAATGCTACAGCAGAGCCCAGACACCCTATAGCTGGAGGCTGTCGGCTGAAAGCTCTCCTTGTAGCTCTCCAGCAGGTTCTTTCTTGAAGGGAGATCCATGACTAATGCAGGAGGGCAATGGGGAGCTTTGGGAGATATTCGAGCAGGGGAGGGGCAGGTCAGATATGAGTATTAGAAATATCTCTTAGCAGGGACTTTCCTGGTGGTCCAGTGGTTAAGAATCCACCTTCCAATGCAAGGGATGTGAGTTTGATCCCAGGTCAGGGAACTAAGATCCCATGTGCCACGAGGCCAATGCAGCCAAAAATAAATAAAATAAATCTTCTTTTTAAAAAAGAAAGAAATATCTCTTTGCAGCTACAGGGGCAAACCGGAGGGGGTGAGCTGTAGTCTGGGGGTCCAGGGGAAGATTCTGGGCCAAGGACTGAAGGATGGAGAGGAAGTATAGGACTAGAGAAAGGAGGTCATGCCCTCAACTTCAAGGTTTTGCTCAGCATAGCAGTCCTGTAAGGTGGAAAAATGTTTTTGTGTTTCCCCCAACTTCAAAAAATTATGCACTTGGTTAAAATCCAAACAGCAGGCATGAAAGGGTTTACAATGAACTTAAGCCTCCCATCAGCCCCACCCCTAGCTTTATTGAGACATAATCAATGTATAACATTATGTACATTTTAGGTGTACAACATGATCTGATATATGTATATATTGCAAAATGATTACAATAAGGGTAGTTAACACATCCACCACTTCATATAAACCTCTGTCATATGCCAGTGTCCCAATCCCATTCTTTCCTTCAATGGTTTCCTGTGTCCTTCCAGACATTGTTCAGTCAGTCCCTACATTTATGTTTTATTTCCTCTGCTAATGACTTTATTCATGAATATATAATGGAACTCAAAATAGCAAAGAACATGAAAAACCTCAGATTAATATTTATCAACCAAATATATCAAAGAATACATTTATTTTTTATATAGCTAACAAAATCCCTAAAATGCACATGCAAGAATACAAATATTCCTCACTTTGTGGAATTTCAAAGTAATGAAGATCTGGTTAACACAGTTGGCCAGAATAGCCCTTTGTACTTCCCTCTCCAATCCCTTAGTACTGGATATCCAAGATGCTCCCATCACATCACTCAATGAACATCTTTGTGTATTGTGTATTGTGTTTTTATTTACCTGTCTTAGAAACTCTCTGAATCTACCCAGCAGCCAGCTTGCTGTGCTGTAAAAGACACATTGCCTTTCCTTGACAATGCTGATGCCCTCTGCTTGGTGGTCCCTGGCCACACCTCCACATTTCAGTGCCCAGCACTCTACCCGCACAACCTCAGCCACTCCTTACCACTAACCACCCCGTTAATTCTTGCCTCAAATAGATGTGAAGTATGACATTAAAAGATGCTTGCTCCTTGGAAGAAAAGCTATGACCAACCTAGACAGCATAGTAAAAAGCAGAGACGTTACTTTTCCAAAAAAGGTCTAGTCAAAGCTATTGTTTTTCTAGTAGTCATGTATGGGTGTGAGAGTTGGACTATAAAGAAAGCTGAATGCCGAAGAATTGATGCTTTTGAACTGTGGTGTTGGATAAGACTCTTGAGAGTCCCTTGGACTGCAAGGAGATCCAACCAGTCCATCCTAAAGGAGATCAGCCCTGGGTGTTCATTGGAAGGACTGATGTTGAAGCTGAAACTCCAATACTCTGGCCACCTGATGTGAAGAGCTGACTCATTTGAAAAGACCCTGATGCTGGGCAAGATTGAAGGTGGGAGGAGAAGGGGACGACAGAGGATGAGATGGTTGGATGACATCACCGACTCAATGGACATGAGTTTGAGTAACTCCAGGAGTTGGTGCTGGACAAGGAAGCCTGGTGTCTTGCAGTCTATGGGGTCACAAAGAGTCGGACACGACTGAGCGACTGAACTGAACTGAACAACTATTTGCTATGTAATTGCCCTTTTTCTGATACCACTTATTCCAAGCATCTCTTCATGTTTGAAATCTTAGTGTTTGAAATTCCATGAATTCCTAGATCATGTCCTCTGCTTGCTTTTCTCCCAGAGCCCTGCCACCTTTCTTGTCGATTTGTGGGAATTCTGTGTAAGTCAAGATATTTTTCTAGACCTATATATTTATTGCAGATATCTCATCTGTAATAAATGTTAATTTGGTCCCCTGGTATCTTTTATTAACTATAAGAGCTCCTTAATTCTATGCATATTTATCCATTTTTTCTTTTTGTCTTCCAGTTTGTACTTTTGGGATTCTAAGAATTCTTTCCTACACCTAGATCATGAAGATATCTCCTATATTGTCTTCTAATATTATGGCTTTACCTTTCACATATAAGAGGAGATTATACTCTGTATATATGTATACATTTAAAATTTTATTTATTTATTTGGCTGTGTTGGGTCTTAGTTTCAGCACACAGAATCTTAGTTCTCCAATTAGGGATTGAACCCACATCCCCTGCATTGCAAAGTGTATTCTTAACCACTGGACCACCAGGGAAGTCCTCACTCTATATATTGAGTAGATGAGGATTTAGTTCTTTTTAAAATTTTTTTTGGTAGAGCCACAGGGCTTGTGGGATCTCAGTTCCTGTACCAGGGTTTGAACTCAGGTCCCCTGCAGTGCAAGTGCAGAATCCTAACCACTACACTGCCAGGAAGTTCCCGAGGATTTAGCTCTGTTCCTACATCACCACTTGTCTGAATACCTTCTACCAATGATCCATCCACTGCTTAGGGGTTTACAGGGCCTCCTTTCCAGGTGCGGTTTTCACCAATTCATGTTTGATCTCCAAGTTCTCTATTCTGTTCCATGAGTCTGTTTTACTGTTCTTGCAACAACACCATGCTTTTTAAAAATTACTACACTTTTGTAATAGGTCTTAATATCTGGTAGGTTGGGTTCTTCTGTGTGTGTTCAGTTGCTTCAGTCATATCTGACTCTGTGACTCTATGGACTGTAGCCCACCAGCCTCCTCTGTCCATGGGATTCTCCAGGCAGGAATACTGAAGTGGATTACCATATCTGCCTCTAGGGGATCTTCCCAACTTAGGGACTGAACCCACATCTCTTAAGTTTCCTTTACTGGCAGACGGGTTCTTTACCACTAGCACCAGCTGGGAAACCTTGGGTTCTTCTATTATCTTTTATTTTCTTCTTTTTAAAAAAATTTTAAATTGGAGGATGGTTGCTTTACAATGTTGTGCTAGTTTCTGCTGTACAATAATGTGAATCAGCCATATATATATATCCCCTCCCTCCAACCCCCTCATCCCACCCCTCCATCCCACCCCTCCTAGGTCATCACAGAGTGCCAAGCTGGGCTGCTTGTGTTATATAGCAGCTTCCCACTGCCCATCTATTTTACCCATGGTACTGTATATGTGTCAGTGCTACTCTCTCAATTCTTCCCATCTTCTCCTTGCCCCACTGTGTCTACAAGTCCATCCCCTACATCTGCATCTCCGTTCTGGCCCTGCAAATAGGCTCACACAGTACCATTTTTCTAGACCCCATGCATGCGTGCCTGCTAAGTCACTTTGGTTGTGTCTGGCTCTTTGTGACCCTTTGGACTGTAGCCCACCAGGCTCCTCTGTCCATGGGATTCTCCAGGCAAGAATACTGGAGTTGGTTGCCATGCCCTCCTCCAGAGGATCTTCCAGACCCAAGGATTGAACCTGAGTCTCTTATGTCTCCTGGATTGGCAGGAGGGTTCTTTATCACTAGCGCCACCTGGGAAGCCCCCTAGATCCCATATCGATCTTCTGTTTTCAAACTGACCTAGCTCTTGATGAACTCCAACTCTTTCAAGTTGAAGATTGCCAAGTCCCCCTCACCCCCTAACCAACTAGATTTTTATTTAATTACATTGAATATGCTGATTAATTTAGAAAGAATTGACACCTTAATAATATTAGGTTGTCTCACTATACAGTGTGGAGTAGAACTTACTCAAATAAACTTATAAGTCTATTATAGACTTTTTTTGCATTGTAAGCTAATTATATAATTCAAAAATCTTTAAAATGCAAATACATTAACACTTTAAAGGGTATGCTGGGGGTGTAGTGTTTTGCTCAGAAATTCTTTTAAAAATACCAGGCTGTTTTCTTCATTAATAGTAACTTGAGCTATTGATATCCTAACTCTTAAATCTTTGGTTCATCTGGAATTAATTTTGTTATAGCAGTGAGTCAGAGGGAGGTGGAGAGAGGGTCTTTAGGGCAGTAAGAGGGCTGGGGATGTGTCTCTGTTTTTACTCCCCGGATAATTGTCTGGGGGTTACTTAGGGACGACCTGGCCCAGTTGCCCTTCCTGACCATGTGCATCAAGGAGAGTCTGCGTTTGCACCCCCCAGTCGCGGTCATCTCCCGCCGCTGTACCCAAGACGTTGTGCTCCCAGACGGCCGAATCATCCCCAAAGGTGCTCAGAACAGTGGGGGTGAGGGAGGCTGGTGGTCTCATAGGCTGAGACCTTGACCTGACCACTCTCTCCTCTGCCATAGGGAACATCTGTGTCATCAGCATCTTCGGTATTCATCACAACCCATCAGTCTGGCCAGACCCTGAGGTGCTGCCCTCCACTGGGAAAACCAGGCACACTCCTCCACTCTATTCACATCTGGGGGTGTCCAGGTATCCTGAGATGTCCCACCCAGTAGCCCTGCCTCTGTCTGTCCTCCAGGTATTCAATCCCTTCCGCTTTGATCCAGAAGCCCCCCAGAAGAGATCACCTCTGGCTTTCATTCCCTTTTCGGCAGGGCCCAGGTAAGGCCAGCTGGTGTGTGAGGTGGGGATGGCTTGAGGATGGTGCTGGGGGTCAGGGAACATGCAAGCCCACGTGGAGGGGATGTCTCAGACACCGTTAGCCTCCCTGTCCATCCCTTCAGAGGGGAGGGGTGTCCCAGTTAGCTTCTGGGCATGATGGAACATGATGGGGTTTCCCAGCACAGTCGGAGCCCTCACTTACGCCCACAGGAACTGCATCGGGCAGACGTTTGCCATGAACGAGATGAAGGTGGCGCTGGCGCTCACACTACTGCGGTTCCGCGTCCTGCCAGATGAGGAGGAGCCACGCCGGAAGCCAGAGCTGATCCTGCGCGCGGAGGGTGGACTTTGGCTGCGGGTGGAGCCACTGAACACAGGCCAGTAGTGACCCACCACCTTCTATCCTGGGATCTATCCTGACCATAGACACCTCACTGCAGATTCCCAGGAATAAAACTGTGCTGTCAAGTCTGTCCCAGTCTCATCGAGAGCCAGCAGGGGGCGCTTGGGTCCTGGGAGGACCCAGGCGGGTGGGCGTGGCTGTGAACGTGGGAGGCAGGACAGAAGGTGAGGGAGGGGGCTTGGAGGCCGGTATTGGTATGATACCTGAAGCTCCATCTTGGATCATGAGGACAAGACTACTCTTTAGTGAAGTGTGGAGCAGAGCGATAGATGCAATCAGGGTCAGATGATCCACCACTCTCCCACTGCAAAGGTCGCCATCCTAGTCTGCTATTTACTAGTTGTTTAGTTTGGGGAAAATCGTTTACTTTCTTTCATTACACAATCAGTTCAGTTCAGTTCAGTCGCTCAGTCGTGTCCGGCTCTTTGCAACCCCACGAACCGCAGCACGCCAGGCCTCCCTGTCCATTACCAACTCCTGGAGTCTACCCAAACCCAAGCCCATTGAGTCGGTGATGCCATCCAAGCATCTCATTTATTACATAACAGTAGCCTCTTAATTGCGATGTTGCGGAGATTTGTAAGCGAGCATGTGTGAAATGACTGACAATATTTGGTAAGCATCAGTACTCAATAAGGGTTCATTTCCTCTCTACTTTTTGCATCACTTTCTCAAATTTAAAATGTTTTAAAGTCATAATAGGTATATTTAAGATTTGCTGCTGCTGCTGCTGCTGCTGCTGCTGCTGCTGCTAAGTCGCTTCAGTCGTGTCCGACTCTGTGCGACCCCACAGACGGCAGCCCACCAGGCTCTGCCGTCCCTAGGATTCTCCAGGCAAGAACACTGGAGTGGGTTGCCATTGCCTTCTCCAGTGCATGAAAGGGAAAAGTGAAAGTGAAGTCGCTCAGTTGTGTCCGACCCTTAGTGACACCATGGACTGTAGCCTACCAGGCTCCTCTGTCCATGGGATTTTCCAGGCAAGAGTACTGGAGTGGGGTGCCATGTGGAAATACTGCTGAAGAAAACTGTCATTAAAAGATTCAGTAAATTCAAAGTCTCTATAGTTACATCTATTATGTAATTACAAGGGGCTTTGATGTTAAGCTGGTCTGAAGCTAGGAACCAAAAAAAATTTGTTTTCCCTCTAAGAGGTATGATCCAGGACTTCATTTTCACCTAAATGTTCTAGGAAATGGAGATCAAGAGGGTCCTCAATAATAAGAGGAGGTGGAAGGGGGCAGGAGTGGGGCCACTTGCTTCAGCACCTGGGACAGTGGCTGCCCCAGACTTGCCCCACTGAGGCTGCAGGGGGTTCTGGGATAGAGTCCTACTCTCAGAGTATTTCAGGGACCTGACGACTTACTGGTGGCAAAATAAGAAAGAAATCCTGTAACATGGAATGAGTAAATATTTAATATATTCTAAGCTGAAAATTACATACGTTTTTCTTTGCCTTCAGAGTTCTTATTTAAAATCCTTTTCTTTCCCCCAAAATGGTACCTTGTTATAGAAGAAAATAAAAAAATAAGAATTAAAAATCTCATCTATAATTCAAACATGTCAAAGTAATCACTATATTCTGTCACATATACTGCCAAATTTACTTTTATGTGTAATAATTATACAAGTAAAATTTGATTTTACATATGTGCATTACATTTACATGTGATATCCTTTTACAATGCTATTTTACTGAATAACAAGCATATGGAAATATGTTAAACATCATTAGTCGTTAGGGAAATGCAAGTCAATGCTACAATGGGATACCATTTCACACCCAATAGAATGGTGAAAGTAAAAGTGTTAGTCACTCAGTCGTGTCTGACTCTTTGTGACCCCATGGACTAACCTTTGTTCATGGAATTTCCCAGGCAAGAATACTGGAATGGGTTGCCATAACCTTTTCCAGAGGATCTTCCTGGTCCAGGGATCAAACTGGGGTCTCCTACATTGCAGGCAGATTCTTCACCATCTGAGCTACCAGGCAAATCCTAATAAGATGGTAAGAATATAAAAAAATGGAGGGCAAGTGTTGATGAAGATGCGGAGTAATTGGAATCCTCATACATTGTTGTTGGGAATGTAAAATGGTGCAACCATTGTGAAAAACAGCCCCTGGTATTTTCTCAGTAAATTAAACCTGCAATTATCATATGATTCAGCCATCCCATGCCTAGGTATGCACAAAGACTTGAAAATATGTGTTCAAACAAAAACTTCTACATGACTCTCCATAGTGGCACTATGCACAATTGCCAAAACTTGGATATCTGTGAAACAACTCAAGTATCCATTAACAGATGAATGAATGAATAAAATGAGGTATATCCATAACAAGGAATATTATTGGGTCATAAAAAGGAATGAAGCACTGATACATGCTACAACATGAATGAACTTTGAAAACATTATGTTAAATGAAAGGAACTGGATACAAAAGGTCATATATTGTATAATTCCACGTATATGAAATGTGCAGAATGGTTAAATCCATAGAGATAGATCCAGGAGCTGGAGGGTGGAGGAGAAAATGGAGAGTGACTGCTACTAGGTATAAAGGTTTTTTTTAGATGATGAAAATATCTTGGAACTAGTAGAAGTGTTGACTGCACAACATTGTGAATGTACTAGATGCATGAACTCGAACACTTTATAATGGTCACAATGGTAAATTTTATGCTGTGTGAATTTTGCCACAAGAAAAAAATGCTATTTTACCATACATTTCTCTTGTTAATCTGGACTTTTAATATAATAATGTATTGTGAACATACTTCCACAACATATACAGTCATCATCTTGGAGATCTTTAGAATCTTTAAGTGTTAAGTGTTCAAGCCACTGTTTATTTTTGTAAATGGCATAATGTTAGAAAATAATTTAGTTCGTCTCACTTTACAAGAATTCTCTTTATGCACCTTGATGACTTGAAATATCACTACCAATTACATATTGAATTACTCACATAATTATTAATCACATAATTTTGAGTGTAGAAATTTTATTTTTTAGCAATAGATACACATACATTTATGTGGGTGTGGTTAAACACTTTTTATGCAACACATAGGGCCTGATAACTCTATAGACAGTGATGTTTTTGGTCCTATTAACAGAGGTAGACCACTGGAAGGAAGAAAGTGATGACACTTCAGCTCCTCTGGGCAAACACTGATTTCATCCTCACACCAGTCTTATGGATTGGAGAAATTAACTCACCTGCTGAAGGTCACTCAATTGATGAGTGGTGGAGTGGGGGGTAAATTTTATCAGCTTGACTTCAGTGGTCATGCTTAACCTTCCAAGAAAGTGAAGTGATTTTCAGCGTGTGTTTCAGCTCCAGTTTTGTTATATTACCTGGAGAACCTGTGCAGGCTTACAAGATGAGACTCTTTGATAAGTGGTGTCTTAAATTTTAAATTTAATATTTTTGATAGGGAATTCATTCACTCATGTAGAAAATAAGATGCTCAATGAAAAATATTGGTCTCCCTATATCCTTTGTTGGATACCAGGCTAGAAGAGGGTGGGTCACTACTGGCTTGTGCTCAGCGGCTTCACCCGCAGCCAAAGTCCACCCTCAGCAGGCAGGATCAGCTCTGGTTTCCTGTGTGACTCCTCATCTGGCAGGACTCAGAAGCACAGCAGGGTGAGTGCCAGGACCACCCTCATCTCGGTCATGGAAAATCTCTGCCCGATGCAGTTCCTGTGGGTTAGAGTGGGGGCTCTGACTGCACCATCATTCTGGCCTCATTGCACCCGGAACTGGCCTGCAACCCCCATCCTTGACTGCAGAGGTAGAGGCTAATTGTGCCTGGGATCCCTCCGTAGGCTTGAATATTCCCTGAACCTGGCCCCCTCTCCAGTCCTGAACTCAGGTCAGCAGACAGGGAAACGGGGCTCTCAGCACACCACACACACCCTCTTTGGGCCCACCACCATTCCCAGACTCTTACCCATTACGTCCAGAGGAGTGGAAGGGGGAGAGCCAGAACTCTATCTTTGTTTTCCCCACTCCTCTGCCCCACAGTTATGCCAGGAATCTAAGTCCCAGAACCATCCCCCCATCCCTACCTCAGATGCCCACTACCCTCCCCTGGGCCCCGAAAAGAAGGGACCAAAGGCCAGAGGTGACCTCCCCTTGGTGTTTTCTGGCTTGAAGCAGAAGGGGTAATAGACCTGGGGACAAGACAAGACAGGGCTACTGTGTGGGATCTCCCAGGACATCCATCCTTAGAGAGGTAGATGTGTGTATAATGGAGGGAGGTGATGTCTGCTATGCAAGTCAGAACTCTTTGCCCTTCCTTGCATCCCCCAAGGGGAGGGGGTCAGCACCTCAGGGTCTGGTCACACAAATGGGTTATGGTGGGTCCAGAAAATATTGATGAAACAGATAACACCTGTGGAAGAAGAGGAGCCAGTCAGGACTAAGTCCAACCTGCTGATGAGCCCCTCTTTCTCACCATTAACTCCTCCCCTAGTCATTATGGTACCTTTGGGGATGATCTGGCCATCTGGAAACACAATGTCCTGGGTACAGCAGCAGGAGATGACCATGACTGGGGGATGCAGCTGCAGACTCTCCTTGATGTCATGGTCAGGAAGGGCAACTGGGTAAGGTCATCCCTAAGGAAACCTTGTGACATCAAGGGAGCAAAGACAGAGACCCTCCAATCCTCTACTGCCCTATAAGATCCCCTCTGCCTATAACAAAATCACAGATGGATCAAATAGCTCCAAACTCATTATGTTGTATACATTAAATATGTACAGCCTTTTCTTTGTCTATCATACTTCATTAAAATGGTTCTTAAAAAGAAAGAAAAGTAGTGCCACAGAAGTACCAGACAAAATTTACTCACATATTTTTAGAAGCCTTTCTGAGAAAAATTACAAAAAGCCAACAATAAAAATATTTACAAAATTGTATAAAATCAAAACATTCTTTGTGGCAAGACTGAAAAATCAAAAGGCAAATGCATAAGAAAAAAAAGAAACAGATTCAATATTTACTCTTATTTGTTATGGCACTAGAGATACTAGCTATTACGATTAGACAGGGGAAAAAGAGTAATACCATATGAAACATGGGGGAAAATGTGTCACTTTTTGCACATAAGTGATGTTATACTTAGAAAAGAAGAGAAATCACTGGAAAACTTTTATAAACATTGACGGTCAGATCCAGTAATGGGGCTTAATTTTTTTTTAAATTTCTTTCTTTTTGTGTGATGATTTAAATTCTTTTTTTAAATTTAAATTCTTAATAGATGATGCAGTTAACTTAGTTCAAAGTTGGAACAACGCAAAACATCACCCCTGTGGCCCAACAGCACTCATTTCTCCTCACAGTTTGCCTAGTGGTTATTTTGATGTATCCTCCCAGAGGCATTTTTAAAAAAATCTTTTTATTTTGTATTGGGGTATAGCTGTGAACAATGTTGTGATAGTTTCAGGTGTACAGCAAAGGGACTCGCCATACATATTCATGCATCAATTCCCCTCCCATCCAGGCTACCACATAACACTGAGGAGAGTTCCAGTACAGTAGGTCCTTGTGTATTATCCATTTAAAATATGGTGGTGTGTACATGCCTATCTCAAACTCCCTAACTGTCCTTTTCCCCCACCTTTCCCCCAGCAACCATAAGTTCGTCCTTTAAATCTGTGAGTCGGTTTTTATTTTGAAATTAAGTTCACTTGTATAATTTCTTTTTAGATTCTACATATAAAGGATGTCATATATTTCTCCTTCTGTTTGACTTGCTTCACTCAGTATGACAATTTCTAGGTCCATCCATGTTGCTGCAAATGGCATTTTTTACTCCTTTTAATGGCTGAGTAATACTCCATTGTATATATCAAAGGTTTTGTTTCATTAAAAATTGTATATATATATAGTGTATGTATATATAGTGTAGGTATAGTATAAATTATATACTCTATACCATACCTACTCCTCTATATCTATTTCATGTAATAGCATATCAATGTCTTATTGTACACCCTCTGGGATTTATGTCATGATACAGCCTTCTTACTGTGGAGCTTTAATATAACTTCCCATAGTTTCCTCCAGAGCCTTTAAGACTCCCTTATTATATATTTTAAATCTTTGCTTTGTGTAGATGTTATTTTCTTGCCAGACATGAGAAGCAGGTTGAATTAACTTTTCTTCCTTGTAGTTTCCCTGTTGTTTGAAAAGTTTTTATTACTAAGATGATATTTTTTTTTTTCTATGAAATATTTATTTTAGTACTGATCCTTTTACTATTATGTTATCTTATCTAAGTTATCTCTTAATGTAATTTGAATGAAAACAGATTGCTTGTCAACTATGTTGCTGGTATTTTCTTCCAATTCAAAGTTTTCTTTTAATATATAGTACCTTTTGTCAAATACAAATTTGGAATTTTTAAAGCAGTCAAATGTATGTAAACTTTTCTTTATGAATTCAGCTTTTGGGGACATAGTCAAGAACATCCTCTTTCCTAAAAAGAAAAGTTTTCATTCTTCTCCATATTCAAATAACTTAAGAGTTTTATTTGCTTTGTTTTGGTTGTATTTTGGTGTTGGTCCTTTGTTGTTATTCAGTCACTAAGTTGTGTCTGATTCTTTGTGACCCAATGAACTGAAGCATGCCAGGCTTCCCCATCCTCCACTAGCTCATGAGTTTGCTCAAACTCATGTCTATTGAGTTAGTGATGCCATCCAATCATCTCACCTTCTGTCACCACCTTTTCTCCTTGCACTCAACTTTCCCAGAATCAAGGTATTTTCCAAAGAGTTGGCTCTTTGCATCAGGAGGCCAAAGTATAGGAGCTTCAGCTTCAGCATCAGTCCTTCCAATGAATATTCAGCATTGACTTCCTTTAGAATTGACTGGTTTGATCTTCTTGCAGTCCAAGGGACTCTAAGGAGTCTTCTCCAGCACCACAGTTTTGAAAGCATCAATTCTTTGGCAATCAGCCATTTTTATGGTCCAACTCTCACATCCATAAATGACTACTGGAAAAACCATAGCTTTGACTATACAGACCTTTGTTGGCAAAGTGATGTCTCTGTGTTTTATTTTTTTTTTTTTATTTTTTTTTATTATTTTTTTTTATTTTTTTTAATTTTTTTTTTTATTTTAGTTGGGGGCTAATTACTTTACAATATTGTAGTAGTTTTTGCCATACATCGACATGAATCATAAGATGATATTTATTTTTCCTATTGATATGGGACTCCATATTTAGCAGTTACTAAGTTCACTGAGCAAGAAATTGATACCCATAAATTATTAATCTTTCTATTAGAAAAAATAGGAAAGATGATGATATAAAATACATGGATTAAATTTAACAAGAAATGTGAATGCCTGTATTCAAAATGGACTTGTAAATGTTTCTCAATCCAGATGGACTATATTATTTACCATAGCAACAAGAGTACCTAAGAGTTTATTTAGCAAAAGCTGCCCAAGATCTCCATGCTAGAATTGTAGACTCTACTAAAAGACTAAGTATTATTTTAATATCCAGAATTGGATATCTGTTGCACACTCTGGAACAGTGTTAATATTATGAAGTAATCTATGCTCCACAGGTCAATCATACATCAACCCCCTCCTTTCCTCCTTTCTCTCGCCCCCTCTGCCTCCATCTCTCCATTTTTGACCAGCTACCTTATTGACCTTACCTCAAGTGCACCCACCTCTCTACTGATCAACTTTCAGGGTCTGAGATAAGGCACTTTTTTTCCACCCTCTACTTTGTCTGTCTTACTCTAAACTGAAGCTCTGCCCAGGTATACAGGGAGTTTCTTGACTATTCCTCCATGAGACTGGGAGATCCTGGAAGGCAAAGACTGGGTCTAGGTTCTCCCTGAGTCTCCAGGACACAGAATGGCTGAGAAGAATTGGAAATGTCATAGAACTGAGAAGAGAGAAGTGTGCCAGTGTTTGTTGAATTGGGACTGGATGGAGGAAGATGCAGGTATACCTGGACAGGTGTTGTATGACTTTAATTCCTAAGAGTTCCATGTAAATCCTGGACTAAATACTATGAGGAATTAAGGAGCAGGATATGAGGAAACACTCAGAGAGTGGAGATGTTGGAAAACATGTAATTTCAGAGAGAAAAGTAAGAGAGTAGAGGGAAATTTCACTTACTGAATATGTGCTAAGTGGTATCATCTACCCTCACACATTGTCACTGATTATCTCAGAAATCCAGGTCTTTCTATCTCAAAAGCCTGCAAACTTCCTCCTACTATACATGCTGTGTACCAGACCTTGTCTCTGGGTCTTCCCCCTAAGAAATAATGACAGAGTCCACAAAAAGATTTTTTCTCTTTCCTAGCCAGGGAGCAGAGCCAGTGAGAGGGACTCAGAAAAACACCACGAGGGCTTCCATTCACCATTCAATCTCTTTAGGCTCACGGTCCTTCAGGAGCTGTCGCACCTCCTGCCAGCAATGCTCCTGATGTTCCGGGCACTTTGCAAGGTTGTACAGGATTCAGGAGAGGCTGCTGGCTATGGTGTCATGGCCTGAGGGGTAGCCAGACATGCTTGAGTCGCTGGGCTACTGCAGCACCAGATGGTGAACAGCACCTTAATAGAAAGGACCATAGGGAAGATGGAGAGGCATGGGGGGTGGTTCACACACCAAGTCCCTGTAATGGAGGGACCCATGCTCCCCTCTGTAGTCCCACACTGGGACTCTCACCCTCAAACATGAAGGTGTCAGCTTCAGCTCAGATATCTTCATCTGACAATCCTTTCCCATCTTCATCCTGGAGAGAAAGCAGGATCCCCAGATTCACACTAGCTCTGAGGGCCCCTAAGCCTAAACTGAGACAATCTCTGAAACTCCACTATCCATCCAGAAACTCAAGACCACTCCTAGACCTCCCGTGCACTCTATCACCAGAGGCCCCATCTAGAGATCTCCTCCTTGACCTCCTTGCCTCCTATGCCATCCATGGTAAAGAGAATCAAAGATTCATAAGAACTTTCATGTTTATACATGATGCAACCTAGGTTACAAGATGATTAAATGACAACTTGCCATGGAAGCTAGAGTTTAAACATTGTCCCAAAGCCATTTGGGACTCCAATGATGATAGTAAATCCAGAGATTCTTTAGTCTCCTGGAGATAAGGGATGGGTTAGAAACCTATAGAACCTATAAACTTTGCCTTCTCATTGATAAGGATTTGTTTAAGTTCCAGAACCACCTCTCTCCCCTCTTCCTCGTCCCGATTTCTCTCTCTGCATCTCTCTCTCCCCTTTCCCCTTACTCTCTAAAGTGAAAGTGAAAGTCGCTCAGTCATGTCCAACTCTTTGCAACCCCATGGACTATACAGTCCACAGAATTCTCTAGGCCAGAATACTGGAGTGGGTAGCCTTTCCCTTCTCCAGGGTATCTTCTCAACCCAGGGGTTGAACCTGGGTCTCCCACATTGCAGGCAGATTCTTTACCAGCTGAGCCACAAGGGTGAAGGGTGAAGCCACTAGGGTGAAGGGAAAGGGGAAGAAGGGAAGAAGGAGAAGATATATCAGCTGTCCTATGTAAGTTCCAAATTTCAAAATCCAGAGGTACCTGTTCTGTGATGCAACCATGGTTGCATGTACAGGTAAAAACATCATGGTGCCCTCAAAGGAATTTGGGGATGGGGAACCAGAGCTACAACTCTACTCTGACTACTGTTTCTACTATGAGAAATAAATGTGCTGCTCTGAACCAGGCTTCCTTCTGTGTGTATGTGTGTGTGTGTGTGTGTGTGTGTGTGTGTGTGTGTATACACACATACATATATGTGTATATATATGTATGCACGCATGCTCAGTCTCACAGTCATGTTCAACTCTTTGTGACCCCATGCACTGTAGCCCACCAGGCTCCTCTGTCCATGGGATTATCCTGGCAAGAATACTGGAGTGGGTTGCCATTTCCTCCTCCAGGGGATCTTTCTGACCCAGGGACTGAACCCATGCCTCCTGCAGCTCCTGCATTGCAGGTGGATTCTTTACTACTGAGCCATGTGGGAAGCCCTTGTATGCATGTATGTGTACATGTATATATACAGTCTACCTCTGTGGTAGACAACTTATTAGCCTGGGAGTAGAATAAAATCTCAGACCTTCACAGTTTCAGACTTAGCACTCCCCTGCAGACCAGTTTCACCTGGTCATGTCTGAAACTTATCCATGACCCATTTTTCCCTTCCTCAAGGATCTCCTGTGGCTCCCCAGTACCCTATGATCCCATCCAAGATCTCTGACCAGATCAAAGCCCATTCTACCTCTTGAACTCAGATCCCACAGCAGCCTACCTTGGTCAGCAGGAGCACATCAATGAAGTCCAAAGTCTTGGTCTTCACCTTGACCTTGAGGAAGTCATCAGTATTCTCACTGAGGAGGGGCCCGTGCTGCTCCTGGATGACGGCATCTGTGAAGTTGTGCACCAGGCGGCAGGCCCTGCAGAAGTGCTGCCCGTCTGGGGTGAGGAAGTACAAGAAGTCCATGTGCAGGAAGATCTGCCGGTTCTGCATGAATGAAGACAATCAACGGCCAGAGAGAGGGGGAGTGGAAGGAATTTTGGTGCGGATTGGAGGCTCCCAGCCAGGAATCTGCATTCCCTCTTCAAGCCCAGCATGGCAGGAATGGGGTTAAGAGCACAGGAAGCTAGAAGGAGGGGTAATGGGAGGAGGGAGGACCAGACTAGGCTGCAGGACAGAATAAAGAAAAGGCAGAGCCCACAGATACCACCTTATGAGCTTAGACACACCCCAACATGACACAATATGCCCTAACATGACTGGACATGGCTCCTAGATTGTCCTACATATTCTGAACACCCAACCACAGCCAAGGACTTTATGGAACACCTTTACAGGTAGCTAGGACACCACATCTGCCCCAGCACTCTTACCCCTCCTGAGACATCTGCCCCAAGTGTTAACATGTCCTAATAAGGCCACACCATGAATGACACAACCTGACGTGACACACAGCTCAGCCATGGACCTGAAGACAATCTGACCTGACCTCAGTGTAACCCAGATGGACTCCAGACAGAACCCCAAAACACTGATGTCACAGATCTGAGCCAGGTGTGACCCAGGCTTACTCTAAAACCTGCCTCAGATAAGACTCACATAAGGTCTTGGGTATTTCTCAGAGTGACCCTGAGTCCCTGATCTCTGACAAACCCCAAATGTGGCCCAGGAGTGACCAAGTGGAGAACCAGACCGTCTCTAACAGCATCTCAGACAAGAACCAGAGAGACTCGAAGATGCCACAAATGTCCTTGGCCACAGCTGAGCTCCAGACATGACTGAGAACATCTCTGACTGAGCCCAGGTGTAAATGTATACCAGGTATCAATAGGTCTAACATACACCAGCTGTAGCCAGAGTCCAGGTAGAAATTAAAGGTGACCAGATATGGCCACACAGCAGAAATTGCACAGACATTGCACAGAAATCGGGCGGGTGGGAGTCCAGGTGAGACAGAGGCAGTGGCATCTTTTCCACGCCCCCTTTGCCTGAATCCTGGTCACCTGCTCAACTAGAGGCAACACAGAAACCATGGCAATGGGCAAGCTATGGCCAGGGAGGCGTCTACCTGGAGCAAAGAGCACAGGCTTGATGCAGGTGGGATGGAAGATGCGGATGATCGCGTGCCAGGGCCCCACCCACCAGCAGCACGCATCCCCATAGGTGCTGGCCAGGCCCTGTGTGTACAGGAGACCTTCCTCTGAGCTCTGAATCTGGAGAGGAACAAATAGGATCCAACTCACACTCTTCTAGGTTGCCACAGTCAAGGACTTACAAGGGCAGTGATTCACCCCTGCACCTAAGAATCACCTCCAGCAGCTGCTCTTCTGTCTTCAACCTCCTGCCGTGCTCCCTCCATACATGATATTTTGGGTCCCTTGGTAACAGGGATAGGAAGGGTCTTTCCCTGTTTGGATCCCAAACGTTCACCTGATATCTCTTCCATCCCCATATTCTATATGAGGAAACTGAGGGTCTGGATGATGACGTCACTTATCCACATTCTCTCAGACAGTAAACCTGAGACACCAGCCCAGGACTGTCTGAATCCAGAGCTTGAGTTCTTAGTCATCCAACTGCCGTGGGCCTGAAAATACCATCTCAGAGAACCTTATGCCTGCCAAGACTGGACACTCAAAATCTCAGGGACACAGGAGTCGGTGATATGACCCAGGTGAGGAAAATTAAAGGGAATCTTGAATTTTTTCCTGGAAATGTTGTGAATGAGCTCACTTTTGCATAGGGGTTAAGCTTTCAGGGATACATGTATATCAGGACGGGGGTGAAGCATCACAGAACTAAATGATGAAGACAGATTTCTTTCTTTCTTTTTTTGGCCATGCCATGCATTGTGTGGGATCTTTGTTCCCAACCAGGAATCAGACTCATGCCCCTTGCACTGGAAGCATGGAGGCTTAACCAGTGGACTGCCAGAGATGTCCCTGAGGACAGATTTCTGATGACACTGTTTAAGACCTGGAAACATCCCTTCTTGGAACATACAGTCAGTTGATTCTGTGTCTTTGTGTAGATCACACAAGGTTGAGTTTCCACCACTAACAGCTGAAGGAGACTTCAGCAGCCGGAGAGAACCAGGACCCTTCTCAGAGTCACTCAGCATTCTGGTGTTGGAACCCAAATCTCTATCAAAAGCTTCCCATTCCCCTGCTGCCTGGTCTGTCTCAGATGGGAGGGGCAGAGGGCAAGGGAAGGGAGACAGGGTGAGGTAGAGTCTCCTCAGGGAGATTCCTGGGGCCTGGAGAAGGAGAACACTGAACTAGAGTGGCTGAGCCACAGGATAGGGTAAAAGAAATGGACCCACCAGAGAAGTGAATGTCATGGAAGTAGCAGCCCAGATTCTGCACCAGCTAGAAGCCTTCATTGCTCTGGGTCTGGGGATGAGTGGGACTGAGAGTTGGTCCGGCATGGAGCCTGGAATGCTATGGATGCCCACTGCATCACTCTACCCCCTGCTTTAAAAAGTGTCCGCTCATTGTTCCAGACCCAGTTCCAGTACCTCCTCCTCCAGGAAGCCTTCCAGCATGCCCCAGCAGAGAACCTAGCAAGATTCTCTCTGGGTTGCCATAGCATATCTCCCTCTGGCCAACTCCTGACTACACCACGTCAGGGATCTCTCTGTCCAGAGGTATGTCTTCAAGATTGGGGGTGTCCTTTACTCAGCAAAATGAGGTGGGTGTAGATGGTAGTAAGAGGAGGGAGGAGGCAGTGAGATGGGGGGTTGGTGAACACAGGAAAGAAAGAGAAGAGAGAGGAGAGAGAAGTGGTTGAGAGAGAAGATGGGAGGAGGGGCCAGCGTCCTGTAAGGGCCACAGAGGAGGTTGGCAGGGAGGGGCTGGAGTCTCTCAGAAGTGTCATAGCACTCAGCACCACAAGTGCTGTGTGGATACCTGGGGCATTGGCGATGCTCCAGATCATGTCAGTGTGGCAGAAAATGATGGTGGGGGTTATGGGACCTAGCCAGATCATAAACCCCTGGGGATAGTTGGCTACCAGCTGAGTGAAGTTGTTTATACCCTGCTCCGTGGGTAGGAACTGCAAGCAAAGTAAGGGCCATCACTTTGCAGAAGGAGTCTGCAGTAGACAGTGAACAGTGTGTCAGATTCTGCACAAATGGAGGGAATCTCTGCTTCCTTCTCCCCTCTGGGGGAGGGAGGGTCCTGGAGCATCTCCAAGTCCCAAGGGTCTATCCCAGGGAACAGGGAGAAGACAGGCTCTCTGCCCACAGGGAGGCTGACCTTGGATTGAGAAGACAAATCTTTCTTGTCCTAGGAGTGGTCCCAGCCCCTGGGGTGGCCACAGGAGGAGATCCCCTTTGGAGAGGTTTGTGAGTTCAGGGTAGCCTCAGGACATTTCTCTGGGTTTTGTTTCCACATTCTTTCATGTTCTGGCCTGTCCACATGATCTCTGGTTCCTTGCATGGTAAAGGGTCTGCAGACCTGGGACCTTCCAGCCCTGGCAGATCCCTAGGGACAGACATGAACTTTACCTATCAATCAGAAGAACAACTCTGGTCTATGGACCCTCTCTATCGGGCTGGCTCTGTGCATCTCTCCTCAACCTAAGATCAAACTCCTCAATTTTTGCATTTACAAGTGAACAAACAGAGGCCATATCCTCCCAAATGGGAAGAAGTTACTACCTTGTGAAGCATTCCTCTCCCTCAGGATGCCCCATTCAAGCCTTACAAATACCCTCAGGTGCTCTAGGCAGGTGTACACAAGTCATTTTCACCTTTGTTATTTGTTCCCCTCTCCCCAAGGACCCTGAGATGAGGATTCAAAGCTTTAGATGAGATTGGTCCAGAGAGGGAGAGTGACTCAGCCAAGGTCACATAGCAAGAGGGGCTGCAGGAAGGAAAAGGGACCGAAACTACACAACATAGCCAAGCCCTTGGAGGGGAGGGCAGTTCAGTTCAGTTCAGTCGCTCAGTCGTGTCTGAACTTTACGACCCCGTGAGCTGCAGTGCACCAAGCCTCCCTGTCCAACATCAACTCCCAGAGCCCACCCAAACTCATGTCCATTGAGTCGGTGATGCCATCCAACCATCTCATCCTCTGTTGTCCCCTTCTCCTCCTGCCTTCAATCTTTCCCAGCATCAGGGTCTTTTCAAATGATGCTCTTTGCATCAGGTGGCCAAAGTATTGCAGTTTCAGCTTCAACATCAGACCTTCCAATGAACACCCAGGACTGATCTCCTTTAGGATGGACTGGTTGGATCTCCTTGCAGTCCAAGGGACTCTCAAGAGTCTTCTCCAACACCACAGTTCAAAAGCATCACTTCTTCGGTGCTCAGCTTTCTTTATAGTCCAACTCTCACATCCATACATGACCACTGGAAAAACCATATCCTTGACTAGATGGACCTTTGTTGGCAAAGTAATGTCTCTGCTTTTTAATATGCTATCTAGGTTGGTCATAACCTTCCTTCCAAGGAGTAAGTGTCTTTTAATTTCATGGCTGCAATAACCATCTGCAGTGATTTTGGAGCCCCCAAAATAAAGTCTCTCACTGTTTCCACTGTTTCCCCATCTATTTGCAATGAAGTGATGGGACCAGATGCCGTGATCTTAGTTTTCTGAATGTTGAGCTTTAAGTCAACTTTTTCACTCTCCTCTTTCACTTTCATCAAGAACTCTTTAGTTCTTCTTCGCTTTCTGCCATAAGTGTGGTGTCATCTGCATATCTGAGGTTATTAATATATTTCTCCCGGCAATCTTGATTCCAGCTTGTGCTTCCCCCAGCCCAGCATTTCTCATTGATGTACTCTGCATATAAGTTAAATAAGCAGGGTGACAATATACAGCCTTGATGTACTCCTTTTCCTATTTGGAACCAGTCTGTTGTTCCATGTCCAGTTCTAACTGTTGCTTCCTGACCTGCATACAAGTTTTTCAAGAGGCAGGTCAGGTGGTCTGGTATTCCCATCTCTTTCAGAATTTTCCACAGTTTATTGTGATCCACACAGTCAAAGGCTTTGGCATAGTCAATAAAGCAGAAATAGATGTTTTTCTGGAACTCTCTTGCTTTTTTGATGATCCAGCGGATGTTGGCAATTTGATCTCTGGTTCCTCTGCCTTTTCTAAAGCCAGCTTGAACATCTGGAAGCTCACGGTTCACATATTGCTGAAGCCTGGCTTGGAGAATTTTGAGCATTACTTTACTAGCATGTGAGATGAGTGCAATTGTGCGGTAGTTTCAGCATTCTTTGGCATTGCCTTTCTTTGGGATTGGAATGAAAACTGACCTTTTCCAGTCCTGTGGCCACTGCTGAGTTTTCCAGACTTGCTGACATATCGAGTGCAGCACTTTCACAGCATCATCTTTCAGGATTTGAAATAGCTCAACTGGAATTCCATCACCTCCACTAGCTTTGTTCCTAGTGATGCTTTCTAAGGCCCACTTGACTTCACATTCCAAGATGTCTGGCTCTAGGTGAGTGGTCACATCTTCGTGATTAACTGGGGAGGGCAGAATTACAGTAACTTCGTAACACTTCTGCTGCCTCCAGGCTTGCTGAGACCATTTCAAGACCTCAGGAATTCTCTTAATGTTTGCTTATCTGTAAAGCTTTTGATTTCTCCATCAAATCTGAATGATTTCTTTGATGGGTAGAGTAATCTTAGTTGTAGGTTTTTTCCTTTCGTTCAGTTCAGTCTCTCAGTTGTGTCTGACTCTTTGCAACCCCATGGATTGTAGCATGTCAGGTTTCCCTGTCAGCCACCAACTCCTGGAGCTTACTCAAACTCATGTCCATCGAGTCGGTGATGCCATCCAACAACCTCATCCTCTGTTGTCCCCTTCTCCTCCTGCCTTCAATCTTTCCCAGCATCAGAGTCTTTCCCAATGAGTCATTTCTTTGCATCAGGTGGCCAAAGTATTGGAGTTTCAGCTTCAGCATCAGTCCTTCCAATGAATATTCAGGACTGGTTTCCTTTAGGATTGACTGGTTGGATCTCCCTGCAGTCCAAGGGACTCTTAAGAGTCTTCTCCAACACCACAGTTCAAAAGCATCAATTCTTCGATGCTCAGCTTTCTTTATAGGTCAACTCTCACATCTATAC
Source organism: Okapia johnstoni (assembly GCA_024291935.2). NCBI lineage: Eukaryota > Metazoa > Chordata > Mammalia > Artiodactyla > Giraffidae > Okapia > Okapia johnstoni. The sequence continues at coordinate 6,863,765 of CM044316.1, read as the reverse complement.
ATGACTATTGGAAAAACCATAGCTTTGACTATATGGACCTTTGTTGGCAAAGTAATGTCTCTGCTTTTTAATGTGTTGTCTAGGTTGGTCATAGCTTTTCTTCCAAGGAGCAAGCATATTTTAATTTCATGGCTGCAGTCCCCATCCACAGCCCAAGAAAATAAAGTCTTTCACTGTTTCCATTGTTTCCCCATGTGGGAGCCTGGTGGGCTGCCGTCTATGGGGTTGCACAGAGTCGGACACGACTGAAGCGACTTAGCAGCAGCAGCAGCAGCATCTGCATATCTGAGGTTGTTGATATTTCTCCTGGCAATCTTGATTCCAGTTTGTGCTTCATCCAGTCTGGCATTTTGCATGGTACTCTGTGTATAAGTTAAAAAAGCAAGGTGACAATATACAGCCTTGACATAGTCTTTCCCAATTTTGAACCAGTCCGTTTTTCTATGTCCAATTCTAACTATTGCTTCTTGACCTCCATACGGTTTTTCAGGAGGCAGGTCAGGTAGTCTGGTATTCCCATCTCTTTAAGAATTTCCCACAGTTTGTTGTGATCTACACAGTCAAAGGCTTTTGCATGGTCAATGAAGCCCAGGAAGATTTTGGCCACCTATATACAGACTGGTGGATTCCCTGGTAGCTCAGTTAGTAAAGAATCTGCCTGCAATACAGAAGACCCAGGTTCGATCCCTGGGTCAGGAAGATCCCCTGGAGAAGGGCATGGCAACCTACTCCAGTATTCTTGCCTGGAGAATTCCACGGACAGAGGAGACTGGTGGGCTATACAGGCCATGGGGTCACAGAGTCGGACACAACTGAGCGACTAACACTTTCACTTACAGACTGGGTGAGTGGCCCATCGGAGCATCTTGAGAGGAGAGAGGGGAGTAATTAAGAGGAGGGAACCCAGGAAGGGGAGAGGTCTACCCTTGTAGTCCTACCCCTGTAGGCGGGAATGGAGAGGTGATAGCTAATTCCTCGGGGAAACTGTAACCCAGAGTGAAAAGACACATGAAATGGGCCACATGCAGAACATGAAATGGACCACATGCAGAGCAGACCCTGGATAGCACCCTTGAGGAGGTCTCAAGGCCACCATGGAGACGGGAGAGGCCAGAGGACCAGGATCTGTGCAGCCCAGTCGCAGAGATGCATTAATGTGTGCAAGGCAGGAAAGAAATGGACCCCAGAGCAGGCTAGGGCTGGAAGGACAGGATGTGGGGAAGGTCTCAATGGCAGAGCAGAGGAATAAATGAGTGAGGGAAGAGGGTCTTCTAGGCCTCCCTGGCTTCTTTGCTGTCCTAGATCCCAGCCCAAACCTGATCTCCAGTTTTGACCCTCAGGAAGTCTATCCACCCTGATCCCCAAGACCCATCCTGCTGCCCATACTCACCAGGCCCAGGTGACCAAAGAACCAGTTCAGTTTTGGGGGCTGCGGGAAACACTAGAGGTGGCAAGTGTTGTTGTAGAAGGCATGGATCCAGGCCAGGACGCAAGCCAGGAGCCAGGAGGCCCTGATCATCATCAGCAGCAGCCACGGGGAGGCTTCCACCAGCCTGAGTCCCAGCCAGGACAGGCTCAGCTCCCGCATCCTGTGGTCAGATGGGGTGAAGGGTGAGCGCCTGAAGATGAAGGAAGAGGCAGTGATGGTGGGCTGTGAGGCAGAGACAAATAGATGGAGAGGAGCAAGGGAATGAAGGGCAGGGATGGAGCATGCTGGGGATGGGCAAGAAGGGCTCAGAGATGGGCAGACAGGGGCTGGGAGAAGGAAGGGGAACCAGGGAAATTCAAAGGAAGAGGGGGAGACAGACAGTTAGTTATCCACTGGTATCCACTCATCTCCCAGGCCAGCTCATTTCCTGGAGCCACCCTGCTCTGGGCAGCTGCCTTCCCCACCTCATACCAGGACACCCCAGTGCCTTGACCTCCAGGCTGGCACCTGTTAGGAGCAGCTTCCCCACACAACTTCTTATCCCCTCCTCCTGTGAAGATTTTATCTGGTCTCTGACCTAGAGGGAGCTGCCAGGGTCCAGGTTAAGACAGCCAATCCCTGCAGTCTGCTTACCTCGCCCTTACCTGGCAGCTACCCAAGTGGAAGGTGAGGAGAAAGAGGCTGCAGTGTTATTGAGAGTTTAGGATCACACATTGTGGACACTGGAATCGCAGGATTCATCATCTTCCATGTGGGCAAGTTGGGGTGTGGGCAAAGATGATTCTGGGCTTCCAAGACAAGGGTGCAGCAAGTCAAAGCATACACATTCAGATGCCAGGTGGGAAGGGCTGACCCAGCATTGTCCCAAAACATCTCTAGGGCTCCTCTCCATCCATGGGCTAGGAGGGCTTCACACATCAGCTCTCAGAACAGAATCAAGAAGCTCAGAGATGTGCTTCACACATGCCTCACAGCATGGCAGGTTTTCAAGTCCTTCCTCCAAGCATCCTGGGCCCGGGGTTGAGACATGACTGCTGGAAGCAAGAACAGAGAATCCAGCCTGGCTGGGGATTACTTCCATCAGACTCAGGGGATAAAGTGTCCTCAGCCAGAAGTGGGCACCTAAAGACATGAAGTGGAAGCCTGAGAGTGGCTGAGAAAGCAGTGTCCATACAAGGGAACATGGAGCTGCGGGGTTCTGAGTGGGCAGCCTCATTCTGACTGTGGATTGTGTCCACCCTCTCTGGGATCAGTCTTTCCATCTGACCAATGGGATGCTGGACAAGAGCCGGAGGGTGGGACCAAGGAGGGTTCCAGAATAAAATGGGAAGGATCAGGATCCCCCAAAAAGCTAAAATGAAGGGAAAGTGCTGACTACTAATGTTCATGCTAGTGTGTGCCAGTACTCCTCATATAGTAAGCTGACTGTAGGCAGACAACTGTGTGCAAAGAGTGCTTGTGTGCTGAGTACTTCAAAAGACATGCCTAAAATGTGTGAAAAATTTTACACTGAGCATGCCTACTTGGTGCCAGATGCTCTAGGTAAAGTTCATCTACTATATGCCAAGGACTCTGCATCAATCCTGTCTGCTGTATGCCAGGTGTTGTACATAAAGCATGCCTACTGTGTGCTGAGTCATCTATGGAAAGCACACCTACTCTGTGCTGAATGCTCTATGCCTACTGTGTGTCAGGGGCCCTGCATAAAGCATACCAGCTGTGTGTCACCTGCTCTACATAAAATCAACCTACTCTGTGCAAAGTGCTTTAGATAAAATATGCCAACTCTTGGAGAAGGCAATGGCACTCCACTCCAGTACTCTTGCCTGGAAAATCCCATGGATGGAGGAGCCTGGTGGGCTACAGTCCATGGGGTCGCTAAGAGTTGGACATGACTGGGCGACTTCAGTTTCCCTTTTCCCTTTCATGCACTGGAGAAGGAAATGGCAACCCACTTCAGTATTCTTGCCTGGAGAATCCCAGGGACGGGGGAGCCTGGTGGGCTGCCGTCTATGGGGTCGCACAGAGTCGGACACGACTGAAGTGACTTAGCAGCAGCAGCAGCAGCAGCATGCCAACTCTATGCTAGATATTCTACATAAAGTGTGCCTGCTATATGCTGGGTACTCTAAACAAAACCTGTATATCATATCCAGTGTGTTCTACATAAAGCATGCCTACTGAGTGCCTGACATACTATGAAAAGAACATGTGCTTTGTGCTGGGCACTCTAAAAGAACCATGTCTATTGTGTGCAAGGTGCTGTACATAAAATGCTCTCTCTGTGAGTCAGGTGCTCTACACAAAGTACACCCACTGTGTGCGGGATGTTCTGCCAGCAAGACAATACATTACCTTCCCCTCAGGGCTCTGGGCCAGCACCCTGGGATCAGGCAGAGGGACCCAGGTGATGGCAAGTGGGGAGATACCTGTTTTACGGAAGAGCAAACCGAGGCTCAAAGAGGGCAAGCCTCTAGCCTAAGTTGCAGAGCTGGAAAGAGCCCAGGTCTGTTGTACCACCAAACCTAAGCCTTTTCCCTTCCCATGCTGCTCCAGCACCGTTCATAAGGGACAATGCACTGTTACTTCAGGGATATTTATTAATGTTAGTTGCTCAGTCATCTCTGACTCTCCATGACGCCAAGGACTGTAGCCTGCCAGGCTCCTTTGTCCTTGGGACTCTCCAGGCAAAAACACTGGAGTGGATAGTCACCTTCCTCTCCAGAGGATCCCACCACATCCAGGGTCATTTATAATGGTCGAATCTCAGGCAATTTGGAGACCCAAGTGGGGAGATATCTTCAGGTCCTTTTATCATCACGTGAATCATCTCACACCCAGGATGCACTACGCAGTGGATCTGGTGCTCCTCTCCTGGTCCTTCCTTGATTTTGTCCAGAATTGTCGTGTGGGAGAGAACTTGATGAATGGGGCTCCTGGCAGAGCTACTGGTCAGGAGAGGGGGGAAAGTCAGTCCCTATAGGATGCTGAGGAGACTCCAAACCTCTCTCTCTTCAACATTGCCTGAGGGATTCAGGTGGAGGATCATAATGCCCTCGGGGGGTGGGGTGGGGTGCACTCTCCCTCTGCTGGGCTAGAATTTTCCTCCTGGCAGGTCCATCCACATCAGGGTCTAGGATGTAAGCCAGAATAGATAAACCAGCCAGAGACCTGGGACACACAGGAGAAACTGAGGCTGAAAACTATGTGAATGACTCACCCAAAGTCACACAGGTGTTGGAAATAGGCTGTGCCCCAGACCTCAGATTGGGTACCATGAATGAAGTTCTCCTTTGGTATCTGTAAATTCATTAGCTCACAAGATGGTGGGATCACTAAAAGATACAATGCTTATAAAATACATAAGACAGAAGAAAGGTTTAATAAATACTGGAGTGGGTAGCCATTCCCTTCTCTAGGGGATCTTCCAGACCCAGGAGTTGAACCAGGGTCTCCTGCACTCCAGGTGGATTCTTTACCAGCTGAGCTACCAGGGAAGCCCTGTAATAAATGCAGGTCATTGTTATCGCTGTTGTTGTTGATGTAATCATCCAAAAGCCTTGCAAGATCAATTTCTTGAGTCCATTTTTACAGAAGAGGAGCAGGAGATTCATAGAGGTGAAGCAACTTGCTCCAGCCTCCCAGCTTGGAAGAAAAGCACTTTGCCAACAAAGGTCCATCTAGTCAAAGCTATGGTTTTTCCAGTAGTCGTGTGTGGATGTGAGAGTTGGACCATCAAGAAGGCTAAGGGCCAAAGAATTGGTGCTTAATCAGGTTCCCCTGCCATCTCAATCCAATGGTAGAAGAAGAAAGGGAGCCAGAATGGAGGGCAGGAAGCCACAGGTGAAAACCTTCTGTTCAGAACCTTTGGAAGCTATACTGTTTCCAGTGGTTTTTCAAAAAGCAAGGAACATCTCAGATGCCAGATCATACAAGCCTGTCTTATAGAATGCCCCCCAGTCAGTGTTGGAAGGAGGGGAGCCACTCACCCTTACTTCTTCTCCAGGGGCCCCTATACCCCCATCCTGAGCCATGCAGTGGGCATGCCTGTGCCAGTGCAGCGGTGGCAGTCACTCTGTGAGTCAACAGCCTTGGGCACAGTCCATTACCCCTCTGTGTCTCAGTTTTCATATCTATAAAATGAGCTGATAAAACTTTACAGAGAGTTGCTTGTGTTCTACGAGATACAGGCAGAGAGAGAAGGGGAAAGTATTTCAAAATGGTATGTGAGTAAAGGTTCCAGTATAAACCAAACTTATGAACATGTGTGTATGTGTGTACATTTGTATATGCATTGTGAAAAATCTGAAATCCATACAACACAGTGGAATTGGAGGAAGTAAATTGGAGTCTCTATGTATGCCTTTTTCTTCCACACTGAGCTGCTAGAACCTCTATCACTAAAGCACAATTTTAAAAAGAACAAAGGATTTGGTGCAGTGAGGGGTACATAGTTGGCACACCAAACAGATGAGTAGGTCTAATTTTGTGTCACCATGAAGACACATTTCCTGGGAGTCACCTTCAGGTCACTGGAACAAACATGGAGGCTGCCTGCTGGCTGGTGTTTCACCTTCCTTCCTGAACTATTGGAAAGGATCAAGTTCTGGGTTTAGCAGTCATTGTTCAGTTGCTTAGTCATGTCCAACACTTTGTGGCCCATGGACTGCAACACACCAGTCTTTCCCATCCTTTATTATCTCCAGAAGTTTGCTCGCATTCATTTCCATGGAGTCAGTGATGCTATCTAACTATCTTATCCTCTGTTGCCTTCTCCTCCTGCCCTCCATCTTTGCCAGCATCAGGGTCTTTTCCAATGAGTTGGCTCTTTGCATTAGGTGGCCAAAGTATTAGAGCTTCAGCTTCAGCATCAGTCCTCCCGATGAATATTCAGGGTTGATTTCTTTTAGGATTGACTGGTTTGATCTCCTTGCAGTCCAAGGGACTCTCAAGAGTCTTCTCCAGCACCGCAATTCAAAAGCACATATTCTTTGGTGAGCAGCCTTCTTTATGGTCCAGCTCTCACATTCATACGTGACTACTGGAAAAACTGTAGCTTTGACTGTATGGACCTTTGTTGGCAAAGTAATGTGTCTGCTCTTTAATATGCTGTCTGGGTTTGTCATAGCTTTCCTTTCAAGGAGCAAGCATCTTTTAATTTCATGGCTGTAGTCACCATCCTCAGTGATTTTGGAGCCCAAGAAAATAAAATCTGCCACAGTTTCCACTTTTTCCTCATCTATTGGCCATGATGTGATGGGACCTGGATACCATGATGTTCATATTTTGAATGTTGAATTTTAAGCCAGCTTTTTCACTCTCCTCTTTCACTTTCCTCAAGAGGCTCTGAGAGATTGAGGGTGTCCTTTTCTTAGATGAAGATTACAAAACATTTTTTCATTATAATTGCTAATCTATGTAGTTACAAATGAAAGGTTGTTGCTGAGCCACAGAAAAACGGCCGGGATTCTTGGCCTCTGGAGGAGAAGAATCAATCCTGGGCCAGAGACGAGGCTGGATCTCTCAGAGCTTTGGTGTGATAAGGTTTTATTAAAGTATAAAGGAGATAGAGAAAGCTTCTGACATAGGCACCAGAAGGGAGCAGAAAGAGCACCCCCCTGCTAGTCTTCAGCTGGATGTTATATAGTCACTAGCAGTTTGTTAATGTAAGAAAGGAATGTCTTAAACTGAGAATGGCACCAGACCCCTCATTCATAAGATGTATTTTTGAATAATCTGGGCACCGGACATTCCGGGTCATAAAACGATTGACTTGAATTTTGCAGAAAGGCAGGTCATGCAGAGAGTTTCATTTACATAGGTTAGGGGAACAATGTCTGAGTATAACATACTGGTTTTTCAAGTAGGTTCTGAGCCATTAGGAGGAACCGACTTGAAGACAGAGTTTGGGGTAAATGCACAGTACATTAACATAGCTTAAGACAAACATTTCCATAAGAAAAATGCATTGGTGAACTCAAAGTTTGAGAATAGTTAATTCAGGAGAAACCAGGTTTCATGGCAACACAGTATTTTAAGAGAAACCTCTTTTAAATTTGTATAGAGAAGGGAAAAAATATCGCTAGTTTGTTTCCTCCTGCTGCTTAAGAGAGATAAAATGTCTGACACTTGCAGCCTATTTCCTCCGTTTGGAGACCAGATTTACATGAAAACGCAAAAGACTTATAATAGCCAAAATTGTTCTACAAAAGAAAAACATAGTTGAAGAATTTATAAAACCCCTTTCAAGATACACTATAAAACAACTGTAACCAGTAATTTGGCCAGTAATGTGTGATACTAGTCAAAGACCAGACACAAAATCAATGGAATAGACTATTTTTTAAAAAGTTAAAAAAAAGTATTTATTTACTTGTCTCTGCTGTGTCTTCCTTGCTGTACACAGGCTTTCTCTAGTTGCAGTGGGTGGAAGCTACTCTCTAGTTGTGGTGCGTGGGCTTCTCACTGCAGGGGCTTCTCCTATTGCTGAGCATGGGCTCTAGAGCATGCAGCCTTCAGCAGCTGTGGCACGTTGGTTCACTGGTTGTGGCTCATGGGCTCCAGAGCACAGGCTCAGTAGCTGTGGTGCACCAGCTTTGTTGTTCCCTGGTATGTGGAATCTTCCCAGACCAGGGGTTGAACTCATGTCCCTGGCATTGGCAGGGGAGTTCTTATCCATTGTACCACTAGGGAAGTCCCAATGGAACAGAATAGAGTCCGGAAATTTAAAAAAAATGCAGGGCAAGTCAAAGGACAAAGAATAGTCTTCTCAATAAACGGCACTGGAAAAATTGGACATCCACTTGTAAAAAAGTGTCAACCTACACTTTACACCAAAATTTAATTTAATATGAATCGTAGAACTAAGTGATGTAAAAATTTTAAACTTTTAGAAGAAAAACTATCAGAGAATCTTTGTGGCCTTAAGTTAAACCATGTGTGTGCATGCCTGAAGTGGCTTGCCATGACCTCCTCCAGGGCATCTTCCTGACCCAGGGATCAAACTGGTGTCTCTTACATTGGCAGGCGAGTTCTTTACAACTAGTGCCACTTGGGAAGCCCCATAACACCATAAGCATAACTGTAAAAAGAAAAATTGATAAATTATGCTTTATAAGCACTTAAAAATTTTGCTCTGTGAAAGAAATTTAAGATAAAGACCAGCAACACACTAGGAAAAAAGACTCACAAATCACATATCTGACAAAGGGCTTGTATATAAAATTGAACAATAAGAAGATAGACGATCCTAGGGAAATTAATGGACAAAAGATTTGAAAAGGTGCTTTACTACAGAACATATGTGGATGACAAATAGGCACATGGAAAAAAACGTTCACAATCATTAGTCTTTAGGAAATGCAAACTAAGATCAGAGTGACATATTACTCCCCACCCCAGAAGAATGGCTAGGGTAAAACTGAAACCTCCAGGTGCCAGTGAGTGTGGGAGCAAGCAGAACTCTCACAAAAAGAGGGTTGAATGCCAAAAAATCGATGCTTTTGAGCTGCGGTGTTGGATCCTCTTGAGAGTCCCTTGGACTGCAAGGAGATCAAACCAGTCAATACTGGATATTCATTAAAAGGACTGATGTTGAAGCCGAATCTCCAAAATTTTGGCAACATGATGTGAAGACCAGAATCATTAGAAAAGAGAATGATTCTGGGAAAGATTGAAGGCAGGATGAGAAGGGGACCACAGAGAATGAGATTATTGGATGGTATCACAGACTCAATGGACAATATATATAATATATATAATGGACAATACTATATAATAATGGACAATATTATATAATGATTATATTATATAATGATTATATAATATATATGTAATATAATATATATAATATATTATATACAATGTAATATATAATATACAATATAATATATATAATATATAAAATACACATATAATATTTAAATATATTATATAATATATATGATATACAATTAAATATAAATATAGAATATATTATTAATTATACATAATAACAAATATATATTATATATTTAATTATATAAAATATTATATATATTATATTACATATTATATATTGTATATATATTATCTGTAGTAAGTATAATATGTATAATATTTTGATATATATAATATATATCATATATGTCATATATATCATATATAAATATATGACATATATTTTATTATATATAATATTATTATAATATGTATACTATATAAATATATATAATAATAGACATAACATAATATAAATATTATATATAATATAATATATAAAATATATAATAATATAATTGTATATGTAATACATAATATATAATATAAAATATATAATATATATAATATAATATATTATATATAATTATATAATGTAATATATAGAATTATAATATACATTTTATATTATATATTTATATATAATATATAACACATATATTATATTATATATAATAATTCAATATAATATATAATATACATTATATACATATAATTATATAATATATATTATATGTAATATATATAATATATATCATGTAAAAATATATAACATATATATTATATAATATAGAAATACATATAATACACACATGATATATTATATATATTATATAATAATATATAATAAATATATATAATTATATAATATGTATTATATACAATATTTAATTATATATATACAATTATATTATATATTAGAATTATATATAAAAATATCATATAATATATTATATATAATATATGATATGTATATATTATATATAATATATACATAATATATATTATATACAATATTAATATATTATATAATAATGTATATTATATATATACTATATTACTATAATATAGTATATATATTTATATTATATATATTACATAGTGAAAAAGTTGGCTTAAAGCTCAACATTCACAAAACTAAGATCATGGCATCTTGTTCCACCACTTCATGGGAAATAGATGGGGAAACAGTGGAAACAGTGAGAGATTTTATTTTGGGGGGCTCCAAAATCACTGCTTATGGTGATTGCAGCCATGAAATTAAAAGACGCTTACTCCTTGGAAGGAAGGTTATGACTAACCTAGATGGCATATTTAAAAGCAGAGACATTACTTTGCCAACAAAGGTCCGTCTAGTCAAGGCTATGGTTTTTCCAGTGGTCATGTATGGATGTGAGAGTTGGACTGTGAAGAAAGCTGAGCACCGAAGAATTGATGCTTTTGAACTGTGGTGTTGGAGAAGACTCTTGAGAGTCCCTTGGACTACAAGGAGATCCAATCAATCCATCCTAAAGGAGATCAGTCCTGAGTGTTCATTGGAAGGACTGATGTTGAAGCTGAAACTCCAATACTTTGGCCAACTCATGTGAAGAGTTGACTCATTGGAAAATACCCTGATGCTGGGAAGGATTGAGGGCAGGAGGAGAAGGGGAGGACAGAGGATGAGATGGCTGGATGGCATCACTGACTCTATGGACATGGGTTTGGATGAACTCCGGGAGTTGGTGATGGACAGGGAGGCCTGGCGTGTTGCCATTCATGGGGTCGCAAAGAGTCGGACACGACTGAGTGACTGAACTGAACTGAATATTATATAATATTTATATCATATAATATTATATAATATTCTATAGTATTAATCTAATTATATAATTTATAATTATAATTATATAACTATAATAAAATATAGTTTTAAAATATATTTTAATAAATATATTAAATATATTTTAATTATATAATATATAATTATAATATAATATAAAATATATAGTGAATATACAATATATTATATATATTACATATAATATTGCATTTCCTATAATATATATTATATGTATTATTATACATAATATAATTATAAACATAAATATGTAATTATATATGATAATTATATATATTATATTTTTATATTTGTATAATATGTATTTTATATATTTATATATTATATGTTTATATTATATATAATATATTACATATAATTATATTATATATAATATGTATAATATATATTACATATAATTATATAACTATATGTGATATATATGTAATTATATGTAATATAATATATAATTATATATATTATATAATATCATAAATATTATATAATATTATATATCATATATAATAATATAATATGTATTATGTATATCAATATATAATTATATACTGGTATATTATATATTATATGATATTAATAATACATTATATTATTTTATATTATTATTTTAATATATATTATATGTACTATAATATATAATATTATTATATATATTTTATGTAATAATATATATAATATATAGTATATGATATGTATATAATGTATATAATATATAATATTGCTAAGGAAAATAAAATTTCCACTCCACAAGCTATGTGATTAAGAGTAACTCAATTTACAATTGGTACTGATATGTCAAGCCATCAAAGTGCATAGGAGAAGTCAATGGCAACCCACTCCAGTACTCTTGCCTGGAAAATCCCATGGATGGAGGAGCCTGGTAGGCTGTAGTCCATGGGGTCGCGAAGAGTCGGACATGACTGAGCGACTTCCCTTTCACTTTTCACTTTCATGCATTGGAGAAGGAAATGGCAACCCACTCCAGTGTTCTTGCCTGGAGAATCCCAGGGATAGCAGAGCCTGGTGGGCTGCCGTCTATGGGGTTGCACAGAATCGGACACGACTGAAGCGACTTAGCAGCAGCAGCAGCAAAGTGCATAAAGAGAATTCACAAAGAGATCAAAAATAAAGAGTGGCTTGAATATTTAACATTTAAAGATTTTAAATACCGCCAAGATGATGAGTGTATATTGTAGAAAGATATTCATGATATATTAGTATATGAAACATCCAGATTACAAGAAAAATGTAAGATAAAATTTTTAGTTAAGGTAAACTTACATAAAATTCATACATTCACAAAATTCCTAACCTTAAAAGTGTTCAAATCCATGCCTCTAGTACATTCATAGTGTTGTGCAACCACAACCTCTCCTCTGTCTAGTTCCAAGGTACTTTTGTCATCTGAAAATGAGACCTGTACCATTTGCAGTCACTCTGTTTCCTCCTTCAGCTCCTAGACCTATCTCTATGGATTTACCTATTCTGTACATTTCATATAAATGGAATCATACAATATGTGACCTTTTGTATCCGACTCCTTTCACTTAGCCTGTTTTCAAAGTTCATTCATGTTGTAGTGTTTCATTCTTTTTTTTAAACAATTGTTTTGGCCATGGCACATGGCTTAGTTTCCCAACCAGCGATCAATCTCACACCCCGTGCATTGGAAGCATGGAGTCTTAACCACTGGGCTGCCAAGGAAGTCTCTGCTTCATTTCTTTTTATGACTCAATAATATTTCTTGTTATGTATATACCTCATTTTATTTCTTCGTTTTTCTGTTAATGGAAATTTGAATTGCTTCCCAAATTGAACTTTCAGCAACTGTGGATGGTGCCACTATGAAGGGTTGTGCACAACATTTTGTTTAAACACCTGTTTTCAATTCTTTGGGGGTACACTCCTAGGTGTAGGATGGCAATGTCAATTGGTAATTCTAGGTTTAATTTGAGGTCTTCCCTGTAGCTTAGTCAGTAAAGAGTATGCCTGCAATGCAGGAGACCTGAGTTCAATTCCTGGGTCAGAAAGGTCCCCTGGAGAAGGAAATTGCAACCCACTCCAGTATTTTTTTTTTAATAAATTTATTTATTTTAGTTGGGGGCTAATTTCTTTACAGTATTGTAGTGGTTTTTGCCATACATTGACATGGATCAGCCATAGGTTTACATGTGTTCCCCATCCTGAACCACCCTCCCACCTCGCTCCCCATCCCATCCCTCCGGGTCATCCATTGCCCCAGCCCTGAGCATTTGTCTCATGCATCGAACCTGGAATGGTGTTCTTTTTCACATATAATATACATGTTTCAATGCTATTCTCTCAGAACGTCCCACCCTCACCTTCTCCCTCAGAGTCCATAAGACTGTTCTATGCATCTGTGTCTCTTATTCTGTCTCGCATATAGGGTTATCGTTACCATCTTTCAAATTCCATATATATGCATTAGTATACTGTATTGGTGTTTTTCTTTCTGGCTTACTTCACTCTGTATAATGGGCTCCATTTTCATCCATCTCAATAGAACTGATTCAAATGTATACTTTTTAATGGCTGAGTAATATTCCATTGTGTGTATGTACCAGGGCTTCCTCAGCCATTCGTCTGCTGAAGGACATCTAGGTTGCTTCCATGTCCTGGCTATTATAAACAGTGCTGTGATGAACATTGGGGTACATGTGTCTCTTTCAATTCTGGTTGCCTCGGTGTGTATGCCCAGCAGTGGGATTGCTGGGTCGTATGGCAGTTCTATTCCAAGTTTTTTAAGGAATCTCCACACTGTTCTCCATAGAGGCGGTATTAGTTTGCATTCCCACCAAGAGTATAAGAGGGTTCCCTTTTCTCCTCACACTCTCCAGCATTTATTTCTTGTAGACTTTTTTATAGCAGCCATTCTGACTGGTGTGTAATGGTACCTCATTGTGGTTTTGATTTGCATTTCTCTAATAATGCCCACTCCAGTATTCTTGCTTGGAGAATTCCATGGACAGAAAACCCTGGTGAGATACAGTTCATGGGGTCACAAAGAGTTGGAACAAGAGGTTTAATTTATTGAGGAAAAACACCAGATAATTTTTTACAGTTGCTGAACCATTTTACATTCTCAACAGCAATGTATGAGGATTCCAATGACACATCCTCACCAACACTTGTTATTTTCTATTGTTTTATATTCTTGTCATCCTAGTGAGTGTGACCTGATATCACATTGTTGCATTGATTTGCATTACCCTAACAATTAATGATGTTAGGTATATTTCCATGTGCTTCTTAGTGCTGTACCATGCTCAGTTTCTTCAGTCATATCTGACTTTTTGAGACTCCCAGGGACTTAATCTGCCAGGCTCCTCTGTCCATGGGATTTTTCAGTCAAGAATACTTGAGTGGGTCGCCACACCCTCCTCCACGGATCACGTCTGTGTCTCCTGCATCAGCAGGTGGATTCTTTACTGCTGAGCCACTGAAGAAGCCCTCTTAGTCAGTAAAATAGCCTTATTAAGAAGAAGTTTAAAAAAGAAGGAGATTACATGTAAATGTAATACACTTAGATACAAGGTCAAATTTTTACTGATAGAAGGACTACATGTGCTGTAGTCCACAGGGTCACAAAGAGTTGGACACAACTGGGCAACTGAACAGCAACAACAACAAGGATTACATAGAATTTTAAATTTAGCAGAATATGTGAGAGAATATGATTGGAGATTACTTTGACATGTTTAGATTATGGATATGATTTTTATTTGTTACTTTTTCTTATCTATAGTTTCTTCTATGACAGGGTATCATTTGCGGGAAAAGAAAAACATTTTAAAGAACTGAAGTAAAAGAAAAATATATGCAATTTTCAGCTTACAATATATTAAACATTTACTTATATCATTTTACAAGATTTCTTTCTTATTTTTGCAACCAACGAATCTTCTAGGCCCTGAAAGTGTCTGAGACTGACTCTATCCCAGGACACCTAACAGCTTGAGTGGGGCTAGTCCTGGAGCAGCCGCTGTCCCAGGTGCTGAAGGAAATGGCCCCACTCCTGCCCCCTTCACCACCTCTCACTGTTGTGCTACTGTGGACCCTGTTGACCCCCACTTCCTAGAACATCTAGATGAACACGAAATCCTGGGTCATGCTTCCCTGAGGGGAAATTTTTTTCGGCTCCTAGCTTCAGACTAGTGTTACATCAAAGCAGCTTGTAACCATGTAACAGAGGTAATTATGGAGATTCTGAATTTACTGAATCTTCTAATGACAGTTTTCTTCAACAGCAGGTTCTCATAAGTCCTAAAACTTAAATGTAACTTTAAAACATTTTAAGTTTGAGAAAACGATGCAAAACGAAGTGAGGAAATAAACACTTATTGAGGATGCTTGCCAGATATTGTCATTCATTTGCACACGCTTGCTTATAAATCTTCACAACATGGCAATGAAGTGGCTACTGTTATGTAATAAAGACACTGAGGCTTAGAAAGTGATATGATTTTCCCAAAACCAAACAGCTAGTAAATGGCAGACTGGAATGGTGACTTTTGTAGGGATAGAGTGGTGGATCCAGGGACATCTGGTCCTGACTGCATCTAGCTCTCTGCTCCACCTTCCCTAAAGAGTAGTCTTGTCCTCATGATCCAAGATGGAGCTCCAGCCATGATAACTATACCTTCCCCCATTCCCCCTCCCCTCCCTCTTTCCCCCACCTCCCAGGTTCACAGCCACTCCCACCCACCTGGATCCTCCCAGGCCCCAAGCTCCCCTGCTGGCTCTCAATGCGACTGGAACAGAAATGACAAGCATAGTTTTATTCCCGGGAATCTGGAGGTGTCTAGGGTCACGATGGATCCCAGGCAAGAAGGTGATGGGTCACTGCTGCCCTGTGCTCAGCGGCTCCACCCGCAGCCAAAGTCCACCCTCCGCACGCAAGATCAGCTCTGGCTTCCTGCGAGGCTCCTCCTTGTCTGGCAGGACGCAGAACCGCAGTAGCGTGAGCGCTAGGACCACCTTCATCTCAGTCATGGCGAATGTCTGTCCGATACAGTTCCTGTGGGCGGGAGTGGGGGCTTTGACTGCACCCGGAACCCTCACCCGGACCCCAAAGCACCTGGTACCTGGCCCACAACCCCCATTCCCACCCACAGTATAGAAAAAGAGGCTAACCATGCCTGGAGCCCTATGTGGCCTTGCATATCTCCAGATCCTAGTCCACTCTCCAGTGCTGAACTCAAATCAGTAGACAGGGGAGCGGGTCCCCTCAGCACACCATGAACCCCTCCTTGAGCCCACCACTATTCCCCAGACCCTTACCATAATGTTTTGGGGGAGGGGAGAGAAAGTCACCATTTAAGATTGTTTTCCCCCTTCCTGGCCCCCACAGTTAACCTGGAATTTCACCCTCAGTCCCATACCCCACCTCTCCACCCCCATCTCAGATGGCCGGTGTCTTCACCTGGGGCCCGCGGAGAAGGGAACAAAAGCCACAGGTGACCTCCCTTTGATGTTTTCTGGGTCGAAGCGGAAGGGGTCAAAGACCTAGGGGCAAGACAATACAGGGATACTTGGCAGATGTTTGTATAGTAGGGGGAGGTGATGGCTGATTTGCCAGAAGTCAGAACCCTGCACCCTCCCCTGGGTCCCCTGAGGGGAGTGGACAAGGACAAGGGAGGTGGGGGCTGGGGGAGGTATCACCTCAGGGTCTGGCCACACAGATGGGTTGTGGTGGGTCCCAAAAATACTGATGAGGCAGATAACACCTGTAGTAGAGGAGGGGCAGTCATGTCTAGGTCCCACCTGCCTGATTGGCCCCTCTTTCTCACCAGGAACCTCCTCTCCTAGTCATTGTGGGCACCTTTGGGGATGACCCGGCCATCTGGAAGTACAGTGTCCTGGGTACAGCGGCGGGAGATGACCATGACTGGGGGGTGCAATCGCAGACTCTCCTTGATGCACATGGTCAGGAAGGGCAACTGGGCCAGGTCGTCCCTACGAGAAACTCATGACAGTTATCCAGGGAGCAAAAATAGACACACACAACTAGCCCTCCTTGTGCCCCATAAGACCCTCTCTATCTATAACAAAACTGGATTGTTGGTTTAAATATCTCCAAACACATTAGGTTGTATACATTATTTATGTACAGCTTTTTCTTTGTCCATCATACATCAAAAAAAAAATGATTCTTAAAAATAAAGAAAAAAAAGCAATGTCATAGAAGTACCAGAGAAAGTTTAGTGAAATATTTTTAGAACTTTTTAAAGCAAAACATGAAAGAGCCAACCATAAACACGTTTACAAATTTGTATAAAAATAAAATATTATTTATGGCAAGACAGCAAAGTCAAAAGGCAAATGAGTAAAAGATCAGATTCAATGTTTACTCTTATTTATTACAGCACTAGAGACACTAGCTAATGCAATTAGATGGTAAAAAAGAGCATAATACCATTCAAAATGTGGGGTGAATATGTCATTTTTGGCAGACAGGGATTTTATACTTAGTAAACAAGAGAATTCACTGGAAAACTTTTATAGACATTGAACATCCAGTAAGGGGGCTGAATTCTCTTTCTTTAATCCCCTTCATTTGGGGTGGTGATTTAAATTCCTTTGTAAAAAATTTTTATTGGAGTATAGTTGGTTTACGACATTTTACTTATTTCTACTGTACAGAAAAGTGAATCAGCTACATGTATCCCCTCATTTTTTATTTTCTTCCCATTTTGTCACCACAGAGCATTGAGTAGAGTTTCCCTATTCTATACAGTAGGTTCTTATTAGTTATCTATTTTATACATAGTATCAATAGTGTATGTTAAATTATTAACATAGACTCAAGGGATTAGATCTGATAGACAGAGTACCTGAAGAACTATGGACAGAGGTTCATGACATTGTACAGGAGGCAGTGATCAAGACCATCCCCAAGAAAAAGAAATGTAAAAAGGCAAAATGGTTGTTTGAGGAAGCCTTACAAATAGCTGAGAAAAGAAGAGAAGCTAAAGGCAAAGGAGAAAAGGAAAGATATAAGCATCTGAATGTAGAGTTCCAAAGAATAGCAAGGAGAGATAAGAAAGCCTTCCTCAGTGATCAGTGCAAAGAAATAGAGGAAAACAATAGAATGGGAAAGACTAGAGATCTCTTCAAGAAAATTAGAGATACCAAGGGAACATTTCATGCAAAGATGGGCACAATAAAGGACAGAAATTGTATGGACCTAACAGAAACAGAAGATATTAAGAAGAGGTGGGAAGAATACACAGAAAAACTATACAAAAAAGATCTCCACGACCCAGGTAAACACGATGATGTGATCATTGGACTAGAGCCAGTTATCCTGGAATGCGAAGTCAGGTGGGTCTTAGGAAGCATCACGACAAACAAAGCTAGTGGAGGTGATGGAATTCCAGTTGAGCTATTTCAAATCCTCAGAGATGATGCTGTGAAAGTGCTGCACTCAATAGCCCAGCAAATTTGGAAAACTCAGCAGTGGCCACAGGACTGGAAAAGGTCAGTTTCCATTCTAATCCCAAAGAAAGGCAATGCCAAAGAATGTTCAAACTACTGCACAATTACACTCATTTCACACGCTAGTAAAGTAATGCTCAAAGTTCTCCAAGCCAGGCTTCAACAGTACGTGAACTGTGAACTTTCAGATGTTCAAGCTGGTTTTAGAAAAGGCAGAGGAACTAGAGATCAAATTGCCAACATTGGTTGAATCATCGAGAAAGCAAGAGAGTTCCAGAAAAACATCACCTTCTGCTTTATTGACTATGCCAAAACCTTTGACTGTGTGGATCACAATAAACTGTGGAAAATTCTTAAAGAGATGGGAATACCAGACCACCTGATCTGCCTCCTGAGAAATCTATATGTGGGTCAAGAAGCAACAGTTAGAACTGGACATGGAACAACAGACTGGTTCCAAATAGGGAAAGGAGTATATCAAGGTTGTATATTGTCACCCTGCTTATTTAACTTATATGCAGAGTACATCATGTGAAATGATGGACTGGATGAAGCACAAGCTGGAATCAAGATTTCTGGGAGAAATATCAGTAACCTCAGATAGGCAGATGACACCACCCTTATGGCAGAAAGTGAAGAAGAACTAAAGAGCCTCTTGTTGAAAGTGAAAGAAGAGAGTGAAAAAGTTGGCTTAAAACTCAACATTCAGAAAACTAAGATCATGACATCTGGTTCCATCACTTCATGGCAAATAGAAGGGAAAACAATGGAAACAGTGACAGACTATTTTTGGGGGCTCCAAAATCACTGCAGATGGTGACTGCAGCCATGAAATTAAAAGATGCCTGCTCCTTGGGAAAAAAACCTATGACCAATCTAGACAGCACATTAAAAAGCAGAGACATTACTTTGCCAACAAAGGTCCATCTAGTCAAGGCTATGGTTTTTCCAGTAGTCAGGTATGGATGTGAGAGTTGGCCTATAGAGAAAGCTGAGGGCCAAAAAATTGATGCTTTTGAACTGTGGTGTTGGAGAAGACTCTTGAGAGTCCCTTGGACTGCAAGGAGATCCAACCAGTCAATCCTAAAGGAAATCAGTCCTAATATTCATTGGAGGGACTAAGGCTGAAGCTGAAACTCCAATACTTTGGCCACCTGATGCGAAGATTTGACTCATTGGAAAAGACCCTGATGCTGGGCAAGATTGAAGGCAGGAGGAGAAGGGGATGACAGAGGATGAGATGGCTGGATGGCATCACCAACTTAATGGATGTGAGTTTGAGCAAGTTCTGGGAGTTGGTGCTGGACAGGGAAGCATGGTGTGCTGCAATCCATGGAGTCACAAAGAGTCAGACACAACTGAGTGACTGAACTGAACTGAATTAAAATTCTTAACAGGTGATAGAGTTAACTTATTCAAAATTGGAAAACCACAAAACACAGCAGCTGTGGCCTAACAACACTCATTTCCCTTCCTCACAGTTTGCCTAATAGTTATTTTTTATGTATTCTAGTACTAGATCCTGCCAAGTCTCTGATCATATTCCTACTAAGCAATAATAACAGAACCAACCAACCCTCTCTTCTCAATAGAGCCAAAGAGAGAGGCTCAGAAATAGGCCAGGAGACATGGACTTACCATTCAATGTTTTTAGGCTCACGATCCTTCAGGAGCTCTTGCACCTCCTGCCGGCAGCGCTCCTGGTATTCTGGGTGCTTGGCAAGGTTGTACAGAATCCAGGAGAGACCACTGGCAGTGGTATCATGGCCTGAGAAGCATTCAGAAAGGCTTGGGTCTCTGGGCTACATCAGCACCAGAGCATGGACAGCTCCCTCGCATTAAGGCCCATGGAGAGGATGGGGAGGGATAGGGTGGCCCAGGGTCCATTCAGAAAGTTCTTTCCCCTTCTGCAGTCCCACACTGGGACCCTCACCTTCAAACATGAAGGTGTCAGCTTCAGCTCGGATATCTTCATCTGACAATCCCTTCCCATCTTCATCCTGGAGAGAAAGCAAGATCCCCAGAATCACACCAGCTCTGAGGCACCTGAGTCTAACCTGAGACAATCTTTGAACATCTCCATCATCCATCTAGAAACCCAAGGCCACCCTGAACTCCTGGACACTATCGCTAGATGGCCCACCACATAGACTTCCTCTTGACCACTTTGCCTCTTAAATTGTCCCTGGTGAATGGAATCAAAGATCCACAAATGTTTTCATGTTTCTACATGATGCAACCTGGGTTAAAGTATGACTGGATGGAAACTTAACTTAGAAACTAGGGATTGAGCATTGCCCCAATGCCATTTGCTCACTTTGTATGATAGTATTGGGTTGGCCAAAAAGCTTGTTTGGGTTTTTGGCAAGCCAATAAATTCAAAGATTCCTTTTCTCTCCTGAAGATAAGGAATGGGTTATAAACCTGTAGATCTATAGACTTCAATTTCTTTCCAGTGAGGATTTGTTTAAACTCCAGAACAATGTCTGTCTTTTCTACTCTTGTCTCATGTTGTTTCATCTCTTCTCGTCTCCTCTCCCCTCCTCCCCTCCTCCCTGCTCCCTCCTTCTTTTCTTTATCCCTTTCCCTCTCCCTGGCCACCCCTGTAGGGAAGAAGGGAGCATATATCTTGCATTAGTTCTAAAAATCAGAATGTCAGTGGAAGTCTGATGGTTAAGACTCCACACTTTCACTGCAGGAGACACAGGTTCCATCCCTGGTTGGGGAACTAAGATCCAGAATGCCAAATGGGGTGGTCAAAAAAAAAAGAGTTCTAGAATTCAAAACTTGGCAGTACTTCCCCTCCATGCAAGCATGGTTGCATATAAAGATAGAAGCATCATGGTGCCCTCAAAGGAATTTGGGGATGGGGAACCAGGGCTACAATTCTACTCTGACTTCAGTTATTGCTATAAGTAATACATAGGTTGCTCTTATCTAGGGTTCTGTATATATACATACGTGTATATATACGTATGCAAGTATACAGATATGTAGGGCTTCCCAGGTGGCTCAGTCGTAAAGAATCTGCTTGCCAATGCAGGAGATACAAGGAAAGGTGGGTTTGATCCTTGGGTCGGGAAGGTCCCCTAGAGGAAGAAATGGCAAGCCAATCTAGCATTCTTGCCTGTAAAATCCCATGGACAGAGCAATCTGGTGGGCTACAATCCACGAGGTCACAAAGAGTCAGACATGACTGAGCTCACACACATGTATATGCACATATCCTGTCTTATTAACTTGGAAGTAGAGTGAAATCTCAGGCCCCTCACAATTTCAGATTTAGCAGCCCTCCTGCAGGCAGTATTCCATATTGGTCATCTTTAAAACTTAAACCCACCCCTCCCTTCCATGGGCATCACACATGGCCCCAGTGCCCTCTGCATCCGGTCCAAGCTCTTTGATCAAATCAAGTTCCCAAGGTCCATTCTACTTCTTGAACAAGAAACCAGAGGAGCCCACCTTGGTCAACAGGAGCACATCGATGAAGTCCAAAGTCTTGGTCTTCGCTTTGGCTTTGAGGAAGTCATCAATACCCTCACTGGGGAGAGTGCGGCGCCGCTCCTGAATGACAGCATCTGTGAAGTTGTGCACCAGGCGGCAGGCCCTGCGGAAGCGCCGCCCATCTGGAGTGAGGTAGTATAGGAAGTCCATGTGCAAAAAAATCTCCTGGTGTCGTTTTGCAACAAGGGCACTGAGCTCCAAGATGGCAGCAATATACTCACTGGGCTTCCTGCAGAATGAGAGCATGAAGGGAGGCAACAATATAAAACACCTGAAGCCCAGAAGCTGAAGGCTACCTCCCTTCAGGAAACTGAAGCTACAAGAACAGGTGGGCCCATAGATCCAGTATGGTGATGATCAAGGAGAGTGATGCTCCAGACTCTTCTCAACCCACATCCCATCTCCATGAGCTGCCTCCATACCCCAGGCACCTGGAGCACAGCTTCTCCTCTCTCTCTTACCAAGTATCTCCCCTTTTTCTCCAAAACTGTCCACTCAGCTCAGATCATCTGCTAGCAGGTCAATTGCAGAAGGAAATGGCAACCCACTCCAGTACTCTTGCCTGGAAAATCCCACGGACAGAGGAGTCCATGGGGTCACAGAGAGCCGAACCCGACTGAGCGACTTCACTTTCACTTTCTTTCACTTCCCTATTCTCCTTAGATCCATTGTCAACACCATCCAGGGTCTACATTATGGTCAGTCTTCTCTTGAGTCAGGTGTCAGAGCTCAGATTTGACCATGACTCTCATCTTCTGAAACACTTTTCACAGCTTCCTGGAAACTTCAGGATAAAGTTCATATCCTCTTTGTCTGGCTTCACATGCTCTTAAGATATAACCTGCCCACTCCTCCAACCTTATTTCCAAAATGTCTTGTCACCATTGCACACACTTTGTTCATTATAACCTCCTGGTCTTTATCAAACAGTTCTACCTACTAGCAGGAATCACTCCTCTTTCCCTTCCCTGTCCTTCAATGTCCAGCTCTGACCCATCTTCTCCGGGAAGACTCTTCTGATTACCCTGGTCAGTCCTCCCTCCCTCATCTACTCTAGTGGGTCTATATTTCCAGGCCCTTGGCTGAGACTCACTCCTGGCAATTGCTGTCGTAACTGAAGACGCATTTCTGCAGACTGTCCAGGGTCATGAGGCTGATATGTTCAAACATGTCCAGATGGGTGTGGCCCTCTTTGATCAGGCGCTGCCACTTGGCCTGGACAGAGAAAGGGACACAGCTGAGGCTGAGAACTGCCTCCTTGGCGCCCCTCCCTAATCCCAAACACCAAGATGCACTCCTTCAGATTCTGTCCCCTGGCCCCAGGCACCCAGCCCCAGGGAGGACTGGGCTTGTGTTACTATTAGTATATAAAGTCTCCATGGCTGGGAGCCAGGAGATCTGAGTTTGTGAATCCTGGCTCTGTGCTCTTTACTTATGTATCATTGGTCAACTTTGAATAAAGTTAAGTGCTAACAATTGTTATTCAGTGACTGCAGCCATGAAATTAAAAGACACTTGCTCCTTGAAAGAAAACTATGGCAAACCTAGACAGTGTATTAAAAACTAGAGACATCACCTTGTCTACAAAGGTGCTTATAATCAAAGCTATAGCTTTTCCAGTAGTCATGTATGGCTGTGAGAGTTGGACCATAAATAAGGCTGAGCACTGAAGAACTGATGCTTCAAATTTTGGTGCTGGAGAAGACTCTTGAGAATCACTTGGACAGCAAGGAGATCAAACCAATCAATCCTAAAGGAAATCAACTCTGAATATTCATTGGAAGGACTGATGCTGAAGCTTAAGCTCCAATACTTTGGCCACCTGATGTGAAGAGTGGAGTCATTGGATAAGTCCCTGATGCTTGAAGAGATTGAGGGCATGAGGAGAAGGGGGTGACAGAGAATGAGATGGTTAGATGGCATCACTGATTCAATGGACATGAGTTTGAGAAAACTCAGGGAGCTAGCGAAGGACAGGGAAGCCTGGTGTGTTGTAGTCCACGGGGTTGCAAAGAGTCAGACAGGACTTAGTAACTGACCAACCAACAACAACAAATGTTAGGTTTTATCATCTTTATTGTTATAAATCGATTAGGAAAATGTTCCCTATGTTAGAAGAGTTAATCCTTCGTGGGCCCAGAGTATCCATGCTCTTTTTTGCTGGGTAGGCCAAAAAATTGGAAGGCCCTGATGTTCTTTACCTGGCCCATTTCTCAGAGTTGTGTTTGTAGCAGACAGCCTTGAGAAGTGAGGTAGTGACTCCTCCTGGACAAATATCAGGATTGCTTCTAATTGCTATAAAAGCCGTAGAGCCCCTAAGCCTAGTACTCCCTCCCCTGTGATACAACATACTACATGAGCAGGCATCTATAGAAGTCCATCCGTGACACTTGCATGAGATTTGGTGACTTGGATGAAGAATGAAAACCATCAAGAAGCACATATTTTTTTGCTGGGCTAACCTTTGTCTATGACCCAAGAGTTTCACCCTTGTCAGTTTGCAAGCGTGGAAAAATTACAGGCACTTCACAAAACCTGACCTCTAATTCTTCACATCCCTGTGTGTGTATCCAAACTTTCTGCAGTGTAATTTTTCAGTAACTCTGCTTGGAGGTGGAGCCTGTTTCAGCATCCTTTGATCCTGAGCTGGCCTTGGACTTGCTTTGGCCAATAGACTGTGGTGAAAATGATGAGGTGACCAACCCAAACCTAGACTCTAAGGCATATTGCAGCTTCCTCTCAGTCTTCTCAAACCCTGCCTCTGCCATTTGAACCAGCCTGAGATGCCCTTTGAAGGGAGAGAATCACATGAAAGGAAGTCTAGTTACCCCAGCTGAGATCATCCTAGATCAGGTTGTAGCCAACCAAACTTCAAACCTGTGAAAGGACTGACCCCAGATCAGCAATGCTTCCTGTCTGTATGGTCAGGCCATCCAAGACAGCTGTCCTCTTGTTCCTTGTACATCCCATGCTTGACCAGTCCCTGCTTCACCTACACCCTATTCACATGACAGCCTTCCTCTTAATCATGGAGCCTAATGAATAAATTCTGCATACTTGTCTTCAGCCCCATATAATGATTGCTCTCATCTTTATATCAAAGTATCTCCATCATAATAGCTTATTAAAGTGGTAGTGAGGGGGTGGGCTCCTCTACTAGTTTTCTTGGTAACTCATGAAACAACCTGACATCAATTCCCCTACAGCTGGTTACCTCCCACTCCCCACCCTGCTAGGGAAGACTTCTGCCATGCCCCTCTTGCTGTCTGCTCCACGTGGTGGGGTATCACTCCAGGACCTTGCTGCAGACATGCAAGATCCCTGTATCCATTAAAACACTGATGTCTCTGTTTCTTACTCCAGCTCCTTCTTCAGTTCTGTGGCTTGCAGGCCTGCTGGGTGCAGCACAACACTATCAGACCCATAGCTGATCACAGATACATAAGTGACCCCATTTTCATCTAGAAGAACCAAACAACTGACTCATAGATTTGCTGTCAGTGTGCCTGTGTGTTCAGTCATGTCCAACTCTCTGTGACTCCAGGCTCCTCCATCTAAGGGATTATCCCCAAAGGAATATGGGAGCAGGGCGCTCTTTCCTCCTCCAGGGGATCTTCCTAGGGATCAAACCTGTGTCTCCTGTGGCCACTGCACTGGCAGGAGGATTCTTTACTGCTGAGCCACCTGGGCTGACCATTGTTCTCAATACTAAAATCCTTCTTGTTTTCAAGTGATTTATTACTTAGAAATAACTAACCCAATATTCATTATTATTATCAAACATGTCTCAAGATTCCAAGGCTTCTATCAAGGTAGAATAGAAACTAATGCTTTCTGAGCACCTACTATGTGCCAGGGATCTGGTTACAATATGTTATCTCTACTGACTGTGAGCAGGGATCACATTATACTAATTTTATAGCCAAAGCAACTGAGGCTCAGAAAGGAAGAACAATGAACTCAAAGCCACTTAGAACAGCCAGAATTATAGATAAGATGTCTATGAGTTTCCATGTCCCCCAGACTCCAGCTGCGACCCTTGGTTCAAGAGACTCACATGCATGATGTCTGTGCTCTTGGTGAAAATCTTCATATAGGGTTTCAGGATGTTGAAATGGAAGGCGGGCGTCAGCATGCGACGATGCCTGCTCCACTTGTCACCAGCACTCAGCAGGAGCCCATCCCCTAGCAGAGACAGCCACGGGGAGTGGGCAAAGGAAGACCTTCCCTTGGGTCCCCAGGGATGTCCCCAACCCCCTTTGTGAACAGTTACTCACCCAGCCAGGGCTTTAGAACTTCATAGAAGATCACGTCCTTTGGTGCAACGGCAGCTGATATGAATGAGGACCATTAGGGTCCTCTCCCCAAGGAGAAGGGGAGAGAAGGGGCTTTTGGTGGGGAGTGGAGGATCCCAACCAGGAATCTGCATTCCCCCTCCAAGCCAGCCACAGCAGAATGGGGCCAAGAGCACAGGAAATGTGGAAGGGGTGTGAGAGGAGGGGGGAACCAGACCAGGCTACAGCACAGAATAGAGCAAAGGCAGAGCCCACAGACACAACTCTATGTGCCTAGGTACATCTCAACATGACACAACATGCCCAGCATTCCTTGACATGGCATCTTCTGAACACCCAAGCATAACCCGGAACTCTACAAAACATCATTATGGGGCCAAGGACCTCACACTTGCCCCAGCAGTGACCCCTCCTGAGACATCTGACATGGCCCCATGCGTTAACATGCCCTGATGGCCCCAACATGTGCGACACAACCTAACAGGACACAACAGCTCTGCCATGGACCTGAAGACCATCTGACCTGGCCTGAGTGTGGCCCAAGCAGGCTCCAGACAGAACCTGAATACATTGATGATACAGACCTGAACCAGGCAAGACTCAGACCCACCCTAAGACCTGCATCAGACAAGACTCACAGAAGGTCTCAGGCATTCCTCAGAGTGGCTTGGGTCCCAGACTGCAGATAAATCCGAAATGCTCCCCAGGAGTGACCAGCAGGAGAACCAGACAGTCTCTAATGTCATCACAGACAAGAACCAGTGAGACTCCAAGATGCCTCAAATGTCTTTGGCCACAGCTGAGCCCCAGAGGTGATTGAGACCATCTCTGAGCTCAGTTATAAAATACAGCAGGTGTCACCAGGTATAACACATATCAGCTGTAACCAGAATCAAGGTAGAAATATAAACGTGACCACATGTGGCCATTCAGCAGACATTGCACAGACATGCCTGGAGGCCAGTCAGGTGGGATTCTGCAGTGGGAGACAGTGGCATCTTTGCTATGCCCCCCTCTGCCTGCACCCTGGTCACTTGTACAACTAGAGGCAACACAGAGACTATGATAGGGGACAAGCTGTGGCCAAGGGCATGTCTATCTGGAGCAAAGAGCACAGGCTTGATGCGGGTGGGTTGGAAAATGCAGATGATCGCATGCCAGGGCCCCACCCACCAGCAGCACGCATCCCCATAGGTGCTGGCCAGGCCCTGTATGTACAGGAGAACTTCCTCTGAGCTCTGAATCTGGAGAGGAACAAATAGGACCTAATTCACACTCTTCTAGGTTGCCAGAGAGAAGAACTTGCAGGAAAATGATCCCAACTTGAGTCTATGCATCACCTTCAACAGCAACTCCTTAGTTCTCAGCCTCCTCCAGGGCTCTTTCCCCTTATCCTCCATATATGACAGTTGGAGTCCCTTGGGTGTGGGATAGACATAGCCTTTCCCTGTTTGGATCCCAAACACCATGTGCCCATGATTTCTCTTCCATTCCCTTATTCTAGATAAGAACTGAGGCTCTGAATGATGGAGTCACTTACCTACATTCTTACAGATAATAAATCTGAGACACTAGTCCAGGACTGTTTAATCCAGGGCCTGCATTCTTAGCTCTAAAACAATAGCTCAGCAGACGCTGTGCCCCCAAGACATGGAATTCAGAGTTTCAGGGATGCAGGAATTGGTCCTATGACTCAGGCAAAAGAAGTTAAAGGGAACCCTGTATCTTTTCCTGGAAGTGTTGTGAATGAGCTCACTGTTCCACGAAGGTTGAGCTTCTGGGTTTCATCTTTACCAGGATGAGAGTTATGCTGTCACAGATGAACACGGAACTAAACGATGGAGACAGATTTCTTTGTCTTCAGATTGTCCATCTCTGATGGACTGTTTAAGACCTGGATCCACCTGGACTTGAAGACACCCACCTGGGATTTTACAACCAGTTGATTCTCTTTCTCTTGGTAGATCATGTAGGGTTGTGTTTCCACCATTAACAGCTAAAGGAGACTTTAGCAGGCAGAGAGAGGATGGGCCCTTCTCAGGTTCACCCAGCATTCTGGTGTCTGAACCCAGGTCTCTGTCACATGCTGCTTGTTGCCCTGCTTGCCTGATCTGTCTGTGGATGGGAGAGGCAGAGG
This sequence comes from Okapia johnstoni, assembly GCA_024291935.2. Lineage (NCBI taxonomy): Eukaryota > Metazoa > Chordata > Mammalia > Artiodactyla > Giraffidae > Okapia > Okapia johnstoni. Next base: position 6,835,347 of record CM044316.1, on the reverse strand, counting down.
GCAAGGGAAGGGAGCAAGGGTTGGGTGAAGTCTCCTCAGGAAGATTCCTGGGGACTGGAGAAGGAGGACACTGAACTAGAAGTGTTCAAGCCCTAGGATAAGCTCAAAGAAACTGACCCACCAGTGAGGTAAATAGCCATGGAAATAGCAACCCAGATCTTCCACCAGCCACAGGCCTTCATTGCTCTCGGTCTGGGGATGGGTGGGACTGAGGGCATGCCTGGCAGGGGGTCTGGAATGTTATGGATGCCCACTGCATAATTCTATCCTCTGCTTTAAAATTTTTTGCTCATTGTTCCAGATCCAGTTTCAGCAACTCCTCCTCCAGGAAGCCTTCCAGCATTCCCCAGCAGAGAACCTTGCTTCTTCTCTGCGTTTGTGCAGCTTATCTCCCTCTGGCCAATTTCGGACCATACCAGGTCACAGATCTCTCTGCTCTAATCTGAGTCTTTACGTTTGGGGGTGTCTTTCACCCAGGACAACAGGGTGGGGTGTAAACGGCAATGGGAGAAGGGAGGAGGGAGGAGGCTGTGAGATTGGGATGATGAATACATGCAGGAAAGAAGAAGATGGCAGAGAGAGGAGGGGAAGGGGGTTGGGGTCCTGTAAGGGCCACATGGAAGCTTGGCAGGGAGGGGCTGGAAGTCCTGAGGTGCGTCATGGCACCCACCACCACAAGCTCTGCCTGAATACCTGAAGCATTGGCGACGGTCCGGATCAAGTCAGGGTGGCAGAAAACGATGACAGGGGTGATGGGACCCATCCAGACCCTGAATCCCTGGGAGTATTTGGCCACCAGCTCAGTTACTTTGCTCAAGCCCTGCTCCGTGGGGGGGACCTGTAAGCAAGGTAAGGGCCATCACTCTGCAGAAGGAGAGTCTACTGCAGTGGACAGAGTGTGGGATCCTACACAGATGGAGGGAATCTGCTTCCTCCTTCCCTCTGGGGGAGGGAGGGACCTGGAGTCTCTCCAAGTCCGAAGGGTCTATCCCAGGGCACAGGGAGAAGACAGGCTCTGTGCCCACAGGGAGGTGGACCTTGGCTTGAGAAGGCAATTTTTTCTGGTCTTGGGAGTTGTCCTAGCCCCAGGGGTGGCCCCAGGAGGAAATCTTTATGGGGGAGGTTTGCGGATGTCAGGGTGACCTCAGACTTCTCCCTGGGTTTTGGTCCCACATCCTTTTATCTCCGGGCCAGTCCACATGGCCTCTGCTTCCTTGCATAGGAAAGGATCTGCAGACCTGGGACCTTCTAGCCCTGCCTGACCCCAGGGACAGACATGAACTCTGCCTATTAATCAGCGAAGAACTGTGACCTAGGAACTCCCTCGCTGGTCAGTCTCTGTGCAGAGTGCATTTCTATGGACAACTCTTTCAACTGTGCCACTTACAAATGAAGACATGAAAAAATAAAACAACATAAGAGTTTGAAAGAAAAAAAGTAAAACAAATGAAGAAACGGATGCCATATCCCCTCAAAGGGAGCGAAGTGTTGATTTTCTCCTGGTGAAGCACCCTCTCCCTCACAATGCCCCGTTCAAACCTGACAAATACCCCAGGTGCTCTAGGCAGGTGACATAGATCATTTTCACCTTTGTGCATTGCCCCCCTCTCCCCAAGGACCTAAGGTGAGGATTCAAAGCACTAGATGAGATTGGTCCAGAGAGGGAGCGTGACTCAGCCAAGGTCACCCATCAAGAGGGGCTGGAGGAAGGAAGTGTAAACAAGAATGGCCCCCACGGCCAAGCTCTTGTGCGGGGAGGCAGAACTGCAGTCACTGTAACGTTCCTGCTGCCTCCAGGACCTGCTAAGACCATTTTAAGACTCAGAATCTCAGCAAATTTTCACAATGAGCCTTGGACACCACTATTGTGAATTTTGCCTTAATGAACAGTAATTGTTATAAGTCCTTCTCCAAGTTTAGTTCTTGTCCCAGGCAGGAGAGGGAAGCTGCCTGGGAAATGGGGGGAGCTGGATATCCATCCATTTGACCTTGACTGAGGTGATGGCATGTTCATCACCAGGGTCATCAAATGTTTATTTTGAGTGCTTACTTTGTGCCAGCCCTAGACAGGGCACTGTAGTGTCTCCTCCCCAGAACGATCATCAAACTGGGATATGTTAATAAGTAATTGGGTAATTAACTGTTTAATTAATTGTGACTAGGACCAAGTCAAAGGTCCAAGTCTGGGGCACAAGATAGGTGGGTGTGGAGAAGGCGTATGTCTAAGAAAGCTTCTGAAAGAGGAAGTGAGTAGCCAACTTTATCCAGATGGGGGGGAGGGGCCTAATGGGACATCTTGGGGGAAGGGCGGGGTGTAAGATTAGAGGAAGGGGTCCTTGGAATGGGAGAGGGTGGGAACTCTTCTCCTGTAGGTGGGAATGGGGAAGTGATAGCTATTTCCTGTGAGGAAGCTGTAACCCAGAGTGAAAAGACACAGGAAAGAGGTCACATGCAGAGCAGACCCTGGACAGCACACTTGTAGAGGTCTCAAGGCCACCATGGAGACTGGAAAGCCCAGGGAACCAGGTTCTGTGCAGCCCGGCCTCAGAGATGCACTAATGTGTGCAAGGAATGCAGCAGATGGACTCTAAAGCAGGCTAGGGTTGGAAGGACAGGATTTGGGGAAGGTCTTGATGGCAGAGCAGGGGAATGAATGAGGAGGGAAGAGGGGGCTCCCCGGCCTCCCTGTCTTCTCTGCTGTCCTAGACCTCAATCCAAACTTGAGCCCCATTCCTGACCCTCAGGAAGTCCATCCACCCTGATCCCCCAGACCCATCCTACTGCCCACACTCACCAGGCCTAGGTGACCCAAGAACCAGTTGCATTTTGGAGGCTGCGGGAAACACCAGAGGTGACGACAGTTGTTGTAGAAGGTGTAGGTCCAGGCCAGGATGCGGGCCAAGAGCCAGGAGGCCCCAACCAGCAGCAGCAGCAGCCACGGGGAGGCTGTCACTGGCCCGAGTCCCAGCCAGGACAGGCTCAGCTCCAGCATCCTGCGGGGCAGTCAAAGTGGAGGCTGAGTCCTGGGGATGAAGGAAGAGGCAGTGATGGTGAGCTGTGAGGCAAAGACAAATAGATGGAGAGGAGCAAGGGAGTGAGGGGCAGGGATGGGGAGTGCTGGGGATGGGCAAGAAGGGCTCAGAGATAGACAGACAAGAGCTGGGAGAGGGGAGGGAGAAACACAGACATTCAGAGGAAGAGGGGAATATAGAGACAGAAAGGCACATACAAACACGCACAAAGAATGTGTGTTAGTTGCCCACTGATATTCACTCATCTCCCAGGCCACTTCTTTCCCTAGAACCACCCTGCCTTGGGTAGCAGCCTTCCCCACCCTGGGCCAGGATTCCCAGCCTTTTGACCCCCAGCCTGGCACCTTCTGTCAAGAGTGGCTTGTCTCACACAAGTTCCTCTCCTCTCCTGGGATGGCTTTATTTGGCTCCTGAACCTATGGGAAGCTGCCAGGGGCCAGGCTAAGCCAGCCAATCCCTGGAGCCTGCTTACTTCTTCCCTGCCTGGCAGCTGCCCAAATAGAAGTTTGGGGGAGGGGGAGCACAGTGCTATTGAAAGCAGCTTGTGAACCAGCTCAGAATCACTCATTGTTGACACCGAGTCCTCAGGACTCAGTATCTCCCATGTGGGCACACTGGGATATGGGCAAAGGTGACTCTTGTTTTCCCAGTTTACAACTAGCCCTGCCCTTCCAAGGTCAGGGTACAGCAGGTAAAAGAAACTATATTCAGGTGTCAGGTAAGTAGGACCTGGCCCCAGCCTTATCCCAAAACATGTCTGGGGCTCTGCTTTATGCATGGGCCAGGAGGGCTTCATGCACCATCTCTCAGCACAGAATCAATAAGCTCAGAGACATGAAGTTTCTACCACCTGGGTCACACAGCCTGGAAAGGTATTCAAGTCCTTCCTCCAAACAGCCCGAGGCCTTGTTTGAGACATGATTTCTGGGAGCAGGAGCAGAGAAACCACCCTGGATGGGCATTACCCGCATCAGACTCATGGGATAAAGAGCCCGCAGCCAGAAGAGGGCACTTGGAGGCTTGAGGGTAAGGCTGCAAGGGGCTCATAGAGAACAAGATCCGCTCAGTGGAGGACAGAGTTGGGAGATTCTGAGTGGGCAGTCTCACTCTGACTGTGGGCTGTGCTGACCTTCCCTGGGCTCAGCTTTCCCATCTGGCAAATGGGATGTAGGATGAGAGCCTGAGAGAGGAACCAAGGAGAGTCCCACAGTAAGATGGGAAGATCAGGATCCCCCAAAAGATGGAATGAAGTCGCCTAGTATTTTTGCTTCTCTGTGCCAATATTCCACATAAAGTAAACCTCTTCTGTGCAGAGAACTGTATGTAAAAACTATGTGCCGGGTACCTCAAAAAGCATGCTTGTAGTGTGTCAGGAACTCTCTATAAAGCACACTTTCTATGTATCAGGTGCTTACATAAAATGCACGTTGCTGTTGTTCAGTTGTCAAGTCATGCAACCCTATCAACTGCAACATGCCAGGCTTCCCTGCCCTTCACTATCTCCCTGCGTTTGCTCAAACTAATGTCCATTGAGTCAGTGATGCCATCCAACCATCTTATCCTCTGTTGTCCCCTTCTCCTCTTGCCCTCAATCTTTCTCAGTATCAGGGGCTTTCCACATCAGGTGGCCAAAGTATTGGAGCTTTAGCTTCAGCATCAGTCCTTCCAATGAATATTCAGGGTTGATTTCCTTAGGACTGACTGATTTTTATCTCCTCCCTATCTACTGTGTGCCAAGTACTCTTCACAAATCTGGTTCACTCTGTGCCAGCTGTTGCAAATGGAGCATGCCTACTGTGTATTGGATGCTCTCCAGAAGGCGGCCTACTCAGTGCCAGGTGCTCTGTATAAAGTGTCCCTGCTATGTGCCAAGTACTCTATGTTAAGAGCACCAAATGCGTGCTCGGTCTTTGTGTAAATATGCCTACTGTGTGTCAGGTACTCTACATAAAGCGTGCCTACAGTATGCTGGATACTCTAAACAAGTTACCTACTGTATCCCAGGTGATCTACATAAAGCACGCCTACTGAGTTGCCAACATACTACACAAAGAACCTCTATTGTGTGCTGGGTATTCATGAAGCATGTGTACTGTGTGCCAGGTACTGTACATAAAATCCTCTCTCTGTGAGTCAGGTGTTCTATATAAAGTATACCTACTGGGAGTCAGATGTTCTGCAACAAGATAATACTTCCTCCTTCCCTCAGTGCTCCTGGCCAACACATTGTGATCAGGCAGAAGACCCAAGGGATGGCAGGAGGGATGATATCTATTTAAAAGAAGAGCTAACTGAGGCTCAAAGAAGGCAAGCCTAGAGCCTAAGTTGTTGAGCCGGAAGGAATCTATGCCCTATCCCCAAGCCTAAGCCTTTCCCCTCTGCCATGTGGCTCTACTCCCATTTATAAGGGACAGTGCTCGGTTAATCCAGGGACATTTATAGTGGTGGAATCTCAGGCAATATGGTGACCCCAGTGGGGCGATATCTTGAGGTCCTTGTATCACCACGTGGATCATAGAACCATATTTAGAACACACCACCCAATGGATCTCCAATGGATATACCATCTCCTCCTGGCTCTCTCTTGATCCTGTCCAGAATTGCTCTGAGGGGTGGTCTCAGGTGGACAGAAAACTTGAAGGATGGGGCTCCTAGAGGAGCTGCTGAGCAGGAGAGTATGGGAAAGACAGTCCTTAATTCCTCAACTGATGCGTTAATGCTTGTAGAACCAATGGCATGCAATAGCCCTTGTTTGTAGGGCTCATACTTTGTAAATGGCCCCTACTTAAACCAACTCTTATGTAGCTCATTTGAGGTCTCTGCCAGAGCCCGACTATTACATTGACCAAAGGGATAGGACACCTCAGCAAACCAGTCATGTGAGTGTCCGTGTTTGCGTAGGCATGGAAAATGTTGAAAAATTATACCTGACACCTGGATTGGGAGGGCGGAATAGGAGGAACAATGATTCTGTTAAATGTCTACATTTAACCAATTGTTTCCTTTTCTTAGATGAAGCCTGCAAACCATTTTTCATTATGATCGGTAGTCTATGTAATCACAAATCATATTTGTAAAAGGAAAAATTCATAGTGTTGTGCATAGTACCATGCTGACTGCTTGCTTAGTGCTATGCCAACCAGCTGGCAGCAAGCAATCCATGGGATCTGTAGAAACCAGAGACAATTGAGATTGAGAACTAGAACTTCAGGTGCCAAATCAGGCCCGTGAGTGAATCTGGGCCAGTCTCTTTACCTTTCTGTGCCTCAATTTCTAACCTGAAAATTGAGGGTAATGACAAATAAAACCAAATGTGAAACTCAAATAAATTGAAATCAGTTAAGTGCTAATAAAAACACTCCCAGGCTCACAGTCATCACTAAGGAAACAATTGTCTTTATTTCACTTATTTTAGGACAGAATGAGGACACAGACACCAGCCATGAGCCTTGGTCCCCACTGGCATCGACATCGGCTATCTTGAAGTCTGTGAATGTACACTGTTCTTTACTCCCTTGAAAGGTACAAGCGCTTGCTTGGGAACAGATGACTCATGGTCAATGCTAGGGTCAATTGTCCCTTTCTAGCTGTGTGACCTTGGGGAAGTGACTTGCCTTCTCTGTGCCTCATATTCCTCCTCAGCAAAATGGGAATAATAATAGGCTGTTGTGTTTGGAGGAGCAAGCTTATGTGTGTGTTTTAGTTTGCATTCTCTGGAAGTAGATCCTGATGAAAGGATTCAAGTGTAAATAGTTTATTTTGAGGTGATGCTGAGGCAAAGCTTCTAATGCAAGTTGCTTCTTTGGGAAGTGATCCCAGGAAATGCTGGTAGGGCACTGTGGAAGAGAGACTGTGAAGGGAAGGCAGTAGGTAAATGGTGCTTCAGCGAGAAAGCTCACATTGTGGGCACCTGGGTCTCAGTCCCTGGGGGACAGAAGAGAACATGCACCCACCAGTGCTTATTCAGGGTTGCTTTTAAGGATGTTATTTCTCCATAATGTCCTTCCAGTACTGCTTGGCTGAGATCTGGGGACAGAGGTAGGAGCCTCCCACAGCTGTTGATGTGAGGAACATAACATGGTGTGGACTGTTAGAGTGGTTCAGTGACTTCAAGATACATACACTCACACCCTTACACACATATACACATGTACACAGTTACATAAACAATCACATATGTATACACACTGTGTGCACATAGACACATACAAACACAGTGACATGTACCCACATGTGCTTGCATTTACATACATGCTCTTATACACGTGCACATACATGTGCAAAGCACATCACACTAATGCATGTACCCATGCACACAGTTACATACATGCAGTCACACACACATCATCACCCAGTGATACCTAGGCATATACACAGTCCCACACATAGTCACAGAGTTACACACACACTCATGGAGACTGAATGTCTTAGAGTTTGTTGTCTCTGAATCTTCTAGCAGAATGAGTCTCTAAAACACTCGGGAGTGGAATGGGTACCCCACAGCAGCCGGTTACTTGATCAGGCCTGAGTGAGTCTTGAGAATTAAACAGGAAGCTTATGACCCCATGCCTCTCTTCCTCCTCTCTCTCATTCATTCACCATCATAGCCCTTAGTGGAAAGTCAAAATCCATTTGTAGTGGGAGAGGGAATATTTGAAACTTATGTACAGATAACACTTTGAAGGAGTTAGCTCCATGGTGGGGAAAACTCTGCATTAACTGGTAGGAAAGAGGGATGAAGCAAAAGTTTTTTTTTTTTAAAGATTGATGTAATAACAGCATTATTTGTATTCCACTGGGAATGATGCAATAGACTTCAGGATACACAGTCAATATAAAAAATTAATTTTATTTTTATATTCCAGGGGTCAGCAAACTATGGTCTACGGACCATATCTGACCTGTGGCCTGTTTTTGTAAGATATATAAGCAAAGAATCATTTTATATTTTAAAATAATTGCAGAAGAAGGGGAGGAAGGGGAGGAGGAGTAACTGAATATGGCCTGCAAGCACTAAAATATTTACTATATGGGTCCCTACAGAAAAAATATGTCAACTCTGCTGTACACTAGCAATAAACAATTGGAAAATGTTTTCAAATGCCATTTTTTCAAGTATCATTAACTGGAAAAAGTGGAATACTCAGGTATAAATCTAACAAAATATGTGCATGAATTCCAGGATGAAAACTTCAAGATGCTGATAAAAGAAATCCAAGAAGACCCAAATTAGTGAAGAGATATACAATGTTTACGGACTGGAAAACTCAATATTGGTAAGATCTTAAGTCTTCTAAAACTGATCTACAAATTCTGAGAAATCACAGTCTCAGGAGGAACTTTTGTAGAAATAAGATGATTATAAAATTTTCATGAAAATGCAAAGGACCTAAAATAGCCAAAATTGTCCTAAAAAAGAAAAATAAAGTTGAAGGATTTATGAGACCCCTCTCAAGACATATTATAAAACAGCAGTAGTATGACTGGGTGAAGATACTGGCCAAAGACTAGACACATAAATCAACTGAATGGAACAGAGAGTCCATAACTTAAAAAAAAAAAAAAAAAAACAAGGCAAGTCAAAGCACAAAAGACAGTCTTTTCAATAAGTGATACTGGAAAAACTGAACATTCATATGAAAAAAAGTCAATTTATATGTCACACCTTATATAAATTCAATTTAATATGAATCATGAAATTAAATAATGTGAAAATATAAAATTTTAGAAGAGAAAACTAGAAGAGAGTCTTTAGGGCCATAAGTTAAACAAAAAATTCTTATATATAACATCATCAGGATAAATTATAAAATGAAAGAAATGGTAAGTTGCACTTTATAAACATTTAAAAATTTTGCTTTGTGAAAGAAATAATGGCACACACTTGGAAAAAAAGACCTACAAATCATATATCCTATAAAGGACTTATGTAAAATCCAATAATCAGAAGGTAGACAATTCAAGGAAAATTAATGAGCAAAAGATTTGAAAAGATGCTTTACCACAGAAGGTATATGGATGGCAAATAGGCACATGAAAAAATGTTCAACATCATTAGTTATTGTGTGTGTGTGTGCGCGCTCAGATGTGTCTGACTCTTTGTGACCCCATGGTCTATAGTTTGCCAGGCTCCTCTGTCCATGGAATTTTCCAGGCAAGAATACTGGAGTGAGTTGCCGTGTCCTACTCCAGGGGATCTTCCAGACCCGGGGACCTATCCCATGTGTCTTGCATCTCCTGCATTGGCAGCCAGATTCACTGTGATATATCGTTGCACACCCATAAGAATGTCTGGGGAAACACTGACACATTCAGGTGTCAGTGAGGATGGGGAACAAACAGAACTCTCAGACATTAATGATAAGAATTTTCAACGACATGGACACCTATGGAAAATGGTATGGAGGTTCCTCAAAAGATTAAAAATAAAGCTACCATATGGCCCAGAAAAACTGAAATCAGGATTTCCTAGAGATATCTGCATTCCAATCTTCATTGCAGCATTACTCACAATATCAGTGGATGAATGGATAATGAACAATGGAATATAATTCAGCCAGGAGAAAGAAGGAAAATCTGTTTGTGACAACGTGGTTGGACTTGGCAGCATTATGCTAAGTGAAATAAGTTAGAGAAAGACAAATATAGCTATCCTTTCATATCTGGGGATTCTGCATCTGCCGATTCAGCCAATCCCAATCCAAAAAATTCAGGGGGAGGAGGGGAAGTTCAAAAAGTTCCAAAAAGCAGAACTTAAATTTGCTGTGCACCAACAAATATTTACATATTGTTTACATTGTGTTAGGCATCAAAAGGGCTTCCCTGGTGGCTCAGTGGTAAAGAATCAGCCTATCAATGCTGGAGACATGGATTCAATCCCTGGGTTGGGAAGGACCCCCGGAGTATGAAATGGCAATCCACTCCAGTATTCTTGCCTAGAGAATCCCATGGACAGAGGAACCTGGTGGGCTACAGTCCATGGGGTCACAAAAGAGTTGGACATGACTCAGCAATGAAACAACAACAACAAGGCATTATAAGTAATCTAGAGATAATTTCAAGTATACAGGAGGTTATGTGTAAGTTATATACAAGTACTACACCATTTTACATGAAGGGCTTGAGCATCCCCAGATTTGGGTATCCACAAGGAGTCTTGGAACCAATCCCTCCATTCCCCTCCCCCTCAAGTACTGAGGGATAACTGTAGTGTATGATAATACTTATATGTGGAATCTAAAAAAGACAAGCTCAAAGAAACTACGAGTAGAGTAGTGGTTACCGAGAGGTTGAGAAATGAAGAGATACTGATCAAAGGATGCAACCTTTCAGTTATAAGTTAACTAGTTTGGGGACATAATGTACAGTATGGTGACTACATGGTACTGTGTCACAAGCTTGAATGTCCCTGAGAGAGGGATCTTAAATGTTCTGATCAGAAAAAGATAAATGTAAGTATGTGATGGGGTAAGAGGTGGTAACTAATACCATGTGGTAATCACTTTCAAAGTTATAAATCTATTAAATCAATGTGTTGTGCACCTTAGAGTGACAAAATGTTATTTGTCAATTATATCACAATAAGGCTGGGAATTTTAATTAAAAATTTTAAATGGTGCACTTTGAAATATAGATTGGCTGTTTCCTCTAATGTTAAACATACACATGTAATATGACCCAGCCATCCCACTCCAAGACCAATGAACATTTATACACAAATATCCACAGTAGCTTTGTTTCAAATAGGATAAAATTGAAAAAATCCACATGTTTTCCAACTGTGGAAGAAAATGTGGCTCTGTGGCTCATCATACTATGGAATATTACTTAGCAATAAAATACCGAAGTACTGAATAATGCAACATAAATTAATCATAAATGAATTGTTAGGTGAAAGATTCCAGATGATAAGGATGGAGAATAGATCATTGTTTGGCAGGAGTTGAGATGAAAATGTTTTGATTATCAAAGATGACTATGGTAGTGGTGGCTATACCACTCTAGACACTTCAAAACTTAGAACTGTACACCAAATAGAGCAATCTTTACTTTATATAAATTTGATAAACTTACATACTTGTTTAAGATGAGGCTGAGGGTATTAAGAACATATATTATCAGCATAAATATACTATGAAATGATATACAAAAAGTAAGAAAATTGCTCACTTCAGTTCAGTTCAGTTCAGTCGCTTAGTTGTGCCCGACTCTTTGCGACCCCATGAACTGCAGCACGCCAGGCCTCTCTGTCCATCACCAACTCCCGGAGTCTACCCAAACCCATGTCCATCGAGTCGGTGATGCCATCCAACCACCTCATCCTCTGTCGTCCCCTTCTCCTCCCACCCCCAATCCTACCCAGCATTAGGGTCTTTTCCAATGAGTCAACTCTTCACATGAGGTGGCCAAAGTATTGAAGTTTCAGCTCCAACATCAGACCTTCCAATGAACACCCAGGATTGATCTCTTTTAGGATGGATTGATTGGATCTCCTTGCAGTCCAAGGGACTCTCAAGAGTCTTCTCCAACACCACAGTTCAAAAGCATCAATTCTTCGGTGCTCAGCTTTCTTCACCGTCCAACTCTCACATCCATACATGACCACTGGAAAAACCATAGCCTTGACTAGACGGACTTTTGTTGGCAAAGTAATGTCTCTGCTTTTAAATATGCTATCTAGGTTGGCCATAACCTTCCTTCCAAGGAGTAAGTGTCTTTTAATTTCATGGCTGCAATCACCATCAGCAGTGATTCTGGAGCCCCCAAAAATAAAGTCTGACACTGTTTCCACTGTTTCCCCATCTATTTCCCACGAAGTGATGGGACCAGATGCCATGATCTTAGTTTTCTGAATGTTGAGCTTTAAGCCAACTTTTTCACTTCCCTCTTTCACCTTCATCAAGAGGCTCTTTAGTTCTTCTTCACCTTCTGCCATAAGGGTGGTGTCATCCACATATCTAAGGTTATTGATATTTCTCCTGGCAATCTTGATTCCAGCTTGTGTTTCTTCCAGCCCAGCCTTTCTCATGATGTACTCTGCATATAAGTTAAATAAGCAGGGTGACAATAGACAGCCTTGACGTACTCCTTTTCCTATTTGGAACCAGTCTGTTGTTCCATGTCCAGTTCTAACTGTTGCTTCCTGACCTGCATACAGGTTTCTCAAGAGACAGGTCAGGCGTTCTGGTATGCCCATCTCTTTCAGAATTGTCCACAGTTTATTGTGATCTACACAGTCAAAGGCTTTGGTATAGTCAATAAAGCAGAAATAGATGTTTTTCTGGAACTCTCTTGCTTTTTCGATGATCCAGCGGATATTGGCAATTTGATCTCTGGTTCCTCTGCCTTTTCTAAAACCAGCTTGAACATCTGGAAGTTCATGGTTCACATTTTGCTGAAGCCTGGCTTGGAGAATTTTGAGCTTTACTTTACTAGCATGTGAGATGAGTGCAATTGTGCGGTAGTTTCAGCATTCTTTGGCATTGCCTTTCTTTGGGATTGGAATGAAAACTGACCTTTTCCAGTCCTGTGGCCACTGCTGAGTTTTCCAAATTTGCTGGCATATCAAGTGCCGCACTTTCACAGCATCACCTTTGAGTATTTGAAATAGCTCAACTGGAATTCCATCACCTCCACTAGCTTTGTTCGTAGTGATGCTTTCTAAGGCCCACTTGACTTCACATTCCAGGATGTCTGGCTCTAGGTGAGTGATCACACCATCGTGATTATCTGGGTCGTGAAGATCTTTTTTGTACAGTTCTTCTGTGTATTCTCGCCACCTCTTCTTAATATCTTCTGCTTCTGTGAGGTCCATACCATTTCTGTCCTTTATCGAGCCTATCTTTGCATGAAATGTTCCCTTGGTATCTCTAATTTTCTTGAAGAGACCTCTAGTTTTTCCCAATCTGTTGTTTTCCTCTATTTCTTTGCACTGATCGCTGAGGAAGGCTTTCTTATCTCTCCTTGCTATTCTTTGGAACTCTGCATTCAGATGGGAATATCTTTCCTTTTCTCCTTTGCTTTTCACTTCTCTTCTCTTCCCAGCTATCTGTAAGGCCTCCTCAGACAGCCATTTTGCTTTTTTGCATTTCTTTTCCATGGGGATTTTCTTGATCCCTGTCTGCTGTACAATGTCACGAACCTCTGTCCATAGTTCATCCGGCACTCTGTCTATCAGGTCCAGTCCCTTAAATCTATTTGTTACTTCCACTGTATACTCATAAGGGATTTGATCTAGGTCATACCTGAATGGACTAGTGGTTTTCCCTACTTTCTTCAATTTAAGTCTGAATTTGGCAATAAGCAGTTCATGATCTGAGCCACAGTCTGCTCCCGGTCTTGTTTTTGCTGACTGTATAGAGCTTCTCCATCTTTGGCTTGCTCAGATGTGTCCAATTATTTGTGACCCCATGGACTATGCAGTCCATGGAATTCTCCAGGCCAGAATACTGGAGTGGGTAGCCTTTCCCTTCTCCACTGGATCTTCCCAACCCAGGGATTGAACTCAGGTCTCCCACATTGCAGGCAGATTCTTTACCAGCTGAATCACAAGGGAAGCCGCATACAAAAAGTAAAGCATTTACCTAAAGATGAAAAAAAAACTGGGAAAATGAAGTACATATGGAGAAGCAATGCTTTTCACTGAGCATCTTATTTTCTACATGAGTGAATATATTCTCCATCAAAAATATTACATTTAATAAGTTAAGCATCACTCTTCAAAGAGTCTCATCTACTAAACCTTCAGGGGCTCTCCACTGATCTAATGCACATGGGGCTGAGATATATCTTGAAAATTATTTCCTTGGGAGATGAGGCATGACCTTTGAAGCCAAGCTAACCAAACTTACCTCCACTCCACCACTCATCAATTAATTGACCTTGAACAAGTGAGTTAATCACTCCAATCTGAAAGATTGAGGTGAGGATGAAGTCAGGGTTTATCTGGGGGAGCTGAAGTGTTATCACCTTCTCCCTTCCAGTGATCTACTTCTGTTAATAGGACCAAAAGCATCAAGGTCTGTGGAGTCATCAAGTCTTATGTGTTGTATGAAAAGTGTTTAATACACCCACATCTTACATGAATGCATGTAAGATACTACTGCTATAGAAATAAAATTTCTACACCAAAGGTTATGTGATTAAGAGTAACTCAATAAGTAATTGATAATGATATCTCAAGTTGTCAAGGTTCATAAAGATTATTTTTTGCAAAGTGAAGACAAACTAAATTGTTTTCTATCATAATATCATTTATGAAAATAAAGAATGGATTGAATACTTAACACTTAAAGATTTTAAAGATCTTCAGGATGACGATTGCACTTTGTGGAGGGATGTTCATGATTTATCATTTAATAAAAACTCCAGATTAATGATATATTTATTATCTATGAAAAATCCAGATTAACAAGTAAAATATAAGATAAAATAACATTTTTTTTGTCGAGGTAAAAGTCACATAAAATAAAGTTTATTAAATTATAGGGCTTCCCTGATAGCTCAGTTGATAAAGAATCCGCCTGCAGTGCAGGAGACCCTTGTTCAGTTCCTGGGTTGGGAAGATCCACTGGGGAAGCGATAGGCTACCCACTCCAGTATTCTTGGGCTTCCTTTTGATAGCGCAGTTGGTAAAGAATCTGCTTTTACCAACTGAGAATTCCATGGACTGTATAGTCCATGTGGAATCCATTGTGGATTGATGTTCATGATATATTGTTTAATGAAAAATCCAGATTAACAAGAAAAATGTAGGGTAAAATAGCATTTTTTTAAACCCCATAGCTGTTTTTATTTCCAGAATACTGCATAATTATTGTTTTTTTGAAATACATTTTTCTTTAATTAAAAATTCCTGTATTGTCTACTAAGTTTTTCACAACATGCTTATACTTCACAGTCCAGTGTATGTGGGTTAATTTATTCCATCTGTTTGGCATTTTTATCTATATCAACTTGTATTCCTATGGGTTTTACTGAATTCAGTTCAGTTCAGTTCAGTCACTCAGTTGTGTCCGACTCCTTGCAACCCCATGGACTGCAGCACGACAGGCTTCCCTGTCCATCACCAACTCCCAGAGCTCGCTCAAACTCATGTCCATCAAGTCAGTGATGCTATCCAACCTTCTCATTGTCTGCCATTACCTTCTCCTCCTGCTTTCAATCTTTCCCAGAATCCAGGTCTTTTCAGATGAGTCAGTTCTTTGCATCAGGTGGCCAAAGTGTTGGAGCTTCAGCTTCAGCATCAGTCCTTCAAATGAATATTCAGGATTGATTTCCTTTAGGATGGACTGGTTGGATCTCCTTGCAGTCGAAGGGACTCTCAAGAGTCTTATCCAACACCACAGTTCAAAAGCATCAATTTTTCTTTGCTCAGCTTTCTTTATAGTCCAATTCTCACAACCATACCTAACTACTGGAAAAAACCAAAGCTTTGACTAATGGACCTTTGTTGACAACACAATGTCTCTGCTTTTAAATATGCTATCTTGGTTGATCATAGCTTTTTTTTCCCAAGCATTTATTTTTGTTGAGGTAAAAGTTACACAAAATAAAATTTATTCAATTATAGAATTCATAACATTAAAAAGTGTTCAATTTCATCCACCTAGTATGTTTAGTGTTGTGCAACCACCACCTCTCCTCTATCTAGTTCCAAGATATTTCCATCACCTGAAAAGGAGACCTGTACCCATTAACAGTCATGCTCTGTTTTGCCCTCCAGCTCCTAGATCTATCTATATGGATTTGCCTATTCTGCATATTTCATATAAATGGAATCATACAATATGTGACTTTTTGTGCCCCTTTCCTTTCCTTTATCATAGCTATGGTTTATACAGTAGTCATGTATTGCTGTGAGAGTTGGACCATAAAGAAGGCTGAGTGCTGAAGAATTGATGCTTTACAATCTTGAGAAAGAAGAATGGAACTGGAGGAATCAACCTGCCTGACTTCAGGCTCTACTACAAAGCCACAGTCATCAAGACAGTATGGTACTGGCACGAAGATAGAAATATAGATCAATGGAACAAAATAGAAAGCCCAGAGATAAATCCACACACCTATGGACACCTTATCTTCGACAAAGGAGGCAAGAATATACAATGGAGAAAAGACAATGCCTTTAACAAGTGGTGCTGGGAAAACTGGTCAACCACTTGTAAAAGAATGAAATTAGAACTCTTTCTAACACCATACACAAAAATAAACTCAAAATGGATTAAAGATCTAAACGTAAGACCAGAAACTATAAAACTCCTAGAGGAAAACATAGGCAAAACACTCTCCGACATAAATCACAGGAGGATCCTCCATGACCCACCTCCCAGAATATTGGAAATAAAAGCAAAAATAAACAAACGGGACCTAATTAAAATTAAAAGCTTTTGCACAACAAAGGAAACTGTAAGCAAGGTGAAAAGACAACCTTCAGAGTGGGAGAAAATAATAGCAAACGAAGCAACAGACAAACAATTAATCTCAAAGATATACAAGCAACTCCTGCAGCTCAATTCCAGAAAAATAAACGACCCAATCAAAAAATGGGCCAAAGAACTAAACAGACATTTCTCCAAAGAAGACATACAGATGGCTAACAAACACATGAAAAGATGCTCAACATCACTCATTATTAGAGAAATGCAAATCAAAACCACAATGAGGTACCATTACACACCAGTCAGAATGGCTGCTATCCAAAAGTCCACAAGCAATAAATGCTGGAGCGGGTGTGGAGAAAAGGGAACCCTCTTACACTGTTGGTGGGAATGCAAACTAGTACAGCCACTATGGATAACAGTGTGGAGATTCCTTAAAAAACTGGGAATAGAACTGCCATATGACCCAGCAATCCCACTGCTGGGCATACACACCGAGGAAACCAGAATTGAAAGAGACGCGTGTACCCCAATGTTCATCGTAGCACTGTTTACAATAGCCAGGACATGGAAGCAACCTAGATGTCCATCAGCAGACGAATGGCTAAGGAAGCCCTGGTACATATACACAATGGAATATTACTCAGCCATTAAAAAGAATACATTTGAATCAGTTCTATTGAGATGGATGAAAATGGAGCCCATTATACAGAGTGAAGTAAGCCAGAAAGAAAAGCACCAATACAGTATACTAACGCATATATATGGAATTTGAAAGATGGTAACGATAACCCTATATGTGAGACAGAATAAGAGACACAGATGCATAGAACAGTCTTATGGACTCTGAGGGAGATGAGGGTGGGACGTTCTGGGAGAATAGTATTGAAACATGTATATTATCATATGTGAAACAGAACACCATTCCAGGTTCGATGCATGAGACAAATGCTCAGGGCTGGGGCAATGAGATGACCCAGAGGGATGGGATGGGGAGGGAGGTAGGAGGGGGGTTCAGGATGGGGAACACATGTAAACCCATCCCATGTATGTCAATGTATGGCAAAAACCACTACAATATTGTACAGTAATTAGCCCCCAACTAAAATAAATAAATTTATAAAAAAAAATGTATAAGTATAAAAAAATGAAAAAAAAAAGAATTGATGCTTTAGAATTGTGGTGTTGGAGAAGACCCTTGGGAATCTCTTGGACAGCAAGGAGATCAAACCAGTCAATTCTAAAGGAATTCAACCCTTAACATTCATTGAAAGGACTGATGCTGAAGCTGAATTTCAAATACTCTGGCCATCTGATGCAAAGAGATGACTCATTGAAAAAGACCCTAATGTTGGGAAAGACTGAGGGCAGGAGGAGAAGGGAACGGCAGAGGATGAGATGTTTGAATGGCATCATTGATGCAATGGACATGAATTTGAGCTAACTCCAGGAGACAGTGGAGGACAGAGGAGTCTGCCGTGCTGCAGTCCATGGGGTTACAAAGAGTCGGATATGACTTAGTAACTCAACAACAACACTTCTTGTTATGGATATAACTTATTTTATTTATTCATTTATCTGTTAATGGATATTTGAATTGTTTCCCAAATATTCAACTTTAGGCAACTGTGAATGTGCCACTACTGAAGGGCTGTATACAGCTTTTTGTTTAAACGTCTGTTTTCAGTTCTTTTGGATACATGCCCAGGCATAGGATGGTATGGTCACAGAGCAATTTTAGACTTAATTTATTGAGGAAACACCAAGCTGTTTCCATAGTGGCTGCACTCTTACATTCCCAACAGCAATATATTAGGGTTCCAATTACTCGTGCATCCTCACCTACACTTGTGATCTTCCATTTTTATGATTTTATCATTCTAGTGGGTGTGAAGTGATATCACCTTGTAGCATTGACTTGCATTTCCCTAATGACTCATGATGTTCAGTATCTTTCCATGTGCTTTTAGTCAGTAAAATAGAATTTTAAAAGGGAGATTATATGTGAATGTAATACATTCAGAAGGAAAGTCAAATTTTTACTGTTATAAGATTATATAGAAATTTAAAGTTAAAAAGTCAGAGCAGAGTGGCGCAGCGGAAGCGTGCTGGGCCCATAACCCAGAGGTCGATGGATCGAAACCATCCTCTGCTAAAGATTTTGTAGAGTCTTGAGTACACGTGTCCTCTGAGAAAGTGTATTTCATGGGCTTCTCTGGTGGCTCAGTCAGTAAAGAATCTTCCTGCAATGTGTGAGACTCAGGTTCGATCCCTGGGTCAGGAAGATCCCCTGGAGAAGGGAATAGCTACCCACTCCAGTAGTTTTAGTAGATTTACTAAGAGAATTCCACGCACAGAGGAGCCTGGCAGGCTACAGTTCATGGAGTCGCAAAGAGCTGGATGCGATTGATACTTTCACTTTAAAATTTGGCAGTATATGTGAGAGAATATGAAGTGATTACTTTGGCATGTTTGGATTATGGATATGATTTTTATTTCTTACTTTTTCTTCGCTGTGGTTTTTTCTATGACAAGGTATAATTTTGGGGAAAGGAAAAACATTCATAAATATTTACTTATTTATCTGCCTGTTCTGGGTCTTGGTCGCAGCATGCAGAATCTTTATATAGAAATTTAAAGTTAAAAAGTCAGAGCAGAGTGGCGCAGCGGAAGCGTGCTGGGCCCATAACCCAGAGGTCGATGGATCGAAACCATCCTCTGCTAAAGATTTTGTAGAGTCTTGAGTACACGTGTCCTCTGAGAAAGTGTATTTCATGGGCTTAGTTGCGGCAAACTCTTAGTTGCGGCATGTGGACTATATATTGAGCCTGGGCTACCTGTATTGTGAGCACTGAGTCTAAGCTACTGGACCACCAGGGCAGTTACCCCCACTTTTCTGTTTTGTTTTTAAAGAAAAACATTTAATAAGAACTCTGAAGACAAAGAAAAACATATGCAATTTTCAGCTTAGAATACATGAAATATTTACTAATTTCATGTTATGGGATTTATTTCTTATTATTCAACCATTAAGCCTTCTGACCCCAGCTTGTAGAACCCTAAAAGGATCTGATACTAAGACTATGCCAGGACCCCCTACTACCTCAGTGGGGCTAGTCCTGGAGCAGCCGCTGTCCCAGGTGCTGAAGGAAGTGGCCCCATTCCTGCCCCCTCCACCTTCTCTCACTATTGAGGACTCTCTTCCCCTCCACTTCCTAGAACATCCTGATGAAAATGAAGTCCTGGGTCATGCCTCTCTGAGGGAAAAAATTTCTTTTTGGTTTCTAGCTTCAGGTCTGTTTCACAGCAGAGCAGTTTGTAACTGTGTAACAAATCTAACTACAGAGATTTTGAATTTGCTGAATCTTCTAAAGGTAATTTTCTTCAACAGCAGATTTCCGCATGTCCCCAAACTTCAGTATAACTTTTATGACTTTAAAGCATTTTAAATGAGAGAAAGTGATGCAAAAACAAGTGTGGAAATGAACACGCATTGAGTAGGGATGCTTACCAGATACTGAGTCAGTCATTTTGCACAAGCTTTTTATAGATCTCCACAACATAGCAATAAGGTGATTACTATTATGTAATAAAGGCACTGAGGCTTATAGAGAGCATTCCCCCAACCCAGCCAAATAGCTAAAAACGGCAAACGTTTGTAAGGAGGGAGTGGTGGATCCAGGGTCATCTGACCCTGACTGCATCTAGCTTTCTGCTTCACCTTCCTTAAAAAGTCATCTTGTCCTCATGATCCAAGATGGAGCTCCAGCTATCATAACAAAATTTGCCCCCATTCCCCCACTCCTTCCTCCCCTTCCACTCCCCCACCCCCGCCACCCGCCCCGCCAGGTTCACAGCTACACCCACCCGCCTGGATCCTTCCAGGCCCCAAGGGCCCCCTGCTGGCTCTCAGTGAGGCTGGGGACAGACGTGAGCTCCGGAATCAGGATCCCGTGCCCCTTGCAGTGGAAGCACAAAGTCTTAACCACTGCACCGTCAGCGAAGTCCCAGATTTATTCCTAGGAATCTGCAGTGAGGTGTCTATGGTCATGGTGGATCTCAGGCCAGAAAGTGGGTGGGTCACTGCTGCCCTGTGCTCAGCGGCTCCACCCGCAGCCAAAGTCCACCCTCCGCACGCAGGATCAGCTCTGGCTTCCTGCGAGGCTCCTCCTCATCTGGTAGGACGCGGAACCGCAGTAGCGTGAGCGCCAGGACCACCTTCATCTCGGTCATGGCGAATGTCTGCCCGATGCAGTTTCTGTGGGCGGGAGCGGGGGCTCTAAGTGCACCCGGAACCCTCATCTGGGCGCCTCAGCACCTGGCCCACAACTTACATGCACAGTGGTAGAGAAGGAAGCTAACTGTGCCAGGAACCCCTGTGTGGGCTTGCATATCCCCAGACCCTTACCCACACTCCAGTCCTGACCTCAGACCAGAACACAGGGGAACTGGCCTGTCAGCACACTGTGGACCCCTCCTTGTGCCCCCCACCATTCCCTAGGCCCTTGCCATTATGTCTGGGGGAGGGGAGGGAAACACAGTCTTAAATTTTCCCCCTTCCTGGCCCCTACAGTTAAGCCTGGAATCTTAGCCCCAGACCCCTGCCCCCACCACTCCATCCTCACCTCAGATGCCCAATGCCCTCACCTGGGACCTGCTGAGAAGGGGATAAAAGCCAGAGGTGACCTCCCCTTGATGTTTTCTGGCTCGAAGCGCAAGGGGTCATAGACCTGGGGCCAAGACAAGACAGGGTTACTGGGTGGTATCTCCCAGGACGTCCATCCTTAGAGAGGCAGATGTGTGTACAATGGGAGGGAGGTGATATCTATGTTGCCAATCAGAATTCTGTAGTCTCCCCTGGATCCCCCAAAGGGAATGGACAGAATGATGGAGGTATGGCATAGCGGAGGCATCACCTCAGGATCTGGCCACACAGATGGGTTGTGGTGGGTCCCGAAAATACTGATGAGGCAGATAACACCTGTGGGAGAGGAGGGACCAGTCAGAATTAGGTTCAACCTGCCTAATGGGCCCCCTTTCTGACCAGGAGCCTCATCCCATAGTCATTGTGAGCACCTTTGGGGATGACCCGGCCATCTGGAAGCATGATGTCCTGGGTACAGCAGCGAGAGATGGCCGTGACTGGGGGGTGCAACCGCAGACTCTCCTTGATGCACATGGTCAGGAAGGGCAACTGAGCCAGGTCGTCCCTAAAGAAACCCCATGACAATTATCCAGGGAGCAAAAATAGACATGCCACCCTCCAGCACTCATACTGCCCTATAAGATCCCTTCTGTCTATAACATAATCACAGATGGATCAAATAGTGCCAAACCCATTACGTTGTATACATTAAATATGTACAACTTTTTCTTTGTCCATCACAGCTCAATAAGATGGTTCCTAAAAAGAAAGAAAAATCACAGAAATACCAGACAAAATTTAGCCACATATTTTTAGAAGCTTTTCTAAGCAAAATATCAAAGAACCAACCAAAAAGAAAGTTTACCAATTTGTTTAAAAATGAAATATTCTTTATAGTAAGACAGAAAAGTAAAAGGCAAATGAGAAAGAAATAAAAAGTCAGATTCAATGTTTACTCTTATTTATAACAGCACTAGGGATACTAGCTAATGAACTTAGAAGGGGGAAAAACAGAGAAGTGCCGTTTGAAACATGGGGGTAAATGTGTCATTTTTGGCAGATAGTGGTTTTATACGTAGAAAACAAGAGAATTCACTGGAAAAAGTGAAAGTGAGAGTTGCGACCGACTCTTTGTGACCCCATGGACTGTACAGTCCATGGAATTCTCCAGGCCAGAATACTGGAGTGGGTAGCCTTTCCCTTCTCCAGTGGATCTTCCCAACCCCGGGATCGAACCCAGCTCTCCCAGTTTGTAGGGGGATTCTTTACCAGCTGGGCCACAAGGGAAGCCCAAGAATACTGGAGTGGGTAGCCTATCCCATCTCCGGTGAATCTTCCCAACCCGGGAATCAAACTGGGGTCGCCTGCATTGCAGGCAGATTCTTTACCAGTTGAGCTATCAGGGAAGCAGCTCACTGGAACACTTGTACAAATATTGAAGATAAGACCAAGTAAGGGGACTGAATTCTTTTTCTTTATCCCCTTAATTTTGTATGGTGATTTAAATTCTTAATAGCTGATATAGTTAGCTTGTTCTAAATCGGAACACCACAAAACACCACCCCATGTCTCAGTATCATTCATTTCCCTTCCTCACAGTTTGACTAGTGGTTATTTTTTCTGTATCCTTCCAGGAGTACCTTTTTGCATGAATAATTATGCAGTATCATGCTGTATACCATACACATTGCTCTGTATCTTTTTCATGTAACAGTGTGTCAAGCTCTTCTTGTACATCTCTTGGGACTTGTATCCAAAATAAGGCCTTTCCTACTCTGGAGCTATAAAATAATTTCCCCTGATTTCCTCTAGAGCCTTTTAGACTCCTTTATTTTATTATTTTCTGAAAAAATTATTTATTTGTTTGGTTGCAGCAGGTCTCAGTTGCATCAGATTTTTGTTGGGTTAGGCAGGATCTTTCATTGGGCCCATCGACTCTGTTTAGCCACATGTGGTCTTAGTTGCTACTGCACACATGGGATCTTAGTTCCCCGACCAGGGATCAAACCTAAGTCTCCTGCATTGCAAGGTGAATTCTTAACCACTAGACCACTAGGGATGTCCCAAGGTTCTTTTATTTTTTATTTTAAATCTTTGATTAGTGTATATGTTATTTTCTTATAAGACATAAGACCATGTTGAATTAACCTTATTCCATGTAGCTCTCCAGTTGTTACAAGAGTTTTTATTATAAATGATCTTTCTTTGTCCTCTTGGTATGAGACCATATCTAGCACTTACTATGTTCACTGGGCAAGAAATTTATACCCATAAATTATTAGTTTTTCTTTAGAAATAATGTAATAGATGAAAGAAAAGATGGTGATGATATAAAATATCTGGAAAATATGTGCATGTCTATACTCCAAATGAACTTATAAATGTTTCTCAATCAGGATAGACTATATGATTCACCATAGGAACAAGAGTATCTAAGGGTTTGTTTAGCAAAAGCTGCCTAAGACCTCTATGATAAAATTTTAGACTCTATTAAAAACCTAAAGATTAAGTGCATATTTAAAAATGGATATCCATTCCACACTTTGGAATAGCATGTTAATATTATTAAGTAATCTGTTTTCCACAAACCTATCATATCAAACCCCAGCCTGGTCCATGCACACTGGGAGTGTCCTGACCTGGAACTATTCTTCCACCAGGCTGGGAGATCCTGGAAGGCAAAGACTGGGACTGGTCCTTCCTGAGTCTCCAGGACACACAATGAGGCAGGGAGAATTGGAGATGGCATAGAACTGGGGAGAGGGAGGCAGTTTAGCAGTGTTTCCTAAATGGGGAATGGATGGAAGAAGATGCAGATATTCATGGAAAGGAGTTGATTGACTTTAGTCCTCAGGTGTTCCTTTTAAATCCTGGGCTAAATAATATGAGGAATTAGGATATGAGGAAATAGAGTGAAGATTTTTGAAAACATGTGATTTCAGAGAGAAAAGTAAAGAAGTGAAGGGAAAGTTAATTTACTGAATAGGTGCTCACTGGTATCATCTGCCCTCACACATTGTTGCTAGTTAGTGCAGGACTTTCTATCCCCCAAACCTGCAAACTTTCCCCAGACTCTGTCTCTGGGATCTTCTCACATTCCCGCTAAGAAATAAGGACAGAATCCACAAGAATATTTTCACTCTTCCCAAGCCAGGAAGCAGGGGCTAGAAAAAGGCCACGAAGATTTTCACTCACCATTCAATCTCTTTAGACTCACGATCCTTCAGGAGCTCTCTCACCTCCTGTCGGCAGCGCTCCTGGTACTCTGGGTGTTTTGCAAGGTTGTAAAGGACCCAGGAGAGGCCACTGGCTGTGGTGTCATGGCCTGAGGAGCATCCAGAGAGGCTTGGGTCTCTGGGCTACTTTAGCACTTGAGTGTGGACAGCACCCTCACCTTAAGGCCCATGGGGGGATGGGGAGGGATGGCAAGATCCAGGGTCTACTTGCCAAGATCCTGGGTTAGGGGAGAGACTAATCCCCTTGTGCAGTCCCACACTGGGACCCTCACCTTCAAACATGAAGGTGTCAGCTTCAGCTCGAATGTCTTCATCTGATAATCCCTTCCCATCTTCATCCTGGAGAGAAAGCAAGATTCCCAGATTCACACAAGTTCTGAGGTCCCTGAGCCTAAACTGAGACAATTTCTGAAGCTCCATTATCCATCTAGAAACCCAAGCTCAACCTGAAGTCCTAGACCTCCTTTGCTCAGTACCACCAGATGCCCCACCCACAGACCTCCTCCTTGACCCCTTTGCTGCCTGTGGCATCCATGGTACAGGGAATCAATGATCCATAAATATTTTTCATGTTTCTACATGATGTAACCTGGGTTATGGGATGACTGATGACAAGTTTACCTTAGAAATAGAGATTAAAACCCATCCCTAATGCCTCCTGGAGATAAGGAATGGGTTGTACACCTGCAGAACATGCAGACTTTGCTTTCTCAGTGAAGAGGTTCTGTTTAAGCTCCAAAACAACCTCTTCTCATCTCTGCTCTGCTCTTGTCTTTTCTTCTCTCCTCTCCACTATTTTCCCTTCCCCTCCCTCCTCTCTTTTTCTCCTTCTCCTTTACTTCCTCGAACATAGGAAGAAGGGGAAGAAGTCCTGTGTATGCTCCAAATTTCAAAAACTGGAGGTAAAACCACTACAATATTGTAAGGTAATTAGCCTGCAATTAAAATAAATAAACTGGGAGGGGGCGGTCCTAAGATGGCAGAGGAATAGGATGGGGAGACCACTTTCTCCCCTATAAAATTATCAAAAGATCATTTGAATGCTGAGCAAATTCTACAAAACAACTCCTGATCGCTGGCAGAGGACACCAGGCACCCAGAAAGCAGCCCATTCTCTTTGAAAGGAGGTAAAACAAAATATAAAAGACAGAAAGAGAGACAAAAGAGTTAGGGATGGAGACTCATACCGGGGAGGGAGTCATTAAGGGGGAGAAGTTTCCAAACACCAGGAAACCCTCTCACCAGAGGGTCTGTGGGAAGTTTTGGAATCTCAGAGGGCAACATAACCGGGAGGGGAAAAAAAACAACCCACAGAATATGCGCTTAACCGCAACTCCCAGTGGAGAAGTAGCCCAGAGGCTCGCGACCGCCAGCAGCGAGCGATGGCTGAACAGGGAGGTGCGGGCCGCATTGCTTAGGTTAAGGACCGGGCCTGAATGCCCTGAGGACAATCTGAGGGCGCTAACGTGAGATAGAAACCCAAACTGTGGGATAGCCTGAGAGAGAAAAAAAAAGAGAGAGAAATTTCCCGTGAAAAGGTCTAACCTAAGGCACAGCCTGGTCAGCTCGCAGAACAAAGGATTGAGCGAATATCAGAGGAGAGCTAGCTGGTTGCAGAGGAGGACACAGGGAGTCTACCTGAAAAAGATTTCATAATAATGACAGTAAAAATGATCCAAAATCTTGAAAACAAAATGGAGTTACAGATAAATAGACTAGAGACAAGGGTTGAGAAGATGCAAGAAATATTTAACAAGGACCTAGAAGAAATAAAAAGGAGTCAATCATAATGAATAATGCAATAACTGAATCAAAAGCACTCTGGAGGGAACCAACAGTAGAATAACTTAGGAAGAAGATAGGATAAGTGAGGTGGAAGATAGAATGGTGGAAATAAATGAAGCAGAGAGGGAAAAAGAAAAAATAATTAAAAGAAATGAGGACAACCTTATCGATCTCTGGGACAATGTTAAACACCCCAACATTTGAATCATAGGAGTCCCAGAAGAAGAAGACAAAAAGAAAGGCCATGAGAAAATACTTGAGGAGATAATAGTTGGAAACTTCCCTAAAATGGGGAAAGAAATAGCCACCCAAGTTCAAGAAACCCAGAGAGTCCCAAACATGATAAACCCAAGGCGAAGTACCCCAAGACACATAGTAATCAAATTAACAAAGATCAAACACAAAGAACAAATACTAAAAGCAGATAGGGAAAAGTAACAAATAACACACAAGGGGATCCCCATAAAGATAAGAGCTGATCTTGCAATAGAAACTCTTCAAGCCAGAAGGGATTGGCAGGACATACTTAAAGTGGTGAAAGAGAAAAACCTATAACCCAGATTACTGTACCCAGCAAGGATCTCATTCAAATATGAAGGAGAAATCAAAAGCTTTACAGACAAGCAAAAGCTGAGAGAATTCAGCACCACCAAACTAGCGCTTCAACAAATGTTACAGGATCTTCTCTAGACAGGAAAAGGTTTATAAACTCAAACCCAATACAACAAAGTAAATGGTAATGGGATCATACTTATCAATAATTACCTTAAATGTAAATGGTAACACCCCATTTACCCACTGAATATGCCCCAACCAAAAGACAAAGACTGGCTGAATGGATACAAAAACAAGACCCAGCATATATGCTGTCTACAAGAGACCCACCTCAAAACAAGGGACACATACTGACTGAAAGTGAAGGGCTGGAAAAAGATATTTCACGTAAATGGAGACCAAAAGAAAGCAGGAGTAGCAATACTCATATCAGATAAAATAGACTTTGAAATGAAGGCCGTGCAAAGAGACAAAGACGGGCACTACATAGTGATCAAAGATCAATCCAAGAAGAAGATATAACAATTATAACTATATTTGCACCCGACATAGGAGCACTGTAATATGTAAGGCAAATGCTAACAAGTATGAAAGGGGAAATTAACAGTAACACAATAATAGTGGGAGACTTTAATACCCCACTCACACCTATGGACAGATAAACTAAATAGAAAATTACCAAGGAAACACAAACTTTAAATGATACAATGGACCATTAGACCTAATTGATATCTATAGGACATTTCACCCCAAAACAATGAATTTCACCTTTTTCTCAATTGCACATGGAGCCTTCTCCAGGATAGATCACATTCTGGGCCATAAATCTAGCTTTGGTAAATTCAAAAAAATTGAAATCATTTCAAGCATTTTTCTGATCACAATGAGATAAGATTAGATGTCAACCACAGGAAAAAAACTATTAAAAATACAAACATATGGAGGCTAAACAACACGCTTCTGAATAACCAACAAATCACAGAAGAAATCAGAAAAGAAATCAAAATATTCATAGAAATGAATGAAAATGAAAACACAACAACCCAAAACCTATGGGATTCAGTAAAAGCAGTGCTAAGGGGAAGGTTCATAGCAATACAGGCTTACCTCAAGAAACATGAGAAAAATAAAACCAACAACCTAACTCTACACCTAAAGCAACTAGAGAAAGAAGAAATTAAGAACCCCAGGGTTAGTAGAAGGAAAGAAATAATGAAAATTAGGGCAGAAATAAATGAAAAAGAAACAAAGGAGACTATAGCAAAAATCAACAAAACTAAAAGTTGGTTCTTTGAGAAGATAAAATAAATAAACCATTAGCCAGACTCATCAAGAGAAAAAAAGCAAGAAGAATCAAATCAACAAAATTAGAAATTAAAATGTAAAAATCACAACAGATGACACAGAAATACAAAGGATCATAAGAGACTACTATCAGCAACAATATGCCAATAATATGGACAACTTGGAAGAAATGGACAAATTCTTAGAAAAGTATAACTTCCCAAAACGGAACCAGGAAGAAATAGAAAGTCTTAACAGACCTATCTGGAGAAGGAAATGGCAACCCACTTCAGTATTCTTGCCTAGAGAATCCTGTGAACAGTGGAGCCTGGTGGGCTGCTGTCCATAGGGTCGCATAGAGTTCGACACAACTGAAGTGACTTAGCATACATGCATGCATTGGAGAAGGAAATGGCAACCCACTCCAGTATTCTTGTCTGGAGAATCCCAGGGATGGAGGAGCCTGGTGGGCTGCCATCTATGGGTCACACAGAGTTAGACATGACTGAAGTGACTTACCAGCAGCAGCAGCAGCAGCAGCAACAGACCTATCACTAGCACAGAAATTGAAACTGTAATCAGAAATCTTCCAACAAACAAAAGCCCAGGACCAGATGGCTTCACAGCTGAATTCTACCAAAAATTTAGAGAAGAGCTAACACCTATCCTATTCAAACTCTTCCAGAAAATTGCAGAGGAAGGTAAACTGCCAAACTCATTCTATGAGGCCACCATCACCCTGATACCAAAACCTGACAAAGATGCCACAAAAAAGAAAACTACAGGCCAATATCACTGATGAACATAGATGCAAAAATCCTCAACAAAATCCTAGCAAACAGAATTCAACAACATATTAAAAAGATCATACATCATGACCAAGTGGGCTTTATCCCAGGGGTGCAAGGATTCTTCAATATTTGCAAATCAATCAGTGTGATACACCACATTAAAAAATTGAAAAATAAAAACCATATGATTATCTCAATAGATACAAAGAAAGCCTTTGACAAAATTCAACATCCATTTATGATAAAAACCCTCCAGAAAGCAGGCATAGAAGGAACATACCTCAACATAATAAAAGCCACATACGATAAACCCACAGCAAACATTATCCTCACTGGTGAAAAATTGAAAGCATTTCCCCTAAAATCAGGATCAAGACAAGGGTGCCCACTCTCACTACTACTAGTCAACATAGTTTTAGCTACAGCAATCAGAGAAGAAAAAGAAAGAAAAGAAATCCAGATTGGAAATGAAGAAGTAAAACTCTTACTGTTTGCAGTTGACATGATCCCCTACATAGAAAACCCTAAAAACTCCACCAGAAAATTACTAGAGCTAATCAGTGAATATAGCAAAGTCGCAGGATATAAAATTAACACACAGAAATCCCTTGTATTCCTATACGCTAACAATGAGAAAACAGAAAAGAGAAATTAAGGAAACAATTCCATTCACCATTGTGACGAAAAGAATAAAATACTTAGGAATAAATCTACCTAAAGAAACAAAAGACCTATATATAGAAAACTATAAAACACTGATGAAAGAAATCAAAGATGACACAAATAGATGGAGAAATATTCCACGTTCATGGATCGGAAGAATCAATATAGTGAAAATGAGTATACTACCCAAAGCAATCTATAGATTCAATGCAATCCCTATCAAGCTACCAACAGTATTTTTCAGAGAACTAGAGCAAATAATTTCACAATTTGTATGGAAATACAAAAAACCTTGAATAGCCAAAGCAATCTTGAGAAAGAAGAATGGACCTGGAGGAATCAACCTGTTTGACTTCAGAATATACTACAAAGCTATAATCATGAAGACAGTATGGTACTGGCACAAAGACAGAAATATAGTTCAATGGAACAAAATAGAAAGCCCAGAGATAAATCCATGGACAAATGGACACCTAATCTTTGCCAAAGGAGGCAAGAATATACAATGGAGAAAGCATCTCTTTAACAAGTGGTGCTGGGAAAACTGGTCAACCACTTGTAAAAGAATGAAACTAGAACACTTTCTAACACCATACACAAAAATAAACTCAAAATGGATTAAAGATCTAAACATAAGACCAGAAACTATAAAACTCCTAGAGGAAAACATAGGCAAAACTCTCTTTGACATAAATCACAGCAGGATCCTCTATGACCCACCTCCCAAAGTAATGGAAATAAAAGCAAAAATAAACAGATGAGACCTAATTAAACTTGAAAGCTTTTTCACAATGAAGGAAACTATAAGCAAGGTGAAAAGACACCCTTCAGAATGGGAGAAGATAATAGCAAACGAAGCAACAGACAAACAATTAATCTCAAAAATATACAAGCAGCTCCTGCAGCTCAATTCCAGAAAAATAAATGACCCAATCAAAAAAGGGGCCAAAGAACTAAACAGACATTTCTCCAAAAAAGACATCCAGATGGCTAACAAACACATGAAAAGATGCTCAACATCACTCATTATCAGAGAAATGCAAATCAAACCCACAATGAAGTACCATCTCACGCCTGTCAGAATGGCTGCTATCCAAAAATCTACAAGCAATAAATGCTGGAGAGGGTGTGGAGAAAAGGGAACCCTCTTACACTGTTGGTGGGAATGCAAACTAGTACAGCCACTGTGGAGAACAGGGTGGAGATTCCTTGAAAAACTGGAAATAGGACTGGAAATAAGACCCAGCAATCCCACTGCTGAGCATACACACCAAGGAAACCAGAATTGAAATAAACGTGTGTACCCCAATGTTCATCAAATCACTGTTTACGATAGCTAAGACATGGAAGCAACCTAGATGTCCATCGGCAGACGAATGGATAAGAAAGTTGTGGTACTTATACACAATGGAATATTACTCAGCTATTAAAAAGAATGCATTTGAATCAGTTCTAATGAGGTGGATGAAACTGGAGCCTATTATACATAGTGAAGTAAGTCATAAAGAAAAACACCAATACAGTATATTAATGCATACATATAGAATGTAGAAAGATGGTAATGATGACCCTATATACAAGACAGCAAAAGAGACACAGATGTAAAGAACAGACTTTTGGACTCTATGGGAGAAGGCGAGGGTGGGATGATTTGCGAGAATAGCATTGAAACATGTATTTTAGCATATGTGAAATAGATTGCCAGTCCAGGTTCAATGCATGAGACAGGGTGCTCAGGGCTGGTGCACTGGGATGACCCTGAGGGATGGGATTGGGAGGGAGGTGGGAGGGGGGTTCGGGATGGAGAACACATGTACACCCATGGCTGATTCATGTCAATGTATAGCAAAAAGCAATATTGTAAAGTAATTAGCCTCCAATTAAAATAAATAAATTAATTAAAAAATAAAATAGATTAAAAAAACCTGAACGTATTTGTTATGTAATGTCAAGCATGGCTACATAAAGATAAAGGAATCATGGAGCTCTCAGAGGAATCTTGGAATGGAGGAGCAGAGATACCATCCTACTCTGGTTACTGTTACTGCTGTAAGTAAATAAATGGATTCTTATGATCCAGGATTCTGTATGTATACATGGATAGATACAGTCTATTTCTGTAGTAGACTAATTTACTAATTTGGAAGTAGAGTAAAATCTCAGGCCTTCACAGTTTCAGACTTAGCACTCCCCTGAAGGCTGCAGGCCACGTGTGTGTGTGTGTTAGTCGCTCAGTCCTGTCTGACTCTTTGCAACCCCATGGACTGAAGCCCACCAGGGTCTTCTGTCCGTGGAATTCTCTAGGCAAGAATACTGGAGTGGGTTGCCATTTTCTACCCTAGGGGATCTTCCTGACCTAGGGATCAAACTTGGGCCCCTGCACTGGAGGTGGATTCTTTACTGTGTGAGCCACCAGGGAAGCCATGTGCATTCCTCATGATCATCTCTAAAACTTATCCCTAACCCAGCCCTTCCTTCAACAAGAATCTCACATGGCTCCCCAGCACCCTCTGCATCCAGTTCAAGTTCCTTGATTAAATCAAATTCCCAAGGTCTGCACTGCTTCTTGAACTCAGATTCCAGAAGAGCCCACCTTGGTCAGCAGGAGTACGTCAATAAAGTCCAAAGTCTTGGTCTTCGCCTTGGCCTTGAGGAAGTCATCAATACCCTCACTGGGGAGGGTGCGGCGCCGCTCCTGGATGATGGCATCTGTGAAGTCGTGCACCAGGCGGCAGGCCCTGTGGAAGCGCCACCCATCAGGGGTGAGGTAGTACAGGAAGTCCATGTGCAGGAAGATCTGCTGATATCGTTTTGCCACAAGTGCACTGAGCTCCAAGATGGCGGCGATATAGTCACTGGGCTTCCTACAGGATGAGAGCATGAAAATGCAACAATTTAAAATATCTGATGTCTGAAATAAACTTTGAACAGAACCCTCTTCTTCTCAAACACATTCCATGGCTCTTTGGAAAGCTCAGGAGAAAGTTCATATCCTCTTTGGTTTCAGAATGTTCTTAAGATATAAGGATACTCATGTCTCCATACTTATTTCCAAAATGTCTCCTCACTATTGCACATACCATGCTCCTCCTAGCCTCCTGGCCTTTATCAAACAGTTCTACCTACCTAAAAGGATGGCTTCTTCTCTTTCCCCTTCTTGTTCTTCGATGTCCAGATCTGACCCACCTCCTCCAAGAAGACCTTTCTGATTGTCCTGGTCAACCCTTCCTCACCCATCTACTCCCACGGGTCTGTGGCTCATGTTCCCCAGGCCCTTGGGTGAGACTCACTCTTGGCAATTGCTGTCATAACTGAAGACGCATTTCTGCAGACTGTCCAGGGTCATGAGGCTGATGTGTTCAAACATGTCCAGATGGGTGTGGCCCTCTTTGATCAGGCGCTGCCACTTGGCCTGGACAGAGAAGGGGACACAGCTGAGGCTGAGAACTGCCTCCTTGGTGCCCCTTCCTAACCCCATATACCAAGATGCACTCACTTGACTCTGTCTCCTGGTCCCAGGCACCCGCCCCCAGAGAGGACCAGGCTCATGTAGGAGTGAAAACTGTTACTATTAGGACATGAAGTCTCCATGACTGGGAGTCAGAAGATCTGGGTTTTGTAATCCTGACTCTACCTACTATACTTTGTGTGCATGAGTGTGTGCTCAGTTACTCAGTCATGTCCAACTCTGTGTCTGACACTATGAACTGTGGCCCCCCAGGCTCCTCTGAACTTGGGATTTTTCAGGCAGGAATAGTATAGTGGGTTGCCATTTTCTCCTCTAGGGGATTTCCCAACCCAGGGATCAAACCCACATCTCCTGAGTCTCCAGCATTGCAGGCAAATTCTTTACCTTTTGAGCCCATACTTTGTGCACCATTGGTCAACTTTTCATAGAGTAAGTGCTAACAAATGTTAGGTTTCATCATTTTCATTGTTATAAGTTGATTAGGAAAATGATTCCTATGTTGATAGAGATAGTCCTCCATGGGCCCTGAGTACTCCTGCACTTTTTTTTTTTTGGTTTTGCCAAAAAATTCTAAGGCCCCTACGTTCTTTACCTGGGCCATTTCTCAGAGTTGTGTTTGTAGCAAACAACCTTGAGAAGTGAGGTAATGTGTCCCCCTGGAAAATATCAAGCTTGCTTATAACTGCTATAAATGTCACAGAGTTCCTAAACCTAACATTCCCTCCCCTGTGATATAACATACTATACGAGTAGACATCCATAGAAGCCCACCTGTGTTATTTGCATGAGATTTAGTGACTTGGAAGAAGAATGCAAACCAACAAGAAGCACATGCTGTTTTCTGTGCAAAGAGTAATACACTGTCCTTTGTCTGTGACCTAGGAGTCTCTTGTATTCTGGCAGAATCCAAGAAATAGTAACAAGCTCCCTTGTCACCTTGCAAGTGTGAAAAAAATTGTAGGCACTTCACAAAAGCCTGTGCTCCAGTTTTTTACTTTCCTATGTATATATCAAAACCCTTTGCAATGTAATTTTTCAGTAACTCTACTTGGAGGTGAAGACTCTTTCCCCATCTTTTGATTCTGAGCTGGCCTTGGACTTTCTTTGGTCAACAGACCATGGTGAAAATGATGAGGTGATCACTGCAAACCTAGACCCCAAGGGGCACTGCAGCTTCCTCTCAATCTTTTCATACCCTGCCTCTACCATGTGAACCAGCCTGAGATGCCTTTTGAAGGGAGAGAATCACATGAAAGCAAATTTATTTACCCTACCCGAGGTCATGCTAGATCAGCTTACAGCCAACCAAGCTTCAAACCTGTGAGAGGACTGACCCCAGACCAGCAACGTTTCCTATCTGTATGGTCAGGACACCCAAGACAGCTGTCCTCTTGTTCTCTGTACATCCCATGCTTGACCAGTCCCTGCTTCACCTACACCCTATTCACATTTCCTCTTACTCATGGAGCTTAATCAGTAAATGCTGACATACTTGCTCTCAGCCACAGATACATATGATGGGGTATCACTCCAGGACCTTGCTTCAGACATGTAAGATCCCCTTATCCATTAAACCACTGACATCTGTCTGTCTTATTGACTCCAGCTCTTTCTTCAGTCTTGAGTCTTGCAGTGCTTCAGGGTGCAGTTGTACACGACCAGACCCACAGCTGGTTACTGGTACATGAGTGGCCCCATCCACATCCAGAGAAACCAGCCAACTGATTCACAGTCTTGCTGTAAATACTAAACCCTTATTGTTTTCAAGTGATTCATTACTCAGAAATAACTACTGCCTGATATTCATTATTATCATCAAATATGTCTCAAGACTCTAAGGCTTCTGTGAAGGTAAAACAGAAGCTAACACCTTCTGAGCATCTACTATGTGCCAGGGATGTGGCTTCATTATGATATCTTGAAAGTGAAAGTGTTAGTCATTCAGTTATGTATGACTGTGACCCCATGG
Organism: Okapia johnstoni; assembly: GCA_024291935.2. Classification (NCBI taxonomy): domain Eukaryota; kingdom Metazoa; phylum Chordata; class Mammalia; order Artiodactyla; family Giraffidae; genus Okapia; species Okapia johnstoni. Next base: position 6,800,539 of record CM044316.1, on the reverse strand, counting down.
ACTGTAGCCTGCCAGGCTCCCCTGTCCCTGGAATTCTCCAGGCAAGAACATTGGAGAATGGCAACACTGGGTGCCATTTCCTTCTCCAAGGGATCTTCCTGACCCAGGGATTGAACCCGGATCTTCTGTATTGCAGGCAGATTCTTTACCATCTGAGCCACCAGGGAAGCTCAGCTTGCAGGATATCTTGACCACCCTGCAAAGCAGGGATCATATTACACTCTTTATATAGCCAAGGACACTGAGGCTGAGAAAGGAAGAACGATGGACTCAAGCCAATCAGAAGAGGGAGAAATCCAGACAAGACGTCTCTGAGTTCCCGTTGTCCCCAAGACTCCAGCTGGGACCCTGGGTTCGAGAGACTCACGTGCATGATGTCTGCGCTCTTGGTGAAAATCTTCATATAGGGCTTCAGGATGTTGAAGTGAAAGGTGGGCGTCAGCATGCGACGATGCCTGCTCCACTTGTCACCAGCACTCAGCAGGAGCCCATCCCCTAGCAGAGACAGCCACGGGGAGTGGGCAGAGGAAGACCTTCCCCTGGGTCCCCAGGGATGTCCCCAACCTCCTTTGTGAACAGTTACTCACCCAGCCAAGGCTTCAGAAAGTCATAGAAGATCACATCCTTGGGTGCGATGGCAGCTGATATGAATGAGGACCATCAAGAACCAAGGAGAGGGGGAGGGGAGGGTCTTTTGATGGGGAGTGGAGGCTCCTGGCTAGGAATCTGCATTCCCCCTCCAAGCCCAACATAGCAGAACGGGACCAAGAGCACAGGAAGCTGGGTAGGGAGAGGAGACCAGACCAGGCCGCAGCACAGAGCAGAGCAAAGGCAGAGCCCATAGACACAACTCAACGTGCTTAGACACACCCCAACCCAACACATGACTGGACATTGCATCTGCTACCTCCCAAGCATAGTCCATTACTTTACAAAACACCTTTACGGGGACCTAGGACAACAGATCTGCCCCAGCACTGACCACTCCTGAGACATCTGACATGGTCCCATGTCTTAACAAGTCCTAACAAGGCCACACCATGAATGACACAACATGACATGACAGAATGCTTTGCCATGGGCCTGAAGACAATCTGATATGACCTCAGTGTGCCCCAAGTGGACTCCAGACAGGACTTGAATACACTGATGACACAGACCTGAACCAGGCAAAACTCAAACATATCCTAAGACCTGCATCAGACAAGACTCACATAAGGTCTCAGGCATTTCTCAGAGTGACCCTGGAGTTCCAGACCTCAGACAAACACCCAGAAGTGACCAACTGGCGAACCAGGCAATCTCTAACAGCATCTCAGACAAGAACCAGAGAGGCTCCAAGATGCCTCAAATGTCCTTGGCCACAGATGAGCTCTAGACATGACTGAGAACATCTTTGAACTCAGATTTAAACATATACCAGGTATCACTATGTATAACATACACAAACTGTAACTAAAATCCACATAGAAACGTAAATCTGATCAGACGTGGCCATTCAGCAGACATTGCACAGACATGACTGGAGATCATGCAGCTGGGATTCTGCAGCGGGAGACAGTGGCATCTTTGCTATGCCCCCCTCTGCCTGCACCCTGGTCACTTGTACAACTAGAGGCAACACAGAGACCATGGCAATGGACAAGCTATGGCCAGGAAGGTGTCTACCTGGAGCAAAGAGCACAGGCTTGATGCAGGTGGGGTGGAAGATGCGGATGATCGCATGCCAGGGCCCCACCCACCAGCAGCACGCATCCCCATAGGTGCTGGCCAGGCCCTGTGTGTACAGGAGACCTTCCTCTGAGCTCCGAATCTGGAGAGGAACAAATAGGACCCAATTCACATTCTTCTAGGCTGCCAGAGGGAAGGACATGCAGGGCAGTGATCCAGAGCTGGGACGATGACTCACCGCCAGCAGCTGCTCCTCTGTCCTCAGCCTCCTGCCACCCTCTCTCCCCTTATCCTCCATACGTGATAATTGGGGTCCCTTGACTATAGGGATAGGAAGGGTCTTTCCCTGTTTGGATCCCAAACACCGTGTTCCCCTGACTTCTCTTCCACCCCCATATTCCTGATAAGGAGACTGAGGCTCTGAACGATGGAGTCTATTGCCCACATTCTCTCAGACAATAATCCTGAGACACGTGCCCACATCTGTCTGAACCCAGGGTCTGTGTTTTTAACCATCAAATCACTCTGAGCCTCAAAACAACAGCTTAGAGTACACTTAAACAACCTCCAAGACTGGGTACTCAGAGTTTCATGGACACAGGAATGGGTCCTATGACACAGGCTAGGGAAATAAAAAGAAATTCTGTGTCTTTTCCTGAAAATGTTGTCAATGAGCTCACTTTTCCATGGGGGTTGAGCTTGTTGGATTCAGTTTTACCAAGATGCTAAGGAAGCCACCACAGAGGAACAGAGAACTAAACAATGAAAACAGATTTCTTACGACATTATATAGACATGGATAGATCTGGGTCTGAAGATACCCCTCCTTGGACTTCAGAGTCACTTAATTCTTTTTCTTTCCATAGATCATACAGGGTGGCATTTCTACCACTAACAGCTGAAGGAGACTTCAGCAGGCAGAGAGAGCCAGGGCCCTTCTCATGTTCACTCTGCATTCTTGGGTCTGAACCCAGGTTTGTTACACGTTGCCTGTTCCCCTGCTTGCCTGGTCATCTGTCTGCGGATGGGAGGGGCAGGGGACAAGGGAAGAGAGCCAGGGTGGGGTGGAGTCTCCTTAGGGAGATTCATGGCAACTGGAGAAGGAGGGCACTGATCTAGAAGTGAACCAGCTCCAAGATAGGGGAAAAGAAAGTGACCTACCAGAGAGGTGGCTGTCATGGGAATAGCAACTCAGATGTACACCAGCCATAAGCCGTCATTGCTCAGCACCCAGGCATAGGTGGGGACTGAGGGAAGGTCTGGCAGGGGACCTGGGACATTATGGATGCCCATGCATCACTCCATACTCTGCTTTAAAAAAATTTCTGCTCATCATTCCAGACCCAGTTCCAACTCCTCCTCCAGGAAGCCTTCCATATCCCCCAGCAGAGACCCTTGCCTCTTCTCTGGGTTTGGAGAGCTCATTTCCCTCTGGCAAATTCCTGACCACACCAGGTCACAGATCTCTCTGCCTCAATCTGAATCTTCAAGTCCTGTCTTTTACCCAGGACACCAGGGTGGGGTGTAAATGGCAGTGAGAGGAAGGAGGAGGCTGAGAGATGGTGGTGATCAATACATGAAGGAAAGAGGAAGATGGCAGGAGAGGAGGGGAGGGCGGTTGGGGTCCTGTAGGGGCTGCATGGAAGCTTGGCAGGGAGGGGCTGGAAGCCCTGAGGTGTGTCATGGCACCCACCACCACAAGCTCTGCCTGCGTACCTGAGGCACTGGCAAAAGTCCGGATCAAGTCAGGGTGGCAGAAAATGACCGTGGGGATGATGGGGCCCATCCACATCAAGTAACCCTCGGGGTAGTTGGTCACCAGCTCAGTTACTTTGCTCAAGCCCTGCTCCGTGGGGGGGACCTGTAAGCAAGGTAAGGGCCATCACTCTGCAGGAGAGTCCACTGCAGTGGACAGAGTGTGGCATCATACACAGATGGAGGGAATCTCTGCTTCCTTCTTCCCTCTGGGGGAGGGAGGGACCTGGAGGCTCTCCAAGTCCCAAGGGTCTATCCCAGGGCACAGGGAGAAAACAGGCTCTCTGCCCACAGGGAGGCAGATCTTGGCTTGAGAAGACACATTTTTCTTGTCCTGGGAGTGGTCCCAGCACAAGGGCAATCTAAGAAGGAGATCTTCAGTGGGCAGCTGTGTGGGTAGCAGGGTGACTGGGCTTTGGTCCAACACCCTCCCATGTTTTTCCTGCTCCACCCGGCTTCTGATTTCTTGCATGGAAAGGGTTCTGCAGACCTCTGACCTTAAAGCCCTGGCCATCCCCCAGGGACAGACATGAACTCTGCCTACTAACCAAAAGGGGAACATGATCTATAACCTTTGCTGGTCAGGCTCGGTGCAGAGTGCATCCTGTCTGTTTCTCTGAGAGTTATGAGCATGCCCTTCAATTGTGCTATTTTCAAAAGAAGAAACTGATGCCATATCCCCTCAAAGGGGAAGAAGTGTGGGTTACCTCCTGGTGAAGCACCCTCTCCCTCATGATGCTCCATTCAAACCTGACAAATACCCCCAGGTACTCTAGGCAGGTGACATAAAATACTTTCACCTTTTTGACTTGCTCCCCTCTCCCAAGGCCCTAAGGTGAGGATTCAAAGCACTAGATGAGATTGGCCCAGAGAGGGAGCGTTTCTCAGCTGAAGTCACACAGAAAAGTGACTGAACCGGTTCCCATGGCCAAGCCCTTGGAGGCAGGGAAGGCAGAACTGGAGAACTTTGTAACACTCCTGCTGCTTCCAGGGCTCATTGAGGCCATTTGAAGATCTGGAACCTCAGCAAATCTTCACGGTGAGCTTTGGACACCCTCCGCTGTGAACTTTGCCTTAATGAATAGTAATTGCAATAAGTCTTCCCTCAAGTTGTAGTTCTCATCCCAGGCATGAAAGGAAAATTTGTCTGGGAGATAGGGGGAGCTGAATATAACCCTTTTGACCTTGACAGAGGGAGATGATGGCAAGTTGATCACCTTGGTCATCAAGCATTTATTTTGAGTGCTTATATTGCTCCAGTCCTGGACTGTGCACTGTAGTGTCTGCTCCCCCAAACTATCATCAAACTGGGAAGTGGTTACTAAATAATTGGACAATTATCCGTTTCATTAATTATGAGTGGGGTCAAGTCATAAGTCACAATCTGGGGCACAAGCTGGGCAGGTGTGGAGGTAGGGTAAGTCTAAGAAGTCTTCTGAAAGAGGAAGTGAGTAGCTGACTTTATCTAGATTGGGCAACGGGCCCATTGGGACATCTTTGGGGGAGAGATGAGAGTTAAATTAGAGGAAGGGGTCCTGGAAAGAGGAGGGGGTGGGCAACTGTGCTCCTGTAGGTGGGAGTGGGGAGGTGGTAGTTATTTCCCTTAGGAAAGCTGTGGCTCAGAACAAGACACAAGAATATGGGCCATGTGCAGAGCAGATGCTGGATGGTGAATCTCATCAGGTGCATAATGTGTGGAAGTCAGGCAGGGAATGGACCCCAAAGTAGGCTAGGACTGGAAGGACAGGATATGGGGAAGGTCTTGATGGCAGAGTAGAGGAATGAATGAGTGAGGGAAGAGGGGGTTCCTTGGCATCCCTGTCTTCTTTGCTGTCCTAGACCCCAGTCCAAACCTGAGCCCCATTCTTGATCCCTCAGGAAGTCCGTCTACCTTGATTTTCCAGACTCGATCTGCTGCCCACACTCACCAGGCCCAGGTGACCCAAGAACCAGTTACGTTTTGGGGGCTGTGGGAAACATCGGAGGCGGCGAGAGTTGTTGTAGGAGGTGTAGGTCCAGGCCAGGACGCGGGCCAGGAGCCAGGAGGCCCCGACCAGCAGCAGCAGCAGCCATGGGGAGGCTGCCACCGGCCCGAGTCCCAGCCGGGACAGGCTCAGTTCCAGCATCCTGTGGTCAGATGGGGTGCAGGGTGAATCCTGAGGATGAAGGAAGAGGCAGTGATGGTGAGCTGTGAGGCAGGGACAGATAGAGGGAGGGGAGCAAGGGAGTGAGGGGCAGGGATGGGGTGTGCTGGGGACGGGCAAGAAGGGTGCAGAGACAGGCAGACAAGGGCTGGGAGAGGGGAGGGAGAAACAGAAATTCAGAGGAATAGGGAGAGACAGAGACAGACGGACAGACAGACAGATAGATATACACACACAAACACATTGGTATCCACTAATCTCCCAGGTCATCTCATTCCCTGGAGCCACCCTGCCTTGGGCATCTGCCTTCCCCACCTTGGGCCAGGACCCTCACCCAGCCTCTTACGTTCTGTCAAGAGCTGGCTTGTCCCACACAACTTCTTCTGCCCTCCTCCTGGGCTGGCTTGGTCTGACCCCAGATCTAGAGAAAGCTGCCAGGGGCTGGGCTAAGCCAGCCAATCCCCACAGCTTCCTTACTTCCTCCCCACCTGGCAGCTGTCTTAATAGAGGGGAGGGGGAGGGGGAGCACAGTGTTACCGAGAGCTGCCTGTGAATCAGTTCAGGATCCGCCCCCGTGTGGACACTGGCTCCTCTGGACTCAGTACCTCCCATGTGAGCAAGTTGTGGTGCAGACAAAGGTGACTCTGGGCCTGCAGGTTCACAGCCACCCCTGTACTTCCAAGGCCAGTGTGTGGCAGCAAAAGCACGTACAGGAGGGCAGGGCAAAGATCTCTGCAGCTCCTCTCCACACATTGGCCAGGAAGCCTTCACACACCATTTCCAGGCCTGGAATTAGGAAGCTCAGAACCGTTAAAATTCTAGCTTTTGGGGTGCACACAGCCTGGCAGGAGTTCAGGTTGTGTCTCCAAGCAGCCCAGGGTCTGGGGTGAGGCATGACTGCTGCAGAATAGGAATAGAAAAACCTGCCTGACTGGGGATTACCTGCATCAGACTCAGAAGATAAAGGGCCCATTTGGAAGAGGGCCCCTGGAGGCTGTGAAGGGCCTAGAGAGAGCAGGGTCCACACAGGGGAGGGCAGAGCTGGGAGTGTTCTGCCCTTCCCTCTCTCTGATTGTGGGCTATGCGTACCCTCTGTGGGCTCAGTCTTCCCATCTGGGAAGTGGGATGTTGGATAAGACTCTAAGAGGGGGACTGAGAAGGGTTCTACAGGAAGATGGTAAGGATCAAGAGCCCCCAAAAAGATAGAATGAAGGAAAAGGGCTAGCTACTACTATTCGTGCTAGTGTGTGTTGTGGAGCCCTATGCCAAGGTCACAGGACAAAAAGCTTGGCAAATGACCAAGTCTCATAGCAACTGTTGCCATGAACCTCTGGACCTAAACTGGCCGGTTTCCTGACACCATGTTAGGTAAAATACCCACCCTATAACAACCCACTCCAGCATTCTTGTCTGGGAAATCCATGGACAAACCTGACGGGCTATAGTCTATGGGGTTACAAAGAGTCAGACACAACTGAATACACACATGGCATCCTAACCAATCACCTAACGCCACCACTGCAGTAGGAATTTTCTCTGTCTTGAGGCTATAAAAATTGGCTACTAGCCTGTGAAAGGGTTCAGCTCTCCCCTGAGCCTGCCCGCTGTTCTAAAAGCATCTCCTACTCTAATAAAATATTCTCCTCTCATTCTGCCTCATGTCTGGAAATTCTCTTCCAACCCATACACAGACCACGACATGTGCCAGTAGCCCACATATAGTAAGCCTACTCTGTGCAGAAAACTGTATGTAAAGATTGCCTACTCTGTGCTGGGTACCTCAAAAAGAATGCTTACAGGGGGTCAGAAATTCTACATGAAGCATGCCTACTATGTGTCAGATGCTCTACGTAAAGTGCATCTACTGTGCCATGTACTCTGCATAAATCTTGTCTACTGTATGCCAGGTGTTGTACACAAAGCATGCCTGCTGTGAGCTCGGTCATCTATGTAAAGCACACCTACCATGTGTGTGTGGCTCTATGTAAATATGCCTACTGTGTGCCACATGCCTTACATAAAGCATACCTGCTGTGTGTCAACTGCTCTACATAAAATAAACCTACTCTGTGCAAAGTACTTACATAAAGCTTATTGACTATGTGGCCTTCCCAGGTGGGCCTTGTGGTAAAAAACTCGCCTGCCAATGCAGGAGACTTACAGTACATGAGTTCAGTCCCTGGATCAGGAAGATCCCCTGGAGGAGGGCATGGCAACCCACTCCAGCATTCTTGCCTGGAGAATCCTATGGACAGGGAAGCCTGGCGGGCTATGGTCCAAAGGGTCGCAAAGAGTCAGACACGACTGAAGCGACTTAGCACAGACACATGTACATTGAATATACGCTAGATATCCTACACAAAGTGTAATTACTATATGCTGGGTTATTGTTTAGTCACTAACTCATGTCCAACTCTTTTGCTACCCCATGGACTGTAGCCCCCCAGGGATTTCAGTCCATGGGATTTTCCAGGCAAGAATACTGAAATGGGTTACCATTTCCTTCTCCAGGGAATCTTCCTGACCCAAGGATCGAACCACATCTCCTGCATTGGTAGGTGGATTCTTTACCACTGAGTCACCTGGGAAGCTCACTACATACTGGGTACTCTAAACAAATCCTGCCTATCATATCCAGTGTGTTCTACATAAAGCATGACTGTTGAATGCCTGACATAATACACAAAGAACATCTACTATGTGCTGGGTGCTCTAAAAGAATCATGCCTACTATGTGCCAGGTACTGTATATAAAATATTCATTCTGTGAGTCAGGTGCTCTACATAGAGTACACCTGCTGTGTGCCAGAAGTTCTGTCAGCAAGATAATACATCAACCTTCCCTCAGTGCTCTGGGTCAGCACCCTGGGATCAGGCAGAGACCCAAGTGATGACAAATGGAGAGATACCTATGAACGGAAGAGCAAACTGAGGCTCAAAAAGGGCAAGCCTCTAGCCTAAGTTGCAGAACTGGAACCCATGTCTGTCATATCAGCAGGCCTAAGCCTTTCCCCTCTGCCACACTGCTCCACCCTCATTCACAAGGGACAATGCCCTGTTAATCCAGGGATACTATTTTTTTTTTTTTCCATTCAACTTCAGCTTCTTCAGCATTACTGGTTGGGGCATAGCCTTGGATTACTGTGATATTGAATGGTTTGCCTTGGAAACGAACAGAGATCATTCTGTCGTTTTTGAGACTGCATCCAAGTACTGCATTTCAGGCTCTTTTGTTGACCATGATGGCTACTCCATTTCTTCTAAGGGATTCTTGCAAACAGTCGTAGATATAATGGTCATCTGAGTTAAATTCACCCATTCCAGTCCATTTTAGTTCGCTGATTCATAAAATGTCAACGTTCACTCTTGTCATCTCCTGTTTGATCACTTTCAATTTGCTTTGATTCATGGACCTAACATTCCAGGTTCCTATGCAATATTGTTCTTCACAGCATCAGACCTTGGTTCCATCACCAGTCATATATACACATACTATACATAAAATAAATAACTAGTAAGAACCTACTATACAGCATAGAAAATTCTACTCAGTACACTGCAATAGCCCAGTGGGAAAAGCATCTTTAAAAAGAAAAAAAAGAGTGGATATATGTATAACTGATTCACTTTGCCCAACATCTGCAACTAATATAACACTGTAAATAAACTATACTCCAATAATTCATTTTCAAAGATGAGGGTTAATTTGGGGAAGCCAGGGAAGCCCAAATTAATCCATGGATACTTATAAAGATGTAATCTCGGGCAAAATGGTGACCCCAGTGAGGAGATACTTTGAGGTCTTTGTATCATCACATGGATCATACAGCCATATTCAGGATGCACCACCCAAAGGATCTCCAATGAATGCACCATCTCTTCCTGGCCCTGTGGGATGGTCTCTGGTGAGAGAGAACTTGAAGGATGGAGCTCCTGGCAGAGCTACTGATTGGGAAAATAGTGCAGAGAGGGAGTCCTCCTGACACTGGTAGGATGCTGGGGAGACCCTAAACCTCCTCCACCAACACTGGCCAGGGGAATCAAGTGGAAGATCCTGAAACTGTCAGCAGGGTGGGGTGCACCCTGCCCCCAGAATTTCCTTCCCCTCTGTAGATTTCACCTCCTGACAGTTTCATTCACATCAGGGTTAGGCAGGCAAAGCCAGAATATGATAAACCAAGCAGCGTCCTGGGACATGCAAGAGAAAGAGTCCCCAGTGCTCAGAGGAGTCAGCTCACTGTGGACCTACTGTATGCTGGGAATAGGCAGGCAGCCTAGAGTAGTAATTGTAGCCACCACACCAGCATTTTCCAACATAAGCCACTGAAGCTATTTTAAGCCCCTTCGCTGGGTAGGGAAGACCCTTGGAGAAGGGACTGGCTGCCCACTCCAGTATTCTTGCCTGGAGAATTCCATGGATAGAGGATTCTGATGGTCTACAGTCCATAGTGTTGTAAAGAGTCGGACACAACTGAGCAACTAACACACACACAAGTATATTAACATTTTTCATTTTATATAGTTGAGGAAACTGAGACGTGAAAATCATGTGAGTTGACTCACACAAAGCCATACAGCTAGTGGAACCATGCTCTGCCCCAGGCTTCACACTGGGTACTCTGAACCACTAAGCTCCGCCTCTTCCATATCTGTAAATGGGCATTTCACCAGCACCACTTTCCAAGATGGTGGAAATCACTGGAAGAGACAACACATGTAAAACGCATAGGATGGAGGAAGGGCTCAATAAAGGAAGTCATTATTGCTGTTGTCATTGCTTTTTCTTGTAATCATCCGACAGCCCTGCAAGATCAAATTCACTGCCTGTTTTTACAGAAGAGGGGCTGGAGATTTCAGAGAGGTGAAGCAACTTGCTCCACCCCACCAGCAGTTTAGGTAAATGTGACAAGACGGGTGACAGCAAAGCCTGGCACATAGTACCTACTCATTAAATATCTGGGGAAGAAATATTTCTGATCACTTTCAATTTGCTTTGATTCATGGACCTAACATTCCAGGTTCCTATGCAATATTGTTGCATAGGACTCTATATTCAGTTGCATTGATTTATGTGTCTAGTCTTTGCCCAACATCTGCAAATATTATGGTTGGTTGAATCAGTGAATGCAGAATCCACAGATAGAGAAGGCTCCCTGTATTTGTCTTTCTCTAACAGTTAATTTAGCATAATGCCCTTATGTTCCATCCACGTTGTCACAAAGGAGCAAGCTTTCAACCTTCTCATGACTGAATAATATTCTAATGTATACCATATTTTCTTCATCCATTGATGGACAGTTAGGCTGTTTCTATATCTTGTCTGTTGTGAATAATGCTGCAGTGAGGATGGGAGTGCAGATATATCTAATGACATTAATTTCAATTTTACTGGTTCGTATGGTAATTGTTATTTTTAAGTTTTTAAAGAATCTCCATACTGTTTTTCATAGATGTACATGTAATTTACAATATCTGTCATTTAGGTATAAGATTTCCAGTTTCTCCCCATGCTCATTGGCACCTGGTACTGTCACTCAGTTTTTCCCCAGCCATTATTATGGGTGTGCAATGATACATTCCTGTAATCTTAGTTTGCATTTCCTAATGACTAATGATGTTGAACAGCTTTTCATGTGCCTATTGGTCATCCATATATCTTCTGTGGTAAAGCGTCTATTCAAATCTTTTGCCCATTTTTACTTTTAAAATTTTTTAATTAAATTTTTTTATTGGAGTATAGTTGATTTACAATGTTGTGTTTAGTTACAAATGCACACCAAAATGAATCAGTTATACATATATCCACTCTCTTGTAGATTCTTTGCCCAGATAGGCCATTATAGGGTATTGAGTAGAATTGCCTATGCTTGCCCATTAATTTTGGGGCGTTTACCTTCTGATTATTGTATTTTGCATGAAGGTCCTTCATGAGATATGCAATTTGTAAATATTTATTGCCAGTGTATGGCTTGTCTTGACATTATCTTGTTTCTTTCACAGAGAAACATTCAGAAATTTTATAATGTCCAATTTTTTTCTTTTTATGATTATACTTGTGCGGTGCTGTGCTTAGTCACTCAGTCATGTCCAACTCTTTGCAACCCTGTGGACTGCAGCCTGCCATCCATGGGGATTGTCCAGGCAAGAATACTGGAGTGGGTTACTATGCCCTCCTCTAGGTATGATTATGCTTATGGTATTAAATATAAGAACTCTTTGTCTAACCTGAGGCCACAAAGATGCCCTTATATATTTTCTTCTAAAAGTTACACAATTTTATGTCATTTAGTTCTGTTAAGTTTTGTATAAGGTGTGAGGTATGTGTTGACGATTTTATTTTACATGTGGATGTACAATTTTTCTAGTACCATTTATTGAAAAGACTATCATTTGCACATTGACTTGCCCTGCATGTTTTTTTTTTTTTAATTTCTGGACTCTATATTCAGTTGCATTGATTTATGTGTCTAGTCTTTGATCAGTGTTACACTTTCATGATTGCTGCTGTTTTATTGTACATCTTGAAAGGGGTCTTACAAATCCTTCAACTATTACACATTGCTCTTTTCCAGAAATATATTGGCTATTCTAAGTCCCTTGCATTTTCATGTAGATTTTGTGATCAGCTTATCTATTTCTACGGAAAGTCTTTCTAGGATTGGGATTACTTAGAATTTGCAGATCAATTTGAGGAGACTTAACATCTTAATGGGGCTTCCTTGATGGTTCAGTAGGTAAAGAATTTGCCTGCAATGCAGGAGATGTGGGTTCCATCCCTGGGTCCAGAAGATCCCCTGGAGAAGGAAATGGCAACCCACTCCAGTATTCTTGCCTGGAGAATCCCATGGACAGAGGAGCCTGGTGGGCTACAGTCCATGGGGTCACAAAGAGTCAGACACCACTTAGCCACTAAACCACCGCCATCCAACATCTTTTTTTTTTTAATTAGTTTATTTTCTATTTTTTAACTTTACAATATTGTATTTGTTTTGCCATACATTGACATGAATCCACCATGGGTGTACATGTTTTCCCCTTTGAGAACCTCCCTCCCACTTCCCTCCCCATCCCATCCCTCCGGGTCATCCTGGTGCACCAGCCCCGAGCACTCTGTATCATGCATTGAGCCTGGACTGGCGGTTCACTTCACATATGATAATTTACATGCTTCCATGCCATTCTCCCATATCATCCCGCCCTCGTCCTCTCCCATAGAGTCCATAATACTGTTCTATTTATCTGTGTCTCTTTTGATGTCTCGCATACAGGGTTATCTTTACCAATTGACTAAATACCTTATATATGTGTTAGTATACTGTATTGGTGTTTTTCTTTCTGGCTTACTTCACTCTGTATGATAGGCTCCAGTTTCATCCACCTCATTAGAACTGATTCGAACGTATTCTTTTTAATGGCTGAGTAATATTCCGTTGTGTATATGTACCACAGCTTCCTTATCCATTCATCTGCTGATGGGCATCTAGGCTGCTTCCATGTCCTGGCTATTATAAACAATGCTGCGGTGAACATTGGGGTACACAATGTTCAATTCTTTCAATTCTGGTTTCCTCAGTGTGTATGCCCAGCAGTGGGATTGCTGGGTCATATGGCAGTTCTATTTCCAGTTTTTTGAGGAATCTCCACACTGTTCTCCACAGTGGCTGTACTAGTTTACATTCCCACCAACAGTGTAAGAGGGTTCCCTTTTCTCCACACCCTCTCCAGCATTTATTGCTTGTAGTCTTTTGTATGGAGAAGGCAATGGCCCCCACTCTGGTACTCTTGCCTGGAAAACCCCATGGATGGAGGAGCCTGGTAGGCTGCAGTCCATGGGGTTGCTACGAGTCGGACACGACTGAGCAATTTCATTTTCACTTTTCACTTTCATGCACTGGAGAAGGAAATGGCAACACACTCCAGTGTTCTTGCCTGGAGAATCCCAGGGACGGAGGAGCCTAGTGGGCCGCTGTCTATGGGGTCACACAGAGTCGGACACGACTGAAGCGACTTAAAGCAGCCATCCTGACGGGTGTGAAATGGTACCTCACACCCAACATCTTAATGACATTGAGTCTTCTGCCCTATGAACATTTTTTATCTTTCCACTCACTTAGGTATTTATGGATTTCTTTCATCTGTGGCTTGAAGTTTTCATCCTGGAATTCATGAACATATTTTGTTAGATTTATACCTGAATATCTTGCTTCTTTCAGTGAATGATTCTTGAAAAATGGTATGTGAAAACATTTCCCAATTGTTTGTTGCTAGTGTATAGCAGAGTTGGCTAATCTTTTCTATAAACACTCGTATAGTAAATATTTTAGTACTTGCAAGTCATGTTCAGGAACTCCCCCTTCTCTTCCTCACCCTCTTTTATAATCATTGAAAAATATAGAAGAATTACTTTCTTGCATATCTTTCAAAGATAGGCCATAGGCCAGGTTTATTCCATAGACCACAGTTTGATAACTCCTGGAATACAGTAATAGAATTAATTTTTGTATATTGAACATGTATCCTGAAGTCTATTGGATCATTTTTAATGGAATACAAATGATGTTTTTACCTCAATCTTAAAAAAAACACACACACTTTCAATTGACCCTGTAAGAAATAAAAAGCTTTAAGTGGTCCATTTTTAAGAATAGGTAGCTTTGAGTGACAGCTTGCTGATGTAATAGCTGATAGCCATAAGGCTTACAAAACTGGAAAGTCTGGGCAAACAAAGGGAGGGCGGGATGCCTAGAATTTTCGGAAGGGTTCATTCTGTTGGTGAATTCAAAACACAGCAACGGGAATAGGTGCGCAGGAAAGGAGGAAACAAGACGTCAGTGAGGGGCCAGCTCAAAAAGAGGACGGGAACAAACTTAGGAGACGTCTGGGAAGATTGTTCACCCCATAATACTCAGCCAATGAGGAACTGGAGTAGGGATCTGTGTGCTAGGATTACTTGCTCTGTGCAATGACTCTGGGTGTGCCTGCCCACCAGACACCCGTTCTTGCAAGACCATCATTAAAGCCTTGCTTTCCGCTGCATCTCATGTCTCCAAGTGCATTCTTTTGAGTTTGGGCTGGTGAGCGTCTTTCTCACAGCCCCATTTTCCCATCAGTTAATACACTATGTTTTTCCCCCACTGTGGAGCTAACCCTTTCAAAGAGTTATGTATACTTGGGTGTCAAATGTCTCCCCTTTCACTAGACAAAGGCTTTGACTTGCCACTAAAGGCTGTGATGGTGAATGAATGAGATGGAGGGAGGAGGAGAAATGTGGTCTCTGTGGGGCCTCAGATGCTGCTGCACCTGTGGGTTTAATTCTCAGTACACACCCAGCCCTGGTCCTGTCACTGGCTGCTACGAGGGTGTCCATTCTTCTCCTGAGTGTTTTGGAGGCTCCTTCTGCTGGAAGATTTGGAAACAACAAGCTCTAAGACGTTTGGTCTCCAAGTCATGTTTTCTCTTGTTAAACCTTTTAAATTTTGTATTAACAGTGTTGTGATAGTTTCAGGTGAACAGCAAAGGGACTCAGCCATATACATATTTGTTGTCGTTCAATCATCAAGTCGTGTCCTACTCTTTGCGATGGCATGGACTGCACCACGCCAGGCTCCTCTTTCCTCTACTAGATGTATCCATTCTCCCCTAAACTCCCCTCAATCCAGGTTGCCATGTAATATTGAGCAGAGTTCCCTGAGCTATACTCTAGGACCTTGTTGGTTATCTATTTAAAATAGAGCAATGTGTTCATGTCCATCCCAAACTCCCTAACTATCCCTTCCCCCAATCCTTCCCCATGCAACCATAAGTTGTATTATTTTGTTCTCTAAATCTGTGAGTCTGGTTCTGCTTTGTAAGTAAGTTAATTTGTATCATTGCTTTTTAGATTTCACTTACAAGGGATGTCATATGCTATTTCTCCTTCTCTGTCTAAAGTCATGTTTTCTGGTCCTAACAACTCTTCTCTTAATTATTGGTCTGTTGTATATTGAGGAGTATGAGTTTGGAATCAGTAACATTGTTGTAGCCCATTTTATCATCCTGGGTCAGTGTCAGGTCCAAATGCCCTTGCAGACAGGAGTTTACTCACCCGCTGTGCACCTGGCTGTGTCTTTGCCCATTAACTAAGCAGACACCTGAATTAGGATAAAAATTCTGTCTCTCTCTCTGCAGGCTCCCTCCTCTCCTTTTGAGTGATGGAGAATGGAATGGCAACCCATTTCAGTATTCTTGCCTGGAGAATTCCATAGACAGAAGAGCTTCGTGGGCTACAGTCCATGGGGTCACAAAGAATCGGATATGACCGAGCAACTAACACTACTTTTGCAGCTTACCCACATTCATTTTTCTTTTTTTTTTTTGGATGAGAAACACCCTTCCTTCTCCACAGGGATGTATTCTATTAACCCCCTCCCCAATCCTCCCACTTTTGTGTGGTGGGGGTGGACAGGCCACTTGTCAGAAATGGTATCAGCAAAAAATCCCATCCGTGGCAAATTTGAAGCTGACTCTCATGTCTTCAGGACTTTCCTGAAATGTTTCTTGTGTCTTATTTTTTTAAACCAGCTTATTTGTTCTCCTGTTACCTCTGCCAAGAAGTTGGCAATGCCAGCTTACAGATCTGCCCTGACTCAGTGTGCCTTCAGGGTCTGGTTAAATTTTCTGATATTTATTATGGTAAGTGAAATACAGCAACTGCTTCCTGCTTGAGTGTCTGGCCAGACTTCACCATCAGTGTGAGTCTCCAGTATGATTAGTTCTTACTTCCCCCTTGGTTAGACATGGAGGGAAATTGCCTCACTTTCTCCGTTTATCTCAGCACATTTGAGGAAGGAAGCAAGAATGACACTTTTTAAGTCCATTTGATTGCTCCATCTTGTGTCCTTTCAGGGCTGGCCAGGCTTGGGGGAATGGGTGTGGGGTTGATCTTTATTCACTACCCACTTCTCCATGTCATTCAGGTTTTGCTCAAAGGTCCTAACAGAAAAGAACAAACCTGATTCTATATTGTATCTATTCCTTTACCTTTAACCTCTGTGCTCTGCTGTCTGTGCTTAGTCTGAAATATATGGTGGTAGCCCATTCTCAAGGCTCTGGCTCCCAGGCTTGGCATTTATTTATTTATTTATTATTATTATTTTCTTCATTTTTATTTTTTATTTTTTTATTTTTTTATTTTTTTTATTTTAGTTGGGGGCTAATTACTTTACAATATTGTAGTAGTTTTGGCCATACATTGACGTGAATCAGCCATGGGTTCACATGTGCTCCCCCTCCCGAACCCTCCTCCCACCTCCCTCCCCTTCCCATCCCTCTGTGTCATCCCAACGCTCCATCCCTGAGCATCCGTCCCATGCATAGAACATGGAATGGTGTTCCGCTTCACATATGACAATATACATGTTTCAGTGTTATTGTCCCAGAACGTCCCACCCTCACCTTCTCCCTCAGAGTCCACAGGACTGTTCTATGCATCTGTGTCTCTTATTCTGTCTCACATATAGGGTTACCATTACCATCTTTCAAATTCCATATACATGCATTAGTATCCTGTATTGGTGCTTTTCTTTCTGGCTCACTTCACTCTGTATAATGGGCTCCAGTTTCATCCATCTCAATAGAACCGATTCAAATGTATTTTTTTTAATGGCTGAGTAATATTCCATTGTGTATATGTACCACAGCTTCCTTATCCATTCGTCTGCCGATGGACATCTAGGTTGCTTCCATGTCCTGGCTATTGTAAACAGTGCTGCGATGAACATTGGGGTACATGCGTCTCTTTCAATTCTGGTTTCCTCGGTGTGTATGCCTAGCAGTGGGATTGCTGGGTCATATGGCAGTTCTATTTCCAGTTTTTTAAGGAATCTCCACACTGTTCTCCATAGTGGCTGTACTAGTTTGCATTCCCACCAACAGTGTAAGTTGGTCCCTTTTCTCCACACCCTCTCCAGCATTTATTGCTTGTAGACTTATGGATAGCAGCCAGGCTTGACATTTAAAGGTATAAAACTTTTTATTCACATAGGGATAAAAAGTTGTGGCATAAAGAACAACATTTGCGTTACTGGATGTTTACAGAAACATTGTAACCGGACCTTTGAGGATAACCACAAGACCAAAGTGTTCTAGCATCAAGAAGCTTGCAACAACCAGTTACACCTCCAACCTTCCTTTGATAATAAAAGAAGCTTGAATTTTAACTTCAGTAAGATGGTTCTCAGCTTAATTGATGACTCAGTGGGTAAAGAGTATGTCTGCAATGCAGGAAACACAGGAGACTTGAGTTCAGTCCCTGGGTAGGGAAGATCCCCTGGAGGA
Organism: Okapia johnstoni; assembly: GCA_024291935.2. NCBI lineage: Eukaryota > Metazoa > Chordata > Mammalia > Artiodactyla > Giraffidae > Okapia > Okapia johnstoni. Next base: position 6,782,654 of record CM044316.1, on the reverse strand, counting down.
GGAAATGGCAACCCACTCCAGTATTCTTGCCTCCCATGGACAGAGGAGCCTCCTGAGCTACAGCCCAGTCACAAAGAGTCAGATGTGACTGAGCACAAGATGGTCCTCTGCAACATCAGTCCACCATCTCCTTGGTCTTCTAGCTTTCCGAATAAAGTCATCAAACCTTGCCAAAAACCTCTTCTCTTGATTTAATAGCCTGCCTGGCAGTGAGGCAGGCTATTAAAGCTTGGACTCTGTAACAGGGCTATCTCCTCAGGGAGGCTTTCTTTGATTGCTCCATTCAGAAGAGCCCCCTTGGACACTTTCTAGCAGGCCACACTATTACTTTCCATCATCACTACCACCTTCTTACTTGGTCTTATTTCCTATTTGCTTCCCCCATGAGACATGAGCACACAATCCAGAGATCTTGTCTGTCTCGTTCATGCTGTGTTTGGGCCCCAGCACTGTGCATGGTACAGAGTGAGTGGTCAGGTACAGTTTCTTGTTGAGGAATGAACTACCTGGGAGGTATAAACCCACCTCTCTATTTACAGAAGAGGACATGAAGATTAGAGAGGGCAATTGACGGGTCCAAGGTCACACAGCCAGCAAATGGTAGAGCTTGGATTTGAACTCAGTTCTGCTGAATTTAGTGCTTGTTTCTTCACTGCAGCTGAGGAAAGGAGAGATGAAATGCCAGCCAGCAGGCTTTCTGCATGCTTGTTCTAGAGAGACCCCTGGCTGATTCCTGGGAGGTGGGTGTTTATGGTGACACAAAATAAGAACTGCTCACCTGTTTGGGCTCCAAAATCACTGCAGACAGTGACTGCAGCCATGAAAATTAAAAGACACTTGCTCCTTGGAAAATCTATGACAAAACCTAGACAGTGTATTAAAAAGCAGAGATATCACTTTGTGGACAAAGGTCCATATAGTCAAAGCTATGGTTTTTCCAGTAGTCATGTACAGATGTGAGAGTTGGACCATAAGGAAGTCTGAGCTATGGAAATTTGATGCTTTTGAATGGTGCTGGAGAAGACTCTTGGGATTCCCTTGGACAGCCAGGAGATCAAACCAGTCAATCCTAAAGGAAGTCAACTCTGAATATTCATTAGAAAAACTGATGCCGAAGCTCCAACACTTTGGCTACTTGATGCAGAGAGCCAACTCATTGGAAAAGACCTTGATGCTGGGAAAGATTGAGGGCAGGAGAAGGGGGCTACAGAAGATGAGATGGTTGGATAACATCACCGACTCAATGGACATGAATTTGAGCAAACTCCAGGAGACAGTGAAGGACTGGGAAGCCTGGTGTGTTGCAGTCCATGGGATTGCAAAGAGTCAGACAAGACTTAGCAATCGAACAACAACAATTGTACCCCCCACTGTGCCAAATACTTATTTCTTTTTAAGATTGTGTTTTAGTGGTAGAAGTTCTAGCAGCTCAATGTGGCTGAAAAATGCACTAGAGACTTCAATCCTATTTCCTCCAATTCCACCATGATGTGCAGATTCTTCTGGATTTTTTCAGTGCATATACAAACATGTCCCCCCCCCAACACATTCACATGTTTTATTTATAGATAGAACCTTTATTCACATACCATTTGAAACATACTTTCCCCTGCTGTTTCTGCCTGTGTCTAATAGGACACTAGCAACTCTCTGTGAGGTATTATCAGATCTATTTTAGATGTGAAGAGTGAGGTTGATGTCATGGGCCCAAGCTGGTGACTCACAGTGACTGCCTCCACTTATCTGACACAGGCTTGCCCTCTGCCTGACTCTGGGTTGGTGTGGAAGGACCCATGAAGATGGGACAGGAGGCAAGTTGGTCCTCTCTTTCCAACACTGGCTGAGGAATATTCCATAAGCCAAGCTTGTGTGACTTGGCAGCTGAGATGCTCTTCGTTTGATGAAAGTCTTTGACAATGACCCAGAACTTTCCTGTCCATGAACAGAATGTCCCCACCTGTGGCTTCCTGCCTCCTTTTCTGGCTCCTTTCCCCTTGTACTGAAACCACACACTTCATCTCAGGACTTATTGAAGCTCATTTTCTTTTATCTTGGTGCAGAAAAATTCTGTGAGAGGCAAAGTAACAGATAAAGAGTGAATTTATTAGCATAGGATGCTTGTGAGAGATACAAGTGGGCAGGCAGAAGGGCTTTGCCCTTAGAAGTGAGTAGGCTTTAGTTTTATAAATGAAAGAAAAGTGGAGAAGATCTCCATCTTACTCGTTTTTTGAGTAAATGTCAAGTTTTCATCATTAATTCCTCCTACAAGTCTTGTGGGGGAGTTTTTGACCCTATATGGCCCAACCAGGAGTGTCATGGTGCTATGTAAAAGAGCAGAAGGCTGGCAACGTGTGCACATTCATGGTGAGTCATCTTAGGTTCCGGTAAGATATCACCTTCCCCTAGTTTCTCTCACCTTTCCCCCATATTCCTATGGAAGCTGTGTACAAGAAAGCAGTTTTTCAGAGTCCATTATCTTATAGACCTCACCAGGCCAAATGCAGATCTCATATCCATTGTTCTGCGGCATGCCTTATTCCTGATCATATAGATTAGTGGTCTAAGTAAGTCTGTTTAGTTTTAAAATATTCTGATTGTTGTTTAGCTGTCAGATGTTCTGGGCATCTCCTGTTTGGTGTCTAGCTTTTGGTGATCTCCATGAGTCCCTCTCTATCTTCCCCAAGTGGGTTTTCTAAACTAGCTGTGCAACTATCCTGTTCTATCCCTTTCACCACCACCTGATCTAGGAAATCAGAGGAGCCAGGTGATAGATGAGGAAGTCCGACACTCATTTATTGCTTCCATATGGGGCCAGAATTTGCTGCCCGTGTTGGCCTTCCCAAGTGTCAATTACATGATGTCAAATGTTAGACCGAGTGTCAAAAGGATAAAACCCACTTGCTTTTTTGTGCAGTCTGGGTTTTACACCTTGTTCTGTTCTTGGAGGCTGTCCTTCCTCCTTCAGGTCTCTGCTCACCCTGGCTACTGGACTATGGTAGGACCTCTCCTCAGGCACGTCACTCATCACTGTCTGACACATCCTTGGTCATTCGTTCCATCAAAGCCCATCTCCCCACAAGATGTGAGCCTCTTGACAGCAGGAATGACATCTGCAGTGCTCACTGCTTCATTCCAAGTGACCAAAATAGTGTCCAGCTCATAGTGTTGTTGCCGTTGTTTAGTCACTCAGTCATGACCAACTCTTTTGTGATCCCATGGACTGTAGCCCCACCTGGCTCCTCTGTCCATGGGATTTCCCAGGCAAGTATATTGGAGTGGGTAGCCATTTCCTCCTCCAGGGAATCTTCTTGACTCATGGATCGAACCCATGTCTCCTGCATTGCAGGCGGATTCTTTATCTCTGAGCCACCGGGGAAGCCCAGTTCATAATACATGGTGCATAATCATATGGTTACAGCCCCAGGAGATATAGATTTTTCTCTTTATTTCATAACTGAAAACAACTCTGAGAACCAGAAGGGTGGAGGCATTGTGCTTCCTGCATCCCTTGCAGAATCCAGACTCCAGAGTCTTAAAGCAACACTTCCTAATACTTGAAGAAGTGTACACAGTTCCCCAGCAGATCTAGTTAGATGCAGTTCTGAGTCTGTGTTTCCACGTGGGGGTGTGAGAGTCTGCATTTACTGCAAACTCTCAGGTGATACTGATGATGGGACGGAGGTGGTTCAAGGGTCAGAGCTTCAGCAGCTGAACTTTAGAATTCACTTTTTGAAACTTTTCTATCTTCCCCATATATTTAATGAACAGGTACTACATGCCAGGCTTTTCAGTCACTTGTAATGTCGTATTTACCTAATTTTCTGGGATGCTGGAGAAAGTTGTTTTACCTGTTTGGATCTCCATCTCCTCTTCTGTAAAAACAGGCTCATGGGTTTGATCTTGCAGATCTACTGGATAATTGCATGAAGAACAACCACAATGACAACAACAGCAAAACAATGACTTGCATTTATTGGGCCCGTCCTCTGCTCTATGTGTTTCATACTTATTGTTTCCCTTAATGATTTCCACCATCTTGGGAGGTGGTGCTAGTGAAATGTTGATTTATAGATACGGAAGGAGTAGAGTTTAGTGGTTCAGGGTACGCAGGGCGAAGCCTGGGGCACAGCCTGGTCTGACAGCTGTGCGGCTTTGGGCAAGTTACTGACATAGTTTTTGTCTCAGTTTCCTCATTTATAAAATGAAAAAATAAAAGGTTAATATACTTAGAGAGCTTAAAACAGCTTCAGTGGCTTATGTGGAAAAATGCTGGTGTGATGGCTGTGGTCCTGCTGTAGGACGCCTGCCTATTCCCAGAACACAGTTGGTCTGCAGTGAGCTGAACCCCTCTGGGAACTGGGGGTTCTTTCTCTTGTGTGTCCCAGGACTCTGCCTGGTTTATCATATTTTGGCTTTGCCTGCCTGACCCTGATGTGAATGGAACCATCAGGTGGTGAAATCTACTCCTGCAGAGGGGAAGGAGATTATGTAGGGGTGAGGGGGCGGGTACACCCCACACCACTGAGAGTTTTAGGATCCTGATCTTGAATCCCCTCATCAGGGTTGGGGGGAAGGAGGTTTGGGGCTCCTGATTCTTCCAATTTTTCCATGAAATCTTGTTTGGTGTCCCTCTCAAGGCTCTCATCCAACAATCCCATTTGCCGGATGGGAAGACTGAGCCCAGGGAAGGTTGGCACAGCCCATAATCATGGTGAGGCTGCCCACCCAGGATATTCCAGCTCTTCCCTCCCCTGTGTGAACCCTGTTCCCTATGAGCCCCTTGCAGCCTTACCCTCATGCCTCTAGATGTCCTCTTCCAACTTGGCCCTTTATCCTCTGAATCTGATGCAGGTAATTCACAGCCAGGCTGGATTCTATTCTGTTCCCAAAAGTCATGTCTTACCCCAGGCCCTGGGTTGCTTGGAAATAGGACTTGAACTCCTGCCAAGCTGTGTGCCCTGGAGACCAGAGGCTTCATAGTTCTGAGCTTCCTGATTTTGTGCCTAGTTTGTCAGTCGCTCAGTCATGTCCGACTCTTTGTGACCCCATGAACTGTAGCCCACCAGGCTCCTCTGTCCATGGAATTCTCCAAGCAAGAATACTGGAGTGGGTTGCCATTCGCTTTTCCAGGAGACTTTCCTGACCCAGGGATTGAACCCAGGTCTCCCACATTGTGGGCAGATTCTTTACCATCTGAGCCACCAGGGAAGCCCATCTGTGCATCATGTCCTTCTGGCCCACATATGGAAAAGAGTCCAGGAGATGTTTCCCCTGCTCACCTGGCACCTGAATGTTCATGCTTTTGCCTGCTGCACCCTGAGCTTGGAAGGGCAGGGGCAGCTGTAAACTTGAGGTTCAGAGTTACCCTTGCCACTCCCCAACTTGTTATCATGGGAGGTACTGAGTCCTGCAGATCCAATTTTCACACTATGGTACTCTGAGCTGATTTGCAGACCTCTCTCAATAACACTCTAGCCCCTCTCACTCCAAAGTCTATTTGGGCAGCTGCCAGGTGTGGGATAGGGGAGGTAAAGAGGCTGTGGGGATTGGCTGACTGGGCCACCAAGCTCAGCCTCCCCTGGATCAGAGGTCAGACTAGGGAGGGAGACCTTCTAGGAGGAGGGGACAGGAAACCGTGTGACAGCAAGTCGCTCCTGACGAAAGCTGGGAGACAAGAGGCTGGCAGTGGGTGGGTGGGGGTGATGTCATGGCTAGGGGTGGGGAAGGCTGCCCTAGGCAGTGGCTCCAGGTAATAAGCTGGCCTGGGAAATGAATAGATACCAGTGGGTAACTAATACATATACTCTGTCTGTGTGTATGTCTTTCTCTCTCTCTCTCTTTGTCTCTCTGTCTTTCTGTCTCTCCTCTGAATTTCTCTGGTTCTCCCTTTCCTCTCCCAGCCTCTGTCTCTCTTTCTCTCTCCCTCTTCCTCTGAATTTCTGTTTCTCCCTCCCCTCTCCCAGCCCGTCTGCCTGTCTCTGCGCCCTTTTTGCCCGTCCCCAGCACTCCCCATCCCTGCCCCTCACTCCCTTGCTCCTCTCCCTCTATCCGTCTCTGCCTCACAGCTCACCATCACTGCCTCTTCCTTTATCCTCAGGATTCACCCTGCACCCCATCTGACCACAGGATGCTGGAGCTGAGCCTGTCCCGGCTGGGATTTGGGCCGGTGACAGCCTCCCCATGGCTGGTGCTGCTGCTGGTCGGGGCCTCCTGGCTCCTGGCCCACATCCTGGCCTGGACCTACACCTTCTACAACAACTCTCGCCGCCTCCAGTGCTTCCCACAACCCCCAAAACGCAACTGGTTCTTGGGTCACATGGGCCAGGTGAGTGTGAGCAGCGGGACAGGTCTGGGGGATCAGGATGGATGGACTTCCTGAGGGTCAGAAATGGGCCTCAGGGTTTGGGCTGGGGTCTAGGACAGCAGAAAAGCCAGGGAGGCCAGTGAGTGAGCCTCCCTCACTCATTCCTCTGCTCTGCCATCGAGACCTTCCCCACATCCTGTCTTTCCAGCCCTAGCCTGCTTTGGGGTCTATTTCCTGCCTGCCTTGCATACATTAGTGCACCTCTGAGGCCAGGCTGCACAGAGCCTGGTCCCTTGGCCTCTCCAGTCAGGATGGTGACCTTCAGACCTCCTCAAGGGCACTGTGCAGGGTCTGCTCTACATGTGGCCACTTTCCTGTGTCTTTTCATTCTGGGTTACAGCTTCCTCCCAGGAAACAGCTATCACTTCCCCATCCCCACCTATGAGGTAGAGCTACCCACCCCCTCCCGTTTCAGGGACCCCGTCCTCCTCTCTTACTCCCCCTCAACCAAGAGGACCCACTGGTCCCCTTGCCCCATCTGGATAAAGTTGGACAATCATTTCCTCTTTCAGAAGCCTTTTTAGACCTTCCCCTCCTCCTCGCCTGCCCATCTTGTGCCCCAGACCTTGAACTTTCATTGGCCTTTCTCATGATAATTGAACAGTGAATTGTCTAATTACTTATTAACCACCTCCCAATTTGATGATAGTTCTGGTGAGCAGACAGTATAGTGCCAAGTGCAGGGCTGGCATATATTGTAAGCATGCAAGGTAAATACCTGAGGACCTAGGTAATGAACTTTCCATCACCTCCCTCGGTCAAAGTCAAAGGTGCTAGGCACCTTCTGCCTAGCAGCTCAGCTAAGAGATGAATGCAACTCTTCTTTCCTGCCTGGGATGAGAACTACAACTTGGGGGAGGACTTACTGCAATTTTACTGTTTATTATGGCAACATTCCGAAGGGAAATAGATTCTAAAGCCTGCAGGGAAGATTTCCTGAGATTCTGGGTCTTGAAATGGTCTCGGCAAGGCCTGGGGGAAGTAGGAAAGTTACAAAGTCACTGCAGTTCTGCCGTCCCCTCTAACGGCTTGGCGATGGGGTCTGGTCTTGGTTACTTTTCCTTTCTCTAGCCCCTCTTGCTGTGTGACCTCAGATAAGTGACTCTTCCTCTCTGGACCAATCTCAAGTGCTTTGAGTGCCTTTGGGGAGAGGAAAGCAAGTCACAAAGGTGAAAGTGACTTACGTTCACTTGCCGAGAGAATCTGGGGGTATTTGTCAGACTTGAATTGGGTACCCAGACTGAGAGGATTCTGAGGGTTTCACCAGGAGACCACCCTCCCTTCTTCCCCCTCTGAGGAACATGGCCTCTGTTTCTTCTGTGTAAATGGTATGCCCATAGGTTAGACAGGATGCAGAGCCTGGCCAGCAGAGGTTAGAGCTGTTCTCTTGATGGATAAGCAGAGTTCATGTCTGTCCCTTGTAGTAGATCAGGACTGGAAGGTCCTAGGTCTGCAGACCCTTCAGCATGCAAGGAACTGGAGGCTATGTAGATGGAACAGAACATGAAATGAAGTGCGAACAAACCCAGGGAGGAGTTCTGAGGCCACCCTGCTATCCACAAACCTCCCCAGTGGGCATCTCCTTCTGTGGCCACCCCTTGGGGCTGAAATCACTCCCAGGACAAGAAAAACTTGCCTTCTCAAGCCAAGGGCAGCCTCCCTGTGGGCAGAGAGCCTGTCTTTTTCCTGTGCTCTGGGGTATATGCTTGGGACTTGGAGATGCTCCAGGACCCTCTCTCCCTCAGAGGGAAGGAGGAAGCAGAAGTTCCCTGCATCTGTGCAGAATCCCACACACTGTCCACTGCAGTGGCTTCTTTAGAAGAGTGATGGCCCTTACCTTGCTTGCAGTATCCCTCCACGGAGAAGGGCATGCAGGACTTCACCCAGCTGGTAGCCAACTACCCCCAGGGATTTAGGGTCTGCCTTGGCCCTGCCATTCCCATCATCATTTTCTGCCACCCTGATATGATCCGGACTGTCGCCAATGCCTCAGGTACTCATGCAGAGCTTGTGGTGGGGGTGCTAGGACACACCTCTGGGCTTCCAGCTGCTTCCTGCCAAGCTTCTATGTGGCCCCTACCAACTCCACTCCACCTCCCCTCATCTCTCTCAGCCATCTTTCTCTTTCCTTCAAATATTCACCAACACCGTTCTCACTGCCTCTTCCCTCCTCCCAAGGCTGTCTCTACCCCACCCTGGTGTTCTGGGTGAAGGACATCCTTAGTCTTGAGGTCACATACCTGGTGTGGTAGGTCAGGACCTGGCCAGAGGAAGATGTTGGGCTGTGACAACCCAGAGAAGAAGCAAGTTTCTCTGCTGGGGCATGTTGGAAGACTTTCTGGAGGAGGAGTTTCTGGAACTGGGTCTGGAGTGATGAGCAGAAATTTTTTCAAGCAGAGAGTAGAGGGATGCAGTAGGCATCCATGGCCTCCCAGACCCCTTCCCAGATCTGGCCTCATCCCACCCATCCCCTGTCCAAGAGCAACGAAGGATTCTAGCTGGTGCAGGGTCTGGGTTGCTATTTCCATGACATCTCCCTCTCTGAAGGGTCAGTTTCTTTGACCCAATCCTGGGGCTTGACCACTTCCAGTTCAGAGCCCCCCTTCTCCAGTCCCCAGGAATCTCCCTGAGGAGACTCTACCACACCCTGGCTCCCTCCCCTTGTCCTCTGTCCCTCCCATCCTTAGACAGTCCAGGCAAGCAAGGGGAACAGGCAGCATGTTGCAGAAACCTTGGCTCTGACACCAGAATGCTGGGTGAACCTAGGAAGTACCCTGGCTGTCTCTGGCTGCTGAAGTTATCTTTCATTGTTAGTAGTGGAAAAAACCCCACCCTATTATGAACTTTGCCAAGAAATCAACTCATGTTGATGGCACCCTCCTTGAGGGGGTATTCAGGCCTAGCTGGGCTCCAGATACTAAATAATGTCATCAGACATCTGTCTTCATCATTTAGTTCTGAGTTCGCCTGTGATGGCTTCCCTTTCATCCTGGTTAAGATGAAGCCCAGAAGCTCAATCCCCATAGAAAAGTCAGCTCATTCACAACATTTCTAGGAAAATGATAGGATTTCCTTTAATTTCCCTTGCCAGGTTCATACGACCAATTCCTGCATCCACAAGCCTCTGAGTGCCTAGTCTTGGAGGCACAGAGTCCTCTGAGCTATTGTTTTGGGGTTCAGAGCAGTTTAGTGGCTAAGAACTCAAGCTCTGTGTTTGGACAGACTTGGACTACTACCTCAGAATTTCTGTCTGTGAGAATGTCAGCAAATTACTTTATTATGTAGAGCTAGAGTTTCTTCACCTGGAATATGGGGACGAAAGAGAAATTGCGTGAAAATGGTGTTTGGGATCCAAACAGGGAAGTCCCATTTCTATCCTGTATCCTTGCGTGCGTGCTGAGTCGCTTCAGTCATGTCAAATTCTGTGTGACTTCATGGACTGTAGCCCACCAGGCTCTTCTGTCCATGGGATTCTCCAGGCAAGAATACTGGAGTGGGGTGCCATGCCCTCCTCCAGGGGATCTTCCCAACCCAGGGATCAAACTCCTATCTTACGTCTCCTGCATTGGCAGGCAGGTTCTTTACCACTAACGCCACCTGGGAAGCCCATCCCGTACCCAACAGATCCCAGTTCATAAAAGGTGCGGGAGGGACCCTGGGAAGAGACTGAGAACAGAGGAGCAGCTGCTAGAGGTGATCCATGGGTGCAGGTGTCAATCACTGCCTTGCCAGTCCTTGCCTCTAGCAGCCTAGAAGAGTGTGAATTGGGTCCTTTCTGTTCCTCTCCAGATTCAGAGCTAAGAGCAAGGTCTCCTGTACACACAGGGCCTGGCCAGCACCTATGGGGACGCGCGCTGCTGGTGGGTGGGGCCCTGGCACGTGATCATCCGCATCTTCCACCCCACCTGCATCAAGCTTGTGCTCTTTGCTCCAGGTAGATGCCTCCATGGCCACAGCTTGCTTGTTGCTATGGCCAAAGTGTTGCTTTCAGCTGTGTGGGTGACCAGGATGCAGGCAGAGGGAGGCGTGGCAGAGATACCCATGCCTCTCTCTCGCCTGGACCCCTCATCTGCCCAACCTCCAGACATGTCTACTCAGCCTAGGGCATGTCTGTGTGATGTGGGCTGCATGGCCATGTCTGGTCAGGTTTATGTGTCTACCTGAACTCTGGTTACAGCTGGCATATGTTATACGGGTGACACCTGATATATGCATACACCTGAGCTCAGAGATTCACGTCTGAGGCTCAGCGGTGGCCAAAGATATCTGAGGCATGTCAGGGCCTGTCTGGTTCTTCTCTGAGATTGTCTGATTCTCCTGATGGTCATGTTTGGGCCACATTTGGGGTTTGTCTGAGGTATGGGACTCAGAGTCACTCTGAGAAATGCCTGAGACCTTATGTGAGTCTCGTCTGATGTAGGTTTTAGGGTATGCTTGGGTTACCTGGTTGAGGTCTGTGTCATCAGTGTATTCAAGTCCTGTCTGGAGCCTGCCTGGGGCACACTGAGGACAGGTCAGATGGTCTTCATGTCCATGGCAGAGCTGTTGTGTCATTCATGTTGGGGTCATGTCAGGACATGTTAACACATGAGGCCATATCAGATGTCTCAGGAGAGATTTGGTGTCCTTGGTCCCCATAATGATGCTTTGTAGAGTGCTGGGCTATGCCTGTGTCTTCATAACATGTTGGACCATGTAGGAGCCTGTCAGGGAATGTTGGTGCATGTTGTGTCATGTTGGGGGTGTGTCTAAGCACACAGAGTTGTGTCTATGGGCTCTGCTTTGCTCTTTTCTGTACTGCAGCCTGGTTTGGTCCCTGTTTCCCATCACCTCTCCACCTGGCTTCTGGCTTCCTATGCTCTTGATCCCATTCCTGCTATGGAGGGCTCAGAGCTGGAATGCAGATTCCTGGCTGGGATCCTCTATTCCATACAAAAGACCCTCCCCTCCCCACCTCCCTGGCCCCTGATGGTCCTCATTCCTATCAGCTGCCGCTGCACCCAAGGATGTGATCTTCTATGACTTTCTGAAGCCCTGGCTGGGTGAGTAACTGTGAGTGAAGGGGATTGGAGACATCCCTGGGGACCCAGGGGAAGGTCTTCCTTCGCTCACTCCCCGTGGCTGTCTCTGCTAGGGGATGGGCTCCTGCTGAGTGCTGGTGATAAGTGGAGCAGGCACCGTCGTATGCTGACACCCGCCTTCCACTTCAACATCCTGAAGCCCTATATGAAGATTTTCACCAAGAGTGCAGACATCATGCATGTAAGTCTCTTGAACCCAGGGTCCCAGCTGGAGTCTTGGGGACAATGGGGACTCAGAGACATCGTTTTGGAATTCTGGCTCTTCTGAGCAGCTTGAGTCCATTGTTCTTTCTTTCTGAGCCTCAGTTTCTTCAGCTGTAAAAATGAGTAGGTCATGATCCCTGCTTTGCAGGGGGTCGGGACAACAATATGGAGCCATGTCTCTGGCACATAGTAGGTTTTAGTTTCTCTGTATCCATTAGGGAAACCTTGAAATCTTGAGACATGTTTGGTGATAATGATGCATACTGTGTAGTGGTTTTTCCTGAGTAACAACTTTGAAACAATAAGAGTTTAGTATTGACAACAAGACTGTGGGTCAGTTGGCCTGTCCTTTTGGAGGTGGATGGGGCCGCCCACGTATCTGTGATCAGCTGTGGGTCAGATAGGAAGCTTTTCTGAGCTGAAGTTCTGTGCTCTGTGACATTAGGGGCTTGGCTGACTGCAGTTTGATCTAGGATGATCTTGCCTGGCCCAAATAGACTTCTTTTCATGACTATCTTCCTTTAAAAGGTATCTGAGGCTTGTTCACATCACAGAAGCAGGGTTCCATCAGATTGAGGGGAACTGCAATGTCCCTTGGGATCTATGTTTGGGATGGGCATCTCATCATTTTCAGCACGGTCTACTGGCCAAAGCAAGTCCAGGAGCAGGTCATAAATGAAAGATGGCGAAATAGGCTCCATCTCATAATAGAAGATTCTGAAAAATTACATTGCAAAGGCTTGGGATATATACATAGGGAAATGAAGGACCAGAAAGGTGCTTCTGTGAAGCACCTGGGATTTTTCATACATACAAGCTTCAAGTGAGCTTGCTACTGTTTCATGGATTCTGCCAGAATACATGAGAATCCTGAGTCAGAGACAAAGGACAGTTTCTAAACTTTTGGCACAGCAAACAGCATGTGCTTCTAGTTGGTTGCATTGTTCCCCCATGTCATCAAATCCCATGCAGATGACACAGGTGGACTTTGATTGGTGCCTGCTCATGTAGCATGTTGTATTACTGGGGGTAGGAGTATAGGTTTAGGGACTCTATGAATTTTATAGAATTAGAAGCAAGTTTGCTATTGCAAGGGGGAGACATAACCTCACCCCTCAAGGTTGTTGCCTATAAATATAACTTTGCAAAATGGTTAAGGTAAAGAATGTAGAGGTCTTGCAATTATTTTTTTGCATACCCAACATTAAAGGGCAGGGGTACTCAGGGATCATAGGGGACATTTTTCTTAATCAATTTATAAAAATAAAAAGGAAGAAAGCTAACATTTGCTGTGCACCTGCTTTATGCATTAATGTTACTACAGAATACAAAGATGTAGGAAGCAGAGCCAGGATTTTAAAAACCCAGATCTCCTGACTCCTAGCCATGGGGACTTCATGTCCTAACAGTGACAACCTTCACTCCCACCCAAGCCTGGTTCTTCCTGGAAAGGGGAGCCCAGGCCCAGGATGCAGGATCTGGGGGAGTACATCCAAGTGGTTCAGACTGAGGAGAGGCTCAGAGGAACCAGCTTCTAGCCCTAACCCTGTCTCGTTCTCTGTCTAGGCCAAGTGGCAGCGCCTGATCAAAGAGGGCCACACCCATCTGGACATGTTTGAACACATCAGCCTCATGACCCTGGACAGTCTGCAGAAATGCGTCTTCAGTTACGACAGCAATTGTCAAGAGTGAGTCCCGGCCAAGGGCCTGGAAACCTGAGACATAGACCCAAACGAGTAGATGAGGGAGGGAAGAATGGCTAGGAAAATCAGAAGGGACTTCCTGGAGGAGGTGGGTCAGAGCTGGACATTGAACAACAGGAAGGGAAAAGAGAAGGAGATATTCTCTTAGGTAGGTAAAATTGCTTGATAAAAACTAGCAGGCTAAAATTAGCAAAGTGTGTGCAATAGTGAGGAGACAACTTGGAAATAAGTTTGGAGGAGTGCTCAGGGTTATATCTTAAGGACCTTCTGAAACCAAACAAAAAGGATAGGAAATTTATTCTGAGGTTTCCAGAGAGCCGAGGAAGGTGTTTGAGCACACGAGGGTCATGGTCAAAGTTGAGCTTGGAAGATGTCCAAGAGATGACTTGTCAGATGACTCAAGACCAACTGTGATAGGCACAACACCATTCAACTGTTTTGACACTGGAAGTAAGGAGAGTAGGGAAGCTGTTATCCCCATTGATCAGCTGGGCGAGGACAAGGGTCTGAGCCGAGTGGACATTATGGGGAAGGAGAGGGGAAAAGAAACTGGGTGAGAGAGAAAGGAGAGAAGCTTGATGTCTTCCTGCACATGGACTTCCTGTACTTCCTCACCCCGGGTGGGCGGCGCTTCCGCAGGGCCTGCCGCCTAGTGCACGACTTCACAGATGCCGTCGTCCAGGAGCGGCACCGCACCCTCCCCAGTGAGGGTGTTGATGACTTCCTCAAGGCCAAGGCGAAGACCAAGACTTTGGACTTCATCGATGTGCTCCTGTTGACCAAGGTGGGCTCCTCTGGGATCTGAGTTTAATAAGTAGAATGGACTTTGATTTGATCAGAGAACTTAAATAAGATACAGAGGGTACTGGGGAGTCATAGAAGGTGCTTGAGGAAGGGAAGTAAGGGTCAGAGAAAAGTTTTAGAGATGGTTGTGTGGAATATTGTCTGCAGGGACTGCTAAGTCTGAAACCGTCAAGGGCCCGAGATTTTAGTCTACTTCCAAGATGATAAGTTAGTCTCTGTGTGTGTGTGTGTGTTGCATGTATGCAGAACCTTGTATCAGAGCAGAGCATTAATTTCAGTAGTCAGAGTAGAACTTAGCTCTGGTTCTCCATTTGCAAATTCCTTTGAGGCCACCATGATGCTTTTACCTGTACATGCAGCCATGCTAACATCACAGCAGAATTACCTCCAGATTTTGAAATTTGGAGCCCATATAGGACAGCTAATACTTCTGCCCTTTCTTCCCTAATGTGGGTAGGGAAAGATATATGGATAGGTGTAGGAAGACAGAGAGGGAGAGGGAGAGAGACGAGAAGAAAAGAGAGATTGTTTGGAGCTTAAATAAATCATCTTTGCTGAGAAAGCAGTCTATGATTCTATAGGTTTAATACCCATTCCCTATCTCCAGGATAAAAAGATCTTTGGATTTACTCGCCAAGCCTGTGAGCAGATGTCTTTGGGGATAATGCTCAATCTCTAGCTTCCAAAACAAGTTGCCAGTTGATCATCATGTAACCCAGGTGGACAGTAACTTTTTTTCTCCAAAATCCCTCATCATGTCAAAACATAGAAATACTAATGGATCATTGATTCCTATCACCAGGCACAATATAGGAGGCAAAGAAAAAGAGACCTCTGGAGTGGGCATAAGAGGTCTAGGAGTTCAGGGTGGGCCTGGGTTTCTGGATGGATGATGGAGATTCAGAGGTTGTTGCAGTTTAGGCTCAGGGACTATGAGCTAGTGTGATTCTGGGGATCTTGCTTTCTCTCCAGGATGAAGATGGGAAGGGATTATCAGATGAAGATATCCGGGCTGAAGCTGACACCTTCATGTTTGAGGGTGAGGATCCCAGTGTGGGACTACTTAAAAGTCTGGGTCTCTCTATCCCAGGATGTTGCCAAGGGGACCTTGGACCACTCAACCCCTCCCCACCCTCCCCATGGGAGGGTACTGTCCACCCTCTGGTGCCGAAGTAGCCCAGAGATCCAAACCTTTCTGGATACTCCTCAGGCCATGACACCACAGCTAGTGGCCTCTCCTGGGTCCTGTACAATCTTGCAAAGCACCCAGAATACCAGGAGCACTGCCGGCAGGAGGTGCAAGAGCTCCTGAGGGACCGTGAGTCTAAAGAGATTGAGTGGTGAGTGCAAGTCCTCATGGTGTGTTCCTGAACCCCTCACACTGATTCTGCTTCCTGGCTGGGGATAAGAGAAATTTTGTGTGGATTTTGTCATTGTTACTCAGCATGGATAGCAGGGCAAAGTTTCCTGGCTTTTGGGACAAAAACTTGGATTTCTGAGATAACCGGTGACAATGTGGGAGGGCAGATGTTGCTACTTAGCACATATTCAGTATGCGAACTTCCCCTCCACTCTGTTACCTTTCTCTCTAAAAGTCACATGTTTTCAAACATCTTCACTCCATGAGTGTTTGCTGATCTCCTGCCCCCTATATCCTCATATTATTTAGTCCAGGATTCACATGGAACTCTTAGGGACTAAAGTCATTCAACACTTGTCCAGGAATACCTGCATCTTCCTCCATCCAGTCCCCATTCAACAAACACTGGTACACTGCCTCCCTCTTCTCAGTTCTATGACATCTCCAATTCTTCTCAGTCCCATTCTGTGTCCTGGGGACTCAGGAAGGACCAGACCCAGTCTTGCCTTCTAGGAGCTCTCAGCCTGGTGAGGAATAGTCCCAGGTCAGAACACTCCCAGTGTAGATAGCCAGGGTGGGGTTTAGATTTTTAGAGAGGAAAGTCGAGGTTGGAAAAAATGGCCTCAACTTAGATCTTCCAAGATGAGCAGTAGATATTTTGAGGTGCATTTGAGGTGCTCTATGGTCAAGAAATAGCAGGGCCAAAATGAAGAGATGGAGAGTAAGAGGGTGTAGGGGAGAAGGGGAGTGAGAGGCAGGAGGGAGGGAAGGGTTCGATTTGTACATATGATTGACTGTGTAAGGTAGATTAATTCATAATATTAACACACGCTACTCCAGAGTGTGGAATGGATGACCAATTTTGGATATTAAAATAATATAGTTTAAATATAGTCTGAAATTTTAGTGTGGAGATCCTATGCACATTTTGTTAAATTAACCCTTGAATACTCTCATTGCTATGGTGAATCATATATTCTACCTGGATAGAGAAACATCTATATGTTCATGTAACATACAGACACTAACATTTCTTGCTAAATTTAAACCAAGTAGTTGATATCATCATCATCTTTTTTCATCTTCTTTTCTATTATTTCTCATAGAAAAGTTAATAATGTATGGATATAAATTTCTTGCCCAGTGAACATGGTAACACTAAATATGGAGTGTCATATCAATAGGAAAAATAAAGCCTGTTTAATAAGAGCTCTTGTAACAACTGGAGAGCTAGATGGAAAAAATGAATCCAACTTCTTTCTCAAGTCTTATATGAACATAACATCGGCATGAATCAAAGACATAAAATATAAAATAAATGAATCTTAAAGGCTCTAGAGATCTTCCCAGGTGGCACAGTGGTGAAGAATCCACCTGCCAATGCAAGAGATGCAGGAGACATGGGTTCTATCTCTGGGTTGGGAAGATTCCCTGGAGCAGAAAATGGCAACCCACTCTAGTATTCCTGCCTGGAGAACCCCATGGACAGAGGAAACTGGTGGGCTACAGTCCATGGGGTTGCAAAGAGTCGGACATGACTGAGTGACTGAGCACGCACAGGCACAAAGGCTCTAGAGGAAGCCATGGGAAATTATTTGCAGTTTCATAGAAGAGAAGGCCCTGTTCTTGACACAAGTCCAGGAGCTGTACAAGAAGACATTGATATATTGTTACATGAAAAACATACAGACCAGGGTGTACATTATACAGCATGCTATTAACACTATATAACTTTAAAAATGCAATACAGTCTCCCTGGAAGGATACATAAATACAGTTACCTAGGGAAACAGTGAGGAGGGGAAATGAGTGGTGGGCAATAGGAGTGTGTAGTTTTCTAATTTTGAACTAGTTAACTGTACCATTTATTAAGAATTTAAATCACCACACAAAATGAAGAGGATTAGGGAAAAAACTCAGTCCCCTTACTGAATCTTATCTTCAAAATTGATAGAAGTTTTCTAGTGAATTCTCTTGTTTTCTAAGTAAAAAATCTCTATCTACCCAAAATGACGCATTTGCCCCCACACTCAAATGGTATTTCTCTCCTCCCCCCCACATTTAATTGCATTAACTAGTGTCTGTAGTGCAGTAATAAATAAGAGTAAACATTGAATCTGTTTCTTTTGCTTCTTACTCATCTGCCTTTTCATTTTGTTCTTGCTGTAAAGAATAATATAATTTTATACAAATTTTTGAATATTTTTATGGCTGGATTTTGGGTATGTTGCTCAGAAAAGTTTCTGAAAACATCAGGCTAAATTTTGTCTGGTTCTTCTGTGATACTGCTTTTCTTTCTATCTTTTAAAAAGCCATTTACTTGAGGTACAAGGGACAAAGAAAAAGCTGTACCATTTATGCATATGACTTAATGAGTTTGGAGATATTTGATCTATCTGTGATTTTGTTCTAGGCAGAGAGGATATTATGGGGTACCAGGAAGACTGGTGGTGTGTCTCTGCTTTTGCTCCCTGGATAATTGTCATGAGTTTCCCATAGGGACGACCTAACCCAATTGCCCTTCCTGACCATGTGCATCAAGGGAAAGTCTGCGATTGCACCCCCCAGTCACAGTCATCTCCCGACGCTATACCCAGGACACTTTGCTTCCTGGTGGCCGGGTCATCCCCAAAGGTACTCACAATGACTAGGGGTGGAGGTTCCTGGTGAGAAAGGGGCCAATCAGGCCAGGAGGACCTAGTCCTGCTGCCCTCTCTTGTTCCACAGGTGTTATCTGCCTCATCAATATTGTTGGGACCCACCACAACCCATCTGTGTGGCCAGACCCTGAGGTGATGCCTCCCCCATGCCATACCTCCATCACCCATGTCCATTCCCCTTGGGAGGCCCAGGGGAGACTACAGAATTCTGACTGGCAAATCAGATATCACCTCCTTCCCATTATACATACATTTGCCTCTCCAAGGAGGGATGTCCTGGGAGAGCCCATCCAGTAACCCTGTCTTGTCTTGCCCCCAGGTCTATGACCCCTTCCGCTTCAAGCCAGAAAACATCAAGGGGAGATCACCTCTGGCTTTTATTCCCTTCTCAGTGGGTCCCAGGTGAGGGTAGTGGGCATCTGAGGTAGGGATGGGGTGGTGTGTTGGGGGTTCTGGGACTGAGATTCCAGACATGACTCTCTGGCAGGGGAGTGGGAAAAATGAAGATGGTCAGAGTTTTGGCTCTCCTTCCCTCCCCTCCCCTGGAGGTTATAGGAAAGTGTTTGGGGAATGGCAGTGGGTCCAAGGAGGGGTCTACATTGTGCTGGGAGTCCTTTTTCCCCTGCCTGCTGGTCTGTGTTCCTGACTGGGTTTTCAGTCAGGCTCAGATATTCAAGCCTATGTGGGGGTCCCAGGCAAAGTTCGCATTTTCTGTCACTGTAGGTGGGTATGAGAGTTGTGAGCTAGATTCTAGGAGTGATGGGGCCTGGATGAAGGTTCCCAGCACAATCAGAGACCTCACTCCGGCCCACAGGAACTGCATTGGGCAGACATTTGCCATGACGGAGATGAAGGTGATCCTGGCGCTCACGCTACTGCACTTCCGCCTCCTGCCCGGTGAGGAGCCTCGCCGGAAGCCAGAGCTGATCCTGCGTGCAGAGGGCGGACTTTGGCTGCGGGTGGAGCTGCTGAGTGCAGGCCAGCAATGACCCAGCAGCCCCTTCTCTCCTGGAATCCTCCCTGGGTCTAGCCACTTCCCTGAAAAGTCCCAGGAATAAAAACTATGTGTTCTTTTTAATGGCTGAGTAATATTCCATTGTGTATATGTACCACAGCTTTCTTATTCATTTGTCTGCTGATGGACATCTAGGTTGCTTCCATGTCCTGGCTATTATAAACAGTGCTGCGATGAACATTGGGGTACACGTGTCTCTTTAAATTCTGGTTTCCTCACTGTGTATGCCCAGCAGGGGGATTAATGGGTCATATGGCATTTCTATTTCCAGTTTTTTAAGGAATCTCCACACTGTTCTTCATAGTGGCTGTGCTAGTTTGCATTCCCACCAACAGTGTAAGAGGGTTCCCTTTTCTTCACACCCTCTCCAGCATTTATTGCTTGTAGACTTTTGGATAGTAGCCATTCTGGCTGGCGTGAAATGGTACCTCATTGTGGCTTTGATTTGCATTTCTCTAATAATGAGTGATGTTGAGCATCTTTTCATGTGTTTGTTAGCCATCTGTATGTCTTCTTTGGAGAAATGTCTGTTTAATTCTTTGAGGTGGATGAAACTGGATCCTATTATACAGAGTGAAGGCAGCCAGAAAGTAAAACACCAATACAGGATACTAACACATATATATGTAATTTAGAAAGATGGTAATGATAACCCTGTATGCGAGACAGCAAAAGAGACACAGATGTATAGAACAGTCTTTTGGGCTCTGTGGGAGAGGGCAAGGGTGGGATGGTTTGCGAGAATGGCATTGAAACATGTATATTATCATAGTGAAATGGATCGCCAGTTCACGTTCGATGCATGAGACAGGGTGCTCGGGCTGGTGCACTGGGATGACCCAGAGGGATGGGATGGGGAGGGAGGTAGGAGGGGGGTTCAGGATGGGGAACACATGTACACCGGTGGCGGATTCATGTCAATGTATGGCAAAACCAATACAATATTGTAAAGTAATTAACCTCCAATTAAAATACATAAATTTATATTAAAAAAACACAAAACTCAACATTCAGAAAACTAAAAAAACAAAAAACTATGTGGTCACTTCTGCGCTAGTCTCATCAAGAGCCAGCAGGGGGCGCTTGGTACTTGCTAGGTTCAACAGGACCAGCGTGGCTGTGAATTTAGGGGATAGGAGGAATGTGTAGGAGGGGACACTGATGTGGTAGCTGGAGCTCCAACCTGAGTCATGAGGGCAAGACTACTCATTAGGGAACGTTGACCAGAGAGCTCGATGTAGCCAGGGTCAGATTCACTCCCTGCTATTGTACTACCAAGGTCACCATCCCAGTCTGACATTTACTAGCTGTTTTGTTTGGGGGGAATCGTTTCTCTCTCAAAGCCTCATTTTATATTACATAGTAGCCACGTCTTTGCGCTGTTGTGGAGACTGAATAAACAAGCATGTGCAAAGTGACTGATTCAATATCTGGTAAGCATCAGTACTCAATAAGGGTTCATTTCCTCCTTTCCTTATGCATCACTTTCTCAAATTTAAAATGTTTTAAAGTCATACAAGTTATATGTAAGTTTTGAGACGCATGGAAACCTGCTGTTGAAGAAAACTATCAGTAGAAGAGTCAGTAAATCAAAAAAATCCCCATAGTTACATCTATTACACAGTTGCCAGGGGCTTTAATGTGAAGCTGACCTGAAGTAAGGTACTGAAAAAAACAACTTTTTCCCTTCACAGAGGCATGACCCAGGATTTCATTTTTGTCTCGCTGTTCTAGGAAGTGGAGGTCAACCAGGCTCACATTAGTCAGAGAAGATGGAGGTGGCAGGAGTGGGACCACTTCCTTCAGCACCTGGGACTGTAGCTGCCCCAGAACTAGGCTCCCCCTGCCCCACGACTCAGGTCACAGGGGCTCCTGGGGCAGAGTCCTAGTCTCAGACCCTTTCAGGAGTCTACAGGTTGGGGGGCAGAAGACTTAATGGCTGACTAATATGAAAGAAACCCTCTAACATAAAAAGAGGAAGTATTTAATATATTCTGAGCTGAAAACCACATTTGTTTTAATTTGCCTTCAGAATTCTTATTTAAAATGTTTATCTTGTACCCTAAATGATAGCTTATCATAGAAGAAAATATGAATAAAAAAATAAGAAGCAAAAATCATGTCCATAGCCCAAACATGTCAAAGTAATCACTGTTCATATCCTCTCACACATATTGCCATATTCTAAATGCACATGTAATCCTTATGCCAGTAAAAATTTGGCTTTACATCTGAATGTATTACAATTACATCATATAGTCTCCTTTAAAAATGCTGTTTTACTGACTACCAAGCACATGAAAGGATGCTCAACATCATTAGAGTTTACTGAAGTGCAAATCAATGCCAGGATGTGATACCACTTCACACCCACTAGGATCACAAGAATATGAAGCAATGGAAAATAGAAAGTTTCGGTGACGATGTGAGATAATGGAAATCGTTACACACTGCTGTTGGGAATGTAAAGTGGTGCAGCCACTGTGAAAAATAGTCAATAAATTAAACCTTGAACTGTTATATGATCCAGCCATCTCATGCTTAGATATGTACCCAAAAGAATTGAAAACAGATACTTGTACACGATTATTTGTAGTGACACTATCCACAATTGCCGGAAGTTGAATATTTGGGAAACAATCCAAATATCTATTAACAGATGAATGGGTAAATAAAATGAGGTATCATAATAAGGAATATTATTGGGTCATAAAAGTGCATGAAGCACTGATATATATTCCAACATGAATGAACTTTGAAAATATGCTAAATGAAGGGAGCAGGACACAAAACATCCACATTATATATTTTCATTTATATGAAATGTGCAGAATAGGTAAATCCATAGAGATGATTCATGAAATGGAGGGTGGAGTGGGAAATAGAGAGTGACTGCTATTGGGTACCTTACTCCTTTCAGATGATGAAAATATCTTGAAACCAGACAGAGGAGAGGTGGTGGCTGTACAGTATTGTGAATGTACTAGATGCGTGGAATTGAACCTTTTATAATGGTCAAAATAGTGAATTTGCCATGAAGTGATGGGACCGGATGCCATGATCTTAGTTTTCTGAATGTTGAGTTTTAAGCCAACTTTTTCACTCTCCTCTTTCACTTTCATCAAGAGGCTCTTTAGTTCTTCACTTTCTGCCATAAGGGTGGTATCATCTGCATATCTGAGGTTATTGATATTTCTCCCAACAATCTTGATTCCAGCTTAGAATATATTAAATATTTACCCATTTTATGATATAGGGTTTCTTTCTTATTTTGCAACCATTAAGTCCTCTGGCTCCTGAAAGAGTCTGAGACTAAGACTCTATCCCAGGACTCCCTGGAACCTGAGTGGGGCTAGTCCTGGGGCAGCTGCTGTCCCTAGTGCTGAAGGAAGTGGTCCCATTCCTGCCCCATCCACTTCCACCCACTTGGCCTCCACTCCCTAAAACATCCAGATGAAAATGAAGTCCTGGGTCATGACTCTGTGATAGGAAAAAAAAATTTTTTTTCAGTTCCCAACTTAAGGTCAGCTTCACAGCAAGGCCCTTTGAAACTGTGCAATAGATATAAATATGGGAATTTTGAAGTTGCTGAATCTTCTAATGATAGTCTTCTGAAGCAGCAGGTTTCCACACGTCCCCATATTTAAATAGACCTATGATGACTTTAAAACATTTTAAATTTAAGAAAGCAATGCAGAAAGAAGTGAGGAAATGAACCCTTATCGATTACTAATGTTTACTACATACTGAGTCAGTCATTTTGCATATGCTTGTTTATTCAGTCTCCCCAACAGCCCAGTAAAGTGGCTACAATTATGTAATAAAGAACTGAGAGATAAACAATTTTCTCAAGCCAAACAACTAGTAAATGGCAGACTGGGAAGGTGACCTTTACATTACCATGACAGGGAGCAAATCCAAGGTCATCTGAGACTCTCTGCATCAAGCAGGTGGACTTCCCTAATGAGTAATCTTACACTTGGGATCCAAGTTCCCCCCTGAGCCGCCCCGCTAAAGGCCACCAGGTTTACAGCAACCCCCACCTGCCTGGAACCTAGCAGACCCCATGTGCTCCTTGCTGTCTCTTGACTAGACTAGGGCAGAGGTGGCCACGAAGTTTGATTTCCAATCTGCCAAGTGAGGTGTCTAGGGTCAGGGAAGATCCCAGGAGAGAAGGTGCTGGATCATTGCTGGTCTGCGTTCAGCGGCTCCACCCGCAGCCAGAGTCCGCCCTCGGTGCGCAAGATCAGCTCTGGCTTCCGGCACGGCTCCTTGTCCGGCAGAAAGCGGAAACGCAGCAAGGTGAGCGCCAAGATCACTTTCATCTCAGTCATGGCGAATGTCTGCCCAATGCAGTTCCTGCAGGCAGGAGTGGTGGCTCTGACTACTCCCTGGACCTTCATCCCAGCCTCACCAAGCCGGAAATCTGGCCCACAACCCCCATCCCCATCTGCAGAGACAGAGAAGTCTAACAATGCCTGGGACCCCCGACATGGGTTTGCATATCCCCTGGGCCTGGTCCAGATTCCAGTTCTGAACACAGATGCAGGGGAAAGGGCTCTGAGCACACTGCAGGCCCCTCCTTGGGCCCACCTCCACTCCCCAAACATTTATCTGTCACATGGGTTTGCATATCCCCTGGGCCTGGTCCAGATTCCAGTTCTGAACACAGATGCAGGGGAAAGGGCTCTGAGCACACTGCAGGCCCCTCCTTGGGCCCACCTCCATTCCCCAAACATTTATCTGTCACCTCCAGGGCAGGGGAGGGAAGGAAAGCCAGAACTCTGACCATCTTCATTTTTCCCACCTCCCTGCATGACAGTCATGCCTGGAATCTCAGTCCCAGATGCTGCCACCCCCAGCACCGCATTCCCACCTCAGATGCCCAATGCCCTCACCTGGGACCTGCTGAGAAGGGAATAAAAGCCAGAGGTGACCTCCCTTTGATGTTTTCTGGGTCGAAGCGGAAGGGGTCATAGACCTGGGGGCAAGATGAGACAGGGTTACTGGGTGGTATCTCCCAGGACGTCCATCCTTGGAGAGGCAGACGTGTGTATAATGGGGAGGGAGTGATGTCTGATTTGCCAGAACCCTGTGCCCTCTTTGGGTCCCCAAAGGGGAATGGACAAAGATGATGGAGGTCGGGTGTGGGGGAGGCATCACCTCAGGGTCTGGCCACACAGATGGGTTGTGGTGGGTCCCGAAAATATCAATGAGGCAGACAACACCTGTGGAATAGGAGGGACCAGTCAGGACTAGGTCCTCCCTGCCTTATTGGCCCCTCTTTCTCACCAGGAAACCCCTCCCCTAGTCATCGTGGGCACCTTTGGGGATGACCCGGCCATCTGGGAGCACAATGTCCTGGGTACAGCGGCGAGAGATGCTGGTGACAGGGGGGTGCAACCGCAGACTCTCCTTGATGCACATGGTCAGGAAGGGCAACTGGGCCAGGTCGTCCCTACGGAAACCTCATGACAATTATCCAGGGAACAAAAACAGAGACACTCCTCAGCCCTTTGACTGTTCCTTAAGATCCTTCTTCCTAAAACAAAATCACAGATGGATAAAATATCTCCAAATTGATTAAGTCATATACATGAATATATACAGCTCTTTCTTTGACCATCATGACTCAGTATGAGTTTTAAGAAAGAAAGAAGGAAGGAAGAAATGCAGGATCAAAAAAATACTAGAAGAAACTTAGCCAGATATTTTTAGATTTTCTGAACAACTCACCTAAAAGTCAACCATAGAAACTTTTACAATTTTGTAAATGTAAAACATTTTTATGGCAAGACCACAAAATCAGAAGACAAATGAGTAAGAAACAGATTCAGTGTTTACTCTTATGTAACTACAGGACTAGAGATGCTAGCTAATACACTTATGGTGGGGGGTGGGAGGAGGAGAGTAATGCCATTTGAAATGTGAGTTAAATGTGTCATTTTTGGCAGATAGTGATTTTATATTTAGAAAACAAGAGAATTCACTGGAAAACTTTTATAAACATTGAAGACAAGATCCAGTAAGGGGGGGGCCTGAATTCTTTTTTTTAAATCCCCCCCTTCTGTGTGGTGATTTAAATTCTTCATAGCTGATACAGTTAACTAGCTCAAAACTGGAAAACTTCAAGACAAACCCTCTATGGTCCAACAGCACTCACTTCCCCTCCTCAGTTTTCCTAGTGATTATTTTTTTTGTATCTTTCCAGAGGTACCTTTTTGCATTAAAAAAAAATTATATAGTAGCATACTGAATACCATACACACTGCTGTTCATTTCAAGTAACATACACCAATGTCTTATACATCTCTTGGAATTTGTGTCAGAAACAGGGCCTTCCACACTCTGGAGCTAGAAAATAACTTTTCATGGTTTATCCCACAGATTTTAAGACTTCTTTGTTTTTCATTTAAATCTTTGATTCGTGTGGATGTTATTTTCTTATAAGGCCCAAGAAGCAGGATGAATTAACTTTTCTCCATATACATCTCCAGTTGACCCAGAGCTTTTATTAAACAACCTTTATTTTTCCTAATGATAAGAGACTAAATATTTAGCATTTGCTGTTGTTTGCTATGGACAAGAAAGCTTTATCCATAAATTATTAGTTTTACTATTAGAAATGGCAATCAGTTAGAAGAGATAATAAAAGATGATGGTGATGATACAAAGTGTGTGTGTGTGTGTGTGTTAGTATCTCAGTCATGTCCGACTCTGACAATCCATGGACTGTAGCTCACCAACCTCCTTGTCCATGGGATTCTCCAGGCAAGAATACTGGAGTGGGTTGCCATTCCCATCTCTGTGATATAAAGTATCTGAATTCAATTTATCAAGAAATGTGAATGTGTATTACCCAAATAAACTTATAAATGTTTTTCAATCCAGATAAAATATATGGTTTACCATAGCAACAAGGGTATCTAAGGGTTAATTTAACATGTGAGTATGATCTCTATGCTAAAATTTTAGGCTCCATTAAAAGCCTGGAGGTTACTTGGATATCCAAAGATGGATATCCGCTTCACGTTCTGGGATACTATGTATTAATATTATGAAATAATATGCTCCCCACAGGTCAATTATATATTCACAACAACCACCTCTCTCCTTCCTTCCTAGTTCTTAATTTATTCCCTGCTGTCTTCCTGACCTAATTGTGTCTCAAATGCACCCAAATATCTACTCACCAATGTTCAGGGTCTCAGCTGAGGCCCTTTTTTCCACCCTTGACTTTGTCCCTCTTAGCCTAAACTCCAGGACACTGGAAGTGTCTTGACTTGAAACTATGCCTCCACCAGGCTGGGAGCTCCTGGAAGGCAAAGACTGGGGGCGTCTGGGACCTTCCTGAATCTCCAGGACAACAAAGAAGCTG
This sequence comes from Okapia johnstoni, assembly GCA_024291935.2. Classification (NCBI taxonomy): domain Eukaryota; kingdom Metazoa; phylum Chordata; class Mammalia; order Artiodactyla; family Giraffidae; genus Okapia; species Okapia johnstoni. The sequence goes on along the minus strand of CM044316.1, from coordinate 6,756,085 downwards.
GAAAGAATTGGAGATGGTATAGAACTGGGGATGGGGAGGCAGGGTGGCAGTGTTTACTAAATGGGGACTGGGTGGAGAAAGATGTGGTTGTCCCTGGACGAGAGCTGAATACTTTATTCCCTAGATGATCCTTCTGTATCCTGAACTAAATAATATGAGGAACTAGAGGGGGAAGGAGATGAGGAAACACTTAGTGAAGATGTTTGAAAACATGTGATTTCAGAGAGAAAATTAAGGGAGTGGAGGGGAAGTTCACTTACTGAATATGTGCCAAATGTCATCATCTGTCCTCACACATTGTTGGAAATTATCTCAGAAACCAAATTTTTGTCCCAAGAGCCAGCTTGCCCTGCTATCCATGCTGAGTACTAGATCTTGCCCCTGGGCTCTGTTCCTATTCCCACTAAGTGAAAGAATCAACAAAAAGATTTTCTCTCTTCCCCAACCAGGGAGCAGAGCCAAGGAGAGGGGTTCAGAAAAAGGCCATGAGGTCTTGAACTCACCATTCAATCTCTTTAGACTCACGGTCTCTCAGAAGGTCTCGCACCTCTTGCCGGCAGCGCTCCTGGTATTCTGGGTGCTTTGCAAGGTTGTACAGGATCCAGGAGAGACCACTGGCTGTGGTGTCATGGCCTGAGTATCATCCAGAAAGACTTGGATCTCTGGGCTACTTCAGCACCAAAAGTGAACAGCACCCTCACAGTAAGGACCACGGGGGAATTGGTAGGGATGAGGTAGCCCAGGGTCCACACAACAAGTCCGTGGGATAGAGAGACTCTGCCCTTTCCTTGTATTCTGAGTGCTTTGCAAGGTTGTGTAGCACTCAGGAGAGGCCACTGGCTGTGGCATCACGGCCTGAGGGGCATCCAGAAACCCTTGGGTCTCTGGGTTACTTCAGTACTAGAGTGCAGGCAGTTCCCTTGCATTAAGGCCCATGGGGAGGATGGGGAGAAATGGGGTAGTCCAGGGTCAATTCAGCAAGTTCCCTCCCTTTCTGTAGCCCCACACTGGGACCCTCACCCTCAAACATGAAGGTGTCAGCTTCAGCCCGGACATCTTCGTCTGACAATCCTTTCCCATCTTCATCCTGCAGAGAAAGCAAGATCTCCAGAATCACATTAGTGCTGAGGACCCCTGAGTCTAACATGAGACAATCTCTAAAACTGCATATCGGAACCCAATCCCAACCTGAAGCCCTGGAAATCCTTTGCTCAGCTTGTAAGTAGAGGTTGTATTCCATAGGCCTCCTCCTTAACATCTTTCTCTACTGTGTTGTCCCTGGTGAGAGGAATCAGTGATCTGAAAATATTTTCATGTTTTTGCATGACAGGGGATTTCTGCAAAAAGTTTCTGGCAACCTGGATTACAACCTGGGTTATAAACTATAGAACCTATAGAAGTTGCCTTCTCACCAGAGTATTTGTTTAAGATCCAGAATAATCTTTCTTCCAGTCCCTCTCTCCCTCTCTCCATAGGGAGAAAGGGGCTGATGTATCAATTGCCCTCTATCAGTTCCAAATGTCAAAATCTAGAGGTACTAGTATTGTGATCCAAGCATGGCTGATATACAAAAAAAAGCATCATGGTGCCCTCATAGGCATTTGGGAATGGGGAGCCAGAGCTACAATTCTACTCAGGCTACTGTTACAGCTATGAGAAATAAATGTGCTGCTCTGCTCCAGGGTTCTGTGTATATATATATATATAGATTCTGTACATATATGTAGAATCTACCTTAGTGGTAGACTGACTTTTCAGTTTGCAGTAGAGTCAAATCACAGGCCCTTCACAGTTTCAGACTTAGGAGTCCCCTACAGGCTATATTGCACATGATCATCTCTAAAACAACCCTGACCCACCCCTCACTTCTATAAGCACCTTCCACAGCCCCCCAGGACCCTCTGCATCCCATTCAAATTATTTGATCAGATTGAAGTCCCTTCTACCTCCTGAACTCAGATCCCAGAGGAACCCACCTTGGTCAGCAGAAGCACATCAATGAAGTCCAAAGTCTTGGTCTTTGCCTTGGCCTTGAGGAAGTCATCAGTAGTCTCCTTGGGGAGAGTGCGGCGCCGCTCCTGAATGACGGCATCTGTGAAGTCATGCACCAGGCGGCAGGCCTTGCGGAAGCGCTGCCCATCTGAGGTGAGATAGTACAGGAAGTCCATGTCCAGGAAGACCTGTTGGTTTCTTTTTGACACAAGAGCACTGAGCTCCAAGATGGCAGTGATATATTCGCTGGGCTTACTGAGGAAGAGAGCATAAGGGAGGCAACAACTTAAAACCTGAAGCCCAGAAGCCGGTGTCTACCTCCCTTCAGGAATTGAGGCTCCAAGAACAGATGACCCACAGATACAGTGTGGGGATGAGCCAGAAGATGTGACTGTTCAGACTCTTCTCAACCCACATCCTATCTCAGTGAGCTGACTCCATGCCCCAGGCACCCAGAGCACAGCTTAGATTCCATGCTTCTCTCCTTTATCTCTCACCCAGTATCTGCCCCCTCTCCTTCCCCATACTGTCCACTCGGCTCAGACCTTATCCTTTCCCAGCTGGTCAATGGCCCAGCCCCTTCCTTAGTCTCCTTACATCCAATGTCAACACCATCCAGTGTCTACATGACTATTGGATTTACTTGAGTCAGATGTCTAAGCTCAACTTTAACCAAGACCTTCATGTGCTCAAACACCTTCCATAGTTCCCAGGAAACCTCAGATAAAGCTCATATCTTCTTAGCCTGACTTCAGAATTCCCTTAAGATATTACCTTCTCACTCCTCCAACCTTATTTTCATGGGGTCTCCTCACTGATACACATACTTTTCTCATCCTACCCTCCTGGCCTTTATCAAAGGGTTCTACCTACCTTAAAGAATAGCTCCTTCTCTTTCCATTTCCTGTTCTGGATTGTCCAGCTCTGAGCCACCTCCTCCAGGAAGGCCCTTCCAATTGCCCTGGTCAGTCCTCCCTCCCCCATCTACTACCTTGGGTCTATGACTCATGTTCCCAGACCCAGCCATGAAACTCACTCTTGGCAATTGCTGTCAAAACTGAAGACACATTTCTGCAGACTGTCCAGGGTCAGGAGGCTGATGTGTTCAAACATGTCCAGATGGGTATGGCCCTCTGTGACCAGGCGTTCCCACTTGGCCTGTCAGAGAAGGAGACAGAGCTGGGGCCCCTTCACAACCACCTGGGTGGACTTCCCTAAGACCCTGCCTGTTGGCTCCAGGACCATCCCCAGGGAGCATCAGGCTTGAGTGGAAGTGCAAGCTGTTACTTGTAGAACATGAAGTTCTCATCGCTAGAAGTCAAGAGACCTGGATTTAAATCCTGACTCAGCCTCTTGCTCTCTATATTTTCTTGATCAATTTATGACATGAATCCAATGCTCAATAAATCTTGCTTTCATCATATTCATTGTTAAAAGCTGGCTAGGAAACTGCACCCTATGTTGAGAAATGTAGTCCTCCATGGGCCCTAATTATCCCTGCATATTCTTGCTTAGTACACTAAAAAAACTGGAAGACTCTGATGTTCTTTACCTGGGCCATTTCTCAGAGTTGCATTTGTAGTAAACAAACTTGAGGAGTGAGATAATGTGTCCTCCTGGGAAAATATCAGGCTTGCCTCTAGTTCTAAAAGTCATAGAGTCTCTAAACCTAGTATTTCTCCCCACTGTAATACAACATACTACATGAGCTGGCACCAGTTGAAGCCCACCTGTGTCACCCTCATGGAATTCGATTACTTGGAGGAAGAATACAAACCAACAGGAAGCACATGCCATTTACTGAACCAAGAGTAATAGATTATCCTTTGTCTGTGACTCAGGACTCTCATGTCTAATGGCAGAATCCATGAAACAGTAACAAGTTCACTTGTCAGTTTGCAAGTATAGAAAAATCCCAAGCACTTCACAAAATCCTTTACTTTAGTTCTTCAATTCCATTTATACATATATGCCCTTTGCAATGTGATTTTTCAGTAGATTATAATAGGATGTGGAGCTTATTTCACCATCCTTTGATTCTGAGTTGGCCTTGGACCTGCTTTGGCTAATAACCTGAGAAAATGATGACTAGGGTGCCCCATAGGCTTCCCTGATAGTTAGGTTGGTAAAGAATACACCTGCAATGCAGGAGATCCCAGTTTGATTCCTGGGTCGGGAAGATCCACTGGAGAAGGGATAGGCTACCCACTCCTGCATTCTTGGGCTTCCCTTGTGGCTCAGCTGGTAAAGAATCCACCTGCAATGTGGGAGACCTGGGTTCAATCCCTGGGTTAGGAAGATCCCCTGGAGAAGGAAAAGGCTACCCACTCCAGTATTCTGACCTAGAGAATTCCATGGACTGTACAGTCCATGGGGTTGCAAAGAGTCGGGCACAACTGAGTGGCTTTCACTTTCAGGGTGCCCCAAACCAAGACCCCAAAAGGCATTGCATTTCTGCATTGTCTGTTGTAACTTTTTTTTCAATTCTAATTTTATCAGTTTGAGTCTTCCCTCTTCTTTCCTGAGAAGTCTGGCTAATGGTTTATCAATTTTATTTATCTTCTCAAAGAATCACCTCTAGTTTTGTTGCTCTTTGGTACTTTTTTCTTCATTTCTTTTTTATTTCAGCTCCAATCTTTATGATTTCTTTCTTTCCACTAACTTTGGGGGTTTGTTGTTTTTCCTTTCTCTTTGCTTTAGGTGTAACGTTAGGTTGTTTATTTGATTATTTGATATTTTTCTTTTTTTTTGAGGTAGTCTTGAAAAGCAGTTCTTAGAACTGTTTTTGCTGCATCCCATAGATTTTGAGTTGTCGTGTTTGCAATGTCATTTGTTTCTAGGTATCTTTTATTGTGTTTGTGTCTTTTGCAGTTTTTTCCTATAATTGATGTCTAACCACATAACATAGGGGTCAGAAAAAATGCTTGATACAATTTCAATTTTCTTAAATTTACCAAGGCTTGATTTGTGACCCAAGATGTGATCTATCCTGGGTCACATTTGCACTTGAAGGAAAAAAAAGTGTATTGTGTTGCTTTCGGAAGGGTTGTCCTGTAGATATGAATTAGGTCCATCCGGCATAACGTGAAAACACAACCCTCAGAATGGCAGAAAATAATTGCAAATAAAGAAACTGACAAAGGATTAATCTCCAAAATATACAAGCAGCCCATACAGCTCAATATCAGAAAAACAAACAACAAAAAATGGGCAGAAATTTCAAGGGAAATTTCTCCAAAGACACACAGGTGGCCAATAAGCACAAGAAAAGGTGCTCATTATTGCTCATTGTTAGAGAAATGAAAGTCAAAACGAAAATGAAGTGTCACCTCACACCAGTTAGAACTTACATCATCAAAGATTTTCAAGCAGTAAATGCTCGAGAGGAGGTGGAGAAAAAGAAATCCTCTCGCACTATTGGTGTGACTATACATTGATACAGCCACCACGGAGAGCAGTGTGGAGATTTCTTAGAAAACCAGGAATACTAAGCAAATATCTTGAGAAAATCATAGTTCAAAAAGTCACATGTACCCTAATGTTTGCTGCTGCACTATTTACAATAGCCAGGATACGGAAACAACCTGGATGCCCGTTGACAGATGAACAGATAAAAAAGTTGTGGTACATATGTACATAGGTACAATGTACTTAGTCATCAAAAGGGACAAATGTGTATCAGTTGTACTGAGGTGAATGAACCTAGAGATTTTTACACAGAGTGAAGTAAGTCTTATATTGGCCAAGAGAAAAACAAATATTTTGTATTATTATATATATATATATATATATATAGAATTTGCTTCCCTGGTGGCTCAAACATTAAAGAATCTGCCTGCAATGCGAGGAAACTCAGGTTCAATCCCTCGGTCAGGGAGACCCCTGGAGAAGGGAATGGTAACCCACTCCAGTATTCTTGCCTGTAGAGTTCCATGGACAGAGGAGCCTGTAGGCTACCGTCCATGGGGTCATAAAGAATTGGATACAACTGAGAGACTAACACTTTCACTTTTCATGGAATCTAGAAAAATGGCACCAATGAACCTAATTACAATGCAGGAATGGAGATTCAGATATAGAGAATGGACTCTTGAACACAGCAGGGAGAAGAGGGAGTGGAAAAAATTGACAAAGCATTGACGTATATATATACTGTTATGTGTAAAATAGATAGCTAGGGGGAAGCTGCTATATATGAATGATTAGCATTGCTGTATGGCAGAAACCAACACAACATTGTAAAGCAATTAAACTCAAATTTTAAAAAAAATAAAAGGGCATTGCAGTTTCTTCTCAGTCTGTTAGAACATTGCTTCTGCAGTGAACAAACCTGACATGTCTTCTAGGGAGAGAATCTCATGAAAGGAAGTCCATTTGACCTGGGTGAAACAATCCGAGATCAGCTGAGAAGGGAAAGGCTACCCACTCCAGTATTCTGGCCTGGAGAAGTCCATGGACTGTGTAGTCCAATGGGTCCCAAAGAGACAGACACAACTGAGCAATTTTCACTTTCATGTTATTGTTTTTAAGTGATTTGTTACTCCAGAATAACCACTATACACCATTCATTATTTTCCTAAAATATGTCTCAAGATTCCAAGGCTTCTGTGAAGAAAAAAAGAAACTAACACATTCTGAGCACCTACTATTTGCCAGGAACATGGCTCCATTACATTATGTTGACTACTTTGAAAAGCAAGGCTCACATTATATTTATTTATCAGCCAAGGAAACTAAGGTTCAGAAGGAAGAACAATGGCCTCAAAGTTAACTGGAAGAACCAGAATTCCAGACACGATGTTCCTGAGTCCCCGTTATCCTCAAGACTCCAGCTGGGACCCTGGGTTCAGGAGACTCACGTGCATGATGTCTGCGCTCTTGGTGAAAATCTTCATATAGGGCTTCAGGATGTTGAAGTGGAAGGCAGGCGTCAGCATGCGACGGTGCCTGCTCCATTTGTCTCCAGCACTCAGCAGGAGCCCATCACCTAGCAGAGACAGCCACAGGGAGTGGGTAAAGGAAGACCTTCCCCTGGGTCCCCAAAATCGTCCCCAATCCCCTTTGCTCACAGTTACTCACCAAGCCAGGGTTTTAGCGTGCCATAGAACTGCATGTCCTTGGGTGCAATGGCAGCTGAAATGAATAAAGACAATCGGGGGCCAGGTAGATGGGGAGAAAAGGGACTTTTGATGGGGGTGCGGAGGCTTCCAGCCAGGAATCTGCATTCCCCTTCCAACCCCAACATAGCAGAATAGAACCAAGAGCACAGGAATCTGGGGGTGGGGGGGGGGGGGGTTGGGGAGAAGGGACCAGACCAGGCCACAGCACAAAACAGAGCAAAGGCAGAGCCCATAGACACAACTCAATGTGTTTAGATATACCCCAGAATGACACAACATTCCCCAACATTACTTGACATAGCCTACAGAATCCAACATGTTCTTACATGGAAGCAAAACCCAGCCCTCTACAAAACACCTTTACAGGGACCAAGGACACCACATCTTCCCCAGCAATATGACCTCTCCTGAGACATCTGACATGGCCCCATGTGTTAACATGCCCTGACATGGCCCCAACACGTATGACACAACCTGACATGATGCAACAGCTCTGTCATGGACCTGAAGACAATCTGACCCGATTCCAGGGTGCCCCAGGCAGGCTCCAGACAGGACTTGAATACACTGATCTCACAGACATGAACCAGGTGTGATCCAGGCATACCTTAAGACCCAAAACAGAAGGTCCCAGGCATTTCTCAAAGCGACCATGAGCCCCAGACCCGAGGCAAACCCCACATGTGGCCCAGGAGTGATCAACAGGAGAACCAGACCATCTTTAACAACATCTCAGATAAGAACCAGAGAGTCTACGGCCATACCACCCTGAACGCGCCCTATCTCGTCTGATCTCGGAAGAACCAGAGAGACTCCTTGATGCCTCAAATGTCCTTGGCCACAGCTGAGCTCCAGACATGACTGAGAACACCTCTGAGCTCAGGTATAAAATATACTAGGTGTCACCAGGTATAACATACACCAGTTGTAACCAGAATCCATGTCGCCATGCAGCAGATACTGCACAGACATGACCGGAGGTCAGGCAGGTGGGAGTCTGCAGTGAGAAACAGTGGTACCCTGGCCACACAACCCCACTGTCTGCATTATTGCCACCTGCCCAATTAGATGCAACACAGACCATGACAGGGGACAAGCTGTGGCCAAGGGTCTACCTGGAGCAAAGAGCACAGGCTTGATGCGGGTGGGGTGGAAGATACGGATGATCGCGTGCCAGGGCCCTACCCACCAGCAGCACACACCCCATAGGTGCTGCCAAGCCCTGTGTGTACAGACCTTCCTCCCAGCTCTGAATCTGGAGAGGAACAAACAGGACCTAATTTACACTCTTCTAGGCTGCCAGAGGGAAAGACTTGTAGGGCAGAGAGCCATACCTGAAGCCATGAATAAATTTCAGCAGCTGCTCCTCTGTCCTCACGCTTTCTCAGGCTCCTTCCCCACACCCTCCATAAAGGACATTTGGATGTCCCTTCAGATGCAGGGACAGAACGGGTTTTTCCCTGTGTGGATCCCAAACACCATGTTCAACTTATTTCTCTTCCACCCCCATATGCCAGATAAGGAAACTGAGGCTCTGAATAAAGAAATGACTTACCCACAGTCTCACAGATGCTATGCCTGACACGTGAGCCCAGGTGTGCCTGAATCCAGGGTCTGAGTTCTTAACCACTGAACTGCTTTGAGCCTTAAAACAATAGCTCAGATAACCCTGTGCCTGCCAAGACATGTAATCAGACTCTCAGGAACACGGGAATTGGTCCTATGACCCAGGCCAGGCAAATTAAAGGGAACATTCAGCTTTTTCTAAAACCGTTTTTAATGAGTTCACTTTTCCATGGGGGTTGAGCTTGGGGGATTCAATCTTACCAGATTAAGAGGGAAGCCATCACAGATGAACACAGAACTAAACGAATAAAACATTTCTGATGACATTTTAAGACCCAGATCCAGCTGTCCTGAAGACACCTTCCTTGGAATTTACAGTCAATTGATACCCTTTCTTTGTATAGATCATACAGGGTTGAGTTTCCACCACTAACAGTTGAAAGAAACTTCAGCAGGCCAGAGAGAGCTAGGGCCCTTCCCAGAGTCACTCAGCATTCTGGTTTCAGAAACCAGGTCTCTGTCAGCGCTGTCCATTCCCCTGCTTGCCTGGTCTGTCTGTGAATGGGAGGGGCAGGGGACAAAGTTAGGAAGCCAGGGTGGGGTCGGGTAGAGTCTCCTCAGGGAGATTCCTGGGCACTGGAGAAGGAAGGCCCTGATTAGAAGTGGCTGAGCCACAGGATACGGACAAGAAACCGACCCATTAGAGAGGTGGATGTCACAAAAATAGCAGCCCAGATCATGCACCAGACATACACTTTCATTGCTGGGGATCTGGGGATAAGTGAGACTGAGTAGAGACCTGCCAGGGGGCCTGGGATGCTATGGATGCCTACTGCATCACTCTACCCTCTGCTTTCAAATATATCTGTTCATTGTTCCAGATCCAGTTCCAGCACCTCCTCTTCCAGAAAGCCTTCCAACCTGCCCCGACAGAGGACCTTGCTTCTTCTTGGGTTTCCACAGCCCATCTTCCTCCAGCCAATTCCTGACCAACCACACCAGGTCAGGGATATCTTGTTCCAGATCTGAGTCCTGGGATTGGGGACATCTTTCAGCAGGGCACCAGAGTGGGGTATAGATAACAGTGTGAGGAAGAAGGAGACAGTGAAATGGGGGTTGATAAATATATGAAAGAAAGGAGGAAATGACTGAGAGAGAAGAGGGGATGAGGGGCCAGGGTCCTGTAGGGGCCACATCAAATGTTAGCAAGGAGGAGCTGGAATCCCTGAGATGTGTCAGGGCTCCCAACACCACAAGCTCTGCCTGGGTACCTGAGGCATTGGTGATGCTCCGGAGCATGTCAGGGTGGCAGAAGACGACCATGGGGATAATGGGACCAAACCAGATCAAATATCCATGGGGGTAGCTGGCCGCCATCTGAGTGAAGTTGATCAGGCCCTGCTCCGTGGGGGGGACCTGCAAGCAAAGGAAGGGCCATCACTCCCCAGATGGAGCCACTGCAATGGACACTGTCAAATTCTGTACAGATGGAGAGAATCTCTGCTTTCTCCTTCCCTGGGGGCAGAAGGGACCTGGAGCATCTCCAAGTTCCAAGGATGTACCCCAGGACACAGGGAAAAGACAGGCTCTCTACCCATAGGGAGGCTGACCTTGGCTTGAGAAGTCAGATTTTTCATGTCCTGGGAGTGGTTCCAGTTCCAGGAGTGGCTACAGGAGGAGATCCCTATGGGGGACGTTTGTGGGTGCAGGGTGGCCTCAGGGCTTCTCCCTAGATTTTGGTCCCACATCCTTTCATAATCTGGATGATCCACGTGGCCTCCAGTTCCTTGCATGGTAAAGGGTCTGCAGACCTGGGACCTTCCAGCCCTGGCAGATTCCAAGGGACAGACATTAATCAGGAAAGCAACTCAGACCTACAGACCTTCTCTATTGGCTAGGCTCTGTGCAGAGTGCGTCCTGTCTGTCTATTCCTCTGCAACCTAGGGATGCGACTTTCAATCACGCCACTTGTAGATGAAGAAACTGACACCATATGCAACCCAATGGGAAGAAGATGATGCTCCTGGAGAAGCGTCATCTCCATCAGGATGCTCCATTCAAGCTTGACAAATGTCCCCAGGTGCTCCAGGTGCTCTAGGTAGGTGAACATAAGTCACTTTTACTTTTGTGCTTTGTTCCCCTCTCCCAAGGACCTCAGGTGAGGATTCAGTGCACTTGGTGAGATTGATCCAGAGAGATAGATTGACTCAGCCAAGGTCACACAGCAAGAGGGGCCCCAGGAAGGAAAACTGATCAAGACCAGACCACACAGCCAAGCCCCTTGGAGGGAAGGGCAGAACTGAAGTAATTTTATAACATTCCTGTTACCTCCAGGGCTTGCAGAGACCATTTCTAGACCCAGAATCTCAGGAAATCTGCACAGCGAGCTTAGGAAAGCCCCCTGTTCTGGGCTTCTCAACTGTGCCATAATAAACAGTAAAACTGCAGTAAGTCCTCCCTCAAGTTGTAGTTCTCATCCCAGATAGGAAAGAAAATATGTTCTCATTTCTTGGCCGGGCTGTTAGATGGGAAGAGTTGGGTACTCATTCCTTTGACCTTGACAGAAGAAGGTAATGGCAAGTTCGTCACCTAGATAACCATTTATTTTGCATGCTTACAGTATGCCAGCCCTGGAGTAGGCACTGTAGTGTCTGCTTCCCAGAACTAGCATCAAACTGGGAGGCGATTAATATGTAATTGGACAACTGACTGTTTAATTAATCATAAGCAGAACCAATTCAAAGATCAAAGTCTGGGGCACAAAGTTGGCAAGCATGGAGGATGGGGAGATCTAAGAGGGCTCCTTGAAGAGAAAGTGAACTTTATCCAGGTTGGGCAATGAGCCCATTGGGATATCTTGGGAGGAGGGAAGGTAAGATTAGAGGAAAGGATCCTGGGACAGAGAGGGTATGGGGAGCTGTGGTCCTATATGTGGGGGTGGGGAGGTGATAGCCAATTCCTGTGGGACAGCTGTAACCCAGAATGAAAAGACACAGGAAATGGACCACAAGCAGAGCAGACACTGAACAGCACCCTTGAGGATACCTCAAGGTCGCCATGGAGACTGGAAAGGCCAGGAGACCAGGCTCAGTGCAACCCAGCCTCAGAGGTGCACTAATGTGTGGAAGTCAGGCAGGAAATGGACTCCAAAACAGGCTAGGGCTGGAAGGACAGGACGTGGGGAAGGTCTCAATGGCAGAGCAGAGGAACCAGTGCATGAGGAAGAGGGGGCTCCCTGGCTTCCCTTGCTTCTCTGCTGTCCTAGACCCCACCCCCAAACCTGAGCCCCATTCCTGACCCTCAGGAAGTCCATCCACCCTGATCCCACAGACCCATCCTGCTGCCCGCACTCACCAGGTCCATGTGACCCAAGAACCAGTTTAGTTTGGGGGGCTGCAGGAAACATCGGAGGCGGCGAGAGTTGTTGTAGAAGGTGAAGGTCCAGGCCAGGATGCGGGCCAGGAGCCAGGAGGCCCCAATCAGCAGCAGGAGAAGCCATGGGGAGGCTGCCACTGGCCCAAGTCCCATCCGGGATAGGCTCAGCTCCAGCATCCTGTGGGGCAGACAGGGTGAAGGGTGAGCTCCTGAGGGTGAAAGAAGAGACAGTGATGGTGAGCTGTGAGGCAGAGACAAATAGATGAAGAGGAGCAAGGGAGTAAAGGGCAGGATGAGTGCTGGGGACAGGGTAAGACAGGCTCAGAAATGGGCAGACATGGGCTCAAAGAGGAAAGGTCAGGATAAGAGGGAGAATCAGAGACAGAGAGAGATGAAAGACACACACACAGAATGTTTGTGTGTTAGTTACCTACTGACATCCACTCATCTCCCAGACCAGCTTGTTTCCTGGAGCCACCCTTCCTAGGTCAGTGGCCTTTCCCACCCCCAGGCCAGGCCCTCCAGCCCCATGACCCCCAGCCTGTCACCTTCTGCCAAGGGTAGCTTGTCCTGCACAACTCCCCTCCTCCTGGGAAGGCTTGGTCTGACCTCGACCCAGGAAAAAACTGCCAGGGTCCACACTAAGCCAGCCAATCGTTGCCGCCTGCTTACCTCCTCCCTACCTGGAGGCTGTCCAAATAAAGGGTGAAGCCTGTGAACAAGTTCAGGGTCACAGTTTGTACACTGAATGCTCAGGACTCATCACATCCCAAATGGGCAAATTGTGGGGCAGGTAAAGATGACTCTGGCCTCCCAAGTGTGCAGCCACACCTGCTGCTCTAAGCACAGTGTAGCAGATAAAAGCATGAACATTCAGGTGTCACACAAACAGGGCCTCGCTCAGCCTTGTCTGAAGTTATTTTCAGGGCTCCTCTCCATGCCTGGGCCAGGAGGGTGTCACGTAACATTTCTTGGCACAGAAACAGGGAGCTCGGAGATCACAGCTCTCTGATCTCCTGGTGACACAGCCCGGAAAGAATTTAAGTCCTGCCTCTAAGCAGCCCAGGGCCCAGGTTGAGACATGACTGCTGGGAGCAGGAGCAGAGAAACAGACCCACTGAGAATTACAAAGGAATAAAGGACTCAGTCGGAAGAGGGCATCTTGAGACATGAAGGGTAAGGCTGCAAGGGACCTAGAGAGAATAGTATGCACACAGAAGAGGCAGAGCTGGGAGTGGAGTTCTGACCCACCCTCATTCATACTGTGAGCTTTGAAGATTCTCTCTGGTCTCAACCTTCCTATCTGGGAAATGGGATGTTGGATGAGACCCTGAAATAAGGTTTGCATAAAGGAAACAACTCTGTGCAGACAACTGTATATGAGGAGTGCGTACTGTGTGCTGGGTCCCTCAAAAAACATGCCTACATTATGTCAGGAGCTCTACATAAAGCATGCCTGTTATGTTCTGGAGGGGCTACAGGAAGTGCACCTACTGTGTGCCAAGGACTCTGCATAAATCCTGTCTACTGTATGCCAGGTGTTCTACATTCCTATGGTGTACTGAAGATTCTCTACAAGGCATGCCTACTAAGTGCTGAGTCCCTACACAAGGCACACTTACTATATGTTTGGTGTGGTATGTAAAGAAAACCTCCTGTGTGTTTGATAATTTATGTAAAACACAGCTATTGTGTGCTGAGTACTCTGTGTATAGTATGCCTACTGTGTGTCCAGTGCTCTACATATAGTAATCCCATTGTGTGCAGGACGTTCTTACAGCAAGATAATACATCACCTTCCCCTCAGGGCTCTGGGCCAGCACCCTAGGGTCAGGCAGAGGGGCCCAAGTGATGGCAGAAGGGAAGATACCTATTTAACAAAAGAGTAAACTGAAGTTCATAGAGGTAAAGCTCTAACCTGAGTTGCAGAGCTGGAAAGAAGCCAGGTCTGACTTATAACCAAGCCTAAGCCTTTCTCCTCTGCTACATTGTTCCACTCCCATTCATAAAGGATGACACCCTACTAATCTGGGGCATTTATAATGGTGGATTCTCAGCTAATATGGTCACCCCAGTGGGGAGATATCTTGAGGTCCTCGTATCATCACGTGGATCATCTTCCCACATCCAGGATGAACCACCCAGTGGATCTGGTGTTTCCCTCCTGAGGTCCTTCCTTGATCCTGTCCAGAATTGTCCTGTGGTGTGGTCTCAGGTGACAGATAACTTGAAGTATGGAGCTCCTGGCAAAGAAACTGAGCAGGAGAGTGGGGCGAAGGACTGTCCTGAACCTGGGGGAATGCCAGGGAGACTCCAAATGTCCTTCCCCTCAACACTGGCTATGGGGTTCAGGTGCAGGATCGTGATGTTCTCAGGGGTGTGGGGTGCATCCTCCCCCAAGAATGACCTTCCCCTCCACAGAGGTAGACTTTGCCTCTTGGCAGGTCCATTCACATCAGGGTTAAAGTGGCATGGCCAGAATATGATAAACCATGCAATGACATCCTACACATAGAAGGAGCCCCAGTGCCTAGAGGGGTTCAACTCCAGACCAACTATGGGCCAGGAATAGGCAGGAAGTGTAGAGCAGGAATGGCAACCACCACCCAGCATTTGCCAACAGGGGCCACTGAAACTGTTTGAAGCCTTCTAGTGTATGAACTTTTTTGTTTGCTTTCAGTTTAGAGATGAAGAAACTGAGGCTGAAAACTTTGTGAGTGACTCACACAAAGTCACACATGTGAGGGAAACAGGCTGTGACCCAGGCCTCACGCTGGGTAGCCTGAACCATGAAGCTCTCCTTCTTCCCTATATGTAAATGGGCATTTCATGAGCATCACCTCTCATGGAAAATGGTAGGGATCACTAAAAGAGACAATGCTTGTAGAACACATAAGACAGAGGAAGGGGTCAATAAATGAAAGTCGCTGTTTGTTGTCATTGTTACTGATGCAATCTTCCAACAGCCTTGGAAGATCAAGTTCATGAGCCCAGTTTTACAGAAGAGGAGCTGGAGATTCAGAGAGGTGAAGCAACTTGCTCCAGCTCCCCAGAAAATAAGGTAAATAGGACAGTACAGGTGACATCCAAGCCTGACACATAATAATGCTCATTATAAAACTGGGAAAGAGAGAAAGGTTTGCATCGGGCAGTTCTAAGGCTAGGCTGCTGAAAGTGTGTTCCTCAAACTGCCTTCCCACCGTATCACCTGAGCGTTTGCAAGTAAATACAGAAACCCCCATGTGGAAACACAGACTCAGAACTGCATCTAAATAGATACCCAGGGGAACTGTGTACACCGCTTCAAGTTTTAGGAAGTGTTGCCGTAAGACTCCTGAATCTGGATTCTGAAAAGGATACAGGGAGCACAGTGCCTTCCTTCATCCTGCTAATTCTAATTTTCAGTTATAACATGAAGAGAAAAATCTATACCTTCGGAGCTGTTCATACAGCCATGATTGTTACATACTGGTCACTATTTCAGGCACGGAGATGTAGCAGTGACCACTGCAGACATCTTCCCTGCTGTCAAGGGACTAACATCTTGTAAGGAGATGGGCAATGATTGAATGAATCACTAAGGATATGTCAGAGAGTGGTGAGTGATGTGCCTGGAGAATATCCTACCTTAGTCCAAGGGTGAGGGTGGGCAGAGACCTGAATGAGGAGCAACAGCCTCCAAGAACAGACAATGGGTGGAACATCCAGGCTGCACAAAAGGGCAAGTGGGTGTTGTCCTTTGACATTTGTGCTAAAATTTGATATCATGTGATTGACCTTTGGCATCTGGTCCCATTACCTCATGGCAAATAGATGAGGAAAAGGTAGAAGCAGTGACAGGTTTTATTTTCTTGGCCTCCAGAATCACTGTGGACAGTGACTGCAGCCATGAAATTAAAATTAAAATTATCTGTAAGCCTAGATAGCATATTAAAGAGTAGAGATACCACTTTACTAACAAAGGTTTGTATAGTCAAAGCTATGGTTTTACCAGCAGCCATTTACAGATGTGAGAGTTGGACCATAAAGAAGGCTGAGCACCGAAAAATTGGTGCTTTTGAACTGTGGTGCTGCAGGAGACTCTTGAGATTCCCTTGGACAGCTAGGAGATCAAACCAGTCAATCCTAAAGGAAATCAATCCTAAATAGTCATTGGAAGAATTGTTGCTGAAGCTTCAATACTTTGGCCACCTGATGCAATAAGCCGACTTGTTGGAAAAGACTCTGATGCTGGGAAAGATTGAAGGCAAAAGGAGAAAGGGACTGCACAGGATGAGATGGTTAGATAGCATTACTGACTCAATGGACATGAATTTGAGCAAACTCCAGGAGATAGTGGAGGACAGAGGAGCCTGGAATTCTGCAATCCATGGGGCTGCAAGGAGTCAGACATGATTTAGCTATGGAGCAACAATAAATTGATCCTTGTGAAGGGCAACATGCAGAGCAAATTCTAGCCCCATATTGAAGCTCTAAGCGGGTATCTAACTTTCTGTAGCCAGGACCAAATACTCAAGCCACGGCAGGTCTCTGCAGCCATCACAAGGACAGGGTCTACTGGCCTGGCTCCCCTGATTCCTCAATCAGGTGGTAGAAGGGAAAGGGGAGGCAGCACAGGAGGCAGGCAAACTCAGGAGAAGAAATTCTGTGCAGAACCTGAGGAGGCTGGAGCATCCCCAATGGTTTTTCATCAAACACAAAACATCTCAGCTGCCAAATCACAGAAGCCTGGCTTATGAAATGTCCCCCAGCCTGTGTTGAAAACACTTCACCCACTGTGCCTTCTCCAGGGGTTCTTCCACCTTCATCCAGAACCGTTCAATGGGCAAGCCTGTATCAGATCAGCTATTCTGGTCACTTGGTGTCACTCCTGTGAACCACTTTCTTCATATGTGTTAAATAGGCTGATAGAATGTCACAGGGAGTTGCAAACATCGTATTAAACACAGACAAAGAGAGTAGGGGAAAGTATGTTTCAAAAATGGTATGTGAGTAAAGGTTCCATCCATAAACAAAACAGGAATGTGTGTGTATGTGTGCACACTTTGTGCGTGCATTGGGAAAAAACTAGAGGAATCCACACACTATGGTGAAAATGGAGGAAGTAGAATTGTAGTCTCAATCCCCCAGCCATGGACAAGTACTGGTCCCTGGCCTGTTAGGAACTGGGCCACACAGCAGGATGTGAGCGGTGGGAGAGCAAGCCAGCGATGCTTCATCTTTATTTAGTCACTCCTCATGGCTATCCCAGGCTTTCCCTGTGGCTCAGCTTGTAAAGAATCCACCTGCAATGCAGGAGACCTGGGTTCAATCCCTGGGTTGGGAAGATCCCGTGGAGAAGGAAAATGCTACCCACTCTAGTTTTATGGCCTGGAGAATTTCATGGACCATATAGTCCATGGGGTCACAAAGAGTTGGACAACAACTGAGCGACTTTCACTTTCACTTTCATGGCTATCCCATCACCCCTAGATGGGACCATCTACTTGCAGGAAAACAAGCTCAGAGCTCTCACTGATTCTGTATTATGGTAAGTTGTGTAATTATTTCATTATATTTCACAATGTAATAATAATAGACATAGAAAGTATACAATAAATGTCATGCGAATGAATCATCCTGAAACCATCCCTTGTGCCACCCTGTCAGTGGAAATTTGCCTTTTGTAAAACTGGTCCCTGGTGCCAAAAGGGTTGGGGACCCCTGCTCTAATGCATTAATCACCCACACTGAGCTGCTATAATTTCTATCACTAAGACACAATTTTTAAAAGAAATAGGAATTTGGAACGGTGAGGAGCACATTGTTGTTGTCTAGTCACAAAGTTATGTCTGACTTTTTGGGACCCTATATACTGTAGCCTACCAGGTTCCTCTGTCCATGGGATTTTTCCAGGCAAGAATACTGCAGTGAAGTGACATTTCCTTCTCCAGGGTATCTTCCCAAGCCAGTGATCAAACCCCCATCCCCTGCATCGGCAGGCAGATTCTTTACCACCGAGCCACCTGAGAAGACACAGCTGGCACATAAAATGGATGAGCAGTTCTTATTTCATCTTGCCATGAAGACACATTTCCCAGGAATCGGCCTGGCATCTCTCTAGAGCTGAGGCAGGAGATAGACGGGCCCTAGGCAGAGCAGCTGGACTTTGTCAAGCAGAGTAAATTGCAACTTTGTTTTCCCTAACACTCCAGGGACAAAGTTAATGGCAGGAAGGAGCTCAGCTAGAACAAAGAGATAAGATGAGCAAATCTATCACTCCTGAGGTCAAGGAAGTCTCCCCCACTGCACATGCACAGGGTCAGTAAGGGAGGGGTCGCCACCCAAGATAGGTATTGTTGAACCTCCCACAGGCCTCTGCGCTGGTATCCATTTTGCCAAAAAGATATGCACACATATGGAGGAGGGTCCTAGGGAAGGTCTTCCCTGTAGGAAGGACTTAATATAGCTCAAATTGTAAAGAATCTGCCTACAATGCAGGAGACCGGGGTTCAATCCCTGGGTCGGGAAGATCCTCTGGAGAAGGGAACGGCAATCCACTCCTGGAGAATCCCATGGAGAAACCCATGGATAGAGAAGCCTGGTGGGCTACAGCCCATGGGGTTGCAAAGAGTCAGACACTGAATGACAAAACCACAGGGAAGGTAGGTGTAAACAAAGAAATGAGATTAAGGACTAAAGGTAAATAAAGACTTGGAAGAAATGCCCTACTGGGATGGGAAGCCATTCCCTCCTCCAGGGGATCTTCCTAAGTCAGGGATCGAACCCAGGTTTCCTGCATTACAGGCAGATTCTTTACCATCTGAGCCACCAGGGGAGTTCATATAAATGATTTAACTGCCTCTTTTCCATGCTCCTCCTCCTTAGGGGGAACACCCGCACCATTTCTCTCTGGGTGTGTACTTCTGCCTTGCTTCTGTCCTAAATAAACAAACTTTCTCTGTGTGATTTTCCACATGTTATTCTGGTGGGAAGAATACACAGAAGAACTATACAAAAAAGATCTTCACGACCCAGATAATCACGGTCCTGTGATCACTCACCTAGAGCCAGACATCCTGGAATGTGAAGTCAAGTGAGCCTTAGAAAGCATCACTACGAACAAAGTTAGTGGAGATGATGGAATTCCAGTTGAGCTATTTCAAATCCTCAAAGATGATGCTGTGAAAGTGCTACACTCGATATGCCAGCAAATCTGGAAAACTCAGCAGTGGCCACAGGACTGGAAAAGGTCAGTTTTCATTCCAATCCCAAAGAAAAGCAATGCCAAAGAATGCTCAAATTACCGCACAATTGCACTCATCTCACATGCTAGTAAAGTAATGCTCAAAATTCTCCAAGCCAGGCTTCAGCAATATGTGAACCATGAACTTCCAGATGTTCAAACTGGTTTTAGAAAAGGCAGAGGAAACAGAGATCAAATTGCCAACATTTGCTGGATCATTGAAAAAGCAAGAGAGTTCCAGAAAAACATCTATTTCTGCTTTATTGACTATGCCAAAGCCTTTGACTGTGTGGATCACCACAAACTGTGGAAAATTCTGAAAGAGATGGGAATACCAGACCATCTGACCTGTCTCTTGAGAAAACTGTATGCAGGTCAGGAAGCAACAGTTAGAACTGGACATGGAACAACAGACTGGTTCCAAATAGGAAAAGGAATACGTCAAGGCTGTATATTGTCACCCTGCTTATTTAACTTATATGCAGAGTACATCATGAGAAAGGCTGGGCTGGGAGAAACACAAGCTGGAATCAAGATTGCCAGGAGAAATATCAATAATCTCAGATATGCAGATGATACCACCCTTATGGCAGAAAGTGAAGAAATAAAAAGCCTCTTGATGAAAGTGAAAGAGGAGAGTGAAAAAGTTGGCTTAAAGCTCAACGTTCAGAAAACTATGATCATGGCATCTTGGTCCCATCACTTCATGGGAAATAGATGGGGAAACAGTGTCAGACTTTACTTTTTTGGGCTCCAAAATCACTGCTGATGGTGATTGCAGCCATGAAATTAAAAGACGCTTACTCCTTGGAAGGAAGGTTATGACCAACCTAGATAGCATATTTGAAAGCAGAGACATTACTTTGCCAACAAAGGTCCATCTAGTCAAGGCTATGGTTTTTCCAGTGGTCATATATGGATGTGAGAGTTGGACGGTGAAGAAAGCTGAGCGCTGCAAAATTGATGCTATTGAACTGTGGTGTTGGAGAAGACTCTAGAGAGTCCCTTGGACTGCAAGGAGATCCAACCAGTCCATCCTAAAGGAGATCAGTCCTGGGTGTTCATTGGAAGGACTGATGTTGAAGCTGAAACTCCAATACTTTGGCCACCTCATGCGAAGAGTTGACTCATTGGAAAAGACCCTAATGCTGTGAAGGATTGAGGACAGGAGGAGAAGGGGACGACAGAGGATGAGATGGTTGGATGGCATCACCGACTCCATGGTGGTACACAGGACTGGAAAAGGTCAGTTTTCATTCCAATCCCAAAGAAAAGCAATGCCAAAGAATGCTCAAACTACCGCACAATTGCACTCATCTCACATGCTAGTAAAGTAATGCTCAAAATTCTCCAAGCCAGGCTTCAGCCATACGTGAACCATGAACTTCCAGATGTTCAAGCTGGTTTTAGAAAAGGCAGAGGAACCAGAGATCAAATTGCCAACATTTGCTGAATCATTGAAAAAGCAAGAGAGTTCCAGAAAAACATCTATTTCTGTACACATGGTGGTACATGGTTGGATGGACATGGATTTAGGTAGACTCCGGGAGTTGGTGATGGACAGGGAAGCCTGGAGTGCTGCGATTCACGGGGTCGCAAAAAGTCGGACACAACGGAGCGACTGAACTGAACTGAACTGAACTGATTCTGTGTCTCTGATAATAAACTTTGTACCTGTGTTCTACAGGCTTGCCTTAGAGAAATTCATTTTTCAAGTGGGGCAAGAGACAACAGGGTGTCTTCCTTCTTAGTGTCTAAGCCTTGATGGTATAAAAGCTAGAATTCCTTGGGGGCTCTTTGCCCAGGCTGCATGCATGTTAGTCGCTCACTTGTGTTCGACTCTTTGTGACCCCATGAACTGTAGCCTGCCAGACTCCTCTGTCTGTGGGATTCTCCAGGCAAGAATACTGGAGTGGGTTGTCATTGAACCCGGATCTCCTGCATTGCAGGCAGATTCTTTACCATCTGAGCCACCAGGGAAGTTGCCCAGGCTATCCAATTTCAATTCCTGTGCGAGAAACTGTGCTAAAACTCTGCTTCAGGACCACCAACTGCCATCTATCCAGGATGAGAACAAGCATGCAGGCTGCCTGCTGCCTGAAATTTCACCATTCCTTTCCTCAAGTTATTGCTGTTCAGTCACTCATTGTGTCTGACTCTTTGTGACCCCATGGACTGCGGCATGCCAGGCTTCCCTGTCCTTCGCTATCTCCCAGAGTTTGCTCAAATTCAAGTCCATTGAGTAGGTGACACCACCTAACTATCTCATTCTCTGTTGCTCCCTTCTCCTCAGGCCCTCAGCTTTTCATTTCCTCGTGTCAAAGGCAAATGGGCTTGCCAAAGGCAAATGTGCTGCTTCTGTGGAGATTGAACCCTGTGCTGCTGCAGCTGTTGACCTTCAACACGCCCTGAAGGGAGTTCAGGGTGGAGAATGAGGCACTTTGTGCTCCAGGAAAACTGGTGGGACAGGTCTTTAGATAATTAGATATTTTCAGGGACTGATTTCACAATCCCTATCCCTGTATCTCTTCATATCTAGAACTAAAGCACTAAACCCTTCTTGGTGACATCAGCTCCTTGTGACTAGCAGAAAACCTTTTGTAAGATAAGTGCTTGATTGCATGAACTCCCCCTTCACCAAAATCACATATATTCTCGTTCCCTCACTACCTCTTTGGAGCAATTCCTCAGACCTATCTGAGATGCTATCTCCCAAGCTGCAGTTCTCATTTTGCCCCCCCAAAAATCTCAACACACAACTCTCACATTGTGCATCTTTTTTTTTTTTTTTTTGTAAGTCAACACTCATCTCTTGTATGAGAGTACAAGTTCTACCTTCAACAGAACTCACTGAGTTCAAAATCTCAGCTCTGCCTCTCACTGACTGTGTGGCCTTGGGCAGTTCAGTTGCCTTTTCTGGGTCTCGTATCCTCCTCTGTAAACCAAAAGGTAGATTTATTTTCCAAGGTAGTTCATTGTTCAACAACAGCAACAAAACTGTGCTTGACCACCTACTGTGTACCACACACACTGCTAGAACTCAGGACATGGAATAAACAAGATAGACAAGGTCTCTGGATTATGGCAGTCTTGTCTGATGGAGGAGGCCAACAGGAAATAAGAACAAGTCAGATGGTGGCAATAATGAGTGAAATTAACACAGTGAGATGTCCTAGAAAGTGACCAAGGGGGCTGCTCTAGACTGGACAAACAGGGAAGTCCTCCATGAGCAGGTAGCCTTTGAAGACACGGAGGAGTGGGGCTTGAATAAAGATCACCATTCATGCCCCCTAAAGCCTTGCCAGGACTGTAAAGACCCAGCGCAAGTTGGGGTAATCAAATAGACTTTTAAAAAAGGTGTCATTATTGCTTGCTTCCTCAAACACACTGAAATACACAGAGAAAGGGAGGCAGTTTCACCCGTGTCATTCTATGGGAAAAGCAGGTATTAGCCTTCTCTGGTGGCTCAGATGGTAAGGAATCTGCCCGCAATGCAGGAGACCCAAGTTCAATCCATGGGTCAGGAAGATCCCCTGGAGAAGGGAATGGCTACACTCCAGTATACTTGCCTGGAGAATTCCATGGACAGAAGAGCCTGAAAGGCTACACTGAAAATGGGATCACAAAGATTCAGACATGACTGAAGAACTAATGCATGCACACAGCTGTACTGGACACCCACGTTGATGATGAAATCTGGCCAGACACTCAAGCAGGAAGCAACTGTTGCATTTCACTTACCATAACAAAGATTAGGAAACCTAACCAGCCCCTGAAGGTGCACTGAGCCTGAGCTGACCCGATCTGTAAACTGGGGCTGCCAACTTCCTGGCATAGATATCAGGAGAACAAACGAGCTGGTTTTGGAAAAGGTAAGGCACAAGGAAAACTTCAGGAAGGTCCAAAAGACTCACTGTAAATGGCATTGACTTCCCTTGGTTGGGATTTATTGGGTGATGCTAGTTCTGACCACTCCAACCACTAGAAGTGGGGGCACTCAGTGTGTGCGTGTGTGGCGGGGGGCAATAGAGAACATCCCTGTGGAGGGGGAAAGAAGGGCTTCTCACCCAAAAACCAATGGAGAGAGGCCCCAAGAACATCACTCAAAAGGAGAGGAAAGTGCCTATAGGGAAATAGGCAGAATTTTGCTCATACATTCAGGTGTCTGCTTAGTCAGAGGGCAGAGGCACTGACCAGGTACACAGGAGGTGCGTGAACCCACATCTGTAGCGACATATGGAGTTGAAACTGACCCAGGTTGAGAAAATGGACTACAGTAGCTTTACTGAGTACAAATTTCTACTGCTCACCACAAGACAGGCAAAGAACAAGGTGCTGAGGCATGGAATAGTAACTTTATTTGGAAAGCTAGCAGACCGAGAAGATGGCTAGCTACTGGCCCAAAGAAGCATCTTACTGGAGTTAGAAGTCAGGCTTCTTTTACACTAGAAAGGGAGGTAATGTGGTTGGTTGTTGTAGACTTCTTGGGTCTAGCCACACTGGAGGAGATGTGATAATCCCTTGTTCTTGAAGCTATCCATGCAGCTGTTATCAAGATATTTATGTAAACCTGCAAGAAGACAAGCATTTTCTGTTTTGCAGCATTTTATCTGTATATGAACGAAAAGGGTAAAAGAGAAGAGTGAAAAGGCTGCCTTAAAACACAACATTTAAAAAAAAAATGAGATCATGGCATCCAGTCCCATCACTTCATGGCAAATAGAAGAGAGAAAAGTGGAATCAGTGACATATTTTCTTTTCTTAGGTTCCGAAATCACTGCAAACTGTGCTTATAGCCATGAAAGTAAAAGATGCTTGCTCCTTGGAAGGAAAGCTATGACAAACATAGTGTGTTAAAAAGCAGAGACACCACTTTGCCGAAAAAGGTCCACATAGTCTAAGCTATGGTTTTCCCAGTAGTCATGTGTGGATGTGAGAGATGGACCATTAAGAAGGCTGAGCTCCAAGGAATTGATGCTTTTGAATTGTGGCGCTGGAGAAGACTCTTGAGAGTCCCTTGGGCTGCAAGGAGTTAATCGTAAAAGAAATCAGTTGAAGAAATCAACCCTAAATATTCATTGGAAGGACTGTTACTAAAGCTGAAGCTCCAATACTTTGGCCACCGATGCAAAGAGCCCACTCATTGGAAAAGACCCTGATGCTGGGAAAGACTGAAGGTGAAAAAAGAAGGGAGAGGCAGAGGGTGAGATGGTTAAATAGCATCACCAACTCAATGGGCCTGAATTTGAGCAAACTCTAGGAGACAGTGGAGGACAGAGGAGCCTGGTGTGCTGCAGTCCTTGGGGTTGCAAAGAGTTGGAAATGACTTAGGGACTGAACAACAGTGAATGAAAAGTGTTATGGTTTTAAAGGTCAATCCTGGGAGGCAAAGTCTTGAGAAAGGGCTATCATGTATATTTCAGGCTATAGGCAGCGTTCTTTTACAAAGGTTGCAGAGTCAGCATGACTAAGCACTGGTAATTAAGCACTGGCAAAGGTTAGAGATAAAGGAATAGATCTGATGTGAAGTCACATTTGTTCTTCCCTGTTACAACAGGAGTTTTTAGCCATCTACCTGCAGCCTCTCTGGGTAGAGAAAGGAGATAACATTTGGTCAGTGGAAGGCATCTTCAGGCAATCAGAGGGGGTTGGAGGATTGACATCATTCCTCTCCAATGGCCACTGCTGCTTGCAGTTTCAGCTCATCTCTCTGTGTTCCAGGACCAGCTACTCCCTGTCCTGGGGGTGGTGTAAGCTCTCTCAACTGGTGCTAGCTCCCAGAGTGCTACACTTGATGGCTCCCCTTGGTCCTGTTGTCAACTAAATTGAAAAACACACAGTGTAAGAGCAATGAGTTTCAGTTTAATTCAGAGACCCTACTGAGGATTATAGCCCAGGATACAGTCTCTCACATAGCTCTGAGGAACTGCTCCAAAGAGGTAAGAGAGGAGGTCAGTATACATGTGATTTTGGTTAAGGGGTACGGACAATCCAATATACACCTTGGGAGAAGGTTACTGCCAGTCACAAGGAAAAGATTTCTCAGTTAATCACTGAAGTACTTTTCTAAGTATGGCAAGATGCCAAATTCAGGCTCATGAAATTTTTTTCCTGAAATATATATATATATATGTGTATAACTATCTAAAGGCATTTTTGCCTCTTTTCCCAATGTACAGAGTACCCCATCCTGTTCTCTGTGCTGAATATTGACTGCAGTGGCTAATGATTTAATCCTCATAGAATCAGATATCGAGCAGTATTTCTTGCTTACATAGCTCATATTTTGTAAATGGCCCCTACTTAAACCTGACAAAGTAGCCCATCTGAGGTCCTCGTCAGGACCTGACTATTACATTCCCCAAAGAGATGGGACACCTCAGCAACCCAGTCATGACAGTGTCTTTGATTGTGTAGGAACAGAAAAATTAAAATATTACATCCAATACCTGGAATGGGAGAGCAGAGTAAAAGGAACAATGGTTCTGTTAAGTGTCTCAGTTCAGTTCAGTTCAGTTGCTCAGTCATGTCCAACTCTTTGCAACCCCATGGACTGCAGCACTCCAGGCTTCCCTGTCCATCACCAACTCCCAGAGCCTACTCAAATTCATGTCCATTGAGTCAGTGATGCTATCCAACAATCTGTTGTCCCCTTCTCCTTCCACCTTCAATCTTTCCCAGCATCAGGGTCTTTTCCAATGAGTCAGTTCTTTGCATCAGGTGGACAAAGTATTGGAATTTCAGTTTCAGCATCAGTCCTTTCAATAAATATTCAGAACTGATTTCCTTTAGGATGGACTGGTTGGATCTCCTTGCAGTCCAAGGGACTCTCAAGAGTCTTCTCCAACATCACAATACAAAACCATCAATTCTTCAGTGCTCAGCTTTCTTTATAGTCCAACTCTCATATCCATACATGACTACTGGAAAAACCATAGCTTTGTCTAGATGGACCTTTGCTGGCAAAGTAATGTCTCTGCTTTTTAATATGCTTTTTAGGTTGATCATAACTTTTCTTCCAAGGAGCAAGCATCTTTTAATTTCATGGCTGCAGTCACCATCTGCAGTGATTTGGGAGCCCAGAAAAATAAAGTCTGACACTGTTTCCACTGTTTCCCCATCTATTTGCCATGAAGTGATGGGACTTGGTGTCATGGTCTTTGTTTTCTGAATGTTGAGTTTTAAGCCAACTTTTTCACTCTGCTCTTTCACTTTCATTAAGAGGCTCTTTTGTTCTTCTTCGCATTCTTCCATAAGGGTGGTGTCCTCTGCATATCTGAGGTTATTGATATCTCTCCTGGCAATCTTGATTCCAGCTTATGCTTCATCCAGCCCAGTGTTTGTCTTGATATACTCTGCATATAAGTTAAATAAGCAGGGTGACAATATACAGCCTTGACGTACTCCTTTCCCAAATTGGAACCAGTCTGTTGTTCCGTGTCCAGTTCTAACTGTTGCTTCCTGACCTGCATACAGATTTCTCAGGAGGCAGATCAGATGGTCTGGTATTCCCATCTCTTTAAGAATTTTCCACAGTTTGTTGTGATCCACACAGTCAAAATCTTTGGCATAGTCTACACATAACCAATTGTTTCCTTTTGTTAGATGAATCTTGCAAAATGATTTTCATTGTAATTGCTAATCTATGTGATTATAAGTTATAACATATAATTTGAAAATTATAAAATTTTTAATTTGCAAAAATTTAAAAATTAAAAAGAAAAATGCTTAGTTTTATGGTAGTAATATGCATATTGCATGCTTAATGCCCTGCCTGCCATGCAGCGGGATACAACATATACAAACTATGAAAAGCCAGATGCATCCTGGTTAAAAAAAACAAACAAGGACTCCAGGCTCCAGGATTCAAATCAGGACCAGCAGACTAAATTTGGGCTTGTCTCTTCTCAAATGAATTGAAATGAGTTAGGTGGTTATAACAACACTCCCAGACTCACAGTCAGCACTAAGAATGAACAACTGCCATTGTTTCCTGATTTCGTAACAGAATGAGGACTTGGGCACCAGCCATGAGAGACAGGTCCCTGTGGCACAGACATCAGTTATCTTTCAGGGTATGAACATCCCCTGTTCATTCCCTCTGAGCTTAGCAGGGTAGAAGCTCCTAGGAGAAGAGCAAGCACTGGGCTTGGGGTCAGAGGGCTCATGGTCAAAGCTGGTCTTTGCCATTCTCCAACTGTGTGAGCTTGGGCAACTGATGTGCTCTCGTTGAACTTCACATTCCTTCTCAGTAAAAAAGGTAATAAACACAGGCCCATGGGGACTGGAGGAGTGTGCCTACATGAGTCTCAGTTACCTCTGTTACTGAGAGTCATTTCCTAGGCAGGTTGATAAGAAGTCCAGGGGTCCCCAAGAAGAGAGGGGTCTAGAATTCTCCAGGAGGAAGAAAGGACAAACTTTTTTTCCTCTACATTCCTAAGGATTACATAACAATAATGTATCCTGCTTGAGGACAGTCTCTGGAAAAAATCTTCTGGCTAATCCTGTTATCTTAAAATGTAAATTATGGGAGTAGGTCTAGTGAGGTCTTTACAACCTCCAAACATTCTTTTCATTCATTGTAATAACTAATTGGAGAGTATATAACTCCATTACTAACACTAGCAGGGAGCACTCTTTCTGCCCCCTTCTGATGTCTATGTCAGAAGCTCTATCTCCTTTATACTTTAATAAAACTTTATTACACAAAAGCTCTGAGCGATCAAGCCTCGTCTCTGGCCCCATATTGAATTCTTTTCCTCCGGAGGCCAAGAATCTTGGCGTCATTTCGTGGTTCAGCAACAACCTTTCATCTTGGGGGCTCATCCAGGATTCTTCAGGACAAGGTAAGGATGCTTGGAGCTCTAGTTCTTTGTTCTCCTAGAGAACACGTTTTCTGCTGTACTTTATGGTGTGCTTTTGTGAATGAATGACACGCCCTGCACGAGGCAAGTGAGGAGCCCTGCTCTGCTGTTCCGTGGTGACCTCATATGGCTCATGGCAGAAACCTGTCGGGGGTTTATACCGATCTACCAATGCCAATGTCTCCTTTGGGGATCGACCAGAAATGGGCAAAGCATGTAGACCAAACTCTCCTTTCTTGGTCAAACTTTTCGGTTTCTTTGACCATTTCATAACTCCTTGGGAATTAGAAGTACTAACCTAATCTGTCGGATCATAGACTTTCAAGGGACTTATGATGTATGCTGTTACTGTGTACTATGACTTAGGTCCCAAACTTGGATTGGTAGTCAGGAAGTGCCTAGCCTCGCTAGGAATCAAAAGTTAAGAAGTTAGATGGAGATCTAGCTACAAGAGCATCTCTGAAGTTAAAGGTTACTAAGATTGGAACTGCAATGGGGTTTTTTCCTTTGGTAACGCTGGCTCTTAGTGGACCAGAGGAGGCTCTTATACTGGTGTGGGGATGCTTGGAAGGAACATTTCAGTTTTATGTTCATGCCAGTCTTATTGTGGTCAGGAATATACTCAAGGTCATGCACAGGCACTCAGGTGACAAATGTTTTGCCCAGCGGCCTTAGCTTGGGAGGCATTCTGGAAGGTTACTCTGATTGCACCTTGGGTGGCATCAGAGGAAAGCAAGGTTTTAATGATGAGGAGCTGGACGTCAGTCAGTGATGCCATCAGGTCTACCCCTGGTGCATCCCCACCCCATCTTGGTGATAGAACCGGGAGGGACGAGTACTGCACCTGCGTCAGTAAGGGACAGACTAAGTCCGACCAGGAAAGAAAGGCTTTGGTGTAAAGCTGTCTACACACCCATCTAGGAGGCGGTCCTAAGATGGCAGAGGAATAGGACGGGGAGAGGAATTTCTCCCCCACAAATTCACCAAAAGAACATTTAGACGCCGAGCAAATTCCACAAAACAACTTCTGAATGCTGGCAGAGGACATCAAGCACCCAGAAAGGCAGCCCATAGTCTTTGAAAGGAGGTAGGACAAAATATAAAAGATAAAAAGAGAGGCAAAACATGTAGGGATGGAGATCTGTCCCGGGAAGGGAGTCTTAAAAAAGAGAGAAGTCTCCAAACACCAGGAAACACTCTCTCCGGTGGGTCTGTGGTGAACCTTGGAATCTCAGAGGGCAAAATAACCAGGAGGAAAAAATAAATAAATAATTAAATCCCGAGGTTTACATACCTAACAGCAACTCCCAGCAGAGCTGCAGCCCAGATACACGCATCCCCAACTAGCAAGCAGGGGCTGGGCAGGGAGGGGTGGGCTGCACTGCTTTGGGTAAGGACTGGGCCTGAATGCCCCCAGGTCAATCTGAGGAAACTAGATTGAGACAGCAACCTAGACTGTGGGATAGCTTTCCTGCGAGAAGCCTTAACCTAAGACACTGCCAGGCCCACTCACAGAACAAAGGACTAAGCAGAGCAAGCCAGCAGCAGACTGGCCCATCCCCCGCCAGAGACGGGCAGGCGAGGGCAGCCAGAGCCGGAAGGGCGCAATTGTGGCCCCAGAGAGGCATCTTATACCAAACTACAAGCAGACCTCGTTGCTAACCAGGACTTCTTGGGACTCTGGAGGGTCAACACCTGCCAAGAGGGTCGCAGCCAGAGATCAGCTCCCCAGGGGAGACACACGGCACACCTAGGAAGCTGCGCCCGTTGTACATCCAGAAAACCGAGCGGCTGGGATGGGGGAAGGGAAAAAGGCACAGCCCCGGACAGTGCTAGCCAAAAATCAGGTCACCGGAGCTGCTCGGACCTGGGAAGTGTACAAAACCCAGGCTCAGTCAAGTCTGCACCTTTGTGAAGTACCCAGGAACCTGAACTTGAGCAGCTTAAACCTGGGAAATACAGGCAACCCCAGGGGCTTGCTTCACACAGTTCCCGGCAGTGCAACCTAGAACCTGAGCAGTGTAGACTGGGAAAGCACACACGCCGTGAGTGGGGCAAATCCAGTGTGGCTGAATCACTGTGAGCACGTGCCAGTGAGATTTGTTTGCAGTGTTCCTCCTTCCCCACAGCACGACTGAACAAGTGAGACTAAAAAAAATAAAGTGACCACCACCGCCCCCCTTATGTCAGGGTGGAAATTAGACACTGAAGAGACCAGCAAACAGAAGAAGCTAAAAGAAACAGAGGGAACTGCTTTGAAAGTGACAGGTGCAATAGATTAAAACCCTGTAGTTAGCACCGACTACATAGGAAGGGGCCTACAGACCTTGAGAAGTACAAGCTGGACCAAGGAACTATCTGAAAATGAACTGACCCCACACTTTCCATAACAGCTCCAGAGAAAGTCCTAGATATATTTTTACTATTATCATTTTTTAAATTTTTAAAACTTTTATTATTATTATTTATTTATTTATTTTATTTTCTTATTTTCTTTTTTATTTTTAAGTCCCCTATTACTCCTTCAATTTTCATTTTTATAACCTATTGCTGCTAAGTCGCTTCAGTCGTGTCCGACTCTGTGCGACCCCACAGACGGCAGCCTACCAGGCTCCCCCGTCCCTGGGATTCTCCAGGCCAGAACACTGGAGTGGGTTGCCATTTCCTTCTCCAATGCATGAAAGTGAAAATTGAAAGTGAAGTCGCTCAGTCGTGTCCGACTCCTAGCGACCCCATGGACTGCAGCCTATCCAGCTCCTCCCTCCATGGGATTTTCCAGGCAAGAGTATCTGAGTTAGCTGACCCTTTTATGGGCTTACCTGGTGGCTCAGTTGTAAAGCATCTGCCTGCAATGCAGGAGTTGGGGGTTTGATCCCTGGGTCAGGAAGATCCTCTGGACAAGGAAATGGCAACCTACTCCAGTATTCTTGCCTGAAGACTCCCATGGACAGAGGAGCCTGGCAGGCTACTGTCCATGGGGTCTTGCAAAAAAAAAAAAAAGACCCTATTTTTAAGAAAACTTCATATATATATATATATATGTATATGTATATTATAATTTTTGTGACTCTGATGGGGTTTTTTTTTTTTTCTTTTCTTTCCTTTTTTTAATATTGTATTTTTGAGAATCTAACCTCTACTCTAGATTTTTAATCTTTGCTTTTTAGTATTTGTTATCAACTTTGTATCTTCAAGAACCCAATCTTCAGTATCCATTTTTACTTGGGAGCGAGATCACTGGCTTGATTGCTTTCTCCTGCTTTTAACTCTCCTTTTTCTCCACCAGGTAGCCTCCTTTTCCCCACTCCCCCCTTTCTTCTCAACCCAATTCTGTGAATCTCTTTGTGTGTTCCGGGCTGTGGAGAGCACATAGGGAAGTGATTACTGGCTAGCTTGCTCTCCTCCCTTTTGATTCCCCTCTTCTCCTTCTGGTCACCTCTATCTCCCTCCTCCACCTTCTCTTTTCCATGTAACTCTGTGAACCTCTCTGGGTGTCCCTCACTGTGGAGAATCTTTTCATCATTAACCTAGATATTTTATCATCGGTGCTGTATAGATGGAGAAGTCTTGAGGCTACTGTAAGAATAAGACTGAAAACCAGAGACAGACTTAAGTTCAAATCCTGAGAACACCAGAGAACTCCTGAATCCAGGAAGCATTAACCGATAGAAGCTCATCAAACGTCTCCATACTTACACTGAAACCAAGCACCATCCAAGGGCCAACAAGTTCCAAAGTAAGATATACTACACAAATTCTCCAGCAACACAGGATCATAGTCCTGAGCTTCAATATACAGGCTGCCCAAAGTCACACCAAACCCACTAATATCTCAAAACACATTACTGGACACTTCATTGCACTCCAGAGAGAAGAAATCCAGCTCCACCCACCAGAACACCAACACAAGCTTCCCCAACCAGGAAGCCTTGACAAGCCTCCCGTCTAACCCTACACACAGGGAGGAACCTCCACAATAAAGAGGAACCACAAACTGCCAGAAAACAGAAAGGCCACCCCAAACACAGCAATATAAACAAGATGAAAAGGCAGAGAAATACCCACCAGGTAAAGGAACAGGATAAATGCCCTCCAAATCAAACAAAAGAGGAAGAGACAGGGAATTTACCTGATAAAGAATTCCAAATAATGATAGTGAAAATTATCCAAAATCTGGAAAACAAATTGGAGTTACAGATAAATAACCTGGAGACAAGGATCGAGAAGATGCAAGAAAAGTTTAACAAGGACTTAGAAGAAATAAAAAAGAGTCAATATATAATGAACAATGCAATAAATGAGATCAAAAACACTCTGGAGAGAACCAACAGTAGAATAACTGAGGCAGAAGATAGGATAAGTGAGGTACAAGATAGAATGATAGAAATAAATGAAACAGAGAGGAAAAAAGAAAACAGAACTAAAAGAAATGAGGACAACCTCAGAGACCTCTGGGACAATGTCAAACGCACCAACATTCGAATCATAGGAGTCCCAGAAGAAGAAGACAAAAAGAAAGGCCATGAGAAAATATTTGAAGAGATAATAGTTGAAAACTTCCCTAAAGTGGGGAAGGAAATAATCACCCAAGTCCAAGAAACCCGGAGAGTCCCAAACAGGATAAACCCAAGGCAAAACACCCCAAGACACATAGTAATCAAATTAGCAAAGATCAAACGCAAAGAACAAATATTAAAAGCAGCAAAGGAAAAACAACAAATACCACACAATGATATTCCCATAAAGATAAGAGCTGATCTTGCAATAGAAAATCTTCAAGCCAGAAGAGAATGACAGGATATACTTAAAGTGATGACAGAAAATAATCTACAGCCCAGATTACTGTACCCAGCAAGGATCTCATTCAAATATGAAGGAGAAATCAAAAGCTTTACAGACAAGCAAAAGCTGAGAGAATTCAGCACCACCAAACCAGCTCTCCAACAAATGCTAAAGGATCTTCTCTAGACAGGAAACACAGAAAGTGTGTATAATCTTGAACCCAAAACAATGAAGTCAATGGCAATGGGATCATACTTATCGATAATTACCTTAAATGTAAATGGGTTGAGTGCCCCAACCAAAAGACAAAGACTGGCTGAATGGATACAAAAACAAGACCCTTATATATGCTGTCTACAAGAGACCTACCTCAAAACAAGGGACACATACAGACTGAAAGTGAAGGGCTGGAAAAAGATATTTCATGCAAACGGAGACCAAAAGAAAGCAGGAGTAGCAATACTCATTTCAGATAAGACAGACATTTAAATAAAGGCCGTGGAAAGAGACAAAGAAGGACACTACATAATGATCAAAGGATCAATCCAAGAAGAAGATATAACAATTATAAATATATATGCACCCTACATAGGAGCATTGCAATATGTAAGGCAAATGCTAACAAGTATGAAAGGAGAAATTTACAGTAACAGAATAATAGTGGGAGACTTTAAAACCCCACTCACATCTATGGATAGATCAACTAAACAGAAAATTAGCAAGGAAACAGAAACTTTAAATGATACAACGGATCAGTTAGACCTAATTGATATCTATAGGACATTTCACCACAAAACAATGAATTTCACCTTTTTCTCAAGTGCACGCGGAACCTTCTCCAGGATAGATCATATCCTGGCCCATAAAACTAGCCTTGGTAAAGTCAAAAAATTGAAATCATTTTAAGTATCTTTTCTGATCACAACGTGGTAAGATTAGATGTCAACTACAGGAAAAAAACTATTAAAAATAAAAATATATGAAGGCTAAACAACACGCTTTTGAATAACCAACAAATCACAGAAGAAATTAAAAGGAAATCAAAAGATGCATATAAACAAATGAAAATGAAAACACAACAACCCAAAACCTATGGGATTCGGTAAAATCAGGGCTAAGGGGAAGGTCCATAGCAATACAAGCTTATCTCAAGAAACAAGAGAAAAATCAAATAAATAACCTATCTTTACACCTAAAGCAACTAGAAAAAGAAGAATGAATAACTCCATGGTCTGTACAAGGAAAGAAATCATAAAAATTAGGGCAGAAATAAATGAAAAAGAAACAAAGGAGACTATAGCAAAAATCAACAAAACTAGAAGCTGGTTCTTTGAGAAGATAAATGAAATAGACAAACCATTAGCCAGACTCATCAAGAAAAAAAGGGAGAAGAATCACAACAGCAAAATTAGAAATTAAAATTGAGAAAACACAACAGACAACACAGAAATACAAAGGATCATAAGAGACTATTATCAGCAACCATATGCCAATAAAATGGACAACTTGGAAGAAATGGATGGATTCTTAGAAAAGTATGACCTTCCAAAACTATAGATTCAATGCAATCCCTATCAAGCTACCAATGGTAGTTTTCACTGAACTGGAACAAATAATTTCACAGTTTGTATGGAAATACAAAAAACCTCGAGTAGCCAAAGCAACCCTGAGAAAGAAGAATGGAGCTGGAGGAATCAACCTGCTTGATTTCAGACTCTACTACAAAGCCACAGTCATCAAGATAGTGTGGTACTGGCACAAAGACAGCAATATAGATCAATGGAACAAAATAGAAAGCCCAGAGATAAATCCACACACCTATGGACACCTTATCTTTGACAAAGGGAGCAAGAGTATACAATGGAGAAAAGATGATCTCTTTAACAAGTGGTGCTGGGAAAACTGGTCAACCACTTGTAGAAGAATGAAACTAGAACACTTTTTAACACCATACACAAAAATAAACTCAAAATGGATTAAAGATCTAGACATAAGACCAGAAAATATAAAACTCCCAGAGGAAAACGTAGGCAAAACACTCTCTGACATAAATCACAGCAGATCTTCTATGACCCACCTCCTAGAGTAACGGAAATAAAAACAAAAATAAACAAATGGGACCTACTCAAACTTAAAAGCTTTTGCACAATGAAGGAAACTATAAGCAAGGTGAAAAGAGAGCCTTTAGAATGGGAGAAAATATTAGCAAACGAAGAAACTGACAAAGAATTAATCTCAAAAATATGCAAGCAACCCATGCAGCTCAATTCCAGAAAAATAAACGACCCAATCAAAAAATGGGCCAAAGAACTAAACAGACATTTCTCCAAAGAAGACATACAGATGGCTAACAAACACATGAAAAGATGCTCAACATCACTCATTATCAGAGAAATGAAAATTAAAACCACAATGAGGTACCATCCCATGCTGGTGAGAATGGCTGCTACGCAAAAGTCTACAAGCAGTAAATGCTGGAGAAGCATTTCTCCACAGAAAAGGGAACCCTCTTACACCATTGGTGGGAATGCAAACTAGTACAGCCACTATGAAGAACAGTGTGGAGATTCCTTAAAAGACTGGAAATAGAAAGGCCATACAACACAGCAATCC
Source organism: Okapia johnstoni (assembly GCA_024291935.2). NCBI lineage: Eukaryota > Metazoa > Chordata > Mammalia > Artiodactyla > Giraffidae > Okapia > Okapia johnstoni. The sequence continues at coordinate 6,720,548 of CM044316.1, read as the reverse complement.
CAATGTTGGATATATACACCAAGGAAACCAGAATTGAAAGAGACACGTGTACCCCAATGTTCATCACAGCACTGTTTATAATAGCTAGGACATGGAAGCAACCTTGATGTCCATCAGCAGATGAATGGATAAGAAAGCTGTGGTACATATACACAATGTAATATTACTCAGCCATTTAAAGGAATGTATCTGAATCAGTTCTAATGAGGTGGATGAAACTGGAGCCTATTTTACAGAGTGAAGTAAGTCAGAAAGAAAAACACCAATACAGTATGTTAACACATATATACGGAATTTAGAAAGATGGTAACAATGATCCTATATGTGAGACAGCAAAAGAGACACAGATGTAAAGAACAGACTTTTGGACTCTGTGGAAGCAGTGAGGATGGGATGATTTGAGAGGATAGCATTGAAACATGTATATTACCATATGTGAAATAGATCGCCAGTCCAGGTTTGATGCATGAGATAGGGTGCTCAGGGCTGGTGCACTGGGATAACCCTGAGGGATGGGATGGGGAGGGTGGTGGTGGTGGGGGTTCAGAATGGGGGACACATGTACACCCATGACTGATTCATGTCAATGTATGGCAAAAACCCACTACAGTATTGTAAAGTAATTCAGTTCAGTTCAGCCACTCAGTCATGTCTGACTCTTTGTGATACCATGATCGGCAGCACGCCAGGCCTCCCTGTCCATCACCAACTGCGGGAGTCTACCCAAACCCATGTCCATTGAGTCGGTGATGCCATCCAACCATCTCATCCTCTGTCGTCCCCTTCTTCTACTACTCTCAATCTTTCCAAGCATCAGGGTCTTTTCAAATGAGTCAGCTCTTCCGGTGGCCAAAGTATTGGAGTTTCAGCTTCAAAATCAGTCCTTCCAATGAAAACCCAGGACTGATCTCCTTTTGGATGGACTGGTTGGATCTCCTTGCTGTCCAAGGGACTCTCAAGAGTCTTCTCCAACACCACAGGTCAAAAGCATCAATTCTTCAGTGCTCAGCTTTCTTTATAGTTCATCTCTCACATCCATACATGACTACTGGAAAAACCGTAGCCTTGACTAGATGGACCTTTGTTGACAAAGTAAAGTCTCTGTCTTTTTAATATGCTGTCTAGGTTAGTCATAACTTTCCTTCCAAGGAGTAAGCGTCTTTTAATTTCATGTTGCAATCACCATATGCAGTGATTTTGGAGCCCCCCAAAATAAAGTCAGCCTCTGTTTCCACTGTTTCCCATCTATTTGCCATGAAGTGATGGGACCAATGCCATGATTTTAGTTTTCTGAATGTTGAGTTTTAAGCCAGCTTTTTCACTCTCCTCTTTCACTTTCATCAACAGGCTCTTTAGTTCTTCTTCGCTTTCTGCCATAAGGGAGGTGTCATCTGCATATCTGAGGTTATTGATATTTCTCCTGGCAATCTTGATTCCAGCTTGTGCTTCATCCAGCCAAGCATTTCTCATGATGTACTCTGCATATAAGTTAAATAAGCAGGATGACAATATACAGCCTTGAACTACTCCTTTTCCTATTTAGAACCAGTCTGTTGTTCCATGTCCAGTTCTAACTGTTGCTTCCTGACCTGCATACAGGTTTCTCTAGAGGCAGGTCAGGTGGTCTGGTATTCCCATCTCTTGAAGAATTTTCTACAATTTATTGTGATCCACGCAGTCAGAGGCTTTGGCATAGTCAATAAAGCAGAAATAGATGTTTTTCTGGAACTCTCTTGTTTTTCGATGATCCAGCGAATGCTGGCAATTTGATCTCTGGTTCCTCTGCCAATGCCTCCAATTAAAATAAATAAATTAATTAGAAAAAAAGGGAAGACCTTAAAGACCTCCTAGTAATAAAACCTGAAAAAGATGTTCTATTCATTATTAGGGATTGGAATGCAAAGTAGAAAGTCAAGATATACCTGAAGTAACAGGCAAGTTTGGCTTTGGAGAACAAAATGAAGCAGGGCAAAGGTTTACTGAATTCTACTAGGAAAATGCACTAGTCATAGCAAATACCCCTTTTCAACAACCCAAGAGATGATTTTACACATGGACATCACCAAAATTGTCAATATTGAAATTAAATTGACTGCTTTCTTTGTAGCTGAAAATGGAGAAGCCATTTACAGTCAGTGAAAGCAAGACCTAGAGCTGACTGTGGCTAAGATCATCAGCTTGTCATAGCAAAATTCAGGTTTAAACTAAAGAAAATTTGGAAAAACACTAGGCCAGCCAAGTATGACTCAAATTAAATTCTGTATGAATTCGTGGTAGAAGTAGTGAATAGATTCAATGGACTAGATCTAGTTAACAGTGTGCCTGAAGAATGATGGACAGAGGTTCGTAATATTTTAGAAGAGGTGGCAAACATAACCATCTCAAAGAAATAGAAAAGCAAGAAGTTAAAGTGGTTATCTGAGGAGGCTTTATAAATAGCAGAACAACGAAGAGAAGTGAAAAGCAAGGGATGGAAAGGTATGCCCAATAAAACGCAAAGTTTCAAAGAATAGCTAGGAGAGACAAGAAGGTCTTCTTTAATGCTGCTGCTGCTGCTGCTAAGTCGCTTCAGTCGTGTCCAACTCTGTGTGACCCCACAGACGACAGCCCACCAGGCTCTGCCGTCCCTGGGATTCTCCAGGCAAGAATACTGGAGAGGGTTGCCATTTCCTTCTCCAGTGCATGAAAGGGAAAAGTGAAAGTGAAGTCGCTCAGTCGTGTCCGACTCTTAGCGACCCCATGGACTGCAGCCTACCAGGTTCCTCCGTCCATGGGATTTTCCAGGCAAGAGTACTGGAGTGGGGTGCCATTGCCTTCTCCGCTTCTTCAATGAACAATGCTTAATAATAGAAGAAAACAGCAAAAGGGGAAAGACTAGAGATCTCTTCAGGGAAACTGGAAAATCAAGAGAGCATTCCACCCAAAGATAGGCACAATAAAAGATAAAAATGGTAGAGACTTAGTAGACACTGAATAGATCAAGTAGAGATAGAAAGAATACATGGAAGAACTGTATAAAAAAGATCTTAATCATCTGGATTACTACGATGGTGTGGTTAGTCACGCAGAGCCAGACATTCTGGCTCCGTGAAGTCAAGTGGGCCTTAAGAAGCACTGCTGTTAATAAAGCTAATGGATGTGATGAAATTACTGCATAACTATTCAAATCCCTAAAGAATGGTGCCATCAATGTTTTTCATTCAATATGTCAGCAAAGCTGGAAGACCCAACAGTGGCCACAAGTAGTATCAAAGAATATGCTAACCATCGGACAATTGCACTCATCTCCCCTGCTAGTAAGGTCATGCTTAAAATCTTGCATGCTACTCTTCAGCATTATGCAAATCAAGAACTACCAGATGTCCAAGTTGGGTTTAGAAAAGGAAGAGGAACTAGAGATCAAATTGCCAACATCCACTACAGAAAGCAAGGGAATTCAGAAAAACATCTATCTGTTTCATCGACTTTGCTAAGCCTTTGACTATGTGGATCATGACAAACTGTGGAAAGCTCTTAGAGAGATGGGAATACCAGACCACCTTACCTGTCTCCTGAGAAACCTGTATGCAGGTCAAGAAGCAACAGTTCGAACCCTGTATGGAACAAGTGATTGGTTCAAGATTGAGAAAGGAGTACAACAGGGCTGTCTGCTGTCACCCTGTTTGTTTAACCTATATGCTGAGCATATCATGAGAAATCCTGGGCTAGATGAGTTACAAGCTGGAATCAAGATAGGCAGGAGAAACATCAACAACCTCAGATATGTGGATGATACCACTCTAATGACAAAATTCAAGAGGAATTAAAGAGCCTCTTGATGAAGGTGAACGAGGAGAGTGAAAGAGCAGGCTTAGAATTGATGCCTTCAAACTGTGCTGCTGGAGAAGACTGCTGAAAGTCCCTTGGATAGCAAGGAGATCAAACCAGTCAATCCTAAAGGAAATCAACACTGAATAATCACTGGGAGGACTGATGCTGAAATTGAAGCTCCAGTATTTTGCGAACTGATGTGAACAGATGATTCATTAGAAAACTTCCTGAGGCTGGGAAAGATTGAGGGCAGAAGGAGAAGAGGACATCAGAGGCTGAGATGACTGGAAGGCATCACTGATGCAATGAACATGAACTTGGGCAAACTTCGGGAGATGGTGAGGGGCAGGGAGGCCTGGCGTGCTGCAGTCCATGGGGTCGCAAAGAGTTAGACACTACTGAGTGACTGAACAACAAATTTCACTTTTTATGATGCATGATAGTTGAAAATAGCATTTGAAAACATTTTCCAATTGTTTATTGCTAGGGTATAGCAGGGTTGGCATACCTTTTCTGTAAAGACTCATGTAGTAAATATTTCAGCCTTTAACATAGTACATATTTAAAAATTTCTCCTCTTCCCCCCACTCCTTTACAATCCTTTTAAAATATAAAACAATTTTTTTGCTTATTTATCTTAGAAAGATAGGCCATAGGACAGATTTGGTCCATAGACTATGGTTTGCTAACATGTAGGAAAGAGTGAAAGTGAAAGTCGCTCAGTCATGTCCAACTCTTTGCGACCCCATGGACTGCACAGTCCATGGAATTCTCCAGGCCAGAATACTGGAGTGGGTAGGCTTTCCCTTCTCCAGGGGATCTTTCAAACCCAGGGATTAAACCCAGGTCTCCCGCATTATAGGAGGATTCTTTACCAGCTGAGCCACAAGAGAAGCCCAAGAATATTGGAGTGGGTAGCCTATCCCTTCTTCAGCGAATCTTCCCGACCCAGGAATAGAACTGGGGTCTCCTGCATTGCAGGCAGATTCTTTACCAACGGAGCTACCAGGGAAGCCCCAAGAAATAGACTTAATTTTTTTTTGGTACATTGACCATGAATCATTCCATGGATATTCCAGGTATACTGACAATGGATCATTCCTGTTGGAATACAAATAATGTTGCTATTACTTCAACTTTAAAGAAAAAACCCTTTCCTTGATGTAGTTTTTCCACCAGTTAATGCATTATTTCTTTCCCCCACCATGGAGCTAACCCCTTCAAAGAGTTATCTATACATGAGGGGTCAAATGTTTCCTTCCCACTTCAAAGCTTTCTCTTTTCACTAAGGGCTGTGATATGAATGAATGAGAGGAGGAGGAGAGAGGCCTGGGGGCCATAGAGTTGCAGATGGTGCTGCACCTGTGAGTTTAATTGTTGGTACATGCCCAGCCCTGGTCTAGCCACTTGCTGCTGTAGAGGCGGGGGAAGTATCCTTTCCTCTTCTGAGTGTGTTGGAGGTTCCCTCTGCTGAAGGACATGGAAATAACAAGTTCTAAGACATCTGGTCTCCATTCATTGAATGTGTGTGAGTGGCTCTGTGTGACTGTGTGTGTGATTGTGAGTAAGTGTATGTGTGGCTCTGTGCATATATGTGTTATGATATGTGTATATGAGTGTATGAATATAATTGCATGGGTAGATGCATATGTGTATGTGTACATATGAACATGTGTGTTGTTGTACACAGGTTTTTGGTGTGCCTAAGAGTGTGCATGCAATTGTAAGGGCATGTGGGTGTATGTAGTTCTGGTTTTGTGTGTCTTTGTGCCCAATGTGTATGCATATGTGATTGTGTATACAATTGTGTTGCAAGGGTGGGTGCACATGTGTGTATGTGTGTAAAGGTGTGAATGTATGTGTCTTGAAGTAACTGAACTATGTGTAACTATGTGTGTACCAACCAGGCTGTATTTCTGACAACAACTGCTGCGGGTGGCCTCTTCCTCTGTCCCCAGACCTCAGCCGTGCAGTGTAGGCAGGATATCTGGAAAAATAATGCTTTTGAAGGAAGGAGCCCTGTCTAAGAACTGATGGGTGCGTGTTCTCTGCTGTCCCCCAAAGGAACTGAGCCCCATGTGCCCAGAGTGTGAGCTGCTGCTTCTTATTATTTTTTTAATGGGAAGATTTTTTTAAATGTGTTTATTTTAATTGGAGGCTAATTACTTTACAATATGTAGTGGTTTTTGCCATACATTGACATGAATCAGTCATGGGTGTACATGAGTTCCCCATCCTGAACCCCCCTCCCCCCTCCCGCCCCATCCCATCCCTCAGGGTCATGCCAGTTCACCAGCCCTGAGCACCCTGTCTCATGCATAGAACCTGGACTGGTGATCTGTTTCACACACATGATAACATACATGCCTCAATGCCACTCTCTCAAACCATCCCACCCTCGCCTTCTCTCACAGAGTCCAAAAGACTGTTCTATACATCTGTGTCTCTTTTGCTGTCTCGCATATAGGGTCATCGTTACCATCTTTCTAAATTTCATATATATGTGTTACTATACTGTGTTGGTGTTTTTCTTTCTGACTTACTCCACTCTGTATAATAGGCTCCAGTTTCATCCTCTTCATTAGAACTGATTCAAATCTATTCTTTTTAATGGCCGAGTAATATTCCATTGTGTATATGTACCATAGCTTTCTTATCCATTTGCCTGCCGATGGACATCTAGGTTGCTTCCAGGTCCTGGCTATTATAAACAGCGCTGCAATGAACGAACATTGGAGTACACGTGTCTCTTTCAGTTCTGGTTTCCTCGGTGTGTATGCCCAGCAGTGGGATTGCTGGGTCATATGGCAGTTCTATTTTCAGGTTTTAAAGGAATCTCCAGAGTGTGAGCTTCTTGATGAAGCAGGCTTTTCCTTCTGCCTTCCCTTCCCAGTCTCACTTCCACAGTGCCTTACTGGCCTTTCCTGGCATCACTTTTCAAAGAAACAACTCACATTAACCCTTGCCTAGGGTCATTAGCAAATAAAGTAGTTGCATTTCAATCCTTGAATCAAGGTCTGCTTTCAAAGAATGCAAGAAACATTCAGACTGAGAAACACACAGACTTACTTCTCCAATTGCCAAGGGCCTGTTGAAAAGTGAAAGTGTTAGTCACTCAGTCATGTCTGACTCTTTGTAACTCCATAGACTGTAGCCCACCAGTCTCCTCTGTCCATGGAATTCCCCAAGCAAGAATACAGGAATGGTTAACTATTCCCTTCTCCAGGGAATCTTACTGACCCAAGGATTAAACCTGGGTATCCTGCATTGCAGGCAGATTATTTACCTTCTGAGTCACCAAGGAAGCCCCAAGGGCTTGTTATTATTCCTTTTTTACTGAGGAGAAGTGTGAAGTTCAGAAAAGGCATATCAGTTGCCCAAGGTCATGTAGCTGGAAAATGGCAAACCCAGCTTTTATCTAGATCCCTCTGACCCCAACCCCAGTGCTTGCTCTTCTTCTAGGAGCTTCTACCCTGCCAAAGTCAGAGGGAATGAACAGGGGATGTTCATAGTCTGCAAAATAACTGATGTCTGTACAAGGGGGACCTATGGCTCATGGCTGGTGCCAAAATCCTCATTCTCTTGTGAAATCAGGAAACAATGGCAGTTATTCAAGCTTGGTGCTGACTGTGAGTCTGGGAGTATTGTTAAAAGCACTTAACCCTTTTAAATTCATTTGATTTTCACAACTAACTTGAAAATATCCTCAATTTTCAGGCAAGAAAATTTAGGCACAGAATGGTAAAGAGAGCTACCCAGATTAACTTAGCTGGTTCTGATTTGAATCTTGGCACTTGGAGTCCTTTTTCTGAACCGGGTTACTTTCTGGCTTTTCACAGTTTGTACATATTAAGTCCTGCTGCATGCCAGGCATGGCACTAAACATTTACTCAGTATGGTACTATGCATGACATTAAGCTTTTTCCTTTTAAAAATGAAGTTTTTGTAATTACATGGATTGGTAATTGTGGTGAAAAATGCTTTGCAGGTTTCATCTAAGGAAAAGAAACAATTGGTTAAATGCAGACATTTAACAGAACCAAGGAGATCAAACCAGCCAATCCTAAAGGAAATCAGTCCTGAATATTCACTGAAAGGACTGACGCTGAAGCTGAAGCTCCAATACTTTGGCCACCTGATGCAAAGAGCCAACTCATTAGAAAAGACCCTGATGCTGGGAAGGATTGAGGGCAGGAGGAGAAGGGAACGACAGAGGGTGAGAGGGTTGGATGGTATCACGGACTCAATGGACATAGATTTGAGCAAGATCTGGGAGATAGTGAAGGTAAGGGAAGTCTGGTGTGCTGCAGTTCTTGGGGTCACGGAGAGTCAGACACCACTTAGTGACTGAACAACAACAACCGAAATATTGTTCCTTCTACTTCACCCTCCCATTCCAGGATGTGGGTATATTTCTTTCTTTCTTTCTTTCTTTTTTTTTTTTTTTGTGCCTACGGAAACAGGGACACTCACATAACTGGTTTGCTGAGATGTCTGAGGTGTCCCATCCTTTTAGGGAATGCAGTAGTTGGGTCCTTCCAGGAACCTCAGATGGACTAAATCAGAGTGGGTTTAAGTAGGGGCCATTTACAATGTACAAGCTGTGTAAACAAGAATTGTTGCTCACCGTCTGGTTCCACAAGGTAAAATCATTAGCCACTGCAGTTGCCAACTCAGGACAGAGAAGAGGGTGAGGCACTGTGTACATGGAAAAAGAGGCAAAATTGCCTTTAGATAGTTTCAGGTAAAATTTGTATGAACCTGAATTTTTGTATCTTGCTGTACTTAGAACAGTACTAAAATTATTAAATAAGAAACTTGTTCCTCATGACCTTCTCCCATGATGCATATTGGATTGCATATTTCCTTAGCCAAAGTCAAATATATGCTTACCTCCCTCCTTAGCTCCTTGGAGCAGTTCCTCAGAGCTATGTGAGAAACTGTATCCTGGGCTATAGTCCTCAGTAGGGTCTCCGAATCAAACTGAAACTCACTGCTCTTACACCGTATATTTTTTATTTCAGTTGACAACAGGACCAAGGGGAACCATCAGGTGTAGTACTCTGGGAGCTAGCATCAGCTGAGAGCTGACACCACCCACAGGCCAGGGCGTAGCTGATACTGAAACCCAGAGAGATGAGCTGAAGCTGTAAGCAGCAGTGGCCATTGGCGAGGACAGATGTCAATCCTCTAACCTCTCTGATTGCCTGCAGGGCCTTCCACTAACCAAATGTCATCTCCTTTCTCTACCCAGAAAGACTGCAAGTAGGTGGCTAAAAACTCCTGTTGTAACAGAGAAGAACAAACGTGACTCCACATTGGATCTATTCCTTTGACTCTAACATTTGTGCTAGGTTGTTGTGCTTAGTCATGCTGGCTCTGCATCTTTGTCAAATATGTTGGAACAGCATGGCAGAGGGGGAAGACTTAGGCTTGGTGGTTTGAAACATCTGAGTGCCTTTCAGATGGGCAGCTTAGGCTAGAGGCTTGTTCTCTTACAACCTCAGCTTGCTCTTCTCTTAAATAGGTATCTTCCTTTCTGCCATCATGTGGGTCCCTCTGCATGATCCCAGGGTGTTGTCCCAGAGCCCTGAGGGGAAGGTGATGCATTAACTTGCTGGCAGAACATCCTGCACACAGCGGGATTACTTTATGTAGAGCGCCTGACTCACAGGAGGTGTGTTTTATGTAAGACACCTGATGCACACTAGGCATATATACACAGAGCACTCAGCATACAGAGGCAGTGCTTTACATAGAGTGCCCAACACATAGTATGTGTTCTTTGCACAAAGTACTGCACGCATAGTAGGTGTGCCTTATGTACAACACCTGGCATACAGTAGGCAGGATCTGTGCAGAGTCCTTGGCACACAGTAAATGTACTTTCTGCAGCCTACCTTGAACATAGCAGGCATGCTTTATGCAGAGTTTCTGACACACTATAGGCTGCTTCTTAATGTACCAGCACATAGAAGGCACTTTTCAAATATAGCTTTGTCTTCACCGAGTAGGCTTGCTCTAGGTCACTACTGGCACACACTAACACAAGCACTAGTAGCCATCACTTTGCTTTCATTCCATCTTTTTTGAGGACTCCAGATTCTTCCCATTTTCCTGTGAGATCCTCTTTGGTTCCCCATCTCAGGGTCTCATTCAACATCCCACTGAGGATGGTCCGCACAGCCCACAGTCAGAGGGAGGGCAGGGCAGAACTCCAGTCCCAGTTCTGTCCTCCCACCCACTGTGTGGACCCCGTCCTCTCTCAGCCCACCCCAGCCTGGCCCCTCACGCCTCAAGGTGCCCTCTTCTGATTGGCTCCTTTACCCCTAGACTCAGTTCAGCTCAGTCGTCAGTTGTGTCCAACTCTTTGTGACCCTGTGGACTGCAGCATGCCAGGCCTTCCTGTTCATCACCAGCTCCCGGACTCAGATAAAGGTAATTTCCAGTCAGACTGGTTTCTCTGTTCCTGTTTCAAGTCATGTCTCATCACAGGTCCTGGGCTGTGCAGAGGTGGGGGTTGAACTCCTGCCAAGCTGTGTGCCCTGGAGGCCAGGGGCTTCAGGGCTCTGAGCTTCTGGGGTCTCTGCTGAGAAATGGTCCATGATGTCTTCCTGGTCCACCTGGGGAAGGGAGCCCTGGAGATAATTGGAACAAGGCTGATCCCCCGTCTGTCCTGAGGATCCAGTGTCTGTTATAATGAAGTGGTTCCCAGGCCTCACTTCATGTTTGGGCAGCGTCCAGGTGGGGATGGAGTAAGCATGCTGGGAGAATGGGCTGGCTTAGTCTGGAGCCTGGCAGTATTTTTAGGGGATGGGCTGGGTAAAGCCTTAGCACTAGAAGGGGAGAGGAAGTTGTGTGAGACAAGCCGCTCTAGAAAGAAGGTGCCAGGCTGAGGGTCAAGGGGCTCGGAGTTTTGACTTGGTGTGGGGAAGGCCACTGCCACAGCAGGGTGGCTCTAGGGAATGAGCTGGCTTGGGAGATGAGTGGATACCAATGGGTAACTAACACACACACACACACACACACACACACACACACACACACTGTCTGTGTGTGTCTTTCTGTCTCTTTGTCTCTATCTTTCCCTCTTCCTTTGAATTTCTCTGGTCTCTGTCCCCTCTCCCAGCCCCTGTCTGCCTGTCTCTGAGCCTTTCTCACACCGTCTCCAGCATTCACTCTGCCCCTCACTCCCTTGCTCCTCTCCCTCTATCCGTCTCTGCCTCACAGCTCAGCATCACTGCCTCTTCCTTCATCCTCAGGACTCACCCTCCACCTCTTCTGACCACAGGATGCTGGAACTGAGCCTGTCCTGGCTGGGACTCGAGCCGGTGGTAGCCTCCCTGTGGCTGCTGCTGCTGCTGGTCGGGGCCTCCTGGCTCCTGGTCTGCGTCCTGGCCCGGACCTACACCTTCTACAACAACTGTCGCCGCCTCCAGTGTTTTCCGCAGCCCCCAAAACTGAACTGGTTCTTTGCTCACCTCTACCTGGTGAGTTTCCTGGGAGATCAGGAATGGGGCTCAGGCTTTGGGCTGGGGTCTGGGATGGCAGAGAAGCCAGGGAGGCCTGGGAGCCCCTCTTCCCTCACTCACTCATTCCTCTGTTCTGCCGTCGAGACCTCCCCCACATCTTGTCTTTCCAGCCCTAGCCTGCTTTGGGGTCCATTTTCTGCCTGCCTTGCACACAGTAGTGCATCTCTGAGGTCGGGCTGCACAGAGCCTGGTCCCTTGGTGTTTCCAGTCTCCATGGTGGCCTTGAGGTCCTCTCAAGGGTGCTGTCCAGTGTCCGATCTGCATGTGGTCCTTTTCCTTCTGACTTTTCATTCTGGGCTACAGCTTCCCCACAGGAATTATCTATCACTTCCCCATCCCCACACCTCCTCTTTCCAGGATCCCTCCTTTTATCTAATTCCCATCCCTCTACCAAGATGTCCCAAAGTGCTCATAGCCCAATCTGGATAAAGTTGGCCAATCACCACCCCTTCTAAGAAGCCTTCATAGACCTCTCTCTCCTCCACGCCTGCCCACCTTGTGCCTCAGACCTTGACTCTGGCTTGGCCCTGCTCATGATTAATTAAACAGCTCAGCTGTGGAATTGCTTAATAAGCACCTCCCAGTTTGATGATGGTTCTGGAAAGCAGACTGCAGTCCATGGCTGGCTAATATTACGATGCAAAATAAAGGTGTGATGACCTAAGTGATGAGCATGCCATCACTTCCCTCTGTCAGAGTCAAAGGAATGGGTATCCTGCTCCTCCCATCTAACAGCACAGCTGAGAAAGGTGCCCATCTTTTTTTTCCTGTCTTGGAAAAGAGCTACCACTTGGTGAAGGATTTACTGAAATTATACTGTTTATTGCGGCAAAGTTCAGAAGGCAGGGGCATTCAGTTCAGTCGCTCAGTTGTGTCCAACTCTTTGCGACCCCATGAATCGCAGCACGCCAGGCCTCCCTGTCCATCACCAACTCCTGGAGTTTATCCAAACTCATGTCCATCGAATTGGTGATGCCATCCAGCCATCTCACCCTCTGTCGTCTCCTTGTCCTCCTGCCCCCAATCCTTCCCAGCATCAGGGTCTTTTCCAATGAGTCAACTCTTTGCATGAGGTGGCCAAAGTATTGGAGTTTCAGGTTCACCATCAGTTCTTCCAATGAACACCCAGGACTGATCTCCTTTAGGATGGACTGGTTGGATCTCCTTGCAGTCCAAGGGACTCTCAAGAGTCTTCTCCAACACCACAGTTAAAAAGCATCAATTCTTCGGTGCTCAGCTTTCTTCACAGTCCAACTCTCACATCCATACATGACTACGGGAAAAACCATGTTGGCAAAGTAATGTCTCTGCTTTTTAATATGCTATCTAGGTTGGCCATAACTTTCCTTCCAAGGAGTGAGCGTCTTTTAATTTCACGGCTGCAATCACCATCTGCAGTGATTTTGGAGCCCAAAGAAACAAAGTCATCCACTGTTTCCCTATCTATTTCCCATGAAGTGATGGGACCAGATGCCATGATCTTAGTTTTCTGAATGTTGAGCTTCAAGCCAACTTTTTCACTCTCCTCTCTCACTTTCATCAAGAGGCTTTTTAGTTCCTCTTCACTTTCTGCCAGGGCATTACAAATCTCCATGGGAAGATTTCCTGAGATTCTGGGTCTTGAAAGCATCTCAGCGAGTCTTCCCAGGTGGCTCTAGTGGTCAAGAACCTGCCTGCCAATGCAGGTTAGACGGAAGACAGGCGGGTTTGATCCCTGAGCTGGGAAGATGCCCTGGAGGAGGGCGCAGCAACCCACTCCAGTATTCTTGCCTGGAGAATCCCATAGACAGAGGAGCCTGATGGACTGCAGTCCATGGGGTTGCCAAGTCGGACATGACTGAAGCGACTTAGCACACAAGGCACAGTGAGTAATGGAGACAGCAGGAATGTTACAAAGTTACTGCATTTCTGCCCTCCCCTCTAAGGGCTTGGCCTCGGAGTCTGGTCTTGGTCACTTTTCCTTCCTGTGGTCCCTTTTGCAGTGTGACCTCAGCTGAGTCACTCTCCCTCTCTGGACCAATCTCACCAAGTGCTTTGAATCCTCAGTTTGGTACTTGAGGAGAAGGGAGCAGGTCATAAAGGTGAGCATGACTTACATTCACCTGCCAAGAGTCCCTGGGGATATTTGTCAGGTTTGAACGAGGCATCCTGAGGGAGAGGATGCTTTACCAGGGGGCAACCCACCCTTCTTTCCCTTTGGATGCATAAGGTGTCAGCTTCTTCAATTATAAATGGCATAATTGAAAGTCATGTCCATAGGTTGCAGAGAAATAGGCAGAACGTACTCTGCATGGAGCCAGTTTGGGGAGGGGGTTTCATAGGTCAGAGCTGCTGTCATGAGTGAGGGGCAGAATTCATGTCTGTCCTTTGGGATCGGCAGGGGATGGAAGGCCCCAGATCTGCAGATGATTTACTGCAAGGAACTGCAGGCTGTATGGACCAGCCATCTGTGAATACTGGAGATGTCTTTACATCTTTCAGGTCTCCCGACAAGAGAGAGCTTGTGGTGGTGGGTGTCATGACACATTTGAGGGATTCTAGCCCCTCCTTGCCAACTTTTTATGTGGCCCCTATAGGACCCTGGCCCCCCTTCCTCTCTTCTCTCAGTCACTTCCTCTTTGCTTCATGCATTTATCAAGTTCCATCGCACTGACTCCTGTTTCTTCCCATGGTCAATTGGACCCCAGCCTTGTACCCTGCTGAAGTTCGTCCCCAATCTCAAGGTATCAGGTCTGGACAGAGAGATCCTTGACCTGGTGTGGTTGTCCAGGAGCTGGCCAGCAGGAGATGGGCTGTGGCAATCCAGAGAAGAAACAAGATTCTCTGCTGGGGTGTGCTGGAAGGCTTCCTGGAGGAGGAGGTGCTGGAACTAGGTCTGGAACAATGAGAAGAAAATATTTCAAAGCAGAGGGGGTAGAGTGATGCATTGGGCATCCATAGTATCCCAGGCCCCCTGCCAGGCTGGCCCTCAGTCTCACTCATCTGCAGACCCAGAGCAATGAAGGCTTCTGGCTGGTGCAGGATTGGGGGCTGCTCTTCCTGTGACATCCACTTCTCTGGTGGGTCCATTTCATTTATCCTATCCTGTGTCTCAGCCACATTAGTTCAGTGCTCTCCTTCTCCAGTCCCCAGGAATCTCCCTGAAGAGACTCCACCCCACCCTGTCTCCCTTCCCTTGCCCTCTGCCCCTCCCATCTGAGACAGACCAGGGGAATGGGCAGCTTCTGAAAGAGACCTAGGTTCAAACACCAGAATGCTGAATGACTCTGGGAAGTGTCCTGGCTCTCTATGGCTGCTGAAGTCTCTTTCAGCTGTTAGTGGTGGAAATGCCATCCTGTATGGTCTAAGCAAAGAAAGGAAATCAACTGACTGTAAACTCCAAGAAGGGCTGTCTTCAGGCCCAGCTGGATCCAGGTCTTAAGCAATGTTATCAGAAATCTGTTTTCATCATTTAGTGTTAATCTGTGATGGCTTTACCCTTCTCCTGTTAAAACTGAATCTCAGAAGCTCAGTCTCCATTGGAAAGGGAGTTCTTTTACAACAGTTTTAGGAAAAGTGGAGGATTCCTTTTAATTTGTCTGATTTGGGTCATAGGATCAATTCCTGCAAACCTAAGATTCTGAGCATCCAGTCTTGGCACTGTAGGGTCCACTGAACTATTGTTTTGGGGCTCAGAGCAGTTGGATAATTAAGAATTCAGGCCATGACTAAAGAGTCTTGGGCTGGTGTCTCAGGTTTACTGTCTGGGAGAACTGCACAAGGGACTCCATCATTGAAAGCCTCAGTTTCCTTATCTGCAATATGGGGATGAAAGAGAAGTCAGGTGAACATAATGTTTGGGATCCAAACAGGGAAAGACATTTTCTATCCCTGTACCAGAGGGACCACAAAAGTTATGTATGGCCAATGTGGGGAGGGAGCCCAGGAGAAAGCTCAGGACAGATGAGAAGCTGCCGGAGGTGACTCATGGACTCAGGTGTGGATCTCTGCCCTGCAAATCCTTGCCTCTGGCAGCCTAGAAGAGTGTGGATTGGGTCCTTTCTGTTCCTCTCCAGATTCAGAGCTGGGAGGAAGGTCTCCTGTACACACAGGGCCTGGCCAGCACCTATGGGGATGTGTGCTGCTCGTGGGGGGGCCCTGGCAAGTGGTCATCTGCATCTTGCATCCCACCGCTCCAGGTAGACATGGCTTGCCTGCTGCCACGTACTCTATGTTGGGTGCAGACATAGAGGGCTGTGGTAGAGATGCCTCTGCCTCTTTCTAACCTGGACTCTCACCTGCCTATTTCCAGTCATGTCTACTCATGCCTAGGGCATATCTGTGTGCTGTCAGCTTTATGTTTCTATCTGGTTTCTGACTACAGCTGGTACATGTTTTACCTGGTGACACCTGGTATATGATTAAACATGGGCTCAAATAGACATGGTCTCAGTCACATCTGGAGTTGCTTCAGCTATGGCCAAGGATATCTGAGGCATTTTGGGGTCTGTCTTTTTCTTGCCTGAGATGTCTGGTTCTCCTGCTTGTCACATCTTGGTCATGTTTCAGGTTTGTTTGAGGTCTGGGACTCAAGGTCACTTTCAGACATGCTAGTGACCTTATGTGATCTTGTGTGATGCCCATCTTAGGGTATGTCTGAGTCATGTCTGGGGCCCAACTGGGGACACACCTGGTTCAGGTCTGTGACATTAGTGTATGTAAGCCCTGTGTGGGACTCATGTGGGGCAAATTCAGGCCAAGTTAGGTTGTCTTCAGGTCCGTACCAGAGCATGTTGTATCATATCAGGCTGTGTCATGCATGTTGGGGTCATGTCAGGACATGTTAACACCTGGGGCCTTGTCACATATCTCAGGAGAGGTCAGAGTACTGGGGCAGATGTGGTATTCTAGGTCCCCATAAAGATATTTTGTAGAGTGCTGGGCTTTGCCTGTGTCTTCATAACATGTTGGACCATGTAGGAGCCATGTCAGGGAATGTTGGGGCATGTTGTATCTTGTTAGAGTGTTTCTGAGCACCTAAGAGTTGTGTCTATGGGCTCTCTTCTGTTCTGCAGCCTGGTCTGGTCTCCCCCTCCCGCCACCTCTCCACCTGGCTTCTGGCTTCCTATGCTCTTGGCCCCCTTCCTGCTATGCAGGGCTTGGAGGGGGAACACAGATTCTTGGCTGGGATCCTCTATTCCACACAAAATTTCCTCCTTTCCCCATCTCCCTGGCCCCTGATGATCCTCCTTCATGTCAGCTGCTGTCGCACCCAAAAGCATGGAGTTATACAACTTTCTGAAGCCCTGGCTGGGTGAGTAACTGGGAGTGAAGGGAACTGGGGACATCCCTGGGGACCAAGGGAAAGGTCTTCCTTTGCCCACTCCCCGTGGCTGTCTCTGCTAGGGGATGGGCTCCTGCTGAGTGCTGGTGATAAGTGGAGCAGGCACCGTCGTATGCTGACACCCGCCTTCCACTTCAACATCCTGAAGCCCTATATGAAGATTTTCACCAAGAGCGCAGACATCATGCACGTGAGTCTCTTGAACCCAGGGTCCCAGCTGGAGTCTTGGGGATAACGGGGGCTCAGAGACGTCTTGTCTGGAACCTGGCTCTTGTGGGTGATTTTAAGGCCACGGGCTCTTCCTTTCTGAACCGTGGTTTCCACAGTTGAAAAATAAGGATTATGTGATCCCTGCTTTGTAGGGTGGCCAAGATGATCTAATGGAATCATGTCTCTGGCACATAAGAGATGCTCAGAAGGTGTTAGTTTCTACATTTCCGTCAAAGAGGCCTTGGAATCTTGAGACGTGTTTGGTAAAAATGATGAATATTTTGTAGTAGTTATTCTAGAGTAACAAGTCACTTAAAAACAGTAAGTGCTTAGTATTGAGAAGTCTGTGAGTCAGTTGGCTGGTTCTTCTGGATGTAGATTGGGCCACTGGTATATCTGTGATCAGATATGAAGTTTTGCTGATCTAGGGTCATTCTCACATATTTGGCTCTTGGCTGGCTGCAGGCTGATCTCAGATGGCCTTACTTCGGGCAAAGGACTTCCTTTCATGTGATTCTCTCCCTTTAGAATGCATTTCAGGTTTGTTCACATGGCAGAAGCAGGGTTCCAACAGCCTGACAGGAAGCTGCAATGCTGCTTGGGAGCTTGGTTTGGGACGATCTACTCATCATTTCCATCAGACTCTATTGGGCAAAGCAGGGCTTCCCCTGGTGGCTCAGTGGTAAAGAATCTGCCAACAATGCAGGAGAGGAGGGCATGGCAACACATTCCAGTATTCTTGCTTGGAGAATCCCATGGACAGAGGAGCCTAGCGGGCTGTGGTCCATGAGTTCTCAAAGAGCTGGACAGGACTGAACCAACTAAGCATAGCACACATTGGCCAAAGTAGATCCAACGCCAGCTCAGAATCAAAGGATGGTAAAGTAGGCTCCACCTACTAACAGAAATTACTGAAAAAGCACATTGCAAAGGGTTTGGATATATATACATGGGGAAGGTCAGGAATTTGTGACGTGGTTGTGTCTTTTCCATATTGCAAGCTGACAAGAGAGCTTGTTACTGTTTTGTAGATTCTGTCAGAATACATGAGAGTCCTGGATCACTGACAAAGGATAGATTTTTACTCTTGGCATAGCAAATGGCACCTTCTTCTTGCTGGTTTTCATTCTTCCTCCAAGTCAACAAATCCCATGTGGATGACACAGGTGGACTTTGACTGGTACTTAAGTAGTATGTTTTATTATAGGGTGGAAGAATACTAGATTTAGGGTGTCTGTGACTTTTAGAACTAGAAGCAAGACTGATATTTGCCCAGGAGGAGAATTTACCTCACTCTTAAAGGTTGTTTGCTGCAAACACAACTCTGAGAAATAGCCCAGGTAAAGAACATCATGGACTACCAATTTTTTGGCATACCCAGCAAGATTATGCAAGGGTACTCAGGGCTCATGGAGAACTACCTCTCTAAACATAGGGACAGCTTACTCATAAATTTCCAACAGTGAAGGTGATGAAAGATAACATTTGCTTAGCACTTAACTTTATGCAGTAAGTTGACCAATGTTACAGAGAGAGCAGGAGGGTGAGCCAAGATTTAAAACCAGGTGTCCTGACTCCCAGTCATGAGAACTTCATGTCCTAGCAGTAACAGCTTCCACTCCCACTCAAGCCTGATACTCTCTGGAGGTGGTTTCCTGGGGCCAAGAGGAAGGCCTGGGGGAGTCCACCCAGCTGGTTGGAAAGGGGCCCTAACTCTGTCTCCTTCTCTGTCCAGACCAAGTGGCAGTGCCTGGTCACCCAAGGCCACACCCATCTGGACATGTTTGAACACATCAGCCTCATGACCCTGGACAGTCTGCAGAAATGTGTCTTCAGTTTTGACAGCAATTGCCAGGAGTGAGTCTCGGCCAAGGGCCTGGGAACATAAGCCATAGACCCAAGGTAGTAGACAGAGGAGGGAGGACTGACCAGAGCAATCAGGAGGGCCTTCCTGAAGGAGGTGGCTCAAAGCAGGACAACCCGGGACATGAATAGGGAAAGAGAAGGAGCTATCCTTTCAGGTAGGTAGACCTGTTTGATAAAGATCAGAAGGCTAGAATGAGAAAAGTATGTGCAATAGTGAGGACACATGTTGGAAATAAGGTTGAAGGAGTGGGCAGGTAATATCTTAAGGACATTCTGAAGCCAGGCAAAGCAAATCTGACTCAAAAGCATCCAACTGTCATGTAGACATTGGATGTAAGAAGACTAGGGAAGGGGCTGGGCCACTGACCAGCTGGGAGAAGATAAGGTATGGACTGGGTGGACGGTTCTGGAAAGGATAACGGGGCAGTGAGAGAGACAGGAGAGAAACATATCTAAGCTGTGCTCCAGGTGCCTGGGGAATGGAGTCTGCTCATGGAGATGGGATGTGGGTTGAGAAGAATCTGAAGAGTCACATCTCCTGGCTCATCCCCACACTGTATCTGTGAGCCATTTGTTCTTGGAGCCTCAATTCCTGAAGGGAGGTAGCCCCTGGCTTCTGGGCTTCAGGTGTTTTAAGTTGTTGCCTCCCTTCATGCTCTCATCCTTCAGGAAGCCCAGTGAATATATCGCCGCCATCTTGGAACTCAGTGCGCTTGTGGCACAGCGGAACCGGCAGATCTTCCTGCACATGGACTTCCTGTACTATCTCACCTCAGATGGGCAGCGCTTCCTCAAGGCCTGCCGCCTGGTGCATGACTTCACAGATGCCGTCATTCAGGAGCGGCGCCACACTCTCCCCAAGGAGAATATCGATGACTTCCTCAAGGCCAAGGCGAAGACCAAGACTTTGGACTTCATTGATGTGCTTCTGCTGACCAAGGTGGGTTCCTCTGGGATCTGAGTTCAAGAGGTAGAATGGACTTGGATCTGATCAAAGAATTTGAATGGGATGCAAAGGGTCCTGGGAAGCCATGGAAGGTGCTTGTGGAAGGGAGGGATGGGTCAGGGATAAGTTTTAGAGATGACTATGTGGAATATTGCCTGTGGGGGACTGCTAAGTCTGAGACTGTGAAGGGCCTGAGATTTCACTCAAGTGGGAAACCAATAAGTCAATCTACCACAGAGACAGACTGTGTACACATGTATGTGTATGTACAGTATACATACAGTATCCTGGATCAGAGCAGGCCATTTATTACTCATGGCAAAAATAGTAACCAGAGTAGAACTGTAGCTCTGCTACCCCATTCCTAAACTCCTCTGATGGCTCAAGTATGCTATTACCTGTATATGCAATCATACTTGCATCACAGTACAAGTACATACCTCCAGATTTTGAAATTTGGACCTTATACAAGACAGCTGATACATTTGCCCCTTTCTCCCTATGGGGGGAGAGAGAGAGACACACACAGGGAGAGAGATTATTCTGGAGCTTAAACAAATTCTTTTGGGCGAGAAGGCAAAGTCTAAAGTTTTTGTATTTTTATAACCCAGGTTGCAACCCAGGTTGCCAGGAACTTTTTTTCCCCCAGAAATCCCTCATTAATTTGAAACATAAAAATATTTATGGGTGACTGATGATTTTTTCACCGGGACAACATAGGAGACAAAGAGGTCAAAGAGGAGGTCTCTGGGGTGGGGCCTCTGGTGACAGAGTGCACAGGTGGTTTAAAATTTCAGGGTGGGCTTGGGTCTGTCTCTGAATGGATAATGGGGCTTCAGAGATTGTCTCAGTTTAGCCTCAGAGACCCTCTGAGCTAGTGGGATTCTAGGGATCTTGCTTTCTCTCCAGGATGAAAATGGGAAGGGATTGTCAGATGAAGACATCCGGGCTGAAGCTGACACCTTTATGTTTGAGGGTGAGGCCCCAGTGTGAGACAACATAGGGATAGGGTGTCTCTAAGCCCAGGAACTTGCCCAGTGGACCCTGGACCACCCCATCCCTCTCCATCCTCCTCATGGGCTTTATCATGGGGGTGTTGTCCGCCCTGTGGTGCTGACGTAGTTCAGAGACACAAGTCTTTCTGGATGCCCCCAGGCCATGATACTACAGCCAGTGGCCTCTCCTGGATTCTGTACAACCTTGCAAAGCACCCAGAATATCAGGAGCGCTGCCGGCAGGAGGTGCAAGAGCTCCTGAGGGACCGTGAGTCTAAAGAGATTGAATGGTGAGTACAAGTCCTCAAGGCCTTTTTCTGAGCCCTTCTCATTGCCTCTGCTCCCTGGCTGGGGAAGAGAGAAAGTTTTTTGTGCATTCTGTCACTTAGTGGAAATAGGAACAGAGCCCAGAGGCAGGATCTCATACTCAGCATGTGTGTGTGTGCGCATGCGTGCATGTGCACGCATGCTAAGTTGCATCAGTTGTGTCCGGCTCTGTGTGACTGTTTGGACTATGGCCCCATCA
Source organism: Okapia johnstoni (assembly GCA_024291935.2). Taxonomy (NCBI): domain Eukaryota; kingdom Metazoa; phylum Chordata; class Mammalia; order Artiodactyla; family Giraffidae; genus Okapia; species Okapia johnstoni. Next base: position 6,699,340 of record CM044316.1, on the reverse strand, counting down.
GGCTCCTCTGTCCATAGGATTCTCCAGGCAAGAATACTGGAGTGGATTGCCATGCCCTCCTTCAGGGGATCTTCCTAACCCAGGGAAGGAATCTACATCTCTTGGGTCTCCTGTGCTGGCAGGCAGGTTCTTTACCACTAGTGCCACCTGGGAAGCCTACTCAGCATGGATAGGAGGACAAAATTTGCTGGCTTTTGGCAGAGAATCTGGATTTCTGAGATAATTAGCAACAATATGTGAGGACAGATGATGCCACTTAGCACATATTCAGTAAGTGAACTTTGCCTCCACTCCCTTACTGTTTTCTCTGAAATTACATGTTTTCAAACATCTTCATTTCCTGAGTATTTGCTTATCTCCTGCCCCTTAATTCCTCATATTGTTTAGTCTAGGGTTCACTAAGATCACCTGCGTATTAAAGTCATTCACCTCCTTTGTTGGAACATCTGCAGCTTCATCCATCTAATCCCTACTTAGGAAACACTGCCATACTGCCTCTCCGTCCCCAATTCTATGCCATCTCCAATTCTTCCCAGACCCATTCTGTATCCTGGAGACTCAGGGAGAACCAGACCCAGTCTTTGCTTTTTAGGAGCTCCTAACCTGGTGCAGAAATAGTCCCAGGTCAGGACACTCCCAGGGTACATGAGCAGGGCTGGGATTTGGAGCAAGAGGGGCCAAGTTGAGGGTGGAAAGAAGTGTCTCAGCAGAGACTCTGAGATATAATCAATATTTGGGTGCATTTTAGGTACATTTAGGTCAAGAAAACAGCTGGGAGAAAATGAAGAACTTGGGGGAAGGGATGAGAAAGAGGGAGAGTGAGAGAGAGAGAGGAAGGAGGGAGGGAGGAGTTTGACTTAAATATATAATTGACCTGTGGAAAGCAGATTACCTCATAATATTAATATACAGTATTCCGGAGTGTGGAGTGGATATCTATTTTTGGATATTCAGGGAATCTTTAGGGTTTTAATCGAGTCTAAAATTTTAGCAAAGAGATCGTATTCACACGTTGTTAACTTAACCTTAGATACTCTTGTTGCTATGGTAAGCCATATATTCTATCTGGATCGAGAAATATAAGTTTAATTGGAAAATATACATTCACATTTCTTGGTAAGTTTTATTCAGGTATTTTTTATCATCACCATCATTTTTTATTTTATTATTTTTCTAACTGTTATTTCAAATAGAAAAACTAATAATTTATTAATATAAATTTCTTGCCCAGTGAAAATAGGAAATGCTAAATACTGAGTCTCATATCCATAAGAAAAATAAAAATTGTTTCCTGAAATCTCTGGAACAATGGGGAAGCTACATGTAAGTTCATAATGTAGTTAATTCATTCAAAAAGTTAATTCATCCTGCTTCTCATGTCTTATAAGAAAGTAACATCCACATGAATCAAATATTGAAAAAATGATGGAGTCTTAAAGGCTCTAGAAGAAACCATGGGAAGTTATAGCTCCAGAGTAGGGAAGACTCTATTTTTGAGACAAATCCTAAGAGACATACAAGAAAAGATTGATATACTATTTAATGAAATAGATAAATAGCAGTGTGTATGGTATTCAGTATGCTAGAATACAATTTTTTAATGCAAAAATACCTCTGGAAGGATACATAAAAAATAATAACTAGACAAACTATGAGAAAGGGAGATAAATGCTGTTGGTCCATAGGGTTGGTGTTTTGTAGTTTTCCAATTTTGAGCTAGTTAACTGTATTTCAGTTCAGTTCAGTTCAGTCACTCAGGTGTATCCAGCTCTTTGTGTCCCCATGGACTGCAGCATGCCAAGCTTCCCTGTCCATCACCAGCCTCCGGAGCTCACTCAAACTCATGTCCATTGAGTCGGTGATGCCATCCAGCCATCTTATCCTCTGTCATCCCCTTCTCCTCCTGCCTTCAATCTTTCCCAGCATCAGGGTATTTTCAAATAAGTCAGTTCTTCACATCAGGTGGCCAAAGTTTTGGAGTTTCAGCTTCAACATCAGTCCTTCCAATGAACACCCAGAACTGATCTCCTTTAGGATAGACTGGTTGGATCTCCTTGCAGTCCAAGGGACTCTCAAGAGTCTTCTCCAACACCACAGTTCAAAAGCATCAATTCTTTGGTGCTCAGCTTTCTTTATAGTCCAACTCTCACATCCATGCATGACTGCTGGAAAAAACAAAGCTTTGACTAGACAGACCTTTGTTGGCAAAGTAATGTCTCTGCTTTTTAATATGCTGTCTAGGTTCGTCATAGTTTTTCTTCCAAGGAGTAAGCGTTTTTTAATTTCATGGCTGCAGTCACCATCTGCAATGATTTTGGAGCCCAGGAAAATAAAGTCTGTCATTGGTTACCCCATCTATTTGCCATGAAGTGGTGGGACCGGATACCTTAGTTTTCTGAATGTTGAGTTTTAAGCCAACTTTTTCACTTTCCTCTTTCACTTTCATCAAGAGGCTCTTTAGTTCTTCTTTGCCTTGGCTTCCCTGGTGGCTCAGAGGGTAACTGTATTTAATTATTTTTAATTGGTGGATAATTGCTTTACAATGTTGTGTTGGTTTCTGCCATACAACAACATGAATCAGTCATAACTACACACACACACACACACCCCCTCCCTCCTGAGCCTGCCTCCTATCAGCTCCTTATCCTACCACTCTAGGTCATCACAGAGTGCTAGGCTGGGCTCCTCATGTTATATAGCAGCTTCCCTCTAGCTATCTATTTTACACATGGTAGTGTATATTTGTCACTGCTACTTTCTAAATTGTACTGGATCTTATCTTCAGTTCTTATAAAAACTTTTCCAGTGAATTCTCTTGTTTTCTAAGTATAAAATCACTGTCTGCCAAAATAATGCATTTACTCCCACATTTCAAATGGCATCACTCTCCTTTTTTTCTCCTGTTTAATTGCATTAGCTAGTATCTCTAGTCCTGTAATAAATAAGATAAACATTCAGAGAGGATCTTATAGGGCACCAGGAGGGCTGGGATGGTGTCTCTCTTTTTTCGCCTTAGATAATTGTCATGGGGGTTCCTTAGGGACGACCTGACCCAGTTGCCCTTTCTGACCATGTGCATCAAGGAGAGTCTGCGATTGCATCCCGCTGTCACCAGTATTTCCCGCTGCTGTACCCAGGATATTGTGCTCCCAGATGGCCGGGTCATCCCCAAAGGTGACCATAATGATTAGGGGAGGAGGTTCCTGGTGAGGAAGAGGGGCCCATCAGGCAGGTTGGACCTAGTTCTGACTGGTCCCTCCTCTCCCACAGGTGTTGTCTGCCTCATCAGTATTTTCGGGACCCACCACAACCCATCTGTGTGGCCAGACCCTGAGGTGATGTCTCCCCCACGCCATACCTCCATCATCCCTGTCCATTCCCCTTGGGGGACCCAGGGAAGACTACAGAATTCTGATTAGCAAATCAGATATCACCTCCCTCCCATTATACACACATCTGCCTCTCCAAGGATGGCCGTCCTGGGAGATACCACCCAGTAACCCTGTCTCGTCTTGCCCCCAGGTCTATGACCCCTTCCGCTTTGACCCAGAAAACATCAAAGGGAGGTCACCTCTGGCTTTTATTCCCTTCTCAGCAGGTCCCAGGTGAGGGCATTGGGCATCTGAGGTGAGGATGGAGTGGTGGGGGCGGGGGTCTGGGGCTGAGATTCCAGGCGTGACTGTGGGGGCAGGGAAGGGGCAAAACTGCAGGTGGTCAGAATTCTGGCACTCCTTCTCTCCCCTCCCCCGGGAATGGTAGTGGGTGCAAAGTGGGGTCTGCAGTATGCTGAGAGCGGGGTTCCATTGTCTGCTGGTCTGCATTCTAGACTGAGGTCTGGGCTAGGCTCAGGGGATATGCAGGTGCACGAGAGGGGTCCCAGGCATGGTTAGCTTTCTCTATCTCTACCAGTCAGATTTCAGGTGCTGTGGAGCCGAGATGAGGGTTCCGTGTAGTCCTCCCAGAAAAACTCTAGGAAGCATGAGGTGTTTGAGCCCAGGGTTAAGGACTTAAGAGAGCCTCTCTAAATTAAGTAACTGGGAAGTGGTTTTCAGACTTCCTGTCAGTACCCCCACTCATATACCAGACCCACCCCCCCCACATTCTCCATGTTCAGAGCCTTCAGCATCATGCATCAGAGTGGTGCATTTGTAACAAATGATTAACTTACATTGACACAATATTATCATCCAAAGTCCATAGTTTACATTACAGTTCACTTTCGGTGTTGTCCATTCTATGGATTTTGGTGAACAGATAATGGCATGTATCCATTATTATAGTACCACACAGAATATTTCACTGCCCTCAAACCCTCCCAGAGGTCTGCCGATTTCATCTATACCGCCCCTCAACTCCTGGCAACCAGCAATCTTTTTACTGTCTCCATAGTTTTGCCTTTTCCAGAATGTTGAATAGTTGAAATTACATGATATGTAACCTTTTCAGGTTAGGTTCTAGCACTTAGTAATGAGAGAGTCATTTCCTAGGCAGGTTGATAAGAAGTCTAGGGGTCCCCAAGGAGAGAGGGGTCTGGAATTCTCAAGGAGAAAGAAAGGACAAACTTTTTTTTCCCTCTACATTCCTTAGGATTATATAACAATAATGTATCCTGCTTGAGGCCAGTCTCTGGAAAAAAACCTGGCTAATTCTGCTATCTTAAAGTGTAAATTATGGGAGTAGGTCTGGTGAGGTCTTTACAACCTCCTGACATTCTTTTGATTCACTGTAATAACTAATTTGAGAGTATATAATTCCATTGTTAACACTAGCAAGGGGGTACTCTTTCTGCCCCCTTCTGATGTCTATGTCAGAAGCTTTCTCTATCTCTTTTATACTTTAATAAACTCTATTGCAAAAAAGCTCTGAGTGATTAAGTCTCGTCTCTGGCCCTGGATTGAATTCTTCTCCTCCGGAGGCCAAGAATCCCGGCGTCTTTTCGTGGGTTCAACAACAACCTTTCAGTAATATGCATTTAAATTTCCTCCATGTGTTTTCATGGCTTAATAGCTCATTTCTTTTTAGTGCTGAATAATATTCCATTGTCTGGATGTACCATGGGTTATGTATCTATTCATCTACTCCGATTTCTTTTTAATCAAGTTCATATATTAGTAAACACAAATAAATATTTAAATGAAACAGTATCAAATACAAAAAAATGAGAAGAAGAAAACCAAATAAAAACAAACCCTAAGAACACCCAGAAAGTTAGTAAATCTAAATTATTTCCTTGTGAAACAAAAACTTATGTGTAACTAACAGAGTATAATAATAGAATGTCTAAAATTTCCACCATTCTTTGGGACAAAGAGAAAAGGGATATTGATTCATCCAATAAAAGCCTGGTCAATAGGAAAACTAGCCCTTCTTTCAATAATCATCTTTATTTGGAAGTCTGATAGCTGTCTCAGACTTGTTATGTCCAAACTAGATTCTTGATTTTTCTTTCATCCCCAGACCTCTGGGGAATCCTGTAATGATTCCAAAAGTGGTTTTGTTGACTCAGTTTCCAGACATGTGTATTTTAAAGCTATTTTTTGTGATTTAATTTTAGTGCAATTAGTTAGACACATAGACAATAGATGGCTTTGGGATTCATTAAGTGGTTTTGGGGCTAAATACATGGTTAATTTCTTGTAAATATTCTATGTGTGCTGGAGAGTGAGTTGCTTTTCTCTTGCATATACATTTCTCTCTCTACTTAGTAGCTCAAACTTTTAAGTTGTGTTTAGATAATATATTCTTTATTCTATAAAGAATATTGTCTTTATATTGTCTTCTTGATTTTTTGATTTTTAAGAGGATTGGGATAAAAGCTCCAAGTACTGGTGTTCATGTAGCTGTGGATTTTCATTTACTGATATATCTATATTGGGTTTATATCTATTCATAATGTTTGGCCCTTTGAAAATGTATAACTTCATTTGTAACATAAGATGATTTTCCTTTAATTTTAATCAGATGTAAATATTGAGATTGCTACCCTGAGGTTACTTTTTAAATATTTGTTGGCTATATCTTTTCCATAAAAAATGAAGTGACATTCACATAAGTTAACAATTTTAAAGTAAACAATTGTGTGGCATTTAGTACATTTGCAATTTTGAACAGCTGTCACCTCTATCTACTTCCAGAGTGTTTTCATCACTCCGAAGGGAAATCCTGTACCTAATAAGCAGTCACTCCCCTGTTTCATCTTTTCTAAAACTTTCTGTATTCTTATATTTTAAATGAGTGTTTTGTATACACCATCCTGTGAGACATTTCTTTCTTATTTAATCAAATCCATGAACTCTTTCTTTTAATTAGTGACTTTAACCCAATTGCATTCTCTCATGTATGAAGCAGGGAAGGCAATAGCACCCCAGTCCAGTACTCTCGCCTGGAAAATCCCATGGACGGAGGAGCCTGGTAGGCTACAGTCCATGGGGTCGCCAAGAGTTGGACACGACTGAGTGACTTCACTTCCACTTTTCCCTTTCATGCACTGAAGAAGGAAATGGCAACCCACTCCAGTATTCTTGCCTGGAGAATCCCAGGGACGTCGGAGCCTGGTGGGCTGCCGTCCATGGGGTCGCACAGAGTCGGACACGACTGAAGCGACTTAGCAGCAGTAGCAGCATGTATGAGGAGTAACTTTTACACGAGAAGTTTAACTATTGTCTACTTTTCATTTGCAAATATTTTCCCCCATTCAGTAGGTTGTCTTTTTATTTTGCTGGTGGATTTATTTTGCTGTGCAAAACTTTTAAGTTTAATATTTTTTGCCTATTGTGATTAAAATTTTAAATTTCTCCCATTCACATTTTTTTTGGTAGATCACAGGGGAGCTGGGTTCCATTGGGCAGGTTTGGGGGGCACTTCATGTGATATATCAGGTGAAGCTAGAGCTGGAACTGACAGGCATGACATTTTCTCTAAACAAGCAACCAGGTATGAACAAGATCAGAACGCTGGGATATTCTGGAGGCAGGGTAGCATGGTGGTGAGAACTCAGACTCTGAGGTCAGGCAGAGTTGGTTCAGGTCCTGGCTCTGTTCCTTACAAGATGCATACCCTTCACTGAGACTCAGCTCCATCATTTGTGCAATGGGAGTTTTAATTGCATTTATTTTGCAACAGTTAATGAGATGACCCAAGGACATGTTGAGCTCAGAGACTGGTACACAGTAAATTATTGGTGAATAGCAATGACATTCTTATTCATATTGCCATGGTCACCTCCAGGAGAAGGGGCATAAGGTGTATGGAAGATGGATTTTGGACTTGGGGAAGTGGCTGAAAGGGGTGATGAGAGAGGATGAGAGGAGGAAAGGAGAACTTCTAGAAACAGAGGAAGCAAGTATTATTACAAGAGCCACCCACAGAGCTGAATCCAGTCCAGGCACTGATGGCAGTGCCTTCCCCCTCCCTCTGAGGCTGGCCTGAAACCCTCTTCCTTTTTATCCCATGTCAGCCACTGTCAGTGCAGTGGAGTTCATTGGAGGGGATCCTGGCATCCTGAACAGGGGACTGTAGGGCCAGATGATAAGGTTTAAAAGAGTTGGTCCTAGGGGAAGGAGTGGTAGGGGCTGGGAAAATTTCCCCTTCTTTGGGGATTATATATCTAGGCTGGAAGGAAGGGGCAGACCATGGACCTAGGTGGAGGTCCTAGGTTCAGAGCATCCTGGAGCTGGGCTGGGGGCTGAGGATCATGCATTTGGTCCCTCTTTCCTCATCTTCCTTCACCTTCTAGTCTCCAAGATGCTGACATAATACAGAATGAGCTGAACAACAAAAGTGAACAAAAGGAGTCAGTGGTCACATTCTCAGGGCTCTGAGGTTACCCCTGTGGGGCCCTGAAAGCATTTCCCTGGGTCTCCTGGTGATCCAGGGTCTGGCCTATGTGAGCATAACTTAGACTTCATTATGACCTGGGTATTCTGGAAAGTGGAGACTTGGTGTGATTCCAAAAGAGTCATCTGTGTGGGTAAGCAGTAACAGGAGCCCTCAAGGACCAGCGAAGGTGTTGAGCTGGACTCCCAGGTGGATTCTGGAGAAAGAGTTCAACTCTTTCTGGGGTTGGGAGCTGGGCAGTCCATGAAGTCCAGCCTCCCTGCATCCGGGACAGTGTTTGCCCCCATACAAAGAGACCTCCCCCTCCCCCGCATGACTGATTCCTTTCCAGAACAATATCAGAAGGTACTTCTCTTGCTCTTTATTTTTGGTGAGATGGCTAGGCCATTGGGGATGGGTGATAAGAAGGAAACAGGCCCATTGTCTATAGTCTACAGACACGGGTCTAGTGTAGAGGAGTAGTCAGGATGGGTGGGTTGCTTCCTGGCCAGTAGGATTTTAGAAGGAAACTGTCTTCCCCCTCTCATCCTGGAGGACTTTTAGGGTGGGGGAAGAATCAAGAAGGGGTCCAAAGATCTAGAGCATGTCACTTTGCTGCCCCCAATCTTGCTGTTCATAGACTGTGTATACCAGATGTAGGATAAACTGAAGCGACTGGACATCAAATATGAGTGCTGATAGGGATGTTAGCATTTCTCCCCAACATATCAACATTTCCTGGTTCTTGACCAGCTTTTCTTCATGAATCTGTTAGTCTTAGAAGAACTGACAGATGCTGAAGGCAAATGGGACATCATCTGAGGAGAAACATTTCAACATATAGAGTATGTGTGGGCAGGCAACAGTAAGGAGTCAGGGGACAGGGCTAGATAATGGTGAATAAGGGTTGAATTTTTTCTCAGCACACTTAATCATACTAGTTCTTGTAGCATATTAGTTCATGATGGTCATTTTCACTAACACCTTTGCTATAGATACAAAATTTGAGGCACACTGCATTGCATTATGCTACCTTCTGATAATGTCCATCTCTGGAATGGATAGATGGAAAGCTAGTATGCTCCCTGTTGCAAAATGTCAAGGATGCAGGAGGTGCTACTACTACTACTACTACTAAGTCGCGTCAGTCGTGTCTGACTCTGTGCGACCCCATAGACGGCAGCCCACCAGGGTCCACCATCCCTGGGATTCTCCAGGCAAGAACACTGGAGTGGGTTGCCAGTTCCTTCTCCAATGCATGAAAGTGAAAAGTGAAAGTGAAGTTGCTCAGTTGTGTCCGACTCTTAGCGACCCCATGGACTGCAGCCTACCAGGCTCCTCCGTCCATGGGATTTTCCAGGCAAGAGTACTGGAGTGGGGTGCCATTGCCTTCTCCAAGGAGGTGGGTTGTATTCAAATCATTTTGCTTGGTTGAAGGCTCAAATCAGTGGCCAGCACAGCCACCAGTTCCAGCAGAGCTGACCTGGTTCCCATCCTCAAGGATCCTCCTGAGAGACCTGTCCCAAGGATTTGCTTGAGTATGGTGTCTTCTGATATAACTTTTCTATAAACAAAGACTTCTGGGTCAAAGCTGAGGATCACTGTGCTGTCACTATCTGTCCATTATCAACAACCAAGCAGAATAGGTAGGAAGAGTGGGAGAAGGAATTTGGGAATCTTTCCAAATCACGGCAATGTCATGTCCCTGTCCCCTGCATAATCCAGTGCAAATCTTTTATTCATAATACACACTCACTGTATTGACATGAAGAGTTGGTCACAATTCATTCATGTTTCTGTTTCGGGGCAATCATTCATTATGGCTCCTCTGTCTGGAATGTTCTTTCTTCTTTATCTACATGGAGGACTCCTATGCCTACTTCACAACCCAGAACAGATACCCACCCTCAATGTTCTTCCCCAACTTCGCTTCCATCACAGTACACAAACCTGGAAAATGTTGCCATATTATGGGGGCATCACTCTTCAAATGAGGGCTATCCTAGAATAAGAGCTGAATCTAACGCACTTTTCAGTCCATGGTTCCTGGAAGCTGACTGGACACACAGCAGATCTCCATATTTGTCAGGAGATTCCAAGTGAGTACCAAAATCATGTCGACTGGGTGGAATCTGAACTTCTCACCCCATCATCAGTACCCTTTAGTTACTGTTACTAAAGAGTATACTCAGAGTATTACTCATCAATACTCTTAGTTACAATTTATCTGGTGCTCAGCTAAGCACCCGGAGAAGGCAATAGCACTCCACTCCAGTATTCTTGCCCGGAGAATCCCAGGGACGGGGGAGCCTGGTGGGCTGCCGTGTATGGGGTCACACAGAGTTGGACACAACTGAAGCGACTTAGTAGCAGCAGCAGCAGCGGCAGCAGCTAAGCACCACAGTGTGCTCTTATTCCTTCGCTGAATCTGAGAGGCAGCTGCCTTTGTTGTCTCTGTTTTACAGATGAGTGGCCTAGCATCATAGGTGACCATAATCTGACTGCCCATACAGGCCATACTATTGGATATGGCAGTCTATTGAGACCTTTTTGCCTGCTTACTCACATTCTGTCTTTCACAGTGTCACCTGTCTTTGGGACCCCCTTTGTCTTACTTCTTTTCATGGACCACCCATCTATGGCTCAATGGGCCCACTTCCACCTATGGTCCCACATACTTTTTGACTGAATATGCCTTCTCCCAATGCAGAATTTCTTCAATCCAAATAAAAGATGAGTAATATTGGTTGGTCTCAAGAAAACAGTACTCAAAATGCATCTACAACTGATGAGATGGATCAGCCCTCATCTTCACGTTAGTCTCTATTTGTGGACTCCAAACTCCTCTACCCCAGGTAGCACCCACTCCTGGAACTTGAGACAGCCTTTCCAATATATGCTTTCTCAAATACCTCAAGGATCTGACTTTGGCATCAACCAAATTGTCCACTTATCTCCTGTTGTCTTGCTTAGTGTTATTTTGCTAGTCAAAAACGTATGTATGTATCTAAGTTATAGATGACTGTTGTTGTTCAGTCATGTCTGACTCTCCGCGACCCAATGAACTCATGGATTAAATAACAAGAAAGAAACAAACAATTTTTAATCACAGGAAGCCATAGTACCTTGAATATATTAAAGAGAATTGTGTTCATTCTGAAGAGAAATAGACAATGTGTCATTTGCTAAGCTTAGTAAATTTCAGTGAAGTGAAAGTCGCTCAGTCATAGACTCTTTTGCGACCCCATGTACTATACAATCCATGAATTCTCCAGGCCAAAATACTGGAGTGGGTAGCCATTCCCTTTTCCAAGGGGTCTTCCTAACACAGGGATCAAATCCAGGTCTCCCGCATTGCAGGTGGATTCTTTACCAGCTGAGCTACCAGAGAATCTGGAAATATCTGGAGGCTTTAGCACCCCACAGACAACACTGGAAAACCACTACTGGAGGATTCCTTCCTAATTCCTCGTCATGTCTTTCAATAAACCTCAGATTCATGTCCTCACCTATCTTTGAATATTCCTTGATTTCCACTCACTTTACCAAAACTTTGCCTTAAATTTACATTTCTGTAACTGACAACTGAAACAGTTCCCACTAAATCAGAAAGGAAGGGGACCTTCCTGGCATTCCAGTGGTTAAGACTTTGCCTTCCAATGCAGGGGTGTGGGTTTAATCCCTGGTCAGGGAGCTAAAATTCCACATCCCTCATGGCCAAAATGCCAAAACCATAAAACAATATTGCAGACTTCCCTGGTGGCTCAGTGGTAAAGAAGCCACCTGCCAATATAGGAGGCACAGGTTCGATCCCTGGTCTGTGAAGATCCCACATACTGTGGAGCAACTAAGCCAGTGAGCCACAAATACCAAACCTGTGCTCTAGAGCCCAGGAGCTGAAACTACTGAGCCCACACATTGCACTACTGAAGCCCATGGGCCTTGAGCCTGTGCTCTGCAACAAGATAAGTCACCACAATGCAAAGCCTCTGAACCACAACTAGAGAGTAGTCCCTACTCTCCACAACTAGAGAAAACTCACACAGCAATGAAGACCTAGTGTGGTCAAAAATAACTAATTAAGTAAATAAATTTTTTAAAATCTTAAAAAAATATTGTAACGAATTCAATACTGTAATATGCAATACCATAACGAATTCAATAAAGACTTAATGAATGTCCATATCAAAAAATCTTTTTAAAAAATCAGAAAGGAATTTGGGAGTGTCATACTTCTACATCCAATGTGGAAGTCTTCTCACTCATGTGGTGCACCCAGTCAATGTTTGAAGCCTCTCTGCCTCTCTAGGTGGGGGCATTTCCCCTTTGGATGCCTTTAATCAGGAGAAAATCCATCTTATGCAGCATTCAGGTCTCCAATAGTCACTAACACAGGTGTGCAGTGCAGCAATCTCATAATCATGGGAGGTATTCAGTTCAGTGTCTAGAATGCACTATTTGAAAATCACAGCATGCTTTTTATCTCTTTTAAGACATTAATGGGTTTCCCTCATAGCTCAGTTGGTAAAGAATCTGCTTGCAATGCAGGAGACATGGGTTTGATCCCTGGGTCAGGAAGATTCCCTGGAGAGGGGAGTGGCTATCCACTCCAGTATTCTTGCCTGGGAAATCCCATGGACAGAGGAGCCTGGTAGGCTACAGTCCAGGGGGTCACAAGAGTTGGACACAATTTAGTGACTAAACCAACACCAAGACATTAATATGAATGTATCACTCCTTGACTCATTTACTCATATTCTTGTGAAATATTTTCTCTCTACTATAAGATGAACACTCAGAGATCAGGGGACCTCATCTGGCTTGCTCTGTGCTTGAATTCCCAGAAGCTGGGACTTGCCCAGAGGTGCTTTCTATAGTGGTCAAAATATTGGGAGATTGGGGCTGACATATATACACTATTGAGGATATGTGGTTATCTATTTTATAACTGAGGAGAACCTGCTAAATAGTACAGGGAGCTCTAATTAATGCTCCGTGGTGACCTAAATGGGAAGGAAATCCCCAAAGAGGGGATATATGTATGTGTGTGTGCCAAATCGCTTCAGTTGTTTCTGACTCTTTGTGACCATATGGATTGTAGCCCACCAAGATCCTCTATCCATGGGATTCTCAGGCAAGAATACTAGAGTGGGTTGCCATGCCCTCCTCCAGGGGATCTTCTTGACCCAGGGACCAAACCCGGGTCTCCTGCATTGCAGGCAGATTCTTTACCACTAGCGCCACCTGGAAAGCCCAGATATATGGGGCTGATTCACTTTAGTGTACGTAGTAACTTAACGCAACATTGTAAGGCAACTATACTCCAACATTTAAAGAATGTTGGTTGAATAAATGAATGGATACGTCCTTAAGGCATGGGGTAAGGTGAATGAAGTAGTTGATTGGCTTAGACACCTACAGGACTGTACAGAGTGATGAAACAACGCTACCTAGCATTTATTAAACATTTACCAAGTGCCAATAAGTTTACATGCAGCACACCATGAGGCAGGTGCTATTACTAATTAGTTTCCTCATTTGCAGACAGAGACTTAGAGATGTCAAGTTATGTCACCACATTTGAACAGACAGTAAGGGATAGCATCGGGCTTTGAACCCACATCTAATGGACATGAGTTTGAGTAGGCTCTGGGAGTTGGTGATGGGCAGGGAAGCCTGGTGTGCTGCAGTCCAAGGGGGTCGCAAAGAGTCGGACACGACTGAGTGACTGAACTGAACTACCTGCTATGAGTCAGTGTTATACATGCTACTACACATCTCCTCTTGCCTATTAATCTATATTTTAGACACTGAAGAGAAGTGAACAATTCACACTGGTGGCCAGCTGGTCTCTGTTTAATAAATGAGAACAATACATCAAAAAAAGAAAACAAGTCCCCAGAGAACTGATGTTATAAGATCTCCTTAGCAGACAATTAATAGACTTTACCAGAACCCGTCACCACCAGCCTCACCCCAGTCCTCTCTGTGCCCATCAGTCAAGACCCCTGGGAAATCTTCCTTGAGAACACAATAGTTTAGAAATATTATAGACCTGACTGATGTTAAAGAGCCCAGTGGGGCATACACCAGGCACAGTCTGCAATACTCCACTGGCATGGTAACCCCTAGAAGCCAATTTCAAGTTTTCTTAGTGAAGAGGTCATGGGATTTTTCAGTGACACCTGGGGCTCATTAAAAGTTGACTTGCAATTCCCCCCCTCCACTTCATTTGTGTGAATGAAAGAGTCCCTGAGGATCAGAGCTGCAGGCAGATGAGGTATGATGAATACCTCAGGGCTAAGATGCAGAAAGAGCCACAGTTTTACCATACTCTGGAGGAATGGTCTCAGACAGTTTTCCCACTAGGCTCAAGCCCAAACTTGGGCCTTTGATTAGTATCAAGAGACTTAATTGGAGGTGGCATTCTCTTCCTTTAAACCATGAAATCCCCGGAGCTCCAAACAGCCAAATGCTACAGCATTCCCTATGGTGCTCTGGTCAGAGGAACTGAAAGCATGCTAAGCCCCTGGTGCTCACATGGTCACTGTGAGCACTCCAGGCTGCTCGGTTTGCATGGAAGTGAAGGTGTCCAGAGATTTGAGGGCAGTGGATGCTTCTGCTTCCATTGTAGTGCTCACTGTGCTCTGTTATATAAATTACTGATCAACACCTCCCCACCTTCCCCACTAGACTGGCAGCCCTGAGAGTGTAGCACCACTCTGAACTTACTCACCAGTATGTTCCCACAGGTTGGTGCATAATAAGAGCTCATTAAACACTTGCTGAGAAAACAAAAAACTTCATGGGAAAGTCTGTGAACTGCAAAATCCTTCTGAAATATGATTGGCTATTCCTTATTTACCTGAAATTCACTTTTCAGGTACAATGGACATCACCAGAATCCACTTCTCCTTGTGTCTGTATCATGGCCAGAATTCCATGTGTCAATGAACGTCATCTCACGCCTGTTGGGATTATGGGATAATGTTCTTTGTAATGGGCTTCCAGGTGGCTCAGATGGTAAAGAATTCAGCTGCCAATGAAGAAGTCACAGGGGATGTGGGTTCCATCCCTGGGTTGGGAAGATCCCCTGGAGGAGGGCATGGCAACCCACTCCAGTATTCTTGCCTGGAGAATCCCATGGACAGAAAAGCCTGGTGGGCTACCGTCCATAGAGTCACAAAGAATCAGACACGACTGAAACGACTTAGCAAGCATGCTCTTTGCAGTTTCATCCGTGTCATTTTAGGCCACTTGGATCTCTCCATGCCCTTTCTTGCTGCCCAGGGGCCCTGTCATTTTGGCTTTCTTCTTTTCCTTGGATGGGCCATCATTCTTCCACTTTAGGTCCTTTGTACATGCTTCCCCTTCTACCTGCTGCAACCTGTCCTCTCCCTCTGCCCCTGGAGTGGATCGTCTCAGCTGAAATGCCAACTTCTCTGTGAACCACCCCTCCAAACTATCCCCAGCTTGCCTTACTGTCTATGGATTATTTTTTTTTTTAAGATTTTTTTTTTGATGTGGACCATTTTTAAAGTATTGAATTTGTGACCTCATTGCTTTTGCTTTGTTTTGGCTTTTCGGCCCCAAGGCATGTGGAATGTTAACTCCCTGACCAGAGATCAAACCAGCACCCCCTGCATTGGAAGGTGAAGTCTTAGCCACTGGAACACCAGGGAAGTCCCTCTATTATGGATTATCTTGTTGGGTTCTCACAGATAATAGTTGACTTATCATCCTAAAACACTTCACTTTCTTGACTAATTTCAGTTATTTATCATCTGCCTCTTCTGTTCCACTATAATTTCCAAGAGAGTGGGTACTGTGTTAGCTATAGTCACTGTCTTCTCCCCAGAGATGGGCTCATATGTTCCATACATATCATTTGAACACATAATTGTTGGGGCTGAACTTCCTCTGTGCTGGAGATAAGAGTTATTTCATGCACAGCCTTTAAATACCAAAGCTGGTCATGCTTATCAAACTAACCAGTGACTGTGGTGATTTCTGACTTTTCCCACTTGTCAGAGAACAGTTCAAGCATGAGATTTCCTACCTCTATTTTTATCAGTCACTTGTCCCAGAAAAAGAGGGACCCCTTGAGCAAAATGCTGACTAAGAATTTGAAGAACCCTTTCCTATGCAATCTTTAGTTGGAATTTTATTTTATACATATTTAACGGTATACATCAGTTCAGTTCAGTTGCTCAGTCGTGTCTGACTCTTTATGACCCCATGGACTGCAGCACGCCAGGTTTCCCTGTCCATCACCAACTCCTGGAACTTGCTCAAACTCATGTCCATCGAGTCAGTGATGCCATCCAACCATCTCATTTTCTGTCGTCCCCTTCTCCGACAGAGATAAACATGGTTTGTGCTAGAGATGGAAGATGACAAGTAGCCAAATTTCCCTTTTAAAAGGCAAGAACATTAGTCATTCAGATACTGGAGATAAATTCAATGAAAATGTGACAGACTCCTGGGGAGTTACAAACTCCTTTAACTTCCCTGAAACCCATCAAGGTGGAGATCCAAAAAAGGAAATCCTTTGACCATTAACCACAAACACTAAAGATTATTTACCAAGTTCATATATCTGAGATCAGATTGAAGAGCATGGGACACTGTCCCATGCTTCCTAAGTCAAGGGCATTTAGGAAAGTAGGTAGACAACATTTTTCTTTTAATTTTTTAAAAAATTGGGATATAATTACTTTACAATGTTGTGTTAGTTTCTGCTGGACAACAAAATGAATCAGCTATATTTATATGGATATCTTGCCCCTCTTGAAACTCCCTCTCCATTGCTATCCCACCCATCTAGGTCATCACATAGCACCGAGCTGAACTCCCTGTGCTATACAGCAACCTTTTACTAGCTATCTATTTTACACCTGGTGGTGTATATATGCTACTCTCCCAATTCGCCTCACCCTCTCCTTCCCCCAATGTGTCAACATGTCTGTTCGAGAGCATTTTTCTTGAGGGTGAGATGAGGGTCTGACCCATTTTTTCATGTGTAGTTGTGAGCATAGATTCTGGCAGGGGCTCATGAATGTTTGGGAAATGAAATGACTTGTTCAGTTCGGTTCAGTTCAGTCACTCAGTCATGTCCGACTCTTTGCGACCCCATGAATTGCAGCATGCCAGGCTTCCCTGTCTGTTGCGGTCTTTTACAGACCAGGACCTGGGAACTGGATTCGACGAAAAGAAAGAGAGAAAGAGAGAGAAAGAGAAATATCCCTTGGGTTACGTGGAAAACCAATAAAGCCCATACACAGGGCTTGTACCGCTCATGAAGGCACAGGGCGTCCTCTCAAGGAGGTCTTGAAAGCCCGGGTGAGAAAATGAGCTCAGTAGGCTTCCACACTCCGAAGAACTAGCCAGAGACAGAAAGAAGGACTCGGGGGACCCAAGTCTCTAGTGGAACAGGGGTATTTTATTAGCAGAAATTCTTGCTTATATATCTTGAGTAAAATGATTACTCAGCCATTAAAAAGAATGAAATTCCACCAGTTGCAACAAAATGGATAAGTACAAGGTTGCTGAAGAGAGTCACTGAAAGGAATCCAAGCAGATGCCCTTTCCCATGATCTCAGTCCTGAGAACTGTGTGCAGCTCTACTCGTTCCTGTATTCCAGGAACTGATAAGGAACAGAGAGTCCTTGAGAAATGGCACACAAGGAAGAAAATGCAACATATCGGATTCCTTAAAGTTGAACATCCCCTGACAATTCCCCCTTTTTTATTTTTTCATAATTGGGGGTGACTGTAGATACTTTTGTGTAAAAGGCCTTGACCAATTGAATTTGTTTAGTTTGAACAATTTTAGTTGAAAGGCATTGGTATACTACAAATATAATTACCAGGATAATTATCAGTGTTATAGCTCCAGATCCAATACTATGTATAATGCTTTGAAACCATCCTTGAGGGTCCAGCCCAGATAACTGATCAGCTGGCTGTTCAGTTAAAGTTTCCAGATTGTTGGAAGAGGGTACTCTTAGAGAAACTTTCAAAGATTTCTTTTTGTAATAATTGTACATTTAAGGAAACATTATCATGTAAGTCTTGCAAATGAAATTTGATTTGTTCCCAATTGTAGGTACTATAGTTGAACCGAACAGGGGTAATATAAAATTGAGTAGAATTCCAGTCACATTTTAGTATAACTTGTTTTTGTAAATCTATTAATTGATCTCCGACCCATTGGATGGCTGTTTTTATTTCCTGTATTTCATCTTGAACTTCCTCATTTATTTGAGCCTGAGTGGTCCACATAGTGTGAGCATCTTTGGTCCAATATTAAATAAAGTTGTGTGTTTGAATTGATGTTTGTAAAGCAATGCCTGCAACAGCAGCAGCAGTGCAAATGGCTATTAATCTCAAAATGCCAAAAATTAACCATCCAATGAATTGTTTAGATCGCCAAAGTAATTTTGTAAGTAGCCAGGAGGCAAGTCCTGCCATGGGACCTTCTTCCCAGGGTCATTGGAGATCTACTGGCAACCACAGATTACGTTGAGATTGAAGAATCAGAAGAGAGTCGGTTTTCAAAGAAACAAGTATACAATTTGCAATCTACACAGGTCATAGAACGTAAAGTCTTATTAAATTGTAAGTTCTCTATAGCTATAACAAAAGGAAGGGGAACACAACTTGTATGAAATATGAATGATTGTAATGAAAGGAATAGTTACTATGACTATGACTGGTCCCCATAAAATATCCAGTCCAAGTTCCAAGTTGTTCGGTGCTCACAGCAAGTTTCCAGATGTCCCATTGTTTAGGCCCAATCCGTTTACTGAAGATGATTCGAGGGTGAGGGGGTGCCATTCCACCATCAAGCCAGCCAAGAAGTCCTTTGTCATGGTAATGTTCCATCATAGTATTAGCAACCTTCTATGTTACTTGAGTAGCATAATCACATACATTGTTGTTAATATCATCTGAGCAGTTATACAACCATACACCATGGGGTCCCCAATCATCAGTGATGTAATTGGCCACAAACATTAATTTTCCTGATTTAGCTTGACATCTGTCCCAA
Source organism: Okapia johnstoni (assembly GCA_024291935.2). Lineage (NCBI taxonomy): Eukaryota > Metazoa > Chordata > Mammalia > Artiodactyla > Giraffidae > Okapia > Okapia johnstoni. Next base: position 6,680,472 of record CM044316.1, on the reverse strand, counting down.
TGAACAGGAGTATATTTAAAGTTCTCACATGTAAATCCTTTGCATAATGATTTTTGTCCTTTTCCTAAAGTTTTGGTAGTGTTCACATGGTTCTCATAGAAAGAAAGGGCAGTACACAGTCCAAGCAATGTCTGAAAGTTCTTCTTTGGAGGCAGAATGAAAGCCCATGTTTGTCAGCTAATGTTAATGCATAATTCTGTTGGACTCATGCATAGAGGAAGGACTTCATACCCTAGAGAAGTAGTAATTAGTCTTCCTTCTTTCTCAGGATGAGAGGGCCCCTCCAAGCTCCAAGGAGGAGGCATATGTATTGAGTCATCGGTGGATACGATCAGTCCTTTATCTGTCCATTTGATAACCTGCAGTAAGGGGAGGTTGGGTATATAGGCCCAGTAAGTATGATTAATTAATGCAGCTTGAGCAGGGGAAGCAAAAGCAAGCAAAGCAAGCATAGGAACAAGAATATTTCTGGATTCCGAGGCATTCCCTTTTGAGAAACCAGAATTTCAGCTTGATTAGTAAGGGTTTTTATTTGTCCCCAAGTAGGGAGATCATGAGGTTGATGACGTCGACCGTACTTCTTGGAGATTTTTAGAGCCACAATGGCCTGTATTGGATTTTCTTCCTCCCGGGGTTTTGTCTTTTTGTCTTTATTTTGAACACCGGAGGCTCCCCTGGGGCGGATTTTCCGAAGAGGAAACCAGTTGAGTTCACTGGATCCATCTGGAGAAATACAAGCATACCCCTTTCCCTGTAAGATTAATTTGCTAGATTTCCATTGTTTACTCAGCCCGTCTTGATACCAAATGGGCAGAGGAAGAGAGCTATCTTGCAATCCCTTGAAATGTTTTTCTGCACTTGTTAAGATATCTCCCTGTGGTACGTTTAAAAAATTTAAAACAAATAAAGCTGTATTAACAATCGTTATAGGTTTAAAGAATATCTTACATTGAAATCTAGTAAGATCTGCTTTGGATAAGGAAGATAGAAGTGTTTCTGTGTATTCTCCCCTTTTTAATTTTTTTTTTATTTGTAGTTTCAGTGTGTGATGAGCTCATTTAACTATGCTTTTTGCTTGTGGGTTGTAAGGAATACCTGTAACATGCTTAACAGAATATGATTGTAAAAATTGTTTGAATTGCCTAGAAATATAGGCAGGGCCATTGTCTGTTTTTATAGAACTAGGAGTTCCCATTACTGCAAAACAAGCTAATAGGTGAGTTATAACATGCTGTGTAGCCTCACCTTGAAGAGGTGTGGCCCATATAAAAGAAGAATTTGTGTTAATACAGACATGTAGGAAAGAAGATGGAGAAAGTTCAGGGCAATGAGTTACATCCATTTGTCATAATTTATTGGGTTGTAATTCTCAAGGATCGGTACCTTGTGCAATGGTCAAAGATGTAAAGGTCTATAAATAGAGCAATTATTAATGATTTCTTTAGCATGGCAGTATGGAATTTTTAAAATTTGGTGTAAGCAGCCAGCATTATTGTTCAATAGAGCATGTTGTTCCTTGGGAGTAGCAAAAGAAACAAGTTTGTTTATCAGTTTGTTTATTGATATGAGTCATAGGGCCGGGAAGGCAGGAATGTGTTCGAATATGGGTAATATCAAATGGGGGAAGTGTGATCTCTAATAAGAGGCTGTAGTTCGAGAAAAAGTTGTTGAATAATAGGTTGATTGGAATTTATAATAGAGGTTTCTATATTTTTAATATAAAAACTGAATATAAGGAGTCAGAAACTATATTAATTGGATAAGGATATAGGTGAATAACTTGAATAAGAGCATATAATTCGTTTTGTTAAGTAGAATAAAATTTAGTATAAAAGACTTTATATTCTTTGAGAGACTAGAATGAGATTTTGGCGTTTTTAGTCCCATCTATATAGAAAACATTAGCTTGAGGTATAGGTTGTGATGTGACAATGTGAGAGATAATAAATTCACTATTTTTGAAGAAATTCCAGAGTTTGTTAGAAGGATAATGAAATAAAATTTCTCTAAAATATTCCAGAAAGGCTATTTGGAAATTGGTAGAAGTTTGTAGTGTATTCTCGAACTGAGATTTATTAATATGTATTACAACTTTATGAGAATCAGAGCCAATTAGAGTCTTAGTTCTATTTCTCCCATTGATAATTATTAGAGCGATCAAATCAAGATAGGACGTAATTGACCTTGTCCCTTTAAAATAGGTATAGATCCATTCTATTGGGTGTTCTTATTGGACAAGAAGTCCTGTGGGAGAATGAAGAGAGGGGAGTATAAACAATTCTAGAGGTAAATCAAGTCTAATATTCGTAAGAAACTGTTTTTGTAATGAAAGTGAACGAGAGCTATTTAAATTGGGATCTCCTTTCAAAATATTGAATAGATTAGTCAATTGATAATTAGCAACGCTTAAAGAGGGTCTAATCCAGTTTATATCACCTAAAAGTTTTTGAAAATCATTCAAGGTTGATAATGCATCAACACGAATCTGTGTTAGTTGGGGAATAATATGCTGTCTATTAACAACAAATCCTAAGTAATGGTAAGGTGTAGAGGTTTGAATTTTTTAGGGGAAATGATTAATCTAGAAGCTTTTAAGCATTGTTGAGTTATGTCAAATATCTGTTGAGTTTCTAAAACAGATGGAGCTGAAAATAATATATTATTTATTTAGTGAATAATAAGAAAGTTAGGAAATTGTTTTCTTATAGGTTCAAGAGCCTTGGCTACATAATATTGACATATGGTGGGAGAACTCATCATTCCTTGCGGCAATATAGTCCTCTGATACTGTTTGTGAGGCTCGGTGTGATTAGGATAAGGAAGAGAGAAAGCAAATCTCTATCGGTCTAGAGGGTGTGAAGGTATAGTAAAAAAGTTGTTATAAGTTCCTTAGTAGCCTCTAATTTCTCTTTTGTAAGGGGCCATTGCTCTGTCCAAATAGGCTCATCATTCTTCCAAGTTATTTTAATAATTGCATTGTTTGTCAAATGAGCAGTGGCCCCTAGGAAAAATGTGGAATATATATTTGAGCTTGCCACTGCGTAAGTAAATCTCTTATTAAATTAAGGGGTACATCTATCACATAAGGTTGTAATGTTCTAGGTTGGCCTTTTGGTCTCTCATATGGATATATTTGGACATTTTGATAAACCTCTTGTATTTTGGTTTGAGATATTCTTATAATTTGGCAAGAAATTTTTCGTAAAGGCCAAGATTTGGGCCATAAATGTTTGGAAATAATGGTAATATTGGATCCAGTATCAAGAAGACCAGAAAATCTTTTGTCATTAATTTTGATTTTTGTATTTGGCCGTGTATATTTAGATACTATTGATGTCCATAAGGATTGTTTTTGATCAGTATTACCGAATCCACCTGTCCGTATGCCATTAGAGGAGTTAATAGAAATGTAAGGTAAAAGAAGTAGTTGGGCAATTTTGTCCCTCTTTTTGAATCGCCATGGTATCTGAGATGACATCATAATTTGAATTTCTCCCTTATAATCTGAATCAATTATTCCATGGTGAACAGTACTTCCTTTAGAAGTCAAACTAGACTGGCCAAGTAAAAGGCCAAAAGTTTGTGGGGGTAGAAAGAGTATCCGCCTCATTAGTTTAAGTGGGACCTTATATATTTCTCAACTAGCTGCTGAGAATAGATGAGAAGAATACCTCAACGTTGTCAGAGTTCTATTAGGCCCTTTCCCAAGACATATATCCTGAGATAACTTTGGTACAAGATTAGCCAGGGAGAACAGGTTCCAGATAATGTCTCTGGGCAAGATGTACTATTGCTGTGTAATCAAGGGAACAAATCTTGAGATATAGGTTGCCAGGCAAGATTCGTTATAATTATAATCATTAACATAGAGCCTAAGAAAAGCATCTCTATGAGTAAGACATTGTGCTGTGTAATCATTAGAAAGGCCAGTTCTCTGGCAAGACACATTGTTGCACAAGGTTTAGGGGAAGCATGAGTGAGAATGTTTGTTTCCTCCTTACAGGGCCCTGGACAGCCTGCCTAAGCTTTAACGCTATGATTTCCTCCTGCTTTTAGGAGAATACGGTTGCCAGGGAAAGGGGTGGAGAAATCGTTCTGTAAGTTATTCCTGTTGGGAAGGGGTGTAAAGCCTAAACTGTTGAGGCAACATATTCTCCTTATCCTCATATTGAGGGTCTCTGATCCAGGGGCCCCGAGTAATAGCTAGAGGAGGCAGTGGAAACTGCCGGGGCATGAACAATCACTTGTAACTTTAATGCCTAAGCCACTTAGATATAAAGTTCATTATATAGTTACAGATATAAAAAGCAAATAGCAAGAATAAGATGACGACAATTATTACAGGCAAGATAGTTTTCCACCAAGGAGGGCTTTGTATTTGAGCTTCTATAGCATCAAATTGTCCTGTACTGGTTAACATTTCAAAAGTAATTTGGTTTTGGGGAGTGCCAGCTTGAGCATTAGAATTGGCATGATCTCGGGCCACATCCTGAAACCACATTGTCCATTGAAGATAGTCTCTCGGTTTAAGAAGAGCCCTGATCAAAAGTCACCAATCATATGGAACAAAATTTCTAATAGAAGATGCCATAGCGTTTAAAAGTTTTTTTAGTAAAAGGCGAATGAGGGCCGTAATAGTTAGCTTTTTTCATTTGTTGCATGTGAGAAAAATCAATGCTTTCATATTGAGGTATTATTTGTCCTTGGGCATTAGTATTTTTCAAAACAGGAAAAGCAGAGAAACCATTGGCCTCAAGAGATTCGAGACTGCAAAGCCAGTAACTCAGAAAACCTTTGTCATGAAGGAGAATGAGTGAGTGGTATTTTTTATAGATACGAGTGCATGCCAAAGGTTTATCATTATCATCAAGAAAAGTATTGTCAGCCTTAGTGTCAAAAAGAGCCTCAGAAGAGTCATCGTTAGAGTCATTTTGTCCTTGAATTGAAGGAACTTTAAATAAATGAAGTGAAGTAGAAAAGTGGTGGGGCTTTCCAGCCATTTGTCCCATAAGCCCGCACTTACTGACATCCTTAGGTCCATAGTCACTCTGTCCGCTTCCAAGGGCGTTCTCCAGGTCCCTGTTCGGGAGCCACTTGTTGCGGTCTTTTACAGACCAGGACCTGGGGACTGGATTCGACGAAAAGAAAGAGAGAAAGAGAGAGAAAGAGCAATATCCCTTGGGTTACGTGGAAAACCAATAAAGCCCATACACAGGGCTTGTACCACTCATGAAGGCACAGGGCGTCCTCTCAAGGAGGTCTTGAAAGCCCGGGTGAGAAAGTGAGCTCAGTAGGCTTCCACACTCCGAAGAACTAGCCAGAGACAGAAAGAAGGACGCGGGAGACCCAAGTCTCTAGTGGAACAGGGGTATTTTATTAGCAGAAATGCATGCTTATATATCTTGAGTAAAATGATTACTCAGCCATTAAAAAGAATGAAATTCCACCAGTTGCAACAAAATGGATAGTCTATTAAGTACAAGGTCGCTGAAGAGAGTCACTGAAAGGAATCCAAGCAGATGCCCTTTTCCATGATCTCAGTCCTGAGAACTGTGTGCAGCTCTACTCGTTCCTGTATTCCAGGAACTGATAAGGAACAGAGAGTCCTTGAGAAATGGCACACAGGGAAGAAAATGCAGCATATCGGATTCCTTAAAGTTGAACATCCCCTGACACCTGTCCATCACCAACTCCCGGAGTTTACCCAAACTCATGTCCATTGAGTCGGTGATGCCATCCAACCATCTCATCCTCTGTCGTCCCCTTCTCCTCCTGCTTTCAATCTTTCCCAACATCAGGGTCTTTTCAAATGAGTCAGCTCTTTGCATCAGATGGCCAAAATATTGGAGTTTCAGCTTCAACATCAGTCCTTCCAATAAACACCCAGGACTGATTTCCTTTAGGATGCACTGGTTGGATCTCCTTGCAGTCCAAGTGACTCACAAGAGTCTTCTCCAATACCACAGTTCAAAAGCATCAATTCTTCTGCACCCAGCCCTCCTTATAGTCCAACTCTCATATACATACATGACCACTGGAAAAACCATAGCCTTGACTAGATGGACCTTTGTTGACAAAGTAATGTCTCTGCTTTTTAATATGCTGTCTAGGTTGGTCATAGCTTTTCTTCCAAGGAGAAAGTGTCTTTTAATTTCATGGCTGAAATCACCATCTGCAGTGATTTTGGAGCCCAGAAAAATAAAGTCAGCCACTGTTTCCACTGTTTACCCATCTATATGCCATGAAGTGATGGGACCGGATGCCGTGATCTTTGTTTTCTGAATGTTGAGCTTTAAGCCAACTTTTTTCACTCTCTTCTTTCACTTTCATCAAGAGGCTCTTTAGTTCTTCTTTACTTTCTGCCATAAGGGTGGTGTCATCTGCATATCTGAGGTTATTGATGTTTCTCCTGGCAATCTTGATTTCAGATTGTGCCTCATCCAGCCCAGTGTTTCTCATGATGTACTCTGCATATAAGTTAAATAAGCAGGGTGACAATATACGGCCTTGAAGTACTCCTTTTCCTATTTGGAACCAGTCTGTTGTTCCATGTCCAGTTCTAACTGTTGCTTCCTGACCTGCATACAGATTTCTCAAGAGGCAGGTCAGGTGGTCTGGTATTCCCATCTCTTTCAGAATTTTCCACAGTTTATTGTGATCCACACAGTCAAAGGCTTTGGCATAGTCAATAAAGCAGTAATAGATGTTTTTCTGGTAGTCTCTTGCTTTTTCGATGATCCATCGGATGTTTGCAATTTGATCTCTGGTTCCTCTGCCTTTTTTAAATCCAGCTTGAACATCTGGAAGTTCATAGTTAAAGTATTGTTGAAGCCTGGCTTAGAGAATTTTGGGCAATACTTTGCTAGCGTGTGAGATGAGTGCAATTGTGTAGTAGTTTGAGCATTCTTTGGCATTGCCTTTCTTTGGGATTGGAATGAAAACTGACCTTTTCCAGTCCTGTGGCCACTGCTGCGTTTTCCAAATTTGCTAGCATATTGAGTGAAGCACTTTCACAGCATCATCTTAAAATAGCTCAACTGGAATTCCATCACCTCCACTAGTTTTGTTGATAGTGATGCTTCCTAAGGCCCACTTGACTTCACATTCTAGGCTGTCTGGTTCTAGGTGAGTGATCACACTGTCGTGATTATCTGGGTCGTGAAGATCTTTTTTGTACGGTTCTTTTGTGTATTCTTGCCATCTCTTCTTAATATCTTCTGCTTCTGTTAAGTCCATACCATTTCTGTCCTTTATTGAGCCCATCTTCACGTGAAATGTCCCCTTGGTCCTTTAAGTCCCAGAGAAAATATTCCTTTCTCCACATTTTCCCATAGTGACCAGCAGGTGTCTCCCTCACAGCTCCATACATTGTGCTGTGACACTTGGGGTCATGAGTGTGAGACTAGAAATGATGCATTTCAGTTATAGGTTTCCCGGACTTATAACAGTGCTGGCACACAGTAAAAATATTGTTGTTGTGTGCCTCTTGTACAAAGTTCAATGGCAGAGCCACCCCTGCTGCCCAGACTTCAAACTCTCAAGTCTGGAGTTAAAGGTCTTGTAATAAAACTCACAGATGCAATGTTTTCATGGCCATAGTGAGTGTACATGTTCAAATGGACACGACTAATTGTTAGATCTACTCTGGCAAGAAAGAGCTGTTATTACCCCCAGTCTGCAGATGCGGAGACTGAGGTTCAGAGGTTTATGTTAATTTCTTCGAAGTCTAAAGACAAGTTAGTGATAAAGCTGGGGATCAAACTCAGGGCTCTCAAGAGGACATCAATTGGAAGGGACTGATGGTATTACAGAGCAACAGTTTCAAATACATTTGGAGGAGAGAGGCTTGTCCATCCTTGGTGGATGGCTGGAGATGTGGTGTATAGCCTGTGGCTGACCTGTGGGAGACCATACATTGTGGGGAGTGTGGTAGGGGGTAGCATCTGAGAATGTACAGGGGAAAGGACTCCTGCCACCATCCCTGCCTGCTTTGAACACTGTGGACCAGAGATGGCATCCAGAAAATGAACACACAAGCACATGCACAGGACCACAGGCAACTCAGGCTCCAGGGTTGGTGCTGACCCATCTGTAAACTAGACCTCTGAACTCATCCTAGGTCCATGGTGAGTGTCCTCCATAAACAGTCTGTTACCACCATCAGACCGCCACCATATCTATGAAAGAAATATGGTACTAAGAGGTATAAGTACAAATCTCAGAGCTGCTTGAGGCTTCTGGTCAACCCCACGTATGGGCTTGAGGGTTGAGTGCCCTCTAAAGAGAGAAACGGTGATAAGGGTTGTCCTTGCAGATGACAAGTACTGAAGGAGAGTGATAATTTTGAGACAATTCTTTCCTATGACCAGGACCCACTCAAACCCAGGATGATCTTGGGGGCTTTGAGTGCTTCTCCTAGAAGGCACTGACAGTTTTGTCTGGTCCCAGAGAGCAGAGAAGTACTGCCTTAGGAAGATACTTGAAACTGAAGATCCCCGGATATTCAGGATGCAGGTCAATCTTAAGAGTATAATTGTACTTTTAAAAAGACTTATACAGGTGCTTATCAGGGGCTTGTGAACCACAAACTGTTGTTGTTCTTTAGTTGGTAAGTCATGTCCGACTTTTTTGTGATCCCATGGACTCTAACCTGCCATTCTCCTCTGTCTATGGGATTTCCCAGGCAAGAACACTGGAGTGGGTTACCATTTCCTTCTCCAGGAGATCTTCCTGATCCAGGGATTGAGCCCACATCTCCTGCATCTCCTGCATCGGCAGGTGGATTCTTTACCACTGAGCCACCTTGGAAGCCCGAACCACCAAATATCATGTTCTCAATGCAGATAGGCAGATATTCTAATTATTTCCATTTTACAAATAAGAAAACAGTTTGAGAGTTTAGGTGGCATATCTCAGGTTATAGTAAATAAATAAGAGACACAAGGCTCATAATTCTGAGAATTTTATAAAAATTATGAAAGATAATCAAAAGACAGGTTGAAGGAATTCAGAGAATCCCAAGCTGGGTAAATTCCAAAAATAATGTGCATACACACACACACACACATGCATAAACACACATCCACACAGACAAATACATTCTGCTCCAACTGCTGAAAACCAAAGAAAAAGAGAAAAATCATAATGACATCCAGAGAAAAATACATATTAAATGACATGGTGGACTTCCCTGGTGGCTTAATGGATAGGAATCCACCTGCCAGTTCAGGGGACGTGGGTTCATTCCCTGGTCCAGGAAGATTCCACATGCTGCAGAGCAACTAAGCCCATGTGACAGGACTACTAAACCTGCATGTTGCAGCTTCTGAAGCCCGTGAGCCTAGACCTTGTTCTACACCACAAGAGAAGCCACCACAATGAGAAGCTAGTGCACTGCAACAAAGGGTAGCTCCCAATTACCACAACTAGAGAAAGCCCGTGCCGCAACGAAGACCCAGAACAACCAAAAATAAATAAATGACCGATTAAAAAAGACTTCCTTTAAAAAAAATGACATGGCATGAAAGTTCCCTAACAATGTGTTTGATAAACAGAAGCCTCTCCATCAACATTAGCTTGCTTCTCTTTCCTATTGCATCACATTCTCCATTACAATGTAAAGTTATAAAATGTCAATATGTGGGGAATGATCAGCCACACGCTCTGAGAGAAGAGTCATAAAAATAACTCCAATGTTGAAATTAACACAATTTTATCTCTGAGAAAATGCAAGGTCTTTTGAAACTAGTGTGACCTGAAACCTTAAAACACAAATGCACCAGAGCCCTCGAGGCAGATTTCTGGGGCAGCAGAAATGAAAGCTGTAGAGAATATACTGGGACCAGAATACCTTCTTCAAGGTGCCAGTATCATTTTTCCATGATATGAATAATGATAAACAATCTAGAGAACGCAGGGGCTTTGCTGAACCAGAAAGGAAATATCCGATAGTTTACATGGGGGTGGCATTTCCCCACATAGGAAGGGTGTGTCTTCAGTTAAACCAGAAGGGCTGTGGGTGGCTAGAGCAGAAGGAGCTGCAGCTACAGCTGGACATAGGCACAGAGAGCAGCAGCCTGCAGGACTGCACACCAACGGGGGAAAATCTCTGCCCCTTCCCAGGGACCCAGGTGAGGCAGGAGTAGACATCCTCTGCAACATCAGTGATCACTCACCAATTCCCACTCCAGTGAGTGATTCAGTCTTAGCCCTCCACCGTCCTTGCACTATATCAGCACTTTTCCTGACTCTGAGTGCTGTGCTCAGTCGCTTCAGCCATGTCCAACTCTTTGCAACCCCATAAACTGTAACCCCACCAGGCTCCTCTGTCCATGGGATCTCCCAAAGAAGAATACTGGAGTGGGTTGCCATTTCTTCCTCCAGGGGATCTTCCTGACCCAGGGATCTAACCTGCATCTCTTACGTCTCTTACATTGGCAGGCAAGTTCTTTATCACTAGCACCACCTGGGAAGCCCTTTCCCGCACTGTGTGTGGGAAATCCCGCTGATTCACTCTTGCTTCAATACAGAAGGATCAAAAGTGTCCCCAGGAGGATCCCTGGAAGTTTTTCTGCCTGGCAGTGACCCTGATGCTGCTTGTTAGTCCTGATCCTTGGTGCAGTCCTGGCTGAAGGTAAGTTGACTGGGCCAATGGGAAAGGTGATCCGATAGAACCGGGACCTGAAATCTGGTCTTAGGAAGAGGGTTTTATGGGGCTGTGAGAAAGATGGAGTAGTAAGGGGTAGCTGGACTGTGTTCCTGAACCTGTGACTTCAGCAAGAAACTGCCCTTCCCATCTCAGCCTGGAGAATTTGGGGGATGGTGAAAAAACTCTGTGTCTAAAGCTCTAGAGTATATCACTTTTATCTCCTTAGTCTCACAGTTCATAAACCAGATGCAGGAAGAACTGAAGCAACTGGACATCAAATGTGAGTGCTGACCAGAATGGTGGGCTTCTTTGGAAACCATGTGTACCACCAGGTTTTGATCAGCCTTTCTCTATGGGTCTCTCAGTTCTACAGGGTCTGGAAGATGCTGGACACAAATGGGACATCATTTGGGGAGAAATCTTCTGGCAAATGGAGGCTGTGAGGGCAGGCAATGGTAAGGAAACAGGGTGGTTTGAGTGGTGAAGATCAGAGTTGGGAGAGGGAGGTTGTTCTCTCCAGCACTGTTGATGGTAGCAGTTCTTGTAGCATAGGAGTGTATCACGTGGGTTATTTCAATCAAACCCCTGTCACGGTTGATGTTAACACAAAGTCTGAGGCAACCCTGCTTTGCATTCCACTACCTCTGATAATGTCCATCCCTTGAATGGACAACTAGGAAGCTAGCATGTTTCACTTTTGCAAAGTGTCAAGGATGCACAGGTGAGTGAAGTTCAAGTCATTTCTTTGGTGTCTCCATTAAGTGACCAGAGCAGCTGCCAGTCCCAGCCATCCTGACCTCTTTCTCCTTTCCCAGAATCCTCCTGTGAGTCCTGCCCAGAGACCTGGAAGGCATTCCAAGGGTCCTGCTACAATTTTTCTAGTGATGAACTCCCCTGGCTCAAAGCCATGGGTTGCTGTGCTGAGGAGGATGCTCACCTGGTCATCATCAGTAGCCAAGCAGAGCAGGTGAGAAGGAGGAAGGGGTGCTTTGGGGGTCCTTGTGGCCAATGCAAACTGATGTCCTCATCCCCTGGAGAATATCATGCAGATCTTCATTCTATGCTTCATATTACGTATCCACTCTCTTGGCAAGTATAGTTGGCCAGCCTTCTTTTGTGACCTACTTCTGACCAATTCTACCTGCTGGCCCTTCTGTCTGAAATGCTCTCCCTCCCTTAGTCTATGTGGATAATTCCTACTCCTTCTTCACTATCAGATCTAACATTGTTCCTCAGCATTCTTCCCACTCTCTGTTCTTCAACACTGGGCTGTACTGCCAGATCATGGATCCATCTCCCCACATGTGAGGAACCTCCAGAAAACGGAGGTGGGTCTGATTCACCCTTGAGTCCCTAGTGCTTGGAAACAGGTTGGACACACAGCAGAACTCAGTGTTGGTCAGCGGAATCCAACTGATTGCCAGAACCATTTCTATGGGGTAGTGTCCAAACTCCTTATCCTGTCCATGGCTGCGTGCCCTTAAATAACACTCTTAAGTAGTTCTTACCCAGTGCTCAATGAGGAAACACACTAAGCTCTTATTCCCTCATTGGACCTTCCAGAAAAATCCTAGAAGGCACCTGCCATTGTTATGTGCGGTTTACAGATGAGGAGCCTAAGGATCACAAGTGTTGGTAATTTGCTGACCACATCGGCCATAATAATGGTGGACATGGAGGTCAACTCAGAGCTCTTGGCCACTGTGTTCATCTGTGACATGGGGTGACGTCCCTCTCCATGGAGTCTTATAGGTTAGCCCAGTTCTTAGAGTGCATCCACCACCATCCCCACCTCTGGCTGTAGTATTGCTCGACTTAAACTGCCTTCTCCCCATAAAGACATTCCTGAGTCTACAGGGAGATTTCCCATACTGGATTGGCCTCAGGAAACAGTACTCAAAAGGCATTTACAAGTGGCAAGATGGCTCAGTGCCTACCTTCACATGAGTGTCTCTGTTGCAGCCTGTCCCATGACTCAGTCCCTGTCTTCATATGAGTGCCCCTGATGCAGTCTGTCTCATAGGAAGATGGATCTTGGAGCCATCTTCCCATAGATCCTCAATTCCCTCGAGGATCTAATTTTGACCTAAACCAAACTGCCTGTCATATTTCCGATTGTCATGCTTAATGTTACTTTGTTAGTGTTATTTGTTTGTGTGCAAACCATAATTAAACAGCATTAAACAGGTATACACATATCTTGTCTAATGTTGTTTGATTATGGTTTGCATGCGCACACACACTTGATGCTAACAAAATAACATTATGCATGACAATAGGAAATGTGACAGGCAGTTTGGTTTAGGTCAACAATATCTATTAAGATTTATAATGTACATATTATTCCCAGAATTTTCACTTCTTGGTATCTATCCCAGAGAAACATTTGCATACGTGTGTAAGCATGTGCAGTATAGCATCATCTGCAGTGGTCACAGACTATTGATCGCTTAAATGTCTCTCGAGGAGTGGCAAAACAAATGTGGCATATTCACACGAAGTAACTTAAAAAAATTAAGTTAGATCCATATGTTTCAACATTAAATATGTTACACAGTGAAAAAAGCAAGTTTTGGAAAATATGTATCAAAATGTGTATCAGTTTGATTCCCCTCAAAATTATATTTTTTTTGTAAAAAAAAAATGTATATATTTACATAGAAATTTCCAGAACTATAGCACCAAACTGGAAACGATCATTGTTCTGGAAGGGGACTGGAATGAGTTTGGAATAGGGATGCTGCTGCTGCTGCTGCTGCTGCTGCTGCTGCTGCTAAGTTGCTTCAGTCGTGTCCGACTCTGTGCGACCCCATAGACGGCAGCCCACCAGACTCCCTCGTTCCTGGGATTCTCCAGGCAAGAACACTGGAGTGGGTTGTCATTTCCTTCTCCAATGCATGAAAGTGAAAAGTGAAAGTGAAGTTGCTCAGTCGTGTCTGACTCCTAGCGACCCCATGGACTGCAGCCTACCAGGCTCCTCCGTCCATGGGATTTTCCAGGCAAGAGTACTGGAGTGGGGTGCCGTTGCCTTCTCCGGGAATAGGGATGGGTGGTTGGTAAAAATGGATTTTTACTTTCATCTGTATTACACAGATTGTTTTGCAATAAAATGTATTTGTGTTCTAAAAAGTGAAAGTGAAAGTCACTCAGTTGTGTCAGACTCTTTGCGACCCCATGGACTATACAGTCCATGAAATTCTGCAGGCCAGAATACTGAAGTGGATAACCTTTCTCTTCTCCAGAGGATCTTCCCAACTCAGGGATCGAACCCATGTCTCCAGCATTGCAGGCAGATTCTTTACCAGCTGAGCTACAAGGGAAGCATATATAAAAAGGAAACACTAAACAGGAAGTTCCTTATTGTAGGAAGTCATGGTACTTCTGCAACATTAAAAGGAATTGAGCACTTTAAGGAGAGGAGTAGGCAATGTGTGACGTGCCATGCTTATTAAGAGCTCATTTGTACCTATCTAGAGTCTCTAGGGACTTCTCTGGTGGCTCAGATGGTAAAGAATCTGCCTGCAATGCAGGAGCTACAGGAGACACAGGTTCAATCACTGGGTCAGGAAGATCCCCTGGAGAAGGAAATGGCAACCCACTCCAGTATTCTTGCCTGGAAAATACCATGGACAGAGGAACCTGGCCAGCTACAGTCCATGGGGTTGCAAAGAGTCGGACAAGACTGAGCGACTAACACTTTCACTTTCAGAGCCTCTAGTGTCCTACAGAACAGAATTTAGGAGAGGCAAGAGAGGAGAGTGACTACCCAGGGGATCTAGTCCTAACTCCTCAGCATATTGATTCAGTGACCTCATGTTCTGAACATCATTTGTCTTTGAACTTTCCTTCACTTCCAAACATCTTCCCAGAACTGCACCCCAAGCCTCCTGGACCATCTTGTGTACATTTGTTTTCTTATCTTCCTTCTGCTTCCGCCTCAGCTCAGGTCTCAAGACAATTATTATATTTCCTATATGTAGTCTTACCTTCAGCAAATCATGCTGTAGTCAAGTCCAGGGTGCCAGCTTTCTAAAATATGTCTTTGATATAGTTTTAGAAAACATTCAACTCCTCGGTTGCACACTCACAGTCCAGAATCTTTATGATGGCACCTTTCATTGCCCACACATTGGGTGCCACTTATCTTCACTATCTCATTTTCTATACTCCCAGGTGCTCTCCAATTTTTTGCCATAGCTACATGCCTAATAACTCAATTCATGGACCTTGTCTTGCAATTAAAAATTTTATTTATTTTTAATTGAAGGATAATTGCTTTGCAATATCATGTTGGTTATCAACATGAATCAGCCATTGGTATGCATATGTCCCCTCCCTCTTGAAGCCCCCTCCCACCTCCCTCCCCATCCCACCCCTCTAGGTTGTCACAAAGCCTTGGTTTTGGGTTCCCTGAGTGGTTCAGCAAACTCCCACTGGCTATTTTACATATGGTAATGTATGTTTCCATGCTACTCTCTCAATTTGTCCCACCCTCTCTTTCCCCACTGATTTTACAAGTCTGTTCTCTATGTCTGTATCTCCATTCATGTATGCTAAGTCGCTTCAGTTGTGTCTGACTCTTTGTGACGCTATGGACTGTAGCCCACCAGGCTCTTCTGTCCATGGGATTCTCCATGCAAGAATACTAGAGTGGTCTGCATGCCCACCTCCAGGGGATCTTCCTGACCCAGGGATTGGACCTGCATTTCCTGCAACTCCTGCATTGCAGGTGGATTCTTTACCACTGAGCCACCAGGGAAGCCCCCTCTAGATTCCATGTATATGCGTTAATATATGAAATTTGTTTTTCTCTTTCTGACTCAACTTCACTATATTATAGGCTGTGGTCATCCACATCAGTAGGACTGACTCAAATGTGTTCTTTTTATGGCTGAGCAATGGCAAATAGTTTGGGAAACAGTGGAAACAGTGGCTGACTTTATTTTTTGGGGCTCCAAAATCACTGCAGATGGTGACTGCAGCCATGAAATTAAAAGACGCTTACTCCTTGGAAGGAAAGTTATGACCAACCTAGATAGCACATTAAAAAGCAGAGACATTACTTTGTCAACAAAGGTCCATCTAGTCAAGGCTATGGTTTTTCCAGTAGTCATGTATGGATGTGAGAGTTGAACTATAAGGAAAGCTGAGCACAGAAGAGTTGATGCTTTTGAACTGTGGTGTTGGAGAAGACTCTTGAGAGTCTCTTGGACTGCAAGGAGATCCAACCAGTCCATCCTAAAGGAAATCAGTCCTAGGTGTTCATTGGAAAGACTGATGTTGAAGCTGAAACTCCGATACTTTGGCCACCTGATGCGAAGAGCTGACTCATTTGAAAAGACCCTGATGTTGGGAAAGATTGAAAGCAGGAGGAGAAGGGGATGACAGAGGATGAGATGGTTAGATGGCATCACCGACTCAATGGACATGAGTTTGGGTAAACTCTGGGAGTTAGTGATGGACAGGGAGGCCTGGCATGCTGCGGTTCATGGGGTCGCAAAGAGTTGGACACGGCTGAGCGACTGAACGGAAACTGAACCTGAATATTTCATTGTATATATGTACCACAGTTTCTTTATCCTTCAGTCTGTCAATGGACTTCTAGTTTGTTTTTATGTCCTAGCTATTGTAAATAGTGCTGCAATGAACATTGGGCTATATGCATCTCTTTCAATTATGGTTTTCTCAAGGTATATGCCTAGTAGTGGGATTATTGGGTCATAGGATAGTTCTATTCCTACTTTTTAAAGGACTGTCTTGCATATTTATGCATCTTTGTCCTTCTACTCTTGCTCCTGCTGTGTCATTTGTCTAGAACACATTCTGTTGATTTGGTGAATTGCATTATGCCTGTTGAGCCCTGTGCTCAACAGGGCTCCATACAGATACTGTGCCCCATACAGCAATCTATTTTATGCCCAGCATGAATTAATTCAACTCCTTTATCCCAGCCACACACTATGCAGAGTTTTGTGACTGTGTTTAATATGATCTTCCTTTCCTTATACACATATAATCCATCAGGTGAGCTGCTTCTTTAGAGTAAGTAGGCAGGCATTCCGCACATCAGTGTGACTCCAATATTTGGTACAAGACTTGGTACACAGCAGGTGCACAACAAAGTTTTGGAATGAATGAATGAGGGTTGCAAACATTTTAAGAAACATTTAGGAAGGAGGATATGGATTATTTGGCAGACATAACACCTATTATATGCCAGACCCTCAAATACATCATGTTGTCAAACTTAATCTCCTAGATCTAGAGATTTTAAGTCACCTGCCCCCTGAGCCTCATTTATTTTATTTATAATGCAAGATCTTGCATCAGATGATTGTGATGTCCCCCCCTAGATATTTGGCACTGTCTGGAATATTTTTGGTTGCCATGATGGAGAGTGACTGCTACTGGCACCTAGTGGGCAGGGACCACAGATGCTGCTCAGTATCCTATAATGTACAGGATAATCCCTCACAGCAGGTAATGATATGTCTTCAATGCCAATAGTTCCCTACTGTATGAGACATGGCTCAATATAAGATATGGATAGGATTTTTTATTTCTTAGATTTCATGTACCTTTAGGGATAGACTCTCACCTGGTGGCTTGATTCTCTTCTGGGACTTTGTTGGTAAGAATTCCGGCTGGGCATGGCTAGAGTGCCTGGCCCAACACTGTAGGTAAGAGACTTGGCTGATGCTTGTGTGTGTTTTCACAGCAACTGGGCTTCTAATGAATCTTTTTGCCATGACCGTGTCTACATGAAAAAGTCTGAGTTCTGGTCGTCTGATGACTATAATACACATTGGTACAGTTATTACTGGATCTGCAAGAAGCCACAGGTCTCCTGAGCCTGCTGCCTTTGCTCTATCTCCAGGCTTGGGAGAGATTGTTATTAGGCATAACCTCAGAACAATTTCCTAACTTCTCTGCAGAAAAGGGAGTCTTCTTGCAAGCCCCGGTTCTCTTGGTAGCATCTTTCTCCTCTCTTGTTTCTCCACCTAAATTATGTTGGGGTTCATGTAAAATGACACCAAGATGGAACAATGAGAAAAATGTGTAATGCAGGACATGATACTAACATGTATCATATAGAACATGATATGTAACACGTATCATGTAGGACTTTCTACAGGGCAAAGAATTTGATTTTTATGCCCAAAATAGTACAGATGAAGGAAAAATTAGGATTGTTAGAAAGTAAAAGAACCTAAAAGACATAGCTAAATAAACATGTGTACATGTTTGGATTTTTATTTCAAGCAATTATTTTTGAAGAAATCACAGTATTTGAACATCATTTGTATCAGGAAATTTGTATCAGGAACATCATTTGTATCAGCCGGCTGCGATGGCTCCATGCAGAAGCTTGGCCGAGAAGAGCTAGGCCGGGCCGGGGGCCGGGGGCGGCGGCCGACAGGGGCTAGGCCGGGCCAGGGGCTGGGGGCGGTGGCGAGAGGAGTTACCCCAGGCCCAAGGAGCAGGGGCTGCATGGGCACAGGAGGGCCAAGATAAGTTACTCCGCACTCAAGGTCAGGAGGGGCCGTCGTGAGTAGATACCCCTTGTCCAAGGTAAGGAGCAACGGCTGCACTTTGCTGGGGCAGCCGTGAAGAAATACCCCACGTCCAAGGTAAGAGAAACCCAAGTAAGACAGTAAGTGTTGTGAGAGGGCATCAGAAGGTAGACACACTGAAACTAAAATTACAGAAAACTAGCTAATCTGATCACACGGACCACAGCCTTGTCTATCTCAGTGAAACTAAGCCATGCCGTGTGGGGCCACCCAAGAATGATGGGTCATGGTGGAGAGGTCTGACAGAATGTGGTTCACTGGAGAAGGGCATGGCAAACCACTTCAGTATTCTTGCCTTGAGAACCCCATGAACAGTATGAAGAGGCAAAAAGATAGGACACTGAAAGATGATCTCCCCAAGTCAGTAAGTGCCCAATATGCTACTGGAGATCAGTGGAGAAATAACTCCAGAAAGAATGATGGGATGGAGCCAAACAAAAAAGATACCCAGCTGTGGATGTGACTGGTGATAGATGCAAAGTCCGATGCTGTAAAGAGCAATATTGCATAGGAACCTGGAATGTTAGGTCCATGAATCAAGGCAAATTGGAAGTGGTCAAACAGGAGATGGCAAAAGTGAACGTCAACATTCTAGGAATCAGCAAACTAAGATGGACTGGAATGGGTGAATTTAACTCAGATGATCATTATATCTACTACTGTGGGCAAGAATCCCTTAGAAGAAATGGAGTAGCTGTCATGGTCAGCAAAAGAGTCCGAAAGGCAGTACTTGGATGCAATCTCAAAAACAATAGAATGATCTCTGTTCGTTTCCAAGGCAAACCATTCAATATCACAATAATCCAAGTCTATGCCCTGACCAGTAACGCTGAAGAAGCTGAAGTTGAACGGTTCTATGAAGACCTACAAGACCTTCTAGAACAAACACCCAAAAAAGATGTCCTTTTCATTATAGGGGACTGGAATGCAAAAGTAGGAAGTCAAGAAACACCTGGCACAACAGGCAAATTTGGCCTTGGAATACAGAATGAAGCAGGGCAAAAGCTAATAGAGTTTTGCCAAGAGAACACACTGGTCATAGCAAACACCCTCTTCCAACAACACAAGAGAAGACTCTACACGTGGATATCACCAGATGGTCAACACCAAAATCAGATTGATTATATTCTTTGCAGCCAAAATTGGAGAAGCTCTAAACAGTCAGCAAAAACAAGACCGGGAGCAGACTGTGGCTCAGATCATGAACTGCTTATTGCCAAATTCAGACTTTAATTGAAGAAAGTAGGGAAAACCACTAGACCATTCAGGTATGACCTAGATCAAATCCCTTATGAGTATACAGTAGAAGTGACAAATAGATTTAAGGGACTAGATCTGATAGACAGAGTGCCTGATGAACAATGGATGGACGTTCGTGACATTGTACAGGAGACAGGGATCAAGACAATCCCCATGGAAAAGAAATGCAAGAAAGCAAAATGGCTGCCTGAGGAGGCCTTACAGATAGCTGGGAAGAGAAGAGAAGCGAAAAGCAAAGGAGAAAAGGAAATATATTCCCATCTGAATGCAGAGTTCCAAAGAAGAGCAAGGAGAGATAAGAAAGCCTTCCTCAGCGATCAGTGCAAAGAAATAGAGGAAAACAGATTGGGAAAGACTAGAGATCTCTTCAAGAAAATTAGACATACCAAAGGAACATTTCATGCAAATATAGGCTCGATAAAGGACAGAAATAGTATGGACCTAACAGAAGCAGAAGATATTAAGAAGAGGTGGCAAGAATACACAGAAGAACTGTACAAAAAAGATCTTCATGACCCAGATAATCATGATGGTGTGATCACTCACCTACAGCCAGACATTCTGGAATGTGAAGTCAAGTGGGCCTTAGAAAGCATCACTATGAACAAAGCTAGTGGAAGTGATGAAATTCCAGTTGAGCTATTTCAAATCCTGAAAGATGATGCTGTGAAAGTGCTACACTCGATATGCCAGCAAATTTGGAAAACTCAGCAGTGGCCACAGGACTGGAAAAGGTCAGTTTTTGTTCCAATCCCAAAGAAAGGCAATGCTAAAGAATGCTCAAACTACCGCACAATTGCACTCATCTCACATGCTAGTAAAGTAATGCTCAAAATTCTCCAAGCCAGGCTTCAGCAATACGTGAACCGTGAACTTCCAGATGTTCAAGTTGGTTTTAGAAAAGGCAGAGGAACCAGAGATCAAATTGCCAATATCCGCTGGATCATCGAAAAAGCAAGAGAGTTCCAGAAAAACATCTATTTCTGCTTTATTGACTATGCCAAAGCCTTGACTGTGTGGATCACAATAAACTGTGGAAAATTCTGAAAGAGATGGGAATACCAGACCACCTGACCTGTCTCTTGAGAAACCTGTATGCAGGTCAGGAAGCAACAGTTAGAACTGGACATGGAACAACAGACTGGTTCCAAATAGGGAAAGGAGTACGTCAAGGCTGTATATTGTCACCCTGCTTATTTAACTTATATGCAGAGTACATCATGAGAAACGCTGGGCTGGAAGAAACACAAGCTGGAATCAAGATTTCTGGGAAAAATATCAATAACCTCAGATATGCAGATGACACCACCCTTATGGCAGAAAGTGAAGAAGAACTAAAGAGCCTCTTGATGAAAGTGAAAGAAGAGAGTGAAAAAGTTGGCTTAAAGCTCAACGTTCAGAAAACTAAGATCATGGCAACTGGTCCCATCACTTCATGGGAAATAGATGGGCAAACAGTGGAAACAGTGTCAGACTTTATTTTTTTGGGCTCCAAAAGCACTGCTGATGGTGATTACAGCCATGAAATTAAAAGACGCTTACTCCTTGGACGGAAGGGTATGGCCAACCTAGATAGCATATTTAAAAGCAGAGACGTTACTCTGCCAACAAAAGTCCATCTAGTCAAGGCTATGGTTTTTCCAGTGGTCATGTATGGATGTGAGTTGGATGGTGAAGAAAGCTGAGCACCAGAGAATTAATACTTTTGAACTGTGGTGTTGGAGAAGACTCTTGAGAGTCCATTGGACTGCAAGGAGATGCAATCAATCCATCCTAAAGGAGATCAATCCTGGGTATTCATTGGAAGGACTGATGTTGAAGCTGAAACTCCAACACTTTGGCCACCTCATGCGAAGGGTTGACTCATTGGAAAAGACCCTAATGCTGGGTAGGATTGGGGGCAGGAGGATAAGGGGATGACAGAGGATGAGATGGTTGGATGGCATCACTGACTCGATGGACATGGGTTTAGGTAGACTCCAGGAGTTGGCGATGGACAGAGAGGCCTGGCGTGCTGCAATTCATGGGGTCAGAAAGAGTTGGACACGACTGAGCGAGTGAACTGAACTGTATCAGAAATATGAGGCATTTTTATTTGCTTGTTAGATGTGCTAATGGCATGGTAGGTAGGTAAATAGATAGATTAGCAATACATAACAAGTAATTATGAATAAATGTATGTATAGTGTGGGATTTTCTTTAAAATGATAAATCAAATAATTGAGAACCTAGGCCAAGTGTTGTAATTATTATAACTGAGACACGGGAGCTAGTTATATATTTCTTCTAATTTGTGTCTATAAGAATAATCTACAGAAAAATTTCAATTGATCAGTGCAATTTAAAATAACTCATATAAGGTAAACACGATTCAAAAAGAAACTCAGAGACTTCCCTGGTGGTCCAGTAGTTATGAATCTGTCTTCCAATGCAGGGGATACAGATTCAATCCCTGGTCAGAGAATTAAGATCCCACATGCTGTGGGGCAAGTAAACTCATGTAAGACAATGAAACCACACACTGCAATGAAAGATCCCGCGTGCCACAAGTAAGACCTAACAGCCAAATAAATATTAAAAAGAAACTCAGCAAACTGGCAGTAGAAGGGAAACACTAACCAAAATGATGTTTACACAAAACTGGCCTGTATCGTATTTAATGGTGTAGTGTTGAGAGCATTGCATTTTAGCTCAGGAACAATATATGGGTTTGTTAGATGTGCTAATGGCATGAGTTATCTTCCACATTCTAATGGTTGTCCTGGATGAAGCAGTAAGTCACAACAAAACAAAAAACAAGAAATGAATAAAGAAGTCATGGTACGTATATACAATGGAATATTACTCAGCTATAAAAGGGAACACATTTGGGTCAGTTC
Organism: Okapia johnstoni; assembly: GCA_024291935.2. Classification (NCBI taxonomy): domain Eukaryota; kingdom Metazoa; phylum Chordata; class Mammalia; order Artiodactyla; family Giraffidae; genus Okapia; species Okapia johnstoni. Next base: position 6,658,111 of record CM044316.1, on the reverse strand, counting down.
AAATGAGGTGGATGAACCTAGAGCCTATTATACAGAGTGAAGTAAGTCAGAGAGAAAAAAACAAATATCATATATTAACGCATATATATAGAATCTAGAAAGATCGTACTGATGAACCGATTTGCAGGGCAGCAGTGAAGATGCAGACATAGAGAACAGTCTTATGAACACAGTGGAGGAAGGAGAAGGTGGGACAAATTGAATGAGTAGAACTGAAATATATACATTACCATATTTAGAATAGAAGGCCAGTGGGAATTTGCTCTATGATGCAGGGAGCTCAAATCAACTGCTCTGTGACAACACAGAGGGGTGGGATGGGGTGGGAGGTGAGAGGGAGGCTCAAGAGGGAGGGGACATATGTATATCTATGGCTGGTTCATGTTGATGTATGGCAGAAACCAAATGATTTGACAGAATAGCATTGAAACATATTCATTACCACATGTAAAATAGAGAGCCATCGGGAGTTTAATGTATAATCTTGGGCAACCAAAGCCAGTGCTCTGTGACAACTTGGAGGGATGGGGTGGGGAGGGTGGTGGGAGGGGCGTATAGAATGGAGGGGACAAATATATGCCTATGGTTGATTCATACTGATGTATGGAAAAAACTGTAAAAAAAAGTAAAGTAATTATCCTCCAATTAAAATAAATAAATTAAAAAAAATTAAAAAATTAAAAATAAATTAAAACAAAACAAAATTTTATTAATAAAACAAAGAAACAAAAATATGAAAATTTGGAAAGGAAAATACAAAACCATAATTTTTCACAGGTATATCACTTGTATTTACAGAGACACAAATGAATCTACCTTCACCTTTAGTGTTTATAAGCATGTACCAAGTTTTCTGCATTCAGAGTCAATAGAGTGATTAATTGCATTTTTATAAACCAAGAACAAACTGAGAGACACAGAAATGTTTAGAAAAGATCACATTTACTATTGTACCCAAATATTAAGTGACTCTAATAACTACAGGTATTCCAATGTCTTTAAGTGAAACATTTTAAAGCTTTATGTGAAGTTATCTATGGGTTGGATTGTCTTGAAGGCACCATCTTCCTTTTCTCATATTCTGCACTGTTTTCTAAATTCAGTTATCATCTGCCTTTTCCCCTTCACTGTAAGTCCCATCAAGGCATATATCATGTCTGTTCTGGCCACTGTTGTCTTTCCAGTGATGGGCTCAGATATTTCACACACATCTGTCAAATGCGTAGTGGTTGAGGCTTGACTTCCTCTGAGCTGGAGATAAGTATAGCTCAAGGTTGGTCATGCTTACAAACGAAATAGCTAGTGTGGCTGTTCTGACTCCTCCAAGTTATCAAAGAGCAGATTAAACATGGTTCCCTTCCTCTAATGACTGGCTACCATTTATCTCAGAAACAGGACATCTCTTCAGCAAGATGCTGATGAAGAAATGGAAGAGCACTTCAACTCAATTTACCCTTCCATTCCTTGGCTGGAAATTTATCCTAGAAACAAGTATGGCACTCCTTCTGTGTGCTAGAGAGGAAAGATGACTGAAACCCGATTCTACTTCTAAGAGCTTTTAGATAAGAGAGGGGAACAGATCAGAGCATAAGTCATTCAGCTACTTGGAGATAAATGCAATTAAGATGTGACAGACTCCTGGGAGGGTTACTGTCCCTTTCCATTTCCTGAAACCTATTGAGATAAAAAGACTGAAAAAGGAAACCCACCTACAATTGTTATTCTTTAGTCACTAAGTCATGTCTGGCTTTTTTGCAACCTCATGGACTGCAGCCTGCCAAGTCTCTCTGTCCATGGGAATTTCCCAGGCAAGAATACTGGAGTGTGTTGTCATTTCCTTCTCCAGGGGATCTTTCCTGACCCAGGGATTGAACCCATTTCTCCTGCATTGGCAGATTGATTCTTTACAACTGAGCCACAAGGGAAGCCCCCACCTACAATTAAATGGCCACAAACACTAAAGAGTGTCTACCAGATTTCACATGTGTGTGTGTGCTAAGTCACTTCAGTCGTGTCTGACACTGTGTGACCTTATGCACTGTAGCCTGCCAGGCTCCTCTGTCCGTGGAATTCTCCAGGCAAGAATACTAGAGTGGGTTGCCATGTTCTCCTCCAAGGGATCTTCCCAACCCAGGGATCGAACCTGCATCTCTTATGTCTCCTGGATTGACGGGTGGGTTCTTTACCACTAGCGCCACCCACATTTGGTATCAAATTAAAAAGAAGGAAAAATGCCACACACTCCCTAACTCAAGGGCATGGTACAGTGGAAGGAGGAGGTAGAGAGCAGTATTCTTGAGGGAAGGATGAAGATAACCCACCTCCTTGTCTGAAGCTGTGAGCACCAGCCTGGCACTCAGCAGGGGATGGATGAATGCTTAGGAGATTGAAACAACATGAACTAATAATCACTGATTATCACCTGTGTTAAACCCAGTGGAGAAATCCAGAAATGCACGTGTTCTTCCTGTGGGAAAAGCTTTGCAAAGCTGTGGTTTAAAGAGGCTGGTTATTTGCTACTGTTTCTCCAGTGACCACACAGTGCTCGGTGCCTCCTTAGCTGACTGTATTGAGATTTCCCTGGTGGCTCAGCTGGTAAAAAATTTGCTTTCAGTGCAGAAGACAGGGGTTCAGTCCCTGAGTCTGGCAGATCCCCTGAGAAGGGAATGGCTACCCACTCCAGTATTCTTGCCTGGAGAATACCATGGACAAAAGAGCCTGGTGTGCTACTGTCCATGGGGTCGCAAAGAGTTGGACACAACTGAGAGACTTATCTGACTGTATTACAGACACATCTGAATTGATGCTGAAGGCAGTCCCAGGATAAGCAAGAAAGTTGAGCTGGGGGCAGGACCTACCACGACTTGCATGGAAACAACTCTCTTTTTACTTTTTTTTAACTTCTTTTTAAAAAATATCATTTTTAGTTGGGGGGTCTGAATCAGCCATAAGTATACATATATCCTCTCCCTCTTGAACTTCTCTCTCACCTCCCCCCCAACCCACCCCTCTACGTAGTTATAGAGCACCAGGATGAGATCCTTGTGTTATACAGCAGCTTCCCACTAGCTATCTACTTTACACATGGTAATGTATATGTTTCAAACTATGTTTTTGGTTTTTTTTTTTCCAGTTCAGTTCAGTTCAGTTGCTCAGTCGTGTCCAACTCTTTGTGACCCCATGAACCGCAGAACACCAGGCCTCCCTGTCTATCACCAACTCCTGGAGTTTACCCAAACTCATGTCCCTTGAGTCGGTGATGCCATCCAACCATCTCATCCTCTGTCATCCCCTTCTCCTCCTGCCCTCAATCTTTCCCAGCATCAGAGTCTTTTCAAATGAGTCAGCTCTTCACATCAGGTGGCCAAAGTATTGGAGTTTCAGCTTCAACATCAGTCCTTCTAATGAACACTCAGGACTGATTTCCTTTGGGATAGACTGGTTGGATCTCCTTGCAGTCCAAGGGACTCTCAAGAGTCTTCTCCAACACCACAGTTCAAAAGCATCAATTCTCTGGTGCTCAGCTTTCTTTATAGTCCAACTCTCACATCCATACATGACTACTGGATAAACCATAGCCTTGGCTAGATGGACCTTTACTGACAAAGTAATGTCTCTGCTTTTTAATGTGCTATCTAGGTTGGTCATAACTTTCCTTCCAAGGAGTAAGCGTCTTTAATTTCATGGGTGCAATCACCATCTGCAGTGATTTTGGAGCCCCCCAAAACAAAGTCAGCCACTGTTTCCACTGTTTTCCATCTATTTGCCATGAAGTGATGAGACTGGATGCCATGATGTTAGTTTTCTGAATGTTGAGCTTTAAGCCAACTTTTTTCACTCTCATCTTTCACTTTCATCAAGAGGCTCTTTAGTTCTTCTTCGCTTTCTGCCATAAGGATGGTGTCATCTGCATATCTGAAGTTACTGGTATTTCTCCCAGCAATTTTGATTCCAGCTTGTGTTTCTTCCAGCCCAGTGTTTCTAGTGATGTACTCTGCATATAAGTCAAATAAGCAGGGTGACAATATACAGCCTTGACGTGCTCCTTTTCCTATTTGGAACCAGTCTGTTGTTGCATGTCGAGTTCTAACTCAGACGACCATTATATCTACTACTGTGGGCAGGAATTCCTTAGAAGAAATGGAGTAGACATCATAGTCAACAAAATAATCTGAAATGCAGTACTTGGATGCAATCTCAAAAAGGACCGAATGATCTCTGTTCATTTCCAAGGCAAATCATTCAGTATCACAGTAATCTAAGTCTATGCCCTGACCAGTAATGCTGAAGAAGCTGAAGTTGAATGGTTCTATGAAGACCTACAAGACCTTTTAGAATAACACCTAAAAAAGATGCCCTTTTCATTATAGGGGACTGAAATGTAAAAGTAGGAAGTCAAGAAACACCTGGAGGAACAGGCAAATTTGGCCTTGGAGTACAGAATGAAGCACGGCAAAGGCTAATAGAGTTCTGCCAAGAGAATGCACTGGTCATAGCAAACACCCTCTTCCAACAACACAAGAGAAGACTCTTACATGGACATCACCAGATGATCAACATCAAAATCAGATTGATTATATTCTTTGCAGCCAAAGATGGAGAAGCTCTATACAGTCAGAAAAAAAAAAAAAAAAAAAAAAGACCGGGAGCAGACTGTGGCTCAGATCATGAACTCCTTATTGCCAAATTCAGACTTAAATTGAAGAAAATAGGGAGAAAATACCTCTCCATTCAGGTATGACCTAGATCAAATCCCTTATGATTATACAGTGGAAGTGAGAAATAGATTTAGGGGACTAGATCTGATAGACAGAGTGCCTGATGAGCTATGGATGGAGATTCGTGACGTTGTACAGGAGGCAGGGATCAAGACCATCCCCAAGAAAAAGAAATGCAAAAAAGCAAAATGGCTGTCTGAGGAGGCCTTAGAAAATAGCTGTGAAAAGAAGAGAAGCAAAAAGCAAAGGAGAAAAGGAAAGATATACCCATTTGAATGTAGAGTCCCAAAGAATAGCAAGGAGAGGTAAGAGAGCCTTCCTCAGTGATCAATGCAAAGAAATAGAGGAAAACAATAGAATGAAATGGGAAAGACTAGAGATCTCCCCAAGAAAATTAGAGATACCGAAGGAATATTTCACACAAAGATGGGCTCAATAAAGGACAGAAATGGTATGGACCTAACAGAAGCAGAAGATATTAAGAAGAGGTGGCATGAATACACAGAAGAACTGTACAAAAAAGATCTTCACGACCCAGATAATCACGATGGTGTGATCACTCACTTAGAGCCAGACATCCTGGAATGTGAAGTCAAGTGGGCCTTAGGAAACATCACTACGAACAAAACTAGTGGAGGTGATGGAATTCCAGTTGAGCTATTTCAAATCCTGAAAGATGATGCTGTGAAAGTGCTACACTCGATATGCTAGCAAATTTGGAGAACTCAGCAGTGGCCACAGGACTGGAAAAGGTCAGTTTTCATTCCAATCCCAAAGAAAGGCAATGCCAAAGATTGCTCAAACTACTGCACAATTGCATTCATCTCACATGCTAGTAAAGTAATGTTCAAAATTCTCCAAGCCAGGCTTCAACAATAGTGAACTGTGAACTTCCAGATGCTCAAGCTGAATTAGAAAAGGCAGAGGAACCAGAGATCAAATTGCCAACATCCGCTGGAGCATCGAAAAAGCAAGAGAGTTCCAGAAAAAACATCTATTTCTGCTTTATTTTTTCCAGTAGTCATGTACAGATGTGAGTGTTGGACCATAAAGAATGCTGAGTGCTGAAGAATTAATGCTTTTGAACTGTGGTGCTGAAGAAGATTCTTGAGAGTCCCTTGGACAGCAAGGAGAGCAAACCAGTCAGTTCTAAAGGAAATCAACCCTGACTACTCATTGGAAGAACTGGTGCTGAAACTGAAGCTCCAATACTTTGACCACCTGATGCGAAGAGCCGACTCATTAGAAAAGACCTTGATGCTGGGGAAAGACTGAAGGAAAAAGGAGAAGGGGATGGTAGAGGATGAGATGGTTAGATAGCATCACTGAATTGATGGACATGAGTTTGAGCGAACTCCGGGAGATAGTGAAAAACAGGGAAACCTGCTGTGCTGCAGTCCATGGAGTGGGTCGTAAGGAGTCGGACACGACTGAGCAACTGAAAAACAATGTATATGTTTCAATGCTTCTCTCTTAATTCATACCACCCTCTCCTATCCTGGCTGTGAGACACAACCCTCTTGACTTGTCCCGTTGTCGAGTTTGTCTGGGAAGATGCCCAGCAAGAGGGAACACTTATTTTAAAAATATTTATTTTCTCTAGGATACGTCAATAGCTCTTATGATGCAACAAGAAGAACTAAAATCCAACTTAAAAAGTGGGCAAAGGCATGAATTAACATTTCTCCACAGGAGGTATATTAATGGCCAAGAAGTGCATGAAGAGATGCTCAGCATCATTAATCACTAGGGAAGTACAAATTAAAATCATGACACACCACTTCACATACGCCAAGATGGCTATAATAAAATAAAAGATTAGGGGAGCAGAAAGAGAACAAATGTTGGTGAGGATTAGAGAGATATACTACTTGTACATAGCTCGTGGGAATGTTAAATTGTTTAGTGATGTGGTTTGGCAGTTCTCCCAAAACTTAAGCATAGAGTTAGCATATGACCCAGTAACCATTTCTAGATTATACTTCCAAAGACTGAAATCAGAGACTCAAACAAATACATATACATTCATGTTCAGTTCAGTTCAGTTCAGTTCAGTCGCTCAGTCGTGTCCAACTCTTTGCGACCCCATGAATTGCAGCACGCCAGACCTCTCTGTCCATCACCAACTCCCGGAGTCTACCCAAACCCATGTCCATCGAGTCGGTGATGCCATCCAGCCATCTCATCCTCTGTCAGCCCCTTCTCCTCCTACCCTCAATCCTTCCCAGCTTTAGGGTCTTTTCCAATGAGTCAACTCTTCGCATGAGGTAGCCAAAGTATTGGAGTTTCAGCTTCAACATCAGTCCTTCCAATGAACACCTAGGACTGATCTCCTTTAGGATGGACTGGTTGGACCTCCTTGAGAGTCCAAGGGACTCTCAAGTGTCTTCCCCAACACCACAGTTCAAAAGCATCAATTCTTCGGCACTCAGCTTTCTTTATAGTTCAACTCTTGCATCCATACATGACTACTGGAGAAACCATAGCCTTGACTAGATGGACACAGCAACACTATTTTTAATAGCCAAAAGGCAACATTTAGAAACAACCCATATAGATGAATGTTCAACAAGTCAAACTCCACCTATCAATTGCTCTCCCCAAATGGTTGTAGCAGTTTACACTCCCACTAGCAGTTCGTGAGCATGCTCACTTCCTCATATACTTGCCAACACTGAATGTTGTCCATACTGTGCATTTCTACAAGTCTTCCAGGCCAAAAGTTATATTTTGTTGTTTTTGTTGTAATTTTTTAAAGCATGATAGAAGCTGAACATCTTTCTTTTTGTACTGAGGTGAAATTCATAAAACACAATTGCTTTTCTCATTGGGCTTTTGTAAAAATCATAGGATGTTGCATGCTTAGCACAACTCGAATCACATAAAAACTACTCAATACATTGTAACTATTTTTAGGAATAATATTTTTAAAACATTTTTAATTCCATTTTAAATTACTCTTTCATTCTTTTATTGTTATTTATTTATGTTTGGCTGTACTGGATCTTTGTTGCTGCATGGGCTTTCTATAGTTGCAGAAAGTGATGTGCAGGCTTCTCATTGTGGTGGCTTCTCTTGTGAGCACGGGCTTCAGTAGTCGTGACAGGCTTAATTGCTCCATGACATATGGGATCTTCCTGGACCAGAGGTAAAACCCATGTCTCCTACATTGGCAGGTAGATTTTTTTTTTTACCACTGAGCACCAGGGAATAACGTATTTAAAAGCTCCTTTATGGGAAATATTGAGTACCATGCTATCCCTCTGTTAACCAAGAAAGACAGGTCTAAAGAAAGGCAATACTCTTTGGGATAAAAGCTTTTCCCCACAGGGTGCTAGATTCAAAAGCCCCACTAAGGAAGATAAGCTAATTGTATTCAATCTAACAAGGTTCTTGAGGGATCATTCCCAGAGGACAAAGAGTCATTTATAAACCTGTTGGTGTGGTTCTGCTGAGTGCTCCCTGAGAAAGCATGCTCTGCCTTCACAGCTGCAAGACTAAGTTGAGGCTGCAGCAGCTCCAAATTCCTGGAAACACGACACCTGGGGGCAGAAAGGTCCTGGAATCTGACAGAGGTACAGTAGTCATTAGAACTTTCCAGGTGGTACTAGTGGCAAAGAACCCACCCGGCAATACAGGAGACATAAGAGATGTGGATTTGATTCCTGGGTTGGGAAGATCCTCTGGAAGAGGGCATGGCAATGCACTCTAGTATTCTTGCCTGGAGAATGCCATGGACAGAGGAGCCTGGTGGGCTACAATCCATGGGGTTGCAGAGTCAGACATTACTGAGAAGACTTATCATATAGAATATTCATTGATTGTAAGTGAATCCAGAAGACAAGCTGCAGCATGGCTGGTTTCAGGGAGGGACTCCCCATCTGAAATTTCGCCTCAGAGGCTGGGAGGATTCCGATCAGTTTCATCCACAAGGATTTAGGGTGCTTGTCATCACAGCCCCATGGGTGAGTAGTGTTATTGCGATGCAGAAGTTAGGTTTGGAGACTCAGCTGCCTGCTCAGGGTGTTGTTGAGGGTTAAATAGAATGATGGGCTTCCTTGGCGGCTTAGACAGTAAAGAATCTGCCTGCAATGCAGGAGACATGGGCTGATCCCTGAATTGGGAAGGTTTCCTGGAGAAGGGAAAGGCAACCCATTCCAGTATTCTTGACTGGAGAATTGTTTGGATAGAGGAGACTGATGGCTACAGTCCATGGGATCATAAAGAGTTGGACATGACTTAGTGACTAAGATGACACATGTGATAAGCAGCTAGTTCCAAAGTGGAGTGCGTGGAATAAATGTCAACTCTCTTGCTCAAGGTTAGTCAATTTGTGCAGGTCCTTTAGAGATGAGACACTTCAGGTGTGTCTAACCTAAATCAGTAATCTTTAACTGAGAGCGATTTCTACCCCTCCAAAGGGTCCTTGCTCTCAACCACTGAAAGATGTTAACTCGCAGAAAAATACATAAGGTTCAGCATTTTACATGCTAAATAATCACATTTTCACAACAACTCTATGAAGCAGGTACTATTATTATCCTCATTTTACAGATGAGAAAACTAAGGCACAGAGAGGTTAAGTAGCTTGCCTAATATCACACAGCTATCAAATGGTAGAACTGAGCTTTAAACCCAGCCTGTCGGGCTCCAGAGTTGATCCTGAATCACTTTTTATTATTTATTTTTATTTATAAAGTCAAATCCTTGAAATATTTACACTACTTATTTTGCTTTTATTTCTTATTTGTCTATCCTTATTGAAGAAAAACTGGCAGATAAAAAATGTGTTTAATTAAGGTATACAGTTTGATATTTTAATGTACATATACACTGTGGAATAATAGTTACATTCAAGCTAATTAACACATCACTGTTTTGATAACATCACTGTGAGTTTCCACTAATAAAATAGTTTACATGTTGTGTATGGATTTAAACTCCTAATATATAGTCTTCTCATTTAATCCATATACTGATCCTAAGAGGTTAGAATTATCAGTCCCATGTAACAGATGAGGAAACAGAGGCTCAGAGAGGTTAAGTGAGAAGCATCTTGAAAGATGAGTGTGAAAAAGCAATGAGGTCATCTGTTTTCACTCCAGGAGCCCACCTACTGTTGATGCCCTGTTTCTTGCTTTAGAACTGCCTGGATATGGAAAATGAGACCCAAGTCTCTGAATTCATCCTCCTCGGCCTCTCACAGCAGCCCCTGCAGAGGCAGGTGCTTTTCAGCCTGTCCTTCATCCTTTATTTGAGTGGGTGCCTGGGGAATCTTCTCACCATCCTGGCCATCGTCTTGGACCCTCACCTCCACAGCCCCATGTATTTCTTCCTCAGCAACTTGTCTCTTCTTGACATCTGCTTTACCTCCACCACCATCCCCAAGATGCTGGTGAACCATCTGTGTGGGCTCACCACCATCTCCTTCTCAGCTTGCCTGGCCCAGATGTATTTCTTCATTGCCTTTGCGGCAGCTGACAGCATGCTTCTCTCAGCCATGGCTTACGACCGCTACCTGGCCATCTGCAGCCCACTGCACTACATGACAATCATGAGTGTCCTTCGGTGTACTTTGTTGGTGGTGATACCCTGGATCTCAGCCAACCTCATCTCCATGGTCCATGCTATCCTGATGTCCCACTTGTCCTTTTGCACCAATAGGATCCCACACTTCTTCTGTGACCTCAATGCCTTGATCAAGCTCTCCTGCTCTGACACCCAAGTCAATGAGATGTTGGTGTTGGTCCTTGGGGGCTCAGTGATTCTCATCCCTTTTGTGTGTATCATGGCCTCTTACACACCTATTGCTGTGACTGTGTGGAAGGTGCCTTCTGTCCAGGGCAGGTGGAAAGCATTCTCCACGTGTGGCTCTCACCTTTGTGTTGTCTGTCTCTTCTATGGGACTATCATCTGGGTCTACTTCAACCCTGCATCCACACACACCACCCAGAGGGACATGGGAGCTACAGTGATCTACACCATGGTCACTCCCATGCTGAACCCCTTCATCTACAGCCTGAGGAACCGAGATCTGAAGGGGGCCCTCAGGAAACTTTTCATTGGGAACCCCTTTGCTAAGCCTCTATGAAGATGCTTTTTAGACTCAATTAATTTTGAAAAAAACTAATGTCTCCCAGTGTTAGAACTCATGGTGGTTTTCTTTTTTTTTTTTTAAGGTAGAACAAAAAGTTTTATTTTTCATTTAAGTACTTTATTTTTTACACAGAAGTAGAAATATAATGTTGCACACATGAAACTTATACAATGCTATAAAGCCAGGTTATCTCAATAAACATAAATTTAAAAAAGAAAGGAGACATAAACATTATTTTAAAAACAGAAAAAATCCACTCCTTGCCTGATTATCTTGGTCAAGTTATTTAAACTCATTTTGTCTCTGTTTCTTAAATTTGTGAAATAGGGATGTAGAAAGTATCCAGCTCATAAAGTTATTGTGAAAATTAACGACTCACCCATATTCCTGTTTTTATAATCTTAGAAGACTACCAGGGGAAGTATAAGTACTGACTAAATCTTAATCAGGCAATGCCAAAGAATGCTCAAACTACCGCACAATTGCACTCATCTCACACGCTAGTAAAGTAATGCTCAAAATTCTCCAAGCCAGGCTTCAGCAATACATGAACCGTGAACTTCCAGATGTTCAAGCTGGTTTTAGAAAAAGCATAGGAAGCAGAGATCAAATTGCCAATACATGCTGGATCATCGAAAAAGCAAGAGAGTTCCAGAAAAACATCTATTTCTGCTTTATTGACTATGCCAAAGCCTTTGACTGTGTGGATCACAATAAACTGTGGAAAATTCTGAAAGAGATGGGAATACAAGACCATCTGACCTGTCTCTTGAGAAACCTGTAGGCAGGTCAGGAAGCAACAGTTAGAACTGGACATGGAACAACAGACTGGTTCCAAATAGGAAAAGGAGTACATCAAGGCTGTATATTGTCACCCTGCTTATTTAACTTATATGCAGAGTACATCATGAGAAAGGTTGGGCTGGAAGAAGCACAAGCTGGAATCAAGATTGCCGGGAGAAATATCAATAACCTCAGATATGCAGATGACACCACCCTTATGGCAGAAAGTGAAGAAGAACTAAGGAGCCTCTTGATGAAAGTGAAAGAAGAGAGTGAAAAAGTTGGCTTAAAGCCCAACGTTCAGAAAACTAAGATCATGGCATCTGGTCCCATCACTTCATGGGAAATAGATGGGCAAACAGTGGAAACAGTGTCAGACTTTATTTTTTTGGGCTCCAAAAGCACTGCTGATGGTGATTGCAGCCATGAAATTAAAAGACGCTTACTCCTTGGAAGGAAGGGTATGGCCAACCTAGATAGCATATTTAAAAGCAGAGACATTACTTTGCCTACAAAGGTCCATCTAGTCAAGGCTATGGTTTTTCCAGTGGTCATGTATGGATGTGAGTTGGATGATGAAGAAAGCTGAGTGCCGCAGAATTGATGCTTTTGAACTGTGGTGTTGGAGAAGACTCTTGAGAGTCCCTTGGACTGCAAGGAGATGCAATCAATCCATCCTAAAGGAGATCAATCCTGGGTGTTCATTGGAAGGACTGATGTTGAAGCTGAAACTCCAATACTTTGACCACCTCATGCGAAGAGTTGACTCATTGGAAAAGACCCTAGTGCTGGGTAGGATTGGGGGCAGGAGAAGGGGACGACAGAGGATGAGATGGTTGGATGGCAACACCGACTCGAGGGACATGGGTTTGGATAGATTCCGGGAGTTGGTGATGGACAGAGAGGCCTGGCGTGCTGCAATTCATGGGGTCGCAAAGAGTTGGACACGACTGAGCCACTGAACTGAACTGAACTGAAATCTTAATCATTATTTGTTGTTGTTTAGTTGCTCAGTCATGTCTGACTCTTTGCGACCACATGGACTGGAGCACACCAGGCTTCCCTGTCCTTCACTATCTCCTGGAGCTTGCTCAAACTCATGTCCATTGAGTCAGTGATGCCATCCAACCATCTTGTCCTCTGTCATCCCCTTCACTTCCTGCCCTCAATCTTTCCCAACATCAGGGTCTTTTCTAATGAGTCGACTCTTCACATCAAGTGGCCAAACAACTGGAGCTTCAGCTTCAGCATCATTCCTTCTAACGAATATTCAGGATTGACTTCCTTTAGGATTAACTGGTTTGATCTCCTTGCTGTCCAAGGGACTCTCAAGAGTCTTCTCCAACACCACAGTTCAAAAGCATCAGTTCTTCAGCACTCAGCCTTCTTTATGGTCCAACGCTTACATTCACACATGACTACTGTAAAAACCATAGCTTTGACTATACGAACCTTTCTTGGCAAAGTAATGTCTGCTTTTTAATATGCTGCCTAGGTTGGTCATAGCTTTTCTTCCAAGGAGCAAGCATCTTTTAATTTCATGGGTGGCTGCAGTCACCATCTGCAATGATTTTGGAGCCCAAGAAAATTAAGTTTCTCACCATTTCCATTGTTTCCCAATCTATTTGCCATGAAATGATGGGACCAGATGCCATGATCTTAGTTTTTTGAATGTTGAGTGTTAAGCCAGCTTTTTCACTTTCCTCTTTCATCAAGAGGCTCTTTGGTTTCCCTTTGCTTTCTGCCGTAAGGGTGATGTCATCTGCATATCTGAGGTTACTGGTATTTCTCCCAGCAATCTTGATTCCAGCTTATGCTCATCCAGCCTGGCATTTCACATGATGTACTCTGCATATAAATTAAATAAGCAGGGTGACAATATACAGCCTTGACATAATTCTTTAGTAATTTGGAACCAGTCCGTTGTTCCATGTCTGGTTCTAACTGTTGCTTCTTGACCTGCATGCAGATTTCTCAGGAGGCAGGTAAGGTGGTCTGGTATTCCCATCTCTTTAAGAATTTTCCACAGTTTGTTGTGGTTCACACAGTCAAAGGCTTTGGCATAGTTAATGAATCAGGAGTAGATGTTTTTCTGAAATTCTCTTGCTTTTTCTATGATCGAGTGGATGTTGTCAATTTGATCTCTGGCTCCTCTGCCTTTTTTAAATCCAGCTTGAACATCTGGAATTTCTCAGGTCACCTACTGTTGAAGTCTAGCTTGGAGAATTTTGAGAATTACCTTGACAGCATGTGAAATGAGTGAGGTTGTGTGGTAGTTTGAACATTTTTTGGCATTGCCTCTCTTTGGGATTGGAATGAAAATTGACCTTTTCCAGTCATTTCCAAAACTGACCTTTTAGTCATTATAAACTACTTCTAATATAGCTACTATTATTATAATGTGATATAAATAACGCTCTAAATATTTTACTACCACTAGCATCAATTTAGAAAACTAAAATAATTTTTATTTTTATTAGAGTATAGTTGCTTTGCAATATTGTGGTAGTTTTTGCTGTACAGCAGGGTGAATCACCTATATGCATAAATATATCCACTCCTTTTTGGAATTTCCTTCCCATTTAGGTCATCACAGAACATTGAGTAGAGTTCTTTGTGCTGTACAGCAGGTTCTCATTAGTCATGTATTTTATTCACATGTTTTTAAGGACTCACTTTGGCTGTTGTGTGAAGCATGGATTGTAACGAGGCAGTGGTAAAAGCAGGGTGGCCATTCAGGAAGCAGCTGCAGTAGCCTGGGAGAGTATTAAGGATGGTTGCACTTTCCCTCTTTCTTCAGAACTCAAATCGGATTCTGGCACCTCTGTCAGGGCTCTTCTTACTCACCCAAGCTGAGTCTAAGGCTCCCATAACACCATTGCACATGGCAACAGCTCTTTGCATACATGTCTGTCTTCTCCATCAGACTTTGAACTTTCCAAGTCTAGGGCCATGTTTTACTGATTTCTGTGTCCCCATTGTTTCCTGTGGTGCTCACTGCTTGGTAAAAAATAATGAGCACCACTAACTGTTCTATTATTTGTAACAGGCACTTTATTAACCCAAGTCCCAAGTCTGAAAAATTTCTCATAATCTTGTGAAATGTATAATATTAAAAACATTGCAAGTGGGGGGAAAGAGCCATGATTCAAATACTTATAATGTATCCCTTTTAAGAACATTTTATCTCTGAGGATCCTAAATAAAATCTGATGGAGAAAGAAAAACATGTTGGTCCTTTAGGATGTGTGTCACTTAGATTGTCAGGAATATGCCCAACTCAATAGCCATGAGGCCCACTAAGAGTCTGGAACTCATAGTCAGCTATACTAGGTCAACAGGCTTTCAGCAGCACACTTTTCCAAAATAATTTTTTTAAAAACAACATTATATATATGTACCACAGCTTCCTTATACAATGGAATATTACTCAAGATTGAAGCAGGAGGGGAAAGGGACAACAGAGGACAAGTGGTTTAATGGGATCACAATGGGTTTAATGGCAACACCGACTCAAAGGAATGAGTTTTGAGCAAACTCCCGAGATAGTAAGGGGGAAGCCCGGTGGCGCATCCACGTGGCACAAAGAGTCAACACAATTGATTTACTGAACAAAAAAAATACGAACACTGACAAACCAAATGCTGGGAAGGATGGGAACCACAGGAAACCCCTCATTCTGAAGTGCAAAATGGTAGGGCCCCTTTAGAGACAGTTTGGTTGGGGTATCAAAACTAGCATTGAAGAGGGTACAGAGTGAGATGGGGGAGCTTTACCAATAAAAAGGGCATGGTTTGAGCAAAACCCGGGAGATATGGAGGAAGAGGAGCCCGGCATGCTATAGCCATAGGGGGCATATTCTTACTTTACTGAGGTTTAATTTGTGACCCACGATGTGGTCTATCCTGGAGAATGTTCCATGTGCACTTGAGAAGAATGTATTCTTCTGCATTTGGATGGAATGTCCTGAAGATATCAATGAGATCCATCTCATCTAATGTATCATTTAAGACTTGTGTTTTCCTTATTTAATTAGTCAGTTTTTATGAATCTATCCATTGGGTTAAATAGTGGGTGGTGTAAAGTCTCCTACTATTATTGTGTTACTGTCAATTTCTCCTTTTATGTCTGTTAGTGTTTGTCTTATGTATTGAGGTGCTCCTATGTTGGGTGCATAGATATTTACAATTGTTATGTCTTCCTCTTGGATTGATCCCATTGAATCATTATGTAGTGGGGGTGGGTTCCTTCTTTATCTGTTGCAATATATCGTTAATTTTAAGGTCTGATACTTCTTGATATGAGGATTGCTACTCCAGCTTTCTTTTGCTTCCCATTTGCATGGAATATATTTTTCCATCCTCTCACTTTCAGTCTATATGTGTCTTTAGGTCTGAAGTGGGTTTCTTGTAGACAGCATATACATGGGTCCAACTTTTTGTATCCATACAGCCAGTCTGTGTCTTTTGGTTGGAGCATTTAATCCATTTACATTTAAAGTAATTATTGATATATAGTTCTCTATTGCCATTTTCTTAATTGTTTGGGGTTGATTTTGTAGATCTCTTTTTCTTCTTTTGTATTTCTTGACTAATATACGTCTGTTTCACATTTGTTTTAAAGCTGGTTTGGTGGTACATGAAATTCTCTTAACTTATTGCCTTGTCTGGAGAGCACTTTATTATCTCCACAATTTTGAATAATTCCTTGCCGAGGTACAATATACATGGTTGTAATTTTTCCCTTTTGCAAACTTTATAACCTGCCATTTTCTTTCCTGCCTGCAGGGTTTCTGCATGAAAGATCAGCTGTTAAGCATATGGGTTTCCCAATGCATGTTACATTTTAGCTTCTCCTTGCTGCTTTCAATATACTTTCTTTGTGTTTAATTTTTGTTAAGTTTCGATTAGTAATGTGTCTTGCATGTATTCTCCTTGGGATTATATCCTAGGATTCATTTGCTTCTTGGATTTGATGTCTATTTTCCTTTCCCATGCTTGGGAATATTTTCAACTATAATCACTTCAAAAATTTTCATCATACCCTATATATTTCTATCTTCTTTTATCTGGGATCCTATAATTCAAATGTTGTACATTAGATATTGTCCCCAGAGGTCTGTGATGACTATCACTCAGTTTCTTTTCGTTACTTTAATTTTACTTTATTCTGCTCTTCTAAGAATTTACTTCCACCATATTAATCTTCCAGCTACACTGATTTGTTCTTCCCACTTCGGATATTCTGCCAATTTATTCCTTCCAGAGTATTATTAAATTTCAGTAAAAGTGGGTCATTTGTACTCCTCCTCGCATGTTTATTCTTTTAATTCTTCTAGGTCTGTTGTTATTTGATTCTTGGACATTTTCTCCATTTTGGTCCGTCAAGGTTTTTGATCATCTTTACTACCATTATTCTGAAATATTTTCGCAGTAGTTTGCCTATTCCTCTTCATTTATTTTGGACTTCTTGTGTTTCTAGTTATTTCTTCACTTGTTGAGTATTTCTCTGCCTTTTCATTATTTGTTTAAAACTTACTGGGTGCTTGAGGTCTCCTTTTCCCCAGGCTTTTAAGGTTGAATTCTTTACCTTCCTATTGTTTCTGCTTCCTAAGGATTGGTCCATAGTTTGAGTTAAACGCTTCTTATAGGGTGAATTTGTGGCTGAGTTTTTGTTTGTTGTTTTTTTTCCCCTCTGATGTGGCAAGGAGCTGAATGAGGGGTAATCCTATCTGCTGATGATTGGGTTTAATATTTTCATTATTTGTTTGTTGTTTTAGATTAGGGGTCCTGCACAGGGTGCAACAGATGGTTGGTGATGCTGGGTACTTGTATTCAAGTGGTTTCCTTTTGTGTGAGTTCTCACTAATTGATACTCCCTAGGTTAGTTCCTGGAAGCTAGGGTCTTGGACGCATACTCCCACTCCAAGAGGCTCAGACTTGATCTCTGGATCTGATTCCGGAGTTTCTTGTGATCTTCTAGCTTCAGTTTTTTCCCAGTCACATCATTCCTTGAATCCTCATAGGAGAAACTACCAAATGAAAGCCCAAAATAAATCTGTTCAAGGCCTCAGCACCCAATTCTCCTGCAACGTCACCTCTTCTATTTCTCCTCGGCTCCTTAGAAGTCCAAACCCCACTGCCTCCTCACAGACTCACTGAGGTGGAAGTTCACTGGTAGAGGACCTACACTACTCCTACCCCATACCATTCTTACTTACAGACCAGGACTCTCTGATAGGCGTGGAGGAGGAAAATAGATTCAAAGAGGGAGGGGAAAGTTTACTACCTTTCAAAAACAAAACCATACTACTTTTACGTAGAAAAAATTATAAAGATGCCAAGTCCTTTAGTCCCCTAAAATAATATGAAAATACCACCAGCCTTTATTGTCCACACTGTGTTGTTTACAGTATTCATCCTTTCTTTTCTTCCAAATTATTGTCCTGATTTTCATAAAGTGACTTCCCTGGTGGTTCTCAGATGGTAAAGCGACTGCCTGACAATGCAGGAGACCCAGGTTCGATCCCTGGGTTGGGAAGATCCCCTGGAGAAGGAAATGGCAACCCACTCCAGTATTCTTGCCTGGAAAATCCCAAGACAGGAGGAGCCTTGGTAGGCTACAGTCCACAGGGATCGCAAAGAGTCGGACATGACTGAGCGACTTCACTATCACTTTCAACTTCATTTAAGTATCAGCCCCCGCATATCCATTCATCACTTTATGGAGGAAGCTCAATATCTCTCCTTGACTTGAGTTTGGGACTAATGGCTGTGCCCTCAGTCCAACCCTGTGATTCTTTTTCCCCCAGATCAAGTAGCTGGCTCAGGGGATGGGGCAAGAGATCCCATCAAGCTAAGAGCTGTGAGAAGTGGTTTGCTCGGTGAACTAAAAAAGACTCTTCCTTGCTTATCTGATGAGACATCTTGAAACAATCCTTTTGTTTTCCAACAATAACGTGGATGAATAAGATCATAACTCAGACAGCTTTTGGCAGCTATGATTCATCCCATGTGGAAAGCCTACTTTAGAAATACAACCTGCACAGCAGATAGAAAGTATGAAACTGAGCTACATCCTTGATGAAAACTTAGGTGGAGTTACTGAGTCAAACCACCAGGAGGTGAGCCCCACCTGTGAACAATCCCCTGTAGAAAACTTACATCCTCTGTATTATTTACCCAGTTTTGCAATTGTTTTCTGATTTCTTTTACCCCCCTATTAATTGTAACCAAGCTCATTTAAACCTTTTTCAGTGTTATCCTAATTCTGGAAGGTTTAACTATTAGGTAATTTCAAATTTTTCTGCTAGAGCTTACTATAAATTATTTGACATCATCGCATTTATTTCCTTAATCTAGCTACATCTATTAGAGCTGTCTGTTTCAGTACAGTTTCCACTAACCTTATGAAAAGCTATTTAAGTTTAACTAATTAAAGTGAAATAAAATAAAAACAATCATTATCCTCGTTTGCACTATTACTTCCAGATAGCCACATGTGGATACAGGAAGGCTGTGTGGGGAAGATGACACTTTAACTGAGTCTTAAAAATAAACAGGTAGAGTAGCATTGACAAATATACAGTACCATGTTTAAGACAGATAGCCAGTGGGAAGCTGCTGTATAGCACAGGGAGCTCAACTTGGTGCTCTGTGATGACCTAGAGGGGTGGGATGGGGGAGTGGGAGGTAGGTTCAGGATGGAAGGGATATATATATACATATAGCTGATTCCCTGGTATTTCAGATGATAAAGAATCTGCCCACAATGTGGGAGACCCAGGTTTGATCTTTGGGTCAGGAAGTCCCCTGGATAAGGGAATAGCTACCCACTCCAGTGTTCTTGCCTGCAGAATTCCATAGACAGAAGAACCTGGTGGGCTATAGTCCATGGGGTCACAGAGAGTTGGACGTGACTGAGCGACTAACACTTTCACTTTTTCTTTTCATAGCTGATTCATGTTTTTGTACAGCAGAGCCTAACACAACTGTTATAAAGCAATTAAAATTTAATTAAGCTTTTTATTTTGTGTTGGGATATAGCTGATTAGCAGTGTTGTGATAGTTTCAGGTGGACCGCAAAGGGACTCAGCCGTACATATACATGTCTCCATTCTTCCCCAAACCCCTCTCTCATCCAGTCTGGCATATAACATTGAGCAGAGTTCCTTGTGCTATACAGTAGGTCCTTGTTGGTTATTTATTTTAAATAAAGCAGTGTACATGCTGATTCCAGACTCCCTAACTATCCCTTCCCTTCATCCTTAAAATACACCCCCCCAAAATAAATGAACAGGTATTTGCCAGTTGGAAAAGGGAAGGAACCAATATCTGGGTAAAATGAGCAGCTTAGGGATTACTACTGTATTCTGCTTATCCTTGGTTCTCAACTGGGGGTGACTTTGCCCCCCCACCGTGGGGACATTGGCAATGTCTGGAGACATTTTTGGTTGTCACTACTGAGCAGGGGCTACTGGCATCTGGGTGGCAGAGAGCAGGGATGCTGCTAAACACCTCACAGTGCACAGGATGGCCACCACCCCCAACAGCAAAGAATGGTCTTGCCCCAAATATTAAGAAAGCTTGCACTGGATGCTGGAGAGCTAGAGAGAGCACAGCCCACAAGATCTCGGTTCATCCATTCAGGTTCTTGGAGGCTCTTGCTCCCAAGTTGTTGGCTTTGACATACCCCATCTAGGATCTCAGAGTATCAGGACTGAGTGGGGCCATCCTGGGGATCTGTAAACAAATGCTGACCCAGAAGTGAGAAAATGAAGCAGGTGACTCCAAGGAGGGAGGCTAAGAAATTCTGGAAACTGATGATGTTTGGGAAATGCAGCCTTCAGTCACCAAAGTTTTGCTCTCAATCTGTTGAGACTTGATCTAGGATATGAGTCCATTCGATCAGGGATTCATTTCATTGTGATATAATACACAAAACAAAATTTACCATTTTCTCTATTTTATAACATACAGTTAATTCAGTGGCAGTAAATGTATTCATGATGTGCAACTTCCATCTGTTCTATTTCCAGAACTTTCTCAGCATCCACAAAGTAAACCCCATACCTATTATCAGTCACTCCCCTTTCTTCCCTTCCCCAGCCCCTGGCAACCACCGATATTTTAAAATTCCTACATGAATGTTCATAGTAGCACTACTCACATGAGTGCAAATATGGAAACAACCTGAATGTTTATTAGGGAATTGGGGATGGACAGGTATACACCGTTATATTTAAAGTGGATAGCCAACAAGGACATACTGTATAGCTCAGGGAACTTTGCACAATGTTATGTGGCAGCCTGGATTACAAGAGAGTCTGGGGGAGAGTGGATACATGTATATGCATGACTGAGTCCCTTTGCTGTCCACCTGAAACTACAGCATTGCTAATCAACTATAATCCAAAATAAAATTATATAGTTATAATCAGCTATAATGCAAAATAAAAGTTTAACTAAAAAAATACCCATTCCTATGGATAGATCAAGCAAACAGAAAACTAGAAAGGAAGCACAAACTTTAAATGATACAGTGGACCACTTAGATCTAATTGATATCTATAGGACATTTCACCTCCAAATAATGAATTTCATTTTTTCTCAAGTGCACACGGAACATTCTCCAGGATAGATCACATCTTGGGCCATAAATCTAGCCTTGGTACATTTTAAAAAATTGAAATCATTTCAAGCTTCTTTTCTGATCACAATGCGGTAAGGTTAGGTGCCAACTACAGGGAAAAAAAACTATTAAAACATATGGAGGCTAAACAACACGCTTCTGAATAAACTACAAATCACAGAAGAAATAAAAAAAGAAATCAAAATATGCATAGAAACAAATGAAAATGAAAAAAAGGACAATCCAAAACCTATGGGATTCAGTAAAAGCAGTGCTAAGGGGAAAGGTTCATAGCAATACAAGCTTACCTCAAGAAACAAGAGAAAAATCAAATAAATAACTTAACTTTACACCTAAAGCAACTAGAAAAATAAGAAATGAAGAACCCCAGGGTCAGTACAAGGAAAGAAATCATAAAAATTAGGGCAGAAATAAATGAAAAAGAAACAAAGGAGACTGTAGCAAAGATCAACAAAACTAAAAGCTGGTTCTTTGAGAAGATAAATAAAGTAGACAAACCATTAGCCAGATTCATCAAGAATAAAAGGGAGTAGAATCAAATCAACAAAATTAGAAATGAAAATGGAGAAATCACAACAGATGACACAGAAATACAAAGGATCATAAGAGACTACTATCAGCAACTATATGCCAATAAAACGGACAACTTGGAAGAAATGGACGAATTCTTAGATAAGTATAACCTTCCAAAACTGAACCAGGAAGAAATAGAAAATCTTAATGGACCCACCACAAGCATGGAAATCGAAACTGTAATCAAAAATCTTCCAACAAACACAAGCCCAGGACCAGACGGCTTCACAGGTGAATTTTACCAAAAATGTAGGGAAGAGCGAACACCTATCTTACTCAAAATCTTCCAGAAAATTGCAGAGGAAGATGGGCTGCCAAACTCATTCTATGAGGCCAACATCACCCTAATACCAAACCAGACAAAATGCCAGAAAAAAAGAAAATTACAGGTCAATATCACTGATGAACATAGATGCAAAAATCCTTAACAAAATTCTAGCAAACAGAACCCGACAACATATTAAAAAGATCATACATCTTGACCAAGTGGGCTTTATCCCAGGGATGCAAGGATTCTTCAGTATTCACAAATCAATCAATGTGAACACCACATTAACAAATTGAATGATAAAAACCATATGATTATCTCAATAGATGCAGAGAGCCTTTTACAAAGTTCAACATCCATTTATGACAAAAACCTCTCTAGAAAGCAGGCATAGAAGGAACATACCTCAGCATAATAAAAGCTATATATGATAAACCCACAGCAAACATGATCCTCAATAGTGAAAAATTGAAAGCATTTCCCCGAAAGTCAGGAACAAGACAAGAGTGCCCACTCTCACCACTACTATTCAACATAGTTTTCGAAGTTTTAGCCACAGCAATCAGAGAATGAAAAGAAATAAAAGGAATTCAGATTGGAAAAGAAGAAGTAAAACTCTCACTGTTTGCAGATGACAAGATCCTCTACATAGAAAACCCTAAAGACACCACCAGAAAATTACTAGAGCTAATCAATGAATATAGTAAAGTTTCAGGATATAAAATTAACACACAGAAATTTCTTGCATCTCTATACACTAACAATGAGAAAACAGAGAAATTAAAGAAACAAGTCCATTCACCATTGTGACGAAAAGAGTAAAATACTTAGGAATAAATCTACCTAAAGAAACAAAAGATCTATATATAGAAAACTATAAAACACTGATGGAAGAAATCAAAGATGACACAAATAGATGGAGAAATATACCATGTTTGTGGACCAGAAGAATCAAAATAGTGAAAATGAGTATACTACCCAAAGCAATCTATAAATTCAATGCAATCTCTATCAAGCTACCAACGGTAATTTTCAGAGAACTAGAACAAATAACTTCACAATTTGTATGGAAATACAAAAAACCTCGAATAGCCAAAGCAATCTTGAGAAAGAAGAATGGACCTGGAGGAATCAACCTGCCTGACTTCAGACTATACTACAAAGCTACAGTCAATGGAACAAAATAGAAAGCCCAGAGATAAATTCACGCACCTATGGACACCTTATCTTTGACAAAGGAGGCAAGAATATACAATGGAGAAAAGACAATCTCTAACAAGTGGTGCTGGGAAAACTGGTCAGCCATCTGTAAAAGAGTGAAACTAGAACACTTTCTAACACCATACACAAAAATAAACTCAAAGTAGATTAAACACCTAAATGAAAGACCAGAAACTATAAAACTCCTAGACAAAAACATAGGCAAAACACTCTCCGACATAAATCACAGCAGGACCCTCTATGACACACCTCCCAGAGTAATGGAAATAAAAGCAAAAATAAACAAATGGGACCTAATTAAACTTAAAAGCTTTTGCACAATGAAGGAAACTATAAGCAAGGTGAAAAGACAGCCTTCAGAATGGGAGAAAATAATAGCAAACGAAGCAGCTAACAAAGAATTAATCTCAAAAATATACGAGCAGCTCCTGCGGCTCAATTCCAGAAAAATAAACGACCCAATCGAAAAATGGGCCAAAAAACTAAACAGACATTTCTACATAGAAGACATACAGATGGCTAACAGACACTTGAAAAGATGCTCAACGTCACTCATCATCAGAGAAATGCAAATCAAAACTACAATAAGGTACCAAATCACGCCGGTCAGAATGGCTGCCATCAAAAAGTCTACAAACAATAAATACTGGAGAGGGTGCAGAGAAAAGAGAACCCTCTTACACTGTTGGTGAGAATGCAAACTAGTACAGCCTCTATAGAGAACAGTGTGGAAATTCCTTAAAAAACTGGAAATAGAACTGCCATATGACTCAGGAATCCCACTTCTGGGCATACACACTGAGGAAACCAGAAGTGCAAGAGACACGTGTACCCCAATGTTCATCACAGCACTGTTTACAATAGCTAGGGCATGGAAGCGATCTGTCCATCGGCAGATGAATGGATAAGAAAGCTGTGGTGCACATACACAATGGAATATTACTCAACTATTAAGAAGAATGCATTTGAATCATTCTAATGAGGTGGGTGAAACTGGAGCCCATTTTACAGAGTGAAGTAAGTCAGAAAGAAAAACACCAATATAGTATATTAACACATATATATGGAATTTAGAAAGATGGTAACAATGATCCTATATGCGAGACAGCAAAAGAGACATAGATATAAAGAACAGACCTTTGGAGTCCGTGGGAGAAGGTGAGGGTGGGATGATTTCAGAATAGCATTGAAACATGTATATTACCGTATGTGAAAAAGATCACCAGTCCAAGTTCGATGCATGATACAGGGCACTCAAAGCCAGTGCACTGGGACAACCCTGAAGGATGGGATAGGGAGCGAGGTTGGCGGAGGTTCAAGGTGGGGAACACATGTACACCCATGGCTGATTCATGTCAATATATGGCAAAAACCACTACAATATTGCAAAGTAATTAGCCTCCAATTAAAATAATTAATTACAAAATAAGAATTAAAAAATAATAAAAATTAAAATTAAAAAATTTTAAAGAAAAAAATAGGTTATTGGGTAAAGAAAATTTGGTCTATACATAAAAGGATATGGTTTGGCTATGAAAAGGCATGAAGTTTTTCATATGTGCCACAATGTGGATGAACCTCAGAAACACCATTCCGAGTGAAAGAAGCCAGACCTCAAAAGCTACATAGTGTATGAGTACGTATTGCCCAGAGCAGGACAAACCACAGAGGTGGAAAGTAGATTGGTATTTTCGTGCCTTTATGGTTGACATTGCCTAATAAGAAAGATCACGTAAAAACCGGTACTTAATTTATAAAGAGATATTGAAATCTCATTAAACTGAAGTTACTGAGCACAGACAATGTACATATACTCATTTAGTGTATTGATTTAATTATCATAGATAGCACTTATTGTTTTCCAGATCAAAGTCCAAGAATAATTCATTAACTTCTCAAAAACTTCTTTGAGACAGGTATAGAGAAACAGAGGCACAGAGAGGTGAACAAATTGCTCAGTTTCACACAGTGGGAAGAGCAGGGATTTGAAGTCTGTCAGCTGACTCTCTCATCCCTTTGTCTGATGGCTGTGTTGCATTGCCTCAGAACATACAGATAGGCTCATGGGATCTGGAAAACAACCAGAATGTTATTTCTACACAGTGTCTTGCCTCAGATTCCTTGCATGAATAACTCAACTCCAGAGGAAAAATCTGACTGATGCATGTTAAGTTAGAGATGTGCGCAGGTCCAAATGACTGTAGCCATGGAATAGGGATGTCTCATGGTATTTGACTTCTAGGCAAATCCCAAACCAGTCAATCCTGAAGGAAATCAATGCTGAATATTCATTGGAAGGATTGATGCTGAAGCTGAGGCTCCAATACTTTGGCCACCTGATGCGAAGAGCTGACTCATTAGAAAAGACCCTGATGCTGGGAAAGATTGAAGGCAGGAGAAGGGGAATGAAAGAGGATGAGATGGTTTAGTGGCATCACCGACTCAATGGACATGAGTTTGAGCAAGCTCTGGGAGATGGTGATGGACAGAGAAGCCTGGCGTGCTGCAGTCCATGGGGTCACAAAGAGTCAGATGCGACTGAGCAACAGAACAACGACAACCACCACATAGTATTTGAAGCTTTGAAAAGAACAAGGCTTATCAGAAGGGAGTAGAAGGGCAGAGCAGCAATGGTTGGAAGCTTTTTCCATTTTTGGAAGATGTAGAAGTGATAGAAAAGTAGAGTGTTTGCAAACAGCTAGGCATGGGTTCTGCCATTTTGACAGCTGCACCATAAACAAGTTGTTTGGACTCTCTCAAATATTCTCAGTGTGTATTCTGAGGATACTTTGTGCTTAGTCACTCAGCCGTGTCTGACTCTTTGCCACCCCGTGGACTATAGCCCACCCGGCTCTTCTGTCCATGAGGATTCTCCAGGCAAGAACACTGGAGTGGGTTGCCATGCTCTCCTCCAGAGTATCTTCCCAACCCAGGAACTGAACCTAGATGTCCCGCATTGCAGGCAGATTCTTTACCATCTGAGCAACCAGGAAAGCCCAAGAATACTGGAGTGGGTAGCCTAACCCTTCTTTAGACAGTGGTAAAAACAGAACATACACTCTCCTCCCCCACAATATTGATGAGAAGATTAAATTATTGGAGGCACAGAGTAGGAATTCAGCCAAGGTCACCTGTCATTTATCAGGATCAGGAGCAGACCCTGGGGCAGAGCCAGGAATCATGGAAGCTGAAGACCTCCTTCCATCCAGTAGCTGACCTCTCCATGTTACACCTCACTTCAGGAACAGCCCCCATGCAGGGAGGCAACTTCTCATCAGCACCTGAATTCATCCTCATCGGCTTCTCCACCTTCCCCCACCTTCAACTGATGTTCTTCCTGCTGTTCCTGCTGATGTACCTGTTCACACTGCTGGGGAACCTGCTCATCATGGCCACCATCTGGAGGGAGCACAGCCTCCACACCCCCATGTACCTTTTCTTGTGCGCCCTCTCCATCTCCGAGATCCTATACACCTTTGCTGTCATTCCACGCATGTTGGCCGACCTGCTCTCCACTGACCACTCCATTGCTTTGAGAGCCTGTGCCAGCCAGATGTTCTTCTCCTTCATGTTTGGCTTCACCCATTCCTTCCTGCTCACCGTCATGGGCTATGACCGCTATGTGGCCATCTGCCACCCCCTGCGCTACAATGTGCTCATGAGCCCCCGTGGCTGTGCCTGCCTGGTGGCCTGGTCTTGGGCTGGAGGCTCAGTCATTGGCTTGGTCGTGACGGTAGCCATTTTCCAACTAAATTTCTGTGGATCTAATGAGATCCATCATTTTGTTTGCCATGTGCAGGCTCTTCTGAAGTTGGCCTGTGGAGAAAATGTCTCCACTCTGGCCATGGGCTTAGGACTGGTGTGTATCACCACCCTGCTGGGATGCTGTCTCCTCATCCTCCTGTCTTATGCCTTCATCGTGGCCGCCATCTTGAGGATCCCTTCAGCTGAGGGCCGACACAAAGCCTTCTCCACGTGCGTGTCCCACCTCACCGTGGTGATAGAGCACTATGGCTTTGCCTCTGTCATCTACCTCAAGCCCAAGGGTCCCCAGTCTTTGGAAATAGACACCTTGATGGGCATCACCTACACGGTCCTCACTCCCTTCCTGAGCCCCATCATCTTCAGTCTCAGGAACAAGGAGCTGAAGATCGCCATGAAGAAGACCTTCCTCAGTAAACTCTAGCCAGAAAAAAAAAAGTGATTATCTGAGGGTAATTCCTTGGAAATAGTTAAATCGGGTTACCAGAGGCTACTATTAGAGATGGCACCCTGTAAGCACATAATAGCCTATATTTGCCTAATACTGTATGGTTTATGAGGACCCTTGTAGGCAACATTCAAATGTTTGCAAAATGGTTAAACATCATTCTCGATATATTCATGGTGGAAAGATGTATTTGATGATAACACGGAAAAAGTCAGACTCATTGATTTCTATTTCTTGCACAACACTTTGTCAGGTAGCATTAAACCTGGAATTTGTTCTTCTGCCAGAAACCAGGGTGATCTAATTACTCTCATCACCATAAACCCAATTGCTAAGAGAAAAGTGATAGCTTACGGTGAATGATGTTGGATTCGTGATCTCTGAAGATTTAGCTTCAGGAACCAGGCTTGCTCACTCAGAGTTTTTGTGTGACAGAAGTTTTATTTCAGTGAAAAGGGACAGAGAAAGCTTCTGACATAGACATCAGAATGTGGGGCGGAGAGTGCTCCACTTGCTAGTCTTATCAAGGCCTTATATACTTTTATTAGAACCACTCCCACAACATGTTATCTTGTTATCTTAAGATAACAAGATTAGTCACAGGTTCTTGTTAAAAAGGAGAAACATGTCCTCCAATAGATACATTGTTGTTATATAATCATTAGTACAGAGCTTAAGGAAAAAAGATACCTTTGAGCAAGATGTGTTGTTTTGTTGTGTAATCATTAGCTCTTGGCTTAAAGAAAGTTAGTCTTAAAGATTGTTGTCATAACAACTCAAAGTTTAAGAAAAAACGTCATATGTGACTGAGACAAAGCAATGTAGAAAAAAACATTTGTCTCTTTTTCCTTCTTGAGAGCCCCATACCCCTTTCTCCTTCTTGGGGACCCTGGACTTCTTATCAACCTACCCTGGACTTCTCATTAACTGTCAAAAGGAATAGGTCAGGTCTCCACCCTTCCCTGGGCAGCGACAGATAGCCACAACACAAATTTTGTGAGGCTACAAAAGCCTAAGCCAGATTACAGTAGAGGAAAGCAAAGCACCCCTGAATTTTACCATTGCATGGATATGTGCAGTAGCAGTTAGAAACAATCATAAGCAGCCCCAGAAAAAATCAGGGAAGCCACCACATTTCAAATGTGAATCTTGAGCAGCTGTAGAGAGAAGTCTCCAGAGTTGAATTAAGGAAAAAAGTCCTACCATAAGAAATCGCTTTCTCTGTGAGAGAGTGACATTGCACACAAGTCAGAGTGTGGAACTGTTTGTTGAACAATGACGAGGGCAGAGCCCAGGATTAAATTTATTCCTTAGTCACAATGTGTAATGATATCCCTTGGGTATGAGGGGAGGATTTAAATTTGACCACACATCATAGTACTTAGAATTTGTTGAAAGCATGTGTATTCTAGAGAATGACAAACACAGTATAATATCCCTTATAAATGGAATCTGAAAAAGGTAAACTCATAAAAAACAGAGACTGGAGTGTTGATTACCAGGGAATGAGGGGTGGGGGAATTGGGGAGATGGTGTTTAGGGGCACAAATTTGCAACCAGTAGATCAACCAGAAGATAAATAAGATCTGGGGTCTAATGTACAGCACAGTGATCATAGACAATAATAATGTATTAGAAATTTCAAAGTTGCTAAGACTTAGATCTTAATTGTTCCCATGGTAAAAAGTTATGATAATTATGTGATATGATAGATGTGTTAGCTAACACTTCAGTGATAATTCTATTGTGACAAATAAATGTATCAAATCATATGGTATACCATAGACTTACACAATGTTATCTGTCAATCATATCTCAATGTTTAAAAAAGTTTCATTGACAAAGTTAAATTGTTTTGGAATATGAATTTTTGCGGCTATTTAAAATAACAATTTATAACACTTAATGGACACTAGGTTATGGTGATACTGCTACACACAACAACAACCATGAAACCACACATGTGTGGTCAGTCATGTCCAACTCCTTGTGAGTCCACGGGCTGTAGCCCACCAGGCTCCTCTGTCCATGGAATTTTCCAGGCAAGAATGCTGGAGTGTGCTGCCATTTTCTACTTCAGGGGATCTTCCTGACCCAGGGATAAAACTCACATCTCCTGTGTCTCCTGCATTGGCAGGCACGTTCTTTACCATTGTGCCACCTGGGAAGTCCATATATACAATAACAAAATATAGTTGAAATGCACAAGCAATAAATTAATCAAATTAGCCAAAGTTAAAAAAAAATGAGTATTCATGTTTAAGTTGGATAATAACTATACATCATTTGTCTCAAAGCTACATTCAGTCTTTCTCCATAAGTTGAGCCTCTGTTTGATAATTATTTGAGGCTTCCTATGTGCCAAGTCCTGTGCTAGTTTTGGGAGAATAAAGATGGTTCTATTGCTAGCCCCTGTCTTTGAAGAGTTACATGATCCGTGGTGGAAAGACATACAGAGAAATGTCAGGGCTCTCACCAAGATATGGACCAGATGCTAAGAACCACCAAATGAGGCATGACTCTGCAGCTTGGGAGCATCAGCCAGGTCTTCCCTCGTTCCTGTACTCCAGTGGCTCTCACCAGTGCCTCCAGAGGACACTTGGAAGGTTCTGTAGACATTTTTGGTTGTTACAACTGAAGGAGGAGGAGATGTGTTATAATATCTAGTGGGTAAAGGTAAGGGATGCTGCTCAACACCCTACAATGCACAAAACAGATCCCACTGCAAAGAATGAGTCAGCCCCAAATGTCAATAGTGCCAAGTAATAAACCCAGATGTGGAGAAGGGAATGGCAACCCACTCCAGTATTCTTGCCTGGAGAACCCCATAGACAGAGGAGCCTGGCAGGTTACAGTCGGACACGACTTAGCGACTAAACCACCATCACCACCATATACTTAACAAACATTTATTGAGCACCTACTATGTGTGTTAAACACTTTTTTAGATGTTACAGTGGATCCATCATTGAAATATGTAAATGTGACCCTGATTTCAGTGCTCAAGAAAGCAAACAGTAGTGGAGAGACAAAGATGTGACTATTAAAAAAATCACACTAATTAATATACATGATCGATTGTGATTAAAAGCTACAAGGAAAAGAAAGAAGTCACTATGAGGGCTTATAATAGGTGTGATGACTTAGTTTGGGGAAATTAAGGAAGGCTTTCCTGAAGAGGTGACATTTAAGGTCAGACTCAAGGATGTGTAGAATATGCCAGAGGAAGGATATTTCAGGTAGAATCAACAGCATGTGCAAAGTCTCTGAAGTCTAAGCATGCTTGGCTTTTTTCCAGGAACAGCCAGAAAGTTAGAAAAGCTGGAGAGCTGGGGAGGGCTGGGATGTAATGTTGAAGATGAAGCATGATCTCTTGACTGCAGGAGAGTTTATACTGTGTCCCACAGGTATAAGCAGGCAGGTTATTTTTCAAGTGTCCCCTTCTCTTCTACTTTTTGGAGTAGTTTGAGAAGGATAGGTATTAGCTCTTCTTTATATGTTTGATCGAATTTTCCTGTGAAGCTGTCCAGTCCTAGGCTTTTGTTTGCTGAGCAACCATTGGGTCAATAACGAAAACAAAAGAGAATTTTTAAAAATATTGGAAGACAGAAAAATGGGTACGCAACATACCAAAACTTGGGATATAGCAAAAGTAGTTCTAAGAGAGAAGTTTATCTTGATAAACATCCACACTAAGAAGAAAACAGAGACCCCCAAATAAAGAAGTTAACCTTCAATCTCAAGGAATTAGAAAAAGAACAAACAAAGGCTAAAGTTGGTAGAAAGAAGGAAATAAAACAGGTAAAAGCAGAAGTAAAATACAGACTAGAAAAACAGCAGAAAAAATCAATGAAAATAAGAGCTGATTCTTTGGAAAGATAAACAAAATTGACAAACCTTTAGGTAGACTAAATAGAGAAAAAGAAAGAGGACTCAAATGAAATCAGAAATGAAAACGGGAATATTGCAACTGATACCACAAAAATGAACAGATAATCATAAGAGACTATAATGAACAATTATACACAACAAAATGGACAACATAGAAGTAGAAATGATTAATTCCTCAAAATCCAAAGACTGACTCATAAAGGAATAGAAAATATGAACAGATTAAAACAAGTAAAGAAATTGAATCAATAATCAAAAACCTTGAATTAGGTTTTTGTTTAGGTGTTAACTCTTCTCTAAATGTTTCATAGAATTAGAAAAAAAAAGCCCAGAGCCAGCTGTTTTACAGATGAATTCTACTAAACTCTTAAAGAATCAATTCCAATCATTTTCAAACTCTTCTTAAAAACTGAAGGAAATGAACACTTACAAACTCAGTTTAAACGATGGCTTTGCCCTGACACCACAAGATTAGAAAATGACGAGCCAATATCCTTAATGAATATAGGTACAAATAATTTCAACAAAATTCTAGGAAATCAAATTTAAGAGTCTATTAAAAGATTTTCTGCATCTATTGAGATGATCATATGGTTTTTATTCTTCGCTTTGTTAATGTGGTGTATCTCGTTGGTCGATTTGTGTACATTGAAGAATCATTGCATCCCTGCCATAACATGGTGTAGGATCCTTTTAATGTGCTGTTGGATTCTGTCTGCTAGTATTTTGTTAAGAATTTTTGTGTGTATATTCATCAGAGATATTGGCCTTTAATTTGCCTTTTTGTGGTATCTTTGATTTGTTTTGGTATCAGGGTGATGGTGATTCATAGAACGAGCTTGGAAGTGTTCTTTCCCCTACAATTTTTGGGGACAGTTTCAGAAGAGTAGGTGTTAACTATTCTCTAGATGTCTCATAGAATTAGCCTTTGAAGCCATCTGGTCCTGGAATTCTGTTTGTTAGGTGTTTTAAAATCACAGTTTCAGTTTCAAATCTTGTGATTGGTCTGTTTACATATCCTATTTCTCCTGGTTCAGTCTTGAAAAGTTGTACCTTTTTAAGCTCACACAGCTCAATATATACGAACAACAACAACAACAAACAACTCAATCCAAAAACTGAGTGGAAGATCTAAGTAGACTTTTTTTTCAAAGAAGACATACAGATGGTGAACAAGCACATGAAAAAATGCTCAACATTGGTAATTATTGGAGAAATGCAAATCAAAGCTGTAATGAGGCATCACTTCATGCCAGTCAGAATGGCCATCATCAAAAAGGCTATAAACAATAAATACTGGAGAGGGTATGGAGAAAAGGGATCCCTCCTACATCGTTGGCAGGAATGTAGTTTGGTACAGCCACTATGAAAGTTTCTTTAAAAATTAAAACAGAGCTACCATCTGATACAGCAATCCCACTCGGGCATATACGTGGAGAAAACCATAATTAGAAAATGGATACGCACCCCATTGTTCACTATTTGCAATAGCCAGGTCCTTCCATGTCCATGGAAGGAATGTAAATGTCCATTGACAGAGGAATGGAAAAGAATATGTGTATATATTCAATAGAACAGTATTATGGACTCTATGGGAGAGGGCAAGGGTGGGATGATATGGGAGAATGGCACTGAAGCATGTAAATTATCATATGTGAAACGAATCGCCAGCCCAGGTTCAACGCATGTTACAGGGTGCTCGGGGCTGGTGCACCGGGATGACCCGGAGGGATGGGATGGGGAGGGAGATGGAAGGAGGGTTCTGGAAGGGGAAAACATGTACACCCATGGTGGATTCATGTCAATGTATGGCAAAACAAATACAATATTGTAAAGTTAAAAAATAGAAAATAACCTAAAAAAAGAATATGTGTATATATTCTTATATATATATATACACATATATGTGTATATGTATATATACACATATATGTGTATATATATATAAAGGAATATTGATCTAATATAAAAAAGAATGAAATAACACTATTTGCAGAAACAGATGGAACTAGAGATTATCATAGTAAGTGAAGTAAGTCAGACAGAGAAAGATATTCATGATATTATTCATATGTAGAATCTAATTTTAAAAGTGATATAAATGAACTTATTTAGAAATCAGAAACAGACTCAGAGGCTTTGAAAACAAACTACAGTTACTGAAGGAGAAACATGAGGGGGAGGGATAAATTATGAATTGAGGAGTAACATATACACAATACTATACGTAAAATAGATAACCTACAAGGACCTATTTTATAGCCCAGGGAATTCTCTCTACTCAATATGCTGTAATAACCTATATATGAAAAGAATCTGAAAAGGAATGAATATATGTACATGTTATAACTGAATCAATATGCTGTACCTTTGAAACTAATGCAACACTGTAAATCAACTATACATCAATAAAAATATTTTTTTAAAAAGACAAAAGTAACAAAACACTAGACACAGTGCTTCATATATGAAAAAAGCACAGTCTTGGTAGCATTTCTTATTATCTTCGGTTATTCTAGTTTGTTTTTTTTTAATTTTGGAGAATGGGGAAATAAAATATTATTTTACTAGTCCATTCAAGAAGAACCAACTGCATCAGGCCCTGACACATCCACACGGTGCTCCCCACATGCCTGTAGATAAATAATACATTCTTAGGCAAAAATAATGGGATGGAGCTCATCTCACTGGGCACAAAGTTATATATACCTCAATATTCTCTGCAACACTATTTACAGTAGTCAGGACATGGAAGCGACCTAGATATCCATTAACAGATGAATGGATAAAGAAGATGTGGTGCATATATACAATGGAATATTACTCAGCCATAAAAAGGAACAAAAGTGAGTCAGTGGAACTGAGGATGAACCTAGAGTCTGTCTTTAATTTTTTTTAAAAAAAATTTTATTGGCATATAGTTGATTTACAGTGTTGTATTAGTTTCAAGTGTATAGCATATTGATTCAGTTATACGTGTACATATATTCATTCCTTTCCAGGCACAGACTGGAGTAAGTCAGAAAGAGAAAAACAAAGATCATATATTAACACATAAATGAGGAATCTAAAAAAAATGGTACAGATGAACCTATTTTCAGAGCAGGAATAGAGACACAGACACAGATAACTGACATGTGGGCATAGTTGGGGGTAGGGGAGATTAGGATGAAATGGGAGATTAGGATTGACATATATACACTATCATGTGTAAAATAGTTGACTAGTGGGAACCTACTGTTATAGCATAGGGACCTCAGCTGGGTGCTCTATGATAACCCAGAGGGGTAGGATGTGGAGTGGGTGGGACAGAGGTTCAAAAGGAGGGGATATATGTATACATACAGTTGATTCACTTTGTTATAAAGCATAAACTAACACAACATTGTAAAGCCTTTATACTCCAATTAAAAAAGAGAGATTGTGATGATAGAGTCTATGGCAGAAGGGGGAAAATTGGAGAAAAACTAATAGCTAGTGTGCATCAAACTCTTATGGAGTGTGGGTATTTTACAGACCTGAATCACTGCAGATGTTATATAGAGATAGAAATTAGTAAACCCAAACCATCTGTCACCTTACATACCACCAAACTGGCCATCAGGAGCTTAGGGGATGGAAAGTTCTGTGGAAGCTTCTCTGTATGGCGTTCTTCAGCTCCTTATTCCTGAGGCTAAAAATGATGGGGCTAAGAAAGGGGGTGAAGACCGTGTATGTGGTGGCCATGAGTGTGTTACTGTCCATAGAATGGGGGCCCTTGGGCTTGAGGTAGATGATGGAGGCAAAACCATAGTGCACGACCACTATGGTGAGGTGGGAGACACAGGTGGAGAAGGTCTTGTGCCGGCCCTCAGTGGATGGGATCCTCAAGATGGCGACCACGATGAAGACATAGGAGAGGACGATGAAGAATAAGCACCCCAGAAGGGCTGTGACACAGACCAGGATCACACCCATGGTGACAGAGGCTGTCTCCTTCCCACAGGTCAACTTCAAGAGGGAAAGCACGTGGCAGACAAAATGGTGTATCTTCTTAGACCCACAGAAGGTGAGATGAAAGACTATCAATGTCACCATCATCCCCATAACTAAGCCACCAGCCCAGCACCAGGATACCAGACTGGCACAGTCACGAGGGCTCATGATCACATTGTAGCGCAGAGGGTGGCAGATGGCCACATAGCGGTCATAGCCCATGATCACAAGTAGGAAGGAGTGGGTGAAGCCAAACGTAAAGGAGAAGAACATCTGGCTGGCACAGGCCACAAAGGTGATGGAGCGGTGGGTGGAAAGCATATCTACCAGCATTCGAGGGGTGACTGCGACAGTGAACAGGATCTCGGAGATGGAGAGGGCGCATAGGAAGAGGTACATGGGGGTGTGGAGGCTGTGCTCCCTCCAGATGGTGGCCATGATGAGCAGGTTCCCCAGCAGCGTGAACAGGTACATCAGCAGGTACAGTAGGAAGAAGGCAGGCAAGAGATGCTGAGGGAAGTTGGAGAAGCCGATGAGGATGAATTCAGACACGGTGCTGTAGTTCTGACCGGACGAGGATGCTACATCTGGTGAGATCAGAAACAAGATGAAGGCCCAGTGGTTAAAACAGAGGCTTTAACGTAGGTTAAATGACAATTGAAGGCCTCTATACTAGTCTCACAATCTCCATCAGTAAGATGTAGTGAATCATAATAGCACTTTGTGCTCATTCTCATGGTCAGTCGCTCAGTCACGTCCGACTCTTTCTGACCCCATGGACTGTAGCCTGCCAGACTCCTCTGTCCATGGGATTTCCCAGGAAGAATACTGGAGCAGGTTGCCATTTTCTCCTCCAGAGGATCTTTCTGACCCAGGGATGGAACCCACGTCTCCTGCATTGGCACGCAGACTGTTTACCACTGAGCCACCTGGGAGCCCATAATAGTACTTACCATTTATTACTGTGATATTGATAAACTGAGATCAGCTCCTTAAGTGCTTAAGATATTGTTTGGCTGCTGGGTTATTTTTATTAACAGTGATGGAAAGAAATAAAAGAATGTGGGTTTGTAATCATTGAAACAGACATGGATGATCTGGGTCAATTCTCTTGAATAGTGCTCCTGTTCTAGAAAACATATATTTGATTATTAGTGTTCTGAAAAGTCTTTTTCTCTGATAATCTTTGTCTTTTTATTGAGTAACCCATTCATCTTTATTTTCATACTATTTTATTGGTACTCACTTCTGGCATCCTATCTCACATTTTGTACTTGCTCTTCTAAAGAACCAGACAGAAAATTTGAAAATGAAAAAACGAACAAATATATGCCAGGAAAATGTGCACCAAAGACTATCTGAGGCAGCAATCTTGAAAGCAGGAACAATGAAATTAACTGTAATAATAGCCATAAAAATCTCTGTTACCATATGCCAGTAAAAAGAACAAGGTTCCCTGGAAAGATGATCTGGGCATGGAAGGAAGCTTAAGAGATCTCTCCCACTGTAAAATGGAACTTTCACTGAAAATGTGTTAATGTTAAAGGATGCCAGAACCAGATTCAAAACATGCCCACTGAGCATCAAAAAAGTTGATCATGTGTAGAGGATGATGGAATAAGCTAAATGACACCATGAGGGAGCAATCAGAAAATCTAGAAGGTGAAATCCTACACAAAACAGTTGGTCTGTTCTCATCAATAAGGCAGGATCAAGAAAAAATGAATAGACATGCAAAGGCCATAATAACAATATACAATATGGGGTATTGATTTAGATAAGTAGCTGGAAAGTATTTTTAAGGAACTAGAGCCTCTTCTGGTGTGAATGAATGATGAAATACAAATCATAGGGATTATTCTTACTTTAGTTATTCATTTAACTGTGATTTTTGTTATAAATAGGTTGTGAAGGAAAATATAACCAGGTTAAAATCATATTGAAATACAAAAATTACACATATGCACATAGGATGGGCCTAAGAGGAATATTTTTTGTAAGCTGAAAGAAAACTGTAGCAACCTGCATATATATGATTGGCACATGCAACAATATACACTTGAATATTAGGAAGAAATATTCAACATAACTTCAATGAAATGGTTATAAAATAGAAAAAGCTAAATCAGTACTAGATAGATAGATAAAAAATTGAAGTTGGAAATTGAAACAGAGCTTAGAAATGCAATTTGGGAATTATTCATTGCAATTCATTAATAATATTCAAACATTAGCTCCTGGACATACTTAGGTTCTTCACCAAACAAAATTAAACATTTTTTTCAAGTATGCAGAGGGCCTTAACCAAATCTTGCCCTGTTTTAGGACATAGCGAAATTCTTCATTCACTTGGAAGTATAAATAATATATAGATAAAAATGCACTAAAAATGGAAATCAGTGCAGAACCAGTAGCTTTCCAAATTCCATAAGTGGGAAATAAACATATTATTAAATACTCTTCTGTTTCAATATTAAATAATATAATAAATATTTATGATTAAATAATGTAAGCATCAGATGTCAAAGTTTTAACATAAAACATTACTATGAGGGGCGTACACATCTTTAAATATATTTATCAAGATACTTTGTCCAGAAAATAATGCTTAACGCAATGAAAGTCAGGTGATTGGAACAGATTAATAGGAAAGAAACAAGGAGAAAATGCCAATAAAAAAACCTAAAATTAAAATTGAAACTAACTACAAAAATAAGGGATGCTTTTAAGTGAATAGCTGCTGCTGCTGCTAAGTCGCTTCAGTCGTGTCCGACTCTGTGAGACCGCATAGACGGCAGCCCCCCAGGCTCCCCCGTCCCTGGGATTCTCCAGGCAAGAACACTGGAGTGGGTTGCCATTGCCTTCTCCAGTGCATAAAAGTGAAAGTGAAGTCGCTCAGTCGTGTCCGACTCCTAGCGACCCCATGGACTGCAGCCTACAAGGCTCCTCCGTCCATGGGATTTTTCAGGCAGGAGTACTGGAGTGGGTTGCCATTGCCTTCTCCGTTAAGTGAATAGAAATAGTAGTAATAAAATATAAGTTGAGAAATTGAAACAAAAAATGAAATGAATGAATTTTCAGAAGCATATAAAATTGCAGAACTAGTACAAGAAAATAATAGAGACCCTAGATATTCAAAAAAGTTTTAAAGAAACTGAAATGGTTAAAGACTTTCTCTTCCTATAGTCATTAGTGCCAGTTTACAAGTGAGTGCTCTTAAACCTTGAAGGAACACTTGATGAATATCTTACACATATGCTTAAAACAAATGAAATCCGCTGAGCTCATTTCATCATGTTAATGTAAGCTGATTCTAAAACCAGGTAAGAATGTTAGAAGAAATGACGATTACAGGTCCACTTTACCTATCCTTGCAAATTTTATAATCCATTAAAAGATATTACTTAATCAAATAGAATGATGTATTAACATTAGTGTGTTATGATCAGGTGATGTTGATTTATCATACGAATGACAAGAAGATTCAGCATCATTAATTCATCACAAAAAAAAAACTGAAAAAGAAAAATGATTGAATTCTTTCGATCAAGGAAGGAATATATTTTCTAAAATTCAACTACTATTTATGATTTTTAAATTTTTAATATAGTCGACATATAACTTTGTATTAGCTTTATGTGTACAGCATAATGATTTGATATATGTATGTTTATTTGTGATTCTTTAAAAAACTTTTTTACAACACCAACTTGAAGGGGACTTTCTTGGCTAGATAAAGAATACATACTAGAAACCTAGACAATACTATACACTAAGTGGGGACCTTTACATGCACCATTCTATAGGAACAGGAACAACCCAAGATTACTCACGGTCTCTGCTGTTCTTTAACGTGAAACTGAAAGCCATGAGCAGTTCTACAAAGAAAGAAGATACATAAAGATAGGAAGGGAAATGACCTTATCATCTATCCAGAAAAAAATAAAAGGATCAAGATGTAAAATGTTAAAAATTAAATAAACAAGAGAGCTATACCCTCCTGGGCAGTGAGACATATTGTAGAGTCACAGCCACTTTTTAAAAGTGTGGACCTGGATTAGACATGTTGTTTGTTGTTTAGTCACTAAGTCATGTCTGACTCTTGCAACCTCACGGACTGTAGCCCGCCAAGCTCCCCTGTCCATGGGATTTCCCAGGCAAGAATACTGGAGTGCGTTGCCATTTTCCTTCTCCAAGGGATCTTCCCGACTCAGAGATGGAACTCACATCTCCTGCATCTCTTGTATTGGCAGGGAGATTCTTTATCACTGAGCCACCAAGGAAGCATTGATTAAATCAATTTCATATCTCAGAAAATATCCCTTCATTATTCAAAACCTAATATGATAAAGGTGGCAGCATAAATCAAAGGGAAAAGATAATATTGTTAACTTCTTTTTGATGGGAAAACTGTTTATATCGTGAAGCAAAGTAAATCTGAATTTCTTCCCAAGAACAAATGCAAAAGTGGCATTCAGACAGATTCAAGACATAAATATGCAATATCAAGACATAAATATGTAATCTCAACCAAAGTTAGAAGAAGAAAGGGCAAGAGAATTAGTTTGTTGATATTCAAAGACAAATGCTAAGGATATTAAAAAACATGCAAACATCAACATTAAGGATCTTTATTCACAAAGGAAATCTGGACAAAGTTATGAGGCAGATGGAACATTGGGAAAAATTATTGCGTTGTGTAAAACTGACAATGAAATACTATCTAGAAGAAGGGACATGAATTAGAAACCTTGGTACAGATATGAGCAGAGAAATTACAGGAGTTTGTAAAGATGCGCCAAATGTAAAAATGCTCAGTAAAAAAGAGAAGGGGAGTGGGCACACACACACATACACACACGGGGAATTTCACTGTATAACTATTTAATTCCACCAATTAGAAAATGCTCGGATTATGGGGAGAAAACTATCCTCCTGCAATGCTGGTGAGAATGTAGAATGGTGGAAATTCAGAATAGGCTTGCTCTGTACTCCAGCAAATTTGGTCCTAAGTATATTTCAATTTCTCAAACCTATTTATAGGGGAGCAGGTAAGAGGATGTTCCTTTTATTAGTGGGGTACTTGGACAAGCCTGCAGAAGGCAGCAAGATGGGATGGATGCAAACACTGGAGCCCCAACCAGGTGTACACGTAGCATTGTAAGTAGATTTTTAAAAATAAAATTGAGTGAATAAAGCAAAAAACATAGTGAACTCTCTATAATTCCACATTAAAAAATACAGCACATGAAACTACTTCCTATGAAAGGGGAACAGTTGATACATGTCACTTCACATTTGTCAAAATCCATAGAATGTACCACACAGAGAGTGAAGCTTAATGTGAACGTGGAGTTTGGTTAATTATTATGTATCTATATAGGTCCCTCAATTATAACAAATGTATCACAATAGTGCAGCATGTAAATGACAGAGGAAACTACATAGGGAAGCAGGTAAGTGGGAACTCCATATACTTTCTGATCAGTTTGTCTGTAAACCTAAAAGGTCTCTAATAAATTAAAGCCCATTAATTTGAGAATTAAAAAGTTAAAAAGATATGCATATGGAAAACTAGACAAACTCGCAAGAACATAGGCAAATCAAAGAGTACTCAGCTTCAGCTTCAGCATTCATGATAATTTCGGGCCACATCATTCTTTGGCTGTCCTTTTCATTGTACAATGTTTAGCAGAAACACTGGCCTCTATCAACCAGATGCCAATAACATCCCCTTCTCACCATGAACTGTGACAACTAAAAAAGTTCCTGTTTATGTCCAAATGTGCACTGTGGGCCAGAATCAGCCTGGGCTCAGAACCGCAGTCCTAGAAGTTGCCAGGGGCACATAGGCTAAGCAAGAACTAGGGACGCACGTTTCTTCCTACGCTCTCTCTCCTGGTCCCCCTCTGCCTGGTCTGTCTCTTCCAAGAAATGGCCAGCAGGGAAGGGCAGAAGAGAGTGTCCTGCTTGTTGCTGTCAGTGGCATCCACAGGCAGGAGTGGGGTCAGACCTAAGGGCTCCTCTCCCTGATACAGTGTGCTTTATCCCTGCTGAAGTCTCCAGCAGACTGTTCCCTCTTGGGAACACAGACTCTTGTCTGTCCATGAAACCAGACCAAAAGGGCGGTCCTCTGGGTATGGAGAAACCAGGTGGGACCTCAGAGGGCCGTCTGGCACCTGTAGTCTCTGCTTCCTCCTCCAACTAGAGAGACTGCAGCCCCTATTGAGGGCTGAGGAGCAACTAGCTGTGGGAGACAAAAGACTGAATACAGATGCCCAACCCCCTCAGGATCAAGTCAGAGGGAAGGCAGAAGCTAGAGGAGTCCAGAGTGAGAATCCATTGTGGTGCCCTCAGGGAAAGGGCAGCTGGAAGACTTCTCAGAAAATGGGGAACTTGGAGTTGGGTCTTGGAGAATGACTTCTCTTGGGGGTAATGTAAGTGCTCAGTGTCTTCTAGCCAAACTGAAAAACCTCACTTCTCTTCTCAATCAAGTTTTAGCCTATTCCTTTTGTCCTGCTGATCTAAAGCAGACAGTCTGACATTAGCATATGTGTCCCTAGGATAAAATATAAATATTTGATCTCTCATTCTTTGTCTTGTTCCTGACACTCAGCACATAAATTTGTTAGTATCTTAAGAGTGATGTTTCTTTTTTATGCTGATGAGATGACTAGAGGCTGGGGGCCTCTAGGTAGCTTCAGGATGAGGGCTGATCTCCAGAAAGACCAATCATGAGAAATTTTGTTCTATATATGACTTGTCTCTACTGCTCTATCATGGTTTGGCCCAAAGTGGTTGCTGCTAACCTAGAAAGGAGGCTCTGGAGGAGACAGAGATGTGAGATGGGTGCACTCCTGTGATGTGTATGTGTATTTGCTCTGTATTGGTGTATGAATGATCTTCTATGAGACCAGAGGAGACAGAATTCAGTCCACCTGTCATAAGAGGTAGGAAAGCTCAGCCTCAAAAGGAGAGATTACTGTTGTTCAGTCACTCAGTCATGTCTGACTCTTTGTGATCTCATAGACTACAGCACGCCAGGCTTCCCTGTCCTTCACTCTTTCCCAAAGTTTGCTCAAACTCATGTCCATTGGGTTGATGGTGCCGTTTAACCACCTTATCCTCTGCTGTCCCCTTCTTCTCATGCCTTCAATCTTTCCCAGCATCAGGGTCTTTTCCAATGAGTTAGCTCTTTGAATCAAGTGGCCAGGGGCTATAGATTAAGTTAAGCACCAGTGGCCAATGATTTAATTAACCATGGCTCTGTGATGAAACCTTTATAAATGCTCCCCAAACAGCACAATTTGGAGAGTTACTAAGTTGGTGACTACATGGAGGTGCTGGTAGAGTGGTGCGTCCAGGAGGGATGGAAGCTCCTTGCACCTTCCCCCACACCTTGCCTATGCCTCCCCTTCTATTTAGCTGTTCCTGAGTTGTGTCTTTGATAATAAATTGGTCATAGCCACTGAAGCACTTGCTTGAGTTCCATGAGTCATTCTATCAAAGTGTGAAATCTAAAAAAGGGGTGGGTTGTGCAAAGTTCAACTTTGTGGCAAATTCAGATGGAAGTGCGGGTCCCACAGGCACCCAATACTTGAAACTGATATCTGAAGTGGAGGCAGTTTTGTGGACCTGAGCCCTTCACCTCTGAAGTCTCACAGTAATTCAGGTAATAAGTGTCTGAGCTGAAATGAATTGTAGTACACCCAATTGGTGTGCAGAGTTGGAGAACTATCCTTGGTGTGGAAAGAAGCCACACAGTTGGTATCTTAAGCATTGTGAGTAAAAACAATTGGCCCTTCTCTCCTTCTTTCTAGTCAGCAACGCTGTCCACTTCACTACTGTAATCAGTTTCAAATCTGGCCATTCAACTCAGTCCAGGGTGCCTGCACCTCCCTCCGTCTACCTCTCCCCATCTCTTCCTAGGTCTCATCACACCCACCCTGCTGTCAGCAGCGTACTCCCCTCACAACATCCAGAAAGAGCTCTCTATATCAAGAATCTAATGATGCTACTTGTTCTTGAAACCAACTCCTTGTTACCACCACTTTGGAATGTATTAAAAGCTCTTGGAGCCTCACTGTCTTTATTTGACAAATAGTTCTCACCTTGTTGGTGTTGGAGAAGACCCTTGAGAGTCCCTTGGACTGCAAGGAGATCCAACCAGTCCATTCTAAAGGAAATCAGTCCTGAATATTCATCGGAAGGACTGATGTTGAAGCTGAAACTCCAATACTCTGGCCACTTGATGTGAAGAACTGACTCATTGGGAAAGACCCTGATGCTGCGAAAGATTGAAGGTGAGAGGAGAAGGGGACGACAGAGGATGAGATGGTTGGATGGGATCACCGACTTGATGAACATGAGTTTCAGCAAGTCCTGGGAGTTGGTGATGGACAGGGAAGCCTGACGTAATGAAGTCCATGGGGTTGCAAGGAGTCAGAAGTGACTGAGCAGCTGAACTGAACTGAACTGAACTTTGTAGGATGTATGTGAAGAGTAAATG
Source organism: Okapia johnstoni (assembly GCA_024291935.2). Lineage (NCBI taxonomy): Eukaryota > Metazoa > Chordata > Mammalia > Artiodactyla > Giraffidae > Okapia > Okapia johnstoni. The sequence continues at coordinate 6,614,215 of CM044316.1, read as the reverse complement.
TGATTACGAATTTTGCGTGTTTTGCAGTGAATCTGGAAAATAGAGGACGTTCTAGATAAGTTAGCTCCATTCTCCCTCCTTGTTGCATCCTACACCTAAAATTAAAATAATATGTACTGCAACTTCCTCATCCATTCATCTGCCAGTGGACATCTAGGTTGCTTCCATGTCCTAGCTATCATAAATAGTGATGCAATGAACTTTGGGGTGCTTGTGTCTTTTTCAATTCTGGTTTCCTCAGGGTATATGCCCAGTAGTGGGATTTCTGGGTCATATGGTAGTTTTATTCCTAGTTTTTTAAGGAATTTCCATACTTTTCTCCATAATGATTATACCAGTTTGCATTCCCACCAATAGTGCAAGAGGGCTCCCTTTCTCCACACTGTCCCCAGAATTTATTGTTTTTAGACTCTTTGATCATGGCCATTCTGGCTGGAATATTGTAATTATCCTCAAATTAAAATAAATAAATAAAAAATAAACTAATAGTAAGAGAATAAAAGTGTAGGGGAATGTCTATGACAACATGCAGTTAAAGAGAGGAGTGTCTAGAATGGTTGCTTAACTTGAGATATCCACCTCTGATTCACTAAGAACTGGCAAGGACCTTTCATGATAGAGCTGAGCAGAAGTCTAGAACCAGATTCTTTCTTCAAATAAATCAACTGATGCCCATCTGTATGGATATCTTGTATAATGGGCCCAGTGCTTAGTTAGAAAGGATTATGGTGCACAGCAGTGGCCAGAGACAGAGGTGATCTGTTCCCTGGGCTTCTTAGGGTCCAATGGGGAAGCTGTCATGTTACCAAGGATGACAACACAGAGGGGTCTGAGGTGTGTTGAGGGAATCCTAAGGGTCTGCGGGAGCTGCATGTCAATCAAAGACCAGCCTGGGGCTTAAAGAAAACTGCTAGAGAGGAATGATGTCTAAAATGAGACCTGGAGGGTAAGTAGATGTGATGCAGGTGAGGCAAGAAATGGGATCAGGGATTTCTACATAGAGGGGACAGAAAAGTGCAAAATATCAAGGTGACAAAATCATGGTGTATTCAGGGACAATGGTGTGTCTGGTGAGCCCTGGAGAGTTAGATGTGGTTTGGGGGTTTCTGGAATATGAAGGCACAGAGGTGGGACGGGTAAGAGCAGGCAAGACTATGAGGGCTATTTGAAGAGTTTGTTCCAAGGGCAATGGGGTACCATAAATATTTTAAATACACTTACAAAAAGTTTACAAGATATTCCATGATATGAACATACTCATAAACATTTGGGTTGTTTCCACTTTAGGGATCCTATAAATGGTATTCCTGTGAATAACTAGCACATGTCCTTTAGTAAATAATGCTTATTTGTGTTCCATTGGGTCTGCACCTAGATGTGTAATTGCTGAGTCATAGCGGAGATCTGTGTTCACCTGGAATAGATGCTGCCAATCAGTTTTCCAAAGCGGTGACACCACGGAGTTGGTTTCAAGCACAAGCAGCATCATTAGATCCTTGATGTAGAAAGCTCTTTGTGGATGCTGTGAGGGGAGGAGGCTGGGTGTGGTGAGACCTACGGAGAGATGGGGAGAGGTAAGGGTACGTACGTGTAGGCACTCTGGACTGAGTTGAATGGCCAGATTTGAAGCTGATTACAGGAGTGAAGTGGACAGTGTTGCTGACAAGACAGAGGGAGAAAGGAGTCAACTGTTTTTACTCATAACACTTATAACACCAACTGTGTGGCTTCTTTCCATATCAAGGATAGATCTCCAACTCTGGACACCAACTCAGTGTCCTACAATTCAATTCAATTTTGACACCAGCTACCTGGAGTTACTGTCAGGCTTCAGAGGTGAAGAGCCCAGGCTCACAAGGCTGTCCCCACTTCACACATCAGTTGCAAGTACTGGGTGCCTGTGGGACTCACACTTCCATTCTAATTGGCCAAAAAGTTGGAACTTTCCACAACATACCTCCTTTTCAGGTTGCACACTTTGACACAATGACTCATGGAACTCAGGCAAGTCCTTCAATTGCTATTCAGTTCAGTTCAGTTCAGTCACTCAGTCGTGCCTGACTATTTGCGACCCCATGAACCACAGCACGCCAGGCCTCTCTGTCCATCACCAACTCCCAAAGTCCACCCAAACCCATGTCCATTGAGTCGGTGATGCCATCCAACCATCTCATCCTCTGTTGTCCCCTTCTCCTCTCTCCTTTTCTTCCCCAGCATCAGGGTCTTTTCAAATGAGACAGCTCTTCACATTAGGTAGCCAAAGTATTAGGGTTTCAGCTTCAACATCAGTCCTTCCAATGAATATTCAGGACTGATTTCCTTTAGGATGGACTGGTTGGGTCTTCTTGCAGTCCAAGGGACTCTCAAGAATCTTCTCCAACACCACAGTTCAAAAGCATAAACTCTTCGGCGCTCAGCTTTCTTTATAATCCAAATCTCACATCCATACATAGCTACTGGAAAAACCATAGCCTTGACTAGACGGACCTTTGTTGGCAAAGTAATGTCTGTGCTTTTTTTAATATGTTGCCTAGGTTGGTCATAACTTTCCTTCCAAGGAGTAAGCGTCTTTTTATTTCATGGCTGCAGTCACCATCTGCAGTGATTTTGGAGCCCCCCAAAATAAAATATGCCACTGTTTCCACTGTTTCCCCATCTATTTGCCGTGAAGTGATGGGACCTGATGCCATGATCTTTGTTTCCTGAATGTTGAGCTTTAAGCCAACTTTTTCACTCTCCTCTTTCACCTTCATCAAGAGACTCTTTTGTTCTTCTTATCTTTCTGCCATAAGGGTGGTGTCATCTGCATATCTGAGGTTATTGATATTTCTCCCGGCAATCTTGATTCCAGCTTGTGCTTCCTCCAGCCCAGTGTTTCTCATGATGTACCCTGCCTATAAGTTAAATAAGCAGGATGACAATACACAGCCTTGATGTATTCCTTTTCCTGTTTGGAACCAGTCTGTTGTTCCATGTCCAGTTCTAACTGTTGCTTCCTGACCTGCATACAGGTTTCTCAAGAGGCAGGTCAGGTGGTCTGGTGTTCCCATCTCTTTCGGAATTTTCCACTGTTTATTGTGATCCACACAGTCAAAGGCTTTGGCATAGTCAATAAAGCAGAAATAGATGTTTTTCTGGAACTCTCTTGCTTTTTTAATGATCCAATGGATGTTAGCAATTTGATCTCTGGTTCCTCTGCCTTTTCTAAAACCAGTTTGAACATCTGGAAGTTCACATTTCACATATTTTTTATTATAAAAGACATGACTCAGAAACAGCACAATAGAAGGGATCCATAGGGAAAGGTGTGGGGGAAGGTACAAGGAACATCCATCCTTCTCTGGATACATCACTCTACCAGCACCTCCATATAGTCACCAACTTAGAAACTCTCCCAATCCTGTTGTTTGGGGAGTATTTATAAAGGCTTCATCACAGAGCCATGATTAATTAAATCATTGGCCATTGGTGCTTACCTTAATCTAGAGCCCCTCCCCTCTCACTGGATGTTTAAGGGGTAGGGCAGACAGCTTCACCCCCTTATCATGTTTAGTCTTTCTGGAGACCAGCCCCCACCCTGAAGCTGTCTAGACCCCCAGCTTCTAGTTATCTCAGCATAAAAAAGACACTCTTACCAATCCTAAGATGTGTGTGTGTGTGTGTGTGTGTGTGTGTGTGTGTGTGTGTGTATTAATTCACTTCAGTTGTGTCTGACTCTTTGCGACCTTATGGACTGCAGCCAAAGGAGCCAGGCTCCTCTGCCCATGGGGTTCTCCAAGCAAGAATACTAGAGTGGGTTGCCATATTCTCTTCCAGGGGATCTTCCCAACCCAGGAATCAAACCCGTGTCTCTTACATTTCCTGCATTGGCAGGTGGGTTCTTTACCACTCGCACCACCTGGGAAGCCCCAATCCTAAGATACTAGGAGTTTTATAGGCTGAGTGTCAGGAATGGGAGACAAATATCAAAAGATCAGACATTTATATTGTATCAAAGGGAGGCATATGCTAATGTCACATTTTCTGCTTTACATCAACAGGGCAAGAGGGTTTGTATAGGACTTGATTGAGAAGAGAGGTAAGGCTTTCCAGTTTGGTTAGAAGACGCTGAGCACTTATAATACTCCAGAGAAAGCATTCTCCAAATCACCTGTATTCTGGGAAGCCTTCCTACTTCCCTTACACAGGGGAGCATAGCCCTAGATTCTCACTCTGTGCCCTTTTAGCTCCTGCCTTCCCTCTGACTTGACCCTGAGGGGTTTGGGCATCTGTGTCCAGTCTTGCATCCCCCAAGACAAAGTGCTCCTCAGCCTTTGGTACGGACTGCAGCTTCTCTGGGTAGAGAGAGGCAACAGGGAGTCCCGTTGTGTGTGGATAGTTGGAGGAGCAGGTAGAGACTGAAGATCCCAGCAGACCTCCTGAGGTCCCTCCTGGCCTCTCCAGACCCAGAGGACAGCTGTTTCAAGTCGGTTCATGGAGAAACTCTTGGGAACAGCCTGTTGGAATCTGTGGCAGGGATAAAGCACCCTATTAGTTCCAGGAGCCCTTAGATCTGACTCCATGTCTGCCTGTGGATACTGCTGTCAGCAACAAGAAGGAGACCTTCTTCTGTCCTCCTCTGCTGGCATTTCTTGGGAGAGACAGCCCAGGCAAAGGGGGATCAAGAGGGAGAGGGTAGGAAGGAAGAATCCTACAGATGTGGATGGTGCTACCTAGCCTGGGCATGAGGTCAGAGCTGGGAATAAGGGTTATAGAGAGGATCTTATTTTCTGGGAGGCTGTTGGAGATCTTCTCAGTCTGCCATCTGTATCCCTAGTTCTTGCTTAACCTAGGTGCCCTTTGTGGCTTTTAGGTCAGTGGTTTTCAGCCCAAGGTGATGCTACCTGACAGTGGACATTTGGACATATCAGGAATTTTTTTGGTTGTTCAAAATATATGTTGAGAAGGGGATGCCAATGGCATCTGGTAGGTTGAACCTAAGGTCTCTGCTGAATATTAAACTGCGAAAAGGACAGCCAAAGAATAATCTGGCCTCAAATATCATGAGTACTGAAGCTGAGAAATCTTGTTCTATGTATGTTTTGTCTTTGCTGCTCTATCATGGTCTGGCTCAAAGTGGCCCCTGCTAATCTGGAAAGGAGGCTTCAGGGGAGACAGAGGCATGAGCTGTGAAGTGTGTGTGATGTGTGTGTGATGTATGCTAAGCACCTCTGTGTGAGCACTCCTCAGAGACCAGAGAGACAGAATTCAGTGCACCTGTCATAGGAGTTGGGAGAGCCCCAGCCTCAAGAATCATGACCTTTCCACCAAGTGGGAAATGGGGAGGTGGACTATAACAATGATGTAGAGGTGGAAAAGAGAGTGGGGGTTCAATCAGACTCCTGGGGGAACTGCATTGTGTGATTAACAGAGGTTCTAAGTGCTCCATGGGGCTCAGAGACCATGCATTTAAATTGGGGCCAATCGGTACCATTAGGTACAGAAGGATGATCGCAAACCAGATCAGAAATGCAAGCTCAAAGTCAGTGATAACTACATTTATTTGGTAAACCCTAAGCCCTTATATGAATCCTCATGGATCTCTGAAGGTAGTTCTCTGTGTACTTTCATTTTCCATTGTGGCAGCGTGGCTCAGAGCTGGAACATTCCTTCTCAAAGACACACAGTGAGAGCTGGGGTTTGAACCCTGGGTCTGATGACTGCATACCTTGTGTGTGTTTCAGAAAATTTCTCTGGAAGCCAGAGTGCAGTGGGAACAGAGGAGGAGGCACGGGTGGAGCCTGGGGCTGTGGTCCAGGAGAGAGGAGATGGAGCCGTATGGATGCAGAGGAAACAGAAAAATCCAGAACTACTTAGTGGGGACAGGAATGCTTGAGGGAGAAATGAAGCCCAGAAGGATGTTGATGCCAGAGTCTTGTTTCCTGAGTGGGTGCATTTTTGCCTTTCCTTTCCCGGTTAAACTGTAGTCTTCCTCACTCCAAAGATGATCCTCACTTCAAAAAAGTTTCTCTTTGTCCTGGTGATTCTGTGTCCAGGTTGACTCCTACAGTCAAGAATACTTAGAGGCAAAGCCCTAGTGAGATTCAGTTCAATTCAGTCACTCAGTCGTGTCTGACTCTTTGCAACCCCATGGATGGCAGCACGCCAGGCTTCCCTGTCCATCGCCAGCTCCCGGAGCTTGTTCAAACTTATGTCCATTGAGTCGGTGATGCCATCCAACCATCTCATCCACTGTCGTCCCCTTCTCCTCCCAGCTTCAATCTTTCCCAGTATCAGGGTCTTTTCAAATCAGTCAGTTCTTCGCATCAGGTGGCCAAAGTACTTGGAGTTCCAGCTTCAGCATTAGTCCTTCCAGTGAATATTCAGGACTGATTTCCTTTAGGATGGATTGATTGGATCTCCTTGCTGTCCAAGGAACTCTCAAGAGTCTTCTCCTACACAACAGTTCAAAAGCATCAATTCTTCGGTGCTCAGCTCTTTTTATAGATCAACTCTCACATTCGTACATGACTACTGGAAAAACCATAGCTTTGACTAGACGGACCTTTGTTGGCAATGTAATGTCTCTGCTTTTAATATGTTGCCTAGGTTGGTCATAACTTTTCTTCCAATGAGCAAGTGTCTTTTAATTTCATGGCTGCAGTCACCATCTGCAGTAATTTTGGAGCTGAAAACACAAAGTCTGTCACTGTTTCCATTGTTTCCCCATCTATTTGCCATGAAGTGATGGGACCAGATGCTATGATCTTAGTTCTCTGAATGTTGAGCTTTAAGCCAACTTTTTCACTCTCCTCTTTCACTTTCAACAAGAGGCTCTTTAGTTCTTCTTTGCTTTCTGCCATAAATGTGGTGTCATCTGCATATCTGAGGTTACTGATATTTCTCCCAGCAATCTTCATTCCAGCTTGTGCTTCATCCAGTCCAGCATTTCTCATGATGTACTCTGCATATAAGTTAAATAAGCAGGGTGACAATATACAGCCTTGACATACTCCTTTTCCTATTTGGAACCAGTCTGTTGTTCCATGTCCAGTTCTAACTGCTGCTTCCTGACCTGCATACAGATTTCTAAAGAGGTAGGTCAGGTTGTCTGGTATTCCCATATCTTTCAGAATTTCCCACAGTTTGTTGTGGTACACACAATCAAAGGCTTTGGCATAGTCAATAAAGCAGAAATAGATGTTTTTCTGGAACTCTCTTGCTTTTTTGGTGATCCAACGGATGTTGGCAATTTGATCTCTGGTTCCTCTGCCTTTTCTAAATTCAGCTTGAACATCTGGAAGCTCACAGTTCACATACTGTTGAAGCTTGGCTTGGAGAATTTTGAGCATTACTTTGCTAACCTGTGAGGTAAGTGCAATTGTGTGGCAGGTAGTTTGAGCATTCTTTGGCATTGCCTTTCTTAGGAATTGGAATGAAAACTGACCTTTTCCAGTCCTGTGGCCACTGCTGAGTTTTCCAAATTTGCTGGCATATTGAGTGCAGCACTTTCACAGCATCATGTTTTAGGATTTGAAATAGCTCAGCTAGAATTCCATCACCTCCACTAGCTTTGTTCACAGTGGTGCTTCCTAAGTCCCACTTGACTTTGCATTCTAGGATGTCTGGCTCTAGGTGAATGATCACACCATTGTGATTATCTGGGCCGTGAAGATCTTTTTTGTACAGCTCTTCTGTGTATTCTTGCCACTTCTTAATATCTTCTGTTTCTGTTAGGTCCATACCATTTCTGTCCTTTATTGAGCCCATCTTTGCATGAAATATTCCCTTGATATCTCTAATTTTCTTGAAGAGATCTCTCAGTTCAGTTCAGTTCACTCATTCAGTCATGTCTGACTCTTTGCAATCTCATGAAAAGCAGCACACCAGGCCTCCCTGTCTGTCACCAACTCTTGGAGTTTACTCAAATTCATGTCCGTTGAGTCGCTGATGCCATCGAAACATCTCATCCTCTGTCATCCCCTTCTCCTCCTGCCCTCAATCTTTCCCAGCACCAGGGTCTTTTCAAATGAGTCAGCTCTTCGCATCAGGTGGCCAAAGTATTGGAGTTTCAGCTTCAACATCAGTCCTACCAATGAACACCCAGGACTGATCTCCTTTAGGATGGGCTAGTTGGATCTCCTTGCAGTCCAAGGGACTCTTCAGAGTCTTCTCCAACACCACAGTTCAAAAGCATCAATTCTTCAATGCTCACCTTTCTTTATAGCCCAACTCTCACATCCATACATGACCACTGGAAAAACCATAGCCTTGACTAGACGGACCTTTGTTGACAAAGGTCTTTGCTTTTTAATGTGCTGTCTAGGTCGGTCATAACTTTCCTTCCAAGGAGTGAGCGTCTTTTAATTTCATGGCTGCAATCACCATCTGCAGTGGTTTCCCTTGTGGCTCAGCTGGTAAAACAGTATATAACCACAGACTAAATAAAGAAGCAGATGTGAGCATCAAGCTGTGTCCTACAAGGCAGGCCTTAGGTATATTTGCCAGAGTGTAAAACCAGGCCACTCTTCTCAATAAATGTATTTTGAAAATATAGTTACTCTTGTATACATATGTTGTTTATATTAACATGTATCAAGTTTATTATTGTTCTTTTAAATTTACTAATAGCTAAATATTTTTAAAGATTGTCTGTTTTAGTTTCTAGTATGATAAAAATTGATAGTTACAACTCACCCAAATAAAAGCCCTTCAAGGACCTCAGTAATTTTTGAGTGTAAAAGGATCCTGAGACCAAAAATGGTTGTTTACAGTTTGTGTCACTACTGAGAGTTTATCTTAATTTTAACTTAAATTCTATATTTTGAATGATTTTTGCTGGTGTAATACTTTGATACATACTATATCTTTTGAAGTTGATCTTGCTTTTTGCAGCATTGTGCCCTCTTATATTCTAACATATTACACCTTGGTTCTTTTATCTTTTCTGGATAGATGATCAGGTCACATCCCTTCCTATCCTTATGTATCTTCTTTCTTTTTCTTTCCTTGTAGCACCATTCATGACTTTCAATTCCATGTCGAAGAACAACAGAAACAGTGAGTAGCCTTGCCTTCTTTCTGATTATAAAATAGTGCATGTTAAAGTCCCACTTATATATTATTCGTTTGTTTTCTAGTGTGTATTCTTTATCTAGCTAAGTCCCCTTCAATTTCATGTTGTAAACAAGTTTGTAAAAAAAATCAAAAGTCGACATATCTATATCAAAACTTTATGTTGTAACCTAAACCTCATGCAGTGTTACATCAGTTGTATACAAATTAAAAAAATCATAAATTGGAGTTGAATATTAGAAAATGTACACCTCCCTTGATCAAAAGAATTTTATCATTTTTCTCTTTTAGTTTCTTTATGTGATGAATCACATGATGCTACACCATCTTGCCATTCATGGGATAAACCAACACCACTTGACCATAATTTACTAATTTTTGCACATCATTTCATCTGATTAGGTGATGTCCTGCAATGGATTTTAAAATTTGCTTGGATAGGTAAAGTGGGCCCATAACTGTTTCTTACAACAGTTTACCTGGTTTTAGAATTTAGAATGATGAAATCAGCTTAGCAGATTTCAGATTTTTCCCTTCTTTCCCCTTTTATGTGAAGAGCATGTATAAGATTTAATCAGTTGTTCCTTAAAGGTTTATGAGCACTCACTTGTAAACCCACTGGGTCTAATGAATCACAGGAAGGGATGGTCTCTAACCATTTCAACTTCTTTAAAACTTTTTTGAAATGGTTTCTGTTTCTTTCTCATGCTGGTTTTGCAACTTTATGTGTCTCCGAGAATTCATTCCATTTCTTATATTTTATTACTATTTCATTCATTTTAATATGTAAATTATTTCTATAGTTATTTCTGATTTTAATTTTATGCTTTTCATTGGCATTTTCTCCTTGGCTTTATCTTGTTAATCTTTCACCCAACTTGGGTTGTATCAAGTATGATTTTCTGGATAATGTTTCTTCTAAATCCGTTTTAAAATGTGCATTCAATTTAATATTGACACAAAAGATTGCTTAACAGATCTAACTCATGGTATTTGGAAGGCTATCCTTTCTCTATTGATTTCCAATTTTAGTGTATTATAATCTACATATTATTTGTACTTTGAAATGGGTGGAGGATTTCTCTATGTCCTAAAACAAGGTCAGTCAGTTCAGTCACTCAGCCACGTCCGACTCTTTGCGACCTCATGGACTGCACCACGACAGGCTTCCCTGTCTGTCACCAACTCCCAGAGCTTGCTCAAACTCATGTCCATTGAGTTGGTGATGCCATCCAACCATCTCATCCTCTGTCGTCCCCTTCTCCTCCTGCCTTCAACCTTTCCCAGCATCAGGGCCTTTTCCAGGGAGTCAGTTCTTCACATCAGGTAGCCAAAGTATTGGAGCTTCAGCTTCAGCATCAGTCCTTCAAATGAATATTCAGGACTGATTTCCTTTAGTATTGACTGGTTTGATCTCCTTGCTGTCCAAGGGACTCTGATAGGTAAAATTTTATTAAAGTCCTCTATGTGCATGAAAGAAATATTTAACCTCAGTACACAGCCTACCTATTACCAGGAACTAACATCTGAATGTTATTAATCCATTGGAATTGTTGTTGCTGTTCATTCACTAAGTTGTGTCTGACTCTGTGACTCCATTGACTGCAACATGCCAGGCTCCTCTGTCCTCCATTATCTCCCAGTGTTAGCTCAGATTCATGTCCATAGAGTTGGTGACGCTATCTAACCATCTCACTCTCTGCAACTCCCTTCTCCTTTTGCCTTCAATCTTTCCCAGCATGAGGGTATTTTCCAATGAGTCGGCTGCTTGCATCAGGTGGCCAAAGTATTGGAGCTTCAGCAACAGTCTTTCCAATGAGTATTGAGGGTTGATTTTCTTTAGGACTGACTAGTTTGATCTTGCAATCCAAGGGACTCTCAAGAGTCGTCTCCAACACCACAATTCAAAAGCATCAATTTTTCAGCTCTCAGCTTTCTTTATGGTTCAATTTTCACATTCGTATATGACTACTGGAAAAATCATAGTTTTGACTATACGGACTTTTGCCAGAAAAGGGATGTCTCTGCTGTTAAATACACTGGCTAAGTCTGTCATAGCTTTCTTTTCAAGTAGCAAGCAAAGGCTGAAGTCACCATCCACAGTGATTTTGGAGCCCAAGAAAATAAAATCGGTCACTGCTTCTGCTTTTTCCCCTTCTTTTGCCATGAAGTGATGGGACTGGATGCCATGACCTCAGTTTTATTACTGTTGAGTTTCAAACCAGCTTTTTCTCTCTCCCCTTTAACTCTTATCAATTTCATTTAATAACTTCCAAATTGCATTTCATTTCAGAACTCTGTTAAAATTTCCCACTTTAATTTAAAAATCTATCTAGCATTGACTTTATAACTATTTCACTGAAGTTATTTTGAATATTTATTCCTAATATTCAACCAGTATATCATTATATAGGTTAATTATATATATAAAGGTCGCTACAATGTTCTTTTAACTTTCATAAAATATTTCCCTTTGAAACTTCCTATGTGCATAAATTTTCCACTTCCGTGTGCTTTTAAACTAGTAATATTTTCCTTCACAGCCTTTTTACAACAACATCACAGTTAAAAATGGACAACTAGATTAAGAATAATCCCTTGATGTTATTCATAACCCATCATTCGTTCATGCCATAATAAAAGTCTTCTCTAATTCCTTAAAAACTTACAAATATCTTATGTAAATTAGCATGTAATCTACTACCCTATATTGCATATGATTGTTATGTCCCTTGAATTTAATGACCCTGGCTTATTGATGAGACCAGACCAATTGTTCTGTGGAACATGTCAGGGTTCTGGATTTTTTGATTGTTTCTTCATGGTGTCATTTAGCTTGTTCCTTCATCCTCTGCATATGATCAATCTTTCTGATGCTCACTATTCCAGTGGACACATTTTCAATCTGGTTCCAGCATACTTTAACATAAACAACTGCTCAGTGAAAGTTCCATTGATCTGTTGCAGAGATGTCCTAGCTTGCTTCCATGCCCCGGGCCATTTCTTCAGGGAACCTGGTTCCTTTTATTGGCATATGGTATAGAGACTTGCCTGGTGGCTCAGACGGTAAAGTGTCTGCCTACAATGTGGAAGACCTGGATTCAATCCCTGGATTGGGAAGATCTCCTGGAAAAGGAAATGGCAACCTACTCCAGTATTCTTGCCTGGAAAATCCCATGGATAGAGGAGTCTGGTAGACTACAGTCCATGGGGTCACAAAGAGCCAGACACGACTGAGCGACTTCACTTTCACTTTCTTTCAACAGAGATATTATAATTATTATTTTGTTAAATTTGTTTTGTTTTTGTTTTCAGGACTGTTTCCTCATCTCTTTGGTGCACATTTGCCTGGCATATATTTGTCCATCTTTTTATTTTCAAGCATTCTCTTCAGTTCCTATAAAAGAGTAAATATAAAATATGAGATACGTTGACAGAAATGAGTATAATAAAATAGTATTAAAATAAATATGAATTGGTTACTCAATTAAAGGCAAAGACTCTCAGTGAAAATTTATATATCCAAGATCCAAACATATTTTTGAGAACAGGCACAGTATTCAAAAGAATATGACCCTGACCAGCTATGTCTGTCTTGATTACAAACCTGAATCTTTTCTTTTCATCCCTGTTAACAAAAACTTAGAAGCCAAACTATATCTTCAGCATTTAATGTACGGGATCTCATTTTATCTTTATCACACTACTAAATGGTAAGAAGTATTATGATTTATTCCATCTTACTGATGAAGATTGTGAGACCCAGACAAGCTAAGCAAATGAATATTTAGGATGGTGGTGGTTTAGTCACTAAGTCATATCCCACTCTTGCGACCCCATGGACTGTAGCCTGCCAGGTTCCTCTGTCCATGCGATTTCCCAGGGAATAATGCAGGAATGGGTTGCCATTTCTTCTCCAGGGGATCTTCTTCAACCCCAGTATTGAACCTGCATCTCCTGCATTGCAGGTGAATTCTTTACTGCTGAGAAACCCTTCAATATATAGTATAGAGCTCTTCAATTGCCATTTAATCTATGTTAAAGCCTCTGTTTTAATCACTGTGCCTTCACTCTGTTTCTGATCTCCCCAGATGCAGCATCCTTGTCTGGTCAGAACTATAGCACAGTGTCTGAATTCATCCTCATTGGCTTCTCCAACTTTCCTCAGCATCTCCTGCCCACCTTCTTCCTGCTCTACCTGCTGATGTACCTGTTCACGCTGCTGGGGAACCTGCTCATCATGGCCACCATCTGGAGGGAGCACAGCCTCCACACCCCCATGTACCTCTTCCTATGTGCCCTCTCCATCTCTGAGATTCTGTTCACTGTTGCTATCACCCCACAAATGTTGGTTGACATGCTCTCCACCCACCGCTCCATCACGTTTGTGGCCTGTGCAAGCCAGATGTTCTTCTCCTTTACGTTTGGCTACACACACTCTTTCCTGCTCATGATCATGGGCTATGACCGCTATGTGGCCATCTGCCACCCCTTGCGCTACAACATGCTCATGAGCACATGTGCCTGTGCCCGTCTTGTGTCCTGTTGCTGGGCTTGTGGCTCAGTTGTGGGGTTGATGGTGACGTTGATAGTTTTTCATCTCACCTTCTGTGGGTCTAATGAGATTCACCATTTTGTCTGCCACGTGTTTTCCCTCTTGAAATTGGCCTGTGGGAAGGAGATAGCCTCTGTCACCATGGTTGTAATCTTGGTTTGTGTCACAGCCCTGCTGGGGTGCTTATTCCTCATCTTCCTCTCCTATGTCTTCATCGTCGCTGCCATCTTGAGGATCTCCTCTACTGAGGGCCGGCACAAGACCTTCTCCACCTGTGTTTCCCACCTCACCATAGTGGTCGTGCACTACGGTTTTGCCTCCATCATCTATCTGAAGCTCAAAGGCCCCCATTCTGTGGACAGTAACACTCTGATGACCACCATCTATACAGTCTTTACCCCCTTTCTTAGCCCTATCATTTTCAGTCTCAGGAATAAGGAGCTGAAGAATGCCATAAAGAGAAATTTGCACAGAACTTTCTGTCCCCTAAGCTTCTGATGGCGTTTGGCGGTATGGAACTGGGATGGATGAGAGGGGTTTAGTAATATTTGTCTCCATAGAACTCTTGTAATGATTCAGGTCTGTAAAATTTTCACACTTCATCGGAGTTTGATGCATACTAGCTACTCACTTTTCTCCAGTGTTTCCCCCTATTGTATAGTCTCTCTCATCATAATCTTTTATTTATTCCCAGTGAAATGAACTCTATCCCATTATCTATACCTAAGAATGTGCTGTCTATCTATAAGCAGGTTCAGTTCAGTTCTGTTCAGTTCAGTCACTCAGTCGTGTCTGACTCTTTGCGACCCCATAAATCGCAGCACGCCAGGCCTCCCTGTCCATCACCAACTCCTGGAGTCTACCCTAATCCATGTCCGTTGAGTCGGTGATGCCATCCAGCCATCTCATCCTCTGTCGTCCCCTTCTCCTCCTGCCCTCAATCTTTCCCAGCATTAGGGTCTTTTCCAATGAGTCGACTCTTCACATGAGGTGGCCAAAATATTGGAGTTTCAGCTTCAACATCAGTCCTTCCAATGAACACCCAGGACTGATCTCCTTTAGGATGGACTGGTTGGATCTCCTTGCAGTCCAAGGGACTCTCAAGAGTCTTCTCCAACACCACAGTTCAAAAGCATCAATTCTTAGGTGCTCAGCTTTCTTCACCGTCCAACTCTCACATCCATACGTGACTACTGGAAAACTCTTAGCCTTGACTAGACAGACCTTTGTTGGCAAAGTAATGTTTCTGCTTTTTAATATGCTATCTAGGTTGGTCATAACTTTCCTTCCAAGGAGTAAGAATCTTTTAATTTCATGGGTGCAATCACCATCAGCAGTGATTTTGGAGCCCCCCAAAATAAAATCTGATGCTGTTTCCACTGTTTCCCCATCTATTTCCCGTGAAGTGATGGGACCAGATGCCATGATCTTAGTTTTCTGTGGGAAGTATCAAATGCATGTATCAGGACCCTGATACAGATGTTTATCCTTGAATGAACCAGCAAAAGTAGATTTTAATTCCCCATCTCTCAAAATAAAAATGAATAAAATTACCTAAGGATAATAAGAAATGCCACCAGTTTTGGGTCTTTTCCATATATGAAACACTGTGTCTACTGTTTCATTATTATTATCTTTTTAATGATAACAAATATACAAAAGAAAATAAAGCACTTGACTCCGAGAATGGTTTTCTATTTAGAATTCATCACTACCTTTTGGAGTGATTGACTCTACGAGAGGTTTTTCTGACTCTAAAAGAGATTTCTTAAATCCTGAGCTCAATTGAATGAAGAAGATCAAAATGTAGGGGGGGAGAGAGAGAGAGAGAGCAAGAACTAGTCCTAGTAAGAGCAAGAGCAAGACAGAGAAGAAACTAAGAGAAATGGAGTCCTTTAAATTGATTGAATCATTCAATTGGATAGAGAAAATATGGGACAAAATCTGGGAAATAGACGAAGATGGAGAAGGTGGTTGGGAATAGAGCAATATTCATGTGAAGAATGGAAGATGAAGGAGGTAGGGAGGAAGAAAGAGAGAGACAAATGGAGGAGAGAGAAAGGGAAAAGGGATGAGTCTTTTGGTAAAAACATAGGCATGTAAAAGAGTGTTGCTTGTTGTTTCCATTTATATAAGATATCTTTTACCATCATCTCACTTTCAGTTTCTGTGTGTATTTACCTCTGAACTAAGTCTCTTGCAGGCAGTGTATTGAAGGGTCTTGATATTTTTATCCAATCATCTACTTTAAGTCTTTTGATTGGAGCATTTGGTCTATTGACATGTAAAGTAATTACTGACTGTTGAGAATGATGTTTGCTATGGGTTTGTCATATATAGCCTTTATTATGTTAGGGAGGTTCCCTCTGTGCCCACTTTCTGTAGAGTGTTTTTTTTTTAATCATAAATGGGTGTTGAATTTTGTCAACAACTTTTTCTGCATCTTTTGAGGTGATCATATGATTTTTATTCTTCAGTTTGTTAGTGTATTGTATCATATTGATTGTTTTGTGTATATTGAAGAATCCTTGCATCTCTGGGATAAATCTCACTTGATCATGATTCTTTCAATGTGTTGTTGGATTTGATTTGCTAGTATTTTGTTGATGATTTTTGCCTCTATCTTCATCAGTGATATTAACCTGTAATTTTCTCTTTTTGTGGTTTTGATTTCAGTGTGATAGTGGCCTCGTAAAATGAGCTTGGGAGTGTCCTTCCTCTGCTTATTTTAGAAGAGGCTCAGAAAAACAGATTCCAGTCTTTTTTGTCCCGGTTATGCAGCAGTTAGATTTTAGTGTTTTCAGGAGGGGAAGTGAGCTCAAGTCCTTCTACCAAGAAAGAATAAGTGTTGTCAAAGATGTGGAGCTAACGGAATCCCCATGAGACATTGTTGGAAATGTAAATTGGTGCAGCCAACATGGGAGACTGTATGGAGATTCCTCAAAAAAATTAAGCCTGGGACTACTATATGATCCAGCTATTCCACTTTGGCGGTATTTATCCAAAGAATACAAAAACACTAATTCAAAAAGATGTGTGCAGCCCTATGTTCATCATACATATTTTACAATAGCCAAGATGTGGAAACAACTTAACTATGGGATAAGGAAGATGTGAGATATATCTAAATACATAATGGAATACTACTCAGCCGTAAGAAATATGAAACCTTGCCACTTGTGACAGCATGGATGGATCTTGATCATAGTATGCTAAGTGAAATAGCTCAGGTGGTTAAAGACAAATAGCATATAATTTCACTCATTTGTGCAATATAAAAAAACAAAGAAATAAACACCACAATAAATGAACAAACCAAACAAAAATAAACATGACACAGAGGGGAAGGAGAGGTGAGGGTAAAATGGGGAAAGAGGTCAAATGTGTGGAGATGAATAGAAAATAAATTTTTGATAGTAACTGTAATGTGTACAGAGTAGATATATAATGTTGTACACATGAAACATGCATAATGTTATAAATCAGTGTTACCTCAACAAAAGTAAATTTTTAAAAGGAGAGATATACATAGGAAAAAAATATACTTCATGGCCAATGTAACTATGGCTATGTAACTTTTTTATGTAACCGTGGCTATGTAATTTTTTATAGTTCTGTTTCCTAAATTTGAGAAATGCAGATATCATAAGTACCTAGCTCATATGGTTATTGTGAGGATTAATGACTTACACATGTATCTGCTTATATAATTATAATCATAAATGACTACCAGAGGCAGAGTAGTGACTAAGTCTTAGTCATTATGAACTACTATAACTATCATCACTATCGTGTTATATAAATACCACACTATAAATATTTTACTACCACTAAAATTAATTTGGAAACCTAAAATAATTTTTTAAAAACAATATTGTACAGAAATAGACATGTAAAACTGGAATGGCATAAGCATCATGGAATAAGCCCATTTCAAAACCAGAGACTATTTATTAAATCTTGTTGGGGCAATTAGTTATCCATTAAAAAATATGTTTTACCACAATGTGCCTATTAGAATGACTAAAATCTGTAACAGTGGCAACACTAAATGCTGGCAAGGATGTGAAACAACACTCTCATTCATTACTAGGAATGCAAAATGGTACAGCCACTTTGCAGGACAATTTGGTGACGTCCTACGAAACAGAACATAATCTTCCTATATTATCCATCAAACACACTCCCTGGTATTTACCCAAAGGACTTGAACACTTAGGTTTACAAAAATATCTGCACACCAATGTTTATAGCATATTTCTTCGAAATTGCCAAAACTTGAAAGAATCAAGATGTCCTACAATAGGTGAATAGATATATAAGCTGAGCAATCCTAAAGGAAATCAGTCCTGAATATTCATTTGATGCTGAAGCTGAAGCTCTAATACCTTGACCACCTGATGCAAAGAGCAGACTCCTTAGAAAAGACCCTGATGCTGGGAAAGATTGAGGGCAAGAGGATAAGGGGGCAACAAAGGATGAGATGGCTGGATGGCATCACTGACTCATTGGACATGAGTTTGAGCAGCTCTGGGAGTTTGTGATGGACAGGGAAGCCTGGGGTGCTGCAGTCCATGGGTAGCAAAGAGTTGGAGATGACTTGGTGACAGAACAACAACACCAAGACAATGGAATATTATTCAGTGCCAAAAATTTGAGCTATCAATCCATAAAAAGGCTTTGAGGAACCTTTATTGCCCATTACAAAGTTCTATGAACTGTATGATTCCAACTGTATGATATTGTGGAAAAGTTAAACAATGGAGGCAAAAAAAAGACCAGTGGTTGCCAAAGGATAAGGGAGAGTGATGGATGACTAGGCAAAACACAGGATTTTTAAGGCAGTGAAAATACTCTGCATGATACTATAACAATGGATACATCTTACTATATATGTTAATCCATAGAAGACACAATGAAAGTGAACCATAATGTAAATTATGGACTTTGGTGATGATACTATGTCAACTTAGGTTCATCGATTGCAACAAATGTACCACTCTGGTGGAGGAAATTGATAATGTGAGACTCTGTATATGTGTGAGGAGACACAGGGTAAATGGGAAATCTCTGCTTTCTTCTCAATTTTGCTGTGAACTGGAAACTGCTCTTAAAAAATTGTCTTAAAAAATAATCAGTTGAAAACAAATTTGAAATTGTTGCACAATATTTTTGGTAGATTAAAGTTTAAGAGGTTGACAATTTTTTCCCTTTTTAAAAATTAATTAATTTATTTTAATTGGAGGATAATCACAATATTGTGATGGTTTTTGCTATACATCAACATGAATTGGCCACAGGTATACATGTGTCCCCCCAAATTCTGAAGCCCTCTCCACCTCCCTTCCCACCTTATCCCTCTGGGTTGTCCCAGAGCACTACCTCCATAACAACTATTCAACTCTGCTGTCATACCACAAAATCAGCCATAAACAATATGTCAATAAATTGTCATGAGTGTGGTTTCAATAAAACTTTATAAAAACAGGCAGTGGACCCACATGTTGCAGTTTTTCACCCCTAAACGTATTGTATAAAAGCATTAGAAGAAACCGAGTAGAATGTTTCTGACAGAAACAGCATTAAGGCACAAGAAACAAAAGGCAAATGGAAAAGATTCATAGGCAAAATGACAATTTAGAATCTCTAATTATATGCCTGCAAATCAATAGTAAAACAATCTTGAAAAAGGGGAAGGCTTTGAATAAGCATAAAATAAAAAGAAATCCATATGGCTAACAAACAATAGAGATTTTTTAACCCACTAGTAATTGTTGTTGCTGTTGTTCAGTCTCTTTCTGTCTGCCTCTTTGTGACCCCATGGATTGCAGCACACCAGACTTCCCTGTCCTTCACCATCTCCCAGAGTTTGCTCAAACTCATGACCATTGAGTCAGTGATGCCATTTAACCATCTCATCTTCTGTCTTCTCCTTCTCCTCCCACCCTCAGTCTTTTCCAACATCAGGGACTTTTCCAATGAGTCTGCTCTTCACATCAGGTGGCCAAAGTATTGGAGCTTCAGCATCAATACTTCCAATGAATATTCATAGTTGATTTCCTTTAGCATTGAATGGTTTGATCTCCTTGATGTCCAAGGGACTCTCAAGAGTCTTCTCCAGTACTACAGTTTGAAAGCATTGGTTCTTCAGCACTCAGCCTTCTTTAGAAATGATGCTTTTGGGGGGCAGCCCTAAGATGGCAGAGGAATAGGACAAGGAGACCACTTTCTCCCCCACAAATTCATCAAAAGATCATTTGAACGCTGAGCAAATTCCACAAAACAACTGAAGGCTGGCAGAGGACACCAGGCACCCAGAAAGGCAGCCCATTCTCTTTGAAAGGAGGTAGAACAAAATATAAAAGATAAAAAGAGAGACAAAAGAGTTAGGGACAGAGGCCCATCCCATGGAGGGAGTTGTGAAGGAGGAGAAGTTTCCAAACACCAGGAAACCCTCTCACCAGCGGGTCTGTGGGGAGTTTTGGAATTTCAGAGGGCAACATAACCGAGAGGAAAAAACCAAAAACAAAAACAAAAACCCACAAATTACATGCCTAACCGCAACTCCCAGCGGAGAAGTAGTCCAGATGCTCGCGACCGCCAGCAGTGAGCAGGGGCTGAACAGGGAGGCATGGACTGCATGTTTAGGGTAAGGACTGGGCCTGAATGCCCAGAGGACAATCTGAGAGAGCTAACGTGAGATAGCAACCCAAACTGTGCGATAGCCTGAGAGAAAAAAAAAAAGAGAGAGAGAGAACTTTCCCACAAAAAGCTTTAAGGCACAGCCTGGCCCGCTCACAGAACAAAGGATTGAGCGAATACCAGAGGAGAGCTAGCTGGCTGCAGACTGGCCCATCCCCCCACCGGAGGCAGAGAGAGAGGCAGGTGGGCAACAGCCAGAGCCGGAAAGGAGCAATCTCGGCCCCAGAGATGGCATCCTCTACCAAACTGCGAGTAGGCTCCCAGTAGCTAACCAAGTCTTCCTGGGATCCTAGATGGTTGACATCTGCCAGGAGGTTTGCATTCAGAGATCTGTCCCCAGAGGAGACAAATGGCATACCTGAGATGGCGCTTTTGCTACACATCCAGGAAAACGAGGGGCTGGGACCAGGGAGGTGATAAGATGCACCACCCAGCTGGGAGAGTGTGCTAACAAAGCACCTGGTCACCTGAGCTCCTGGGACCTGGGAAGGGGACAAAACGCAGGCCCAACCAAGTTTGTGCCTTTGTGGAGTACCCGAGAACCTGAACCTGAGTGGCTTAGACCTGGGAAGTGCATGCAACCCAAGGCCCACTTTAGCTAGTTCCCCTGCAGAGCAACATGGAGCCTGAGCAGTGTAGACCAGGAAAGCACACACACTGTGAGTGGGGGCAAACCCAGTGTGGCCTAGACACTGCAAGCACCCCCCACACATGCCAGTGATATTTGTTTGCAGTGTTCCTCCCTCTCCACAGCGCAACTGAACAAGTGAGCCTAAATAAGGGACCACCTTCGACCCCTAGTGTCAGGGCGGAAATTAAACACTGAAGAGGCTTGCAAACAGAGGAATCCAAAAGAAACAAAGAAAAGGGAGCTGATCTGGAAGTGACAAGTGCAACAGATTAAAACCCTGTAGTTAGCATTGGCTATATTGGAAGGGGACTATAGACCTTGAGAATTATAAGCTGGAACAAGGAACAGTCTGAAACTGAACTGATCTTGCACTGCCCTCAACAGCTCCAGAGAAATTCCTAGATATATTTTACTATTATCATTTTTTAATTTTTAATTTTTTAATTTTTTATATTACTTTATTTATCTATTTTTAAACTTTACTATATTGTATTTGTTTTGCAATACATTGACATGAATCCACCATGGGTGTACATGATTTCCCCTTCCAGATCCCCCCATCCCATCCCTCTGGGACATCCCGGTGCACCAGCCCCGAGTATCCTGTATCATGCATCGAACCTGGACTGCCGATTCGTTTCACATACGATAATTTACATGCTTCAATGCCACTCTCCCATATCATCTCGCCTTCGCCCTCTCCCGTAGAGTCCATAAACTGTCTATTTATCTGTGTCTCTTTTGCTGTCTCGCATAAAGGGTTATCTTTACCGATTAACGAAATACCATATATATGTGTTAGTATACTGTATTGGTGTTTTTCTTTCTGGCTTACTTCACTCTGTCTAATAGGCTCCAGTTTCATCCACCTCATTAGAACTGATTCGAATGTATTCTTTTTAATGGCTGAGTAACATTCCATTGTGTATATGTACCACAGCTTCCTTATCCATTCATCTGCTGATGGGCATCTAGGCTGCTTCCATGTCCTGGCTATTATAAACAGTGCTGTGATGAACATCGGGGTACACATGTCTCTTTCAAGTCAGGTTTCCTCAGTGTATATGCCCAGAAGTGGGATTGCTGGGTCATACGGCAGTTCTATTTCCAGTTTTTTGAGGAATATCCACACTGTTCTCCATAGTGGCTGTACTAGTTTGCATTCCCACCAACAGTGTAAGAGGGTTCCCTTTTCTCCACACCCTCTCCAGCATTTATTGCTTGTAGACTTTTGGATAGCAGCCATTCTGACAGGCGCGAAATGGTACCTCATTGTGGTTTTGATTTGCATTTCTCTGATAATGAGTGATGTTGAGCATCTTTTCATGTGTTTGAGAGCCACCTGTATGTCTTCTTTGGAGAAATATCTGTTTAGTTCTTTGGCCCATTTTTTGATTGGGTCGTTCATTTTTCTGGAATTGAGCTGCAGGAGTTGCTTGTATATTTTTGAGATTAATTGTTTGTCAGTTGCTTCGTTTGCTATTATTTTCTCCCATTCTGAAGGCTGTCTTTTCACCTTGCTTATGGTTTCCTTCTTTGTGCAAAAGCTTTGAAGTTTAATTAGGTCCCATTTGTTTATTTTTGCTTTTATTTCCAATATTCTGGGAGGTGTGTCATAGAGGATCCTGTTGCAGTTCATGTCAGAGAGTGTTGTGCCTATGTTTTCCTCTAGGAGTTTTATAGTTTCTGGTCTTACATTTATATCTTTAATCCATTTTGAGTTTATTTTTGTGTATGGTGATAGAAAGTGTTCTAGTTTCATTCTTTTACAAGTGGTTGACCAGTTTTCCCAGCACCACTTGTTAAAGAGATTGTCTTTTCTCCATTGTATATTCTTGCCTCCTTGGTCAAAGATAAGGTGTCCATAGGTGCGTGGATTTATCTTTGGGCTTTCTATTTTGTTCCATTGATTTATATTTCTGTCCTTGTGCCAGTACCATACTGTCTTGATGACTGATGCTTTGTAGTAGAGCCTAAAGTTAGGCAGGTTGATTCCTCCAGTTCCATTCTTCTTCCTCAAGATTGCTTTGGCTATTGAGGTTTTTTGTATTTCCATACAAATTGTGAAATTATTTGTTCTAGTTCTCTGAAAACTAGCGTTGGTAGCTTGATAAGGATTGCATTGAATCTATAGATTGCTTTGGGTAGTATACTCATTTTCATTATCTTGATTCTTCTGATCCATGAACACGGTATATATCTCCATCTATTTGTGTCATCTTTGATTTCTTTCACCAGTGTTTTATAGTTTTCTATATATAGGTCTTTTGTTTCTTTAGGTAGATATATTCCTAAGTATTTTATTCTTTTCTTTGGGATGGTGAGTGGAATTGTTTCCTTAATTTCTCTTTCTGTTTTCTCGTTGTTAGTGTATAGGAATGCAAGGGATTTCTGTGTGTTAATTTTATATCCTGCAAATTTACTATATTCATTGATTAGTTCTAGTAATTTTCTGATGGAGTCTTTAGGGTTTTCTATGTAGAGGATCATGTCATCTGCAAACAGTGAGAGTTTTACTTCTTCTTTTCCAATCTGGATTACTTTTATTTATTTTTCTGCTCTGATTGCTGTGGCCAAAACTTTTAAGTTCTTTATTGCTCCATTAATTTTCATTTTTATAACCTACTATTACCTTGCAAATAAAAAGACCCTATTTTTAATGAAAATTTCATATATATATATATTTTCTAATTTTTGTGATTGTTTTGTTTTTTAAATATTGTATTTTTGAGAGTCTAACCTCTATTCTAGATTTTTAATCTTTGCTTTTTGGTATTTGTTATCAATTTTGTACCTTTAAGAAGCCAATGTTCAGTACCCATTTTTACTTAGGAGTGTGAATACTGGCTTGATTTCTCTCTCCCCCCTTTTGACTCTCCTTTTTTTTCCCCCAGGTCACCTCTATCTCCTCCTTCCCTCTTCTCTTCTCTACTCAACTCTGTGAATCTCGTTGAGTGTTCTGGGCTGTGGAGAACACTTAAGGAACTCATTACTGGCTAGATCTCTTTCCTTTTGATTCCCCCTCTTCTCCTCCTGGTCACCTCTATCTCCCTTCTCCTTCTCTCCTCTGTGTAACTCCGTGAACCGCTCTGGGTGTTTCAGACTGTAGAGAGCACATTTGGAGCTGATTACTGGCTAGATTGCGCACTCATCTTTTGATTCCTCCTCTTCTCCTCCTGGTCACCTCTATCTCCTTCCTCCCTCTTCTCTTCTCCATGTAACTCTGTGAACCTCTCTGGGTGTCCTTCACTGCGGAGAATCTTTTCACCATTAACCTAGATGTTTTATTATTGGTGCTGTATGTATGGAGAAGTCTTGAGGCTACTGTAAGAATAAGACTGAAAGCAAGAGGCAGGAGGCTTAAATCCAAAACTTGATAACACCAGAGAACTCCTCACCCCAGGGAACATTAATCGACAAGAGCTCATCCAAAAGCCTTCATACCTACACTGAAACCATGCTCTACCCAAGAGCCAACAAGTTTCAGAGCAAGACATACCAAGCTAATTCTCCAACAACGCAGGAACATAACCCTGAGCATAAATATACAGGTGGCCAAAAGTCACACCAAACCCATAGAAACCTCAAAACTCACTACTGGACACTTCATTGCACTCTACAGAGAGGAGATCCAGCTCCACCCACCAGAACACCGACACAAGCTTCCCTAACCAGGAAACCTTGACAAGCCACTCATCCAACCCCACCAACAGGGAGGAACCTCCACAATAAAGAGGAATCACAAACATTCAGCATACAGAAAGCCCACCCCAAACACATCAATCTAAACAAGATGAAAAGGCAGAGAAATATTCAGCAGGTAAAGGAACATGATAAATGCCCACCAAACCAAACAAAAGAGGAGAAGATAGGGAGTCTACCTGAAAAAGAATTCAGAATAATGATAATAAAAATGATCCAAAATCTTGAAAACAAAGTGGAGTTATAGATAAATAGACTAGAAACAAGGATTGAGAAGATGCAAGAAAAGCTTAGCAAGGACCTAGAAGAAAATAAAAAAAAGAGTCAATAAATAGTGAATAATTCAATAACTGAGATTAAAAACACTGTGGAGGGATCCAACAAGAAAAACTGAGCCAGAAGATAAGATAACTGAGGTGGAAGATAGAATGGTGGAAATAAAGGAAGCAGAGAGGAAAAAAGAATTAAAAGAAATGAGGACAACCTCAGAGACCTCTGGGACAATGTCAAACATCCCAACATTCAAATCATAGGAGTCCCAGAAGAAGAAGACAAAAAGAAAGGCCATGAGAAAGTACTTGAGGAGATATAGTTGAAAACCTCCCAAAACGGGGGAAGGAAATAGCCACCCAAGTCCAAGAAACCCAGAGAGTCCCAAACAGGATAAACCCAAGGTGAAACACCCCAGGAAACATATTAATAAAATTAATGAAGGTCAAACACAAAGAACAAATATTAAAAGCAGCAAGGAAAAAACAACAAATAACACACAAGGGGATTCCCATAAGGATAACAGCTGATCTTTCAACAGAAACACTTCAGGCCAGAAGGGAATGGCAGGACATATTTAAAGTGATGAAAGAGAAAAACCTATAACCCAGATTACTGTACCCAGCAAGGATCTCATTCAAATATGAAGGAGAAATCAAAAACTTTACAGACAAGCTGAGAGAATTGAGCACCACCAAACCAGCTCTTCAACAAATGCTAAAGGATCTTCTCTAGACAGGAAACACAGAAAAGGTTTATAAACTCGAACCCAAAACAACAAAGTAAGAGGCAATGGGATGATACCTACAATAATTACCTTAAATGTAAATGGGTTGAATGCCCCAACCAAAAGACAAAGACTGGCTGAATGGATACAAAAACAAGACCCCTATATATGCTATCTACAAGCGACCCACCTCAAAACAAGGGACACGTACAGACTGAAAGTGAAGAGCTGGGAAAAGATATTTCATGAAAACAGAGACCAAAAGAAAGCAGGAGTAGCAATACTCATATCAGATAAAATAGACTTTGAAGTCAAGGCTTTGAAAAGAAACAAAGAAGGACACTACATAATGATCAAAGGATCAATCCAAGAAAATTTAACAATTATAAATACTTACGCACCCAACACAGGAGCACTGCAATATGTAAGGCAAATGCTAACAAGTATGAAAGGGGAAATTAACAGTAATGGAATAATAGAGGGAGACTTTAATACCCCACTCACACCTATGGATAGATCAACTAAACAGAAAATTAGCAAGGAAACACAAACTTTAAATGATACAATGGAGCAGTTAGACCTAATGGATATCTATAGGACATTTCACCCCAAAACAAAGAATTTCACCATTTTCTAAGTGCACGTGGAACCTTCTCCAGGATAGATCACATCCTGGGCCATAAATCTAGCCTAGGTAAATTTTAAAAAACTAAAATCATTCCACACATCTTTTCTGATCACAATGTGGCAAGATTAGATGTTAATTATAGGGAAAAAATATTAAAAATATGAACATATGGAGGCTAAACAACATGCTTCTGAATAACCAATAAATCACAGAAGAAATCAAAATATGCATAGAAATGAATGAAAATGAAAACACAACAACCCAAAACCTATGGGATTCAGTAAAATCAGGGCTAAGGGGAAGGTTAACAGCAATACAAGCTTACCTCAAGAAACAAGAGAAAAATCAAATAAATAACCAAACTCTACACCTAAAGCAACTAGTAAAAGAAGAAATGAAGAACCCCAGGGTTAGTAGAAGGAAGGAAGTCATAAAAATTAGGGCAGAAATAAATGAAAGGAAACAAAGGAGACCATACCAATAATCAACAAAACTAAAAGCTGGTTCTTTGAGAAGATAAATAAAATAGACAAATCATTAGCCAGAATCATCAAGAAAAAAAGGAACAAGAATCAAATCAACAAAATTAGAAATGAAAATGGAGAAATCACAACAGACGACACAGAGGTACAAAGGATTATAAGAGACTACTATCAGCAACTATATGCCAATAAAATGGACAACTTGGAAAAAATGGACCATTTCTTAGAAAAGTACAACTTTCCAAAACTGAACCAGAAAGAAATAGAAAATCTTAACAAGCCATCACAAGCACGGAAATCGAAACTGTAATCAGAAATCTTCCAACAAAAAAAAGCCCAGGACCAGATGGCTTCACAGCTGAATTCTACCAAAAATTTAGCAAAGAGCTAACAACTATCTTACTCAAACTCTTCCAGAAAATTGCAGAGGAACGTAAACTTCCAAACTCATTCTATGAGACCAGCATCACCCTAGTACAAAAACCAGACAAAGATGCCACAAAAAAAGAAAACCACAGGCCAATATCACTGATGAACATAGATTCAAAAATCCTCAACAAAATTCTAGAAAACAGAATCCAACAACATATTAAAAAGATCATACATTATGACCAAGTGGGCTTTATCCCAGGGATGCAAGGATTCTTCAATATTTGCATATCAATCAATGTGATACACCACATTAACAAATTGAGAGGTAAAAATCATATGATTATCTCAATAGATGCAGAGAGAGCCTTTGACAAAATTCAACATCCATTTATGATTAAAAAAAAAAAAAAACCTCCAGAAAGCAGGCATAGAAGGAATATACCTCAACATAACAAAAGTCATACGTGAGATACCCAGGGCCGACATTATCCTCAATGGTGAAAAATTGAAAGCATTTCCCTGAAAGTCAGGACACGAAAAGGGTGCTCACTCTCACCACTACTATTCAACATAGTTTTGGAAGTTTTAGCCACAGCAATCAGAGAAGGAAAAGAGCTGCTATCCAAAAGTCTACAAGCAATAAATGCTGGAGAGGGTGTGGAGAAAAGGGAACCCTCTTACACTGTTGGTGGGAATGCAAACTAGTACAGCCACTATGGAGAACAGTGTGGAGATTCCTTAAAAAACTGGGAATAGAACTGCCATATGACCCAGCAATCCCACTGCTGGGCATACACACCGAGGAAACCAGAATTGAAAGAGACGCGTGTACCCCAATGTTCATCGTAGCACTGTTTACAATAGCCAGGACATGAAAGCAACCTAGATGTCCATCAGCAGACGAGTGGATAAGGAAGCAGTGGTACATATACACAATGGAATATTACTCAGCCATTAAAAAAATACATTTGAATCGGTTCTATTGAGATGGATGAAACTGGAGCCCATTATACAGAGTGAAGTGAGCCAGAAAGAAAAGCACCAATACCGTATACTAATGCATATATATGGAATTTGAAAGATGGTAACGATAACCCTATATGCGAGACAGAATAAGAGACACAGATGCATAGAACAGTCTTATGGACTCTGAGGGAGAAGGTGAGGGTGGGACCTTCTGGGAGAATAGCACTGAAACATGTATATTATCATATGTGAAACAGAACACCATTCCAGGTTCGATGCATGAGACAAATGCTCAGGGCTGGGGCAATGGGATGACCCAGAGGGATGGGATGGGGAGGGAGGTGGGAAGGGGGTTCAGGATGGGGAACACATGTAAACCCATGGCTGATTCATGTCAATGTATGGCACAAACCACTACAATATTGTAAAGTAATTAGCCCCCAACTAAAATAAATAAATTTATTAAAAAAAAAAAAAAAAGAGTCTTCTCCAACACCACAGTTCAAAAGCATCAATTCTTCGGCGCTCAGCTTTCTTTATAGTCCAACTGCCACATCCATACATACTGGAAAAACCATAGCTTTGACTAGACAGACCTTTGTTGGTAAAGTAATGTCTCTGCTTTTTAATTTGCTGTCTAGGTTGATCACAGCTTTCCTTCAAAGGAGCAAGCACCTTTTAATTTTATGGCTGCAGTCACCATTTGCCGTGATTTTGGAGCCCAAGAAAATAAAATCTCTCACTGTTTCCATTGTTTCCCCATCAATTTGCCATTACCTGATGGGACTGGATGCCATGATCTTAGTTTTCTGAAAGTTGAGTTTTAAGCCAACTTTTTCACTCTTTTCTTTCACTTTCATCAAGATATTCTTTAGTTCTTCTTCGCTTTCTGCCATATAGTTATGTTTTATGACATCACTGGGAGACCTATGTGAATATCACAGTCTCTGGTTTGGACTACCAGGACTATGGGAATAGGGTAGAATTTGATTGGGAGAAGAGGTAACTTTTGGCCAATTTGGCCAGAAGACGTATGTTACACAAGGAAAATGACTCTCCAAGACCCAGCTCCAAATGACTCTTATTCTAAAAAGCCATCCAGCTGTCCTCTCCTGTAGACACAGTCCTGCAATCTCACTCTTGGCTCCTCCAGCTTCTGCCTTCCCTCTGACCCTACCTTGACCCCAGTGGATTGAGGACATCTGTCTCCAACCCTGTCTCCCCCTGAGATTGGGAGCTCCTCAGCCCTCAGCAGGATCTCATGCCTTTGTGGGCAGAGGAGAGACTCACGACCTTTGTGAATGTGGATAATGAGAGGAAGGAGCATATGCTACAAACTCCCAAAGGCCCCTTGAGGTCCCTCTTCGACTCCACAGACCCTGAGGACAAAGCTTCTAGGTTGGCTTCCTGGGGAGCAGCCTGCTGGAAACCCACAGCAGGGATAAGGCACACAGGATCACTTCCAGGAGCCCAAGGTGCAGCTCCACCCCTGTTTGTGGGCACCACTGAGAGCCTCAGGCAGGAGAGCATCTTCTGCCCTTCCCTGTTGGCTGCTTCATGGAAGAGGCAGGCCAGGCTGAGGGCAATCAGAAAGGAAAGGGAAGGAAAGCAGAATCAGACAGTTGTGGGTAGCTCTGGCCAGCCTGGGGATGGAGTCAGGGCTGGGGAGAAGGTCCAAAAGAGAGGATTCATTCCCAAGAGGCTGCTGGGGCTCTTCTCTGTTTACCCATTCTGAATCGTTGGTTCTCACCCAGCTTAGGTTCACTTTGCTGCTCCTCGGTCAGCTATTCTTAACTTGGGGTGGTTCTGTCCTACAGTCGACATTGGACATGTTCAGAGATAGCTTGGTTGTCATGATCTTGGGAGGGAGAGATGCTACAGACACCTGGTGTCTTGATGCCTGGGATGCTGTTACGTACTGAGCAAATGTAATAGTCTGGCACTCCTGTTCCAACTGATGAACCATTATGGATCAATTACTATTAACTGAAGTTCCTAGTTTACCTTAGAAGTCTCTCTTTGTGTTATAACTTCTATGAATTTTAACAAATTTATTATGATATGGTATGAATTTGCTGGTGTACAGAGCATGTTTATTCTTATTCTTTATTTCACCATTCTACATTCCAACCAGCAGTGCAGGAGGATTCCCCTCTCCCCATTGCCCAATCACCACAGCATTTTCCAATTTGGGAAACTGAATATGTACATGTGAATATGTACTCAGTGAAATCCCACTGCTTTCATTCATTCCCCCCAGTCCTTTCTTTGAGCATCTTTTCATTTGCCTGAGTAACTCCTGTGATTTCTCTTTTCATATCCTTTGCTCATACCTATATCGAGGTACCTACTTCTTCTTTATTCTTCTTGTGAATGTTACCTGTTTTAGACAATGCAGATGGTTTTGTACCAACTTCCCATCTGCCTGTTAACTTTATTCAGAATATCTTTTGTGGAACCAAAATTCAAAACGCTGATGTTTTCTTGTCACCTTTAGGTTTGTGCTTTAGAAGTTTTGTTTAGGAAGTCCTTCTCCACTCGCAGCTTGATCAACAAAGTAATTCTCATACACTCTCTCCCATTAACTTTACGGTTTATATTTCATGTATATGTCTTGAATCCATCTGGATTCCACCTTGTATGTGGTCTTGGGTAGAAATTCAGATGAAGTTTGCTTCATAAAAGAACCAGTCTTCCCATCAGACACGAGTAAACAATGCATCTTTTCCTTTATATGTACTGCCACATATATCATATATTAGATTTTTTTATAATGCTGGGGTATTTTCTGAGATATCCATTCAATTTACCAGTGTCTTTTTCTGTTCTTGGTTCACAATGTTAAAAATTACTGTGACTCTATAATGTGTCACAATATCTGGGAAGACATACAATATTTCTCCTGTTTGCTTCAATTTATAAGATGTATAGTTTATTTTTAGAAGAAGGTTAGTATAATTATTAAACTTATAATCCATTCATGGAATAGTTAATGCAATTGTGCTGACAGGATAATTTAGGGAAGAAGAGATATTATTACCATATTAGGTCATCCCATTCAAGAGTATGTACTATTTTACATGTATTCCAGTCATCCTCTACATGTTTGTTATAGACTGAAATATTTGTCTCAGAAAGTATTGCATGTCTTTGGTTAAATCTTAGATATTTTGTATAAGAGCTTTTCAAAATGCCATATGAGGACCCATGGGGTTCCAGGGACCATTTCTCGAGGGACACCAGGTCCTTATTTTCCCCGCTCATGTCAGGATGTATATTTGTCATATGCTTCATTGCCACAGATTAAGTTAAGCATCAAACACCAGAATCTAGTTGTCTTGCAGTAGGCCAGAAATCGAACATATTTGAGAAAATCTGAAACCAGACCACTATTCTTACTACTTGGTTTTTGAAAATGCAGTTGCTTTCCTAAAAGTGTTGTTATATTAAAATGTAATGGGTTTATTATTGTTCTTTTAAATGTGTTAATACTAAATATTTTAAATCATTCTCAGATTCAATTTCTAAACTGGTGAAGATCAGTAGTTATAACTCACCCAAAGAAAAGACCTTTTGCAAACACAATAATTTTTGTTTCAAGGACCCTGAGAACAAGATGTTTAGGGCTTTTTTTGTAGTCTGTGTCACCACTGACAGTCTTATCCTCAGTTCAGTTCAGTCATTCAGTCTTTCCAACTCTTTGTGACCCCATGGACTGCAGCATGCCAGGCTTCCCTGTCTGCCGGAGTCCAGCCCCAGCAGGTCAGGGTTCCCTCAGGATGGACGGCGTCGGCGATACGAATGAGAAGACACAGCGAGTCGTGGTGTTTCCAAGTGTCTTCTCACTTTATTGTTTTTAAGACAGCTTTTATATTTTTAGTGGTACATAGAAACAAATGTAAAGTATAGAGTCATGCCAGATCAGCTCAATGGATCAGCAGTTTTTGATCCATATCGGAACCAGAACACTGTTTGTGTTTCTAAGTTATAAAAGGTTTAAAATTGTTTACATCATCTTCTGGCCCGGAGGCCTGCTAACATCTTGTGACTCTTTTATTGATAAGGGTTGATCAGCCAGG
The DNA here is from genome assembly GCA_024291935.2 of Okapia johnstoni. NCBI lineage: Eukaryota > Metazoa > Chordata > Mammalia > Artiodactyla > Giraffidae > Okapia > Okapia johnstoni. The sequence goes on along the minus strand of CM044316.1, from coordinate 6,582,047 downwards.
ACACTTTTGTATCAGGCACAGCAGGAAAGAATTCATTAATAGAAAGTTTCAAGGTAAACCTGTTTTCGGTAATTTACTCTATGCCCTGAGCTTAACAGAAAAGAATGTGGTTCCATAAAGTCATAGTACAGCAAGCTGAAACAATGTAGCACAAAGGTCAGTTCTTAGCAAAATCACCAGCTGAATTAACAAATTGTCTTATTATTTGTATTAAAACTAAACTTTTATTTATATAAATCCCTAACTATTATGCTTTCATTATATAGGCTAAATACGTTAAGAGTAAAAACATAGTGAGTAACTATAGATTAAGTGACAATTTCACAAAGCAATATTTTTTGTTATTTCCTAACAAGCCTTTCTTTCCTACAAAGGGCTCTGTGCCCATTGGGGCTTTCTGTGTGGAGGGTCTCAATGCTGTTTTATTACTAGGGAGAAGTTATGCACATTAGCCCCAAAGGCACAGGTACATTTATTAAACAAACCAATATGTTAGCAAAAGAAATTTATATCAGCATACTTTATATCCCAGATAATTTTATTTAGGGTGCTACCGTTCAGGGGCCTTGTCGATTGAGATTTCAGATTGATCTATTTTAGAAGAGAATCAGGAAAAGCCTTTTTTCTAAGTCACAGAAAATAAGAAGAGGTTTATTGTAGCAAACATCAGAAAGACAGATATCTTTAATGTGAGTGCTGGGGCAGCCTTCCGAGAATTCCTGAGGGCTGAGAAGCCATGCTCAATCAGCCCTCTACCTCATGACTCTGTCATGGATGGGATCTCACGAGCTGGCTCCCGGCACCTGTCCATCACCAAATCCTGGAGCTTGCTCAAACTCATGTCCATCGAATCAGTGATACCACTCAGCCATCTCATCCTCCGTCATCTCCTTCTCTTCCTGCCTTCAATCTTGCCCAGCATCAGGGTCTTTCCAAAGAGTCAGTTCTTCGCATCAGGTGGCCAAAGTATTGGAGTTTCAGCTTCAGCATCAGTCCTTCCAATGACTATTCAGGACTGATTTCCTCTGAATTGACTGGTTTGATCTCCTTGCAGTCCAAGGGACTTTCAAGAGTCTTCTCCAACACCACAGTTCAAAAACATCAATTCTTTGGCACTCAGCTAATGGAAAAACCATAGCTTTGATTAGATGAACCTTTGTTGACAAAATAATGTCTCTACTTTTTAATATGCTGTCTAGGTTTCTCATAGCTTTTCCTCCAAGGAGCAAGCATATTTTAATTTCATGGCTGCAGTCACCATCAGCAGTGATTTTGGAGCCCCGAAAATAAAGTCTCACATTGTTTCCATTGTTTTCCCATCTATTTGTCATGAAGTGATGGGACCAGATGCCATGATCTTAGTTTTTTGAATGTTGAGTTTTAAGGCAGCTTTTTCACTCTCCTCTTTCACTTTCATCAAGAGGCTCTTTAGTTCTTCTTCACTTTCTGCCATAACGGCAGTGTCATCTGCATATCTGAGGTTATTGATATTTCTCCCAGCAATCTTGATTCAAGCTTGTGCCTCATCCAGCCTGGCATTTCACATGAGGTACTCTGCATGCAAGTTAAATAAGCAGGGTGACAATACAGAGCCTTGACATAATCCTTTCCCAATTTGGAACTAGTCTGTTGTTCCATGTCCAGTTCTAATTGTTGCTTCTTGATCTGCATATAGATTTCTCAGAAGGCAGGTAAGGTGTTCTGTTATTCCCATCTCTTTAAGAATTTTCCACTGTTTGTTATCATCTACACAGTCAAAGGCTTTTGGTATAGTCAATAAAGCAGAAGTAGATATTTTTCTGGAACTCTCTTGGTTTTTTGATGATTCAACGAGTGTTGGCAATTCGATCGCTGGTTCCTCTGCCTTTTCTAAAACCAGCTTGAACATCTGGAAGTTCACAGTTCACATATTGTTGAAGCCTGGCTTGGAGAATTTTGAGCATTACTTTGCTAGCGTATGAGATGAGTACAATTGTGCGGTAGTTTGAACATTCCTTGGCATTGCCTTTCTTTGGGATTGCAATGAAAACTGACCTTTTCCAGTCCTGTGGCCACTGCTGAGTTTTCCAAATTTACTGGCAAAATGAGTGCAGCACTTTCACAGCGTCATCTTTTAGGACTCAAAATAACTCAATTGGAATTCCATCACCTCCACCAGCTTTGTTCATAGTGATGCTCCCTAAGGCCCACTTGACTTCACATTCCAGGATGTCTGGCTCCAGGTGAGTGATCACATTGTGCTTATCTGGGTCATGAAGATCTTTTTTGTAGAGTTCTTCTGTGTATTCTTGCCACCTCTTCTTAATATTTTCTGCTTCTGTTTGGTCCATACCATTTCTGTCCTTTATTGAGCCCATTTTTGCATGAAATGTTCCCTTGGTTTCTTTCATTTCCTTGAAGAAATCTCTAGTCTTTCCCATTCTATTGTTTTCCTCTATTTCTTTGCATTGATCACTGAGGTAGACTTTCTTATCTCTCCTTGCTATTCTTCGGTACTCTGCATTCAAATGAGTATATCTTTCCTTTTCTCCTTTGCCTTTAGCTTCTCTTCTTTTCTCAGCTATTTGTAAGGCCTCCTCAGACAAAAATTTTGACTTTTTGCATTTTTTTTTCTTGGGGATGGTGTTGATCACCACCTCCTGTACCATGTCATGAAACCCCATCCATAGTTCTTCAGGTCCTCTGTCTATCAGATCTAATCCCTTGAATCTATTTGTCACTTCCACTGTATAATTGTAACGGATTTGATTTAGGTCAGATCCAAATGGTCTACTGGTTTTCCCTACTTTCTTCAAGTCTGAATTTTGCAATGAGGAGTTCATGACCTGAACCACACTTAGCGCCCAGTCTTGTTTTTGCTGACTTATTTTTGTTCCCGGTCTTGTTTCTTCTCATCTTTGGCTGGAAAGAATATAATCAATCTGATTTCAGTATTGACCACCTGGTGATATCCATTTGTAGAGTCATCTCTTGTATTGTTGGAAGAGGGTGTTTGCTATGACCAGTCCATTCTCTTGACAAAACTCTAGTAGCCTTTGCCCTGTCTTATCCTACTTAACTTAAATTATATGTATTGAATGATAATCACTGGTGTAATACTATGAGAAATACTATGTTTCTTTGTTGTCGATCTTGCCTTCTGAAACTTTGTGCTTCTTTTGTTCTAATAAACTTCATTTTCATTCTTTCACCTTCTCTGTGTGAGTAATCATGTTTCTTCCCTTCCAACCTTGCATGCCTTCTCTCTTATCCTTCCCTTAGTGCACTCCTTATGGCTTTCAGTTCCATGTTAAAGGACAGCAGAGACAGTAAGTAACCTTGGATTCTTGCTCCTAAAATAATGCATCTGAAGTTCCCCATTAGTAAACTATTTGCTGGTTTTGTAGCATATATTCTGCTTTAAGGTGTTTTTGCATTGAAATGCTGTTGAGTTTTACAATGTTACACAAGTTTCTGATGTACAGCATAGTGACTCAGTAATTTTACAGATTCAGTCAGTCAGTTCAGTCGCTCAGTCGTGTCCGACTCTTTGCGACCCCATGAATCGCAGCAGGCCAGGCCTCTCTGTCCATCACCAACTGCCGGAGCTTACCCAAACCCATGTCCATTGAGTCGGTGATGACATCCAACCATCTCATCCTCTGTCGTCCCCTTCTGTTAAAAGTTATTATAGGACAATGGCTATAATTTCCTATGCTATACAATATTTCTTTGTTGCCTATCTATTTATACACAGAAGTTGGTAACTCTTAATCCCCTACCCTTAATTTTTCCCTCACCTCTTCCTTCACCCTTTCCCTCACCCCTTTGGTACTCACTAGTTTGTTTTCTGCACCTGTGAATCTGTCTCTGTTTTACACATACATTTGTGTGTGTTAGTTTTTAGATTACAGTTATAAGTGATATCACACAATATTTGTATTTCTCTTTCTAATTTCACAAAGCATAATATTGTCTGGGTCCACCCAGCTGTTGCAAGTGACAGAATTCCATTCTTTTTATGGCTGAATAATACTCCATTACATACATTATTTATATTAATAATATTATTAATCTTCTTAAGCCATTCATCTATCTCCTGTTTGGGCACTTGGGATGCTCCAAATCATGGCTATTGTAAATTGTCCTGCTATGAACACTGAGGTGCATGTATATTTTCGCATAAGTGTTTTCATTTCTTCCAAATGTATAACCATGAGTGGAATTGCTAAATGATATGGTAGTTCTATTTTTAGTTTGTTTGTTTTTTTAGAAACCTCTATACTGTTTTTAATAGTGGCTGCACCAATTCGCATTGCCACGAACAATGTACAAGTGTTCCCTTTTCTTCACATCATCTCCAACACTTGTTATTTCTAGACTTCTTTGATAGCCCTTCTGACAGATGTGAGGTGATGGCTCTTTTTATTGTTTGCATTTCTCTAATAATTAGCAAGGTTGAACATCTTTTCCTGTTCCTGTTAGCCAACTGTATGTCTTCTTTGGAAAACTGATGACTCAGAACTTCTGCCTATTTTTTGATTAGGTTGTTTTTTGATATTGAGATGTATTGATTATGTTTTGGACATTAACCCTTTTAAGTCATAGTATTTGCAAATATTTCCTTCCATTCTGTAGGCTGTTTTCTTGTTTTGTCCATGTTTCCTTTGCTGTGCAAAAGCTTTTCAAGTTAATTAGGTTCCATTTACTTATTTTTGCTTTTTCTTTTACTTTAGGAGACAAAAATATTGCTATAATTTATGTCAAAGTGTGTTCTGCCAATGTTTTCTCCCAGGAGTTTCATGGTTTCTAGTCTTACATTTAAGTCTTTAATCCATTTCAGTTTATTTTTTAATATGTTGTGAGAAGATGTTCTAATTTCATTGTTTTACCTCTAGTTCAGTTTTTCCAGCAACACTTATTGAAGAGACTATCTTGTCTCCATTTATATTCTGGGCTATTTTGTCATAGATCAAATGAACATAGGTGTGTGGGTTTATTTATCATCTCTCTATTCTGTTCCATTGATTGTATGTGTCTGTTTTGTGCCAGTACCTATAGTGTATATTCTTTACCTAGCTAAGAAAATCCCTTTCCATAACATGTTTGTGACAGAAATGAGTGTGATTTATGATTTATGTGTATATATATGTATACATATATATCATTCATTATGTTGTAGATATAAAACAATGTTTTATTTATATGTACTAATACATATATTAAATACATGCCAATTTTTAAAATCATAAATATAGGACTGGAATTTTGGGAAATAGATTCCTGCCTTGATAGAAATAATTATATGATTTTTTTGCCTTAGTTTATTCACCTGATGAGTTGGATGATAGGTTTTCTAATGTTGACCCATTCTTGTCATCTATGGGAGAAGTCAAAACACTTTATCATCATACATTATTTTTGAAAAAAGAATGGATTTGACTAGGCTATGTCTTCTTAAGAGTTTTTAAAAATCTGCATGGGTAGGTGAAATGGACCCACAATTTTCATTTCTTATTAACATTCGATCTGATTTAGAACCAAGATTGCATTAACTTAATGAAACAGGGAGAGCATATTTCATATGATTTTTCTGGCTTTTGAAAATGAGCATAAGATACTCCTCAAATGTTCCTTAAAAATTTAAGAGAGATTACCTGAAAACCCACTGGGGCCAAGGTTATTGAGGAATGACTGCATTTCATTAAATTTTTCAGTTTCCTCAAAATTGACTTGAGTCCCCAAGGTCTCTATTTTTTCTTGCACCAGATTTGGAATTTTATAGTTTTCTAAGATACATTTCCCTATATATTCTAAATTTATTTCCTTAGTGTATTATTTCAAATTTCCTAACTTGTATTTTTCTATCTTTATTAATTTAAAAATATCCATTATTTCTCTAGTTGTTTTTCAATTTTAATTTTTGCGTTTTCTTATTGGCATCTTTTCCTTGTTTTAATCTTTTACAACAACCTGATTTTGATTTTATTAAGCATGACTTTCTTCTTGTAAAAATTTCTCCATAAATATATTGAAAGCTGTGTATTTTTTCATAGTACAAATTTAGTTTAAAATTTGACATTATGTGCTTGAATTAATTATAAAATTTTATAAAGTATTAAAATTTACTTTATATTTTACTATTGTTACAAAGTATTATTTAATGCTTTAGCTCCCATACACAGTGGATCTAAGAAGCTACTGCTCAACAATGTCTACTTTTAGTGCACTGTAATCTACATCATATTTATACTTGAAATTCATGGAAAATGTTTTTATGTCTTAAATACAAGTTCAGTTTTTGTAAAAGTTCCCTGAACTCTTTAAAAAAAATGTTTACTATCTCTTTATTGAAGAATCTAAATATATCCAATAACTAATTTATGCTGTTCTGTGCTTAGTCACTCAGTCATGTCCAGCTCTTTGCAATCCCATGAACTGTGGCCTGACAAGCACCTCTGTCCATGGGATGGATTCTCCAGGCAAGAATACTGGAATGGGTTACCATGCCCTCCTCTAGGGGATCTTCTCAACCCAGGGATAGAATCCAAGGATCACACATTGCAAGCAGATTCTTTACTAAGCCACCATTTACAAATATTATTAATTGCACTCTAATTAATAATTCATAAGTTAAATGTCTATACTTTGAGCAAGTCTAGCTACATATTGCATCTATCTCATATCGATTTAGCTTTTCCTTTTTATATCTATTCACTGAAATTATGCTGATTATTTATTACTTCCTATTTCAAAGTATACAGTTATACAGATTAGTGATATTTATGCCAATCATTATGATGTTCTTCTATACTTAATAATTTTCTTTTTCTCTTGGAGTGTGGATGTGTATGTGTGTCTGTGTAATTTTTAATTTCAGTCTGCATTTAAACTAAAAATGCTTCTCATCACACACAAAATCACAAGATCACATTTAAAATTAATATTGGGTTTGCCAAAGAGTTCATTCAGGTTTTTCCATAAGATGTTACAGAAAAGCCTGGATAAAATTTTTGGCCTACTCAATAATTAAGTTAATAATGATCTCACATTATTTATACCTAATTATTCATTTATAACATATGAAAATTTCCTCCATTGCCTTAAAATTAATTTACACTGGCTCATCTAAACTAGTATCCAAGCTAGGACTGTATATTGCAATAGCTTGTTATGTCCCTTGAATTTTCCATATTCTTTAGTGAAAGTGATATCTACATTACAAAATCAATTTTTCTGTAGCATGTTCCACCTTTGGATTTGTCTGATTGCATCTTTGTGGTGTCATTTAGCTTGCTCCTCCATTCTTTGTACAATGATCCTTCATTCTGGCAATCAGCTTTGACCAGTGGGCACATTTGCAATCTGGTTCTGGCATGCATTTAACATTAAGCCATTACTCACCGAAAGTTTCCTTTCAAACTGGCACAAGATGTCCTAAGCTTGGTTTCTTTCTCAGATTCCTCCAGAGAAACCTGATGCTTTGAGTTGCAATTGTAAATGGAAGATAATTATTGTTTCTTAAAATTTCATTTTGTCTGTTTTCAAAATTACTGCCTCAGCTGTCACTTTGTACATTTTTTCTGGCATATATTCTTCCATCCATTTATTTTCAAACTTTCTGTTCAGCTCCTTTAGGATAGTAAATATCAATATGAAACCACACAGAAAAAAAAGAGTGCCATTAATACAGTATTAAAATAAATATGAATGTATTAAATTATCAATTAGAAGACAAAGATTCTCAGAAGAAAAACATTTTACAGCCTTGAGAACCAAATAAGTATTTTCTACAATAAGCACATTATTCAAGAGAATATGATCCTGATCATCTATGTTTGTCTTCAATGCCTCCAAAAAATGGAAACTTTTCATTTTGTAGTCACTGCTGAAAACCCAGGAGCTAAACTATGTCTTCAGCATTTAATATACTGACCTCAGTTTATTTTTATCACATTATGAAATGATAACAACTATTACAATTTACTCCATCTTACTGATGAAAATTTTGAGACCCAGAAAAGTTAAGAAGGTAGTTAGTTATATAGTACAGAAGTCTTCAATTATCATTTAACCTATGTTAGAGCCTCTGTTTTAACCACTGTGCCTTCATTCTGTTTCTGATCTCCCCAGATGTAGCATCCTCGTCTAGTCAGAACTACAGCACAGTGTCTGAATTCATCCTCATCGGCTTCTCCAACTTCCCTCAGCAGCTCCTGCCCACCTTCTTCCTGCTCTACCTGCTGATGTACCTGTTCACACTCCTGGGGAACCTGCTCATCATGGGCACCATCTGGAGGGAGCACAGCCTCCACACCCCCATGTACCTCTTCCTGTGCGCCCTCTCCATATCCGAGATCCTGTTCACTGTTGCAGTCACCCCTCGAATGCTGGTAGACATGCTTTCCACCCACCGCTCCATCTCCTTCATGGCCTGTGCCAGCCAGATGTTCTTCTCCTTTACGTTTGGCTTCACCCACTCCTTCCTGCTCATGATCATGGGCTATGACCGCTATGTGGCCATCTGCCACCCCCTGCGCTACAACGTGCTCATGAGCCCCCGTGACTGTGCCCGTCTTGTGTCTTGGTGCTGGGCTGGTGGCTCAGTCATGGGGATGATGGTGACACTGATAGTTTTTCATCTCACTTTCTGTAGGTCTAATAAGATTTACCATTTTGCCTGTCATGTCCTTGCCCTCTTGAAATTGGCCTGTGGGAAGGAGACAGCCTCTGTCACCATGGCTGTGATCATGGTTTGTGTCACGGCCCTGATGGGGTGCTTATTCTTCATCGTCCTCTCCTACATCTTCATCGTGGCCGCCGTCTTGAGGATCCCCTCCGCTGAAGGCCGGCACAAGACCTTCTCCACCTGTGTCGCCCACCTCACCATAGTGGTCGTGCACTACGGTTTTGCCTCCATCATCTACCTCAAACCCAAGGGCCCTCGTTATATGGAGAGTAACACTTTGATGGCCACCACCTACACAGTCTTCACCCCCTTTCTTAGCCCCATCATTTTCAGTCTGAGGAATAAGGAGTTGAAGAACGCCATACAGAGAAACTTCCACAGAAAATTCTCTTCTCTAAGCTCCTGATGACCAGTTGGGTGGTGAAGAAAAGGGCGAGGATCATAATATTTTTCTCCATAGAACTATGGTAAGGATTCAGATGTGTTAAAATAGCTACACTCCATACTAGCTATTTATTTTTCCTCCATTTGCAATCCTTTTGGCACCACTCTTTCATGACACAGTGTGATAAACTCCATCCCATCATCTACGGCTTAGAACACATATCTATGGTCAAGTAGGGAGCATCCCGTGAATGAGTGCTGGCCCTGATGCCCATGGTCCTTTTTGAATGGGTAAGCAAGAAAAGACTTTATTTTTCTCCTTACCCACCACTATAAAATAGAAAAAATAACAGAAAATAATTATAAAAACCAACAAACATTGAAAATTTTCTCTGTATCAAGCACTGTGTCCAGTGTTTTATAACTATCTTTTTAGTTATGACAAATGTAAAAAAAAAAAAAAGAATAAATTATTTGTCTGCATGGAAATTATTTACTAATTACAGGGCTATGAGAGAGAAGAAGTAGAAGGGAAAATGAAGAAGGGAGAGAAAGTAAGAAAGAAAGAGTGATTTAGAGGAGAAAGAAGGGTGATAGAGGGAAGGAGAAAGAGAAGAAGCATCAATGCTTAGGTAAGCACATAAACATTTTAAAAGTGTGTTGTTATCTCATGTCTTACAGAAATCTTTTTCCCACATTTAACTTTCAGTAACACATACATTTCTCATTACTGTGTAAAAATTGTATCTCTTTGGGGAGTATGTTTAAAGGGCAGAGGGCTATCTCAAGATGGCACAAAGAGAGATCAGAGGCTACCTACAGGTATCTTCATTATGTAGAAAGGAAATGTTGGTGGAGGTCACATAACATGTGAATAAATAGAGTCCTATGGATCTTTATATCTGTTTGACTCCCATGCTGATTTTTGGGACTATATGATTGAGGATCCAGGAATTCACATTCCTCTGTGGAATGTAAATTGTTAACTTAAAAGATGAGGTCAAATATTTGAGTTGCAAACAAAAGATGTTTTATAAGGATAAACCCACAGCCACCAGTCATCTCATTAGCATACAAAAGACACTCTTATCACAGGGTCAGAGACCAAGGACAACACCAAAACCCCAAATATTTGTGTTTTATAACATAACAAAGAGGCATATGTGAATGTCAGACTATGTGACTAGGTCACCAGGACTGTGGGAATAGGATGGAATCTGATCGAGAAGAGAAGTAAGGCTATCCAATTTGACCAGAGATGCTGAACACTTAAAATGCCCAAGAGAAACCAGTATCCAAGATTCAGCTCCAAATTACCCTTGTGTGGGAAGCCCTCCAGATGCCCTCTCTCCAGGGCAGAGTCACTGATTCCCACTTGGGATTTCTCCAGCTCCCGCCTTCCCTCTGACCCTTCCTTGATCCCAAGGTGATGACGGTATCTCTGTCCAACATAGTCTCCTCAATGACTGGGAGCTTCTCAGCCCTGAACATGGGCTAAGATTTCTCTGAGTACAGAAAGCAGGGAGTCTTTTTGTGTGTGGATATTTGGAGGAAATTTAGAGGCAGCGGTCTCTGAAGATCCCTTGTGGCCCCTCCCAGCCTCTCCAGGCCCTGAAGACAGATCTTCTAGGCTGGGATCCTGAAGACACCCTAGGGAGCAGCCAGTAGGAAAGGCTACAGCAGAAACAAACTGACAAGATCTGTTCTAGGAGGTCTGATCCCACCCTGGCCTATGGGTATCACTGATAGCATCAAGCAGCAGAAATTCTTCTGCCCTTCCCTCCTGGCCACCTCATGGAAAAGCCAATACTTTGGCCACCTCATGCAAAGAGTTGACTCATTGGAAAAGACCCTAATGCTGGGTAGGATTGGGGGCGGGAGGAGAAGGGGACGACAGAGGATGAGATGGTTGGATGGCATCACTGACTCGATGGACATGGGTTTGGGTAGACTCCAGGAGTTGGTGATGGACAGAGAGGCCTAGCGTGCTGCAATTCATGAGGTCGCAAAGAGTCGGACACGACTGAGCGACTGAACTTAACTGAACTGAGGGGGACCTGGAGGGAATGGTAGGAAGGAAGAACCCTACAGCTGTGGGAAGCACTGCCCAGCCTGGGGATGGAGGTCAGTCCTGGAGAAAAGGGTCGTTAGGGAAGAGCTCTATCTTGAGAAGCTGCCTGAGGTCTTCTCAGTTTGTCCCTCTGAGTCTTTAGCTCTCACCCAATGTAGGTGCCCTTTGCAATTCGTGGGTCAGTGGTTCTCAGACCCAAGTCTTTGGAGTATTTACATTTCTGGTTAACTCCAGCTGTTTTGTAACAGAGGTATTCCAAGTGTGATGTGGAGACTTCTGGGGGTCCCTGACAACTTTTCTGTGGGTCCATGAGTTCCTTATTCTACCAATAAGAATGTTTTTCATCATCTACTTCAACTAAAACAACATGTTTTAAGCTGAATGAAGAAGCAGACACTGCCATCAAATTGTCTCCTACAAGGCAGATATTAGGTGTATTCGAAAAAATGTGCAACAAAGCCACTCTTCTCACTCCAAGTTTTTTTGAAAATGTTACTTGACTAAAAAATGTTACTTAAATTAGCATGTGCTAGGTTTATTAGTGTTCTTTTAAATGTACTAATAATTAAATATTTTTTAATTCTTGGTTTTCATTTCTAATATAGTAAAAATTGATAGTCATACCCACTCAAACAAAAACCCTTTAGGGGCCTCAGTAATTTTTTAGTGTAAATATATCCTGAGACCAAAATGCTTGAGAGTGGTTTCTGTATAGCTTGTGCTGCTATTGGGAGTTTTATCTTAATTTTAACTTAAACTGTATACTTTGAATGATTATTAGATGTAATATTATGAGAAAGATCATGAATCTTTGAAAGCTGATCTTTCTTTATGTAGCCTTGTGATCTCTTATTGTTCTAACATGTTACACCTTTATTCTTTTATCTTTTCTAAATAGATGCTCAGGTCTTCCCTTCCAATCCTTATCTTTTTTTCCAATCCTTATCTTTTTTCCCTTGTAGCACCACTCATGACTTTCAGTTCCATGTTAAAGAACAGCAGAGACAGTAAGTATGCTTGGCTTGTTCTTGATCCTAAAATAATGCATCTAGTTTCCCCATTAGTATACTACTTTCTGGCTTTATGGTGTATTTTCTTTTCTTAGACTTGTTTTTATTGGAATTCAGTTGCTTTACTATGTTATTATAGCTTCTGCTGTACAGCAAAGTGAATCAGCTATATGTATACATATGAAAAAGTGAAAGTGTTAGTTGCTTGGTCATGTCCAGCTCTTTGTGAGCCCATGGACCATAGCCCGCCAGGCTCCTCTGTCCATGGATTCTCCAAGCAAGAATACTGGAGTGGTTGGCCATCCTCTTCTCCAAGGGATCTTCTTGACCTAGGTATTGAAACTGGGTCTCTTGCATTGCAGGTGGATTCTTTACCATCTCAGCCATCAAGAACATCCCTGTATACACATATCCTCTCCTTTTGGGACTTTATAGTATATATTCTTAATCTAGCTATGAAAGTCACCTTCTCACATGGTCAAAAGAGTTTTTTTAAAAATTGTGAATAAAACTTGAATATTAGAACATTATTCCTGCCTTATTTGGAATAGTAATAAATAAATGATTTTTTCTCTTATAGCTTATTCATGTAGTGAATCACATGATAGATTTTCTGATGCTGAACCATCCCTGTCATTAACAGGATAAATCAAAGCTACATGATCATAATATATTATTTTTAGTACCATGAGATTTTACTGGGTTGTATCCTCCTATGAATTTTTAAATCTGCATGAGTAGATAAAATGAGCTCGTAATTATCTTCTCTTACAAATATTCTTACCTGGTTTTAGAATCAAGATTGCGTTAACCTGATGCAATGAGCTCGGCAATTTCATGTATTTTTCTGTTTGTTGAAGAACATGCATATGATACTAACCCACTGTTCCTTTAAAGTTTAGAGAGCTTACTTGCAAATCCAACTGGGGAAATGATTTTATGGAGGAAAGCTTTATAACTAACTAAAACTTTCAAATTTTTAAAAATATTTATGTATTTGGGACCCCTAATTTTTCTTGTGCCAGTTTTGGAATTTTACATTCTTTTAAAAGTTCATTCATTTCATCTAGAGTTTCACATTTGTTGACATACTGTTTTACTATTTTTATTAATTTCCAATACTCATTATATTTATATTTACTTCCCAATTTTAATTTCATGTTTTGTTGTTGGTATCTTCTCTTTCTGTATCTCTATCTTATTAATCTTTTCCAATAACCTAATTTGACTTTATTTGAGCACAATATTTTCCTGAATAAAATTTCTTAATAAAATATCTAAATTTGTATATTCAACTCCAATATTATTTTAGCCTAAACTTTTGACATTTGATGTTTAAACTATTCAATTAGATATATTTCTGAATTTATTTTATGATTTACTTTTGAAAGAAAAGATTATAATGAGAACCCAGTGACCAAACTATGTCTTAAGCATTTGATACACATAAGCATTTAATCTCAGTTTATCTTTATTACAAGACTGAATAGCAAGAAGTATTATGATTTAAGCCATTTTACTGATGAAGATGGTGAGACCCAGATAAATTAAGGACATTTTAAAATAGTATACATCTCGTAAATTTTCATGATCTACATCAGAGCCTATACTTTATCCATTGTTGATTCTGTTTCTGATCTCACCAGGTGCAACATCCTTGTCTGGTCAGAACTACAGCACAGTGTCTGAATTCATCCTCATCGGCTTCTCCAACTTCCCTCAGCAGCTCCTGCCCACCTTCTTCCTGCTCTACCTGCTGATGTACCTGTTCACACTCCTGGGGAACCTGCTCATCATGGGCACCATCTGGAGGGAGCACAGCCTCCACACCCCCATGTACCTCTTCCTGTGTGCCCTCTCCATATCCGAGATCCTGTTCACTGTTGCAGTCACCCCTCGAATGCTGGTAGACATGCTTTCCACCCACCGCTCCATCACTTTTGTGGCCTGTGCCAGCCAGATGTTCTTCTCCTTTACATTTGGCTTCACCCACTCCTTCCTGCTCATGATCATGGGCTATGACCGCTATGTGGCCATCTGCCACCCCCTGCGCTACAACGTGCTCATGAGCCCCCGTGACTGTGCCCGTCTTGTGTCTTGGTGCTGGGCTGGTGGCTCAGTCATGGGACTGATACTGACATTGATAGTTTTTCACCTCACCTTTTGCGGGTCTAATGAGATTCACCATTTTGGCTGTCACGTGTTTGCCCTCTTGAAGTTGGCCTGTGGGAAGGAGACAGCCTCTGTCACCCTGGGTGTGATCCTGGTCTGTGTCACGGCCCTGATGGGGTGCTTATTCTTCATCGTCCTCTCCTATGTCTTCATCGTGGCCGCCATCTTGAGGATCCCCTCCGCTGAGGGCCGGCACAAGACCTTCTCCACCTGTGTCTCCCACCTCACCATAGTGGTCGTGCACTACGGCTTTGCCTCCATCATCTACCTCAAGCCCAAGGGCCCCCATTCTATGGACAGTAACACGCTCATGGCCACCACCTACACAGTCTTCACCCCCTTTCTTAGCCCCATCATATTCAGTCTGAGGAATAAGGAGCTGAAGATCGCCATTCAGAGAAGCTTCCACAGAAAATTCTCTTCTCTAGGCTCCTGATGACCGGTTGGGTGGTGGAGAAATATGAACAAAGGGCTGGTATCATAATGTCTGTCTTCTTAGAACTGTTGTAAGGATTTAGGTTTGTGAATATACCCACACTTTATAGAGTCTGATACATACTGGCTGTTTGTTTCTCTTCAATTTTTTTGTCTCCTTCTTGCATAGACTTGAGCCATCATGATCTCTTTTCTATACCTCATGTGATAAAATCTGTTTCATCATCTATACCTTAGAATTGTAATCTGTCTATAAGCAGATGGGGAGCACCAGATGGGTGTGTGGGCAGTGATACAGGTGGATTGTCTCGGATGGGCAAGCAAGAGAAGATTTTCACATAAAATAAAAACAAAACGATTAATGTGAAGCTGATAATATTGGGTCAGCCAAAACGGTTGTAAGATGTTACAGAAAACCCAAAGGAGCATTTTGGCCAGCCCAGTAAGTACCACCCGAACACTAAGCAGTTTTATGTATGAAACACTGCATCCAATGTCTTTTTTTTTAAGTTTTTTTTTTTTTCCTTTTTTGGAGGTGGACCATTTTAAAAGTTTTTATTCAATTTGTTACAATATTGCTTCTATTTTATGATGTGGTTTTATGGCTGCAAGCAGTGTGGGATCTTAGCCCCCTGACCAGGGTTGAAACCCACAGCCCCTGCACTGGAAAGGCAAAGTCTTAACCAGTAGGCCACCAGGGAAAGTGTATTAGTCACTCAGTCATGTCCGAATCTTTATGACCCCATGGACTGTAGCCCTCAGGCTCCTCTGTCCATGGGATTCTCTAGGCAAGAATACTTGAGTGGGTTTCCATTTCCTTCTTCAGGAGATCTTCCTGACCCAGGGATGGAACCCTGGTCTCCTGAATGGCAGGCAGATTCTTTCCCATCTGACACACCAGAGAAGTCCCCTCCAATGTCTTTTAATTATCATCATCTTAGTTACAACACATGTAAAACAAGAAAACTATTTGTTTCCAAGATAACGATTTGCTATTTACATTTCCATACTATCTCTGGAATGGATAAACCCAACAGAGGTTATCTGTATTGAGCTGAGCTCAGTGAAGTAGGTCAGAATGCAGGTGGAAAGAAAAAGAGAATGAACTAGTGAATGGGAATCTTTTAAATTCATCTGTAAAATAAATTGGATAAATAGGAAATGGGGGAATTCCCTGGTGGTCCAGTGGTCAAGAATCCACCTGCCAACACAGGAGACATGGGTTTCATCCCCGGTCTAGAAAGACTGCACATGCCATGAGGCAACTAAGCCCATGCGCCACAGTTACTGAGCCTGCGATCTAGTGATGTGGGCCACAACTACCGAAGCCCACGCACCTAGAGACTGTGCTCCATGACAAGAGAAGCTACTTCAATGAAAAGCCCAGGCACCACAAAAAAGAGTAGCCCCCACTCACTGCAACTAGAGAAAGTCTGCAAGCAGCCATGAAGGCCCAGTGCAGGCCATAAATTTTTTTTTTTTTTTTAAATAGGAAATGGGGTCAAATCTGGGAAAGAGAGATAGAATGAAACTGTTGGTAACAGGTCTAATTGTATATGAGGAAGAAGAAAGAGAGGAAATGTAAGGGAGTTAGAAAGGGAAATAGAGAGGAAGAGGGAGTGAAATAGGAGAGAAATAGAGTGAATGAGAGGAAGGAGAGAGAGAGGAAGGGGAAAGAGTAAAGAACAGAAGGGTCAGTTCTTAAGTGTGTTAAACCTTTAAGTTCTTAAGGGTCAGTTCTTAAGGTGTGTTAAAAGGATGTTTCTAGCTGACATATTACAAAAATTCTTTTTCCCCTTTCCTGCACATACATTAAGTAAAATATTAATTTCTCATGAAATATTAGTTTCTCTTTGGGGTGTATGTTCAAGGGTCAAGTGCTATCTCAAAAAGGCACAGAGGTCAGAGGCTACTTTTGGGTACTCCTATTATGCAGATGAGAAATGTGGGTGGAGGTCACACAACTGGTGAATAAAAGACTTATGGGGGGGACCTCACTGGTAGTCCAGTAGTAAATAGTCCTCCTTCCAATGCAGGGACGTGGGTTCAATCCCTGGTTGGGAACTAAGATCCCACATGCCTTGGGGCAACTAAGCCCATGCACCACAGCTAGGGAGACTGCATGCTGCAATGAAGGTCAAACACAGCCAAAATAAAGACGGGGGTGGGTGGGGGGGAGCGGGGCAAGGGGCAGACTCATGGGGAAGTTTAGATCTATCTGATTCCCGTGCTGATGTTTGAGAATGATATGACTGATAATCTGGGAAGGGCGCCTTCCATGGGATGTAAAGTTGTAACTTGGGGTGAGACCAGACCTCAAGTTGGAGGCAGAAGAGATTTTAAAACACGGATCTTAAGAATATCTATCACATATGAGTGCTTGCAGTTTGTCATACATTGTGGTAGGATTTCATATATGTTATCTCCTCAAACTCACAAAATAAATCCACAGATATCTGTATTTATGGGCTTCCCTGATGGCTCAGGAGGTAAAGAATCTGTCTGCAATGCAGGAGATGCAGGTTCAATCCCTGGGTCAGGAAGATCCCCTGGAGGAGGAAATGGCAACCCACTCTAATACTTTTATCTGAAAAATAAATCCCACAGACAGAGGATCCTGGCAAGCTACTCTGTGAGGTTGCAAAGAATTGAGCATGATTGAGCGACTGACACACACATGCATATGTTACACCCACATCTATTATTACCCATATTTTTGAGTGGAGGAAAATGAGAATCTGAAAGATTGAGCTATTTGTTCAAGCCACAGGCTTTCCAGGTGGCTCAGTAAAGAATCCTCCTGCAATATAGGAGACCTGGGTTGTTCGATCCCTGAGTTGGGAAGATCCCCTGGAGAAGGAAATGGTAACCCATTCCTGTACTCTTGCATGGGAAATCCCATGGGTAGAGGAGCCTGGTAGGCTACAGTCCACGGGGTCACAAAGAGTTGGACACCACTTTTAGCAACTAAACAACAACAGCATAGAGTTGAGCCTGCAAAAAGTGAGTGACCTCTATCCAGCCATCTTATAAGCAAGAGGGAGCTCCTACTTGGCTCTCTATCAGCTGCTTGCTCCTTAAGTGGAAAAAATAGAATTCATGAAGTTGGAGCTGGGGCTCAGAGGCATTCATTTCTTAGGGTTATGAGGAGGGGAGGCCATTCTGTTCCGGGAAGGGATGAAAACCTAAATTGGAAAGAAGAGACCAACTTTAGCAGACATCAATGAAATGAGGCCAAAGCTTAAAATATGCTGCTCACAGGCAGTTAGGAAGAAACACCTGATATGAGGGGCTTGGGGAGACATGTCTTAAGTTTAATGAAACAGACTATATGCTTTTTGTGTTTGGTTTTGCTAGCAGGTGTATTAATACAAAAAGAGTGTCAGGTTTAAATATGAAGTTGCTTGAGCTAAAAATAATTCTGACTCCTTTTATAAGGTCAGGCTCCTGGGTTGTATTGAAAGATTCGTGTTAGTTCATTAGCAATATTTGGAAACATCCTTTGTCTCCACTATAAATTGTGAAGAAGTCCTAGATAGTAAGGATTGCCTCTTTTGAAAATGTTATGTACAATGGATGATTAAGGGGCTAGCACAAGCCCTGGGGTACAGCCAGTGCTCCATGACTGATCACAAATCTGGAGACATCTTAGAATACACTGATGATCCTGGGATATGGGTAAGAATCAGACTATGTGAATATGAGAGAACTGACAGCATAGGTGACTTTGAATTATATCCAAGAAGTGCCAATGTGCTTCCCTGAGATCACTAAAGAAAAAAATCAACTTATTCTAGTTTGATTAATGTCATTGCATTCTGAAATTTAATAAACTGTATTTTTACTCCTTTACCTTATTTTGTATTAATTGCTTTACAAATTTATTAATTTTTACATGGTATTAATTTAATTAAAAAATTAAAAACAACAAAAGAAGTTAAACTTAGTGAATGTACATAGAATTAATAGTCATACTCTAGACCCCAAGGGCTGGATCAGAGCAAGAAGACTGAGGCAGGTTGATGAAAGTGCAGAGTTATAGCACATCTTTATTTAAAGTGCTGATACTCTGTTCATTGTGAATTTTTTGCGTTAATTTTGATTTTTAAAAATATTGCATGAAATGTGATTTTTCTTGGCCATTGAATTGTGTGGTAGTCCCTTAAATTCAGTTGTCAAGGGGATTTGCTTGCACCTAGTCCTAACCCTGCTAGACTTCCCCTTGTGTGCATGCTAAGTCACTTCAGTCATGTCTGACTCTTTGAGACCCCGTGGACTGTAGCCTGCCAGGCTTCTCTGTCAATGGGATTTTTCCCAGGCAAGAATATGGGAGTGGGCCATTTCCTCTTCCAGGGGATCATTCTGACCCTGGAATTGAACCATGTCTCCTGCATTGGCAGGTGGATTCTTTACCATTGACCCGCCTGGGAAGCCCTTGTTAAGTAAATATAGCAGGGTTAATAATCCTTGGCACTGCTGACATCTGAAGCTGGCTTATCTTTGCAGTGGGGTCTATTCTGTGGTGAGCCCTAAAGGCACTCAGGAAGGAGAAAAATACCTTCTAGCGGCCATCAGACTATACCCATTCCCTTTGGTGAGCCCTGTAGGAACTCATATGTACAGATGTGAGAGTTGGGCCATAAAGAAGGTTGAGTGCTGAAGAACTGATGCTTTCTAGTTGTGGCACTGGAGAAGACTGTTGACAGTCCCTTGGACAGAAAGAGGATCAAGCCAGTCAACCCTAAAGGAAATCAACCCTGAATACTCATTGGAAGGACTGATGCTAAAGCTGAAGCTCCAGTACTTTGGCCACCTGACACAAAGAGCTGACTCATTGGAAGATACCCTGATGCTGGGAAAGATTGAGAGCAGGAGAAGAATGGGGAGACGAAGGGTGAGATGTTTGGATGGCATCACCAACCCAATGCACATGAGTTTGAGGAGACTCTGGGAGATAGTGAAAGACAGGAAAGCCTGGTGTGCTGCAGTCCATGGGGTCACAAAGAGTTAGACACGACTTAGTCACTGAAAAACAAAAACAGTGAGCCCCAAGGGAGTTCAGGATGTGAAAAACACAGGAAACTGGCCCAAGATGGATGAGGTGCCTATGAAAGGAAAGATTTCAGTGAGCCCAGATTCTTGTATCTTCCCATACACAGAAAAGCCCTGAATTCCTTAACTTGGGATATTTGGTTTTCTTTAATTAATAATAATCTTTTGATGTTCAGACTACCTGCCCTTATTACAAAACTTCTATATAACCTATATAACCTGATTCCTCCCCTCACCTCCACTGAGTCATTTGCTCAAGGCTACTTGAGATGCTGCCTCCTGGGTTTCAATCAATTTAATTCAGTCACTCAGTTGTGTCTGAATCTTTGCAACTCCGTGGAGTGCAGCATGCCAGTCTTCCCTTTCCATGACCAACTCCCAGAGCTTGCTCAAACTCATGTCCATCCAGTCAATGATGCCATCCAACCATCTCATCCACTGCCATCCCCTTCTCCTCCTGCCTTCAATCTTTCCCAGCATCAGGGTCTTTTCCAATGAGTCGGTTCTTCATGTCAGGTGGCCAAAGTATTGGAGTTTCAGCTTCAGCATCAGTCCTTCCAATGAATATTCAGGACTGATTTCCTTTAGGATGGACTGGTTGGATCTCCTTACAGTCCAAGGGACTCTCAAGAGTCTTCTCCAACACCACAGTTCAAAAGCATCAATTCTTCGGCGCTCGGCTTTCTTTATGGTCCAACTCTCACATCCATACATGACTACTGGGAAAACCATAGCTTTGACTAGATGGACCTTTGTCAGTAAAGTAATATCTCTGTTTTTTAATATGCTGTCTAGGTTTGTCATAGCTTTTCTTCCAAGGAGCAAGCATCTTCCACCGAATAAAACATAAGTCTCAACTTTTAGGTTGTGACTATTTTTTAAGTCGACGTGCATTCTAGGAAATTGAACAGCATCCCTGGCCTTGACCCACTAGAAATTATATCACATCTCCCCCTCCTCCAGTTGTAACAACCAAAAATGTCTCCAGAAACTCCCAAGTGTCCTCTGAAGGGGGGCCTTTGTGAGAGCTGATGGAGTACAGGAATGAAGGACAACCTGGCTGATGCTCCCAAGCTGCAGAGTCACACTCCTTTTGATGGCCCTTAGCACCTGGTCTGGGCTTCCCTGGTGACTCAGAGAGTTAAGAATCTGTCTGCAGTGCAGAAGACCAGGTTTCGATCCCTGGGTCAGGAAGACCCCCTGGAGGAAGACATGGTTGGGAAGATCCCCTGGAAAAGGGAAGGGCAACCCACTCCAGTATCCTTGTCTGGAGAATTCCACGGACAGAGGACCCTGGCCAGTTACAGCCCATGGGGTCGCAGAGTCACACACGACTGAGTGACTAACACACTAACTAAAGCTAGAACCTGGTCCATGTCTTGGTGAGAGCTCTGACATTTCTCTGTGTGTCTTGCCACTAAGCACCACGGAAACTCTTCAAAGAGAGAGACTAGCAACAGGTCCATCTCTGTACTCTCAAAACTGGCACAAGAGTTGAGACACAGAAGGCCATAGGTAACGATTAAATAGATCTTTGAAAGCTGGCATTTACTGGGTCCTTACTTTCTGCCAATCATGATCAGTTGCCCTACATAGAGGATGTTATTTAACTCTCTGAGCCATCCCAAGAGGTGCATGTGTGTGTGTAAGGGGTTTCAGGCATGTCTCATTCTGCAACCCTATGGACCCTAGCCAACCATGCTCCTCTGTCCATGGGATTCTTCAGGCAATACTGGAGTGGGTTGCCATGCCCTCCTCCAGAGGATCTTCCTGACCCAAGGATCGAACCCTGGTCTCCTGTATTGCAGGCAGATTCTTTACCACACAGCGACTCTATTATTTCAACTTTTCTCTAAGTGTGAAGGTTGCATGAGTGCTTCAGTCATGTGCCACTCTTTGCACTCCCATGGACTGCAGCCCTCCAGGCTCCTGTGTCCATGGACTTTTCCAGGCAAGAATACTGGAGTGGGTTGCCATTTCCTTCTCTAGGGGATCTTCTCAACCCAGGGATCAAACACATGTCTCTTGCATCCCTGTTGGCAGGCAGATTCTTTACCTTTAATGCCACCTGGGAAGCCCATTCTAAGAGGTGAATATATCATATTGCAGGAAAGTGATGTGTGAAGGGTTGGATGGAAAGACAAACATTGGAAGCCTAAGTTGAGTGACCTTGGATGAGTCATACAACCTTTCTGAGCCTCAGTCTCCCCTCTATCAGATGGAGTGGGTGTGAGTTTATCTGCCCTGATCCCTCTTTGTGAGGCTCATTCACATATGTAATGAGATAACATATGTGAAGAATAACAGGAAACCTGCCGTATATTCTGCAAAGAAAGCTGCTCGGGGTTCCCCAGTTTTGACTGGACTTGTTTCCACATCCTCACACTTCATGTTAACATGAGAGGTTTTTACTGCTCAACTTATAAAGGACTGAGTTCAACTTTAGGACAAATGAGGTATAGTTTACTATTCAACTTAAACGTGTGTGTGTGTTTAGTCACTCAGTCATATCTGACTTTGTGCAACCCTAGGGACTGCAGGCTGCCAGACTGCTCTGTCTAAGGGATCCTCCAGGGAAGAATACTGGAGTGGGTTGCCATGCCCTCCTCCAGGGGATCTACTCAACCCAGGGATCGAACCCAGGTCTCCCGCATTGGAGGCAGATTATTTACCGTCTGAGCCACCAGCAAAGACCAAGAATAGTGAAGTGGGTAGCCTATCCCTTCTCCAGGGTACCTTCCCAACCCAAGATTCAAACCAGGGTCTCCTGCATTGCAGCCAGATTTTTACCAGCTGAGCTACCAGGGAAGCCCATCAACTTAAACATAAATACACATATTTTCTTTTCCTTTAACTTTGTCTAACTAATTGCTCACGTTTTTTAATTACACTTGTTGCTGTGTATAACAGAATCACCATAACTGGTGTTCATTAAATATTATAAAGTTATTTTAAAATAAATGCATAATCAAACTCCCACTGACTATCTGTTTTACATATGGTAATGTACATGTTTCAATGCCATTCTCTCAAATCATCCCACCCTCTCCTCCCACTTGTCCACAAGTCTGTTCTTTATGCCTGTGTCTCCTTTGCTGCCCTGAACATAGGATCGTTGGTACCATCTTTCTAGATCCCATATATATGCATTAATATATGATATTTGTCTTTTCTCTTTCTAACTTACTTCACTCTGTATAAAAGGCTCTAGGTTCATCCACCTCATTAGGGCTGACTGAAATGAATTCTTTTTATAGCAAAGTAACATTCCATTGTGTATATGTACCACAACTTCCTTATTCATTGGATGGGGAGGGAGGTGGGAGCCCCTGGATTTCAGGAGGGAAGGGACACATGTATGCCTATGGCCGATTCATGTTGATGTATGACAAAAGCCATCACAATATTGTAAAGTAATTTTCATCCAATAAAATAAATAAATTAAAAAAAAACCCATAAATTCATATTTGGAAACAAATTAAATACTTCAAGGAAGCTTTTTAAAAATTGCGACGTATTATGTAACAATCTAAATGGGAAAAGAGCTTCAGAAAGAATAGATACATGTATATGTATAACTGAATCACTTTGCTGCACACCAGAAGCTAACACAACATTGTTAATAAACTACACTGCAAAAGAAATTGAGGTATAATTGACATATAACATTGTATAAGTTTAAGGTATACAATGTGCTGATTTGATCTATTTATATACTGCAATATGGTTACCACTTCTTAGGGAAATTAAATGAATAGTCTTGTTCAGGCTTCAGAGACAAAGCAGAGCAGGCCTCTGACCTTGCTTCTAACCTGCCTGGACACTGCCCTGACTGGGAGTGATGGTGATGATGATGATGATGATGAGCCTGCTGTGAGTACAAGACTTGCAGCACCTTAGATAAGATGAGGGAGAAATCTTGAGGTTGTTGAGCCCTTGGAGGGGGCCTAGCCAACCAAGCCCCAGGCTTGGCAACATTCCAAGTTTTACACAGCAAAACAAACAGCATTAACATGAAACCAGAGCCACAATTTGGTCACAGATTGATGATGATATCAGTTTTCAACCATCCTGGGATTACAAGCAGGAAACCACCCCCCACCACCACCACCACCACAACTGCAATCTTGGAAATCTCACCCACGGAGTGGACATGCTGCCTGGGACCCTTTCCCAGTTGGGATTCCAGATGTGCTGTGACACAGGGCTTCCCAGTGCTGTTTAAGTCTGGATGTTGGTCAGAACCCAATTTGGTGATGCTCTGCTCTTTCTATTTCTCTTTTCTTTTAATTAGTATGTTGAAAGTAAGCAAGATAATTCTCTAAGAAATATTTGTGTTATTTCTTTGTATATAGGAGTGGCTTATTTTGTTAACAAATCCTTTGAACCTGAGATGAAAGTGAAACCTTCCAGCAAAACACCACTGTAGTGTTTGCTAATAACACCTCTATTGTATCACATAATTATCTCTTTTTTTTTTTTTTGTAGTGGGAATAGTGTCTTAACAACTTTGAAGTTTATAATAGCATTACTGCCTATAATCACTATGCTGCAATAAACACTATCTTGTTCATCTACTGGTTGTGTTACCGATCCAGGTTCTTGGACTCAGTTGAATTGAAATTGGCTCAGTTGTGTCTGACTCTTTGTGACCCCATGGAATTCTTCAGGCCAGAATACTGCAGTGGGTAGCCTTTCCCTTCTTCAGGGGATCTTCCCAACCCAAGGATCAAACCCAGGTCTCTCGCATTGCAGGTGGATTCTTTACCAGCTGAGCCACAAGGGAAGCCCAAGAATACTGGAGTGGGTCATTAGAAACTGAGAAGAGGTCAGGCAAAAAATTCAAACAAGGCTTTATTGGAACTCGTGCTGCAGCGTTACTCAGTCATAAAAAGGAGCGAAATTGGGTCATTTGTAAAGACTTGATTGGGGTGAGAGTCTATCATACAGAGTGATTGGAGTGAGAGTCTATCATACAGAATGAAGTAGTCAGAAAGAAAAACATTGCATATTAACGCATATATGTAGAATCTAGAAAAATGGTACAAATGAACCTATTTGCAGGACAGAAATAGAGATGCAGATGTAGAGAATGGATGAGTGGACATGGAGGTGGGAAGATGTTGTTGTTGTTCAGTCACTAAGTCGTGTCCAGCTCTTTGTGACCCTATGGACTGCAGCACACCAGGCTCCTCTGTCTTCCACTGTCTCCTGGAGTTTTCTCAAATTGATGTCCATTGAGTCAGTGATGCTATCTAACCATCTCATCCTCTGCTACCCCCTTCTCCTTTTGCCTTCAATCTTTCCTAGCATCAGGGTATTTTCCAGTGAGTCAGCTCTTCGCATCAGGTGGCAAAGTATTGGAGCTTCAAGCTCCAGCATCAGTCCTTCCAATGAATATTCAGGATTGATTTCCTTTAGGATTGACTGGTTTGATCTCCTTGCTGTCCAAGGGACTCTCAAGAGTCACCTTAAATCCCCCTTAGTGCAAATGGAGATATTTAAACTGATGTGACCATGAGATATACCTTCATTTTGAGCTCTGCACTCACTGTTATGATTCAACAAAGAGTTCCCCCTGGTGGCTGTGCCACTTCACACTCGTAACACGGCAGGCAATTTCTCACGATGGGACTTTTCCCCTCTAACTAGTTATACAGACTTCTCTGTCTCTCTGCAGCTGCTTGAGATTCACACTTGAAACATGGAGATTTCCTCAACTTTTTCTGAATCTACACATTGGTGGTGGGTTGCTGCTCAGTCATCATGTCCAACTCTTTGCAGCCCTCCATCGACTATAGCCTGCCAGGCTCCTCTGTCCATGAAATTTTCCGGGCAAGGATACTGGAGTGATTGCCATTTCCTCCTCTGGGGGATCTTCCCCACCTAGGGATCCATCGAACCTGAGTATTTTGTGTCTCCTGCATTGCAGGCGGAGAAGACAATGGCACCCCACTCCAGTACTCTTGCCTGGAAAATCCCATGGACGGAGGAGCCTGGTAGGCTACAGTCCATGGGGTCGCTAAGAGTCAGACACGACTAAACGACTTCACTTTCACTTTTCCCTTTCATGTACTGGGGAAGGAAATGGCAACCCACTCCAGTATTCTTGCCTGGAGAATCCTAGGGATGGCGGAGCCTGGTGGGCTGCCCTCTATGGGGTCGCACAGAGTCGGACACGACTGAAGCCACATAGCAGCAGCCGCAGCATTGCGGGCGGATTCTTTACCACTAGCGCCACCTGCATATTATCATTGCTAACTGCAACTGCACAGATCAGCAATGCTGAAATTAGAGTGCTTCGCTCTCCTCTGCTGTAATCTGGTTTAGTCTGCCGTAGCTTCAAAATACTTGTGATGTAGCTACTTGTTGCTGCCTACAAGAAGGTGGAACCCTGATATCTTCCATTTCTCTTGGCACTATGGGTTTATGGTGATGGGAGTAATTACACCACCCTGCTTTCTCACAGGAGAAGAACAAATTCCAAGTTTAATGGTACCTGACAAAGTGCTCTGCAACAGACAGGGAATCAATGAATCTGACTTTCTGTGTATTATCATCTCATACATCTTTACACCCTGCATATATGCATGACACTGTTTAACCATTTTTGCAAACACATAGATACAGCCTACAAATGTCCCTGTAAACCATAAAGCATCAGACAAACACAGGTTATTACACGTTTACAGGTGCCATCTGTGATGGTAGCATCTGGTAACACAGTTTAGTCAGTTCCAAGGAATTCCTCCCAGATAATCACATTTTTTTTCTAGCTAGAGCTTGCTGAGGAAGGTCTTCTTCATGGCTTCCTTCAGCTCCTTGATCCTGAGGCTGAAAATCATGGGGCTCAGGAAGGGAGTGAAGACCGTGTAGGTGATGCCCATCAGCGTGTCTCCTTCCAGAGACTGGGGACTCTTGGGCTGGAGGTAGATGACAGAGACAAAGCCATAGTGCACGACCACCACGGTGAGGTGGGACGCACACGTGGAGAAGGTTTTGTGCCGACCCTCGGCTGAAGGGATCCTCAAGATGGCGGCCACGATGAAGGCGTAAGACAGGAGAATGAAGAGACAGCTTCCCAGCAGGGCAGTGATACACACCAGGCCCATACCCATGGCCACAGTAGAGATGTTGTCCCCACAGGCCAACTTGAAGGGAGGTGGCACATGGCAGCCAAAATGATGGATCACATTAAAGCCACAGAAGGTGAGGTGGAAAACGGCAGATGTCACCATCAACCCCATGACTGAGCCTCCAGCCCAGGACCAGGCCACCAGGCAGGCACAGCCATGGGAACTCATGAGCCCGTTGTAGTGCAGGGGGTGGCAGATGGCCACGTAGCAGTCATAGCCCATGACGGTGAGCAGGAAGGAGCGGATGAAGCCAAATGTGAAGGAGAAGAACATCTGGCTGGCACAGGCCTTGAAGGAGATGGAGCGGTCCGTGGAGAGCAGGTCAGCCAGCATGCGCGGGATGATGGCGAAGGTGTAGAGGACCTCGGAGATGGAGAGGGCGCACAGAAAGAGGTACATGGGGGTGTGGAGGCTGGGCTCCCTCCAGATGGTGGCCATGATGAGCAGGTTCCCCAGCAGCGTGAACAGGTACATCAGCAGGAAGAGCAGGAAGAACATCAGCTGAAGGTGGGGGAAGGTGGAGAAGCCGATGAGGATGAATTCAGTCACTGCGGAGAAGTTGGCTCCCTTCACAGAGGCTGTGCCTGAAGTGAGGTGTGACGTAGAGAGGTCAGCTACTGGATGGAGGAAGGTCATCAGCTTCCATCACTCCTGGCTCTGCCCCAGGGGCTGCTCCTGATAAATAACAGATGACATTGGCTGAGTTCCTACTCTGTGCCTCTTACGATTTAATCTTCTCATCAGTGTAGTGGGGGTGGTGCTGTTTTGATCACTCTCTTAAGTATCTTGAGACTACCCATTGAGAAAATTGGAAAGGGTCTAAGAAAGTTGTTTATGGTAAAGCTTTCAAAATGTCAGAACCTGTAACTGGCTGTCCACAAAGTTACTACCTTTCTATCCCTCTAGGTTGCCTCCAAAAATCAAGATATTCCTTTACCAGAGCTTGTTTCCACTGATGCTCTGCCCTTCTGCTCCCTTCTGATAAATCCTGTTCTTCCCAGAGCTTCAGACACCACGAGATCCCTACTGCATGGCTACAACACTTGGGCCCAGTGTGCATCTTGAATTTAACATGCATCAATCAGATTCTTTCTCTGGAGTTATCCATGCAAGGCACCTAGGGCAAGACACTGTGTAGAAATAGTGTTCTGGTTGTTTTCCTGATTCCATAAAGACCATCTATGTGTTCTGAGGCAATGCAACATAGTCATCTGACAAAAGGATGAGAGAGTCAGCTGATAGACTTCAAATCCTTGCTCCGCCCACACTGTGTAAAACTGACCAATTTCTTCACGTCTTTGCACCTCCGTTTCTCTCCACCTGCCTCAAAGAGCTATTATGAGAATTAAATGAATTATTCTTGAACTGTGATCTGGAAAACAATAGGAGCTCAGTAAATAACTTCAGTTTAATGAGCTTTCAATGTCTCTTTATAAATAACTTGCCTATTTTTACAGTGAGCTTTTATTTATTTATTTATTTTTAATAAATTTATTTATTTTAGTTGGGGGCTAATTACTTTACAATATTGTAGTAGTTTTTGCCATACATTGACATGAATCAGCCATGGGTTTACATGTGTTCCCCATCCTGAACCCCCCTCCCACCTCCCTCCCCATCCCATCCCTCCGGGTCATCCCATTGCCCCAGCCCTGAAATTAGGCAATGTCAAGTTTAAAAGGCAGTAAGCCACTAATCTACTTTTCGTGTCTATAGATTTGCCTGCTCTAGGCAAGTCATCTAAATGCAGTCATACATTATGTGGACTTTGGGATCTGGTGTCTGTTATTCACCATGTTGTTTTAGAGGTTCATCCATGTTGTAGCATGTATGAAAACTTCATTTTTTTTTTTTATGGCCAAAAAATATCCCTTTATGGATAAACATGGAGAAGGGCATGGCCACCCACTCCAGTGTTCTTGCCTAGAGAATCCCACGGACAGAGGAACCTGGCGGTCTACAGTCCATGGGGTCACAAAGAATCGGACACAGTTGAACTGACTTAGCACGCATGCACACAGGGATAAACAAGACTTTTATCTGCCCATTCGCCCACTGATGAACATTTAGATTAGTTTCATTTTGGCACTCTCGTAAATAGTGTTGCTATGAGACTTTATGTAGGAGTTTAAAACATACCAGTGGTTGCCAGGGGCTGTGGGAAGGGGAGGATGAAGAGTGATTGCTTGTGGATATGGGGTTTCCTTTGTGGGTTCTGAGAAGATTCTGAAACTAGTTACCGGAGGTGGTCGCACAATACTGTGAATGTACTAAATGCCACTGAATTGTATGCTATAAATTGGAGAAATGGTCAATTTTATGTTATGTGTATTTTACCAAAATGAAAAAAAAAGGAAAATGTATTGAATGCTCTATTCAGTGGGCTCATGTCCTAGATGAAGCAAGCTCTGACGGTCTGAGAGCAAACCAAACTGGGGGAACCAGACACTGGTGAATGGAGGCTGCATTCCCCCAAACATCACCGATTTCCAGGGTTTCTCAGCCTCCCTTCCTTGGAGTCCTTTGCATCTTTCCCTCACTTTTGGGTCAGCACCTGCTGTATGCCCCCAGGATGGTAGCCATAACAGTCCTACTCAGTCCTGATACTCTGAGATCACAGAGTGGATGGGTCAAGGTCAATGACTTAGAAACAAGGGCCTCCAAGAAGAGACTGAATGGATGAGACTGGGATCATGTGGGCTGTGCTCTCAACTTCCTGAAGCTCTACAACAGCTGGTGCAAGTTTTCTCAATATTTGGTGCCAGATCATCCATTGCTTTGGGGGGCTGTCCTGTGCACTGTAAGGTGTTTAGTAGCATCCCTGACCTCCACCAGCTGGATGTCAGTAGCCCCACTCAGGAGTGACAACCAAAATTATCTCCAGACATTACCAATGTCCCCATGGGGAGGGGGACAAAGTCATCGCAAGTTGAGAACCAATGATCTAGAGAGCACAGTTGTAATTCCTTAACCACTCTTTCTGCCAAATTGAGGTTCTTCTTCTCCAACTGACCAACATCTGTTCAGTTTTAAGACTCAGCTTAAGTGTCACCTTATCTGTGTAGCCTTCCTGGACGTCTCTTCCCAAAACAGATCTAGTCATTCATTCCTAGGTGCTTCCAAAACAACTCCTGAGTGAGTCTTAAAATCCTTGCTTCTAACTTTTTCATGGCCATCATTATAATGTGTCGTCTTAGAGATTCAATGTCTCTGGCACTGGATTTTGAGTTATTGCTGAGAATAGCTACTCTTTATGGGATGTTGGCACCTGTGCTCATGTGTTTCTTATTAAACCATTATCCTAATATTATGAGGCACCTGCTTTGATCCCTATTTTACAGAAGTGGTTCAGTTGGTAAAGAATCTGCCTGCAATGCAGGAGAGCCAGGTTCAGTCCCTGGGTCGGGAAGATTCCCCTGGAGAAGGAAATGACAACTCACTCCAGTATTCTTGTCTGGAGAATTCCATGGACAGAGGAGCCTGGCAGGTTATAGTCCATGGGATTGCAAAGAGTCAGACACGACTGTGTCACTAACTTTCACTTTACAGAAGTGGCAGCTGTATCCAGAGAGGATACATAGCTTTGCCAAGGGACCATGGCTCCTGAGTGGGGGAGCCTGAATCTGAACCGACATGTGAATGACCCCAAAGCTTATCTTCTGCTCACTTCTCTGTTATACTTACCACTTACTGGTGGCTGCTAATGAATGTTTGAGCTACTCCCCAGGACCGGGGAGGTTTTAGCTTCACCATACCAGACCATCCACAGACTCCCTCTGTTTATTAATTAAGATCCATAGTCAGGAAGGTAGAAAGAGAGGAACTATAATAAGAGAAGAGCTCACCACATCCCGGGGAGGTGGCCCAAGATGTAATATACACCTTCTGGGATGACAGGGATACAGAACACAGCTAAGATTCGTTTCTGTTCATTCTGGAAAACTGTGGAGACAGTAAAGAGATTGATGGTTGTCAGGGACTCAGGAGGAGAGAGAAAGGGATAAAACTCCAATTCCAGTAGGTGGAGCTCCATTTTTTTTAAAATTGATGAAACAATTCTGTATGATACTATGGTGAGTATATGACATTTCCCCTTTGTCAAAACTCATAGGTTGAACAGCACCAAGAGTGAACCCTAAGGTAAACTGTGGGCTTTAGTTAATAATAATGTGTCAATATTGATTCAGCACAGTTACTTGTTAATGCAGGATATTAATAATAGGGGAAAGTGAGTGCAGGGAGAGAGAGGATATGTGGAAATCCTCTGCACTATCTGCTCAGTTTTCTGTAAAGCTAAAACTACTCCAAGAAGTAAAGTCTCTTAATTTTTTAAAGCAAAACAAAAAGCCTTAGAACCCTGATGGGTTTGAGTTCAGGATGGCAGAGGTGGACTGACATCTCTTGGCATTGATCCACCAGGAGAACACGTAGGGACTCCTCTGCAATTAAACTGAACAGCCCCAGAGAAGGAGTGTGACCCGGCTATCTGGCACTTAGAAGAACTCACAGAGGGGCCAGTCCCCACCCAGAACTCAGAGGTCAAACCCACCTATGGACAAACCCTGTCCAAACATACCACTGCAGCAGGGTTTTCCAACTTCAGCATCAGGGACATTAGGGACTGATCATTTTCTATGGTTGGGGGCTGCCCTGAGCATTAGAAGATGTTAAGCAGCATCCCTGTCACTCTCTAGATGCCAGTAACATCTCCAACTGTGACAATCAGAGGTATCTCAGGTATTGCACAGTGTCCCCTGGGTAGGGGACACTACTCCCTGGTGGAGAACCACAGTCTAGGTCTGTGTTGTCACAACTTGCCTTATCTGTTTGCCCCCATCCTGGCTCTGTCTTCTCATGAAGCTGTTTCGGTTCCCCTCTCTGCATCCCCTCTCTCCCTTCTCAGCCACCTGCTGCCTCCCTTTATCCTCCTTATTTTCATCTTTGACTCCTTACCATCACAGCACCTGTCCACCCTGGTGCCTCCCTAATACTTTACAATCACAGTGGGTGACTGGATCCTAAATCAGTTTGTCTCTTCTCTGCCTCTCTGCAATCAGTTCACCATTGGTTTTTGGCTAGAACAGAGAGGGGACAGTGGGTAAAAGTCAGATGAGTGTTTTGGGGTAGAGTGGTATATCTTTTACAAGGGCATCTCTGTTTCCTCACCTGTCCTGCAAAGCAGTCATCACATTACTTTGAAGCCAAGAAGTGGAGCCCTGACTTCACTTCCCACTCAATAGATTTAAATTACACAAAGGGTTTTGTAAGCAGTGTGCCTTCTCTGAGTCTGTGATTGCTTGTTCCCCAGGTCTCTCCTGGTCAAGTGGGAGGGAGGGAAGATGACTCACCTGGGACTCCAGGCTCTGCACCTGCTTCTGCCTTGTGCCAACTGGAGGCTCTGGTTTGCTGTTCTCCTGCAGGTAAAGGCTGTATGGGTGAGGGTTGCAAGGCAAGGAAACTGCCACCCTGAGCAGATGGGTGGGAGGTTTACTGAGCCTCGCCTCCATTATTTATGCTGCCTCTGCTCCCTGCCTGCTGCCATCTCCCTCTGTGGTCCCACTGTCCCTGCATCTGCCCTCTGGTACTGGGATGCTGGGACCCCTGGGAACCCTGGGAGTCACCAGGCAACCTCAGGGAGACTGTCCTCACTTTCCCTCCCTCCCCGCCTATCAAAGGTGGGTCAATTACCTTAGCTTCTCAGCGGCTTGAGCAGAGTCTAGTGCTCTACAAATCTGGGATTTGGAGCCCTGGCTCCTGACTTTGCCAGGAGAGCAGCTCTGACATTACCCACTGGGGCTGAGGAAGCTGCCTTGTGTGCCTCTGTACCCTATTTCTTCTCCATTCATATCATTTGCCCAATTCAGTGTCCTTTAAAATATTTTTAAATCAATAAACAAATATGTTTCTTCCTGTTATGATTGAGATGTTGCAAATAAGGTAAGAAGTCATACAATGGCCAGCCACGCGATCACAATGATGAAAGTGATGGGCATCTTTACAGACCTTTGTATGCATGAGACATGAGAACAAACACAAACCCATAAAATAAGAGTACTGTCATGGTTTTATTTATTTTTCAAGCTCTTTTTGGCTTTGTTTTATTTTCAAGGTGAAATTCACATAACTTAAAATTAACTGCTTTAAAGAGAACAATTTGGTGGCATGTAGCGCATGCACAGTGTTATTTAACCACCATCTCTATCTAGTTCTAGAATATTTTCATCACCCTCCAAATGGAAGACCCCATCCCATAGCAGTCCTCCTCTCCCCAGCCCCTGGCAATCACTTATCTGCTCTTTGTCCCTATAGATCTGCCTGATCTGAACATCTCATATAAACAGCATCATACAATATAGGGGTCTGGCTTTTTCACTCAGCATAATATTTTTGAGATTCATCTGTCATGAAGCATGCATCAGTGCTTCATTCCTTTTAATAACAGAATAATGAATTTCCTTGGTGGTCCAGTGTTTAAGAATTCACCTTCCAAGATGGGTTTGATCTGGGAAGATTCATGTGCCGAAAGACAGCGAAGCCTATGTGTCACAACTACTAAGCCTGCATTCTGGAGCCTGTGAGCTGCAACCGAAGCCCGTGTGCCCTAGAGCCCAAGCTCTACAACAAGAGAAGCCACAACAATGAGAAGCCCATCCACTGCAACTGGAGAGTAGCCCCTACTCGCCACAGCTAGAGAAAGACCACATACAGCAATGAAGACCCAGCGCAGCCAAGAATAAATGAAATAAAAACAGCCTCTTAGACCACAGTGCAGTTCTAGGAATATTTATGGTAAAGTCAATGGAGAATGCTGGAGCCAAAGTCCTCAGAAATCCACTGAGTTCAGACTTTGGCCTCAGTGTGAATGCAGTGGTGATTTCAGGAGGTAAATCATTTACTTTCTCCACAATTGTAGACCTAAGAAGTGTGTTCTCAGGGCACATCACATACATTCACATAAGCAGGACCAAATCGATACTTTGACAACTCCTTCGCCAATTTGGTCTCATCAGTCTGACTCAGCTTGGAGAATGAATGCACCATTTTTCCTTTTTACTATTTGTTTGGAAATGCGGTTGATTCTCCTTACTCATGGTGTATGTGTGCCTGCTAAGTCACTTCAGTTGTGTCCAACTCTTTGCAACCTTATGGACTCTAACCCTCCAGGCTCCTCTGTCCATGGGATTCTCCAGGCAAGAATACCAGAGAGGGTTGCCATGCCCTCTTCCAGGGGATCTTCCTGACCCAGGGATCAAACCCATGTCTCTTACGTCTTCTGCATTGGCAGACGGATTCTTTACACAGTAGGTATGTTCTATAAAATGACCACAAACCCTGAGTAGATGAATACTTAGCCAAGGCTCTCAGGGAAAAAACAGGATTGGGTTCCAGTGAGCCTCTGATTACAACATTTTTGCCAATGGATCAACACATAACTTGTAACATGTGTGTTTCTGTTTAAAAGTACCTTATTTAATGGACTTGTTTACAAAACAAAACCAGATTCATAGGCTTAGAGAATGAACTTATGGCTGCCAGGGGGAAGGATGGGGAGAAGGGAGTTTGGGGTTGACATGTGCACACTGCTATATTTAAAATGTATAACCAACAAGATCCTACTGTATAGCACGGGGAACTCTGCTCAGTGTTTTGTGGCAGTTATGTGGATGTGGATGGGAGGAGAGAGTATGGAGGAGAATGGATACATACACTTGTATGTCTGAGTCACTTCACTGTCCTCCTGAAACTGTCACAACATTGTTAATCGGCTATGCGTGCTAAGTTATTTCAGTCATGTCCAACTCTGCAACCTTATGGACTGTAGCCTGCCAGGCTCCTCTCTTGTGTATCCTGCATTGGCAAGTGGGTTCTTCACCACTAGCACCACCTGGGAAGCCTACAGTTGGGTAAAATCATCTAACACAAAGCCTATTTTATAATGAAGTGTTGAATATTTCATGTGATTTATTAAATACTGTACTGGAAGTGAAAAATAGAATGGCTCTATGGGTACAGAATGGGTGTACATGTATCAGTTGGTTACACAAATTCACAAACACTGAATCAGTGAATATTTTGAAGATCTACTATTATCATAGATTCACAGGATGTTACAAAGCTGTGAGGCCCA
This sequence comes from Okapia johnstoni, assembly GCA_024291935.2. Classification (NCBI taxonomy): domain Eukaryota; kingdom Metazoa; phylum Chordata; class Mammalia; order Artiodactyla; family Giraffidae; genus Okapia; species Okapia johnstoni. The sequence continues at coordinate 6,546,991 of CM044316.1, read as the reverse complement.
GTGTACCTTTCTTTCAACTTCCCCTAAAGCTGACATCTTACAAAGTGATAGTCAACTGACACTGGTATTGAATACCCTGCATGCAATTATATGTCACATGGTGAGCAGATTCATAGGTACACCATTTACTTTTTCTTATTTTGGGTCTTAAATTTTTAATTCTTTTAAAACAATTTTAAGGTGTGCAATGTGATGATTTAACATACAGTATGAAATGACAACCACAACCGAGATAATTAAAACATCACAGCGTTCACCTCACATAGTTAGCTTACTGTATGGCAAGAACACTTAAGACATAGTCTTTTAGCAAATTTCAAGTATGTAATACACTACTGTAATATATTGCATGAATATAATACGCTAAAGTTAACACATTGTCTACATTGTAGACACACTGTTGGGCACTTACTGTTCTTATAACTGAAAGTTTGTAGCCTTTGACTAACAGCACTATACAGCACACATACACAGAGAATCATTCTAAGAATAGAACAACTGATGTATTGAATAGTTCTTAAGGCAGTCTCTCTTTCTATTGACTATTTCACATCCAGAGATAAAATTGCCCTCTATCTCCATCTTTTCCTCCTCCTTCCTTTCTTCTCTCCTAACCTACACACAGCTGTCAATCATCATTAAAAAGGAATATCCTTCAATATCAAATCTCTCTTCAAGATGGTAGGGAGTCATAAAATGCAAACTACTCTCCTTTACTACAAGTAGGTTTTCCCATGAAACCAGATATGTTAGAGTCAAAATGGAAAGTTATATAAAGCATGAACATATTAGATGCTCCGTATGCAGTGGCTATCATTATTGGAGGCCAGCACTCCATTGTCTGGGCTTCCCTGATAGCTCAGTTGGTGAAGAATCCACCTGCAATGCAGGAGACCCTGGTTCGATTCCTGGGTCAGGAAGATCTGCTGGAGAAGGGATAGGCTACCCACTCCAGTATTCTTGGGCTTCCCTTGTGGCTCAGCTAGTAAGGAATCTGCCTGCAATGCTGGAGACCTGGGTTTGATCCCTGGGTTGGGAAGATCCCCTGGAGAAGGGAAAGGCTACCCACTCCAGTATTCTGGCCTGGAGAATTCCGTGGACTGTATAGTCCATGGGATCGCAAAGAGTCGGATATGACTGAGTGACTTTCACTTTCACTCCATTATCTGACTGCCACGTGCACCCCAGTGGACAGTGAAGGGCAGACACTCGCTGGTCAAGCCCATCTGGTTTCAGTTCTTGGTTCTACTCCCTTCTTTGAGCCTCATTGTTCTTGGTGAAACAGAATAATTTGGGTTCTCATCAGACGATACAGCTCTAATGACAGAAAGTGAAGAGGAAATAAAGAGCCTCTTCATGAGGGTGAAAGAGGAGAGTGAAAAAGCTGGCTTGAAACTCAATATTAAAACAGCCAAGATCATGGCATCCAGCACCATCACTTTATGGATATAGAAGGGGGAAAAGTGAAAGCAGTGGCAGATTTTATTTTCCTGGGTTCCAAAATCACTGTGGATGGTGACTGTAGCCATGAAATTAAAAGACACTTGCTCCTTGGAAGGAAAGCTATGACAAACCTAGACAGCATATTAAAAAGCAGAGACATCACTTTTCCAACAAAGGTCCATATAGTCAAAGCTACAGTTTTTCCAATAGTCACGTACAAGTGAAAATTAGACCATAAAGAACGCTGAGCACTGAAGAATTGATACTTTCAAATTGCAATGTTGGAGAAGACTCTTGAGAGTCCCTTGGACTGAAAGAAGATCAAACCAGTCAATCCTAAAGGAATCAGCCCTGAATATTGGATGGATTGATGCTGAAGCTGAAGCACTGATACTTTGACCGCCTGATGCAAAGAGCCGACTCATTGGAAAATACCCTGATGCTGGGAAAGATTGAAGGCAAAAGGAGAAGGGGGCTGCTGAAATGATTGGATAGCATCACCAACTCAATGGACATGAACCTGAGCAAACTCTAGGAGATAGTGGAGGACAGAGGAGGTTGGTGTGCTGCAGTCCATGGGGTTGCTAAAAAGTCAGGCACAACTTTACAACTGAACAACAGTAACCATATGGATATCTTGTATGGTGGGCTCCATGTTGAATTAGAAAGAGTCATGTGTGAGATTTACGGAGGCAAGGTGGTGTGGTCAGTGATTCCAAAGGTTGAGTAGAGTCTCCCAGAATAATGCTGTGGTAATAGGGCAGCTCAGACTCCAGAGTAGAGCTGCTACTATGGCTGAAGACAGGCTCAGAACTTAGAATGCATTTGCAGAGATGCAGTCCAGTCTTCCAACAAGGTTTCATGAAGCTATGAGGTGAAATCTAAGGCCAGGAGCTCTCTCAAACATTCGCAAAGGCTAATTCTGGTTTATCTCTCAGCTCTGAACATGAGGAAAGGGAAATGGAAGCTTAGGGACCCCATGTCCCTCAAGGCCCCTTGTCTTATTCCTTTAGCCCATACTCTGCACTCTCATACCCTTTTACTTTTATTCAGAGTTTTTCTTGGTGGGTTGATTTTTTCTTCATCCTCTTGGAGAACCCCTACTGATTCCTTATGCTGCCAGTAAAATACCCCTCCTTCATTATTTTTCAACATCTCCTAGCACACCACCCTTAGTGTGATTTTATTCTCATGGATCTGGTCCTCTGACAAAGTGGGAGTGTATGAAAAGAAAAAAATGGTACCTAATTCATCTCTGTGGTCCTGTGACTATTCCAGAGCCGGTCCTCAATATGTGTTGAAGGCTAGATATATTTCCCTGGGAAGCAAGACAGAGTACAATGCCCTGTTACCCTACTCCTAGAACCCCTTCTGTGAGTACTTCCTATGTGTCAGGCATTGTTCACACATTAACTCTTTGAATCCTCACAACAAACTATGAGGTGCAGTTCTATTTTTTTCACTGTGTTCCACTGAAGGAAACTGAGGTTAGGTAAATTTGATAATGTGCAAGGTAACACAGCTGGAGCTAGTCTAAAATGCATGTATGTGTGTCTACAGCCAGGGCACTCAGCTCTTACTGGAGGTTATCATAAGTTATCACATCTCCCCAAAGAGTCTTGGTGTCCTGGACTTGACAGACTAAGGACCTAATATATCCTATGTATTGTACATGCACAGGACTTTCTGTCCTTACAAAGTGGTCTTTCACCAAAGGGGAAATTGAAGCTCAGCAAAAACAAGTCACTTGTCCAACTTCACAAAGCTGGTTCCAGAATTTAGTTTCAGGCTGTTGCAGACAATTAAGGTGATTGCACCACACATACCAGAAGAAAGACAACCATGAGCTGGGCATTCAGAGGAGGCACCATGACAGAGCCTGCACAAATGATACAGCAGGATCTACACCTGATTACTTCCTTTTTCTGAGCCTCAGTTTCTTCTGCAAAGCTAGTGAGGTTGACAGATTGACTGCTCCGAGATGTGCTATGACTTGAGGATTCCTTTTTGAATCTTAATTATCAAAGAGACCAGAATTTTGCTTTGATGGGACAAAAAAATATCTGTAATCCTGGAGTCAAGAAGGGAGTATTTTTTTTCTGCTTACAGTTATCTGTGTCTTTTCAGAGATGTGTTAACACTGGGAACAAACAGCACCTAAGAATCTGAAGATTGTATCAGGGTGCTCCATCATAGTCACTAGGATTACCTCCTGTAGAACAGTCATCTGCACAAGGGGATCTGTGAAAAGCAGCAGAGCCCCTGCCCCAGACCTATCTCCTCTCCATCCCTGAGACTATATGACAGGTCCCTTTCTTCTCTCACTTCTGGGTACCAGAGACATCAGTGAAGAATGAGTTCATGAAGTCCAGCAATTCTTTTGTTGACAGAATGTATGGCCCTCTCCCAGCTCCTTGCAGACTTTTGTTGAGCTGAGGAAACCTAATATCAATGTATATATGTGAGCCATGTCATGTTCTCCAAAATTTCTTAGATCCAGGACAACATGGATTACCTGGAGCTTAGGTGAAATGTATGGCCATGTTGCAGGAAGTGGGATCCTTTCCAGGGTCTAGAAGTGGAATCCTGTCTAACACTCAAAAATGAATTTTCTGAGGAGACTTCCATGCTGACAAAGACTTTATTGGGAAGGGGCGCCTAGGCAGAGGGCAGTAGGGTAAGGGAACCCAGGAGAACTGCTCTGCCACGTGGCTCACAGTCTTGGGTTTTATGGTAATGGGACTAGTTTCCATGTTGTCTTTTGCCAATCATTCCGATCCAAGAATCCTTCCTGGATTCTTGGATTCGCTCAGCCAAGATGGGTGCCATTGAGGAGGATTCTTGGAGGTGATCAAACATATAGTGTCTCCTTTTGATCTTTCCCAAACTATTCTGGTTTGTGATGGCTTATTAGTTCCATGTTCCTTACTAGGACTGCCTTTTGTAAAACAACTTGTGCAAATGGTTACTATGGTGCTTGGCAAGGGTGGGCCTTTTCAGTCAGTATTCTTCCCCTAAAAACCATGCAAGGATCTAATTCTACCTCCTAGCTGTCTGTACCTTTTACCTGCTTCTTTGTGGGGCCCAGAGCAATTATTCTTTGTGGCCCTTCAAGCCATTGGTAATCTCTCTCCTTCCATGCTCAGCACACCTACATGCCTTTGCTCAAACTATTCCCTCTGCTTTAAATGCTTTCAGAACATTGCTTGGGGATCTCTTCCTTATCCATCATATTCTCCAGTTGAAATGACCAAGAAGATGACAGACTAATGTCTCATTATAACCATTCTGTGGAGTCTGGATGCCAGCTTCGTTTATAGATCAGAGATGAGCGAAGGGGAGGAGACAAAGTAAAAAGGCCATTAATCTTGCAAACGTCTCCTACAATGGCAAGCTTCAGGCAAGGAGTGTGTTAATATCTTCCTTCCTGTCATCTACAGGTGGACAGGATTCTGAACAAAGGCACTTTAACAGTCGGGCATAGGGGCAGAATTCACTGAGGCAGGTCATTGTGTATGATTAGAATAACAAAAGCAATGAAAAGCAAGTCAAAGAAACAGTTCCAACATGAAGTCAGAATTTGCTTTCCTCTGCAACGCTTACAGCACTTGCCCTTATTTATACAGTCACAAAAGCTTATTAAATAATTATTTAATGTGGAAGCATTTTAGGGACTAGTATCCAGCAATAACCAAGGACAGAGTTGACCTGATGACTCAGATGGTAAAGAATCCACCTGCAACGCAAGAGACCAGGTTTTGATCCCTGAGTCGGGAAGATCCCCTGGAGGAGGAAATGCAACCCACGCCAGTGTTCTCGCCTGGGAAATCCCATGGACAGAGGAGCCTGGGGGGCTATGGTCCATGGAGTCACAGAGTCAGACACGACTGAGTCACTAGCACTTCCACTTTCAACACTCATCTTCTTATGGCTCAGTGGGGAAGCTGTGATGTAGCCAAAGGTGACAACACAGAGTGGCCCACGGTGTGATGAGGAAAGCCTAAGAGCCTGTGAGAGCTAACAGTAGATCAAAGACTGGTCTGTGGCTTAACAAAGGTTTCTGGATGGGAGTGACGTCTAAAGTGAGACCTGAAGGGTAAGGAGGTGTGATCCAGGTGAGGTACGCAGGTGGGAGAGGAGTTTCTAGGAAGAAGAGACAGCAAGCATAAAGGTTAAGAGTGACATAGGCATGATGCATTTAGGCACAATGGTATGTCTGGTGAACCGTGAAAGGTTAGATATAACTGGGGGTTTCTGGAATATGAAGCAGGTGGTGTGCTGCAGTCCATGGGGCCGCAAATAGTCGGACATAACTGAGCGACTGAACAGCAGTAACAACATACAAGATGCTGAGTTCTCCTTGAAGAGCTTGTTTCCATGGCAATAGGGGTCCATAAATTTTTATTTATTGATTTGTTTATTTGGCTTGAACTTTAAATGTTTACATCACTAGTGGTCTTTCCTCATCTCAGCTGCTCTGAGAAATGAGTGTCAAATCAGGTACATGTGAGAAGTAAGCTTAGATGCTCTGCTTTTTAATAAAAAGAGTAGTTTCACTATACCATTTAATACTAGAAATTTAAGTAATTGGTAATTCGGAGACTGTGTGTTGTGTGTGCTGCGCTCAGTCACTCAGTCATGTCCCACTCCTTGTGACCCCATGGACCAGGGGGTCTCCACCAGGCTCCTCTATCGGAATTTTCCGGGCAAGAATACTGGAGTGGGTTGCCATTTATTTCTCCAGGGGATCTTTCCTATCCAGGGAACGAAGCCATGTCTCTTGCATCTCCTGCACTGGTAAGTGGATTCTTTACCATTAGTGCCATCTGGGAAGCCCAGTGGATTACAAAGCATGTGGAGAGGCTAAAAGAAAATATGAAGAGATAACACATGGTAACTGATCTTATTTCAGTGACTGTTTTATAATATACAAATATATCAAACCACTGCATTGCCTGTAAATATTTTAAATACACTTACAAAAAAAAAAAGTTGTACGATATTCTATGATATGAACATATTCATAGACATTTGGGTTGTTTCCACTCTGGGGTTCCCATGAATGGCATTGCTGTGAAGGTTTAGAACATGTCCTTTAGTGGATAATACTTATGTGTTGTTCTCTTGAGTCTGTACCTAGATTACTGAATCATAGTGAAGATCTACAATTCACCTGCAATAGATACTGCTAATCCAGTTTTTCAAGGTGGTTGTACCAAGCAGTTGGTTTCCAGCACAAGCAGCAGGATCAGATTCTTCTTTGTGGAGAGCTCTTTCTGAATGCTCTGAGGGTAGTAAGCTGCTGAGGGCAGGAGTGGATGTGCGGAGATGTAGAGAGTGGTGCAGAGGAGTGGAGGGGAGATAGCTGAGGGCTTCCTGGATGAGTTGAGTGGCCAGATTTGAGGCTGATGACAGAGGCTGAGCAGACAGTGTTGCTGAGCACTTACGGTATTAAATGTGTGGCTTCTATTTCTACACTAAGGATCAGTTCTCCAAACTCTCTGGACACCAATGGTGTCCTATAGTTCAATTCTGACACTGAGACAGGGGTTCGATCCCTGGATTGGGAAGATCCCCTGGAGTAGGAAATGGCAACCCACTCCAGTCTCCTTGCCTGGAAAATCCCACGGACAGAGGAGCCTGGTGGGCGACAGTCCATAGGCTTGCAAAGAATCAGACACAACTGAGGGACTGAGCACAAACATGCACATACAACTACCTGGAGTTGGTGTCAGAATTCACAGGTGAAGGGCTCAGTTCCACAAGACTGCTCCCACTTCAGCCACCAGTCCAGGCTAGAAAGTTGGATGTTTTCACAACCCACCCCCCGCTTTCAGGTTCTACACTTTGCTAAAATGATTTATAGAATTCAGAAAATTTCTTTCATTGCTATTGTGTGTGCTCAGTCTCTCAGTCATGCCTGACTCTTTGTGATCCTATGAACCGTAGCCTACCAGGCTCCTCTGTCCATGGGATTCTCCAGGCAAAGATATGGGAGTGGGTTGCCACTTCCTTCTCCAGGGGATCTTCTAGACCCAGGGATCAAATCTGTGTCTCCTGCATTGTTAGACGGGTTCTTTACCACCGGGCCACCTAGGTACTAGTTTGTTATTGAAGACGCAACTTAGGCACAGATAAATCAAAGGGAAGCAGAGGACAAATTCCAAGGTAAGGAGTGGAGAGTTTCCATCCTTCTCCGGATACACCACACCTTCCTAGCACCTTCCTGTGTTCACCATCTAGAAACTGTCTCCTAGAAACTCTCCAAATCCTGTTGTTTAGGGAGTTTCTATAAAGGTTTATCAGAGTCATGATTGATTAAATCCTTGACCTTTGGTGGCTGTCTCAATCTGCAGTTCCTCTCCTCAGTCTGGAGGTCTAAGGGAGTGGGGTGAAAGTTTCAACATTTTGATCTTGCCTTGATCTTTCTGGAGACCATCCCCAGAAAGCTACCTTGGGGCCTCCAGTCACTAGTCATCTCATCAGTATAAAAAAAGACACTTTGATCACTCCTGAGATACTAACAGTTTCCGGAACTGAGAGTCAAGAACCAAGGATAAAGAACAAAAGATCAAATGTTTATATTTTATCATAAAGAGTCTTATGCTAATGTCAGACTGCTGCAGGGAGGAAGCCAGTTCTGACTCCCTGGTGGAACCGTTTCTTTGACTTGCCTTTCATTCTTTTGTTATTATAATCATATAGAATGGTTTGCCTCAGAGAATCCTGCCCCTCTGCCTGACTGTTAAACTAAAGTTTTTTCAGAATCCTGCCCACCTGTGGATGGCAGGAAGGAAGAAATTAACACATCCCCTGCCCGAGGCTTGTCATTCTAGGAGAAATTTGCAAGATGAATGGCCTTTTTACATTGTTTCTTCACATCCCATCTCTAATCTGTAAAAGAACCTGGCATCCAGACCCTAATAATATGGTTATTTTGAGGTGCTAGACTGCCATCTTCTGGGTCTGCTGGCTCCCCAATTAAAGTTTCTTCCTTGCCTCAACACCTCGTCTCTCGGATTCATTGGCCTATGTGCGGCGATAGTCCAGAGCACACTTGGACTTTCTGACCTGAATCACCAGGACAACAGGGATAGGGCAGAGCTAGATGGAGAGGAGAGGTGGGGCTTTCCAGTGTGGGTAGAAGACATTGAGCACTTATCTTATGCAAGAGAAGCCACTCCCTAGGAGCCAGCTCCAAAGTACCCTTATTCTGGACAGCTTCCCAACTGGCCTCACCCAAGGGCACAGCCATGGATTCTTACTCTGGGCTCCTCCAGTTCCTGAGTTCCCTCTGACCCTTTCTTTACCCCCAAGGGGTTGAGGGCATCTGTATCCAGCTCCGTATTCCCCAAGACTGAGAGCTCAGCCCTCAGCAGGGGCAGCCATCACACTGGGCAGAGAGAGACAGCAGGGAATCTCTGTTGTGTGTGAATAGATGAGACTGAAGATCCCAGAAGCTCCCCTGAGGTCCCGCTAAGCCTATCCAGACCCTGAGGACTGCCCTTGCCTTTGGTTCCATGAAGATGCTCTTGGGAACAGCCTGCTGGAGGCTGCAGCAGGGATAAAGCACACTGTATATCATGTTTGGGAGCTTCTAGGTCTCACTCCACACCTGCCTGTGGGTGCTGCTGACAGCAACAAGCAGGAGAGCTTCTGCTCACCCCTACTGACCATTTCTTGGAAGAGGCAGCCCAGGCAGAGGGAAACCAGGACAGAAAGCTACAGAGGCAGAATCTACCATTGTGAGCAGCACTTCTCAGCCTGGGGATGAGATTGGGGCTGGGGAAGAGTAGTAAGAGAGGAGCTTGGTCTTGGAAAGCTGCTCGGGGTCTTCTCATTTTGCCCACTCTGGGTTCCTTCTTCTCCCTTAGCTTAAGTGTCCTTTGCAGCTTCTAGGTCAGCAGTTGTCAACCCAGGATGAATCTGCTCCATGGTGGACATTTGGACAAATCTGAAGCTTTTTGGTCATCAGAATTTATGGTGGGGAGAGGATGCTATGGGCCTCTGGTGAATTGAAGCCAGTGAAAGTAAAAGCGAAAGTGTTAGTTGCTCAATTGTGTCCAACTCTGCAACCTCATGGACTGTAGCCCACCAGGCTTCTCTGTCCATGGAATTCTCCAGGCAAGAATACTGGAGTGTGTAGCCATTTCCTTCTCCAGAGGATCTCCCCAACCCAGGGACTGAACCTGGGTCTCCCACACTGTGGGCTAATTCTTTACCTAAACCACCAAGGAAGCCCTTGGGGAAGAATGGATACATGTATGTGCATGGCTGAATTCATTCTCTGTTCCCCTGAAACTACCACAACATGGTTAATTGGCTATACCCCAATACAAAATAAAAAGTTTAAAGTTTGCAAAACAGAAACAAGCATCACTAGTGCTAACGCTGAGAAATCCTGTTCTGGGTTATCTTGTCTTTGTTGCTCTGTCCTGCTCTGGCCCAGAGTGGTCCCTGCTAACCTGGAGGGGAGGCTCTGGAGGAGACAGAAGTGTGAGCAGGCTTCACTCCTGTGATGTGTCTGATATTTGCTTACCACCGGTGCACAAGCACTCCTCCATGAGACCAAAGGAGACAGAATTCTGTCCACCTATTAGAGAAGATGGGAGAGCCTGAATAATCAGGGTGTTCCACCATTCAGGAGGTGGAAAGGTAGACTACAAGGGTGAGGTAGGGGCTGGAGAAGAGAGTGGAGGTTGAATCAGCCTCCTGAGGGGAACTGTGTTGTGTGGTTACCAGAGGGACTAAATCCTCCACTGGGGTCAAAGACCACGAGTTTAGAGTGGGGTCAGCTGGTAATGTATCAAGTACAGAAGGATGACAACAAACCAGATCAGAAGGAACAGTCTCTCAGTCAGTGATAACTACATTTCTTAGGTAAATTTTAAGCCCTTATGTGGACTTCCCCGATGGATTAGCAGGTAAAGAAGCTGCCTGTGATGCAGGAGCCACAGGAGATGCAGGTTCGATCCCTGGGTAGAGAAGATCCCCTGGAGAAGGAAATGGCAACCCACTCCAGTATTCTTACCTGAAAAAAATCCCATGGACAGAGGAACTTGGCAGGCTACAGTCCAAGGGTTGCAAAGAGTCGGACAAGACTGAGCACAAGCACCTAAGCCCTTAAGTGAATTTCATGGATCCACTGAAGGCAGTTCTCTGTGTACTCTCAGTTGCGGAGGGGTGGATCAACGCTGCAAAGTTATCTGATTTTGAACCCTGTGCCTGATGACTGCAGACGCTGGGCATATTTCAGAAAATTCACTCTAGAAGTCAGAGTAGAGTGGGACCAGAGAAGGGCACACGGGAGGAACCTGGGGCAGCAGTCTAGGAAAAAGGAGATGGAGCCATAAGGATGCAGGGGAGCTGGAGAAACCCAGAACCACTTGGTAGGGAAAGAGAATGCTGAGTGAAGGGAGAGATGAAGCATGGAAGGCAGTTGATGCCAGTGTCTTGGCTTTTGGGTGGGGAGCTTAATTAGGTGGTCAGAGGACATGTTTTTCAGGTCCCAAATGCAGTCTTCCTCACTCTAAAGAGCACCCCCAACTCCTGCCAAGTTCCTCACTGTCCTGATGATTCTGTGTCCTCCATGTTCCAGATGACTGCTACTGTGGAGGATTCTTAGAGACAATGTCCTAATGAAATGGCTAGGGGTCCAGTTATGTCAGGGATGGGAGGGCTGTCTCAGAGGCAGGAGTTCAGGAGCTCTGGATAGCAATGTGGCTCAAATTATTCATAAAATTTTCTTCTAATTTTATGACGGAGATCAGGTGCAGAGGTTTGAGCAATGATATTTCCAGTTTATGGCTTTTGATCATCATTGGTTTGTGTAAGGTTCTCCTCATAGTTCATGAATTAATTTCCTTTCTTTCATCCCATTGCCTTTGTGTTTCAACAAACACTTGAAAACCCTTCATGAGTACCCTTTGATGTATATATGTTTTGACAAGTTTGTATATATCCATTAAATTAATTTTTTAATTTCTTAAATTAATCAGCTTCATTTTATTATAGGAGTTTTAGGTTTATAGAAATACTGATCAGATGGTATAGCAGGTTCCCACTTAACCTCCTCTGCCAGACACAGTTTTCTCTATTTTTACATCTTGCATCATGCGGTCCATTTGTTACAATTGATCAACCAATAGAGATACATTATAATTAACCAAAGTCCAAGTTCACATTAAGCTTCACTCTTTCTCTGTACATTTGATGGGTTTGACAAGTATGTAATGACATGCTTTCACTGTTCTGGTTTCATACAGAGTAGTTTCATGTACTAAATTTTTAATGTGCCCCAAAGGGATTGTGGTAAGGAGTTCATCCTGGTCTTCGCTTCATTCACTCAATATTATTTTTTAAATCCCTTTATACTGCTATGTGTATATCTAACACCTGTCTGAGGCTCCAACATCTGCATCCAATCCATCTTACCTCCCCTCTCCCCAATTCCTCTACTACAGCAATGCTACAAGGAACAAACTCTTAAATGCTCCCCTATAAATAGGTTTGAGAAATCAAGACAAGCACTTGGGACCAAATTTGCTGGTGTACAGAGCATGTATATTCTGAATTTTGATCATTCAACATTCTCACCAGCATTGCAAGAGTATTCCTTTCTCCCCATAATCCAGTCAACACAGCATTTTCTAATTTGGGAAACTGAATAGTTATACGATGAAATTCCATTACCCCTCCCTCTCTTCCTACCTTCCTCCTTCCCCATGTTCCTTTTTACCGGGCATCTTTCCATTTGCCTGTGTAACTCTTTCCATGATTTCTCTGCTCATACCTGTACTGAGATTCTTACTCTTTGTTCATTTTTCTAAATAGCATTCATCGACAGTTTCCCACAGTGAAAATTATTTTTCACAAAGTTTCACCTGCCTGATAACTTTACCCATAAATTCCTTTGTGGAACAAAAGTCCTTAATGTTGATGTTTTCATGTCTTTTTTTAAAAAAAAAAAAATCACCTTAAATTTTGTGCTTTTTAAAATCAAAAAAGTAGTTCTCTTGAGTGTGTGCATGATAAGTCGCTTCAGTCCTGTCTGAATCTTTGCAACCCCAAGGACTGCAGCCACCAGGCTCCTCTGTCCATAGGATTCTCCAAGCACGAATACGGCAAGAAGGCTGGAGTGGGCTGCCATTCCCTCCTCAGTGCTCTTGTGCTCTCTCCTATTAGAGGTGTAGTTGGTGTTTCATAGTTGTGTCTTGAATCTGTCTGGATTCCACCTTTGCATGTGTTCTTGGGCAGATATTCAGATTTACTTTGCTTCTTAAAATGAACATTTTTCCCCACCAGAAATTAGCAATCTTATACTTTCCCGTTGATTTGTGCTCCCACCTTTATATATATTAAGTTTTGAACCATATAGGGATATTTTCTGAGATATAGAATCAATTTAATCAGTGCCTATTTAATCCAGGATCACACTTTAAAAAATGACTATGACTCCATAGTGTGTCTCATGATTCAGGAGGATATACCTCTCCTGTTCACTCTATTTTTAAAAGTTTGTTGTAGTTTTATATTGATTTGATTCTCAGAAGAAATTTTAGGCAAGTTTCATCACATTCACAATCAATTCCCTGGAATTGCTAGTGCAACATAATTTAGGAAAAATTGACATTGTGATAATATTAGCTCAACTCATTCAGGGGAGTAGACTGTTTTCAAGTATTCAGATCACCTTCTACATTGTTATTAATGCTTTAAAGTCTTTGGATGTATTGCATATTTTATGTTAATTTCTAGATATTGTAATTAGTGCTTTTCAAAGCAAGGTGAGAATCCTAGGGGTCCCAGAGACATTTCCTGGGGTCTTTAGGTCATTAGGTCCTTATTTTACCAATTACATGTGTGGATGTGTTTTATTCATACACTTCAACTAAAACACTGCAAGGCTCCTCTTTCCATGGAATTCTCCAGGCGAGAATACTGGAGTGGGTAGCCATGCTCTTCTCCAGGGGATCTTTCCAACCCAGGGATTGAACCCAGGTCTCCTGCACTGAAGGCAGATTTCTTTCCGGTCTGAGCCACCAGGGAAGCCCAAAACAATATGTTTCAGTTCCAATTCAGTTGCTCAGTCATCTTCGACTCTTTGCGACCCCATGAACTGCAGCATGCCAGACCTACCTGTCCATCACCAACTCCCAGAGTCTACCCAAACCCATGTCCATTGAGTCAGTGATGCCATCCAACCATCTCATCCTCTGTCATCCCCTTCTCTTCCTGCCCTCAATCTTTCCCAGCATCAGGGTCTTTTTCAGTGAGTCAGCTCTTCTCATGAGGTGACCAAAGTATTGGAGTTTCAGCTTCAACATCAGTCCTACCAATGAACACCCAGGACTGATCTCCTTTAGGATGGACTGGTTGGATCTCCTTGCAGTCCAAGGGACTCTCAAGAGTCTTCTCCAACACCATAGTTCAAAAGCATCAATTCTTTGGTGCTCAGCTTTCTTTATAGTCCAACTCTCACATCCATACATGACCACTGGAGAAACCATAGCCTTGACTAGACAGACATTTGTTGACAAAGTAATGTCTCTGCTTTTTAAAATGCTGTCTAGGTTGGTCATAACTTTCTTTCCCAAGAGTAAGCGTCTTTTAATTTCATGGCTGCAATCACCATCTGTAGTGACTTTGGAGCCCAGAAAAATAAAGTCTGCCACTGTTTCCACTGTTTCCCCATCTATTTGCCATGAAGTCATGGGACCGGATGCCATGATCTTAGTTTTCTAAATGTTGAGCTTCAAGCCAACTTTTTCACTCTCCTCTTTCACTTTCATCAAGGAGCCTCAATAATTTTTTAGCATAAAGGCACCCTGAGGCCAAAATGCTTGAGAACTGTTTCTATATCATCTGTGTCAGTTGAGACTGTTGTCTTACTTTTTACTTAAAATCTAAATTTCGATGATGACTACTGATTTAAGGGCACAAGAAATGCTGTGGTTGTGGGAAGCTAATCTTGCCTTCTGCATCGCTGCACTCTCCTATGGTTCTAACGTATTACATCTTGATTCTCTAGTCTTTCCAGACAGGTAGTCAGTTCTCAGCACTCCAGTCTTCCTGTATCTTCTTCCTCTCTTTCCTTGCAGCCCGGTACATGATTTTCAGTTCCACGTTAAAGACCAGCAGAGACAGTGAGTATCCTCGGCTTCCTCCTGATTATAAAGTAATGTATGTAAAGGCCCCCACATAGTATGTACTGTTTGATAGCTTTGTAGGGTGTCTTTTTTATCTAGCTTTTCATGTTGCAAAGGGGCTTTTAGAAATCATAAATAGACAAGCATATGGGAAATCATTATATTGTACACCTAAAGCAAGGTAAGGAAGTGTTAGCTGCTCAATCCTGACTCTTAGCGACCCCATGGACTGTAGCCCGCAGGCTCCTCTGCCTATAGGATTTTCCAGGCAAGAATACTGGAGTGGTTTGCCATTCCCTAGGAGATCTTCCTGACCCAGGGACAGAACTCGGGTCTCCCACATTGCGGGCAATTATTACATGAACATTTAAAATATCAGAAATAGAAATTAAACTTAAGAAAATACATTTTTTCCACATTATTTTTTTTTAATTTATTTATGTGAACCACATGATACTAAACCATTTTGTCATTAATGGGATAAACACCACTTGATCATAATTTACTAATTTTAATACATCATTTCATTGGTTAGGTGATGTCATAAATAGAATTCAAAATCAGTAATTGATAGGTAAAGTGGACCAGTAACTGTCATTTCTTATAACATTGTTACCTGGTTTTAGAATCAAGATTGTGTTAACCTGATGAAATGAGCTCAGCAGATTTCAAGTTTTTCCATCTTTCTTTTATCTGAAGAATATGTGTAAGATATTAATCAATTGCTCCTGAAAGGTGTATGAGTGCACATTCATAAACCCTCTGGGGCTGATTATAGGAAGGGGAAAACTTTCAACATTCCAATTTCTTTAGATCTTTTTTGAATCCCCAGGGTCTCTATTTTTCTTTTTGAACCAGTTTTAGAATTTTTTGTTTCTGAGAATTTATTCACCTTTTATTTCAATTTCTTAACTTACATGTTTCTTACTATTTTCATTCATTTTAGATATCCATATTTCTGTAGTTACCTCCCAATTTTAATTTTATGCTTTCTCATTGGCATTTTCTCCTGTTTCTATCTTATTAATTTTCATCACTTGATTTTAGTTGTAGTAAGCATGCTTTTCTGGGTAAAGTTTCTTTATATATATATATATTTCTTAATATATAAAATTGCATATTCCCCTCAAGGTATGTTTTAGTTTTTTTTAATTGACACTTGATGCTTAAATTATTTTTTATAAATACCTCTTCATTTATTTTATGACTTACTACTGAAGCAAGAGGTTAATACTGCATCCTTCTAACTTATGGATTTGGAAAGCTATTCCTTCTCCAATGATTTCCAACTTTAGTGCATTATAATCTATATATTATTTATACTTTGAAGCAGATAGAGGATTTCTCTATGTCTGAAAATAAGGTAAAATTTTGTTATAAAGTCCTCTATGTACTTGAAAAAACATGTTTAATATTGTTTTGTGAAGAGCTTCAATATATGTAGGAACTAATGTCTGAATGTTATAGTGCATTATAATTAATAACACCCAAATTGCATTTCTGAACTCTGTTAAAATTTCCAACTTCCACTTCTTATCTATCTAGTATTGATTAACAATTTCTATTTTATAATTATTTCACTGAAGTTGTGTTGAATATTAATTTCTAACATTCCAGTGTGTATTCTTATATAGGTTAATTATATACATGTAGGTCGATACAATGTTCTTTTAACCTGCATGAAATATTCCCTTGTCCCTTGGTGTGTGCATGTGTGTGAATTTTCTAAATTTCAGCACGCCTTTGTTTTTTTAATTTTTGAATTTTGTATTTAGTCACATGTTTTTTTAGATATCCATGAATAAGTGGAATATATAGGATATATGGATGTCAAAACAAAGAAAGACTTACAGAAAACTAATAATCACTGCTTGTTTATCAGGAGTAGGAGGAAGAAAGGGGGGAGTAAAGAAAATTACCAATATTCATGATTTTCAAATAAAACTGAAATTTTGCCCCATGGTCTTAGTAGGGCCCACTGGGGAGAATACCTGTATGCTTTTCTATGCTTGGAATAGTGAATCTGATAAAGATTGTTTGCTGAGTCTGACAAAACCATGGCTCCAATCTTATTTGCTGGAACTTTAAATTTGTCATTTCTACTTTCATCACTTTTTACTTCTCAGTATCCCTTTAAACTACTAATATTTACCTTCACAGCCAAAAAAATAAGACCAAACAAAATATTAATGAATTAATTGATGTGTACTGTGCTTAGTCACTCAGTCATGGCTGACTCTTTATGACCCCATAATTATAGCCCACCAGGCTCCTCTGTCCATGGGGATTCTCCAGGCAAGAATTCTGGAGTGGATTGCCATGCCCTTCTCCAGGGTATCTTCCCAACCCAGGGATCAAACCCAGGTCACCCATACTGCAGGCAGATTCTTTACCATCTGAGCCACCAGGGAAACCAAAAATTAATTAATAATAATCCCTTAATATTATATGTACTTCATCATTTACCCATACCACGATCAAAATCTTCTCTATTTCCTTAAAAATACAACTAGCTTATCTAATCAGTATCTGATCTAGTACCCAATATTTCATATTATTGTTATGTCACCTGAATTTCTCTTTATCCTTTTCTTGATCCTGGCTTATTGACGAGACCAGACCAATTGTTCTGTGGAATGATCCACCTTGAATTTGTCTGATTGCTTCCTCGTGGTGTCATTTAACTAGTTCTTCCATCCTCTGCATGTGATCAATCTGTTTTAACCACTGTGCTTTCATTCTGTTTCCGATCTCACCAGATGCAACATTCTTGTCTAATCAAAACTACAGCATGATGTCTGAATTCATCCTCATTGGCTTCTCCAACTTTCCTCAGCAGCTCCTGCCCACCTTTTTCCTGCTCTACCTGCTGATGTACCTGTTCACGCTGCTGGGGAACCTACTCATCATGGCCACCATTTGGAGGGAGCACAGCCTCCACACCCCCATGTACCTCTTTCTGTGTGCCCTCTCCATCTCCGAGATCCTGTTCACTGTTGCCATCACTCCTTACATGCTGGTTCACATGCTCTCCACCCACCGCTCCATCTCCTTCATGGCCTGTGCCAGCCAGATGTTCTTCTCCTTTACGTTTGGCTTCACCCACTCCTTCCTGCTCATGATCATGGGCTATGACCGCTATGTGGCCATCTGCCACCCCCTGCACTACAACGTGCTCATGAGCCCCCGTGACTGTGCCCGTCTTGTGACCTGGTGCTGGGCTGGTGGCTCAGTCATGGGGATGATGGTGACATTGATTATTTTTCACCTCAGCTTCTGTGGGTCTAATGAGATCCATCATTTTTTCTGCCACGTGCTTTCCCTCTTGAAGTTGGCCTGTGGGAAGGAGACAGACTCTGTCACCATGGTTGTGATCATGGTTTGTGTCACGGCCCTGATGGGGTGCTTATTCCTCATCATCCTCTCCTATGTCTTCATCGTGGCCGCCATCTTGAGGATCCCCTCTGCTGAGGGCCGGCACAAGACCTTCTCCACCTGTGTCTCCCACCTCACCATAGTGGTCGTGCACTACGGCTTTGCCTCCCTCATCTATCTCAAGCCCAAAGGCGCCCATTTCATGGACAGTAACACTCTGCTGGCCACCACCTACACAGTCTTCACCCCCTTTCTTAGCCCCATCATTTTCAGCCTCAGGAATAAAGAGCTGAAGAATGCCATACAGAGAAGCTTCCGCAGAACCTTCTGCCCCCTAAGTTCCTGATGACAAGTTTGAAAGAAGGGTTGGAAATAATAATGTCTGTCTTTATAATACTTTTTTAATGCTTCTGGTCTGTAAAATACCCACACTTCATAGAAATTTGGTGCATACTAGCTTTATTTGTCTCAAATTTTTCTCCTTCTTGCATTATCTCAAGCCATCATAGTCTCCTATTTATACCCAGTGAGATTAACTCCATCCCATTATCTGTGCCTAAGAATGTGTTCTCTGTCTATAGAGATAGGTGGGAAGCACCACATGAATGTGTCAGGACCCTGATGCACATGATTCTTTTTGAATGGATTAGCAAGAGAAGATTTTATTTCCCCACCCCCCCCAAAATAAGAATAAACAAAATAACCAAAATATAATAAGAAATGCCACCAGAATTGGATCTTTTACGTGTGTCAAGCACCGTGTCTACTGTTTTATCATCATTATTATTTAAATCATAAGGAATGCACAACAGAAAATAAAGTGTTTGTCTCCAAGAAAGAAATGATTTACTCCATCATCTTGGCCTCTCTCCCTTGGTTTATGATTCTTTTAATGTGCTTCTGAACTTGGCTTACTAGCATTTTGTTGAGATTACTTGAATTTATATTTATCAAGGACACTGGCCAGTAGTTTGCTATTCTAGTAGTGTTGTTATCTGACTTTGGTATAATGGCAAAGCTGGTATTGTTAATGAGTTTGGAAGTGTCCCCTCTTCTTCAACTTTTTGGAAGAGTCTGAAAATGACTGGCATTGATCTTTTGGTAACATTTGCCTGTGAAATCATTTGGTTCTGGGCTTTGTTGCAAAATTTTTGATTGCTTGTTCAATTTCTTTACTTGTTATTGATCTGCTCACATTTTCTAATTCTCATGAGTCAGTCTTGGTAGGTTTTGTGTTTGGAGGAATCATAGCAATATTTTCTTGGTTCAGTCTCCTACAGCAGAATAAATAAAAGAAAAATAAACAAATGGGACCTAATTAAATGTAAAAGTTTTCACACAGCAATGAAAATCATTCAGTCCAGTCCAATTGCTTAGTCATGTCCGACTCTGTGACCCCATGGCATGCCAAGCCTCCTTGTCCATCACCAACTCCCGGAGTTTACTCCAACTCATGTCCATTGAGTCGGTGATGCCATCCAACCATCTCATCCTCTGTCGTCCTCTTCTCCTCCTGTCTTCAATCTTTCCCAGCATCAGGGTCTTTTCAAATAAGTCAGCTCATCGCATCAGGTGGCCAAAGTATTGGAGTTTCAGCTTCAACATCAGTCCTTCCAATGAATACCCAGGACTGATCTCCTTTAGGATGGACTGGTTGGATCTCCTTGCAGTCCAAGGGACTCTCAAGAGTATTCTCCAACACCACAGTTCAAAAGCATCAATTCTTCAGCACTCAGCTTTCTTTATAGTCCAACTCTCACATCCATACATGACCACTGGAAAAACCATAGCCTTGACTAGACAGACCTTTGTTGGCAAAGGAATGTCTCTGCTTTTTAATATGCTGTTTAGGTTGATCATAACTTTCCTTTCAAGGAGTAACCATCTTTTAATTTCATGGCTGCAATCACCATCTGCAGTGATTTGGAGCCCCAAAAATAATGTCTACCACTGTTTCCACTGTTTCCCCATCTATCTGCCATGAAGTGATGGGACCGGATGCCATGATCTTAGTTTTCTGAATGTTGAGTTTTAAGCCAAATTTTTTACCCTCCTTTTTCACCCTCCTTTTTCATTTTCATCAAGAGGCTCTTTAGTTCTTCTTCACTTTCTGCCATGAAGATGGTGTCATCTGCATATCTGAGGTTATTGATATTTCTCCCGGCAATCTTGATTCCAGCTTGTGCTTCATCCAGCCCAGCGTTTCTCATGATGTACTCTGCATATAAGTTAAATAAGCAGGGTGACAATATACAGCCTTGACGTACTCCTTTTCCTATTTGGAACCAGTCTGTTGTTCCATGTCCAGTTCTAACTGTTGCTTCATGACCTGCTAATTTCTTAAGAGGCAGGTCAGGTGGTCTGATATTTCCATCTCTTTCAGAATTTTCCACAGTTTATTGTGATCCACACAGGCAAAGGCTTTATCATAGTCAATAAAGCAGAAATAGATGTTTTTCTGAAACTCTCTTGCTTTTTCAATGATCCAGCAGATGTTGGCAGTTTGATCTCTGGTTCCTCTACCTTTTCTTAAACCAGCTTCAACATCTGGAAGTTCACAGTTCACGTACTGTTGAAGCCTGGCTTGGAGAATTTTGAGCATTACTTTACTAGTGTGTGAGATGAGTGCAATTGTGTGGTAGTTTGAGCATTCTTTGGCATTGCCTTTCTTAGGGATTGGAATGAAAACTGATCTTTTCCAGTCCTGTGGCCACTGATGAGTTTTCCAAATTTGCTAGCATATTGAGTCAGCACTTTCACAGCATCATCTTTTAGGATTTGGAAATCATTAACAAAGTAAAAAGACAAACTACTTTGTGGGAGACATATTTGCAAATGATTTAACCAATAAGGGGTTAATATCCAAAATTTGTAAATAGCTCATGCAACTCAATATAAAAAAAGAATCAAATTCAAAATTGGCAGATGATCTGAATAGAAATTTTTCCAAAGGAGATATATTGATGACAATTGGCAAATGAAAAAATACTTAACATCACTAATCATCAGAGAACTACAAATCAAAACCACAATGAATATCACCTCACAGCTGTAAGAAGAATATCATCAAAATGTCTATAAATAGCAAATGTTAGTGAGGATGTAGAGAAAAGGGAACCCTAGTACACTGTTGGTGAGAATGTAAGTTGGTGTAACCACTACAGAAAACAGTATGGAGGTTCCTCAAAAACTAAAAATGGAAATACCACATAATCAAGCAACCTCACTGCTGAGTATATAGCCAAAGAAAGCAAAAACACTGTTTTAAAAAAGATACTTGCACCTCAATATTCATAGCAACATTATTTATAATACAATAACTAAGATATGGGAAAACTAAGTACTACTCAACAGATATATATGTAGATATATAGATATATGTTATATGTAAACAGTGTCTTTAATAAGTGGTGCTATTTATATATAAACAATGTCTTATACACACACACACACACACATATATATACATATATACACACAATGTCTTTAATAAGTGGTGCTGGGGAAACTGGACAGCTACATGTAAATAATAAAATTAGAACATTTTCTTGCACCATATAAAAAATAAATTCATAATGGATTATGAATGGGCCCTTGAAACCATAAAACTCCTAGAAGAGAACATAGGCTGAACAGACTTTGACATAAATCACAGCAATGTTTTCTTGGAATAGTCTGCTTTAAAAAAAAAAAATAATAAGCAAATGGGACTGAGTTAAAAGCCTCAACAAAACAAAAAGACAGCCTATGAAATAGAAGCAAATATTTGCAAATGACATGACCAATCAAGAGTTAATATTCAAAATATATGAGCAACTCACACAACTCAAAAAAAAAAAAAAAAAAACTTGGTTTTTAAGTGGGCAGAAGACCAAAAATAGTTTTCCAATGGAGATACACCTATGGCCAAGAGACCAATGAAAAGATGTTCAACCAGAGAAATGCAAATCAACACATCAGTGAGATATCATCTCATGCTGGTCAGAATTGCTATTGTCAAAAGTCTACAAATAACAAATGCTGGCAAGGGTGTGGAGGAAAGGGACCTTAGTACACTGTATATTGGTGCAGCCCCTATGGAAAACATATGGCGTGTGTGCATGCTAAATTGCTTCAGTCGTGTCTGGCTCTCTGTGACCCTATACACTGCAGCCCGCCAGGTTCCTCTGTCCATGGGATTCTATAAGCAAGAATGCTGGAGTGGGTTTCCATGCCCTTCTCCAGGGGATCTTCCTGACCCAGGGATCAAACTTTCATTTCCTGCAACTCTAGCATTGCAGGAAGCTTCTTTACCGCTGAGCCACTGGGAAGCAAACAGTAT
Source organism: Okapia johnstoni (assembly GCA_024291935.2). Classification (NCBI taxonomy): domain Eukaryota; kingdom Metazoa; phylum Chordata; class Mammalia; order Artiodactyla; family Giraffidae; genus Okapia; species Okapia johnstoni. Next base: position 6,524,704 of record CM044316.1, on the reverse strand, counting down.
GGAGGTTTCTCAAAGAAACAAAGTAGAACTACCATGTCATCCAGAAATTCCACTCATGGGTATATATTTGAAGACAGCGAAGCACTAATTTGAAAAGATATTTTCACCCCAGTGCCCATAGCAGGGTTATTTGCAATAGCCAAGATATGGGAGCAACTTAAGTGTTCCTCAACAGATGAGTGGATAAAGATGTGGTGTATACATGCAATGGAATATTACTCAGCCACTAAAAAAGTATAAAATTTTGCCTTTGCTACAACATTGATGGGCCTGGGGGATATTGTGCTTAGTATTAGACAAACAAAGACAAATACCTATGTTACCACATATATGTGGAATCTAAAAAATTAAACAAGGAAATGAATATAACAAAACAGAAACGTACTCATAGATAGAACAATCTAGCAGTTCCCATTAGGGAGCAGGAAGAGGGAAGGGGCAATACAGGGGTAAGGGATTAAGAGGTAAAAACTGCTATGTATAAAATACAAGTAAGTAAACTACAAAAATACATATACATCACAGGGAATATATAGCCAGTATTTTTTGTTTACTTGGAATGTAATCTATAAAAATATTGAATCACTACGCTGCACTCCTGAAACAAATATTTATTTTATAAATCATCTATACTTCAACTTTAAAAATTAATTTATGCAACTAAATTTATCTTAATCTTATTGAGTCCTGATTGTTTTTTCTCAGCTTTCCTTTCTCATAAACCTTTTATAACTTTCTTTTTATCTTCAGATTTTGCCCTATGCTTTGTGTATTTCTCTCTGTGTGTCTCTCTCTCTCTTTCATAACCTCTCTTTAGGACAAAACTGCTTTCTTTCCTTTTAACAAAATACATTTCCATTCCTTATACCTTTTTTTCCACACAAATTTTTTTAAATTAACAATGGTAGTTTTGATTATATGTATTAGTTAGAATTCTTAACCTTTAAAACCTAAAATGAAAATTAAGAAGTATGCAATTATAAACTGTCTTTTACTTTAGCATTCTGTAGATTAGCAAGTTTATAAATGCTGTTTATAATTTTTAAAAGCAGGCTTTCTTATAGGAAACTTCTCAGTGTGGAACCAAGCATATTTATTAATAGCCATAAAAATAGTTTCTCTTTAAAAAAGAAAGCCTATGTTCCATAATTAATGTTTCAATATCATTTATCTGGGGATGATCTAAATATTCAATAAACTTCTATTATTTAACTTATCAAAATTCTAAAGTTTCAAGTTATCAAAAATCTGAAAAAAACTGTTTTTAAGTAGACATACCATTAAACATGTTTATTCTTAAACAGTTCACCTAAAAGCTGTTATCCCGTTTGTATCTATTTAATTCATTTGTCCCCAACAATTATGTTTAGATTTTCCATGATAATTTCATAAGACATTAGACCAAGTCAGAAATCATCCCAAGGCTTTTTTTTCAATAGACAGATTTTATAAAATGGATAATATAATCCTGTGTGAGTTTTAATCAACCTTGCTAAATGCAAGTATTACTTAAAGTTGGTGTCTCTAAAGACATGTCTGTTTTAGTTAAACCAACCGTCTTAAACTAACTTTAGTACAGAATTTTAATTTAATACAAATATTTCCCAGAGTGCATGAACCTGAAACTCATTTGGATCAGTGTCTACTATATTTCTGAGAATTTAGGTAAATGCTTAATATCCTTTCAGCCAATTAAATGAAGCTCATTAACAAAATAATTTTGGCAATGAGGTAGAAACCTATCATATCTACAATGTACACACATAGACACACATACATCCAAACAGACACAGAGACTCCATAGTTCTCATTTTTAAACTTAGCCATGAAGCAGATATTACAGTATAAAATTCACTAGTTTATAAATAATCACTGAAACAAATTAAGTGTACTGGCTTCAGTTTAAAAGGACCTCTTTCCCATTCTTCCTCCTTCCAGGATTGGAAATAGTCTAGATAAGCATTTCCTGAGAGCCCTGGTAAAACATTTACATCCCAAAGGCACAGGAAAAGAAATATAAGGTCCTCCTAGAAGGATTTTTGTTCTGTTAGAGTCAGAATTTTGGAAAGATGTTTTATCAAGCCAGCTTTGTCTGTGTGCACAAAAAGCCAGTTTTAGAGTGTCAAAAGAATCCCATCTTGATCATTTCTGAGTGATAGCCTTAGTCCTCATTTGTGTAAGTACTTGGAAGTATAAGCTAGGTACTTACATAAACCCAGCCAGAGTAATAAAAGTTGGCTATCCGGTGCTCCTTTTTCTTCTGTTTGGAGGCTTTATTTCCCATTTTAAAGCTGGGGGCTTCCCTGGTTCAGTGGTTAAGAATTCACCTTGTAACGCAAGGGACACCAGTTCGATCCCTGGACCAGGATGATTCCACATGCCACAAAGCAACTAAGCCTGTGCCACAACTACTGAGCCAGTGCTCTAGATCCCACAAGCTGCAGCTACTGAAGCCTGTATGCTCAGACCCTATTCTCTGCAATGAGAAGCCCACTTAGAGTTGTTGTTGCAGTAACCCCAACAAAGAGTTGTTGTTGCAGCAACCCCACTCACTGCAACTAGAGAAAACCCACATGCAGCAACAAAGATCCACCACAGACAAAAAATAAAATGATATATTTTTTTTAAAGTTGGTTTGTTGAAATAAAATTACTACTGAAAGCTGTGTGGTAGGCTGGTGTGTTGTTTGTGAGCCTACCTCCTCTAAGTGTCACCCTAAAACCATTTCAGCTCTTTCATGTGTCTCAGCTTCTCCCTCCAGCACTCTAAACCTGTGACAATGTTCAAAGCACTGGTTGGCCTATCCTTATCTGTGCATCCCCAGGCAAACAATATTTTAGATTAATGAGTGAGTTACCCTATGAAACTACTGCACAAATAAGGACTTGCCTCCAACACTCCCATAAATTTGTTAGTTCGGTTCAATTCAGTCACTCAGTCACGTCTGACTCTTTCCAACCCCATGGACCACAGCACGCCAGACTTCCCTGTCCATCACCAACTCCCAGAGCTTGCTCAAACTTATGTCCATCGAGTCGATGATGCCATCCAACCATCTCATCCTCCGTCGTCCCCTTCTCCTCCTGCCTTCAATCTTTCCCAGCATCAGAGTCAGTTCTTCGCTTCAGGAAGCCAAAGTACTGGAGTTTCAGCTTCAGCATCAGTCCTTCCAATGAATATTCAGGACTGATTTCCTTTAGATCCTTTGACTGGTTGGATCTCCCTCCAGTCCAAGTGACTCTCAAGAGTTCTCCAATACCACAGTTCAAAAGCATCAATTCTTTGGTGGTCAGCTTTCTTTGTAATCCAGCTCTCACATCTATACATGATTACTGGAAAAACCATAATTTTGACAATAAGGACCTTTGTCGGCAAAGTAATGTCTCTATTTTTTAATATGCTGTCTAGGTTTCTCATAGCTTTTCCTCCAAGGAGCAACCGTCTTTTAATTTCATGGCTGCAGTCACCACCTGTAGCGATTTTCAAGCCCTCCAAAAATAAAGTGTGTCACTGTTTCCATTGTTTACCCATCTATTAGCCATGAAGTGATGGGACCGGATGCCATGATCTTAGTTTTCTGAATGTTGAGTTTTAAGCCAAATTTTTCACTCTCTTCTTTCACTTTCATCAAGAGGCTCTTCAGTCCTTCTTTGATTTCTGCCATAAGGGTGGTGTCATCTGCATATCTGAGGTTATTGATATTTCTCCCAGCAATCTTGATTCCAGCTTGTGCTTCATCCAGCCCGTCATTTTGTATGATGTACTCTGCATATAAGTTAAATAAGCAGGTTGACAATATATAGCCTTGACATTCTCCTTTCCCAATTTGAAACCAGTCTGTTGTTCCATGTCCGGTTCTAACTGTTGCTTCTTGACCTACATACAGGTTTCTCAGGAGGCAGGTAAGGTGGTCTGGTATTCCCATCTCTTTAAGAGTTTTTCACAGTTTGTTGTGATCCACACAGTCAATGGCTTTGGCACTGTGAATAAAGCAGATGTTTTCTGGAACTCTCTTGCTTTTTCGATGATTCAACAGATGTTGGTAATTTGATCTCTGGTTCCTCTGCCTTTTTTAAATCCAGCTTGTACATCTTGATGCTCATGGCTCACGTACTGTTGAAGCCTAGCTTGGAGAATTTTGAGCATTACTTTACTAGCGTGTGAGATGAGTGCAATTGTGTAGTAGTTTGAAACTTCTTTAGCATTGCCTTCTTTGGAACTGGAATGAAAACTGATCTTTTCCAGTCCTGTGGCCACTGCTGAGTTTTCCAAATATACTTTACTAGTGTGTGAGATGAGTGCAATTGTGCAGTAGTTTGAAACTTCTTTAGCATTGCCCTTCTTTGGAACTGTAATGAAAACTGATCTTTTCCAGTCCTGTGGCCACTGCTGAGTTTTCCAAATATGCTGGCATATTGAGTGCAGCACTTTCACAGCATCATCTTTTAAGATTTGAAATAGCTCAACTGGAATTCCATCACCTCCACTAGCTTTGTTCATAGTGATGCTTCCTAAGGCCCACTTGACTTCGCATTTCAGAATGTCTGGCTCTAGGTGAGTGATCATACCATCCTGGTTATCTGGGTCATGAAGATCTTTTTTGGACAGCTCTTCTGTGTATTCTTGCCACCTCTTCTTAATATTTTCTGCTGCTGTTAAGTCCATACCATTTCTGCCCTTTACTGTGCCATCTTTGCATGAAATGTTCCCTTGGTATCTCTAATTTTATTGAAGAGATCTCTAGTCTTTCCCATTCTGTTGTTTTCCTCTATTTCTTTGCGCTGATCACTGAGGAAGGCTTTCTTATCTCTCCTTGCTATTCTTTGGAACTCTGCATTCAAATGGGTGTATCTTTCCTTTTCTCCTTTTTTCAGTTAGATGGGAAAGCCACAAGCAGCTGGTAGAAGCTATGTTCCTTATCGTTAGATCGGAAGGCTCTCATATGATATCTTCACTTTTATTCTGACAAACTGTTAATGTAACCAATTCTAGGAAAGATGCCAGGTCAGCCCCTTACCTAATCACCCAGTCAGAACCCTCCCAGTGTCTTTCAACTGGGGAATCCAGATACCTCTTCTTGAGTTTAAGTTCAAGGAAATCTATTTCTTGCAGTGAGGAGTTTATAAGCACTGAATAAATCTCAGGATAATCATCCAAGACAAGAGATCTGAGGCCCAGAAGAAACCTTCCAGTCTGGACTTGCCAAGAAGATGGACAGACACAAAAAGCCCTTGCTGGTACCAAGGCTCTGGATACTTATAGGGTTCAGGCAAAGGAGAGAAGTCTGTTCTGTGTCCCTTCATGGTCTTCAAAACTGTTAAAGAAAAACACACATGAGAGTTGTGTGTTTAGTTTTATTCAGGATCTTACTGAGAACTTTAGCCCAGAAGACAGCCTTTCTGTAGCTCTGAAGGGACTGCTCTGAAGATACAGGGGCAGGAGCCAGGGAGCCAGTATGTGTATATACACACACATATATATATACATATAATTTTTGCCAGGGACTATGTGGGTCAAGCATACATCTTGGTAAAAGTTTACTGCTAATCACAAGGAAAAAATATCTCTGTTAATGGTTTTAGTGTATATTCTATGTATGGAATGATTCAAGAATCTAGGTTCATTAAAATTCCTTTTAGGGTGTACTACTGAAACTGCACTCCTTCTCAGATGGGACTCACACTCAGCCAAAACTCATACTGGAGCTTGAACCCATGGGCTGAGACTCAAACCCAGCCACACCTCAGATAGGAACTTGATCCCACAAGCTGGAGATTAGGAGTAGACTTGAACCCACTACCTTTTAATTGAAACTGCTCACTTGGTGTCAGGACTTACTGAAGCTTGGGTTCTTTTGTCTCATCACAGAAAGAATTCAGAGGGAGACAAGGCAATGGACAAAGAATGAGTATATTAGCATAGGATGCTTGCAAGAGATACAAGCAGTCAGGCAACGGAGCGCAGCCCTGAGAACAATGAGGGCTACATTTTTATAATCAAAGGAAAAGAGGGGAGGGGGAGACCACCTTCTTTCTCATTTTGGGGTAGATGTCAAGGGTTAAATCCTAATTCCTCCATTGACCCTATATATATTCTAACCAGGACTGTCATGGCACTATTTAAATCATATATATATTAGCAGGAGTGTGTTAACATATGCTATGATGTCCCCTTTTGCCTAATTTCTTGCCCCTTTCACCTATATTCCTATCTTGGCTACATGCAAAAATGCTACTCTTCGAGGTCCATTAACTCCTTGGCTTTATGTAACAAGATATAGACAGTATATCTATTGTCTTGTGCTTTAACTACATATGTGGACTGTGGTTTTGTTACTGTATTCTTTTATTGGGTGATCATAAGCTTACAACAGTCTTCTAAACTCTCTTAAAGTTCCCTCTCTGTATTTTATCCCCTAGTGGGATTTTCAAACTACTATTTACTTATCCTACTCTATCTCTTATCACTATCCACCCATAGTTCCCTGACCAGGGACTGAAACCAAGCCCTGGTAGTGAAAGTGCTGAGTCCTAACCAACGGATCACCAGGGATGTCCCAGAGTTACATATTTTGATTGAGATTTCATTTGTGGAACTTCTTTGCAACCCTTTGGACTGTAGCCCACCAGGCTCCTCTGTCCATGCGCTTCTCCAGGCAAGAATACTGGAGAGGGTTGCCATGCATTCCTCCAGGGGATCTTCCTGACCCAGGGATCAAATCTATGTCTCCTGCATTGGCAGGCATATTCTTTACCACTAACACCACCTGGGAAGACCATCCATACTTATCCATACTTATACTATTTGGCAATAAAGAGTAATGAAGTTCTGATACATTCTGCAACATAGAAGAACCCTGAACTATGTGCTAAGTTAAAGAATCTACTCAAAGAGACCACATTGTGTATGATTCCATTTATATGAAATATCCAGAATAGGCAAAACAGACAAATCAGATAAACCATTTCCTAAGTCTGGGAGGTAAGGGCATTGGGAAGAAGTAGGAAGTGATTGATAAGAAAGGAAGGGACATGGGTTTCTTCTCAGAGTGACAAAACTATTTTTAAATGATTAAAACAACTGTATAACTCTATAAATATACTAAAGACCAATTGAATTGTGTACTTTCAATATGTGAATTATATCTCAATAAAGCTGTTTGATTAAAATAAAAAATTATCAGATACACAGACCAAGGCAGGGGGAGGAAAAAAGTTAATATTTATTGAGCACCTACTCAGTAGGTGATAGGTGCTGTCACACACACATACACACACACCAATCTTGACAACAGCCATGCAGGGTAGTCATTATTAATCCCATTTACAGATGAGGGTATGCTCATCTTTCTACCATATTCTGACCACCTCCACACCGGCCACTCAGATGCCGGAAAGACAGAATTTGCTGAGGAAGGTCTTCTTCATGGCGTTCTTCAGCTCCTTATTCCTGAGGCTGAATATGATGGGGCTCAGGAAAGGTGTGAGGATCGTGTAGGTGATGGCCATCAAGATGTTGCCTTGCTGAGAGTGGAGACCTGTGAGCTTGACATAGATGACAGAGGCGAAGCTATAGTGCACAATAACCACAGTAAGATGAGATGCACAGGTGGAGAAGGCTTTGTGCCATCCTTCAGCTGAAGGGATCCTCAAGATGGCGGCCACAATGAAGGCGTAAGACAGGAGAATGAGGAGAAAGCAGCTCAACAAGACCATGCTACAGACCAGGCCCACTCCCAGGGCCACTCCTGGTACACTATTTCCACAGGCTAACTTCACTAGTGGGGGCACATGGCAGAAGAAATGATGGACCTCATTTAGCCCACAGAAGGTGAGATGGAAAATGGCAGATGTCACCAGCATCCCAATGAATAAGCCACCAACCCAGGACCAGGCCACCAGGCAGGCACAGCCACGGGGGCTCATGAGCCCGTTGTAGCGCAGGGGGTGGCAGATGGCCACATAGCGGTCATAGCCCATGACAGTGAGCAGAAAGGAGTGGGTGAAACCCAACATGAAGGAGAAGAACATCTGGCTGGCACAGGCCATGAAGGAGATGGAGCGGTCTGTGGAGAGCAGGTCGGCCAGCATGCGCGGGATGATGGTGAAGGTGTAGAGGATCTCAGAGATGGAGAGGGCGCACAGAAAAAGGTACATGGGGGTGTGGAGGCTGCGCTCACTCCAGATGGTGGCCATGATGAGAAGGTTCCCCAGCAGCATGAACAAGTACATCAGCAGGAACAGCAGAAAGAAAATGGGCAGGAAACGTTGAGGGAAGGTGGAGAAGCCGATGAGGATGAACTCAGACACGGATGTGTAGTTTAGCCCCAGCATAGCAGCATACCTGCTTGAGGAGAAAGTGAAGAAGACCCAGTGGGAAGGAATTTACAGTCTCTAATGAGTCCTACCTAGGAGAGACTTCACCCTGGAGATGGTTAATCCATCTGAAAAATGGGGGTAATATTCCTTTTTCCATAGAGCTTCTGTGGTGCTTAAATGAGGTGATGGACCTTAAAGCTCTTAGCTACTACTGCTGTGTGGTCTAAATTGCATGAGTCCCTCACAGGACGTGGTCCTGACTCACATCACAATAGAGTCCTGTTCTCTGATCCCCGCTGGGCTCTCTTTCTCTGGTCACTTCCCAGTGCTATTCTCTGAAGCTCCTTGCCTCTCTTCAACTTCTATGCCACTTTCCTATCAATAACCTAATGCTTCACAAGCCAAGTCTTGGCTTCTCTCATCTCCCTCCTTGAGTGGCAACAGTCATATCTGTCCCAGCTCCCTGTGAGGTCAGCTCTCCTTCCAAGCACCTGCTCCATCAGCTTTTCTTCTCTCTCTCCCTCTGGTTCTCTCTCTCTCTGCCACAAGCAAGCTTGATGCAAAATAAAAGTTGGAAAGTGCATTAGTGAATGAGTGGATGAAGAAAATGAGCTATATCACAACAATGGAATACCATTTAGCCATACAAATGAATAAAAAACTGATACATACTACTACATGGGTGACTCTTAAAGAATTTATGCTGAGTGACTATTTACAATAGCTCGGACATGGAGGCAACCTAGATGTCAATCAACAGATGAATGCATAAAGAAGTGGTGGTACATATACACAATGGAATATTACTCAGCTATGAAAAGGAATGCACTTGAGTCAGTTCTAATGAAGTAGAGGAACCTGGAGCCTATTATACAGAATGAAGTACGTCAGAAAGAGAAAGATAAAAATCATAAATTAATGCATATATAGAGAATCTAGAAAGATAGTACTGATGATTCTAATTTTAGAGGGCAGCAAAGGAGATGCAGACATAAAGAACAGAACTTAGACACAGTGAGGGAAGGAGAGGATGGGATGATTTGAGAGAATAGTATTGAAACACACACATTACTGTAAGGTTGTCGCTGAACCACGTAAAAGATGTCGGGATACTTGGCCTCCGGAGGAGAGAATTTAATCCGGGGCCAGAGACGAGGCTTGATCACTCAGAGCTTTTGTGTAATAAAGTTTTATTAAAGTAAAAAGGAGATAGAGAAAGCTTCTGACATAGGCATCAGAAGTGGGCAGAAAGAGTCTCCCCCTGCTAGTCTTCAGCAGGATGTTATATAGTCACCAGCAGTCTGTTAATGAAAGAAAGGAATGTCTTAAAACCCAGAATGGCACCAGGCCCCTCATCCATAAGATGCATTTGGGGATAATCTTGGCACCAGACGAGTTATACCTTATCCCGGGCCATAAGGCGATTGACTTGAATCTTGCAGAAGGGCAGATTACCATGTAAATAGCTTTGTTTACATGGATTAGGGGAACAATGTCTGAGTATAACATACTGGTTTTTCAAGTAGGTTCTGAGCCATTAGGAGGAACCGACTTGAAGACAGAGTTTGGGGTAAAATGTGCACAATACATTAACATAGCTTAAGACAAACATTTCCATAAGAAAAATGCATTGGTTAACTCAAGGTTTGAGAATAGTTAACTTCCGGTGAAACCAGGTGTCATGGCAACACAGTATTTTAAGAGAAACCTCTTTTAAATTTGTATAGAGAAGGGAAAAAATATTGCTAGTTTGTTTCCTCTTGCCGCTTAAGAGAGATAAAAATGTCTGACACTTGCAGCCTAATCCCTCCGTTTGGAGACCCCCCGGCCTTCCTGCCTGTTGCCCTCTCAACAGCATCATCTTTCAGGATTTGAAATAGCTCAACTGGAATTCCATCACTTCCACTAGCTTTGTTCGTAGTGAAGCTTCCTAAGGCCCACTTGACTTCACATTACAGGATGGAGGTGATAGTCCCACAGTATTGTGAATTTCTTAAATGCCACTGAATTGTGCCATTTAAAATGGCAAGACTGTGGAAAAAATTGTAAATTCTGTGCACCATTGGTGGCATTGTAAAAGAGTACAACAACTGTGAGAACAGTATGGATATTCCTCAAAAAGTTAAAAGTAGAACTACTTTATGATCCAATAAACTCACTTCTGTATATGTATGCAAAGGAATTGAAAGCAGGATCTCAAAAAGATATTTGCACACCCCTGTTCATAGCAGCACTAGTCACAATAGCCATGAGGTGGAAGCAACCCAAATGTTCATCCTTGGATGAATGGTAAGCAAAAGGTTATTCAGTTTTAAAAGGAAGAAAATGTTGTGACATGCTACAACATGAATGAACCTCAGCAATATTATGCTAAGTGGCATCAGCCAATTCTCCCCAAAAGAAATCCTGTATGATTCCACTGTATGAGGTCTCTAAAGTAGTCAAATTCAGAGAAATACAATGTAAAATTGCAGCTTCCAAGGGCTGAGGGGAGAGGAAATGGGAAGTTTTTGTTTAACAGGTTTAGAGTTTCAGTTTTGAAAGATGAAAAAACACCTGAAATTCTGCCACACCACAATACGAATAGATTTAACCCTAACAAACTGCATACTTAAATATAGATAAGTTTTCTTTTTTGCAGCTAAAAAGAAAAATAATTGTATTACTGACACCTGCTGCAATTTGGATGAAACTTATAAACATCATACTATGTGAAAAAAGCCAAGCTCAACTATTGTCTGATTCAATTAACATGAAATATGTGAACAGCAAACCTATAGGAGCAAAATGCAGATTAAAGTTTGCCAGGGGTCAGGACCAGGGCGGATGGGGCATGACTGCTAAAGAGAAGAGAACAAGGTCTCCTTTGGGGGTAATGACAATATTTTATAACTAGATACAAATAATAGTTGTACATTGTGAATGTACTAAATGCCACTGAAAGGTACACTTTAAAATGGTTAATTTTTGGTTTGTGAATTTCACCTCCATTTTCTTATAAAGCAAAATGATCCTCCTTCAGCCCACTTGTACTTCTGCACTACCTCCTCACAGCCCAGCTGGTCCCCAGAAAGGGAGAGAGAGAGCCTCAGAGTGCCCTGAGGCCAGCCCCTGAGCCAAGGGAGAGAGAACGCACCTTTTCTGGTTCAGCGCCCCTTCTCTTGCTTAGGGCAGCCTGTGAGCCTCCACCTAGGCATGTGTGAGACAGAAGGTGAGGCACCTTAGGACAGCTCTCCTGAGGGGGTGCCACCTTCCTGTTCCTACAGAGCTGAATCCGGGTGCCCCTGTGTCTCACACACAACTACACGCAGGTGTCCCCACACCTCCATATGCCTGTCTTCCACCACTCGTGTCTCCCCCGACACACAGTACCTTAGGCTCTTTCTTCTGCAAGCAGATATGCATGCAGCCGTCTGACTGCACTTGGGGTCATGCAAAGATCTGTGCACTTCTAGAGATGCAGAGACCACACCCTCGAGGATGGACCTGCACCTGCAGAGTCATAGTCTGCACACCCGGCAGTGCACTCAGACTCACAGTCTCATAGCTTGATGCTCCTAAGAAGATGACTAATGCCTGTGTTACCAACAGGCACCTTGCACTCTGACATCTGTGTGACAGCCACAGTGTGCACAAATGTCCATGGGTATGGGCCTCCCTGGTGGCTCAGGTGGTAAAGAATCTGCCTGCAGTGCAGGAGACCCGGGGTCAATCCCTGAGTTGTGAAGACCCCCAGAGAAGGAAATGGCAACCCACTCCAGTATTCTTGTCTGGCGAATCCCATGGACAGAGGAGCCTGGCTGGCTACACTGTATGGTGTTGCAAAGAGTCAGACAAACTGAGTGAATAACGCTTTCCCTTTTTTTCATGAGTGCCCAGTGGAGGAGTCAGGAGTAAGGAGCCTTTGCTCAGGCACTTCTTGCCCTAGAATTTGTTCAGCTGGGTTCCTGATACTAAGATCCACAGGGAACACTCCTGTTACCCACAGCCCTTGCCCCTGTTCAGGGCATACATCACCTCGTCCAGGAAGGCATCCAGAGGTGCACACTCCACTCTCTCAGCAGCCACCAGGTGTGCTAAAGAGATAGCAGAGGAGGCCCTGGGCCCCCTCACTCACACAGGGAGCTCAGAAGGGAGTGGGCAGGGTGGGAGGCTGCTCCCTCACTTTATCCCTTTCTTCTCCAGAGCCACATTCCGAAGGCATCCCAGGGGAGCCTGGGGCAGGAAGCGGTGGGGTGCTCCCTCAGGGCCCAGAGCCAGGGGGAGCCTTGGGGGCACTTCTGGGCACACCAGGCTCCTCTGGGATCAACCCACAGAGGTACAAGCAGTCTGCAAACTTGCCTGACAGCCCGCTGTGCTCTGCTGGTGTTGCAGAAACCAGTATTTGAGAAACCAAGCACCACACTCGGAGGGTTGGAGAACTCAGGTTTATTATGCCGGCGGGCCCAGAGGAGTTAACACTCCAAGTTCTGAGCCCTGAACAAAGGGGTTACAGAGTTTTTATAGACAGACTAGAGTGGGCAACACTAGCTGCTAATAGGCTGGTTTAAACTAAAAGGTTTCACACACATGGAAACAGCAGTCAAGATGGGAAGGAGGATACCTGACCTTTACACGAACAGGCATGATTAAGCAAGTTTGCAGGGGCTGCGCAATTCCAAAGAGCAGGACAAGGGTGAGTGAGATAAGCTCCAGTTCCTAGTATTGTGAGTCCTCCACCTTCTGAGACTACTTTGCAAAGAGCAAGCTGAGTTACAGAGGCAGAACGAACAGGAGGTTATGTACCATTTTAACTTTTCCTCTTCAATGGGATCTGGGCTATTCTGTGGCACCAAAAGGGGATGATTAGATTGGGAGATGGATGTGACAAGACAGCCCCTAACTAGACCAGGGATGGAATAGAAAAGAAGTAGGTGCCCCTCGCCTAATCTCTCAACCCAGGGGCTCCTTTCCTTTCAAGGAGGCTCCAGTGTGGGCCTTGCAGCTCAAAGGGCCAAGACCATCCACACCCCATATAAGGCATCCCTGGACCATCCCAAAGGACAGCACAAGGCTCCCAGATCACCCTTGCATGGACTTTGGTGGGGAAATTCTGGCTCCCAGCTACAGGGAGTGTCCTAGCAGAGAGGCTGATGGTCTGACCTCTGTGGGGAGGAGAGGAACCAGGTCGGGATGGAATCTCTAAAGCATGAACCTGCTCTGGACCCAGGCCCTTGAAACTGAAGGACTGGAGAGGGAAGGAGGAGACAGTGTCAGACTCTGACAGCCACGAACAACTGGGTTTCCAGGTTGTTGGGCTAAAATGCAGCTCAGTGTCTGCTCTCTTCCCATTTTCCATATTCTCATCTCCAAGACCTCAGCCTGGTTGGTGAAAGTACACAGAACCTGGAGGACAGCATCAACCCATGTATTAGTGTCCGAGGGCTGATTGAAAAAATGATCACAAACTGGGTAGCTTAAACGTGTGCACACATGTGCTCAGTCATGTCTGACTCTTTGTGACCCCACGAACTGTAGCCCACCAGGCTCCTCTGTCCATGGGGTTCTCCAGGCAACAATACTGGAGTGGGTTGCCATTTCCTACTCCAGGAGGGCTTCCTGACCCCGGGATCAAACCCAAGTCTTCTGTGTCTCCTGCACTGGCAGAAGGATTCTTTACCACTGAGCCACCTGGGAAGGCCTAGAAATTTATTCCCTTCCAGTTCTGGAGGCCAGAAGTCCAAAATCGAGGTTTTGGCAGAAATGCTTCTTCTGGAAGCTCTGAAGGAGAATCTGTTCCATGCCTGCCTCCTGGTGGCCATTGGCAACACTCAACTTCATCAATGCAATCTCGGCTTATGTCTTCACCTGGACTTCTCCTTGTGTCTCTGTAGGTCTCCTCCTTTTATAAGGACAAAAGTCATTAGAGTCCACACAAAACTGAGGATGACTTCACATCTTCAGAGACCCTATTTCCAAGTGAGGTCACATTCAAAGTGCCAAGTGGGCATGAGTTTCTAAGTCACTCATTCCTAAAGAAAATCAACCCTGTATATTCATTGGAAATACTGATGCTGAGGCTGAAGCCCCAGTACTTTGGCCACCTGATGTGAAGAACTGACTCATTGGAAAAGACCGTGATGTTGGGAAAGATTGAGGGCAGAAAGAGAAGGGGGCGACAGAGGATGAGACGGTTGGATGACATCACTGATGCAATGGACATGAGTTTGAGCAAACAACGGCAGATGGTGAAGGATAGGGAGGCCTGGTGTGCTGCAGTCCATGGGTTCACAAAGAGTCAGACACAGTCTAGTGACTGAACAACAGCATTTTAACCCACAATAGTATCCTTCATGATATAGTTCTCTGTTTCAGGCCTCATCTCTACATTCACTTCCTAAACAACAGTAGAGGAATCCTGCTAAACTAACCAGATAACATCCTTCCTCTGCTTAGAACCAGCCATGGCTCCCTGGTGCCCAGATGCTTCTCTGCATCTTACAGTTTCTGTGCAGTCTGGTCCTTGTTAGCTTCTCCAATTCCCAATCTCAACTCTCTCCCTCTCATTCAATGTAGCACTCTCACTTTGTACCTCTAGTCTAAAATGAAATTCAGTTTCTTGAATTTGCCAGATTCTCTCTCACCCCAGAGACCCAGGCATACCTCAGCCTTCATTTCCCTCTGCCTCAATCAACTGGTCTCAGATTACATGTCACCTCCTCCAGGAAGCCTTCCACGATATCCCCAAAGCTGGCCAGATAAGGTGTCTTTCTGTCTCCTACCTTCCCCTGGAGTCCCCTATCATAAGGTGGGGTGGTTGCCTGGTTATAGGTCAGAGTCTCCCGTGAGACTGGGAATTCCTGAGGGCAGGGCTTGTGTCTGGTTTCATGTTGTTCTGCCAGCACTCAGAAGCTTTCTGCACATAGTAAATATTCAATAAATATGCATTTAAGCAAAAAATGAATGAAGGACAGCATGGCGCCCTTGGGACTTTATCATATGGGGGGGGGGGGATGTGAGGAAGTGCCATTTAAACTGAACTTTGAAGGATGAACAAGAGTCCTTGGGTACATGGTGTCAGGGAGGGAATCCCAGGCACAGGAACCATCCTAAGCAAAGCCATGGAGAGATGCTCAGAACTGGGTTAGAGGAGGCAGAGAGGTCTGGCTGGAGCCAAATTGTGAAGGGGCTTGACAGCAACTGAGAACACCCTTCCAGCCTCCAGGGAGAGAGTGGGCTGGAAGGAGAGGTCTGGAGGGGACCAGGGCAGCTAGATGGCACAGGCAGATGCCAGTCTGAACTGAAGTTTCAGCCAATATTTTCCACTAAGCAACACCCCCTGGGACAGCAAGAAGACCCAGGATTTGAGGGAATTTCCCTAACACTGCACGTAACTCCAGTACTCTTGCCTGGGAAACCTCATGGACGGAGGAGCCTGGTAGGCTGCAGCCATGAGGTCGCAAAGAGTCAGACACGACTGAGCGACTTCACTTTCACTTTTCACTTTCATGCACTGGAGAAGGAAATGGCAACCCACTCCAATATTCTTGCCTGGAGAATCCTGGAAATGAAGGAGCCTGGTGGGCTGCCGGCTATGGGGTCGCACAGAGTCGGACACGACTGAAGCGACTTAGCAGCAGCAGCACGTATCACTAAAGGACATCAGAGGAACAGATGTTTAGCTAAGAAATGGAGCCAGGACTTAGGAAAAAGATCCTTTCTTATTGCATCTGTGTGACCAGAGATAAGGAAATGGGACTAGAGTCAAGGAATGGGGTCAATACTAAGCCTGGAGATGGAAAGCGGGAAACCAAGGTCACAGTTAAGCTGCATCTTGCAGTCTTGCCTGGAGGGGGCACTGTGACTAGGACATGTGACTTGGCTTCTTTGGGCCTCATTTTCTCTTTTGTAAAATGGGGCTGAATTATACAGATAAGAGACACAATGCATGTAAGGATGTTGGCATGTAGGTGCTTTGTGGAGATGAACTCCCCTCCCTCCACTCTCATATAGAGCTTTTTCTTTAACTGTAGATGCTATTCTCTCATTTGGCTCACAGATATTTGTTGAGTACCTACCATGTGCCAAGCAATATGTGGCCAGTAGAGAAACAATGATAAGTAACCAAAGTCCATTTGAACCACAGCCTGGCAGCTTTACTCAGCTTTTCTCCCAGGCAGGACACAGGCATCTCTGGGTTTCTCCACTTGGATGATCAATAAATAGTAAGTCAAGTTATTTTACTCCCCAAACATTTCCCAGCCCCTGCTGTGTGCCAGAACCTATGCTCACGGCTACCCATGAGGGTTGGGTCAGGTCCATCACTCCCTCAACCTATCCAATATGGAAACTCCTTAAAAAACTAGGAATAAAAAAGAAAACTATATGACCCAGCAATCTCACTACCGGTCATATACCCTCAGGAAATCATAATTGAAAAAATCACATGTACCCTAATGTTCATTGTAGCGCTATTTATAATAGCTAGGACATGCAAGCAACCTAGATGTCCATCAACAGATGAATGGATAAAGAAACTGTGGTACATATAGACAGTGGAATATTACTTAGCTATAAAAAGCAACGTATTTGAATCAGTTCTAATGAAGTGGATGAACCTAGAGCATATTATACAGAGTGAAGAAAATCTGAAAGAGACAAATATCATATAAAACACTATATATGGTAGCTAGAAAGATAATATTGATGATCCTACTTTTACAAGACAGCAAAGGAGACACAAACATAGAGAACAGACTTTTGGTCACAGTCAGGAAGGAAGAGGGTGGGATGACTTGAGAGAGTAGTATTAAAACATATACATGACCACATGTAAAGAGGATAGCCACTAGGAATTTGTTGTATGACACAGGGAACCCAAAGCCAGTGCTCTGTGACAGCCTAGAGGGATGGAATGGGGAGGGAGGTGGGAGGAAGGTTTAAGAGGGAGGGGACGTATGTATACCTGTGACTGACTCATGTTGATGTATTGTCGTACATGACAATATTGTTAAGCAATTATCCTCCAGTTAAAAATAAAATTTTAAAAAAAGAGAAGAACATTCTCCACCCACTTTCCTCCTCTGCACCAAGCCCTTGAGTTAATGACCGTGCTGGCAGTTCTCATGCATGTGTTCAACAGATGTGTATGAAACATCTGAGCCCATCTCTGGGAAGACCACAGTAACCAGGACAGGGATAACTGCTCTTGTGGACCTTACAGAGGAGAGAAGAAATAGGTGATGGATTTGGACGAGAAGGAAAAGTGGGAGGAAGGGAAGGCAGAGGGCTATGAAGGCTCAGTGACCAAATCCATAGAGAGTGGGGCAGGCTAGGGGGAATGACAGGCTAGGCTAGAATGACAGCAAGAAGGGGAAGTGGCTCATAGTGGCCTAAGGATACTGGCAGGGGTCTGAATAAAAGGACCTTGCTCCCTACTCCCAACAGCCACAAGATAACACTCATTTGTACAGGGGATACTGGTTATGACACACACACAAGGGCAGGTGGGTTCCTGTAAGGCCCACCACACCTGAAAATGAACCTCAGAGAAATTAGGGGACAGCCATTTACATTTCAGAAGGATTCTGCAGCTCATAGAACTTCCATAGGCCTACAATGAAAGAATTATTTGCTTGTTTCCTTACCAAGCACTACTAAGCACCTGTTAACTGCCAGACTGTGGCAACACAATGATGAGCAAGTCTAGAGTGGTTCTACCCTTTTGGACCTGGCCAAGGTAACAGAGTGAAGAGGCGGGGAGTTGAACAAGAATTTAAATCAAAAAGTGCAGTAAACATTATTATTGAGGGAGTAGAAGCTGTAGCTCCCAGGGGTATATCACACTAACTGCTTTGTGTACCTTGTGTTCTGCAGCTCAGGGTACCATGGCATATGTTGGAGCATTTGTCTGGAGGTCTGGAACTTCTGTGCCTTGGGGAAGAGAAGGTCACCTTCAATTCCCAATTAAATCTCTTGGCTGCAAATCAAAGTTTGGGCTTAAAAGTAAGCAGGAAAACTATCTGGGGACCTTTCCTCTAGAGTAGGATGGACCTGTAGCCTTGACTGCACCTTGGCTCTCTGATCTATGCATCCAACCTCATCTGCATCAGCTCAGTGCCTGAATCTTAGGGACTTTAAAAATTTTTCAACAGATGAAATGGGGATGGGAAATGTGTGTCAACTTTCAGTGAGCCCCCAAGAGTCACAGAATGTCCCTTGGCTTATTTACTAATGAAACTTGTAATTGGCTCCCAGGGAATGTTATGCCATAGTAGATTTTGGTAGGCTGTGCAGAGCAAGTGTTTTCATCTCTTTGTTCCCTGCAGAAAGGATACCCAAGTTCCTCCGTGGATGAGAACTAGGGGGTGGGGTTGGAGGTGGCCAGCTCAAATGGGATCTACCAATTGCCTGCTGTGGGAGACCCATTCCATCATTTCAACTCCACTTCTAGGGCTTTTTTGGTTTGTTTTCCTAGACAGGGACAAGCTGACTGCCGGTGAGAATTGTTCATTTCTCTCCACACTCTTAAAAAGAGATCAATAGCCAAGACCTAGATAACTTGATGCTTCAGGGCAATGACTCACATCAGAGACATGCAAGTTCAACCCCTGGCCCATCCAATTTCTTGCTGTGTGATATTCGTGAATTAACTTCTCTGATCTTTTATCTACAAATGTTGTTCAGTCGCTCAGTCATGTTCAACTCTTTAGCACTTCACTTTAAATACCATAGTTAGTTCAAGGTAAAGAGCTTGAGTTCTGGGGGTAGTGTTTTGGAACTTCAAAGGGAAGGAGGACAATTCACATAAAGATGGAAAAGCAAATGTTGGGTAAACAAGTATTTGCTGGGCCCTGAAGAGACCAGAGGATCCAAGGTGAACTTTGATCTCAAGGCTCTTCTGCGTTTCCCCCATCACACCTGGCCCCTATTCTTTGCAGATATATCTGGTGATAGCTCTATTCATGGAGTAGGAAATGGCAACCCACTCCTGTATCCTTGCCTGGAAAATCCTATGGAAAGAGGAGCCTGGTGGGCTACAGTCCATGGGGTCGCAAAGAGTTGGACACAACTAAGCACAGTACAGCAACTCTATTCTAGGAACTGGCCCTTTATCTAAAAGTATTCAGGGTGAAAAGATGTATGAGGTGATCACGTAGAGAAAATGCAATTCAATGATCCCTATCTCTTACAGGGTACTTTATGAGTTCGCCTTAAACCTGGAATCTTCTCTTCTCTGTCTTGGTCCACGTGCAGGTTGGAAAAGAATTTTCAGACATGTGACAGAATGAGAGAGAAAAAAAGGTTATTAGAGTGGGAGATGCTGTTAGAACAGTGGGCTGGCTCAAGGGAGAGTCAACGCTGAACAGAGGTCCTTGGTCCATTTTTATACCCAGGATATAACGTGTGGGATAGGGGTCTTGTGGGTCATTTGCTGATTGGATGAGGTACATAAACTGGGTAGAGGAAGAATAAGGCAAATACCTTCCCTGGTGTGTCAGATGGTAAAGAATCTGCCTGAAATGTGTGAGACCTGGGTTCGATCCCTGGGTTGGCAAGATTCCCTGGAGGAGGAAATGGCAATCCACTCCAGTATTCTTGCCTGGAGAATACCCGTGGACAGAGGAGCCTGGCAGGCTACAGTTATGGGGTCCCAAAGAGTCGGACATGACTAAGCGACTAAGCACAGCACATATGGGGTAGGAGGGGAGACAGGTTATACTGCTCAGGAGGACCTGAAATTCATTAATAATTACAACATGTGGGAGGGAAGGACAATATGGGTCAATTTTTTTCCTTTCCTGCTTCCCAAGGCCCTCCTTGGTTTTTTTCTGTTCTTTCATCCTTGGGACACCACATTCTCCTGCCAGAAACCAGGGTGATCTAATTGCTCTCATTACCATAAACCCCTATGGTAAAGAGAAATGGAAGACATCCAGCCTTCACCCTCCTTTAGGCAGCAACAATTAGCTACAACACAGATATTGTGAGGCTACAAAAGACTAAGCTGGATAACAGCAGGGGAGAGCTGCTGCTCCTGCTGCTGCTAAGTCGCTTCAGTCGTGTCCGACTCTGTGCAACCCCATAGACGGCAGCCCACCAGGCTCCCCCGTCCCTGGGATTCTCCAGGCAAGGACACTGGAGTGGGTTGCCATTTCCTTCTCCAATGCATGAAAGTGAAAAGTGAAGTCACTCAGACGTGTCCAGCTCTTAGTGACCCCATGGACTGCAGCCTACCAGGCTCCTCCGTCCATGGGATTTTCCAGGCAAGATTACTGGAATGGGTTGCCATTGCCTTCCCTAAAATTTAATATGGCACATATATGTGCAATAGTAGCTGGAAACAGTAATAAGCAGACTCAGGAAACATTGAGGAAACCCCCACGTTTCAAGAGTAAATCTTGAACACTTGCAGAGAGACAGAGAAGTCTCTTTAGTTAGGTCAAGGAAGGAAGTCCCACCAGGAGAAATCACCTGCTATATTAGAGAGTGACACGGTACATGGGCCAGAAGGTAACTCTTTGTCGAACCACGATAATAAGTGTGTCAACTACAAATCGGGGCTTACCAAGAGCATTGCCAATGACTGAACAACAAAGGGATTTGCCATCTGCCTCTATGGAGATGGAACCTCATGCTGCTATACCTGTTGACCTTCAACAACCCCTGAGGGAATTCAGGGTGAGGCACTTTGCACTCCAGGGAATCTGGTGGGACAGGTCTTTAGACAGTTGGATGTTTTTAGAAACAGATTTTATGATCTCAATCCTTGCATCTTCTCATATCTAGAGAAGCACTAAGTCCCTTCATGGTGACATCAGATCCTCATGACTAACAGAAACCTTTTGTAAAATGAGTGCTTCATGGGATTGAACTCCCCCTTCACCAAAACCTTATATTCTGACTTTCCCCCACTGCCGCTTTGGAGCAGTGTCTCAGAACTGTCTGAGATGCTGCCTCCGGGCTGCAGTCCTCCTTTTGCCCCAAATAAAACTCAACTCGCAACTCTCAAGTTGTACATCTTTTTTTAGTCAACAAGTGCAGAGCCCAGGATGAAGGCATATCCCATTGACACTGTGGCTTATTGATGATATAAGCATGAGAGTGGAGTTAAGATCGACTACTCCAATACTTTGTCTACCTGATGCGAAGAAGACTCATACTCCAAGAGTAGACCCTGACACTGGGAAAGATTGAAGGCAGGAGGAGAAGGGGACAAGAGAGAATGAGATGGTTGTGTTGCAGGAAGGGGGACCCCTTCCAGGGCTCGAAACTGGGCTCTTGTCTAACACTCAGAAACTAATTGTCCAAGGAGACACATGTGCTGACAAAGCTAGAGATTTTATTGGAAAAGGGCACCCGGGTGGAGAGTAGTAGGGTAAGGGAACCCAGGAGAACAGCTCTGTCACATGGCTTGCAGTCTCGGGTTTTATGGTGATGGGATTAGTTTCCGGGTTGTCTTTAGCCAATCATTTTGACTCAGAGTCCTTCCTGGTGGTGCACACCTTGTTCAGCCAAGATGGATGCCAGCGAGAAGGATTCTGGGAGGTGGTCAGACATGTGTTGTCTCCTTTTGACCTTTCCTGAACCCTCCTGGTTGGTGGTGGCTTATTAGTTCTGTGTTCCTTACCAGGACCTCCTGTCATAAAACAACTCATGCAAATGGTTACTATGGTGCCTGGCCAGGGTGGGCCGTTCCAGTCAGTGTGCTTCCCCTAACAGTTGGATGGCATCACCAACTCGATGGACATGAGTTTGAGCAAGGTCCAGGAGTTGGTGATAGACAGGGAAGCCTGGAGTTTTGCAGCACATGGGGTCACAAAGAGTCAGACACAACTGAGGTACTGAAGTGAACTGAACACTTCATAGTACTTTTGTTACAGAGTCCAAGCTTGCTGTGCTCACCGCAGGATAGGTCAATAAATCCAAGACAAGGTGTTGAGACAAGGAAGGGACTTTATTTTGGGAGCCCCTTGACCGAGAAGATGGTAGGTTAGCACCTCAAAGTAGCCATCTTGTCGGGACCTGGTTGCCAGGTTCCTTTATGGATCAGAGATGGGATGAGTTGAGGAAACAGAGTAAAAAGATTATTCGGTCCTTACAAATGGCCCCTAGAATAAATGGCAAGCCTCAGGCAGGGGGATGTGATAGTTTCACTTCCTTAGTCTTTCACAAGTGGGTGGCTCAGGTTGTCTCCTTGACGCAGGCCAATATTTTGTATGCCTACAGCAACAAAAGTGGCAGGATGAGGGTTAAAGTCACAGAAGCAAACCCAGCATGAATTCAAAATTAACCTTTACAGGTTACATTTTTAATCTATTGAATATACATGTATTCAAGAAAATGACAAGTACAGTAACATCATTTATGTGTGGAAGCTAAAAAGGGCAAACTCATTAAAGCCAGAGAATAGAAAAGTGATCACCAGGGACTGAGGGGTGGAGGAATTGAAGAGATGTTTTTCGGGTTTTTTAAAAAAATATTTATTTATTTATTTGGCTGCTGTAGGTCTTAGTTGCAGCAAACAGAATCTTTAAGTTGGGGCATGTAAGATCTAGTTCCCTGACCAAGGATTGAAACCGGGCCCCCTGCATTGACAGTGTGGAGTCTTAGCCACTGGACCACCAGGGAAGTCCTAAGGAAATGTTTTTTAAGGGCACAAATTTGTAAACAGTAGATAAATAAAACCTGCAGTCTAATGCAGAGCCAGTAATTATAGACAATAATACTCTATTATAAATTTCATAGCTGATAAGACACTACATCTTAATTGTTCCCACCACACACACACACTCACCCACACAAACATGACAGAGGTGTGAGTTAACACTGCAGTGCTAATCATATTGCAACATCAATGTATTGAAGAGGAAAAGTTAAATTTTTACATAACCTCCTTCTCGTCCTGCCTCTGCAAAGTCTGGATCAGCTTGCTCCTTGCAAAGTCTGGATCACAATACTAGGTCACGCAGTCTCACTCAGAAAGTGTTCTGACTTGAAATTACTAGGCCCCTGCAAGCCTGCTTAATCATGCCTTGGTGCTTGGTTTCTCGAGTACTGGTTTCTCCAACATTTCTGGAGGCCCCAGCGAGATTCCAACCACTCCAGCCCCTTGAGCTGCCACACTGGTGGCTTGGCTGGGCTGGAACAAGGAAGCCCAAGGCAAACGAGGAGGCGTGCCACCTGACAGTATTCTGAGTTCTCTTTCGGACTGGCGTTCCGACTCTCCGGAAGGCTGAGACCCAACTGGACTCATTGGAAGGATGGACCAACTCATCAGGAATGGCCACAGGATCAGGAAAGGCCCTGGGCCAGTCCCCAGTCAGGTCCTACCCCAAAGGGTAGAAGAGGAGGCTGATCACCTCCTTGGAGCTCCCGGGAAGGGAGCAACAGTTAAAGAGACCTGAGGATCCTGGAGAAGGGAGGCATTGTGAGAGCCTCTGAATGACTGTGAGTGCGTGATTGCTGATTGAACAGAGTGAGAGAAACTTTTTTCTTTTTGGAAACTGTAAAACCCATTCTTTTTGCACATACAATTAAAAACAACTAGCTTATTGAAAGGCCTGCCTAGGGAAAAGCTTGAAGTTAACCGTTTCCATGTCCTTGAAATAGACAGCCAACTTTGCCTGAGACCTCAGCCTTGGGCAAATTAGAACTTCAAGCAAAGAAAAAAAAGGGGGTCAAAGAGACAGTTTAAATCTCAAACAGAAAGCTATAAGATCGCTGTCTGTCTGTCTGTCTGGATTTATGTATGTCTCAGTGTATGTCTTTTGTTTTTTTCTGATAATATTATTGAAGTTGTAAATGAGTTCTAATTTAATTGGCCTAAAGAAAAGTAAGTGCTTACAAATCAAACAATTCTAAATACAAGAAAAATTAACCTAAATAAATTTCAGATTCATGTGAACTGGGAAATATTCAATACTAAATATCTAATATTAATGTTTGTTTGCTAATTTAATAAGGAAAGTAGGATGTGTGTTTTTAACAAAGAAGTTATAAAAAATAAAATCACATTTTATGAAGGAAAAAGAAAGTAGGTCTGACTTACAGGTGGCTGTTACAAAAAGTGATTAGAAGTTTTATGGAAAGTGGACCCTGAAAAAAAAGTTTTGTGCATGGTTAGGACTGACTAAGTTTAAAATAAATTTAATTAAATTTGCCTAAATGAGTTTAAAGTAAGTTGATGTGAAAACTTAAATTCGGCTTTTCTCTCTGTTAAGAAGACATACTTTCTTCAGATGTTGAACTGCTTTTAAATAGATTTAAGTTTCTTTACCTCTTAATTGATCTGTTCTATATTTACTTTTGAAATCACCTGTTAACTTTGGCTAAGTAAATAACTATTATTTCACAATAGCTTATATGATCCTACCTGACTGTTATAAACCCTTTTGATATTTATCAACAAAACTTCCTAAATAACTTGACTTCTAGCTAACTTTGGGGTGCTTCAGAGGGCCCCTGAGACATCCCAAAGAGCTATTAAGCTACCGTGGTTCACTGGACATGTTAAATTACATAAGTACTGTTGAAGGGCTGATAAATCTTTTCAGGTTACACTGTATGGTTGATGTTACTAATATAGATATCCTAAAATTATGTGAAATTCATATAGATCTGATATACCCTGATAAAATACGGTCAATTACAATTCTAGTTATCGTATTAAAGTGTTCAATGACCAGGTTTCTTTGTCAATTGCAATAAAATAAGATTTTAAACATGCCTTCTATGGTTTTACTCTCATGCCTTTAGAAAAATACTGCTAGTTCTTCAAGATTTATGGAAGAGACTTTCTAAGATTAAACAGACAAACAAATTTTGTTATTAACAGTAAGCTGGTACCAGACTGGAATTTGGGCTTCTCTCTGTTTAGAGAACAAGGTTTTCTTAGAATGAAGCTTTTGATAACAGATTGTGAATTTCTTTGCCTTTAGGTGATTTACATTTGCTTTTAAAATCTTTTTTGTTACTTTGGTAAAGTAAATTAACATTATTTTAGATTATGGTTCATGTAGACAAAGCTCATTCTGCTTCTACAAAAAATAACCCCTCACGGTTATACTTTTGCTATCCTGATGTCCTTAAAACATGGCAATAGTCTGCTCCTAAATCAGGAAATTAAAAACGGATAAACAACAGCTAAAAATCAAAGAGCCAGGGCTATGAAAAATCCAAGAGAGCCACTTGGTATTCCTGGCTCCCTGACAGACTTTATTTTTATTTGATGGGTTAAAGCCTTCCCTGGATACAGTGTTAATGCCCTCACAATGAGTTATCCAAAAAGGAAAAGCTTATGTTTCACTGAATATTAAGTTCTAGTTTTGTTAATTAAGGTCTGTGCTTACTAAGACTCGCTTCTGAGATAGTTCCTTGTTACATTGCTAAAAGGTTTAATTAAGTTATTAAAAACACACTCTAAGATTGTTTCTAAAGCTTATCTCAGCAACCAATCTTTGGATAAAGGTCCGATGTTCCATGATGTACAACCAGGAGATGAACACTTGACTATAATCATTTAACTGAGTCAGATGACCGGGGGTATACCGGGCTATACCCAATGAACATTCTTAACTTAAATTCTTGCTTATGACCTTACTAATAACTGCTAACTATATTATTTTCTATGTAGCTTGCTTCAGAAGATTATTTCTTACATTACTAAATGTGTGACCAAGTCTGTGATAAAATGCTGATATGCAGTTCCATATGAGATCAATAATTGTAATAACGTAACTCTCGATATGGGAAGAAGCAACAAGAGGAAATATTTTCCTGGACCAAGAGGCTAGTAGGACAGGTATGGTCCAGAGACTTTTGCTACTTACAAGGCCTCGTCTAGTGACAACACATTGAGTGGTCTGTCAATGGAATCTTTGTTAGACCTGGGAATGAGCCTTCCCAGCACCGCGGGACACAGTGACCATGAAATGCCCTCAAAACATGGTCAAATATGTGGCTATGAAGGGGCCCTGCTGACTGAAAGTTGGCCCTTGCCAGCTGCCTCTACAAAGATTAAATCATGACCGCTACAAGATGCTGACCTTCAACAACCCCTTTGTTTGGGGCTCAGAGTTTGGAGTGTTAACTCCTCTGGGCCCGCTGGCATAATAAACCTGAGTTCTCCAACTCTCCAAGTGTGGTGCTTGGTTTCTGGAGGACTGGTTTCTGCAACAGTATCATATCAGTACACTGGACACCAAAAATTTACACAATGTCCTATGTCAATTATAACTCATTTTTTTTTAAGGCTTCCTTGACAAATTTAAATTGTTTCAGATGCATTTATTTTAAAGTAGCAATTTATAATACTTAATGGATTTTAGTTTGTGGTGATGCATTTGTATGCAACAACATATATAATTAAAATGCACAAGAGGACTTCCCTTGTGGTCCAGTGGTTAAGAATCCGTCTTGCAATGCAGGGGACATGGGTTTGATCCCCGATCCAGGAAGATCTCACATGCTGCAGGGCAAATAAACCTGTGTGCCACAACTACTAAGACTTCACTCTAGAAGCTGCAAGCCGCAACTACTGATTCAGCGTGTTGCAACTACTGATTCAGCGTGTTGCAACTACTGAAGCCCACATGCCTAGAGCCCGTGCTCCACATCAAGAGAGTGGGCCGTGAGAAGCCCATAAACCAAAGAAAAGAGTAGCCCCTCTCACACAACTAGGAAAAGCACACCTAAAGCAGGGAAGATCCAACTCAGCCAAAAATGAAATAAATAAATTAAATACTTAAACACACACAGGCACACACACACACACACAAGCAATAAATTAGCCAAATTAGCCAAAGTTAAAAAAAAAAAAAAGAAAATATTTGTATTTATGTTGGAGCAGTAACTATGCATTATTTGTCCTAAAGTTGAATCCAGTCTCTCTTAATTTATAAATTAAGTAGTGAAGTATCTCATGTTAATGTAAACTGTAAGAATGTGGAAACAATTTCACACCACACTGGAAAACCCTGAACATCCTCCTTTGCAGAATATATTGCAGGTTTCCTGTTACCCCTTCACATATGTTATCTCATTACAGTCTCACAGTGGGGGATCAGGGCAGATAAACTCATATCCATTCCATCTGACAGAGGGAAAGCTGAGGTTCAAGATGGTTGCATGACTCATTCAAGATCACACAAGTTGGAAGGGCCAGGTTTCTCCTGTAGGTCTTTTCTGATTCTCAGCCTTCTCCACCCAAAGCCTTACACACCATTTTCCGAAAAGGGGTTTTGTGGGTCCCCCATCTAAGGAGGACTATCTCAGTTTCAAATCAAACACTCCAGGATCCTAAGAGCCTTTTAAACCACAGGTGGCCAGTTGTAACCCACCACGCACTGGAGCATGCATCCTTGGGACATTGATGTAACATTTCTACAGATTCGGGACTACTTCATGATTTCAAAATAAGTTTTATTCTTGTTGAAATTCCTGAGTAACTCTTTCACACTGAGCCAAGATACTCCCCACCCTTGGCAGCAAAACAAATCTGGGCAAGAATACAAGCTGGGCTCTTTCATTTTGTTCATTATAGGCCAACTTGGCCTCTGGTCCTACTGGTATCCAAATGGAAAAAGAGCCTGGAAAATGATTTGATATCAACAATGAGTTGGGCACCCAATGCCTTCTGCAAACTTATTGTGATTCCTTAGGCTATCAGTTTCCTGAACACAGGAAGTCTGTCCATCTTGCTCACCATCACACCTAGCACCTACATAGGACTTGGAAGATAAAATTTATTAACAGATATTTCTTAGCTGGGCCAATGTAATCTCCCCCAATTACCAATGTGACCTGTGCTGAACAAGCCAGAATGTTGGCTATGAAGTTTACTGTAAGAAATCCTGCTACCTTCCAAAGCAGAGGGAAACAGTTTGTGAAAAACTGTATTTGAAGTCAGGATGACCTGGCTTTAATTCTTGCATCCCATTTTCCACCTAATTATATGGATATTTTATAGATATCATTCTGCTGCTGCTGCTGCTGCTGCTAAGTCGCTTCAGTCGTGTCCTACTCTGTGCGATCCCATAGATGGCAGCCCACCAGGCTCCTCCGTCCCTGGGATTCTCCAGGCAAGAATACTGGAGTGGGTTGCCATTTCCTTCTCCATCTGTCTAAATAATAGGATGTTCAGAGCTGTGACATTTAAGGTCAGAAAACTTTAGATACAATTATTAATAAAGAACTGTTAGGCTCATGGACACAGTGAGGAAAGGAAAGGATGGCAAGAATTGAGAGTAGCTTGGAAACATACACATTACCATATGTAAAATAAATAGCTAGTGGGAATTTAATGTATGACCCAGGGAGCTCAAACCAGTACTCTATGATAACCTAGAGGGGTGGGATGGGGTGGGAGTTGGGAGGGAGCTTCAAGCAGGAGGGAACATGTGTATACCTCTGGCTGATTCATGTGGATGTATGGCAGAAACCAACACAATATTTTAAAGCACAAAATTTTAAACTAAAAAACTATTAGACAAAATCTTGGTTCCTTTATACATGAAACACAAAACAGCTATTTAAGCCATTTGATCCTTGTATTTCATCAGCATCCTCTCTCCCTGGGGATCCCATTCAGTATCATGGTTTTATGTACCTTGTGCACACAGGTAATCCTCAAATTCTTATATTTACCTCTATCCAACTGTATACTCAGTATCTCCAAGTGGATAACTAGAAGGCATCTCAAATTTAATGTATCCAAACCTTGGATGTTCTTGTTGGCATTATCATCATTTCTCTCTCTCTCTCCCTCTCTCTCTCTCTCTCTCTCTCTCTCTCTCACACACACACACACACACACACACACACACACACACACACTTCATTCTCCTACAGTCTATTTTTTCTTAGAACACAGCAACTCAAATTTCAGTCCCTTGGAATCTTACCTACTCAAATACCATGGATCCCCTTCCTAAATGTACTAAACAAATAGAACGTTCTTGGCCATGTCTTTCTCTCTTGACTTGCTTTACTTGACTCCCATGTGCTTATTACAACCTAACATAGTGGATTGGCTTATTATTGACATATTAGCTTATTGGATATTGTCTGTCTCTCCCCAGTAGAATGTTGCTTTGGGGAGGTCAGGGACACTCAGTCCATGTTCACCATGGTATTCATTCACAGCCGATGGTGTGTGTGTGCATGCTTCAGTTGTGTCCGACTCTTTGTGACCCTATGAACTGTACCCCACCAGACTCCTCTGTCCATGGGGATTTTCCAGGCAAGAATACTGGAAAGCTTGCCATGCTCTTTTCCAGAAGATCTTCCCAACCCAGGGATCAAAGCTGTGTCTCTTATGTCTCCTACATTGGCAGAGGTGTTCTTTACCACTAGTGCCACCTGGGAAGCCAATAGCATATAGAGGCTCTCAAATATCTGTTTAACTAGTTATTTTAGAAAAATGACAGTAAATTAAGGTAATTGTGACGTTCAATCTTTATCAAATTAGATGAGCAAAAATTTTTTCATGTTCCTTAATACTGTTGGAGTGGGAGTGAGGTGCTGTGTGTCCTCAGGCAAGTACTTTAATAGGTGAATTTTATGGAATGTGAACTACATTTCAACAAAGTCCTTTAGTTAAAAATTGAAACTAGGGGCTTCCCTGGTGGTCCAGTGGTTAAGAATCCGCCTTGCAATGTAGGGAACATGGGTTTGATCCCTGGGCTGGGAAGATCCCACATGCAACAGGGCAGTTAAGCCCGTGTGCTACAACTACTGAGCCCGCAAGCCAAAATTACTGAAGCCCGCACACCCTAGAGCCCATGCTCTGCAGCAAGGGAAACCCCTGCAATGAAAAGCCTGTGTACCACAACTGGAGAGTAGTCCCTACTCGCCACAACTAGAGAAAACCTGTGCACAGCAATGCCTATGCACAGCAATGAAGACCCAGTGCAGTCAAAAATAAATAAATAAATCTTTTTTAAAAATTGAAGCTTAATGTGAGACACACAGACCATGAGAGGAAAAAGGAAAAAAAGATTAACATTTATTGAGCACCTACTATGTGATAAGTGTCATACACATACACACACAAATCTTTACACCAATCTTACAAGGTAGCTTTGATTAACCCCATTGTATAGATGAGGATGTGGTCATCCTTCTACCACAACCTGAAAACACCACCACCCCAGCCACTCAGATGCTGGAGGGGTAGAGCTTGCTGAGGAAGGTCTTCATGGCAATCTTCAGCTCCTTGTTCCTGAGACTGAAAATGATGGGGCTCAGGAAGGGAGTGAGGACCGTGTAGGTAATGCCCATCAGTGTGTCTCCTTCCAGAGACTGGGGACTCTTGGGCTTGAGGTAGATGACAGAGGCAAAGCCGTAGTGCACGACCACCACAGTGAGGTGGGACGCACATGTGGAGAAGGCTTTGTGCCGGCCCTCGGCTGAAGGGATCCTCAAGATGGCAGCCACGATGAAGGCGTAAGACAAGAGGATGAGAAGACCACAGCCCAGCAGGGCGGTGATACACACCAGGCCCACACCCATGGCCACAGTAGAGACGTTGTCCCCACAGGCCAACTTCAGAAGAGGTGGCACATGGCAGCCAAAATAGTGAATCTCATTAGACCCACAGAAAGTGAGTTGGAAAATGGAAGATGTCACCACTAGCCCAACAACTAAGCCACCAGCCCAGGACCAGGCCACCAGGCAGGCACAGCCACAGGGACTCATGAGCCCGTTGTAGCGCAGGGGGTGGCAGATGGCCACATAGCAATCATAGCCCATGACCGTGAGCAGGAAGGAGTGAGTGAAGCCGGGCGTGAAGGAGAAGAACATCTGGCTGGCACAGGCCATGAAGGAGATGGAGCGCTCCGTGGAGAGCAGGTCGGCCAGCATGCACGGGATGATGGCAAAGGTGTAGAGGACCTCGGAGATGGAGAGTGCGCACAGAAAGAGGTACATGGGGGTGTGGAGGCTGGGCTCCCTCCAGATGGTGGCCATGATGAGCAGGTTCCCCAGCAGCGTGAACAGGTACATCAGCAGGAAGAGCAGGAAGAACATCAGCTGAAGGTGGGGGAAGGTGGAGAAGCCGATGAGGATGAATTCAGACACTGAAGTGTAATTTAGCCTCAGAATGGCAGCCATACTGTTGGGGAAAAGAAGGAGGAATTCCTATAGGTAGAAACTCAGAGTCTCTAATGAGCCCTCTTCAGGACTTCCTGGAGAGGCTTCTTCACCTCTTCAAACTAAGATCAGTCCATCTGCATAATAATGTTCAGAATAAAGGTCTGCCTTGAGGTTTAAATAGGACCACCTGAATATTCACTGGAAGGACTGATGCTGAAACTGAAACTTCAATACTTTGGCCACTTGTTGCAAAGAGCTGACTCATTGGAAAAGATCCTGATGCTGGGAAATATTGAGGGCAGGAGAAGAGGGCGACAGAGGATGAAATGGTTGGATGGCATCACTGACTCAATGGACATGAGTTTGAGCAACTCAGGGAGATAGTGAAGGACAGGGAAGCCTGGTGTGATACAGTCCATGGGGTCACAAAGTCAGACACGACTTAGCGACTG
Organism: Okapia johnstoni; assembly: GCA_024291935.2. NCBI lineage: Eukaryota > Metazoa > Chordata > Mammalia > Artiodactyla > Giraffidae > Okapia > Okapia johnstoni. The sequence goes on along the minus strand of CM044316.1, from coordinate 6,492,861 downwards.
AACAATGACAACATGCATCTAACGTGCTTAGCACAAGTCTTGGTACATAGTATGAATTAAGTAAATTTTCATTATTATTACTATATTTTTAAATCCTAGTGGTAGGAAGTAATGATCTCTATGTTCTACATGTGGATTAAGTCCCCACTTCAGAGGTTGCTGTTGCCTCTATCATTTCTTTCCAAAAAAAAAAGTAAAATTAAAGAAAAAGTCAACAATACAATCTTTAAAATCAGTTATTATTCTGGGATCCCTAATAAAAAATTTTAATTGGAAAATTTTCTTGCTGGTTGGAATTTCATCTCTGCATATCCTGTGATCACTATACTCAACATGCTGCCTGTGTTGTTTAGTTGCTAAGTCATGTCCAACTCTTTATGACCCCAAGGAGTTTTTTGTAAGGCTTAGTAAGTAGTAAGTGGAGGCTTTTTCCCCTTTTTATAAAAACTCTACCATGTTATTCACATAAATTCAAAAAAAATGAGGTGTTGTTTTAAAACAGTGCTTAAAAAAAAAAAAACCTTCATTATGTTGGTCTCTCAATTTTTTTGAGGCTTTGTTTTCTCATCCCTAAGAGGAAATTGATACTAATAATCCTTAACTGACAAGCATTAAGATTATGCACTTAATATGTCTTCCAAGGGCTTTCCTGATGGCTCAGTAGTAAAGAATCCACCTGCCAAGGCAGGAGCTGTGGGTTTGATCCCTGGGTCAGGAAGATCCCCTGGAGGAGGAAATGACAACCCACTCCAGTATTCTTGTCTGGGAAATGCTATCGACAGAGGAGCCTGGTGAGCTACAGTCCATGGGATCGCAAAGACTCAAACATGACGAAGTGACTGAACAACAGCAGCAAATGTCTTCCACAGCACCTGAAATCAAGAAGTTGAGATTGAGGACAGGTATAAATGACCAGAATTAAATTCTCTTAAAATACAGCAACCTATGGTTGTATCTGGAGAAGGCAGTGGCACCCCACTCCAGTACTCTTGCCTGGAAAATCCCATGGACGGAGGAGCCTGGTAGGCTACAGTCCATGGGGTAGCTAAGAGTCGGACACGACTGAGCGACTTCACTTCCACTTTTCCCTTTCATGCACTGGGGAAGGAAATGGCAACCCACTCCAGCGTTCTTGCCTGGAGAGTCTCAGGGACGGCGGAGCCTGGTGGGCTGCTGTCTGTGGGGCCGTACAGAGTCGGACACGACTGAGGCGACTTGGCAGCAGCAGCGTGATTGTATCTTTCTTTTGATTGAGAGACTTAATGCCTTTATCTTTTCATAATTACTGTTGTTTTCAGACTTAATTCTGTCACATTTAATACTTGAGCTAACATATATATAAATATATGTAAGTATACCTAGCTAATATATATGTTTATTTAACATATAGAAACACAAAAACATGCACACAGTCCTATTTATTACACCAAACACACCCAAGGGAAAAAAAAAACCCTAAAAACATGGAATTATCATTGAAAAGAACCTTGTGTAAGGCCATAAGAGAAGTCTAGGTAAATCATCAAGTGCCAATATTGCAAAGACCCAGATCATCTGACCACATTACAGTAAACTGGAAATTAATAGGAACAGGATACCTTAAAGTTCCCATATATTTTAAACACAATTTAAGATTGTATCATTTGACATTGTCATAGTCACACAAAGCTAACTACCTTTGAGATAAAAGGAAAAATAAGAATTACTAAGAACAGAATGATGAGACATTGAAATAACAACTAAACAAAATGACTTATGTCCTGGAATTTAAAAAAAGGATATTAGTGTAAAAACTAAGAAAAATCTAATAAGATCTGTTATTTGCTATATAGTATTACACAGCTGTTAGTTTCCTGGGTCTAATCATTGTACTGGCATTGTATAAGATGGAAGTTGGATGAGGGGGGAGTCCAAGAATTTTCCATGTTACTTTTGAAAAACTTTTGTAAGTTTAAAATTAGTAAAACAAACAAGTTACCATTCAAAGGAACACAAAACTCTCAAGTATCTAGAAATTAATTTAAGTATGTGCATACAAACTTCCACCGAGAACATTAAACATGTTGCAATAGCCAAGACATGGAAACAACCTAAATGTGCATCAACAGAGGAATGGATAAAAAAGATGTGGTATATATACATATGCAATGGAATATTATGTAGTCATTAAAAAGAATGAACCAATGCCATTTGTAGCAGCATGGATGGACCAAGAGATTGCATATCGAATGAAGTGAGAAAAAGAAGGAGAAATAGCATATTATGTAGCTTATATGTGGAATCTAAAAAGAAATGATACAAATGAACTTAAAACAAAGAGACTCACAGACTTAGAGAACAAACTAATGGTTGCTGGGTGGAATGATGGAAGGAAGGGATAGTTAGAGAGTTTGGGATGGACATGCACACACTGCTAGATTTAAAATGGATAACCAACAAGGGCCTACTGTGCAGCACAGAGAACTCTGGTCAATGTTATGTGGCAGCCTGGATGGGAGGGGAGTTTGGGGGAGAATGGACACATGGATATGTATAGATGAGTCCCTTCTCTTTCACCTGAAAATATCACAACATTGTTAACTGGCTATGCCCCAATACAAAAAAAACCAGTTTTTAAAAAATAAAATAAAAGTAAAAAAACAATTAAACATGGTAGACATTATAAATAAGTGGATGAAATGGAAAGACAGTATCCTAGATGTTAATTCTCTCCCAGATGTAATCTATACATTCAATGTATTCCTCTCAAATGAAGCCAGTTGAATTTTTTGAGAAAGATGTTAAACTTGTTATATAGTTTCTACTAAAGAATAGCTATCCATAAATAATTAAGTCCACCTTGAAGTGAAGAGTGAAAGAGGTGGGGAGGAACTGACTTTGTAGGATTAGTACAAGGACAGAGAGATCAGTGGTTCAGAAGCTCTGAACAACAGATTGGGGAAAAAAACAAACCTAGAATCCATGGAACAACATGGATGGCTCTTAAAAACAGCACTGGAAAATCAGAAAAAATAGCAGACTTCCAGCACAATAAATCGTATCACTGTCAAAACAGTATGTGTATCAATATACATTTTCCAAGAATTCATGCAAACAGAAGGATACACATTGAAAAAATTAACACAGCTACTGGTCAGGAGTGGGGATCAGAAGTAGGACGTGATGATAAATGGGAATAAATAACACAGGATCATTCTGAAAGTCAATGTTAGTAAAACATCATCAGTGAAAGAGACTGATTAAAACTCCAAACTCCAAATCCTAAGTCCAATAAAAATTTGTGAATGTACACATATATATTTACACTTACATATGTTTCAGTCAATGGTATATATATGCTTCCCAGGTGGCACAGTGGTAAAGAATCTGCCTGCCAATGCAGGAGATGCAAGAGATGTGGTTCGATCTTGGGTCTGGAAGATACCCTGTGGAGGAAATGGCAACCCATTGCAGTATTCTTGCCTGGAAAATTCTATGGATAGAGAAACCTGGTTAGCTACAGTCCATGGAGTCACCAAGAATCAGACATGACTGAATGACTCAGCATGCACACATGTGTATATATTTCAATTAAAATATATATATATATATATATATACACATATATATAAAATACACATGTGTACGTGCTAAATCAAGTCAGTCATGTCTGCCTCTTTTCTACCCTTTGGACAGTAGCCTGCCAGGTTACTCTGTCCAGGGGCTTCTCTAGGCAAGAATACTGGAGTGGATTGTCATTTCCTTCTCCCGGGGATCTTCCCAGACCCAGGATCAAACCTGCATCTCCTATATCTTCTGCACTGGCAGGTGGGTTCTTTACCACTAGTGCCACCTGAAGAAGTGAAGTGAAGTCTCTCAGTCATGTCCAACTCTTTGTGACCCCGTGGGCTGTAGCCCGCCAGACTCCTCTGTCCATGGGATTCTCCAGGCAAGAATACTGGAGTGGGTTGCCATTTCCTTCTCCAGGGGAGCTTCCCAACCCAGTGATAGAATTTGGGTCTCCTGCATTGCAGGGAGATGCTTTACCTTCTGAGCCACCAGGGAACTCCCAGCTCCACCTGGGAAGCCCATACATCAAATATAAATATATGCATGTAATCAGTTTTCAAATACACTGAGGAAAGTTCTGTCAAATATTATGACATTTTACTTCATTCACTGAATCTTCATTCAAGAAAAGATTGTCACAAACTGTTCCCCCAGAGTCATGGTCAACCAACTCTTGGAGGACCCAGAATCTCGCCTGGAAAATGGACAATTTGACTGAAGTTAGGATAGAGCATTTCACGTAGTAAAGTAGCATTTGTGGACTAGAGGAGACCTAAGCAGCCAAGCCAGTAGCCGGAGTGCCATCCTCAATTCCCCACTCTTCCTCACTTCTCCTGTTCCTCAGCCATCATCATCTCTGGACCAGTCCTGCCCTCTGGCCTCATGCTCTTTCTCCTGAGGACTGTGTCTGCCCATCTCTTCTCCTCTGTGCCACCCCTTCTCTGGCTGCCAGAGCCCATTCTTTGAGATACGCAGAGTTTGTGGAGTCACAGAGACCCAGGGTTCAAACCCCAGGTCCCCACTGTGTGTTGGGATAATCAGAGAACTGCTCAGGTTCCCTGTAGGCATTTGATGCCAAGTGCTCAGCACAGAGAAATTTCTTAAGGAACGCTATGTGAATTGTTGTCATCTTTTACTGTCATTGCTGGCTGGCTGTTATTCACCCATCCTACCAGGTGACTATATTGGCACTGTAATAATCCAGGGCTTCAGACCTAATTACAGGATAATCTTTCCTCTAATACTATGGATGTCCCAAACCCTCAGCATCTGCTTCCTCAAGCAGCCCACCTCTTGGCTTCTTCTGGCTACAAAAGTGCTCCAAGTATGAGCTCCTAAATGTACAAAATGTTACCAAAAATAAAACAGAAATGAGGTTTCCCTGCTGGCTCAGTGGTAAAGAATCCACCTGCCATTGCAGGAGACGTGGATTTGATCCCTGATCCGGGAAGATCCCACATGGTGTGGAACAACTAAGCCCATGCACCGCAGCTACTGAGCCTGTGCTCGAGAGCCTGGGAGTTGCAACTACTGAAGCCCGGGTGCCCTAGAGCCGGTGCTCCACAGCAAGAGAAATCACCACTATGAGAAGCCCACACACAACAGCTAAAGGAAAGCCTGCACAGCAGTGAAGACTCTGCACAGCAAAAATAAATAAATACATTAAAAAAAAAAAAAAAAACAGAAAGGGCTCTCTTGGCTCCCTGTCTCCTTCGGGCACTTCTCCTCTGTCACCCTTTCCCATAACAACCCCTGAGCAAGACTCCCCAAGTGGACCTTCCAAGTCTGGACCTCAGGGAACAGAAAGGCCAGGGCCGTGATCTCAGCTATGACCTCCCCAATAGAGAATAACCAGGGCACACCCTGGCTGGCATTCAGATCCTACTCCTGTATCCTTTCTCCTCAGGGGGACACTATTTAACCCAATTGGCTCTCTCTGCTTATCCTCCTGTGTCATAGACCTAACACCATGTTCACAAGCAGACAGTTCAATGGGATATCATATAGCCACATAAAGGAATAAAGTTCTGATGCATGCTACACCAGGGATGAACCTTGAAGACCTTATGCTGAGTGAAAGAAGCCTGCCACAAAAGACCACACATTGTATGATTCCATTTACCTAAAATATCCAGAATAGTTAAACACGTCAAGATAGAACACAAATTAGTGGTTGTCAGGGGGTGGAAATAGGCTGGAATGGGGAATGGGTTCAAGATTCCCTTTTGAGGTGGAGAAATATCTGAGCACTAAAGAGAGGTGATAGTTCCACGATTTTGTAAATGTCCTAAATGCCACTGAATTGTGCCATTTAAAGTGACGAGGATGAAGGGACTTCCCTGATGGTTCAGTAGTTAAGACTCTGCGTTTCCACTGGAGAGGCACAGGTTTGATCCCTGGACAGAGAACTAAGATCTCACCTGCCAAGCAGCCAAAAAACCAAAATAAAATGACAAGAATGCGTACAAGTTGGAACACTTATAAACTGCCAGTGGAATTGTAAAATGGTACAACAGTTGTGGGAAACAGTATGGATATTCATCAGAAATGAAAACTATTGATAGAACTACCATATGATCTAATAATCCCACTTCTGGATATGTATGCAAAGGAATTGAAAGCAGGATCTCAAAAGGATATTTGCACACCCCTGTTCGTAGCGGCACTAGTCACAATAGCCATGAGGTGGAAGCAACCGAAATGTTCATCCTTGGATGAATGGTAAACCAAATGTGGCTTCTATCCACACAATAAAATGCCATTCTGTTTTAAAAGGAAGAAAATCCTGTGTCATGCTACAACCTGGATGAAACTTGACAACATTATGCTAAGTGGGATCAGCCAATTCCTCCAAAATGAAATTCTGTGTATGAGGTCTCTAAAGTAGTCAAGTTCATAGATCTAGAAAACAGAATGGCACTTGCCAAAAGCTGGAGTGAGCAGAAGAGGGTTGTTTAATGGGTTTAGAGCTTCCGTTTTGCAAGATGCAGAGACATATGGAAATCTGTTATGCAACATTGTGAACAGACTTAACCCTAACAAACGGTATACTTGAATATGCTTAAGATGACAAATTCTATGTTTGTGTTTTTCACAGCAAAAAATAAATAAATAAAGTAGTAGTGACACCTGCTATAACATGGATGAAAACTTGAAAACACTGTGCTATGTGAAAAAAGCCAGGGGCAAGTACTGTCTGATGCCATTAGTATGAAATGCCTAAAATAAGCAAATTTGTAGGGGTACAAGCAGATTAGTGGCTGCCAAGGGCTGAGGACAGGGAGGACGGGCCATGACTGCTGATGAGAACAGGATTTCATTTGCGGGTATTGACAGTATTGTGCAACTAGACAGAGTTAAGAGTTGCACATTGTGAATGTGTTAAATGCCCCTGAAAAATATGCTTTAAAATAGTTAATACTGTATTATGTGAATTTTACATCAATTTTTTAAAAAGCAAGATAATCCCCTCCTTCAGCCCACTTGTACCTCTGCACTGCTTCTCCCCTCGTTCACAGCCCAGCCAGTGCCCAGGACGAGACAAGGGAGGTCTCAGAGTGCCTGAGGCCAGCCCTGAGCCAAGGGACTGAGAATGCACTGTCTGTGGTTCAGCCTCCCTGCTCCTGTCCTGGGCCAGCCTCCAAGCCTCCACCCAGGTGCGTGTGAGAGCACAAGGGAAGGCACTTCCGGACAGCTCTCCCCAGCAATGGGCGGTCTCCTGTTTCTACAAACTGGGACTGTCTCACACACCTACACGCAGGTGTCCCCATACCTCTGCATGGCCGCATGCCTCCTCCCATCTCTCCCCCGACCCCCTTGCACACAGTGTCTTATGTTCTTACTTCCACCAGATATGCACGTGGCCATCCTGCTGCACACAGGGTCATGCCAAACCTCTGCACTTACCCAGATGCCAAGATGGATGCACACCTGCAGAGTCTCAGCCTCTGGCACACCTGGAAGTCCACTCAGACTTTCATTCTCACAGTACAACACAGCAGAAACATGAAGAAGATAACTAATGCATGTGTCCCTGGTGGGCATTTTCCCCCTAATATCTGTCTGACAACTGAGGTATGCACAAATGTATGTGGGTGTGAGCACCCAGTGAAGCCTGAGTGCATGATTCACAGATAAGAAGCCTTTGCTCAGGCACTGCTTGCCCCAGATTTTGTTCTGCTGGGTTCCTGATCCTAAGGTCCACACCCAACACTCTTAACTACCAACTGCCCTTCCCTCTATCTGAACATCACCTTCTCCAGGAAGGCAACCAGACTTGCACACTGGCCTCTATCGGGGACCACCCAGGTAGCAGAGGAGACCCTGGACCCCTCACTCACACAGGGAGCTCAGAAGGGAGTGGGCAGGGCGGGAAGCTGCTCCCTCACTTTATCCCTTTCTTCTCCAGAGGCAGATTCCAAAGGCATCCCAGGGGAGCCTGGTGCAGGAGGCAGGAGGGGCTCCCTCAGGGCCCAGAGTCAGGTGGTGGGGGGAGTGTGGGGGGAGACTTCTCGGCACACCAGTCTCCCCTGGGATCAACCCACAGAGGTATATGCAGTTTGCAAACTTCCCTGACAGCCCTCTGTGCTCTGCTGGGAGCTGGGCTATTCTGTGGCACCAAAAGGTGATGATTAGGTTGGGAGATGGAGGTGACAAGACAGCCCCTAACTGAACCAGGGAAGGAATAGAAAAGAAGTAGGTGCCCTTCCCCTAATCTCTCAATCCCAGCCACTCCTTCCTTTTCTGGGAGGGTCCATTGTGGACACTGCATCTTGAAAGGCCATCCACAGCCCATAAAAGGCTCCCCTGGGCCATCCCAGAGAAGACAGCACAAGGTTCCCAAACCAGACCTGCACCCACTTTCATTAGGAAATTCCGGCTCCCTGATACTGGGAGTGTTTTATCAGATGGGCTGATGTCTGGCTCCTATTGGAAGGAGAAGGGCCAGGACAGGAATGGAATGGCCTAAAGCATGACCCTGCTGTGGTCCAGGAGTGGGGTTGCTGGATCATATGCTAACTCTATTGTTAGCTTTTTAAGTTATCTCCACACTGTTCTTCAAAGTGGCTGTACCAAATTACATCCCCACCTATAGCGTAGGAAGAGTACATCATGAGAAACGCTGGGCTGCAAGAAGAACAAGCTGGAATCAAGGTTGCCGGGAGAAATATCAATAACCTCAGATATGCAGATGACACCACGGTTATGGCAGAAAGTGAGGAAGAACTAAAGAGCCTCTTGATGAAAGTGAAAGAGGAGAGTGAAAAAGTTAACTTAAAGCTCAACATTCAGAAAACTAAGATCATGGCATTCGGTCCCATCACTTCATGGCAAATAGATGGGGAAACTGGAAACAGTGGCTGACTTTATTTTTCCAGGCTCCAAAATCACTGCAGATGGTGACTGTAGAGATGAAATTAAGACACTTACTCCTTGGAAGGAAAGTTATGGCCAACGTAGACAGCATATTAAAAGCAGAGACATTACTTTGCCAACAAAGGTCCGTCTAGTCAAGGCTATGGTTTTTCCAGTAGTCATGTATGGATGTGAGAGTTGGACTATAAAGAAAGCTGAGTGCCAAAGAATTGATGCTTTTGAACTGTGGTGTTGGAGAAGGCTCTTGAGAGTCCCTTGGACTGCAAGGAGATCCAACCAGTCCATCCTAAAGGAGATCAGTCCTGGGTGTTCATTGGAAGGACTGATGTTGAAGCTGAAACTCTAATACTTTGGCCACCTGATGCGAAGAGCTGACTCATTGGAAAAGACCCTGATGCTGGGAAAGATTGAGGGCAGGAGGAGAAGGGGATGACAGAGGATGAGATGGTTGGATGGCATCATCAACTCGATGGACATGGGTTTGGGTAGACTCTGGGAGTTGGTGATGGACAGGGCGGCCTGGCATGCTGCGGTTCATGGGGTCACAAAGAGTCAGACATGACTGAGCAACTGAGCTGAACTGAACTGAACTGAGTAGTGTAGGAGGGTTCTCTTTTCTCCACACCCTCTCCAGCAGTTATTGTTTGTAGAATTTGTGATGATGGCCATTCTGAAAGGTGTGAGGTGATACCTCATTATGATTTTGATTTGTATTTCTTCAATAATTTATGAACATCTTTTCCTGTGCTTTTTGGCCCTCTGTATGCCTTCTTTGGAGAAATGTCTATTTAAATCTTCTGCCTGTTTTTTTGATTGGGTTGTTTTGGGACATAGAACTGCATGAGCTTTTTGTATATTTTGGAGATGAATCCCTTGTTGGTTGTTTCCTTTGCAGATATTTCTCCCATTCTTTGGGTTGCCTTTTCATTTTGTTTATGGTGTCCTTTGTTGTGCAGAAACTATTAAGTTTAATTATGTCCAATTTGTTTGTCTTTATTTTCCTTACTGTAAGAGGTGGATCATAAAAGATACTGCTGTGGTTTATATCAAAGAGTGTTCCACGTATGTTAAAAGTGTAGGTTTCTTAAATTCAAATACTGTGGCCCACTTTTCTCATTGCTTTATAGGAAGTCTCTAATCCTAGACATGAGTTCCCTGTTATTTGTATGTGTTTCAGTTTAGTTGCCAACTCTTTGACTTATCTTTTCACACTGTGGTGTCTCATGATAAACCCATTGATTGTGGTAGAATCTGTCAGTCCCTTTCATGTCTTTGGACTTTTTCTCTTTTTAGAAAATTCTATACTTTGAAGTCATGAAGACATTCTTCCATATCACCCTGTAAAGGCTTTATTAGTGTGCTTTCATATTTCAATCTTTAATCAATCTGGAAGGAATTTTATATATAAGATAAAGGCATTCCACTTTGTTGTTTCCAACATTGTAATTATCCCTGCACCATTCATTGAAACTTCGTATTTTCCGAGTCTCTTCAATAAACCTCTCTCAAGATATGACCACGTTTGTGCAGTCTCCGTGTGTGTAGGTGGGTGTTTAGTCACTCAGCTGTGTCTGATTCTTTGCGACCCTTTGGATTATAACCCACCAGGGTCTTCAGTCCATGGAATTCTCCAGGCAAGAAAACAGGAGTGGGTTGCATGCTCTCCTCCAGGGGACCTTCCAGACCCAGGAATCAAACCCTTGTGTCTCCTGTGTCTTCTGCATTGCAGGCGGGTTCTTCATCCACTGAACCATCAGGGAAGCCCTGTGATCTCCTTCAGTTCAGTTCAGTCACTCAGTCGTGTCTGACTCTTTGCGACCCCATGAAATGTAGCATGCCAGGCCTCCCTGTCCATCACCAACTCCCAGGGTCTACCCAAACTCATGTCCATTGAGTCAGTGATGCCATCCAACCATCTCATCCTCCGTCGTCCCCTTCTCCTCCTGCCCCCAATTCTACCCAGCATTAGGGTCTTTTCCAATGAGTCAGCTCTTCGCATCAGGTGGCCAAAGTATTAGAGTTTCAGCTTCAACATCAGTCCTTCCAATGAACACCCAGGACTGATCTCCTTTAGGATGGACTGGTTGGATCTCCTTGAAGTCCAACGGACTCTCAAGAGTCTTCTCCAACACCACAGATCAAAAGCATCAATTCTTTGGTGCTCAGCTTTCTTTATAGTCCAACTCTCACATCCATACATGACTACTGGAAAAACCATAGCCTTGACTAGACGGATCTTTGATGGCAAAGTAATGTCTCTGCTTTTTAATATGCTGTCTACGTTGGTCATAACTTTCCTTCCAAAGAGTAAGTGTCTTTTAATTTCATCGCTGCAATCACTATCTGCAGTGATTTTGGAGCCCCCAAAAAATAAAGTCTGACACTGTTTCCACTGTTTCCCCATCTATTTGCCACGAAGTGATGGGACCAGATCCCATAATCTTAGTTTTCTGAATGTTGAGCTTTAAGCCAACTTTCTCACTCTCCTCTTTCACTTTCATTAAGAGGCTCTTTAGTTCTTTGCTTTCTGCCATAAGCGTGGTGTCATCTGTATATCTGAGGTTATTGATATTTCTCCCAGCAATCTTGATTCCAGCTCATGCTTCTTCCAGTCCAGCGTTTCTCGTGATGTACTCTGCATATAAGTTAAATAAGCAGGGTGACAATATACAGCCTTGATGTACTCCTTTTCCTATTTGGAACCAGTCTGTTGTTCCAGGTCCAGTTCCAACTGTTGCTTCCTGACCTGCATACAGGTTTCTCAAGAGACAGGTCAGATGGTCTGGCATTCCCATCTCTTTCAGAATTTTCCACAGTTTATTGTGATCCACACAGTCAAAAGTTTTGGCATGGTCAATAAAGCAGAAGGTGATGTTTTTCTGGAACTCTCTTGCTTTTTCTAAGATCCATCGGATGTTGGCAATTCGATCTCTGGTTCCTCTGCCTTTTCTAAAACCAGCTTGAACATCTGGAAGTTCACAGTTCACATATTGCTGAAGCCTGGCTTGGAGAATTTTGAGCATTACTTTACTAGCATGTGCTGCTGCTGCTGCTAAGTTGCTTCAGTCGTGTCCGACTCTGTGTGACCCCATAGATGGCAGCCCACCAGGCTCCCCCATCCCTGGCTTGTGAGATCAGTGCAATTGTGTGGTAGTTTGAGCATTCTTTGGCATTGCCTTTCTTTGGGATGGGAATGAAAACCGGCCTTTTCCAGTCCTGTGGCCACTGCTGTTTTCCAAATATGCTGGCATACTGAGTGCAGCACTTTCACAGCATCATCTTTCAGGGTTTGAAGTAGCTCAACTGGAATTCTGTCACCTCCACTAGCTTTGTTCATAGTGATGCTTCCTAAGGCCCACTTGACTTCACATTCCAGGATGTCTGGCTCTAGGTGAGTGATCGTACCATCGTGGTTATCTGGGTCGTGAAGATCTTTTTTGTACAGTTCTTCTGTGTATTCTTGCCACCTCTTCTTAATATCTTCTGCTTCTGTTAGGTCCATGCCATTTCTGTCCTTTATTGAGCCCATCTTTGCATGAAATGTGGTCTCCGTATGACTTCTTTATTTGTTCCACTTACCTATTTTTCTGTCCTTCCACTGGGAGGCTACACTTTCAATAGCTTTGTAATCTCGACATCCACCTAGAACTACTACTTACACTTTTTTCTTTTTCGAGAATGTCTTTGCAGCAATTTTGCATCCATTTAAACTAACCAATAAAGTGCTTTTACCAATAAGTCACTACTGTTTAGACATTAAAAAAAAAAAGAATGCCTTTGCTTATTCTGGCATTTGATCTCTTTCATATGATTTTGAAATCAGTTTAGCTAGGGCCCCACATTTTGGTGCTTTAGAAAATTATGTTTCCAGATGTCAGTATCATAGTGCCTTGGGATGTTCCCTTTGTTTTCCCCCTTCAATCCACATCTAGCAAAATATCCATAACTCCACAAAGGGTCCCCTGCCCAACACACCAGGGTGTCAGAAAGTTCCACAAGTCTGTACATCAAAAGTGGGTGGATTGGGACCCACAGAGAAGGCAGAACTGAGGGAAGAGCAGAGGTGGCACTTGCAATCTGGATCCCCTGAAGAGGCACCTGAGCCCACAGTCCTAGAGTACCTGGTAGCATCAAGGAAGGTGATGGGCCCGACTCTGGCCCCCCAGCCACTGTAGCAACCATGGCCATGGGCAACTGGGCAGCAGCAGCAGTGGGGTCTGTGATCTCTTCCCTCCAATTGAGAAGGCACCCAGAACTCCACCCCATCCCACTGAAAGGTTGTTGCTGAGCCATGAAAAGAAGCCAGGATTCTTGGCCTCCAGAGGAGAAGAATTCAATCCGGGGCCAGAGACAGGGTTTGATTGCTCAGAGCTTTTGTGTAATAAAGTTTTATTAAAGTATAAAGGAGATAGAGAAAGCTTCTGACATAGGCATCAGTAGAGGGCAGAACGAGTACCCCCCTGCTAGTTTTTAGCTGGATGTTCTATAGTCACTAGCAGTCTGTTAATGAAAGAAAGGAATGTCTTAAAACTCATAATGGCACCAGGCCCCTCATCCATAAAATGATTCATCCTGGGCCATAAAACGATTGACTTGAATCTTGTAGAAAGGCAGATTACCATACAAATAGTTTTGTTTACATGGATTAGGGGAACAATGCCTGAGTGTAACATACTGGTTTGTCAAGTAGGTTCTGGGGTAAATGCATAGTGTATTAACATAGCTTAGGACAAACATTTCCATAAGAAAAATGCATTGGTTAACTCAAGGTTTGAGAATAGTTAACTTCAGTTGGAACCAGGTGTCATTATGGCAACACAGTATTTTAAGAGAAACCTCCTTTTAAATTTGTATAGAGAAGGGAAAAAAAAAAAAAAAAAAAATATATATATATATATATATATATATATATATATATATATCACTAGTTTGTTTCCTCCCGCCACCTAAGAGAGAGAGATAAAAATGTCTGACACTTGCAGCCTATTTCCTCCGTTTGGAGACCCCTGGCCTTCCTGCCTGTTAGCCTTTCAGCGCTAATGGTAAAGAACTCGCCTACCAATGCAGGAGACATAAAAGACCTGGGTTTGACCCCTGGGTTGGGAAGATCTCCTGGAGAAGAGTATGGCAACCCACTCCAGTACTCTTGCCTGGAGAATCCCATGGACAGTGTGGCCTGGTGGGCTTCAGTCCATGGGGTCACAAAGAGTCAAACATGACTAAAGTGACTTAACTGCAGCACACAATGGGACAAGAGATTTGATGTATCTAGATCTCTGAGATTAAGTTTGAAGACATGACATATTAGCTCAGGCTGTCAAGTGATCCCATACCCTCTTTCCTAAATGTCTCTTAAAATGTTTACAACACTCAGTCATTCTGAAATGGTTTGTTGAGCACCTGTTGTGTACCAAGCTTTATATTAGGTAGTGGAGTCACACAGATGCATAGAATACTGACTCTCAGGACTTCCCTGGTGGTCCAGTGGCTAGGACTCCATGATTCCAGCGCTGGGGGCCCAGGTTCAATTCTTGGTTATGGAATTAGAGCCCACATGCTTCAATAAAGGTCAACAATCCCATGTGCACAACTAAGACCCAGTGCAGCCAAATAAATAAATATAAAAAAATAAATCTAAAAAGAATACTGATTCTGCCCTCAAGCTGCAGCCAGTCTGATGGGTAAGACATATACAGTCAGAAGAAGATTATAATAAACACAATCATGAAAATCTACAGAAGTGCCTGAGATATTAAGAGGGTATGAGATGCATGAGAGGTTAATTCATGCTGGTCACAGGATGGATTCCTCTATGAGGCACAGTGTTTTGGGCTTGACGAACATATTGCGATACACCAAACTAATAAAATATGTTCCGGACAGCTGCTACAGCAGAAGCAAGCAAAAGGATAGGAGGCAAGATAATTTTCAAAAAAGATGAGTCATCTGGCATGAAGTTGTTGCAAGGGGGTACAGTGTGCAGGAGTTGAGAATGTGAAGATGAATGGGACCTTCTGTGTGGGCACTGAAAGGTGACATTGTTAGGATTCCAAACTAAGTATTTTTAATGAGGGTGTATATCAGTTGTCTGAGGCCTGAACGGAGGCAGAAGCAGTGGGGATGAAGGAAAACTGGTATACCTGAGATGGTCCAGGATGCCGGAGTCCTGCTGCAGTTGGTCAGGGTTCCCTCAGGATGGACGGCGTCGGCGGTATGAATGAGAAGACACAGCGATTCTCGGTGTTTCCAAGTATCTTCTGACTTTATTGTTTTTAAGACAACTTTTATATTTTTAGTGGTACATAGAAACAAATGTAAAGTATAGAGTCATGCCAGATCAGCCCAATGGATCAGCAGTTTTTGATCCTTATCGGAACCAGGACACTGTGTGTGTTTCTAAGTTACAAAAGGTTTAAAATTGTTTACATCATCTTCTGGCCCGGAGGCCTGCTAACATCTTGTGACTCTTTTATTGATAAGGGTTGATCAGCCAGGACACTTTTGCATCAGGCACAGAAAATACCAGGGTTACAATTTTTAAAGAATACAGGCACAGCAGATTATGACAAAGAAAGGATTTATAAACTCAGAGTTTCAAGGTAAAACCTGTTGTTCTGTAATCTACCTTATGCCTTGAGCCTAACAGAAAAGAATGTAGTCCCATAAAGTCATAGTACAGCAAGCTGAAACAATGTAGCACAAAGGTCAGTTCTTAGCAAAATCACCAGCTGAATTAACAATTGTCTTATTATTTGTATTAAAACTAAACTTTTATTTATACAAATCTCTAACTATTATGTTTTCATTATATAGGCTAAATACGTTAACAGTAAAAAAGCATAATGAGTAAGTATAGACTAAGTTACAGTTTCATAAAGCAATATTTCTTATATTTTCTAACAAGCCTTTCTTTCCTACAAAGGGCTCTGTGCCCATTGGGGCTTTCTGTGTGGAGGCTCTCAATGCTGTTCTGTTGTTAAGGGGCAGTCAAGCACATTAGCTCCAAAGGCACAGGTACATTTATTAAACAAACCAATATGCTAGCAAGAGGAATTTAGATTAGCATGTTTTATATCGCAGATAATTTTATTTAGGGTGCTACCGTTCAGGGGCCTTGTCGATTCAGATTTCAGATTGATCTGTTTTAGAAGAGAATCAGGAAAAGCCTTTTTTCTAAGTCATAGAAAATAAGAAGCAGTTTATTGTAGCAAACATCAGAAAGACAGACATCATCTTTAAGGTGAGCGCTGAGGCAGCCTTCCGAGAATCCCTGAGGCCTGAGAAGCCGTGCTCGATCAGCCCTCTACCTCATGACTCTGTCATGGGTGGGATCTTGTGAGCTGGCTCCCGGCACCAGGAGGCTTGGGGTGCAGTTCTGAGAAAGTGTGTGGACATGAAGAAAAGTTCAGAGACAGGTGGTAATCAGAAAGTGATGTCATTAAATTATATACTGAGCAGTTAGGACTGGATCCTCCAGGCAGTGATTCTTAAAATGTGTTCTGTAGGACTCCCTTGAGACTCTAGATAGGTCCAGATGAACGCTAAATAAGCTTGGCACATCACACATTGCCTATTTCCCTCCCTAAAGTATGATAAGTCCCCACAAAAGAACATTCTATCGACGTCAGGCATGAGGGAAACTGCAGCTTACCCTCCGACTCCTATTGCTGACAATCCTTCAGCTCCATCATCTCACCTCATCTCCCTTCTCCAGTCAGTAACTCTTCTTGCTTGTTCACTCGATGTCAGCCCCTGTGTGTCAGATATTGTACCGTGCTGCTCTACTTTTCAAGGTTCTATACTGTAAGATTTCAAATGATTTACCAAAAAGTTGGTTGGTTGGTTTAGTCACTAAGTTGTGTCCAACTCTTGCAGACCCCATGGATTGTAGCCTGCCAGGCTCCTCTGTCCATGGGATTCTCCAGGCAAGAATACTGGAGTGGGTTGCCATTTCCTCACTGTATAGCACAGGGAACTCTGCTCAATGCTATGTGGCAACCTGGATGGGAGAGGAGGTTGAGGAAGAATGGATACATGTATATGTATGGCTGAGTCTCTTTGCTGTCTACCTGAAGCTATCACAACATTGTCAATTACCTATTCTCCAATATAAAATAAAATTTAAAAATAATAATAAAATAAAAGCGTTTTCTTTATTTTTTGTTTGTTTTTATGTATTATTTGTGTGAAAAGTATTATAAACCTGTTACCAAAATACCAAATACCAAATGGTGCTGTTGTGTTAGTTACTCAGTTGTGTCCAACTCTTTGAGACCCAATGGATCGTAGCCCACCAGGCTCCCCTGTCCATAGGATTTCCATGGCAAGAGTACTGGAGTGGGTTACCATTCCCTTCTCCAGTGGATCTTCCTGGCCCAGAGAACAAAGCTGGGTCTCCTGAGTCACAGGTGGAATTCTTTACCATCTGAGCCACCAGGGAAGCCCTATTACAGTACAGTAAACCTACTCTAAACCTATTACAGTACAGTACTATATAGCCAGTTTTGTTCGTTGGGTACCTAGGCTAACTTTTTTGGACTTTCAAACGATCCGGATGTACCAAGGCACTCTGGAACTGAACTTGTTAATATGTTGGGGACTTACTGTTCTCTATTCTTTTTCATGTATCAAAGGTACTGTGACTTCCTACAATAAAGAATGTTGTTTAAAGAATATTTTATACACACACACACACACACACACACACACACACACACATACACACACACTTGTAAGTAACAAAATAACATCAAGCATAACAACAGAGGTTTGACAGGCATTTTGGTTTACACCCTGTAGGTGGTTGAAAGACTATCTATGGGAAGACGTCTTCCAAGATCCCACAGACAAATGAGCCAGGACTGAGTTCTAAGTCCTTAGTGGGACTCACATGAAGGTGGGGGCTGAGCCATCTTGCCACTTGTAGATGTCAATGGAGGACTGTTTTCTGAGGCCAATCCAGTACATGACATCTTTTCTTTGGACTCAGGGATTCCTGTGTGGGTAGAAGGTAGTTTAGGTCAAGAAATGCTGCAGCCAGAGATGGAAATGTGGTGAAAACAGCCCATGAATTGGACAAATACCTAGAGATCTTGGGCTGGGAGGCTGTGTAATGTAGTAGTTGAGCACACTGGTTGAAAGATCAGGAAGACTTCCATTTCTACAATTATGATGACCTATGTGATCAGCAAATTACAGCCACTTAGGACCCTCAGGCTGGATATCTTAATGGGGGCATAACAGGGGCTTCCAGAATTTCTCTGTAGAGTCAATGCGGGAGTAAGACCCAGAATGGTGCCCGGTTGAGCAGTGGTAAGATGGAATTAGGAGTATTATTCAAGGGCCTGATTGACAGGGTCAGCAGTTTGGATTCTCTCCAGTAGAAGTGGTTCTGGCAAGGATTCTACTGACAAATATTGAGCCCTGCTGTGTGTCCAGTCTGGATCCAAGCACTATGGACTCAAGGATGAGCCAGATCCACCCCTTTTTCTGCAGGTTCTTCATGTGTGGGGAGGTGGATCCATGATCTGGAAGTACAGTCTAGTGTTAAAGAACAGACAGTGGGAAAGATCTTGAGGGACTATGTCTGACCTGATAGTGAAGAAGGGGTAGTTATCCACATAGATTAAAAGAGGGAGGGCACATCAGATTGAAGAACCAGCAGGTAGAATCGCTCAGAATCAGGACAGAATAATCCTGACCAACTCTACTTGCCAAGAGAGTGAATATGTAATATGAAGCACAGAATGAAGATCTGCATGAGATCCTACAGGGGACAAGGACATCAGTTTGCATTGGCTGCAAGGACCCCCAAAGCACCCCTTCCTCCTTCTCACCTGCTCTGCTTGGGTATTGATGATGACCAGGCGAGCACCCTCCTCAGTACAGCGACCCATGGCTTTGAGCCAGGGGAGTTCATCACTGGAAAAATTGTAGCAGGACCCCTGGGATGCCTTCCAGGTCTCTGGGCAGGACTCACAGGAGGATTCTGGGAAAGGGAAAAGAGGTCAGGTCGGCTGAGGCTGGCAGCTGCTCTGGTCACTGAATGAAATGACTTGAACTTGACCCACCTGTGCATCCTTGACACTTTGCAAAAGTGAAACACGCTAGCTTCCTAGTTGTCCATTCAAGGGATGAACATTATCAGAGGTAGCAAAATGAAAAAGAGGATTGCCTCAGACTTTGTGTTAACATCAACCATGACAGGGGTTTGATTGAAATAACACACGTGATACACTCCTATGCTACGAGAACTGCTACCATCAACAGTGTTGGAAAGAACAACCTCCCTCTCCCAACTCTGATGTTCACCACTCAAACCACCCCGTCTCCTTACCATAGCCTGCCCTCACAGCCTCTATTTGCCGGAATATTTCTCCCCAAATGTTGTCCCATTTGTGTCCAGCATCTGCCAGACCCTGTAGAACTGAGAGACTCATAAAGAAAGGCTGATCGAAACCTATTAGAAGATTTGTTTCCCAAAACATTACAGTATACATTTAATGCTGAGGATGAAAGGTTGTTGCTAAACCATGAAAGATGCCGGGATTCTTGGTCTCTGGAGGAGAATTCAATCCAGGGCCAGAGATGAAGAATGATCGCTCAGAACTTTTGTGTAATAAAGTTTTATTAAAGTGTAAAAGAGATAGAGAAACCTTCTGACATAGACATCAGAAGGGGGCACAAAGAGTACCCCCCTGCTAGTCTTTAGCTGGATGTTATATAGCTACTAGCATCTGCTAATTAAAGAAAAGAAAAACCCAGAGAATGGCACCAGGTGAGTCATCCCAGGCCATAAAACAATTGACATGAATCTTGAAGAAAGGCAAATTTCCATACAAATATATAGTTTCATTAACATAGATTAGGAGAACAATGTATAACATACTGGTTTGTCATGTCAGTTCTGAGCCTAAATCTGAGCCTTAAAGTGGAACCCACTTGAAGACAGAGTTTGGGGTAAATGCATAATACATTAACATAGCTTAAGGCAAACATTTCCATAAGAAAAATGCATTGGCTATCTCAAGGTTTGAGAAAAGTTAAGTTCAGGTGGAACCAGGTGTCATTATGGCAACATAGAATTTTAAGAGAAACCTCTTTTTAAATTTGTGTAGAGAAGGGGAAAAAATATAACACTAGTTTGTTTCCTCCTGCCACTTAAGAGAGAGAGAAAAAAAAATGTCTGACACTTGCAGCCTATTTCCTCCATTTGGAGACCCCTGGCCTTCTTGCCTGTTACTTTCTCAAGGGCATCTTGTCTCTTTGTTTATGTTTATGTTGCTGTATGTTTGTTTTAGGGGGTGGTTGTCTTCTGTTGATTTTAAATTAAGTTAACTGAGTGGTTAATAAAGTAAAAGTCTTAATTTAACAAAAAAAAAAAACCTGCTGGTACACAAGGGAAAGGGCTTCCTAGGTGCCATTAGTGGTAAAGAACCCACCTGCCAATATAGGAGACTTAAAAGATGCTGGTTCAATCCCTGGGTCAGGAAGATCCCCTGGAGGAGGAAATGGCAATCCACTCCAGTATTCTCCCCCGGAAAATCCCATGGACAGAGGAGCCTAGCGGGCTACAGTCCATGAGGTCGCACAGAGTCGGACACGACTCTGCACGCATGGGAAAGAAGCCCACCATTCTTATCAGCCCTCACATTTGACGTCCAGTTGCTTCAGTTCTTCCTGAATCTGGTTTATGGACTGCAAGACTAAGGGGAGAAAAGTTATAAACTCTAGACCTTTAGACACTCAGCTCTTTCACCATTCCCCAAATTCTACAGGTTGAAATGGGGAGGGCAGTTTCTTCCTGAAGTCATATATCCAAGAACATGGTCCCGCCACCCCTTACTCCTCCATCTCTCTAACAGCCCCATAAAACCCTCTTCTGAAGACCAGACTTGGGGTCCTGGTTCTGTTGCAGGTAGGGGGAGCCCTTCCAGGTCCAGAAACTGTCTAACACTCGGAAATGAATTGTCCAAAGAGACATATGTGCTGACAAAGCAAGAGACTTTATTGGAAGAAGGCACCTGGGTGGAGAGCAGTAGGGTAAGGGAACCCAGGAGAACAGCTCTGGCTTGCAGTCTCGGGTTTTATGGTGACGGGATTAGTTTCCGGGTTGTCTTTAGCCAGTCATTCTGACTCAGAGTCCTTCCTGGTGGTGCATGCCTTGTTCAGCCAAGATGGATGCCAGTGAGAAGGATTCTGGGAGGTGGTCAGACATGTGTTGTCTCCTTTTGAGCTTTCCCGAATTCTTCCGGTTGGTGGTGGCTTATTAATTCTGTGTTCCTTACCAGAACCTTCTGTCATAAAACAACTCATACAAATGGTTACCATCGTGCCTGGCCAGGGTGGGTGGTTTCAGTCAGTGTCCTTCCCCTAATAGTTCTATCTAATCACCTTTCCCACCGGCCCAGCCAACTTACCTTCAGCCAGGACTGCACCAAAGATCAGGACTAACAGAAGCAGCATCAGGGTCACTGCCAGGCAGAAAACCTTCCAGGGATCCTCCTGGGGAGGCTTTTGATCCTGCTGTGTTGCAGAGACTGGAGCAAGAGGGAGCCATCACACACTGTCAAGGAAAAGTGCTGAGATGGTACAAAGACTGTGGAGGGCTGAGACTGAATCACTCACTGGAGTGGGAGGTGGTGAGTGATCACTGGTATCAAGGAGGGCGTCTACGCCTGCCTCACGTGGGTCCCTGGGACGGGGCAGAGATTTTTCTCCCACTGGTGTGCAGTCCTGCAGGCAGCTGCGCTCTGTGCTTGTGTCCAGCTGTGGCTGCTGCTCCTTCTGCTCTAGCCACCCACAGCCCTTCTGGTGTTATTGAAGACACACTCTTCCTGTGCTGGAAAATGCCACCCCCTTGTAAACCGTCAGATATTTCCTTCCTGGCTCCGCAAGGCTACTAAGATCTCTAGATGGCAGTTTATTATCATTCACATTGTTGAGAGATGATACTGGCATGTAGCAGAAGGCATTTCGCTCCAAGTCTTCTCTATAGCTTTCATTTCCCTGTATGATGGAAAGGACAATAATTGCCCCAGAAGTCTGCCTAGAGGTCCCTGGTACATCAGCCTTTTAGACTTCCAGTCACATTATTTTCCAAAGATCTTTTATTTTCTCATTGATAAGGCAGTGGTTCTTTCAACATAATAGTTATTCTTGTGACTTGTCTCTTTCAGAGCATGTAACCAAAGTCTACCCATACACATTGATTTGTAACTTTACCTTTTTTTAAATTTTTAAATTCTTATTTTTTAACACCAAGAACACTTTGTATCAGAGTATAGCCGATTAACAATGTTGTGGTAGTTTCAAGTGAACAGCAAAGGGACTCTCTGGTACATAATACATGTATCCATTCTCCCACAAACCCCTCTCCTATCCAGCCTGGCACATAACATTGAGCAGAGTTCCCTGTGCTATACAGTAGGTCTTTGTTGGTTATCCATTTAAAATATAACAGTGTTTACATAACTTATCTTTTAAATGGAGAATGAGATGCCACAAAGAGGAGAAGCAAACTAATGTTGGTGGAGGGGCTTCTGTTTATCAAACCCACATTAGGACACTTTCATACATCATGTTGTTTAATGTCTTTTTTTCCTCTGAATACCATGATGACTTTTCTCTTCATCTTTGTGTTTTAGCAGCTAAATACATCTAAGTATGCATGCACAAGTGTGTGCACATGCTTTTAAGAATTCACACAGCTTAAGATGCAATGAGAAGCCCAAGCATGGCAACTAGAGAATAGCCCCTCCTTTCCACAACTAGAGAAAGCCCAGGTGCAGCAGTAAAGACCCAGGGCAGCTAAAAATAAACAAATACATACATTTTTGAAAGAAAGAAAGTCAATTTGAAAGGACTTCCCTGGTGGCCCAGTGGCTAAGATTCTGCGTTTCCAATGTGGGCAGTGGGGGGTTGGGGGGACGGGGGTGATGGGCAGATGGGTTTGATCCCTGGTCAGGAAACCGGATCGCTGCTGCAACTAAGAGTTGACATGCCACAACTATAAAGATTCCACATGCTGCAACTGAGACCCAGTGCAGCCAAATAAGGTAAAATGGAAACAAATTTAAGAAAAGAACGTTTAAGAGTGTGGACTCTTGGGCAATAGAAGTGGCTTTGCCACTGAATTTCATTCAGGAGACATCAACTGAATCACTATTGTGACTCCAACAAGCCTTGGAGACAGGAAAATTACATCAGTTCCAGACCCACCATCCCGCAGACCTAGAACAATGGCTATGAGGGAGACACCTGCTGGTCGCTTTGGGAAAATATAGAGAAAAGGATGTTTTCTCTGGTATTTAAAAAGATGAATGGGCCTTCTCGTGGCAGACAGCAAAGAAAAAGAAATTCCAGGCACAAGAACTGAAATCGAAAGTAGGAAGTAGGAACATGTGTAAATAGGTGGCCAGAGGGAAGCTGCTATAAAACACAGGGAGCCCAGTCTGGTTCTCTGTGACAACCTAGAGGGGTGGGGTGTGGGGGTGAGGGTGGGAGGGAGGCTCAAGAGGGAAAGGGTGCAAATATATATACAGTTATGACTGATTCATGTTGTACAGCAGAAACCAGCACAACTTTTAAAGCAATTATCCTCTGATTTTATATATCTATAATATATATTATAGATATATAAAATGTATATATTGTTGTTGTTGTTCAGTCACTAAGTCATGTCCAACTCTTTGTGACCCCATGGACTGTAGCCCACCAGGCTACTCTCTCCATAGGATTGCTCAGGGAAGAATACCAGAGTGGGTTACCATTTCCTTCTCCAGAGGATCTTCCCGACCCAGGGATCAAACCTCAGTCTCCTGCATTGGCAGGAGGATTCTTCACCGCTGAGTCACCAGGGATGTCTATGTATACATAAAATATGAAGCAGGAAAATTCACGGCTGGACCATGTCCACATGCTGGGTCAGTTGGGGCATACCGGCTGGGAACTACATGTGAATTACAGGACTTGGAGTTTCATCCTGCAGGGAGCAGACGTGGCAACGCACTGGCTTAGGAAAGGGCCGTAAAGGTCCTGCCTATCCTGGATTTGATCTGGAAGATGACCAGTAAATATTATTTCAACTCATTTCATTCCCCCAAACATTCCTCAGCCCCTGCAGTATGCCCTTCCTCAGTGCCCTGCTCTGGCAGATGAGGAACTCATTCCCCCCTTAAGAATAATGTTCTTCATCTACTTCTCTCTACTGCACCAAGAACTTAAGTTAATTTTTTCTTAAGTTATTTATTTTTAATGGCAGGATAATTGCTTTATAATATTGTGTTGGTTTCTGCCATACATCAGTGTGAATCAGCCATAAGTAAACATATGTCCCCTCCCTCTTGAACCTCCCTCCCACCTCCCACCCCTTCCCATCCCTTTAGGTTGTTGCAGAGCCCCTGTTTGAGTTCCCTGAGTTATACAGCAAATTCTCATTGGCTATCTGTTTTACACATGGTGTTGTAAGTTTCCGTGTTACTATCTCCATACATCTCACCCTCTCTGTCCTTCCCCTGGCCTGTGTCCATAAGTCTGTTCTCTATGTCTGCATCTCCATTGCAGGTACAAATAGGTACCTCACTACCATCTTTCTAGATTCCATATATATGCGTTAATATCTGATATTTCTTTTTTCTTTCTTACTTTACTCTGTATAATAGACTACAGGTTCATCCACTTAATTAGAACTGACTCAAATGCATTTCTTTTTATGGCTGAGTAATAGTCCATTGTATATATGTACCACAGCTTCTTTATCCATCCATCTGTTGATGGAATCTAGATTGCTTTCAGGTCCCAGCAATCCCACTACTAGGTACATACCCTGAGGAATTGAAAAAGACATAAGTATCCCAGTGTTCACTGCATCACTATTTACAATAGCTAGGATATGGAAACCCTTTAGTTAAGGAATATGTTGGCAACTTCCATGTGTATTTGATCTATATATGAATCTAGCAGAAAACCTTTGGCACTGATGACAATACAACAGTTGGATTTCCTTTTTATGTCTTTTTATCTTAATTGGTTTCAGAGGAGGAAAAGGGACTGTGACTGTCCCAGGAGTTTGTTGCATCTTCATTGTATTTATCTTGCAATATCCTGAATGATGTATGCACTTCTCTCTCTCTCTCTCTCTCTCTCTCTCTCTCTCTCTCTCTCTCTCTCTCTCTCTCTCTCTCTCTCCCTCTCTCTCTCTCCCCCTTGCTCAGGACCACTTAGAAATGAAATCTGAGCCCCAGTGATCTTTCATCTCTAGCACAAACTAGGTATATTATGAATATTTTAGGGCAAATTTTCTATGAAGGGTTGGATAGTTGGGACTTCCCTAGTGATCCAGTGGCTAAGACTCTGTGCTCCCAATGCAAGGGGCCTGGGTTCAATCCCTGGTCAGGGAACTAGATCCCACATGTAGCAACTAAGAGTTCACACGCTGCAAAGAAGATCAGAGCTCTTATGTGCCTCAAATAAGACCCAGCACAGCCGAATAAATGAATGTTTTTAATGGGATTACCTTATTTTTAAAAGAAAGGATTGGACAGTTAAGTCAAAGGGCTCTTAAAATCTTTGGCCAACATTTTGCTCTCCTCTTTTCTTAGATAAATAAAGGAATGAAACTTATGCTTGATCTGCTCTTTGATAACTGGAAAAAGTCAGAACTGGCCACATAACCTGGATAGTTTGATAGGCGTGACCAGCCTCAGTACTATGCACGAGATAATTCTTATCTCCAGCTCAGGGGAAGTCCAGCCCCAGAAACCATGTATTCAACAGATGTGTATGGAACATCTGAGCCTATCACTAATCCCCTCACTGGGAAGACCACATTGAGCACGACAGACATACTTGCTTCTATGACACTACAGTGGAGGCAGGGGGAGAGGGTAGATGATGAAGAACTGAATCTAGACCAAAATGTCAGGAGTTTGAGGAAGAGAAGGCAAGAGCTTAACAACCTAATGCATAGAGAACAGGGAAGGTTAGGAAGGCTTCATGGAGAAGGCAGCACTTCAATTTTATTAATTTGTTTCTCTGTTTATGTATTTTTAGTTGTGCTGGTTCTCCTTTGCTAGTTGTGGGCTTTCTCTAGTTGCAGTGAGTGAGGGCTCCTCTCTTGTTGTGCTGTATGGGCTTCTCACTGCAGTGGCTTCTCTTGTTGTGAAGCACAGGCTGCAGAGCACGAGCCTCAGTAGTCGTGGAGCACGGGCTCAGTTACCCCTTGGCATGTGGGATATTCCCAGACCAGGGATTGAACCCATGTCCCATGCATTGGTAGGCGGATTCTTAACCACTGGACAACCAGGGAAGTCCTGAAGGTGGCATTTCAGCCGAGACATTGGTTGCAGAGGTATAGGAGAGGAAAGAGTGCATTAGGCAGAAGGAATAACATGTGCAAAGGAACTGAAGTAGGGACATGATTGTTCCCTTGAGGAAAAGAAGATCGATATGACAGGACTCTTGGGCAGCAAGGAAAGGAGAGTGGCTCAAACTGGCAGGGGTCCAATTACACACACAAGTGTGTCTCTGCTAAAAAAAAAAAAAAAAAAGATTCTCACACCCCTTCTCTCACAAGAGGACAAGTAGGGCTTCCCTGCCATCTCGTTGTTAAAGAATCCACCTGCCAAAGCTGGAGACACAGGTTTGATCCCTGATCTAGGAAGATCCCACGTGCCATAGAGCAACTAAGCCCACATACCACAACTATTGAGCCTGTGTTCTGGAGCCCGGGAGCCACAACTACTGGAGCCTGAGCACCCTAGAGCCTGTGCACCCCAACAAGAGAAGCCACCACAATGAGAACCCTTTACCCTGCAACTAGAGAGTAGTCCCCACTCACTGCAACTAGAGAAAAGCCTGCACAGCAACAAAGACCCAGCACAGTCAAAAATAAATAAATAAAATTATTTTGTAAAAAGGACAAGCAAAGACTTTTGAGTTTGAATTTAGATTCTCTGGAAAGTTCAATTATCTATCATAGTGCTTCCCACATTCCTGGAACTGAGAGATGAAAAACATATCTCCTGGGGTCATTGCAGTCTCAAGGGCTCTGGCTCCCACAGCTGACAATTTTCTCTCTGGAAAAAAAAAATGGAGATAAAATGAAGATTTCTGATGCAACACTGTTCTCCAGAGCCTCTATCCTCAGACAATTATATCAGTCACCCCATAGACCAAGGCCAGACTCATTAACCGAAGGTGTTGGATTCCAGGGAGGTTTTATCAAGGCATCCCGGGATAAGAATTGAAGTATGCATAGAGGCTGTGAGGCAGTCTGTTCGACCCTGGAAAATAGAGGTGAGAATCTGGGATCCCACTGTTTGTAGGGCTTTCTGGGATCTAGGCATGATTAGAGGAAAGATACTGGTGGGAAGAAGATACCCAGGAACTATGGCTTTATTTGATTTTTATGATCACACCAAGTTTGAGTACAAGCAAGCACTTGGCGAGAGAGATTATGTATGCCTCTTACTCTTCCCTATCTTGCAGGGAGGCATCTATTTATTTTATCTGAGTCAGCTGGCACAGCCATGAGCCTGAGTAAGCCAGACTGTTGATGGGGAGGTCATTTATTTTACTGTGTGTGTGTGTGTGTGTGTGCGCGCGCGTGCGTGTTCAGTTATGTCTGACTCTTTGCAACCCCATGGACTGTAGCCCGCCAAGCTCCTTTGTCTATGGGATTTTCCAGGCAAGAATACTGGAGTGGGTTGCCATGCCCTCCTCCAGGGGATCTTCCCGACCCAGGGATCGAACCTGTGTCTCCTGCATTGGCAGGCAAATTCTTTATCACTGCGCCACCTGGGAAGCCTCTGTTTTACTGTGCACACTTGAATTTCCATGATAGCTGCTGAGCTGGGCAGACTTGGAGCTCTTGACCACTGCTGAGAGATCAGACTTTGACAGAATCTTGGGCACAGCTCAGAGACACTTTCAGCAACCCTTTCAGGGACAATCTAAAACTCTAACACCCTAGAGCTGTTTTCAGAGATCAAATCAGATTAGCTTGAAGAGCCATGGCACAAGGAACCAAACCTCAGTTCAACTGGCAGAGTTGAAAGAACACAACTTAGAATTGGTCAGAATGTGTTCTGCTCTCAGCTCTGCCAGTCAATCTCTTTGTCACCTTAGACATCTCATCACAGTAAGTTTTTCCCTTGAAGATTTTATTCATTCAGCAAATGCTTATGGAGTACTTGCTATGCACCTGGTGCTGTGTTTGGGGGTGAGTGTCAAATAGATCAAAAGAGGAGAAAATACTTGTGAACTGGGCTTTCAGGTAACTCATTATTTGATTATCAAACTATCAAAGAGAAAGAAAGGCAGGAATGCAGTGTAACTTTAATGAGCCAAAAGCATGTTTTTCTTTTTTTTTTTCTGCCCCTTCATCAATAAAATATTTTTTAATTTTTATTTTATAGATTATTGTTGGTATAAAGACACATGTGTGTGTGTTAGTCACTCAGTCGTGTCCTCTCCGACACTTTGCAATCCCATGGGCTGTAGCCCACCAGACTCCTCTGTTGAATAATCATATTTTTTCTTCTAAGTTTAAAGAAACCAAAATATTTTCATGGACTCTGGGCTTTCTGTGTTTGATGGAGAAAGGATTCATTCATGCTCCATCATAGACGGGAGATGCTGTGAAGATTTTATTCACAATAAGGAGTCAGTTAACCTCAATCCCCCTTCTCTCATCTCTCATTTTCAGCAAAGGGCATCGGATCTGAAATGGAAGCAGCAGTGAGGAAAATGTGAAAAGGAAGGGTTTTAAAAATCAACTCAAAAAAACTAGTTGGAAGGATTCTTCATCCTTAAACATGAAGGCACTGATTTAGAACAAAGAGATTTAAAAAAAAAAAGAAGAAGAGGAACAACTCACCCAAAGCCTAGACTTGTCTCTGTCCAGCCCTTCCTGTCTGACTAACTGGAGAAGGTGAGTTTAGTGAAACTAAATGCCTGTTTAGGAAATGCCTGTTTCCTAAATTGTTCTGAAGGAAAAAAATGTGCCCAAATCTCAAAGCAAACTATGACGTGTGTGTGGCTGTGGCTGCGTGTTTGCTCACTCACGTCCAACTCTTTGTGACCCCACGGACTGTAGCCCGCCAGGTTCCTCTGTCCATGGAATTCTCCAGGCAAGAATACTGGAGTGGGTTGCCGTTTCCTCCTCCAGATGCTCTTTCCAACCCAGGGATCAAACCCGAGTCTCCTGCGTCTCCTGCATTGGCAGGCAGATTCTTTATCACTAGCACCAGTTGGGAAACCGTGACATAGGGGATCATTATCCTATTGGAGAAGCTGCTTACAGAAGATTCCAAAAGTCAGTAGTGGGAGAATGTGATGCTCAGTGAATGCATATTTAGCTAAGGAACCACCTGGAGATACTGGAAGGGAAGGTGAGGTCAGGGAAACACCATGGAGTGTGTGAGGCAAGGAAAGAGGCTTTCATCAGGGAAGACATTGTAGAGATACCATACAACCTTCAGAGGTAGAGGACCCAAAGCACCAGGGCCAGTAGTATTTAGTTCACATCATGTTTCAGACCAATCAACACTTCTTGGCAGTAAACCAGAGTCAATCTGCACGGTTTCTTCTTAAGGCAGAGACTGGAGGGTTGTTAACCAATCAGCTGAAAGGACCATCAGACCAGAGCCAGGTGAGTGACAAGGGCAGCATCAGGGCAAGAGCATCCAAGAGGACTGCTGACTCATGGCTGGTGAGGTGGCTTCTGCCCCAGGCCAGGCAGTAGGACAGTCATCAGACAGAGGAGATGTGTATCCGTGCTTAATTGCTCAGTCGTGTCCAACTCTTTGCAACCCCGTGGATTGTAACCCACCAGGCTCCTCTGTCCATAGGATTTCCCAGGCAAGAATATTGGAGTGGGTTGCCATTCCCTTCTGCAGGGGATCTTCCCGACCCAGGGATCGAACCCAGATCTCCTGCACTGTAGACAGATTCTTTACCGCCTGAGCCATCAGGGAAGCCCATTGGGGCAGGAAAGTCATAGGCTCACTTAAGGAAGCAAGACCTGAACAATTCATTACTTTTTGTTGGAAAGAAAGATATGAAAAGAAAAGCAGGAACTCCGAAGTTACATCTATTGTTTAAAAATTGATTGTACTGCTTTTTTGCGGGGTGATCTTGGGTTGACGCATTAATTTCCTGTGGCTGCTGTAACAAACAGCAGAAATGTATTCTCTTACAGTTCTGTAGGCCAGATGTCTGAAATCAAAGCGTTGACAGGATTGATTTCTTCTGGAGTCTCCGAGGGAGAATCTGTTCCTTGTTTTTCTCCTAGATTCGGGAGGCTCTCCAACTATCGTTTGCTGGCATGTAGCTGTTCACTTCAATATCTGCCTCCATCTTCACGTGGCCATCTTCTTTGTGTCTCTCTGTATCCTCTCCTCTTCTTGTAAGGAAACTATTCATCGGATTTCAAGCAAACCTTAAATCTGGGATGACCTCCTCAAGATTCTTTCTTTCTTCTTCTTCTTTTTTATTTTAATTTTTGGCTGTGCTAAGGTCTTTTCTAGAGAAAAGCTGTGCAGGCTTTTCTCTAGTTGCAGAGAGCAGGGGCTACTTTCCAGCTGCAGTGCATAAGCTTCTCGTTGTGGTGGCTTCTCTTGTTGCAGAGCATAAGCTGCAGGGCACATGGGCTCAGCAGTTGCAGTTCCGGGCTCTAGAGCACAGGCTCAGTAGTTGTGGCGTGTGGGCTTAGTTGCTCCTCGGCATGCGGTATCTTCCCGGATCAGGGATTGAACTCATGTCTCCTGCATTGGCAGGCAGATTCTTTACCACTGAGCCACCAGGGAAGCCCCTCAAGATTCTTAATAATTACACCTGTGAAGACTGTATTTCCAAATACAGACACGTTCTGAGGATTCAGGTGCACATGAAGCTGTGGGCAGCACTATTCAACCCAGTTTATAGTTTGTTACTGCACTGCTTTGAATCTCTGCTCCCCTGCCCATACCGGGCAGGTAATAACAGCACCAATTGGTAAGGATCGAGTGAAAAAAAATATGCTTATAACATACCTAAAATTATTCAGCTCAAAATGTCAGTAGTGCCAATGGTGATAAATCTTTCAGCTGAAATCCATCAGCCTTTCTCTAACCTTAGCCTGATGGCCAGTACATGATGAATGCTTAGTAGGAATCAAATCCCTTTTCTCCCCTCCAAGGGGAGCGAGGAGATACAGCACGGAAAGAGAAGAATCAAATGTAAAATCCACTTGAAAATCCTTGGGCAAGATCCAGAGGTACTTTATGGCTATGAGTTGGCCCCAAAGGGTAATAGAGAACAAATCCTTCTCTATACAGACTACCCCAAGAAGTTCTCCATTCCATTTTGGGGTAGATTTTATCCTTAAAGAATTCTGCATTATATAGAACCATAATTAGCCTGTCTGATTTTCACCCATATATTTAGGTTTTCTCTTTCCTTCTTATAACAGTTAATTTGTGGGTGTGTGGCTGTGCCAGTCTTAGCTGCCACACACAAGATCTATTTTATTTGTTTTAGTTGCAGCATGTAGGGTCTTAGTTTCAGCCTGAGAGATCTAGTTCCCTGGTCAGGGATCGAACCCAGGCTCCCTGCATTGGGAGCAGAGAACCTTAACCACTGGACCACTGGGGAAGTCCCACAACACCTAGATTTTGAAATCAGTTCTCACCTGTCCAGAGAGGCTTCCCTCAATCCCTTCATCCAAAGATGTTTTCTCTAGCAATTCCCTGTAAGATCACTCTGTTTATTTTTCCTTACATTTATTTCTAGTAAAATGGGATCAACACATTTTAAAGCAATTTTCCTCTAATTAAAAAATAAATTAAAAAAAATTCCCTGGGAGTCCCATGGTTAAGGCTCCACACTCCCAATGCAGAAGCCCTGGATTGCATCCCTGATCAGGGAAGTAGATCCCACACACCACAATTAAAAGATGCCACACGCCATAGTGAAGTTCAAAGATCCTGCGTCCCACAACCAAAATCTGTCACTACCAAATTAATAAATATTTCTTATAAAACAAATATCTCAAGTTTTTTAAATATGTATATATATATATATATATATATATATATATATATATATATATATATATATATATATATATATATATATACGGTTTACTTGTTTCCTCATTCTTTATCTCTCCCATGAAAACAGGACTTTGTTCATCTTTTTCATCCCCTTGTTGCTTGTGCCTCCTTCAGTGACTGGCCCTTAGGGAGAGCTGAATTAATTTTTTTTTAAATGAATGAATGAATACATGGGAACAGGACAATAAGAAGTCTTAATGGGTTGGAAATCAAGTTGGGCAGTAATTTAAGAAAGTCTTAGGGCTTCCCTGGTGATCCAGTGGTTTAGAATCTGCCTGCCAATGCAAGGGACACAGGTTCCATCCCTGATCCGGGAAGATCCCATGTGCTCCAGAGCAACTAAGTCCGTGCTACTGAAGCCCATGCACCCTAGAGCCTTTGCTCTGCAACAAAAGAAGCCACCACAGCAGGAAGCCCATGCACCACAACTAGAGAGTAGCCCTGCTCACTGCAACTAGAGAATGTCCCCATGCAGCATGAAGACTTGGCACCATCAAAAATAAATAAGTACATAAAACTTTTTAAAAAAGAAAGTCTTAAATGCCAACTTAAGTGTGCCATTGATCTACGCAAAACAAAGAGACAGAGATGGAGAAAAGGGAACAGAGACTTCCCTGGTGGTTCAGGGGTTATGAATCCACCTTCCAATGCAGGGGACATGGATTCAATCCCTGGTAGGGTAACTAAGATCCCACATGCCATGGGGCAACTTATCCTAAGGGCTACAACTTGTGAGCCATAGCACTCTGGACGAATGCCACAACTAGAGAAGCACAGGTGCACACAGTAGTAGCAAAGACGCAGCATAGTCAAGGAGAGAGAGGGGGAAGGGAGCAGTTAGGCAAAGGGAAAACTCTAGACAAGATTTCATAATTAGAAGAAATCAAGTCAGAGAAGATGAAAGATATTTAAGGTGAAGTGAAGTGAAAGTCACTCAGTCGTGTCTGACTCTTTGCAACCCCGTGGACTATAGAGTCCATGGAATTCTCCAGGCAAGAAGACTGGAGTGGGTAGCCTTTCCCTTCTCCAGGGGATCTTCACAACCCAGGGATCGAATCCAGGTCTCCCACATTGCAGGTGGATTCTTTACCGGCAGAGCCACAAGTGAAGCCCCAAAATACTGAAGTGGGTAGCCTGTCTCTTCTCCAGTGGATCTTCCTGACCCAGGAATCGAACTGAGGTCTTCTACATTGCAGGCAGATTCTTTACCAGCTGAGCTGTCAGGGAAATCCTGATATTTAAGGTAAGTGTTGTCGATGATTTGGGCACCAGAGGGTCTTGAGTAGACAGCCACCTAACACTGACTCATTCTGGTCTCTAAGTAGCCCACTTCCTTTGGACATCTGGGGGAGCAGACATCTACCGGATCTATCCAACATCAAACCCTCCTGGTCTTCACCGGATGGCTTCTCTATACTTCTGTATACACTTCTGTGTACTTCCTCATTGCCAATGGTTATGGTTGCCATCATCACTTTGACAGAAGTTCTCAGTCTTGTTGATGATGTGTGTGAACAGTATTCCGGGACAGTATGAGTTCCTGAGCAGTGATGATGAAGGCAAGAAGGTCAAGGATAAGTATTCTTAGGTGGGGGCAATCCCTCCTGATCCTTCAATCATCTCCCTGGTCCACTGCATTCATTTGCAGGGTTTTGTTGAGTGCTTAGTACACACACTGAGCATAATGTTCTCCACTCTTACCCTTTGAATTCAAGCCTCAGAAAGATGACTAATATTGTGGACAACTTGTCACCCACAACCCTAGACCATTTGGTTCCAAACTTTGTCGTTCATTCATTCCCTTACAGTGTAGACTTCTTGGGTTAATATCCTAAATGCCATCCCACACTGACTCTTCCCAGACTTTGGCCCCTTCATTCTCTCATCCAAGAATTTGGCAATGAGCCTTTCCTCACCGCTTTTGGACGCAACTTCATTGTCTTCTATCATCTTTGGCAAGGTCTCCCTACTTCGTAAGCTAGTCTCTTCAGAATCCCATCTCTGCTTTGACACCAGGGCATATGGGATGGAGTATATTCCAATATTCCACTGCTGCTGTCTTGCACTCTCTAGCACGGGTGCAGAGGGTTTAACTGCAAGTGTTGGTGGGTAATGCTCTCCTGGAAGGTGAAGGCAAGACTTTTACACAGAAATGGTAAAATTGGGGCTTTATTTTTCTGTTCCCCATCTCCCATAATGAATCAATCATGGTGGTTTTTTTCCTACTGAGACTGAATTTGCTCATCAGTCCTTCTTAAGAGACTCCGGGCAGTCATTATTAAACAATTGCAGTTGTCATATAAGATGAAATTTTCCCCACTGAGACTCCTTGCAAATACCCTTTTCTTCCTGCAGATGAGCAGTGCCTCTCAGAGAGTGAGGGAAACAAATCAGTCAGTTACCTCGGACTTCACTCTCATTGGCCTTTTCAACCACTCAGGGCCATATCTGGCCCTGTTCTTCCTGGTGGCTGCCATATTCATGATGGGCCTTCTGGGCAATGCAATCCTGATCTTCCTGATCCACATAGATGCCAGACTCCACACGCCCATGTACTTTCTTCTCAGCCAGCTCTCCTTGTTGGATATTGGCTTTCAACTGGTCACCATTCCCAAGATGGCAGCTGACTTCCTGCAGGAAGAAGGCACCATCTCCTTTGGAGGTTGTGCATGTCAGATGTTCTTCTTGATGCTTATAGGTGTCTCTGAGGGTGTTTTGCTATCCCTCATGTCTTATGACCGCTACATTGCCGTGTGCCACCCCTTGCATTATCCTGTGCTCATGAGACGTCAGGTCTGCCTGCTCATGGTGGGTACCTCCTGGTTGTCAGGTGTGCTTGTAGCCTCCATCCAGACCTCCATCACTCTGCACTTCCCCTACTGTGCCTCACGCACTGTGGACCACTTCTTCTGTGAGCTGCCCGCTCTCCTCAAGCTCTCCTGTGCAGAAACCTTTGCCTATGAGTTGGCCCTGTCCATCTCTGGGGTGCTGATCTTGCTGCTGCCTCTGTCATTCATCGCCACCTCCTACAGTCTTGTGTTGGGGGCTGTTCTCCACATGCACTCAACTGAGGCCCGACACAAGGCCTTCGCCACATGCTCCTCGCACATCACTGTGGTGGGGCTCTTTTATGGGGCTGCAGTGTTCATGTACATGGTACCAGGCACCTACCACACCCCACAGCAGGACAACGTGGTCTCCCTCTTCTACAGTCTCATCACTCCCACGCTCAATCCCCTAATCTATAGCCTGAGGAACCGAGAAGTTCAAATGGCTTTGGCCAAGATCCTTTTCAGAACTGGCTTCAGATCAAAGAGATGACCTCCTGGAGGATGCCCAGTTGTCCCAGGGACCCCGCCTTACAGTTGAGACCCATCGTTAGTTTGCAGTCCATGTGCTTCAAGACATATTCTGACCAGCTCCCTCCCTCCTCCAAGACTCACTTTTTCTTTTGTGGATTTAATGATCCCAATTATTTGAACAAGAGGAGGGGTTGGTTTGTTGATTTGCCTTCAAACAAAGAAAAATTTTACTGCAAAATTGTCAACCCACGAACAGAGATGGATCACAGGATCACAGCTTGTAAATGTTTCAGCCACTTATTAGTATCTCACATTATCCCATTCTTATACATTTACGTACAGTGAGGAATAGATCAAATCCAACTCTTGAAATCCAAGCCCAAAAAAATGGAATCGAGGGGCTGGTGCTCTGACAATAATGTTCTCACCACAGTCATCCTTAAGCTGATCACTCTGAGGTCATAAGTGAAGTTAAAGTCAGAGGCATGACTGGGAGCCCTTATAATGGTCTTGCTGCATGAAGGACTGACCGGAGAGGTGGGGTGGAGTGGGAATATTTTATGCAGTATTACAAACCAGCAAGATGAAGCCAGAGTCTTTGCTACTGCCCTTCCCTTTAATTTCTACCCTTGCTCCTCCCAGACCCATTAAAGCTCCCCTGAAGTTACAAGAAATAGGCTTGAAGTTTAAAAGAGATAGACTTGAGATGTATTTAGTCCTCCCGAAACCTAAAACACTTTTTAGAACTGTTTCACTGTGGTAGATGCAGTGGAGGGAATATAGAAAAGAATAAGGTTCCTTGGGGGCGGATTGGTTTTATTTCTTAGACACCTTATGAGTATTGACAGAAGGAATGAAAGGCTTTAAGCCATGTTTAGTGAGCGAATTGATTTCAGATCTGGTTCAGCTTCCTCCTTTACCTTTGTCTACACCATTAACCTTGTCAGAAGCACTGGATCACTTATCTCTTCCCTCCTCTTCTTCTTCCTTCTCACACACAATCAAGATTGCTAGAACATGAATCAGTCTATCATAAAGTGCATGCCTTTTTATTTTTAATAAATATTGCCAGATTGTTCTGCAGAGACTGTCACTCATGAATAAGTGTTCATTTCCCCAACTACAACAGCAGCATTTTGAATAATTCAAATTTCTGCCAACTTCGTGAAAGAAAATTACGTTTCTTGATTGTTTTACTTTCAATGTCCCTGATTTCTAGTGAGGGTGATATCTTTTCATAAGTTTTTTGGCGACTCAAATTTCCTTGACTATGGATTTCTTGTTTATGTCAACTCTCCAAAGAGCTGTTCTTACTGATTTGTAGAAGTTCTTTATATCTTTATATGTTATAAATTAAGCAAAAATACTCTTCAAAGTGCCTTTGAATTTAAACTTTGTGGGATTTTTCATATGAAGTTTTTTTTAATGGAATCAAAATCATAGATCTTTTTACTTATTTTTGTGTCTTTACTTTAAAAATTCTTTTCTCCAATATATTATAAGAATATTGTCCTCAACTATATTCTGATTATTTTAGTATATATTTGGGGGGGTATAATGTGAGGCATAATTTTTCCCATGTGCCCTTCTGATTTCCCTGTAATTTGCCATAAGTCTCTGCTTATATTTTTCATTTTGTCATGCTGTATCCTAGCAGAATTGCTCTTTGGTCTGCCAGCTTGCCAGTTCTCTCTTATGCTTGGCTTGCTATTGCTGTCATCAATCCATTGTAGAATTTTCATTTTAATTTCCTATTGTTGATTCTTTTATCAAGAGTAACTATTCTTGTTTCATGGATATGACATTGTCCTTTATCACTATGAAGCTATTAAATGTACTCGTTTTAAAATCATTTTCAGATTATCTATTATCACTACCTCTTGAATGTGAATTTTTCCATGTCTTGGATTTGTGATCACTCATAGAATTGCTTCTTACATGTTTTGTAATTCTGGGTTGATCACTCATTTAGGGGGTTGGGAATTCTCATAGATTCAGCACTCTGATGATCTCTTTGCAGAATGGTTTGTGGAAATGACTTCCCATCTTGGAGGTACCATGGCTTCACCCGAGCTTTGTAATGACACAATAAGCAACCCTTACTTATTACTGTGAATCCCTACCCTGTAATTCTTTCTTTCAAGGGTGACTCGATAACTCCTTGTTTTTCCTCTATCATTACCACTTCCTTGTTTACACAAAAGTTTGTAACCATTAGAGAAGCTTTTGAACATGGATTTCAATGTTTAGTAATGGATTCCTGAAGTTTTTATAAGTTCCACAATACAGCAACAAAAAACTAGATGAACTAAAAAGTCATCATTTATTTAAAGCTTTTCAAAAGTTATGGGTGCAAAGAAGTTTCAATAAACTAAACTTCAAGAGGGATAATCTTTTCATAGGTGAGCAAAGACTAGCAGCCTCTTTCATACTGGAAGGAGTTTCGTGGAAAGATTCTGCTGAGACAGGAGAAAATTTCCCAATGTTTAAAGATAACATGTGTGCTGTCATGATTGTTACTATTGATTGGAATCTTGGATAACCTCAAACATAGAAATAAGTCCCTCAGTCTGGCAATTTTCTCCCAAGAAAATTTTGCTGAGTAAAGAGTAGGGAGAATGGAGCTGAAAGCAGACACAAAACTCACAGTGGAGATGAATCCAAAAGTGATCTGAAATCATTTTAACATTTTAACCCAATCCCCTGTCACCCCAAATCTTCCTAAGATCAAAGGGGTCATCTGCTTAGCAGTAGGGGGAAAGATTGGGGTCAGGATGAAAGGCACGGAGATATCTCATGGCCTTATTTTAAAACACAGGTAAAATGTTCAAAGAGACAACCTAAGTGTCCAACAACAAATGGATGAACTAATGTGGCAGAAAGCAAAGA
Source organism: Okapia johnstoni (assembly GCA_024291935.2). NCBI lineage: Eukaryota > Metazoa > Chordata > Mammalia > Artiodactyla > Giraffidae > Okapia > Okapia johnstoni. The sequence continues at coordinate 6,454,649 of CM044316.1, read as the reverse complement.
GGAACTAAAGAACCTCTTGATGAAAGTGAAAGAGGAGAGTGAAAAAGCTGGCTTAAAACTCAACATTCAAAAAACTAAAATCATGGCATCTGGTCCCATCATTTCACAGCAAATAGAAGAGGAAACAATGGAAAGGACAGGCTTTATTTTCTTGGGCTCCAAAGTCACTGCAGATGGTGACTGCAGCCATGAAATTAAAAGACTCCTGCTCCTTGGAAGAAAAGCTCTGACAAAGCTAGACAGCATATTAAAAAGCAGAGATTACTTTACTGACAAAGGCCCGTCTAGTCAAACTATGGTTTTTCCAGTAGTCATATATGGATGTGAGAGTTGGACTATAAAGAAAGCTGAACGCTGAAGAATTGATGCTTTTGAGCTATGGTGTTGGAGAAGACTCTTGAGAGTCCCTTGGGCTGCAAGGAGATCAAACCAGTCAATCCTAAAGAAAATCAACCCTGAATATTCATTGGAAGGACTGATGCTGAAGCTGAAGCTCCAATACTTTGGCCACCAGATGAGAAGAACTGACTCCTTAGAAAAGACCCTGATGCTGGGAAAGATTGAAGGCAGGAGGAGAAGGGGACGACAGAGGATGAGATGGTTGGATGGCATCACCAACTCGATGGACATGAGTTTGAGCATCTCTGGGAGTTGGTGATGGACAGGGAAGCCTAGCATGCTGCAGTCCATGGGGTCACAAAGAGTCGGATACAACTGAGCAACTAAACTGAAACTGAAATATGTGGTATATACATACAATAGAGTACTGCTCAGACATAAAAAAAAAGAAGAAATTTTACCATTTGCAGCAACATGGATGTTTGCAATAACATGTTTTAAGTTATTAACTGTATACAGTATGTGATATGGGTTCCCAGGTGGCACAGTGGTAAAGAATCCACCTGCCAAAGCAGGAGATGCAAGAGACATGGGTTTGATTCCTGGAAAGTGAAAATTCCATAGAGCAGGAAATGGCAACCCTCTCCATTATTCTTGCCTGAAAAATCCCATGGACAGAGGAGCCCAGCGGGCTACAGTCCATGGGGTCACAAAGGGTCAGACATGTCTTAGCGACTGAGCACACAATATGTGGTATAAAAATAATCTAAGGACAAATGTGACAAATGAAGAATACCTACTGAATTCACCATAACGATCACTTCAAAAAATAAATCCAAGAGATGTACCTAAAAATGTAAAAGAGGAGATAAATAGAAAATTTTAAAAATACTTAATTAATTTAAAAAAGGCCTAAAAGGAAATAAAAACAGATGATACAAATAGAAAGCAGAGAGCAACATGTTCAACATAATGCCTATTTTTTTTTTGCAGGTTACAGCAATATTTAGTAAAGTAGATCCATATGACGGGTCATAAATCAAGTCTCAATGAATTCCAAATGACTGAGATCACTCCCAGTATCATCTCTAACTATGACAAACGTAAATTAGAAATTAATCAAATGGTTAATTAGAAAAATCTCCAAATCTGTGGAAATTAAATAATACATTGCTTAAAAACAAAACAAGGACTTCCCCAGTGGTCCAGTGGTTAAGAATCCACCTTGCAATGCAGGGGACGTGTGAATATTTTCAGTTATAATTTATTACAGGATCTTGAGTATAGTTTACAGGACCTTTTTTTTTTTAATTTTAATTGGAGGCAATTACTTTACAATATTGTGGTGGTTTTTGCCATAAATCAACATGAATCAGTCACAGGTGTACATGTGTCCCACCATCCTCAACCCCTTCTCACCTCCCTCCCCACCCCATCTCTCTGGGTTGTCCCAGAGCACCGGTTTTAAGTGCCCTGTTTCATGCATCGAACTAGGACTGGTCATCTAGTTTACATATGGTAATATACATGTTTCAATGCTATTCTCTCATATTGTCCCCTTCTCACCTTCTCCCACATAGTCCAGAACTCTGTTCCTTACATCTGTGTCTCTTTTGCTGCCTTGCATAAAGGGTTGTCCTCCTGGACTTCCCTGGTGGCTCAGACGGTAAAGCGTCTGCCTACTGTGTGGGAGACATGGGTTCAATCCCTGGGTCGGGAAGATCCCCTGGAGAAGGAAATGGCAACCCATTCCAGTACTCTTGCCTGGAGAATCCCACGGACGGAGGAGCCTGGTGGGCTACAGTCCATGAGGTCACAAAGAGTCATGACTGAGTGACTTCACTTTCTTTTCTTTCCTTCTTTCTATATAGGGTTGTCATTACTGTCTTTCTAAATTCCATATATATGAGAGAGTCATTTCCTAGGCAGGTTGATAAGAAGTCTAGGGGTCCCCAAGGAGAGAGGGGTCTGGAATTCTCAAGGAGGAAGAAAGGACAAACTATTTTTTTCCCTCTACATTCCTTAGGATTATATAACAATAATGTATCCTGCTTGAGGACAGTCTCTGGAAAAAACTTTCTGGCTAATCCTGTTATCTTAAAATGCAAATTATGGGAGTAGGTCTAGTGAGGTCTTTACAATCTCCAGACATTCTTTTGATTCAGTGTAATAACTAATTAGAGAGTATATAACTCCACTGCTAACATTAGCAAGTGGGTACTCTTTCTGCCCCCTTCTGATGCATATGTCAGAAGCTTTCTCTATCTCCTTTATACTTTAATAAAACTTTATTACACAAAAGCTCTGAGTGATCAAGCCTCGTGTCTGGCCCCGATTGAATTCTTCTCCTCTGGAGGCCAAGAACCCCGGTGTCTCTTCGTGGGTTCAGCAACAACCTTTCATATACGCATTAATATACTGTATTGGTGTTTCTCTTTCTGACTTACTTGACTCTGTATAATAGGCTCTAGTTTCATCCACCTCATTAGAACTGACTCAAATGTGTTCTTTTTTATAGTTGAGTAATATTCCATTGTATATATGTACACAACTTCCTTATCCATTCGTCTGCTGATGGACATCTAGGTTGCTTCCATATCCTGGCTATTGTAAACAGTGCTGCAATGAACACTGGGGTACACGTGTCTCTTTCAATTCTGGTTTCCTCGGTGTGTATGCCCAGCAGTGGGATTGCTGGGTCATATGGCAGTTCTATGTCCAGTCTTTTAAGGAATCTCCACACTGTTCTCCATATGGCTGTACAAGTTTGCATTCCCACCAACAGTGTAAGATGGTCCCCTTTTCTCCACACCCTCTCCAGCATTTATTGCTTGTGGACTTTTGGATAGCAGCCATTTTGACTGGTGTGAGATGGTACCTCATTGTGGTTTTGATTTTCATTTCTCTGATAATGAGTGATGTTGAGCATCTTTTCATGTGTTTGTTAGCCATCTGTCTGTCTTCTTTGGAGAAATGTCTGTTTAGTTCTTTGGCCCACTTTTTGATTGAGTTGTTTATTTTTCTGGAATTGAGCTGCAGGAGTTGCTTGTATATTTTGGAGATAATTCTTTGTCAGTTTTTTCATTTGTTATTATTGTCTCCCATTCTGAAGGCTGCCTTTTCACCTTGCTTATAGTTTCCTTTGTTGTGCAAATGATTTTAAGTTTAATTAGGTCCCATTTGTTTATTTTTGGTTTTATTTCCATTACTCTGGGAGGTGGGTCATAGAGGATCTTGCTGTGATTTATGTCAGAGAGTGTTCTGCCTATGTTTTCCCCTAAGAGTTTTAAAGTTTCTGGTCTGACATTTAGATGTTTAATCCATTGTGAGTTTATTTTTGTGTATGGTGTTAGAAAGTGCTCTAGTTTCATTCTTTTACAGGTGGTTGACTATTTTCCCAGCACCACTTGTTAAAGAGATTGTCTTTACTCCACTGTATATTTTTGCCTCCTTGGTCAAAGATAAGGTGCCCATAGGTGTATGGGTTTATCCTCTGGGCTTTCTATTTTGTTACATTGATCTATCTTTTTGTCTTTGTGCCAGGACCATGCTGTCTTGATGACTAGCTTGTAGTATAATCTGAAGTCAGGCAGGTTGATTCCTCCAGTTCCATTCTTCTTTCTCAAGATTGCTTTGGATATTCAAGGTTTTTTATATTTCCATACAAATTGTGAAATTATTTGTTCTAGTTCTGTGAAAAATACCATTGGTAGCTTGACAGGGATTTGATTGAATCTATAGATTGCTGCAAACAGTGAGAGTTTTATTTTTCTTTTCCAATCTGGATTCCTTTTATTTCTTTTTCTTCTCTGATTGCTATGGCTAGGACTTCCAAAACTATGTTGAATAGTAGTGGTGAGAGTGGGCACCCTTGTCTTGTTCCTGATTTTAGGGGAAATGCTTTCGATTTTTCACCATTGAGGATAATGTTTGCTGTGGGTTTGTCATATATGGCTTTTATTATGTTGAGGTTTGTTCCTCCTATGCTTGCTTTCTGGAGAGTTTTTATCACAAATGTGTGTTGAATCTTGTCAAAGGCTTTCTCTGCATCTATTAAGATAATCATATGGTTTTTATCTTTCAATTTGTTAATATGGTGTATCACATTGATTTGTGAATATTTAGGAGCTTGCTGTTTATCTATTTTCTATGTAGTAGTTTGTATCTGTTAATCCCAAAACTCCTAATTAATCTCTCCTCCACCTCCTTTCTCCTTTGGTAACCTTTGTTTTCTATGTCTATAAGTCTGTTTCTCTTTCATAAATAAGTTCATTTGTGTCATATTATAGATTTCACATACAAGTGACATCACATGGTATTGATTTTTCTCTTTCTGACTTACTTCACTTAGTATAATAATCTCTAGGTTCATCTGTGTAGCTGCAAATAGTATGATTTCTTTCTTTTTATGGCTGAATAATGTTCCATTGTGTATATTTACCACTTTATCCATTCTTCTGTCAATGGACATTTAAGTTGCCTCCACATCTTGGCTAGTGTGAATGGTGCTGCTGTGAACATTGGGATCCAATCTGTGTTCCTACCAACAGAGTAGGAGAGTTCTCTTTTCTCCAGAAAATGCCTCTCTGGCATTTGTAATTTGTAGGATTTTTAATGATGACCATTCTAACTAGTGTGAAGTGGTACCTAGCTGTAGTCTTGATTTGCATTTCTCTAATAATTATCAATGTTTAGCATCTTTTCAGGTGCCTATTTGCCATCTGTATGTTTTTGGTAAAATTTATTTAAAAATTTTTAAAAACTGACATAAGATATAGAAAACTTGAATTTCTCTATATGCTTCCAAAAATATGAGGAATAAATAATACCAATCTTATACGAATGCATCCAGTGAAGATAAAAAAAGGGACACACACTAACTCATTTTATGAAACCAGAAAAACCCTGATACTAAAAGCTGACAAGGACACTGCAGGAAAATAAAATTTAAAACTCAATATTCACATGAGCATAGATGAAAGTTTTAAATAATTACAAACACAATCCAGTCACATATTAAAAGGTTAATGCACCATAGCCATGTGAGGTTTATTTCAAGAATGAAAGTATAGTTTAATATCTGGAAATCAATCACTGTAATTCAACACATGGAGAGAATGAATGAGAAACACATGTTATCATCTCATAGGTGTAGGAAAAGCATTCGACAAAATTCAATGCCCACTCCTCTTTAAAAACAAAGCAAAAACAATTCTCAACCCAGGAATAGCAGGGAACTTATTAAATCTGATAAAGGATAGATTTTTAAAAAACATATCTAACATCAAACTTAATGTGAAAAACTGAATTATTTCCTCTTTAGATTGGGAAGAAAAGAATGTCTGCTCTCATTTATATTTAACATTGTTCTGGAGGTTCTAGGCAGAAAAGAAATAAAGTGATTAAAAAATTAAACTGCTTTTGTTTGCAGACAACCTAATTGTGTACATAGAACCCCCCCCCCCCCAAGAAATCTACAAGCTACTGGAACTAATAAGTGAATCAGCAAAGTTGTAGGAGACAAGGAAGCCTGGCATGCTGCAGTCCATGGGGTCTCAAGAAGTTGGACACTGCTTAGCTACTGAACAACAAGGAGACAAGGTTAATCTATTAAAACGTCAATTGTATGTCCTCTTCTGGCAGTAAACAATAGGAGGGGAAGAAAACTTTATCAAAAGACACATATGACATCTTAAAAACAATACTACTTAACATCAAAAATATAAAAGACCAGCAATAAATCTAATGAAATACGTGCAAGACCGCTACATTGAAAACTGCTAAGCTTTTTTGAATAATCTATTTTAAAAATAAATGAAGAGATATACCATTTCCTATATAAGAAGGCTCAAAGTGGTTAAAAACGACAAGCCTCTCAAAATTAATTTATAGAGCCAAAGCAACCCCCAACCTAATTCCCACCAGGCTTTTAATAGAAATTCACAAACTGAACCTAAAATTTTTGCAGAAATTTCAATGGCCATGAACAAAAAAAGGCAATCTTGAAAGGGATGAAGTTGGAGGACTTACATTATCTAATTTCCAGGCTTTACAAATTTACAAAAGTTAAGGCGTTTTCTCACAAATATTAGAATGGACAAATATATCTAAGAACAGAATAGAAGGACTTTTCTGGTGGTTCAGTGGCTAAGACTCCACTCTCCCAATGCCAGGGGACATCCTTCCTCAGTCAGGGAACTAGATTCCACATGCTGCAGTGAAAGATCCTGCATATCACAGCTAAGACCCAGCACAGCCAAAGGAATAAACAAATCAAGTTAAAAAAATATATAATAGAGAATCCAGAAATAGCCCCATGCATGTACAGTCTATTGGTCTTCTACAAAGGCTCTATAGTTAAGGGAAAGGAAAGTCTTTTCAACAAAGTGGCTAGACTTTGAAAGAAACCATACACAAAAGAGTACACAACCATTCAATTTATTGAAGTTTCCCAAAAAAAAAAAAAAAAACAAAATTCTGATCTACAATGGTAAAAACCATAATAGTGGTTGTTCTGGGGATGGGCTTGACTGGAAAAAGGCAAGAGAGAGGCTTCTGGGGCAATGGGAATGTTCTATATCTTGATTTGGGTGATAACATAGATAAATACATTTGTCTAATTTTAGCAAGCTTAAGATCGGTGCATTTTACTGGATATAAATGATACCTCAAAAAATTAAAGGATGGAGGAAAGGACAGTAGGAATGGTACGTCAAAGACAAAGAACCATAAAATGAAATAACACGTTGGTGCTTGAACAAAGTCTCCATTCAAAGCATCTGGAGCTGCACAGGGAGGGAGTGAGGATAAAGTGGCCATGAGACAAGCAGCAGCAGTGATTGATACCATCACTGAGGTGTCTTTCAAACATAGCAGATAAGCTTATTCCTCAGTCCCACTTTGGCTTCCCTGATAGCTCAACTGGTAAAGAACCTGCCTGCAATGTAGGAGACACAGGAGATGTGAATTCAATCCCTGAGTCAAGTCAGGAGGATCCCCTGGAGGATAGAATGGGCAAACCACTCCAGTACTTTTGCCTGAAAAATCCCATGGACAGAGGAGCCTGGAGGGCTACACTCCAAAGGGTTGCAAAGAGTCAGACATGACTGAGCGACTGAGCACAACCCCATTTACACTGATGCCCAACTCTCCTGTGGCGTGTATTCCAAATGGCTTGGGGGTGATAGTGTTTCAAAAATCTAGTACCCTAGGTCATTTAGGAAGACTCTCTGGGACACATTTCACCACTGGGATTTGCCTGCCCCTACTCTGAAGCTTCCCAGGAGAATCTGAAAGTAATTGCAATCAAGGGATGAAGAAAAAAAAATGAAGCAGAGTTTTGTCCCAAAGCACAAATGGAAAACCACAAAATTGAAATCAATAAATGTTTAAAGAAATAACAACCAAGTGAAATGTTATATCAACTTCACTCATTGTTGGCTTTGCTATTTATAAAAATGTCATTGCACCTACTCATATAAAAACCTGCACACAGGAAAAATACTGTATGATTTCAATCATTTGTGAAACTGAAAAATATCAAATTTATTGAAACAGAGTAAAATGGTGGTTGCCAGATTGGAAGGCAAAGAAAGGGGAAATGTTGGTCAAAAGGTGCAACTTTCAGTTGTAAGACAAATAAGTTCCAAGGATCTAATCTACAGCATGGTGACTGCAGTAAATACTACTATATTATACTTGTGATTTGCTAAGAGAATTGGTCTTAAGCATTCTCACCACGAAAAAAAAAAAAGATAGCTATGTGAAGTGATGACTGTGTTACTTAACTTGCTGGTAATAATCATTTCACAATATATGTGTGTGTGTGCTAAGTTGCTTCAGTCGTGTCCCACTCTTTGCGACCTCATGGATTGCAGCATGCCAGGCTTCCCTGTCTTTTGCCATCTCCCAGAGTTTGCTCAAATTCATGTCCATTGATTCAGTGATGCAATCCAACCATCTCCTTCTCTATCACCCCCTGTAGTAGAGATACATAATTTATGGGTAAGCATAAATATATGGTTCACATGCTTTTACTTGTAAAATCTGTGTCAAAAAATTATAGCAGCCCTTTCTAGGGATGGGAGCCATGGTGGGGTCTTGAGCAAGAGATGGGCACCACCGAATTGCCACCATTAACCTAGAAGCACTGACTGAATTCTGCCATTTCTAGGGCCCTTGAGGCATGTTCTCCAAGATATGTGCCTTGGAAATAGGGGTCTCTTGCTATACTAGGTTTCCCCAAGCTGCTACATCCAGGAGTGGTTCCCTTTGGGGCAAACATTATTTGGCATCTGGATCCCTAACAAGGCATTTGGGGGCTAAGACTGGCATACAGGGATTGAGGTATAAATGTTGAAAGTCTTTCCTGAGAGCCCTCAGACCCACTTCCCCATCCTTCAAAGCCTCCAGACCCCATTCTCTCTGCAGCCCAGCTTGCCACCCAACAGTTCAGTTCAGTCACTCAGTCATGTCCAACTCCTTGCGACCCCATGAATCACAGCACCCCAGGTCTCCCTATCCATCACCAACTCCCGGAGTCTACCCAAATCCATGTCCATCGAGTCGATGATGCTATCCAACCATCTCATCCTCTGTTGTCCCCTTCTCCTCCTGCCCCCAATCCTTCCCAGAATTAGGGTCTTTTCCAATGAGTCAACTCTTCGCATGAGGTGGCCAAAGTATTGGAGTTTCAGCTTCAACATCAGTCCTTCCAATGAACACCCAGGACTGATCTCCTTTAGGATGGACAGGTTGGATCTTCTTGCAGTCCAAGGGATACCTCACAACAGATACCTCCAAATCCAAAGAGCAGAGAAATATGTTCTACCCTTGGCTTAGTGCCTGGCATCATAGCTCACCTGCCAGGTAAGTGGAGAATGAAGTAGAACAGTTGGAAGCATAAAAAAAGAGCAAGAGTTCTGGGGTCTGCCAGATTTCAGTCCAGCAAGACTAAAAAAAAAGTGCTTGAGGAAATAACAGCTAATGTCTTCCCAAATATGGGAAGAGAGAAAGCATGGAAATTGAAGCTCAGTGAACCCCAAGCAGAATAAACCTATAGCAATCCAAGCCAAGACACATCACAATTAAATTTCTGGAAACTACAGATAAAGAAAAATCTTGAGACTAGTCAGAATATTTATGCCTTATCTATAGGGGAAAAGCAACGAGTGACAGTGGATTATTCATCAGAAACCGTGAAGCCAGAAGGAAATGGCACAGTATTTGTTCAGATGCTGAGAGAAAAGAATTGTCAGTTCAACAAAATATTCTTCAGAAATGAAAGGGAGGTGAAGACATTCTCAGATGAAGGAAAACTAAGACAATTTATCTCTAGCAGATCTGCTCTAAAAGAATATGGAAAGGAAGTTCTCTGAACACGAAGGAAAATACACGCTTATCTGTGCATGCTGAACACAAGTATCCACAGAAATACATTTAGACAAAGAGTACTTATCTGAGTATGCTCATCAAAGAGTACCGACCCCACTTGTTTGCACCCAACAAAAATGAAAATATAAAATACTGCTAAGGTTTAAGACAGATGCTCCTCCACTGTGGAAAACAGCATGGAAGCTCCTCAAAAAATTCAACGAATTACCATATAACCCAGCAATCCCACTCCTCAGCATGTACCCGGACAAAATTATAACTCAAAAAAATACACACACCCCTATGTTCACAGCAGCACTGTTCACGATAGCCAAGACATAGAAGAAATCTAAATATCCATCAACAAATGAATGGGTAAAGAAGATGTGGTACATTCATACAACGGAATACTACTCAGAGACAATGGAATACTACTCAGATCTAAAAAGTAATGAAATAGTGCCATTTGCAGCATCATGGATGGAACTAAAGATTATCATACTAAATGAAGTAAGTCAGAAAAAGAAAGACAAATATCATATGATATCACTTATATGTGGAATCTAAAACATGACACAAGTGAACCTATCTACAAATCAGAAACAGGCTCACAGACATAGAGAAAAGATTTGTGATTGCCAAGGGGGGTGGAGGGGAGGGACAGACGGGGAGTTTAGGGTTAGCAGATGCAAACTATTACATATATAATGGATAAACAAAAAGATACTATTGTTTAGCACATGGAACTATAATATCCTGAGATAACCCACAAAGGAAAAGACTATAAAAAGGAATGTGTATCAGTTCAGCTCAGTCACGCAGTCATGTCCGACTCTTTGCCACCCCATGAATCGCAGCACGTCAGGCCTCCCTGTCCATCACCAACTCCTGGAGTTTACCCAAACCCATGTCCATCGAGTCGGTGATGCCATCCAACCATCTCATCTTCTGTCGTCCCCTTCTCCTCCTGCCCCCAATCCTACACAGCATTAGGGTCTTTTCCAATGAGTCAACTCTTCGCATGAGGTGGCCAAAGTATTGGAGTTTCAGCTTCAACATCAGACCTTCCAATGAACACCCAGGACTGATCTCCTTTAGGATGGACTGGTTGGATCTCCTTGCAGTCCAAGGGACTCTCAAGAGTCTTCTCCAACACCACGGTTCAAAAGCATCAATTCTTTGGCGCTAAGTTTTCTTCACCGTCCAACTCTCACATCCATACATGACCACTGGAAAAACCATAGCCTTGACTAGACGGACCTTTGTTGGCAGAGTAATATCTCTGCTTTTAAATATGCTATCTAGGTTGGTCATAACCTTCCTTCCAAGGAGTAAGCGTCTTTTAATTTCATGGCTGCAATCACCATCAGCAGTGATTCTGGAGCTCCCCAAAATAAAATGTGACACTGTTTCCACTGTTTCCCCATCTACTTCCCATGAAGTGATGGGACCAGATGCCATGATCTTAGTTTTCTGAACGTTGAGCTTTAAGCCAACTTTTTTCACTCTCCTCTCTCACTTTCATGGGGAGGCTCTTTAGTTCTTTTTCACTTTCTGCCATAAGGGTGGTGTCATCTGCATATCTGAGGTTATTGATATTTCTCTCTGCAACCTTGATTCCAGCTTGTGTTTCTTCCAGCCCAGCGTTTCTCATGATGTACTCTGCTTATAAGTTAAAGAAGCAAGGTGACAATATACAGCCTTGACGTACTCCTTTTCCTATTAGGAACCAGTCTGTTGTTCCATGTCCAGTTCGAACTGTTGCTTCCTGACCTGCATACAGGTTTCTCAAGAGGCAGGTCAGGTGGTCTGGTATTCCCATCTCTTTCAGAATTGCCCACAGTTTATTGTGATCCACACAGTCAAAGGCTTTGGCATAGTCAATAAAGCAGAAATAGATGTTTTTCTGGAACTCGCTTGCTTTTTCGATGATCCAGCGGATGTTGGCAATTTGATCTCTGGTTCCTCTGCCTTTTCTAAAACCAGCTTGAACATCTGGAAGTTCACGGTTCACGTATTGCTGAAGCCTGGCTTGGAGAATTTTGAGCATTACTTTACTAGCATGTGAGATGAGTGCAATTGTGCAATAGTTTGAGCATTCTTTGGCATTGCCCTTCTTTGGGATTGAAATGAAAACTGACCTTTTCCAGTCCTGTGGCCACTGCTGAGTTTTCCAGATTTGCTGACATATACATACATGTACAACTGGTTCACTTTGTTGAACAGCAGAAATTAACTCAACATTGTAAATCAACTATACTTCAGTTTTCGAAAAAGATAGATGCTGCAAGGTCTTTGTAATGAGAATCGTGCAAACTTTTTATAGATAGAATTCCCAAGTTTCACTTAGGCCATCAATTCTTAACTTTAATTATGAGTCTAATCATTGTAGTTTTCTTAAGTTACTGATATTCCTAGCTCTTCCTGTCTCCTCATTTGTGTGCGTTTGTATAAAAGCTCTAAAGTTAGAGATCAGATGTAAAAGTCCCTGACACTGTTTAGCACACATAAAATGCACAATAAACTATGGCAATCTTACGATGGCTATTGTTCCCTGCTTCCCCAGCCTAGAGAGAAGAAAATTAGAAAATGTGTAGGACTTCTCTGGTGGTCTAGTGGTTAAGAATGTGCCTGCCAATGCAGGAGACATGAGTTCGATCCCTGGTCCAAGAAGATCCCACACACCTCGGGGAAACTAAGTCCACATGCCACAACTACTGAGCCCACATGCTGCAACTACTAAAGTCTGAGCACCCTAGAGCCTTTTGCAACAAGAGAAGCCCCCCAGCAACGTGCACCACAGCTAGAGAAGGCCCATGTGCAGCCACAAAGACCTACTGCGGCCAAAAATAAATTAAAAAATAAATTTTTTAAAAAAAGAAAATGTGTAGACGAACAAAGTAAGGAAATGAGGTTTTGGGGGGGTGAGCGGGGTGGTTGGCTGCACTGGGTCTTCACTGCAACATCCGACCTCTCTCTAGCTGCAGTGCACAAGCTTATCTGCCCCACAGCATATGGGCTCTTAGTTCCCCGACCAGGGATCAAGCCTGTGTCCCCTGCACTGGAAGGCAAATTCTTAACCACCAGACCACCAGGGAAGTCCCAGGAAATGAACCTTGGAACCTCAAAAATAAAGAACCTGGTAAAATAATAAGAGTAAATAAATATACTTTCCTTCTCTCCATGAGTCATCTAAATTATGTTTGATGGCTAATGCAAAAATTATGACACTGTCTAATGCAGTTCTAAATGTATTCTGTGTGGAGGAAATATTTATATTTATACAGCATTATTAATTAATGTATTAAATATTAATATAATATTAAGATCAATAATCCCTTTTCAATGAAAGTATACTCCTAGCCTGTAGAGTTTTTCAAAGATGCTCATGCCATCATTACCAAGGCATTTCTCAGTTCCTAATGGAGGGGGTGTTCTCTGAAACCTCTTGGGGGTTTAGGGCAATGATGAGAAGTGGAAGAATTGCACATAATAAACATACTTTAACTTTCCTGTTTCCCTATGCTCTTTGATTCTTACCTTTATGTCATATCAAGTTCCTAAATTTCATTCTTATTAAAAGTACATCACAGTGGTGTCCAAGTTTCTGTTACCCAAACTATTAGAAAATTCTTGGCTACTTGAACTCAGGGTTTCTGATAATTGTTGTTGCTATTGTTGTTCAGTCGCTATACTACTCTTTGTATCCAACTCTTTGCGACCCCATGGACTGCAGCACACCAGGCTCCTCTGTCCTCCACCATCTCCCGGAGTTTGCTCAAATTCATGTCCATTGAGTCGGTGATGTTATTCAACCATCTCATCATCTGCCACTCCCTTCTCCTTTTGCCTTCAATCTTTCCCAGCATCTGAGTCTTTTCTAATGAGTCAGCTGGCTAAAGTATTGGAGCTTCAGCAACAATCCTTCCAATGAATATTCAGGGTTGACTTCCTTTAGGACTGACTGGTTGGACCTCCTTGTAGTCCAAGGGACTCTCAAGGGTCTTCTCCAGAACCACAATTCGAAAGCACCAGGTTGCCATGTCCTTCTCCAGTACCAAGTCTTGTCAGAATGCTTCACTGTGACCTGTCCATCTTGAGCAGTCCTGTGCGGCCTGGATCATAACTCCACTGATTTAATGCAAGCCCTTTTGCCATGACAAGGCTGTGATCCATGAAGCGGTTCTGATAACTGCATTCATATAGATAAATGCAGGTTCATCCAACATTATTTTCTCTCTTCCTTGATATAGAACGTTTAGAATTGTTCCCCAGTCATATTCCCCTAGGTTTCTATGACATAAATTAGCAGAAGTTTATGGCTATTTTGATGTGAAACCATCTTCTTCCAGATCAGACACTTCAGTAAAATATCTCTTGCTAGCCATACCTATTTGGTTTCTGTATTTCAGTAATGAGTTTGGGGGTGACTCTAGAAATAAAAAAAACAGCACGGGATCAGAATCTATTGAGTCTCTGAGTCTTGGATAAGCAGAATAACGACCCTCCTCCGAGAGGCCCACATTGTAATCCTCAAACCCTGTGAACACGCTAGGTTCAAAGAGGAATTAAGACAAAGAGGAATAAAGATTGCAGATGGGATTGTTTGCTAACCAGCTGAACTTAAAATAAGGAGATTATCCTGGATTGTCCAGATGGGTCCAAATGTAATCAAAAGTGTTCTTAAAATTTTGAGAGCTGTTGAATTTGAGTGATAAACATATTAAAGTTCATTGTTAAACTCGTTCAATGTTTGTATCCATTAAAAAGTTTTGTAATAAAAAATTAAAAATATTTTTAAATGTTCAATGTCACAAAAGACCAAGCAAAGTTGAGGAACCAAGAAAAGTTTCAGATGAAAGGAGATGAAAGAAACATGACAATTAGATGCACCTGATACTGGACTTGGATCAATGAGAAAAAAATATTGCTATAAATTATAGACATTTGGGAGACAGTTGGAGACACTGAAGTCTAGATTATCTATTAGAAAATAAAACTGTGTCAATCATCAATTTTCTGTACTTGATAAACTTATTGTAGTTTTTAGGAGAATCTCTTGTTCTTAGGAAACACACAGTAAAAGTATTTAGGGATTAAGGGGTATTATATCTGAAACTTTACCTATTGCATGTGTGTGTGTGTGTGTATATATACATATAGTGAGAGAAGGAGCAACTTGAAAAAGCATGGAAAAAAAGAGTAACAACTGGTGAAACTGGGGGGAAAAAGGGCAGAGAAGTTCTGGGTAATATTCTTGCAAATCTTCTGTGAGTTTGCAATTATTTTAATTTTATATTACTTATATGTTATCTATCAAGTTATTATTTTGAGCAATTATTATTTTTAAATGATCATTTAATAGATGTAATCGTACATCAGAACTTACCTGATTGTTCATTCCAAATTTGTGTGGTTTCTCATATACTGATGACATCTAGGTAGTTTAGAAATTAAATAAAAAATGAAGCGGGAACATCAGGCACAAAGGCAGAAAGGGGTGTGAAAGGAATGCTGTATTGGGAAGGAAGGACACTTGCTTCTAGCTAGAGGTTGGGTTTCATGGAGATAGGACAACTGTGAGAAGAGTGGGGGAACTGGGGGTCATCATGGCTGTTCAGTACAGTTCAGTCACTCAGTCGTGTCCAACTCTTTGCAACGCCATGGACTGCAGCACGCCAGACTTCCCTGTCCATCACCAGTTCCTGGAGCTTGCTCAAATTCATGTGCATTCCATAGGTGATGTCAACCAACTATCTCATCCTCTGTTGTACACTTCTCCTCCCGTCTTCAGTCTTTCCTAGCCTCAGGGTCTTTTCCAATGAGTGAGTTCTTCTCATCAGGTAGCCAAAGTATTGAAGTTTCAGCTTCAGCATCAGTCCTTGCAATGAGTATTCGGGACTGATTTCCTTTAGGATGACTGGTTGGATCTCCTCGCTTTCCAAGGGACTCTCAAGAGTCTTCTCCAACATCATAGTTCAAAAGCATCAATTCTTTGGTGTTCAGCTTTCTCTATAGTCCAACTCTCACATCCATACACTATGGCTGTAGGTTGACTTTTCAGCCGCACTATGTAGGGTACAACACAAGAGAAGACTCTACACATGGACATCACCAGATGGTCAACACCGAAATCAGATTGATTATATTCTTTGCAGCCAAAGATGGAGAAGCTCTATACAGTCAGCAAAAACATGACCAGGAGCTGACTGTGGCTCAGATCATGAACTCCTTATCGCCAAATTCAGACTTAAATTGAAGAAAGTAGGGAAAACCACTAGACCATTCAGGTATGACCTAAATCAAATCCATTATGATTATACAGTGGAAGTGACAAATAGATTTAAGGGACTAGACCTGATAGACAGAGTGCCTGATGAACTATGGACAGAGGTTCGTGACATTGTACAGGAGACAGGGATCAAGACCATCCCCATGGAAAAGAAATGCAAAAAAGCAAAATGGCTGTCTGAGGAGGCCTTATAAATAGCTGTGAAAAGAAGGGAAGCGAAAAGCAAAGGAGAAAAGGAAAGATAGTCCCATTTGAATGCAGAGTTCCAAAGAATAGCAAGGAGAGATAAGAAAGCCTTCCTCAGCGATCAGTGCAAAGAAATTGAGGAAAACAATAGAATGGGAAAGACTAGAGATCTCGTCAAGAAAATCAGAGATACCAAGGGAATATTTCATGCAAAGATGGGCTCGATAAAGGGCAGAAATGGTATGGACCTAACAGAAGCAGAAGATAATAAGAAGAGGTGGCAAGAATACACAGAAGAACTGTACAAAAAAGATCTTCACAACCCAGATAATCACGATGGTGTGATCACTCACCTAGAGCCAGACATCCTGGAATGTGAAGTCAAGTGGGTCTTAGAAAGCATCACTACGAACAAAGCTAGTGGAGGTGATGGAATTCCAGTTGAGCTATTTCAAATCCTGAAAGATGATGCTGTGAAAGTGCTGCACTCAATATGCCAGCAAATTTGGAAAACTCAGCAGTGGCCACAGGACTGGAAAAGTCAGTTTTCATCCCAATCCGAAAGAAAGGCAATGCCAAAGAATGCTCAAACTACTGCACAATTGCACTCATCTCACATGCTAATAAAGTAATGCTCAAAATTCTCCAAGCCAGGCTTCAGCAATACGTGAACTGTGAACTTCCAGATGGTCAAGCTGGTTTTAGAAAATGCAGAGGAACAAGAGATCAAATTGCCAACATCCGCTGGATCATCGAAAAAGCAAGCGAGTTCCAGAAAAACATCTATTTCTGCTTTATTGACTATGCCAAAGCCTTTGACTGTGTGGATCATAATAAACTGTGGAACATTCTGAAAGAGATGGGAATACCAGACCAGCTGACCTGGATCTTGAGAAACCTGTATGCAGGTCAGGAAGCAACAGTTAGAACTGGACATGGAACAACAGACTGGTTCCAAATAGGAAAAGGAGTATGTCAAGGCTGTCTATTGTCACCCTGCTTATTTAACTTACATGCAGAGTGCATCATGAGAAACGCTTGGCTGGAAGAAGCACAAGCTGGAATCAAGATTGCCTGGAGAAATATCAGTAACCTCAGATATGCAGATGACACCACCCTTATGGCAGAAATTGAAGAGGAACTAAAAAGCCTCCCCATGAAAGTGAGAGAGGAGAGTGAAAAAGTTGGCTTAAAGCTCAACATTAAGAAAACTAAAATCATGGCATCCAGTCCCATCACTTCATGGCAAATAGATGGGGAAACAGTGGAAACAGTGTCAAACTTTATTTTTCTGGGCTCCAAAATCACTGCAGATGGTGACTGCAGCCATGAAATTAAAAGACTTACTCCTTGGAAGGAAAGTTATGACCAACCTAGATAGCATATTAAAAAGCAGAGACATTACTTTGCCAACAAAGGTCCATCTAGTCAAGGCTATGGTTTTTCCAGTAGTCATGTATGGAGGTGAGTTGGACTGTGAAGAAAGCTGAGCACCAAAGAATTGATGCTTTTGAACTGTGGTGTTGGAGAAGACTCTGGAGAGTCCCTTGGACTGCAAGGAGATCCAACCAGTCCATCCCTAAAGGAGATCAGTCCTGGGTGTTCATTGGAAGGACTGATGTTGAAGCTGAAACTCCAATCTTTGGCCACCTGATGTGAAGAGCTGACTATTTGAAAAGACCCGAATGCTGGGAAGGATTGGAGGCAGGAGGAGAAGGGGACGACAGAGGATGAGATGGTTGGATGGCATCACCGACTCATTGGACATGAGTTTGGGTAGACTCCGGGAGTTGGTGATGGACAGGGAGGCCTGGCGTGCTGCGATTCATGGGGTCGCAAAGAGTCGGACACGACTGAGAGACTGAACTGAATTGAACTGATGTAGGGTATGATCTCGGGGAAGGCAATGGCAACCTACTCCAGTACTCTTGCCTGGAGAGTCCCATGGAAGAAGGAGCCTGACAGGCTACAGTCCATGGGGTTGCTAGGAGTTGGACACGACTGAGCAACTTCACTTTCACTTTTCACTTTTATGCATTGGAGAAGGAAATGGCAACCCACTCCAGTGTTCTTGCCTGGAGAATCCCACGGACAGAGGAGCCTGGTAAGTTACAGTCCATAGGGTCGCAAAGAGTCGAACACGACTGAAGCGACTTAGCACACAACTAAAGCATGGGAGTCATATTCCACTTCCTCGAGGGTGGATCATTTGTGTAAATTGTTTGGAATTCTTCTGCCTTGGGGATTTGTCTCTTCTCCTTTATTTATTTATTTATGAATCACATGTTTATGGAGAAGGCAATGGCAACCCACTCCAGTACTCTTGCCTGGAGAATCCCACGGATGGAGGAGCCTGCTAGGCTGCAGTCCATGGGGTCGCGGAGAGTCGGACACGACTGAGCGACTTCACTTTCACTTTTCACTTTCATGTATTGGAGAAGGAAATGGCAACCCACTCCAGTGTTCTTGCCTGGAGAATCCCAGGGACGGCGGAGCCTGGTGGGCTGCCGTCTATGGGGTCGCACAGAGTCGGACACGACTGAAGCGACTTAGCAGCAGCAGCAGCAGCAGCAGGGTATGATCTACACCCTCACAGAGCGTATTTCCCTGTTCAGACGCTCGGGGGCGCCAGTGCAACACCGCGCCAGTAGGTTTTCTAGAAGACTCGGAAAATGTTCCGTCACCCGAAGAAAAAATTTAAAACCACACAGTTTGATGATGGGAAACATAAAAGCAAGCTGAACAAAACAAAATCAATAAATATTTGAACTAATTGTCTTCATAAACTCATAGGACATCGATTTCATTCATTGTTGTCTTTAACACCAGGGCTTCCCTGGAGGCTCAGATGATAAAGAGTCTGCCTGCCGTGTGAGAGAACCGTTTCGACCCTTGGGTCAGGAAGACTCCCCTGGAGAAGGAAATGGCAACCCACTCCAGTATTCTTGCCTGGAAAATCCCATGGACGGAGGAGCCTAGCAGGCTACAGTCAATGGGGTCGCAAAGAGTCAGACACGACTGAGCAACTTCACATTCTCAACATTCCTACAAAATGTCACTAAGTTGGAAAGTTACTTGTGGGTTAGGAGTGCTCCATTTGCAAGAATTCCTGCAAATGCAGGATGAATTATGCTGTATAGTGGTCCTGCATGTAAAAGAAATGAAGAACTTTCATTTTGCATTCATTTTTACCTTCCAAAAACTTTTAAAATAATAATTATTAGAGAATGGACAAAGACTTGAACACCTGTACACATCACCAAAGACAATACACAAAGATGGACATGAGAAGATGTACAACATCGTTAGTCATTAGGTAAATGCAAATTAAAGTCACGATGAAATGCCATTACACACCTATCAGAATGGTTAAAATAAAACACTGGCAAAATCAAGTGTTAACAAGGATGCAGAGTAATCAGAAATCTCATAGGTTACTGCTGGGAATGCAAAATGGTTTGGAAAAGATTTTGACAGTTTCTTATCAACTTACATCTACCATATAACCCAGTAATCTTAATCCTAGGTATTTACCCTGAAGAAATGAAAGCTTGTGCGTATGAATATTCAGAGCAGCTTTATTTGTAATAGCCAAAAGCTGGAAACAACTTAAATGTCCTCCAACAAACAGCTGTTCATCCACATAATGAAATGTTACTTGGCATTAAAAAAGATCGAACTACTGATAACATGTAATGACCTGGATGATTCTCTAGGGTATTTGGTGAGTAAAAGAAACCAACCTCAAAGGTCACAAGTCTGTATAATATTATTTACATAACGTTCCCAAAATGACAAAATTGTGGGGGTTATGTTTGCCAGATTATGGTTGCCAAGGGTGAGGAAAGTGTGGGAGTGTTGATTACAAAGGGGCAGCATGAGGGAGTTCCTTTGGATGATGGAACACTGCTATGTCCTGCTTGTGGCAGTGGTTACTTGAATGTACACAAGTGACAAAATTTCACAGAGCATTTCAAAGCAGTTGAGTGAATATTAAAATTGGTGGATTTCAAATAAGGTCTTTAGTTAATTAATAGTGTCAATGTCAATGTCCTAGTTTTTATAGCTGCCTGTAATCATACACACAATTTTTATACGTTAATATATAATGCATTATTATATTTAAATTCATTATGTGTAAACATATGTTATGGTTGCTGTTTTAGTTGCTAAGCTGTGTCCAACTCTTTGTGATCCCATTAACTGTAGCCCCCCAGGCTCCTCCATCCATGGGATTTCCCAAGCAAGAACACTGGAGTGGGTTGCCATTTCCTCCTCCAATGTAAATATATATAATGATTCAATTGTAAAAAGTTTTATTGGAGGAAGCTGAGTGAAGGATACACAGGACCTCTCTGTATTATGTTTTTAACTTTCATGTGGGTCTAAAATGATTTCAAAATAAAAAAGTTTAAAAAAAAATAATATGTACTTTACTAACATTTTTTATTTTTACTAGAGTCATTCTAGCTTTCAGCCTATTTTGGTGTGCATAACCCAGTTTCCATGTGCCCAAACAGGTAGACCTATATGTTGTATTATCCATTTTTATCTCAATCAATCATCAAAAATAATTCCTGTGACATAAAAGAATCCAGGTTGACCTAATGCCAGCCCAAAAATGTGGGCAGAGACTTATCGACCCCTAAAATGTCTACCCTCTACGTTAGACACATTGTGAGGAGGAAAGGCAATGATGAAGAAACCAGTAGCAACCAGAAATAGTCAAACATTTTGAAATTGTCAAAAAGTATATTTGTAATAAAGGTTTCTATCCATGACCATTAATAATGAACTTTGTCCCAGGATACCTTGAAGTATTAGCTAATATTAGTGTTACTGTTGGGCTTCCCAGGTGGCACTAGTGGTAAAGAACATGCTTGCCAATGCAGGAGTCATGAGATATGGGTTCGACCCAGGGGTCTGGAAGATCCCCTAGAGGAGGGCATGGCAGCCCACTCCAGTATTCTTGCCTGGAGAATCCCACGGACAGAGGAGCCTGGCGGGCTATACTCCATACCTTTGTAAAGAGTCAGACACGACTGAAGTGACTTAGCAGACAGGCAGTGTTACTGTCAGGGTGGTTTGAAACAACCAAGAGTTTATTTCATTCTAATAGCTTCCCCTTTTCACCTAAACTTGGGAGCCCTCTTTTATAATGTTGATAATGCTACTAGTTTTTAAATAAGTGTACACATAGTGGGGGGTATGTGCTCAAATATATTTTATCAATAGATATGCAAGTTCAAAATTATTTGGAATATAAAAGATGGTCAAAGTGATTATTCATCAGGGAAATTCGAGTCACAACCACAATGAGACACCACTTGATACCACCCATTAGGGTGGCTGTAATTTTAAAAAAAGGCAAATGCGTGTTAGTGAGGATAGGAAGAAATTGGAACTCTTGTGCACGGTCAGTGAAAATAGAAATTGGTACAGCCACTGCGGCGTACAAAATTAAAAATAGAGTTACCATATGACCCAGCAATTCCACTTATGGGTGTGTATATATATATACACCTCTCTCTCTCTCTCTCTCTCTCTCTCTCTATATATATATATATATATATATATATATATATATATATATATCTCCAAAGGAAGTGAAAACAATGTCTTGAAGAGATATGTGTATGCTCATGTTCATAGCAGCATTATTTACAATAGCCAAAATGTGAAAGCAATTGCTACATGAACCAGCAATCCTGGTTCTATGAATGTACCCAAAAGAACTGAAAACAGGGACTCCAACAGAAACCTGTAAGCCAGAGTGCATAGCAGCACGATTCACAGTAGCCTGAAGGTGGAAAGTACCCAAATATCCATCAACTGGTGAATGGATAAACAATGTGTGGTCCATTCATACAATGCAATATTTTTCAGACATAAAAAGAAATGAAACATTGGCACATGCTACAATGTAGATGTGGAGAAGGAAATGGCAACTCACTACAGTATTCTTGCCTGGGAAGTCTCATGGACAGAGGATCCTGGCAGGTTACAGTCCATAGGGTTGCAAAGAGTTGGACATGACTGAGCATGCACACACACGTGAGGTAGATGAACCCCAAAACATTACGTTAAGTGAAGGAAGTTAGTTGCAAAAGGTCACACATTGTACGATTCATTTATGTGAGATGTCCAGAATAGGTAAATCCACAGAGATGGATTCAAGGTTGGGGGGATGGGAAATGGGGAGTGACTGCTAATAGATATGAAGTCCCCTTGTAGGAGGGTTAAAATGCTTGGGAACTAAACAGAGGTGGTGGTTGCCCAACATTGTGAATGTGCTAAATGTCACTGAATTGTTTACTTTTTAACTGTTAATTTTATGCCATGTGAATCTCCCCTCAATTAAGAACTAATGCTTGCAGAGAAGGAGAAATAACACATGACATCCCTTATATGTGGAATCCAGAAAGAAATGATACGCATGAACTTACTTACAAAACAGAGAGAGACTCATGGACATAGAGAATAAACTTAGGGAACTTAGAGTTGCTGGAGGGGGAAAGGTGGGGGGAAGGGATAATTAGGCAGTTTTAGATGGACATACACACATTGCTATGTTTAAAATGGGTAACCAGCAGGGACCTCCTGTACAGCACATGGAACTCAGCTCAATCTTCTGTGGCAGCCTGGGTGAGGGGAGTTTGGGGGAGAATGGATACACGCATATGTATGGCTGAGACCCTTCGCTGTTCACCTGAGACTATCACAACCTTGTTAATCGGCTTACTCCAATATAAAATAAAAAGTTTTTTAAAAAAAGAAATAATATCTGCAAACCATTGTTCCCAGCAGTGGGAAGCCAAGGACATACACGAGCAGTCAAGCAGGTCCCCCAGAGTTGGGGGAAGTCCTCTGAGCCCAGAACTTGCAGAAAGGTCCCCCAAAGAGGCCCAGAGTCACCTTGATCCTGAGCTCAGGGGTAAAAGAAAAAGCCCAGAGCAAGACGTGGTCGCCCTCTTTCCCAAATTGTGGAGCAGACAATTAGCAGGTGCCCTAACAAGACACGAGGGACTGAACCTGAGGTGTGAGGATGGAAGGGTAAATTGGGCTCTGCCAGGTTCTCCTGCTCCCTGCTGTGGGGCCAAAGACCTCCCTCCACGTGGCAGGCAGCCCAGGAAATTCTCCCAGCAAAAGCTGTGTCACCTCCTGCCAGACATCTCCAAAGCCAGAGGAGACACCTGCCACAGGTGAGTGGGGAGAGAGGGAAGCAGACAGGAAAAGAAACTAGCAAGACGGGGGCTGTGCATCTCCAACCAGTCCTGCTGTATGACCTTGGAAAGTGACTTTGCCTCTCTGAGCTTCCATTCATTAGTCTGGATAATGAGTACAGAAAAATGGGAAGCAAATGTTATGTGGCAGCCTGGATGGGAGGAGAGTTTGGGAGAGAATGGATACATGTACAAGTCTGGCTAAGTCCTTTTGTTGTCCACTTGAAACTATCACAGTATTGTTAATTGGCTATACTCCAGTACAAAATAAAACTTAGGAAAAAAAAAAAAAGGAAGCATCCTATGTGCACAAGGCCTGTTGAGAGGTTCCAACTTCTGGGTCCTTCATCGCAGAGTTTTAAGAGCTTTGGAACAAGAGAGACTGTGAAATGCTGGGTAGTGGTTTATTCTCTCCAAGCCTCCTCATCCTATAAGAGTGCGTATCTTGGATTAAGCAAGAGGAAGCATTTAGACTCCTTGTCTTGGTGTTGGGTGCAAAAGGAGCATGTGAGAAGTGTTAGTTGGGCTTTCCCGGTGGCTCTGTGGTAAAGAACCTTCCTACAATGCAGGAGACACAGGAGACCCGGGTCTGATCCCTGGATTGGGAAGATCCCCTGGAAGAGGGCATGCCAACCCACTCTAGTATTCTTGCCTGGAGAATCCCATGGACAGGGGGGCCTGGTAAGCTACAGTCCATAGGGTCACAAACAGTGGGACACTACTGAATCAACTCAGCACACATGCCTGCAAGAAATGTTAGCAAAGGACTTCCGTGGTGATCCAATGGTTAAGAATCCACCTGCCAATGCAGGAGACACGAGTTCAATCCCTGATCCAGGAGGATCCCACATGCTGCAGAGCAACTAAGCCTATGCACCACCACTTCTGAGCCCAAGAGAAGCCACAGCAATGAGAAGCCCATGAACGGAAAGTAGAGAACAGCCCCCATTCACTGCAGCCAGAGAAACCCTATTTACAGCAAGCAACAAGAGCACAGTCAAAAATAAAAAAATTAATAAAAATGTAAAAGAACTGTTAGCTCTTGGTAGCAGAGTGATAGGGATCTAGTGCAGGATTTTAAACTAGGGAGAAGCAGGTCATCTTATCCTGGTAGAGGCCATTGCGGAGGTTGAACCAAAAGAGCCAGCCTGGAGCTAAAGCAACCAGAGAAGGGATGGGTTTGGAATCTAATGGTGACAAGATGAGATTCTGGTAGGGTGCTGGGAAGGAGAGGGGGGATCGGGAAAAGGGGGGGCAGGTTAAACTGTCAGTTTGATGCAAGTGGGGTTGAAGGAGACCTGGCTGCCACCCAAATCTCTGGCCCAAGTGACTGGGTAATCAGCAGGGGCTAAGCTCAGGTACAGTGAAAGGACAGGACTGAGGGTAGACACTGAGCAGGGTTGGATACAAAGTTTGTGGGGACCTGGGCACTCTCGGCAGAGATGGACACCCAAGAGGTGTGTCTGGACCCTTGGGATGGGAGTTCGAGAGACAGCGATCTTGACCAGAGAACGGGGTGGAATCCATCATTACTTGCCCACTCCTCTGGGGCCTCTCTCTCCTAGTGAGTTCCTTGAGGATAGGTGGGGACCATGATAGGGTTTCCCAGATGGCTCAGTAGAGAAGAATCAGCCTAGCAGTGCAGGAGATGCAGGAGACCCGGGTTGGATCCCTGAGTCAGGAAGATCCCCTGGAGGAGGAAGTGGCAACCCACTCCAGTATTCTTGCCTGGAGAATCCCACGGACAGAGAAGCCTGGTGGGCTACAGTCCATGGGGTTACAAAGAATCAGACACAACTGAGCAACTGAACATGGGGACCATGATGTGTGTGTGTGTGTTGTATGTAATATATCAGGCATGCAAAAAAAAAAAAAAGCATAGATCATAACTCATGCTGGAATACAGCTGTATTCATCACTCAACTTCAGAAGTAAAGCATCCACGTACATCTCCCTACTGCCATGTGCTTGTTTGCCTCCTTCTCCCTCTTCTTCTCCCTCTCGGCTTGTCTGTCTCTCTCTCTCCCCTCCCCTCTCCACATCTCTGAGCTAACCAACATCCTACATCAAGTCTTTATCACTCCCACACACATTTTTCATCTTTGCTACAAGGGATGTGTCCCCCAACAACATATAAAATTGTGCTGCATGTTTTAAGCTTTACATTTACATGGCATTATTCCACATGGATTCTTCTATGATTGTTTCCTCATGCTTTTGAGATGCATCCACGCTGGTGCGAGCTGTCCCATGTTTGCCCCCTTTCTGTGACTTATAGTGTGTGCTAAGTACTAAGTCGCTTCAGTCATGTTCAACTCTTTGCAACACTTTGGACTGTAGCCTGCCAGGCTCTTCTGTCCATGGGGTTCTCCAGGCAAGAATACTGGAGTGCGTTGTCACGCTGTCCTCCAGGGAATCTTCCCAACCCTGAGACTGAACCCGCGTCTCTTGTCTCCTGCATTGGCAGAGGGGTTCTTTACCACTAGCGCCACCTGGGACTTACAGTAGCATCCACCAAAAGGGAACATGGTAGTTGATGGATGTGCCTCTATCATGAATGGATGCTTCTCTTTCCACACTTCCTTGAGCATGCCTTAGAGTCCACCTTCAAAAGAATTCTTCTGTGGTAGAATTGCAGGTGGGGAGAGGTACTCTGTCTTTGTCACCATCTCAGAATTACTGGCCACATCTTGGGGAATGCCTCAGTGAAGATGCTCAACAAGTGGTCAGTGAATCAACAAGAAAGTGAAATACGACACGTAGACTCCCTGGCCAGGAGAGGAGAGAAACAGGACAGCAGGAAGAGGGGCTCAAAGAGAAGGTCCCTCCCCAGGTCCAGAGAGCACAAGGCCTCGGAGGACCGAGGAATGAGCAGTCACTATGCACTGAGCTATAGGAGAGAGGATTTGAGATGACTCGTGGAAGCTGGAGCAACGTCCTGAAGGAAGAGCATCTGAGGCAGAGAAAACAGCAAGTGCAAAGGTCCTGAGGTAGAACCAGTCTTGGACCAAGAGACCCGTGTGACTGGGAGACAGTGAACAAGTGGAGATGGGGGAGATCAACAGGGGCTAGACTTCACAGAAGCTGAGATTTTTTTTAACTTTCTCTTTTTAAGATTCCACATATAGGTGATACCATGCAGTATCTGTCTTTCCCTGTCCAGCTTATTTCACTTATCATAAGGTTCTCAAGGTATATCTGTGTTGTTGCAAATGGCAGGATTTCCTGCTTTCCCATAGTTGAATAATATTCCATTGCATATATGTGTGTGTGTGTGTGTGTGTGTATATATATACATATAAAAATACCACATCTTCTTTATCCATTCGTCCACTGTTTTCATATCTCAAGTATTGTAAACAATGCTGTGCTAAACATGAGAATACAGGTATCTCTTTGATGTCCCATTTTTATTTCTTTTGGATACATAACTAGAAGTGGGATTGCTGGATCATATGCCAGTTCTACTTTTAATATTTGAGGAAACTGCATATTGTTTTCCTTAGCAGTTTCGCCAGGATTTGGAATTTTACTCCAAACTTTGTGGGGAGAAAAGTGCGATGTGAAGTCAGTCAGTTCAGTCACTCAGTTGTGTCCGACTCTTTGCACTCCATGGACTGCAGCACGCCAGGCTTCCCCATCCATCAGCAACTCCCAGGACTTGCTCAAACTCATGTCCATCGAGTTGGTGATGCCATCCAACCATCTCGTCCTCTGTCGTCCCCTTCTCCTCCTGTCCGCAATCCTTCCCAGCATCAGGGTCTTTTCCAATGAGTCAACCCTTCACATGAGGTGGCCAAAGTGTTGGAGTTTCAGCTTCAACATCAGTCCTTCCAACGAACACCCAGGACTGATCTCCTTTAGGATGGACTGGTTGGATCTCTTTGCAGTCCAAGGGACTCTCCAGAGTGTTCCCCAACACCACAGTTCAGAAGCATCAATTCTTCAGTGCTCAGCTTTCTTCACAGTCCAACTCTCACATCCATACATGACCACTGGAAAAACCATAGCCTTGACTAGACGGACCTCTGTTGGCAAAGTAATGTCTCTGCTTTTAAATATGCTATCTAGGTTGGTCATAACTTTCCTTCCAAGGAGTAAGTGTCTTTTAATTTCATGGCTGTAATCACCATCTGCAGTGATTTTGGAGCCCCAAAAAATAAAGTATGACACTATTTCCACTGTTTCCCCTTCTATTTTCTATGAAGTGATGGAACCGGATGCCATGATCTTAGTTTTCTAAACACTGAGTTTTAAGCCAGTTTCTTCACTCTCCTCTTTCACTTTCATCAAGAGGCTCTTTAGTTCTTCTTCACTTTCTGCCGTAAAGGTGGTGCCATCTGCATATCTGAGGTTACTGATATTTCTTGCAGTAATCTTGATTCCAGCTTGTGCTTCTTCCAGCCCAGCGTTTCTCATGATGTACTCTGCATATAAGTTAAATAAACAAGGTGACAATATACAGCTTTGATGTACTTCTTCCCCGATTTGGAACCAGTCTGTTGTTCCATGTCCAGTTCTAACTGTTGCCTCTTGACCTGCATACAGGTTTCTCAGGTAAGGTGGTCTGGTACTCCCATCTCTTTAAGAATTTTCCACAGTTTGTTGTGATCCACACAGTCAAAGGCTTTGGCGTTCAATAAAGCAGAAGGTGATGTTTTTCTGGAACTCTGTTGCTTTTTCAATGATCCAGTGGATGTTGGCAATTTGCTCTCTGGTTCCTCTGCCTTTTCTAAACCAGCTTGAACATCTGGAACTTCATGGTTCATGTACTGTTGAAGCCTGGCTTGGAGAATTTTGAGCATTACTTTACTAGCATGTGAGATGAGTGCAATTGTGTGGTAGTTTGAGCATTCTTTGGCATTGCCTTTTTTGGGGATTGGAAACGTGAAGGGCAAGGCCTAATTTACTTTTGTTAAAGCTCCTCCTTCCTGATTAACGGAAATATTGTTATACGGGCCAGAAGTAGAAAACAGAGCTATAAGAATATCCTGGGGGAAAGAGTGTTCTAAGCAGAGGGAACAGCAAGTGCAAAGGCCCTAAGGAAGGAGCATCTCTGGTTTATTCAAGGACCATCAAAGAAACCAGAATGAGCACAGGAGATGAGGTAAGAAATGAGAAGGGAAGCACAGACCTGAAAGTGATCACCACTAGCTCTATTGCAGCTTTTAAAATTCTTGCTTTTCTTTTTATGTCAATAACATTGTTGAAGGTGCTGAGTTCTCTCTTAATTTCTACTAAGCTAACAGAATTAAAATTAAAAACAAAGTCCTTCCTCTCATAACCCTTTCTGAGATTTTTATGTATTCAATTCCACTCAGTGCAGTTAAGTCCTAGAAGTGGTTTGTGCTGTGCTTAGTGGCTCAGTTGTGTCCAACTCTTTGCAACCCCATGGACCCCAGGCTCCTCTGTCCACGTGGATTCTCCAGGCAAGAATACTGAAGTGAGTTGCCATGCCCTTCGCCAGGGGATCGTCGCAATCCAAGGATCGAACTCAGGTCTCTCGCATTGCTGGTGAATTCTTTACAGTCTAAACCACTAGGGAAGCCCAAGAATGGTTTAGTTGTTCTATTTATTTAATCACCTTAATTTCATTAAGATTTGTTCCATAGAGCTTCATGGCTATACTTTGATCAACTTCTAGGATTCAATAGATTAAATTTACTCTTGTCATTAAACAATGAATTCATTTTCCTAAGATTTAGTGGTAGACCCCCTAAGAGTTTTCCCCCACCACATACCTGGGATCGATATTTATTTTGTTGGTTTTCAAATGGCATATCACACTTCTTCATTTCTATAATTACCTTGCATTTCTGTTTCATCATTTACTTTTGTGTGTTCAATACTTTTTATTTCTTTCTGAAAAGTATAAGTTTGTTTTTGCTTTCTAATTTAATTTTTTATTTTACATTTTGGGCTGAGGTGGCACAGTGGTGAAGAATCTGCCTGCCAATGCAAGAGATGCAAGAGATGCAAGAAATGCAGCTTTGATCCCTGAGTCAGGAATATCCTCTGGAGCAGGAAATGGCAACCCACTCCAGTATTCTAGTGTTACAGTTTCTAGTGAGTCTTACACAGTAACAAAACTGTTCCAGGTTGCCCAGACTTCTGCAAGTATCAGATGTTCCAAGACTGCTATTCATTGGAAATATCATTTCTTCTCTGTCCATCCACAGATACAGCAGAGTACTGTTTGCGATATTTAATAAGAACATTACCTAAGCATTTTTGCCTCTTCATTCTGCATGCTTTCTTTTCATACTTTATTGTAAGCTTTTGATTTTATAATCATACATATGTCCCTCTTGACACTCCAGTATTCTTTTTTTTTTTTTTTTTAGTTGGGGGCTAATTACTTTACAATATTGTAGTAGTTTTTGCCATACATTGACATGAATCAGCCATGGGTTCACATGTGCTCCCCCTCCCGAACCCTCCTCCCACCTCCCTCCCCATCCCATCCCTCTGGGTCATCCCAACGCTCCATCCCTGAGCATCCGTCCCATGCATAGAACATGGAATGGTGTTCCGCTTCACATATGACAATATACATGTTTCAATGTTATTGTCCCAGAACGTCCCACCCTCACCTTCTCCCTCAGAGTCCATAAGACTGTTCTATGCATCTGTGTCTCTTATTCTGTCTCGCATATACAGTTACCGTTACCATCTTTCAAATTCCATATACATGCATTAGTATACTGTATTGGTGCTTTTCTTTCTGGCTCACTTCACTCTGTATAATGGGCTCCAGTTTCATCCATCTCAATAGAACTGATTCAAATGTATTTTTTTTTAATGGCTGAGTAATATTCCATTGTGTACATGTACCACAGCTTCCTTATCCATTCGTCTGCCGATGGACATCTAGGTTGCTTCCATGTCCTGGCTATTGTAAACAGTGCTGCGATGAACATTGGGGTACATGCATCTCTTTCAATTCTGGTTTCCTCGGTGTGCATGCCCAGCAGTGGGATTGCTGGGTCATATGGCAGTTCTATTCCCAGTTTTTAAAGAAATCTCCACACTGTTCTCCATAGTGGCTGTACTAGTTTGCATTCCCACCAACAGTGTAAGAGGGTTCCCTTTTCTCCACACCCTCTCCAGCATTTATTGCTTGTAGACTTTTGGATAGCAGCCATTCTGACTGGTGTGTAATGGTACCTCATTGTGGTTTTGGACACTCCAGTATTCTTACCTGGAGTATCCCATGGACAGAGGAGCCTGGTAGGCTACCGTCCATAGCGTCTCAAAGAGTCGGACACAACCGAAGTGACTTAGCACACACGCATAGCAGATTCACTTCTTTGTACAGCAGAAACTGATACAATGTTGTAAAGCAATTGTACTCCAATAAAATAAATAAATATTAACAACTACAAAAAATGGAGATAATGATAAATTGGTACATCTTGTATAGCACAAAGCATTTTAGAAGCACACAACACACTGTTTGCAGTTGTTGTTGCTGTTTAGCCACTAAGTTTTGTCTGACTTTTTGTGACCCCATGGACTGTAGCCTGCCAGGCTCTTCTGTCCATGGGATTATCCCGGTAAGAACAGTGGAATGGGTGGCCATTTCCTCCTCCAGGGGATCTTCCCGACCCAGGGATTGAACCCGCATCTCCTGCAGCTCCTGCATTGGTAGATGGATTCTTTTCCACTGAGCCATCTTAATTTGAGTTCTCGCCAAAGCAGATTCTGAGTCAAGAACTTGAGTGCAAATATTTATTTGGAAAATAATCCCAGAAGACTCAGTGAGTGTTTGGGGAAAGAAAGTGTGGGTGAGTAGGGATCCTTGTGAGAACACACCCCAGAGCTGCCTTACTCAGAAGGGATGAAGCTGGGACATTCACTCAACAAGCCCAGTCCCTCACTAGCCAAAAGTCGTTCTTGGGATGTCAACTCCCAGCACTTCCTCGTTACATTGTATGCAGGTTAAGTCTGCTCCAGTGATCAGATGAAGCCTTGGTGCACAGAGACCCAGGTGGTAGAGATGAGAGATGGTCAGTGTGCTTAGGAGCTGTCCACCAAGCTGCTGGTGACACCCTGCAGGTGGGTTGTGCAGAATGAATGGTGTGTTTATGTGTTTACTGATGGAAATGATCCAGCAAATGGGTGGGGGGATTCTGCTGCAGGAAAGAGTGGGAAGAATTGATGAACGGCTGAACTAAGGAGAGGGGATGAGATCCAGGGTGCAAAGGAGGGGTTGGCCTTGACCAGGACCCTGGACAGCTCCTCTGTTTCCTTTCTGATTGATTCAGGATGGCTGAAATTGGGGCAAATCTCACCCTGGTCTCTGAGTTCCTGCTCCTGGGCCTCTCGGAGGACCCCAAGGAACAGCAGCTGCTGTTCATACTCTTCCTGAGCATGTACCTGGTCACACAGCTGGGGAACCTGTCCATTATCCTGGCCATCACCACTGACGTCCGGCTCCACACTCCCATGTACTTCTTCCTGGCCAACCTGGCCTTCGTGGACATTTGCTTCACCTCCACCACCATCCCCAAGATGCTGGCCAACCAAGTGTCAGGACACAGAGGGATTCCTTATGCTGGCTGCTTGGCCCAGATGTTCTTCTTCATCTGGTTTGCTGGCATCGACAGCTTCCTGCTGACTGCCATGGCCTATGACCGCTATGCGGCCATCTGTCACCCTCTACACTATGCCATGTCTGTGACACCACAACTCTGTAGCCTCCTGGTGGCAGCATCCTGGACTGCAGCCTTCGGGAATGCCCTGACCCACACAGTATTACTGACCCGTCTCTCATTCTGCACCCACAACCAGGTCCCCCATTTCTTCTGCGACCTGAGCCCTCTGCTGAAGCTTGCCTGCTCTGACACCTTTCTCAACAATGCAATGGTATACACTGTGGGCGCCCTGCCTATCATCACCCCCTTTGTGGGCATCTTGGTCTCCTACATGCGCATCTTTGCTGCCGTGTTGAGGATTCCTTCCACAAGAGGCAAGCAGAAGGCTTTCTCTACCTGCGGCTCTCATCTCTCTGTGGTGTCCCTGTTCTACGGCACAATCATTGGGGTTTATTTCAGCCCCATGTCCTCCCACGCCGCCCAGAAGGACACAGTCGCTGCAGTGATGTACACTGTGGTCACTCCCATGCTGAACCCCTTCATCTACAGCCTACGCAACAGTGACATGAAGGATGCCTTGGGGGCCCTCATCAGCAGGAGGCCAGTTTTTATTCAGTGACCACAGCATTGCAGCACCCAAATTCAGCACCCATCTGTTCTGAACTTTCCTGCACAGTCCCAATCTTAGATAGTTTCTACATTTCACTCTTGGTTCATTTGTTTATTACTTTATCCTTCCAACAGATATTTATTGAACATCTGTTACATTTTACTATTGGTTGGTTACTATTTATACTCTTTCAAGAGTCTGGCAGGGGACAAACAAAATCTCTGACCTTGTGACACTTAAACTGAAGTCTAAAGAATGCATCATGTTTGAAAGGAAGTGCTCGAGAAACCAGAGAGACCAGGATTCAAGTGCTACTTTGGGTTAAGGTCAGGTTAAGCTGCTGTAACAAAGAGACACAAAGGCAAAAACTCGAAGGGTGTAAGGTTTTGCAGACTCTTGGATTTTTTAGCAACTGAATTCCTTCAAAAAACAGCAAACTTCTGGTCTAGTACTTCTAGTTGCTAGGAACCATATTCAGCATTCTTTTCTAGCCAAAGTTCTTAAGTCTATTTAATTTACAGTAATTGGTTTCTTGAACTACTTGCATCTTTGTCATTCTCTGTTAATGGGCATTTGGAATAACAGCCTTGGGCATGAGGCAAAATCCCTATTTAAACTATTTGAGAGAAGAGAAAGTTGTTGGCTCTTCCAATCATGTGGTATTTCTGACTTTCAAAACTGGCTTGTTCTTGGGTCAGATCACCTCTTTCTTGTGATTCCTTGCTGCAAGCAGCAAGGAGCCGTCAACTTAAGGTGGCATTCTAACTCTTCCCAATCACTTCTAGAAACACAGACTCAGTAGACCTATGGTCTACCTTTCAGGTAGGTTATACCAGATGATGACATTACCAAATATTGTTCTTTGACATAACAAGGTTCACCAGCTTTCCAGTCTGCGATATTTGTGCCCTTGCCACCAAGTCACTAGACTAGTGCAACTAATTTTTTATTTTTGTGATTAGAACACTCCACTTCTGATACTAATTTTTGTATTAGTTAGGATGAATAGCCTATTTGCTATATTAGGGTTTCTATAACAAAATACCACAAATTGTCAATATATGCCTTAAATAAAAGAAATTTGTTGTCTTGCACTTCTGGAGACCCTAAGTCTGAAATCAAGGCACTAGCAGGTTGGTTTCTTCTGAGGTATAAGCGAACATCCATTCCGTGCCTCTCTCCCCACCTGGTGGTTACTAGCTCTCTTTGATGTCCCTGGCTTGTAGGTATCTGCTTTCATCTTTACATGTCATCCTCCCTGTGTGCATGTCTATCTCCAAATATTCCCTTTTTATAAGGACACCAGCTACTTTGGATTAGGAATCCATTTTACTCTAATGTGACCTCATCTTAACTATTACATCTGCATGCATGCATGCTCAGTCACTTTGTCATGTCTGACTCTTTGCAACCCCATGGACTGTAGCCCTCCAGGCTCCTCCATCCATGGAATTTTCCAGGCAAGAATACTGGAGTGGGGTATCATTTCCTACTTCAGGGGATCTTCCCTACCCAGGGATCTAACCTGCGTCCCCTGTGTCTCCTGCATTGCAGGCAGATTCTTTACCGCTGAGCCATCAGGGAAGCCCCTTTATATCTGCAACAGTCTTAGTTCCAAATAAGATCACATTCTGAAATATTGAGGGTTAGGATTTCAACAAATGAATTTAGGAAATGTACATAATTCAAACTACAACATTTGCTAAAAACAAAAAAAGACAAAAAGTAATGACTCAAGGACTTCTTGATGGTCCAGTGGCTAAGACTCTGTGCTCCCAATGCAGGGGCCCTGGGTTCAATCCCTGGTCAGGGGACTAGATCCCATATGCTTCAACAAAGACCTGGTGCAGTCAAATAAATAAATATTTTTTTTAAAAAAGTAATGACTCAAACAAGATAGTTTATTTCTGTCTCATGCAACAGTCAGAATTCTAGGTCAGTGGGTGATTCTGTTCCTTTCAAGCATTCAGAAACCCAGGTTCTTTATATCTTATTTCTTACCTATTTCCCAGGACATTATTATTGTCTGTAACATTGAAGCTGTGAACCCTAGATTATCAAAAAATAATCAGAGAGCTCAGGGGAGACAAGCCCATTATCTTGAAGTGCCATGTACTTCTCACACTCCACACTGGGTTATGAAAGTGAAAGTGTTAGTCACTCAGTCGTGTTGACTCTGCAACCCCATGGACTGTAGTCCACCAGGCCCCTCTGTCCACAGGATTCTCCAGGTAAGAATACTGGAGTGGGTAGCCATTCCCTTCTCCAGGGGATCTTCCCAGCCCAGGGGTCAAACCCAAGTCTCCTGCGTTGCAAGCAGATTTTTTACCGTCTGAACCACCAGGGAAGCCCACAGTGGTTTATAAGTAGCTGCAAAAGAAGCAGGAAGGTTCTTTACCACTGAGCCACCAGGGAAGCCCAGGGCTGTACATCAAAATGACTTGTTATTGACAGTTACATAATCCAGATATGTGTCATCATAGTGGGTCTTGAGACCCCTGATAAGATCAAGAAGGAATTCAGTCTTTTAAAGAGTTGTCTAATTGATGCTAGAAGCGTGTTGCTCTCTACAGCTGAGCAGGTATTCCTATCAGTGGGGAGGTTTGCTGATGTATAACGCACAGTTGCGTTACACAGATACACAGTCACAGTTGAGGAGAGAGAGGAGGTCAAAGAGTAGAGATGACTTTTTATGTTTAAATTTTTATTATCTTATCATAAAATATGAATTTTACTTCACACCACATTTCAAAAGAAGACTCTGGAGAGTCCCTTGGACTGCAAGGAGATCAAACCAGTCCATCCTAAAGGAAACCAGTCCTGAATATTCACTGGAAGGACTGATGCTGAAGCTCCAATGCTTTAGCCACCTGACGCGAAGAACTGATTCCCTGGAAAAGACCCTGATGCTGAGAAAGATTGAAGGCAAGAGGAGAAGGGGACAGCAGAGGATGAGATAGTTGGATAGCATCACCAATTTGATGGACATGAGTTTGAGCAAGCTCCAGGAGTTGGTGATAGATGGGGAAGCCTGGCGTGCTGCTGTCCATGGGGTCGCAAAGAGTTGGACAAGACTGAACTGAGCATTTCATGGAAGGAGATACCTTTCTTGGGAACTGTACAGCCGTAATCGTCTGATTCATCTGGTGTGATTTAGGGAGCTGGGCATTACTTTAAGGCTCAAACTGGCACAAGCTCAGTGCATGGTTTCAAGATAATTCTCTGCAACACTCAGCAGGCTATTTGCTCCCAGGCAGTAGCCATACCCAAAGCTTTTTCCTGGCCAAAGTATTTGTATTGCTTGATTTACCCAGGTCTCTTTATCACCTGGTGGTTGGACCAGCCCTTGTGGTTCTTATGATCGCAAGACACACCTTAGCAACAACCACTGGGCAGCTTTGTAAAAATAAGGTTCCTTACTCATAGGTCCTCAAGGGTATAGGATGCACTAGGGGCCACATGGTGAAATCACAGGTAGAGAGACAGCACAGACATGGTGCTCTGCCTTTATTAGAGTCCGAGGAGGGGGGTGCCAGAGGTTTTTCAAGTTTACTCTTTACTGTCTAATTTAAAACCTAAGAACAAGAATGAGGGCACAGGAAGGGAGAAGTGGGGCCACTCAAGCGGTCAGTTACCAAGGTTACCCAGAACTTTCTGAAAGGAGAGCTTCATGGTTGGGGCTGATACTAACCAAGGTTCTTAGCCTTCCCCACTCAATAGAAACCTAAAGAAAAAGAGACAGAAATGCAGGCAAGGCTTTATTGGGGCTCCTGCTGTAGCAAAGAGGAGTGAGAACAAGTAACAGTTTCCCTTGCTTGCTCAATCCCTTTATAGGTGAGCTTGACTGGGAGCTTGTTCTTTGTATAGGGCGAGGGTAGAGGTGTGTCCAGTGGCTGGCCAGAGGGGTGGCTTAGGTGGTTTGCCCACCCCTTTGGTGGCGTTGAGTGCAGGGGGCATGCACAGTACCCTGCTTTTGCTCCTGACACCCACTTTTTGCTCCCAGCTCTTCAGAAGTGGCAATAGGGGCTCTTTGGTGTTTTTGTATCTTCTGTTCACTTGCTGAAACTGCGCGTACCTGCAGTCATCTTTAATCCCATATAGTTTTGTTGGTTTTGTTTGCTCTAGGAGAGGTGTATCCAGTTGCAAACATTGCAGCACTGCACCAAAAGATCCCAGGTCCCAGCCTGTCTCAGGGCAGCCTTGTTCCTCATCTGATTGTTTACCTTAGTAACTGTGTCATACAATTGTCAATATATTTATTCAAGATGGATGAATTACTATTCAGGCATTAAAAAAAGAGGAAAAAAATCATCCCATTTGGGACAATATGGACCGTGAGGCCATTATGCTAAGTAAAATAAGTCAGACAGAGAAAGAAAATACCATTTGATCTCTTTTATTCAATTATATGTGGAATCTAAAAAACAATATCAGGAACTTCCCTGGTGGTCCAGTGGCTAAGACTCCATGGTCACAATGCAGGGGACCAGGGTTCAATCCCTAGCCAGGGAACTAGGGCCTTCATACTGCAACTATAACTTGACACAGTCAAATAAAGAAATAAATATTTTTCTAAAAAAATCAACAAAATGAACCCATAGATATAGAGAACAGATTGACGTTTACCAGAGGCATGGAGTGAGTCATAGGGAAAATGGGTAAAAGTGGTCAAAAGGTACAAACTTTCAGTTCTAATATAATTAAGTCATGAGGTATAATGTACAGCCTGGTTCATATAGTTAATAATACTGTACAGTATATTTGAAAGTTGCTAAGAAAGTAGATCTTGAAAAGTTCTTTTCAAAAAAAAAATTGTAACTGTGTCTGGTGATGGTTGGGTCTTTTTGCTTGTTTTTATTATAGTTGATTTACAATATTGTGTTAGTTTCAAGTATACTGCAAAATGATTCAATTATACATGTGTATGTATGTTATGTACCAGTTATGAGGTAGGAGATAGATGGGCTCCAGGTTGGACATTTACAATCAGCCATTCTCTTCTTTGTATTTCCTGAGGCAAGAGATAGGCGGGCTCCAGTTGAGGAATTTACAACCAGCCCCTTGTTTGCTTTCAGAAATGGAAGTAACAACAGAATCAGGGAAAATAGCCATTAAAGAATGTTTACAGGCCTCCTGTAAACATCTCAAGGGAATAATTATGGTAAAGATAAAGAGAGGAAAAAAATCCTGTCTGAGTAGAGGATAAGGGAGACTCTACACACGAGGGCTCCTTGGAGTCAAAAGTCAGGGGATTACACCAGATTACAATGAGTCTCGCTCTTCCCAGAAGCCTTCACTTCAAGATCCATCTTAGCTGAGGGGTGTGTGTGTACCCCAGGAGAAGGTCCCAGGGTAGGTCAGGTGTAGAAAAATAAACCAGATAACTGGCCTGAAGGAAGACAAAGACCAGAAGAACTGACCTATATGACCTATATAAATGCCGTAAGTACCTCTTTACTGTGCTCCTCCTCACTGAGGGGTACGCCCACACCCTTTCCCCCTGGCTGTGCATCTCTGCCTTGCTTCTATCTCAACCAAACTGTTTCTCTTTGTGCTCTCCCCCTTGTTGCTGTGCTATGTCTCTGATAATAAACTTTGTACCTGCATTTACAGTTTCTGCCTCCACGATAAATGCATTTTTCACTGGGGACAAATATCCAGAGAAAATTATCTTCTAGCTTGTAGCCCTTGCTGCTCTGGTGGCTAGGATTCCTGGTTCTCATCCAGACTACCGAGGTTCAATTCCTGGGCAAGGAATTAAGATCTTGCTTCATGCCACTGCTCCCGGCTGCCTCATTGAGATCAGCTACACATGTATATCTACATTTTTTTAATTCTTTTCCATTATAGTTTACGGAGACGGTTGTTAACTAGACTTATTGTGGTGGTCATTTGGTAATATATACAAATATGAAATCATGATGTTGTGCACCTGAGAGTCACCTTGGATATGTCATTTCACCCCCTAAGCTCCAGTTGTCTCATGTATAAAATAAGAGTAATAACACCTAGTGTGCAGGGATGTTAGGAGGAGTGAATGAGATAATACGGTTCACGAATGACGGGAAAGCAAGGTGATTTTAGATGTGGAATGAGGACTTTCCTGGCAGTCCAAGGGTTAAGACTCCACACTTCCACTGCAGGGCACAAAGGTTTGATCCCTGGTAGAGGAACTAAGATCCCGCCTGCTATGCATCTTGGCCAAAAAAATTTTTTTTTATTTTTTTAAAGTGTGAAATGGATAAACATATTTTACTTAAATGTAAATCAGGAGAAAACACAATTGGCACCTAGAGCTTGCACTATGATGAGGCCAAAGACGTTATATGAGATTTATTTTCAATTGTCATATGGTAATAATATGATGGTGGCTTAGTTGCTAAGTCGTGTCTGACTCTTGCAACCCCATAGACTGTAGCCCACCAGGCTCCTCTGTCCATGGGATTCTCCAGGCAAGAATACTGGAGTGGGTTGCCATTTCCTTCTCCAGGGTATCTTCCCAACCCAGAAATCAAAACTTGCAGGCAGATTCTTTAACAACTGAGCTACAAGGAGTAATCAAAACAACGTATACAAGTGTTTTAGAACCACAGTCCCAACGAAGAATACCTAAAAAGACAAACTTCATTGCCTTCTCAACAGTTTGTCACTTCACTAATCATTTCTAGTTGGAGACTTTTTTTTTTTAACTTTTTAAAAGACGTGTTTATTGAAGTGGAATTTACATTCAGTAAAACTTGGTTTGAAATTTGACAAATGCAATCATCATCATAGTTAAAGTGTAGAACAATTCTTCAGCCCTGTAAACTTAAAAAATATTCACATCCTAAAAGTTGAGAATTACATTTTACTAGGTGTGAATTTTTAAGATAGTGTCTCAAGTAACCCTGAGAGAACTGCTCTGAAGAAGCGAGCAGGGAGACAGGATATATGGAAGCTTCGCAGTGAAGGATAGGTAGTCTGAACATCAAAAGATTATTGTTGATTAAAGAAAACCAGACATGTCAACTTAAGGAATTTAATGCTTTTCTTTGTATGGGAAGATGCATGAGTCTGAGCTCACTGAAAACATTCCTTTGATAAACACCTTAGCTATCTGGGGCCAGTATCTTGTGTTTTCACATCCTGAGTTCCTTAGGGCTCACCATAGGGAGTGGTTGAAGTCTGATGGCTGCTAGATGGCAGGTATTCTTTCCTTCCTGAGTTCCCTTAGAGCTCACCAGATCACGCAGGAGTGCTGTAATTGCTGATGACTCTGACATCCTCTGTTTACTGATACAGCAGGCAATATTCCATTTATTAGCCCCCCCAACCCCCACCCCCAAAACCCTATGCAACCAACTCTTCCCTGATTCTTAGGAATCCACTGATTTGTCAAAAGGGTCAAAATTAATCATTAAACTGATCTACTATAGAAAAAAATTGTAAGCACAAAAAACAAGTTTTTAAAAGGAGCCTTTGAGATGGTAATGATAACCCTATATGCGAGACAGAATAAGAGACACAGATGCATAGAACAGTCTTATGGACTCTGAGGGAGAAGGTGAGGGTGGGACCTTCTGGGAGAATAGCATTGAAACACGTATATTATCATATGTGAAACAGAACACCATTCCAGGTTTGATGCATGAGACAAATGCTCAGGGCTGGGGCAATGGAATGACCCAGAGGGATGGGATGGGGAGGGAGGTGGGAGGGGGGTTCAGGATGGGGAACACATGTAAACCCCTGGCTGATTCATGTCAATGTATGGCAAAAACCACTACAATATTGTAAAGTAATTAGCCCCCAACTAAAATAAATAAATTTTAAAAATTAAAAAAAGAAATATTTAAAAAAAAAGGATCCTTTGAAACATGTAATCTTTAGCATAGTCAAAAGAATGGAATTTAAATATAAACTTTGTAAATTAAAGCAGGTGACAGAGCTGTCTTAAGATAGCGGTGGGATAAATAGCTAATCTAGTTGTTGCATCCTGCTTCAGGCTGGGATTGGTTGGTAGAGAAACTATTTTAACTAATAGAGTTGAATTCTACAGAAATTCTCTCAGAGACAGATACACATTCTTAGATATTTGGCACCTTCTCAAAAGTTCATCCTGCTACCACCGTGAAAGGGACAAATGATACCAAGCAGGGTCCTGTGGGGTTCCTGGGCACAAAGCCTTTCTGCTTACAGGAAATAGCCTTCATTCAGCCTCCAGGACCTTCCCCGAGTTCCAAGGGGCAGATTCAATCTGTTGCTAATTAGGGAATGGAGGGTATGCAAGACCAAGGAGAAATAGTCAAGAGAAACTATTGCAGCTTTGGGGAAAGGTCCTGTTTCTCCATCAGTGGATGCACACACAGTATCTTTGAGCTGTTTTGCAGATACTGAAATGCCCTCTAGGTGGGAGAATTTAAGAATGGTATGCTGCCCACAAGCCAGTTGGAACCTGAAGGTTGATGGTGCTGACTCCCACTTACCTAACCACCAACCAATCAGAAAAATGTCCACAAGCTGATCAGGCCCTCTTTGAACCATTACTGTAAAACTTCTCATTATCCTCTCCAAGTTGGGACACCCGATTTTGAGGACATTAGCTTGCTATGGCCCCCTTTGTCCGGCAAAGCAATAAAGCCGTTGTTTTCTG
Source organism: Okapia johnstoni (assembly GCA_024291935.2). Lineage (NCBI taxonomy): Eukaryota > Metazoa > Chordata > Mammalia > Artiodactyla > Giraffidae > Okapia > Okapia johnstoni. The sequence goes on along the minus strand of CM044316.1, from coordinate 6,413,398 downwards.
TTTCACCCAAAACTCTGTCTCCAAGATTTAATTCAGTATGGGCTTACAGAGGCCAGAATTGGCTTTACAACGAAAGCAAATCATCTATTCTATATATATCAGTCATCACATCTTCAAATACACCTCATCTCCTTGAAAAGCTTCTTTCAAGCACCAGCCTTGAAGTTTGTCAGCATCTTAAATTAGACTAAATCAAGTTACAAGCCGCTGCTGAAAAAGGTCTAGTTGAAGCTATTATGTTTTGTTTTAACTTTATTGAAGTGTAGTTGACTTATAATGTTGTGTTAATTGCTGTCATACAGCAAAGTAATTCAGTTATGCTTATATATATTCTTTTTCATATTCTTTTCCATTATGGCTTATCACAGGATATTGAATATAGTTTGCTGTGCTGTGCAGTGGGACCTTGTTGTTTATCCATTTTTTATATAACAGTTTACATCTGCTGACTTTCAATCCACCCTTCCCCCACTCCCCCTCCCTCTTGGCAACCACAAGTCTGTTCTCTACATCTGTGACTCTGTCTCTGAAAAGTTCTTTTATGTTATATTTTAGATTCCACATATAAGTCATATCATATGTTTTTTGTCTTTCTCTTTCTGACTTAATTCACTTAGTATAATCATCTCTAGGTCTACCCGTGACATTATTTTATTCTTTTTTATGGCTGAGTAGTGTTCTAATATTCTAGTTAGAGACACTTTGGAGCAGAACAAGATTACCTCCTTTAAGCATCATCCATCCCAGTTGGTTTTTTTTACTTTGTTTTAGAATGACTCCCTCTTCATTATCTAATACAAAGTTTCTGTGGTGCTGGAGAAGACTCCTGAGAGTCCCTTGGACAGCAAGGAGATCAAACCAGTCAATCAACCCTGAACATTCATTGGAAGGACTGATGTGGAAGCTGAAGCTCCAATACTTTGGCCACCTAATGCATAGAGCCAACTCATTGAAAAAAGACTCTGATGCTGGGAAAGCTTGAAGGCAAGAGGAGAAGCAGATGACAGAGGTTGAGATGGTTGAGTGGCATCACTGACTCAATGGACGTGAGTTTGAGCAAACTCCTGAAGATAGTGAAGGACAGGGAAGCCTGGCGTGCTGCAGTCCATGAGGTTGCAAAGAATCGGACACAACTTGGCAACTGAACAACAGCAAAGGTTTCTATACTCATCAAAACCAATGACACAGCCCTCTATCTGCATATTCACTTCCTCATAAAGTCACACATGAATCTGAGATCTCTTTTGCAGATGATGTGCGGCACTGTTACCTTCTGCAGGTTTTGGTTCTGACCACAGTACACGATGGGCTTCCCTGATGGCTCAGACAGTAAAGAATCCCCTGAAATTTAGGAGACTTGGGTTCGATCCCTGGGTCGGGAAGATCCCCTAGAGAAGGGAATGGCTACCCACTCCAATATTCTTTCCGGGGGAGTTCCATGGACAGAGAGGAGTCTGGCAGGCGACAGTGCATGGGATCACAGAGTCAGACACGACTGAGCAACTAACACATACACAAAAGCAGTACATGATAGTGGATGCCCACAAAGACTAACCCACCTGAGGTTTTTTTAATGGTAGATTTAAAGAAAAAATGGAGAAGGAAATGGCAACCCACTCCAGTATTCTTGCCTGGGAAATCCCATGGACAGAGGGGCCTGGTGGGCTGCTGTCCAAAGGGTTGTACAGAGTTGGACACGATGAAACGACTTAGCATACATGCATGCATAAAGAAAAAAAATATCAAATAGGACTTGCCTGGTGGTCCAATGGTTGAGAATCTGCCTGTCAATGCAGGGTATACAAGTCCAATCTCTGGTCCAGGAAGATCCCACATGCTGCAAAGCACCTAAGCGCATGTGCCACAACTACTGAGCCTGTGCTCTAAGGCCTGAGCTCCACAGGAAGAGAAGCCACCACGATGAGAAACTCATGAGCTCAGCCATTCAATCATGTCCAACTCTTTGTGACCCTCTGGACTGTAGCCAGCCGTTCTCCTTTGTCCATGAAATTTTCCAGGCAAGAATACTGGAGTGGGTTGCCATTTCCTACTCCAGAGAAGCCCATGCACCACAACATAGAGTAGCTCCCCTTTTGTCAGGGAGAGAAAGCCTACACACAACAGTGAAGACACAGTGCAGCCAATAAATAAATAAATAAAGTTTTAAAAAATCTTTTAAATATCAAAGAAATGATAATACCTTTGGTACACAGACATGGCCTTAGCAGCCACTGTTGATGATCCCTCTCTTCAACAACTCATAGTTCACCTTAAGACACTTCCCATCCCATGCCAACAACTTCTGATACAGAGTGTTCTTGTCCTCATGTAGGGTTGACCAGAAACACTAGGGTGTTAACGTCCAGAGAGCAGCCATCAATCACTGAGGATCAAGAGTTGGTAGGCAGAGCTTCCCTGGTGGCCCAGTGATAAAGAATCTGCCTGGTAATGCAGGAGACCCGGGTTGAATCCCTGGTCCAGGAAGATCCCTCATGCCAGAGAGCAACTAAGCCCTTACGCCGCAACTAATGAGCCTGTGCTCTGGCACCCCGGAGCCACAACTACTGAAGCCTCATGTCCTAGAGCCTGTGCTCTGCAACAAGAGAAGCCACTGCACTGAGAAGCCCGTGCACCACAAGGAAGACTAGCCCCCAGTAGTTTCTCTAATCAAAACTGGAGACAGCCCCAGGCACAGCAATCAAGACCCAGCACAGCCAAAAATAAATTTTAAAAATTAAGTAACTGTAAAAAAAAAAAAAAACAGTTGGCCAATACTCCCAGCCTCCTGACCCTTCAGCTGGATGACTCTCAGATGTCTTTAGAGCAGATGTCAGAAGAGGTTCAGAAGATCCTAGGTGGAACCAATCCCTGGTTGCCCTCAGAGTAGCCACCCAGGAATATGCCTCCTCTCCCTATCTTCTTTCCCCACCCCCTCACCAGGCTTCCAGAAACTGTTGCTGGCGAAAATCTTGGCCTTCTGTGCCCACTGAAGCCAAATAAAAGAACATGGAGACAAGAGTTTGGAGGAAATAGAAAGGTGGCTTTAATCCTCAGCCGGCAGAGAGGGGAACACAGTAGGCTCATGCCTCAAGAACTGTGCCCTCCCCCATCCCTGAGGCCTCTAGGGGCTTATATAAGGTCAGGGCTTGCTGTAGGAGTCGGTGAAGAGGGAAAAAGGTGATAGGACCTTGATTTCTTCCTTTTGTGTTGTCTTAAAGACAGTCATAAACTGGCATCAGTAACCCAGTAACTCAGTCTGGCAGTTCAGGGCCTCTGCACCTTCTTTCTGATATGTTACTACAAGGGGAAGGGTGTTGCAAGGGTAAACACCAGATAGGGGATGTACTTAGCACAGAGTCAAAGGAAAGAAATGTGAATTGTAGCTCCTGTAGAGTTGGGGGACAAAAAAGCAAACTTAGTTACAGATACGCAGAGTTAGGAGCAGTTAAAGCAAAAAAAACTAGGAATGTTCAGGCCTGCTCACTGTTCTCTTAATCTTCTTTGTTCTCAGGAAAGGGAAAGAGAAAAACTCATTCCTCTTTTTTTTCCTTTTCACTGCAACAGAACCGCCTCCCACACATTCTTACTCTGGGTCTCCTTTGGGAGAAACCCAGAGTAAGACATGGACAAAAGGGGAGAGGTGACGTGGGAATGACTGAAATTTGTAAACTCTGAAACAGCGCATGGAAAACACTCGATGCCTGGTGCATAATAAATACTCGACTGATGCTATTAGTTGCTTTGTTGTTGTTCATTTTTAAAACTGTGGTAAAATACACAAAACGTAAGATTTACCATCTTCATCTTTTACAAGTGTACCATTAAGGAGCATTAAGTACCTTCATGTTACTGTGCAGCCATCACCACCAACCATCTCCAGAACTCTTTTCATCTTGCAGAACTGGGACTGTCTCCATCAAAAACTTCCTCCTCATTTCCACCCCTCAGTCGCTGGCACCCACCATTCTACTTTCTTCTGTCTCTGTGAATTTGACTATCTAGGAACCTCATGGACTTCCAACACGGTGCAATAGTAAAGAATCCACCTGCCACTGCAGGAGATGCAAGAGACTTGAGTTTGCTACCTTGGTAGGGAAGATCACCTGGAGTAGGAAATGGCAACCCACTCTAGTATTCTTACCTAGAAAATTCCAGGACAGAGGAGCCTGGTGAGCTATAGTCCATGGGGTCACAAAGAGTCAGACATGACTGACTGACTGAGCACACACACAGGGACCTTTTATAAGATGAATCAGGGATTTCCCTGGAGCTCCAGTGGCTAAGACTCTTTGTTTCCACTGCAGGAACCCAGGTTCAATCCTTGGTCAGAGAACTAAGATCCCTCACGAATCATACCATACTTCTCCTTTTTTGACTGGCTTATTTCAGCTTAGCATAATGTCCTCAAGTGTCATTCACACTGCAGCATGTATCAGAATTCCCTTCCCTTTTTAAGGTCGAATGATATTCCATTGTGTGGATGAACCAAATTTTGTTCATCCATTCATTCATCAGTGGTCACTAGGGTTGTTTCCACCACTTAGGTATTGTGCATCATGCTGCCATGAAAGTGGGTGTACAATTCTAGTGTTACTTTTTATCACTTACCCATTAACTCATTCATTCATTCAAAGTTCTGAGACTTCCAACATGCCCCTGTTCAAACTGAGAGTATTCTAAGTATTCCATATAATTTGGGAGTAAAACAAAAAAACTAACCAAAAAAAAAAAAACAAACCAGACTCCTTAAGACAAAAGAAGGCAGCTATTCAGTGGTAACGAATCCGCCTGCCGATGCAGGAGACACGGATTCAATCCCTGATCTGGGATGATCGATACATGCCTCAGAGCAACTAACTCAGTGCACCACAGCTATTGAGCCTGTGCTCCAGGGCCTGGGAACCACAGCTACTGAAAGCTGCATGCCTAAAGTCCGCGCTCCACAGCAAGAGAAACCACCCCAACGAGGAGCCTGAGCATCGCAACGAAGAAGAGCCCCTGTTCGTGGCAACTAGAGAAAAGCCAACACCACAACAAAGACCCAGCGCAGCCAAAAATAAATAAATAATGTTTTAAAAAGAAGGCAGATTTGCTAGATGCCCCAATGTCGGTCCTTCCAAAAGGAGTGATTCTCAACAAGCAGGATGATTTAGCCCACCATGGCTCAGACCGTAAAGAATCTGCCCCAGTGCAGGAGACAAGGGTTCAATCCCTGGGTCGGGAAGATCCCCTGGAGAAGGGAGTGGCTACCCACTCCAGTACTCTTGCCTGGAGAATCCCACGGACAGAGAGGAGCCTGGCAGGCTACAGTCCAAGAGGTCACAAAGAGTTGGGCACGACTGAAGCAATTTAGCACTTGTGCAACACGCACGCACAAGGAACATCACCAATGTATGGAAACATTTTGTGTTGTTAGGCCTGGGGGTGAGAGGCTAATGATACCCAGTGGGTAGAGGCCAGGGATGCTACTCATCATCCCACAGTGCACAGGACAGACTTATACTGTAAAGAATTCCAGTCCAAAATGTCAATAGCACCAAAGTTAAGAAACCAACCTTAAAGGATGACATGTTTTAACCCTTTACCACCCCATTCTGCACCAGGTCAGAAAGACAGCAGCAGAGGTACCTAGATAGGCTAACTCCAGGATCCCAGGTGAGACATCTTGTTGTCAGGTAACATCATAGAGAGAGAGTAAATACTTATCTAGAAATGTGAAAGGTCTGAGACTTTACTTATAAGCTCACAATTTTTTTGTTTTAGTTTTTGAGACTTGGTAATTTATAAAGTACCATATGGGCTTCCCTGGTGACTCAGTGGTAAAGAATCCATCTGCCGATGTAGGAGACTCAAGTTAGATCTCTGGGTCAGGAAGATCCCCTGGAGGAGGAAACAGCAACCCACTCAAGTATTCTTCCCCAGGGAAATTCCATGGGCAGAGGAACCTGGCAGGCTACAGTCCATGAGATTGCAAAAGAGTTCGATCTTCCAGATCCAGGGATCGAACCCATACCTCCTACATCTCCTGCATTGCAGGTGGATTCTTTCACTGCTGAGTCACCAGGGAAACCCTATATAACTAAATACCTCAATACATATGTGTATATATAAAAACATATATATATGTATCTTCCTAATCTTGATTATATGTGTCTTTTAAAATTGCTCACTTATTGAATTTTATTTATAATTATATTGTAAATATTATGAGTATATTTCCTTTAACTTTATTGATTATTTAATCTTTATTTTCCTTTTATTTCCCCAAAGAGCTTAAGCTTTTTTTTTTAACCTGCCAGTTTCATGGATGTTGACAGAAGACGCAAGACTCCAGGGTCGGAGACCAAGGACTTTATTTCTCACAGCACAGCAGGCGGCATGAACTTCATGCTTCTGCTTTTTCCTCCAGGTCCCCAACAGGGACAGTCCAGGTGCACACTGGGTTTGCACCAGGGCTGAGTAACTCTGAGTTTCGAAACTTCTGTCTTTTTTGTGGACTATGAACAAACCTGTCTCACCTTTATGTCAGAAGGAAGCATTAACTTTATTATATGGACAGCAAACAAACCTGCTGTCTGCTCCAGAGCAAGAAATCCTATCTTCCAGGGCTGTTTGCTCTACAAACATCCTTGAAAAGATAGCCAGAAGGAAGGTCATCCACATCCTTGCTCATGAGCTGTATAGAAATACCTGGGACTCACAGAGGATCCTCTCCCAATAGTGGTAGCTCTGATACCCAATGGGCAGTAGTTGTCATCTGTGAAGGTAATTTAGGCTGGACACCAAGCATATGAGGTGGCTCTTCAATATAAGTGTTCAGCGTGGAAACTCTGCAGTCAGACAAGCCTAAGTTCAAATCTTGATTCTGCCATTTTTCAGCTGTGTGACCTTGAGCAACTTTCTTGACCTCTCTGTACTCCAGTTGGTCCTACTGTAAAAATGGGAATAATAACAATCCCTATCTTATAGGTTTATTGTGAAAATTCATATATGAGCTTATATATGTGAGGCACTTAGCGCAGGCAGATTGAGGGCCATGTCAGTGTTCACTGTAATTATGATTCATTATTATGACGATGCCTTAAAGCTTGTGGTCATGCCTGTTTTTCAGCATTTGTGGGCAAGCTCTGTAACCCACACAGTTCCCTTAGAGTCAGTCTCCAAGAATTTGGGGAAGACAGAGAGCCCTTTGCTCCCTCCTCTCCACACTGGCTCCTCCCCCAATGATTCTTAACGAACAGGGGAGCAGGGCGGAGGCAGTGGTGGTTTTAGAGTCCAGGGAAATCAGACAGACTCAAATTCAGATCCTGACTTTGGGATGGGAAAGCTGAGCAGCTTCTCTGCTGAGGGGACTCCAAGTACACACAGCACAAGGTTCTCAGGGGAGAGTGAATGAGTCCTCCATCTCTTCCCACCCCACCCCCACACGCTGCACACGACCCACCCAGCACACACTCTGGGTCCTCTTTAGCCACTGTCATTTCAATCAGTATCATTGTCATGTTATTATTTAATGAGCAAGACTCCATCAGATGCAACCTAAGAACATCTTTGCTCTTTTCCTTCAGTATTCCGTAAATTCACTCTAGCCCCTCAGTCTCTCTGTGTGTCTCAAATTCCAGCAGAGATCGTGGGAGGACCTCTTTACAGTCCTCCTTCAGACCTCACCTCAATTGCCACGTCCTCAGGGAAGACCTCCCCGATTTCCACCCAAAACTAATCAAGGTTTCAAAAAGACGCATGTATCTCAATGTTCATCATGGCACTACTTACAGTAGCCAGGACATGGAAACAACCTAAATGTCCAAAGACAGATGAATGGGTAAAGAAGATGTGGTACATATATATATATATATATATATATATATACAATGGAGTATCACTCATCTATGAGAAGGAAAGAAATTGGGTCATTTGTAGAAGATGTAGATGGACCTCGAGTCTGTCAAACAGACTGAAGTAAGTCAGAAGGAGAAAAATAAATATTGCATAGTAACAGATATATGTGGAATCTAGAAAAATGGCACAGATGAATCTATTTCCAGGGCAGGAATAGAGACACAGACATAGAGAACAGACAGGTGGACAGAGTGGGAGAAGGAGAGAGAGGGATGAATTGGGAGATTAGAACTGACATATATACACTACCATGTGTAAAATACATAGTTAGTGGGAACCTGTTATAAAGCATAGGAAGCTCAGCTCGGTGCTCTGTGATGACCCAGATTGGTGAGATGGGGGGCAGGGGGGCCAGGTTCAAGAGAGAGGGGATATATGTATACATATAGCAGATTCACTTCATTGTACAGAAGAAACTAACAAAACATTGTAAAGCAATTATCCTCCAATTTTAAAGAAAAAAAACTAATCAAGTTCCTACACCAAGGGCTTCCTTCACTTCAGTTCAGTTCAGTCACTCAGTTGTGTCTGACTCTTTGCGACCCCATGAACCGCAGCATGCCAGCCTTCCCTGTCCATCACCAACTCCCAGAGTCCACCCAAACCCATGTCCATCGAGTCAGTGATGCCATCTAGCCATCTCATCCTCTGTTGTCCCCTTCTTTTCCTGCCCTCAATCTTTCCCAGCATCAGGGTCTTTTCCAATGAGTCAGCTCTTCACATCAGGTAGCCAAAGTATTGGAGTTTCAGCTTCAGCATCAGTCCTTCCAATGAACACCCAGGACTGATCTCCTTTAGGATGGACTGGTTGGATCTCCTTGCGGTCCAAGGGACTCTCAAGAGTCTTCTCCAACACCACAGTTCAAAAGCATCAGTTCTTCGGCTCTCAGCTTTCTTTATAGTCCACCTCTCACATCCATACAAAGAAGCAAGGGAAGGGGTTTTCTACAGCTGTTGAAGCTGGAGGTGGCCCACACAAAGGCCAGATAGAAGGCTGGCATATCAGCACCCGCAGGGGCTGCCTTCAACTGACAGGGATGGGAATTGGTGGATAAATGCCTCAGCTCCTTCACCTGTCTGGTCCTCAAACTCCAAAGGGCATGCTCTCTGCTGCCTTCTAGAGGTCCCTTGTGGGATTGTGCCCCAGGCTCAAGAGTGGTAACTGGCTTCCCCATAAAGGAGACTTTACCAGCCTCCTTTCTTTCTGTCCACTTTCCCACCTCTTATCTGTGTCTCTTTGCGTAATCTCCCAAATAAAGTAATTGCTCTTGAATTTTTGTCTCAGGATCCGCTTCTGGGGAATCCCAACCTAAAACAGCAGTTTGCCCTATCCTACCTAACAAATTCGGCAATGGTTTGCAGATATTGGTCTCTCCCCACTGGGCTGAGTCATGTCCATGTCTCCAAAGCCTGCACAGTGCCTGCATGTAGTAGGTGCTCAATAAGTGACCCTGAGTCTCAGGGTTGTGAGGTCGCCAGGTGGCAGCATGGAGCGCTGTCCCCACCCCGGTCCTCAGGACCCCCAGTTGGAGAGTGATGTTCAAGAAGGGAGCTCACTCCCTCTAAGCTATAAATGTCAGGTTTCACCCACTTCATGCCCCAGGCCACACAGCCTGGAGAGCTGGACCATAGCCCCCAGGGGCCAGGAACCCCAGATGACCCTTTCGGCCCTGCCCAGGACTTCTGGGGTGTCCCTGGGGCAGATACACAGACAGCACGTAAGTCCAGTCCTAAGGCTGCAGGGCAGGGGGCAGGGCTGGGCTCTTAACACCATTCATGGCCGCCTTGTCCCCTCCTCGGCATCGGATTCCACCTGCGGGAGCTCCCATAACAAGTGGCTGTTCCAGGGACAAGGGTCTACCCTACAAGGCCATGGAGCGAGCCAGTGTTTCCTGGGGGAAGGATCCCTTTTTGGAGTCAGTGATGTCAGGACTGAGCCTCACCATCTGCGATGAGGCTGGTCCCAGGGTCTCCCTGGGGAACATAAGGGGTGTAGAGAGCTGACCTCTGATGACCCACCCTGAGACAGTCAGAGGATGGGAGCTGGGGGGTTTGAAGATATGGTGGGAGGGTAGGGTCTTAGGACTTCAGAGTCAGCGGGGTCCAGTGACTCGCAAGCTCGGTAACCCTGCATGGGCCACTCTGGGCCTCAGGTTGCTTTTCTATAAAATGAGAATAAAAACAGTCCTCTACTTCTTAGGGTTCAGGGAGGCTGACATGTACACACTGCTGTATTTGAAATGGATAACCAGCAGGGGCCGGCTGTGTGGCAAGGGGAACTCTGCTCAATATTATGTAACAACCTAAGTGGGGAAAGAATTTTTTTTAATTTAATTAATTATTTATTTCTGGCTGTGCTGGGTGTTTGTTGCTGTGAGGGCTTTCTCTTGTTGTGGCCAGCGGGGGCTACTCTCTAGTGCGCAGGTTCAGTGTGGTGGATTCTTTCATTGCACAGCAGGGGCTCTGGGCGTGTGGGATCAGTAGTTGCAGCTTATGGGCTTAGTGGCCCCACAGCATGTGGGATCTTCCCAGACCAAGGACTGAACCTGTGTCTCCTGCATTGGCAGGTGGATTCTTAACCACTGGACCATCAGGGAAGTCCAGGGGAAAGAATTTGATAAAGAACCGATACATGTATATGTATAGCTGAATCGCTTTGTGGTACAGCTGAAACTAACACAGCACTGCTAATCAACTCCAACATAAAATAAAAAGCCAAAAAAAAAAAAATTCTACAATTCTTAAAAAAAAAGATATCAGTTCCCTAACTCTTAGGGTTCGGGGAGGTTTCAGTGAGACACTGTGAGTCCAGTGCTGACCATGGTGTCCCACACGTGGTGTACAATTAATGAACAGTATTCCATGATTTATCTAGTGTCCTTTAATTGTCACTGAATTCTTCAAGATGCAATTATGATGGTATGCTTTTATCATAAGAGGAATCAGTCTGCACAGCCAGGACATACATAGGGCTGGGTGAGATAAGGGAAGCAGATGGAGAAGAGTGTTGGGGAGGGGTCTGGGTTGAGCATCTCAGCTCCTGAAACGTGTCTTTGGAGCATGAGAAAGTTTCTAGAATATTCTGTGTGCTACCATTTTGGCCTTCGTGCCAATGGGTGTGGGGGGAGTATGCAGGGGAGATAGTCTCACCATGATCTCACCATGACAAAGAAAAGGAAGCTGGCTTAAGGAGCAGTGAAGGAATCAGGAGGTGGCAGAGAAGTGCTGGGGACTCTAGATCTTAGCCTGACTCTCACACTCCCCAGTGGTGCTGCCTACTGCCCAATCCTTTATTTCACTCCCTCTGCAGCCTTGGGCAAGAAACACAGAAACCTCATTACCTCCACTCCATCCCATGTAGAAGTCTTAATGCTGGGCTGGGGGTCCAGAGCTCTGTCTAGCGTACAGGAGGGCTTCCTGGAGGAGGAGGCCATCTGATCTGGGCCTTGCAGGATGAATAGAAGTTTCCTAGTTAGAGATGTGTCTGTGTGTGAATGTATGAATGAGTGCATGACTGTACAGAGGGAATTGTTCATTTGAATTAATAAGGACTTTCTGATCTTCCAGGAGTGCATTCAGAGGGCCACAGACAAGACTCAGGCACAGGACTGCCCCAAAGCTGCTCACAGCCCAAAACAGATGATCAAATAATAACAATAATAGGAATGCCCTGCTGGGGAAGCAGTGGAGGAGCTGAGTTGAGTGAGAGGAGAGCTAGGGGTTGGAGTGGGCATGAGTCTTGAGTCAGAAGCTAAGGAGCTAATCCATTTCCTGTTCCTACCAGTGCTGGGGAGCCGTGGCCAGATTCAGAGCAGGGGAGGGAGAGGGCAAGAGCTAAGGGAGGCATTCAGAGTCTGGTCTGGGCCTGCCTTGGCCTCCCAGAGATTCGTAGAGAAAGACAGTCCGGGTCCATCTTGCCCTGGTGAGCCAGATCCACAGGGGCAGCTGAGATGACAGAGAGAGACAGAGACATAGAGGAAGAGACAGAGAGAAAGGGGGAGAGAGACAAAGAGATACAGAGAAAGTCCAAAGGGGGAAAGACCCAAAGAGATGGGGAGACAGGAAGAGGAAAATGGAGAAAGATACAAAGAGACAGAGTGATGGAGAGAGATACAGAGACAAAAAAAAGAGACGGAGAGAGACATAGAGACAAAAAAAGAGATGGAGAAGGACACAGAGACAAAAGAGATGCAGAGAGACAAAGACAAAAAGAAAGAAATTAAGAGAGATACAGAGACAAAAAGACATGGAGAAGACTTCCCTCCTGGCTCAATGGTAAAGACTCTGCCTGCCAATGCAAGGGACACAGATTGGATCCTTGGTCCAGGAATATCCCACATGCTGTGTGCGAGGCAGCTAAGCCTCTGCACCACAGCTCCTGAGCCCATGCTCCAGAGCCTGTGAGCCACATCTAGAGAAAGACTGGGCACAGCAACAAAGACCCAGTGCAGCCAGAAATAAATAATTTTTTTTTAATGACTGAAAGGAAAAGACATGGAGAGAGACACAGAGGCAGGAGAGACAAAGAAACGGAGAGAGACACAAGAGACAGTCACCGAAAGGAAGACAGAAGATAAAGACAAGGAGACAGACCGAGCTGGGAGTTATGCAGGGAGGCCCCCGGGGTGGCAGAAGATAGAGTGCGGCCCTGACCCCAATACCTGGAGGGACCCAGAAAGAGGAGGGAGAAGGGAGAACAGGCGCCTCCTCTGTCCACCTCACTCCTACTCTCACCCACCCACCAGCCCTCTTCAGCCCACCCAACCACAGATGGGGAAACTGAGGCCGGTCCACAGGCCACCCTCATCCTCTGGGGCCAGCGCTGCACCCACTTGCCCACGCGGGACCTGTATCACTGGGTTAAAAATGGAAATGGGTCTGGCTTTTCTTTTTTTTTTTTTCCCTGGATAAGAAAGCTGCCGAGGAGAAGTGCAAGCAGGTGATGTAACTCCGCTGGGCCGCGCTGGGCTGCCCAGCACCCTCTCTGAGCTGGTGAGGTTCTGGGGCCGAGGGTGGGAATCCCAGGAAACCTGAGGACTTAGGAGACCGGGGGTGAGACAGCGGGTGATGCTCTGGCTGAGAGAGAGTAAGGGGACTATTGTCTTCCCTGGAGGGGTCCCTGGGCTGGGAGAGAGGGGGCCGACTGGACCCACTTCCAATAAGGCCGGTGGAAGCAAAGTGAGAGACAGAGTGGGAAAGCGTGTAAGAAAGGGAGGGGCATTTGTGTGGGCTGCTTGTGTGTGTGTGCAAATATGAGAGTCTGAGGAGGTGTGTTGGGGTGAGGGCATCACCATGTGGGGTGTGGTAGAGGGGGTGCTGTGTGTATGTGAAAGGTATTTGTGTGTGTCTGAGCATTTCTGTGTCTACATGTGTTGTGTGTGTTCTGGCTGTGTGGAGACCTGAAGGTGACTGAGAATATGTGTGCCGAGGAAGGCCTGAGTGTGTAGCTGTTGACAGTGGGTGTGAAAAAGTATGGATGTGTTTGTGAGTCTGAGTGTGTGTTGATGGTGGTATTGCCCTGGGTTTTACCAATAGGGGAAGAGACTAGCTGTGTGTTCTTGTACAAAGGTTGACATGATATTGATGAAACTGTGCGTGTGTCAGGGTGAGTGTGTGTGTGTGTTGAGGTGACTGCATTTGGGCTGGCATGGGTGCGTGTGTGTTTGTCAGGGTATGTGTGCGCCTATTGCATGGTTGTGTTTCTGTTGGGGTATCTGTGTGTGAGTGTGGGTGACAGGGTGCCTGTTTCAGGGCACACTCAGGTGTGACTGTGAGTGACAGATTGGGAAGTGTGGCCGAGTATGGGTGTGTGGTGGGGCAGCTGTGACTGGCTGCAACGGCAGCTGACTGAGGGTTTGGGGACTGGGGTGGGTAGAGATTTGAGGGTGAACTTGAGAATCTCAATGTGTCTCTGAGGGTGCCCTTGCTGTGAGCCTGGCAGGAGAAGGTGGGGGTGCCTCTGGCAGGCAGAGGCCCTGGATTCAGAGCTTTGGGGACGAGATTCCCAGGGGGCCCGGACAACAGGGATCCATCAGAGAGCCAGTGGAAGGGGGCTGGGCTGAACAGTCCCAAGACCTTAGCTTGGGGCAGAGAACAGGAGTCAGTTGTCTGGGTCTGGGTGGTCAGAGCAGCCAATAAGAGGAGGGAAGGGGGTCTTGATCCCTCCCACAGTAGCCTGCCCCACCTGGGGTCAACTGCCAAGCCCTGGGGAGCTTCAGGGTCTCCGATAAACCCCAGGAGACGCCCAGGATGGTGACACCAAGTGCCCAGCCCTGCCATCCTGGGCGCCAGGCCAGCTCAACAGGTAAAAGTGCAGGCTCTGAGCTCAGATTGGCCATGTTCACAGTTCAGGCATCGGGCATGCTTGCTGCATGCTAAGTCACCTCAGTCGTGTCTGACTCTTTCTGACCCTATGGACTGTAGCCCGACAGGCTCCTCTGTCCATGGGACTCTCCAGGCAAGAATGCTGGAATGGGTTGCCATGCCCTCCTCCAGGGGGTCTTCCCAACCCAGGGCTCGAACCCAGGTCTCCTGCATCGCAGGCAGATTCTTTACTGCTGGGCCTCCAGGGAAGCCACCTTCACCTCTGTGCCTCTGTGGCTACATGTGTGAAACGAGGAAGTGACAGTGTTGCTTCCCTTACCACGTGGGAGGACTAGAGGTGACTAGGCAGGTGGAGCCCTTGGCGTGGTACCCGGCACAGTGTAAGCGCTCCATAAACTCAGGATTCTTTCCTACCCCACCCTACTTCCCCTTTGGGCCTCCCCATCCCCCAGTGTCCCGGAGCTACCCTAAGTGCGCCGTAACATATCCGCACAGGACAGCCCCACCCCAGTGCTCCCTGCCACAAACCCTCCTCCCTCCCTGGCAAACACAAACGCCCATCCTGTGCTGGCCCTGAGCTTCCGGCCTCCATCCATCATTTAGCACTTACCATGAGGGCTTTGAGGCAGGGCATGGCAACCCATTCCGGTATTCCTGCTTGGAGAACCCCCATGGACAGAGAAGCCTGACGGGCTACACTCCATGGGGTTGCAAAGAGTTGGACATGACTGAGCAACTAAGAGTTCAGCATGAGGGTTTTAGCCAGGGATTCAGATAAAAGCAACTTAATGGCTCTAATTCACACTAAGGTGTGAGTGACTGATATAGCATACTCTACCAAAGCAGTTGTTGTTCAGTTGCTCAGTCTTGCGACCCCATTGACTACAGCCCACCAGGCCCCTCCGTCCATGGGATATTCCAGGCAAGAATACTGGAGTGGGTTGTCATTTCTTTCTCCAGGGGATCTTCCCAACCAGGGGTCAAACCCAAATCTCCTTTATCACAGGAGAATTTTTTACCACTGAACCACGAGGGAAGCCCCTGGGTAGACACAAGTCCAAAAGCGAAGGCTCCTCAAAGCATCCCACCAGCTGCATGGCCCAGGAGGCGGGGATAGAGTCTCTGATCTCCAACCGGATTTTCATTTTGTTCTTTTTTTTTTTGCCCAAAGCTGCCTATTAGGGTGGTGCACACATGCGTGCTCTGTCGTATCCAATTCTGCTACCCCATGGACTTGTGCTCACATCCGGGCCAGATCATCTAACTCTGTAACTAGGGCACGTTGCTGCCCCTCTCTCACTGAGCTTCCTTAGTGTTCTCATCTGAGAAATGGGGGCAAATGATGCCTTCTGATAGAGGGTACATAAGATTCCAGAGGTGCAAAGCAGAAGCCTGAGCCCCATAGAGCAGATAGCCCATTCTGCCTGGGAACAAAGGCAGGAGATCATGAAAGGCTAAGCTTATTCAGAGCATCTTATGCTTCAGGAGGCCAGAGAGCACGGGTCTCAGGCCAGCCTGACCCTCAGGGACCCTGTAACAAAGCCCCCATTCCAAGCCCTCTCTGCGCAGTATGGGAATGGGCCGGGCCTCCCTGGCCTGCTTCCTGCCCACGCTCCTCGCAGGGCGGTGACATCCGCCCCAACTGGCCTTTGACCCCACATCCTGCCTCAGCCCAGCCCAAAGGCCCCATTTGCAGGGAATAAGGTCTGCCGTCCATGACCTTCCTGGCCATTTTACAGGCTGAGAAACTGAGGCTCCAAGAAGGAAGTGACTTGAGGGAGACCTTGGAGAGCCAGTGCAAGGCTCAGCCTCCCCAGCGAGACACCACACATCCTAGGTGGTTTGTGTGTGTGCAGTTCAGAGGGACAGGAACCCGACCTGTGTCAGCTTGACTTATTTTTTCAGACCTGGCTTCAAACACTGAGGGACTTGCAATTGTGTCATGGATTCATTCTGCAAACTTCCCCGGGATTCCGTGGTGAACACTGAGCCCCGTTCTGTGCTGGGCGATACTGGAACCCAGAGTGACCTCAGCCCCAGGCCTGTTTCATAAAGGGCCCCAGCCCCAGGGGGGGTGCTGTGCTTAGTCACTCAGTCGAATCCAACTCTGCAACTGTAGAGTTGAACTGTAGCCGCCAGGTTTCTCTGTCCAGGGGATTCTCCAGGCAAGAACACTGGAGAATTTCCTCCTCCAGGGGATTTTTCCAACCCAGGGATCCAACCCACATCTCCTGTGTCTCCTGGATTCCAGGCAGATTCTTTACCTGCTGAGCCATCGGGGAAATCCTTAAGGGAGACAGAGCCAAACACAGAGGCACAGCCCTGCCCCAGGGGTCAGGGTGGGGCCAGAGGTGGGACAGGGACTAGGGGCCCAGTGCAGCAATGCAGACCACCCAGGGGAGGGACCCGGGTGGGGTGATCAATAGGAGGAGGGCTTGCTGGGCCGTGGGGATAGCATAGCCTAGCGGTCAAGCAAACCAGCTTTGAAGTCAGTCTGACAAGGGTTCATACGCCCTCTCTGAATGGCCTCAGGCAGGCCCCGTTCTCATTTAGGGACTGTTTACCCTTTTGTGACATTGGCACATTCTAACTGCTCCATAGCCCCCTGCCCACCTTATCAGAGTCCCCACCCTTTATTGTCCAGAAAAACTCATCAAAAACAATCTTGACACCCATCAGATGAGCCCGATGCTGCAGAATTTGCCCTCAATCATCTATGTTCAAAGAGCATTGTGCCTGGCACACAGCACCAAGGAAATGCTGCTATAGAAAAAAAAAATTTTGGCCACCACAGGCAGGACCTTAGTTCCCTGACCAGGGATCGAACCCGTGCCCTGTAGTGGAAGCACAGAGTCTGAACCACTGGACTGTAGGGAAGTCCTAGCACCCAGGAAATGCTGTACCGTACAGGGCTGGAAGTAAGTTAGGTGGATGTTGGGTCAGGCTGACCTGTTTCTGTAAGGAAACTGGCTCATTTTCTCAGTGAAAGCGGAAGTTCAAAAGCAGCTGCCAGGGTGCTGGAAGACCACCAGGTCAAGGCTTCCATTTTGCAGATGATGACAGAGGCCAGAAAGGGGGACAGGGTCAGACAACGAGGATTTGGAGTCAGCCTTCCAGGCTCCTTGCCTAAATGTCAAGGTCAGGGCCGGTGAACCCTGTCGTAGGCAGAAGCTGCAGCCACCCTCCTCCTCCTCAGATCCCCCACCTCTTTTCCATTCCTCAGCTCATCAGTAAGACACTCAGAAGTCCTGGGAATGGGAGGCTGGAATAGCAGCCCTTTTAAGAATCTGCATGTGCACACACACACACACACGTGAAACACATACACAACACACACAGCACCGAGCACATTTTGCACATTGTCTCAGGATTGAACAGGAGCAAGCCATGGAGGGCTGCAGAAAAGTAGGTCGGTTAGGAGGGCTTGTTCAGATGTGGGTTCAAATCCAGTGCTGTGTGACCCACAGAAAGTCACTCCACCTCTCTGGGCTTCCTACCATAAGGAGGATGCAGGGCCCATGAGGGCTGTCTGCTCACCTTGGGAGCATGAATAGGACCAGGGGTCAAACCACCTGAGACATAAAGTCAGATCAAAACCTGAGCTGGACTGAGCACCCCAGCCCAAAGTTAGGGGCAGGATATGGCTTCTCAAACTGGGGGTGCCAGGAGGGGGTAAGACTCTCTGGATAAACGAAGAGGACTGAAAATTTGGGGAGTGTTGGGGACATTTTTATTAAATACAAGCCAGACTGCAAGAACTGAAAAGTTCTAACCTAAATCTTCCAAGAAAGGGATCTCTAAGGAGTAGCTCTCTTCCAGTAAGGTCCACAAAGTCCCAGGAGTGGGGGACAGGGGCAGGGGTTAAGCCTTTCAAACCTTCAGGGTATTTTGTGAGAACCACTCTTCGGCAATAGGGAATCATGGCAGGTTCTAGGTTGGATCCTTGGGTCAGGAAGATCCCCTAGACAAGGGAATGGCAACCCACTCCAGTATTCTTGCCTGGAGAATTCCATGGACAGAGGAGCCTGGTGGGCTACAGTTCATGGGGTCACAAAGAGTGGGACACCACTGAGCGACCAACACTTTCTTTTTTCACTCTTTTCGGCAATAGGGAGCCATGGCAGGTTCTTGCCAGAGGTAGGATCAACATAGACTTAAGATTTTCTGGCTGCCAATGTTGGGAAGGTTGAGGGTAGGGGTATGGGTCCAAGCCAGAGTATGAGACTCCACGGGGTAGGCTGCAAAATTGAACCCGAGTTTCTAGAAAACGTGTCGGGACTTGTTTCTCAAAAGCTGTGATAGATTCTCCAAGAATACTGGGGGACCCCCCAAAAAAGATAAACACAGCTGGTCCCAGAACAAGTGAAGGATGTGAAAGCCACGTTAATAGGTATGAGTGGTGGATTTAGTGAGTGGGGCAGAACATTGTTCTCCCTGTTTCACAGATCAGGAAACTTGGATTCTTGTGGGGCGGGCGGCGCCCTTGTACCGCAAGGACGCCCCCACCCCCCCCCCTCAGGCTGATGCGTCCCCCGATCTGTCCCCAGGTGGAGGAAGAACTGACCCACCTCCAGAAGAAGCTTAAGGGGACGGAGGATGAGCTGGACAAATACTCCGAGAACCTGAAAGACGCGCAGGAGAAGCTGGAGCTGACGGAGAAGAAAGCCTCCGACGTACGTGCCCAGTAACGCGGGCGCCCGCGGCCGGGCCGGGCCGGCCGAGCCGGGCAGGAGCCCCGGGGGCCGGGCGGGCGGGAAGCGCTCGAGGAAGAGGAGGAGGGAAGAGAAGGCGGTGCCTCCCGCGCGCTTTCTCCAAATAAGTCCCGAAAAGGGGCACTTTTCCAGCAGCTGCGGCCAGCGGTGCCGACGTCAGGCCCTCCCCCAGCGGTGCTGACGTCGGCTGCCCGGCCCGGTGGTGACCTCATCGCCCCGACGGCGGCCGGGGCCGGGGGCGGGGAGAGGCGGGGGCGGCCCCGGCGCAGGCAAAGGCTCGGGGGGCCGGGGCGCGGCTGCTGCAGCTCTTGCCGGAGCCGAGCCGAGCCGAGCCGAACCGAGCGCCCGCCGCTGCCCGCCGCCCGCTGCGTGCGCCCTCCGCGCCATGGCTGGCCTCAACTCCCTGGAGGCGGTGAAACGCAAGATCCAGGCCCTGCAGCAGCAAGCGGATGAGGCGGAGGACCGCGCGCAGGGCCTGCAGCGCGAGCTGGACGGCGAGCGCGCGAGCGGCGCGAGAAAGTGAGAGCCCGCGCCCTGGCCCCGCGCGGCCCGGGCTCCCGCACCCCCGGCCCCGCCGCACTCTCCTTTCTTCCCTTGTCCCAGCGCCACCCGCTTCTCGCGCTCCCTGCCCGCCAGCCGCTGTCGCCCCCTCCTGATCCCACTTTCGCACCCTCGGGGCCCCAGCGCTCCGGATCGCGGACCGGCTGCAGAGACCCCATCCTGCCCCGCCATTCTCCTTCCCTGGCCTGGGACGAGGGGAGGGGGCGCCGCATCCGGGTCGGGCGGGGCTGGTGGAGCGGGAAATGGGGGGATGGTAGTAGGGAGGTGCGCGATCCTGGAGTGGGGGAGTGGAGATAGGGGGCACCCTGCTGCCTTCCGACTCGCCGCCGCCGGCGCCCGGGTCTGGGCGGGGGAGGGCGGGGAGCTGCGGCTCCACCTAGGAGCGGGAAGTGAGAGTGAAAACGTTGAGCTTCCATTGTCTGGGGTTGGACCGGCCGATACTGGGAGTGGTGGTGGCCACCTCTGGGACTGGAGAGAGATCTGTATTCCAATCCCATCCCATACCACTTGGTACTTGACTCCTAGCAGGAGCGTGTCTCCAAAGTCGGGGTGACAATAATGCCCCCCCCCCATAGGATTGCTGGGAGGGACTGTGGAGGAAAACCTCTCTGCCTGGCATATAGTAGGTGCTCTATTCCTGCGCTTTTCTCCCCGCATTTTACCTGTAGAGGGGCTCACAGCCTAGTGGGGGCAAGGGGAGTCAGACAGATAAGGCTGATTACCATGGAGGGGTGGGGGTGGCGGGGGGTTGTGTTCTGTTAACTGCATGACAGAAGCAACCAGCCAGTGGGATAGGCTTCAAAATGGAGGCTGAGCAGTCTTATAGAGTAAGAGTTTGCTGGGACAAGACACTGCAAAGACTCAGAGAGAAAGTTGGGGGAGAGTGTGGAGGCCCAGGGTCTCGGAAAGCTGGAGTGTTGAGACTCAGGGTGGGGACCCCAGAAGTGGAAAAGATGCTCAGCAAGAGGGCACTGCTGTGGGTATCGACAGATCTGGGTAAGAACCACCCTCCCACCCCAAAGACTTGTTTCCCTGCTGGCTGGAGTCAAAGCCTTTAATCCTGCAAGGGCCGACCTGGCTTGAAGAGCCCTCAGAAACCTGGTGTAAGCCTCCCAACAGTAGCTGGTTTGGCCTCTTTCACACACGTAACCGGCATAACCCTCCCTCTGATCTCATCCCAAGCCATGTCGCTGGAGGACAATTACTCCTGCTTAAAAATGGCCCTCAGCTTCGAGCCAAGACTCAGGAGTGGGACCATCCAGTTGGGAAGAAAGATGTTTTTGGAAAAGTTTCGAACTTCTTAAAAAGTTCACTTTTCAAAGCATGCTTCTCTTGGTCAGGAAAAGGGGAGAAAGCCTTAAGAAGGTTCCTGGGCAGAAGGAATGAAGCCCAGGGGGGAGGGGAGACCTTTTTCAGTCTCTTGTAAAGAAAGCCAAGAGCCGGCGTGTGGCAGACTTCAGGGTCTGCCTCCCGACAGCTGGTTTAGATTTTTGTGTGATTAACCGACATCTTCCTGTTGCTTTGCCACATGTATCTAGCAAGCCTCTTTTACCTTATAAGGAAAATCCTTTGTAGAGTGTAGAGGCTTTGATTGCAGGAAGGGGTGGAGCCCAAAATGACTAGCAGTGACTAGCAATTTTTCAAGAATACATATATATGTATATCTGTACATAGAAGAATGTATCTCAGAACTATTTCCGTTCCAGATAGTTGAAAATGTGCCAAAAGCATGGTTGTCAGGATTCAGAATCCTCCATAAAAGGAAGGGCTCTTTAAAAAAAAAAAAAACCTACTCATGAATCAAGCATGATCTGAAAAGTCAGTGCCTTGACTATTGATGGGTGTGAGGTTTCTTTTTGGGGTGACAAAACTTTTGGAATTAGATGGTGGTGTTGGTTACACAATTTTGTGAGTGTACTAAAAAAACGTTGAGGGGAGGAGTCCATTCCTGCCCCAGTTGCTGAAGGAGTGAAGATTCATCTAATTTTAAAAAGAATAAAAAGCACCCACTCTTTGAAAGGAGTGACATTTTTCTTAAAATAGCACATCAGTGGTTTAAATGGATTCTCCAAACTGGTGTTCCGGAGGAAGCTGTGATCAGAAACACCTTCCGGGAATTTCTTCTCCCTCCTCAATTAGGATTGTGGAGCTGAGAAAAGTTTCCGGATTCTGTGTTTTTTCAGCAACTCTGGCCTCATTCTGTTACTCCACTAATTTTTTACAGCCCTCCCCCGTTCGGAGATTCTTTATTTGTCTTGTTCTGAAGAAGCCAGGGTGACTTTATACTTCTCCCATCGGTTGGGCCCTATTTTACCAGTTCTCAATATTCCTAAGTGTGAGGCCTCAAAGCCCCCACAGGACTCGAGTGTAGATTTGGCAAGGGAAGAACCCTGGGCTGGGGCTCAAGAAGCTGTTCCCTGCCGGCTCTGGGACGTTGAAAAAGACTGTTTCACCTCTCCTGCATCTCTCAGTTTTCCCAACTGTAAAATGGGTGAGATGCACGAGGATTAAATGGGGGAGAAATCATGGCAGCAAGAGCTGCCCTTTGTGGGACTTCTCACATGCCAGCTGCAATGCCACACCCTTGCATTACAGTCCCCAGAAAGGTATGAAGGAAACAGGCCCTGGGATAGGCTCAAAGCAAGCAGGGAGGCTGCCTGCTCAGTGCCACATGGCTGAACACTGGCGGAGCAAGGATTCTGACCAGTACGTTTTGATCCTTGAATTCTTGCTCTTATGCATGCCAACATATTTATTACCTTCCTTGTAGGTGAAAAGCCAGTAAAACCATTCCGCCATCTCTCCCATGCCTGTAACCAAATTTTCTTTGCTTTCTTATATCATTTTGTCCCAACATCTCTCAGCCAGCCTTGATTAAGGATGGAGTTCCAGTTGGGCTGCCCCCGCTGCCCCAACTGTACGGCCAGCATATAACTGAGGCGTCCAGATTCTTGCATTTGTCTTACCATTCAGGTGGCTAGGAGCAGACCTTATAAGACAGAGTGAGCCAGTAGATTGGTGGCCTTGCTCTCTAGAAGTCCCATGGAGAGGCCAGCACCATCCTCTTGGAAGATACAGCTTACTTCTCTTTCTGTCCTGTATTGACTTGAGTGTTGTGCTCACTCGTATTCAACTCTTTGCAACCCTGTGGACTGTAGCCTGCCAGGCGCCTCTGTCCATGGGGATTCTCCAGGCAAGAATACTGGAGCGGGTTGCCATTTCCTCCTCCAGGGGATCTTCCTGACCCAGGACTGAACCCACATCTCTTGCGTCTCCTGCATTGGCAGATGGATTCTTTACCACTAGTGCCACACCGGGGAAGCCTGTAATGACTTGACAGCCTGTTCTGTTATGGGGAGTGTTCACTGACATTTGGGGGAAAAGATAGTATGGAAAATTCCATTGTCCAGAAGAGACAGCCTGAATTCCTTGCCACCTGGATTCCTGGGTGGGTTTTCACGGGGGAAGCGTGTTAACTGGAAGAAAGGGCACTGTGTGAGTGGAAGGCTGGCTGACCTATTTCCTTCTTAACCTGGTTCCACCTCTGACCTCCCTAGGCTGAAGGTGATGTGGCAGCTCTCAATCGACGCATCCAGCTCGTTGAGGAGGAGTTGGACAGGGCTCAGGAACGATTGGCCACAGCCCTGCAGAAGCTGGAGGAGGCAGAAAAGGCTGCAGATGAGAGTGAGAGGTAAGGACACTTTGAACCCGGTGGCTTGAGCGTTTACTTCTGGGAAATTGGGATCGAGCCATACTGCCAACCTCCCGAAGCTGGGGTGAGAGTCAGTGAGATCCCAGGGACACACATGTGTACACATACATACAAATGGGCAACAATACCTTGTAAACCATCATGCTGTGTGTGGAGGCATTTGACGTGGCGGTTATGAAGGAAAACTACCACCAGACAGAGAGAGGCAGAAAATAGGCAGGTGTTAGACTGTAACTGTGACTGTCGTTGGCAGTCAGTTTGCAGAGCGCTGTGTCTCCTGTTTTCTCTGAAAATTACTGTGCGTCTGGCTGTCAGCACTCTCAAGACCTCAGTTTCCAGGGTGATATGTGAAGGCGGGGGATGAAAACTTGGAATGGTCTGTCTGCATAAATGATTATTAGCAGTGCTTCAGGCTTTGGGTCACTGGACAACTGTGTGTCAGGGACATGCACAAACCCCTCCGATTAATGTATTTGCAACTGATAGCACTTCTTACCTCCAGGGCATTCTCCTGCTGCCTCCAGCAAGGTGCTGGGTCCTCTCGAGCAGCACGCCTTGGTGCGGGCTCTGGAGGACTAATGGTAGATTGTGTAATTCACAGAAGCGGCCGTCTCTGTGTGGTGGTCAGTGGGTTCCTTGTGTGGTGGTGGTGTGGGCTGGGCCGGTGGTCCTCACGTATCTGCCACAGCATCACACCAGAATTCTCACTGGACTCATCAAGTTTTCAAGTTTACCAGGTAACGCTAGAACCTGCCTCCCAATGCAACAGATACAGATTCGGTCCCCTGGAGGAGAGCATGGTAACCCACTCCAGGATTCTTGCTTGGAGAATCCCATGGACAGCGGCGCCTGGCGGGCTACAGTCCATAGGGTTGCAAAGGCACATGCATACCATAGTTCTCTGGTATAAACTTCTCCCAAGGATCAATTCCTGATGGTTCTGTCACACCCTAACACTGGAGGGGCTAAACCAACTGGAGAATCTTGGAGACTGACTTTTTGAGTTGCCTGAGTGGGAAGTTTCTTTGCCGTACAGTGGAATAGCCCTTACGGAGGGCACAGGTCGCAGTACGGGCTCTGCTTCAGCCACTTAATAGAGTGAAAGGGCGGTAGCTCAGGGCAGCCACGTGGAAGTGTGAAGGATCCAGTCACAGGTTAATTACGGCTGTGCCAGGGGCCTCAGCTAGGTGCTTCCCTTGTTCACAGTCAGACCGGCCTGGCCAGGTATCTCACTCACTTCTAGCACCTCCCCAAGTCAAAAGGCCCCTCACTTGTTGGTATCATGTTACCAGTAGCCTTTGATGGCACCCTTGTTAGAGACTACTGTTTAGGTGGAAAGAATTCTATACTTGGGAGCTGAAGAATCTAGATTTATGTCCTTCCACTGCCATTTACTATGGGCCCTTGAGCTAGTCCCTTTGATCGCTCCTTGACTGCAGAGGATTTTCCAAGCTTGCTGATCTCAGGGCCTGGTGCAAGCATGCATACTCAGTTGTGTCCAACTCTTTGTGACCCCATGGACTGTGTAACCTGCCAGGCTCCTCTGTCCATAGAATTTTTCAGGCAAGAATACTGGAGTGGGTTGCCGTTACCTACACTAAGGGATCTTCCCAACCCAGGGATCGAACCCAAGTCTCTTATATCTCCTGCATTGGCAGGCAGATTCTTTACCACTGTGCCACCTGGAAAGCCCAGTATGGGCCTGGAGAGTGTTCTGATAGTTAGCTGAGAATGGCAGTGACAGTCCGAATGGAAGTGTTTATTAGAAGTATAATAATTGTCCTCTTCTGTGGGCAGGCCCGATATACACTGATACATTATACTGGGTTGGCCTGTTCTTTGGAGATACCTGAGTTTACCATGTCCATTCCACACAGTGCAGGCCACAGTGAGCTCCATTTCATGGTCAGAAGTTGTAGGACACTTCCAGCTGTTCCCAGGACACCGTCCTTCCCCTAGTGGACATATCCACTTCAGTTCAGGCCTTCCTCACCCATCACTTTGTGGATATCTGCCTCTTACCTGGTCTTCCCACTGAAGTCCCAGCCGTCATTCTGGTTTCCATTCACACTTGTTTTTGAAACCTTCCTGTGGTTCCCTGTTCCCTCGGTGCAAAACCCTTAGCCTGTCATTCAAGCGGCCTGTGGTGCAACCACCCTGACTTCCCTGCTATATCCTTTCATTCCTCCAGGGCTTTCTCTGTTTTTGAACTTTTTATTTTGTATTGGGGTATAACCAATTAACAATGTTGTGATAGTTTCAGGTGGATAGCAAAGTGACTCAGCCCTACATATACATGAATCCATTCTCCCCCAAACCCCCCTCCCTTCCAGGCTACCACATAACATTGAGCAGAGTTCCCTGTGCTATACAAAAGGTCCTTGTTAGTTATCCGTTTAAAATCTAGCAGCATGTGTATGTCCATCCCAGACTCCCAAACTCTCCCTTCCCCCCAGCAACATAAGTTTGTTTTATAAGTCTGTGAGTCTCTTTCTGTTTTATAAGTTCATTTGTATCACTTCTTTTTAGATTCCACATATAAGGGGTGTCATACAATATTTCTCCTTTTCTGTCTGACTTGGGCTTTCCTTGTGACTCAGGTGGGAAAGAATCCACCTGCAGTGTGGGATACCTGGGTTCGATCCCTGGGTTGGGAAGATCCCCTGGAGAAGGGAAAGGCTACCCACTCCAATATTCTGGCCTAGAGAATTCCATGGACTGTATAGTCCTTGGGGTCACAAAGAGTCAGACACGACTGAGCAACTTTCACTTCTGTCTGACTTATTTCACTGAATATACCAATCACTAGGTCCATCCATCTTGCTGCAAACGGCATTATTTCATTCTTTTTAAAGGCTGAGTAATATTCCATTGTATATATGTACCACATGTTCTTTATCCATTCTCTGGGGCTTTCTTGTATAGCTCTCTCTCTCACTGAAGAATACCTTTCCTCTCCTTGTTCACTTGTGGACTCTCTTCTGGGAAGTCCCTTGTGACATACAAACACACCCACCCTATCCCTCCCCACACCCCCTACCCCAATGCAGAATTCATCATTCCCACAGCCAGGCCAGCCCAGACCTTCAATCAGATCCTGGTAACTGTTGGCATACAAGTCCCCCTCATTTTTAGTTAGTGAGACACTATAGGATAGGAGTGTGGACTCCGGAGCCACATCACCGGGGTTTGAATCCCAGCTCTGCCTCTTACTGGCTGTGTGACCTCGAGCAAGTTACTTAGCTCCTCTATGCCTCAGTTTCTTCCTCTGTGAAATGGGGATACTGAACCTATTTCTAGGGACGGGGGTTGTGAAGTTTAAAAATGGTGCCTGGCGTTCAGCAAAGATGCATGTGAGTGTGAGCAGCTCTAGTTTCCTCTTTGGAGTGTGGTTCTTGGTAGGTGTCAGTGAAGTGTTTAGATGAGCAGATGCCTGGAGGTGTGCAGTGAGGTGGTGATGTGTGTTTGGAGGCAATGACAAGTTCTGCTCCTTGCAGAGGGATGAAGGTGATAGAGAACCGCGCCATGAAAGATGAGGAGAAGATGGAGATTCAGGAGATGCAGCTTAAAGAGGCCAAGCACATCGCCGAGGAGGCCGACCGCAAATACGAGGAGGTGAGTGGTGGAGAGTGGGGCTGGCAGATGGCAGTAGCAGGAAGCGGGGAGGAAATGGACCTGTGATAGGGAAAACGCTGGGGCCGCCTAAAGGAAGCTCTTGATCAGCTCAGCTGTCCTTCTGCAGCCACATCTGTTTTTTTCCGAAGACAGCCACTTGGCTGGGAAACCGTATCTTCCACGATGCCAGAAGTCCTGGGAAATTCTGTGACACTCAGACAAGTGGGAACTTAGACTTAAAGGGAAAACCAAGTGATCAGATCCCTTTTTTTTGTCCTCCAGCTGGTCGTTAGGCTAAAATGGGGAATTGCGGTCCCCGGCTGTGGGTCTTCAGACCACGAAAGCTCAGTTGCTCCTTCTGCCTGCCCCCATGGCCCCGTCTGTCCCTTCCCCTTCCTGCAGCCCACAGGAGAGAATTTAGATTTGGAAATTAGAGTTGGAGCAGCAGCAGAAAGCCCCGAGTTTGCTGGACGTGGCCTTGCTGTTTGCACCGGGTGGGGGCGGGGTATCCTATTAGATGTGGCTCTTGAGGGTGTCTTAATTGGTCCTTCCTGTTTCTGCAGGTAGCTCGTAAGTTGGTCATCCTGGAGGGTGAGCTAGAGAGGGCAGAGGAGCGTGCCGAGGTGTCCGAACTGTAAGTGGCAGAGTGGGGTTGGGTGGTGCCCAGCTCAGCTCTGGACATGGTGGATGGGGGTTGGTAGGGGAGCTGGGAGGGAGTAAGTTATGTTGGGAATGGATACCGATCAGGGCCTCTGGTCAAGTGGATGGGTGTCTGGGACTCATCCCTCAGACCCTCCTCTTTGTTTCCCTGGCTGACAAAGAGTGACAGGCGACTGTTTGTTCTCACCGCCCAGGGAAGTACCGCCCACGTGTTGACTCTTGCCACTAAGGTATTGGGAAATACAAGTGTCGGGCCGTAGCCGAGAAGCCCAGAAGTCCCGTTTTCCCAGAGAGCAATCCTCAGGAGGCTGTGCCTTCTTAAGGGAACACTGAGGGCAGGCTGCTGTGTCTTTGTGTCTAAATGCCTTGTTCTTGATGTCATTGTTGGGCTGGGACACATTCTTGGTGGCGAGGAAAGGTGAGAAGCTTGACCAGAGTTCCCACAAGCCCCCCTCCCGGCCACCACAAAACCCCAAAAGCCTCTCCCGTCAGACTCGGGTGAGGAATCAAGCTCCCCAGAGCATTCCTGCAGTGCTGAGAAAGATCTGGTTTCCAAAATCCGTTCCAGGCCTGCTTCCTGGCGTGTCCGGTGTAAACTCAGATCGCCGTCTCCCAGCCTCCTGCTCTGCATCTCATTCTTAAACACCTTCCGGAGTCAGCCTCATCAGTCATGGATTTCACAAGTCCCTGTTGCCTCAGACTTGGCGGGAGCCCAGGAGAGCTTTACAAACCTCCCAAATACTCCTCGGCCTGCCGCGCCTTTGCCTGGCACGATGGGGTTTTGACAAGTACACAGCACTGTGTCTCAAAGAAAGCCATTAACATTTTTCCCCACATTCCTTCTGGGGGCCCCTGGCAGTGTGGATTCCTCCTTTTGAAAACTTCTTTTAGGGAGACTGCGGTTTGTACAAAAAGATAAGACACCAAAAATCCTCTCTTGTCTTTGGGCAGAAAATGTGGTGACCTGGAAGAAGAACTCAAGAATGTCACTAACAACTTGAAGTCACTAGAGGCTGCATCCGAAAAGGTTGGTGGTTGGCTTGAGATGGAGGGTGATTTGCTGGACTTTTTTCTTCCCCCAAGGAGCACAGGAGCATGTCAGGGTATCGGGGATCTGACCTGTATTTGCTAACAGTAGCTTTGGTACCCACCAGCCAGGTTTTTTTTCTCCTATAGAAAATGATGTCCAGTGGCTAGATTTCTCTCTTTCATAGGGTCTTAATGCCAGCTTTTATCTCAACCTCCTACGAAGGTGGACTTATTTATCTATTTATTTATTTTGGCCATATAAGGCAGCATGTGGGATCTTAGTTTCCTGACTAGGGATCAAACCTATACTCCCTGTAGTGGAAGCGAGACGTCTTAACCTCTGGACCACCAGGGAAGTCCCCTGAAGATGAATTTAGAATATGAGATCGGGACCTGGTCAGCTCATTTTAGGGAGTTCTGAGCCTCATCATATAAATACAGAGCCTGCAGAGCCTCACTCTCAACCGAATCCCCAGGTTCCTCCAGAAATACTTTCTAGAAGGTTGAGCAGCAATCACAGGTGGAATTGGGCTTTTTTGTTGTTGTTGCTGAAACAGTACCCAAAGCAGTCATTACAGGAGAGAGCATTAGTCATTACATTAGAGAGAACATACAGACCCTTCCATGACCTTCCTTCCCTCCCCTACCAACCCCTGCTGTTGATTCCCCTTTCTCAGCTCTTCCTCACTCTCCCTCCTCCTACTCCCCTCCAGTTGCACTGAACTTGTTTCACAGACATTCCATGTTGTGAAAGCTTCCAGTGCCTTCTTTGAACCTTCTGTCCAGTCAGCCTGGGGTGGCGTCCCCCTTTTCTCTCTGCTTGGCAACCCCCTGTTCACCCCTCCCAGATTGCTCATCTAGGGTAGGTATTTCTCAGCTGCATAGCCCCACCTACTTCTTTCCCTATCATGAGGGTTGATCACATTTATTATAATGTGATCGCTAGACTGTAGAGACCGGGACTCTGTTGGTCTCGTTTAGAGCTGTGTCATTCATCCCAGCGTGGTGCCTGGCGGGTGTTTCATGCTGGGATAGTTGGTGAATAAATGTGGGTATGCCAGAGACTGGTCATTGGGAGAGATGCTACGGTGATCTTCTGCTCTTGAAGAGCTTGTAGTCTAGTTGAGTAGAAGGGTTGACAAAGTAATTAGGGTGTGGTGGGGCTTCCACAGAGGGACTTTGGAAAGCTGGGAAAGGTGTCTCAAGGAGGTGACCTTAGAAAAGACCATATAGGCTTCCCTGGTGGCTCAGTAGTAAAGAATCTGCCTGCCAGTGCGGGAGACAAAGAGTTTGATCCCTGATCCGGGAAGATCGCACATGCAGCTAAGTTTGTGCACCACAGCTACTGAGCCTGCGCTCAAGAGTTAGGACTGCAACTACTGAAGCCTGAGCACCCCAGAGCCTGTGCTCTGCAATACAAGAAGTCACCGCAGTAAGAAGCCTGTGCAGTGCACCTAGAGAGTAGCCCTCCTCACTTGCTACAACTAGAGAAAGCCCTCACAGCAAGGAAGACCCAGCACAGCCAAAAATAAATAAACAAAATTAGTAGAGGAGAAAAAAAACTATAGAGCAGGATGCCGGCCAGGAGCTCATATTCCAGAATCAGGTTCCAGTTGTGGCTTGGTCAGGTAATAGCCATGAAACCCTTGACAAATTAGCTAGCTTCCGTGACTCTTTCCTAATCTGTAAACTGGGATTGGTGCTAACAACACAGCTGGTAGTTGATAAAGGTTAGCTAATACTCATCTGAGTTGAGCCTTGAAAGACAAATATACCTTCTGACAGACAGCAATGAGAAATGGGACATTCCATGCCTGGGGGCCCAGACATAGTCAAGGGCTGGGAGACCAGAGAGTACTCAGAAGAGGGTTAGGAAGTGGCTGGCACCTTGGGGAAGCTGGTGGGAAGTGGGGTTGGAAAGATGGACTAGGCCAGCTGCCGTGGAGGGCCTTGAGAGGCATGTTTCCATTCATTCACCTGCCTCCATCTTCATCACATGTATATCTCGAGTTGTCAGCTCAGGTCTTGAGATCAATCCCATCCCAGAGGGATCCCCTCCCAGACTCTGAGTTTCCCACACATTTCATCTGCCTGGAAAGGCGCCTGTCTCTACTTTGCTTCTTAGGCAGGTTCATAGCTTCAAGCACGTGCTTTTCTCCGAGGATCGGGGAACGTGCATTCTCTTGTGCTTTCCTTGCGCTCCCTCCTTTTTAAAAAGTAGTGTTTTGATCTCTTCCACAGTATTCTGAAAAGGAGGACAAATATGAAGAAGAAATTAAACTTCTGTCCGACAAACTGAAAGAGGTGAGTGTGATTCCCACCCAGCTGGTTCAGGATTCTCCTGGGGTTGGTTTTGAAGCAGTCCTGGTGACTCCTTGCTTCTGCCCTAGGCTGAGACCCGTGCCGAATTTGCAGAGAGAACAGTTGCGAAACTGGAAAAGACAATTGATGACCTGGAAGGTATGAAATCACCATCTAATTGTGTTTGTTCTGCCTCCCCCTTACACGACACATCCACAGTCCACACATCCACAGTCGGGTGAAATCTGGAAAGGCTGGTTTGGGCTTCATCCACGTCAGGGGAGCAGAGTGATGTCACATCTGGAAGTCTGGAGCCCAGGGACGGGCCAGTGCAAAATCAGATTCAAACTAGGGTTGCCATTTTTCCAGAACTAAAATATTTCTGCGTAATTAACTCCATATGTAAGTACAGAGATCCAAATATGGCTGATTTTTTAGCTCTTTAGAGTTTCCTTCAATTTGCTCATTTCTGAGACGCCTCACATTTTTTAAATGCCTTGCATTTTTTTATGGAAACTCTCTCCCAGAGAGCGCAGAGCTTATCACAATATGAGAAAATGAAAATTTAGAGACTGTAGAGACCTGAATAAAGACCCCAGTCTGTGAGTCTGGTGCCCACGTATCCCAGAATTTCTTGAAGTGTTTCATCTTTAAAAAAATTCTGTCCTGTGTTCTTTGTGGAGTAACCCGGAAATTCCAGAATCCTGGAATTTCAGTTTTCCCAAACTGCCTGTCCCACCCAGAAAGGGGACAGAACTCGTTCTTCAGACCATGTGTCTCAGTGTTTGGTTTGGGGCGTGAGGTTTCCATATAAGGCAAAATGCCCCATTACAAAGTCTGACCTTCAGACTGGATGACATCACTGAAAGTCAAATAACCTGGGATGGGAGATTGGTGGAAAGAAGCTCTCACCATTTCTAGTCACCACTCTTTCTAAAGTTTCATTATGGCTAATCCCCTGCAGAACTTCACTCCACTTAGAAATCACTCCATAGATCTTATATTTTCTCCTTTGTTTTACATGAGACACAACCTTGTCCTAGTTTGTGCTTTGCTTTCTCACTGTTTTTTTCTTCCTCTCATGTGTGGCACTCCATTCCAACCCTCGCATTCTATCCCCTGTATCTCTTCTGAACTCTCTCCTTGGGGACCTCTGCCCTCCAGACGAGCTGTACACTCAGAAGCTCACATACAAAGCTATCAGCGAGAAGCTGGACCGTACTTTCAACAACACGACCTCTCTCTGAGAGGTGGCTGGGATGCCACCCTCTGTCCTAGCAGTACTGAAGTCTGCCTTCTCACTGTGGTGCTTCCACTCCTGTGGGCTTCTAGAAGCTTGTTTCCTGCCTCCTGGTTTGATCTTTCAAGGCTTCTGATGCTGTGTCTGTGACTGTGTGACTGAAATAAACACAGGCCATCATCATCTTCATGCCCTCCCATTTTCATTTTCGCCACTCACCACCTTTGAGCCGTAGCCTGAGGCCCTTGACCGTGATTGCAACCAAAAGTGAGTGGTTCAAATGAAGAGCTGGTTTCAAAAAAGAAAATTATGCTCATATGATTCTTTTCTGACAACGTAAAAACAAAAGCCAACTTGGCCTGAGCTCTCAAATGTATTAGCTAACTGTATCTGCATGCCACTAGCAGTTTTTCCTTACATAGAAATTGTTTTGAATGGAGACTCATCCAATCTCTTGAGCAGCTTAACAGAGTCAGCAGAACATGCAAAAACCAGCAGGCTTATCTCTAAAAAGAAGCTACCTTGGGATGGCACTTCATCTGTGGATTCAAACAGCGGCAATGGCGTTTTGGTCTCCTTCGTCCTTTTCTCTTGTTTTCTCTGTGTTATACTTGGAGAATGGTGTCTGGGGTTCCCTATGTCTTTGTTGTTCACGAAGCACCTCTTCAGCTCCCAGTCCTGGGAGGCAGCTCACCAGAGAAGCTCACCTCTGTTCCCTACCCTTAGAAAATAACTCTGCAAGGAATTAAAGGGCATCCCATAGCAGGGCAAGGGAATGGAAGCTGCTAGAATGCCGAACAAAGGAATTGAGGTGATTCTTGATCTTGCTTCCTGAGTTCCAAAGCAACTTTCCTGAGCAACACATGTCTCCCCTCACAGTTAACAAGAACCAGGAACTTTGGTTTAGTGAGGGCTCATGAAGTTTGTGTTTGGGTGTTAAAAACCTCTAGTGGCCAAAAGCTCATCAGTTTCCCCAAGAGAATCCACAAATTTCAAATAATCTGGTCCTCCCCTGCACCCCACTACCACCACCACCTCAAATTGTCCCAGAAACACCGACATTTTGAAGTCTAAGCCATCTTCTAGATTGCCCCCTTGAACCTGAAAGTGGCATGAAAACCTCTGAGTAGATCATTTATTTTTGGTCACCATAACTTGTTATTCCTCATCCAGTAATTTTTTTATTCAGGTGGGAACCTTTGTCACAATTCTTTATATTCATTCCTGCAAAATACAACTTTACTAAACTACCCACACCCTTCCACCCCCAACTTTCCTCTGTTCCTAACTGCCTTCCCCTCTGAACTTCTGCATAAACCACTCCCCTCACATATTGCCATGCATGTGACCCTGGAAAGATTAAATGTTATAGGGGTGGGTGTTTTTTGTTTGCTCTCTCCATGTATTTGTTCCTGGGATTTTTCCAGACATATGTAGCCTCCACCCTTTGAAATAACTGCAGCTCTGCCTATCCAGTCATTCTACCTAACTAAGCACCTAGGTGGAACTTCAGAGATTAGGGCTATGGTAGATCTACTACTACCTGTTGACAGTGTGGTGGGGTGGATGGAGGGCGGGGTTTGCTGTCACACTTGTCAAGGGCAATTAACCCTTTAAGGGAATCTTACTTTCTCTCAGACCTAATAACAAAATAGATGCCAGGGAATCCAAGTGGCAGGGTGAAGTGAGGTCAGGATTTGGAGTTGGGATACTTTGCTTTGCACCCCAGCTCTGCCATTTGAGCTGTCTAGCCCTTTTCAGCAAAAATAAAAGTGATAGCTGAATTCTTGAGGATTAAATGAGATAACTGAGAAGAAATGGGTTTGCATGCAGTAGGCACTCAGTTACTGTGTTAATCCAGACAGGCCCAGGTCACTATTCTCTGACAGAATCCTCCCAGATCGTAAGTCACTAGTTTTTTCTTAAAGTATCACATCAAATGAAAGCTTCAGTAGTTGTAGTTGCAAGGTGGCCATCTTTTGCAGTTGTTTTCTTTCTGAATATTTCCAAGCTGATCATATCACATTTTATGAGGTATTTTGCTTTCTTCTGGTATTTTAATGAGTCTTGGCCTAGTCCCTTATCAGCCATTTCTCCTTGCAAACCAGTTTTCTCTGTCATGCATAGCTCTAGGTGGCATCTTAGAGTTTTGTTGACTTGTTTGTTTGGGGCGGGGGGAGGGGTTTATTTTTTCATTTGTTTCATCAGCTCAACCATTTAATAACGTATCTGTAGTCTGGCTTAAATTTCAGTCATTTTGCATTTACCTGGAGTTTGACTGCTATGGACACATAGATGGACATGTAGAAACAGTAACACAATTATGCCTGGAATTTAAACAGCAATTCTCAGAAGCTACAAAGGAAAGATGGGTTACAGGATTATATTTCCCTTCCATAAGCTCAAGGACTAACCAGCACTAGAGAGAAAATGTATTAACTCATCCATATCTCAGACTAAAAGCTTATGTTTGTGTAGCATTTTATAAGTTCTGAAGCATTTCTCATGTTTCTCATAATAACCTTCTGCCACACAATGGTATTACCTCCATTTGACAGATGGGGAAACTGAGACCTAGAAAGTTTAAATGACTTAGGTTAAGTGGGATTTACTTCACGGGGCTTAAATCCAGGTGTTCTGACTCTAGGATTGCCAGATTTAGCATATTAAAATACAGGACACCCAGTTAAATTTTAATTTCAGACAGGCAATGAATAAATTTTGAGCATAGGTGCATTCCAAGCAACATTTGCAATATGCTCCCATTAAAAATTTTATTTATATGAAATTCAAATTTAACTGAGCACCCTGTATTTCATTTTCTAACCCTGTCTAACTCCCAGATTTGGCATTTAGTGTCTAGAAGTCCATGGTGTTCTGCTATAATTAAAATGCAGAGTACTTTCTCTGCTCTTTCATTCTGGCAGTGTGGAGTTTAGAAACTTTCCCCCCCTTTTAATAAAGATGCTTATTAATGTGTTTTTCCCTCATTCTTGATTTTCACCAGAAAAACTTGCCCAGGCCAAAGAAGAGAACGTGGGCTTACATCAGACACTGGATCAGACACTAAACGAACTAAACTGTATATAACCAAAACAGAAGAATCTTGTTCCAACAGAAACTCTAGAGCGCCGTGTCTGTCTCTTCTCTTGTAAGAAGTTTCTTTTGTTATTGCCTCTTCGCTTTGCTGGAAATGTCAAGCAAATTATGAATACATGACCAAATATTTTGTATCAGAAAAGCTTTGAGCACCAGTTAATCTGTTCCTTCCTTTTTTTCAAAATGACACCAGTTTTTTCAGCTCTATTTTTATCCTTAAATTGCATATATTCCTAAGGTAGGCAGGGTATTTCATACTGAGCATACATACTCTCTTTTAAGACTGAGGGCATTTGGTTCCTGGGAGAATAGACAACCCCACACTTTCAAAATACAGATTCTGATATCTAGTCACAGGTCAGTTTAAAACGTTGAAGAATGTCCACCATTGGTCATGTGGTAGGAGGCCATGGATCATCACATTAAAATGGGTGGGGATTTTCCATCCAGACCAAAAGGGCGGGGGGGTTACTGTACGAAGTCATAAACCACAGAGAGGTTAACCTGATCATCCTAGCTCTTTTCTGCACGCCACCGTGCAAAGCAGAACAAACATCCTCTGAGCAGTCAGCATGAGAATGCTTAGAAAAGAGTCATAATAATTACCCAAATGTTTTTTGGTTAGATCCTTGATAGGCTCTTCTATATGTTTCTTTCACTCTAAAGTTCTCTGAGGAGCTGATGTCTTAATCCAATAATGACCCATCCTTATCTGCTCTGATATGAGACCATCCACTCAGGAGGAATCAGTGTTGGAGAAGTCAGTCCTATTCAGAGAAGCAGTCTTTTTCAAAACCAGTAATTGAGCAAGACTGTTTTTCTGTGAACAAATATTAGGCAGAATGGCCCTCTCAGCAAAGTACAAACTAAAAAATTGGCGTAACTTCATCTCTATACTCAAGAGAATGGCAAATTGGAGATTTACTTATCTAGAATTTTAATTCCTTCTTCAGGACCAAGTTAATAAAAGACCAAGAAACTCCTGATTAAACTGGATATGGAGGATTTTGTACACAGGGCTGCACAAAATGTGTTATATTTTGTTATATTTCTGCTTTCTCAGTTAACATCTCAGAGCTGAAACATTCCCATTCCCCAGCAGTGTGGGGGCCAACTCAAGTTTACAATTCTGACTAAAAACATCACCCTGCTTCTAGTTTATCTGAATCCTCTGCCCCTCACTCCTATTTATTAAGCGCCACACTACCCAGGAGATACACTAGCAAATTGTGCAATTGAATAAAACCCACACTTTTCATTTAGATTCTTGCAACTGTATCATATGTAATAGTATCACTTTTTCTACATTTTGGTCAAATAAATTTTTACATAAACTCCAATTTGTGTGAATTTTAGAATGTGTGGAGACATAACAGCATTTTGGTTCAACAAATGTGAATGGGAAAATGCCAACAATTCAACAAATGTTATTTATTTGCTGTTTACATGACTATCTGATATAAGTATTATGATCTCTATATTACAGGGGAGAGCTCTTTGCCTTAGTAAGTCGAACCTCTGGTCCTCTGTCATCTCCAGTCCTGCCTGCGCCAGACTAAAAGAATGAGAAAGGTTTTAATAGGTAAGATAGGAGCAGGAAAGATGGCCCCTGTCACTTGAGTCAGGAAAGCACAAGGCCAGCCTGAGTAAGGTTTTCTCTGTGTTAACATATATAAAGGAAGGGAGTAGGAAAGCTGGAAGGTAGGCAGGGTCCACATTGATGAGAGCCTGAACTTAATTTGGTCAGGAGTGGAGAGCCACTGATCAGTAATCAATAAATCGAAGAAATTAGTTAGGAACATCCACCTAGTATTCATTGTCAGAGGACTAGAGAGGGTAGACTAGAGGCAGGAAGATCAGCTAGGACGATATTTCAATCAATCCAGGATAATAGTGCTTGCCATAATGGAATAAGAAGGAAAAAGTGATCTGAAGGAATGTAATCTTAAGACTTAGCTTATTGGATGGCAGGAACTGAAAGAAGAACCTAAAGAAGAAAAGGTCAAAGATGACTGCAGTTTCACTACCTGAATTGCTTTGATATTTGCTCTAAGATCTGATCTTGAGGAAGGGGAATAGGGAATCAAAAGGAGAAATGAAAGCCTTTAAGACAGTAAGGCAAACAGTTTTTTTTGTCACCTAGTACAATTAAAAACATTTCCTTCATTTTAATTCAACAGTTATGCTGACACTGTGAGCTTATTAAGCTGGTAGATCGAGTGAAGTATAATGCAGTCCTCTAAGTGCCCTACCATTGCTCCATTGAAGTTCCTCATCTCCCCCCTCCCCCCTTGGGCTGTAATCTAATCTCAGTATACTGTTTTAGTCATCCTGGTGCCTCAGCACTTAATACAAGTAATGTTTGTTCAACTGACCTGTCTCAGCTCTTGGGGAGTACCCAATCCCATGAAGTGTGCGTGGGACAGGTGAGGTTAGGACCAGATTGTGAGGACTTTATCCTGCCAACAGACCATGGATGGATATGGGATCATTGTTTTAGACTAAGCACACTGAAGGGCAGAATCTGGATTAGAGAATGATCGGGGAGACTAGTGGAGAGATGTGATGATCTGACAGGAAACAGAAGGCCAAGATTTAAGAGCCATTTAGAACCTCTAAAAACGAAAAAGTATCGAAGGCAACTTAGGTCTCACTCAGAAGATAACTCAAGTTAGTGTGAGTAGAAGATGACAAGTTCAGTTGTGGATATGATGAGTTTGAGGTATCTTTAACAGATACAAAGGCAGATACTCAGAAAGTAGTTGGGACATGGAGGGATGGCTCAGCTATGAGCTAGAAATTACCCAGCGTGGAGATAATAGGAGCTAAGGAAGTGAATAAGATCACCCTGGAAGCAAGAACAGAGAGAGAACCATGAGGAACAGCAATATCTAAGAGACAAGCAAAAACTCCTCAAAAGACTGCAATGGAATCTGAGAAGCAGCACCCAGAGAAGAGGTGGTGTGAGTAATGAAAGAAACGGGAAAATAAAATGGGAACAGTACCAAGAAAAGGAGGACCACCGGAGAATGTGTTCAGTAGTAGCAAACAACACAGGCAGAAACCTGCGAAGTGGGCAATGGCTCTGGCTGAAGCTCTTCCTAACCATAGCAAGATGTGCTGCAGTGGGAGGAAGGAGAGGTAGGGGCCATCTCTTATAAGATCCTTGGGCAAGTCTCCAGGCATGATATCCCCAGAGCGACACCTAGCGGCGGCCATGCAAGCGGTATGGCTCATCTCTGATGCAGGAAAACACCGTGATCAAGACCTCAGCATCCAGACTTCCCTGGCGATCCAGTGGTTAAGAATCTGTACTCCCACTGCAGAGGCATA
Source organism: Okapia johnstoni (assembly GCA_024291935.2). Taxonomy (NCBI): domain Eukaryota; kingdom Metazoa; phylum Chordata; class Mammalia; order Artiodactyla; family Giraffidae; genus Okapia; species Okapia johnstoni. The sequence continues at coordinate 6,374,913 of CM044316.1, read as the reverse complement.
CCCGGTCAGGAATCTAAGGTCCACACATGCAATATGTACGTGTGTGTGTGTTAGTCGGTTAAGTCATGTCCGACTGTGCAAGCCCATGGACTGTAGCCCTGCAGGCTCCTCTGTCCACGGGGATTCTCCAGGTGAGAATAGTGGAGTGTGTTGGCATTTCCTCCTCCAGGGGATCTTCCCCACCTAGGGATCGAACTCAGGTCTCCCGCATTGCAGGCAGATTCTTTACCGTTTGAGCAACATGGTGCAGACCAAAAAAAAAAGACCTCAACCTCTGAAGCTGGTCCCTTTGAGTTCAAAATCCAGCCTACCCGGTAAGAGCCTGGGAAAGTCACTTAATCTATTCGGCCTCGGTTTCCTCATCATAAAACGGGGGGAGGACAATAATACCTACCTCAGTGGGTTGGGGTGGGGATAAAACACTATGTATTTATAAATGCTGACAACACTGGCAGGCACAGAACCAACGCCCGTTAAGTATTCCCTATAATTCACTGTGCTAACTCCTTCAGAGGGTTTCGAACCCCCAGGTGCGCCTCAAAGAGCTGATTGGTTTGCCGCGGGCGAGGCTTCGGGGTAAGACTTGGACAACTTCTAAACAGGTTGGAGTCCTGCGGGCCTCGGGGCGCAGCTTGGTGAATGAGGTCTGGGTATCTCTAGGTAGGTCCCCTGGCCAGCGCCGAGGTCTCTCAGCAGGTCTCGAGGAGACCTCGCTTCGACTATCACGGCGCCCCTGTTCTTTGCTCTTTGGCTCCCCTGGAACGACGCGGACGCCTCCACATCGCACCACCACAGCCACACTGCCTCCCAGCACTTGTCCCGGCACCAACTGAGGCTGCGCGGGTCTTGGAGCGCGGGAGCCAGAGACCCCACGCGCGTGCGCCCTCTGCTGTCGCCAACGGTCTTCCCGGCGCGCATGCGCACAAGCTCCAGACCAGCCCCTGGTTTGAGGGCGCGCGGAGCCGTTGACTAAGCTTATCCCCATCCCATCGGGGGGCGGGGCCGCCCCAGAGTCGAGGGGAAGAAGGCGGGGACAGGGGATGCCACGCCTCCTCGTCCCTATTTGAAGCCCCTTGACTCCTCACCGCTGGCCAATCGCAGCCCTCCTTGTCCTGATCGCCGGCCAGTGAGCGGCGCATTTGGGTCGCTTCCGGCTCTGCGCCCAGTTCGCCCCTTCCCCACGTCTTCCCGAGGCGGGCGGGGTGCGGGGGCTGGCGTCGGCCGCGGTGACGCGCGTCGGGCCAGGAGCCAATCGGGGGCGGGATCGGCGCTGATGGACGGGGCTAGCGGCCAGTGGCGAGGCGCTAGCAGCACTTCCCGTCGGGGAGAGAGTGTAATATGGCGAAGACCTACGATTACCTGTTCAAGCTGCTGCTGATCGGGGACTCGGGGGTGGGGAAGACCTGTGTCCTGTTCCGCTTCTCCGAGGACGCCTTCAACTCCACTTTCATCTCCACCATAGGTAGCGGGGCTGGGGAGCGGCCGGGGGCGCGAGAGGCCCGGGCCGGGCGCGCCCCTGAGGAGCTGGGGCTGAGGGAGCGGCCGGGCGGGATGGACCAGGGATCTCAGAGGATCTAAGGGAGGTAGAGGGGAAAAGAGCAGTCGCCTGCATCGTCGTTTGGGGGTTCCCCGGCATTGGGAGGGCGTGGGGACCAGGTGCCCATTTTGCAGATGGGAAAACTGAGGCCCCCAAACCTCAGCCTGCTCAGGGAGTATATGTCTTGGATGAGGTCTTGGCCGCCGTCGTCTTGTTCTGTCCTCGCAGCAGCCCTTGAAGCAGTTTTTGGTTTCCTCGTCTTACTAATTGTAAACAGGCATGGAGAGTTTGTCCATGGGGAAAGGACAGCGATAAGTGACATCTGATCTTATTACGCATTTACTGTGTGTCAGGCGCTTTATGGTGCATTATCACACTTGCCGATGCTCTGTATTAGGAGCTGTTACTAGTTCGTTTCACAGATGAGGAATTTGAGGCTCACAGAGGACACTAGACTTGCCTATGGTCACACCGTCTACAGGTGGCAAGGATGGTATTTGTTCCCAGATATGTATGAAAATCCCATGGATGGAGGAGCCTGGTAGGCTACAGTCCATGGGGTCTCAGAGAGTCGGACACGACTGAACAACTTCACTTTCACTTTATGTCTGAACCCAGAACTCAAGGCTCAACCATCCCAGAGAGATGTGAGTGAGCACTCACCCCCAGGACAAGCACAGCTGATCCATCTCAAAGCCAGAATTCCAACCCAGACATTTCTTCTTTCCTCTGAAATATTCGGGGGTTGCACCCCTCTCCCTGACCTGTTTCCCCTGTGGATGAATTTCTTCTAGAAGGAATGGTGAGAGGGAGTCCAGAAACTTTCCCTGCCCACGCCCAGCCTTCCATCCCACTCGAGGGTGACAGAAATGGCGATTGACAGCTGTCTGCTCTGGGACCTGTCGTCTCAAGGAGGATGCCAGATAAAAGCTTCAGTGAGAAACCAAAATCAGCCGCTGCCACTGACAGCCCTGACTTCCCTATCGCTCGGCCCAGGACACTGGTTGTCACTTTGCAGAACAGCCCTTGCCTGCAGGGCCAACCCACATTGTGGTGGAACAGAGTTGGCTTGTTGCCTCTCAGTTCTGACATCCATGAAAGTGGAGCTGACTTCTCCCCACCCCACAAAAATGACCATTGTCCACATGAAAGGGTTTGACCTGAAAGTAATATCCATCAAGCCGATGGCCTGTAAACTATGCAGCCTTGCTGTGGAGTGGGGAAGTGGGAGAAAGATCACTAAGCCCAAGAGTTGGGAGAAAAAAAACCTAGGAAATGGGCTTTGCTTTACCCATGTGTGCATTATCTCCCTAATCCCCATAGTGAGCTGGCAATTCCATCTTTGCCATCTTCCAGAGCTGCACTTTGCAAGACACTTAGCTGCCAGATGGAAGGAGAATTGGACTGGCAGTCATTATTCTGATGTCCAGGTGCTGTTTGCCCTTGAACAAGCACTTCACCTCTCTGAGCCTTGTTTCTTCAGTTTAGGAGTGGTGTTCTCTGTTTTGGCCAGCGCCTGGATAGTGGAGGATCAGAACTGTACGATGAACAGGGGGTTTTCACCACTGTCAGTGGCCATCTAGAGGAAGTACAATGTCTCCTATCATGACAGCATCGTTTCCCGGACACATGTCCTTCTGATTCCTCCCCTTCCCAAACACCAAGGTCAAACTTTGGAGTTTTACCTTTGCATCCCCACCAATCAGGAAGTGATATTCACTCCTGGTAGACTGTGGCTTGCTCTCAGTCCAGACCTTGGTTTCCCAGAGTCAGAACCTTCCTAGTGAGAATTCGGGGGTTGAGTCTTTTGTTTGGTTCTTAATACCTGACGGGAAAACTCAGTCTAATCTCTGAGGAGACCAGCCTCCACTTACAGATGAGGCTGTAACTTGGGCAAGGTCATCTAAGGTAGTGGACGTGGCACTTAAACCCAGGATCCCTCTGCCCTACCCCAGGATCCTCATTACATGTGTAGCCTTCCTGCTGGCCTCTGTTTTCTAGGAAAATTTAATTCCCTGTGACCTTGAAGTTATGGTCTCATAACGCTTAGGCCTTGTAAAGTTTACACTTCTAATTAAACTTGGTGTGTTAGTAAAACCCAAGAGGCAGATAGAACAGAGTGGCGCTTTGGATTCTGTCGATTGGACAGTGCTTCTTGATTTCATACATTCCAATGTATGTGGGCTTTCCTGGTGGCTCAGAAGGTAAAGAATCTGCCTTCAATATAGGAGTCCTGGGTTTGATCCCTGGATGGGGAAGGTCCTCTGGAGAAGGAAATGGCAACCCACTCCAGTAGTATTCTTGCCTGGAGAATCCCATGAACAAAGGAGTCTGGAGGGCTACAGTCCATAGGGTCGCAAAGAATTGAACATGACTGAGTGACTAACACACACACACACGCATGTATAACAGGAGCAGGAGGTGTTTTAGGAAAACTTTAAGAATGCTTTAAGAAGCCACTTGCATGTGGCTTAGTCCTGAAATACAGCCTAATGCATAGAGGCGATTGGCACTGAGCGTACCTCTGTATTTTTATAGATTGGGGATTAAGTGGCTGTTCATTTTCTGCCCAGGTTACATTTTGCCAAAGCCTGCTCTTTTAAGCTCCATCGATCATTTGTGGTGCGAACTTGGCCCCATGGCGCCTGGAGTTGGCTCTCCCCAGCCTGGCTCAACCACTGGCTCCTCCTTAGGGCCCCCTTCATTCATTCCTTCAGGGAGGTGGATGATGTACGTGAAAGTGCTTGCTAAACCACGCAGCACCACATAGATCCATTGCTCTTCGTTTTTTTTCACGCAGCCATCTTTTCCCCAGTGCCTGCTGCACACCAGGCATCTGGCTCAGTGTAGGAGCTGGAGGGATCAGGAGGAAGCGGAACTGTAATTAGGCCTGCAGTCAAAGTTTGTGTGCAGGACTGGGTGATCAGCTTCTGGCAAATAACGTACTCAACCCCTGCCGCACTTGGTCATTGGAGATGCAATCATAAATAAAAGAGCACCTGCCCTCCTGGAGCTTATGTTCTAAAGGGCAGTACTCAGATGCAGGCTCAAATTCCCTCTCGTCCACAGGACAGCTCCTGAAGCAGGCAAGGATGGAATTAGCATCCCCCTGCGGGGTTCTAGGCTTCCCAGGTGGCACAGTGATTAAAGAATGCACCTGCCAATGCAGGAGACGCAAGAGACCCAGGTACAGTCCCTGGGTCAGGAAGATCCCCTGGAGAAGGAAATAGTAACCCACTCCTGTATTCTTGCCTGGAGAATCCCTAACAGGTATTCTAGCAGGCTACAGTCCGTGGGGTCAAAAAGAGTCGGACCCCAACTGAACGACTGAGCACACATGCATGAACCCTAGGTTCTATGGGGTCAAGCCAGGTCTCAGTCTCAAAGTTTCACAGGTGGAGATTAAAAATATATATGTATTAGTTAATTTATTTGGGTGCACCAGGGCTTAATTGCGGCATATGAACTGTTAATTGCAGTGTGTGGGATCTAGTTGCCTGACCAGGGATTGAACCTGGGTCCCCTGCATTGGGAGTGCAGAGTCTCAGCCACAGGACACCAGGGAAATCCCCACAGGTAGAGATTTAGAACAAATTCCTAGGGGCAAAGACTGGCCTTAGCTGTTACCCCTCCACGCAGGCCGTTCAGATTGTCACGTTTTGCTCCTAGCTTCATGGAGTGAATAAACAATGTCAGGGATAATACGTGAAGAAGATGAATCAGGTTGGAGGAGAGAGGATGGTTAGGAAGTCTCCCCGAGGAGGTGACTGAAACAGAGACCTGAGTGAAGGGAGAGGGGAGCCAGGTGGCCATGGAATGAAAGAACATTCCAGAGGGGGAGCACGTGTGAATCCATGGCTGGTTCGTGTCGATGTATGGCAGGAACTACTACAGTATTGTAAAGTAGTTGGCCCCCAACTAAAATAAAAAAATAAAATAAAATAAAATAAAAAAAGAAAGAAAGAACATTCCAGGAGGGGAAAGAGCGAACCTAAAAGCCTTGAGGCTGAAACCTGCTTGGGCGCTGTGGCCAGAGAGGAGGCTAAGAGCCATGGGTGCTGATGGGACCAGGTTAGAGCACTTGGGCAACTGTTTTCACTCTATTCTGGGCCCAAGGAGTCAGTGGGAAGCCACTGAAAGGTGTTGGGGGAAATTTTTAAATGTCTTGTTACGGGGAGTTCCCTGGTGGCCTGGTGGTTAGGATCCCAGGCTTTCACTGCTGTGGCTCATTTCAATCCCTGGTCAGGAAACTGAGATCCTGCACTTCATATGGTGTGGCCAAAAAAAAAAAGTTTTATTGACATATGATTCAACTCACCCATTTAAAGTGTACAAGTCGGTGGCTTCAGATTCATTTACAGAGTTGTGCAGCCATCATCATAGTCAATTTGAGAACATTTTCATTATGACAGAAAGACACCCCACACCCCCTGGTCAATCTTACTCCCCCACACCCCTGGGCAACCAATAATCTGCTTTCTGTTGCTCTGGATTTGCCTTTTCTGGATGTTTCATATGACTGGAATTGTGTACTATGTGACCTTTCATGTCTGGCTTCTGTCACTCGGTGTCATATTTCCAAAGTTCCTCCATGCAGTAGCATGTGTCAGTGCCCCATTCCTTTTTATGGCTGAGTAATATTCTACTGTAGGGCCAGACTACGTTTTGTTTATCCACTCATGTGTTGGTGAACACACTGGAAGGTTTGGAGCAGAGGTTAGCTCAGTGACATTGTTGAGTGTGTGTTTGGAAGCTAGGGAGGGGAGTGAGGGAACAGTGGTGGGAGAACCTGGAAGGCAGTTAAGAAGGCTGAGAGGTTGCCTTGGTGCTGGGGAGAGGGGCCTGGAGCCAGAGCGTGGGAGAGAAGGAGGGCAGGGTCAGGAAGGCTTCTTGGGAGGGGACCTTTCAGCAGCTTATGGGCGGTGGGAAGTGGGGGGCTCTGGCACCCACTCCATGAGGCCGCTGACCAGGGAAGGGAAGAGAGCAAGGCTTTGGCATTTGAGCTGCCTGGGTTTGCCCGCCAGCCCTGCCCCTCACCAGCTTCCTTCAGTGCAGCTGCATTCTGTCCTCTGAGCCTCACCCTCCCCTTCTGTGAGAGGAGAAAGTTCACCAGGCGCCTCCAGATTTGTTTGAGGGATTTAGAGATCCTGCATGCTCAGCGCCAGCAGGTGCCCCAGAGACCATGGCAGCTGTTATGGCACAGGTTGGCAGCACCTGCTGTAGACACAGCTTGGGAAAGAGGCTGACAGTGATGTGCCTTTTTTTTTTCCTTTTCTTTTCTTTCAGGAATTGACTTTAAAATTAGGACCATAGAGCTCGATGGCAAGAGAATTAAACTACAGATATGGTAAGCATTGTGGCCTTCATCATTCCCCACTACCAGCAAGTGCTTTGAGCCAGAAGCCCTTGGTGTGCCACCTCCACCCCCCCACCCCCCCACCCCTCCCCGCCACCGCAACCACGGCCCTCATCTCTTTGTGCCTAGCCCAAACACTTTGGGCTTTCTTCAGAAGCCCCAGGTGAAGGGACTTCCCTGGTGGTCCAGTGGTTAAGACTCTGCACTCCCACTACAGGGGGCATGGGTTTGATCCTTGGTCAGGGGACTAAGATCCCACATACCCAGAAACGTGACCGTTAGTCGCTCAGTCGTGTTTGACTCTTTGCAACCCCATGGACTACAGCCCATGAGGCTTCTCTGTCCATGGAATTCTCCAGGCAAGAATACTGGAGAGGGTTGCCATTCCCTTCTCCAGGGGATCTTCCCGACCCAGGGTTGAACCCAGGTCTCCTGCATTGCAAGCAGATTCTTTACCGTCTGAGCCACTAGGAAAGCCCCATATCCTCAGCTATGTGGCCCAAAAAAGAAAGGAGGAGCCGACAGAAGCCTCAGGAATGGTGCTCTGCTGGTTGATGGGGCTTAGAGTCGGTGTCTGCCCTCTCTGAGGACATAGCCACCAGCCCCAGTTCGCATATGGGCACACATTGCGCCTCAGAGCAGCCTGCTCCCCTTGAGCTCACAGAGAGCCCTCATGGTGACAGTGAAGGCCACCAGAATAGCAGGATACCCCTGCCCAGCCTCTCCGTGAGCCCATCAGCTTGATGAAGGAGGCCTGACATCACTTCCTCCTTTCTCTCTTGGGGACACCCAGGCCTTACTTCCTCACACACAGACCTGAAACCCCAGAACCGAAATTGAGCTGAGGCTAGGCCCCACGGTGAGATCTGTTTCTGTTCGGCTCACCTGGGACTGACTTCCTGTGCTCCATAAAATCAGAATTTATGAGTCCCTGTCACGGATTGTGGTCTATAGGCCACTGCACTAGGAAGGCTGGGCTCAGGTGGTCAGATGCAGGAGGGCCTCACCCTGCAGCCCCATCACTTGCAGGGGAAACATAAACCCTGAACCACACAGAGAAAGGTCACATGTGGGAGGGTAACTCAGTCCTTCCAATCCAGGCTTGTGCCTGTGTGTGTAATGGGGGCCGGGAGATGAGCTGCGGAGTGCCCTCCCTGCAGCTCGTCTCCCCAGCTCAAGTCTCATGCTGAGAGCTGCCCCACCCGCCTCGCGGGTCCCCTCAACTTCAGGGGTCTCCACCTCCGAGCCCAACTTCAGAATTGAAATCTGGGTGTGGCCTAACTGATCCTCCTAAGCTTGGGAGGCAGCCAGTCTCTGGCCTACTCGTAAGTTACAGGCCGTACAAGTTCCTCTATTTTACAACATGTTGGCCCCCTGGCAGCCTCAGTGCCCAAGTTCAAAGGGACACTGCACCAGCAAGCAGGAGTTTTGCTTTCTTTTCCTCCCCTCCTCCTGCTTCTGCTCTTAGCAATCACGGTGGGGTTAATGACTCTCTTAAAACTCTTCTATAACAGTCGTAAAATAACTGATCATAACTGCTAACGTCACCTGCTATTGGCGGCCAGAAGTCAACATGGCCCCAAATCAGGTGTGTCTGTCTGGTCTGGACATGCTGAGCCCTGAGCAGAGAGTGGTGCAGGGTCACAGGAGGAGCCCTGGGCCCAGAGACAAAAGCTGTGGTCTTGCTCTGGCTCTGCCACCAGCCAGTTGTCACCTTCAAACAGAATACTGAATGCCTTCCGTGCCAGGAGCTGGGCTGGGCAGGGGCATATCTGACCCAGGTGTCACCACCGTACCCACAAGGAAGGTCTTTCCCCAGGGTCTCCACCAAGATGGTGAGCATGGAGCTGCTTCCTGAGCTTCTCGGGGCTCCTCTAACTCAGCCCACCACCCAGGGCTGTGTTCCCCTGCCACCTGACCAGCCCCTTCCACACACCTCCCCCAGATTTTCACAAATAATACCATCCAACCTTGGCTTTTCTGTGGCCCAGAAACCCTGGGGGAAATCCCCAGGAAGACAGGGTGTAGAAGAGGAGTCATTCTGCCATATCCCCAGCCAGGAGGTGTCAGACAGCTGCCCTGGCCGTGGTTCCTTTCTCTATAATAATGGGGGGCAGTGCCTCGCAGCAGAGTAATGAATCAGGAGATGATGACCCGTGAGAAAGCTGGCTGTCCGTCCTGGGTAAATGCCCCTCGTTCTCACCATGATGATTGTTCTTGTTCAGCATCACCACTAATATCCTTTCTTCTCCTTTTCATCGTTAGGGACACAGCTGGTCAGGAACGGTTTCGGACGATCACAACGGCCTACTACAGGGGTGCAATGGTATGTATTGGTTTGCCTGGGGTTTGGGGTGTTTTTTTTCAAGTCAGATGAACATCTCGTCCTTAGATACTGAAACCAGGAAGTTTCTGAGGAGGCCATGGTCTGGCTCCTCAGGGATCCTTGGTCCCAGGTTAGTTTTTAGGGAAAGGCTCTGTGCCCCACCTCCACCCCCTTGTCCATGCATCCCCTTCCAGCTCCAGCGACAATGCAGGGTTTAAGGAAAACTAATTCCCCAGGAATGAAGGAAGACACAGGAAGCCGGTTCTTCCAGGTGAGGTCAGGTAAATCGGAGCTGGCATGCCCCAACGCTGAGGAGCACTCACGTGGCCCGCGTCAGTCTCTGTGGAATTTGCTACCGAAAACTTGAAGCTCTTCCAGGAGCTGACTTGCTCTGGGTTGTTGTCTGTTATATCTGCTTCCTGGGCCTGAGGTGGGATGAGGCGATGGGGGGCCTCACTCTTCATCCGTCAAATATTTTCACCAAGTGCCTTCTCCAGGCCAGGCCCAAACCAGATGCAGAGGGCAACCTGGCCTGGGCCAGGGTCCTGTCCTCACGACCCCCAAGCAGGTCACCCACCTGTGAGGAGTGTATACAAAGCAGGGTGCCCAGGGGCTGTGGGGAGTGGGAGGAAGGTCCCCAAGACCTGACTCAGCCTCCTGGGTCTCTCTCTGAGCTTGTTCTCCTTACTTGGAAAGTGGTACAGAGAACAGGAATGTCCCAGGCAGTTGTGAGCATAGATGGCCAGTTCCCCATTCCCACCTCCACCTTTGCCCCATCCTTTCCACGGTGCACCCCATCAATCAGGTGCTTAGACCTGTTTCCTCCACTAGGCCGTAAGCTCCAGGAGGGCTGGGCTGCCTCTGGCTCCCCGGCACATCCCCGATGCCTGGGACCAAACTGAGTGAGCTTGGGAAATGCTGGTGGATGGCAGCAATGAATAGAAGCATTAAGTATTTAGAGCATCCCACACAGCATCTGAACATAATAGAAACTCAATCATGTGGGTTGCAACCTTAGTGCTCCTCATTAAAATTAATTTACTAATTTTCCCCTCACCTTGCTGTACTCTGATATAGCAGAGGTCTTGGGGCACTTGGGTCCTGGGGGAGCTTTTGCTGTGTGGCCTCAGGCCCTGTCCCTCTCTGGGCTGAAATAATACCCCCACCCCCACCAATCAGCCACTCACCCCATTCACCAAGCCCTTCTCTGCAGCTGGCAGGGGGCCTAGGTCTTGACCATAAACCCCTGAGTATAGGTGCCATGATCGTCCCCATTTTACAGATGAGGAGCCTGAGCCTCGGCACCATTTCAGGCCCTGCTTAAATTCACACAGAAGATAAATGTCTGGGCCGGTAGTGAGTGACTGGCTCTTCCCAGCCCTCACATCCTCAGCGAGCTCCTGACAAGGCAGAACTGAGCCATCTGTGAGACGCTGTCCAGCCCCAAGATGACTGTGTCCTCCCAGACCTACACTAACTCCTACGGAAGCTGCCAGCTGTGTGTGGCCATTTGAATCTAAATCTGTTAAAGTTGGCAGTCCAGGCCCTCAGTCCCACCTGCTGCACTTAAGGTGCCCCAGAGCCTTGTACAGTCAGTGATGACCATAAAGGATAGGGTAGAGAACATTGCTACCACTGCAGCCCCATCATCATCTTTTCTTTGTCCTTGTGACACTAGACCCTTGGGTCCAAAGTTTGGAAAGCATCGGACATCTGGTGTCTGGTTGTAAGCTTACAGACAGATCTGGGGAGCTGTGCCCAAACAGGCCAGGAAGATGCTCACTTGGAGCCTTGAGGGGAGCTTCAGGGAGGGCCTGAAATAGAGTGATCCTGTGTTTTGGGTTTCCCTGGTGACTTAGCGGTAAAGAATCTGCCTGCCAATGTAGGAGACGCAGGTTCAAGCCCTGGGTTGGGAAGATCCCCGGAGAAGGAAATGGCAATCCACTTCTTACACAGAAGACTTTTACCTCCTGTGGGAATGTAAGCAGGTCTTCTTGCCTGGGAAATCCCATGGACAGAGGAGCCTGGCGGGTTACACAGTCCATGGGGTCGCAAAGAGTCGGACATGACTGAGCAACAACAGATGTTTTCCAGGAATTCCTGCTCCTTCCTGATACAGTTGCTTTCATTGCCCCCACACCCTCAAACCCCCACAGGGACCTTGGAATCTTGCATCCATGGTGCCAACCTAGCAGTGGTGGCAGCAGAATCCTAGGCCATCAGAGGGGCCAGTCCCTGAATAAAGGGGCAGAAAGGCCTCCCAGGCTTGTGGCGTTTCTTGCCCCGTGGGTAGAGGCCCCAGTGATGCTCGATTCAGAATGTCCACCCACCAGTGTCTTCTCATGCTCACTTTGGCTGGAGCGTGGCACACATCACAGCCACTAAAAGCTCGTCCAAGTCTTCCTGTCCGCAATCTCCGTTTAGTCTCCCCAAGAGACCACTGAATGAGGGTTCCCAGACGGCATTTTTGAGAAGTCGTGGCTGTGGCGGGCTATAAGACCACTTTGTGTAGCCTCAGTCACAGCGGGGATTTGGAATTGCAGCAGCTTGCTTGCCCTCTCTGTGGTTTTGTCACAGCCTCGCCCTTTGGTTATCTGCCCAGCACACATGGCCCGCGTTCTTACTCTGCAAATTCAGGCAGCCTTAGAGACATCTTGGCCAGCACCAGAGCTTGTGAACGGAGGGTTTAGGCCCCTGGAGCAGGTGGTGGTGGTTGTTTAGTTACTAAGTCATGTCTGACTCTTTGCGACCCCATGGGCTGTAGCCCACCAGGCTCCTCTGTCCATGAGATTTTCCAGGTAGGAATACTGGAGTGGGTTGCCATTTCCTTCTCCAGGGGAGAGTCCCAGCCCAGGGATCAAACCCACGTCCCCTGCGTTGCGTCACAGGCAGATTCCTAACCCCTGACCCCCAGGGAAGCACGTAAGGTGAGGGAATGGAGTGAGCTGGGCCTGGGCAGGACAGCTGGGGCCGTGTGCCTCAGAACCCAGGGGCTGAGCCACACGGGGGCCGGAGAGCCTGTTGCAGGCTGGCTCACCACGTGCCCTGCGGTAATGTCCAGGGCGGCAGGGGGCCTGTCGCAGGGTGGCCCTGAGCACTGCGTGATCCTGTGGAGGGTCCAGGGAAGTTCCTGTCATCAGCTCCGTCAGAGCTGGGTTGGAATCATAAAGGTTGCTTCTCTCTGCACGTCAGTCTCCTCTTTCATCAAGATGGGTATTTGTCCTTCTTGGCGAAGGTGGATTGTAGGCTCAAGCAGAGGTGGGCTCACTTTGCAGCTGTTTCAGAACCCATGGACCATCTCCCAGTTGCTCACACGTTGGTTACAGAACCACAGAGGCTTCAGCGTTGCCTGCCCCAGGGCTTGAAGCCAGCCCAATAATGGAGGGGTTGCTGGAAAGCACGTGGGCATCAGGGTTTGTCCCTCTAGGCTTAGACCCCAGTTGTGTCCTTTACTTTCTCGTGTGTCTGGAGAGAGGGACCTAGCCCCCCCCGCCCCCACTTGGAGCCTCAGAGTCCCCATTCTCACAGTGGGGACAGTGGGGCCACCCGACTCAAGCCTGTGTGGCTCAGGGAGACCCTGTTACAGTGCCCAGCTCATGGTAGGCACCAGATGAGCGGTGATGCTGGGATGACCAGAGGAGGTGGCCCTGGCCGAGTCGAGGAGACTTGGCAGGATGCGGGGTGAGTGGGTGTGGAAGAGGCTGAGCATAGCCAAGGGTGGCAAGAGGGGGAGCATGGTGGGCCTCAGGACCATGAAACACAGTCTGTAGAGCAAGGACTGCAGGAGGCGAGGTTGGGAGGTCAGCCACTGGGCCTCGCTGGCTGCCAAGGCATACAGGCTTGTCTTTCCTGCCCGCAGGACTCCTCTGTAAGCATGAGGGTAGTAGTAGTGTCTAGTCTTCTGGAGGAAGGGTCACATCGGTGGCCAAGGAACAGGACTGGAGCCTGGGCCACCAGGGAGAGGCTGGTGCTGGAGCCCAGAGAAGGAAGGGTCCAGGAGGGTGTCCTGTCGGGGTCCCTGCTGCCCGCCTTGCTGGGGCCTCCCCCCGAGAGCTAACAGCTTGTCCAGAGCCTGTGTGTCTGTCTCCCCCTGCTCAGGGCATCATGCTGGTCTACGACATCACCAACGAGAAGTCCTTTGATAACATCCGGAACTGGATTCGGAACATTGAAGAGGTAAGTCTCCGGGAGCACCCTGGTTTACCCATGAGATCCCTGAGCACAGAAGCACCTAGGAGTAACTCGCTAGGAACAAAGAGGGACGGGAATCCACACAGTCGACCCTAGAAACCACCCACGTGTGGCTTCGTCACAGAGCAGCCCCGGGAGCCCGTTCCTCCAGCTGGGCTGTCTGGCTTGGGTGACCTCAAGATCAAGGAAGAAGGGGACCCAGTCCCCGTGAGCACTCAGTGCTTCCTAGAGAAGGGAGGGTCTCGAAGTGGCATGACCTTTGTACTTGGAGGGTGTGGTGAGGGCACGTGTCAAGCGGGACTTTGAGCTGCCACAGAGCAGGCTGTGAGCTGGGAGGAGGGACGCGTGATCAGGCCAACAGTGTGGGCCCCCCAGCAGCCCGTGGGAGGAGACCTTGAACCCCGAGGGAAGAGAACCCTCAGGCTCCCCTTCCCGCCCCAAACCAGTCCCAAAACCAGTGTGGTCATCTTCCTGCTCTCCAAAGAGCTTGCCCTCACCTCCAAAGCCTCCCCAGATGACAAACTTGTGGCTTTTGATGACTCACCCGGTGAGTCTTCCTATCTGAGAACTTCATGCACCTGTGAAGCCAGGGCTGAAGGTCACAGCACAGTCAGCACCTGTGGACAGTGGCGCTGGGCTGAGGACCCCACGGTTGCTGGCAGAAGGGATCCTCACTGCGGTCTCTGGAAGCTCTCTGTTCCAGCCAGTAGGCAAGAGAGCCTTCCAGTTAGTAGGAAGTTTGGGAGCAGCGGAGAGCATTTTTCTGAGGCCAGATCTAAGCTACAGCAAGAAGAACCTTTTCTTATTTAAAAAAAAAAAAAATGTATTTACTTACTTAAAGTAATAATGTTAAACCCGTTCTGTGCTCGAATCAAAAAGCGCACACACTTTTTGAAAAAGAACTATATTTTGAGAACAAAAAGGTTCTGTTTTCTTTAGTCACCTTTGACCCACCTTTTAAAGATAAGGAACATTATCGCTTCATTTATAACACCAGAATGGAGACCCAGGATCAGAGTGGTGAAAAGCTACACTGTCAGTGGGTGGCAGAGCTGAGATTCAGACCCTCCTCTGTTTTTCTAATGTCTCTGATTTAAAGGGAGTGACCATGAAATCAGCCCACTCTTTTTTTCCCTCCTTGAGAAACTAGATAGGCTTGATCGTGGGTCTGGATAACTCTCCATTTCCTGTGCTTTAGGGACCTTTTGAAATCCTCCTGTAATAGTTTGCACACTGCTGTATCTCTAAGGGCCTCTCATGGCCCAATCTTTCAGGAAGTGAGGCCCACTGGGGGGTGTAGAGGAAAGATGAAGGAAGGAACCATTTTCAGGCATGAAGTGAAAGTGAAAGTCACTCAGTCATGTCTGACTCTTTGCGACCCCATGGACTGCAGCCTGCCAGGCTCCTCTGTCCATGGAATTCTCCAGGCCAGAATTCTGGAGTGAGTAGCTATTCCCTTCTCCAAGGGATCTTCCCAACCCAGGAATTGAACCCAGGTCTCCCACTTTGCAGGCGGATTCTTTACACCTGAGCAACCAAGGAAGCCCAAGAACACTGGAGTGGGTAGCCTAGAGCTTCTCCAGCAGATCTTCCTGACCCAGGAATTGAACCGGGGTCTCCTGCTTTGCAGACAGATTCTTTACCAACTGAGCTACAAGGGAAGCCCTTTCAGGCATGAGGACAGAGTTAAGGAAATGCCCTTAAGGCAGAGCACCTAGGGCTGGTGACTGCCAAGGGCTAGGACCACCCCAGGCACAGCCTGTGTCTGAAGTCCAAAACAAGGGAGCTGGAGCCAGGCAGACAGTCCTAGGACAGCGGCTAACACCTCTAGCAGGGGAGCCAGGAAAGGAGCGAGTCGAGCAGGGTATAATACCCCAACCTCACTTGCCTCCCATAGGCCAGACACCGCCAGGAGTCCAAGGACAAGCGCAGTAACCTGGTTGATGCAGCCCATACAGAAAGCGTCCTTGGCAGCCGGAAAGCATGCGCTTGGTTGGGGTGGCAGGCAGAACCCTGTACTCGGCCCTGGCACTGGCTCTAAGACACAGGACAGGCCTCTCGGCCTCTCTGAGCTTCAGCTTGTCCTACCTTCAGGGTGTGTCTAGCTGTCCTGTTCCCACTGCTCTGATCTTGGGGCACAGGATGGCAGCGGGTCTACAGTCTAGTCGGACCTCACCTCTCCCCTCCCCCACCTACCCCTCCTCCCCAGCACGCCTCTGCGGACGTCGAAAAGATGATACTTGGGAACAAGTGTGACGTGAATGACAAGAGACAAGTTTCCAAGGAACGGGGAGAAAAGGTGGGTGTGGTGACCAGCTTGGGCCTGGCACTGCCAGGTACCGTGGGGCAGAGGGACCTCAGGGTCTAGAGTTCCCTGCACGGAGGCTACCCCAGCCCTGCCCCAAATGGGCCCCCTGATGGGGTTGGGGGGCAGGCTTTAGAAGGGGAGAATCCCTCACCATCTTTATGAACAAAGATGACCCACCATCCCGGGATGCTAGGCTTAGCTAAGGCACACAGTTGTTGAGTCCAATGTCAGTGGGCATGTGCCTTGGGAAGGGAAGGTGGGATGCACGTGCCCAGCCAGGCTTCAGGCTAAAGATTGAAAGCAGCAAGGGCTTCCTGGTGTGCTCTGCTGCTCCCACACAGCATCTCGTGGGTCCCCTTAAGGCCAGAGGGGGCAGAGAACAGAGCCATGGTTTGAGCCAGGCCCCCTCGACCCTTCTGCCAGGGATGTTCACCACCTACTCTGTGCTGGTGGCCAGAGGGTATAGGCCCCACTCTGTCTGTCTCAGCCCCCTCACTGTTACCCACTTAGGGTGCTGTGTGTGGGTCAGGGCACCCGGCGGCTGATGTTCACATGTGTGTCTCCCTCCCTCCCAGCTGGCCCTGGACTATGGAATCAAGTTCATGGAGACAAGCGCAAAGGCCAACATCAACGTGGAGAACGTGAGTCCCAGGCTTGCAGCACCAGCCCCTTTGGGCTGAGGGTCAGATAGCACCCTCCAAGGAGGCTCTGTCTCAGGGATTGGCCACAGGCTCCCGCGGCCTCTAGACTGATGACCGAGAGGTAGTCCTTGAGCAGCACCATGTGCCAGGCCCCTTGCAAGGCCCAGGCAGTCTGGGGGAATCACCCCCTTGTTCTGACACCAGCAGGGGCCAGTCCCAGCTGGGTGCCTGGGACACGATGTCACTGGCTCTCAGGCTGCGCTGAGGAGCAGGTGCAGTTTTGTAGGTGGGGGACCAAGGCACAGAGAGTCCTCCAGCGACTGGCCCCCAGGCCTGCCTCCAGGTTCACGCTTTCATTCATAGCGCCCGCCCATCCAGAGCAGGGGGCCCTGCCCGAGACTTGGCCCAGGCAGGCGTTCCTCTCTGCTCCACCAGCCCTGTAACTCCCTGCCTTCTGCTCCATTCCGCCACTTCTGAGATCTTTTCAGAATGTATCTTCCACGCCACTCCTGACCTCAGCCACCTACAAGAGGCACAGAAAGCCGCCCCTAGCTGGCCCCAGCCAGTGTGTGTTGCCCGTGACTCAGGCCTCGCCCACCACTGTCTGTCCCTGGCCCCCTGTGCCGTGCCCTCCTCCAAGCCTTTACCGTGCTCCCGTCCCCCCGTCCCTTTCCCGTCAGGGATGAGCCCATGCGGCCCCTCCCCCAGGAGGCCTGTGCCATCCCCCAGGCCCTCAGGCCCACCACTTTGGGCATCTCCGGCACCCTGAGACCCCCTCCACAGCAGAACTTGACCACATCAACGAGTCTTCGGTGAGACTCTGCCTCTCCCCGGACCAGAGTCCCGTCGACTGCACATGCTAAGGCTAATTCATCCCTGTATTAGGCCTGGGGCAGGCTTGGTGCCAGAGTGGGGTTTGGAAGTATTTCCCAGATGAGGGGAGGGAGGAAATAAATTGTCAGGAGACTGGGACCCCAGCAGCCGGGGTCAGGTCAGCTCAAGCCTTCACCCATCCTGGGAAGATGAACCTTTGACCCTGCCTGCCAAACCTTTCGGGGCAGCGACCCAAAATGAAGCTTGTTTGGCCAAGGAGCCACTTGTCTTTCTGCCCTGCCTCTGACTGTTAGAAGCAGGGCAGAGCAGGCAGGCAGAGCACAGGGGTCGAGGACGGAGAGCTCGAGGAGTCAGTGAGCCACTGGCTGCCTTGGGACAAGTCTCTTGGCCCCCTCCAAGCCTCAGTTTCCTCTCTGACCAGTCAAGGGTGATCCCACCTCCCAGGATCATTGGCTCAGGGGAAGTGGTGGTCTGGGTGAGCAGGGGTATCCCTGCAGGGACAGGTGAGCCCCATGCCTGGGTCTCTGTCCTAACACTGGTACCCCACTGGCTCCGCTGTTGAGCCACACGCATTGCATTGCAGGGGCTAGGATCCAGCCAGCCCCCATCTACCTCCCACTCCCAGGGTGCTAACCATGTACTTATTCCACAGGCATTTTACACTCTCGCCAGAGACATCAAAGCAAAAATGGATAAAAAATTGGTGAGTGCGTGTCCCTGTTGAAACTGGCCGGCATCGCCACCAGTGGTGTGATATATCCCTGGGCAGGGCCCTGCTTCTGAGGGCTGCACCTAGTAGGGCATCGCTAGGAAGGGGGGCCGAGTTAGCAGGTGGGATGGGGGCATCCACCCTGAGCTTGCTCCTCAGCTTCATCTTTGTTTTTTTTTTAAAGAACGACATAGTTGTTTTTAATTTATTTATTTTATTGTTTATTTGGCTGCACTGGGTTTTTGTTGCAGATTCGGGGGCTACTCTAAATTGTGGTGCGCTGGCTTCTCATTACAGTTGGTGGCGTCTGCTGTTGTGGATCACGGGCTCTGGGCTCGAGGGCTTCTGTAGTTGCAGCCAGCGGGCTTGGTAGTTATGGTGCACGGGCTTAGTTGCTCCACAGCATGTGGGGTCTTCCCGGATGGGAGGTCGAATCCATGTCCCCCGCGTTGGCGGGCGGATTCTTACCACTGTGCCATGAGAGAAGTCCGTCATGAGTTTCATCTTTCCTCTGGCGCAGGGCTACTCAGTAGCAGGCACTGCTCTCTAAGCCCGCCAGCTGGCTGGGGACACATGGCCCTTTCCTTCCCTCTCAGGAGCCAACCGCGCAGGGAGATGGAGGGCCTCCTGCAGAAAAACCCGCCAGGCAGGCCTAGAACCACAGTCTGCCCAGCAGCAAGGCCCCCAAGCAAGGCTTGTGTCGTGACAGCTGCTGGTTTTCCATCCTGACAAGTCTGGCAGGTTGATAGCCTTTTTCCTTCCAGCCTCAGTCTGCAAGTTGTGACAACCTTCAGTGCATCCCAGGGCTCTGAGGCCTCTAAGAGGTGCTGCCTGAGTCCCTCCCCATATACCCTTTCATTCATTTCCAGCTTGTTGGTTTACCACACAAGCAGTTTCATAGTCCCAAGCATTCGGCATCACTAGTGCTTTCTTGGTGGAGTCTGAACGCTCAACTATTTTTTGGGAGTGTTCAGCACCTAAATGCTGTCATGAGTCTTGCTCCAGGGCCTCTGTTCTAGTAACCATTCTTTTCCTGCCAAGTGATGCTTCCTGTTGTCTGATACAAGAGCTTGAAGCACTCTCTTTATGACCTGTTCTACGTCTGGTCATTAAAATGAGTGTCATTTTCATAATTCTAAGATGCTGTGAATTGAATTGCAAGGCACATGATCAATTGAGTAGCAGCTCTTTAGCCAAAACAGGAAACACTCTGTGTAAGCCACGTACTTTTGGAAAAATTTTCTTACAGTTGTAATTTTCTTAGAATTCTTTTCTCTTCAATATAACCATAAAATTTTGATTCTTAACCATCATTCTGACTCACTTGGGCCCACTGGGAGTTACACTGGGCATCATGACAATACTTTATGCTTTTATTTTTTATTTTATTGTATGATTATTTTTTATTTCAGCTGTGCTGGATCTTTGTTGTGGCACTTGGGTTTTGTCTAGTTTCAGCGCGTAGGCTTCTCTTATGAAGCATGAGCTCTGGAGTACACAAGCTCAGTAGCTGCAGCACACAGGCTCAGTTGCTCCATGGGATCTTAGTTCCCTTACCAGGGATCAAACCCGCATTCCCAGCATTGGAAGGTGGATTCTTAACCGCTGGTCCACCAGGAAAGTCCCTCCCCGTGCTTTTCACACAGGCCTGTTGGTTGCCTCCTTCCAAGGCATAGACTATGAGATGCTGATGCTCAGCGAATATCTATGTAATTTCTCTTTTTTTTTAACTAAGTTGCAAATCACCGACAGTTAAATTCTGTCCAGTTCTTACTACCTTTGTTTATGTTCAGAGGGCAGTCCCAGATCACTTCTTGTGGGTCTTTTTATTTTTTTAAATGTAATTGACATGGGACATTGTATAAGTTGGGCATTGTTGTAACATTCAACAGTTACTGTTGAATAAATTCAGATTTTACCTGAGAGCTGAAAGATGAGAACAAATTAGTCAAAGGAACAGCGCCTGCACCCTTCCAAACGTGGGGAAAAATAGGATTTCAAATGTCGGGGCTGGCAGGGGCCAGATCAGAGGCTTCAGATGCTGGGCAGCAGCACTGATGGGCTTTCAGAAGGGCTTGAGTTGAGGGCATGCCTCACCTGCAGCAGGGCGAAGGGGGAACCATGGGGAGGGGTGGGAGCCAGAGCCTAGGCACGGGAACAGGGAGGCCAATGAGTGTGAGTGGCAATGGGTGCTGGAACCCAGCACCTCCACATCCCAAGAGGCAGAGCCTTTCGCTGCCCCTCAGCTGCCTCACTGATAGGTGCTCGACACAGATGGGTAGACAGATGGAAAGGAGAGAAGGATGGGTGACTGGAAAAAAGGAAATAGGGGAAGAAGAGCGTGAGATGGGTGAATCAGTGGTTGGAAAGATGTTGGAAAGGGGTGGATGGGTAGATGAATGAGTGATTGAAGGAATACACAGTTAGAAGGAGTGATGGATGGGTAGTAGATGAAAAGCAGATCTGTGGGTGTTTGAAAGATAAGTTGTCAGTTGGAGGGGACAGCTGGAAGGATTGATGGGTGATAAAGGAGATGGTTGGGATGGTTGGTTGGGAGGAGATGGATGGATGATTGAATGGAAGGGGATGGATGGAAAGAAGAAAGGGGATATATGGATGATGGATGGGAGGGAGTGGGTGGTGGATGGAAGGGGATGGAAGATGGATGGATGGATGGAAGGAAGGAGATGGGTGGATTGTTGGATGGAAGGAATTAGATGGATGATGGATGGGAAGGAGTGGGTAGCTGGATGGAAGGGGATGGATGGATGGTTGGATGGAAGGAAGGAAGGAGACGGGTGGATGGACAGTTGGCTGGAAGGTGACAGATGGATACATTGGCTGGGTGATTGAGGGAGTAGAGCTCATGTTGCTTGGCTGTAACCCCAGAAAACCCTTTGTGATTTCAGGAAGGCAACAGCCCCCAGGGGAGCAACCAAGGAGTCAAAATCACCCCGGACCAGCAGAAGAGGAGCAGCTTCTTCCGATGTGTTCTTCTGTGAGGAGTGCCGCCTTACTCTGAGCCTCGCCCGGCCCAGCTGACTGTGCCTGTCCTGAGTGAGCCCCTCACTCAGCCGGGGCCCTCCCCCCTCCAGCACCCCCCGCCGCACTGCGGCCACTGGGCCCACGGCCACCAGAACGCAATCGAGAAATCGTTTATTTTAGCAACTGATCTTTTTCAACTCTGGAGATGGAATGAGTTAAAAGAACCTGCTGTCTTTCCTGCAACGTCCACTGAATGGGTCCACACAGCGTGCAACTAGAGAGAGAGATGGATCGCAGCGTGGCCATCAGTAGCAGCCCACACGGCAGGCCACCACTTCTGGGCCTCAGCACAGCCAGAGCCCCACTGGGAAGCCCGTCCACCATCCACGTCCCCCTGCGGCAGAAGCGAGAACCCCCAGAGGCCAGCGATCGCTCCCAGAGCACTCGGCTCTGCCCCCTGAGCACGACGACCCACATCAGGCCGGGAAGCACCTGCCCCGCACATCCGACACCCACTGTCACCTCTTCTCTCAGTTTTTGGACAAGTGACAGAAACCATTATCCCCACCACCCCACCCACCCTGCCCCATTCCCCCCATCCCATCTCATTTTAACTGTCAAACCAAAGGGAAGCACAAATTAAGGAAATCCTGAGGAAAGAAGCATGGAGTGGCCTTTCCTGTTTACAGCCAGGTTTGGTCCCTGGTCCAGCTGGGCCTCGGGCTTGGCCGGTAGGTCTCTCCGGCAGTCCCCACCTGAGCACCGAGGGGTCACTGCGTGCCTCGGGGGCCTCCACTCAAACATCGTCTCCACTCAGCCCTGCCTCTGTCGGGGCGCCCGCTCCTCTTCCTCCTCCCGTTGTCTCCAAATTGGACCTTCTTTCTAGAGATTCTTATTTTTCCAGATCCATAGTGTCAGGAGGTGATTCCGTCTTTGATTTACAATGGCAGGCCCAGGCAATCTGTCAGGAACACAGGCACACCCTTCCCCTGCGAGAGCACAGGGTGGCCTGTGGGGCCTGGCTGCAGAGCAGTCTGGGTGGGTTTTCAACTGCCGTTGTCGCCCAGTGCTGTTTCATCAGCTCTTAAGTTCCCGGAGAGACGGCAGTCGGGACCAAGTCGCCAGGTCAGAGAGCTGTCATCAGGGAGCCTTTCTCTTTTTTGAATTGAAACCAACATACCAGCAATAGTCTGCTCTCCCTGGAAATTTCTTTAACCTGCTCTGTTTACGTCGATAAATGCACTAATAGAAAACAAACAAATTAAAGCTCATTTCAAAGCTAACGGATCTTTATGTCCGCCTTTTCCGTGTAAGTACACGGATGTGGCCAGACGTTGGGTTCACAGGATGCCCGCTATTTAAAACTCAGCCCAGGTCATCAGGGGCCTTGGGTCTGGATGGGATCAAAGTGGAGGCGGCAGGTTAACCCAGGCTGGAGGAGAAGGTAGCCCCAAGCTCTGAGGAGGCAACACAATTATAAGAAGACTGACTTGGGAAAATAAGCTTTCCAACACCCCCAAACACACACATACAGCATAGGAAAACAGAACGCTCCCTGCCAGCATCATGCCCTCTACTGAACCCACTCTGTCCACATTCACCCTGCCATGCCACCAGGCTTCTCTTGGTCCCTGCTGACAACTGTTTGGCCAAGTTGAGCACTCCACTGTGAGCCCCCTTCCTCACCTATCGGGAGAGCCTGCTTCAGACCCGCCGCTCCACCAGGGGGTGAGCCTCAGTTCCCTCGTCTGTAAAATGGACAGTATCACAGTCTCCACCTTGCAGGATGGCTCTGAAAAGTCCACGAGTGGGCACATCCCAGGCTAGCTGCTGAGGCCGCCTGTTGTCATCTGATTCATTACCATTAGCACTGTTAACTCGTCTCCCAAGAGAAAAGCTCACCTCTTGTTTTAATCTTGTCTAACAGGGAACAAGTCATCCAAGTTAACAGCTTTGAGCTGTGAAGTATTTGCTCCATAATGCCCCAAGTTTCCAACCAGGTCAGATGGGATCCTTAAGCTCCTCAGTCCCACCTTGTATCAGCCTCTTGCTCAGAGAGTCATTACTTTTCCTTGTTTCTAAAGATCTTGATGAGGTAGCAGGTAGCTTTTCAGCTACCATCTCCCCTCTGTACTGAGACATGATATCTTGGCTCTTTTTAATAACAGCTTTTGTTCAGTCACTTAGTTGTGTCCGACTCTGCAACCCCATGGACTGTAGTATGCTAGGCTTCCCTGTCCTTTACCATCTCCCGGAGTTTGCTCAAACTCATGTCCATTGAGTTGGTGATGCCATCCAACCATCTCATCTTCTGTTGTTCCCTTCTGCCTTCAGTCTTTCCCAGCATCAGTGTCTTTCCCGGTAACAGCTCTAGTGAGATGTAATTCATATACCATACCATTCACCCACTGCAGTGTGCAATTCAGTAGTTTTGACTAGTCACAGCGTTGTGCAGCCATCACCACAGTCAGTTTTAGAACATTTTTATCAGCTACTACCCATTAGCAGTCACTCCCCATTCCTCAGCCCCCAGGAACCACTAATCTGCTTTCTGTCTCTATGGATTTGCCTGTCCTGAACATTTCATATAAATAGAATCGTACACTGTGTGACCTGCATCTGGCTTCTTTCACTCAGCCTTAAGTTTTGGGGATCAGTCATGCACTTCATGCCTTTTTACAGCTGAGTAATATTCCACTGTGAATGGACCACATCTTTTCTACGTTCACCCGTTGATGGATGTTTGGGTTGTCTCCACCTTTTGGATACTTTGCCTGTCTGCTTTGCAAGCCTGCCAAGTTTGTTCCTCTCCCAGGACATCTCCCCTGCTGTTTTCTCTTCCGCTAGCCTCTCCTGCATGTGGACTTGCGTGGCATCAGTCTCCTCGTGGACCATAATGAGCTCCAGCAGGACAAGAACAGAATCTGTTTTGTCTTCTTCACCAGCATCTAGCATGGTGCCCACAGGTGGGGCTCACCAGTGTCTATGGAATGAACAAATGGATGAATTGATAGAATGGAGGCATTGGAGCACGAACGTAAGAACCATGAAGTCACGCGAAGCCCAGAGTTGACAGAGCCTAGTTGACAGGGCTTCCCCAGCCCTGACATCTACAGCCCAGTGTGTCCCAGGGCTGAGACTCCCTTGTGGCCACTACTACCGGAGAGCCAACCCCGTGGGGTCCACTGAAGGTCACACTAGCTGAGGCCTCCAGCGAGGATCCCAAATCCTAGAGTAAGGGGCTGACGTAAGGGTGTGGACAGGAGTCTTAGAGCCCCCCAGCCCTACTGTCTCCCTGCTGGTCCCCTTCTGGAATGTTCCTCTTAGAGCCATATGTGTATTCACAGGTTCAAAGACTGATCACCAAGAGGTGGGGGTTATTTCTGTTGTGACAGCCTCAGGGGAGGACTTGGTCTGTGAAAGAACACATCCCCCATGCAGTCAACGTAATCAGGGTGGCGCCCTTTGTGGTGGGGCCTCAGGGAGGTGGCCTACAGACTGAAAAACCTCATGTTTCTAGAGACTGAGCTCCATGTAAATGAGATCCCAGATGGTCAGACTTTCTAAGTGATGAAGGTCTGTTGGTCAATCCTGATCCCCTCCACAACAGCACTGCTCCTCTCCTCAAGGCTGGGAGCCCATGCATCAGGCCGGGAAGGCATAGAGGATCAGAGAGGTGAAGTGAGTTGCCCAAGGCAGCCCAGCTTGTGAGGTCTGGAGGCCAAGCTTGCCTCTCTCAGTCAGGAACAAAGGCATCAGCTTAAACCGCAGTGAAGAGTCCCAGTGTTCCTCTTAATTGAACACCATGCTGCATGCCGGAAGGTTGTCTCACCTTATAATCACGTGGCTAAGGAGGGCTGTCCCTGTGCCCACTTCACAGATGAAGAAACTGAGAGGGGGTCTGAGTGACTCACGCAAAGCCACAGTGAGTGAGGAACCGAGCTCTGTGCGTCTCCTGTTTGAGCATGATTGACTCGAGGACCAGCGCCCCCAACCCCCGTCACAACCCTTGGTGTGAGGGGCCAGTGGGGGGCTGGGGGGAATCCAACTTGGGCCTTCAAGTTGGGGTGGGGGGAGGTAACTACCTAGATCAGCTGTACCAGGGCGATAGGTCCGCAGGGAGGCCCCAGCTCAGCCGCAAGGATCTGGGCCGTTTCTGTCTGAGAAGTTCAGAGGAAGTGGTTTTGCTGGGGAGGGGTGAAGTAGCCAGCACACATGTGCGGCTAGCTGATCTGTTAGGCAGGGGTTCCCACCCTCAGAGCCCACAGTGTGTGTAGGATGCCCCTCAAAATGTTTTAGTTGTTTTTTAATCAGAAGAAAAATTGGGTACAATAATAATGAATATATAAAATGAATCAAGCCTGGGCTGCATTGGTCTTGATGTCAATGCAGTCATAAAGTAGAATGTTAAGTGGGTGCTTTGTTTGTTTGTTTGCTTACAGAGGAAGTGGTAATTTAGCCCTGCTCACACAGTGAGGCCTTCACCTGTTCAGGCTCAGTCCTGCTGCCTCAGGCCCTTTGCTTGTGCTGTTCTCACCCCCGCCTCCGCCCAGGGCATTCTTTCCACACAACAATCCCCCAGTCAAGTTGACTCCAACCTGCCCCTCCCTACCCAGTCCTCCAGATCATTTTGGCCTCTGAGGGTTCTTGCAACACCAGTTCCCCCTTCCTAATAGGCTGTCCACTTTAAAACAATGACATGAATCATTTCTCACTCCTCTTCGTTGCTTGCCAGGTTATCAGTGCTGGGAGGGCAGGGCCTATGCCTGTCTTGGGGTCATCTCTGTGTCCCCTGAGGACCTAGCACACAATAGGTGTTCAGTAAAGACCTGTCAAGGTCTGGGCTTCCCTGGTGGCACAGTGGATAGGAATCTGCCTGCTAGTGCAGGGGACAAGGGTTCCATCCCTGGTCTGGGAAGATCCCACATGCTGAGAACCCGCCAGGCCCCGAGAGCTACAACTACCGAGCCCACGCACTGCAGCGCCCATGCACTGCAGCTATGGAAGCCTGTGCGCCCTGGAGCCCATCCTCTGCAACAAGAGAAGGCGAAATGAAGAGCAGCCCCAGCTCGCTGCAACTAGAGAAAACCCACGTGCAGCAACAAAGACCCAGCCAAAAAAATAAAAAAGGGAAAAGACTTGTCAAGGTCTGGGTGGAGGAAGGGTGTCCATCCCTCTGCACACAGTGCAGCGGCTCAGTTGGCCCACAGACGAGGGCCGAGGGTGGGGGTGGGGGCCAGTTGGTGTCCTAGTCCCCGCCCAGGGCTCACCTACTTAAGGAAACAGGAACCACTTGGGGCAGAGTGCCCCGCCCTGCTGACGTGCAGACCCTAAATCGAAACCCAACACTCCTGTAGGTGCCGAGGTACAGCCAGAGTGAGGGCCTCGGGCCCCGCGGGGGTCTCCCAGGTACGTGCCTATTTCTGTGCCCACCCCATGCTGGGTGAGACTGGGGCCCCAAGAGCCTCAGCCTCATCTCCACCCTTGAGGAGATAGCACATGGGAACCAGGCTGGACCAGAAGGAGAGCCAGGGCTGGCGGGGTCCAGAGAGGCAGGAAGAACCTTCTGGGGGCACTGGGCATTGGAAAACCGAGCTGGAATTTGGAAAAGGGCATCCCTGACAGGCACAGCCGGGGCAGAGACATGGAGAGGAGAGAGAGAGCCTGGTCAATGTGGAGCAGAGCAAGGATGTGGGCGATGAGGAGGTGGAGGAGGCTCCAAGGCCGTGGTCAGGAGCTTAAAACAGTATGACTTCATTCATCACCCTGCACCCTCCCCTGTGCCACCCCCTCAGTGCCAGGTGATGCTGGGGACCCAGAAAAATCCAAAAGAACTTAGCCCTGGACCTGATCCCCAAGAGCCCCTAATATGGGAGAGACAGAACCAGACACAGATGTTCCATGAGGCAAGGCTAAGCCAGAGGCAGGAATGGTGGGAAAGATGGAAGACAGAGATGGATGCCGGGGCTTTGTCCTAGAGAAGAGGCAAGAAAGCTGTCTGGAGGAGGGATATTCTTGCTGGGTCCTGAAGGATAAGGAAGAGTTCTCCCAGGTAGCAAAAAGAACAAGCCTGTAAATATTTCCTCATTCTAGGTCACTATTAGATTCATGAATATTCATTATATGCATACAGTGCTGACCTCTGTGCTAACTGTACCTTCTCAGGCAATTACCATCATTAGCCCCAAATGGCAGATGACAAATCAGGCACAGAGAGGTTAAGTGACATGCTCAAGATCACACAGCAGCCAAATGGGAGAGCTGTGGTCTGAACCCAGGTTGTCTAGCTCTCATTGGGCTCAATTGATTTATCACCCTGCTTTATTAAACATCTCTTAATAGATTTCTTTAATTTCACTCACTACAGAGTTTCTTTGGGTTCTTCCCCAGAGGGTGTGTTTGGTATCTGTCTTCTGGCAAAAGAAAGTCAATACTGACTGGGTTGATAAGCACACCCTCCCTGTAGAAACAGCTTGGTAACAAAGACCTTCTGAGATATTGAAAAATCTGATCAGTGGGGAACGGGGGATGGTTGAGCTCCAGTGTGGGCACAAAATTAAGGGTAAGAGTGAAGGGTCATGTGTGGACAACCAAGCAGGGCACAACCCTTTGGCTGGTTTTTCACTGACTTAATACCATTTTGTGAATTGCTGCTGTTTTCTTTCTCTGTTTTCCAGCTCTGTGTCATTGGCTCATGAAGTCCATTGGTACCTGAGCTTAAAACTGTTGAGAATGTGTGTGAATTAATCATGCACTTGTCAAGTTACAGATGTGCCATCTGTAGCCACCACCCTTGGTGACAACAGTGGCAGAAGCAACTGTTTGGGGCCACATCTCTGTAGTGTTTAATGAAACCATGGCAACATTTTATGACACCCACTGTGTACCTGCTATTTCATTCACTCACTTATTATTTTGCCATCTCCACATCCCTCCTGGGAAAGTGATAGTTACTTAATTTAACATTTAAATAAATTCAGACTTCTCTGGTGGCTCAGATGGTAAAGAATCTGCCTGCAATGCAGGAGACCTGGGTTCGATCCCTGGGTCGGGAAGATCCCCTGGAGAATGGACTGGCTACTCGCTTCAGTATTCTTGCCTGGAATACTGAATTCCACCCAATTGCTGAATTCCATCCAATTCCATTCAATTCCATAGACAGAGGAGCTGCAGTCCATGGAGTCGCAAAGAGTCAGACACGACTGAGTGACACAAGCTCAGTTCTTAAACTTGAATGGTGGTTGTTTAGTCGCTCAATCATGTCCAACTCTGCAACCCCATGGACTGTAGCCCACCAGGCTCCTCTGTCCATGGGATTTTTCTAGGTAAGAATACTGGAGTGGGTTGCCATTTCCTTCTCTAGGGAATCTTCCCTATCCAGGGATTGAACCCTGGTCTCCCTGCATTGCAGGTGGATTCTTTACCAACTGAGCCACCAGGGAAGCTCTAAACTTAAATATATATATGTATAAAAGGGGCTTTCTAATACTTGTAGTAATGGTACACATAATAATAAAAGGAAAAGGAAAAATCCTTGGGAGGGGTTTTGGGGGATGAGTCAGTGAATGAATGTGCTTTAAGTGCCAACACATAGCAGGTGCTCAAGAAACACAAGTCGATTTCGATCCTGTTGCTCTGTCCAACCTGGAGGACTTCTCAAAGGAGGAGGCATCATGAACTGCATGAATGAAGCGAAGGTGGGAAGTGGACCACGCTTGACTCTCTTTCCTCCTTCCCATCGCCAGGTCACCCCTCACCCCTGGAAGCCATGACTGAGGCCAGAAGGCTGCCTCCACCACTGCCTCCACGACTGGACTGGTTCATGCAGACGCAGATGGACCAGCTGACCTGTGAAGGGGTCCCTGAGTGGTTCCATGGTGCCATCTCAAGAGAGTAAGGACACACCCACACCTTCCACCCTGCCCTCACCCTCTTTCCTGGCTGCCCACACCCTAGGCAGGTTTTGACTTCAGGGTCCTGGGCTCAGCTGTGCTAAGTGATAAGTGAGTTAAGAGGGTTAAATTCTGCCTCCTCCATGGACTCACTATGCAACCTTGGGCAAGTTACTGGGCCTCAGCTCTCTCTATATACGTCGCCACCAGAGCAGTCCTTCCAGGGACCTGCAGGCCCCTGCCCCTAGCCTCGCTCAGGCAGGGATGAAACCTCACTGATTCAGTGATGGTGAAATGCAGTTTCAGAATCTTTCTTAACACAGTGCCCCCCAAACAGCTGCTCTCGGTCCATCAGGGTTTAGCCAGAATGCACTTTCTACATCTGACTGAGCTCCTAGGACATGAACAAATCCACCTAGTCACCCCAGGGGCTGGCTCTAAATAAACAGCGAAAAGAACATATTAAGAACATTATTACCTATGACACATTCTAAGTGCAGGAAGTTGAGGAAACCTTGTAAAAGCCACAGAAAGGAGGAATTAGGCATGGTTTCTAAGTTCTGGGGTGCACAGCAGAAGTATAATGTAAGCCATACACTGTAATTTTATATCATTTTAGTAGCTTTATTAAAAGAGGTGAAAAAGAAAGAGGTAGAACTAACTTTAACCATAATTTTTATTTAAACCAGTATATTCAACATGTAATTAGCCCTAAGTCCTTAAAATCTGGCACGTATTATATGCTTTTAGTATATCTTGATTCCTACCAGCCATATTTCAAGTGCTCAGCAGCCACACATGGCCAGTGGCCTCTGTAGTAGATGTTAGTTGCTCAGTCGTGTCCAGCTCTTTATGACCCCATGGACTGTAGCCCACCAGGCTCCTCTGTCCGTGGAATTCTCCAGGCAAGAATACTAGAGTGGATTTCCATTTCTTTCTCTGTAGTAGATAGCTCAGGTCCAAAATCCCCCTTCTGTCTCCTAGAAGGCTACCTTTCACTAGGTGTGAACCCAGGATAATAATAATAATAATAGTGAGCATCTTGTGTGTTCCTACCAGCTGGCAGTTCCCATACTCACATCATGTGCATTTCATCTGTCCTCCCACAGGCTCTGGAAGTTAGGGTTTACTTTCCCCTTAAGGAAGCTGAAGGTCAGAAAGGGACTGACCCTCCCCAGGGGTCACACAGCTAATGAAAAACAAAGCTGGATCTAAAATCAAATGCATCTGGGGACTTCCCTGGTGGTCCCATGGCTAAGACTCCGTGCTCCCAATGCAGGAGGCCCAGGTTCAATCTCTGGTCAGAGAATTAGATTCCACAAGCTTCAACTAAAGGGTTCACAGGTCGCAACAAAGATGGAAGATCCCGTGTGCTGCAACTGAGACCGGCACAGCCAAATAAATAAATAAAAATATTTAAAAAATTTTGTTAATCAAAAGCATTTGAGATAGCTCCTGCTTTATTACCTATGACACCTTGATCTACCCAAAGCTGCTTTGATTTGCCTTCCAGTTGTTGAGAAGGCAAGCAAGGGCTATGAGAGATGGTCAAGGTCATCAGAGACTTCCTACCACCTCTGGGAGAACATCCTTGTCTCTGAATATCCCAAGGTCTGAAACAACCAAGAAAAGAAGTGATTTTAAGCTGTTTGTTCACTTAGAAAATGGAAAACCATATGTAAAATAGATGACCAGTGCAAGTTTGATGCATGAAGCAGGGCACCCAAAGCCGGTGCTCTGTGACAACCTAGAGGGATGGGGTGGGGAGGGAGGGAGGAGCAGTACTCAGGATGGAGGGGTACATGTATATCTATGGCCGATTCATGTTGATGTATGGCAAAAACATCACAATATTGTAAAGTAATTATCCTCCAATTGTCAGAGAATCCAATGGACAGAGGAGCCTGGTGGGCTACAGTCCATGGCGTCGCAAAGAGTTGGATACAACTGAGCAACTAAACCACCACAATTATCCTCCAGTTAAAATAAATAAATAAAATTTAAAAAAAAAAGAAAAGCACAGACCTCTCTGGCTCAGGGGGTGCCACTACTGGGATGACTGGTGTACCAGATGTCTGGCCAGTATGTTTATCCATCTCTTTCCTGTATTTGCCTTCCAGGGATGCTGAGAACTTGCTGGAGTCACAGCCTCTGGGATCCTTCCTCATCAGGGTCAGTCACAGTCACGTGGGCTACACACTGTCTTACAAGTAAGGCCTGGGCTAGGGGCAGGGGCAGGGGCAGGGGGACTCTGGGGCCCACTTGGAGGGGCATGGGTGCTTCATACCACAGCTTCTCAGTGAACAACCATTGTGAGGGTCTGGTAGAATCTAACTGAAGAGTGGGTGGCTGCAGGTATGGCTGTAACCAGCAGACTTGGGCTTGATGGTAACTGAGACTGTGATAACAGGGATTGTGTGAGACCCAAGAGTAGCTATTGCCTTTCCTCTAACTCCGTCTCCGCAGCCACTTAAATGGCAACTCCCTGGACTTCCCTGGTGGCTCAGTGGTAAAGAACCCTCCTGCCAATGCAAGAGATGCAAGAGACACAGGTTCGATCCCTGGTCCGGGAAGATCCCACATGCCATGGAGCAACTAAGCCCATGCACCACAGCTATGCTCTAGAGCCCAGGAGCCACAACTACTGAGCACCGTAACTACTGAAGCCCAAGCTCTAGAGCCCGTGCTGTGCAATAAGAGAAGCCGCTGCAATGAGAAGCCCGGGAGCCAAAACTAGAGAGTAGCCCCCGCTCTCCACAACTAGAGAAAAGCCTGCACAGTATAGAAGACCTAGCACAGCCAAAAATAAAACAATTAAATAAGTTAACTTAAAAATAAATAAATAAATGGCAACTCCCTGACTTCCTTGGGGACATGTTACGGAAAACCAGGGCAGCTCAGCTCCCTAAGTTTTCAACGCCTGATCCAGCATCTCAGAGGATTTAGTAGCACAAACTACTTTTCAAAAGGATTCCAGGCCAAAGGAATTTTTTTTTCCAAAGGAATTTTTTAAATGGTTGGTCCTATTACAGAGTTACCCACAGAGGGAAAAGCTTATGCCTTCAGTCACTTAGGCAGCCCAAGGCTGCCACTTAACATGTGTGATCTTGGACAAGTCACTCACTCTTTCTGTGCCTCCTTCAAAGTCCTCATCTCTAACATAAAAATGCTAAAGTTAATTCAGAGTCTTGATGTGAGGACTAAACGAGACATAACAAGCACATGCTTGCATTCACGCTAAGTCATTTTAATTGTGTCCAACTCTTTGCAACCCTATGGACCATAGCCTGCCAGGCTCCTCTGTCCATGGAATTTTTCAGACAAGAATACTGGAGTGGGTTTCCATGCCCTCCTCTAGGAGATCTTCCTGACCCAGGGATTGAACCCACGTCTCTTATGTCTCCTGCATTGGCAGGCGGGTTCTTTACAACTAGCACCACCTGGGAAGCCCAGTAAGCACACAGGGGCCAATCAATAAATGCATTCATTCATTAATAACGAAGCATTTATTGAGTACCTGTACCAATTTTCATTGTCATTTCTATTGATCAATTACCTTTGCCAGGCATGGAGCTAAGCTTTTACCTGCAGTGGATTTTTCCATCTTCACAAGAAGGCCTGAGTAGCCTCCTGTTATAAAGGGGGAAACTGAGGCACAGTACAGACACCTGCCAGGTGTCACATGGCTAATGAGTGGAGGAGCTTACAAGGGAATCTAGGCAGCAGGCTGTAGCCATGATGCTGCCAGCTCAAGAGCTGGGGGTGGAGGGGGGAGGAGGGGGTTGGATTGGGAACCATATGATGGAGAATGGGATAGCCTAGCCCCAACCGTGTCTCCACAGAGCTCAGAACTGCTGCCGCCACTTCATGGTGAAACTGTTGGATGATGGGAGCTTCATGATCTCTGGGGAAGAGAGGGTCCATGACTCTCTAGATGCCCTGGTCACCTTCTATCAGCAGCAGCCGCTGCGGCCACATGGGGACCTGCTGATACAGTCCTGCCAACAGGTGAGGATTGGGACCCCCAAGGGCCAAGCCCCGCAAACCCTTTTGCTCACCCATGCCCCCTCTGCCTCTTGATATCCCATCATTCTTGCAGTCCCTGTTCCCCTGGGGCCCCGCCCCTCCTGGTCCTTGTTTCCTGGGTCCCCAGGCTTGTTTCTTTTTACAGGGATTCATGTACCAGGTGTAACCTTGGCTGATCTACCAGAATAGCTATTTCTTTATAAGACTGAGTGGGTGGGGCCTAGCCCTGAGAAGCTGCTGTGGGAGGGACATATCTCCTTATAAGGACTGATGGGCGTGGCCTAGGTCCTCAGAAACTGCTGTGGGAGGGGAATATATCTCCTTATTTGATGAGTGTGGCCTAGGCCCTCAGAAACTGTCTGTGAGTGTGGCATAGGCCTTATAAGGCCCAGAGGGAAGAGCCTAGCCCTCAGTAGTTGCTGTGGGAAGTTTTGTGGGTGGGACATGACTGCAGCCTCATCCCTGTCCCCTTCCTTGGGACTGAGCTATAGGTCCCCTCTGCCCTGCAGAAGGATCCAGCAAACGTGGATTATGAAGACCTCTTCCGTTACTCCAATGCACTGGCTGAGGAAGCCACCAGCTCTGCTCTTGGCTTCAGTGAACATCAGATTCCCTCCTCTTATCCCATGGCCCCGTTCAAGAAGGTATGTGACAGAAAGGTGGCATCTCCAATCTGGAAAGTGGGAGGTGGGGTGGCAGGATGCAGGGGCAGAAGTGACCCACAGCTGCCAGAGGAGAGTCTCTAGAATAAAGATTAGATCCTGTTGTTGTTCAAGACCCTGAATTGTGTCTGAGGGTGGAGCTTGCCATTGACTTGGAGGTGGAGGGTAAGCAGGGAAGAAGGTCATTGTCATGGTTTGAATCCCCATGCCTGCGTGCAAGCTCAGTCACTTCAGTCATGTCTGGCTCTTTGTGACCCTATGGACTGTAGCCCTCCAGGCTCCTCAGTCCATGGGATTCTCCAGGCAAGAACACTGGAGTGGGTAGTCATTTCCTTCTCCGCCTTCTGTGTGGCCCATGAGCTAAGCACAGCTTTTGTGTTTTTGAATGTTTGAAAGAAATCAAAAGAAAAAGAATATTTCAAGACCTGTGAAAATCAGGTGAAACCCACATTTCTGTGTCCATAAAGTATTATGGGAACATGGACATGCTGGCTCACTGACTATAATCTCTGGCTGCTTCCCATAACAGCAGAGCTGAGTAATGAAGCACAGACTATTGGACTCACAAAGCTGAAAACACTGGCTCTCTGAACCCTTATGGAAAAAGTCTGCTGCTTGCTGGGGGAGATAGTGAAGCCCTTTACTGAGACAGGAAGGATGGGGCATGGGATCAGGTTTGGGGGTTCTCTTGGGATCTTTCTCCATCCCGGGGCATCTGGGTGGGACCCAGGTCCCAATTTCTGGGGGAGATTCAGCGCTTTGGTGGGTGAGGTGGCCCTAGGTCTCACCTGTTCTCTGTTTCAGGCCTCTGAAAAGCCAGGCCTGCTCCATCGGTCAAAGGAAAGGAAGCTGTCAGCAAGGCTGGAAGGTGCATCCATGGAGGGTCCTCTCGAGGAGGCTTGTCAGAAACTCTGGAGGAATCTCAGGATGCTCCCCAAGACAGGCAAGAAGGTCCAGCAGCAGCTGAAATCCCACCTGGAGGCTTTGAGCTCACTGCCAGTGACCGATGGCTCAGAAACCGGGACAGGTGACACAGCCTGGGAAAATAACGTCGACAAGGACCCCTTTGTGGCCACGTCCCTTGCAAGCCCCCCACAGCCCCAGGCTCCAAGAGACAGACAGGGCCCCTCCAGGAAAACCTCTAGGTCGGTCAGCTGGAGCCAGGCAACCTTGAAGGTCAGGGACTGGCACCAGACAGTAACGAGGGTCCTGTCCTTACAGGCATCCAAACCAGACCCAGTGGACTTGAAAGAACCACAGGACTCTCTCCCTGAGGAGTACCGCCCCCCACCCCCTTTTGCCCCTGGGTACTGCTAGGTTCACCCTGGCTCTGGGACCCTCACTGCTCGGGGCTGTTCACGCCTGGGCTTCTTGTTTTCTGCCGCAACCCGCTAGCCCTCAGGGCCCTGAGAAATGTAATAAAAACATTGCTTGGGTCTGGTCCTATGATTGCCAATGGGGTAACTTGGTTATTTTAATAATAATAATAAGGACTTCCCTGGTGGTCCAGTGGTTAAGACTCCACACTTCCACTGCAGGGGGCATGGGTTTGATTCCTGGTTGGGACACTAAGATCCTGCCTGCCATGTGACATGGCCAAAAAATAGTCGTAATAATAACAATTAGTTATAGCAATGGGGCTAGGACACCTACTGTGCGCCAGGCCTCACACTAGACCCTCCACATTCATTGTGTCTTTCTTGCCTCTCAGCAGACCCAGGGACTTCCCTGGTGGCTCAAATGGTAAAGAATCTGCCTGCGGAGACCTAGGTTCAATCTCTGGGTCAGGAAGATCCCTTGGAGAAGGGAATGGCAGCCCACTCCAGTATTCTTGCCTGAAGAATTCCGTGGACAGAAGAGCCTGACAGGGACCAACACTATCCCTGTTTTTTCCACCTTTAGTGTAGGTCCACCAGGTACGCTCATTCTGCATATTTTAAAGAAGAGGCAGGGGAAATCCCTGGCAGTCCAGTGGTTAGGGTTCTGCTCTCTCACTGCCAAGGGCCCAGGTTTGATCCCTGGTCAGGGAACTAAGATCCCACAAACCTCGGGGTGCAGCCAAAAAAATTAAATTAAATTTAGAAAATAAAGAAGAGACAGGTTCAGAGAGGAAAAGAGGTATGGCCAAAGTCACACACATGGCTGGGGTGTCAGCACCAAGACTTGAAGCCAGGGCAGTTTGAACCCTTTCTCCACATCCCCTGTGCCTGGGCACAGCTGTTCATGCCTTCCCCCTGGGTTTTTGTGCGAATGGAGGAGATGAGACTCGAGGAAAGCTCGGCACAGTAGCATTCCTGACATCAATGGCAGCTGTAGGAGAAGCATAGGTGGCCCTTTGCTTTAAGAAGGGAGACGCAGCCCAGGGCTGTGGTTGGGAGTGGGCTCAGGAGGAAATCTTGGGTTGTGGGGCTGTGTGACCTTTGGTGAGTCACTCTCTGGGCCTGTTGCCTCATCCAGAAAATGAGAAGAGCAGTCCCCTTTTTCTCAGGATGAACCAGCAGAATGTGAAAAAAACCTAGGGCTTTGGCGCACAGTTGGTGCTTAATAAATGGGGATTAGGATGGGAGGGGGCACCCTAGAAATGATGTACAGTGGAAGTGTCTGGGAAGGTCCATGGAGTCTGGTTTCAGTCACAAGAATGATTGCTTCTTGGATGGATCAGGGCCATGGAATGGGCCCCCAGGATGACTCTAGGTGGAGTAGAGTGCTGTGCTGTGCTGTGCTTAGTCGCTCAGTTGTATCCAACTCCTGCTACCCCATGGACTGTAGCCCACCAGTCTCCTCTGTCCATGGGGATTCTCCAGGCAAGAATACTAGTGGGTTGCTATGCCCTCCTCCAGGGGATCTTCCCACCCCAGGGATTGAACCTAGATCTCCCACATTGCAGGCAGATTCTTGACTGTCTGAGCCACCAGGGAAACCCAAGAATACTAGAATGGGTAGCCTATCCCTTCTCCAGGGGATCTTCCCGACTCAGGAATCAAACCAGGGTCTCCTGCTTTGCAGGCGGATTCGTTACCAGCTGAGCTACCAGGGAAGCCCAAGTGGAATAGTGTGTGGCTTCCCAAATCTTCCAGATGTAGAGGTTGGGGATCTGGAGTGAGGTGGGCCTGGGCTCACGTCTGCCCTGCAAATGACTTCAGGTGTGGCCTCCGAGCAAGTCACTGCACTGTCTCTGAATGAAGTGGGAGTGCTTCTCTGCCAGCCCTGCTGGGATGTCACAGGGAGTCAATGCAATGGCAGAATGGCAGGTGCTTCCTGACTATAAAGCACTGTGCCAGCCTCAGTGAGTGACATTCCTGCCCAGAGGCCTCCTCTGGCAGTTCTGATGAATCAACAAGGGGGTGAAGCTTTAGTCTCCTTGAGAAATTCAGGGATTGAGGGGGAAAAGGGGGACTTGAGTAGTCATGTTCCACCCCTTGGGATGCCCTGGGGTGGGACAGCAGGGACCTCATCTCTTCTGCCCACCAGGTGAGTCACTTCCAGCCTTCACAGTGGAGAGATGTCCAGAGTCAGCCCTTTCCTTGTACAAATGGGAAGATCGTGGCCCACAGAGGGTGCAGCCACACCAGAATCACACAGTGAGGACAGAGGTGCAATCCCAGGCTGCCTTCCTCTGATCTACCAGGTTTAGGGGGGAAACACATTTTCCAGGCAGCTGTGACTCAGTGATGTGCATTTATTCCCAGAGCCCAGGGAAACCAGATTTCACAGCAGGATGAGGGGTTCGCCCCAATGTCCTCTGGCCCGGCTCCTCCTCCGTGGTGCCTTCAGATGCGGATGTGGAAGGTGCTGGGTGCAAAGAGGAAAGGAGCCTGTCAGCAGGCAGAGAGCAGCCTCCCTTCATCCTCCTCCCCAACACTCCCACCAGGGGTCCCCAAGGCAGGCAAGGAGCCATGGTGGGTGGGTGGGGGGAGATGGACCTCTTCAATAAACCCTAGGCCATGGTCTTCCTGGCCCCTAAAGGGGTTGAGAGCACATCATTTTGGATCAGAGATTACATCCTGGCTCTGCCCCAGACTCTAAGGCTACCTCTCTCTGGGCCTCAGTTTACTTCCCTGTAAAATGAGGATAATGGCAACCTCCTCCAAAAGGACTTATCACCTACCAGGTGAATGCAGCAGTCATTGCCCCTGCCATAGTTTGACCTCAGGCCAAACCACAGGGAGGGAACACAGCTCCACCCATCAGCAGAAAATTGGATTAAAGAGTTACTGAGTGTGGCCCCGCCTACCAGAGCAAGACCTAGTTTTCCCCACAGCCAGTCCCTCCCACCAGGAAGTTTCCATAAACCTCATCCTCATCCATCAGAGGGCAGACAGAATGAAAACCACAATTACAGAAAACTAACCAAACTGATCACATGGATCACAGCCTTGTCCAACTCGATGAAACTATGGGCCAAGCCATGTAGGGCCACCCGAGATAGACGGGTCATGGTGGAGAGTTCTGACAATATGTGGTCCACTGAACAAGGGAATGGCAAGCCACTTCAGCATTCTTGCCTTGAGAACCCCATGAATAGTATGAAAAGGCAAAAAGATATGACACTGAAAGATGAACTCCACAGGTCAGTAGGTGCCCAATATGCTACTGGAGAAGAGTGGAGAAATGGCTTCAGAAGGAATGAAGAGGCTGAGCCAAAGCGGTAACAATGCCCAGTCTGGAGGTGAAAGTAAAGTCCAATGCTGTAACAAACAATATTGGAAAGGAACATGGAATGTTAGGTCCATGTGTGCAGTGCTGTGCTTAGTTGCTCAGTCGTGGCCGACTCTTTGAGACCATATAGACTGTAGCCCACCAGGCTTCTCTGTCCATGGGGATTCTCCAGGCAAGAATACTGGAGTGGGTTGTCATCCCTCCTCCAGGAGATCTTCCCAACGCAGGGATCGAACCCAGGTCTCCTGCATTTCAGATGGATTCTTTACCATCTGAGACACCAGCGAAGCCCATTAATCAAGAAAAATTGGCAGTGGTCAAACAGGAGATGGCAAGAGTGAACACTGACATTTTAGAAATCAGTGAACTAAAATGGATGGGAATGGGAGATTTTAATTCAGATGACCATTATATCTATCACCGTGGGCAAGTGTCCCTCAGAAAAAAAATGAAGTAGTCCTCATGGTCAATAAAAGAGTCCAAAATGCAGTACTTGGGTGCAATCTCAAAAATGACAGAACAATCTCAGTTTGTTTCCAAGGCAAACCATTCAATATCACAGTAATCCAAGCCTATGCCCCAACCACTAATGCTGAAGAAGCTAAAGTTGAACAGTTCTATGAAGACATACAAGATCTTCTAGAACTAACACCAAAAGAAGATGTCCTTTTCATTATAGGGGACTGGAATGCAAAAGTAGGGAGTCAAGAGACACCTGGATTACAGGCAAGTTTGGTCTTGTACAAAATGAAGCAGGGCAAAAGCTAACAGAGTTTTGCCAAGAGAACACACTGGTCATAGCAAACACCCTCTCCCAACAACACAAGAGGCAACTCTACACATGGACATCACCAGATGGTCAATACAAAATCAGATTGATTGTATTCTTTGCAGCCAAAGATGGAGAAGCTCTATACAGTCAGCAAAAACAAGACCAGGAGCTGACTGTGGCTCAGATGATGAACTGCTTATTACAAAATTCAGACTAAAATTGAAGAAAGTAGGGAAAACCACCAGGCCATTCACGTATGACCTAAATCAAATCCCTTATGATTATACAGTGGAAGTGACAAATAGATTCAAGGTATTATATCTGATAGACAGAGTGCCTGAAACTATGGATGGAGATTCATGACATTGTACAGGAGACAGTGATCAAACCCATCCCTAAGAAAAAGAAATGCAAAAAGGCAAAATGGCTGTCTGAGGAGGTCTTACAAATAGCTAAGAAAAGAAGAGAAGCGAAAGGCAAAGGAGAAAAGGAAAGATAAACCCATCTATAGGCAGAGTTCCAAAGAAGAGCAAGGGGAGATGAGAAAGCCTTCCTAAGTGAACAGTGCAAAGAAATAGAGGAAAACAATAGAATGAGAAATACTAGAGGTCTCTTTAAGAAAATTGGAAAACCAAGGGAACATTTCATGCAAAGATAGGCCCAATAAAGGACAGAAATTGTATGGACCTAATAGAAGCAGAAAATATTAAGAAGAGGTGACAAGAAAACACAGAAGAACTATACAGAAAAGATCTTAGTGACCTGGATAACCACGATGGTGTGATTACTCACCTAGAGCCAGACATCCTGGACTGCAAAGTCAAGTGAGCTTTAGGAAGCATCACTATGACCAAAGCTAGTGGAGGTGATGTACTCCAGCTGAGCTACTTTAAATCCTAAAAGAGCCGCACTCAATATGCCAGCAAATTTGGAAGACTCGGCAGTGGCCAAAGAACTGGAAAAGGTCAGTTTTCACTCCAATCCCAAAGAAGGGCAATGCCAAACAATGTTCAAACTACCGCACAATTGCACTCATCTCAGACACTAGCAAAGTCATGCTCAAAATTCTCCAAGCTAGACTTCAACAGTACGTGAACCGAGAACTTCTAGAGGTACAAGCTGGATTAAGAAAAGGCAAGGAACCAGAAATCAAATTGCCAACATTGACTGGATCATAGAAAAAGCAAGAGAATTCCAGAAAAACACCTGCTTCTGCTTCATTGGCTACTCTAAAGCCTTTGACTGTGTGGATCACAACAAACTGTGGAAAATTCTTAAAGAGATGGGAATACCAGACCACTTTACCTGCCTCCTGAGAAATCTGTATGCAGGTCAAGAAGTAACAGAACCAGACATGGAACAATGGACTAGTTCCAAATTGAGAAAGGAGTACGTCAAGGCTGTATACTGTCACTCTGCTTATTTTAACTTATGTGCAGAGTACATCACGTGAAATGCCGGGTTGGATAAAGTACAAGCTGGAATCAAGATTGCCAGGAGAAATGTCAATAACCTCAGATATTCAGATGACACAACCCTTATGCCTGAAAGTGAAGAGAAACTAAAGAGCCTCTCAATGAAAGTGAAAGAGGAGCGTGAAAAAGCTGGCTTAAAACTCAACATTCAAAAACTAAGATCATGACATCTGGTCCCATCACTTCATGGCAAATAGAAGGGGAAACAATGGAGACAGTGACAGACTTTATTTTATTGGGCTCCAAAATCACTGCAGACAGTGACCGCAGCCATGAAATTAAGACACTTGCTGCTTGGAAGGAAAGCTATGAAAAACCTAGACAACATAATAAAAAGCAGAGACATTACTTTGCCAACAAAGGTCTGTATAGTCAAAGTTATGGTTTTTCTAGCAAGTCTAGGATGGGACAGCTGGACCATAAAGAAGGCTGAGCCCTGAAGAATTGACGCTTTTGAACTGTGGTGTTGGGGAAGACTCTTGAAGAATCCCTTGGATACCAAGGAGATCAAACCAGTCCATCCTAAAGGAAATCAGTCCTGAATATTCACTGGAAGGACTGATGCTGAAGCTGAAGCTCCAATACTTTGGCCACCTGATGCAAAGAGCTGACTCATTGGAAAAGACCCTAATGCTGGGAAAGATTGAAGACAGGAGGAGAAGGGGACGACAGAGGATGAGATGGTTGGATGGCATCACGGGCTTGATGGATATAAGTTTGGGCAAGCTCCGGGAGATGCTGAATTACAGGGAAGCCTGGCGTGCTGCAGTCCATGGGGTCGCAGAGAGTCAGACACAATTGAGAGACTGAACAACAAAATGGGGGTAATAGCTGTCCCTCCTTAACTGAACTGTAATGAGTGCTGAAAGGATAGAAAGTGTTCATCGCTCAGTCATGTCCAACTCTTCACGACCCCATGGGTTGTAGCCGCCCAGGCTCCTTTGTCCATGGGATTCTCCAGACAAGAATACTGGAGTGGGTTACCATTCTCTTCTCCAGGGGATCTTCCCCACCCAAGGATCAAACCCAGGTCTCCTGCTTTGCAGGCAGATTCTTTAACATCTGAGCCACTAGGGATGCTTGGTGGCTCAGACAGTAATGAGGGCTAAAAAGAGGCAAATATACAGAGCAGGACGCACATTAGGTGCTCAGTTAGTGGCAAGGGACTCGTCATGGTGTCATTATTCATGTCTCCGTGGTCAGGAGACCAGCCTTGCTTATCCAGGGTAGAGGAAGGAGGTCCTCTGGGCATGAAAGCCACAACAGTAACAATAGCACACAGTTATTGAGCACCTACTGTGTGCAAGGAACTGCTCTAAATTCTTCCCATGTACTAGCTCAAGGTCAGTCAACTTTCTTCTGCCAAGGGGCAAATGATTGATATTTACAACTTTGCACAATGACTCAATGCCGCCTTAAAACTCAAAAGAAGCTGTGGACACTGTAAACACAAATAGGCATGGCTGTATGCCAATAAAACCAGCAATGGACATGGAAATCTGAGTTTTATATTGCTTTCATGTGTTGTGGAGTCTGATTATTTTTCCCCCAACCATTTAAAAATGTAAAAACCAAGCTCATGGGAGATATAAAAACAGATGGTGGGCCACCCCCTGTATTAACTCATTTAATCTGTGCTGAATCCCCTGGAGAAGGAAATGGCAACCCACTCCAGTATTCTTGCCGGGAAAATCCCTTGGACTGGCAGGCTACAGTACATGGGGTCGCAAAAGAGTCAGACACGATTGAGCGACTGAACAACAACAATCCTCCTAAAGCGCTGA
Organism: Okapia johnstoni; assembly: GCA_024291935.2. Lineage (NCBI taxonomy): Eukaryota > Metazoa > Chordata > Mammalia > Artiodactyla > Giraffidae > Okapia > Okapia johnstoni. The sequence goes on along the minus strand of CM044316.1, from coordinate 6,332,756 downwards.
TTCTCCCTAGGGTTGCCAAGTACAGTTGTCTAGTCTGTTCACTGCCAAATGTTCAGGCAAGTGAGAGCTGAAGTCCCAACCATGTTCTACTCACCCAAAGAGCTGTGTCCACCCACAAGAAGTGTCCCCAGGGTCTCTAATTAGCCCCATTCAAAAGACACAGACTGATGCCAAGGAGGTCAGGAAAGTTCCCTAAGGTCACAAATGAAAAAATGGAGGCAATTTCACAGAGTCTGTGAATTTAATCTATGAGCACTCCTCTTGTATATGGGAATAGATTGTGCAGGGTGACGAGGAATATCACCTGAGGAAGTCTGGTGCCCGAAGGATCATGTTCTGGAAGTCTTCCAGGGACAGCCGCCCATCGTGGTCCCCATCGGCTTCATCCAGCACCTTCTCACATATCAGGCTCACCTCCTCAGCGCTCAGCTCCCCCCTAGTCAGCTTAGTCACTGTCTGCTCCAGGTCCCATGCACAGATGTAGTCATCGTTGTTAAAGTCTACACAGCAGGACAGGTGGGGACATGGGGGTGACCAGACAACAGGGACCAGGCAGGCTGGGCCAGTGGTGAACACATCTTGTCCCCATGTGACAAAGGAAAAAACAAAGGCACTGGAGGGAACCCAAGACCCTGGGCTAATAGCCAGATCTTGCTTTGGAATTGGGTAGGTAATTGCTGGGAGGTCATTCATTCACTCAAGTATTTATTGAACACTTACTATGTGTCAATCTCTGGGGGCCTAGATGGTAAAGAATCTGCCTGCAATGCAGGAGACTCAGGTTCGATCCCCGGGTGGGGAAGATCTCCTGGAGAGAATGGTTGCCCACTCCAGTATTCTTGCCTGGAGCACCCCATGGACAGAGGAGTCTGGCAAGCTGCAGTCCGTGGGGTTGCAAAGAGTTGGACACAACTGACAGACTAACACTACTATGTGTCAGGTGAGTGATAACTGTGTTTCCTTCATTCCCTCTTTCAATAAGTATTTATGGAGTGCCTACTTTGTGCCAGGCACTGTGATAAGTTTTCATTCATTCATTCAACAAGTATTTACTGAATACCTACTATGTGCCAGTCACAGAGACAGATGGCAAACCAAACACTGTCACTGGTCTTGGGTCTCTTCAGAGAGAAAATCAATAAGAAGTGAACAGATGAATGAACAAGAAGTTAAGCAGCACTGCTCCATGCTAGGAGAGAAACAGAATGTGGCATGGAGAGTGACTAGGAGGCAGGGACTACTTTAGACCGAGATATCAAGGGAAGAAAGGACTAGGGAAAAGGTATTCTAGACAAAAGGCACAGCAGAGGCAAGGGCCCAGAGGCAGAAAGGGTTTGACGTGTTGGGGAAACAGCCAGGCCAGTGTAGCTGGATGGAATTAGCAAAGGGATAGGGAGGAGGGGGAGGTACCAAGGTGGGGTGAGGACAGGGCCATGCAGGGCCTCAGAGCCCTTGGTGAGACATATGTGATGGCCATGTAGTCCCTGACCCAAGACCTGGGTTTGTTCCCACTTCCACACCCTGGGGTCTGTGCACACACCATAAATTTTAAAAGCGTAGTAGGCTTTGAGGTCACGGGGAGCCATTTCACTCATCACAGAAAACATGTCCAGGAAGTTGTCCAAGGTCATGTGGCCATCCCCATCCTCGGAGAAGACCTGGGCGATCCTCTGACGGAAGGGGTTGTCCTAGAGACAGGAAATCCATCCCTTACCAGGTTCCCTGGGGCTCCATGTGGTTTCATGGTCAGCCCGCACCTTCCTGGGAACATCTGAGTACCCTTCACCAAGACTCTCTTCCTCCTACGATCCCTGGAGAGGACTCCAGGCAACTCCAGTCTCCTCCCCTATGGCCTGGGTGCCAGTTAACCCCAATTCTGGCTTCAGAGGCTGTCACATGACCCCAGTGAGGCCAATTAGGGATTTCCATTCACCTAGCAATGGCGATTGCCTCTAGGATGATCATGTGACTCCAGATGGCCAATCAGAGGCTGCCTTGGGAGAATTTCTGAACAGTTGGGGTGGAGGAACCTCATTTCTGCTTGTTGCAGAGCTGATGGGAGGGAATCTGGGGCAGTTGGTGTTTCCCTTCACTACCTCAAGAGAACAGGCTGCCTGAGACTGAAGCCTCTTCCTGGGAGCAGCTGAATTATGGAGGGAGAGTCCGGAGCACAATGCTTTCTGTCCCTCTTGAATGAGGTTTCTGTCCTTGTGATAATCTCTATTCTCTGTCACTTACCCCACAAGTCCCCTCCAGAGTCACAAACTAGTGTCAAATATCCTGCTGAGAAGAACCTGCCTTTAATGTCTTCTACTGTGAAAAGGAAGAACTAATGTTCCTGAGTGGGCTTCCCAGGTGGTGCTAATGGTAAAGAACCTGCCTGCCAATGCTGGAGACATAAGAGATGCAGGTTTGATCCCTGGGTTGGGAAGATCCCCTGGAGGAGGACACAGCAACCCACTTCTAGTATTCTTGCCTGGAAAATCCCCATGTACAGAGGAGCCTGGCGGGCTTACAGTCCATAGTTTCACAAAGAGTTGGACACGACTGAAGAGACTTAGCACATACTCAGCACAATGTTCCTGAGTACTTGCCATGTCACAGGCCCCGTACTAAGCCCTTTACCTGCATTATCTCATCTCATCTTTCCCACAACCCAGAGTTTGAATTGTGTCTCTCTCATGTCCTAGCTGTGTGACCATAAACAAGTGTCTTAACCCCTCTGAAATTCAGTTTCTTCACCTGTAAAGTAGAAATAATTGCAATAGTCACTTCATAGAAATACAGCAAGGGACATCCCTTCTATTTTTTCCCGTGCCTGCCCCAGGGCCCCGGGCATACCTTCAGCTCAGGCATGCTGCCAATGAGCTCATAGGGCACCTTCACTTCAGGGCAGCTGGTATAGTCAAGAGGGACAAGCTGAGGGGCCAGGTCCTGGTAGCGATAGAAGAGCCTGGTATGGGGAGAGAAACAATGAGAAGGTCTGGGAGATGAGTGAGGGTGGGCTTGTCTCTACTCTCTCCCTTTCACAGATGCTCACTCTACACTGAAGGATGCCAAGCCTCCAAGAGCCATCAGCCCTGGGCCCAGGCCTCACACACCGAGCCAGATACAGACACATTTATCTCCCTAGGGACAAGGCCAAGGTAAAGAGAGGACCCCAGTGATTAAGAATCTACCTGCCAATGCAGGGGACACAGGTTTGGTCCCTGGTCTGGGAAGATCCCACATGCCATGAGGCAACTACTGAGCTCATACACCACAACCTCTGAAGCCCACGCGCCTTTGAGCCCATGCTCCCAAGAGAAGCCACTGCAATGAGAAGCCCACATATCACAACTAGAGAGTAGCCCCTGCTCACCAAAACTGGAGAAACCCACACAGCAACGAAGACCCAGAGCAGCCAGAAAGTTAATTAATTCATTGTTTTTAAATGTGAAAAAAGAGAAGACCCTAAAGCTAGGGGAAACTAGAGTGGGAAAAGTAAGCCAAGGAGAAGGAAGGACTTCCTGGAGGAGGGGGCATGGGTGCTAGGTGCTGGGCTTTGAAGCACAAATAAGAGCTCACCAGGCAGATGGGGTTGACAGAAAAGAGAGTGCTTAAGGCAATCTCACACTGAGCATTCAGAGACTCTGAGCGAATCTATGATTTGCTAGACATCATCACACTGTTGGCAAGACCCTGCTCTAAAGACCCTCATCCTCACACTTTCCTTCTGTCCCTCCATAGTGGGGGTTGCAGTTCCCTCAAGGGGCCAGAGACAAAGTCTAATATTCAGGTTTTTCAAAATGGTAAATGAAAGGCATTTTGCAAAACACCAAAGGCCATACATACTGCCTAGATGGTGGAGTCAGGTGTCTACTCCAATGCCCTTGCTTGGTGATACCATACCGTCACTGGAACATGCTGAGCAGTCACCTTGTACAGACCATCCTTGATGAGCCAGAGATCCTGAAGTTGTTAGGGACGTCTCAGAAGGGGATAGAAGCCTCTGGGTCATATAATGGCTAGGAACTGGAAGAGGGGGTATCTGGAACTTCACTGGTGGGTCCCTTCAGAGAATAGCCTGGGTTTCGGTTTCTGTATGGCCTTGAGTAAGTCCCTCTTCCCCTTTTCCCCCTTTCTGCTCAGTAGGTCTGTGTGAGAAGCAAGAAGCTTGAGACACACAAAATGTTAGCCACAAACTCTTTGGGGCTCTACCCATCTACCCAGGGGCCTGAGGTCAGCTTCCCCTGTGTGAGCCTCAGTTTCCCCATCAGTAATCTGATCATGATGGTCAGGGTGACCCTGTGAACAGTCCTCACCCAGACAATGGGGCTTACTGGTGGAAGTTGTGCCCATCAATAATGGATGTCCTGCACCCACACAATTGGGACCTTGGCCCTGATCACTTCGCAGTCAAACCCCATCCAGCTTGGGTTTCACAGGTCAAAGTTCATGGGTCCGGCCTCTGGATAATGGCTCCATGGGCTGAGTGATGCTGTAGGATACCCCCTCCATGCCCGTCTCACTCACACCAGGAAACTGCAGCAGCCTGGGGCCACCTCTTCACCCTCTAACCTTGATGTCAACTCCACAGCCCAGAGCTGGTTCTAGACTCTGCCCCCTAGGGTCCCAGCCTGTTCTCATTGGGCCTCAGGGGAAGTTTCAAACATGCTGATCCGCATCGCCCCTGCTCACACACTCTCTATGGCTCCCTGCCACCTTTGGAAGAAAGTCCAAGCTCATCAGCCTAGAGGTGTGACAATAGGACCAGATGGGAGTTCTCAGCAGCCTTCCCATCTCTGTGTCCATCCAGCCACTGAACATGTGATTCCCCCATTAAGCATTGAGTGCAGTCAAATTGCAAAGCATATAGAAAGTGCCCAGCTCTTCTTCCCTTCCTCCTCAGACTGACCTCATGATTTCCTTTCTCGTGAAGAAGGTGCAGTCCTGTGGAGAGAGATGTTGACTTAACCCAGACCCTGCCTGATGCAGGGGGTGCCTTCTTCATCTCCCACAACCCATCACTGCCTGAATCCATACACAGAGCCACCCCAGGACCGCTTGCTGACTGCACCTCAGCCCCCAGGATGAAGGGATGCTGTCCCCATTTCTTCAGCCAAGAAAACAACAAGGCTGCCAAACCCACCGATGGCTTGGTCCATCACCCCTACCTGATAAGCTTCCAGTTGCTCATGGGTGAAGACTGTTTGCTTGTTGCCCATAGTGGAGACCTCTGCCTGGACTCTGGAACAGGCTCCCAAAGCCCCCCAATCTCCTCGGGGCCACACCGGTTGCCAGGCGGCTGCTCACCAGTGTCTGGGCAAATCTCCCTGCCCTGGCTGTCACCTGCCCACCCTCCTCATCACCCCCAGCCTGGGTGAGACTCAAGTTACAGCCAAGCTCTCTGGGCAACGGCCCGAGTATATGTCCACAGCCATCAGGGCAAGGAGAAGGGCTCAGGGAGGTCACAGGGCAGCCCTCAGTGGGGAGACCACACTTGCCATCACCAGTGAGATTGGGGGTGTGGGGCATCTTTGAGAGATGGGCAGGGTGGTAGAGAGGCTGCCAGCCCACTTCAGGTCAAATTCCAGCTCTTTACCCACTAACTGTGTGGTCTTAGGCAAGTCACCTGGCCTCTCCGAGACTTGTTTGTAAGATGGAAATTATATTAGTACCTACTTCATAGAGTAGTAAAGAATCTGCCTGCCAAAGCAGGAGACTCGGTTTCAATCCCTGGGTTGGGAAGATCCCCTGGAGAAGGAAATGGCAACCCAATCCAAGTATTCTTGTCTGGGAAATCCCATGGACAGAGGAGTCTGGTGGGCTACGATCCAGGGGGTCGAAAAGAGTCGGACACGACTTAGTGACAAAACAACAACAGCAGCAGCACAGAGTCGTTCTGAAGATCTAATGAGATCATTCACTCAACTTCCCCAACCAAAAAAAAAATTTTGACCATTGGATATAAGCCAATTCTAGACACATGATAGTGAACAAGCTAGGTGAGGTGTGCATTGGAGATGATGATGAGAATGATGTTATGGCTTGAGAAAAGCAATCTAATGTCGAAGTTTGGGTTAAATTAACACCATAGTTCTTTATTGCAGGACTTGTCAGACCCTTTAATATGTTAATGTGCACCATGCATCCTCAAGGGGTAAATTCAGTAATTTCCCCTACATACTGAATGAATTTCATTCCAAGAGCATGTTCTTAAGTCCAATTCATTTGTTAAGTCCAACAAAGTTAGTCTAAGTACTCAACTAATACAATAGGCTTTTTGTACTGTTTGTACAGTAATAATACTTTTCACACAAATAGCACATAAAAAGCAAACACACAAAATAGAACATTTAAAATCCTACAGTACAGTATCTTGAAAAGTACAGTAGTACAGTACAATAGCTGGCACACAGGGGCTGGCATCAAATGAAGAGTCAAGAAGAGTAACTGACTGGAGTAGGGAGAGGAGGTGAGATGTGGTAAAGCTGAAGGACTATCAGCAATAGGAGATGGAGGGCAAGCTGCAATTTCACTCCCGTCTGACATTGATGGCACAGATTCCGATTCTTTGCTGGAGCCAGATGCATGTTCACATCTTTGAGTTTGTAACTTGAAGGTTCATATGTAGAGAACTTACTGTACAATGTAGCAGCTGCCAATGTTATTAAGATCCAGAATCCTCTTGGACAGAAAGTTTGGGAGTCGGACGTTCCCAGCCTGGTACTCCCTGCCCTTCTCACTCTGGATCTAGCCTCCTTCCACTTTCCTCTCCTGCCTATCCACTTCCAGCCCCACACCCCAGGCCCCCTGAACCACCCTTGAGTCTTCTCCTTCCCTCATCCCTGCTCTCCATGGCATGAACCATCACAGTTCCTCCCACCAGCTCCTCTGGCCCCTGCTTCAGCTTCCAAATATGTGAAGCCATCTTATAAAATATGACTATGATAAAGCTTTAAAGAACCCCTGAGGATGATTTTTTGGAAAAAAATGACAATATCAAGTATTAACAAGGATATAGAGCAACTGGAACTCTTATACATTGCTCATGGTGATGCAAAATGTTATAGCCACTCTGGAAAATGAGTTGGCAGTTTTTTTATAAAGTTAAATAGACACTTATACAAGACTTAGCAATCCCACTCCTGGGCATTTGCCCAGAGGACATGAAAACCTATGTGTACACAATAAGCTGCATGAGCCCACAAAATAGAGACAACATTTGCAAATCACATAATTGGCAAGGGACTGGTCTCCAAGCTACATAAAGAACTGTTACAAGTCTACAAAAAAAAAAAAAGAGAGAAGGAAATGGCAACCCACACCAGTATTCTTGCCTGGGAAATCCCATGACAAAGGAGCCTGGCAGACTACAGTCCATGGGGTCGCAAGAGTCGGACACTACTTAGGGACTACACCATCACCACCAACACAATAGAAAGGCAAATAACCCAAGTAAAAAATGGGCGAAGGTTAAGGGGAGGGAGGGATGAATAAGCAAAACACAGAGGATTTTTAGGGCAGTGAAACTACTCTGTATGTATAATGATGAGCATGCATCATTACACTTGCATCATTATACATTTGCCCAAACCCACAGAATGTACAATACCAAGAGTGAATTCTAATTTAAAATTATGAACTCCGACTGATTATGGGTCAATGTAGATTCATTAATTATAACAAATGCACCACTCTGGTGGGGGGGTGTTGGTAACTGGGGGAGATGGTGAATTAGTAGGGCAGAAAATGTAAGGGAAGTCTCTGTACCCTCCTCTCAGTTTTGCTGGGAACTTGAAACTGCTCTAAAAATGTCTATTAAAGCAAAACAAAATGGTTAAAGGATTTGAATAGACGTCTCTCCAAAGAAGATATACAAATGACCGATAAGCACATGAAAACATGCTCCACATCACTAATCATTAGATAAATTAAATGCAAATCAAAATCACACTCACTAGGATGGCTATAATAAAAAAAGGCACACAATAACCAGTGTTAACCAGGATGTAGATATATTGGAACCAGCACACCCTGCTGGTGTGTGCTCATGCATGTTACTCAGTCACTCAGTTGTGTCCAACTCTTTGTGACCCTATGGACTATAGTCCACCAGGCTCTTCTGTCCATGGGATTCTCCAGGCAAGAATATTGGAGTGGGTTGCCATGCCCTCCTGAAGGGAATCTTCCCAACCCAGGGATTGAACTCACATCTTCTGTGTCTCCTGCATTGCAGGTGGATTCTTTACCACTGACCCATTGGGGAAGCCCTCACACTGCTGATGAAAATGCAAAATTATGCAGCCACTTTGGGAAACAATCTGGCAGGTCTTTAAAAAGTTAAACTTAGAGTTACCATATGACCCAGCAATTTTTACTCCTAGGTGAAGAGAACTGAAAATCTACGTCCACATAAAGACTTGTATGTGAATGTTCACAGCAGCATTATTCAAAACGGACAGAAAGTAGAAACAACACAAATGGCCATCAATTAGTGAATGGATAAAGAAACTGTGGTCTATCCATACAATGGAATATTATCCAGTCATAATAGGGAATGATTCATTGATTCATGCTACATCGTGGATGAACCTCAGAAACATTATGCTGAGTTAAAGAAGCTAGATACAAAAGGCCACATGTTGTATGATCCCATTTATTTGAAATGTCCAGAACAAGCAAATCCACAGAGACAGAAAACAAATTCATGGTTGCCAGAGGCTGAGGGAGGGGGAATGGGGAATGACTGTTAATGGTATAGGGCTCCTTTTAAAAATGTCGTTGTATTTTTGCCTGTGCTGGGTCTTTGTTGCTGTGCGCAGGTTTTCTCTACTTGTGGCAAGTGGGGGCTACTCTTTAGTTGCAGTGTGCAGGCTTCTCACTGAGCTGGCTCCTCTTGTTGCTGCTCTCAGACTCCAGAGTGCAGGCTCAGTAGTTGTGACATGGGCTTAGCTGCCCCACGGCCTGTGGGATTCTCCCGGACCAAGGATTGAACCCATGTTGTAGAATGTGTCAGAATCCCCTTCCTTTTTAAGGCTGAATAATATTCCGTGGTATGGATCTACCATGTTTTGTTCATCTAGTCATCCACCGATGGAGACTTGGGGTTGTTTCATTCACCTTTTGGCTATTGTGAATAATACTGCTGTGAACAACAGTGCACACAGCAGTTACGCCCTTTGTTCTGTTGCAGGATTCCACATTGTGTTTAATCACCGTGTCCCCTTAGGCCCCGATCATCAGTCTGTGGTTTTGGGTTTTGGGGAGGTTTGGTGGGTTTTTTTCATTACTTTGATAGTCTGGATCAAAGTAGTCAATCCTAAAGGAAATCAACCCTGCATATTCCTTGAAAGGACTGATGCTGAAGCTGAAACTCCAATGCTTTGGCCACCTGATGTGATGAGCCAGCTCGTTGGAAAAGACCCTGATGCTGGGAAAGATTGAAGACAAAACAAGAAGAAGGCGGCAGAAGATCAGTGGTTGGATGGCATCACCAAGTCAAGGGACGTGAATCTGAGCAAAGTCCGGGAGACAGTGAAGGACAGAGGAGCCTGACGTGCTGCTGTCCATGGGGTTGCAGAGAGTCAGACACGACTTAGCAACTGAACAACAACAACAAAAAAAACAGTCTTGAGGATACTAGTCAGATCCTTTGTAGAACGGCCCTCAGTTTGATTTGTCTGATGCTTTCTTATGATTGGACTGAATTTATGGGTTGGTGGGGGGAGAGACCTCAGAGGTGATGTACCCAGCTTGTTGGAACTGAGCCAAACTTGGGTCTGCCCCTCTGCGTGCTGGAAAGCCAATCTGTAATGACACCAGATTGTGAAGAAGGAAATTTCAGCATTTATGGCATGGTGACCAATGCAGGGCCAAACAAGAAGAATGGGCAGCTCATGTTCAAAAGACCCGAAAACCATAATGCTTTTCAGGAAAGGGTTTTTAAAAGCAAGGTGAAAGAGCGAGTCACAGGGTGAATGATCAGCTCTTTTATGTCCTTTTCACTGGCTGGTGGTGAGGTATCAAGGTGGCTATTTGGGGGAATCTCGATCGTCAACCTGATTCCAACCAGTCTGGGGTTACCTGCTTGTGGGCAGCATACAGTTAACTTCTTCCACCTGCCGGGGGTTTCAGTATCTGCTGTGTGTGCTGTGCTTAGTCGCTCAGTCGTGTTCGACTCTTTGTGGCCCCATGGACTGTAGCCCACCAGGCTCCTCTGTCCATGTGGAATCTCCAGGCAAGAATACTGGAGTGAGTTGACATGCCCTCCTCCAGGGGATCTTCCCAATCCAGGAATCAAACCCAGGTCTCCCGCATTGCAGCTGGATTCTTTACCATCTGAGCCATTAGGGAAACCAAAACAGCTCAATTAGGCCTCGGAATATCATCTATAGTTTTTGAGGAGGTCCGGGAAGTCTGGTCTTTTCCTATGTCAACGACTAAACTATTACTAGTTTGTTTGCTTGACTGTTTTCCTTTCTTTCTACATTTTCTCACTTCTCTGATTAAGTTCACTCTTCAGAACTTGGGAAAGGCCTAGGACACTACAACTTTTCTAAAAACAAAAGGCAGAAGACAAGGGGTTCTGTCTCAGGCAAGGCCCTACAGGATCCTGCTCAATTTCATTATCATGTCATACCAGGGATTACTTTTTTTTAAGGTTTTTTTTTTTTTTTAATGTGGGCCATTTTTTTTTAAGTCTTTACTGAATTTTTTACAGTATTCTTTCTGTGTTGTGTTTCGGTAGTTTGGCCATGAGGCACGTGGGATCTTAGCTCTCTGACCAGGTATGAAAACTGCACCCTTGCAGTGGGAGGTGACGTCTTAAACCACTGGACAACCAGGGAAGTCCCACCAGGGATTACTTGAGGGCTGTGCCACGTTACCGACAACTTTGTCATGCTTGGAAGGCACTATTTCCCATGTTTTCCCACCATACTATATGTTTTTTCCCCCTTTCCATACCCTATTCTTTGAAAACAATGCATATTGTCTTAAAGAAATGCTCCTTACAAGAGTCCTTGATAGCACAGAGGGAGATGTCATGTGATAAAGCAAATACATTGACAACCTGGAGTTGAAAAGTGATTCTGAAGAATATACTCTGAGGATGAAGACACTGAGGAAGCCTTAACTGATTCATTGCATTTTCTTTGTTTGTAGACAAAGCAGCGGTATATGATAAAAAATCTTGAGACTCTTTAAGAGGATATAAATTAAGGGGTGGTGGTCTAGTCATTAAGAATCTGCCTTGCAATGCAGAGGACTCGGGTTTGATCCCTGGTGAGGGAACTACGATCCCACAGGCCTCAGAGCAACCAGGCCCATGCACTGAAACTACTGAGACACACACGCCCTGGAGCCTGTGAGCTGCAACTACTGAGCCAGCCTGCCACAACTAAAGAGTCCATGCACCACAACAAAAAATCCCGCACAACTAAGACCCGACAGAGTCAAATAAAATATAAATTAAAAGAAATGAAATAAAAATTTTAAGTGATCAAAAGCATTGTGTCATAGTTTATTTGCCACGTTTATCCCCTTAGAAAAAAAACCCTTAGGTTTTTCCAGTGGTCGTGTATGGATGTGAGAGTTGGACTATAAAGAAATCTGAGTGCCGAAGAATTGATGCTTTTGAACTGTGGTGTTGGAGAAGACTCTTGAGAGTCCCTTGGACTGCAAGGAGATCCAACCAGTCCATCCTAAAGGAGATCAGTCCTGGGTGTTCACTGGAGAGTCTGGTGTTGAAGCTGAAACTCCAATACTTTGGCCACCTGATGCGAAGAACTGACTCACTTGAAAAGACCCTGATGCTGGGAAAGATTGAGGGCAGGAGGAGAAGGGGACGACAGAGGATGAGATGGTTGGAAGGCATCACCAACTCAATGGACATGAGTTTGGGTGGGCTCCAGGAGTTGGTGTTAGACAGAGAGGCCTGGTGTGCAGCAGCTCATGGGGTCACAAAGAGTCGGACACAACTGAGCAACTGAACTGAACTGAACTGAACCGAACCCCCTTAGAACACAAATTATCAGTGAAGTTACTACTACCCTCAAGAGGATGAAAACTGGTTCAGGAAAGTAGGGGACAAGAAAACAAATATTTCAATAGGCCACAAAGTGGCCCTCCAAAGCTTAAACCTCCCTGACAAAATCTTAATTCATCAGTATTTAACTTTCTCTTTAAATTAAATTAAGATGGCCTCTTTAGGAGGTAATAATGGGGAATAAAGGTTGAGAAACACTTTCCTAAGATTTATAAAATAATGCATAATCTTTATAATCTTTATAAAAAGATTTATAAAACTAATCCTCTTATTTGAGAGGATGGCCTCACAGTGGGTGACAAGGGTCGAACACTCAGTATGCATTGGATTACGTTTGTGTCTCAGTTTCTCTACCTATTAATATAAAATTAGGATGTTAATCAAAATTAGGGTGAGGGTTTTATTAATATATAATTAGGATGATCAAACTAGTCCATCCTAAAGGAAATTAGTCCTGAATATTCATTGTAAGGACTGATGCTAAAGCTGAAACTCCAATACTTTGGCCACCTGATGTGAAGAACTAACTCATTGGAAAAAGACCCTGATGCTGGGAAAGACTGAAGGCAGGAGGAGAAGGGGACGACAGAGGAAGAGATGAGATGGTTGGATGGTATCACCGACTCGATGGACATGAGTTTGAGCAAGCTCCAGGAGTTGGTAATGGACAGGGAAGCCTTGCAGAGAGTTGGACAGGACTGAGCAACTGAATTGAACTGAGGATGATTTACATAAAAGGGTGACTGTGAGAGTAAATGAGGTTATCCATATGAATTCACATAAGTATTACCTGTTGTTGTAATCATCATTCTCATTTTATAAGAGGGAAGAGACGTTCAGTGAAGTCAGGCCACTTGCTCCAGGGCACACAGCCTTGGAAGTGACAAAAAGGGAGCTCCTAAGCCGCTGGGTTGCCTAGGGGAGAACAGATCTTCCCACCTGAGTCTGTCCTGTCCCTCCCTGAGAAGTTGGTGCTACCTGGTCGCCCCCACTTGCTGGCATGGGAAAGCTGTTTCTTCCTTGGCGATCTCATCAATTCCAGCTAGCCAAAGGTTGAGCCTATGGCTGGAGAATTGGGCAGTCGTTTGCTGCCCCCTGCAGGTAGAACAGGAAAAGGCTGGCATGTTGCCCTCTTTCGTCCGGCCCCCTCTAGATTTATGGGAGCTTGCTTCTTGCTTCTTTTCACTTTTTCTCCCTCTCCACACTGCTAATCCCCTCCCAAAAAAGTCCCTGGCACAGTTTGGGCAACAGAAGTACATATTTAAATGCATAAACGCAGATACTCTTGGACTCAGCAATTCCACTGCTACAGATTCAGGCCACTTGCAAAAGTCAGGTAAAATTTATGGGTAGATGGTCATTGGGGAGGGCGTCACTCAGCCACCAGACATCCAGCTTTGAGAAAGGTGGGGTAGAGGTGTACCTGCTTTCTTGTGAAGAGTTTCGAGACATTTTGATAAATGAAAAATCAGGGACAGAAATAAAAGAACATCACACAGATATATATATATATATATATATATATATATATAGATATAGATATAGGCATATACACACTTTTAGCTTTCCCAGGTGGCTCAGCAGTAAAGTATCCACCTACAGTGTGTGAGATGTGGGTGCCATCCCTGGGTCGGGAAGTTCCCTGAGGGAAGGAGATGGCAACCCACTCCAGTATTCTTGCCTGGGAAATCCCATGGACAGCGGAGCCTGGCAGGCTACAGTTCATGGGGTCACAAAGAAGCGGACATGACTTAGTGACTATACAACAACCAACACACGTTTCTGTGCTGTAAAGAATCAAAATGAACGTGTTAATCGGTTTGGAAGGAGACGGGAAGTTTCTACTCTTTTGTTTTTTCTACTCTTGTTTTCCTTTTTCTTTTAACCTTTTCTGAACTGCATGGTTTTCTAACATGGGGCATGTGCACATATGTGTGTGTATATATGTATATATACACATATATACACATATATATTTATTTTTAATGTTAGCAAAAAATTATGGGAGATTTTCGGTTTCTTCCCTGTTTTCCTCAGTGTTAAAAATTCAACAATAAAATTTTTAACTCAATACATGAAAAGAAAAAAAATCCATAAAAGCAGTCATGATATTCTGATAGGGAAAAGAGTCAAACAGAAGGCAAGCATGGAGTAAGATCTCATTTTTATAAGAGATTGAAATAAATTAACACAGCAACAGATTTTTTTTTTCCCTAGATGGGTGTGATTTCTACTGTCTTCTTTGGATTTGTCTGTATTTTATTAAATTACATATTCCACAATTAATGTTTGTGTAGCTTTTGTAATCGGATAAAAAAAAATAAATAGATACACAACACTGTGAAAGTATTTAATGCTAATGAGTTGTGCCAAAGAATTGATGTTGAATTGTGGTGCTGGAGAAGACTCTTGAGAGTCCTTTGCACAACAAGGAGATCAAACCAGTCAATCCTTAAGGAAATCAACTCTGAGTATTCATTGGAAAGAATGATGCTGAAAGTGAAACTCCAATACTTTGGCCACCTGATGCAAAGAACTGACTCACTGTAAAAGACTCTGATGCTGGGAAAGATTGAAGGCAGGAAAAGAAGGGGACGACAGAGCATGAGATGGTTTAATGGCATCATAGGCTCCATGGATATGAGTTTGGGCAAGCTCCAGGAGATAGTGGCGGCCAGAGAAGCCTGGTGTGCTACAGTCGCTAAGGTGGCAGAGTCAGACACGACCTAATGATAAACAACAAAACAACATAAAAGTGACAATACTCCTGAAAGGGTACAATTTAAATGTGTGCATTTTACTGTCTATAAATTGTACCCCAATTAAATCGTTTTTAAAAATATTTTAAATACCACAAAAGTATTTCACATACTACCCTCATTTACCTGAAAAACTAACGATTACTTATATGGTTTACAAAATAGTTTATCCATTGAACCCTCAAACATGGCAGCGACAGAGAACACACTATCCAAGTACGCGCAAACCACTCAAGAAAACGCTGCTGTGCTGTGCTTAGTCGCTCAGTCGTGTCCGACTCTTTGCGACCCCATGGACTGTGGCCCACCAGGCTCCTCTATCCATCAGGATTCTTCAGGCGAGAATACAAGAGTGGGTTGCCGTGCGCTCCTCCAGGGGATCTTCCCAACCCAGGGATGGAACCCAGATCTCCCGCATTGCAGGCAGATTCTTTCCAGTCTGAGCCACCAGGGAAGCCCCAGGAAAACTCTGGGTTTTAGGAAATACGGGCTGTGTTCAATGGGCTTCCCAGGTCCAGGCGCCCAAGACGCGGGAAATCGGCGGCAGGAGCCAAAGTCGGCAATATTAGCAGGAGACAGGATGCAGAGACTGTGTCGAGCTCGACTCTCCCGGCCAGCCGCCTGGAGCCCGGAAGTGTAGCTTAAGTCAAGATTCCAAGACCGCGTGCGCACCGCCTAGATGACCAATAAAAACGAAGGGGGGCGGGCATGGGGGAGGGGCTATCAAACCGGAAGTGTGGCTTTTACGTCCCGAACTTTGCCTTGGACCATGGAGGCCTACGAGCAGGTCCAAAAGGGGCCCCTGAAGCTGAAAGGCGTCGCGGAGCTCGGAGTGACTAAGCGGTAAGTGCTGAGATCCCAGGAGACCCTGTATTCTCTTTTTTAAGCCTCTCCCTGACACCTCCGGGTGTTGCCCTGTGACGCGCCGTTATCCACCTCTCCTACCCGTCTCATCTTCTAGGAAGAAGAAAAAGAAAGACAAAGACAAGGCGAAACTCCTGGAAGCGATGGGAACGAGCAAAAAGAACGAGGAGGAGAAGCGGCGCGGACTGGACAAGCGGACACCGGCCCAAGAGGCATTCGAGAAGATGCAGGAGAAGCGGGTAAGGCGGATGGGAAGCCTGGGGATGCCCCGCATCGCGGATCGGGGTCTCCCTGGATGGATCCAGAGGCAAGACCCGGGACGCACGGAGGAGGGAGAGCGGTCAGAGAGGACCTTAATTCCGGGGAGAAGATAGTCGGTAAGAGGGGAAGAGTTCACGGCGGGGAAGCTCCGAGGACAAGAAGGTTCTTCGGCCAGAGTGGACCACAGAGGCGAGAGACAGAGACCCAGGTTTGGATTCCAACGCTGTCACTCATTTGCCCCGTGACACTGGGTCAGTGCCTCTTGGTGCCTCAGTTTCCACAAATATAAGGGTCAGGATAATGCTGTCTCCTAAGAGGGATGACAACTTTGGATGAGATGACGTAGATAAATGGCACTTAGTCTGGCTTAAAGTCAGTGCTCAGTTGATGTTAGCAGTTGACGTTAAATGAGCATACTCGCTGCTGTCAGTCACCACAAAGTGTTTCCATGACAACTTTGGCAGCTTCAAATATGTTGTATTTTCAAGCTCTGATAAATGAGTTCTCTTAATGTTAAATATTTAATAAATTCGGGTGACGGAAGGATAGGTCAGCGTGGGATAAATAAGTTCTTGCCTATTATGTTGGGGGAGGGAGTAATCAGTCTAGGTCCCGTGGTTTAGAGACTTTTTGTTTAGAGACTTTTATTTACCTCTTGAGTGTGTTGGGGGGTGGGGAGGGGTGCTGCTAGTGCTTGAGACAATGTGCGCCCCCCCACCCCACCCCGACGCCGCGCAAACATTGACCCAAAATGTAATTAGTGCCCAGGCTGAGAAACACTAACCCCGGTCTTGGTGATTTGGTCCAGTAATATCAGGAAAAGTTAACTCATTACTTCCAGGCCTAATTGAGTCATAGGAGAGAAAAGAGAGAGAGACAACTCACTGGCTTTGACAACATTGCCTCCCATTCTGTCTCTGCTGCTCTTGATGATGTAAGTCTGGGCGAGCTGGCTTACCTCCTACACCTTAATTTCTTCATCTTTATAGTGGACTCAAGTCCCAACCTCAAACCAATAGGTTTGTGGTGAGGATTTAACAAGTGAATGCATTTAAGCCGCTTCCTTAAGGTTCTAGTCAGAGGCAGGGCTGGGATTTTACTGCTGGAGTTGCGATTGGATGGGAGAGGGAGGCTCATACAACTGTCAAAGTGACCAATAATGGCCCCTCAGAGTAGGGCAGTCATAGTGGAAGTAATGGAAGGCATCAGGTTTGGGACAGGTTTTGAAGGAAGAACAGCCTGATAAGCTGATGGGTTGGGTGTGGTGGGAGAGAGGAATCAAGGATGATCAAGATTTTCGGTGGGAGAGCTGGGTGAATGGAGGTGCTGGTTTACTGAAATTGGAAGGACCGTAAGTAAAGCAGGTTTCTATAAAGTGGAGGAGCAAGATCTTAGTTGTAAGGACATCTTGGGCTTCCCAGGTGGCACTAGTGGTAAAGAATTCGCTTGCCAATGCAGGAGACATGGTACCAATACAGGAGACATAGACCCAGTCCCTGGGTCAGGAAGATCCCCTGGACTAGGAAGTGGCACCCCACTCCAGTATTCTTTATTTATTTATTTATTTTTGGCTGTAATGGGTCTTCGTTGCTGTGAGGGCCTTCTGTCCAGTTGTGGCCAGCAGTGGCTACTCTTCCTTGTATTGTGAGGGCTTCTCATTGAAGTGGCTTCTCTTATTTCCCCACTCCAGTATTCTTGCCTGGAAAATTCCATGGGCAGAGGAGCCTGATAGGCTACAGTCTGTGGGGCAGCTGAGCAACAGAACGTGCGCATGCACACACACACACACACACACTCTCTCTCTCTCTCTCTCTCCCCCCCTCCCCCAATGGTTACAAATTTGCCTTTGAGTGCAAGGGATGTGGGTTCCATCCATGGTCAAGGAACTAAGATCCACATATCTTGGAGTAGCTAAGCCTGTGTGCAGCAAGACAACGTGCATGGCAGTAAAGACCCCGAACGCTGCAACAAAGACCCAGTGCAGCCAAAAAAAGAAAAGATCTTGGTTTTAGAAGTTAAATTTGAGTGCCTGTTAAAAATTCAAGTAGAGAATTCTCATGGACATTCTTTGATACCTGAATCTGCAGTTTGGAGGAAGGATCTGGGTAGTTGTTCTGGGACTGCATGAGATCCTTCAAGGAGGCATAATGACAGAAGAGGTCTAGGATCGGACCTCTGATGATTAGAGGGTGGGAGAGAGGAAATTGCAAAGGAGCACAAGATGGAAGGATACCATGAGAGAGCATGTCCTTAGCAGCTGAGTGGAGAAAGTGTTCCAAGAGGAAGAAGCGGGACTTCCCTGGTGGTCTAGTGGTTAAGGATCCACCTTCCAATCCAGGGAACTCAGGTCGATCCTTGGTCAGGGAACTAATATCCCACAGGCTGCGAGACAGCTGCCCCCAAGTGCCACAACTAGAGAGAAAGACCATACACCACCATTAAGAGCCCACCTTCACACAGCCATAAATAAATCTGATTTATCCTGAATTCCTTTAAAAAAATTTTTAAAAATTAGAAGGGATCAAGTGCACTCCGAGCCCTTAGATGGCGTTTGTGACGGGGAAGAAAGGAAGACTGATTGGAGTGGATCCAAATGGGGGTGGGGAAAGGCAGAGGTGGAGACAAGGGTTTGAAACAGGTCTTGGGAGATTTGCTGTCAAAGGGAATGGAGAAACAGTCCTCCAGCTGGAGGGTAGAAGATCAAGGTGAAATTTTTGTTGTTGGAAATGAAGTACTCCTGAGGGTTTTGTTTGACGGAGGAGAGGGACGTGGGAGAGCAGGTGCGGGCAAAGTGAGGACAGTTGGGAAATGCGGATTCCCTCATGGAAGAGTGTTGGATTGAGCACAGTGGGCGTTATAGGCTGGACAGCTCCTAGAAGGAAGGCTCTAGCCTGGTGGAAACGGTCAGGGCTTTGCCCCTCCAGCTCCATCACCCACTCTTCACTCTGGTCCTATTTTTTTCTTGTCTATGAAGTGGGGTATGTGACAGCACCCATGATAGCCTGTGAATTTGGTGCATGGAGTGGGAGGAGGGAGGGCAGAGCCCCGCCAAGTGCCTGGCATTGGTGACAGCTGGTCAAGTCAGCATGGCCTCTTGTGAGGAGACGTGGACCCCATGTGGGCTCACAGCAGGAGGAGCCAGGGATGGACAAAGCAGATACTTGAGAGAGAGAGGGAGTGTCAGCTCGGTGGGAGCCAACTGGATGTAGAGGGAGATGAGGAGGCAACAAAGGAGACAGCCAGGTGGCAGTCTACAGTATATCTCAAGCTTCCCTGGGCTGACTGGGTTTAGTTGGGTGGTTCTGCTGGCCTCCCTGGGAACCTGGTATAGTCAGATGGCAGCTGTAGCTGAAGGCCAAGCTAGGCTGTAACATCTGAGATAGCTTCACCATGGCATGTCTGGTACCTCAGTGCTCCTTCCAGGACATCCCTCCCCACATGTCATCTCATTCTCCAGGTCCTTTCTTTCCAGCAAGGTCATCAGACTTCCTGCATGATGACTAGCTTCTAAGAACACAAAGCAAAAGCTGCCAGGTCTTCTTATGGCTTCAGCACTAGCACTGAATTCTGTTAAGTAAACTGTGTCACAGGACCAGCCCAGAGTCAGCGTGGTAGGGGACTGCACCAGGGCACCAGTGCCAGGCAGCTGGGTTCATTTGCAGGGGAGGTGGGGGAGCACCACAGAGAGTTGGCCACAGTCACCCAGCTAGTGAGGTGTGGCCCCAGGTCTGTCTGACTCTACATCCCATGCTTTTAACTCATACCAGGTACCACTGGTGTTAAGCAGAAGGAATGGGGGAGGTCGTGGTGGAACAGGATGGATGTTCCAGAATTACACTTGTCAAGGTGATCTGGGTCTTGTAGCCCTCTTGACATTGTGTACCATCACTCAGGAGGCTCAGTGGTAAAGAATCCGCCTCCAGTACGGAAGATACAGGAGACAAAGGTTCGATCCCTGGGTTGGGAAAATCTCCTGGACAAGGAAATGGCAACCTACTCCAGTAGTCTTGCCTGGAAAAATCCCATGGACAGAGGAGCCTGGTGGGCTATAGTCCATGGGGTCGCAAAGAGTCGGACTGAGCACACACACACACTGTCACTCAAGCTCCTGCTCTGTGTCAGGCCCTTTACCTTCCTCATTTGTCATCCTTCCTCAGACCCCCTTCTGAGACTTTTCTTTTTCTGAAAACTGGGGAAGCAGTCAATTGCCCAAGGATGCAGGAAGTGCATATAGAGCTCCCAGCAGGTTCTCCTTAAGTCAATGCTAATATGTCTCCCGCCACTCAGACCAAAGGGCAGCTGATGTGAGTTCCTAGTGGGGCATGTTATGGCCAGGCATCCCTGTTGGACCCTCCTGAGTGGAGTCAAGGGAGGGGTGGGGTGTACATCCTGTGACCTCCAGCCATACTGAGGGTGAGAGGCAGGCTGGCCTGGGCTCCTGTCTTCCATCCGGTGCTGGCCTGGGCTGCACCAGGCATGTGACTCACCTTCACTTCTCTCCTCTCTTCAGCAAATGGAAAGGATCCTGAAGAAAGCATCCAAAACCCACAAGCAGAGAGTAGAGGTAAGTCACGTGCTGGTGGGGGAGACTGGGCCACATAGGGGCCAGGCTGGGCCGAGAGGCTGGGAGCCTGGCAGCGGAGCCATTGGAGTGTTGGCAGATTTACCCAACCTCCCCAGGGTCATGTAAGGGCAGGGCATCCAGAAGGCCTGGCAGGGTGGATTTGAGAGGGGGTGGGGTTCACTGAGGAGAGACAGAACATGGAGAAAGGGGACTGGGCGCTGCTAACATGGCATTTCCCCTCGGCTTTCCTAGGACTTCAACAGACACCTGGACACGCTCACGGAGCACTATGACATTCCCAAAGTCAGCTGGACAAAGTAGCAGGCCCACCCTGGGTACCGAGTGGCATCGAGGAGGAGCAGAAGGCAGCGTCGTGGTTATGTTTGGGCCTTTGGTATTTTCTAGAAACATTTTTGTGCACACATCCTTGCGTCTTCTGCTGAGACAGTGCTTTTCAAAGCTGTGTGTCCTCATTCTGGAACTTGATTAAAGTAAGACTGTTCTTTTCCTCAGTTTTGATTTCTCAGTAGCGCATAGAAGAGAGACCTCTTTAGTTTGGAAAGTTTATCCAGAGATGAAGGTTATTTCTGGGTAAGTGCCGTGGAAAAGTGTTCTTAACCCCAAATTGCCTCTGACTCTGACAGACAGCCAGCTAGCTTTACGTGGATAAAACTGACTCCAGAGAACAAAGAGCTGATGTCGTCGTGGCCCTGAGCATGTACATTCCTGTAGGGCCCTGCACAGCCTGCCCTTCTCAGTTCCTTCTAGCTTGGGGGTTGTGCTCTCCCAGGGCCTGGAGAAGCCACTTGGAGCTCCATAGCCTTCAAACTGCTTCCTCAGCCACCTGGCCAGTGAGGCGAGACAGCCTGGGAAACAGAACCACCACCTAAGGCACCGATGGAACATACACCTTGTCCCTTTCTGATCCTGCGGCCAGCGTGTAGCCTCTTCTCCCAGCATCCCATTCCAGACATGGGTCTAGTGGGTGTCACCATGGCAGACATTGCCAGTCAACACAGCTTTCTTTGTAAGGGAACCCAGCCAGACACAGCCTGCCATTTTACCCTCAACCCTGGGCTCCAGGCAGCCCCCTGTATTTATTCAGAGTTGGTACATTACGTGTTTGACATTCACCAAGGCAGAGCTCCAGCACAGACAGACATGGACACAGTCGAAAGGAAGGACTCAGGTCCCCATGCTGGAGAGCCAGGATCTTTGAGGGTCTCTGTGTACCCACCAGATGAGGATCAAATTGCATTTACTATTGGGAGAAAGTGTGTTGACAGAGATGCTGAAAGAATAAGAAAGGGAAGAAAAACTAAGTATTGGGTTTGGGGACTGCCACATGTGGAATGCAGAATAAAACAAAAAAGTTATTAAATATAAGTCTGAGTAGCTTAATTGTAGGCTGTCTATCACTAGAAATGTTGCCTCTTGTATTATCACTCACAGAGAATGTCCACACTGCAAAACCACTATACCTCAATTTGGAAAAATTAGATGGCACATGTTTTCACCTGTGGTTTGCAACCCACCTAAGGGAGGTGATGTACTCTCTCATTAGCAGTGGCTCCTTGGGGCAGATTCCCCCACTGACTGGAAGGCACTTTCAGGTCTTTACCACCCATGGGTCAGCAGTTGGGGTCTTCAAGCATGATGTGGTGGTGCTGTGAAAAGCAGGCATTGACAGTGGGGAAGACCACTATTCCAATTCTCCCTGCCCATCAGACCACTCCAAAACAGAGAGACTGAAAACAACGGGGTTTCTCTCCTGATTCTGTGGTTGACCAAGCTCAGCTGGGTGGTTTTGCTTCAGGAGGTGTAGTTTATTTCACGTAAGTTACAGTGACTTGCATGGTGCCAGAGGTCTTCCGGAATCTCGTCTCATAACCTATTCCATGGGGCCAACACAAGTCACTGCCAAACCCTCTCTGGGAGGGAACTACACAGGGCATGGAAAACCAGGAGATGTGCTTTAATGAGGGCCGACAGTCTACCACAGTGGTTCTCAAAATCTGTATGGTAGGCTCCCCTGGGGAGCATTAAGAGCCACTGATGCTGGGACTTCCCTGGTGGTTCAGTGGTTAAGAATCTGCCTTCTGGTGCAGGAGATGTGGGTTCCATCCCTGGTTGGGGAACTAAGATCCCACATACTTTGGGGCAGCTAAGCCCAAGCACCACAACTAGAGAAGTGTACACACCCAACAAAGAGTCTATACACTGCAAGAAAGACTCAGAGCAGCCAGAATGAGTGGGCTTCCATCATTGAGGTTTTTCAGAGCTCCCCAGGTGACCCCAGTGTGCGGCAAAGTTAGAGAGATTCCAGTCTAGCACAATCAGTATGGTCTTTTTTGAGATGTCACAGAGGTCTGTTCGTTGACTGCAGCTTCCCTGGTGGCTCAAACAGTAAAGAATCTGCCCGCAGTGCAGGAGACCCGGGTTCAATCCCTGGGTCAGGAAGATCCCCTGGAGAAGGTAATGGCAACCAACTCCAGTATCCTTGCCTCGAAAATTCCATGGACAGAGGAGCCTGGCAGGCTACGGTCCATGGGGTTGCAAAGAGACACAACTGAGCAACTATGGTCCTATACTTGCACTGCCAAGGATGAAATTCAGGTGTGATTCAAATTCCTTCACATATGGAGAAAAGCAGGTTACAAGTAATTTATGTGTAGTGTTTGGGGCTTCCCTGGTGGCTCAGACAGTAAAGAACACCTGCAATGTGGGAGACCTGGGTTCAGTCCCTCGGTTGGGAAGATCTGGAGAAGCATGGCAACGCACTCCAGTATTCTTGCCTGGAGAATCCCATGAACAGAAGATCCTGGGGGGCTAAGTCCATGGGATGGCAAAGAGTCAGACACGACTGAGCAACTAAGCACAGCACACATACTATGACAGTACTTTTGGCGCTTGGAAGTCTGTTTCCTCAAAAGATTTTGTCCTAGCCCTGCTGACACTGTATTAAACATCTAAAATGCCTAGTTGCCGTTGTTCAGTCGCCAGTCCTGTCCTACTCTTTGCAACCCCATGGACTGCAGCACACCAGGCTTCCCTATCCTTCACTATTTCCCTGAGTTTGCTCAAACTCCTGTCCATGGAGTTGATAATGCCATCCAACCATCTCACCTGCCACCCCTGTCTCCTCCTGCCTTCAGCCTTTCCCAGCATCAGGGCCTTTTCCAGTGAATTGGCTCTTCACATCAGGTAGTCAAAGTATCAGAGCTTCAGCATCAGTCCTTCTAATGAAAATTCAGGGTTGATTTCCTTTAGGATTGACTGGTTTGATCTTACTGTCCAAGGGACTTTCAAGAATCTTCCAGCACCGCAGTTAGAAAGCATCAATTCTTCAGCACTCAGCCTTCTTTATGGTCCAACTCGTACATCCGTATATGACTACTGGAAAAACCATAGCTTTGACTGTACGGACCTTTGTCAGCCCAAGAGCAAGCCTGAAAAGGAAATGCTCCGTAATGGGAGGTGTTACCTCTCCTGGGTGGTTTTTCTTTTTGCCTTATGCTTTCGTCATTTCTCAGTTTTTCTTCAGTGAGATATTTGTAATTAGAAAAGAGACATGTTTTTCTAAAACACTGCAATAAATTAGGCAAGAATGAGGCCAGGTAATATAGGATTTCTTAAGACAGTTGGTGTCAAAAAGGCTCTCTTATCTGCACTGTGCAAGAATTCTTCCAGCCCAGGATTCACTTGATAATCTTTAAAGATTTGACGTCAAAATCTCGGCTGTCTGCATACCAGTGCCAAACAGAAATACTGAGACAGTTATGGAGGAGAAAGAAAGAGTGGCTTTATTACTTTGCCAGGCAAAGGGGGAACACAGTATGCTAGCATCTCAAGAACTGTGTCCCACCCCACCCCACCCGCCCCCAGTGAGCATGGAAAGGTTACATAGTCAGGCTGAGTATGTGATAAGGATCAAGGTAGTAACCGTCTTGTATTTTTGCTTCTGCAGGGTCCTAGGTGGTTCATCTTCTAATCTTGATGAGTCTCTGTCTCAGGTGGTTTTGTTGCTGCTTCTTTGATTAGCAACTCTTCGGCCCTTTGGAACTCAGAGAAGGTCATGGAGGCCAAGAGCTCTGCCTACAAGGAATGGGGGACAAAAAGACCTCCATGCCCCGGAGTCCCACAGGGCCCTGCTCAGCATCAATTCTGCTTTTCTTCTCTGGATTTTCTTGTAATTACATCTTTACCCCAAGTATAGTATATATAACCACAGAGTTGCAAAACCTCTTTCAAAACCCCAAATGGAGGTAATAGGGAAGATAAAAAGATAAGTGAGAAGCAGGCAGCATGGGTAAATGGTTCTGACACTGCTGGACTGGGCCCAGGGCACTGTGATGGTTCATTGGGATGAAATGAAGGCATTTCTCCAGTGTTCATAAAGCAAAAGAGATATAATTAGATTAATCAGGAATCACAATCTGTATTACCCACAGTAACCACTAACTATAGTAATCAACGTTTTTTTGCCTAGGTTCAGTGGGGTGTGGTGTTCAAGAGATTATTTCAGGCAGTAAACTGGCACACTTGTTCACTGACAAGTGTTAACACTGACAGGTGACAGGCACTGTTGATAAGACTCGACTTAGGGCCATTAAGAGAGTTTGTCTGACCTCCTTCCAAGTAATCACCTGCTTTGTTGCTGTTGTTCAGTTGCTAATTTATGTCCAACTCTTTGCAACTCAATGAACTGCAGAAAAACAGGCTTCCTTGTCCTTACTGTCTGCCAGTGTTTGCTTAAACTCATGCCCATTGAGTTGGTGATGCAATCCAACCATCTCACTGCTCCCTATAAACATACACAGCATTTTAAAAAGCAGAGACATGACTTTGCCAAAAAAGGTCCGAATAGTCAAAGCTATGGTTTTTCCAGTAGTATGGATGGATGTAAGAGGTGTACCATAATGAAGGCTGAGCACCAAAGAATTGATGCTTTTGAACTGTGGTGTTGGAGAGGACTCTTGAGAGTCCCTTGACCTGCAAGGAGATCCAACCAGTCCATCCTAAAGGAAATCAGTCCTGAATATTCATTGGAAGGACTGATGCTGAAGCTGAAGCTCCAATACTTTGGCCACCTGATGCGAAGAACTGACTCATTGGGAAAGACCCTGATGCTGGGACAGATTGAGGGCAGGAGGAGAAGGGGACGACAGAGGATGAGATGGTTGGATGGCATCACCGACTCAATGGACCTGAGTTCGAGCAGGCTCTGGGAGTTGGTGATGGACAGGGAAGCCTGGCGTGCTGCAGTCCATGGGGTCGCAGAGAGTCGGACACGACTGAGCGACTGAACGACTGAACTGATAAAGGGTGTCACAATTGGTGACTGTATATTTGTTTCCTAGACTTCCCCACCAGACTGTGAGTTCCGTTTGGCTCTAGGTGGGTTTCACCACTAGGATCTCTCACCTAACTTGGCCTGCAAAGTGGGACGTTCCAGCTGCTATGGCTTCTCCCAGCCTGGCACCTTATATGCCCTGTTTCAGTTGGCCCCGCCCGCCGCCTCCAGGCCTCTCCCCGCCCCGCCCCTCTGGGCTTACTTCCGGGATGCTTGAGGGAGGAGCGGGAAATAAGGGCACATCGGACAAACTGCGCCTGTGCAGAGTGCACACTGCGCCGGCGCATTCCCGATCGCTCCTCCTCGGCCGGACATAACGGTCCGCGCGCGGCTCCCCCGACCGGAAGTGGAGACGGACTGTCGCGGGGTGCGCCCGGCCTGGCTCACCGCCTGGCAGTCCCCGCTATCGCCGCCGCCCTCGGCCATTGCCGAGGCTTTCCGCAGCCGCCATGTCCGCCAGTGCCGTCTACGTGCTGGACCTGAAGGGCAAGGTACCAAGGGCTCCCCCAACCCTCCGCGTTGCCAGGCAACCTGCGGGGGCCTCGCCCCTTGGGGACCCACCCTGTTGCTAGGTAACCGTCCAATGGGAGCCACCTCGGTCTTAGGCAAGGAAGCCGTTTGGCCTCACCTGAGGACTCCACCCTTTTGCTGGGTATCCAGAAAGGGGTCTTAGGTCCGCGAGCCCTGCCTTGTTGCTCGGGAACGCGGTGGGCTGCCGCAGTTGCCAGATAACCGACTGCACGACCCTCATCCCCACCCCTCTGGGTTGGGGGTTTTAGGCCTCTGTGGAAGCCCGGGGCAACCCGAGGCTGTGGAGAGCGCGGGCTGCAGCCGGCTGGGAAGCCAATCCTGGCGCCAAGAGGGTGCGCGACCCTTGACCAGAGGTGGTGAAGCGTGTCGGGGACAGTGTACCTTCGGGCCAGTCTCGCCCTCTGGGAGCTCGGCCCGTTCTGTTTATCCAGCGATTTTTGTGTATTAGTACCTGAAGCAGTTTCTTAACGTTCACTGTGACACTGAGTTACAAGGGCTAGGTGAGGTGGTTGGCGGGAGTGCTGTTTTCACAGAGGGAGAGACTGAGGCACAAAGAGGTGATACAAAGTGCCCACGGTCACATCTGTCACAGAAAAGTGGCAGGTCTAGGAGCTGAGCCCAGAGTCATTTGTTCATTTAGCTGATATTTGAGGAGCACTTACTAAATGCCAAGCAGGGTGCTAAGCCTCGGGCTGCCTTTGGTGAGCGAAACCAGAGTCAGTCCCAGAACCTTGTCCTTCTGGAGCCCACGATCTGGTGAGTGGGAAGGACACTGATCTCAAAAAGCACAAATAAATGTAAATTGCAGTGGTGGAGCAGTGAGGATCTAATAGAGTCAACCTCCACTGGGGATAAGGAAGCACTGCCCAGGGGGAGTGACAAACCGGCTGAAATATGAAGGAGCAATAGAACCCTAGGACCCGCTCCGAGGGGGGCCTTTCCCCGGGGGGGTTCTAGGAAAGCTTTTTATATGAGGGATCGCAAAGCCTTTCAGAAGTGGCCTGCTGCCTTCCCCCAAGTCTGTCCTGGCTAGAGAGCAAGTGAGTATCTGGTCTCTTGCATTGAGGAGTAACAAGAATAGGACAGTTTGTTGTCATGTAGTCGCTAAGTCGTGTCCTTTTCTTTACATCCCCGTGGACTGTAGCCCACCAGGCTCCTCTGTCCATGCGATTCTCCAGGCAAGAATACTGGAGTGGGTTGCCATGCCCTCCTCTAGGGGGTCTTCCCAAGCCAAGGATTGAATCCATGTCTTCTGCATTGGCAGGCATGAACAGGCAGATTCTTTACCGCTAGCCACCAGGGCTTCCTATAATAGGACAGGACCAACAACATTTAACCAGCCCCACATCAGTGAGTGAGGGAAGCATGGGTGCCAGTCCTAGGTGGAGTGGGCAGGAGTGTGCCCAGAAGCAGTAGGGAGAGAAGAGTTGAAATGCCTGCCCCTTGCTGCCTCACTCCCCACCCCCAGTACTTTCCCAAACCTCCCTTAAGTGGGTTGCCTTCCTTGGATGCCACCCAAAGTCAACAACTAGTGAGGCCCTGTGCTGGGCTCCCTTCTGAGGACGGGAGGTTGAGAAGGTTGAGTCCTTGGAGGCAAGGAAAGACACAGGACACCCCAGGGGTGGGAGGGTGCAGTATTCCCTGAATTTTTGTAGCATGTTTTCTTTTTCTTATTCTTTTGTATTTATTTATTTTTAATTGGAGGATAATTGCTTTACAGTGTTGTATTGGTTTCTGCATGTATCAACATGAATCAGCCATTGGTACACACATGTTCCCTCTTGAACTTCCCACCCACCTCCAACCCCCCACCCCATGTAGCATGTGTTCTTGTTTCCTCCTTGGCCACCGTGTCACCAGAGGTCCCGCAGGCTGCCTCCTCAGATCACCCGTTTCTCCAGCAAACATTTCATGAGTACCTAGCATGCAGCAGGTCGGAGGCTGAGCTCAAAACCTGCCCCTGCTGCTCAGTTGCATGACCTCGGGCAAGCGTGTGAGCTCGCTGAGCAGACACATGAGACATGTGCAGCACCACCCATGGTCTACAGTCCCCTTGGACCTTGAGGTCCTGTAGGGGAGGTGCGTGGAAGCTGACAGATCCAAGCAGATGGGATCCAGATGATCAGTTAGCCACCACAGCAAGGTCAAGGCCCTTAGGTAACGCAGTTGCCCAACCTCAGTGTGGGCTGGCAGGAGAAGTGGTTACAAAAGGCTTCCTGGAGGAGGGAGATGCCAGCGCTGGGAAGGTGACCAGGTGACAGTCAGGTGGATGAGGTGTCACAATAGGCCCATGGGGTGAGGGGCAGCCCGCTGAGGCTGGGTAGTTGTGTGTAATGCTGGAGCCTGGAGGATGGGACCCAGAGGGCCGTGGGTGAAGGGGGTCCAGATGGGAGAGCAGGAGGAGACCACTTTGATCGCAAGAAGGAACAGCCGCCATGAGGAGACTGTAGCCTGGGAGAAGCCAGATAATACGTGTCTTTCGGCAGAGGCTGCCGTGGGTGGGTTTGCCTCCCCTCCTCCCTGACCATCCGCATTTATTATTCCACTCCCCTTGGGCCTCATGTTTTGAAAGTCTGCCTTCTGCAGAAACTGCATTCAATAAAAAAGGAAGATAATGGCACATCAAGGAAATTCACAACCACAGGTCTACCTGCCAACCAGCACCTCTGCTCTCCAGGGAAACCAGCGGGGCCACATTCAGCTGATGGAAAGCCCTCCAGGACACTTCTCTGCCCTTATCTTTCTTACTTCCCTGCAGCTTCTGACACCGCTACTATGCTCCTCCTCAACAGCCTTCCACTGGCCTCAGGGTTGCTGTGTCTCTGTTTCCCCCGTTTCTCTCACTGTTGCCCCTTCTCTCCTGCCCTCCCCTAGGATGGTGGCTCCTCTTGCTTGGGCCTGGCATGCCTCACATACTGTTGCTCTACTTGAGGTAGGCTTTGACTCATTCATTCATTCATTCATTCCTATTTTTTGGCCACGCCTCACCACCTGCAGGATCTTAGTTTCATGAGCAGGGATTGAACCTGTGTCCCCTGCAGTGGAAGCACAGTGTCTTAACCACTGGACTGCCAGGAAGTCCCAAGGGCCAGGCTTTGATTTCTGTCACTGTGCCAATGACTCCTGAATTTGTACCAAAGTCCTGAGCACTCATCTGGAGATCCGCGGGCCTTCAGGACACCCTGGAGGTCTCACAGCCATCACGAACTCAGCATTTCCCCAGATGAGCTCCGCACCACCCCTCAGCCCTGCTGTCTTTCTCCATCTCAGGGAGTGACACCGCCATCCACACAGGTACCCATTTAGAGACCTAGGCATTATCCTTGTTTGCCTCACCACCATGCTCACTGCAGAGACATTTATTGAGTGGCTGCTATGGGCCAGGATCCAAGGCTGCCCTCACTCTACTTAACCAGTGCTCCTAGGTACCCAGCATGGGCTCTGTCTCCCACCCCATGGCTTTAGCTCCACTGGTCCCTCTGCCTCTATCCCACCTGTATCCTAAGGCCTCAGTTTGAAGGTCACACCCTTGTAGAGTCTCTCATCTCCCTTGAAGCAAATAGCTCAGTGCAGAGACCTTGTTTGTCTTGGTCACCCTGGTGTCCCCAGGCCTAGCATAGTGTATGGTAGAGAGCATGAGCGAGTGGACCTCTGCAGCCTGTGTTGATGAAGGCGAGCAAAATATATTGCTCCCTGCTCTTTCCTCAGAATATACTGGGGCCTCAGGGGCTCCATGCCAACTGCATCCCCCAGAGTTGGATGCTTGGAGTAGAAGATGGGCTTCAGAAGCCCAGGAGAGCAATGTTTATCAAGTGGAAGTAGCCCTGCAGGGAGTGAGAAGTGAGGTTAGAATCCTGGCTCACCTTTGTTCACTGTGTGACCTCAGGCAGGTGGTGCCACCTCTCTGGACATCACTGTTCATCGCTTTAAAAATATCAGTCCTACTTCATAGTAGGGCAGATTTGTATGAGGCAGTATATACTCCTGGCAAAGAATATATGAGAGGACATGTCCTAGTCCCGGGGCCAGGTACCCACAAGCTCACCCACTGGGTGCTGGGTCTCTTAAGAGGCCTTCTGGACAGCAATGAGTGCACAGGGTCCCTTGCCCATAGGCCACAAAGGAGAAACTAGGAAAGGAAGGTTCTTTCTCAGCCACTCACTTGACCACTCTCTCTCTCTGGCTTGCAACAGTAAGACAATGTATTTTATGAAACGAAGATTCTGTGGGAAGGAAATGGCAACCCACTCCAGTATTTTCCCATGGACAGAGGAACCTGGCGGACTACAGTCCGTGGGGGTCATAAGAGAGTCAGACACGACTTAGCAAGCACACAACAGCAAAAGTTCTGAGGCAGGCAGTTCCCGGGCTGGTCAGCGCCGTGGTGTCATTCTTCGCACATTACTGCGTCCTGCAGCTGGCTGGCCTTGGACACACGGGAGCAGCAGCTGCTCTGGGCAGCTTCTCCAAATAGAGCCTTGCTCACCATGGCGTAGCTTTACACCTCCTTTTTCTTTCCTTCAGTGAGTTACATGTAACAGTCTGTGCTTATATAAAGCATATCATTTGATGAGTTCAGTCATTGTATACACCCAGAAAACCATAGGCACACACTCTGTCACTTCCTAAAGGTTCCCCACACCCATCTATGTCCAGCCTGTCCCCAGGCAGCCACTAATGTATTTTCTGTTCCATTTCCCAGGATGTGTTTATTTAAGTGGAATCACATAGTTACCATCTCCGTTGTCTGGTTTCTTTCACTTGGCTCAGTGATCCTGAACTTCCCTCCTGCTGTCACCAGTGTCAGTAGTCATTCCTTTTCATAGCTGAGCAGTTTTCTGTAGTGTGGATAGACACAATTCTTGCCTCCACTCACCTGTTGAAGGATGTTGGCATTTTCGCCAACCTGAGTCTACTTAAAATAATGCGCTGTGAACATCCACACATGTGTCTTCATGTGGATGTCTGGTTTCCTTTCTCTTGGGTAAATAAATACCTAAGAGAGGAATGGCTGGGTTATAAGCTGATTTTAGCTTTCTGAGAACGTGTCAAACTTTACCAAAGTGGTTGTCCCATTTTACATTCGCATCAGCAGTGATGCTGCACATCTGGATCCATGAGAGAGATGAGGAGAAGGGTTTCTTTTCAGGCCACAGGTGGGATCTAGTAGGTGTGCACACTCAGCAGTGTCCCTCTCCTGACAGAGACAGAAGAGCAGGGTGCATTAACACAGAAGGCGTGGAGAAGGTCTGCATTGAGAGCCCGCAGGGCGTTGTTTAACCTGGCGTCTCCCATGTGATTCAGTCCTGGACTCTTGCCTCACAGCCCCCTCCTACGGCCCCCCTACGAAGACTCTCTGGCCCCAGTAGATGTTCACATGGGGAAGTGCTTTCCTTGAGGAATTCCCTGGGGCGTGGAGATTGAATGGCCCTTTGATGGACAGGCGTGATTGGGGTTCCCTGGAGGGCAGGAGGCTGCCGGCCCTCACCCCCACCCCGACATCCCGCTGGTGGAACTGAAGGTGAAAGCGCCTTCCCTCTCTTCCTCCTCCCCCAGGTGCTCATCTGCCGGAACTACCGCGGCGATGTGGACATGTCGGAGGTGGAGCACTTCATGCCCATCCTGATGGAGAAGGAAGAGGAGGGCATGCTGTCGCCCATCCTGGCCCACGGGGGAGTCCGCTTCATGTGGATCAAGCACAACAACCTGTATCGTATCCCTTTGTCGGGGGGTGGGGGAGATGGCTCCTGTGTGGGCTTGTGTGTGCATGTGTGCACACACATACTCACGTGCAACTGAGAGCTGCTGTCCCCAGGGCTGGCTGGCTCAGGCCAGCGGGGGGCCATCAGGCACAGCCCTGTCTTCTGGAGCCCCCTGCTGCCTAAGGATGACCAATGTGACAGGTCCAAGGAGCCAGGACAGGTTCCTTGGGGAGGGAACATCCCAGAGGAGACCTGCAGGAAGGTCAGGTGTCTGCTGGCACGAGGCATGCTAGGCTTGGGTGAAGTCTCATTCGGCAGCTGCAGTGGGGGTGACTGGAGCCCTAGAGTGGGGTGCATGGTAGGAGCAAGGCCCAGTGGTCAGCGGGGTGTGCACTGCAGGGCCCTGTAGGAAACCTGAATGAAATGTGTTGGCAAGTCTTTGGAGGGTTTCAGGCAGAGGGCTGACATGGTCTGATTTGCATTTTCTGCATTTTCTCTGGCTGCTGAGTGGAGACCAGACTTCAGGGATCAGAAGTGGACATGGGGAGGTGGGGGTTAGCAGGCAGGTGAGGGGGCGGAAGCCTGGACTGTGAGGGGTGGTGGGATACAGAGAAGGGGAGAGATTCCTCCCCACCCTGCCCAGATCTCAGGCCCATGGGGAGGCCTGGCTAAGCCAGTTCCCATCCAGGAGGTCTGACCGGCCATCCCATGGCTTTGGTCAACCCCTCTAGGTGCGTTCTGGTATCTACACTGCTACAGGAAGAGCCTGGCTTTGCAGCCCACAGCCCCATGCTCCAGTCACCATGTGACTGGAGGCAGGTCCTTACCTCCCCCTGGTCCAGTGAGAGCAGTGACCCCTCCTTGCAGCACTGTTGGGGTCAGCTGAGCTGTGCATGTGCATCGCGCCCAGCCAACATGGGCTCTGTCCCCTTTTCCACATTCATGGAGACACATAGGACCTTGCTAGTGAAAGTGTGGTCCACGGGCCAGAGCATCCCCTGGGAGCCTTCTGGGAATGCAGAATCCTGGGTCCATACAGCCTTGCCAGGTCAGAAGCTACATTAGAGCAGGGCCATCCCTTGTGATGTGTATGCACGTTGCAGGGTGGAAGGTGTTGGCCCGGGACGCTTATCCACTGCCCTGAGGTCTGGCTCCCTACAGTGCACCTCTGTTTCTTCACCTCTCTCTAGAAGGGGCAGCTCTGCAGAGTGTGGCAGGCAGCCTGTGAGCCAGGAAAAGATTGTCTTAGAAGCTGCCCTGAGTCTGGGCATGGTTGCCCAGCTGTGGGGGGTGGGGGAGTAGCGGTGTCAGCTCAGCAGGAGCTGTCAGACCAGTTCCCAGCGGGGCCCTAGTGTTTCATGCGTGGGCAGCCAGCGAGGAGACAACGAGGGCTCGTCCCTCTGGATGCCAGTGCTCAGTGCACCCTGCCTGAGTGGACACCTGCTCACCTCCAGCCCAAGTTCCATTGTCAGGTGGCAGTTTCCAAGCCCAGCCAAAGGGTTGGAGGTGCCCATTGCCCCTCCTTAGAAAGCACCTGGAACCCATGTTGCTTGGACTAGGGAAGCCAGCACTCCCGACTGGCCCAGGGTCCATTTCCTGGGGCCCTGTGCTGGGCTGAGATGAGGCTGGAAGTGAGGTGGAGATGGCCCCTTTCTCCCTCCTAGAGCCATAGCTTGGCACTGGGGTGGCCAGGGTGCAATGCAGAGGAACTGTTCTCCCCAGGTGATCAAGCCCTTAGGGAAAGAGGAACAGGAAGTTCCCAGTACACACTGACCCCAGGAACTGGGGACACGTCCCCAAGTCAGGAGTGTGTGCCAGCTTACACACATCATGTCAGTGAATCCACTCCCAGGCCCCTATCATGTTATTGTTGTTCAGTTGCTAAGCCATGTCTGGCTCTTTGCGACCCCATGGACTGTTGCCTGCCAGGCTCCTCTGTCCATGGGATTTCCCAGGTAAGAATATTGGAATGTGTTGCCATTTCCTTCTCCAGGGCATCTTCCTGACCCAGGGATTAAACCCACAACTCCTCCTTGGCAGGCAGGGTCTTTAACACTGAGCCACCTGAAAGCACCTGGGTGAGAAAATGGAGACTTCATTCAAAAGGTTTGCTTCAGGGGGAAAGACTCAAAGACAGGCTCGAGCCAGAATTGGCCCTGGCCGGGGAGCCCTGAACCTCAGGAAGGTCCTGTAAGCGATGGGCTTTGGAGGAAGGCAGATTGTGCTCCTGGTTTCCGCTCCAGGATGAGTTGCACTGCTCTTCCGGGGCTGCTCACCTTACTGAAGTGCCCTCTACCACACGTCGGGCTTCAGCCCTCCACTCAGGCGTCACCTCCCCTGGGCAGTGCCCCTTACCCGGCAGCTGGGGTGGGTTTCCGGTGCCCCTGCTGCCCCTCTGTCAGCTGAGCACTCCCTGGGAGCCAGGACCACCCCTGTCTGGGACCACGGTGCCCAGGCCTGGCTCAGACCAGGAGCTTGGGAACCCTGAGGGCCCAGTCAGTGACTGGGGGCAGCTCCAAAACATGCAGGGCCCTGGAGTCTGGGGGGCGGCAGCCCTACCTCTGAATGCTCCTTAACCGTGGCTGCCATGCAGTGGTCGCCACCTCCAAGAAGAACGCGTGCGTGTCCCTGGTGTTCTCCTTCCTCTATAAGGTGGTGCAGGTGAGTTGAGCCACAGGGGCTGTGAAGGGTACCCATCGCCCCAGCTCTTCAGTGTGCCTCCCCCTCTTGGCCACCCGAGGGCCGCAGCATCCCTGGGGAAGCTGGAACCCCAGGAAGAAGACA
Source organism: Okapia johnstoni (assembly GCA_024291935.2). Classification (NCBI taxonomy): domain Eukaryota; kingdom Metazoa; phylum Chordata; class Mammalia; order Artiodactyla; family Giraffidae; genus Okapia; species Okapia johnstoni. The sequence continues at coordinate 6,297,907 of CM044316.1, read as the reverse complement.
GGGAGCTCTACCTGAAGTGGGATGCCACGGCCTTATTTGCCCCTCTGCCTGGTGAGGACAGGGAAATGAACAGGAGGCGAGGCTCAGGCCAGGGGTGTGCCCTGCTTCCAAGAGGGATAGATGTGCCCCCAGCTGGCTGTGGAAGGGTGGAGAGTGACCTACGGAGTCAGGGATTAGGGAGGTGGGTTAACCAGGAGCCATGTTCTGCTCAGAATCTCCTTGGGGAGGCTCTTAAAGGCACAGTGGCCTGAGGCCCCACCTTAGAGAGGGGTGACACATGCCAGGCCCAGCTGCCAGCGAGATGGGGAGACAAAGCAGCATGTGCAAAGGCCCTGGGGCAGAAGTCCCTGTGGTGCCCAGTGTTCCCGGGACAGAGTGTGGAGCTGTCAGCAGGGTGGCTGGGCTGGACTTCAGGGTGGGGGTTGCTGCATAGGGCCTAGTGAGGCGTTTAGATTTCGTTGCAAGTCTGATGAGAGATGGTGGAAGGCTTAAAGCAGGAGACTGGCAAGAACTGATTTGAGTTAAGATCCTCTCTGGCAGCTGAGTGGGAAAAGAACCTAAAGGCAGCAGGGAGGCCAGGGAGGAGGTGGATGGAGGGGCCTGGCTGAAGTGGGGGCTTCATGGGGTTGAAGAGAGTGGACAGTCCGACCCAGGAGGCTTGGGGTGCGCTCAGGAAAGCTTTCCTACTCCAGATGGTGCCGTGTGCAGCTTGCTCAGCAGTCACCTCCGCTACACGGTGGGGGACGGGGTGGTGAGGACATGGGGGCAGGAGAGGCCCCAAGTGCAGGCTGAGGAGTAGCCGGCATCCCCAAGCTGTCGCGGGCCAATCTGCGCTGTTTGTGATTTCCGAGGAGAGGCCCAGCAGTTGCAGTCCTGGGGTGCAGAGATGGGGAAGTGGGAAGGAGGAAGGTTCTTCTCCCTGCAGTGATTGGCATTGCCTTCCTGCTTCCGTGTTTGTGCTCCTGAAAGACTTTCTGTCGGGTTCCTCTTCCCCTTGGCTCCCCTGGTGCCCCTGCTTTCATCCTCTGAATTTTCTGTTGAAATGGGGCAGGCTTATCTGCAGGCACAACTGTACAGACTGGGGTTCAGGGAGGTCATGGGAGGCCTAAAGAGCTACTTGTCCTGTCCGCAGGGGCCCTTGTCCTTCATCTGAATCACTGCTGACTCAGAGGCAAAGGGTCAGGGAAGGGGCCCCAGGCCTGGAGGTGTCTGTCAAGGAGAGGAGGAGAGTGGGCCTGCAGGGGTGGGAACTCGGGCTTCTGAGCAGGTCTCAGAGGACCCCTGCACACCCCCAGTCTGGTTCCCGTGTCACAGGCAGCTACTGCTGTCCTCCTGCCTACGTTCCCTGAGCCCAAGACCTCATCCGAGCACTCCTGGGAACTGGGCAAACACAGCTTGTGGACAATAGGACTGTTGACAGGGGCCTCGGGGCACAAAGTGCAAATGAACTTATGCAGGCATTCATCCCCTCCTCCTCTCTCCTCTCACTGATCTGCCTCCCACGGCAACACTGCAGGTATTTTCAGAATACTTCAAGGAGCTGGAGGAGGAGAGCATTCGAGACAACTTCGTCATCATCTACGAGCTGCTGGACGAGCTCATGGACTTCGGCTACCCCCAGACCACAGACAGCAAGATCCTACAGGAGTGAGTGGGTGGGATGGGGTCTGGGGACAGGGGTGAGTGGGGGTCATGCCAGGGCGACGTCACTGTGTTGAAGTCATGGGCAGGTTTGGAGGTGCAGGAGGCAAATATGTGTTCACGTTGCTGGTCCCCTGCCTGTCTCCAGCCCACCAGCAGTTTCCTAAGTTCCTGCAGCAGCTATGGGTCCTTTTCCACTCAGCATCACTGCATGGCACGAGCACTTTTCCTGTTGCCAGGTCTTCATTTCCATCCACAGAAGTGTGCTCAATGCCTTGTTTTTAGGGAGTCACCTGCCGCTGTTCTGTTTTTTGGTTTTTTTTTTAACATGTTTTTAGTTTGACTGCTTTGGGTTTCAGTTAGGACACGCAAGATCTTCCTTGCAGCATTCAGGCTTCACTCTAGTTGTGGCATGCGGGCTCCAGAGCAAATGGGCTCTGTAGTTTGCGGCCCGAGGGCACTCTAGTAAAGGCTCATGGGCTTAGTTGCCCCGTGGCCTGTGGGATCTTAGTTCCCTGACCAGGGATCAAACCTATGTCCCCTACGTGGGAAGGCAGATTCTCAACCACTAGACCAGCAGGGAAGTCCCACTGCCTTTGTTTTTACTGTCATAAATGAGATTGTGATGAAAAATCTCCCTCCTTTGGAATCCTGAGCACCGACTAATGGTCACCATTGATTAAGCACTTCTTGGGAAGCAGGCCTCTTGTGAGCCCTTTTTTCCATTTCAGTTAGTCAGAGGTGCTGTCTTCCCATTTTACAGGAGAGCAGAGGGACACTCAGAGAAGCCGTGTAACTTCAGCACACCCCACATCTATTGTTCCCCAAGTGGAAGCAAACGGGCTTCCCAGGTGTCTCAGTGGTATAGAATCCACCTGCCAATGCAGGAGACGTGGGTTTGATCCCTGGGTCGGGAAGATCCCCTGGAAGAGGGCATGGCAACCCACTCCAGTGTTCTTGTCTGGGAAGTCCCATGGACAGAGGAGCCTGGTGAGCCACAGTCCACAGGGTCAGGTGGCACATGACTTCCTGACTAAACAGCAAGTGGAATCAGGGTCACCAGGTTACTCTCCCAGGGGGGTTGGTCTCCTCTGCCTGCCCAGCGGGGAAGCATTTCATGCCCACTGCTTGTTTTCCTCACCAACGCTATCTCCTTGCTGCCCTGAGACTGAGAACTCTGTACTCATTGTAACTGAAGAGTTTGTTGGGGTTTTGGAAATTGTGATATTGTTGTGTTAAATGGCCCCAGGTGAAACCAGAGCCTGCCTCTCCTGGCCCCTGCTACAGGGAGGGGCTGTTTTCAAGAATATCAGTGCCTGAGCCACCTAACTCTGAGCCCGGGCCCACAGGTACATCACTCAGGAAGGCCACAAGCTGGAAACGGGGGCCCCACGGCCCCCAGCCACTGTCACCAATGCAGTGTCCTGGCGCTCTGAGGGCATCAAGTACCGGAAGAATGAGGTGTTCTTGGATGTCATCGAGTCCGTCAATCTCCTGGTAGGCTTCTTTTTTAAAAAATGTTGTCTTCTTCGTGATTGGAAATAAAAGCAACTTGACCTTTAAAATTAGCAAGGCTCTGAGAAACAGTTTCTGTGTGATAGCAGATCAGCGGGATTTGGTTTGGGCTACTCATTGCAACACGAGCTTGTTTTACCTTCATTAGTTTTTGTTCTTATTTAGAACGAATGCATGCATATCATTAAAAAAAAAAAATGTATAAGGTTAGAAAGCCAAGGGCTCCAGGACTTCCTGGTGGGCCAGCAGCTGACCCTATGCTACCACTTCAGGGGGCCTGGGTTCCACCATGGTTGGGGAACTAGAATCTTGCATGCCTCCAGGCAAAAGTAAAAAAATAATTAGCAAGCAAGCAAGCAGAGGGCTCCGTAATCAGAAAGGCCACTTCACATAAGGATTCATTGTCATCTTTTGGCCCCTCATGCTGTAGGTTTACAGACAGACGTTGTTTTGTGTAAAACTGAGAGCGTAAGGTGTAGTTCTACTTTTGGAGTTGCTTGGGTTTTGGTTTTTATTGTTTTGCGCATTTTTTTTCTTTAGTTTTATTTATTAAGTTGTTGTTATTTGGTAATTGACCATATTTTTCTGTGAATTTTAACACTTGATTCCCTGGTGGCTCAGACAGTAAAGCGTCTGCCCGCAATGCGGGAGACCCGGGTTCGATCCCTGGGTCGGGAAGATCCCCTGGAGAAGGAAATGACAACCCACTCCAGTACTCTTGCGTAGAAAATTCCATGGATGGAGGAGCCTGGTGGGCTACAGTCCATGGGGTCGCAAAGAGTCGGACACGACTGAGCGACTTCGCTTTCACTTTCACATATTTGTGTACCCATTACCATAACCAAGAAGCAGAACAGCTCCATCACCTCAAAAACCTCACTTATGTTGCCTCTCAGCAGTCACACCCTCCTGCCTGTTCCCAACCCCTGGCAACTGCTACTGCGGTCTCCATCACAGTAGTTTTGTCTTTCTGAGGTTGTTGTAGGAGTGGAATCATACAGTGTGTGGCAGTTTGAATCTGACTTCTTTCAATATATGGCTTTGAGATTCATCCAAGTTGCTCTGTTTATCAAAAGTTCATGTCTTCTTTGGTTCATTTATTTTATATTCTGAATCACAGTTGGTTTATCCATTCACCCATCAAAGGACATCTGGGTTGTTTCCAGTGTTTGGCAATTGTGAAAAGAGTTGCTGTGAGCATTTTATGTATAGATATATGTGTGGACAGAAGTTTCCCTCTCTCTAGGGCAAATACCCAGGAGTGGGATTGCTGGGTCATATGGTAAGTGTATGTTTGACTTTATAAGAAACTGTCAAACTGTTTTCCAGTAACATTTTTGCATTTTCACCAGCAGTGGATGAGAATTCCAGTTGCTCCACATCCTTGATCAACGTTTTTATTTTTGTCATCCTACTAGGTATCTCATTATGGCTTTAATGTACATTTCCCTAATGGCTAATGATGTTGAGCATCTTTCTGTGTGCCTCTTTGTCATTCATATATCTCTGGAGGAGTGTCTTTTCATGTCTCTGATCATTTTTAAGTTGAGTTTGTTTTCTGATTGTTGAGTTGAAAATTCTTTGCATCGGATAAAGTCCTTTTTTGTCTTTATCCAATGTGATGTGTGATTTGCAAATATTTTCTCCTAGTCTGTCACTTTTCATTCTGTGGCATTGTCTTTCACAGAGCAGAAGTTTTTGAGAAAGTCCACGTATCAAGTATTTAGGGACTTCCCTGGCAGTCCAGTTGGTTAACACTTCACCTTCCAATGAAGGGGGTACAGGTTTGATCCCAAGTTGGGGATCTAAGATCTCACATACTTTTCAGCCAAAAATCCAAAACAAAACAGAAACAGTATTATAACAAATTCAATGAAGGATTTAAAAATGGTCCACAGAAAAGAAAATTTGGGAAAAAAATCCAAATATCAAATTTTTAAGCTGATTATGCTTTTGGTGCCATGTCTGAGAACTCATTGCCAAACCTAAGGTCACATAGATTTTTCTCCTAAGTTTTCTTCTAAAAGATTATAGTATTATATTTAGATCTATGATCAATTTTTAGTTAAATTTTATGTAAGGTATGAGGCTTATATCCATTTTTTGCACACTGAACAATTTTTTCCTTGTTCTAACATCATTTTTTTAAAAAGATTATCCTTTCTCCATTGAATTGCTTTTGCATTTCTGTCAAAAATCAATTTGCTATATTGTGCAAGTCTATTTCTAATTTCTGTTCTTCTCCATTGATCTGTATATCTCTTTCTTCACCAGTACCACACAGTCTTGATAACTGTACCTTTATAGTAAGTCTGAAAGCCAGATAATGTGATTCTCCTAGCAGTCTGCTTTTTCAAAATTGTTTAGCTCTTTAGTTCCTTTTATAGAATTTTAGAATCCACTTGTCTTGGGATTTTGATTGGTATTGAGTTAAATAACTCTGTTAATCAATTTGGAGAGATTTAATATCTTTAGTATATTAAGTCTCACAATCCATGAGAAATATATGTCTCTCTATATATATTTAGATAATATTTTATTTCTTTCATCCTATTTTATAGTTTTTACCATGTACAAGTTTTTTGTCAGATTTACACCTAAGTATTTCATTTTTTGGAAGCTATCGCAAATTGCTAATTTTTAATTTTATTTGGTAAAATTCACCTGTAAAACTGTCTGAGCCTGGAGATGTCTTTTTCAGAATTTTTTTCCCTACAGATTTCAATTATATAACAGCTATAGGATTGATTAGGTTTTCTGTTTCATCTTGAGTGAGTTTTGGTAGTTTTCAGTTTTTAAGAAATTGGTCTGTTTCATCTAAGTCACTGAGTTTATGTGCATAGTGTTGTTTATAGTATTCCCTTATTAGCCTTTTAATATGTGCAAGCTCTGTACTGATACCCGCTCTTTCATTTCTGATATTGGTAATTTATGTTGTCTGTCTTTTCTCTTTGTCAGTCTTATGAGAGGTTTGTCTGTTTCATTGATCTACACAAAGAATCGGCTTTGATTTCATTGATTTCCTCTATTGTTTTTCTGTTTTCGATTACATTGATTTCTGCTTTTGTCTTCCTTGTGATTTCAGCTCCCTTTGCTCTTCTTCTGCTAGTTTTTTAAAGTGGTAACTGAAGATACTAATTTGAAGCCTTTCTTCTAATACAAACATTTAATGCTATAAATTTATCTCTAAGCACACTGCTTTAGCTGTATTTTACACTGATAACATTGGGCTTTCATTTTTGTTGAAAATATTTTCACATTTTCCTTGAGACTTCCATTGACCCATGGATTATTTAATGAAAGTGTGTTGTTTAATTTCTAAATGTTTACAGATTTTTCTGTTATCTTGTCATTGACTTTTAATTCTGTTATTGTCTGAGCATATAGTTTATATTACTGTCAGTTCTTTAAAGTTTGTTAAGATTAATGATCCAGAATATGATCTGTCTTGGTGAATGTCCATGTACACTTGAAAAAAATGTACATTCTGCCCTTGTTGGATAGAGTGTTCTTAAATACCAATTAAACTTGAACATTGTAGTGTTCCATTTTGTTTCTTCACTCTATCATTTTTTCTGTGTATAATTTTTTTTTAGTGGTTGCTATAAAATACATACTTTCTTATCATTTACTTAGAGTTAATATTTCACAACTTCATTTGAAATTTAGAAACTTTACTACCCCATTGTAGAGTTGTCCCATATAATTATCTCTCTATACTTGAAAACCGTATTAGTCAGTGTTGAACAGTTTTGCTTTCAATTACCAAGCATACTGTAAGGAACTGAGCAGGTAAAGAAGGCTCTCTGCCGTATTTTCCCAGGTGTTTACTGTGTCTGTTGCTCTCCCTTCACTCCCAATTTTCCAGGTTTCCTTCTGGTACAGTTTTACTTCTGTCTAAAGTGCTTCTTTTAGCAGTTCTTTCAGAACAGGGCAACAGGCTACAAATTCCCTTGGTTTTCCTTCATCTGAGAATGTCTTTATTTCACCTTCTTTCCAGGAGGATACTGTCACTGGATATCAAATTCTGGGTTGACAGTTCTCCTTTAGTACCTTAAAAATGTTGTACCACTTCCTTCTGGGCTCCATGATTTCTGATGAAAATCCACAGTCCCTCACATCAGTATTCCCCTATAGGTAATAATAATATGTAGTTTTTCTCTGGCCGCTTTCCAGATTTTTTTCTTTGTCTTTAGTTTTCAGCAGATAGTTTATGATGTGTCTAGGTATGGATATTTTTGAGTTCCTGCTGTTTGGGTTTTGTTCAGCTCCTTGGATCTATGGACTTATGTATTTCACCAGACTTGGGATGTTTTCATTCATCATTTCTTCAAATATGTTTTTACTATTTCACTCTTTCTTGTTTCCTTCTGGACCCCAGTAACATGAATGTTAGACCTTTTATGATTGTCCCCAGGGTCTCTGAGCCTCTGTTCATTCTGCTCCATCTTTCTTTCTATTGTTTAGATTGGATAATTCCTCTTGATCAACTTTCAAGTTCACTGACCCTTTTCCTACTATGTTATCTCCATTCTGCTCTTGAGCCCATCCAGTGAGTTTTTAGTTTGTTACTGTATTTTTCAGATCTAAGATTTTCAGATCTTTCTCCTTATAGTCTTATTTCTTTCCTGAGACTTTCTAGTTTGATATTTGTTATAAGAGTTTATGTGATTTTTCCCATAGCAGTTTAAAGTCTTCTTCATGGAATCCCAACATCCACGTCAGTATTGGTGTCTGTTGATTGTATTTTCATGTAAGCTGAAATTTTCATGGTTCTTTGTATGCTAAGTAATTTCACGTTATATCTTGGAGTAGGATTCTAGGTCTTATTTAAATTACACAGAAAATGTTGATTTTTTTGGTTTGTTTTAGCTGACAGTTGACCTGGTTAGGTTCAGTCCACATGTTTCAACCCCCAGTGTATGAGCCATGAGTATCAGTTCAGTTTTCAAAGCCTTTGTGCCCTTTGCTATTTGCATCTCTTCCAAGTATGCAGTACCCAGCGGTCCATCCGGGACTGGGAACAGTTTGGTTCTCAAGGCCTTTGGCCTTAGGATCTTATCTGTGCGCACCTGGTTCTAGAGAGATCAGGAGATATAAACAACTTCCTGAGGTTGCTTTCCTGAACCTTTCACTCTCTGTGCTCTCTGGCTGCCTGGGGCTTCCTTTTTTGGTTCTGTGGCCAAAAACTCAGGGCTCTAGATCCCCACTCTTGTGCTGGTCTGCACTTGGGCTGGAATCCTAGGTTTGCCATCCCCACCCCTAGAAAAGCAGCTCAGTTGCCTGGGCCCCAGACAGACGTGAGAAAACTGAAAAGGGGGAGAAACGGGGGATTTCCATACTCCCTCTGAGTGGCAGGAGTTCCCCTTCTGGCCCTGGAGTCAGAACTAGAGTCTTCTGCAAGCTCTGGCTACACCCAACTGCTGACTTCCACTTCCAGGTTTCTGCTGCACGTTCACATCACAGCGGGTGAGAGACACTGCTCATTCTGCCAGCTCTTCTGGATCCGCCTTTTTGGTCTCCCAGTAGTTGCCCATGCATTCTGCCCAGGTTTTTTGTTGTTGATTTTTAATTTTAATTAATTAATGTGCTATGTCTTTGTTAATGCTTGGGCTGTTCTCTAGTTGCAGCGGACAGGCTTCTCACTGCAGTGGCTTCTCTTGTCGTGGGGCACAGGCTCTAGGGTGCGTGGGCTTCAATAGTTGCAGGTCCCAGGCTCTAGAGCACTGGCTTAGCAGTTGCGGAGCAACTACTGGATGATGTGGGATCTTCCTAGATCAAGGATCAAACCTGCGTCTCCTGCATTGGCAGGTAGATTCTTTACCACTGAGCCATCAGGGAAACCCCCTGCCCAGACTTTATAGCTGTAGTCGGTGGCAGAGAACGGATGATGCGAGCCAATTCCATCTCGCCTGCAGCCTGCCTGTCTCCACACAGGAGAAGACCTCACTCCCGCTACTTGGGCAAACCAGGGCAGACTGGGCCAATCCCATGAGATGGGCTACTTAGGTTTGCCCATTTTTGGCTGTTCCAGCCAGTGCAGAAATGAGCATGATTGCTCATCCTCATGTGTGTTTGGGCATCTCCCTTACCTGGGCAGGATCGCTGGAGGGCTGAGTGCCCAGGCATGGAATTCCTGAATGATAGTACTTTCCAAAAAATTGTTCCGGTGGACTGAATATAAAGTATCTGCCATCTTATTTTCTAAGCCGTGAGGCGACAGTGGCTCACTGCGTTCCCCTCCTGCCTGAGGATCTTCATCTGGATTGTTTACTGAGCCCAGAACATGTTCTCGGGTGTCCTGAGGTGGAGAAGCAAATCCCAGGGAGTAGTTTATAAGCAGCTGCCCAGTAAAGCTCTGGGAGTTCAGGGCTGCCCCAGCCCTTATGTCCGCATACATGGCACTGACCAGGGAGCCCTGTCCTTTCATACAAGGGGCAGTACAAGGCAGGTGTGGACATCCCAGGCATGTTAGAGCACACCTTCCTCAGTCTGACTGCAAAACTGGCGGCCTCCAAAATCAACATTGGCCTCCAGATTCTGAAAATCTGGTTCTACTGGTATAATTAGCAGCCGTTTTGCTGACACTCATCTCCTCCACGCCTGCCCTGGGACGGCGCTGGCTTTGGGCCGCCTGTCACACCTCAGCTAAGAGGGCCAGCGCTGTTCTGGCTGCTGCCCGTAGGTCCAGCATTGGCCTTAAAGGCTGCATGGCTTTTGTCTTCACTTCCCAAGCCTCCTTTGTCATCGTTCAGCTCTAGAGGGCTGTGCATCCCCCCCTCCCCAAGGGGGGATAACCCCCCAGAGAAGGAGAACTAAAGGCAGTCGGGGGGAGCACTGAGAACCCACAGAGTAAGGTGGTGGGCGTGCCAGCTGCCCAGAGCTCAGGGGCCAGGAGCCGTGTCTGCACGGACTCATGAGTGCGTGCTGCCCCAGGCACTGTCCTCATGCTGGACCCTGCAGTGAGCAGCCCGACCCGACCCCTCACCAGAGTGTGGACTGAGGTGAACGGACAGGCAGATGGGGGGTCAGGTCACCGGCTGCCTGCTGAGGCAAGGACAGCGAGGTCAGAGCGTAATGAGTGACGGGAAGTGGCAAGGCCTTTTTCTGAGTCGTCATCCACTTGGTGCCTCAGTTCCCCACTTCCCTCAGAGGTGAAGGTCTTCCATGCCTGCCCACGGCACTTCTAGATATTTGAGTTAAAGACTGGACCGATTTTCCTGCTTCTCCACAGAAATCAGAAAGTCAGGGCCTCCAAAGAGTGGCACATATAGCCCTAGGTCTCTGAGTTTGTTTTGCTTGCTGGTGTGGATGTGGCATCCTCACAGAATGGCACTGTGGGGTGGCGGGCTGGGCTGCAGCCCCAAAACCTCTGCCACCTGCTCTGTGCCTCAGTGTCCTCATCTCTAAAATGGGGCATGGAGACATGCTGTAGCAGCCCAACTCCCTCAAGACAGCCCCCGGGTTTACCCACCATCCTGCCGTGATTTTTATTTTACTTATTTATAAAAATGTATTTATTTTTAATTGAAGGATAATTGATTTATAATATTGTGATTTACAATACTGCCATACATATGAAGGAGAAGGCAATGGCACCCCACTCCAGTACTCTTGCCTGGAAAATCCCATGGACAGAGGAGCCTGGTAGGCTGCAGACCATGGGGTCGCTAAGAGTCGGACACAACTGAGCGACTTCACTTTCCCTTTTCCCTTCATGCACAGGAGAAGGAAATGGCAACCCACTCCAGTATTCTTGCCTGGAGAATCCCAGGGACGGCGGAGCCTGGTGGGCTGCCGTCTGTGGGGTTGCACAGAGTCGGACACGACTGAAGCGACTTAGCAGCAGCAGCAGCAGTGTATATGTTTCCCTTTTGTATACCATCTCCATTCATCCCACCCTTTCTTTCCCTGTGTCCACAAGTCTGTTCTCTATGTGCTGTGATTTTCAGTTGCACTCTCAGATGCCTTCCAGTCTGCACAGGAGTTAAAAGTCGCCTGAGTCACAGCCCCGCCCTGTCAAGGAGGAACTGCCCAGGCATTGTTAGAGCTGGGATTGTATTTGCTTAAGTGTAATTGTTCCTTTGCATCAGACCTCAGAGCAGCCCTGGGAGCAGGACCCAGGCAGCTCCATCTTCAACAAGCCCTAGGCTCACCTAGAGCATAAAGTTGCCTCACCTGGCCCCAAATAAAGAAACAGATTTCCGGAAACTGAGTCCACCCTGCTCCGAGAAAACCTCACAGAGCCCAGTAGATGAGCAGACACCAATAGAATCCCTGCCAAGGCCAGCCACGCACACAGCCTCCAGCTTCCAGGTCTGCCCTGGGCATCCTAGGGGCACCTCAGAGGGGTCAGTGCCTGAAAGAGCCCCCAGAAGGATTCTAGGCACAGCGTCCCCTGGCCCATCCGAGAGAGAGGAGCTTGCTGTGGCCTGAGACCTAGAGGGCAGGGCCCTTGGATGTCTGCCTTCCGGGTCTGACCTGACACTGCCTCCTCAGCTCAGGGGACAGAGAGAAGGGCTTTGCGAGTGGGAGAGGTCGGGAGGGTCACACAGCGTGGTGGGGACAGTGGCCGCTGGCGCGGGGGCTCCCCTCACCCCCGGCCCCCCCACCCCCAGGTCAGTGCCAACGGGAACGTCCTGCGCAGTGAGATTGTAGGCTCCATCAAGATGCGCGTCTTCCTGTCCGGCATGCCCGAGCTGCGCCTGGGCCTCAACGACAAGGTCCTCTTCGACAACACGGGCCGTGAGTACCCCGCCCAAGCCCGGGGCAGCCCTGGGGACAGAGCAGGCCTCGCCCTGGGGCCGCTGAGGGAGCGTCCGCCTGAGTGGTGAACAAGTTCACCTTAGGCATATTGGCTTAGAAACATTGTCCTGTTGTTTACAACGGTGAAAACTAGTCAGCTAACGCCTGGGCCTGGAGGACACGGGAGAGTGAAAAATCCTCAAGTCCAGTCCCCTTGTCGCCTCACAGACCAGAGGTGCAGATGAGCACCTAGATGGTCACACAGAAGGTCCTCTGCCCTGCCCTCCTGGGCGGACTGCGGGGCTCTCATCTCCTCCCGGGCCCAGTTTCTGTCTTCACCTCCGGCGTTGGGTCCCGGCTGTGCAGAAACCACACACGGCGGCTCGAGCTCGCCCTGCCTGGCCTGGGTGTAACGCTTTGTGGTAGGGCGACCTCAGAAGCCCAGGGCTGCTGAGGCTCTTGTGTTCCCAAGCTGGACCTCCAGCCTCCCCTCCCACCAGCAGGAAGGTTGTCATAGTTACATCAGCAGTAGCACTAGTGAGGGCCTCAGACATCCGCTCATCAGAGCAGCTCCACTCCCAGGACTGGGCCCAACCCTCAGGCTCTCTGGGCTGAGAAACTGAGATAGGATCCCAGGGATGACAGGACCAGGGCCCTCAGGGGACCACGAGTCATCCCTGAGCACCCCCAGTGGAGTCTGCTAGTCATTCAGCAAACACATCCCAGGCAGCACCCCAGGCTGGGGGCTCAGAGTGGACAGGCCTACCAGCTCTGCCCTCAGCCCAGTGTTGGGCTGTGATGGGGCTTCCTGGGGGTGAGGAGAGGTGGGGATGGCTGTCTCAAGAGCCAGCTACCTTGGTGTTCGTGGCCCAAGACGCTCTCACAGATTTGGAAGCAGCTCTGCTCTGTCAGGGCTGGGCCCCAGACAGTGGGGGACCGTCGCTGAGAGAGTGGCCCAGGGGACCTAGGGTCTGACTGTCACGCCCTCACACCCCCACTCCCTGCAGGTGGCAAAAGCAAGTCCGTGGAGCTGGAGGATGTGAAGTTCCACCAGTGCGTGCGGCTCTCACGCTTTGAGAATGACCGCACCATCTCCTTCATCCCGCCCGATGGCGAGTTTGAGCTCATGTCCTACCGCCTCAACACCCACGTGAGTGCACAGTCCCCAGCTGCCTGGGCCCCAGGCTCCCACCCCCGCCACACCCAGGCAGCCTCCCCCTCTTCCCTGCTGGGTGGGAGCCGCCTCCTCCATGGTGAGTCTCAGGTCTGTGAGGTGACACGTGGAATGGGCACAGCTCCCCAGGGGCAGCCCAGGCTCCAAGCCTGCTTGCCAACACAAGGCTCCGAACTTTGAGGGGGGCAGACCCTTTGGCACCACTGCCCCTTTTCTCAGGCAGCACCCTCAGAGTGTCCTCTGTGATGCTTTCTGCATTCTCTCTTTGTTCTGACCCATCCTGGCACCAGCTTGGATTCTCCCAAGAGCCCCTGGTGCCGGGCACTGGGCTCACACCAGGCCCAGTGGTCGCTTGCCCTGTTTCCCCTCTGTGAAAGGGAGCTTTGTAAAACGACTAGGCAAGAGCGCCGTCTTCCCTCTCCCCGACAGGTCAAGCCCTTGATCTGGATCGAGTCCGTGATTGAAAAGCATTCCCACAGCCGCATCGAGTACATGATCAAGGTGCGCATGCGTCCTGCGCGCAGCGTCAGCCTGATGCGCGGGGCGTAAGAGAGGGGACGTGGGCGGCCCCGCATGGTGCGGGCCTTCCGGAATCTCTGGTCTGTCCAGGGCCTTTGACACAGGGTCCTGACCCAGGACTGGGGGCACACTGGGGCGCCTATGACTCCTGCCCCGGGGCTGCACCTGTGGCTGTCATCCATGTTGTCTCACTGAGCTCGCCAAGAGTGGACCTGGGACACAGGACACCCCGCCCAGGTCCTAGGTGCAGCCACCGTGGAAGGAGGCTGTGACTAAGTGTCCAGGTGGCACACTTCTGCCACCCAGTGACCACATCCATCCCAGGCCAGTCCTGGTGACGCAGACATTGTCCCCGGAGGCCAGGACCACAGAGAAGGATGGGAAGCCCCAAAGGCTGAGGAGACAGGAGGGCAGAGATGAACTTCCAAAGTTGAGCTTCAAGAAAACCTCAGAGGGCAGGAGAGGGTGGAGGAATCCCACAGGCCAGGCTAAGGGGTTTGTGGCCCTTGTGGGAGCAGGCTGGGTGGGAGCTGGGCTGTCTCACCTTCACCCTCTGCACCCTTGGCCCCACTGCCTCATCTCCAGGCCAAGAGCCAGTTCAAGCGGCGATCAACAGCCAACAATGTGGAAATCCACATCCCCGTGCCCAACGATGCCGACTCACCCAAGTTCAAGACGACAGTGGGGAGCGTCAAGTGGGTGCCCGAGAACAGTGAGATCGTGTGGTCCATCAAGTCCTTCCCGGTGAGCACCCTCTTGGCCAGGCGCCCCCCAGGCCCCCACCCCCACCCTCCTGCTCCCTGGGTCCCAAGCAGCGTGGCAGCCTGACCGCTGCAGCCCCTCGAGCCCAGGGCCGGGATCCCCGCCTGGGGCTTCGGGGAGGTGCAGCAGGGAGGGTGGGTGGAGAACTGAGGGGCGGGGTGGGGTCGGGGGTGCTCCACCTTCCTCTTGGGTGTGATCCGGCTTGTCTTCAGAGTCAGGTTAGCGCCCCCTGCCCCTCCCTGCCACTGGCCTTCTTTCTCTCCCTGCCACTCCTGTTTGGAACTCGACTTGCCTCCAAGGAAGACTGACTGCCTTGGGACCAGAGCAGCACCAGCTCCAGGAACATAGAGCACCTGCTGCCCAACCCACAAGCTGGCATGGCCGCCTGGCTTGTGTTCAGGATTTCGAGCACTTGACTCTGGGTTTGTGGGCAGAGTGCCCAGGGACTGGAAGGCAGGAATGAGGCTGCACGAACTGCACATTCCTCATGATAAAAAAGACGGAGTGCCTTTTCTTTTTGTCTCAGGGGGCTGTTTGTGTTTCTTGCTCTGGAAACTGTAGTAGCTGTCCTTTAGCTCACTTTTCTGTCAGGTTTGGTCACTTTCTTGTTGGTTTCCAAAAGCTGTTTGCACATGGGCAAGGTTAGTACTTTTTCTCTGATAGCAGTTGCAAGTGGTTTTCCTTAGTTTAGAATTTGTCTTTCAGCCTTGCCTCTGGAGTATTTTTGCTTTGTAATCTTTTTTGATTGTGGTAGTTTTTTTTCAATTCTCATGGGTTCTTAGATATTCTTTCATATGTTTGCAGGCAGTTGCAGTTACCCCTTTTCCTCTCCTATTCTTGGGCACCTTATGACTCCTGGCATCTCCTGCTTCTGTTGCTGTCTCCATGCCTGTAAGTGGTGGTGGAGAGCGGACTCCTGGCTTTGCCTCCAACTGGAGCTGCTAGGGTTTCCCTTTTCAATGTCTTGCTGCTTTGGGCTGCAATTCATTCCAGTTCTACTTTGCTGTGTTTTTAGCCAAGAGGGCAACAAAATTTAGCCAAATGCATCTTCAGGGTCTGTCAGTTCAGATATTAACACAGGATGGATCTTGAACCATCCTTGCATTCTGGCAAACTCCAGTTGATCATGATATGTCTTCTCTTTGATGTGCCATTAATTCTGTTGGTTAACTTGTATGTAGTATTTTTACATTGAGATTCATAACTGAGATTGACTTTTTTTTGGTACCTCTGTCTCAGGTATCAATATTGTACCTGTTTCATAATTTTTTTGGTCTCCCTCTTCCATGCTGCAGAACAGCTTTAAAGTAGCCTTGAGATCATCTGGCCTTAAGAGGATTGATAGAATTTGGCTGTGTGTGACCATCTGTATCTCTGTTACTTTTTCTAACTCATCTGTGGAAATTCGGCCATTTCGACTTTCTATTTCTGTTGGAGTCAGTTTGGATAAATTTGTATTTTCCTACAAAATTATCCATCCTAACCAGGTTTTCAAATTTGCCTACACAGAGTTATAGAAAGGGGTCTCTTTTTCCCCTTGTCTTATGACAGTGACTTCTCTCTTGTCATATCTTATTTTGCATTTTTGTTACTTCTTTTCCTTGATAAGGTTACCTAGTGATTTGTTTATTTTTTTCCAGATTCACTTTTTAGTTTATTTGTCATACTTTTCAGTTATTTAAGTCTTTAATTTTAATTTCTTCATCCTTTGTCCTGATTTTCAGGTTTTTTAAATTTTATTATTTTCTTTTAAAATTTGTATTGACATAAATATTTAAGCCAGAGATATTCTTCTGAACCCTGCCTTAGCTATATAACCCATAGAATGGGCATATAATATTTGATACTATTATCTAGAAATTCTGTAATCGAATGAGTATTTTTTCGTTTTGTTTGTTTTCTGTTTTTCTGGTCAGAGGGCCTTTTCTATCCCATTTTATCTTCACTTTGAGTTTGGTGCATTGAGGTCAGAGAAGGTTACTCATGCTATTCTGCTTATAAGATTCATTGAAGTATTCGTTGTGTGTTAATGTAAGGTCAGAGTTGGTGAGTATCCCATGTGTACTTGAGAAGATAAGGCCTCTGTACCTGGGGTAGAGAACTTGACACAAGCACCATGAGGTCTGCTAGGAGGCCACGACAGCGTCAGCCACACGGAGAGCGGGGTCAGCGCTGCCTCCCCCTGGTTCCTGTCTCATCGCTTGTAGCCTCTGCTTAACAGAAGTCGCTGCCATGTTACCTGGTGCATAGATACTCATAACTATTGTATCTTCCCTGTGGATTTGTAGGACAGTAGCCTTTCGGGCTGTGAACTGTTGTCCTTTGCACCTGGGATACTTTGCCCTTAATTCTCCCCTGTGGCAGCAGTCCTGCTCTGCTTTTATTTTTTAATTTTTTTAAAAAAATTTTTTGGTTGCACTGGGTCTTCATTGCTATGCATGGGCTTTCTCTAATTATGGTGATCAAAGGCTACCCTCTAGTTGCCGTGAGCAGGCTTCTCATTGCAGTGGCTTCCCTCTTGTTGCAGAGCACAGGCTCTAGGGTGCACAGGCTTCAGTAGTTTAGTTGCAGCTTGCGGGCTGTAGAATGTGGGCTCAGTAGTTATGGCACATGGGCTCAGTTGCCTTGCAGCATGTGAGATCTTCCCCGACAGGGATCAAATCTGTGTCTCCTGCATTGGCCAGCAGATTCTTAACCACTGGACCACAGGGAAGCCCAGCCCTGCTCTGCTTTGTTTGACTTTGGCCGGCATGCCTTCACTCATTCTTTCTACTGGTTTATTCTTTCTGACCCTGCTTTTACAGTGGAGAGTTGGGTTTTGGTCTGTGAGCCAGTCTCCAAGTCTCATTAACAGAGGAAATTAAACCCATTTACATGGACATGATTGACACAAGGTAGGCTTGCAAACTGCTGCCACTCACCAGGAGGGCCTATCTCTACATATTCTTTTGCTTTCATTTTCCACTTGGATTTTATAAAGCTTAGGTTTTTGGTCTGGTTATTGTTTGATGCACAGACTGATGGAGCTGGTTTTATTCCTTTGCTGCCTGCTTTGTCTATTTTTTGTGTGTAATTTTATTCATTTTTGGCTGTGCTGGGTCTTCGCTGCTGCATGGACTTTTCTCTAGTTTCGGTAGACAGGAGTGGGGCCACTTTCTAGTTGTGGTGCTCAGGCTTCTTATTGCAGTGGCTTCTCTTGTTGTGGAACACAGGCTCTAGGGTGTGTGGGCTCAGTAGTTTCGGTTCCTAGGCTGCAGAGCCCAGGTTCCACCGTTGTGGAGCATGGGCTTAGTTGCTCCACAACCTATGGGATCTTCCCAGATCAGGGATCGAAACTGTCTCCTGCATTGGCAACCAGACTCTTTAACCACTGAGCCACCAGGGAAGCCCTGCTTTGTCTATTGCTGAGACTGCGTATTCTCCCCTTGTTGTCCCAGAATCTTCACTGAGCACACAGCACCAAGTCAGGCAGAGTCCACACGCCTGCACTGATGAGCAGATCCTGACCACTCAGTTCATCCTGGGAAGGGGAGGGTGAGCGCAGCACTGGGGAGGCAGAGCTCTGCACTGCTCTGCCCAGGCCATGCAGAGGCAGCCCTGGTCAGCAGTGACTCCTGTTGCCAAAGGCCTGAGGATCAAAACCCTCCATGTCCTGGTGTGATGAGAGCTGCATTTCCTACTGCTCCCTGCAGTTCTGTGTTACTCACCAGGCACTGGGACCCCCAGGCCAGGACTCCTGACCCCTCATGACTGAGAGTTCAGTCTCTCAGTCGTGTCCGATTCTTTGCAACCCCGTGGACTGTAGCCTGCCAGGCTCCTCTGTCCATGGAATTTCCCAGGCAAGAATACTGGAGTGGGTTGCCATTTCCTTCTCCAGGGGATCTTCCAGACCCAGGGATCGAAAGAGCATCTCCTGCATTGGCAGGTGGGTTCTTTACCACTGCACCAGCAGGGAAGCCATTCCTTCCCCCACTACAAGTCCCATCTCTGGAGTCATTGTTCAGCGTCCAGGACCAGAGCCTTTCCCTTCCAGGGGAAGACCTAGGGCCAGCTCATCAGTCCGAGGCAGCCCTGAGGCAGCCCTGCCGCCCCCTGTCAGCGCTCGCTCTTCCTCTCCCTTCTTCCTCCCCAAGGCCTAGTGTTCTTATTTTCCTTGAAGCAACTAGGCTTCTGTGCATGGGAACTTGTAGAAGTTTCTCTTCATCCTCAGAATTAGAGGATTAATTTTCCCCAGCAGGGCTGGTGTGGGCAGCCCAGGAGGCCTGGAGAATAAGATAAGTGTGAGTGTGTTGCAGGAGCTGAGGCACAGGGTGACCACAGATCATGCAGGAAGGGACTCATTGGCCAGGCCCGCAGCCTGGCATTCTCCAGGGGCAGTTGTTAGATGAACCTGCCAGGGCCTCCACCTCACCATCTCCTCTGTGGTCTGCTCCCCCAGGGTGGCAAGGAGTACCTGATGCGGGCCCACTTTGGCCTGCCCAGCGTAGAAGCAGAGGACAAGGAGGGCAAGCCCCCGATCAGCGTCAAGTTCGAGATCCCCTACTTCACTACCTCTGGCATCCAGGTACGTGTGACCAGGGCTGCCGGGGCCCCGGAGCAGACAGGGACAGGCCCAGTGGGGCCTCTCAGGGACCAGACGTCAGTCCAGGCTCAGAGGGTCGAAGGTGACAGAAACCAGTGCAGCCAGTTAGCAAAGGGTGCTAGCTGACTTGTCCCGGGGCTCCAAGCTGCTCTCCAGCCCTGCCCATCCCCATGGGCAGCCTGGCCCTGATGGAAAGAGGCCCACAGTGGTATCCTCAGACCTGACCTATGCTCCAAGCTCAGAGATGCATTCAGGCCCCAAAGCTAATGTTCACACACTTGCCCCCATGGGGCCCATTTTCCTGGGCACCTCCACGGAAGACCTATATGAGGCGGAAAACCCTGGGATTGGCCCCTTCTCTAAGAATCTGCTAGAGGGTCATGCCTGCAAGTGCACATCTGGCTCTTTGCTGCACTTTCTAGAAGCTTCTCCACCCTCCCTCGGCCTGAGTGTGATACAGACTAAGGTGCTTCACCCTCTCCCTCGCCCTCTTGGACACAGCCCAGCCCTGGGAGGAATGACTCGGTGGGCAGCCAGGAGCAGGGGTGGCGTGTGCATGCTTAGGGCCCTGATACCTGTGCCCCAGGTGCGTTACCTGAAGATCATTGAGAAGAGTGGCTACCAGGCCTTACCATGGGTTCGTTATATCACTCAGAACGGAGGTACGTGTGACCTGCCCGTGGGGCAGGTGGGGGGTGCTGAAAAGGTCCCTGGTGGGCGTGCCAGTGTCCCCAGGGTGGTGCTCAGGGAGCAGCCCCAGGGTCGGGGCAGGTGGGGGCGGCCCCTCCTCCAGGGTCAGAGCAGACAATGGACACCCCCTCCCTCTTTCTAGATTACCAGCTCCGGACCCAGTGAGGGGCTGTGGTGGCCCACGCTCCCAGCACGGGGGCTCCCAGTGGAAGCGCCTGCCAAGCCTGCTGGAGGGAGGGGCTCCCCTGGACACCGGCGCCCCTCCCGGCTCCACCCAGGGCCCCTCCTCCTCCAGGTGCACCTGCTCTGCCGTCGCCACTCCCACCTCCCAAGTCCCCTTTTCCCAGAAGAGGCTCATCTTTAAGAGGTCTTGTCTCTCAACCCCTGAGTCAGTTTGGGGGGAAGGAAAGATATCTTTCCCTTCAGAGGTCAAATACAGCCTTCTGTGCTGTTCAGCTCCCAGTCACAAAAAGATTGGGAAGTGCTGCCCAGACCGCTCTTTGGCCGGGCTGGCAGGGCCGCCATCGTGTTGCCATTCTGTTGAACGTTGTGGGTTTATCGAGCATTCCTAGATTTTGTCTCGGTCCGTCGCTGTTTACGTGATCTTCACTGTCTGCGCCTCCCTCCCCCATCCTGAAGCTCTCAGGCAGCACTTAGCGAGGATAGGCTTCCCCATCCTCGCCCTCCTCCCCAATGAGGTTGGCACCGGGTCGCCCTCCCAGCACCTGGCACTTCGACTGGAGGCTCCTGGCCTGGAGCTTTGAATAGAGACGCCTTCTCTGGGCCAGCCCGTGCCACATGATGCTGTCACTCAGCCACATCAGTGTTTGTCCCACCAGGGGAACAGGGGTCCGGCGCGGGCCCCCAACCCTGTCTGTGTCTGTGTCACGAGTACATTAAATTCCATCGGTTAAACGTGTCTTCCTTCTGGTGCAGCGCTGTGCTGACTCCTGGGTGCCCGGGAGAGGGGCAGGCTCACACCAGCCTGTGTGTGGCTTATGTGGCATCACCAGTTCCTGGTGCCCCCACGTCCCCTGGGGAAGACGGGACCAGGCAATGGGTGAGCAGAGCCATTGCCCAGGGGCCTCCCAGAGGGGAGGGCACATGGGCGCAATGTTTCCCTCTCATCTGAGATGACTATTACAACCCTCAACCCTCAGATTACCAGCAGCCTGCTCCCCTCCCCAACCCAGCGGCCCTGCTACCAGCAGCATCCACATCCCACTGCACATGCAGGTTCATAGGCCTCCTCCTTAATCCGCCAAGGCAGTCTCTGGAGATAGGACCCAGGAGGCCGGCTAACAGGCTCTGCATGTGATTCATATGTTCACTGGAGTCTGAGGACCGCTGCCTGGTCCATAGAGGGGGATCTTGGCAGGGGCGTGGGCAGAAGACAGCTTGTCTTCCCACTGCAGTCACAGGCCTGCCCCCTCCTGCCTTCAAGGGCTGTGTTTTCCTTTCCCTCTCCCATATCACCCCTTGGAGGTCTAGTGGGCATCAGCCCGAGTGGAGTCTTGGTTGTCCACCACATGGAGGAAAGGACGCTGCCCTGGTCCAGGGCTCAGGCCAAAGCCCTTATAGGCACCCCTGATGCCCCACCCCTCACAGCCATGCCCGCATCTGCAGCAAGCCCTGACAGCCCCCTTCAGAAGACCCTGGGGACCCACAGTGTACAAAGAGACAGTGGCCAGAATTTCCCCAGATGAATGAAAATCTTTAAATTCTCAGATTCAGGAAATTAGTGAGCCCAAATCAGGATCAATAAACCTAAGTCTATAACTAAAAAACATCACAGTCAAAACACAGAACATTAGACACTCAGTGAAGAGTATAAAAGCAATGCAAAGAAGATTAAAAACACAGAACACAAAGAAAAAAACAGGCTGAGAGCTGGCTTCATGATGGCAACAGTGGAAATCAGAACATAAAGAATAGGCTCAGATTGCTCAGAGAAGAATACCAATCTTGACGACCAATTCTGTGCCCGGCTAAGCCGCAAAAGAACAAGATGAAACGTTCAGCAGTAAGAGACCCTCAATGAAGCATCGTGTGTACATCAGGGAGATTCAAAGGCTTCCCTGGTGGCTCAGTAGTAAAGAATCCGCTTGCCATTGCAGGAGATACAGGTTCGATCTCTGATCCGGGAAGATCCCACATGCTGCGGAGCAACTAAGCCCATGCACCACAGCTGTTGAGCCTGTGCTCTGGAGCTCTGGAACCACAACCACTGAAGCCGGTGTGCTGTAGAGCCCATGCTTCGCAACGAGAAGCCTGCTTACTGCAACGAAGAGTAACCTCCACTCTCCGAAACTAGAGAAAAGCTCGCAGCAGCGAAGACCCAGCACAGCCAAATATATATATAATTATTTTTAAAAAGGAGATTCAATGCACGAGGAAGGAAAGAGACTAGGAATGCTGAAAAAACTTGGGAGAGGGAAAGGAAAACACAGCCCTTGAAGGCAGGAGGGGGCAGGCCTGTGACTGCAGTGGGAAGACAAGCTGTCTTCTGCCCACGCCCCTGCCAAGATCCCCCTCTATGGACCAGGCAGCGGTCCTCAGACTCCAGTGAACTTGGAATATCTAAACTATCATTGACTATATATAAAGCAGTCGTAATATTGAACAAGTAATGTCTGAGTAGTAACCTAAGGTACAACTAAAATTCTGCACAGCATCCTGCAAAATAGAGGAGATAGGTGGTTGCCATCAGTGGCTCCCAAGGTCTTTATACTGTTTGGGAGGAAAATGGACTAAAGTCTAAAAAAGCTGTGTATCCATGTGTAACTCCCAAACCAGTGGTTGGGAAAGGATTTAAAGAAAATTTTAACGAACCAACAGGAGAGAGAAGCGTAGGAAAATCAGAATAAATGCAAGTGTCTTAAGGATCTTTTAATGATAAACAGCACTTAGAACTGCACCACATATTTCCCTGGTGGTCCAGTGGTTAAGGATTCCACACTTCCAGTGCAGGAATGCAGGGGGCACAGGTTTGATCCCTGGTCAGGGAACTAAGATCCCACATGCCATGCAGAGTGGCCAAAAAGAAAAAACTGTACTACAACTTTTTATTTTGTGCCATAGAAACTGCAAAGTAAGATTGTAAAAATAAATTCAAACATTAGGAATCATACACATAAATGTAAATGATGCAAACCTGCTAGTTGAAGATACTGTTAAAGAGTCTGAACTAAAATTCCAAATCCAGCTATACCCTGTTTATGAAATACAGGCTGAGTCACTTCAGTCGTGTCTGGCTCTGTGATCCCATGGACTAGAGCCCGCTGGGCTCCTCTGTCGTGGGATTCTCCAGGCAAGAATACTGGAGTCAGTTGTCATTTTCTCCTCCAGGGGATCTTCCCGGCCCAGGAATCAAACCCGTGTCTCTCATGTCTCCTGCTTTGGCAGGCAGGTTCTTTACCACTAGCGCCACCTGGGAAGCCCATTTGTGAAATACACACCTAAAACGAGTACACAACACAGTTAAAAGTAAAAAGATGCTAACATACCAAGATAAATCTCATGTAGTTATATTAATATCAGACCAAACAGACCTCAGGCAAGAAAAAAAAATATGTGATAGACCCTGAAAAGTTTTCACAAATTTCTGAGAATTCTTAGTACTAGAGTCTACATTCTCTAAGAAATTCTCAAGAGAATTGAGTTAGAATTAACAACAAATGAGTGTTTTAAAAAAATTTCCAAATATAATTAGTTTTTAAAGAACACTTCTAAATTACCATGTGTCAAAGAAGAAAATGTAAGGGAAATTAGAAAATATGAGTGAATTTCTTTTTAATCTGGATGCAGGTTACATAAGTGGTCTTACTTTTGGAAATGCATCAACCACTTATGATTTACTCACTCTTCTGTATATAACATTTCAGTAAAATGTTGACAGAAAAAACTCAAACCTTTAAAGCAGCCAGGGGGGGGAAATATTAAGTTCAAAAGCATGACAACGAGGTAAACAGCTTACTTTTCATCAGCAAGAAAGGAAGCCAGATGAAAGCAGAGTGACATTTTCAGTGTGCTGAAAGAAAACTGCCAACCCAATAAAAACATTTCAAGATTGAGGTTGAAATAAAAACTTTTTCAGACAAAACCCGTTAGTTTGCCAACAGCCGACTCACACTAAAGAAAACATTAAATTATATTACTTCAGGCAAGAGGAAAGTAATGGAAGGTCAAGATGCAAGAAGGAGTAAGGAGTAAAGTAAATGCACATGAAAATGTAAACAGGTGGCGTAAAATGTTTCCTGAAGTTAAGAAAAACGATAGAATTAAAATATACACAAGAAAAAAAACATGTCCTGAGGGAGTAAATGGAGTTAAAAGTTTTCCAAGTACGTGATTGTGAGGGAGGACAGTAAAAAACATTGATGAAATCTGCATTTTTATAAGCATGCATTATCGTTTCTAAGGGCTTCCCTGGTGGCTTAGTTGGTAAAGAATCTGCCTGCAATGTGGGAGAGCTGGGTTCTATCCCTGGGTTGGGAAGATCCCCTGGAGAAGGGCATGGCAACCCACTCCAGTGTTCTTGCCTGGAGAATCCTCATGGACAGAGGAGCCTGGTGGGTCACAGACCATGGGGTTGCAAAGAGTCAGACTCGACTGAGCAACTAAGCACAGCACATTATATTTTCTAAGGGAATCACTAAAATAACAAAATAATTGCAATTTCCAAATGTTCCGAAGGAAAGCAATGATTTTTTTAAAGCCACACACACACACACACACACACACACACACACAAAACTAAAAGACGGCCAGAGAAAAGGAACATAAGGGGTAGAAACAGCAAACAAAACAATCCAGTAGATTTAAACCTAGGTTTAAGTGTCAGATCAGTTCTTACATTAAATGTAGATGGGTTAAATATTCCAGCTGAAAGTCAGTTTGTCACACTGGATTTCTTAAAATTCCAACTCAGTGTTATTTATAAGAGACGCATCAAAAACCATTAAGATGCAGACAATTGAAAAATAACTGGATGGGGGAAATAACCATAGAAATACCAAAGGAAAGCTGGAATGGTTAAGTTAATATTAGACAACATGTGCTTTAAGGCAAAATCATTGCTGGAGATAGAGACATCATAATAAAAATAATAAAAGATTTACTTCATTAGGAAGATGAAATTTTTTAAAATTTGTGTGACCCTAAATAACATGGTCTCAAAATACATAAAGCAGAAATTGACACAACTACAAGGATAGTTAAGTCCACAGTAAAAATGAGCAATTTAAATTCATCTCTCTCAGCAATTGATAGAACAAGTAAACCCAAAGAAGTAAAGAGAATATTTGAACAGTACAATGAATTTTACCTAATGGACCTGTATTTGTGGAACACTGTATTCAGCAACTACAGAATACATTTTCCTTTGAAGCACACACTATGTTATAAAGCAAGACTGAAGGAAATAGTCCCTTGGCCAAATGCTTCTTAGTTAGGAATCAATTTTAAAAACAATAATGAGAAAAATCTCCATTCTTTGGGAACCAGGTCTAAGTAATCCATTGATCAAGGAAGGAATTCTAGGAAAATTACAGATTTTGACCTGAAAAGTAATGAAGATACTGCATTTCAAAACTTGTGCAATGCAGCTAAACTAGCACTTTAAAGGAAATTTGTGTGGTCTTAGGTTTATAAATACTAGATATTACAATATATGTTTATGTAATGTATGTTGCACATATGTAATATATAATATAATGCATGCTGCGTGCTAAATCACCTCAGTTGTGTCCAACTCTTTGTGACCCTGTGGACTGTAGCCTGCCAGGCTCCTCTGTCCATGGGATTCTCCAGGCAAGAATGCTGGAGTGAGTTGCCATGCCCTCCTCCAGGGGATCTTCCCAACCCAGACATCTCTTAATGTCTCCTGCACTGGCAGGCAGGTTCTTTACTACTAGTGCCACCTGCGATTCCCATATACTATGACATTATGTATAAAATATAAAAGAAAGACTTTTGCAACCTCATGGGCTGTAACCTGCCAGGCTCCTCTGTCCATGGGACTTCCCAGGCAGGAATACTGGAGTGGGTTGCCTCTTTCTTCTCCAGAGATCTTCCCGACCCAGGGATTGAACCCACGTCTCCTGCATTGGCAGACAGATTCTTTACCACTGAGCCACCTGGGAAGCCCACTGTATATAAAATATAAAAGAAAGACTGAAAAGAATGAGCTTAGCATCCATCTCAAAAAGTTAGAAAAAATAAAATAAACCTACGAGCATAGAAAGGAAATAACAAAGGACAGATATGAGGGAAATAGAAAGCTTTCAATAAAGAGAATCAACAAAACAAGTTGGCTATTTAAAATTGAAGATTTGCTGGAAATTTTGAGCAAGATAAAGGCACTAAGGCTATTATTGGAAATGAGGGAGAAACATTATTACAGCTTAAAAGTATTAAAAAGATGAGCGCAGGGCATGTGCCACTTTACAAAGACACTCAGTCCACTTTCTGTCCACCAAATTGTGTGCCCAGCTTAAAGTATTAAAAAGATGAGCGCAGGGCATATGCCACTTCACAAAGACACTCAGTCCACTTTCTGTCCACCAAATTGTGTGCCCAGCTCAGACTTCATCCACATTGGGGAGAGGTATGTTTTTCTGATCCTCCTGAATTAAACCATATGGGCAAGAAGAGCACTGGATAAAGAGAGATTATGAACAACTTTATGCAAGCAAACTTGAAAATTTTAGATACCTTGGATAAATTCCTGGAGGGGAGAAATAAAACTCAAAAAGAAATTAAAATCTAAATAGTCCTATAACTACTAAAGAAATTAAGCTAGTCAGAACTCCAAATCCAAATGACTTTATTGGGAGAGTTCTACCAAGCATTCAAGGAAAAAAAAAAAAGAATTTCACAAACTCTCCCAAAGAATAAATTAAATATGAAACACTCATTTTACAAGACTAGCATGTCCCTGAAGCAATATGAGACAAGAAAATTATAATCTCTCTCAGTGAGATTAGATGTGACCATAGATGTGGAAATCCTAAATAAAATTGCAGGGGTTTGGGGCAGGCAGTGGAGTTGGCATTATATAGAAAGGACATACCATTGTGACTAAATTCTGGTTAAATCCTGGGAAGGCAAAGTTGGCTTAATACTGGAAAATCCATCCACTGTCTTAAAAAAAAGTAAGGGAGGAAAGTATATGTGATCATTTCAATAGGTAGGTGCAGGTAAAGTATTTGATAAAATTAAACATCCATTCATGATTCACATAAATAACCCTTAAGCAATAATTTGTTACCGCAACAATAAGAAACTCATACACTCCTCAAATTGAATTATAGATTAAATGCATTTCCCAATAAAATCTCAATCAGGTTTTTGTGAAACTTGACAAACAGATTTGGAAATGGACATAGAAGGACTTCTCCGGTGGTCCAGTGGTTAAGTATTCACCTGCCAGTGCAGGGGACATGGGTTCAATCCCTGGTCCGGGAAGATTCCACATGCCTTGGAGCAACTAAGCCCATGCACCACCACTACTGAAGCCCACACACTATAAAGCCCGTGCTCCACAAGAGAAGTCACTGATATGAGAAGCTCCCTCTTGCTACAACTAACTCGTGAGGAGCCCCTATCTGCGGCAACTGGAGAAAGCCCAGTGTATCCAAAAATTAACTAAATGTGCATAGAAGATCAAAGGGCTAAGAAGAGGAATCTTGAAAAAGAATAAGATGGGATGGCTTTCTTAGCTGGGCACTAAGACCTACTCAGTGAGCAGTGATTCAGACACAAAATAACATAGTGTGATTCCTTTGGGATGAAGTTTAAAAACAGGCTTAACCTAAACTGTATTCTTCAGGGATGCTTCTAGGGTAAGGCAAAACCTCTAAAGAGTGAGATGAAGATCAAGTCAGAGCACAGCTACCTGGGGGAGTGGGGAGGAGAGGAGAAGGACCAGAGAGTGTGGGTTGGGATGCCAGCCGTATTCTATTTCTTTTTTTTTTTAATTTTTTTTTAATTGGAGGATAATTGCTTTACAACGTTGTGTTGGTTTCTGCCATACATCAACATGAATCAGCCATAGGTATACATATGTCCCCTCCCTCATGGATCTCCCTCTCACCTTTCACACCTCTGGGTTGTAACAGAGCACCGGGTTGAGCTCCCTGTGTAATACAGCAACTTCCCATTAGCTATCTATTTTACGTATGGTAATATATATATTTCAATGCTCTATATCTGAGTCTCTATTCCTGCCCTGCAAATAGGTTCATCAGTACCATTTTTTCTAGATTCCATATATATGCATGAATATACAATATTTGTTTTTTCTCTTTCTGACTTACTTCACTCCATAATAACAGGGTCTGGGTTCATCCACCTCACTCAAACTGACTCAAATTCATTCCTTTTTATGGCTGAGTAATGTTCCATTGTATATATGCACCACCACTTTTTTATCCATTCATCTGTAGACAGACATCTAGGTTGCTTCATGTCCTGGCTGCAGTAAATAGTGCTGCAGTGAGCATTGGGGTACACGTGTCTTTTTCAATTATGGTTTTCTTGGAGTTTTCTCAGCAGTGGGATTGTTGGATCACATGGTCGTTTTGTTCCTAGTTTTTAAAGAAACCTCCGTACTGTCCTCCATAGTGGCCGTATCAGTTTACATACCCACCAACAGTGCAAGAGGGTTCCCTTTTCTCCACATCCTCTCCAGCATTTATTGTTTATAGATTTTTTGATGATGGCTATTCTGACTGGTATGAGGTGATACCTTATTGTAGTTTTGATTTGCATTTCTCTAATAATAAGTGATGCTGAACATTTTTTCATGTGTTTATTAGCCATCTGTATGTCTTCTTTGGAGGAAAATCTGTTTGGATCTTCTATCCACTTTTTGATTGGGTTGTCTGTTTTTCTGATATTGAGCTGCATGAGCTGCTTATATATTTTGGAGATTAATCCTTTGTCAGTTGCTTCATTTGCAATTATTTTCTCCCATTCTGGGGCTTGTCTTTTTATCTTGTTTATGGTTTCCTTTGCTGTGCAAAAACTTTTAAGTTTAATTAGGTCCAATAAAAACAGTCGTTAGATCCCATGAAGTAGGACACAACGCCTTAACAGTATGGATGTTGTCAGGCCCAAGGGCCTCTTCCATCCTTGTTAAAAAGAGTGCTAACCTTCTCTCCTTTCATACAACACCATATTCTATTTCTCAAGTGGGTGGTGGTGACATAGACGTTTGCCTCATAATTCTGTTAAATTGTACATTTTTTAAAAGAACATTACAAGTATAATAATCACCCCAATTTAATGTATTAAAATCAGATGACTCTAATTCCAGGCAATCAAAATGATGGAAAGCTCCCCAATTCATTCTTTGAAGGAGCCAACACTTGAATACTCAAAACAAGTTAAAGATAGAAAAAAAGGGCAACTGTAGACGAACCTTAGTTTAGAGCTTCCAAACAGAATATTAGCAGTCAAAATTGAGTGGCGGTCAGTATTACAACATGACTAAGCAGGGTTTACTCTTAGGAATATCTTTCCACAGAGTCTAATTGAGCCACATAACTCATCCCGCCACCAAACTGAACCACATCAGTAAATTTGGGAAAGGAATTCTTAGATACAGCAGACATTTCTAACGGAGGTCCTTGAAGGTTCTGTGCTTCTTGAAGCACAGAAGGATAGGTGAGTTAATGGCCTTCTCTGGCAGGAGCTCACAGCAGGGAAGAAGGGCCAGGAATCAATACCCCCACAAGCCCCTTGAGATTTCACAGCCCTGGCTCAGAAACACTGAATTTTAATTGCGTGCTCAGTCGCTGAGTGCAGTGGTGTCTGACTCTTTGCGACCACATGCACTATAGCCCTCGAGGCTCCTCTGTCCATGGGGTTTTTCAGGCAAGAATACTGGAGCAGGTTGCTATTTCCTCCTCCAGGGTATTGTCTTGACCCAGGGATATAACCCACGTCTCCTGCATGGCAGGCTGATTCTTTACCACTGAGCCATCTGGGAAGCCCGAATTTTCATTAATTTTAATTAATTTAAAGTAACAATGCCATTGTTTTCCCCTGGCCCAGGCCCAAACTCCATCACAGGCCCCCCCTACACCCCTCATACAAGCGCAAACAGTCCAATAACACTCACCACGGCTCTGTAAGAGCTAACAGTGGAAAACAACCAAATGGGAACCGGTGGGATGATGGCAGAACATTTGTCAGTTCATCCACGCGAATATTCTGCTCACTCAGTGAACGGCCCAGGGCTGGGAATGCTAACACATCTCTCAGCTCCGCCCAGTAGTCGTACCAAAGTTGACCATTTGCCCAGCCTGCGATCCTGCCATTCCACCCCTGGGCATTCACCCCAGACAACTGAGCACACATATCATGAAAAGACGGGGGCTCCAAAGTTCACAGCAGCCTGACACACGAGAGCTTCAGACTAGAAACACAAGGAGTGGATGAGCCACACAATGGAAGAGTTACAGCAGTGACAAATCCAGAAGCGCTCGCCCATAACATCACAGGATCACCCCCACGCGAAAGCAGCAGCTGCTGGGGCCAGGAGGCTACTGACAGGATGGAACCTTCTGGAATGATGGGAGATAGATTTCTACATAGTCACCTGGGTGCTGCTTATGGGCATGTAGCTCATGTGCACTTTAAACACTTCATGTCCACTTGCTGTACCTCAGTTTTTCAAAGCTTAAAAACCAATGGAAAATACTAACAACTAGAAGTCTATAAACCTTGTTGATGAAATGAGCAAACTGCAGGAGGATGTTTCCCCCACTCATTCATACAAAGTTTAAAATCACATAAAACAGCACAACATTTATAGCCACATGGTTCGCTGGTTCATATGCTCAGTCATGTTCGACTCTCTGCGACCCCGTGGACTGTAGCCCGCCAGGCTCTTCTGTCCATGGGATTCTCCAGGTCAGAATACTGGAGTGGGTTGCCATTTCCTCCTCCCGGGGATCTTCCTGACCAAAAGAACGAACCCACATCTCCTGCATTGGTAGGCAGATTCTTTAGCACTAGTACTACCTGGGAAGCCCTTATGGCCACATCAGTTCAGTTCAGTCGCTCAGTCATGTCCAACTCTTTGCGACCCCATGAATTGCAGCATGCCAGGCCTCCCTGTCCATCACCAACTCCTGGAGTTTACCCAAACCCTTGTCCATCAAGTCAGTGATGCCATTCAACCATCTCATCCTCTGTCATCCCCTTCTCCTCCTGCCCCCAATCCTTCCCAGCATCAGGGTCTTTTCCAATGAGTCAACTCTTCGCATGAGGTGGCCAGAGTATTGAAGTTTCAGCTTCAACATCAGTCCTTCCAATGAACACCCAGGACTGATCTCCTTTAGGATGGACTGATTGGATTTCCTTGCAGTCCAAGGGACTCTCAAGAGTCTTCTCCAACATCACAGTTCAAAAGCATCAATTCTGCGGTGCTCAGCTTTCTTCACTGTCCAACTCTCACATCCATACATGACTACTGGAAAAACCATAGCCTTGACTAGACGGACTTTTGTTGGCAAAGTAATGTCTCTGCTTTTAAATATGCTATCTAGGTTGGCCATAACCTTCCTTCCAAGGAGTAAGCGTCTTTTAATTTCATGGCTGCAATCAACCATCAGCAGTGATTTTGGAGCCCCAAAAAACTAAAGTCTGACACTGTTTCCACTGTTTCCCCATCTATTTCCCATGAAGTGATGGGCCCAGATGCCATGATCTTAGTTTTCTGAATGTTGAGCTTTAAGCCAACTTTTTCACTCTCCTCTTTCACTTTCATCAAGAGGCTCTTTAGTTCTTCTTCACTTTTTGCCATAAGGGTGGTGTCATCCGCATTTCTGAGGTTATTGGTATTTCTCCTGGCAATCTTTATTATATACTATGGCCACATAGTATATAATAAAATGGAAAATCATATAAGGGAAAGACTGGGGCTTCCTTGGTGGCTCAGATGGTAAAGAATCTGCCTGCGATTCGGGAGACCCCAGTTGGGTCCCTGGGTCAGGAAGATCCCCTGGAGAAGGGAATGGAATGGAAATGGCAACCTACTTCAGTATTCTTTCCTGGGAAATCCCATGGACAGAGGAGCCTGGCAGACTACAGTCCATGGGGTTGCAAAGAGTCAGACACGACTGAGCGACTAACACACACACACACACACACACACACACACACACACACACACGAGAAAGACTAACTCCAAATTCTAGACAACAGCACCTTCTGTGGCAGGGAATGTCCAGGGCTGAGCTGGGGACCATGAACCTCGATTGCAATTGTCAAGTTTTATTTCTTCTGGTCAGTGGTGCATACATGTTAAACTATGACCAGTGTTTTTGTGACAAGCCTAGGATCACTCTTTTTTTTTAAAAAAAAATATTTATTTTTGGTTGTGCTGGGTCTTCATTGCTGCTCACAGGTTTTCTCTAGTTGCAAGAAAGGCAGAGAGCAGGCTCAGTAGTTGTGGCTCAGGGGCTAAATTCCTCCTTGGCATGTGGAATCTTCCCAGACCAGGGATTGAACCTACATCCTCTGCATTGGCAGGCGGATTCTTATCCACTGCACCACCAGGGAAGTCCCCTAAGATCACTCTTAATAAAGACTGTAATTGAGATCATGTCCCACCCTTGCTCAAAATCCTGCCATGGCTCCCCAGTGCCCTCAGAGTAAGACCTTCCCTCTTCGCCTGATTGTCTGGCCCCATTCCCTCTAGATTTCCACTCTTCCCCTCCTCCTTTGTGTTCTTTCCATCCCCACATCTCTGCCCCAGGTTTGGTTCCACCTCGGAGCCTGTGCACTCGCTGTTCCCTCTGCCTTGTGTACCCATCTCTTGGCTGCCTTTTTCCTGACACAGCTTAACTCAAATCTCAACTTCCCCCAGCCATGCCAGCTTGTTCCTACAAACAAGAGTTCTTTGTTCCACATTTCCTGTGTCCCCAATCTGCCTAGAAGCCCCCTGAAGGGAAGGATCCCCTGTTTGGTTTATCCTTGCTGTGTCCCCAGGGTCCAGGGCAGTGCTGAGTTTCAAGCCTGTGGACACTCCCACAAGGCTCTGCCAGTCATGACCACCAGGAGGCACTCACAGGTCATAAGTAAATGCTTGGGTACCTTCGAATAGGGCAGGCCCAAGGCCACAGAGAAAGGTGAGCGGGACAGACCTGGGGATGGGAAGGATCAGGCCCTCTCTGAGCACAGTTCAGTTCAGTCGCTCAGTCGTGTCCGACTCTTTGCGACCCCATGAATTGCAGCACGCCAGGCCTCTCTGTCCATCACCAACTCCCAGAGTCTACCCAAACCCATGTCCATCGAGTCGGTGATGCCATCCAACCATCTCATCCTCTGTCGTCCCCTTCTCCTCCCGCCCCCAATCCTACCCAGAATTAGGGTCTTTTCCAATGAGTCAACTCTTCGCATGAGGTGGCCAAAGTATTGGAGTTTCAGCTTCAACATCAGTCCTTCCAATGAACACCCAGGATTGATCTCCTTTAGGATGGATTGATTGGATCTCCTTGCAGTCCAAGGGACTCTCAAGAGTCTTCTCCAACACCACAGTTCAAAAGCATCAATTCTGTGGCGCTCAGCTTTCTTCACCGTCCCACTCTCACATCCATACATGACCACCGGAAAAACCATAGCCTTGACTAGACGGACTTTTGTTGGCAAAGTAATGTCTCTGCTTTTAAATATGCTATCTAGGTTGGCCATAACCTTCCTTCCAAGGAGTAAGCGTCTTTTAATTTCATGGCTGCAATCACCATCTGCAGTGATTTTGGAGCCCAAAAAACTAAAGTCTGACACTGTTTCCACTGTTTCCCCATCTATTTCCCATGAAGTGATGGGCCCAGATGCCATGATCTTAGTTTTCTGAATGTTGAGCTTTAAGCCAACTTTTTCACTCTCCTCCTTCACCTTCACCAAGAGGCTCTTTAGTTCTTCTTCACTTTCCCCCATAAGGGTGGTGTCATCTGCATATCTGAGGTTATTGATATTTCTCCCAGCAATCCTGATTCCAGCTTGTGCTTCCTCCAGCCCAGCGTTTCTCATGATGTACTCTGCATATAAGTTAAATAAGCAGGGTGACAATATACAGCCTTGACATACTCCTTTCCCAATTTGGAACCAGTCTGTTGTTCCATGTCCAGTTCTAACTGTTGCTTCATGACCTGCATACAGATTTCTCAAGAGACAGGTCAGATGGTCTGGTATTCCCATCTCTTTCAGAATTTTCCACTGAGCACAGAGCTGCCCCCAAACACCTGTTATCCTGCATGGGGGATTCTCATTCAGCCTGAGCAGGACAGATGTAGAAGCTGAGGCTTGGGTACGTCCTGAAAGGTCTCAGGTTCTGACTGCTTCCAGATTGCCTGGCTGTGACCTCTCAGCCCCTGATGGATGGGGAGTGGGCAGAGTTGCTGGGGACTCTGATCTCAGGTAGGTCCCATGATACCCACTGAGCAGCCTGTCCCAGCTAGAAGGGTCAAGTCGGGGCCACCAAGGGCTCAGGCTGACTCTCCAAACTCAGGGGGACTCAGCTCATGTAGATGGCCCAGTGCCTGCCTGAACCTTGCAGCCCTGCTGCACACCTTGGGAAACTGGGGCCCAGAGACAGGCTGGAGCAGTCCCCAGGGCACCAGGACTGCACATGTCCCCTATACCCAGTGCTGCCCGCTGGGGGGATGGGGGGCTCCTGGGGGAGAGCAGGCAGGGTACCCCTTACCTACTTCCTTCCAGCCATTCAACAGATGGGGAACTGAGTCTGTGCCTCATTCAAGCTCACCCGGGAGCCCCAGTCCAAAGCCAAGCCCCACTCACTGGCTCCCCTTGCTGTGTGACCTTAAGCAGACTCCCGACCCTCTCTTGGCCTGTGTCCATGACCACATGGAGCTTCTGCATCTCATTTTGTTAGAAGAAAGCGAGTTCCAGGTTGTTGTCCACCAAGTAGGAATGACTCGTTGCCCTTTCCTAGGAGCCAAGATCCTTTTAGAAGGTGTAAGACCTTGGTGTTACCAATTCACCATTGTTTTTTTGTGTCTGCTGTATGCTCATTCATGTATGATTCTTTGCGACCCCATGGGCTGTAGTCCACCAGGCTCCTCTGTCCATGGCATTTTCCAGGCAAGAATACTGGAGTGGGTTGCCGTTTCCTCCTGCGGGGGGTCTTCCAGACCCAGGAATTGAACCTGAGTCTCCTGCATTGGCAGGCAGTGCTGTTTTTTCAGCTGAGGTGAAATTCACATAATCTATCACCATTCACATAACCCTTTTGAAGTGGGCAATTCCATGGCATCTAGTGCATCCGCAGTACTGTGCAGAAACAAGTAACATACAAGGGAAACCCTGTATGATTAAGAGCTGATCTTCCAGCAGAATCTCTGCAGGCCAGAAGGGAATGGCAGGATATATTCAAAGTACTGAAAGGGAAAAATCTACAACAAAGATTACTCTGCCTGGCAAGGATTCCACTCAAAATTGATAGAGAAATGAAAGGCTTTATGGACAAGCAAAAGTTAAGAGAATTCAGCACGACCAAGCCAGCTTTACAACAAATGCTGAAGGGACTTCTGTAGGCAGAAAACAAAAGAGAAGGAAAAGACCTACAGAAATAAATCCAAAACAATTAAGAAAATGCCAATAGGAACACATATATCAAAAATTACTTTAAATGTAAATGGGTTAAACACTTCAACCAAAAGACACAGACTGGCTGACTGGATACAAAAACAAGACCCATATATTTGCTGTCTACAAGAGACCCGCTTCAGACCTAGAGATCCATACAGACTGAAAGTGAGAGGATGGAAAAAGATATTCCTTGCAAATGGAACTCAAAAGAGCCGGAATAGCAATTCTCGTATCAGAAAAAATAGACCTTAAAATAAAGAATATTATAAGCGATAAGGAAGGACACTAACACAGCTAACAAGGACCTAGAAGAAATAAAGAGTGAGAGACAAACAACATTGTGCAACCACAATCTATATCGAATTCCAGAACTTTCACCACCTCAGGTGGAAACCTGTCCCCATGAGCAGTCACTCCTCATCCTCCTCCCTCAGTCCCTGGCAACTACCGATCTGCTTCCCATCTCTGTGGTTTTGCCTGTTCTGTTCATTTCATGTAAATGGAATCACGCACTGTATGGTCTTTTTTGTCCGGCTGCTTTTACTCGGCATGATGTTTTCAAGATACATCCACATGGTCGTGTGTGTCACTGCTTTCCTTTCTATGGCAGAATAATATTCCATTGGGTGGACTTACCAAATGTTGTTCATCCACTCGTCTGTCAATGGATACTTGAGTTGTTTCCACCTTTTGGCTAAGGGGAATTGTGCTGTTAATAACATGGGTGTAAAAATATCTATTTGCATCCTTGCCTTCAGTTCTTTTGGTTATGTCCCTAGGACTGGAACTTCTGGATCATAAGGTAATTCCATATTTTGGGGGGGAATTTAACTGTTTTTTTTTTTTAATAAGACTAAAAGGTCATGGCTCTTGGCCAAACTGGGAATACCATGCTTGGAAATTTCCGGCAAGTTCTTTTCAGTAATCGCTGCCCAGCCTCCCTACCCAGCAAATCTCATGTATTTCAGGTGCTGTCCACATTGTTTTTGCCTGTGTGTGCTTAGTCATGTCCGACTCTTTACGATCCCATGGACTATAGCCTGCCAGGCTCCTGTGTCCATGGAATTCTCCAGGCAAGAATACTGGAGTGGGTTGCTGTTTCCTCCTCCAGGGGATCTCCCTGACCCAGGGACTGAAACTGGGTCTCCTGCATTGCAGGCAGATTCTTTACCATTTGAGTTTTTAGTGACTGTATGTATTTACCTTTGGATTGAGAGATACACAGAAATTTGTGCCAAATACTCAGCTCTGAGGTGTGTAGCCTGATGCATTTTTAACTCTGTGGATGTTCAAATTGACACATATGTTCAAATTGCCCATCCCATGGGCAGTGTCTCTCATGCTACCTCCCAGAAGGAACTATCCTGTTGGCCACACCATTGGTTCATTTTGCCTATTCTTGAACTTCAGATACACAGACTCACACCATGTGTCCTGTTTGGGATCTATCCACTTTTGTTCATCATAACTTCAAGACTCACCCACATCCCCCTATCCTTTTTCTTTGCTGTATACTATCCCACAGCACAACCGTGGGCTATAAACAACTCAGCAGTTTGTTTGCTCAGTCCTGTCACCGGGTGTTTGATTTGTGTTCAGAGCTGCTCCAAGCGTGTGTGCCCAGATCTTGTGGCTGCTGCATGTTTTCATCTCTTGCGGGGTGTGATGTCTCAGTTATAGAGGAGGAGGAGACCTATGTTCCGTGGACACTGCCAAACCATCTTGCAAGGTGGCTTTTTACCTCCCACAGCAGTGAGTGAGAGTTCCATTTGTTTCACATCTTCACCAGCACTTAGGAGCCATTCTTTTCCATTTCATGCCTGCAGGTGGGGCTGTGGTTCATGCATGTTCCAACTCCACTACATTAGGACTCTTCGCCCACCAGATTGTTTTTTTTTAAATATATTTATTATATGGCTGCGCCAGGTCTTAGTTGAGACACATGGGATCTTTGATCTTCATTGCAGCATGAACGATCTTTAGTTGTGGCATGTGGGATCGAGTTCCCTGAACCCAGGCTCCCTGCATTGGGAGCCCAGAGTCTTAGCCGTTGGACCACCAGGGAAGTCCCTGCCCATTGGATTCTATGCCAAGATCCCCTCTGGGAACTACAGGAGTGCAGACCACACCCACATTTTTGAAGGTGGGGGGCCTCTGTCCTTGGCTTCCAGGCCACCATCTCCTTCTGTGTTTGTCTACCTCTGTCTCTTCTCCATTCCCTCAGGGGATCCTCTATCTCAGCTTGGTCTGGAAACAAAGTCTCCAGGTCCTCCCTCCTTGCAGCAAATGGCCACAGAGTCAAGGCATCCCCAGAAGGACTCAACATTCTACTTTGCCTCCTCGGCCTGAGTGAGCGACTGCCCAGCCAACTCAAGGCACAAACGGGAACTCAAGGAGCGTGTATCAGACTCTCCTGCCCTTTACACCTCCCGAATCTCAGCTCTCCCGCTTCCCCACTCGCCTCCCGTCCCCACCTAGCCTAAGCCCCTGCATCTCAACCATCTCCAGACGAGCCCAGCTCCTGACACAATCTCATACCTGGCACTTGCCACTTGTCCAACCCACACCAAAGTGATGCTTCTAAGACCACGCATGGCCCTCCTTAGGTGTTCAGACAGCTTCTCAGCATCAGTCCCTTGCCTAGGCCCTCAGGTGAGTACCTGCTGGATCTGGCTCCTCTGACCTCTCACACACTCATTCATTCATTTGGGCATTTATTGAGCACCTGCTGTGTACCAGATCTCATTCTCAATGCAGAGAGGCAACGGTACCAGACCAAAAAATACCTCTACTCTGGAGAGCATGAGGTAGGGGGCGGGGACAACAGTTATCTCCATGCTCACAGCATGTGGGGGGCTGTGTGAGGGCAGGGATGCCTGGCAGCGGGTGGGGAGACATCCCCGGGGAACTCAGGGTAGAGGCTGAGGCTGGGCGTGGCAGGGAGAACAAAGACCAGGAGCCCCCAGAGAAGGGGATGAGGAGCCCCAGAGAGGTTGAGATTTTCACAGCTTCCCCTGGTGGCTGAGGGGAGGGGGGTGATCCCAGGCAGGAGGGAGGTGGGGAGGCCGGAGGTGCTGGGTGATGGAGAGAAGAGGTCGGATTTGGAGTGTGGCCTGAGAGCCAAGAAGGCTTGGGGACACGGGGCTGTGGGATGGGGAGGGTGTGGGGGTGATGACGGCGTGGAGAGACTTCCCATAGTCTCTGGGCAGCAAACACATCTGAGCGGGGGATTCAGTTCCTCAAAATTGCCACATACGCACGTGTGCATGTGCGCGCGCACACACACACACGGGTGCATCACACACACACATGTGTACTCACCCAGAGACACATACAAAGCACAGAGAGACACACAACACAGAGAGACACATCTACAACACAGATACACAGAAGGACACACACACAGCACAGAAAGATACACACACACAGCTCACACCTACAGGACACAGACATGCATTCACCCTCTCCAGCCCAGCCTTTAAGGGACAATCCTTTTTGCCTCTCTCTCTCCCGGCCAGGGCCTCCAGCTCCCCCTCGCAGGGCCAGGCCAGGTGCTGGTGTCACTGAGGCAGAGCCAAAGGTCCCTCCCTGCTGCTCAGCCCCAGCCCAATCCTGACCACACAGGGTGTGTCCTGTTCTGTCCCCCACAGTGGGAGCTCCTCAGGGCACAAGGCAGGTGTGGGAGGGGCGGTCAATGCCTACTGAACAAATGGTTTTGGTTCTGAAGCCTCTCTCCCGTGCTGTTGCCCCATACTCTCCTATCCTCAAAGCAGGATTCCCCACTCCCCAACTTCTCATCCGTTCAGCCTCATCCCTTGACTGAGCCAGACACAGACACCCCATCTCAGAGAGGTCAGGGATGAGACAGAATAAGGAAAGGGCTGGGGGGCCCAAAGGCAAAGCAGAATCTACTTGGGAGATCCAAGAGGGATGCCTGGAGGAGGGGGCATTCAAGCTGGGTTTTGTAGGATGAGCTGGAGCTTGGCAGGCAGATGGTTTGGGGGTCTTCTAATCAGAGAGACAAATCTAGTAACTTCCTCTAGTGCAGTCTGAGCCCAGAGCAGCTCCAATAGGAGGGATCATTGGGCTCTTTTCTTTTTTCTTAAAATCATGATAAGACACATAAAATTCACCAACTTAGCCAATTTTTAAAAATTTCCCAAGTGGCACTAGTGGTAAAGAATCTGCCTGCCAACACAGGAGACGCAAGAGATGAGGGTTCGATTCCTGGGTTGGGAAGATTCCCCTGAAGAAGGGCATGGCAACCCACTCTAGTATTCTTGCCTGGAAAATTCCATGGACAGAAGAGTTACATTCCGTGAGGCTGCAGAGAGTCGAACACGACTGAGCGACTAGCGCGTGCACACATACACACACACACACATGCACACACACATGCACTTATTTATTTGTTCGGCTTGCAGGTTCTAGTTGCAGCACGTGGCATCTCCGGCTTTCATTGTGGCATGCAGAATCGTTTGGTTTAGAAGCGTGGGAACTCTTGGTTGCGGCACATGAGATCGAGTTGCCCGACCAGGGCTCAAGCCCGGGCCCTCTGCATGGGGCGCACGGAGTCAGTCACTGGACCCCCAGGGCCATCCTACCATCTTCGCCGTTTTAAAGAGCACAGGTCATGACATTAAGTACATTCACACTGTTGTGCAACCGCCACCACTGTCCATCTCCAGAATTTTCATCTTGCAAAACTGAAACTCTGTCCCCATTAAATGCTAACCCCCCTCATTTCCCTCCTTCCCTGGCAACTCCCATTCTACTTCCTGTCTCTATGAATGTGACTACCTTCAGGCTCTCACAGAAGTGGGATCACACAGTATCTGTCCTTTCACAACCGGCTTCTTCCACTCAGAGTAACATCATCCGGGTTCATTCCACCTGCAGCAGGTGTCAGGGTTTCCTTCCTTTTAAAGGCTGAATAATAGCTCATCAAACATATATGCCACATTGGGTTTATCAATTCATCTGTTGCAATTCTATTTTCAATTTTTTGAGGAACTGCCAAAACATACTGTTTGCTTTTTTCCTTTTTCTTTCTGGCCACACCGTGAGGCATGCGGAACTTCCTCTGACCAGAGATCGAACCCCTGCCCCCTGCAGTGGAGTGCAGTTTTAATCGCTAGACCACCGGGGAAAGTGTTAATTGCTCAGTGGTGTTGCGACTCTTTGTGACCCCATGGACTGTAGCCCACCAGGTTCCTCTGTCCCTGGGATTCTCCAGGCAAGAATACTGGAGTGGGTTGCCATGCCCTTCTCCAGGGGATCTTCCTGACCAGGGATTGAACCCAGGTCTCCTGCATCTCAGGCAGATTCTTTACCATCTGAAGCCCACAGTGTTGCTTGCTTGTCCCATCTAGGATCCAAACAGTCCTTCCTGTCCCAACTTCCACCTGCCGAGCAGGGCCCCCCCCCACCGCCTGAACCCCTAGTTGTCTCATCCATCCCTCACGTTGGGCTTCCCAGGTGGCTCAGTGGTAAAGAATCCACCTGCCAATGCAGGAGACACGGGTTTGATCTCAGGATCAGGAAGATCTCCTGGAGAAAGGGATCCAAAATTCTTGCCTGGGAAGTACTATGAACAGAGGAGCCTGGTGGGCTACGCTCCATGGGGTTGCAAAGAGTCGGACACGACCTAGCTACTAAACAACAACAGTAATCCCTCAGATTTGCTCCAAGAGACAGTAGCTCTCATAAAGCCCATTTCACGGCAGAAAACAGGTTGGAGAGCAGGAGTGATGTGCCTAGCGGTCACCCAGCAGGGGCTGCCCTGGCCCCCCTCCCTGCGAAGCTCAGAATGTTCCCAGCTGCTCCCCCCAGCAGTTCCAGCAGAGCCCATCCCCCACCCCGCCTGCAATCAGATGCTGAGAGCATGTCCCATCCCACTTCTGGCTCTGCTCCCTTCCAAGAGAAACAGGTTGCACCTGGCACGGCTTCCCAGAAGACCCAAGGCAGCAGGAGCCCAGCCACGTGAAAGGGTGTGTGTGGAGGCGTGTGGTCACATTGCAGCCCCTGCCATACCGCCGCTTGGGGGAGGGAGGGATCCTAGATCTGAAAGCAAGGGCTTGGGAGGTATACCAAGCCAACAGTGCTGGAGCCAGCCAGACCTGGGTGCAACCAGGGATCGGCTGCTTGCCATCTGTCTGGGTGACCAAGGGAATCTGAGCCTCAATTCATCATCTGGGAAATGGGCTCACAATGGCCCTTAGGAGGATTCTGTGAGGGGACTGGAAGCTGGGGGGCGTGTGTAGCGCAAGGTCCAGCAGGCAGGCAGAGCTAAAAGCATGCAAGCATTTGATCAGCACAGACATCATCATTACAGTAGGGTGGGACCACCTCGCCCCAGCTCTAGAAGCAGGTCTTCCTACGGAGCACTGACTGTCTAATGGGCGGGGGCACATCCCGTCCTCAGCCAAGAAAATCAGATCATAGCACAAGGCTTCATCATTTGAAATTTTAAACACCCTCCATAAACCAGCCCCAGGACACTGCCACACAGCTAAAAAAATCTTTTTTGTTTTTTCTAAGTAAGCTGAAATTCACATGACATGAAACGAACCATCTTAAAGTGAACCAACAATTCAGGGGCACTTTGTGCATTTACAAAATTGTGCAACCACCAGCAGTATCTAATTGTAGATCGTTTTCATCACCCCAAAAGGGAACCCTGTTCTCATGAGCAGTCCCTCCCCATAACCCCTCCTTCAGCCCCTGGAGCCACTAGGCTGCTTCCTGTCTTGATGAATTTGCCTCTTCTGGACATTTCATATAAATGGAATTACACACTATATGACCTTCTGTATCTGGCTTCTTTCGCTCTGGGTGATGAATTTGAGGTTCATCCGCGCTGTATCGTGTATCAGTCTTCGTTCATTTTTATGGCTGAGTAATATTTCCTCGTATGATGGACCACATTTTGTTTACCTTTCACCCATCAATGGGTATTTGATTTGTTTCCACTTTCTGGCTACTGTGAAAATGCTGTTGTGAATATTCATGTACATGTATTTGTTTGAGTGGGGCTTCCCAGGAGGCACAGTGGTAAAGAATCCCCCTGCTAATGCAGGAGGTGCAAGAGACTGGGGTTCGATCCCTGGGTCAGGAAGATCCCCTGAAGGAGGAAATGGCAACCCACTCCAGTATTCCTGCCTGGAGAATTCCGTGGACAGAGGAGCCTGGCGGGCTGCAGTCCATGGGGTCACAAAGAGTCAGACACGACTGAGCAGGCACACACATGTTTGTTTGACTCCTCCAACCAGGAAACCTAAATGGCTGAGGACCCACAGAGGTAGCACTGATTTATGAACAAAGTTCCATATTTCACTCACATCTCTTAAAAATGAAAGAGGAGATGAAAGCCAGTGGTTCCCTCACCTCTCACCCCATTGACTCTCCCTGTGTTCAGCACAAAACTCTGAACTTGAGCCAGTAAGGGAGGTATGGGCCCAGCAGGCAGAGGCTGGGTCCTCCTGGAGAAACAGTCATGGGATCCTGGTGTTCTGCGGCATCTTGGTCCCTGCCTCCAAGGGCAGGGAGGTGTGGACCACATCCCTGAAGCCAGAGGGCAAAATACCAGCAGGGCCAGCGACCCTGTCTCAGACCTCAGCTGAAACCTGGAGATGCATCATTGACCCCGATCCCTCCCTGCTTCTCGCATCAGAGCCCCCAGACTCAGGCACCAGTGCTCAGAGGACCATGGTGGAGCCGGTGAGAGTCAGAGGTGAAAGACTCTTGAGAATCAGAGTGAAATGAGTAATGGTTAATCACAGTGTATCAGTCTGATAAAGCAGTAGACACGGTGACTGAGCAGGACACAGCAAGGCAAGAAGATGTGTCACACTTACACAAAATTGAGGCTGTTGAGTTATGACTAGAGACAACTTGAATTTTACACCCTCTGCCAAAATGAACTTTATTTCCTAGAAAATATTATTCCTTTTATCACCTATAATTTAAAATAGGCATACATATATATATATAGTTTATTATGTGAATTAACTAATTCTACTATTTGGGTTACAATAAAATCTATTTTGAAATTAAAAGAAAAATCTCCTAGATCCCAGGGTCTTGACCGAGAGGGAATAAGTCCTCTCCCAGGAGCTCAGGTCTTGGTCGGCCAATCTAGGAGGAAGAGCCAGGTTTCAGAGCCATGGAATCACCCCCTCTTGGAATCTCAACTTCCTTCTCTGTGAAATAGGAAGAGTGTCACTTGACTCTAAGCCTTCACACACATTGTTCCCTCAGCCTGGTCATCCCTTCCATGCCTTCTGCCTGATGAACTCGTACATATCCACTAAACCCTAGCTATGACACCATTCCTCCAGGCAGTCACCCTAGACAGACACCTGGATTCCTCCAGCTTCCTTCTAGCTGAGCCCTGAGCTTATAGGGCTGTGTGTGCGGGGGCATCTCCCCCAGACTGGGGGGTCCTTGAGGGCCAGGCTGGGAGGGCCAGGGTGGGGAATGTTAAGTGAAAATGGAGACACCACTATCCCCATTTGACGGATGAGGGTGACCTTGAGAGGGACCCAGCTCCCGAGGGTCACATAGTCACTGTAGCTGCAGAGCTGCAGCTCCACTTGGGGCAGCTGGGCTCCACTCCATCTCAAACCTTGAGAGTGGACCTAACTACCACCACCCTCAGAGGGCTGCTTGCCCTGACCCCCTCCTGGGTCCCTGCAGCCCCTTCCTTGGGGCCTAGAACAGTCTGTCCCCTTGTTGGCGGGGGGTGTCCTCCTGGCGGCCCCGGGGTCACAGATAAGGCCACTGGGCCCAGCTATCGGCAGGAAACATCTTGGCAGGACAGGAAGCCACGGCATTGGCCCGCCGCACCCTCAGCCGCCTCAGCCTATCCGCGGCCTGATATTTTGGGAGCCGCTATATAAACCCCGACTGGGCTGCCAGTTGTTCCCGGGGGAAGCTCGAAGCTTCACGTTCTTCGGCAGCCCTGTGGCCCCTGGGCCAGATGCTCAGAGAGGGGTGCACCAGAGTGCCAGGCTCGCTGGAGCTGCCGGGGCCTGTGTGTGCAACTCCCCCACCCCATTCAATCTCAGTGCGGCCACTGGCTGAGTGACCCAGGGCAAATGACTTCACCTCTCCGGCCTTGGTGTTTCCCTCCCCATAGCCCTCCCCCTCCCAGGAAACAGCGTGTGCTCTGTCGCTTCAGTCATGTCCAGGTCTTTGCTACCCTACGGACTCCAGCCCACCAGGCTCCTCTGTCCATGGGATTCTCCAGACAAGAATACTGGAGTGGTTGCCATGCCCTCCTCCAGGGTCTCTTCCTGACCCAGGGATCAAATGTGCATCTCCTGGGTCACAGGCAGATTCTTCACCGACTGAGCCACCAGGGAAGCCCCTCAGGAGACACACACCCA
The DNA here is from genome assembly GCA_024291935.2 of Okapia johnstoni. Classification (NCBI taxonomy): domain Eukaryota; kingdom Metazoa; phylum Chordata; class Mammalia; order Artiodactyla; family Giraffidae; genus Okapia; species Okapia johnstoni. The sequence goes on along the minus strand of CM044316.1, from coordinate 6,253,269 downwards.
ACTCCAACCACACTCACGGGTCCTAGAGCATTTCCTGAAGTTTCTTGGCCTGACGTGGAGTCATCTGCTAACACCTGAGGGCCAACCCTCCCCCGCTCCCTCCACACCCCGGGAAGTGCCTGGGAATCTGCATTTTATTTTTTGAGTTGCGAGTTAAGTTTTACTGGGGACAAAATGAGGACTGCAGCCCAAGAGACAGCACGTCTGTGTCCAAAGAGGCTGGGAATGGGGAGGTCAATATATGTGATTTTGGTGAAGGGGGAGCTCAAGAATCTGCATTTTAAACTAGCCTCATACAAGCTCAAGCTTCTCAAGTTCAAGGACACACCGTTGGTTCAAAGTCTCCAGGACACCTTCCCTCCCCCGGACAACCACCCAACCAGACCCCAAACAACCACTGGATCAGAGAAACAACATTCTGAGGATGTGATCGCAGTTATTCCCATCTTACAGAGAAGAGAACTGAGGCCCAGAGCAGAGAAGAGACTTGCCTGAGGCTACATAGCAGGCCAGAAGCAGGGTGGCGCAGAACCCAGGCCCAGGGTCCCCTCCTGCATCCAACGCCCCTCTCAGGAGGCTCAGAGAGGCTGAGGATATCTCCAGAGGCCACACAGCCAGCCAATGGTGGGGATAGAATTCAAACCCAGGTCTGTGTGCCCGCCCCCATCCCCACCCCTGATCGACACACAAGGGAACCAGCCCAGACTCAGCAGCTACTGCTTGGAGCCTGACTAACATGTACATGTCACCCACGACCAGTAAAAGTGAAACGCAGAAGTGAAATAAAAATACTCAAGAGCTCACTGGGGCTCGGAGTCGGCTCCTGCTCTCAGACCCCGGGCCCTTTCCTGGTGAGAGTCGAGGGGGCAGGCCGGCAAGCCAGGCGGGGGAGACCAAGCGTGGCTATGTAAAGCGGCCGGCTCAGCACCTGCGGGGGCCCAAAGGTCCGGGTGGTGGAGCGTGCCCGGTGGCCCCCCACCCGGGCAGCTGCAGCTGGCGAGAGGGAACGGCCATGCCAGATATAACCCAACCTGAACTCCACCCAAAACCAGCGCTCCAAGGCCAGCCTGTGCCTGGAAAGCCAGTTTGGGCCCCGTGAGTTTGGGTAGGTTCTGGGCTTCTGTTTCCCTCCTGAGAAAGGTCTCAGCGTGGCCACACGTCTCCTGTAGACCTCCTCCACCCTCTCCTCTCTGCAAGGCCTGGTGTGACGTAAGAGGCTAGACTACCCCTGTCTTGGCCAGCCTATAGTAATAAGCTCCTGCTCAGCTTGCTGTCCTGGGGAAGCAGGCTGCCATCGCTCTCCTGACGGGATGCTCACTACCATTAAAGTAGCCCAGAAACCCACACGTCCCTCAGAGGGGACCCTCTGCCCCTGCCCTGCCTTGCTCTGCCATTGAGCCACCTGCAGCCAGTGACAAGGACCTCAGCCTGTGCTTCTTTAAGTTAAATGCATTAAAGTCTCCAATGCCTTCTCCCAGGGCATCACTCTGAAGTGTACACATACAAGCACACACACCGTGGTGGTCTTCACTGAACCCTCTGTCTGTGTGCCCTTTTTCAAAGTGGCAGGGGCAGCCTTCTGCCTGCTCTGATCAACCCAAAATGAGGAGAGAAATCACCTCCCTTGTTCTGGAGTCTATAGCTCTATTAATGCAACCCACAGACCCAGCAGCTTATCTGGCAGCTACATCACAGACAGCAGGGCTGTCATGTAATCACTAACCATCAATTCAAAAATTTTGAGCCCACCAGGGTTTGGCAGGAAGGATGAGGGCTGGGAATGTTCTGTTTCTCAGTCTGGGTGCTAGTTACACAGGTGTGTTCACTTGACGAAAAGTTATCGAGCTGTAGATGTCTATATGCAATACTTGAACAAAACATTTTAAAAGAAGAAAAGGAAAGAAGTTTGACATCAGGCCGAGACTGACAGGTAAGTAGACAATAACTAGATGAGGTTTGGAGACATGAGTGGATTCAGGAAGAGCAAATACAAAGACCTGGGGTCCTGGGGGATTCCGATGTGTTTGAGGATCTGGCAGAGACCCAGGTATGGGGTGGGGGCAGGGACTGGCCACTTAGAACCTCCAAAGCCACCACCAAGAGCATGGACATGACTCTGAAACTAATGCAATGCCAACAAGAGGTTAAAGTGGAGGCTGACGATATGGAGTGGACACATACAAAAGCCACTAAAGCCACAAGCAGAAGTGGTGCCCAGTCCATTTGCCAGAGGAGGAAACTGAGGCCCAGTGAGGCCAGGCTACTTGGCTCCATGTTAATGGTGGAGCTGCAGTGTGAGCCTCCTTGATCCTTCCTGGGTCTCTTTCTTTCTACTCTGATGCCCTTGTGTGCCTGAAGGGTAGGCCAGCTCACTGCGCCCAAGAGGTGAGGCTCCCTGGCTTCAAGTCCTGGTCTGAGCTCGCTGGTCTCGGGGTCTCCTCTGTGAAATGGGGCTGGCTAGGAGGTGTCCTTTCCAGCCTCAACTGCAGGGGGCGCTCGGTAGGCAGCGAGTCCAGCCGGGTCTTCCTGGCCAGCCCAGGGGTCATTTCACAAGCCAGGGACCGCAGAGGTGGCTTTTCTGAGAAGCCTGAAGCTGAGGAGGAATTCCTCTGCTTATGGAGGACCGTGCGGTAGGAGCGGCACTGCCCCCCACCTCAGCCTGCACCAAGAGAAGGCAGGAGGTAGAAGTTTTAAAAAGAAGAAATGCCCCGATAATGCAAATTCAGACCCGTGGGGCTGAAACCAAAGCAAGAAAGAGAGCAACAGAGGAGATGCCTTGTCAGGTACCTTGTCAGGGGGTCACCATCAAGACTCCCCCAGGCCGTCTCCCCCAATCAGGCCCTCATTGCAGCTCTCGGACCCCACCACCACCCCACCATACTCTCTTGAATCACCTTGCTCATTTGTCTTTCTCTCATCTGTCCCCTGGCCATAGGCCATCGGGTCATCGGGAGAGTGAGACCATTCTGGCTTGCTCTCCATCAAATTTCCAGCTCCCAGCCCCAGACCCTGGCACCAGGAGGAGCTCAGTAAATATTTGTTGCCTGAATAAACAGTAGCAGGCCGTCTCCCCAGCTTATCTCAACAGGGGCTTAATCAGCCTTGGCTTGGCAACAGGCCAGCACCTCAAACATCAGCTTGTCTTCGGTCTGGCCATCACAGCTCTATGAACCCCCTGTTCTCAGCTAAACTGTGGGCCTGGGGCTAACACATTGTTTGGGGGTCCCAGGAGATGACCCACAGCACAGAGAAAGCCAGGGACAGAGGAAGTGCTCTGTAAATGGGCCCTGTCACCTTCCCCCACCCCAAACCTCAGCCTTGAGCCCCTGCTGACCTGGGGATAGAGCTGCAGTCTGCCCCTCACACCGGGGAAAGAGAGGACAAAGGTGGTGCCCGGACTCGGTGGGGGCTGGCAGGCTCCCCCACTTCAAGCTCTTTCTAAGAAGCCAGTAGTGATAACATTCCCCCAAAACAGGAACCAGCGGGTCACACTGGGTATTGCAGAAGCTTCCAGTGAGGGCTTCCCTGGTGGCTCAGAGGTAAAGAACCCACCTGCCAATGCAAGAGACTGTGGGTTTGATCCCTGGGTTGTGAAGATACCTCGGAGACGGAAACAGCAACCTACTCCAGTATTCTGGCCTGGGAAATCCCATGGACAGAGGAGCCTGGTGGGCTACAGTCCATGGGGTCTCAAAAGAGCTGGACATGACTTAGCAACTAAACCAGCGAGGTCACCCCTTGTGCACAGCCCGGGGACCCCATGGCCGGCTTCAGGGCCCACTGGGCACAGCCTGGAAAGATTTTTATGTAAAAGTGTCCGATGCAAATCCAGGGGCCCTAGACCCACGAAAAGCCTCACTTCCCCCTTTACCATTCTAGCCTGAGTAGCTGCCACCTGGGCATGGCGGGTGGGGTGTCAATAGACACCCCAAATCTATCCTGGTCACTGAGTCAAAGGGAGGGGGATGGGACAGTACCTGTGGCCGCCCTCCCCCCACCAGTCCCCTGCTTTAGGGATGGTCATAGAGGCTAGCTCTGATAAAATTTACATAACATAAAATGCACCATTTTAACCATTTTAAAGTATACAATCCAGTGGTTTTTTAGCATACTCACAGTGTTATGCAATCACTACCCCTATCTAATTATAGAACATTTTCATCACCCCACAAAGAACTCCTGCCCTCCTTACCAGTCACTCCTTATGGCCCCACCCCCAACCCCTGGCAACCACGCATCTGCCTTCCATCTCTATGGATTTGCCTGTTTGGATATTTCTTATAAATGGAATTGCACACTATGTGGCATTTAGGGCTTGGCTTCTTCCACTCAGCATCGTATTTTTGAGGTTCATCCACATTTTAATATGTATCAGAGCTTCATTCCTTTTTATGGCTGAATAATGGGTTTTCCCCATGGCTCAGCAGTAAAGAATCCACCTGCAATGCAGGAGCTGCAGGAGACATGGGTTCGATCCCTAGGTTGAGAAGATGCCCTGGAGGAGGGCATGGCAACCCACTCCAGTAGCCTTGCCTGGAAAATCCCAAGGACAGGGGAGCCTGGAGGGCTACAGTGCATAGAGTCATAAAGAGACACCACTGAAGGTGCTGAGCATACACGCCCATGGTGAATAATAGTAATACAATAATACAATAATTCTGTGGTATGGCGGGACTACATTCCGTTTATCCGTTCACCTATCCATGGGCATTTAGTTGTTTCTGCTTTTCGGTGACTGTGACTAGTGCTGCTGTGGACATGTGCGTGCAAGCGTTTGCGGGGACATGTGTTTTCACTTCTCCTGGGTCTGTACCTAGAAGTGGAATTGCTGGGTCATATGGCAACTTGATGTTTAACTTTGCGGAACGACCAGATTCTTCTCCAAGCTACTAAGCCAGTTTACATTCGCATCCTCAGTGTGGGGACTTCCCTGGCAGTCCAGTGGTTACGACTCGGCGCTCCCAATGCAGGGGGCACAGGTGCGATCCCTGGTCGGGGAATTAAGATCCCACATGCCTCGCTGGGAAGTCCAAAGATTAAAAAAGAAAAAATTTACCCTCTGAGTGTTCCAATTTCTCCACATCCTCACCAACCCTTGATCATTTTCGTCTTTTTGAAGATAGTCATCCCAGTGTGTGAGAAGCCTTTGTTTTATAGATGGGGAAACTAAGGCTCAGAGAGAGGGACCTGCTTGCCCAACATGGAAACTCAGCTCCTCAGACTTGAAGACAAAGAGGAACATGGGTAGATCACAAGGAGAACAAGATGGAGGTGCCCCAGGGAATTCTTCTCAAGTGGGAATCGGACATTTGCTCGTCCCATCCAACTTCCCTGTGCTTGCCAGAGCGCGGCATAAAATCTCCTCTAGGAACCCTTGAACAGCAAGGAGATCAAAGCAGTCAATCCTAAAGGAAATTGACCCTGAATACTCATTGGAGGGACTGATGCTGAAGCTGACGCTCCAATACTTTGGCCACCTGATGCAAACAGCTGACTCATTGGAAAAGACCCTGATGCTGGGAAAGACTGAATGCAGGAGAAGAGGGTGACAGAGGATGAGATGGCTGGATATCATCACTGATGCAATGGACATGAACTTGGGAAAACTCTGGGAGATGGTGAAGGACAAGGAAGCCTGGTGTGCTGCTGTCTATGGGGTCTCAACAAGTCAGACACGACCTGATGACTGAACAGCAGCAACAGAAGCCCAAACAGAACTTCCTTACATGCCCCCATGACAGGGCACTCACTACCCACAGAGCAGCCTGGTGGGACCCTCACCCCTGACAGTTCCTAGGATCAGCAGATTCTTTTCCAGATGGAGCCTCAATTTTCCCCTGGCTTCCTTGCAGCATGCCTTTGACCTTAGGGACCTCCTGCTCAGGGGCAGCCTCACAGAAGTCCACAGACACCACCCAGCCCTTCATTCAAACCTTCTCCAGCTTCACAGCTGGGTTTCCAATATATGTGTGTGTGAGTCACTCATATTTGTCTGACTCTTTGCGACCCCATGGGCTGTAGCCCGCCAGGCTTCTCTGTCCATGGGATTCTCCAGGCAAGAATACTGGAGTGGGTTGTCATTCCCCTCTCCAGGGTATCTTCCTGACCCAGGGATCGAATCTTGGTCTCCTATATTGCAGGCAAATTCTTCACCATCTGAGCCACCAAGGAAGCCCTTCCAATACATGGAATCCATATATTAATTTTATTTATTTATTTGCAGGGAGAAAAGAGAATTCCTTTATTTAATTTTTTAAAAAATTTGCTTTTGTCTGGGCTGGGTCTTTGTTGCTGCAGAAGGGCTTTCTCTAGTTGCAGTGAGCAGGTCTGCCCATCATTGAGGTACATGGGATTCTCATTGTGGCGGCTACTCTTATTGTGGGGCACGAGCTCCAGGTGTGCAGGCTCAATAGTTGTGGCTCACAGGCTTAGTTGTCCCGCAGCATGTGGGATCTTCCCAGACCAGGAATCCAACCCATGTCCCCTGTATTGGCAGGCGGGTTCCCAACCACTGGACTACCAGGGAAGCCCTAGTATCCATATTTTTAAAACAGCGCAGTGACTAAATGCAGTGTGGGATCCTGGAACCAAAAATGGATGCCAGTGGAAAAGCTGGTGATATTCAAGCAAAATGTGGCACTTCAGACACCACCCTTATGGCAGAAAGTGAGGAGGAACTAAAAAGCCTTTTGATGAAAGTGAAAGAGGAGAGTGAAAAAGTTGGCTTAAAGCTCAACATTCAGAAAACTAAGATCATGGGATCTGGTCCCATCACTTCATGGGAAATAGATAGGGAAACAGTGGAAACAGTGTCTGACTTTATTTTTTTGGGCTCCAAAATCACTGCAGATGGTGATTGCAGCCATGAAATTAAAAGACGCTTACTCCTTGGAAGGAAGGTTATGACTAACCTAGATAGCATATTAAAAAGCAGAGACATCACTTTGTCAACAAAGGTCTGTCTAGTCAAGGCTATGGTTTTTCCAGTAGTCATGTATGGATGTGAGAGTTGGACTGTGAAGAAAGCTGAGAGCTGAAGAATTGATGCTTTTGAACTGTGATGTTGGAGAAGACTCTTGAGAGTCCCTTGGACTGCAAGGAGATCCAACCAGTCCATCCTTAAGGAGATCAGTCCTGGGTGTTCATTGGCAAGACTGATGTTGAAGCTGAAACTCCAATATTTTGGCCACCTCATGCAAAGAGTTGACTCATTGGAAAAGACCCTAATGCTGGGAAGGATTGGGGGCAGGAGGAGAAGGGGGCGACAGAGGATGAGATGGTTGGATGGCATCACCGACTCAATGGACATGAGTTTGGGTAGACTCCAGGAGTTGGTGATGGACAGGGAGGCCTGGCGTGCTGCGATTCATGGGGTCGCAAAGAGTCGGACACGACTGAGCAACTGAACTGAACTGAACTGAACTGAAACATTAACGTTCCTTCAATTTGGCAGACACACTGTGAAAATGTCAAATGTTGATAGAGGAGGTTGAGGGGAGGGCTGCAGGGCTCCCTGCCCTTCCTGTGTGACTTGCCTGGAAGCCTGAAATTATTCCAAAATAAAAAGTTTATTTAAAGAGTTAGCTGGACATGAACTCACATCAACCCCCAGATCCCATGGACAGGGGTAGGGAACAGAGAAAAAGATAATCTCAGAACTTGGGGCCTGAGCAAAGCCTGGGGACTCTGGCGACCCCTTTGCCTGGCAGTTCCCGGTGGCTCTGTTCCTGTCCTGGGTCACACCTGGGCCGACTTCCCCAGGAGCAAACTCTTCAAGCCTCCTTTCCAATGTCAGGTCAGAGAGGTCCCCCACAGACCTCCCCAAACCCAAATCAGCCCCACCTCACACCTCCACTTGACTTTATCCATCTGTTCACAGCGACTTATTTTATTTTATTTTACTTTTTATTTTGTATTGGGGTATAGCTGATTAACAAACAATGGTGTGAGAGTTTCAAGTGAACAGGGAAGGGGCTTGGTCATACATACACATATATCCCTTCTCCCCCAGACTGTTCACAGCTATTTACTATGCAGTTGCTGCATGCCCGGCTGGGATACCACAGTGAGCAAGAAAGACAAGATTCCTGGCAATGAAGAAAAAAAATGTATAACAAGCAATACAACATCAACATTGTTGTTCAGTCACCAAGTCATGTCCAACTCTCTGCGACCCCATGGACTGCAACACTCCAGGCTTCCCTGTCCTTCGCTATGTCCCAGAGTTTGCTCCAACTCATGTGCATTGAGTCGGTGATCCCATCCAACCATCTCATCTTCTGTCGCCCTCTTCTCCTCCTGCCTTCCATCTTTCCCAGCATCAGGGTCTTTTCCAATGAGTCCACTGTTCACATCAGGTGGCCAAAGATTGGAGCTTCAATTTCAGAATTAGTCCTTCCAGTGAATATTCAGGGTTGATTTCCTTTAGGACTGACTGGTTTGCTATCCATGTCAACATAGCATCAGGAAAAATCTCTGTGATGTAGAAAAACGAATCGGGGTAAGGAGGTGGGTGGGACTAGGGAGGTTATTTCAGCTGAGAAGGTCAAGGAAGGCCTCCTTGTTTGAACTCAGACCTGCAGGAAGTGAGGGAGTGAACCAGAGGGGGTAAGCCATGGGAACAGCATTCTTGGCAGAAGGAACAGCTAATGCAAAGCCCAGAGGCAGACTGATCCCAGTGTGATCACGGCACAGGAGAGAGGTAGTGTGTTACGAATGAGAGAAGATGGGGTCAGAGGACGTTAGGGATCAGATCACAGGGTCTGGATTTTTTTCCCAAACGTGCCTGTGGACATACCTAGGACAGGGCCTGGCATGCTATGGCTGTTCTGAAAATATTTGCTCAAAGTGGGTGGATGTACTGCAGACCCAGCCCTGCCTTTGAAGCTTGGGGGCTTTCAGGCCTATCCTTGGAGACCCCAGGGTGCAGGGAATTTGAGCCTGTTTATGTTTTCCTGAGAAAGCTGAAACTGTGTGGAACTGTGTGGAATAGCATGGATGCATTCTGGAGCCAAGCCTCTGTTTCCAGCAGGGTTCAGCTGAGTCAGCCTCCCCAGGACCCAAGTCCTTGGCTGGCAATGCCAGCCTCAAACCTAAACATAGGAAGACTGAAGTGCCCCTTTGCAGAGACATGACTGTGTGACAGAAAAGAAGCCACCATTCCAGACATAGTCTCCTAAGCTACTGGCACTTCCTGCCATCCCCTAAGACAATCCACAGTCCCCCTGGATAGCTCCAGGCCTGATGGCAGCTCATTCCACTACTCCTGAACCCTGTCTATGAACCAAGAGTGTTTGAGACCCATCTGGATGCCCACTTGGCCAAAACAGACCCAAGGAATGTGGCTTGTGGACCAACCAGATCTCAATTTCTCTTTTGTTGTTAATAACTTTATTTTCACTTACTTATTTATTTTTGACTGCACTGGGTCTTCGTTGCTGTGTGCAGACTTTCTCTAGTTGCAGCAAGCGGAGCTATTCTTCATTGCTATGCACAAGCTCCTCACTGCAATGGCTTCTCTTGTTGCAGAGCACAGGATCTAGGTGCACCGGCTTCAGTAGTTGTGGCTTGTGGACTCTAGAGAATGGGCTCAGTAATTGTGGCGAATGGGCTTAGTTGCCCTGCGGCATGTGGAATCTTCAGGGATAGAACCCATCTCCCCTGCATTTGCAAGTGGATTCTTAACCACCAGGCCACCAGGGAAGTCCCGGACCCCAATTTCTTCGGTGTGAAATGGATGGAAAAAGCCCCACTGTGCATAATACCAACCCAGCGCTTTCATCAGGCGCTGGGGGCCCCTTGCCTCCCCCTCGTGTCCCCGAGCGCCCCACGCGCGGCCCTTCACTCCTGACCACGGCTGGGCCCAGATACTGTTTTGATCTCGCTCTCTCGGTCGACCTGGCACCACAAGTCTGATTGCTGCGAAAACCACAGCTCGGGTGCTGTTATCTGCTATCAGCGCCGGGTGAGGGAGGGCTGTTTGGGGGCCTCTCTGTGTGTGTACTTCTGAGAAGAGTTGGCCCATGTCATCACAGGGCAGCTAGCACAAAACAGCTGGGTTATCAGGCCCCCCCCATCGCGATTCCGGCCTATGAGAGCCTTTAGTGCTGCCAGTGACTTGTTTACAGGACTTATTTTTCAGATTTTTAGCCGGATACCTCCTGGTCTCACAGCCAAGGGCTCAGGTCTGGGGAGGGGGCAGGGATTGGCTATACCAGGGCCTCCAGAGAGTTTCCTGGGGGAAGGGATACTGGAAGGGGATCTCAGCGGGAGAGAGTGAGGGTTAGTTGCAGAAAGTGGGGAGGGTGCTCCAGGCAGAAGGACCCACATGGGCAAAGGCTTAGAGGGGAGGACCACTTGACAAATTGAAGTTAATAGGCTGGGCCTTATCTCAAGGGCAGTGGGGACTTCGCTTAAGCTGGGGAGGTGAAGGTTCAAATCCCAGCCCCAGCTCTGTAACAGGACCCAGAGCTTGCAGTCTCTGAGCCTTGGTTTTCTCATCTGTGAAATGGGCACAGTGGTAGCACTCACCCCATGCGGGTGACGTGAAGATAAAGCGACACCACTTGACATGGGCTGGAGGGAGCTGGACCGGTGACGCCACCAAGAAATGGAAAATTCAGGGACTTCCCTGGTGGTCCAGTGGTTAAGGATCCGCCTTGCAAAGCAGGAGACGTGGGTTCAGTCTCTGGTTGTGGAAGTAAGATCCCACGTGCCAGGGAGCAATTAAGCTCTTGCACTGGCAACTACTGAGCCAGCAAGCTCTGGAGCCTGTGAGCCACAACTGGAGAATACATGTGCTTCAACCAAAGATCCCTCATGGTGCAACCAAGACGCGATGCAGCCAAATAAATCAAGGAAAGTAGGAAAGAAAGAACTGGAAAATCCGTATGGCTGGAAAGTAGATTAGTGGTTGCTTAGGGTCGGGAGAGGCGACTGGAGCAATAGGCAGATGATAGCTAAAGAGTAGGGCTTTCCCGGTGGCTAAATGGTGAAGAATCTGCCTGCAGTGTAGGAGACGAGGGTTCAATCCCCGGGTCAGGAAGATCCCCTGAAGGGGGAGATGGCAACCCACTCCAGTATTCTTGCCTGGAAAATCCCATGGACAGGGGAGCCTGCAGGGCTACAGTTCATGGGGTCTCAAAGAGTTAGACAAGACTGAGCACGCGCACAGCTAAAGGGTGCAGGGTTACTTCCTGAGGTGATGAAAATGTTCTAAAATGGACCGTGGTGATAGATGCACAACTCTGTGAATACACTAGAAACCACTGGATAGGATACTTTAAATGGGTGAATTATAGGGTATGTGCTTTTATATCTCAGCAAAACTTAAACACGAAGGAGGGGACTTCCCGGGTGGTCCAGTGAATAAGAATCCACCTAATGCAGGAGACATGGGTTCAACCCTTGGTCCGGGAAGATTCCACATGCCTCAGGGCAACTAAATCAGTGCGCTACAACTACTGAGCCTGGGAGCCGCAACCACTGAAGCCCGCGGGCCTAGAGCCTGTGCTCCACGGCGAGAGAAGCCACCGCAGTGAGAAGCCTGGGCATCGCAACTAGAGGGGAGCCCCCACTCACCGCAGCAGGAGAAAAGCCCACACAAAAGCAACGAAGACCAAGCACAGCCCAGAATAAAACAAATAATATAAAAAACAAAACAGGTCTTTTCTTCCTTGGAGCTGGAAAATGTAGGAGGCAGCGGCGAACATCCTGATAAGAGATGTTTTGAGGGATGCTGAAGAACAGAGCTCGTGAGTGCCCTGACACCCAAGCCGGGACCAGGTGAGCCTCCACTGGGAACCCCAGCCGCCACAGCTGTTCCTGCCTCTCCTCAGCGGGGCAAGTGCCAGGAGCTGCCCTTCAGATGTGTCAGTGGGCACCAGGCCCCCCGCCCGCCCACAACCCTGGGCCAGCCTGGGGTTTCCATGCATTTGTTACCTGTCTACCTGCTAAGCCACTTCCTCTGCTGGCTGCCACCTGCCTGTCTGTCTGTCTGTTCACAGGTGTGTGGCTTCTCCTGCCCCCCACTTGCAACCCCCCATTTGACATCTTGGCAAGACCTCTCAGAATGAACTGGGGACAAGTTGAGAGGAAGGCCTAGTCCTGACCTTCTTCCCAGAAAAAAGGGTCCAAAGTCAGAGCCAGCTTTGTGACAACCCCCCTGGGGGGGGGGGCTTCTCTGGGATAGCTGAGCCTCAGTTTTTTCACCTGAGCAATGGGGTTAAAATTGCCCACCATGGGACGTCCCTGGTGACTCAGTGGTAAAGAATCAGGCTGCCAGTGCAAGAGACGCAGGTTCGATCCCTGGACAGGGAAGATCCCACACACCACGTGCGTGGGGAGCAACCAAACCAGTGTGCTGCAACAACTGAGCCTGCACTCTAGAGCCCAGGAACCGCACTACTGAGCCCTCAAGCCACAACTCCTGAAGCCTGCGTGCTAGAGCCCGTGTTCCCTAACAGGAGAAGCCACTGCAAGGAGAAGCCCATGTGCCACAACTAGAGAAAAGCCCATGCAGCAGTGAAGGCCCAGCACAGCCAAAAAATAAATTTAAAAAAACATCGCCAACCATGCAGGATGGCTGTGAGCAGCACAGGGCTTTTGCACTAGCTGTTCCCTCTGACCTCTCTCACCTCACGGAAGAACCCCCCTGCCTCCTTCCAGCCATAGGTGTGAATAAGACTCCTCTCCTGCTAAAAGCATGCACCTCAACACCTAGAATTCTTTTCTGTGTCTGTTTACCAGTTCCTCTGGTGGCTTAGACGGTAAAGGAATCTGCCTGCAGTATGGGAGACCTGGGTTCACTCCCTGGGTCGGAGAGATCCCCTGGGGAAGGAAATGGCAACCCACTCCAGTATTCTTGCCTGGAGAATTCCATGGACAGAGGAGCCTGGTGAGATACAGTCCATGGGGTCACAAAGAGTCGGACAAGACTGAGCGACTAACACTTTCCAGTAGTCATGTGCAGATGTGAGAGCTGGACCATAAAGAAGGCTGAGTGCCAAAGAATTGATGCTTTCAAACTGTGGTGCTGGAGAAGACTCTTGAGAGTCCCTTGGACTGCAAGGAGATCAAACCAGTCAATCCTAAAGAAAATCAACCCTGAGTATTCTTTGGAAGGACTGATGCTAAAGCTGAAGCTCCAGTACCTTGGCCACCTGATGCAAGGAGCCGACTCATTGGAGAAGACCCTGATGCTGGGAAAGATTGAAGGCAAAAGGAGAAGGGACACAGCGACAGAGGATGAGATGATTAGAGAGCATCACTGACTCAAAGGACATAAACTTGAGCAGACTCTGGGAGATAGTGGAAGACAGGGAAGCCTAGTGTGCTGCAGTCTATGGGGTCGCAGAGTCGGACACAACTTAGCGAGTGAACAGCAACAAATACTGCTATATCTTCCAGTTTTGGCTTTAGGAACAGTAACAACCCAATTAGCAGGAATATAAGCAAGATATAAAGCTCATTTCATTCTCTTACCAAATTTGGAGACAGATTAACCACAGCTTGATTTTCTCTTTTGTACAATTGATGACAGCGGTACCTAGCTCATGGGCTGTTGTGGATTATTATCATTTTTTTTCTTCACATTAAAAAAATTATTTTTAATTGAAGGATAATCGCTGTACAATATTACGTTGATTTCTGCCATTCATCAACACGAATTAACCATAGGTATCCATATGTCCACTTCCTCTTGAACCTCCTTCCCACCCCCACCCCTTCCCCCTCCTTTACGTTGTCACAGAGAACTGGTTTGAGCTCCCTGCGTCATTGCAGCAAGTTCCCGTTGGCTGTCTATTTTACGTATGGTAACGTATATGTTTCCACGCTACTCTATCTGTCCCATATCGCTTGTTTTTACGTTTTGGCGTTTTGGCCGGGAGGCAGGTAGGGATCAAACCTACAACCCCTGCATTGGAAGGAGAAGTTCCAATCACTGGACGGCGCAGGAAGTCCTCTCCCGTGTAGTTTCTTTGTCTCTTGTTGCTGGCAGAGAGGTGTGTCCAGGGAGAAGGATGGCAGTACTGCAGCAAAGGGTCCCGGGTCCCAGGCCCATCTTGGATTTAGTGACTATTCATCCAGTAATGAGAGGATTGAGTCTGCGGAAGTGAATGCACAGATTCAACAGAAAACTGCATGTGGTTTTACAGCAAAGTTAACATGAAAATGTCAAGGGGGTGAGCGAAAACTTCAGAGATGTTTCAAAATACATCCTGAAACCTCAAAGAAATTCTCTGCTTGAGGTGGGTAAGATTGGGTCCAGCCTCACTCCACCCCCACCTCCCACCTCCAAGAGGCAAAGTTTGAGCAGCAGAACCCTGGGAACCCCCCAAGGCCTGCCCTGGTCTTGCCCCTGCCTTCAGATAGTCCCAAAACTGGAAGGAAAAAAAAATGGTAAAGGACAATTCCCTCCAGATCTTTGGGTGCTACAGAGCTCCTGGTGGTTCAGGGACTGTCCTGAGCCCTAGGCCTGAAAGAAGGAAGAGCCAGGATTCAAAAACACTGGGCCTCTCAAAGCCAACCAGAGCTCCAGGCATGGGCCTGAGCTACAGCACTTAGCAAGACCCTACCCCATATGGCTGCTTGGGAGCAGGCCCCAGTTTGGACACTGCCTCTGAGAAGCCCTCTAGGATTCTCATGCTCATCCTGGGTCAGGTTGGGGGTTCCTAGGGCTCTGCCATGGTTCCTACACCCTCCTCCACCACCACACACACAAACATGCACCTGAAACCTAGAAGGACCTGGCATAATGCTCACTGCTTCCCTCACCCTCACCTCGAGCATTTATTGTTGTTCAGTTGCTAAGTCATGTCCAACTCTTTGCGACCCCATAGACTGCAGCACACCAGGCTTCCCTGTCCTCCACTATCTCCCAGAGTCTGCTCAAGTTCATGTCCTTTGAGTCGGTGATGCTCTCTAATCGTCTCATCCTCTGTCACAGCCTCCCCCCCAACTCCACATCAGGGTCTTCTCCAATGAGTCGGCTCCTCGCATCAGGTGGCCAAAGTACTGGAGCTTCAGCTTCAGCATCAGTCCTTCCAATGTGTATTCAGGGTTGATTTTCTTTAGGATTGACTGGTTTGATCTCCTTGCAGTCCAAGGGACTCTCAATAGTCTCCAGCACCACAGTTTGAAAGCATCAATTCTTTGGCGCTCAGTATTTTTTATGATTCAATTCTCACATCCGTACATAACTACTGGAAACTAAGCCTTAACTAAGTGCAATATTTATAGCTCGTTGCAAAGCCAGAGGGGACGATTCTGCTTTCCAATGCACAGCTCCAAGATAAGAGGCATGCAGATGGGGACGCGAGGGTAGGTGGAGGGCTTCAGAGGCACTACACAGCCAAATGGCCCCAGAAAGGCAGATACTATGAGAAATTACACCTGAAAGCCTGATTCGAATGTTTATCCCCAAACTGATCTCCTGGTTTCCTGAAGTTTCTGGCAAACCTCCCCCCACCTTTCCACCCCCATTCCCTCCCTGTCTGGGCCACAGGCTCTTCAAAAGCCCAGCTTGTTCTCTACCCCAAGATCTTTGCACATGCTGTTCCCTCTGTCCAAAGCACCTTCCCCCAGATTCTCACACAGAGTATTCCTTCACCTCCTTCAGGTCTCAGCTTAAATGTCACCTCCTCAGAGAGGGCCCCCTTGGGTCCCCTAGCTACTAAATAGCCCCCATATCCCCACCTCTCACCACCCTGTTTATGCAGTTCCCCATCTCTGCCATGACCTGTCATCAAATCATCAGACGTGATCCCCTCGGAATGTCAGGACCATCTGGCAGGACTCGATCTGTCCTATTCACTGCTGTGGCCCTGGGACAGGGGTGGGGCTGAGCTCAGCACATAGTAGGTGTTCAGGAAACTCAGAGAACCAGGAGATGTCAGTTGTTGGAAGTCTGAAGTCTGTAGACATGAGGAAAGCAGAAGAATGGGGCTGCTATCTCAAAGGACAGGTACAGTAACAGAGTCAGGGAGGGCAGGAAGGTGACCAGGTCCTCTCTCCCCTACCCCTCTGCCAGGTGACCGGGTGACCCTCTTCTTTCTCACTTTCCCTGTTTGAACCACTTCCCTTCCAGGACCACCTTCTCCTGGGGGAGGGAGGGGGGCAAAATCACTCTCCTGCCCGTGGGTTCCTTCCAACCTCACCCCAACCCCACGGTGGTAGGGGGGAAGATATTATTACTGTTATCCCATGCAGATGAGGATCAAAGTCAAGGGGGTCCAGAGTGCTCTAAAACTATCTCCATCTTTGAGATCAATAATATGTAATGCAGTCTTTTTGAAAATCAAATGAGTGCAAAATATCCATGATGAACAAAGTATTCTCTTTCTAAATAAAGATGAGTCTGACCCAGCAGGTGTGGGATTCACCTTGCTGTGGATGCCAGTGGCAAAATCTAGATTGTGGGAAACTACAGGACAGGTGACCCCAGCTCCTCCACAAATAGAAAGCAAAGGGGAGAATAAAAGGAGAGAGGAAAAACTATAAGTTAAAGAGACATTTCAGCCCAATACACATTGGCTTGGGACAGGATTCAAACAAACCAACCATAAAAAAGAAAAAAAATTATATATATATCAGTTCAGTTCAGTTGCTCACTTGTATCTGACTCTTTGCAAATCAATGGCTTCCCTGTCCATCACCAACTCCCAGAGCTTGCTCAAACTCACGTCCATCAATTCAGTGATGTCATCCAACCATCTTATCCTCTGTTGTCCCCTTCTCCTCCTGCCTTCAATCTCTCCCAGCATCAGGGTCTTTTCAAATGCTGCTGCTGCTAAGTCACTTCAGTCGTGTCCGACTCTGTGCGACCCCATAGATGGCAGCCCACCAGGCTCCCCCGTCCCTGGGATTCTCCAGGCAAGAACACTGGAGTAGGTTGTCATTTCCTTCTCCAATGCATGAAATTGAAAAGTGAAAGTGAAGTTGCTCAGTCATGTCTGACTCTTAGCAACCCCATGGACTGCAGCCTAGCAGGCTCCTCCGTCCATGGGATTTTCCAGGCAAAAGTACTGAGTGGGGTGCCATCGCCTTCTCTGCTTTTCAAATGAGTCAGCTCTTCGCTTCAGGTGGCCAAAATCTTGGAGTTTCAGCTTCAGCATCAGTCCTTCCAATGAATATTCAGGACTGATTTCCTTGAGGATTGACTGGTTTGATCTCCCTGCAGTCCAAGGGACTCTCAAGAGTCTTCTCCAGCACCACAGCTCAAAAGCATCAATTCTTCAGCGTTCAGCTTTCTTTATGGTCCAACTCTCACATCCATACATGACCACTGGTAAAACCATAGCTTTGACTAGACGGACCTTTGTCAGCAAAGTAACGCCTCTGCTTTTTAATATGCTGTCTAGGTTAGTCATAGTTTTTCTTCCAAGAAGCAAGCGTCTTTTAATTTCATGGCTGCAGTCACCATCTGCAGTGATTTTGGAGCCCAAGAAAATAAAGTTTCTCACTGTTTCCATTGTTTCCCCATCTATTTGCCATGAAGTGATGGGACCAGATGCCATGATCTTAGCTTTTTGAATGTTGAGTTTTAAGCCAGCTTTTTCACTCTCTTCTTTCACTTTTGTTAAGAGGCTCTTTAGTTCTTCTTTGCTTTCTGCCATAAGGGTGGTGTCATCTGTGTATCTGAGATTGTTGATACTTCTCCCGGCAATTGTGATTCCAGTTTGTGCTCCATCCAGCCTGGCATTTCACATGATGTACTCTGCATAGAAGTTAAATAAGCAGGGTGATGATATACAGTCTTGACGTACTCCTTTCCCAATTTGGAACCAGTCTGTTGTTCCATGTCCAGTTCTGTTTCTTCTTGACCTGCACACAGATTTTTCAGGAGGTGGGAAAGGTGGTCTGGTATTCCCATCTCTTGAAGAATTTTCCACAATTTGTTGTGATCCACACAGTCAAAGGCTTTGGCATAGTCAACAAAGCAGAAATATATTTTTAAATTCATCGTATTGGAGTATAGCTGCTTTACAACATTGTGTTTATATATATATTTTTAAAATGTGTGTAAATAAAAGTTTATATATAAAACTTTACATGTATTACACATTCGTGTATTATCTTATATTTGCATATATTTACATATGTTTGCATATAGTGTGTGTGTGTGTGTGTGTGTGTGTGTGTGTGTAGTCAGTTCTCATTATACACCAAAAACACTGACTTAGCCAATATTGGACCATAGCCCCTAAAGCAAATACAAGGCTAGGTTCCTGCAAGCCTCTGGTCACAAGATCTTCATCAACCAGTAAATACATAGCCTTGTTTTCCACATGTTTCAATACACTTTTTAAAAATTTTTATTTATTTGGATTCAAATTTTTTTAATTTTTAATTGAAGGATAATTGCTTTCAAGTATTGCATTAGTTTATACCAAACATCAACATGAATCAGCCATAGGTGTTTGTGTTTTTTAAGATGTTTTTGGTTGTGCTGGGTCTTTGTTGCTGCAAGAGGGCTTTCTCTAGCTCTGGAGAGCAGAGGCTACTCTTCGCTGTGGTGTGCAGGCTTCTCACTGTGGTGGCTTCGCTCGTTGTGGGGCACAGCCTCTAGGTACGTGGGCTTCAGCAGTTGCAGCACGTGGGCTCAATAGTTGTGGTGCAAGGGCTTAGCTGCTCCAAGGTATGTGAGATCTTCCCAGACCAGGGATCGAACCCGTGTCCAACAACATTGCAGATTCTTATCCACTGCACCACCAGGGAAGTCCTAAATACACTTTGTTTAATATATATTGTTGATTCATTCACATCCGACTCACAGCCAACAGGACTCACGCCTGAATGAAGTGACATGTGTTTTTCCCCAACATGCATTCCAGCCTTTATTCTCCTAGGAACACCAGGCAGTAGGTGAGCATTACCCTTGGGGCCCTTCTTAAACAGCAGGATCATCAATGAGAAGCATAGAAGTGGGGAAACGGTGGCACTAAAAAGGTATGAAAAGGATGCTTGTTTACAGTCTGGAACAGGAAGGCAGAGCGTCACCTTGTCCCACCTCAGATGGGATCCTGCACTAAGTGATTCAGACTTGTTTCCCCTCTGTGTGTGTCCTTGAATTGATTTGGGTGTTACAGGTAAATTTTAGCAAGTTGGAGAATTCACAGACTCTTTGACTAATGAGGATTGACTGTCTATATTTGCACGTAATAATTGTGGAGCTGGAGAAGACTCTTCAGAGTCCCGTGGACACCAAGGAGACCAAATCAGCCAATCCTAAAGGAAATCAACCCTGAGTATTCATTGGAAGGACCGATGCTGAAGCTAAAGCTCCAATACTTTGGCCACCTGATGCAAAGAGATTGGAAAAGACCTTGATGCTTGGAAAGACTGAAGGCAAGAGAAGAAGGGGAAGACAGAGGATGAGATGGTTGGATGACATCATTGGCTCAATGGACATGAATCTGAGCAAATTCAAGGAGACAGTGAAGGACAGGGAAGCTTAGCATGCTGCACTCCATGGTTTGCAAAGTCGGACATGACTTAGTGACTGAACAAAAACAGCAAATATAGTACATTATATAAAATATATAATATATTGATACATAAATATACAAAGTTATATAAATAAATATATAAGGAAAATATATATTTTATACTTATAAATATTTGTTCAGGTAATTATAGATTGATACTATATGTGTAGGAAAACCAGGGATGTTGGATATTTGCTAGTTAAAAAAAATAGAGATAAATGAGCCATGATATATCCCAG
The DNA here is from genome assembly GCA_024291935.2 of Okapia johnstoni. Taxonomy (NCBI): domain Eukaryota; kingdom Metazoa; phylum Chordata; class Mammalia; order Artiodactyla; family Giraffidae; genus Okapia; species Okapia johnstoni. The sequence continues at coordinate 6,233,543 of CM044316.1, read as the reverse complement.
CTTTCCCCTCCTCTTGGTCTCACCTTCTAGAATTTGACTTGATGGGACCAAGTGTCCTAGTCACAGCTATGACCTCCACTCGCACAAGACCCTCAATAAATCTCTTTTGGAAGAGGAAAGGGGTGACTTCCTTGGTGGTCCAGTGGGTGAGACTCCGAGCCCCAATGCAGGGGGCCCAGGTTTGAGCTCTGATCAGTGAACTAGATCTCACAGGCTGCAACTGAAAAAAAAGATCCTGCATGCTGTCTCTAAGATCCTTGTGCAGCCTAATTAAGTAATTGTGTGTGTGAGTTGCTCAGTCGTGTCTGACTCTTTGTGACCCTATGGACTGTAGCTCTGTCCATGGGATTTTCTAGGCAAGAATACTGGAGAGGGTAGCCACTCCCTTTGCCAGGGGATCTTCCCCACCTGGGGATCGAACCCAGGTCTCCTGCATTGCGGGCAGATTCTTTACTGTCTGAACCAAAAGAGAGGAAAGGGAAGATCAGGATGGTGGCTGCCCTGCCTGGGTTCACACAATGACTGGCAGAGCTAGGGTTCGAACCAAGTCCCTGAAACCAGGTCAACCACTGGCCTCTGTGCAGTTTGATCCTTCTTGCCTTGTTCCTGGGGCCCTTGCAGAGTCCTTGCTAACCCCACATGCTCCTCGGAGGTGCTCTCAGAGCCTCAGTTTCCCCCTCTGTAAAATGGGACTTGTACTGTGGATGAACTGAGGGCTGTTTGGTGGCCAGCACGTGGAGCTATACTGTGACCCGGATGCCCTAGGGTCTCCAAACATTAGGGGGCGTCTCTCTCTCAACACTCATCGGATGTCGCATCTGTCCAGGTTCCATCTGTGTATTTCAGAAACCACCCCAGGAGTCATCTGGGTCATTCATTCGTTCACATATTCAACAAATATTTATTTAACACCTGTATGAGCCAGGGCTGGATCTGGGTGAAACAGGCAGAAAAAAACACTGACTCTCAGGGGGTGGATCAGTTGGAACTCTCAAACACTGCAGCGAGAATGTAAAAAGGGTACAACCAGTTTGGAAAACAGCCTGGCAGCTTTAAAAGGTTAAACATCTCGGGGTGATGGAAATGTTCTAGAGTTAGATAGAGGCGATGTTGCACAACATTGTGGATGTACTGAATGCTCTGCTGAACTGTTCACTTGAAAATGGTTAATTTCACGGCATGCAAATTTTACCTCCATCAAAAAAGTTAGACACATACTTAGAATTTGACCCGGTCATTCCACGCCTAGGTATTTACTTAAGAGAAATGAAAACACATGTTCAGAGGAATGTTCATAGCAGCTTTATTCAGAATTGTCAAGAATGGCAACAACCCAGATGCCCATCAAACAGTGAAGGGAGAAACTGCGTCCGTGGCCACCACAGAACACTCCTCCACCCACAGGAAGGAATGGACTGCAGATACACGTGATGGCCTGGAGAGAGCTCAAGACTGTGATGCTGAGTGGAAAAAAACGGACAGGAAACTCCTGGATGATTTCGTTCATGTGAAATTCTAGCAAGTGCAAACTAATCTATAGTCAGAGAGAGCAGACTGTGGATACCCGGAATGAGGGAAGGGGTGAAGATGGGAGGGACGGGGTGAGGAAGGGGAGGAGAGAAAGGAATTACCAAGAGACTTGGGAAATTTACAGGCATAAACATGCTCAACAGTTCCACTGCGTGCATGCAGTTTTACCAAAACCCATTCAGGTGCATGCTTTGAAAGTGTTAGTTGTGTCCGACTCTATGCGACTCCATGGACTGTACCTGCCTGGCTCCTCTGTCCATGGAATTCTCCAGGCAGGAATACTGGAGTAGGTTGCCATTCCCTTCTCCAGGGGCTCTTCCTGACCCAGGGATCGAACCTGGGTCTCCTGCATTGAGGGTGTTTTTTTGTTTGTTTTTTTTGTTTTTTTAGTGTCTGAGCCTCCAGGGAATCCCTCATACAGCCACTGTATCACAGTAAAGCTGCAACCAAGCTGAGACAGGCTGGGACCTGGGAACACTTGCTGCAGTGTTGCCAAGCTTGCATCTGGACACACCTCTCCTCAAGCAACAAAATACAAAGAAACTGTATGGGACTAAAAATAACTGGGAACATCCAGCAGTTAGGGCAAATTCTAAAAGATACAAAGAGACCAAAAAACCTAACTGCCGCTTTTAAAGAGCCTGGATCAAAAGCAAGGGGTCGGGGCAAAAGCAGCTTACTGTGCAGACACCCTGCACACAGAACCACCTAAGGGGTGGGCAAACCACCTAAGCCATCTCTACAGCCTGACCCTTGGACACATTCTCTGCCCTCATGCCATGAACAGGATGAGCTTGACTCCCCTGCCCCAGGGAGCAAGTAAGCAAGGAAAACTGGTACACGCGGCCGCTCTCTCCTGCTGCAGCTGCTGCTGCTAAGTCGCTTCAGTCGTGTCCGACTCTGTGCGACCCCATAGACGGCAGCTCACCAGGCTCCGCCGTCCCTGGGATTCTCCAGGCAAGAACACTGGAGTGGGTTGCCATTTCCTTCTCCAATGCATGAAAGGGAAAAGTGAAAGCGAACTCGGTCAGTCATGTCTGACCCTTAGCGACCCCATGGACTGCAGCCTACCAGGCTTCTCCGTCCGTGGGATTTTCCAGGCAAGAGTACTGGAGTGGGGTGCCTTGCCTTAGGCGCCCCAATAAAGCCTTGCCTGAATAGTTTGTCTGGCCTCTGGTCCATTTCTATTGGCTGGGGAAAGCCAAGGACCCTGGTGGGTAACACCTGTCCTCCTGGAAAGTGAAGACCTGGCAGGGGAGACAGATGATTCAGCAAAGCAGCAAACAGATGAGAGGGGACTGTTTAATTCAGAGTGACTAAGGGCGACTGCTCCCAGGTGACACTGGAGCACAGAACAGGAAGAAGTTAGAGAAGGAGCAACCTGGCTTCCTGGGGGAAGGGTGTTCTAGGCAGATGGAATAGCCAGTGCAAAGGCCCTGAGGCTGAAAAATCCTGGACAAGGGGGTCAGGGTGGCTGGAACAGAGTGATGAAGGAGATGAAGAGGGCAGAGGGGTGGGTTGGAGCAGGGATGAAGGCTGGGCGTTGCCATGTAGTAGAGAGAGCAAAATCAGGATGCATTTTGGAGGCAGAACCAACAAGACTTTCCGGTGACCCAGAGGAGAGGGGGAGAAAAAAGAAAGGGTTGGGTACTTGTCTCTCTTGTTCCCAAGCCTGCTCCTCCCTCCAATCTGCTTGGCCCCAAGGTGGCCTCACAGCCATGTCTAGTGAGCCAAGGCCACCTGACCGAACATCACCGATTCTTGAGGGTGACAAAGGGCTCTGTGTACACTCTAGCCTGAAGCATAAGCCTCCCCCACAGACACAGCCCCATCTGGGCCGAAATTCATGTTGACTTCATGAAAAGAAAGTTTTTACTTTGGATAATCTTAGCTCATCCAGACTATTATTTCAGAAAAGTTGCAATGATGTACAAAGAGTTCTGTCTCCCCTACCTCCACTCCTCAGCCTCCCCAAAGCCATCTTCTCCCATGTCTGCAGTCCATTTGTCAAAATGGAGCAATTAAATAGCTGCAGACAGTGACTGCAGCCATGAAATTAAAGGATGCTCCTTGGAAGAAAACTATGACAAACCTGGATAGCATATTAAAAAGCAGAGACAATACTCTGCCGACAAAGGTCTGTCTAGTCAAAGCTATGGTTTTTCTAGTAAGTTATGTACAGATGTGAGAATTGGACCATAAAGAAGTCTGAGTGCCGAAGAACTGATGCTTTTGAACTGTGGTGCTGGAGAAGACTCTTGAGAGTCCCTTGGACAGCAAGGAGATCAAACCAGTCAATTCTAAAGGAAATCCTAAAGGAAATCATTGGAAGGACTGATGCTGAAGCTGAAGCTCTGATACTCGGGCTACCTGATTTGGAAAAGACTCTGATGCTGGGAAAGATTGAAGGCTGGAAGAGAAGGGGACAACAGAGGATGAGATGGTTGGAAGGCATCACCGACTCAATGGACATGAGTTTGAGTAACGTTGTTGACTAAACAACAACCTTGGAACAATTCTGTTTGCCAAACTTCAGACCTTTTTTGGATTTTCTCCAGGCCACCCTTTGCTGTTCCAAGGGCTCATCGGGGATGATCCCCCCTCCCCACAATAGCATTTAGGCAGCACATTTTATAAAATAGCACTCCCCCCCCGCTTCCTCACCATAGTGAAGAAAATGAATATATTTTGCATTTATTAAAGAGTTGTACAGCTAGAACAGAGTTCTGATCACCCAACCATGCTATGTTGTGTCAGAAGAAATCAACGCTGCCCATGTCTCTGAACCATCAAGGGGAGCCTTCCCCTGTTTTTCAGGGCCTTCACGGCTTGGGCTCAGGCAAATTAGGGCTTCTAGTTCCACCCCAGCCACATCCTGCTGTGTGACCTGGAGCGAGTCACTTCACCTCTCTGAGCCTCAGTTTCCTCTTCTGTAAAATGGGCGGATACAATGCTGGCCAGGCACGTGGCAGGCACGGGACAAACACCAGCAAGTTTAGGGGTTTTGTGTTTTTTATTGTTTGTTTTTTTTTTATATAATTTATTTATTTATTTTTGGCTGTGCTGGGTCTTCGTTACTGCCCAGGCTTTCCTCTCACTGCAGAGAGCAAGGACTACTCTCTAGTCTGGGCACACAGGCTTCCCTTTGTGGCAGCTTCTTTTGTTACAGAGCACAAGCTCTAGAGTACAGGCTCAATAGCTGTGGCATAGAGGTTTAGTTGCTCCTCAGCACGTGGGGTCTTTCCGGACCAGGGATTGAACCTGCGTCTCCTGCATTGGCAGGCAGATTCCTTACCACTGAGCCACCAGGGAAGCCCCAAGTTTTAGTATTATGGTTGCTCAAAGTGCTTGGCATCTTTCTGTGCAATAAAGTGCAGGCATGGTGCTCAATCAGCCAAAACAGAACATGCAAGGTTTGATTTCCCAAGCAGGACCTGCAGAATGTGGGGCGCCCCTTCCCAACCCCATCTGGCTTCCCCACATGACATCTTAACCTTCCTAATGACACTGGAGGGTGGCCTCACACCCCCAGTTTGCACTGGAGGAAACAGGCACCCAGAGAATGAGATGTTCACCCTGCATCACCCAGCGAGCCCCACCCTTGGTACAAATGAATTATCTATTCTCTTACAGACACATTTCAGAGTGTGTGTGGTTTCTTTTCAAATTGTGGTAAAAACTGTGGTAAAATTCACATAACATAAAATTCACCATCTTAACTATTTTTAAATGCACAGCTCAGTGGCCCTGAGTACATTCACACCATCATCACCATCCATCTCCAAGTGCTCTTCACCTTGCAAAAATGAAACCCTGTCCTGGTTAAACGCTAACTCCCCATTCTCCCTCCCCCAGCCCCTGGCACCTAGCATTCTACTTTCTGTCTCTATGAATCTGCTCTAGGAACATCACCTAAGCAGAATCCATCACCTAAGCTTGTCCTTTCGTTACTGGCTTATTTTACTCAGCATAATGTCTTCAAGGTTTATCCATGTAGTGTGCAACAGTTTCCTTTCTTTTAAAGGCTGAATAATATTCTGCTGTATGGATGGACCGCGTTGTGCTTATTCATCCATCCTTTGCTAGACACTTGGGTGGCTTCCACCTTTCAGCTATTGTGGAAAATGCTGCTATGAACACGAGTGGACAAGGATCTCTTAGAGACCCTGATTTCAGTTCTACGGGGGATCTACCCAGAAGTGAGATTGCTGGATCATAAGGTTGTTCTATTTTTAATTTTTCAAGGAACTCCTGTACTCTTTCCACGGCAGCTGCACTTTTTCACTTTCCCCCCCAACAGTGCACAAGTGTTCCAATTTCTCGACATCCTCGATAACACTTGTTATTTTCTGTGTTTTTGATAGGAGCCGCCCTCATGGGTGTGAGGTGGTACCGCTTTGTGGTTTTGATTTGCATTTCCCTGATGATTAATGATGTTGAGCATCTTTTTATGTGCTTGCTCATTTGTATAATTTCTTTAGACTAGAACTGGGGGCGGGTGGGGCTTTAATTCCTAGGGGCCAACCTGAAGCAAAGTGGATGGAATTGGCTTGTTTCCTCCAGGCGAGGGCAGGCATCTGAAGCCGTCTGAACACCTACAGTGTGCCTGGTGTATCTGAGGTGGAAACCCAGCCTCTTTCCAGGTCTGCTCAGTGTTCATCACCACTCTGCCACACAGCTTCACATCTCCAGAGCTTTCCATAAGCCATTCCCTCTGCTGGGAATAATGCATTTAGCCCAAGGCACTGAATTCTTACAGCTGTTATGAAACAGATCCTATTCTTTTCTTTTCTTTTTAATATTTATGTATTCATTCAGCTGTGCTGAGTCTTAGTTGTGGCACTTGGGATCCTCCACCTTTGTGGCAGTGTGTAAACTCTTAGCATCTGGGATCCAGTTCCCCAACCAGAGATCGAACCCGGAGCCTCCACCCCCACCACCACCACATTGGGAGCGCGATGTCCCAGCCACTGGACTACCAGGGAAGTCTCAAAACAGGTCCTATTCTTAACCCCATTTCACAGTGAAACTGTGACTCAGAGAGGCCATGTGGCTTGCCCAAGGCCACAACAGCTGGTAAGTGGCAGAGTTTGGGATTTGAATGCAATCAGCCCAGCTCTAGAGTTCACGATGACTATTTCTCTTCGAAGGGATGGGTTTTGAAATTTCCTCAGCCCTGCAGAGCTCTTTCCCAAATCCCCAGCTCTTTGCCTTTGCCTCACTCCACGGCTGTGGTCTGGCCAGGGAACCCACCGCCCTCTTCCGGACCCTATACCCCCGCTGAGCGGCAGAGATTCACTGCGTCCCCGGGCCCTGCCCCCCTCCCCCTGCTGAGTCATATCAACCCAACGGAACCCCGAAGTTTTTCTCACAGGTGTTGCTGATATGCCGTTATCTCCCCCACCTGCTTCCAGACACTTCCTTTCCTTGAACCCAAGGGTAGAGCTGAGTTGCTTTTTTTTTTTTTTTGCAATGAAATTCACATAACATGAAATTTACCGTTTTGAAGTAAATTCAGTGGGTTTCATAGGTTCACAAGATTATGCGGCCATCATCTCTAGTTCACCACCTAGTTCCAGAACATTTTCATCACCCCCAAAAGAGAGCTTGTCCCCATAAGCAGTCACTGCTCATTTCCCCCTCCCCCAGCCCCTGGCAACCACTAGTCTACTTCCTGTCTCTACAGATTTGCCTATTCTGGACAATTCCTATAGATGGGATCATACACTATGTGGCCTTTTGTGTCTGGCTTCTTTCAATCAGCATGATGTCTTCAAAGTTTATCCACATAGTAGCATGTGTCTGTGTTTCATTTCTTTTGATTACTGAGTAATATTCTATTGTACACCTCACCTCATGCATACTCAGTCATATCCAACTCTTTGCGACCCTATGGACTGTAGCCCACCAGGCTCTTCAGCCTATGGGCTTTCCCAGGCAAGAATACTGGAGTGGGTTGTCATGCACTCCTCCCAACCCAGGGATTGAACCTGCATCTCTTGCATCTCCTGCATTGGCACACAAATTCTTTACCACTGTGCCACCTAGGATCAATTGTATGCATGGACTGCATTTTGTTTATCCATGCATCCTTTGATGGACATTTGGGTTGTTTCCACCTTTCAGAGACTCTGACTAGTGCTGCTGTGAACATGCATATGCAAGTTTGATTTGAACAGGTACAGGAAGCATGGGCATGAATGCTCAGTCGCTCAGTCATGTCTGACTCTTTGCAACCTCATGGACTGTAGCTCATCAGGCTCCTCTGTCCATGGAATTTTTCAGGCAAGAATACTGGAGTGGGTTGCCATTTCTTACTCTAGGGGATCTTCCTGACCCAGGGACTAAACCCTTGTCTCTTATGTCTTCTGTATTGGATTCTCTACCACTGCGCCACCTAGAAAGCCCTTTTTTATTTGAACCCCTGTTTTCAATTCTTTGCGGTAAGACTGGAATTAATGGATCATTGGGTAATTCTACGCTTCCCTGATAGCTCAGTTGGTGAAGAATCTGCCTGCAACGCAGGAGACCCTGGTTCAATTCCTGGGTAGGGAAGATCCCCTGGAGGGATAGGCTACCCACTCCAGTATTCTTGGGCTTCCCTTGTGGCTCAGCTGGTAACTCTACCTTTAACTTTTGGAGGACCCACCAAACTTCAGCGACTTCACCATCTTATACTCCCGCCAGCCAGGGCTCAACATTGTTTAGCCCTGTGACTTTCACCTAACTAGGAGCCAACTTCAAATCTTGGCTCAACCACTGTGACCACATGACTGTTTTCATTCCCATCATGCATCCTGCTTTCTCTGGTAGAAACACCCAGGTCTCCTTCCAGGAATCACTCATCTTGTCCTAGCCAGTCAGCCCATCAGTCCCAGAGACCCACCCTCCCCAGGCTTGGGGTGATGGGGAGGTGGAAATCTGGGGAACCAGGAACAGCTCCTCCAGGTAGGAAAATCCCCACAGACAAAGCAAACCTGAGATCCCCTTGGGGGGAGCTGAGAGAACAGGGCGGCCTTGGCAGCTGCCAGTGCCTTCTGAGCCATCGAGATTTTAAATCTGTTTTTGCACAGAAATAGTCGGATAGACCTTAAAACAGGAATAAAAAAGAACCTGTGTTTAGAGCCTCAAGCCGAGTGTCTAGGCAGCTGGCAGCATTTAGCCTGGCAGGGACTATCGAAGGCAAGTGTGCGGTTACGGTCGTGTTCAAAAATACGGCTTCGACGCAGCAAGCTTGGGGCTGGGCTGCACGCCCTGTAATTCTCTTTCCAAATAAAAGGCAGAACTATTCCTGGCTCAGCTTGGGGACTTCTGCGGCTGCTGGGCTCCAAGGAGACTGGCCTGGAATGTCAGGCATGGCCTGGGCCGTCGCTGCCTGGGAGTTTACATTTCAAGTCTGTCATTGTAAGACCTTTTTAATTAAAATGTTAGTCCCATGGGGGCCATCCAAGGATGCCCGAACCCCGAATCTTTTCAATAGGAGACCCTTGGGCTTGTGGTTAAGCGTTGAGAGTGTGTGATGCTTGGCAGCTTGAGTCAATTTTGAGCTATTTGTGGAGGGGATAAAAAAAAAAGGAACCAAACATCATTTGATGTTTGCCAAATATAGCATTTTGCATTTCTATAAGCAAAGCCCTGATTTTAAAAAATAACATATTTGGTCAGCCCTAAAAAGGAACGACTGAAGGCAAAAGGAGAGGGGGGCAGCAAAGGATGAGACGGTTAGAGAGCAACATCAACTCAAGGGACGTGAGTTTGAGCAAATTCCTGGAGATAGTGAAGGACAGGGAAGCCTGGTGTGCTGCAGTCCATCGAGTTGCAAAGAGTTGGACACAACTTAGCGACTGAACAACAACAACAACAAGGAACAAAGCACTAATATACGCTACAGCACGTAGGAACCTCGAAAACTGACGAGCGATAGAAGCCAGACCCGAAGGTCACATTGTATTTGATTCCATTTATATGAAACATCCAGAACAGGCAAATCCATCCAGACAGGAAAGAGATTGGCAGGTGCCAGGTGTTGGAGGAGGGGAACGCGGAGTGACTGCTGTGGGGACAGGGTTTTTCTGCCCTCAGGCATGAGAAGCACATCAGTGTACGGCCAACAGGCCTGTCAGTTCCCACCTCTACAAAATGGAGCAAACACTGCTCCCCTGAGCAACAACTCAAGAGACCAGACAGAGAAAGGGACTGAGGTCATCAAGGTGGGGGAGAGGCTGGAAAGGGGCAGTGTGGACCTCCGCCCAAGACTGCACCCTATGCCCACCCTGGCACCACCATCCCCACTGGCCCTCAGAGAAGGGCCCCGGCTCTGGTCCTGCTGTTGCAACCATGATGCTTCCATATTCCACGGACAGAGCAGCCTTGTGGGCTAGAGTCCATGGGGTCACAATGAGTCGGACACAACTGAGCAACTAAGCACGCACATAAGGACCCCAGTCAGACTGGGTTAGAGCCCACTGTGCGGCATCATTTTAATATAATCATCCTTTTAAAGACCATACCTCCAATTTATTCTGAGGTACATGGGGTTAGGACTACAACAAAGGCACTAGGAGGGATATAAATATTCAGTTCATAGCAATATAATATCATTTTTAACTATTTGAGAATACACAGCTGACCTCATGTTCCATGGCCCCTAAATTCTTCTGTTTGTATATCCTGAGATACAGGAGATTCTGAGATTCCTGAGAACCAGGAGATTCCCACACAACTCCAGGACAAATGTTGCACTCCCCAAATTTTTCATTGAGAAATGCCATGATCTTACTCACATTTGGTAGGGTTTCCCTGGTGGCTCAGCAGTGAAGAATCTGCCTACCAATGCAGGAGACCCAGGTTCCATCCCTAGGTCAGGAAGATCCCCTGAAGAAAGAAATGGCAACCCACTCCAGTACTCTTGCCTGGAAAGTCCCATGGACAGAGGAGCCTGGTGGGCTACAGTCCATGGGGTGGCAAAGAGTTGGACATGACTTAGCAACTAAACAACAATAAACTTACATTTTGTAGTCAAATGAACCCCACTGCTGCAGTGGTCTGAGGTTTGTGTCCTCCCAAAATTCATACACTGAGATCCTAACACTCAGTGTGGTGGTATCAAGGAGATGGGGCCTTAGGGGGATGATTAGGTCATGAAGGTGGAACTTCTGTGAATGGGATTAGTACCCTTATAAAGAGATCCCAGAGGGCTCCTTCTGTCAGGCAAGAACACAGTGAAAAGGCAACAACTATGAACCAGGAAGCCCTCACCAGGTGCCGAATCAGCCCTTACCTTGAACTTGGACTTCCAACCTCCAGATCTCTGAGAAATAAGTTTGTATTTATAAGCCACCCAGTCTCTGGTATTGTGTTGCATGCGTGCATGCTCAATCGTGTCTCACTCTGTGTGACTCCATAGGCTATAGTCCACCAGGCTCCCTTGTCCATGGGATTTTCTAGACACAAATACTGGAATGGGTTGCCATTCCCTTCTCCAGGGGATCTTCCCACCCCAGGGGTCGAACACTTGCCTCCTGCATTGCAGGCAGATTTTTACCTCTGAGCCACCTGGGAAGCCTTGATATTGTGTTATGGCTGCACAAACAGACTAAGTCAATATCCCTTATGGCAACATTTTCTTTCCTCCTTTAGGATCCAGTCCAGACACACCTGTTGTCTTTTTTTTTTTAAGACTGTTTTTTAATATGCATCAGTTTTAAAGTCCTTATTGAATTTGTTACAATATTGCTTCTGTTTTACGTTCTGATATTTTGGTTGTGAGGCACACGGGATCTTAGCTCCCCAACCAGGGATCAAAGCGGCATGCTCTGCATTAGGAGACAAAGTTTTCACCCCTGGACTACCAAGGAAGTTTCTCACTGGTTGTCTTTTGTTCTCATGTCTTTCTGCTGTTATTGTTGTTCAGTCGCTCAATTGTGTCCAACTTTTTGCGACCCCATGGACTGCAGCACTCCAGGCTTCCGTGTCCTTCACTATCTCCCAGAGTTTGCCCAAACTCATATCCACTGAGTCGGTGATGCTATCTAACCATCTCATCCTCTGTCACCCCCTTGTCTTCCTGCCTTCAATCTTTCCCAGCATCAGGGCCTTTTCCACTCGGCTCTTCACATCAGGTGGCCAAAGTGTTGGAGCTTCAGCTTCAACATCAGTCCTTCTAATGAATATTATATCAAGGATTGATATTCTTTAGGATTGACTGGTTTGATCTCCTTGCTGTCCAAGGGACTCTCAAGAGTCTTATTCAGCACCTAGTCTTCCTTATCAGGAGCATTTTTTTCAGCCTTTCTGTGTCTTTCAAGAAAGTGACATTTTTGCAGAGTGCAGTCAGTAAGAACGCCTGATCGTTGCTGGTGACCAGGCTTGGTTGTGCATCTTGGGGGCAGGATCTGGAGGAGCCATGTTGGTCCTCCACGGTCCCTTGTATCCCAAGGTGCCTGACCTTGGCTTATCCCTTTGCCGGTGATACTGTGTTCACTGAGTTCAGGTGGTGGGATCATAGGTCTTCATGCCTCCCCCGGGGTCACCTGAATATTCAGATAGAGTTGGAAAAAACCAGCTTAAATAGCCTTCTCTTTTTTGAAAATGTGGAGAAGCCTCAAAGCTCTAATAGCCTGAGCCTCCACGCCCTTCTCAAGGCTCCCTCACCTTGACATCTTGTCTCACCAGTTGGTGAGGAGCCCTCAGGGCCCAGGGGTGGTGGCTTCCCTGACCTTGAGGAATTTTGTAAAGCAGACCAGGTGAGAATGGAAGGAATGCACACCTGGAGGCTTCCTGGAGGAGGTGACCTCTAAGCCATGCCTCTAAAGCTGCATCCAGCACCATCTCAGGGTCCCAGAAGGAGCCTCCTTCTGAGCTCACTAAGCAGAACAGCCTGGGGTGGGGTTCACTAGCAGGGGCTCATTTTTACTTTCCCCATCACACAGTTGTGATGGTTTCCCACTGCAGTGGGCAAACACAACCAGGCCCCCCTCATCAGGGACCAGACCGCTCTGCCTTCTTTAAAGCTTGTGATCTCCAGCAGATGAGAATTTAATCTTTTTTTTTTTTTTTAATCTTTGCAGCTGGGAGTCTGAACCACAGGCTAGTATGTTCAGTGGCTGCCTTGGAGAGAGAGAGCGAAACAAGCTATTTGGAACTCTAAAGGCTGTAATTTCTGTTGCCCGGAGAACACCTGAGGGAGCAGGAGGATAGATTACTGGCTTCCCTTGCCAGGTCTCAGTTTACCCATCTGCTAAAGAGGCGAGTAATCGACATATCACAGGAGGGCCCTGAGGAGTGGGAGAGGTGTCAGGTGTGAAAAGTCCATCCCTTGGTGTGTCTGTGTGATGAGGGGGAGGTCTCTACTCCAAGCCAGGCCAGGTGGGGTGAGACAAAATTGGAAGGTGATTTTAAGCCCCAGGGGACTTTGGGCAATGTCAGGGGACGTTTTTGGTTATGTTGGTGGTGGAGGTCTTATTGGAGGCTGCTGGTATCTGGTGGGTGGAAACCAGAGATGCTGCAATGCACCCTACAATGCACAGGACAGAGGTGTACAGCAAAGAAGGATCCCAGTCCAAATGTCAGCAGTGCCCAGGCTGAGAAGCTACTGGGGACGAATACTGTGTTTCTCAAACAGCCAGATGAGTCTCATGTAGGTCCTTTTGTGACTTAAAATATGACTCAATGTTACACACAGGATGTGTGTTACATTATTTCTAAGAAAGGGGAAAAACCAGAAGTAGCGGAGGCATCTATCAGCAGGGAAAGAGCTATATATACACTGCATATATTCATAGTATGGAATATTAAACTGCTTACATGCAAATGAAGCAGTTCTATTGCAGAGATCCTCACTCAGGGGCAATTTTGCCCCTAAGGGACATTTAGCTATGTGGGGACACTGTTGGTCATCACCGCTGGCAGGTGGAGGATGCTGCAGGCATGTGGTGGGTGGACATCAGGGTGGCTGCTTAAAACCCTACAATCTGGGACTTCCCTAGTGCTCTGGTGGCTAACACTCCACGCTCCCAATGCTAGAGGCCTGGGTTTTATCCCTGCTCAGGGAACTAGATTCCACATGCTGCAGCTAAAGAGTTCACATGCCAAAACTAAAGATCCCGCATGCTGCAACAAAGATCAAAGATTCCAAGTGCCACAACTAAGACCCAGTGCAGCCAAATAAATAAATACTCAAAAAAGAACCCCTACAAGGCACAGGATGGCCCCACCACAGACAACAATCCAGTCCCAGATGTCAGTGGCGCTGATGCTAAGAATTCCTGAGCTAAGGGAGCCATTGGAGGGGACATTTGAATTGAAATCTGAACTTACCATCCACAGTGACGTTTGCAGGGCCTCCTTGAAGGAGGCATACTTGACACTCGCGCTCCTGGGCATAATGGTCTGTCAGGGAAGGAAGCAGGAGGCTGGTGCTGACATCCCTGGGCAAGATGGAGGGGGCTCAGCTGGACTGGGGGGCTTCCCAGGTGACCCTAGTAGTAAAGAACCCACTTGCCAATGCAGGAAACACAATGAGACATGAGTTTTATCCCTGGGTCAGGAAGATCCCCTGGAGGATGGTATGGCAACCCACTCCATTCTTCTTGTCTGGAGAATCCCATTGGACAGAGGAGCCTGGTGGGCTACGGTTCATAGGGTCACAAAGAGTCAGACACGACTGAGTGACCTAGCATGCATGCTCACACAGCAGGACTGGAGCCTGGATGATGAGGTGAAGAGAAATTGCAGGGATGGCAAACTTTTCCTGCAAAGGTATATACGGTACCAAGGCTCAGCTTTGTGAACTATGCAGTCTCTGCCCAAACCACTCAACTCTGCCACTATGGCTTGAGAGTAGCCAGGGACAAGATACACATCTGGGATTCCTCTGGTGGTCCAGTGGCAAAGAACCCGCCTGTCATTGCAGGAGACATGGGTTCAACCCCTGGTCTGGGAAGATCCCACATGCCATGGAGCAGCTAAGCCCATGAACCACAGCCACTGAAGCCCGGGCTCTAGAGCGTGCGCTCCGCAACAAGGGAATCACTGCAGAGAAGCGAGCACACCGCAGCCAAGAGTAGCCCCCACTCACTGCAACTAGAGAAAAGCGCATGCAGCAACAAAGACCCAGTGCAGCCAATAAATAAATGAATAAATTTTTAAAAAAGACTCTGTGCTTCTAACGTAGGGGGTATGGGTTGGATTCCTGGTTGGGGGATTAAGATTCCACATTCCACACCACTAGAAAAAGACAGAGAGAGAGAAGTTAGTATGATTATGCTGTGGGTGAAAGACTAAAACTTAAAAAAGAACTTAAAAAAAAAGATGTACATCAATGGGCAGGGCCAGGTGCCAATAAAACATTATTTATGGACACCATTTGAATTTAATAGAGCTTCCTTATGTCCCAAAATAGTATGCTTCTTTTTGTATTTTTTCAACTATTAAAAAATATAAAGTCGTTTGTATCAGGGGGTTACAGTTACGAGATACGGGTGTCTTTCACAGTAATGAAAATGTTCCAAGAGCAATTGTGGTGACAGAGGTACAGCTCTGTGAATACACAAAAATCATGGAATTGTACACCCTGGGTGGGTGAAATTATATGGGATGTGAGCTATATCTTAGTAAAGCTGTTATAAAAAGAAAACACACAATAGCCAAAGGTGGAAACAACCCAAATGTCCATTGATGAATGAATGAATAAGCAAACTATGGTCCATCCGTACAATGCAATATTATTCAGCCTCAAAAAGGAAGGAAATTCTGACACAGGCTACAACACAGATGAATTTGGAGGACATTACGCTAAATGAAATAAGCCAGACACAGAAGGACAAATACTGATCTCACTTATATGACCTCACTTAAATGATCTCACTTATACAAGGTCCCTAGAGGAGTCAGAACTCACAAGAGACAGGAAGGAGCATGGTGGGTATCAGGCTCGGGGAAGGGGGAACGCAGAGTTTGTGTTTAATGGGGACAGAGTTTCAGTTTGGGATGATGAAAGAGTTCTGAGGATGGACAATGGTGATGTTGCCCAGCAATATGAATGTACTTACTGCTACTGAACTGTGCATTTTCAAATGGTTACAATGGTGAATTTTATGTTATGCACCATGCTTTCCCTGGTGGCTCAGACAGAACGGTAAAGAATCTGCCTGCAATTGGGGAGACCCAGATTTGATCCTTGGGTCGGGAAGATTCCCTGGAGGAGGGAACAGCAATGCACTCCAGTATTCTTACCTGGAAAATCCCATGGACAGAGAAGCCTGGAGGGCTACAGTCCATGGGGTTGCAAAGAGTTGGACACAACTGAGAGACTAAAACTTTCAATTTATGCATATTTTACCACAATTTAAAAAAGAAAAGATAACAAATATTCTCAGCTCCCAGGCTTTACAAACGCAAGCAGCAGGCAGGATTGTCCCCCACCCCAGGCTACAGTTTATAGACCCCTTGTTGTGTTGGGCTTAGTTGCTCAGTCATGTCCGGCTCTGCGACCCCATGGACTGTAGCCCGCCAAGCTCATCTGTCCATGGACCCCTGGACCACCCCATATGGGTTGGCACTGGGATTAGCAGTGTGTGAATCCCAGATGGCGGTGGCCAGTGGAAATCAAAGGGGAATTTGCTCCTGAGGCAAAACTGGGTGAGGAACGCATCTGCTCTGGTAGATGAGCCAGGGGTCGTGGAGGACCAAAGCAGGCTGAGTGCCAGGCTCCCCAGGGACAGGGAAGAAATGACTGAGATGACTGAGTAAGTAAATAAAGGAATGAGTGAGTGGGTGAAGAGATAAACTGTGAGAGGCAGAGGGGGCTGCTGCCAGCATCCATCATGGAGTAAAATGCTCCACATTTAGACAAGCCACGGTTGGAGGGTCATGGAAATGAGAAACCAGAAGATGCTTGCAGCTCTTCTAGGCAAAGGCAGCAAGATTCCTCCAGCTCAGCTGCCCGCCCCCCGCCCCCTGCCATGGACCCTCCCAAGTAGGATGGAACCCAGCTGTTTCTCCCTGTCAAGAAAGCCCCTTGGGGAGAATGGATATATGTTTGTGTGTGGCTGAGTCCCTTCGCCATTCACCTGAAAAGATCGCAACATTGTTATTCGGCTTTGCTTCACGTCATGTGCTCTTGTGCACAGTCATGCCGACTCTGCGACCCCATAGACTGTAGCCCGCCAGGCTCCTCTCTCCGTGGAATTTTCCAGGTAAGAATAGTGGAGTGGGTTGCCATTTCCTTCTCCAGGGGACCTTCCCGACCCAGGATTGAACCGTCTCTTGCATCTGACTGTAGGATTCTTTACCACTAGAGCCACCTGGAAAGCCCCCATTAATCGGCTATATCCCAATGCAAGTAAAGTTGTTTTTTTTTGTTTTTTTGTTTTTTTTAAAGAAACCCTTTTGGGCTTCCCCGGTGGCTCAGTAGTAAAGAATCCACCTCCCAATGCAGGAGACATAGATTCAATCCCTGCTCCAGGAAGAGCCTAGATGCCGTGGAGCAACTAAGCCCTGTGCCAGAACCACTAAGCTAGGGCTCTCGAGCCTGGGAGCTGAGGGTGAGCCCATGGGCCACAACTACTGGAGCCCCTGCACCCTAGAGTCCGTGCTCCAACACAAGTGGAGCCACCGCAATGAGAAACCCGCACACCACGGCTAGTGAGTAGCCCTCGCTCGCTGCAATTAGAGAAAGCCCACGCCGGGCGCCGAAGACCCGGCATAGCCAAAAAGGAATAAATAAATAGAACAAAAACTTAAAAAGAAAGAAAGAAAGAAAGAAATCTGCTTGCCTTCAGGTCAAGTCCAGGCTTCCAGTCTTCAGGCCCCGCTGACCTGGCCCTGGGCATCTCCACCCATCCTGGCTGGCCGCAAACTGTCTCAGCTCTCCAGGTCTTTGCACATGCCATCCCCCTACCAGGGGAACCCCTCTCTGGCCCCCACATCTCAACTCCATGTGTCAGATCCCATTATGGAGCCTGCTGTCTCCCTCTCCCCACATCCCGTCCCGCCCTCCGGTCCAGCCCTGACTGCACAGTCTGGAGTGTCTCTGGCCCGCTCTTTCTCCCCAGACTCAGGGCTCCTCGGGCATGGCCTGCATGGGCTTGTATCCCCCAGCCTCACGCAGCCCAGAGGCTGAGGGTTTGCTGAGTGACTTCAGGAACCCATAGCTATGACAAGGGGCTCCACCCCGGGCCATGCGAGGTCAGAGGGTTAAGTTCAGTGCTGGGACCCGGCTGGTGGAGCCAGCTACAAAGGGTTAGGTGTCCAGGGCAGCAGACCCAAAATAGGGTGACGAGAAATAGCTGCAGGCTTGGAAGCTGCTTCGAGTATAAATTTAGATGCAACTTTTAAACTTGCCCTGAGCTGAGGTCCCCTGTTCCTACTGGGATGAGGTTCCCAACCACGGCTGCTGCCACCTTGTAAGATGTTGGGGCAGCGATGAGGGGTGACGAGAGAAAGGATCCAGTCCCCATAACTGCCCATCACACCACCTCCAACTCTCAGGGTCGGTGCTGAGTAACTGAGTCGTGTCCAACTCATTGCGACCCCATGGACTGTAGCCCGTCAGGCGCTTCTGTGGGATTTCCCAGGCAAGAATGCTGGAATGGGTTACCATTTCCTCCTCCAGGGTATCTTCCTGACCCAGAGATCGGACCCACGTCTCCAGCCCTGCAGGCCGTTTCTTTACCGATGAGCCACCGGGGAAGAGCCACTCACATTATGACCTTTTCTAATCTAGGTTCACTTCCCTAGATTTCCTTCTGACACACTGAATTCCTCCTGTTTCCCAAATTTTCCAAAGTCTCACCTCCAGACCCATGCCCTCTACCTGGAACACCGCTCTGCCTGTTTGCCTGAACCTACATAGCATTTCCCTGGGCGGAGCTCCCCAGTCCCAGGCAGAGACCCTGTTCCCGCTCTGGGTGCTCCCACCACTGGGTCCTTCCCACTGCCCCATCCTGATCCCACAGAACTGGCGGTGTCTGTGTCCAGATGTCCCCCTCAGACTGGAGCCCCCCATGCCAGGTCCTCACCAGAAGTCTATGTCCCCACTGAACCATACCTCGCCTAGATAAACACTGATGAAGGTTTATTCGGTGACAAGCTAGGCTGCCATTCCCCTCTCCAGGGGACCTTCCCTCCCCAGGGATAGATATGGCAGTCCATGCCTGGACTTCCAAAAGATGGTCATCCTTCCCCCATCTTCACGTGGAGGAGCCCGATGAAGCTAGTGCCCTCCCCTCTGCGGCCACAGCCTGCAGCTGGTGTTACAGAAACATCCCTGCTCTTCTCTTTCTCTCTCCAGTACCTCTCCCGAACCCTACTTGGATCGGCCCCTCCCTCTTGGAGTCCTTCAGCTCTCCCAAAGGGGTCCCCTTGAGGCTCCCCGCCTCAGTCAAGACCACATGCGGGCCCCAAAGCCATCTCCCCAACACAGACTCAACTGGTTTCCTCCCTTGCTCTAACACCTCTCATGGCTCCCTACTGCCCTCAGAATGCAGCCTGAGCTCTGCTTCACACAAGGCCCCTCCCATTCCTGGGTCCCAGTTTCCTCACCTGGGAATAAAGGATCCCACCTCACAGGGCTGTAGGAGGACTGCAAGTCTTGGGAGGTGGGAAGGAGCCAGCCCACAGAGGACTCTTGCCCTTTCTGCTACAGACACATGAGTCATCTCTGGGTTGGGATTTCTTGGCACTGTTGATATTTGAGACTGGATTGTTATCTGTGATAGGTTAGATAGAAGATAGATAATTGATAGATTATAGATATGGTGAAAGTCACAGCTGCTCAGTCGTGTCCAACTCTTTTTGACCCCATGCACATGGGATTTCCCAGGCAAGAATACTAGAGGGGGTTGCCACTCCCTTCTCCAGGGGATCTTTCCTGCCCAGGGATTGAAACTGGGTCTCCTCCATTGCAGGCAGATTCTTTACCATCTGAGCCACCGGGAATAAATATGGTAGATAGATATAGACAGATGACTGACAAATAGATGCCAGATAATTAGATGGATGGTAGATAGATAATTGATAGATGATTGACTGATGATTGAAAGATGATAACTAGATGATCGATTGACAGATGATAGACTGACTGATGATAGATAAACAGACAGCAAACAGGGTCTCTCACATGTTGAGGCAGGGTCTTTCTCATGTCAGCAATACTGATATTTGGGGTCCATCATCCCTGTGGGTCGGGGACATCCTGGGCCCTGTAGAGTGTTGAGCAGCATCTCTGGTCTCTACCCAGTCAAAGCAAATAGCACCCTCTACCCCCAGTTGTGACAACCAAAAATGTCCCCAGACATTGCCAGACATCCCCTGGAGTGCAGAATCTCCCCCAGGTAAGAACCACTGACTCAGGCAAATGTCTTCAGACATGGTGACAAGATCTTATCTGAGACAAAGCCACAAAGGAGCAAACAACAGGATGGGTGATCCCAGGAGGTGATGACAAGAAAAACTGGAAAAGGAGGCAGTGGCTCCTCTGAGGGGCCATAGAAAGGACCCCAGGAGGGTCAGAAGGGCTGCTCACAAGGATGCCAGCCCCCAACCAGGAGAGGAGCCCACCCAAGATCAGGCTGGGGCTGCATCCCTGGCATTTCATTTGTTTGTTCGCTTTTTTTTTTCCTTTGGCTGCACCACATGGCATATGGGATCTTAGTTCCCCAACCAGGGGTTGAACCTGCACCCCTGAAGTGGAAGCATAGAGTCTTAACCACTGGACCATCAGGGAAGCCCCACCTCTGAGCTTCTTGTGCCCCTGAGACCCTGGGCAAGTCATACGCCCTCTTTAAGTCTCAGTTCCTTCATCTGCAAAGGGAAGGGCCCTCCCAGCTCAGAGATCTCTGGATACTGGGGGCTGATGTCAAAGAATAAGGGTTTTAGGCTTTAAGAGAACCAAAGGGCTTTGTCCAGCGTCCCACGGTTGTTAAGTAAAGGAGGCTGGATTGAACCAGATCCTGGCTGCCCTCCACAGCTCACTGCCTCCCCATAAGAAACCATCACTGCGCACAGAAGACCACGGGAAGAACAGATCAAACCAGAACGGAAGTGCTGAGATGCCTCTGTAGCCAAGCACTTTTTCTCCGCACCTGCTGCCAAATCGCAGACACCATGGATGACTCGTTGTGCTCTCAAACGGCCACACTTCCAAGAAAACAAATGACACAGCATTGACAAAAATAATGTCTTCCAAACCTAAGCCTTCAGGGTATGTTGGAAAGCAAAATCCATCCATCAACAAGTAGGGACTTCCCTGGCAGTCCAGTTAGTCAAGACTCCGTGCTTCCACTGCTTCCACTGCAGGGCGCACGGATTCAATCCCTGATCAGGGAGCTAAAATCTTGCATGCTGCAGCCAAAACAAACAAAAAACACAGCAGAGTGGATAACACAAAACACGGGGGCATCCATACAGCAGAATAGTACTCAGTCATAAAAAGAAGTGAAGCACTGATTCATCCTGCAATGTGGATGACCCTCAAAAACATGATGCTATGAGAGAGAAGGCAGACACTAAAAGCCACACAGGGCATGATTCCATCTATAAGAAATGTCCACAACAGGCCAATCCATAGAGACAGAAAGCAAATCAGTGGTTGCCGGGAGCTGGAGGAAGAGGAATGGGGAGTGACTGCTGATGGGGACCGGATTTCATTTTGGTGTGGTGAAAATGTTTTGGAACTCGATAGAGGTGATAGTTGCACAACATGGTGAATGTACTCAATGCCACCAAATTTTCCACTTGAAAATGACTAATTTTATGTTACGTGAATTTCAGCTCAGTAAAAATACACAGGTAAAAATAAAAAACAGAAGCATAAAAAAAATCCACCAAGGCAAGTATTTGTCTATCCAAGGAGGGGGTGGGGGGTGGAGGGCACACATTTTTCACCCACCTTGGGAAGGGATGATGGAGTTGGGGGCCTCCTGCCTGGGGGCCCTGGGCACAGTCTGGGCCAATTTATCAGCGCTGTGAGGGCCACGTTCTGGCTGGAGGAGCACTGGGCTCTGAAAGGGTTTTGTCAGGGCTTTGAAAGGGGGCCAGGTTTTTTTTCCCCCCGGAGCCGAGCAGTCTTGAGCCTGTTGTTCTCAGCAATCTCGGGGCCGCGTGTTAGCAGGAAACACAGCCAAGTAGGGCTTCCTGCGAGTCGGAGAGAGGAAGCTCCGTAATGTTCTGGAAGGCCGGGTTAAAAATAACCCCGGTATATAAGGACGGCGGAGGGTCCCCTCTCTCCCTCACTCGCACGCAGGCCGGCTGGACGCCGGGCGGAGCAGGTGGTTTGGGGCCTAAGACAGGCCAAATCCTGGTCCCTGGGCCCCTGGGGCTGGGGGAAAACATCAGCCAAGTTCAGAGTCTCGAGGCTGCCCCGCTTCCAGAACTTAGGCAGAGTCAGGGCCACCGTGGGTGTTCCTGTTTTAAATCACTGTTCTCCAGCCGAATATGCAAACTCAAGCAGAGAGGAACTCGGGTGGAGCTGTGATTTCGGTAGGCAGTGATGACCAAAGCGCACACAGGCCGGAGGGCTGACAGCCAGGGTTCGAATCCTGTCTCCGCCACCAGCTCTGGATCTCAGTATTCTCATCTGTAAAATGGAACAAACAATGGTTCCTACATTGTTGTAAGCACTAAATACTTAGCACAGAGGCTCTAGGAAGCTGAATAATTATTATGAATTCTTCCAAGGTGGCTCAGTGGCAAAGAATCCGCCTGCCAATGCAGGAGACACGGGTTTGATCCCTGAGTTGGGAAGATCCCCTAGAGGAGGAAATGGCAACCCACTCCAGTATTCCTTGCCTGGAGAATCCCATGGACAGAGGAGCCTGGAGGGCCACAGTCCATGGGGTCACAAAGACTAGGACACAACTGAGCATGCATGCACCATCATTATTTTCAGAATGTTTACTTCCCTGGGTGTGGCATCCATATATTATTATATATTTAATCCATGCATCAGTTCTATTCCATCACCTCCCCCTCTTCACAGGTGTAGCAAGCAGGGATTAGCATCACCTGTTGTCAAGGTAGCCCAAAACGATGTAGTCAAGTTGTCTCAGGGAGCTTTCTTCCAACCTTGCCTTCCACAAGCCTGCTGATGGACACCTCTTTCAATTTTACACTTGGAGGCCTCACTTGCCTTACCCTAGCCCAGTCCAGACAAAAAGGAACAGATTTGAGCCAGGGACATTGGACTTCACAGGGCCCAAAATTCTTTCTGTTCTATGCTTAGAAGTTAAACTTAGAGAGCTTGAAGGGTGCTGCCAGAAGATGGATGACCATCACCTTTACATAGGTAGGTTGTTCGTGCTTGGAGCTAGGCGGGGTGGCCTTTCCAAAAGGAAAGGCCATCAGAACAATGAGAAACAGCCCTGATGTCATTGCCATAAGAACAATGAGAAAAACAAAGCCCACTACTGCCCGAATTTTGGGACAAACTCAACACCAAGGTTTGGGGCTTCTCATCCTGGGCTGAGCCACATGGATCAGAAAAATAAAAGAAGACACAAATGATCAATGTCAGGAAGGAGAGAGGGGACCCCGGGACAAGTCCTACACGTATCAAAAGGTTCACCAGGGCATTCTATAAACAACTTGATTCCAGTCAATTCAATGGCTCAGAAGACACAGACAAATTCCTTGAAAGACTCAAATTCCCCAGAGTTACTCAAGAAGAAATAGATCACCAGGGGACCTTCCTGGTGGTCCAGACTCCACACTCCCAATGCAGGGGGCCCTGGGTTCAATCCCTGGTCTGGAAACTAGATACCGCATGCCGCAACTAAGAGTTCACATGCGGTAACTAAAGATCCGGGGTGTTGCCACTAAGATCCAACTCAGCCAAATAAATAAATATTCTTAAAAAGAAGACAGAGGTCGCCAGGATAGCCCTGTATCTATGGAAGAAACCGATGGGCTGGTGGAGAACTTTCCCGCGTAGAAAGCCAGGTTTGAACAGCGTCACTGGTAAATTTCCCCAAGCGTTTCGGAAAGAAAGAATGCCAGTGCTACACAGCCGCTTTCACAACACTGGAGAAGGAAGTCTTCCCAGCTTACTCTAAATGGGGGGAGGGGGCTGCCTTGGGGTGCCTGGGGGGGCTTCTCTCTGTGCCAGCATTCAGTAGAGCCCTGGGGCTTCCCCCACACCCCAAAGAGATCCTGTTCCCTTCCAGGCGATGTTTTCTTCTGCCGTTAGGGCAGATCCCTGCCGGGCTCAGGGAAATGAAAGAAGCATTTGCTCTCCAGAAATCCGATCCAGACAGGCTGGTTCCCCTGAAGGCGCCTTTGTACCCTGAGTGCTGCCACAGCGAACGCCGTCCCTGGCTGTGGCCTGCACATCGTGGCTGCCTGGGCTCTGAGGCCCCTTTCAGAAGTCACCGTGGTCCTCCACCAGCTATTTTTAACTGGACTTGTGTGCCAGGGGGATGCAGCAGTGGGGACGAAGGGCATCCGTGAGGCTGGGGGCTGTGGCAGGCCAGTTGGGGGCTCCACCAGAGCTGTGTCCCAGGTGCGGGGCTTGATGAATGGGGGGTGCCCCCTCCAGGTCTCAGCTTCTTTCTGCATCTGTCAGGTGGAGGTTTGAATCCCATCAGGGGCTTTGATTCAAAGTGGCTCAAAGGCTGAATTCTATCAACCAATCTCAGGGTCCCTCTCTTCCTTTCTCTGTCTCTTTCTCTCCCCATCTCTCTCTGCAGCTCCCTCTCTTTCTCTCTGCCTTTAACTCTCCTTTTCATGGGATGCTGTGCTTTTCTGTTCAGCTCTGCCTGAGCAGGGAACCCACTCTCTCTTCCAAGAACAAGATGACCTGATCTGCTACCTTGTTTTCTTGAAAGTATTATCCATCCATCAATCCATCAATCGATGGATTATCCTAAATCTCCTACCCAGAGCACCCTGTGTGTGCTTGACCCCAGTCCCCAGTTCTCAGCAGGGTGGACTGACTTTGGTCCTGTTTAAACATTTCAGAATGAGCCAGTGTCCTCTCTGTGATTCTCATTTCTCAAACAGATAACTAGATGTCCAGGCCCCTCGGGGGAGGGGTTTCAAGGCTTGGTCCAGATGCCTTGGGGTATGGTGAACTCTCCAGGGCTTGAGTTCAACACCGCACCAGCCCACGTGTAGCACTACCTTCTGCTAATGCCGACCCTCGGGGGGAGGGGCAGGTTCAGAGGGGAAACTGAGGCTCAGAGGGGTGAAGCCCTTCCCTTAGCCCAACAAAGCCAGCTACCTGGTTCCAAGAACCCAGCTCTTAACCAAAGCATCTCCTGATTATGGGGATTCCAGCCTTTTTCTGATCCTCTGTCAGCCCCTATATGCCGGGCCTGCCAGGGGCTGTCAGAGGAGCAGACCTTGGCTCTCTCTGCTACAATGTCCTGTGATGGCTTTCCTGGGCCCACCCTCAGGGTGACTTGAGCACCTTTGGCCTGCAAATGGTATTTCCCTGGAAGGACCTGCTGGGCTTGAGGTCCCACAGGCAATCCCAGCTGCTCATGCTGAGTCCCTGGGCAAGTTCCCTGACCTCAAGGGCCTCAGTTGCCACTTCTGCAAGAGGGCAGCACACCAGTGGTCCTGCTTCCCAGCATTCAGTGGAGCCTGACATCTATATCCGGCACAGCTCCTGATGGCAATTAACCAACCAAAGTGGGCATGTGCCTGCATGGATACTCTGTCTCTCAGTCATGTCTGAGTCTTTTCAACCCTATGGACGGTAGCCCGCCAGGCTCCTCTGCCCATGGGATTTCCCAGGGCAGAAATCCCACTACTGCTTTACAACAATTGCTTTACAATATTGTGTTCTTTTCTGCTATCCACACGAGTGTGGGCTGCCATGTCCTCCTCCAGGGGGTCTTCCTGACCCTGGGAATTGAACCCATGTCTCCTGCATTGCAGGTGGTTTCTTTAACCACTGAGCCACCTGGGAGGCCTACCAAAGAGGGTCCATGCTCACAACTTTTCCAGAAATCTGGCCGCAGGCCTGATGATAGCCCAGGTTTCCTCTTAGCCAGCCCCTCCCTAATATTTTTAAAAAGTTGTGGTCAAATAAACACAATATAAAATTTACCATTTTAACCATTTTCAAGTGTGCGTTTCAGTGGCATTTATTACATTTATAGTGTTGGGCAATCTGCACCTTTATCTAGTTTCTAAACATTTCCTTCACCCCCAAAAGGACAGCCCATCTCATTAGCAATCACTCCCCATGCCCCCTCCCCCAGCCCCTGGCAACCACCAAATCTGCTTCCTGTCTCTGCGGATTTGCCTATTCTGGATCTTTCACATAAATGGAATCACACATAAACTTTTGTGTCTGGGCTCCCTTCACTCAGCATGATGTTTTTGAGGTTTATCCACATCATAGCATGAAACAGTGCTTCATTCCTTTTTATGGCTGAGTAATATTCCTTTGTATGGATGGATCACATTGTGTTTATCCATTCATCCACTGATGGACGTTGGGGTTGTTTCTACGTTTTCCCTTTTTCTTTTGGCCACAACTCACAGACGGTAGGATCTTAGCTCCCCCAAAAGGGAATGAACCGAGCCCCCTGCAGTGGGAGCTTGAAGCCCTGACCACTGGACCTCCAGGAAATTCCTTTATTTCTACATTTTGGCAATTGGGACTAGTGCCACTGTGGACATGTGTGTGCAAAAACTCATGAAAATACTTGTTTACAGTTTGGTGGGGGTGGGGTGGGGTAGATTCCCCAGGAGTGGAATAGCTATGTCATGTTGTAATGCTACATTTAATTATTTGAGGAGTTCTGCCCTGGCAGGGTTAAACCTGAATTCTGCATACCTGTGTGGACACACCTGCAGCTGCTCACCAGAAACACCTTCACTTTGCACCAACATCGCTCAGCCCTCAGCTTCCTCATCTGTTTACTGGCTATGGTGATGACGTAAGGAGGTGACATTGGTGGCCTGGCACCCACTACCACCTCAAGCTAGGATTCGTGCTCCCCCACACCCAGCCCCTCCCCTGAAGTGTCCCAAGACAAAACACAGGACGCCCAGCTACATCTGAATTTCGATAAACACTGGGTGACTTTTCAGTATATCTCATTCCATGCAAAATTTAGGATATACTTACCTTTTAAAATCTTTAGGACTTCCCTAATGGACCAGCAGTTAAGACTCCACGCTTCCAATGCAGGGGGTGAGGGTGCAATCTCTGGTCAGGGAACCAAGATCTCATATGCCGTGTGGTGACAGGGGTGGAGGGAGGGGAAATTGTTTATCTGAAATCCCAGTTTAATTGGGTATCCTGCCTTTTATTTTCTCAATCTGGTGACTGGATTTTGTTACAGCTTGTTTCCTTTTTTTAAAAATTTATTTTTTTTTTAATTGGAGGATAATTGCTTTACAATATTGTGTTGTTTTCTGCTATACATCAACATGAACCAACCATAGGTATACATATGTCCCCTCCCTCTTGAACCTCCTCACAACCAGGAAGAAATCACACAAAAATCATAGACATCATAGCCAGACAGAAATCAAAGGCGGTTCTGGTTATTTGGGGCCCCAAATATCCTGGCTCATCTCAACAAAACCCAGCTGGGGCCCAAGCTGCCAAGATGGCTCTGACCCTCTACTGGTTCCTCGAGAAAGACACCTCACTGGGTCTTGGTGACAACTTGTATTCAAAAAGCCCCTGGGAAATCTTGTGAGGGGCAAGGCCTCTACTTGATCAAACCCGCACCCCCTGCATTGGAAGGATAAGTCCTAACCACTGGGACTGCCAGGGAAGTCCCTTGATATCTTTTAAAATTAGAAGAAAAAAATATTTTAGGGCAGAGGAAGAGAAAATTTTATTTTTTTTTACTTCAGAAGGTGAAAATGAAATTTTTAGGTTCTAAAACCTAAAAAAAAAATTTAAATACAGGAAATATGTCCCATTTCATGTGAAATTTGGTATATATTTATGCTAAAAATGTGCTATCTGAATCTCCATTTAACTGGGTACCTCATGTTTTATCTGATGAGGTTAAACTTGTGATGTTACATTTCTGTGATGTTAAATCTGACGACTTAATCATTTGGTTACCTCTTGGTCAGGCAGAAAACTAACGAGAAAGGAAATGTTCCTCAGACCTCCCAAAGACATTTTTTTTCCTTTTTCTTAAAAATAAACAGGTAACTTTCTTTTTTAAAAAAATATTTATTTATTTGGCTGCATTGGGTCTTAGTTGAAGCACATGGGATCTATAGTTGGGGCATGATATTGGCCTCCTGCATTGGGAACGTGGACTCTTAGTCACTGGACCAGCAGGAAATCCCTCCCAGAGGTCATATTTCAGCCCTGAGCTTTTCTCACAAAGATCAAGGTGGCCTCCTTACACGTTTGCACTACAAAGGCAGGAAAAAGCCTTCTCTCCCGGACATGTCAGTATCTGGTGGAGTGTGGGGAGGGACTCCAGACCACGTTATCTACCAAGTGTCAGGAGATAAATCCATTTCTCAGATATCAAAACTGAGGACTAGAAAAGAGAAGCAACTTGACCCAAGCTCTAGGCCATGGTTCTCTAAAAAATCTCTTTGGAGGAGTGGTTTTGGGTGTGTTTTTTTTTTTTTTTAATATTTACTTATTTAGCTGCCCCAGATCTTAGTTTCAGCTCATGGGATCTTTAGTTGCAGCTTGTGGGATTTAGTTCCCCGACCAGGGATGGAACCCAGGCCCCCTGCTTTGAGAGGGGATGTCACTGGTTTTGTATCTTTTTGATGTCCTGGGGCCCTGTGTGATGAAAGCTGGAACTATTTGTGGTAGACATAAGCCAGCAACTTACCTTCAGTTTCAGGGGGTCCATGGAGGCGAGGTTCATACAGGGAAACAAGCCTGGGTCAGGATCAGAGACTTCACTCAGACAGTGGAACTCCTGGCTCGGCTGAGAATCAGCGGTGCCTCTGATTCCTCCCCCCACCCCAGAAAAACTAATGGCTCTGTGAGTCCTGAGGCCCAATGGGGGCTCCACATAGGCACTGGCACATAATAGGTCTTCAATATTAGTAGGTCCCTCAATCCTCAAACACACACACACACAGCACTGGGCTGGCCATTTTAAACTCAAGCCTTCATATCTACTCTTGGGAGAAAAAAAAGGAAAACTCTTACTACACATATTTTCAAAAAAAAAACTGCCCTTGCCGTGGAAAAGTTTTTACATCTGAAGAAAACCCTGATTGTTAGACTCAGGTCTGCAATAAACCGTGGCTATTTTTAAGCGCCTGGGGACATATGCTCACAACCCCGGGAAAAGAAGCAGCCGTTTGTCCTCCTCAGCACGTCCGGAGTGGCCCGAGTGATGTGGTGTGGAGGGTGAGGGGCACGAGCTGTCAGCCTTCCAAGAGCGCAAGAGCCTCCTAGAGTATTCTGGAACATTCTTCCCCAGGTCGTTAGAAATCCTACAATCGGGGCCGTGCCTCCCAAGTTCCAGTTCTGCCAGCAGTTGTTTTCCATTTCATTTTTCCTCTTTTTTTTTTGATTTCTCAAATCACATTTGTTTTTCCACAATCGAAAGCACTCACACACATCTTGGCCTGGCCTCCAGACACGCTGTTCTGACCAAGACGTGTAAACAACCTCTTCCCCATCCCCCCTCCTGCAGCTGGGTGTTTGGGTGACACTGGAAAATCTGGAGGGAAAGGAAAAAAAAAATAAGGTGCTGGGAGGAGGGGGTGGGAGTTTTCCAAAAATCAGCTCAGGACTTACGTAACACAGAGTTTATGCAACCGGCCCCTGGACACATATCCCAGGCTGCGAGCGAGCGCGGGGCGGAGGGCTCCGCTGGCAGCAGGCGGACGCGGAGAAGGGAAAGTGACGCCTTGGCTGGGATCTCTGACTCCTCCACCGGAGTGATAAGGGGAATGTGGATGCGGCTGGGAGGCCAAGCACATATTTGAAATATGTTGGCAAGGCCCAGCGCTTGTAAACCGTCACAAATCTTCCGAGGAAAGGAAAGGAATCTTCCTCTAAGAACCACCGGCAGCTGGGATCCAGCGCATCTGCGGGTCGCCCACAGTGAGCCGGGGTTTTTAAGTCACTTTCTATCAACGTCTCCCTTTAAATATATATATATATATATCCATCATATATATATATTTGGCTGTGCTAGGTCTTAGTTTTGACATGCGGAATCTTTAGTTTCAGCATGTAAACTCTTAGCTGGGATCTAGTTCCCTGACCAGGGATCGAACCGGGGCCCCTTACATGGACACTGTGGAGTCTTAGCCACTGGACCACAAAAGAAGTCCGCTAGCAGCTCTCTGTACTGCTCATAGTGCCCTTGGGAGTTCCCAACACCTTTCCCATTTTACAGAAAAGGAAAGCTGAGGCACAGAGAGGGGAGGCAAGTTAGCCCAGCAAAGTCACACTTGGCTGCAGCAGGAAGCCCTGGAACCCAAAGTTAGATTTGTCCGAAGTCATATTCAATGTTTTTCAATATTTTCCTGAAAGACCACTCCCGTGGGCATAGAAGCTGGTGATGGTCAGAATAAGCACCTGTGTGTGTGTGTGTGTGTGTGTGTGTGTGTGTGTGTGTGTGTGTGTGTGTGTGTGTGTGTGTGTTAGTTGCTCAGTCATCTTTGACTCTGAGACCCTGTGGACTGTAGCCCACCAGGCTATTCTGTCCATAGGACTCTCCAGGCAAGAACACTGGAGTGGGTTGCCATTTCCTCCTCCAGGGGCTCTTCCTAACCCAGAGATCAAGCCCAGGTCTCCTGCCTTGCAGGCAGATTCTTTACTGTCAGAGCCACCAGGGAAGGCCATCAGGGCCTGAGAGGGTGTGACAAGAGTTCTCCAGCTCAGATGTGGTGGGGATGTCTCATTTCACAAAATTCAACCCGAGCATTATTTGCTTACCTGCTACATGCCCCCCATCAGCCAGTCTAGGGGATGCTCTCAAATCTGTCCAAGGTTCATGTTCAGGATTTTCTTTTTGCAGATTCTGTGGGCCATGCTCCTTAAGGAGCTGCACTCTCCCCTTGGGGTGGTTGTTCTGCTTTCACAAGCAATAAATTAGTCCAGCCACTTGGGAAAAGTGTTTGTCAGTATCTCCTAAAGTTACAATCCTGTAATCCTGCTCCTAGATGTGTACCCCTAAAGAAATAAATCTGTATGTCTGCACTGAAGAAATGTAGCCACAGTATTCACAGTGAAGAAAGAAGGAAGGGAGGGAGAGAGAGAGGGAGGAAGGAAGAAAGAGAGGAAGGAAGGAAGGGAAGAAAGAACCCAAATGTCATCAATGAATGAACTATAGTATATCCATTTAATGCAAGGAGATCAAACTAGTCAGTCCTTAAGGAAATCAACCCTGAATATTCATTGGAAAGACTGGTGCTGAAGCTGAAGCTCCAATACTTTGGCGACCTGATGCGAAGCTCTGACTCATTGGAAAAACCCTAATGCTGGGAAAGGTTGAAGGGAAAAGGAGCAGGGGGCAGCAGAGGATGAAATGGTTTAGCATCACAGACCCAATGGACATGAATTTGAGCAAACTCAGAGACGGTGGAGGACAGAGGAGCCTGGAGTGCTGCAGTCCAGGGGTTGCAAAGAATGGGACACAACTTAGTGACTGAATAACAACAACAATACACCGATGGCAGGGGAGGCTGAGGTGGGAGAGTTCTACTACATACAGAACGTGGGACCCACTGAGCACCAAATTGAGCAAAGAGACCAGACATGAAAGAGGGCATAATGGTGATTCCACAGTGAATTCCATCAGTGAAATCAACAGCTGGCAAAACTCATCTCTGGGGATAGAGGTCAGAGGCACGATTTCCCTCACTGGCAGAGGGAGCCTTGGGGACTGGATGTTCCCACATTTTGATCTGGGTGATGGTCACGTCAGTGAAATCCACTGAGTGTACACTTCAGGTTAGCGCTCTAAGCTGCGTGCAAGTTTTACCCTCCTTTGAAATAAACTGGGCAGGTATTTATTGAGCACCTAGTGTATGCTTTAAGGGGCAGCAATGACTTAGGCTTTAGCAGAAACTTCCACGCCTGGATCGGAGCTGGTGATCAGAGTCCCGTTAGCCCCATGACCCAGGGAGCCCTGCTCTAATGGTGCTACCTCTGGAGGGATTTCCCAGAGGAAGGATAAGGCTTCTTCTTACAGGCCGTGGAAGGGTGGTGGTGAAAGGAGCTGTGCTCACAGGGGCCACCTCCCTGCCCACGAGGAGCTGTCGCTGATGATGGTGGCCACTGTAGGTGAGTGCTCTCCATGCACCGGTGCTTTACAGCCAGAGACCCACCCCTCCCCACCCCAAGCCCCACATGGAAACAGCCTCAGTGACATGCCCAAGGACCCCAAAGTGGACCCAAACGTGAAACAGGGACCCCGGAAGGAACTGATGACCCCTTAGGCCGGCCCCATCCAACCTGCCAGTGTCCCCACTGCCCAGCGGTTTCCCTGGTGACTCAACCAGGTGTGTCTGGGAGCCACACACATGCACACACGCAGCCTCCGCTATGGTCACCACCTTTGGTACACAGCCTCCAGGTGCCCACCATAAGTCACGGGGACTCAGCCCTCTAATTGTCTGCAAAAGGTCCTTCACTGCAACAAATCAATAACCTTGGTAAGAGGTCTGGCTGTCAGCCAGCCAGTCCTTTGAAAACCTTTCTGAGGGGTCATCTTGGACCCGATAGGGACAAAAACCAATGGCCGGTCACCTCCAAAAGGTCTCAAAGGTGAGCAGATGCTTCCTCTGTGCATGGGGACAGGCGACTTGCAACATGAATGCGGTTCCTCCATTCCTACCTGCGGTGTCTTGTCATCCAGGGCACTGACACTCAAAGCCCAGAGGACAAAGGACTGTCACCATCTCAATGCACGTTGTCTTTATTTGAAAGGATGAGGCACTGTGTTTCTGATGAGGGACTCCACACTCCCAATTCCATTCCCAAGCCTCCAGAGCAATCCTTTCTAACCACCCACGGGCAATGGCAGGTGGTGGGGCTTGTGGTAGGAGGGACTCAGACTCCCAAGATTCCTAGCCAGTGTAATACCTTACTTATGGGTGGGACCAGTGAATAGTTGGGACATTGCTCCCTTAATTAGGTTACATTATAGGGCCAAAGTGAAGGGATTTTTGCAGATGCAGTTAGTCTAGGGGGGGTGGGCCTGGCCTAATCAGGTGAGGACCTGATGGTTAAATTTTAGGTTATGTCTTTCTTTTTTAACCACAGTTTTCTTAATCAAAAAAATTTTTAACTAAGTTGGATAGTAGAAGCAACCCAAGTGTCATCAATGGATCAATGGATAAACAAAATATGGTATATCTGTACAACACAATATTAACCATAAAAGAAATGAAATTCTGACCATGTGACATGAATGTACCTTGAGAATATGACTGTGTGTGAAGTAAGCCAGGTGCAAAAGGACAAATGCAGTATGATTCCACTTACCTGAGGTCCCTAGGGTAGACAGATTCATAGACAGAATGTAGGATGGTAGTTCCAAGGCCTGGGGGAGGAGAGAATGGGGAGTTAGTGTTGAAAAAAGGTAGAGTTTCAGTTGGGGGAAATGAAAAAGTTCTGGAGATGAATGGTAGTGACGGTTGCACAATAATGTAAGTGTACTTAATGCCACTGAACTGTACACTTAAAAAGGGCTATACCAAATATTCTTTAATAACCTAATAACCTATAAGGGAAAAGAATATGAAAAGGAATATATATACACAGATGGACAGAGGAGACTGGTGGACCATGGCCCAGAGGGTCGCAAAGAGTTGGACATGACTGAAGAGAGTTAGCACACACACACACACGTGTGTGTGTGTGTGTGTGTGTGTGTGTGTGTATTTGAAACACGTTTCTGTGTACTTAAAACTAACACATTGTAAATCAACTATACTCAAATTTTAAAAATCAAACAAAGCATAAAAGGGGGGCTAATTTCTGTTATGTATACTTCACTACAATTTTACAAAAACAATGTTGGACAATCCAAAATTAAACTAAGTATTTGAAGGACAATTCTTTTAGAGAAGAAGGTCTAGCAGTCAGAAATTAGAAGCAGCAGAGAACTTCAATGCCACGAGCCTTGAGGAAGCTTGTGGCCAAGTTGTAAGGAGGGAGAACAGGCAGCCCATAGGAGCTGAGGGCCTCAGTCCGACACCCACAAGGAAATGGGTTTCACCAGCACCCAGGGAGGAGGACCCCAAGTCTCAGGTGAGGCTCCCCCACCTGGACCTTTGTTGACAAAGTGATGGCTCTGCTTTTTGCACCTTGATTGCATCTTTGTGGGACCCTGAGTAGAGGACCAGCTATGCCATGCTGGGCTCCTGACTTGTAAACTGGGAGATAATACAGACTGTCTCCATCAGCACAGGCTGCTGTTAACAGAATACCATAGACACGGTGGCTTTTAAACAGTAGATTTAAAAAAAAAAATTTTTTTTTTTTCCGTTTATTTGTCCGAGCCAGGTCTTAGCTGCACCATCTGGGATCTTTAGTTGCAGCATGCAGGATCTTTAGTTGAATGCAGCCTGTGGTCTCTTAGCTGCAGCACACTGGATCTAGTTCTCTGTAAGGATTAAACCCTGGGCCCCAGCACTAGGAGTGCTGAGTCTTAACCACTGGAGCACCAGGGAAGTCCCTAAACAACAGACTTTTACCTCTCACAGTTCTGAAGGCTAGTAGCCTGAGATCAAGGTTCCAGCATGGTCAGGTTCTGACACAAGCCTGATTTCCAGCTGCAGACAATATATATTGATATATACACTGATACAATATATATGGTATCCTCACAGTGACAGATTTTATCTTCTTGGGCTCCAAAAGCACTGCGAACAATGACTACAGCTGCAAAATTAAGAGACACTTGCTCCTTGGAAGAAAAGCTATGACAAAACTAGACAGCATTAAAAAGCAGAGACATCACTTTGCCAACAAAGGTCCAGATAGTGAAAGCGATGATTTTCCCAGTAGTCATGTACAGATGTGAGAGTTGGACCATAAAGAAGGCTGAGTGTCGAAGAATTGATGCTTTTGAATTGTGGTGCTGGAGAAGACTCTTGAGAGTACCTTGGATTGCAAGGAGAGCAAGCCAGTCAATCCTAAAGATCAACCCTGAATATTCATTGGAAGGACTGAAGCTGAAGCTCCATACTTTGGCCACCTGATGCAAAGAGCTGACTCACTGGAAAAGACCCTGATGCTGGGAAAGACCGAAGGCAGGAGAAGAAGAGGGTGACAGAGAATAAGATGGTTAGATGACACCACCGACTCAATGGACATGAGTTTAAGCAAGCTCTGGGAGATAGTAAACGACAAGGAATCCTGGCATGTTGCAGTCCATGGGGTCCCAAAGAGTTGGACATGACCTAGCAACTGAACAACACATGGCAGAAGAGGTGAGCAAGCTCTCTGGGGTCTCTTTTATAAGGGTGCTAATCCCATTCATGATGACTCCACCCTCATGACTTAATCACCTCCCAAAGGCCAACCTCCTAATCCCATCACGTTGTGGGTTAGGATATCAACATGTGAATTTTGAGGGGACATAACATTCAGTCCATAAAAAAATAAGTTGTTCTGTTTTCACCCACTAAAAAAAAAAAAGAGAAAATCCTTTTGGGGACAGGTGGGTCCATGCATCCCCCCAGGACACAGCCCAGATAGATGCTCAGCCTGGGTGACTGGGGAGAACAGGCAAAGGGACAGGGTTTGGGAAGCCAGCCAGGATGAGCATCCAGGATGGGCAGCACTGGGGGACTGTTATGGTACTAACAC
The DNA here is from genome assembly GCA_024291935.2 of Okapia johnstoni. Taxonomy (NCBI): domain Eukaryota; kingdom Metazoa; phylum Chordata; class Mammalia; order Artiodactyla; family Giraffidae; genus Okapia; species Okapia johnstoni. The sequence goes on along the minus strand of CM044316.1, from coordinate 6,198,280 downwards.
CTCAAGGCAGCCAGGGGTGAGGGAGGGGCAGGCAGTGTGTCCTGGGGAGGGCAGTGTAGCTCTCAGCAGAAAACAAAGCCACTGCAGCCTCCTGGCAGGAGGGACCCCAGAGGACCAATTCCCAGGTCACTTTCCTCCTGTCCTCAGTGCCCCTCAGGAGCATTGATGTGTTAAAGGCCAGCCTCCCAGCCCAGAGCAGGATGGAAACACAGGGGGGAGCTGGCACAGGCCCCGCTGTCAGCCTTCCTGGCTCAACATAGGGGACAACTGGCCCCAGAGCGCCCCCACCCCCGACCCCAGCTCCTTGGCCTCATCCCTCACACTCCTCTCAGGTACTGGGCAACCCAACCAAACATAAAACCTAGAACACCATTCCTGATCATGCCAGCTCATGAGTCGGAGTGATGTAAACACTGATCCTTCTTAGCCTAAGAGTTGGCAAAGTTTTTCTATAAAGAGCCTGACATAAACATTTTTACCTTTCTCAGTCATACATTCTCTTGAGATGACTCAATTCTGCTGTTATAGTGAAAAGCAGACATAGGCAACATGTAAATGAGTGAGCGTGGATGTGTTCCAAAAAAATTTTATTTGCAGGCTTCCCTGGTGGTCCAGTGATTAAGAATCCACCTGCCAATGCAGGGGACACGGGTTTGATCCCTGGTATGGGAAGTTTCCACATGCCCTGGGTCACCTAAGTCCATGCGCCATAACTACTGAGCCTGTGCTCTAGAGCCTGCCTGGGAGCCACAACTACTGAAGCCCTTGCACCCTAGAGCCTGTCCTCTGCAACAAGAGAAGCCGCCGCAATGAGAAGCCCAGGCACTATAACTTAAGGGTAGCCCCCACTTGCTGCAGCTAGAGAAAGCCTGCTCGAAGCAATGAAGACCCTAGCGCATGCCAAAAATAAATAAAAACTTTATTTGTAAAAACAAGCAGCTGACCCATGGGCCATAGTGCAAGACACTTGTGAAAGTGAAAGTGTTAGTCGCTCAGTCCTGTCTGACTCTGTAGACCCCATGGACTGTAGCCTTCCAGGCTCCTCTGTTCATGGGATTCTCCAAGCAAGAATACTGTAGTGGGTTGCCATGCCCTTCTCCAGGGGATCTTCCCAACTCAGGGATCGAATCCTGGTCCATCTGTTCTGCAGATGGATTCTTGACTGTCTGAGCCACAAGTGAAGCTCTGTCTAACTCATTTCTTCCAGGAAGTCTTCCTGGATGCCCCTCCTGGCCTGGTGAAGAGACACATGCTCCCACTGTTCCAAGAGTCCCCGCAAATTCTTCTAGGCCCCAGGGACCACTCCCCCTCCCCCTCCCCCCACCAATACTTGGGGCAGAGTCTGCACAGAGCAGATGCTTTAAAGTGGATGCAAATCAAACTCACTAGGTTGCCTCCCACTCCCCCACCAAAAAAAAAAAAAAAAAACAGGAAAATAACAAGTGTTAGTGTGGAGAAATTGGAACCTTTGTGCACTGCTGGTGGGAATGTGAAATGCTGTAGCCGCCGTGGAAATCACTTTGCCGGTTCCTTGAAAGGTTAAACATAGAATTATCACATGACCCAGCAACTCTACTCCTAAGTGTAGACCCCCCAAAATTGAAAACAGGTGTTCAAACAAATATTCGTACACACATGTTCGGAACAGCACTACTCACAATAGCCAAGAAATATATATATATCCATCAACTGATGAAGAGATAAAAAAAAATGTGGTTCATCTACACAACGGAATATTATCCTGCCTTAAAAAGGAATGAAACCCTGATTCATGTGCTAATATAGGTGAACCTTGAAAACAAATGGAGTGAAATAAATCAGCTGGCACCTTGATCTTTAACTTGCAATCTTCAGAACTTTGAGAAATAAATTCCTGCTGTTTCTAAGTCACCTGGTCTATGGTAGTTTGTTATAGCAGGACTAAAACAGGTTAATTTTTGGTGTTGTTTAGTCATTAAGTCGTGTCTGACTCTGCAACCTCATGAACTGTAGCCCTCCAGGCTCCTCTGTCCATGGGATTTCCCAGGCAAGAAAACTGGAGTAGATTGCCATTTCCTCCTCCAGGGGATCTTCCCAGACCAGGGATCAAACCCGAGTTTCCTGAATTGGCAGGCAGATTCTTTACCACTAAGCCACCAGGGAAGCCCAGGTTAATTCTATGTGATAGGAATTTCATCTCAATTTTTTAAGTTAAAGATAAAAATGAATACACAGAACCAGAAGGTGCATATATGAAGTTCTGCTCCCCTCCCCCTTTCTCCATTTCCAGGAGTCTTGGCCAGCACCACCCTCCACCCTCCACGGCTGACTCAGCCTGTCTCCTGCAAACAGCCCGGGGCTCCCCAGGAGGGTGCAAGGCCATCGTGGGTCCCACACCCCTTGGTCCCACACCCCTTCACACCCAGGGTGCTGCAAGCAAGCACAGGGCCGAGCCTAATTGCTATGGCTTGAGCCAATATTTTCTCAGAAGGGTGCCGTCCCTGGGCTGTGGCACAGGTATGACATCGCCGTGAGTCAGGGCTTGGCCGAACTCCCGGCACAGCAGCATATGAGTCAGGCCAGGAGAGCTGACGACTCCTCTGGTTTTTCTTGCTCTTCACATACCCACATGTGACAGGCTTTCTGCGGTTCCTCAGTCATTGTTTGGTGTAAACAGTACTGATCGCTGAGTACAAGGCTCCCCTGAGTCAGGGGAGCTTAGACTTTTATTACATTGCAAATGTCCAACGTCTTCCAAGCTGGCTGGTGACGGTGACGACGGGTGGAGGGAGATTTCCTTCCCAGAGCTGGGAAGCGGGCCCACTGCCCAGCTGGGCTCCAGGGTTTGTTGGAAATGCAAATCACAGCTGAGTAGCAGCCTCGTCTCCTGTTCTTACATGGAGGGTCTCTCTGCTCCCTTGGGGAAAGCTTGGAGACATTTTTGGTTGTCACGACTAGAGGATGCTATTGGCATCTGGTCGGTGGAAACCAGAGATGCTGCTCAACACCCTACAGTGCACAGGACAGTCCCATCTGGCCCCAAATGTCAGCAGCACCAAGGCTGGAAAATCCTGCTTGCAGGCCCCCATAACCCAGTTCTCATGATGGCCTGCCCCCACCCCCAACCTTTTAAGAACATATCCTAGGTCTTGCCTGGTGGTCCACTGGTTCAGGGATACCAATGCAGGGGACACCAGTTCAATCCCTGGTCCAGGAAGATCCCACATTCTGCGAAGCAACTAAGTCCATGTGCCACAACTACTGAGTCTGAGTGCCCTAGAACCTGTGCCCTGCAACAAGAGAAGCCACCACAATGAGAAGCCCATACACTACAACAAAAAGTAAGCCGCCACTCGCCGCAACTAGAGAAAGCCCACACAAAGCAACAAAGACCAGGCACAGCCAAAAATAATTAACTAAAATGTGTGGGCCTGCATGCACAGTCGCTGAGTAGTGTCCTACTCTTTGTAATTCCAAGGACAATAACCTGCCAGGCACCTCTGTCCATGGGATTTCCCAGGCAAGAGCACTGAAGTGGGTTGCCATTTCCTCCTCCAGGGGATCTTCCCGACCCAGGGATCCAACCTGAGTCTTCTGTGTCTCCTGCACTGGAGGTAGATTCTTTACCACTGAGCCAAATAAATTAAGTAAAAAAAAAAAAAACATATTCTAGGGAAGAGCAACTTAACTACTAAAGTTTCTTGCAATAGCGAGCAGATTTGGTGGGAGCAAGCAAATTCAAGCTGCTGTGTGATCTTCAAGAGGTACTTCAGCCTCTCTGAGCCTCCATTCTCTTTGGGAGAATATGGGTAACATCATGGAGCTGCTGTGCAGATGAAATCAACTCTGAGAGTTAAAGTGGCCTAGCCCAAGTTCTTCAGGCTATTAAATTAGAGGAACACGCTTCAGGCACACTTCTCAAAAATGGCTGCCTCTCATCGCTTAAAGAAGCTGCAAAGTATGCAGCCTCGGGAAACTGGGAAGATAAGAGGACCGTTTCAGGATTCCAGGCTCTGCAGTTGGAGAAGTTCTTCTACATCCACTTTCTCCCATCAAAATCTGTCTTCTGGGACTTCCCTGGCGATCCAGTGGTTAAGAACCCATCTGTCAATGCAGGGGACACGCGTTCGAGCCCCTGGTCTGAAAAGATTCCACATGCTGCTGGGTAACTAAGCCCAGGGTCCACAGCTACTAAACCTGTGTGCTTCAACTCTTGAGCCTATGCACCTAGAGCTCCTGCTCAGCAACGAGAAGCCACTGCAATGAGAAGCCCTCACTCCTCAATGAAAAGCAGCCGCTGCTTGCCGCAACTAGAGAAAACCCATGCACGGCAGTGAAGACCCGGCGCAACCAAAGATAATTAATTCATTTTTAAAAATCTGTCTTCCAGCAGCCCTGGGTTCATCCCAGGGACTGGCCCAGTGCCTGATGCGTCCTGTCGCTGTCTTCTGCTTTCAAGGAACGAAAGCTCCATCTGGTTCCTGAAGATGTTTAGGGGGAACGCTCCTGGTGCCCCCAAGCATGAAGCGCAGTGTTCACATCACAGTAAGAAGTCACGACGACATCAGAGACCCCTGGGACGGTGTGACATGGAGGACCCCTCACCTCGGTGGTCCTCTCCCCAGATCCCCCCACCTAGTCACAAGAAAACAGCAGACAAACCCAGATGGAGGAACATTCTGTGGTCCTGGGGGATAGCCAGCCAGCACTCTGCAGGACTGTGAAGGTGATGGAAAAACCAAACCCGAGAAACTGTCACAGACCAGAGGAGACTGGGGCGATGTGATGACTACATGCTGGACGGGACCCAAAACTGAAAAAGGACACTCATGGATGATGAGGGGGCATCGGATAAAGTCTGGAGTGTAGCATCAATAGTTTTGCCCAGTGTTAATTTCTCAGTCTTGACAAACACACCATGGTCTTGTGAGATGTTAACTTTCAGGAAAACTGGGTCAAGGAGATGGGAACTGTGCGTACGATCTTCGCAGCTTTTCTGCAATTAGATCTGTCACTCCAAAAGTAAAAGGTTATTTGTAGGGATTTCTCTGGTGGCCCAGTGGTTAATTGTATTTATTTACTTATTTATTTTTGGCTGTGCTGGGTCTTCATTGCTGCGTGGGGTTTCCCCAGTTGCACCGAGTGGGGGCTACTCCTTGTTACGGCACGTGGGCTTCTCTTTGTACTGGTTCCTCTTGTTGCAGAGCTCTGGCTCTAGGCCTGTGGGCTCAGTAGTTTTGGCTCCCAGGGTCTGGAGCACGGGCTCAGGAGTTGAGGTACACGGGCTTTGTTGCTCTGCGTTCCAGTGGTTAAGACTCCACACTTCCACTGCAGGTAGCACGGGTTCAATCCACTGCAGGGGGTACAGGTTCAATCCCTGGTTGGGGAACTAAGATCCCACATGCACGTGGCACAGCCAAAAAAAAGGTTACTTGTAAAAACAACAACTCTAGGCTAAGCATGGGGAGGGGAAGGCAGTTACATGGGGAGATTCTTATATGAAAACATCTTTCCTCATCTCTCTGAAATTCATATTTCACTTGGTGTCTTGTGTTTGATCTGGCAACTCTAGCCTCAGCAAAAGAAGGGGGCTCCATTAACTGGGGTGGGGAAGGGAGGGATGCGCTGGAGGGGGGAATAATGAGCCCCCCATTTCACAGAGACCAGTAATGACTCAATAATAATGATAATGAGGACAATAATAATTGTACCTCTTTCATGGCATTTATCTTGCTCCACCCTGGCTGTTTGTGGGCACGCCTTACTCTCTGCTGGGCCAGGGAACCTCAGCCTCAGCGGGCGATCTGAGTCACAATCAGGCCAGGTTCAGTGTGCAGAGACCCCTGACCAGCCCTCCTGTCCCTGCCTTCCTGTGGCTGCTTTAACACATGGTTACAAACTGGGTAGCGTTCAGTTCAGATCAGTCGCTCAGTCGTGTCTGACTCTTTGCGACCCCATGAACCGCAGCACGCCAGGCCCCTCTGTCCATCACCAACTCCCGGAGTCTACCCAAACCCATGTCCATCGAGTCGGTGATGCCATCCAACCATCTCATCCTCTGTCGTCCCCTTCTCCTCCCGCCCCCAATCCTACCCAGCATTAGGGTCTTTTCCAATGAGTCAACCCTTCGCATGAGGTGGCCAAAGTATTGGAGTTTCAGCTTCAACATCAGACCTTCCAATGAACACCCAGGATTGATCTCTTTTAGGATGGACTGGTTGGATCTCCTTGCAGTCCAAGGGACTCTCAAGAGTCTTCTCCAACACCACAGTTCAAAAGCATCAATTCTTCAGCACTCAGCTTTCTTCACCGTCCAACTCTCACATCCATACATGACTACTGGAAAAACCATAGCCTTGACTAGACGGACTTTCGTTGGCAAAGTAATGTCTCTGCTTCTAAATATGCTATCTAGGTTGGCCATAACCTTCCTTCCAAGGAATAAGCGTCTTTTAATTTCATGGCTGCAATCACCATCAGCAGTGATTTTGGAGCCCAAAAAAATAAAGTCTGACACTGTTTCTACTGTTTCTCCATCTATTTCCCATGAAGTGATGGGACCAGATGCCATGATCTTAGTTTTCTGAACGTTGAGCTTTAAGCCAACTTTTTCACTCTCCTCTTTCACCTTCATCAAGAGGCTCTTTAGTTCTTCTTCACTTTCTGCCATAAGGGTGGTGTCATCTGCATATCTGAGGTTATTGATATTTCTCCTGGCAATCTTGATTCCAGCTTGTGTTTCTTCCAGCCCAGCGTTTGTCATGATGTACTCTGCATATAAGTTAAATAAGCAGGGTGACAATATACAGCCTTGACGTACTCCTTTTCCTATTAGGAACCAGTCTGTTGTTCCATGTCCAGTTCTAACTGTTGCTTCCTGACCTGCATACAGGTTTCTCAAGAGACAGGTCAGATGGTCTGGTATTCCCATCTCTTTCAAATTTTCCACAGTTTATTGTGATCCACACAGTCAAAGGCTTTGGCATAGTCAATAAAGCAGAAATAGATGTTTTTCTGGAACTCTCTTGCTTTTTCGATGATCCAGCGGATATTGGCAATTTGATCTCTGGTTCCTGTTGTCTCACAGTCCTGAAGGCCAGAGGTCTGAGATGAAGGTGTGGGCATGGTTGGTTCCTTCCAGAGGTTCGGAGGCAGAATCTGTCCCACCTCTCTTCCAGCTTCTGATGGCTGCCAGCAACCCTCCCTCATCATTCCTTGGCTTGTGGGCGTATCACCCTTTCTCTTCCTCTGTCTTCACATGGCCTTCCTTTCTCTCTTTGTTTCCTCTTATTTTTCCCTACAAGGACACCTGTCCCTGGACTTAGAGTACACTCTAAATCCAGAATGATCTCAAGATCTTTCATTTAACCACGTGTGCACATGCTCATTCAGTTATGTCCAACTCTTTGCAACCCCATGGACTGCAGCCCGTCAGGCTCCTCTGTCCATGGGATTTCCCAGGCAAGAATACTGCAGTGGGTTGCCATTTCCTATTCCAGGGGATCTTCCCTGCCAAGGGATTGAACCCGAGTTTCTTGCGCCTCCTGCATTCGCAGGCAGATTCTTTGCCACTATGCATCCTGGAAAGAAGGTCGCATTCACGGATATGGGAGGTTAGGATGCGGGTGTGTCTTTTAGTGGGGACACCACTGACCCCGCGATACTGTAGATATTTTTCCATCGGGGCCTATCATTCTTTAAGTTTTTGTTTAACCTCCTTTCCCCAGATTCAATCAGAAAAGCATTTGCAGTTCAGGGACCACATGCCAGCATTTGCTCAGGGTTGATGAGCATAGATGTTAAAGAACAGAGGGTGAGAGGGGGCTGTTGTGATGGCAGTGAGCCTCGGATTCCTCATCTGTAAAGGGGGCTGATCACCAGCCAGGTGTGTTCCATCCTGTCAAAGCTGCAGTGTCACTCATCCATCCCATGGCTTGGTTCCTAGTGGGAAGTGGGAAAAGCCCAGTGTTCCTGGAACAAGGGGGAGAAAGCGTTTGGTATAGAGAGCCATCATGGGGTGTCTGGAGGGAAGACATGAGATTGTGCTTGTATAGGCTCAAATAAATGTCATCAGAAGAAGAAATGTCCTGGGGCAGCGGTGGGGGGTGCGGTCAAGGCTAGAAGACCCAGTACTGTCTCCAACCCAGGTGAGCCTTTTCAAAATGGATTTGATCAGGCAGCTCCTCCAAAAGTTAAACATAAAGTTTTTATAAGATCCAGCCATTCCATTCCTAGGTGTAGACCCCAGAGAGCTGAAAACAGGGACTCAAACAAATACCTGTACACAAATATTCACAGCAGTGCTAGTCACAATCACCAAAAGGTCGAAACAGCCCAAATGTCCATCAACAGATAGACAAAATGTGGTCCTCTAGATCCTGGAATATTATTCAGCCATAAAAAGGGATGAAGCACTGAGACATGAATGTGCCTACAATGTGGGAGACCTGGGTTTGATCCCTGGGTGGGGAAGATACCCTGGAGAAGGCAATGGCTACCCACTCCAGTATTCTTGCCTGGAGAGTTCCAGAGACTTGAGGAGCCTGGTGGGGTACAGTCCATGGGGTCACAAAGAATTGGACATGACTGAGCAACTAATAGTGACACGTGTTAAAACATGGATGAACTTTGAAAACATTATACTGAGTATAAGAAGCTAGACACAAAAGGCCACTTACTGAATGTTTCCATTTATGAAACCTCCAGAACAGGCAGATTCATAGAGACAGAAAGCAGGTTAATAGTTGCCAGGGACTGAGAGGGGGAGGGAGTAATGGGGAGTGAGTGTACCCATTAATGGGTACAGGGTCTCCTTTTGGGGTGATGAAAGTGTTCTGGAACTAGCTAGAGGGGATGTTTGTACATTTTGAATGCACTTAATGCCACTGAGCTGTACACTTTAAGTGGTTAATTTTTTCTTTTGTGAATTTCACCTCAATTTAAAAAAATGAAAGTAAAAAAAAAATCAGATCTGAAAAATATTTATGGTTCTTTGTTTTCCAGAGAAGCTGTTCCAGGAATCCAGAAATTCCTTATCCCCTTGCCCAAATAAAAGATGTGGAGATTTATAAATAAACTTTAACAATGTTAAATGGGGTCCTTAAACTCTGTATCCCTTGAAGGGCACTGGCCAACCTGTCTAGTGCCTATCATTATTAACAATTATATAATAATGATATAATAACTTAATCATGTCATTATTATTTCCACCTGCAATGATTACAGCATTGCAGGTCAGCAGGGTGAAGCCATGTGCTTGAGGCCATCTACCAAGGAAGGAGCAGAGGTAGATTCAAATGAGGTCAATGCCAAAACCAGCTCCTCCAGCTGATGACAGGAAACCAAAGCAAGTTGTGTGACAACAGGCCATGATCCCTAAGGAGAGGAGGCTCTGAGCAGGCTTGTTATCCACATGAGCGAGGATCAAACCTTTCTTGAAGTCAGAAGGCAAGTCAGGGGACTGTGCGAGGAAAAGGGTCTCCCAGGCGCCAAACATGCAGGGCTCAAAACTGGTTGTTGTTGCCCCAGGCCCCAGGCCCTTCCTGTTCCTCTTGTTAGGTCAAGCTGTTTGATTATGCTGGGCACGTGAGTGCAGAACCCATGGGTGTCTCAGAGGGCAGGACTCTATCCTCCTCCTCCTGGCTAGGTGTGGCAGGGAACCACACAGGTCTAACCAGCCGCCCAAAGGGGTGACTTTGCAGACAACAGTACTAGAGTCCCCAGTCAATGAGGGAAGGGGAGGCCAGGGCACTCGAGGTAGGAAAGAACATGACTGCATTTTCTTTTTAAAAATTTTTTAAAATTTTATATATTTGTCACTGTGCTGGGTCTTCATTGCTGGGCAGGCTTCCACTCTCCAGTGGTGGAGCACAGGCTTCTCATTGCAGTGGCCTCTCTTGTTGCAGAGCACAGGCTCTAGGGCACATGGCCTTCAGCTGCGGCTCCTGGGCTCTAGAGCACAGGCTCAATAGTTGTGGCTCACGGGCTTAGTTACTCTGCGGCGTGTGGGATCTTCCTGGATCAGGGATTAAACCTGTGTCTCCAGCACTTGGAGGTGGATTCTTGACCACTGAGCCATCAGGGAAGCCCTACTACCTTTTCTAAGCTATGCGTGTGGGATTGTTCCTGGGCTCCAAGAAATTACAATGACAACACAGTATTACTGTGTCCATCAATAGGTGAAGGGGTGACGAAGTTGTGGCTCATACGTAAGATGGGATACTATGAAAAGGGAAAGGAATGAAAAGGAACCAGTGACTGATACACTCTGCCTCAAATTATGTATAGTGAAAGTAACCAGATGAAAAGGACTACACTGTATGATTGCATTTACATGAAATATCTAGGAAAGGCAAATCTATAGACTTAGCACATCAGTGGGTGCCTGGGGCTGGGGGTAGAAGTGGCGATGGACTGAAAAGGGCCCAAGAGAGATTTCCTTGGAATGATGGGAAAAGTTCTAAAGCTGGACTGTGGTGATGGTTGCACCACTTGGAAATTTCAGAGTATGCAAAAGATCCCACAATAAATCGAAATAAAATTAAAATTTTAGAAAATCTGAATAAAATTCAAATTTTTAAATGAGAAGAATTAAACCTAAACAAAACTTAAAAATCTTTTTGACCGTGCTGTGTGGCTTGCAGGATCTCAGTTCCCAACTAGGTATTGAACCTAGGCCATCGCAGTGAAAGCCCAGAAGCCTAACCACTAGGCCACCAAGGAAAACTCTCAAACTTGAAAAGTTTTTAAATCTAAATAAAACTAAAATTTTTTAAATAAAAAATTAAAATTTAGACATTTTAAATCTAAATAAAACAAAATTTTAATAAAATAAAAAATTTTAATCTAAATAAAACATTTTTAAAAATAAATATGAAGTAAAAATAAAACAAAAAGGCAGCCCCTAGCCCAGATGCTATGGCCAAAAGGTAACAAAAAGTCTAAGCAAAAAAAGCAAAAGCAAAAAACCTATGAAGTCAGTCATCACTAAAAAAATGTACCTCTACAACCAGCTGTTGCGATATCCCTGATGCTGAATGTCCCTACATCCCTGATCTAAAGGATGTCTTCAGATTCATCTCCATATCTATTTGGCTAGTTATCGATTTAACACTTGGGAGCTAAGTAAGGGCAGAGACCCACTCACTCACTCTTGATGACAACTCACTCTTCAGGACCTGCTCAGTAAGAAGAATTCCAAAAATGTCTATTAAATACACACTCAGAGGCAGTTATGGTTTGGGGACCCAGCTCAGTCTCTGGAGTCCAGAAGGGATTCAACTTCTCTAAGCTTTGGTCCAGAGATTCAGTGTTTTCTGCTTGAGTTTATCCAGTCTCTTTCTGTGCATAGTCTCAATACATCCATTAATGGGTGTGTCTGTGTGCCAATAAAACATATTTAGGAAGGCTTCCCTGGTGGCTCAGCGGTAAAGAGTCCACCTGCCAATGGCAAGAGACACAGATTTGACCCCTGGTCCGGGAGGATCCCACATGGTATGGAGCAACTAAGCCACGCGCTACGACTATTGAGCCTGTGCTCCAGAGCCGGGGAGCTGCAGCTACTGAAGCTCGTGCGCCCTAGAACCCTTGCTCCACAGCTAGGGAGTAGCCCTCGCTCCCTGCAACTAGAGAAAAGCTCCCACAGCAACAAAGACCCAGCACAGCCAAAATACATAAAGAAAATTACTTAAAAATAAATAAAAAATATATTTATGGACATTGAGATCTGATTTTCATAGAATAGTCACAGTATTCTTTTGGTTTTCTCCAATTATTCATAAGGGGCTTCCCTTGCGGCTCAGATGGTAAAGAAGCCGCTTGCAATGAAGGAGACGCAGATTTGATCCCTGGGTCAGGAAGATCCACTGGAGAAAAGAAATAGCAACCCACTCGAGTATTCTGGCCTGGAGAATTCCATGGACAGAGGAGCCTGGTGGGCTACAGTGCATGGGGTCACAAGAGTCAGACATGACTGAGTGACTTTCACAATCTATCTAATCATTCATAAAGGGGAAAATAACACACGTAACTTTTGGGCAAACAAAAGCTGCTCTGGTCACATAATGTGTAATTCCCTTTAGTTGAAATGTCCAGAACAGGCAAATCCATAGAGACTAAGAGCAGATTTGTGGTTACCAGGGGCTGGGGGAGAAGGGGACATGGAGTGCTGGCTGATGGGAATGGGGTTTCCTTTTGAGGGGATGGAAATATTCTGGAACTATAGAGAGGGGATAGTTGCACAATACTGTGAATGTCCTCAATGCCTCTGAATTTTTCACTTTAAAATGGTTAATTTTATATTATGTGAATCTCACTTCCATAAAAATCATACACACATGTGTACGCATCTATAATTAAAACTGAAATATATGGGAGATATGAAGAATACTTTGTTGTACACCAGAAATTAACACAGCATTGTTAATTAACTATACTTCAACAAAATAATTTTTTTGAAAAAAGATCAATATTCATGACATCTTCATACACACACACACACACACACATATATTTGTAAAAAACTACAAGCAAGGATGTACCAGCCCTTGATTTAGTCAAATAAAAATAGCTTCCAGGAACAGAGGGCCTCTTCTAGGAAAAGTTTTTTTACATGGGGTGTCTCTTATCTTCATTAACATGTGACAAGGTATTCTCATGCTCCTGTGATGGAAGAGGGACAAAGGTTCAAAAAAGAGAAGGCCATTCACTCAAAGTTACTGATCTATGAGTACCAGGGCCAGGATCTGACCTGGGGTTCTGGCTAAGCACCCTCATTCTGTTCACTGCTCACCATGCTGAACAGATCTGCTATGACAATTAAACATGAGAAAATACATGCAGCTCTTTAGTGTAGGACCTGGCATACAGCAGGTGCTTAATAACTGTTCCTCTCTCCTGTCCCTGCATCGATGAGACTGAGATAGTCACAGCCTGAATGGTGAGATGATGAAGGGTCCTCATAGAAATCCATCAGTCATCAACCAAACACATTCTGCACCCTCCCTACATGCTCACTACTTAATTGTTCATAAGCGATAAGAAAACCCCAGAGACTGGAAGGCAAGTTGGCAAGTGCCCTTTCTCAGTGGGTCTCTGCCACAAGCATGGCAGTGGCAAGGTGGTGACCTGCAGGAAAGCCCACTTGCAGGGTCATCCCTGCCTGCATCATTTCTCATCCTCGAGAAACACTGGGCCTCGGAACGTCGGGAAGCCGAGTTTGGCAACGTGCTGCAAAAACTTGTGCAAACTCAAGCAGAAATACCCTGACTGCCCCAGCTGGGAGTCATCGTCCAGTTGCTGCTGTCATGCGACTGTAATTCCTCTAGAGCGTTCACAATTTGTCTTGGAAGCTCAGCTGTATTTTAAGTGACGTGTTTTCAGTAGAATTCCTGAGTGTTTGCTCTTGGGAGTTGAGCCAAGTGCACACAATAGCTATTTGGGACAGAACAGCTGTTAAAGGGAGAGGCGATCCAGACTTGAGAAGAAAAGGGGAAAAGAAGTACAGGATACTAGAAATGGCCAGGACCCAGTTAAAGGAGACTGTAAGCTCTCTGTGGGCAGAAACGGAGCTGTGTACGTTTTTATTTTCCTCTCCATGTCCAGTAGAATGTGAAGAGGAAGCTCAACATTTATTTGTTGCTCAGACTCAAAATTTCTGATTTGCAAGTTTTCTGAGTTCTTAAAGACAGCCTGGCAAGAGATGGTAAACGTGAAGCTGCATGCTTACTCCCCTGAAGACGGGAATGGCAACCCACTCCAGTATTCCTGCCTGGAGAATTTCATGGGCAGAGGAGTCTGGCATGCCTACCACTCCTACAAGGCTTCACTGGTGACATCACCATGGACAGACATCACTAATCAATCACGGCACTCTTTTCCAGCACTGAACCTGGATGTAATCTCAGAATCTGTGCAACCACAGCACTCCAAACATTATCAATGGGTTTAAGAGAAATGATATGCCCCCTTGGCTTAGACTATTCATGTGGGGCTGCTAGGAGAGGGTGGGAGGACTGGGGAAAGAGATGAGAACAAGCATATCACTATCAAGAGACATAGAGTTGCTGACTGCAAGAGAGGGCTGGTGAGGCTGACAGGGCCAGTCTCTAGCCTTTAGGAACTTATCCATGGCAGGGAGAAGGGTACTTATTTACTTAGCAGCCACTGTGTACTTCAGCATCAGCAGTTTGATTACTGATCGTGTAATCCTTGGACACTTGCCTTATTCCCCCCTACTTAGCAATGGGACAGGCTGCTCGGAAGCTTTGCCAAGACACCCCAAGACTTCTTCCCTGGTGGTCCAGTGGTTAAGAATCCACTGCCAGTGCAGGAGACAAGGGATTGATCCATGTTCCGGGAAGATTCCCAGATGGTACTAGTAAGTAAAGAACCTGCCTGCCAATGCAGGTGATGCAAGAGACACCAGTTCAACCCCTGGCTGGGAAGATCCCCTGACTAAGCCCATGCACCATAAGTTCTGAGCCCATGTGCTCCAGAGCCCATGAGCCATGATGACTGAGGCCCACATGGCCTAGAGCCCATGCCTGGCAATGAGAGAAGTCTGTGTACCACAACGAGAAAGTAGCCCCTGCTTGCCACAAGTAGAGCAAGCTCATGTACAGCCACAAAGACCCAGCACAGCCAAAAATAAATAAACAAATTTTAAAAAAGGAGTAAGTCACCCCACTTGTAAGAGGTGAACCTGGGGTCTGACTTCAAGTCCAGAGCTCGTTTCCCAAAAGCATCATCATCTGAGACATCACAGACACACATCCCCACACAGGATGGGGCACAGCCTGGATAGCAGGGAGACAGACCCACAGCCAGAGACGGGCCATACCCCGGACTCCTCAGTGCCAAGTCTCTCCCTCTGTCCAGGATCTCCTATCTGGCTCACTCCTCCATGCCCATAATCAGGCAGTAAGTGCTCCTATCTCACCATGAAACTGAGGCTTAGAGAGGTTACATGATGCGCCCGAGGTAACGCAACGAGAGCGGTAACTAAAGCTCCTGTTCCTTCCACCCGCTGGTGGAACGCTGTGTGGGTTCCCTTCCCTGGATGCTCTGCTGAAGTGTCTCACGCTCTCCCGGGAGGTCCTCGGTGGGTGGCCAGGATCCTCACGTCGTGTTGCTTTCACACCAGGTCCACAGCTGGGCCTGGGGGACACAGAGATGAATCAAGGGAGGCCCCTGACTCTGAGGGGCTCCCTTTCTGAAGAGGAAACTAGGAAGGCAGAACAGCTGGTTACCATGATGTCTGAGCTTCCTGGGGCTGCCACAACACAATGACACAAACTGGGTGGCTTAAGAGAACAGAAATATAGCCTCTCTTTAGTCCTGCGGGCCAGAATTCCAAAATGAAGCTGTTGATAGGGTTGGTTCCTTCTGATGGCTCTGAGGGAAATATCTGTCCCAGGCCTCCCCCCCGACCTCTGGTGACCCCTGGCAATCTTCAGTTCCTCTTGGCTTATAGCTACAAATCTCCAGTCTCTGTCTCCACCTTCCTATGGCCTTCTCTGTGTGTGTGTCTGCACGTCCTTTCTCTTATAAGGACACTTATCATTGGATTTAGGACCCATCCTCACCCAGGAAGGTCTCATTTTGAGACTCCTAATTATATCTGCAGAGATCCTCTTTCCAATTAAAGTCACATTCACAGGAACCAGGAGTGATGACTTGGACATAACTTTTGGGGATATATTTAACTTATTATCACCCATGGTGACAAGGAAGGTGCACAGGAGGCTGGGAGAAGGGGAGAGAGTATAGACAATCCCGCAGGAGTAGAGAACTACCCTCAGAAGTTCCTATGGCTGCAAGAGATGTAGCCAGTCATTTGCTTGCTCATCCCTCTGGTGAACATTTATTGAGCACCCACTGTGTGCTGAGCTGGGCTTGAAGAACACACACAATGGGTCCAATATAGACCTGGCTCCCATCCTCCCTGTGAGTCATGCACTATTTGTGGGAGAGACAAAAAAAAAGCAAACGGGTGGATTAAAATAATGATCAATGGTGAAAAGTGCTGTACAACAAAAATATACGGGGTGGCGAAAGGCACTAAATGGCCTGGGGAGGGGTTAGTATCTGTGGGGTCAGGGAGCCAGGAAAGCTCACATTTACACTGAAACACACAGTCCGATGGGCTGAGGACAGCCTTTTCAACAGAGGATGCTGGAACCAGTGTGTATCCACATGCAAAACAAAACAAAACAATCAGCCAAGCAACAACAACAAAGTTAACTCAAAATGGATCATTCACTTCAACATAAAATGCAAAAGTGTAAATCTTCTAGATGATAACATAAGGAAAAATCAAGATGACCTTGGGTTTGGCACTGACTTTTCAGAGACAAGACCAAAAGCACAATTTGTGATATGGAAAACTGATACGCTAGGCTTCATTAAAATGAAAAACGTCTGTTCTACAAAATGCACTGTCAAGAGAATCAAAAGACAAGCCACAGACTGGGAGAAAGTCTTCACAAAACACCTACCTGGAAAGGGCTAGTATTCAAAATACACAAAGAATTCTTAAAGTCCAATAAGAAAATTAAAAAAACAGTTAAAAACTGGACCAAAGAAGACACACAGATGGCAAATAAGCACATGGAAAGGTGCTCCACATCAGATGTCATCAAGGGATTGAAGACTATAACAAGGGACCTTTTCTCATCACGCGGCGAGCCTTCAAGATGGCGCCAAGAAAGACAAGAAGCCTAAGAAGTCAACCTGGAAGTTTAATTTGGATCTTACTCATCCAGTAGAAGATGGAATTTTTGATTCTGGAAATTTTGGTACCTTCCCTAGTGAACATCTAGGGTTTTCTTCCCTAGTGTGGCATTTTTTTCTGTTTTAAAATAGGAACAGTTTCTGCGGGAGAAGGTTAAAGTGAATGGAAAAACTGGAAATCTTGGGAAAGTCGTTCACATTGGACGCTTCGAGAATAAAATCATAGTCGTTTCTGAGAAACAGTTCTCTAAAAGGTATTTGAAGTACCTTACCAAGAAAGACCTTAGAAAGAACAATCATTGTGATTGGCTTCGTGTGGTTGCATCTGACAAGGAGACTTATGAGCTTCGTTACTTCCAGATTAGTCAAGATGAAGATGAATCCGAGTTTAAGGACTAGATGATGCCATCCTTTATAGGGGCTTTGCTCGCTAATAAAACAAATTAAGCACACAAAAGAAAGAAACATCTTGAAATGGACCTGTAGCTAATCAGTGAATAAAAAACATGGCTCTGTATGTCAAACATTCACCTTTTATTTAAGCGTATGCTGTTTAGATGGTGCTGGCTTTCCTTTAATACTTTTTTATATTTTTATTGGAGTGTAGTTGATTTATAATGTTGTGTTAGCTTCAGGTATATAGTAAAGTGAATGAGTTATACATATGTCCACTCATTCTTTTGTCATATAGACCATTACAGAGTATTGAGTAGAGGTCCCTGTGCTATACAGCAGTTTTTTACTTATATGTTTTATGCATGCTAAGTCGCTTCAGTTTTGTCTAACTTTGCAAACCCATGGACTGTAGCCCACCAGTCTCCTCTGTCCATGGGATTCTCCAGGCAAGAGTACTGGAGTGGGTTGCCATTTCCTACTCTCATCTGTTTTATGTATGCTGCTGCTGCTGCTGCTAAGTCGCTTCAGTCGTGTCCGACTCTGCGCTACCCCATAGACGGCAGCCCACCAGGCTCCGCCATCCCTGGGATTCTCCAGGCAAGAACACTGGAGTGGGTTGCCATTTCCTTCTCCAGTGCATGAAAGGGAAAAGTGAAAGTGAAGTCGCTCAGTCATGTCCAACTCTTAGCGACCCCATGGACTGCAGCCCACCAGGCTCCTCCGTCCATGGGATTTTCCAGGCAAGAGTACTGGAGTGGGGTGCCATTGCTTTCTCTGTGTTTTATGTATAGTAGTGTGTATATGCCAGTGTTAATCTCCCAATGTATCCTTCTCCCCCGTATCCCCTGGTAAAAGTATATAGCAAAAACATAATTTTGGGTGTAACTGTATAATAAAATATTTAGATTTGAAAAAAACAACAACAACAAGGTACCACCAAACACCTATTAAAATGGCTGAAATATAAAAAATTGACACCAGTAAATGCTGACGATATTAGAGATTTAGAGATACCAAGGGAATCTTTCACACAAAGACGGGCACAATAAAGGACAGAAACAGTATGGACCTAAGAGAAGCAGAAGATATTAAGAAAAGGTGGCAAGAAAATTCAGAAGAACTATACAAAAAAGATCTTGATGACCCAGATAACCACGATGGTGTGATCATTCATCTAGAGCCAGACATCCTGGAATGTGAAGTCAAGAGGGCCTTAGGAAGCATCACTACGAACAACGGTAGTGGAAGTAAAGGAATTCCAGTTGAGCTATTTCAAATCCTAAAAGATGCTGCTGTGAAAGTGCTGCACTCAATATGCCAGCAGATTTGGAAAACTCAGCAGTGGCCACAGGACTGGAAAAGGTCAGTTTTCATTTCAATCCCAAAGAAAGGCAATGCCAAAGAATGTTCAGACTACCACATAATTACACTCATCTCCATGCTAGCAAGGTCATGCTCAAAATTCTCCAAGCTAGGTTTCAACAGTACATGAATCAAGAACTTCCAGATGTTCAAGCTGGATTTTAGAAAATTCGGGGGAACCAAATTGCCAACTTCCGTTGGATCATAGAAAAAGCAAGCGAATTCCAAAACAACATCTACTTCTGCTTCACTGACTACACTAAAGCCTTTGACTGTGTGGATCATAACAAACTGTAGAAAATTCTGAAAGAGATGGGAATACCAGACCACCTGGCCTGCCTCCTGAGAAATCTGTATGCTGGTCAAGAAGCAACAGTTAGAACCAGGTATGGAACAACAGACGGGTTCTAAACTGGGAAAGGATTACGTCAAGGCTATATGTTGTCACCCTGCTTATTTAACCAATATGCAAAGTTCAGTTCAGTTCAGTTGCTCAGTCGTGTCTGACTCTTTGCGACCCCAAGACTACAGCACGCCAGACCTCCCTGTCCAACTCCCGGAGTTTACTCAAACTCATGTCCCTTGAGTTGGTAATGCCATCCAACCATCTCATCCTCTGTCGTCCCCTTCTCCTCCCGCCTTCAGTCTTCCCCAGCATCAAGGTCTTTTCAAATGAGTCAGTTCTTCGCATCAGGTGGCCAAAGTATTGGAGTTTAAGCTTCAACATCAGTCCTTCCAATGAACACCCAGGACTGATCTCCTTTAGGATGGACTGGTTGGATCTCCTTGCAGTCCAAGGGACTCTCAAGAGTCTTCTCCAACACCATAGTTCAAAAGCATCAATTCTTCGGCGCTCAGCTTTCTTTATAGTCCAACTCTCACATCCATACATGACTACTGGAAAAACCATAGCCTTGACTAGACGGACCTCTGATGGCAAAGTAATGTCTCTGCTTTTTAATATGCTGTCTAGGTTTTTCATAACTTTCCTTCCAAGGAGTAAGTGTCTTTTAATTTCATGGCTGCAGTTACCATCTGCAGTGATTTTGGAGCCCCCCAAAATAAAGTCTGCCACTGTTTCCACTGTTTCCCATATGCAGAGTACATTACATGAAATGCTGGGCTGGATGAAGCACAAGCTGGAATCAAGATTGCCAGGAGAAATATCAATAACCTCATATATGCAGATGACACCACCCTAATGGTAGAAAGCGAAGAGGAATTAAAGAGCTTCTTTGATGAAGGTGAAAGAGGAGAGGAAAAAAGCTGGCATTCAAAAATGAAACATTCAAAAACCAAAGATCATGGCTTCCATTCCCATCACTTCATGGAAAATAGATGGGGAAACAATGGAAATGGTGACAGACTTTATTTTCCTGGACTCCAAAGTCACTGCAGATGGTGACTGAAGCTATGAAATTAAAAGATATTTACTCCTTGTCTAGGAAGAAAAGCTATGACAAATCTAGACAGCATATTAAAAAGCAGAGACATTAATTTGCCTGCAAAAGTCCATATAGTCAAAGCTATGGTTTTTCCAGTAGTCATGTATGGATGTGACCTGGACAATAGAAAGGCTGAGCACAGAAGAACTGATGCTTTCGAACTATGGTGCTGGAGAAGACTCTTGAGAGCTGCTTGACAGCAAGGAGATCAAATCAGTCAATCCTAAAGGAAATCAACCTTGATTCATTGAAAGGACTGATGTTGAAGCTGAAGCTCCAATACTTTGGCCACCTGATGTGAAGAGCCAACTCATTGGAAAAGACCCTGATGCTGAGAAAGAATGAAGGTAGGAGGAGAAGGGGATGACAGAGGATGAGATGGCTGGATGGCATCACTGACTCAATGGACATGAGTTTGAGCAAACTCTGGGAGATAGTGAAGAACAGGGAAGCCTGGTGTGCTACAGTCCATGCAAAGAGTCGGACATGATTGAGCGACATAACAACAAAATGCTGACAAAAATGTGGAGCAACCAAAATTCTCATTCATTCCTTGCTGATGGAAATGCAAATAGTACAGCTACTTTGGAAGGCAATTTGGTGGTCTCTTACACCAAGCTAAATATAGTCTTATCCTACAATCCATCAATTGTGTTCCTAGATATTTATCCAATTAATTTGAAAACTTATCCAGGCAAAACCTGCACATGAAACTTTACAGCAGCCATAATCAGTGCCTATTCAACTGAAACTATATTGCCCCAAACTGGAAGCAACCAAGATGTCCTTCAAAAGGTGAATAGATGGACTTCCCTGGTGGTCCAGTGGCTAAGACTCCACACTCCCAATGCAGGGGGCCTGGGTTTGAGCCCTGATCAGGGAACTAGATCTTGCAAGCCACAACTAAAGATCCCACATGTTGCAACTAAGACCTGGTGCAGCCAAATAAATACATAAAAATAAATATTTAAGAAATAATTTACTACTATCATCATCACAAAAAAAATAGGTGAAGGGATGTGAAAGTCGTTCACTCATGTCCAACTCTCTGTGACCCCATAGACTATAGCCCGTCAGGCTCCTCTGTGCATGGGGATTCTCTAGGCAAGAATATTGGTGTGGGTTGCCATGCACTCCTCCAGGGGATCTTCCTGACCCAAGGATTGAACTGGGGTCTCCCGCAGATTGTTTACTGTGAATGGATAAACTGTGGTGTATCCATGGATATAATTGGACTATTATTACAATGGACTATTATTCCTTGATACAAAGAAATGAGCTATCAAGCCACCAAAAGACATGGAAGAATCTTAAATGCATGCTGCTGAGTGAAAGAAGCCAATGTGAAAAAGATACCTACAGTGTGATTCCAACTGTATGACATTCCAAGAAAGGCAAAACTATAGAACTTAACCCAGGACTTAGAGGGGAGGGAGGGAGGGATTTTCAGGGCAGTAAAACTGTTCTATATTATACTATAACAGTAGATATGTCACTATGCATTTGTTGCAATCCATAGAATGTCCAACACAAAGAGTGAACCCTAAGGTAAACTGTGGGCTGGAATTAATAATACTGTATTGACTTTGGCTCAATAATGATGCATCAATATGTAACAAATGTATCTAATGCAAGGTGTTAATAACAGGGGAAACTGTGTATTGGGAGGATATATGGGAACTCTTTGTACTTTCTGCTCATTTTTTCTGTAAACCTGACACTCCTCTATAAAAATAAAGTTCATTAGTTACGGGAGGAGGGGGTGGGAGATGAGCCAGAGCCCAGCAAGTGGAAAGTGAGAGGACTGAAGCCTTGGTGGAAGGCACAGTAAGTACCAAAGCCTGGGGGGCAGGGGGAGGTAATGTGCTTGGTATGTTTCAGAACCTGCAGGGAAACAACAGTAGGGAAGGAACAGGGATGGGCTGGAGAGAGCTGTAGGACCTCTCTGAAGGGGAGGACGACCCAGGGGCCATTTTAGCAGAGGTCTGCAATTGCCTGAGAATCACACAACCTGGGAAACAAATTCACTTCCCTCCGACTTCCCCTCATTACCTTTGGGGAAACTGAGGCCCAGAGAACAGAATGTCAATGAGCAAAGCAATCAGCCCTTCAGGTAAACTCACAGGGTCTCACCAACACTTCCACCAAAGAAAAAGCATCTGCATGACTCTCAAAATATCCCTGTGAGGGTAAGGCATTATTAGATTCTGCGAGCTCAGAGAGGCAAAACTACTTGTTCGGGGTCACACAGGGAGTGGTCAGTGGCTAAGACTGACTCTCCACCATCACAGTGGCAAGAAGCATGTGGGAGCTCAATTTGAAGTCACCAACTGTGCCTGGGACTGAAAGCACCTCTGGGTGTCCCCACAGCTGGCAAACAGGGCTTACCAACAAGTGTTTGCCTAATCCACAATCTGATGAATCACGATGAGATGGCCCACCCCTGAGGCTCCTTCCAGCTGGGAGGATCCATGACTGTGGACCCCAAAGGGGGTCTCGGCATTTATGTGATGGCAAGGTGGTCCCCCTGAAGTGGCCCTGGGCTTTGGGGGGTCCAGATGCTATCCGTAACAAAGTCTCCTGACCCCAGGGAAGGTTTTCAGGTCAGGAGCTGCCTGCACCCCTCCCCACCTTGTTGTGGGACTCTACCTAATTATGGACACCTCCAAGCCTGAACGTGGTGCTGGTATCAAGAGACCAAGTCTGGATACCGGCTCCAGGTTACACCGTGAGATGCTCTCCCTCTGATACCCACTTGGCTCCCCTTTCCCCTACATCTTGACTCACACGTCCTCTTGGGTGAGGTTCAAAATTCCACACATTCTCTCTCTCTCCCCCTCTCACACGCACTCACTACCTATCTCTGGCCCCTGCTTTCCCCAGTTGTTCATGTGACATCTCCTCCCCACCCCCCATTACAGTGAAAGCCTGGAGGGCAGGGATTAGTCTGCCTGTTGGCAAATGTGTTCCCAGTGCCCACAGAGAACTAGCAGGCAGTAACAGCAGGAGTGACAGTCCCCTACTGGCAGGTCCTTGAGCATGGTGTGGGGCACCTAGGGGGCCCTGTTTAAGATGCTCCCAGGGGAGGCTTGTAGCCACTGGCCCTGCTGGTTCTGGGTCTGTGTTGTCAGATTCCTTGTCTTGAGTCTCTTCACTTACATGAGTCAGAAAAGGCACCAAGCCTGTCAGACCTCAAGCCTCTCCCAGCACGTCCGGAATCTCAGTTTCCCTTCCCTGAAGGGCTTCCCTGAGACAGAGCATCTCAAAAACTTAACACTTCTTGATGTCGTCATGCAAGCAGAGTGGTGGGCCTAACAGTGGATCAGGGCTTGGTGGGTCCCAAGGAAATGAGCCGCTGAGTCTCTCCATCCACCAGGAGTCCAGGGAACACCACCCTGAGCTCGCCAGACCCACTACCCCCATCCATCAAGGATTCTGGGGACCCTTCTGTGACTGCGGGGCCCATCTCCCCATCCGTCAGGGATCCCGGTCCATTCACAGTCTCGGGTCCCCGATGCCATCCCCCGATCCGGGTCCTCCTTGTACTCGCGCAGGCGGGAGCCCACGGGGGGACAGCGGGGATCCCTGAGCGTCACGCTGCTGTTGTGGAGCGTGTGTTGACGCCGTCGCCTGGGAGACGGGCGGGGGCGGGCCCGGGGCGGGGGGGGGCGCGGCCTGGCTGCGCGCTCTAGGGGCCGAGCCGGCCGTGCAGGGCCCTGGCGGCCTCAGTGGCCACGGCCGCCGCCGCCCGCCGGCTTATATACCGCGGCTAAATTTAGGCTGCGCCCGGAGCTCGTCCCCATCCGGGACGCGTTTCCGCCGCCGCCGCCTTGGCCCGGCCCCCGCGCGCGCGGCGCCTATAAGGCTTGGGCGGGCCCGGCCGCGGCCCGCAGAGCCGTCCCCCCGCCCGCCCGCGCCCCGACCAGCCCGGCTTCGGGCAGCCGCTCACCGGTGTCCCGAATCCGCATCAGCCCCGGGCCTCAGCCATGGCGCTGAGCGAGCCCATCCTCCCGTCCTTCTCCACTTTCGCTAGCCCGTGCCGGGAGCGCGGCCTGCAGGAGGTGAGGGCGGCAGGGACCGCGGGCGGCGGGGGCGGCTGGCTCAGGGTAGCAGAACGTGGGCTGCGGGGTAGGAAAACGCAGGCGGCAGGCACGGCGGGCTCAGGGTAATGGAAGGCGGGTAGCGAGCCGTGATCCCCGCCCCACCGCGCGCTCACGCCCGCGCCTATCGCCCTGTCACCCGCAGCGCTGGCGCGCGCACCGAGCCCGAGGCAGGCGGCACCGACGACGACCTCAACAGCGTGTTGGACTTCATCCTGTCCATGGGGCTGGACGGCCTGGGAGCTGAGTCCGCCCCGGAGCCCCCACCGCCCCCGCCGCCCCCGCCCGCCCCCGCCGCCTGCGTTCTACTACCCGGACCCCGGCGCGCCGCCTCCCTATGGCGCCCCCGCGGGCGGTTTGGTGTCGGAGCTGCTGAGGCCCGAACTGGACGTGCCACCGGGACCCGCGCTGCACGGTCGCTTTCTGCTGGCGCCGCCGGGCCGCCTGGTGAAGGCTGAGCCCCCCGAGGCGGACGGTGGCGGCGGCGGCTACGGCTGCCCGCCCGGCCTGGCCCGCGGACCACGAGGCCTCAAGCGCGAGGGCGCCCCGGGCCCAGCCGCGCCGCGTGCATGCGAGGCCCCGGGGGCCGCCCCCCCGCCACCGGCCGACACGCCACCGCTCAGCCCCGATGGCCCCGCGCGCCTGCCTGCACCCGGCCCGCGCGCCCCCTTCCCGCCTCCCTTCGGCGGCCCGGGCTTCGGCGCGCCCGGACCCGGCCTGCATTACGCGCCGTCCGCGCCCGCCGCCTTCGGTCTCTTTGACGACGCGGCCGCCGCCGCCGCGGCTCTGGGCTTGGCGCCACCCGCCGCCCGAGGTCTCCTCACGCCGCCTGCGTCTCCGCTGGAGCTGCTGGAGGCCAAGCCCAAGCGCGCGGCCGCCGGTCCTGGCCGCGGAAACGCACGGCCACGCACACCTGCAGCTACGCTGGCTGCGGCAAGACCTACACCAAGAGCTCGCACCTCAAGGCGCACCTGCGCACGCATACAGGTGGGCGGCGAGCACGGGCTGGGGAGCGCTGCGAGGGCGCGCGAGAGGAAGGGCATGCTTAGGAACCCCCAGAGGGCGCAGCCCAAGGGTTGGGCAGGGGGCAAGGTCTTAGAAAGCCCCCTGGGGACGTGGTTCGGGAACCTGGGGCGTGGGCGCGGCCCTAGGAGCCTCCTGGGAGCGTGGCTCGGGACTTTGGGCAGGGGTGCGCACTTAGGAAACCTACGGGGACGCGGTGTCTCAGACTGTTGTGGAGAGAGTGCAGGCTTAGGAGCCCCCTGGGGGCGTGGCTCTAGACCCTGAGGAGCGGACAGGGTGCGCCTCGGACCCCCGGGGAGTGAGGATCGCGAGACCTGGGAGTGGGGGATAATGTGCCTAGGATGCCTACAAGTTCAAAAAGTAGCGGGGAGCACTTCAGAGAGCGGGTTAGGGGTAGGATGTGCGCACCCGAGTAGCCACTAAGCAGCGGGGTGAGTACCGGGAGTCTCCGGCAGGAGGGAAACGAAGACCCTCTCTCGCCCCATCCCTGCAGGCGAGAAGCCCTACCACTGCAACTGGGAAGGCTGCGGCTGGAAGTTCGCGCGGTCCGACGAGCTCACGCGCCACTACCGCAAGCACACCGGCCACCGGCCCTTCCAGTGCCACCTGTGTGACCGCGCCTTCTCGCGCTCCGACCACCTGGCGCTGCACATGAAGCGGCACATGTAGCCCGGACGCCCCCCCGCCCCCACCCGCGCGCGGCCGTGGCGGGTCCCACGCGCCGGGCACGGCCCCCTTCGAAACTGTGACTGGTATTTATTGGGCCCAGAGGACCGGGGCCGGGCATAGCGTGGCCACCGAGGGGGGGCCCCTCCCCGCGCCCCCCTACCCACGATGCCCGACCCCCAGCAGAGACTGAAGGCCCGGTGGGAGAAGACCACGATCCTCCTTGACGAGTTTTGTTTTCAAAATGGTGCAATAATTAAGCGTCGTCTTCCCCCCGCCCCACCGGGTCTACACTAGAGGATCGAGGCTTGATGCCTTGTGAAAAATAACGCCTTAATTTGTACTGTGCAACCTTTTTTATAATATTGTACATAGAAACTGTGACATATTGTATTACTGTAAATAAGGAGACAAGTGGGCATTTTGATTACCTGGTTCATTTTTATAAGATTTTGCTGTTTTTTTAATTAAAAAAAAGTTTTGCATCGTTTGAAAAAAAATCACAGCCCTGGTCCGGCCGCTTGGGGGCTTGGGACACTTGGGTGGGGTGAGGGGATGTGGGGACAGGCAGCCTAGGTGGAGGGCAGCCTGGCAGAGTCTGGGTGAGGGGGGTCCGGCCCCAGCTAGCACCCGGGGTTGCCAGTTGCAGCCCCCAGCTGCCAGGAACCTGTGGGTTTTTCTATAAATTTAAACACTGCATTTTAGGACTGAGGGAGTTATTTTAAGGTTGTTCCCTGAGCCATAAATTGCCTCCTTTTCCCTAGAGCTGGAGAAACTGCTTGCTGGTCCCACTGACGTGGCCTTCTCTAGGCTGAAAAAAGTCTTACCTCTTTTTGGAAGCTTCTGAGGTTTTAGCCAAACTTTTGTGAAGCAGACTTTTTTTTTTTGGAAGGGGTAAAATGCTGAGTTTCTGACCTGCATTGCCTTTCACTAGTCTTGCCTTTTAGCAGATTTTTTTTTTTTTTTTTTTTTTTTAAGATGAGTTCCCCATCCTGTTAGGGAGAAAAAAATGAAATCCATGTTTGAGGGTCATGAATGGTGAGTGTTCTTTTCCAGAGGAGAAAACAAGAGGCCCAGAGAGGTGGCTATGGAACAGTGATGTCAAGGTGTCAGCCTGGTCTGTCTGCCTCCCAAGGGTCCCCAGATCCCACTAGAGGGATTTCTGTAGCAAGCTACCTGCTGCTGGTGTCGGAGGGTTAGAAGACCCTCCCCTGTAGCCCTTGTGTGACAGAATCACATCAGAGCCCCAACCTTGATGGTTGGAGGTATCCACTCCAGAAGTCTACCTCGTGAGCAAGACAGGATCCCCACACAGCACCCTGGATGCCTCAGATCAGGCAAGGAGGTACCACTCCCTGCCAGGTTCCCCCTCCTCTTCCCCCTTCTCAGAGCCCTGGGTGGGTAACTATGGCCACTAACAATTGCACAAGTTGTTTGCAGAAAGTGAAAATAGCTTGTAAGCAGTGCCTGTTTTAAAAAACACTCTTGCCCTGTTGCGACAGAGGCTGGGATTTCCTCCCTCCCTCCCTCTCTTCATCCTTCCTACCACCACCCCCCCTCCCCGCCTCCCCAGCAGCCCTGGAAACAGCTGAGAGTGTTTGGCAATCCACAAAAAGCAGAAATGGAAGATGACAATCTGATTCATCTTTCTTGAGTCAATAGCCTGGACCCACTTCCGCTAGTGATGCAGGGCATGCGAGTGTGCATGTGTGAGCCTCTGTATCCTCTCTCTGCAGCTTTTGCAAAGAAACGATTCCAGAGCAGAGCACTGGCCCCCTCCATCTCTGGGAACATCCCCTCTTTGCTCGGAGCTGGTTTCAGAGGCAATAGGAGTAGAAGAATGACTTGAAAGAGATTTTAAGTAATTTTTGGTAGGGTCCTCTGACCTTTCCCATTGAGTTTTTGAACTTGGGGTAAAACCATTTTTCTCGCTGCCTTGAAAACACCTCCCAGAGGCCTCGGGCTCCAATGAGCGGCTACTTGTGAAGGGACTGATGCTGCTGAAGTTTCTGTTTCCTGAGGACCTCCGGCTGATACAATAGAAAGTGTCAGGCTCCTACACAGCTGTACCTTTCGGCAAGCGACACGACACGGGCCAGCAAAGAGCCAGCTCGCACTGATTAATGCAGAAACCCTCGCTTATTGTTTTCTCTGCCCCTTTCTGAAACCCAAAGCTTGACCTATGCCTAACATCTTCCGGATGAGTGGTTCTCAGCCAGTGGCAACCCGGTCTCGAGATATTTGGGGTTGCCACAACTGGGGGATGCTGCTTGCATCGAGTGGGCGGGAGCCAGGGATGCTGCAGAAGCTTTGTAGCAGACACAAAGCAACAGAGAGTCATTCGGTCCCAGTGTCATTAGTGTCACAATTGAAATCCTTGCTCAGGCTCCTAAATGATCATCCTCATTCATCACTTTTATCAGCGAGGAGGGGGCTCCATCTCAGGGAGTAAGCTTCCATGATAGATGATGCTACCCAGATAAAAGTATGAATAAAACTTCACTGCTGGGCCCCGTCTCCATCCCTGTGAGAAGACGCAGAACACTTTTCCTTCCTGGTGTCCACTTGAGAAAATACAAAGTATTAAACCAGGAAAAAAAAAAAAAAAACCTTTTGCCCTTCATTCTATATCCAGTTCCCATCAAAGGTTTTTTGGAGAAAGGGATTGCTGGTCAGTGGTTGAGTTGTTTTCACATGGCTGTGATTATCACTGTATCTTTTGTTTTTTTTTTCCAGGAAAGATTATAACTATTTTTCCATCTATTTTCCTCCATGATATGGTTTTATCATCATTTTAAATGGCTGCACAATATTCCATTTAGATGGGCCAGGAGTTGCTTATGCAAACAAGCTCTGGGCATCTGTATATACATGCTGGGCCATATTTCAGATTGTCCCCCTAGGGTTGAAAAAGATAACGGTTTTGGAGGGTTTTGGGTATTGCCCAAAATGCTCTCCCTAGAGTGACTCCAGTGATGGGGGAAAGATATAGGAGTTGTTTTTCTCGCAGGAGTTTCCTGTATGTCAGGGAGGCCCAGGCATCCTGCAGAATGATGTGGTGTGAAGTGGGGGCAGGGAGAGCCTTCAGAGGAGCAGGTGAGTCCCAGTATACGCCTGACTCAGCACCCTACCCCATCAGCAAAGCTGAGCTATCACACAGACTCAGCCACCCCCTACAGAGTTTCAAGGCAACAGGTCAGTGATGAATGGCTCTCAGAGGCACCAGCATGAGGTAGCTGCCTGGACTCATGCTGAGGAGGTGTGTGACAAGCTCAGCGTTTCTCAACCCCATCACCATCAACATTGGGGCTGGATCATTCTTGGTGGTGGGGATGAGGTCAGTGTGTGGGACTTTCAAGTCTTTCTCCCCCCACCATTTCTCTTCGTGTCTCTAGATATAGAAACAGATAGACAGATAGATGGATATGACAGATGGAGAGATGATAGATAGATCAATAGATAGATGATAGATGGATAGATATGATGGATGGATGGATGGATATATAGATATGATGGATAGATATGCTGGATGAATGTGGATGAATGTATGGATGGATAGATAGATGATAGATAGATATGATGGATGGATGGATAGATGATGGCTAGATATAATGAATGGATGGATGAATAGTTGAACAGATGGATGGATAGATAGATGATGGATGGATAGACATGATGGATGGATAGGTGAATGAATGGATAGATGACTGGATAGATGGATGGATATATAGATATGGTGGATAGATATGATGGATGAATGGATGGATGGATAGATGTTAGATGATGGATGGATAGATAGATGATGGGTAGATATGATGAAGGGATAGATGGATAGATGAATAGATGGATGGATAGATAGATGATGGGTGGATAGATAGATATGATGGATGGATGGATAGATGATAGATATGAAGGATGCATAGATAGATGATAATCTTTCAATCTCTCTTCCTTTCCTTCTCTCCACCTCTGTCCCATTCTCTCTCTCTCTCTCAATCTCTCTCCTCCACTCATTCACTCAGCAAATACTCCCAATGCCTCGGTCCCGAGCAGAGTTCTGGGGAAGCAGAAGTGACTCAGCCTCGCCTCATCACCCAGAGCCAGCATCCACAAGTGTTTGTTGACTGACTAAGGCAGTGAGAACTGGAGCTGAGCTCCCGGCTGGGGCAGGCGCTTTTATCCCTTAACACAAATTCTCTCTTTCAACCTTCCCACTAAGCTGTGGTGTGTCGGGGCAGAGAATGGCCACCCCCATTTTCAAAATGTAGATAGTGGGTGCCAAGAGAGGAAGGCTAGCCCCTAGCCCAGTGCAGGGGTAGGTGGTGGAGGCTGGGCTCAAACCCAGGTTGGCCCAATCTTGACGTCACAGCTCCTACCCACACCTGGAAACACCTACATGCCAAACTGCATCAAACTCACCCTGTTTTCTTCCTGCACACTACCTGACAGGCCTGGAAGCCCCAGTGAGTCCTTTAGAGGCTTCCCTCTGAATGTCCTGGAAAACTCATATTCCAGGAAAATCTTGGGCAAAGGGGAGCAGGCTCAGGAAACATAGGTGTCTGGGGTAAGGGAGCCTAACTGGGTGGATGGAGTTCCCTGAGATGTTGCAATAAAAAGCAAAAGAAGGGAACTTCTCTGGTGGTCCAGTGATTAAAAATCTGCCTGCCAATGCAGGCGTCATGAGTTCAATCCCTGATCTGGGAAGATCCCATGTGCCATGGGGCAACAAAGCCCGTGCCCTACAACTACTGAGCTTGCACTCTAAAGCCTGTGAGCTCCAACCCCTGGGGCCTCATGCCCTGGAGCCCATACTCTGAAACAAGAGAAGCCACCATGATGAGAAGACCACACACGGCAACTAGAGAGTAGCCCCCAGCTCACTGCAACTAGAGAAAGTTCACATGCCACAACAAAGACCCAGTGCAGCCAAAAAACCAAACCAACTAGGGCATCGGACCCAGAGGCTCCTCTACATGGACCACATATTGGGGACAATTTCGTCTTCCCAGTAAAACCAGATGGTATCATGTAGCAGGTTGTTATCATGCTAGAATAAATCCAAAGATTTCACTGTGGTCTGTGGGGCCCCACCTCCTCCTGCTCAACTCTCTTTCATGCCTATGTGCTCAGCCAGCCACGCTGGTCTCCTTACTGTCTACCAGACATGCTCCTCTTCAGTCCTGCCTCAGGACCTTTGCACCTGGTGTTCTCCAGACCTGAAATGTTCCCTGCTTTCTTCCCATAGCCACTAGTAGCAGCCAAGCCAAGCTGTACTGGGGGAATCTTTGAGGCCTCAAAGCCAGACACCACCAGATCTTCAGGGGAAAGGCAGGAGGCCACCAGACAAGGGGCGGGGGCCCCACTGGCTCTCACCAGATACCAGGAAAAAGAAGCTGGCCCTGGAATCTCAAGTCCCAACACCTCTGCTTCTTGAGCTGAACCGGGGGAAAGCCGCTCAGAGGTGTCCTCTCCCTGTCCTTGTAGAAGAGGAAATTGAGGCCCGGAGGTGTTTCCCAGAGTCATTCACTGGTGCTAGGACTCCCACTCTGAAGGCAGGGGCTTTCCCTTCACTGCGCACCTTCAGAAGGCCAGGTTCACTCTGGTTCATGAGAGAGGCAGAGGGAGGAGGCAAACCTCAACGCCCCATCCTCCACCCATTTTAATTCTTCTTTTAGAAGAGAGAGAGGGTGGGGGCAGGGTTACATTTATGGCCACATGTGGCTCTGTGAATAAACAGACGTGCCTTCCAGACCTACCTCAGGGCCTTTGCACTTGCCATTCACACAGCTGGAAATGCTAGCCAGCTGCTCCTTGCCCTTCCAGGCCCTGTCTGTCCAGCTAACCTTACACACTCTCTGGGATGGAAGATTCAATGCCATCCTCCTGCTGGGCCACATTCAGTGACTTCTTTCAAATGACTGGGCTCCTCCAGGCCTGACTGCACGTGGGCCAGTGTTACCCAAATAGGTGGAACTGGGGCTGGCAGGGCAGATGAACTCTTTGATGTGCCAGGGAGGTGAGTAGTGCATGGGGAGGCTCAGAGAAAGGAGGAAACTGCCTGAGGTCACACAGCAGGAAAAGCCAGAGTTTCTTAGAGTTCTGTCTCCCTAAATCCTTACTCAGATTCCCCAAGCCTGAGACCCAGTGGCCATCCAGTCCTAGAAGGTTCTGCACCCCTGCCCCACTGGTCTCCTCTACAGATCCCTGAGCCTTTGCTGCGCTTCTCAGAGGACATAGCTGATTCAGCCTGTGGGACCTCCATTTATCCTGCCTCCAATGTTAGGCCTCATGGATTGACCCACCTGGGAGGCAGAGGGGTGGAGGGAGGTCCCACCTAGGGGGCTTTCAAGAGGGAGAGGGTGGATCTGGCTGGAACCCACAGGAGGAGGCAGGGGTGAGTCAGGTATGCAGGACTGAAGGGCAGTGGGAAGCCACAGAAGGATGAAGGCCAGGGTGACCATCAGCCTTGTGCCATGTCCCTCAAGCCCTATATAACACAGTTCCTCCGCCATGACCATGGCTGGGAAGGCACCCGCCTTTCTCTCTGAGGCCACACACCTCCCCTACTCTTCTCTTGGTTCGCTTAGTATTTTTCACCCCAGAGCCTAGAGGCTGGTTCTGACTAGGGGCTCCCTGGGTGGGACCTTGGCTGAGACCAACCATGAGAAGTAACCTCACGGTTCTAGGAGTCACACAGGTCAGAGAGAATGGACACAGGGACTCTGACAAGACCCTGCTTCAGGACTGAGTACCATATCCAGCCTCTGTCTTCTCCATTTCTTCATCTTCCTCCCAACAATCTCTTGTTCTCTTTCTTTTTTCACTGTCATAAAATACAAGACTCTTGAAAGTCCCCTGGACAGCAAGGAGATCAAACTGGTCAATCCTAAAGGAAATCAAGCCTAAATATTCCTTGGAAGGAATATTGATTCAACTGATGCTGAAGCTGAAGTACCACCTGATGTGAAGAGCCGACTCATTGGAAAAGACCATGATGCTAGGAAAGATTGAGGGCAGGAGGAGAAGGGGGTAACAGAGGATGAGATGGTTGGATGGCATCACCGATTCAATGAACATGATTTTGAGCAAGCTCCAGGAGATGGTGAAGGACAGGAGTCCATGGGGTCACAAAGAGTTGAACACAACTAAGCAACTGAACAACAACAACAAAAATACATAAAACAAAACTAACCCTTTTTTAAAGACTTTTTTTAATGTGGACCATGTTTAAAGTCTTTACTGAATTTGTTACAGTACTGTGTGTGTGTGTGTGTGTGTGTGTGTGTGTGTGTGTGCTCACTCTCAAACCTGCGTCTCCTTCATTGCAGGCAGATTCTTTACCATCTGAGCCACGATGCAAGCCCTGTTACAATATCACTCCCATTTTATGTTTTGGTTTTATGGCTGCATGGCAGGTAGGATCTTAGCTCTCCATCTAGGGATCAAACCTGCCCCCCGTGCATTGGAGGGCAAAGTCTTAACCACTGGACCACCAGGGAAGTCCCAAAGTCAAACATTTTAACCAGTATTAAGTGTACATATGGTTCTGTGGCATTAAGTACACTCACACCATTGTGCAGCCATTATCACCATCCATCTCCAGAAATTTTTCATCTTTTCCAACTGAAACTCTGGCCCCATTCAACACAAACTCCCCAGCTCCGACCCCAGGCCCTGGCACCCTTCACTCTACCTTCTATCTCTATGAATCTGACTACTTTATGGGCCTCATGTGAGTGGAGTCATGTATATGTTCTTTTGTGGCTGGCCTATTTCACTCAGCATCATGTCCTCAAGGTTTATCCATGCTGTCATATATTTCAGAATTTCTTTCCTGTTTAAGGCTGAGTAATATTCCTTCATGTGGATAGCCCACATTTGTTTATTCATCCATTGATGAACACTTGGGCTGCTCTCTCGTTTTGACCGCTGTGGGTAAAGCTGCCATGAAAGTGGATGGGCACATGTGTCTTTGAGACCCAGCTTTCAGTTCTTTGGCGATCGGCCCAGAAATGGAATCCTGGATCTCTTGTTTTCTTTTGAAAGCTTTATTCACCGCCTCTCAGAAACTCAGATGTGTTTTTCTTTTCTGAGCAGCTCGCCCAGGCCCAGCTGCAAATCGCTCAGGGTTCCCATCTCGCATCGACACCAGCTCACCACCGTCAGCTCCAGCCAGCCACACTCTGCGCCTCGGTTTCCTCCTCTGTAAAATGGGGGCAACAGCAGAGGGGAGGGGAGCGCTGCCAGTGGCCTGGCTTTGGGGTCGTCCGGAAATTGGGTTTTCGCAGCAGCACAGGCTGTGCAGAGAGGCTGAGGCTCCCAGGGAGCTGGACAGGCCTGCGGTCGAGGTGCCACTCACACCCGGCACGCCCGCCCACCCGCTCAGCCTACAAGATGCTCTGTGTGCAGCCAGTACCCAACCCTACTGGCGCAGAAGGCCCAGGACAGCCTTCTTGAGAAGGCACACAGACGCCTGGAGGCCAGACTGCGAGACCCTCCACCAGGCCAGGGCCTGAGCTAGGCCAACATCATCTGCCTTCACTCCGAAGCAGCAGAGGCCACTCAGTGGGATTGGCCAGCCAGACCTCTTGGGTCCCTTGGCCGCCCTGAGTCACAAGAGCTAGACACACAGGCTGATTGCCTGCCAATGGCCCTTGCTTCCCAGGACCTGCTCTGTTTTAACCTAGATCAACATGAACAGAACATGTTATTGACAAGCCTTTCTATTCTTCTCTCCCCTCTACCACTGTTTTTTTTTTTTTTTTCAGTAGAGGGAGTCTGGAAACCAATTGGGCTTTCCTGATGGCCCAGTGGTAAAGAATCCGCCTGCAATGCAGGAGATGTGGGTTCGATCCCTGGGTCAGGAAGATCCCCTGGGGGAGGAAATGGCAACCCACTCCAGTATTCTTGCCTGGGAAATGCTATGAACAAAGGAGTCTGGAGGCTACAGTCCAGGGGGTTGCAGAGTCAGACACGACTGAACATGCAGGCATGGAAACCAACAAGAATGAACAGACGTGTCTAGAACACTCCACCCAAAGGCAGCAGAATACACACGAACATTCCCCAGGATGGGCCACCAACCAACCTCAACAAATTGAAGAGGCTTGAGATAATACCAAGTATGTTCTCTGACCACAGTGGAATGAAATTAGAAACCCCAAACACGAGAAAGTTGGCACCCTTGGAACTACGTGGAAATGAAGTAACAGTAGTACAGAGAGACCTGCTTCAAGACAGAGCCAGCAAATCCCAGAGGCGGGAGATTTGTTGCAGGGGCCTGAACTCCAAGGCTGGGGGGAGGCAGGAGGCGCATCGACTTTGCTTGGGGGCCTGTGTGGATCCAGGGCTCATCTGCAGATCTGGGGGGGTGGGATCTGTGAAGTCTCTGGTGTCCCCAGGGGATTTCTTGTGGTTCCCAAGGGGTTGTGGCTTACAGAATGGGAGCCTGTCCTGATGCACATGAGTGACCCCCAAATCCCCAAGAGCAGCTCCTCGTTGCTCCAGTGGGGTTCACATGGGGGTTGCTTCTGAGAGTATCCCTCAGCCGTCCAGACATGCTTCTCCCTTGCTTGTTGAGAACATGCTGAAAACACTCTGCATTCCAGTCTTTAATGGTCAGCAGTCTCTCTCCTCTGAACCTCTGCTTCTTCCATGTCACCGTTCACCTTTCAACTTAATCTCTGTCTCCCCACCACTCCAACTCACCCTGGCTCCTCTCCAACCCCACATCATTGCAGAGACTGTTCCTTATGCCCAAAAGCCCTTTCCATGCATCCATGGGAAACTTTAGTCCATCCTTCAAGGCCTAGCTCAAGCATCACCTCCTCCAGGAAGTCTGCCCCAATTCCCCCAGCAAAACCTCTTCTTCCCACCATGCAGGCCTGGCCTCACTGGGGTGGAGATACCTGCATGGCTACCTGGCACCCTCATCCAGTGAGGCCTGAGCAGCCAGGAGTGAGGGGTGCTACCTACGTGGGGGGGGGGGCAGTTGCGGAGTCAGTACCCATGAGTGGGCCTAGCACTTGTGTTCCCAGGTCCTCATGTGCAACCAAACCCCAAATTCAGGCCTTCCTGGGGTGATAGGATTTCTGATTGACTCCAGGAGTCTGTGCTAATGCTAATTCGGGGTTGTGTGCAGCAGGCAGTGTAGACAGGACTCAGAGTCTGGTGGCCCAGGTCACCCCAGCTCTGACGCTGGTCTTCTGGCCATGGCCCCAAGCAGCTGCTCAGTCTCTGGGAGTGAGAGCTTCCATCCGGGCTGGTCAGAAAAGTAAATCAAAGTCAGGTTCCTTGCCCCACACTGTGGGAGCTCAGCCTCCGCTGTTTCCTCCCCCTCCATTCCTCCAGGAGAAGTTGAATCTCATCTAGGGGGGCTCAGGCAGGGCCCAGAAGTTGACATCTGTGCCGCGCTCTGGGGACTGGCTCAGCCATACTTGAGACGTGCGGCTATAAACTGTCACAGTCATTCAGGAAATAGTTCTGCGCCCGCTGAGTGCCAGATGCTGTTCGCTGTTCGTGAGGTTGCCGTCTGGCCTTCTCCAGTACATCCTGATTGCCCTCCACCACCATCACCCCCGATTTCAACCTTGACCCCGAGTTGGCCTTTTGGGGACTGTCCCAAGATCGAACGACACACTCCTTACCCCTCGCTGTCTGTGGCCTCGGGGGTTCTATGACATTTCAAAGCAAGGAGAGAAACCAGTATCAGGAGTCCAGCCAGCCCCATTTTTCACTTGGCTTTAAAATACGCCCAGAGGCACCAATTCCAGCTCTCGGGAGCAGAATTCTCCACATTTCCAGTGTGTTTCCGTTGAACCCCAAACCTCAAATACATCCTGATGTCTCATTTCCTCAGCGCACCCCGGGGTGACTTAGGCCAGCTCACTGGGAGCTCGTCAGTTCGTTTTGAGTCACCCCGAGGTTTGTCAAAGGAAGGGTTTCTCATCTCAGAAGCTGGCGCTTGTTCCATCAAGCACGGCTGGTTCCCACCAACCCTCTGCCTGCATCTGTGCTGTTCATCGCAGGAGCCTGTGGCCGGCTTGGCCCTGCCTGCCAAAATCTGAGCCCCTGATGACTCAAAGGGGCAGCCCCAGCAGCCAGGCAGGGGCTTGTGGACATTGGCCAGGTGTGAGCTGAGCTCCTGGGTTCACTATGGTCAATCTGTGACTCCCAGGAACCCCCTCTCCTCCACTGTCAAAAGAGGGACCTTAGCATGTGTCTTGGTGGCTGCTGTCCAATGGCTGGGGTCTGTGCTACGCCTGGCACACAGTAGGTGCTCAATGAGGAGCTCGTTATTAAGTGAAAAGTGAAACTGTTAGTCTCTCAGCCAAGTCCGACTCTTTGCGACCCCATGGACTGAAGCCCTCCAGGCTCCTCTGCCCATGGAATTCTCCAGGCAAGAATACTGGAGTGGATAGCCAGTCCCTCTCCAGGGATCTTCCTGACCCAGGGATTGAACCTGAGTTCAATCTACTTTGCAAGCAGATTGTTTGCCGTCTATGCCACAAGGGAAGCCCTGATTATTAAGAGAGAGGCAGGGAAATCTCTGGTGGTCCAGTGGTTAGGATTCTGCATTTTCACTGCTGAGGGCCCCAGTTCAATCCCTGGTCAGAGAACTAAGATTCTGCAAGATGTATGGTGCAACCAAAACAAAAAAGAGAAAAAGAGAGAGACACACACACAGTGGGACTTCAAAGTAACAAGCCATCTCTTTCTGCTTAATCCTGCTGGCCCCTGGGAGGTGGAACTGGAAGTGAGGGGACTGCCGTGTCTTGGGACAGACCTGATACCATTGACGACTGTAAGCCTCCGAGCTGTCTTCTGCATGAGTAAGTCAGGAGGCCAATGGAAATGCACAGGGATAGCATCAGTTTGGGTGACCTGGCACTCCAGTGTAAGCCTGTATCTCAAGGATGTCTTTTTGAGTGGGAGGGGCTCCTGCAAGATTTTTGCCTGGAAGAAAAGTTTCGGCAATTATTTTCATTACTGTTGTTGCTATTGTTGGCTTGTCTGTTTAAGAAACAGCTGGGATGTTCATGGGCTTCCCTGATGGCTCAGATGGTAAAGAACCCACTTGCAATGCAGAAGACCCAGGTTCGATCCCTGGGTTGGGAAGATCCCCTGGAGGAGGGCATGGCAACCTACTCCACCATTGCAGCAGCATTCATAATAGCCAAAAAGTAGGAGGAAGCCGAGTGGCCATCAAATAATGAATAAATAGGGAACTTCCCTGGTGGCCCCTGGGCTTCCCTGATGGCTCAGCAGCAAAGAATCTGCCTTCAGTGTAGGAGACGCAGCCAATTTCTGGCTCAGGAAGATCCCCTGAGCCAGGAAGGAAGGAAGCCTGAGAAGGAAATGGCAACCCACTCCAGTAGTCTTGCCTGGGAAACTCCATGGACAGAGGAGCCTGGTGGACTACAGTCCATGGGATCCCAAGAGTCAGAGATGACTTAGTGACTAAACCAGTGGTGGTCCAGTGGTTAAGACTTTGTGTTTTCAATGCAAGGGGCATGGGTTTAATCCCTGATTGGGGAACCAAGATCCCTCACGCCACATAGTTCAGCCAAGAAATTTTTTAAAAAAAAGAACAAAATGTGGCCCATCCACAAAATGGAATATTACTCAGCCATGAAAAGGAAGAACAGACACATGCTCCAACATGGATGAAACTCAAAGACATCAGGCTGAGAGAGAGAAGCCAGAAAAGAAAGGCCACCTAATACACGATCCCATGTATCCGAAATGTTCAGACCAGGTGAATCCACGGAGTCGGAAAGTAGATTAGTGGTTGTCAGGGGCTGGGGAGGGTAAGCGGGGAGTGACTGCTAATGGAGACAGGTTTTCTTGTGGGGGATGATAGAAATGTTCTGGAACTAGAAGTGGTGGCTGGTTCACAGCATGGTGAACATACTAAATGCCACTAAATTATACATTTTAAAGCATTAATTTTACTTTATGTGGATCTCACCTCGATAAAAACAAAACAATTTTTAAAAAGAAATAATTGGGAATAGAAACTTCAATTGTAAAGTGTTGCTGTTTTGAATGAAATTCTTTTCATGAATGGAAATGTAAAATAAAATAAAATGTAAAATAAAATTTCATCAAGGTACGCACAGATAACAAAATATGGTACATACACACCAGGGCAAACAGTGTGCACAATGTACATACATCGTATAGAACGTATGGAATATTATTCAGCCTTAAAAAGAAGGACATTCTGACACACACCACGACATGGATGAACCTTGAGGACATTCTGTTGAGCAGGATAAGCCAATCACAGAAGGACAAATACTGCCCGATTCCGTTTATATGAGGTCCCTAGAGGAGTCACCACCAGAAAGGAGAAGAGTGGGTGCCAGGGGCTGAGGGAGGGGTGTGGGAAGTTAGTGTTCAACGGGGACAGAGTTTCAGCTGGGGAAGATGAAAAAATTGTGGCAATGGTTGAACAACAATGTGAAGGCATTTAATGCCACTAAATTGTACATTTGAAATTGGCTAAGATGGTGAATTTTATGTTATGTGTATTTTACCACAATTTAATACATAAGCAAACAGGTAGGGAAACCAGAGTAACAACATGGAACTGACCTGTAGCCTCTTGGTCTCACAAACAGTAATTTTGCATCTCCTTTGCTAACAGTATTAGCAACAGACACACAGAAAGGATGAAAATTCAAACCCTCTTTTCTATTTTCATTAGGTAATTCTACATAGAATTCTAATTCATTGTAGAATTGGCTAATGGCTACAGTCCATGGGGTTGTAGAAAGTCAGACATGACTGAAGCAACTTAGCACGCATGCACACCAAGGCTCCCAGGAAGAATTCCAGGGATGCTCAGCCTTCCCGAGGACCAGTTCTCTTAGGACACTTGTTTGAGGAGAGAGTGACAGATGACAAACAGTAGAAAAAGGTGTCCAGGGCTTGAACAGACTCCTCCCAGCTTCTTGGGTAACAGGAGGAAGGTGATGTGGTGAGAACAGGCTCTGCTGCCATTTGACCAACTACAAGTGGGAGGAATTTTCTAGATCCAGTGTCACAGGTGCCACAGGCCCTCGGTGAAGGCCAGACCTAGACGCGAGGAGCTCCCTGACTCCAGCCCTTCAGATGCCTTGCAAAATCTCCCCTCTGTCCAGGGTCCCTGCAGCCCCCAAGAAAGTACACAAGCCCCGGGGAACACTCAGTCTGTTTTGTGGGGAGGTGACTCAGCCCATGACTGATGGAAAATGCCTGCTTGTTTGCTCAGCCACGCTACTAAAGAATTTTAGTTCAGGGAATACATGTGGCAGTGACCTAGGGTTTGGGGTACAGTGTCAGCAAGACAATATGTGCCAAAACAGGGTTCAGAGGGGCTGGTGTGGATGTGAGAGAGGCAGTCAGACAAAGAATTGCTGGGAAACAAAAAGACTCACAGACTTAGAGAACTTGAGGTTGCTGGGGGGACGATTAGTGAAGGGATAGTTAGGAAGTTTGGAATTGACATGTACACACTGCTATATTTAAAATGGATAACAACAAGGTCCTATAGCACATGGAACTCTGCTCAATGTTATATGACAGCTTGGATGGGAAGGGAGTTAGAGGGAGAACGGATCTATGCATATGTATGGCTGGATGCCTTCCCTGTTCACCTGAAACTACCACAATGTAATCAGCTATACCTCAATACAAAATAAAAGTATAGAGAAAAATCGCTGTAAATGTGACAAATGCCCTGGAAGACAAACTATCTCCCCAAATGCCACATGCAGGGACTTCTCCTGAGCCAGGACACAGGTATGGGGAACAGAGATAATGCTGTCATGGGTGACATATTCTATGTCTGAAGGGAGTGCCCCCTTCCACCCTCCCAGCTGAAAATCAGGTTCCTGTCACTTCCTCCATCAAATGAACCACCTTCCTTGGCCCAGTCAGTGCTTGAGAGAGAGAGAGAGAGAGAGAGGGGGCAACTGGGAAAAGCTTACAACTCAAGAAAGTGGGATGAGGAATGGAAAATGGGAATATTCTCTTCCCCTGTTGCTGTTGTTCAGTCACTAAATCGTGTCTGAATCTTTGCAACCGCATGGACTGCAGCACACCAGGCCTCCCTGTCCCTCACTGTATCCCGGAGCCTGCTCAGACTAATGTGAGTCAGTGACACCATCCAACCACCTTGTCTTCTGTTGTCCCCTCCTCCTTCTGCCTTCAATCTTGGCAGATGTATTTCTTGCCTGGAGGGCCAGGCAGAGGAGGTGAAGTAAGCCTTGCAGGTCAGAGAATTGTGACACGGGAGACAGGATGATGGCTCTGTGGCCTCAAACAAGTGTCCTAAGAGAACTGGTCCTTGGGAAGGCTGAGCATCCCTGGAATTCTTCCTGGGCTGGAAGTGATCTGCTCTGTGGGAATGTCTCAGTCAAGGGCTCACGCCAGGGCTCATGCATTCCAACTACCCAGGTTTAAGCGCAGGAGCTTTCTACACAAGAATGCCAAGCTATTTCCAGTAAAGTCTCATCATTAGCTATAAATATAACCATGGTTGAAGTGGTGACAAGCTCATGATACAGTCCTATGGTGCCACAGATGGGCCATGGCATCTGGTCCCCCTTGAGTGGAAAGTCCCCTGGCCAAGTCTCCGGATTAATGGTACCATCTTGGTTTGGGATAAGACTGCCATTTTCCTGAATGGTGGCTGATAATGGACTTGGTATGTACAGGGTGTTCAGTACACTTGAGCCTTCTTCTCTCCCAAGACCACAGAATCATACAGAAAGTTAATGGCAGGGCTGGGCTTCCTGTCTTCCTCAACCCAATATAACTTCTTTTAGAACAAGACTCCTGTAATAAGGAGTAATATAGTAGCTTATTTTTAATATGGACAGAGTTACCTCTCAGCCTGTTCCTGGGTAGTAGAACTAGGATACATACACCCTACTCGCAAAATGCAAAGCAATCACTATCGAAGCAGCCACAGCTTTAATAATAACCATGTGATTCAGTAATAACAAAACCCACTACTACTGGCTGGGGGGAGGGGATAATTGGGAGCTGTTGTTCCATGGGTAGAGAGTTTCAGTTTTGCAAGATGAAAAAGTTCTAGAGAGCTATTGCACAACAAAGTGGATGTACTTAACACTACTGAACTGTACACTTGAAAGTGGTTGAGATGGTAAATTGTATGTCACATGTTTTTTTCAAACCACAATTAGTAATAAAAAATAAAAAACACAACAACTACTACTGTTCTGACTACCTTGAGCATCTAGAAGGTTCTGGATTCTCACCACAGCCTGTGGATTCTGCTGTGGATTCTCACAACAGCCCTGAGAGATAGACGTTATTATCGCCACTTTACAGACGAGGAAAAATGACTGCAGAGGTAAAACTGACTCCCCAGGCTCATCCCGCTACCAAGAGGGGAGCTGGATTTACACTAAGTCAGTCTGACTCCAAGGCTGTGTCCTCTCCAACACACCCATGGCCTCTGCACAGCTTCATGTCTTCTGTGGTTTCCCTCAGAGAAGAGAAATCATAGGACTCTTATCCCAGGATCTAGAACTGGAAAGGAATCAGAGTTCTGGTCTACCACGTTGTCCTCTTAGACCCAGGATCCCTACTTCCTTTAAAAAGTATGTTTACTGTGGAACAATGGCTACATCTTGTCTTGGGTCTTTTTTTGGCTCTTGGATTGGAAACTCTGTCCTTTGTCTTTAGTACAAAGGAACAGTATTCATAGCAGACCACTATCTCAAAAGTCCTTATGCTTCTGGTCTTTGGGAAGGCCTCTTTCTCCCCTTGGTTGAAGTTAGTGTAGAAGAAAAACTGTTGGCAATTCAGTATTGTTCACTTATTAAACTAGTGTTTCTTATACTAGTTTTTTAAAGCTTATAAGATATATATACTTATTAATATATTTATATCAATATATTATTGATATTGATATAATTATATTACTGATTTACATTATATACTGTATTATATTATATGATATTATACTATATCATATGAAACTCGTATTATTTTTAAAATTTTTATTTATTTGGCTGTGTCAGGTCTAAGTTGTGGCACACAGGCTCCAGAGTACCTGGGCTCAGTATTTGCGGTGCATGGGCTTAGTTACCCTGCAGCATATGGGATCTTAACTCCCCGACCAGGGATAGAACTTGCATTCCCTGCACTGCAAGTTGGATTCTTTAAAAAGGAATACATTTGAGTCAGTTCTAATGAGGTGAATGAACCTAGAGCCTACTATACAGAGGGAAGTAAGTCAGAAAGGGAAAAACAAATATCTTCTATCAACACATACACATGGAATCTAGAAAGATGGTACTGATGAACCTATTTGCAGAGCAGCAATAGAAACACGGACACAGAGAACAGACTTGTGGACACAGTAGGGAGAGGAGAGAGTGGCACAAATTGAAAGCATAACATTGAAACCTACACATTACCATATGTAAAAGAGATAGCCAGTGGGGATTTGCTGTGTGATGTAGGGAGTTCAAACCTAGGGAGGTCTAGGTGGTGATATGTGACCACCTAGAGGGGTGGGATGGGGTGGGAGATACATATTTTTCATTAAACTTTTTGTTTCGTATTGGAGTATAGTCAATTAACAATGTGGTGATAGCTTCAGGTGGACAGCAAGTGACACATTTCTCTATTGTAATATGATTGCCATGGCAGCAATTAGCACCTCTATCATATTACATAACGATCATTTATTTTGAGTGGTGGGAATAATCAAGTTCCATTCTCTTAGCAAGTTTGATGATTATAATGCAATATGGTTGTCTACATGTGGACAAAATATTT
This sequence comes from Okapia johnstoni, assembly GCA_024291935.2. Classification (NCBI taxonomy): domain Eukaryota; kingdom Metazoa; phylum Chordata; class Mammalia; order Artiodactyla; family Giraffidae; genus Okapia; species Okapia johnstoni. The sequence goes on along the minus strand of CM044316.1, from coordinate 6,154,776 downwards.
TCAACAAAGATCAGGCTGGCAGGATGACATCTACCTCATCTTCTCCTTATACATTACCTGAGATCCTAAAATATGTGCCTTTTTAGAGATCTGAACAATAATCTTAAGGACCTTGTAGCTAGAAAGTCTTCATTAGTTGCATAGTCCAAACTCCTCAGCCAAATGAGGAACCTGAGGTTGGGGGGCCAAGGTCACAAAGCAGAGACCACACAGTATGGCCATCAGAAAGCAAATCAAAGTGAGATATTTAAAGACCCGCTAAAGACAAACACAAGTAAACCGTGCAAGCCCACATCACGTAATTTCTTTGGAATACGCTCGTGATAAGATCACATTTCCATTTCCCTCTATGTTTTTCCGACAACAGCTCATGATACAATTTGTACAGCTCCTGGTAACTTTTACTGGGGAAAATTTTGGGAAAAAAAAATGACAATGTTTCAAAGGCACCAGATCTGATAAGGAGGCAGAAATATTTACTCCATTATTTCAAGAGGCAGGTTCTTTGTTGGTCAGATACTTCCTGTTTTAAAAATAGCTTTCCACCACTGTTTCAGGACTAGAATGTCCTTTTAAATGAACTTGGCTTTGAAGATGTGATTTCATGTCATTGGAGCAAGTGTGTAGATAATCAATCATCCTTTGGCAAAATGCTGTTCAGACCAGGTACCCCGGACCCTTGGGTTCCGGTCAGACTGTAGCTGGAGCTGGGTCGCTGGCCTGTGAAGGGGTTGGAAACCAGTTGCCATGGGTGGGGAACCTGGGGGGAGGGCGCATCAGCCCCTAAGCACTCCCAAGCACCAGGGTGGTAAATTGATGATGCTACAGAATCACAAGCTGCTGCCCATCTGACAGATGTGACTGGTAAAAGGAAGGTGTTAGTCTTGATTTTCTCAGGTGTGACCATGCCTGCTGGTTATGAGAGAAGGTCCCACAGGTCTTAGCCGCGTGCACTTGACCATGGAAGGGTGAAGTGATGTCATCACTGAACTGCTTTAAAGCATATTTGCAGAGAGAGGGAGAGAAAGAAAGGGATGGGTGAAGAGAAAGTGGCAAAACCCAGAGAGTGAGGCTAAGTGACGGGTTTATTGTACTCTTCTCGATATTATGTTTGGAGATTTTTCACAACAAAGGTTTTTAAACTGGATACTCTTTGTTTTTCAGGAAAGGGTGTGAGTGTTCTCTGCCAAGGAAGAAGCTGAGTGAGAACGCACGGGAGTGTGAATGGATTGGTGGATTTGAAGCTGGCTATTTACACAGCAGCTTCCCAGATGGTGCAGTGGTAAACAATCTGCCTGCCAATGCAGGAGATGCAGGTTCAATCCCTGGGTGGGGAAGATCCCCTGGAGGAGGGCATGGCAACCCGCCCTAGTATTCTTGCTTGGAAAATTCCATGGACAGAGGAGTCTGGCGGGCTACAGTCCATCGGGTCACAAAGAGTTGGACACGACTAAGTATGCACACACATGCACATTTAGACATCAGGGGTGTGTGTGTGTGTGTACCTGGGGAAGAAGGAAACAGGATTTAAAACTGGTTAAGAGGGGTTCTTTCACACCCCACTTAAACCAAAGGACAGATCATTCAGATAGAAAAATAAGGAAACATCAGCCTAAAATGACACATTTCAGTTAAGTTCAGTTGCTCAGTTGTGCCCGACTCTTTGTGACCCCATGGACTGTAGCACGCCAGGCTTCCCTGTCCATCATCAACTCCCAGAGTTTACTCAACCTCACATCTATCGAGTCAGTGATGCCATCCAACCATCTCATCCTCTGTCATCCCCTTCTCCCGCCTTCAATCTTTCCCAGCATCAGGGTCTTTTCAAATGAGTCAGTTCTTCACATTAGGTGGCCAAAGTATTGGAGTTTCAGCTTCAACATCAGTCCTTTCAATGAACACTCAGGACTATCTCCTTTAAGATGGACTGGTTGGATCTCCTTGCAGTCCAAAGGACTCTCAAGAGTCTTCTCCAACACCACAGTTCAAAAGCATCAATTCTTCAGGGCTCAGCTTTCTTTACAGTCCAACTCTCACAGCCACACATGACTACTGAAAAACCATAGCTTTGACTAGATGGACCTTTGTTGGCAAAGTAATGTCTCTGCTGTTTAATATGCTGTCTAGGTTGGTCATAGCTTTTCTTCCAAGGAGACAGTGTCTTTTAATTTCATGGCTGCAGTCACCATCTGCAGTGATTTTGGAGCTCAAGAAAATAAAGTCTCTCACTGTTTCCATTGTTTCCCTATGTATTTGCCATGAAGTGATGGGACCAGATGCCATGATCTTAGTTTTCTGAATGTTGGGTTTTAAGCCAAATTTTTCACTCTCCTCTTTCACTTTCATCAAGACTCTTTAGTTCTTCTTCGCTTTCTGCCATAAGGGTGGTGTCATCTGAGGTTACTGATACTTCTCCCAGCAATCTTGATTCCAGCTTGAGCTTCATCCAGCCCAGCGTTTCTCATGATGTACTCTGCATATAAGTTAAATAGGCAGGGTGACAATTTACAGCCTTGACATACTCCTTTCCCGATTTGGAACCAGTCTGTTGTTCCATGTCCAGTTCTAACTGTTGCTTCCTGACCTGCATATAGATTTCTCAGGAGGCAGGTCAGGTGGCCTGGTATTCCCATCTCTTTAAGATTTTTCCACAGTTTGTTGTGATCCACACTGTCAAGGCTTTGGTATCGTCAATAGAACAGAAGCAGATGTTTTTCTGGAACTCTCTTGCTTTTTCGATGATCCAACGGATGTTGGCAATTTGATCTCTGGTTTCTAAATCCAGCTTGAACATCTGGAAGTTCATGGTTCACATACTGTTGAAGCCTGACTTGGAGAATTTTGAGCATTACTTTGCTAGCATGTGAGATGAGTGCAATTGTGCAGTAGTTTGAGCATTCTCTGGCATTGCCTTTCTTTGGGATTGGAATGAAAACTGACCTTTTCTAGTCCTGTGGCCACTGCTGAGGCAAAAATAAGGAAACACCAGCCTGAAATGACACATTAGACCAGAGAGATTTACAGTAAGTCCCCCATATATGAACAAGTCATTCTGAGAGCATGTTTGTAAGTCTAATTTGTTCAAAGTTAGCCTAGGTACCCAACTAACACAATCAGCTGTATCATACTGTACTGTAATAGGTTTAGGATATTTTTCACACAAATAGTACATAAAATGGAGGAAGGCAATGGCACCCCACTCCAGTACTCTTGCCTGGAAAATCCCAGGGACGGGGGAGCCTGGTGGGCTTCCGTCTGTGGGGTCACACAGAGTCGGACACGACTGAAGTGACTTAGCAGCAGCAGCAGCAGTACATAAAAAACAAACACAAAAAAATAAACACTTTTAACCTTACAGTACAGTACCACAGCTGGCACACAGGGGCTGGCATCGAGTGAACAGGCAGGAAGAGTCACTGGCTGGAGGAGGGAGAGGAGGTGAGATGATAGAGCTGAAGGATCTTCAGCAACAGGAGTTGGAGGGCAAGCTGCAGTTTCACTCATGGCTGTGATTTCACTCACTCACGTTGATGGCACAGATTCTGGCCTTGAAGTAAAGGTACGGGGCTTCCCTGGTGGCTCAGGCAGTAAAGAACCTGCCTGCAATGCGGGAGACACAGGAGACAGAGTTCGATCCCTGGGTTAGGAAGATCCCTTGGAGAAGGGAATGGCAACTCTCTCCAGTATTCTTGCCTGGGGAATTCTATGACAGAAGAGGCTGCTGGGCTCCAGTCCATGGGGTCACAAAGAGTCAGAAATGACTGAGTGACTAACACTTTCACTACTGTACTCTACACAGTACTGTAAAGTACACAAAAGCACAACCATTTGTAGAGAAGGCATGCATGTGACAATGTACAGCAGACACGTGAACTAACTTACATGACTGGACATGTGAACAGACGTTTGCATTTTTAAAAATTTCACAACTCGAAGTTTCCTAGGTAAGGGACCTCGAGTTTTGAGGAGTGGTCAGCTGTGAGCAAGGGCTTCCTCGGTGGCTCAGACAAAAGGAATCCACCTGCAATGCAGGAGCCACAGGAACCATGGGTTCAATGCCTGGGTCAGGAAGATCCCCTGGAGAAGGGAATGTCACCCCACTCCAGTATTCTTGCCTGGAGAGTCCCATGGACAGAGGAGCCTGGCGGGCTATAGTCCATAGGGTCACAAAGAGTCGGACACGACTGAAGTGACTTAGCACGCATGCACATGGCTCTGAACACCTCAGGGAGAGGTGGTCCAGTCAGTTCCCCCCCAAAGGGATATAATGGGGAAAACAGCATGGGTTTTCAGATTTATTCTGATGGTTCTGCGGCAGGAAGAGAAAGCCTTATAAGGATTGCCTCCAGCCATGTTCTCGAAACTGCTTCCCCTTCTAGAGAGGATTAGGGCCACATCAGAGGTTAGGAAGCCCACCAACCTCACAACAGGTACCAGGTCGCAGACCCAGATCACCTTCCACGGACACAAAGCAATCTCTTCCCCTCCAGGACCTCAGGGAGATTTACCAAGACTTGCAGTGTCCTGGTTGATCTCACTCCCCTAAATCTATCATTAAACACCAGTTTATGGTTTACTTTCAATCTTACAGAGTACCGCTCTGATACAAGACTGTGTGACTGAACACCTGGGTCTGAAAAGCTCTTTCCAACACAAACCTCTCAGACTTTCCTGGCAGTTCAGTGGTAAAGAATCCACCTGCCAATACAGGGGTTCAATCCCTGGTCCAGGAAGATTCCACATGCTGCGAGCAACTAAGCCTGTGCTCCACAACTGCTCAGCCCATGTGCTGCGACTACTGAAGCCTGTGCACCCCAGAGCCCCTTCTCCACAAGAGAAGTCACCTCAGTGAGAAGCCCCTGTACCTCAATGAAGATTAGACCCCACCTGCTGCAACTAGAGAGAGCCCTTGCAGAAAGACCCCAGCCCCCAAATTAAGAACACCTGTCCCCAGGTGATGAAGGTCAACATCAATGGCAATGAATCTGGTTGATGACATGGACTCAATATGATGTGACAAGAAGGGCGTTTCACCCCAGAGGTCCTCCCCAAACTCGTCACCCCAGACTAACCATGAGAAAAACATGGACACGTCTCAACAGGAGACCACCTACAAGACAGCTGACCACTCCTCACAACCGTTGAGGTCGTGAAAATCAAAGAAAGTCTTGAGCAACTATCTCAGGCCAGAGGCACCTAAGGAGACATGACAACCAAATGTCATGAGAAATACTGGGATAGAAAAGGGGCATTAGGGGACAAAACTGACGAAACATGAATCAGGTGTGTGTGCTCACTCAGTCGTGTCCAACTCTTTGCAACCCCATGGACTATAACCCTCCAGGCTCCTCTGTCCATGGGATTTCCCAGGCAAGAATACTGGGGTGGGTAGCCATGTCCTCCTCCAGGGGATCTTCCCAACCCATGGATCAAACCTGCATCTCTTGCATCTCCAGGATCGGCAGGCCGATTCTTTACACTAGTGCCACTTAGGAAGCCCCATGAATCAGGTTTACACTTTAATTAATAATCGTGTCCCAATATTGGGTTCCTTTGTTATAACAAACATACCAGCCTGAGATAAGATGTTAAAAAGAAAGGAAGTCGTGAGGGGCTTATGGGAACTCTTCCTCTTCTCTTTGTGATTTTTCAGTACATCTAAAACTGGTCTAAAAAATTAAGTTTCTTAAAGTGCAAAAACAAGCAAAGAGATGCCTCTCTCAGAACGATTCCCTGGTTGGGCTAAGGCATCTGGGGTAGGAAGGGGGTTGTCAACAGATGCCCAAGCTGAGGATAGAAGGGGAGAAGGACTGGAACCCAGAGACCCAAAACATGCTCTGAAAAGGAACTTCTCAAGAAAGGGCTTTTATGGGAATTTCCTGGGGGTCCTGTGGTTAGGACTCCATGCCTTCACTGCTGAGGGTGTGGGTTCAATCCCTTGTTGGGGAACTAAGATCTTGCAAGTTGTGAGGCTTGTGAAAAAAAAAAAACACTTAGGATTTAACCAGAGATATTTGACCTGGTCCTCCACGCCTGCCCGAGGCCAGTCTGCCTTTGTGACATCACACGTGGACCTTCATGCAAGGAAAACAACAGGTAAGTGAAAAAAAAAGGATTCTTGTGTTTTGTATTAAAATATTTTATATTAATCATTCAAACTTAATTTTTATACAATGAATGCATACATCACCGGGGTGTCTGTCTGAGAGGGGAGTCAGGGAGGCGTCGGGTGGGTGTGAGCAGCGGATGAGGGTAAGGAGACAGGCGCTTCCTCTGCTCGCCCCGTGCTTTGCCTGCCGGTTCCAGGAGGGAGGTGGGGGTGTCACAGCGAACAGGTGGCTGGGTGAACCATGTACTTCTCTTTCCAGGGTGAGGCATCGAAAAGCCAGAAGCCCCCTCTTAGTTGGGGATGCAGAGGGGACGCACATGCCCCAGTCTTGACCCCCAGTCTGGAAGGGGGTCACATGCACTGAGACACGCGGGGCTGAGTCTGACCTTAACTGCCACCTCTACCTCGGAGAGAAACCAGATGCCCCATCCCTGCTGGGCGCTGAAGCAGGCGGAGGCCAGGCATCAGATTAGCGACATTGAGAGACTTCCGGGGACCCTCCCACCCCCCGGCCTGGAGAAGGCTTCACGGGGGGTGGAGGGGTGAGACGGAGAAGCTCTGCTGGGCCTCCTGTCGGGGGACGGCACGGGCGTCTTGAAGCAGCTGGGGAGCAGAGTCAGCTGAACCCCAAGGAGATGGGAAGGCAAACCCGCGGAGCCTGGGCCTCTGTGACAGGCCGTGATGCCTGGGCGAGAGGCGCTGGGGCTGGAGACTTCATGCTCGAATAGATCTCTGAGTCTCCAATGTGTACAAGGGCCTTGAGGCCAAACAAGACGACAGGGTCCTGAGACGCAGCAGCGCTGTCTCAGCCACGGTCCCAGGGGCTCCAGGAGGTGCTAAGAGCCACTTTGTACTTGAACATTCACAGGAGCCCTCGGCAATCATGCTGTCACTTGGTCCAGGAGTTTTTCATTCTTGGTGGTGGTGAGGGGGTAGTGGGGGTCCTTGTCCAAAAGGTGCAACTTTTAAAAAAATTTTTTTAAAACAAGGGAAGAAACCGTTTTGATCCCGAGATGGTAGTTTAGTCGCTAAGTTGTGTCCAACTCTTGTGACCCCATGGACTGTAGCCTGCCAGGCTCCTCTGTTCATGGGATTCTCCAGGCAAGAATACTGGAGTGGGTTGCCATTTCCTTCTCCTGAGATGGGTGATTTCAAACCATTCGAGCGATGGACTTCCAGCTCTACGTAAAGGAAAGCAAAGCCAGACGTCACACGCTCTTCCCCTGGCGGGCGTCCCTGGCCCCTGAGGCCCCGCGGTCACTGTGCTCTGTCTCCAGGTGAGGTGCCTCCAGCACCGCTGACCCCCAGCAGACCTGCAGCCCGTTTAGGCTCCTAGCCTGCCTGGGTTGGCATCTCTCCTCTGTGCGGAGAAGTCAGCTGAACCCCAAGGATCTGGGACAGTGAACCCATGTGCTCCAGAAAGGAGCTAAGATTTTCCCAAGGACATTCCTGGGACAAGCAAGTGGGGGCAATCAGACTGGCAGTTTGTCAATGTTTCATGACCTGACCGCCACTCTGGGGGTGATGGGGCCAGACAGCGGGGGCTGGGCAGGGGAGGGCTGGCTTGGGGGAGCCTGGTTTGGAGCCAGGTGTGGCCCCGAGCAAGAGGAAGAGGAGATGGGACAGCCCAGGAGGCCTCCCTCCACCTGTCTGGGGAGTCAGGCAGGGGCAGGTGAGGGTCAGCATGAAGAGGAGCCGCCCTCCGGGCACAAAGGTTGAGTCCTGGTTTCTTAGAGAAATGGCCCAGAAAAACACTCAGGGATCAGATGGGTCTCCAGCTCAGACTCCTGAAAGCCAGTCTCCAGCCGTCGTATTTCCACCATTGGCTGCCGTCCCCTCCCCCACCTCATACTCTCTGGGGAATTTTCCAACACCTCTTCAGGAGAAAAACAAGGAAAAAACAACAAATGCCGATGGGAACGCCACGGTGCTGCTGACAGTGGTGGGAGGGGACAGGCAGAGGGGCAGACAGGGGTCCTCGCCCTCGCCAGCCCGGAGGAGCAGGCGGGTTGTGGGGGGCCGACAAGTAACAGGCCCACACCTCGGTGGGGCCTGCTCAGCCCCGGAACCTCCCGCTCCAGGAGTCTGCGAGTTCAAAGTAAATGTGCGGACGGGAACGTTCCAGATGCCTTCAGGGAGGACTCGTTCAAGGCGAGCTTAGGCTCCAGGATGCAGACTCACAGCGGGCACGTGGTTGGAGGCAGACTGAAGGCAGGGGCTTCTCTGTGGCTCCCTCTGTGTCTTGAATCAGCGGAGCATCCCCTCCTGGGCCCTGGCGGCGGCCCCTCGCCCAGGCCACGCTCTGGTCCTCCGATCTGGATGCGTCAGATGCGTCACACGACGGCCCGAATCTGGAACACTGGCGCGTGCAGGGGCTGTTTGGCAAGTGGCCAGCTCCAGTTTCTACTTTACTCATGACGGCGAGGGACCAAGCTGACCCGGCAGGTCATGAGCACTCTGCCCCCTTGAGACACCTCACATACCGGGGCCTTATAGACTCTGGGTGGTTTGATTTTGGAGGCCTCTCCGTGGAAATCTGAGGTTCAGAGCCCTCCACTCGTGAAGTAACAGCACCCTTCCTCCATGGGGATGGATAACGTGTGCGCCCCGTCTGCTGTCACCACGCGTAGGGACACTTCTAGCCACTTCCCGTTAGCTCGCTTATCCTGCTGTTGAAAATGCACGCAACTCGTTTGATGAGGCAAAACGCAACTTATCCCATCCGATATTTGCTCTTAATGCGGACTTCCGAAAGAAAGCATTATTTGGCTCACCTAGAAATACGACTTCCTAATAAAACACATTTGCCTGAGGCAGAAAAGGCTTGTTTTAAAAGAAACACCAGAGAGGTTTCCTGTGATCCGCTACAAGCACAAGAAACCCATTGATGGAAACTCGGGGTTTGTAAATCAGAGGGTTCCAGAGTGGCAGCACTGGGGCGCCAAGGGGGCGGGGGAGCGGGATTGGGTACTCGTGTGACACTGGCTTCCCTGATCTCCAACGCGGACCAAGCTGCTTCTGCATGGGTTAACATGTCCTGATGGCATGCTTAGAACGTCTGATCTGAAAGAGTCATGCTGCCAGGCTGCTGGGCAGTCAGAGATCACCCTGCATCTCCCCTGGGAAGCTGAAATACACAAACTCGAGGAACCAACTTTGGCCTTTTTTGAGTTGGCACCTATCTCTCAGGTCCAATGAACAAAGAAACCATTGGGCAATGGACCAAGTCCCTGTATGCCACAAACATGAAAGACACTCCGAGTCCCCAGGGGTGGGACAGTTCTGTATGACTGAGGGGACAACACAAATCAGCTAGATGTCCTGCGTTCCCCCACTTCCCGTCCCATCACAAGGGACTGAACCTCCCAGTCAGCTGATTTCCCCTGGGAAGACTGGGGTGCCTGAAGTGGGAAAGGTGATTTTAAACATAAGACAGCAGAGCTGTAGACTGAGTGCAAGTCGATCAGTCGTGTCCAACTCTTTGTGACCCCATGGACTGTAGCCCGCCAGGCTCCTGTGTCCATGGGATTCTCCAGGCAAGAATACTGGAGTGGGTTGCCATTCCCTTCTCCAGGGGATCTTCTTGACCCAGGGATCAAATCCAGGTATCCTGTATTGCAGGCAGTTTCTATACCACCTGAAAACTGGCAGAACCCAATTCCTTGCCTGGAACTGAGGGTGACTCAACCCCACGGGTGTTTTAAAATAGGAAGTTAACAACTGTGCTGAGATGACCAGAAATGATGAACTAAATGATAACTTGAAATCTTGGGGGGTAAAAAAAAAGTGTTCCAAAAATCAGCCATTTGGGGGCAGGAAGGGAACTGTAAGAAATAAAACTGTACATTTCAGAGACAGAACAATCATTTCTTCAAACTGCTGTTCAAATCCACTTACCCTTCCCCCCTACCTTAAACAGAGTACCCGAGTCACACGTGAATAGCTCAATTTTTTTCCATCAGTGTTTCATTTTTCTTTTTAACCAAAAAATAAAAGCAGTGCTATTCAAGAAACTGTAGATAAATCAGGTTTTGTTTCTGGCTTTTATTTAACAATGTCACCATTTGTATATATCCAGTGTGCACCGGCTGTCAACAAAACCGGGCCAACTGCAGTTGTTAAATATTTACAGGTTGCCAAGAGCCAGGAACGTGTCAGCATCTTGGGCAATTTCAATAAGCCACAGACTAGCTGTGCATGAGCTGGATCTGACATGAATCAGGCGTGCACTGGGCACTAGAACGGCGGTGCTTGCTTTAAGACAGACATTCTAGGAGCTGAAGCATCTATAAACAATACATCTCACACCTAACGAGAAAACAAGGTACTCTGTCAAACCGAGTGAAGAAAGCCTTTTTAAAAAAACCATTAGGTGCGCAACAGTTTCTGGGAAGACTATGTCTGAAGCTCTCTGAGAACAAGATCTTTGGGTACTCATGAGGGTGCTGAAAGCACACTAACATGAAAGCCTTTTACAGCCTGGAATCTTTTTTTCAAACCGAGACACGGAGCCAGGCTTTCAAAATCCCCGGGTTAGCTTCTGAAAAGGCATTTCACTCTGCTAAATGGCTTTCTGAGTTTTGGTTTTGTTTTTTTCTCCCTGCACAAGGAAGGGGCTTCAGAGCAGCTGTTCTAGGTTGCATTTTGGTTTTCTCCATAGCTGATAAAAAGTTTTTTTTAAAACAAATCAAACTGCTTTCCCTTGGTGTGATCTGCCTGGATCCTTGCTGCCCTAAACTGGGAACATGAGAACTCTCGCACAGAGACTTTTTGAGGACAGCAGCACCCAGATGTAACTTTAGCGATCTTGTTTTCGTACTTCAGAAGTGTTTGACGTGGTGGCTTCCCCCCTCCCCTCAAAAAATGAACGAACACAAAAGCCTATGGGCGACAGAACTACTACAGAGAGTCTACCCTGAAGGATAAAGAAACAGGCACACTGGGCCATCCTGCCGGAAGGAAATGCATCCTCATCACAGAGTATCCAAACCAGTGCTCTTTTTTTTTATTGAGAAACCGTTTTTTTCTTACAACAAGCAGCAGTACAGAATAAATAACACGGGTGATGGTGTGAGGTTTTGGGAGACTTGGGCCAGGAGGAGGTTTGCCATTTGAAAGAGACAAATAATAATAATAATAATAGTGATAACCCCAAGGAAGCTGCAAGCGGAGCGGGGGGAGGAGGGGATGGCGCGGAAGGCAGAGAACTCAACTTACAGAGGTGAAGTCTGCAAAGCCCAAAGAGGAGGCTTTAGAAGGTTTAGCTGAAGAGGAGGGAGCAAATGGATCTTTTCCACTAAACGGGTCCCCAAACCCCTTTCTATTTTGGAACGGGTCACTGCTGTCGGCCCCAAGTGGCTGGAATGGATCAGGGGGTTCGGTAAAGTCTGCAGAACCAAGCTGGTTTACGGGTGTACTTTTACCTGGAAAATTTAGGAGAAAAAAAAAAAGAAGAAATACAAGTTACTGACCAGGGACAGAACAAGAGTCCTGACTGAGGAGCTGGGCACCAGCTCCCTGGGAAACTCTATCCTTCACTTGGAAAGAGCTGGAATGTGGCTCGTGGGATGGACTCCGGGGGGAATCGGCGTGGGTCTCCGCTTTCCTCTCCCTTTATCCCGGAGGCTTAACGGTTTTGTGGGCGGTCCTAGAAAACCACTTCAGATGACCGTTCTCCCCTCCCCACCCACCACAGCTAAAATTTACATCTTTAGAAAGCTCACATGCAGGCGTGTTTCAAAGTGATTCATTTTAGCAGGGCAACACATTCACTACCACACTGAGTTTTTACAAAGTCATGGTCGACCAGAAAAAAGATCACTGTAAGAGGCCAACAATTAAAAAAAAAAAAAAGGGTGGGGGATTACTTGCAACTAAACAGGAAGGATGGGGAATTAGTTTCACGACGTGATGTGGAGTTAGCCATGTTAGTGGTAAGGGTCTGTATGCAGCTCACCAAACAAACCCACTCGGCCATCCTGGGTTGAAATTCATTTCCGGCTCCTGCGTCTGTCCCTTTGGCTCCAAGGGGGCAGGCTTTGGGCTTTTGTGGGCTCTTGCCAAGAGGGTGGCTCTGGGAGGCCCAGGTCCCAGCAAGGCAGATCTCCATGAGGACACGGGAGACAGGTGTTTAGAATTGGTGGGAAATGAGGCTGTGAGGCCATGCTTGGGGGGTGTGGCCCAAGGACAAGGGGCTTCTCCCACCAAGTCCTGTCGACATGTCAGAAACATCCACGAGCAGCCAGACCCCTCTCCAGGTCTGCTTGGCAAGGGGGGCCCACAGGATGAGCCTCCAGGATCTGCTGGGTTTGGAGGCCAGGTTCCTGCCTGACGCCATTCATTTGCCCAACAGCTGCCTGGGGTACTAAGGTACCCAGGGGGTGAGACGGTCAATTCGGCAGCTCTGTGTCCAAGCCCAGGCTAGGGCATACTTAACATGATTCTGATCTGTTAACTGAGTTGCCTGTGTTTTGCTCTTGCAATTCTAAGACTAATGTGCGAGAAGAAGCCAAAAGCCGAGAGCCACGTTCCATACAGAACCCTGGACGTCAGCTGCACGTCCAGAGGCAGGCCCTAGTCCTGAGTCACACCTGACCTGTCAGCAGCACCTGAGCCCAGGGCACCTGCCTTCCCACCCTGCTGGCCTCTGCCATGCCACCTGCCCGCATGTCCATCTCCACGCCCAGCTCCAAAACCATGCTCTCTGATGCTGCTTCCTAAGGCCACATTCCTGAGGGTCCCCAGGGGGCCCTAAGGACTTCTGCCTCTGTCCCCTTGAGTTCTGAGACCGAGACCAGGCCCAGCGCCTCAGGCCCAGCTAGCCTGCTTCTGTCTAGGAAGTGGGCATGAAGAGTTAGGGGTCAGAGCCCGTGACTGACGCCCTACCCCGCGTGCAAGCGGGGTTCGGCACACGTGGGGCCTGTGACAACCTGACCTCAGGCCCCTCTGGATACACGAGTTTTTTTTACTTGTCACTCAACATAGCAGCTGGGCGGCCCTAAGGTACAAAGGCTGCCCTGACTCCATCAGTTTCATTCCGAACCTCGAGTCACCAGAGACGTGGTTCTGCCCCCAGGAGAGCCCACGGAGAAGAGACAGGGGCGGAGCCCACCAGAAGCGGTGGTGAAAATCCCCACGCCCCCTCCCACCTGAATTGGGACTTCTGGTTGGGCGGGTGACGCCAGCAATGTGGCTGGAACACAGAGGCCCCGAGCCGCCCCCGCCCCCGAGAGCTGCCGCTGATTTCTGTTTGCATGTTTAAGGAAACACTGAGAGTCTTGACTTCCCGAGGCTCACACAGGGCTCTTGAGACACAGGCAGCTCTGCACCCGGCTCTCCGTCACCTCCCGAGGTTGGATCAGAGGACTATATGCCCTTGCCCGTGGCCTCATGGGGCCCCCTGGCTGACCTCTGGCCTTCCCAGGTTCTTACTGTCACAAACAGCACAGCCTCGCCCACGTGTGTCTATTTATAGGAGATGTTCCCTGGTGGCTCAAGACAGTAAAGAAACTGCCTATGTACAAGGCAGGGGACCCGGGTTCAAACCCTGGATTGGGAAGATCCCCTGGAGAAGGAAATGGCAACCCACTCCAGGATTCTTGCCTGGAGAATCCCATGGACAGAGGAGCCTGGAGGGTTACAGTCCACGGGGTTGCAAAGAGTTGGACTGAGCGACTCACACTTTCACACACTTTCTGGAGGTGGGGCTGTGGGTCAGGAGGCGTGCCCACTGCAGCCTGACCTTCCTAGTACCTGCCCCAGGCTCCGACAGGAGACATCCTGACCTAGAAGGTGGGGGGGAGGGTACAGGCTTGGGGAGGCTGTAGGAGGTTCCTGGTGGCCACAAGTCAGGTCACAGTCAACCACGAGGCTCAGGGGGCCAGGTGAACTTCTCTCTGCCAAAACCCCTGGGTGGGCCCCACCTGCTGGTCAGGGACACTTCCGTGGAAGGGCGGGGCCAAGTCCACTGTGCAGGACAGTGGGAATTAGGGCCCCTCTTCCCCAGGGCAACTGGCTTCTTCAAGGCAAGTCCTGGGGGCTGTGCCCACACCCCACCTTCTGTATAGGCCGGGTTCTCTACTTCTGGTCCCTCATCTCCTATTTGAGACAGAGCCACAGACTTCAGGCTGCTCCCCCTCCAGCACCAAATGATCCCCCTTGAGCTGTCACCTACTGTGCAGGAACCACCTCCCCCAAGCCCATCTTACACAGCAGGGATGAGCTAATTAGGGCACCCCTCTTCCACCAGGGCAACTGGTGAGTCCCGGGATATCCCCACAGAGGCACCACCCTCCTCCCTCCCTTCCCTGGCACAGATACCACTGCAGCCCTTGTCATGCTCTGTCATTAGGTCACTCGCCGTGTATTTCTTCTCTTGCCCAAGAGAACACGAGTTCCAGAAGGCAGAGCGCTTGGCTGCCCACAGCTGTGTCCCCGCTTCCCAGACCGCTCTGTTGAACAGAGCTTTCTAACATGCAAGCTCCACCGTGGCTAACTCGGGAAGCACACACAAAACCCTTCCTCATATCTCATCCCCTGACACCCCTCCAGGGGCCCGAGCCATACCTCGCTCCCCCAGGACCCCAACCCAGGGCTTCTCTCCAGACAGTCCCTCTGCCTTAAGTGCCTGGGACCCACCGTCTCCCCAGGCCTGTGTTCAGCCCTCCTGGCCCAGCCCTGGGCAGGGAGCGGGCTGTGGACCCCTAGAAGATGGAGAGGAACATGGCAACCACCCCCCCTCAGCCTCAGCTTCCTTATCTGTGAAATGGGGTTGTGATGGGATGAACTGGTCCCCCACCCCCAATTCATTATGCTCAGGTCCTTTTTCCCCAGTATTTCAGGATGTGGCTGTCTTTGGACACAGGATCTTTGCAGACGTAATTAAGTTAGAATGAGGTCCTCTGCTGCTGCTGCTGCTGCTAAGTCGCTTCAGTCATGTCCGACTCTGTGCAACCCCATAGACAGCAGTCCACCAGGCTCCGCCATCCCTGGGATTCTCCAGGCAAGAATACTGGAGTGGGTTGCCATTTCCTTCTCCAGTGCATGAAAGGGAAAAGTGAAAGTGAAGTCGCTCAGTCGTGTCCGACTCTTAGCAACCCCATGGGCTGTAGCCTACCAGGCTCCTCCATCCATGGGATTTTCCAAGCAAGAGTACTGGAGTGGGGTGCCACTGCCTTCTCCGGAGGTCCTCTGAGCGGGCCCTAATCCAGCAGAACTGGTGATCTTGGGAGAAAAGAGAGCAGGACACACACATGCACAGAGGGGAAGGCATGGGGGTGGACGCCGTCTACAAGCCAACTAGAGCAGCCTCAGGAGAAACCAACCCGGGCAACACCTTGATCTCAGACTTCCAGCCTCCGCAACTGTGAGATGGTCAGTTCCAGCTGTCTCAGCTGCCCAGTCTGTGGTGGTATGTGGTATGGCGGCCCTAGGATACTCAGGCAGGGTAAAAGAGCATCCGCTCTCCATCGCCGCCAGAGCTAGGGTTGGCCTGTGAGGGGGCTGTCTGCTTCTGTAAATCAAGTTTTACCAGTCTGCCAATGCCAGGATGGCGTAGCTCCAATACCCAGAGGTCAGGACAGCTAGGCACCCCTCCATGAGCTCCACACGGAGACTGAGAACCCCGCCTGCAGAGCTGCTCAGATGCCCCCCGCGCAGGGTGGTGGGTGGGCGTGCGCAGCCCCCGGGAAGGGGTGGCCTCCCCTTGAGCTGCCAAGTTCCCTGCACTGGACCCCACCTGTTGGGCTCCCTCAAAGCCTCCATGCAACCTCCCCCTGCCACGGAGCAGGAGCGCCACAGCCCAGGCCTGCCCCCCTTTAGAAGAGTCCCCCCACACAGGGTACACCCAGACACAGATTCTGCCTCGCTTTCCAAACCCCAAGGGGTGGTGTCACCAAAGGCTGATTGTGAACAGACAGACATGATCCTGAGCGAACCCTGGGCTGTGGGCCCCCGGGACACCTACACCCCTCCCTGGGCCCCGAGGGATGGGGCCTCACCTGACAACTGAGCCGGTGCACGCACCTCTGCCGGGGCGCCCTGGGGGATGGCCTCCTGAGGCATGGGGACACTGACCTCGGCGGACACAGTCCCTGAAGCCTGGCCACCACAGTTTCCCTCCCACAGGTACCTCCACCAGGCAGATCTCTCTGCGCCATCCAGCCCGGCAAACGTCCGAGTATGCATCACGGGGTCGGCTGACCCCAGCCAGGCCCTGAGAGTGACCACAACAGTGCAAATGTTCAAATACACCATCAGCCACTTCTGTGCCCCCCCCTTTTTTTTTTCAATTAAGAAGAGCTTCCTCCCCTGGTTTAGGGGATTTTTTTTAAAAAATCACTTTGGGGGCAGGGGTTGGGGGGATGGGGGCAGTTAAGAATCTAGCTGGCAAGAATGTCAAGCTGAGGTTTCTAACAAGCACGGAGATGATCGGGGAGATCTTGAAAGGAGGCACTCACACCCAAGAACGGCCTGGGGCCTGGTTTTGCTCCGCTGCCGAAACCGTTGTTATTTAGAAATCATGACTGTGTTAATATGAAACCAGGGCACATCAACTGCTCCTGTTTTGGAGTGGTGGTGGTGGTGGGGAAACGGTTTTTTCTCGGTTACCTGTTCTTGTGCTTGCGCATAGAGGCTAAGTTATCAGACCTGACACGTGCAAAACGAGTAGCCTCCCAGCTTTGGCCTGACACGACGCTCACGAGCAGAGAAGCCTTTTACAAAAGACACCCTTGCCCTGACTGCCCTTGGTCCACAACACTTCCCACTCTGCGCCCCCGTTTATTTTTAGCAGCTGCACTTTTCATACATTCTGGGGCTGGTTCCTGCTTTTATGTAACCACTTCTGCTAAGTCCTTAATTGTTTTTTTCTGAAGTGGTGCTCATATTAAACGTGACAGGGTAACTCAATCTGCCTCTGTGCCCCTGGGCAGATCTGCTGCCCAGTTTTATGCCTTTCTGTGGTGTTCGGGCACTGAGAGTAAAGGAAAGAGGCTTGTCTGGGGCATGTTTCAGAGAAGAGAGCACAAATCTTTTTTTTTCCCCCTTAAATTTTGGTATAAAACTAATAACCGGGATGACACCTGGCCTGTCATTCCTAGACATCTGCCCAGGGAAGGGAGGCCTGAATGGACGGGAGGCTGTGACTGCAGACAATCAGATCAAGACCCTCCCCTACCCCAGGGCTGGAAGCTGCTGCTGAGCCCCCCAGTGACTCCCGGGCACTCAGAGGAGGCTTCATTACCAGGGTGGGGGAACCAAGGTTGAAGACAGGACAGAACAGGGCTTATTTGAAACCGCAGCAGTTTCAGCAGCTACCCTAGCGGTGCACCGAAACCGCACACAGGACAGCCTTGAGCAAAAACAATATGAACCTGATGGTTTACCACGGTGTGTGCTGTTAAAAAAAAAAACCTTGGTGGCCGGCCCCACCCTGTAGCAGTGTCTTTAGTTCTCCTGCTTCTGAACTTTCCGAGACCAAGAGGGGCCCCAGCACCCAGGATCGGGGAGCGGCAGGCCAGGGGGTGCCGGGGGGTGTGAAGCCCTGGGCCGACCTCTCCCTCCTAGCTTCTCTGGGAAGGTCTCTGCTCTGAGAGTCAGCAGGGAGAGGAGAAAACAATTTAATACAAAGCCCCCCTCGACTTACAAACACTGAAGGAAGGCAGACTCTCCTGCTTGCTAATTTTTACCTCGAAGGAGAGTTTAACAGGTTTGGGTGACTTGTGGGGCGTGGCGGGGGGGGGGGGTGTCTCAATAAATCAGATGAATAGAACACAACCAAAAATAGACGTGAGCCAGAGTCTGTGTTTCCATCCCAACCAGAGAGTTGCTGGGCTCTATTTATAAGATTCAGGACTGCAGTTGGAAAGTGCAGCTCTGTAGATGAGAGATAAATACAAAAACAACCAAACACAAAAATAAAAAACAAAGGTCTGTGGTCAGGACAGCTGCCCCACCTGAGCTATTACTCTCCACAACACAGGACGTTCCCAGGCTGCCATTTGAGGCAACACAGGACACACACAACTATCACTCGTCCCACACAACACAGGACACCCACACAACTGTCACTCGTCCCACACAACACGGGACACCCACACAACCGTCACTCGTCCCACACAACACGGGACACCCACACAACTGTCACTCGTCCCACACAGCACAGGACACCCACACAACCGTCACTAGTCCCACACAGCACAGGACACACACAACTGTCACTCGTCCCACACAACACAGGACACCCACACAACTGTCACTCGTCCCACACAACATGGGACACACACAACTGTCACTCGTCCCACACAACACGGGACACACACAACTGTCACTCGTCCCACACAACACGGCACACCCACACAACCGCCAGACTTCTGAAAGTCATTTTACGGGAGAGCTATGGCTGCGGAGGTGCTCTCCTTGTCACCTTGGCTGCTCCCTTCCTGCCCCCTGAACCCGGCAAAGAAGCTGAACTGGGGGGAGAGAGAAAGCAGGCTGTCCAGAGCTTCACCTTTCACATTCATCATCACTCGGAAACTTTTTATTTACTGAAAAAGATTGCTTTTCACCAATGCACATGAGAAGCACCCGGCCCCCTCTGGTGGGACGAGGAGAGCTAACTTCTTGGGACGTGACCCACAGGGCCACGCGAGCGGCTTGCCAGCCAGGAGCCCTGCAGACAGCAGCCCCACTCACTCTGGCTCATGCACACGCGAGGAGAAGGCAAACCCCACAGATCAAAGCCGTGCCAAGCAGCAGAGCCCCGGCAAGATAAAATCTGAGGTCCCCACCATCACAACGTTGAGATTTTCCACTAAAAATATTTACTGAATTTTTAGACAAATTTGCTTAATGCATTGAAGGGAGCAGGATGAGGTTTGGTTCTGAACTGTTGAGAAAAGCTGAACAAATATTTACTATCATCCACCAGGCACCCCTACAACTGATGAGCTTGTTTCACCCTCTGCAAAGTGCCAGGGGTGGTCAGAGGTAGCGAGCCCAGGGGACAGTGGGGTCACTGCCCCATCAGAGGAAGAAGGTGAGAAGGGAAAAATGTTGCCACACTTCTGGGGTCCTCAAAGGACAGATACCCTTACGACTGAAAAACACACTTTTTAAGAGGTTTCCACAGAAGATGCCAAAGACATTCGTAAGAAACCTGACAGGGGCTACTTTGGTTCTGTAGCAAACACGGGGAGGGGGTTCGTGACTTATCAATGAATTTACAAATCATAAATCAGCCTTCACAACAAAAATAATACAGCCTGGCAAGTCTCACAGTTCTGCTTTTCTTTTTAAATTGTATTTGTTTTTGATTTGCGCCTGCAACACTCTGCTGAATCAGTCGTGTGCTGGCCTTACACATCCCCTTGAGGGCCCTTGTGGGGTGCCTGGGGGGGACAGGGAGATGCTAGCTACAGCCAGGTGGGGGGAGCCCTGGGGCCGTGGGGGCCCAGCCTTTGTTCCTCCCTCCAGAGCGGCGCCCGTGCGGCCAGGATGCCACCTTGGCACGGGCAGGGAGGCGCCGTGCCCACACTGAACAAAGTCCCCAGGGTGGTGCGCGGCGGGTCTGGGAAGGTGAGAAAGCACTTGTGTGCGCTGGAGTGGGGGGGTGCAGAGCCCACCGGGAGCCCCTCCCAGTGTGGGGGCAGCGCGAAAGGCACTGAGAGAGCCTGGAGTAGAGGGGGACCCGCCCACCCCCGCTCTCCTGAGGGCCAGTTCCCACCGCCCACTCACACACACACTGCCGTTTTTCAGGTGACAGTGGCGGCAGGAGCGGGGTTGACTCAGTGCTTTGAATGCGAGGAGTGAAGAGATGGGGGACCACATTCACCCTGTCAGAAAAGCCAGCACCTCATGGGGAACATCTCCCGGGGCCCCCCTCACCTTGCTGTAGGTGGAACCAAGGGGCTGGGGGGGTACATGGGGCCTCTGCCGTGGGCGAGGAGGGGGCCGGGGCCAGGGCGGTAGCTGCTGTCTGTTCACACCTACACACAGATGCCAGACTGGGGATTCCAGGCCCTTGCCCCCCACCTCAAGGTCTTGCTACAAATCTCCCCAGGCCCCGGCAGGCTGAGCCCCGACTTCTCTGCTGCAGGCCCCCCAAGTCTGGGCACTGGCACCCCGCTACACAGCAGGTGACAATAGTGTCACTCAACTCCCACTCAACCCACCACGCGACTCTGGGTGCAGGAGGGTGGGCGTGGGCTAAGGAAGGCAAATGCTTCTATTTTTGAACTCAGTCGACTTTGCAAAACAGAAATTCACCCCAGAGAACAATTCGTCTCCAGGCGTTTCACACATTAAGAAGCTGAGAGGAAAGTGACTTTTTTCCCTTGGCCAGGAGCTGGCTCACAAGCACTGCGGTCAGGGGTCCTGCCCAGTCCCAGCATGGATGCTCCTGATAGGCGGGGTGGGGAGGGGGTGGGCAGCCCACGGGAAAAGGAGGGCTCCACTAGGTTGGGTACCTGAGGTTCCCCTGGAGCTTCCCGACCCTGGCTGACTGGCAACTGCCGCGTTTTTCCACATTCGAGCTGGCAGTGAACTGAATTTGTCCTGTTCTAGAACTATCACATGTACCCACTGAATTATCTCTCTGAAATCATCGTGGGAACGGAATTCAAGTAGTTAAGTTCAAGGCTGAGGTGCTAACCGCTACGGCTCAACTGGAGAAGCCATTTTCAGAGTGGATCTTGTGCGATAAACAAGGGGTCGGGATCCACAGGGGCACTGCATAATCGCTCTGGTTTCACGCCATGCTGCCTGGCCTCTCAGAGCCGAGCACACACCCCGGCTGGCGCCACGGAGGGACCCGGGGCTTCCTCTGCGACCAGCTCCCAGGTGGCAGCTCCCGGGACAGTCAAGCTGACCACCGGGCGAACGGGCTGGCCCCGGGGGCGGGAGGACACCAGAAAAGCACCCAGAAGAAAGATGCCGCATTCTGCGACCCTGTCCTGTTACCGTGTGGAGTCAGTCACAGGTGGGGGAGGGGACTCGGGTTCTAGGGGAGAAATGATGATTTATTTTTTTCAGAATCAATTGAATCAAACAGGACCCTAGTTATTAAATAGCATCCCGTTGTCCGGTGTGGGTTGGAAGGATACTGAGAAGGGGGAGGGGGCAGAACAACACACCACCGGAGTGTGCGTGGCTTTATTCTGCAGGTGAAAAGGTCATTAGCTGTAATAATAATTAAACTGGGGAGAGGTTAAAGGTGACTGGCTGGTTAGCGGTGAAGGCACGCTAGCTGGTGTCACCCAGGCGCTGCAGGAACCGCAAAGTGGGGCTGCACTTACAGGAAGTGGCAAGGGTGGGGCCTGGGGCACAGGATCCCGCTATCTGTCGCCGCAGGCGCGAGGGCCCAATCACTGACACCCACACAGCCATTTCCTGCACTTGAAAAAAAAAAAATCTGTTTCTCCCTTTGCAAATCAACAACTTTTACCTAGAAACTCTTCGGCGGTGAGTTCTGACTGATCTCGATCTCCGGTCCGTTGCAGAAAGCATACCGCTGTTTACCTGGGGGAGGTGTACCAGCGCTAATTCTAACTGACAGGTTTCGGCGGCTGCTGGAGCGGTCTGTTTTGCATCTGCCTAGAAGAAACCGAGTCTCTCTACCCAAACAGACACCTGCTCGTTATTACATACCTTGATAGACCTTTCTAGAAAAGACCTGTGGGCTCAGAGAACTCAGTGCCAACTCCAGAGCTCCATGAACATGCCCCAGAGGGTGATTCTTAAAGGTTCTCGAGCATCTGCTTTCCGGCCTGGGTCAGAGCAGATGGCCGGCCCAAGGGCTGCTCCACTCACACACCTCGGATGCCAGAGCTCTTTCCCCGAGAACCCTGGTGAGGCTCCCGGTTGGCGGGATCCCCACTGTGACTGCACAGGCTGACGCTGTGTGTTGACTGCACATCAACTAATCTTTCATCAAACTTAAAAGATGCAACCAAAACTCAGCTCCCACAGGCTGTGAGCACTGCAGCCTCTGGGGCACAAAGGCTGGAACCCCCAAAGCCAGGAGTTAACTCAGACCCAAACATCCACCTGGTCCCACACGAGTGACGACAGCTGAGCTTTGCCAGAGAGGACCCTGGAAGCCCTCTTTGAAGTTCAACTACCCACGCTATTTTTTTTCAGCTGCAAAGATTTCTGCTAAACTGCCAACTCATGGGGGAAAAGGATCCTTTGAGAACTCCCTGTACATATATGACAGCCTCATGCCCAGCCTCTGTCTTTCTCTGGGGAAGGAGGACCCTGAGTCTTGGTCCCTGTACCCCAGGGCCGGGTTGGTGGGTACATACCACTCTCATCACGATGCTCATCAACTGTACAAGGCACTTACCAGAGAGGCCACATGCTAGCCCACAGCTGCGCCCGAGTTCAGATGGGGAAACTGAGTCTCAGCAAGGTTAAGACACTTGCCCAGAGCCCCTCCAGGAAACGGAAGCAGCCAGAACGTGAAACTAGTCTGATCAAGCATCCTCTAGGGATTCTAGCAGGACAGGGGACCCAGATGCCAGAGGGATGCGGCATCAGACTCGCCTGTCCTGGCCTCACGTGTCGGAGCTGACTCCAGACACAAAGACCTGGTGGGGTTCTAGAAATCTCTGGGTCCCCTCCAGGCAAGCCTCAAGTGGGAGTGTGGTCAATCAGATCCATTTCCCATACAGAGTGGCGAAGGTGACAGAAGAGCCCATTCCTTCCTCATGGTTTCTGGAGTGTGGGTATGAACCTGTGTATGTAAGAAAAACCATGATCACCCGGCAGGCTGGACTGTTTGCTCACCTACCTCCACGGAGGAGGGGGTCACGGCTCCACCGCCAAGGCCACACGGCCTTGGGAGCAGGGGACCCGCCTCAGCCCCTCCCTGCTCGCCCTCCTAGGACCAACATTCCCCCACACAGCAGGTGGCCCTTGAGTGTGACGACGCGGCACATTCATGTGCTGGACACGTGGCCCCTCCAAGCAGGAAAGGGCTGGATCAGCAAGAAGCGCAGAAAAGCACATTCCGTGATGCCCTCACTCGCCATCTGCTGGACTTTGTTTTCTCACAAAGACAACAACCACTGCCAGTGGACATCCCTTTGGTTGCTTCTCATCTTTAGGAGCCAAGAGAGCGAGAGCTGAGCCTGATGCTTCCATAACAAACATTCTAAGCGGGATTTTCTCTGACTTTCTGCTGACCTGTCTTGCTAATGAGAAGACAACGGCCGGGCAGCTCCAGTTGAAGAGGCCTTGCTCCCTGTAATGTAGATGGGGGAGAGGAGAGCCATGCATACGACTGGGCTCCAATCCCTCGACCGGGGAAGCAGCCGGGAGAGGACAAGTCCATGCCCCCCACCAGCATCCACCCTGCTCGATGACACCTGCTGGTCAGGCGGCCCTCGCAGGGGCATCAACATGGCCGGCAGTTTCCAGGTTGTTACAGGTTAGTACGAAATCACAGCAGAAACACCACTGGAAATGCTCTGGTAGCACCCACCACACAGCGTGTACCTACCACCCAGCAACGTGTACAACGCAGAGGTTTCCTGTTCAGCCACTGCTTCTAGGTAAGAGAATCAGATGAAAGACATTTAGGCCTCTACGTGGGCACGATGTGGCCGCTCATGGGTTAAGCACTGCACGCAGGCTGACTGCTGTCCAGAGCACCCACGGTTCATGGTGTGGTTCTCATTATAGCTGTCTAAGGGGGCGTGGGGGCGTGGGGGCTTGGGAGGCCTGGGAGGGGGGTGGGGGTCACTGGGTGTAGGGCTAGCCCTGCTGCCCCCAACTTGCTGCGTGACCTTGGGCGCCCATGTGGACCTCTCTCACTTCCCTTTCCAGTTCTGATAAGAGGGCATCATGATCCGGTCTTGTGGGTCCCGCCAGAATCTGGCAGGCTTACAGTCATGACCTTACATTCTGAGGGTAGTGATGTGAAGAGGATACTCGGGGCACCCAGCACCTTGCCAGCTGTGGCTCAGCAAGGGTGCAGCAGGCCAAAGCCACGACGAGCAGAGGCAGCCTGAGACCCCCGGGTTACACGCCCAGACTTCCCCTGACACGGACAGGGCTCTGAAAAGCCTGAGCCCTGGGGCCAGCCCCCAGGAGCCGAGCTGCCCCTCCAGCGGGCTCTGCTTTCCAAGTCCACGGCACACTAAGGGCAGAAGCCGAGCTGGGTGGGGAAGCTCACTGAGGGAGACACAGGGGAGGTGCCAGCCGAGGGCAACTTCAAAGGCACCCCCACACTGGTTCAGGGAAGGGGAGGAGGCTGAGACGAATGTTTCCAAGAAACCCTGAGAACGAAGCTTGGCGCCTGCCACAGCCAGCGAGGGGAGCGGCTCCTCCACGAGGCCCAACAGATGCCAAGCTGCTGGGCGTGCATGTGCATGTGCATGTACATTCACGTGTGCAGCATGCGTGCAGGCGCGTGCAAGCACTGTGTGAGCGCGTGTGCATGCAGCCGTGCAGCGTGTCACTGAGTGCACAGGTTTGCTATGGCTCCCATCTTTCTGATGGAGAAGGCCCAATGCCACTGCATCAGGAGACCAGCCAGTGTCCCGCGAGGGTCACGGCCTCTAAGGAGTAAGCAGCCTCTCGCAGACACAGGGAATTCCTTCAGAGTTTCTGCTCCCCGTCCCGTTTCAGGGTAAATGCCTTTGAAGCATGGTTTATAGAAAAATCTGTCATAAATTTACCCCGCCTGCTGGTTGTGCTTTCTCTCGTGTCCATGGTTTATAGAAAATCTGTCATAAATTTACCCCGCCTGCTGGTTGTGCTTTCTCTCGTGTCCCATCCACAAGGAGGCCAAACTGAGCACTGCGGGCGGAGGTCCTGTCCTCCTGAGACAAGGCCCTGGCCGGCAGGGGAGGGGAGAGGGTGCGTTTGTAAATGGCTTCCCCTCTGTGCGGTTCTAATGACAGGTGTAAGAAGGCTGGCCACCCTTGAGCTGATGACCTCCTGTAAGTAGTGACCTCAGGGGGTGGAGGCCCTGGGGCTGCCTGAGGGGGCAGGGTGCGCTCAGGTGGGAAGGAGAGAGTCACTCTCCAACAGACAGGACCAGGAGAGGAAGGCCGTGAACAGAAGGCACGATCGCAGGAACATGTGGTTCTTCTATGACGCTACAGTCTAAGGACAACACAGGGGATTTTGCTAGGGGACCAGAGCAGACCATGAAGGGGGAACAGACTAACGATTGGGAAATTGCAGTGACTCCCTCTGCCACTGGGAGCTCCTGCTTTTATGTCTGATAACCTGGCCTGTTGAACTATCGCCATCACCCAAGAGAGGTACCCCGCACGAGCTAACCATCCTCGGCACCCTCTTAGGGGCTCAATCCTGAGAGAAACCAGCAACAGCCCACACAGAGAACCAAAAGAGAAGGAAGGGCTGCAGGAAGCCCCCTGTTTGGAGCTACCTGCCTAGATGCTGCGGCAGGAGCAGAAAGCAAGGGAGCCCCAAGACATCTGGCTCCTCTCACGTCAAACACGGCCAAGGAAGACCCCCCACCCCTCCCCAAGTCCTGAACCAATCTGGAGGAGCAGGATGGGTGCAGGGGCTACAACCACTGCTTCTGCCACCCCCACCCCTGGGCCCTCCCTGAGCCAACCTGGCAAAGAGCTTGGGAGGGGTGGGGAGGTCAGAGGGGCCACGCAGCAGCTCTGCCAACCGCCAGGAGGGTTCTTAGCCCCCAGCCTCTGAAGACCACCCTAAAGTCCCACACAGAGCAAAGAGCCCAGGGCCCACAGGATGAGGCGAGGGCAGGAGGGACCGGAGGTGCCTCCAGGCACACAGTGTGTGAAGACCCACATGACGGGCAGAGGGGAGCCCCTCTGGCTCCGAACACAGACCCTGCAGCATCTGCTCTGGGCTGCTGCACAGAGGGGCCCTCTGTCCCCCCGCCGCCCAGCGACAGGGGGCAGGCGGCTGTGAGAGAAGAAAGCGTACTGACCGCTGGGCGGTTTAGGCCGCGGAGGAGCAGGTTTCTTCGGAGGCACAGCGGGAGTGTCCTGTTTACTTTTAAAGGGGTCATCTGAGAATCCTGCCCCTCCAAAGGAGGAGGTGAAAGGCCCAGAAGTTGGGGGCTGCAAGAGAGGACACGAAAAGAGAGGTAGAAACAATCATTAACATGGAGGCAGGGATGTCCACCGAGCCCTCCAGGCTGTGCGCACGGCCCCCGCTCGGCCCGAGGGCTGCTCGCAAACATATGAGGCAGGCGAGAACACCCAGTGCCTCGATGGGCTTATGTCATGTGGTGGGGTGTGGGGGTGGAGAGCTGTTCCCTGCCACCCGCCTGGGGGTATCGGGTCTTCCTGCTCATACTTCAGAGACGTATCCCACCCCCTCTCCCTTCAGTCAGTGTCAGGCACTTGGTCAGAGTGGCACCAGACCCTCTCTGTGCCGCTGAGCTGCCCCCCCCCAGTGACTCAAGCCAGAGCCCACCCCACCCATGTGGCACAGCCACCACTGCCTCCGACGGGCTCGTTGCCTTTGGCCTGGACCCTCCACCAGCTTCCTCCAGCCCTGGTCTCACCCGTGACCACCCCCCGCCCCGACATCTACCATCTCACACCCAAATCGGACCACGTCACACCAGCCACAGAGAGACGCCTGGAGAGACAGGTGGGCAGGAAGGTAGGTGGGAAGGTAAACATGACAGGTGAGTTGGGAGGCCAGTAATGAGTCGGCAGTAGCGCTGAAAGGCCCTGAAGCTTAAAGGTAAGTCCCAGTACTCCTCACGGCACACAGGGCCTTCCTCATAGCCCCCCAACCCCCTCACTGCACAATGCTTCAGCCTCACCCCTGCAGGGGACTCAACCCTCTCTTGGCAATTCTCTGGTGCCTGGAGCCCTGGGCGCCCCATCCCTAGGCCTCCACACACACAGGGTCCCTGATCGGGGGGTGCTCAGCCCTTCCCGTCCACCCTGAGCCCCTGTTCCTTCTCAGAGATGGGCTGGAGCTCACTGCCGCCCCCAGACCCCTCCCTGCCACCCCTTCCTGTACCAGCTCGGATGTCCTGGAGGGAGCTGACAGGACACATCTTACCACGCCAGGGTCGGGTACCCAGGACCCTCCTGTCTAACTGAGTGGCCTGAAAGTGAAAGGCAAGAGGCACTGACAGGGCGCACACCTGCCTGCGGCGGGCAAGGACTCATCTGTACGTGCGCACCCTCCTGGAGCACCAGCATGGCGCTGGGCACGACAAACCTCCACTGATGGACGGATGGGCACAGAGGACCAGTGGCGCCCTGAAGGGAGATCACTTTATGGGTGGGGTATCATGTTTACTCACACAGAAAAGAACTAGGGAAAAGTAGACAGAGGAGATTCAGAGCTGTTGGGCACAAAGGGAAGTAGCGGACACTGGAGTGAAAACACTGATATGATCCTCGAGAAAGCAAAGGAATGGAGATGCACAGGGGGGCAGGGGAGACTATGCACGGTGGGTATGGAGGGGGCGTGAGGAG
Organism: Okapia johnstoni; assembly: GCA_024291935.2. Taxonomy (NCBI): domain Eukaryota; kingdom Metazoa; phylum Chordata; class Mammalia; order Artiodactyla; family Giraffidae; genus Okapia; species Okapia johnstoni. Next base: position 6,127,218 of record CM044316.1, on the reverse strand, counting down.
GGGCACTTGCAATGCTCCCCCCAGTACGGATGGAGGGGCCAGTCAAGGGGCGGAAGGAAAAGCAAGGACAAGAGAGCCCACTTTGGGGACTTCCTTAGGTACCGGGTTCCCACGCGTGGAGGGAGCAGTGGAGAGAAGGGCGGGCATCAGTCACGGGGTTGTGGTCATGGGGACAAGGACACAGCCACCCCTGTCCCTGGTACCTAGTTCCAGATACTGTCTCGGGTGGGAGAGAGGCGGCCGGTCCACAGAGATAAGGAAGGGGCCCCGAGAGGGCGGTAGCACCCTCAGCCAAGACCGCTGGGCACCCCGGTTCCTCCCCCGGAACCTCAGAGGGCCCCCAGGGTAGGAGATGTTCACTCTGTGCTGATCTTAGCACATCATCCCACCGGCCTGGGGACAGAGTCCTCCTGCCACCCCTTCCATCTCACACGCCGGGAAGCTGAGCAACTGGGAGGAAACACAGCCTGCTGACCTCACAGCACCCCAGCGTGGGGGACAGAGGGTGAGGGGGAGGTGGGCTGGGGATCCGTGTCATGGCCTCCTGGCCCTCGGCTGCTGGCAGTCCACCCCTGCCACGGGAGGTCTGGGGGCTGTCCTCATGCCGATGGGGTGACACGCCCAGGTGCAGGCAAGAGGCAGAGCAGGAGAGGGGCCCTGGGGAGGACAGGGGTTGAGTGGGAAAGGCTCCTTTCCCTGCCAAGACCACTGGACCCGCCGGGAAGCCCTGGACGAGTGGCGCGGCCGGGCTGCGGCAGAGCCAAGAGGACCCTCAGTCCACGGCTGCCGTCCCCTCTCCCGGGCGCTCTCTGGAGTGCCTGTCTTTTCAGGTACACAAGTCGGGCAGTTTCTGTTTGCTGCAGGGCCCCGCTCCCGGCTCCGTGCCTCTGCCTCCTCTTCTGTGGAGTGACAATCATGACTGGCCCGCACTCGCAGGTCTGGGGCGAGAAGTCGCAAGGGAACATAAGTGGCTCCAACCGGCGCCTGAGCCACATCAGCAGAGACAGCGCAAGCAGCATCATACTGAGGATGTGGACGTGACTAGGATTCTCCTGGATGCCCGCAAGAATCTGCAAATGCCCACTGGCCACTGACACTGTGTTTCTGCTGCTTCCTATCATCCACAGAGCCTTTCCCAGATGGAGCGAGCCGGAGAGCCAAGGTGCAGCGGGAACCTGCAGCTCAGCTCTAAAGTGAGTGGGTTAGGGTCTGCTGTTCAGGAAAGAAGACGGAGCAGCCGCTGAGAAGATGGAGAGTGCACAGCTGCTTCTGCTTCTGCCATTCCCAGGACATGCCCTGGGTTGACAGCTCTCTCCATGCTTGCCACAACCTGAGACAGGTAGGCGAGAACCAAAACCAATTTCTTGGCAATCAGGGGGCGTGACCAGCTCCCAAGGCCGCTGAGTGGACCCGTTCTTGTCCTAGGAGCTGGGTATGCACCAGCTCTGGGGAAGGGGTGCAGAGGGACACCCGGGACCCTCTGGGTGTGGACCCCCCGCCCCCGCCCCCAGAGCTGCATGGCACATGGTGAGGCCTTCGTCCACCCGGCCTGTGCACCGCACCCCGGAGCGCGAGCTGCGCTGAGCCTCCCGGCTGTCTGGGGACACCGTGGGCCAAGCTGACTCTCCGCCCCCTCATCTGTCTAAACCCACTGCGTGGCTGATGGACCCGCTCCAAGGAGAAAGAGTTCGCCCACAGCAGGGAGTTTTATCACTTCTGACACCAAAAAGCATGCGTCATTTCCGAATCCTGACTTTCATGACTTGAAGTTTCCCAAGAAGCCTCCTCTGGGACCTGACTGGTTCCTACTCAGGCTGCGGCTTCAGGGAAAGTTGCTATTTTTAGAAGGGTTTCAGTAAAGCCGGTAGGGGCTCTCTGGCTGGGCTATAGCGAAGTGTGCTCCAAAAAACAAAAAAAAAAAAAAAACAGAAGAGGAAAACGCACAGACAGAAAAGCTACTATACAAGACACAGCTCTAAAAGGTTTACAGTTTAAAGAACTGACTTAAAACAAATAACCTTCAAATTAAAAAAAAAATCCCTAAATAGAAATGCATGCTTAAAAAGCAACTGAAAATGGGCTGACAAAGGGCAGTCAAGTATTTCATAGTTGGCTTTTTTTTTTTAATCCTAGGGTGGGGGGGTGAAATAATTAAGCTGGAGTCTTGTTTTTATTCTCAGATGCTCTCTGAGATCTACTTTGGGGAAGGTGTTCTTAATGCAAGGTAATACTGCCTAGAAAAATCACCTCAGGTACAAGGGGACCTCAACTAAGGGTACAAGCCTGGAGAAACTCCCAGAGGAATCCAGGGAATTCAGACTGCTGGCGGGCACTCTCTCCTCCAGCACTGCCAGGCAGAGTGGAGGTCATGCCAGTTTTGGGTGAAGTTAAGAAAGGGCGCCAGCCTGCATGGCCTCCCCACCCCACTCAGGTGGTGAAAAGACAGTGATGTTCAAAACACACACACACACACACACACACCCCCCCCCAAGCAGTTAAAAAAAACACCTTCTTGCCACTTTACTTTCATTTCCTTCAGCATTTTATTTATACACACAATGTTGTTCTTGAAAAACAGAAAGGGAACCAAAAGGGAAAAACAGAGATCTATGAGGTTAGCGCACTGAACTGAGCTGGGCAAGCGGCATGAGATCAGGAGCTGATGGGATCGTGGAAACAAAACAATGGAGAACCGGACAAACTTTCCATGGCCCCAGCCAGCCCTGTCCCGCCCAGCGCCACCAACAGGAAGGGGCGCTGGCTTTGAAGTCACAAGTGCACGTGTGTGTGGCCTGATCTGGGACACGAGATCAAAGAGAGGGAAAGCAGAGTAAAAGAGGGAAAACGCAACTGTAGGTTAAAACGGGCGCCAAGAGGGAAGGGCCAGGCTCTGAACTGCCTGGCTCGGGGTCGCCTCTGCAGTGAGCCGAGACACAGGTGGGTGCTGCCTGGAGGCGGCGGCCTGGGTCCCGGCAGGCGGCCACTGCACACACAGCCTCCAGCGTTCCCTGCCACAGAGGGCTTGGATCACGCCCTCGTCCTCGTCCCCTTGTCCCAGCTCGGGGGCACTGCTCTCCCTCATTCCCTTGCCTGGGGCCAGCCCACTGGGGGAGAGGGCCCGCTTGTGCTGGCTTGAGAACACAGCGTGAGCCCCTTCCCTGGAGACTACCGCCCCCATGTGGCAGAGCTTTCTTCGCGTCAGGGGACAGCTTCCCGCCCGCTACGCAGGAATATAAGCCAAGGACACACAGCTCAGCTCAAGGAGTGTATGTAACAGCCACACAATGACAGGTGAACATGAAGGCACATCGCAGGCTCTGGTCCTTTCTGGCTGATCCCAGACCATCAGCGTCCCAGTTCCCATAGGAGGGTGACTCCCTCCAGGCACTGGAAGGAGACAAGATGGAAACCCAGCAGCGCCAGGTTCCCTCCTGCGGCAGCCAACGGGCAAATGCTCTGCCTCCAGCCAGGAGTTAGATTTGCTACCTCGACAGTTTACACTCACGCGCTTCTCTGAAAACCTGAACAAAACCTCAAACGTTTCTTGGAAGCCACATGCCACAATCATACGTCGCTAACCACAAGCGCTCAGCACCCAGACAGCCGTGCGCCCCTTGGGCTGAGTGAGGCAGGCGGGATGCCCCTCTGAGGAGCTGGCATGTGGGATGCGAGGGGGTGGGCGGTACGGGACTCCAGGTTGTGGGACTCCCACCTGCTCCAGGGTTCCTTCTGCAGCCACCCCACCCCCCACCCCCCAGCTAAGGGGCAAGATCAGGGACAGGAACTGTATCTGCATGTGGTCACCAGGGCCCCAGTGGCCATGGAGCCCGGGCCACCTGGACGGAAGCAAGTGGCTGGAAAAAACTGGAGGAATAAATGGAGAACACGGGGGCTTCAACAGGCTGTGCTGCACCCGGTTCTGTATCCTTGAGGGGGACCCCACCCTCCCAACAAGGCCAAGACACATACACCAAATGCTTCCCTTAACTCCTGTTAACCTGGGCTCACAGTCGAAACCAAGGGACGCTAAAGGTTAGGACAGAGAACAGAAGCATCAATTCCCCAAGGCCACCGTTTTCAACTTCCCAGCAGTTTCTTCTGGAATGTACCTCAGAGTCATGGGCTTTCTACTCTTATTGCTTGCTCTGTTTCGGACAATCTCTACCGACGGACTTCTTGCTATGTTAAAGATTGAGCTCTCCAGCAACACCTCCTTCGAGCCCCTCTCCACAGAGTGATCACACCGCGTGTGGGGCTACATTTACAGTCAGTTCAGGTAATTATAGCCACATAGACACCGCCCAGGCCGAACAGGAGTGACTTATGGGCCTTCCTGAACAGCTCACTTTTCACCCGCATATTTATTTACCGACTGAGCCCAGGCCTCGCTTTTCACATTCTTCTCAGGTTCTGCCCACAGGCAGCTCCAGACACATCTGCGTTCGGGCCCGCGGTCCCCGGTTCCGGCCTCAGCAGGCTGCACGCCAGGCCTGGCCCACTGTGCCCAACACCTTCTTGCTTTGTTTGGCCATTGGGATGGCTTTATCACCTGAGGTCTAACAGCCATGAGACACCAGTGAGGGCAGGAGGGAGCCCCTCGCGCCCATGCCTGCGTGGCAGCGGGGGGTGGGGGGGCGCTCAGGGCTCTGGCAACGCCACTTGGAGGAAGGGAAATGGGTCCAGCCACAGCCATGGACACCTTCTAGACCCTGTCTGCGGACTCACGACCTCACGTGAGCGTGTATTTTGCATTTCAGAGTTCGACAGGTGCCAAGGAAATACATACGTGGCGTGAAACAACTATGCCTGGCAGCCCGCGACAAGACCACGACCACGACCACAGCACAAGGACACTGGCAGAGGCACAGAGGCTCCACGGGAGAGGTTTTACCTTGGACATCTGGCTGAAGTCAGCAAAGCCCTCAGCACTGTTGAAGGACCCACTTCCGAAGGGGTCTAAGGCTCCGAAGGGACCTGCAAACAGCACCGGGAGAGGCAGAGTTACAGCGCGCTCACGGAACACGCCTCGTGGGGGCAAGCCGAAGTGTCGGCTCTCAGACCCCAAGAGCACCAGAGCAGACCCAGGGTGGCCACGTCTGTTTGCGGGATGGCGACTCTGGGTGCAGGTCCTCAACCAGGAACCCCCCCGCCCCCCCGCCTGGCCCACTTCGGCTTGTGGTTGGTGCAGCTCAGCCAGACGGTTTGCGGCCACGAGAGCTGGGGGCACTCAGCCCTGTGGCTGGGCTGCCAGCCAGCATCGTTCACAGTCACAGGAGTGACAAGCCCCCCGTGGAAGGACAGGCAGGGCCTGGTGTCTGTCCTGCTGGACCAGGAAGGGGGAGTGAGAGGGAGGGGACTGCCGCCCACTCAGCTCACGTGGGGAGGGCATCTGTGGGTAGAGATTTCTGCTGAGCTTTTTCCTTCGGTGGGTAGTGTGATTTTCCTGGAGTAGCCCACAAGCCCACCTATGAAGTCAAGCTCTGTAACTAATAAGCCAAGATGCGAGGCAAGGTGGCGTACCAAGTGGGGCCTGTTCCCACAGGCAAGGTGGCGGGGGTGGGGGGGGCAGTCTGCAAATGCTCCCCTCCCTTAGAGGCACACCTAAGGGTTTTATGCTGTGAAGGGAGGGTCCCTCAAACCCAGCGCCCACAGCACAAGCCTCAACAGAACTTTGGATTTATTTAGGAAAAAAAGCCAAACATACAAACCAAACATTCATAAGGAAGACTGAGTAAAGAGTAACTAGTACGTCGGTGTTATTACTGAATTAATCCCTACAGCCAAGCTTCCTTTCTAGCAAGAGGCCAGCTCCCCCTCAGGAAGACGAGGGCCGTGGCTTGGGCCACACTGCCTCGGGTGAGGATCCGGGTGCTACTTACTAACGACACAAACGCTGAGGACACACCAGCTTTGGAAACAGGTGGGCCATTCTACTGCCCAGGGAAGAGTGAGAAGTAAAAGAAGCCATCGGTCTCACCTGATCCTTTTGAGGAGACACTGGAGGATGAAAAAGGATCGCTGGATTCAAAGGGGTCGAGCTGAGTGAAAAGGAGAGAGGAAAGAGTGAAAAGCAGTTCCTGTGCCCATTACCTATTCATTCAACCACAAACTCTCTGGACATCTGCCCCAGCCAGATGGGGAGGACACAGTGATTTAAACCAAATCCTGGCAGAGTCCAACAGGCCAACCCCTCCTGCATGTAATACCTACAAATACTCTGGACCAGGAAAAAAAAGGAAAAAAAAAAAAAAGGCAATCACCTGAAGACCTAGGAAGTGAATCAAAGCAGCAAGACTTTGGAAGAGAATTGAAATTTGGCAGTAAAAAAACAGTACAAGGCTGAGTTTTCTAGGTTTTGTTTGATCTTGGCCCACTGCTCAGCTTGTGGGATCTCAGTTCCCTAACCAGGGACTGACCCGGCCACGGCCATGAAAATACTGAATACTAACCACTAGACCACCAGGGAACTCCCAGGTTTTCCGTCTTGATAGCTACAGTCTGCAAATATTGAGAGGCTACGGACTCCTAAAGAAAACTCACTGTCTTTAAGCTCAGAGGCGGGAATCCCAGGACAACCACAGCCATGAAACAGGGATGTGGCCCAGCAAAAAACAAAAAGCCCAGTGGAGAATTAAGCTGTCTTCATACCTGCAAATGATGTAGGCTATTTTTGTTAAGACTGTTGGAATTTACTAACCATAATCACAACGTATAGTCTGAAGAATGTTAAGTAACCTCCTTATCATGTTAATCAACTGTTCTCTTATGAAGATCTATTGTGTTGACTAATTGAACAATAATTCAAGTAGAGTATCCCAGAAAGAAACACGCTTGCACTCCCTCTTTGGAGTCTGGCTGGCGGCCTTGAGTACTGCCAGCGGCCCCGACGTGTCCTGACATCGTGTCCTGGTTGACAGGCCCCGTCCTCTGCACATGGCTTCATCCCCAGGTGGCTGGAAACAACCTGGGGTTGTGTTTCATTTGGGAGTTGTTTGGCCAGAGCCTTTTGAACAGCAGTGTCCCAATGAAGTGCTGGATATTATTTATTAGAAAATAAACTAATTAAAAAAAAAAAAAGAACAAACTTTTTTTTAACAATAATATCCTTTCAGAAATTTCTACTTTGTAACTGCATGACTTAATATGGTGATAGAACAGTTATTAAAAAACTATCTTTTCCAAAGCTTAAAAAAAAAAAAAGGTGGGGGGATGTGGGGTCTAGAAAGGAGAGGCAGAGAATGGGAGTCCCAAATTCCATGATAAGCTCTGCCCAGGTCTCAGGCTGACCCCTACACTGTGTGTGGGTGGGCAGACTCAGAGCAGTCTATAGCTAAGGCCACAGGAATGAAACCACAGGCCTGACAGGGAGAGACTACAGTGTGAGTCTTACCAAGTTAGTTGCCTGCTGAAACAAAACCATCTACTCTTTGGAAGAATGCAACAGAATCAAGTCTCCACAACAGAGTACTCACAATGCACAGGATATATCTCTAAGTTATTCAAAATACAGAAAACAAGAAAAATATGGTTCTCAAGGAAAAAAGATAATTAATGGAGACGATCCCAAAATGACCCAGATACTGGAATTCTCAGATGAGGATGACTTTACAGCAGCAGTGACTGGGCTTAATGAGATAAAGGAAAATACACTGCAGAAGAACGATAAGACAGGAGATCTCAGTAGAGAAGTGGAAACTATACAGATGAAACATGGACATTCTAAAACTGTAAAGTACAATACTCAGCATAAAAGCTTCAGTAGATTAGCTAATCAATAAATGACAAAAATGTAAGTGAAGTTGAAGATAAATCAGTAGAAATTACACAATCTGATGAAGAAAAAGAGGAAAAAAGAAAAAAGAAAAACAGGGCCTCAGGGAACTTTGAGGATAATATTAACACCTGTGTGACTGGAATCCCACAGAGAGAGAGAGAGAATAAAAAAGAAAAATTTTTTCAAAGAAATAATGGCTGAAAACATGGCAAATTTGGTGAAAGACCTAATTTATAGATGTAAGAACTTCAGCAAACCCCAAGCACCATAAATAAAAAGAAAACTATCCAGACCCTACACAAACACTGAAAAGCAAAGATAAAGAAAGGTTCTTTAAAACAACCAGAGAAAGGAACATATTACATGCAGGGAACAACCATCTGAAAGGCTGGTAACTTTTCATTAAGAACAACAGAGACTAGAAGGTAGTGGGACAACATCCTACAAGTGCCAAAAGGAAAAATGATACTAGATTGGGCACAAATATACTCAAGGATGACAACAAAGCAGTCCTGAATCACAAGGGCTAATGTAAGTTCTTCAGGCTGAAGGAAAATGATAATGGAGGGAAAACCAGATCTTGAGAAAGGGATGAAGAACTTGAGAAATGGTGACTATATGGGTGAAAACAAGAACTACTTTTTTCCTCTTTAAAACTGATCAGTTCAGTTTAGTTCAGTTGCTCAGTCGTGTCCGACTCTTTGTGACCCCATGGACTGCTGCACGGCAAGCTTCCCTGTCCATCACCAACTCCTAAAGCTTGCTCAAACTCACATCCATTGAGTCGGTGATGCCATCCAATCATCTCATCCTCTGTCATCCCCTTCTCCTCCTGCCTTCAATCTTTCCCAGCATCAGGGTCTTTTCCAATGAGTCAGTTCTTTGCATCAGGTGGCCAAAGTCTTGGAGTTTCAGCTTCAGCATCAGTCCTTCCAATGAATAATCAGGACTGATTTCCTTTAGGATTGACTAGTTTAAAACTGATTTAAAACTGACTGTAAAACTGGTTTAAAACTGGTACAGTGGATTAAAGCAAAAATTATAACACTGTCTTAAGGCATTTAATATATTTAGACGTGTTACGTTCATAGGACAACTATAACCGAGACACTGCTGTTTGGGGGTGGGTGGATAAATGGATCTACATGATGGCAAGTTTTTTACATTTTACATTAAGTGTTGTTTGTTGATGCTGTTCAGTCGCTAAGTTGTGTCCGACTTGCTGCAACCCCATGGACTGTAGCATGCCAGGCTCCTCTGTCCTTCACTATCTCCCAGAGTTTGCTCAAATTCATGTCCATTGAGTCTGTAATGCTATATAACTATCTCATCCTCTACCACCCCCTTCTCCTTTTGCCTTCAATCTTTCCCAGCATTAGGGTCATTTCCAATGAGTTGGCTTTTCACAACATGTGTCCAAAGTATTGGCGCTTCAGCTTTAGCAAATGACGTAGTATTAATTCCACGTAGCCTACACAAAGTTAAGTGTGAAAATGGCAATCCCTAAAGCAACCTCTAAAAATAATAAAAAATAGTATAGTTAAAAGAGGCCAATAAGCACTACAAAATGGAATCCTAGAAAACATGCAAATAACCCAAAAGAAGACAGAGTGGAACAGATGAATAAAACACAGAGAATAAAAGGAAGTAAATAATAAAATAGTGACTTGAATCTAACTATACTGATAATTGCATTAAATGTGAATGGACTAGATACTCCATTTAGAAGGCAGAGATTTCCAGACTGTATAGAAAAGCAAGGCCCAACTATTGATACATGCTCAACACAAAAGACATCAACTTCAACTCCCAGATAGGTTGAAAGTAAGTGGGTAAAAAAAGATAAAGCATGCAAAGAGTAAGCACAAGAAAAATGAGGTGGCTGTTTTAAAACGTGATAAAAATAGATTAAGACAAAGATTATCACCAGAGGAAAAATGGAATCCTTTTAAAGAAAAAAGGTCACTGCATCAGGATGATGCAACAATCATCAATATGTAGGCAACTGACAGATCTTCAAAATACATGTAGCTAAACTTGACAGAATTAAGGGAGATATGGACAATGCTGCAATCCTAGGAGAAGATTTTAACACCTCAGCAACTGGTAGAGCTAACAAACAAACACCTTAAAAATAGATGATCAGTCCTCTAATAGAACATAATGGAAAAGAATATGAAAAAGAATATATATATATATATATATAATTGAATCACTGTGGTGTACACTAGAAACTAACACAACGTTGTAAATCAACTAAACTTTCAATTAAAAAAAAGAAAGAGGGGGAATTCCCTGGCCACCCAGTGGTTAGAACTCAGCATTTTCACTGCTGTGGCCCAGGTTCAATCCCTGGTTGGGGCACTAAGATCTCCCAAGCTACATGGGCGTGGCCCCCTTAAAAAAAATGGGGAAAAAAAATAGACCTTCAGAACAACCACCTTGACCTAGCTGGCATTTACAGAACATTATACCCAACAATGGCAAATAGATATTCTTCTCAACTGTACCCTGTATGTTCACCAACAAAGACCATAAAATGAGTCTCAATAAATCTAAAAGGACTGAAAACATACAAAATATGTTCTCTAATAACAATAAATCTAATTAGAAACCAATGTTATAAAATACCTGGAGGGGGGCAGTACTTCGAAATGAAACAATACCCTTTAAATAATGCATGGTTCAACAGAGTATTCACAAGGGAAATTGAAAAATATCTCAAACTGAATGACAATGAAGATACAACATAGCAAAATGTGTGGAATGCACCTAAAGCAGGGCCTGAAGAGAAATGCACAGCCTTTTTATAAAAATAATCTTATTTATTTTTGGCTGTGCTGGGACTCCACTGCTTTGCAGGCTCTCCTCTAGTTGTGGCAAATGGGGACTATTCTCTAGTTGCGGTGTGCAGGCTTCTCGTGGCGGGGGCTCCTCTTATTGTGCAGCACAAGCTCCAAGCGCTCGGACTCAGCAGTTATGGTTCCTGGGCTCTAGGGCACAGGTTCAATACTTGTGGCGCACGGGCTGAGCTGCCTCGCAGCATGTGGGATCTTTCCAGACCAGGGATCAAACCCGTGTCTCCTGCAGTGGCTAGGTGGATTCTTTACCACTGAGCCACCAGGGAAGCCCAGAAATAAGTAGCATTAAACACTTACATGAGAAAAAGAAGATCCAAGATCAATGACCTAAGGTTGGATCTTAAGAAGTTAGAAACAGAAGAGCAAAGTAGGAAGAAGGAAATCATGAGCAGAAATCAGTGAAACAGAGAACACATAGGAGAGAAAATTACCAGAACCAAGTTGGCTTGTGGAAAAGATGGATAAAACTGATAAACACAGAGGTGAGAACACAGACCACCAACATCAGGAATGAAAGGGGACCTCACAACTGGCCTCAGAGACAGAAATGTTCCAGGTTAATCCTTGCCTTCAAGGAGCTCTGGGGCTGGTGCTGCAGACCAGTAGGCCCATGGACAAGTGAAAAGCCAAGGCATGGGTAAAATGAGGACAGAGATGCAGCCTAGAACATGCAGGAAAGCTACACATGGCCCTCACTTAGACACGAAATTCTCATTCCATCACAAGGTCGCTTTTCTGCTTTTTAAATCCTCGCTGACACCAATTTAAACCAGTCTGTTGGGCCTACTGTACAAAACACATGGTTTACTACTTGCTGGGGGGTGGGGAGCACACTCAGGGCAGCCAGGTTGTATGTCTGGATTTCCTCCTGCAGTGGCTGGGACCCACTGGGGCGGGCTGATGCCAATGTCACATCAGCACTGGGCACTCAGAGGGCAGCAGGGCAGACCTGTGGGAGTGTGTGGCACTCTGTTTTGTCTCTGTTGGGGGATGCAGTGGCCAAGCGGAGAACCCAGCCAGTGGGCCTGAGCGGAAGTAAAGGGGCACAGAAAGGGATGGAGGGGTAACAGCTGTTCAGGACACAGTTCACGTTGATGTGGGCTCACCGGACTGCTGGATGACACCTTGCTTCATAGGGCAACCCTCCATGGGGACCAGCGGAAACGGTCACCGTGCCATCCAGGAAGGAGGCTGGGCCTTCTAGCCAGCTGCCAGGGAATGGCCCGGCCTCTGACGGCTCTCATCTGCTAGGCCTAGCAAGCTCAGTCTGAGAGATGGAGGCCCTGACTTGGTCCAAGGCGGGTGGGAAGGGCTGCCTTCATACACGTAGAGCACGCACACAGGCAGCACCGGGAAAGCGGCCCTCCTGAGGTCACTCACCTTTGACGGTAAGGAAGGGTTTTTCGTGAACGGGTCTGAGGTAAATGGGTCGCTCTTTGTCTGCTTCTTAAAGAAGTCATCAGGGGTGGAGCCACGGAATGGGTCACTTTCTTTGAAAGGATCCCCACCGAATGGATCTGGAAGGTGTTTTGGAAGAAGAAAAAAAATGCCCCATGAATAAACGCTATGCTTAGTGAGAGAACTCCCATTAAAAAAAAACCACGACTGACTGACACCACTTACATGAAATTCTAGCAAACCATAGTGGCAGAAAGCCAGTCGGTGGTTGCCAGAGACCTGGTGGCACAGGGGTAGAGGAGCACAAGGGGACCTTTAGGGACAATGCAGATGTTTTCTCGCTCGTCTGGCTATACACATGTTCAAACTCATCTGATTCTACACTCAAGGTGGGTGAGTTTTGTGGTATGTTCATTATACCTCTCAATAACGCTGATTTTAAAAATAAAATCAGTAGAAACAATGTGGGTAAGTCCATAAGGACAGAAAGCAGACTGGTGGCTGCCAGGGGCTGGGTCGGGGGGAACTGGCAGAGGAGGTCTCCTTTCGGGGTGACGGAAACGTTCTGGAACTACATGGAGGCAGTGAGTGCACTCCACAGTGAACCCGCTACAGGTCAGTGCAATGTGCACTTTATGATGCTTAATCTGTGCTATGCAAGTTTGTTAAGCTTGTGTTACACGGATTCCACCTCAATAGAAACAAATAAATAACAGGGGAGAAGGAAATAAACAGGCAACATGATGCCAGCACCACCACGCCCAGAGTGTGTTCATGTGGGGTGCAGGCCTGGTGACCGAGAGGGGAGCCCCCATCACCTGGAGGGAACAAAATGTTGGGCTTTTTTTTCTTTATGATGTGGACCAATTTTAAGTATTTTTTAAGACCTTTTGTTTACTTGTTTTGGCTATGCTCGGGCTTTGCTGCTGCTCGGGCTCTCCTCTAGCTGTATGGGGTGAGGGCCACTCTCTCGCTGTGGTGCTGGGGTGTCTCCCTACGGCGGCTGCTCTTGATGCAGAGCACAGGCTCTGGGCACATGGGCTCAGGAGCTGTGCTGCACAGGGTCACCTGCTCCAAGGCGTGTGGGGTCCTTCCGAGTCAGGGCCTGAACCTGTGTCTCCTGCATCGGCAGCTGGATTCTTTACCACTGAGCCACCGGGGAAGCCCAAGATGCTAGGCTTTTGTGCAAAGTGATGCTGTCCTTCCCTGCTCACACCACCACCACCCCGAGTTTGTGCAGGCAGAAGTGCCACTGCGTGCGGGTACCACACAGGACACCCTGATGCCACCACAGACACAAGCAGGCACAATTGATTGAGCGTCTGAATAGCCGTCTGGCTATCAGGGGCTGGCTTTCTGGTTCTAGCTCTCATCATGCTGTGCGACTGGCAAGATGGGGCACCAGAAAGGGAGGGACAACGGGGCTTCCTTCAGAAGCTCACCTGGCACAGGAGGCGGCAAGGTGTTTCTCCATTTCCCTCAACCTGAACTAGGAATGGGAATCCTCTTCTTTTTGAATTTTTATCGGAGGAGGGCACGGCAACCCACTCCAGTATGCCTGCCTGGGAAATTCTATGGACAGAGCCGCCTGGCAGGCTATAGTCCATGGGGTCATGAAGAGTCAGACATGACTCAGTGACTCAACAACAACAAAATAGGTGCTTGCCAATGCTGTGTTGGTTTCTGGTGCAGAGCAAGATAAATGAGATATATCTACACATACACTGCCTCTGTTTTGGATTTCCTTCCCATTTAGGTCATCACAGAGCACGGAGTAGAGTTCCCTGTGCTATATGCTAGGTTCTCATTAGAATGGGAATATTCTGGGGACCAGTTCATAGAACGTTTCTTTTAACGAAGGCTTTTTTTACCTGTTGAAGCCGTCTGTTGCTCGGCAAAGGGGTCACTCTGGAATGGGTCACCTGGATTAGAGAAGAGAGAACCATTCAACTCTGTGGTGGGAATGACCCTGGCAGAGCAAAGTGGGAAAGCAAGGGTGGCCAGTGGCTGAGGTAGTTCATCATGGCAAGGATGATGAAGATGAAACGAAAAGAACTCTGGCTACTCAACGTGGGCCCAACTGGGGGGAAATGTAGGACCGGCCTGAATTCACTCTCTTTCAACGCCCTGCTCATGGCTCACCCCTCCCCTCCCCATCACCCCCCGGGGTTCCAAGAACCTGAGCCCCCAGAGCTGCCCCCTCCTCAGCCTCCTGGGACACCTGAGCCTTGGCAGCTGCCCAAGTCATCTCTCAGAACTCGGGTGCTTCCACTCCAAGTCTCTAACTGGAAAGGCACTCCCACTGCCCTCTCCCTGCCCTGGCATTTTTCTCAGGAAAATACAGATAGCCTTCTTGGAAATAGTTTTGCTCTGCAAAAAGAAAAAAGAAAACTTAGGAAATCTTGTTTCTAGAATTCTTAGTTATTCTTGACTCGTGTGTGGCTCTGGGTGAACTCGCTGTGTTAAGACCTTAGAGACTGTGTATGTGGGGATCTTCTGTTTACTAGGGGTTCCATAATCACTACTACATCCACTTATCTTAGTCCTGCAAGGTGGATGCAATCTCAGGGCCAAGCCAGATACCCTTGAACGTGGACATCTCACAGTGAGCTTGGAGCTCTTCCCACCCCCATTCAACACTATAGCTCTTCAGTTAACCAGGTGAAGTGAAAAACTCAAGAGGCCAATTAGGCTCCAAGAATTTCTTTCCTCCCCCCACGTCAGAGGGTGCTGCCAGTCACTAGACAACCCAGAGGGGCACAAAACAAACAGCCTTTCAATGACAAAGTGGGCGCTAAATGAGGTACCTTTGAAGGGATCGGCTCCTTTAAATGGGTCGGATTTGAAGGGGTCTTCTGCCTGAAAGGGATCCGGATGCAACTCTTGGGCGTTGTTGCTAAATAACAAGGCTTTATTTTTGAAAGGATCGTCCTGTAATTTTGCGAAGAGACAGGACAGGGATTTCATTAATTCAGATTTAAAGCCAACTACAGAATTCTATACCTAACTGGTTTATTTTCCCCTCTAAGTGATGTGACCCTAAAGAGAGTAATTTAAAAAAAAAAAACACAGAAAATGGATTTTGGTTAATAATAACGTCAACAATAGTTCATTAATTGTGATAAATGTACAAGATATTACTAATAGGGTAAGCTGGCTGTGGGTTATACAGGAACTCTCTGTGCTATCTTTGCAACTTTTCCTTCAGTCTTTTAAAATGAAAGTCTATTTAAAAATCGTTGAGTGGAAGCAACCCAGGCATCCAGTGATGGATGAACGGATAAGCAAAGTGTGGTATGTCCATACAATGGAGTTATCATTCAGCCTTTAGAAGGAAGGAAATTCTGACACATGCAACATGGATGAACCCTGAAGACATTAGGCTAGGTTAAAGAAGCCAGTCACCAGAAGACAAATACTGTGTAATTCTACTTACATAAGTCCCTAGAGCCATCAAATTCATAGAGACAGAAAGCAGAATAGTGGGTGGTCAAGAGGATGGGGAGTAGTGCTTAACGGGTATGAAGAAGTTCTGAAGCTTGACCGTATAACATGAATATACTTAACACCACTGAACTGTATAATGAAAGATGGCTATGATGGTAAACTTTACATTATGTGTCTTTTACCATAATTAGAAATATTTTTTAATAAATCACTGTGTCAGAAAAAAAGTCTTATTTTTGGAAATGTCAGAAAGAAAATGTAACAAGTCCCTCCAACGACTGCAGCTCGCAGCCTCCTTGTTCAAAAGTGCACATCCCTCAAGCACCTCCTCAGAGAGTGTGTGCCTATGTGGGCATTTTTAAAAATGCCTGTTTCCACACTAAGAGGCATGATG
Organism: Okapia johnstoni; assembly: GCA_024291935.2. Classification (NCBI taxonomy): domain Eukaryota; kingdom Metazoa; phylum Chordata; class Mammalia; order Artiodactyla; family Giraffidae; genus Okapia; species Okapia johnstoni. The sequence goes on along the minus strand of CM044316.1, from coordinate 6,111,344 downwards.
GCTATTTACATCCAGAGAGGAAGTAAGTGCTTATGCACTTAGAACTACTAGAGCATACACAGCACTTTGCATTTTTTCTTTAAAAAGTGCTTATTTGTAGAAACAAACAGCATATTTAAATTGGGGGTGGGGGGGAGACTTGCTTTTGAAGACCAAGTTTTTACAGTGGAAAAACTACCTGAAAGGGGTTGGGGAGGGACTTCACAATATATGCAGGAAAACAGTGCCCTTGGTTTAGAAATACTGAGATATTTTGGTTCAGAAAGACACACCCTCAGTGAAAACACAAAGGTTTCACTATGACATTAAAAAGCACAACATCCTCCTTGAATCTGGCAAATGTGTCAGCATCCTTGGGGTGCGAATTTAGCCATTATTCCACCTGACGGAGACCAGGTGATGAAAGAACTGGGGCTTCCATGAAAATACAGGGCAGTGACGTCAGAGGTACCCACGGGAGGGTCCTGACAAGGCTGGCTGACTTCAGGGAGCAAGCAGGACGTGTCTCAGAGGTCCTAGGCCAACAGGAAGCCCCAGGCTCCCGAGGAATGGACCAACACCCCTTCCCTCTGATGGATGTGGAACGATTTTCCTTACCTGAGAAAGATTACCTGGGGCCTCCAACCACAGGTGGGGAAGCCAAGCCAGGTCTTGGGCAAGTGAGTACCAACATCCGCAAGCGTGGCGTCTGAGTCTGCAACGCACAGACTCAGTAAAGATGTTGTGGTGCTAACTACCAGGAGGCGCTCACGCCAGCAAGCACCCAATGCAGGTCTGAAACACAGACCAACATGTCGGAGAAGTCCTAATCTACTCAAGCCAGGAGGCCAGCATGGAAAATCAACGCCCTTCAGCCCCGGAGAAAGGAACGTATTTGTTCCAGAAGGAGAGAGAAAGACAGTAAATGATCTGGATAAAGTAGTGAATTAAGAATGACAACTTGGAAAACTAAATAGAATGGAAGCTTCTATTTGGTTTTTAATTAGCAGTGACGTACCAATTGTTTTTCGGGTTTTTTTTATGTTTTCAATTGCCACTTGGAAGACTTGACAAATAACAGTGGACGATGGCAGAGAGGACACTGATTCCTGGGTGCTCCGGCTGCAATTCCCCTAACTGAAAGGCAGGTCTGCTATTTCTCTCTCAGGAGCAACTGCTTGGCCTGAGGCAGCAGCCGCTCCCTCCCCTTCAAAGGAGAAGCCTAAGACAACCCCGGCAGGATTCATGTGCTTAGGGTAACCACAGGTGGTTCAGATTCCATTTCAGGTTCAGAGCAGAAAGCTAGATTTGCCCTGGCACAAAGATGCCATCAACTCCACCATCTGCTGACCACCTACTGAGGAGCACGGAGCCATCTGCCCACCTGGGAGATGCAAGTGTGGTGGCCAAGCTTGGGGTGATCGGCACCGCTCGTGGCAGAGAGCGAGCGCCATGAACAAGGAGCTCCCTGACCAGTCTTAAGTTCTGCACGTCTCAGGAAACAGACGTTGACAACTCCAAAAGGGCATCATGGTGGCATTCTGCGACATTCCTCCCCTTTAGACGGGGGCTGGGCGGTGGTGTGCCTGTGAAATCAACACTCTCAAGAGAAAATAAAACATCTGTTTGATAGTCACTGCCAATTCCCATGGTGTCACTACCCCACTATGGCTCATGTTCAGTTACCAAAGGTGGAGCTGTGGTTTACAAAATTCCTATTCAATCATCGGCTCTGAAGAATCAGTAAAAGTGGCTCCAGTAGGCCAGGGGCTGAATGTGACAGACAAGCCCGTCCTTCGTGATGAGTCTGTGGTGAAGCCGAATTCTGCTTCTCTCTAGTAGACAGGCTGGCTGAGCACTGACTCCAAGGATAAGAAGCCAGTACCCTTATCAGCAGATGAGACACAAGGATTAAACACGGCTTTCAGAACCCTGCCATCTTGGACAAAGTAAAATCATGTGAGCCTAACACTAAACCCAGTGACTTCAGTAAAACTGTTAAGACTTAGAACGTTCTAGATGTACCTCTTTGGTTACACTTGTTCTCGGGAAACTAAGCCCCTTAGTTTCACCCCCTTCGAAGAGAACTAAGAGACCGCCCTCTCCTTGGGAGCAGTCTTGAAATGTCCAGGAGTGAACAAAAGCCCTCTTCACAGTGTTTATTAAGAAATGGAAACAAACCAAAAAGTGAGTGCTTTAAAGATTGTATTTGTGCAACAAGATATAGTTTTTCTTCCAAACAGTGGTTGTGGGTTTCTATGTAACACATGTGACGTCAACGTTTCAAGATGGATTGACCATCATGTAAACATCTGTAATAAGATGAATAAAAATAAAGGCAAAAAACTCTGTGGGGGGGGGGGTGGGGGTGGGGAGAATCCCTGTTTTCCAAATGACACTTCCCTGCCAACTTTTTATCCAAGGAAACACATCTTATCAAAGCCTGCGCGACAGAATTTAAGAGTGCACTGTCCCATGGACTAAGACGGAACGGGCAAGCAAGAGCTGTGAGGGTACCTGGACAGATGGCACGAGTAAGAGCAAGGCTGTGAAGCTGGAACACACGCGCTGAGGCAGACAGATGGTCCAGCAGGAAATCCCGCCTTAGGCGGTTCATGAAGGAGGACAATCCTCAGTCTCTATTCAGACGATGAAGCTGCCTATACGGGCCCTGGAGCGGATACGGGATTCCCTCATTTGCCATTTCCAAGTGGAGAGGAATGTGTGAATGGCAGAGGGAGGCAGAGGGCCAGAGATGGGAGGCATGAGAACACCAAGAGCGTCTTCAGAGCGCTCTGGAGAATCAGGCATAAGCCTTCCCGTAAATCCTGGGGACGGAGCACTTGGCTACTGAGAAAAGAAACACGTCAAGAAAAGCCCAGAGTCTCACATGGAGAGAGACAGAGAGGCTGAATTGTTATGGGGAGGGGAAGGAATCCACGAAGCGAATAAGGCCAGGAGCAGGAGCCTGGAAGAGAGAGACAGCAGTGCAGGGCGTGCGGCCAAAGGCTTTGGGGCAGAGCACAAGGAAACTAGAGACCAGCTGTGTCCCCCCGGCTCCCACAGCAGCACAGAGATGCTCTCATCAGCCCCAGTGAGCTGGAAACAACACACACCAGGACTTGGGGCCACAGCACTGAACTCTGGCTAGAACAGGGGACTAAGTAACACTGTCTGGATGCAGCAGCCTGAGGGCCCGCAGAAGCCTAAGAGGCCAGCAGGCCCCCACCAGGACCCCCAGGGTCATGCAGCATGAACCCAAGCGCTGACATTTCAAATGTGACCAAAATTTCAGGAGATGGGCCATTTCGTGGGTGACACAGCAACACCCCGGGAGGGCTGACTGCCATTCCTATTGACTTTTATCTCCACCTGTGATTTTTCAAGGTGCTCCTGGTAGAACATGGACACACACACACACACACACACACACACACACACACACACACACACACACACACACACACTTTTTCAGCCTCCCAATGAGGAGAACGTGGGGTTTCACAATGTGTGAGAATTGATCCCATTTTGGGGAAGCCCTCCCACTGGGAGGCACTAGCCCACAGAGATGGAGGTCTTCCCAAACTGGTTTTATAAAGGATCCAGGCCTATCCTCGGCTTTGTCCCAGATGCCAGGCTGCAGGGCTGGTGGGGAGAGGCAGAGCAGCCGCGAAAACGAGAAACACCCTGCACATGGATAGGATTAAGGCTGGCGAGGGCTGGATCCAGCAGGAGGGGCCTTCTCTGAGCCCAACATGGGACCCAATCCCAGGACTGGAAAACACTCATTCAACCTTTACCATGGCTCCAAAACCGCCCCTCTCTGTCAGGGAGACACCCGCGCTCAGGTCTGCTAGGTTGCTCAGGCTGACACCAGGGGCCCCGTCGAGCATCTCATCGTACTGCTCCAGACTGCACTGGGCTTCTTGGTGGCTCTCATGCAGCTGGGAGAGCTTGCTTCTCGCCTGGACAATAAAGACATCGTTGGCATGGAGGAGGGCTGGGGGGAAAGCACTAGGCAACACATTTTTCTCTCAGGGCATCCCGCCCCAGATGATTCACGCAGATAACTGAGTTACCTGTCTACAGAGCAGAGGGTCCCTGCAGCCATGTTTATAAGACTTGAGGCTGCCCATAAACCGAGAGAGAGAGAGAGAGAGATTGAGAGAGAGAGAGAGAGAGAGAGAGAGAGAAAGAGAGAGAGAGAGAGAGAGAGAGACCCCCTTTTGGCTGCCCTCAGGCAGCCTCTTTGTATCCCCGGTCCCTGAGAGAGGCAAGTGTTCAAACAGACATTTGCTGATTCGGAATGAACTGAAATGGGACAAAATCCAGATTCACAATCTATTCAAAGTGATGTTCAGCAGTCATTTTGCTTTATGGGATTTTTATTGCCCCATTTGCTCCTCCTTGTTTCTGGAGAAGGCATGTGAGGCCAGGGAAAGGATGGCAATCTGTGGAGGCAGACAGACCCCGGCTTTATCTTAACTGTCTCCTGCACACGGGTGACTTCTCTGTTTCCTCTTCTCCAAAATGGGATTGATGAGTAAGAGCCCTCTTGCACTATCTGGCAGGGTGGCCTTAGTAAGTAGTAGTTATCATGTTTAACATCATTATTATTATCACTAACATACATTTATGTCTTGACTGCTATTTTATAAAGGCTGGAGGACTGATGCTGAAGCTGAAGCTCCACTGCTTTGGCTACCTGACGCTAATAAGAACCAACTCATTGGAAAAGGGAGAAGGCAATGGCAACCCACTCCAGTGTTCTTGCCTGGAGAATCCCAGGGATGGGGGAGCCTGGTGGGCTGCCGTCTATGGGGTCGCACAGAGTCAGACATGACTGAAGCGACTTAGCAGCAGCAGCAGATTGGAAAAGACCCTTAGGCTGGGAAAGATCGAAGCCAGGAGAAGGGGGCAACAGAGGATGAAATGGTTGGATGGCATCATCAACTCAACAGACATGAGTTTGAGCACACTCCGGGAGATGGTAAAGGAAAGAAGAACCTGGAGTGCTGCAGTCCATGGGGTCGCAAAGAGTTGGACACAACTGAGCGACTGAACAACAATAACAAAAAGGCCGAGTGGGAAAAGACTCTACAGATATTAACAATAAAGCACACTGTTAGTGTCAGTTGCTCAGTTGTGTCCGACTCTGTGACCCCATGGACTTTAGCTCACCAGGCTCCGCTGTCCATGGAATTTTTCAGGCGAGAATACTGGTTACGGTAGCCATTCCCTTCTCCAGGGGATCTTCCCAACCCAGTGACTGAACTCAGGTCTCCCACATGGCAGGCAGATTCTTTACCATCTGAGCCACCAGGGAAGCCCCATAAAGCACAATATATGTTATCAAATCCCTGAGGTTTGAGTTTGTAATCAACTTTTGCCTGTAAACTGGCAAAAAGAGCCAAGAGATCAATTCAGTCAAGAAAGGAAGCACAGATATGCATTTTGACATTGCCAAGGTCAAACATAACCCTCACCGTATAGGTGGGACATTCAAGGGCCAGCAAGGAGGCCTTTGGCCGTTCCACACAGGGCAGCGGCTGCAGGCCTCAGGACCTTCTCCCCAGAGCAGGCCAGGGAGGGGTGGAACTCCTGAGAGGGTGGGGCCTCCTCGCTGTGCTGCCTTTTGAGCTGCATGGGGACAGAAGGCATCCTGGACTCTGTCCCTCTTGCTTGTGCAAGGACCAAGGCTGGTGAGACAGGTCCTGAACCTAGGCTCTCTTCAAACCAGTTAACGTCATGTGCTCACCCAGCCCACACCCACTCCTCCAAAAATGATGTGCAATCCAGCAGGGAAGCAGAAGGCTGGAGAGGGAAAGCAGACACTACCAGGCCAAAGTCATCATGACAGGGGAACTTATGCTGGGGGTTCTCAGCACTTCACCTTCAGGCTGAATAAGCCTCCCAAGGAGAGAACCTAATGTAAATGAGGCGAGCAGGAGCGACGGAGACACCTCCTGCAGCGCAGACACCTGGGACCACGGTCGCACACATCTCCATAACTGCTCTGTTTGTGGCAGCCGCCCTGCTTGGCAGGAGACCCCAGAAGCCCCATCCCACCCCCACCCACTCCCCCAGCCCCAGCCAGGGGTGGCAGGCCCTGCCCCACCTTGCCCCCTTGGAGATACCTGGTTAATTTCATCTTGAGTGGATTTCAGGGACTTGATGATGGTTTCCAGTTGAACTTTCCCAGCCTGGATGCTCTGTTCCAGCTGCGTCTCCTCCTGCTGCAGTCGGTTCAGCTCAGATTTGGCCCGGTTAAGGTCGTCTTCCTGGGACTTGAGGTCAGATTCCTGAGACTGGATTTGTGTCTTCAACGAGGAAATCTGAAATGAGATTAAATGCAACTTCAAGGAAGAATCCTGGTTTGTGTTTCTTGAGATGAGCTGACCCAGAAGGGAGATACCAGCCCGAAAAGTGGATGCCTAGCTTCCTTACATGGACCCCTCTCCACACGTGGGAGAAGCATAGGCAATCTGTCTGTCCCTTAGGGCTGAACATCTGCTTATCTCAGAGATCTGCTGAGGTCACAGCCTCCTTGCTTTATGACAAGCAGCAAGACACCCAGGGGAGGGGAGACAGGTATGCTGTGTCGCACGGGCCAGGGTGGGGTGTCCACACATAGCTTCACACTTATATGTGTGACAAGGCGGGTAAGATGGAGGTCAGGCCACAGATGCTTGGACACCTTCCCAAATGATAGGTTCAACTACTCTACTAAACCAGTAGGATGTCTCAGCCTTGATTCAAGGTCACAGTGAGCTCAGGGAAGTTCCTAAAAAGCCTTCTTCTCCTGCTAGGCTGGGGGCGTGGGGAGACGACTCACCATCTGGGTCTCGTCCTGGCACTTCTGCCTGACGTCACTCAGCATGTCTCGGAGCTTGGCCTTCTGCTGGTCCATTTCATCCAGGCGGTCTTGGGCATCCTGTTTTTGAGCTTCCAGCTCTTGCAAACTGCTTGTTTCCCGGTCTAAATCATTTTGTAATTCCTAGGGAAGGGTCACATGAATTTACCTGAGACTCGTTAAAATAGGGGCATGTCCAAGCTAACTATCACAGCCTAGGTTGGAGCCCCCAAGACAGTCTACAGGGACTTCCCTGGGGGTCCAGTGGCTGGGACTCCACGCTTCCACTGCAGGGAGCCAGGGTTCAATCCCTGGTTGGGGAACAGAAGATCCTACATGCTGAGTGGTACGGCCAAAAAATAATAAAAATTATTTAAAAAAAGAAAGAAAAATGGCCTACAAACCCACACATAGCACAGCAAACAATGTACACGTCCCAGCGTGGCGGCCCCAGCTGAATCTCTCACTAAGGCCCTCAGAAAGTATTTACTGACATCCTGAGAGGCCAGGCACCAGCAGAGGGGCTGGGTTCCTGGCAAGATGAGCTCTCCAGTGACTGGTGGTCATGAGGTGGGAGGAAAGAGGCATCAGTCAGACGTAAATGAGCAGAGATGAATGGACAGCTTGGGTGCTGTTGGTCAGAGTCGCGGGGGCGTGGGGAGACCAGACCGACGCTGCACGGGTGGAGAAGAGCCCAGGGAAGCACACTTCAGTGGACCTAAAGGACGAGCAGGTGGCAGCCAGGAAAAAGACAGGAAGGTGAAGAGAAGATGGGGGGCCACAGAGGACCTGTAAGAGAAGGGGGTGCTGTGCTCCACCCGGATCAAAGGAGAGCAGGCTCAGAGCACCAGAGGCCATGTGCCACGCCAGAGATGCCACTGGCTTCTGCAGACAGAAGACCCTGCGGATGTCCGAACATGGGAGCAGGACATGATGGTTCTCAACCACTAAAGCTGGAGGAGCTTGGCTTCAAGACAGCCAATGCAGGTGTCCTTGGACTTGACTGTTAAGACTTCTAGGGGAAGGATCCTAGAGGTGGAAGGGCAAGTGTGAATACATGCACTGTCTGTGACGGCAAAATCTGAAAGCGATGCAAATTTCCAAGCTGAGCTGGCTGGACTTTCAGGACAATGCACCCTGAGGGACACTGTACCTCGTGACTGAGTTACAGAGCGAAAAGAACAAGGAACGTGGCAGAGCATGCACATGCGAGGCACACCAGCACTTGTGCACACAAAAAGGCAAGAACAGGCACAGACATCTCTCCTTAAACACACAGAAGACCTTTCTACAAGGCCTTGTGGGAGCTGATGGACTGCGCCTCTGGGGGAAAGGAGGTTGGGGTGGGGGGTAGGAGGCATCTCTGTCTTATTTTCAACCAGGTGAATGTCACATCTACCTGCAAGGTAGAGAACTAAAGGAGAGACAGGATGGGAGGGGAGAGTGTGGCCGGAGGCTGACAAGAGGCAGCAGCCAGCGGTGGTGGGGAGGGGGCACAAGCTGGGGCCGAGGGCAAGGTGACGGTAGCCTGGGCAAGGTGGTGGCTGTAGGACTCGAGGGAAGGGGTGGACTCGAGGTGACCACTGGGGGTTGGGGAGACAGGAGTGGTGAGACCTGTCCCCAAGACTGGCTGGGGCTGCCAGAGGCTGACGTCCTCTCAGAACACAACCCAAAGGAGGTGCAGGGTTTCCCTTTCCCTGTTTTTTTAATTTTTACAAAATATTTATTCATTTATTTGGCTGTGTTGGGTCTCAGCTGTATCATGCGGGATCTTTTAAGGCTGTGCATGGACTCTCTAGTTGTGGCACCTGGGCTTAGTTGTCCCACGGCATGTGGGATATCTCAGTTCCCCAACTGGGGATTGAACCCGCACCCCCTGCACTGGAAGTCAGATTCTTTACTACTAGACTACCAGGGAAGTCGCTCCCTCTCCCTGCTTTGAGGACAAAAAGTCATGGCTTGCTCCTCTTTGTCCGCCAAAGCACATCTCTGAGTTATTTGTGGGACTGGGTTTTCTGCTCCCCAGTCTCCTTGTCCCTGACCTTTAATTTGAAGAACAGACCTTGAGTGTGACAAGTCTGGAAGGGATAAAATCAAATGTTTTTGAGAGAAGGCTAGTGGCAGAGTAGAAACATGGGTTTGCCACTTCTGAGGGAAGGACAAGTGGTGGTGGAGGCAGGGAGACAGAGGAAGAAGGAGGGTCAGACCCAGCCGCTTCATCATGCAGGACGTCAAGGAATCTGGGCCTCTTTCTGTAATGCAGAAGCAGTTGTGGAGGAGCCCAGGGGAAGATGGGCTGCCAGCTGCTGGTTAGGAAGGATGCTGGGTCAGAGTGGAGGAGGTATCTGAGCAAAGAGAAGACAGAAAAAAAAACCCAGACAACCTACAGACCCAGTTCAATCCCAACTGGAATGCCAGCCATCTTCTGACAGGCAGACTCCAAGATTCAAAAGGAAATGCAAGGGATCCAGAACAGACAAAACAGTCTTGAAAAATCCGAAGTTGAGGATGCATATTTTCCGATTTCAAAACTTACTACAGAGCAACAGTAATCAAGACAGTGTGATTCTGGCATAAGGAGAGACAGGAATAATGGGACAGAACTGAGAGTTCAAAAATAAATCCACATGTCTGTGAGCAATTGATTTTTGAAAAGGGTGCCAAAACAATTGAGTGAGGGGAAAAAAAGAACAGTCTCTTCAAGAAAAGGATCTAACTGGCCCTCCTCGTGCAAAACAATGAAGTTGGACCCCTACCTCACACGATACGTAAATATTCACTCAAATGGATCAAAGGCCTAAATTTAACAGCTAAAACTACAAAACTGTTAGAAGAGAATGTGGGGTAAATCTTTGTGACCTTGGATTTGACAATGGGTTCCTGGATATGACACCAAAAGTAAGAACAGCGATTTCCCTGGGGGTCCAAGATTCCTCACTTCCAATATAGAGGGTACGGGTTCGTCCCCGGTTGGGGAACTAAGATCCTACAGGCTGAGTGGCACAGCCAAAAAAAAAAAAGAGCAAAAAATGGAATAAATAAGCCAGACTTCATCAAAATTTAAAACTTTTGTGCTTCAAAGGGCCACCGTCAAGAAAGCAAAAAGACGACCCAAGGATGGGGACATGATATTTGCAAATCATGTATCTGATAAGAGAATTTATCTGGAAAATATAAAGAACTCTTACAACTCAGCTACAAAAAGGCAGATAACCCAATAAAAAATGGGCAAAGTATATGAGGTGGCTTTTCTCCAAGAAGATACACAAATGGCCAATGAGCACATGGTAAGATGCTCACCATCATTATGGGCAATGAGATACCACTCCAGACCCACTAGGAAGGCTATTAAAAAAAAAAAAAAAAAACAGGACTAATATCAAGCATTGGTGAGGATGTGGCAAAACTGGAATCCTTATGCATTATTACTGGTGAGAGTGAAAAATGGTGCAGCCACTTTGGAAAACAGTCTGGAATTTCCTCAAAGGATTAAACACAAAGTTACCAAGTGACCCAGCATTTCACTCTTAGACACACATACCCAAGAGACGTGAAATCACAGGTCCACACAAAAACCTGCACGTTAATATTCATAGTGGCATAATTTGCAATAGCTAAAAAACAGAAAAACCCAAATAGCGATGAACTGGTGAACAGGTGAGTAAAGTGTGGTGCAGCCACACAATGAAGCCCATTTTTTATTGGGTTATCTGCCTTTTTGTAGCTGAGTTGTAAGAGTTCTTTATATTTTCCAGATAAATTCTCTGGACCCTGGTGGTCCAGCGTATATTCAGCTATTTAAACAAAAAAAAGAAGGAGCTTCCGTAGTGGCTCAGCAGTAAAGAATCTGCCTGTAAATGCAGGGGACGTGGGTTCAATCTTCAGTCCGGGAAGGTCCCACATGCAGCAGGGAAACGAAGCCCATGCACCACAACTACTGAGCCTGTGCTCTGGAGCCTGGGAGCCACAACTACTGAAGCCCATGAGCCTAGAGCCCGTGCTCCGCAGCGGAGAAGCCGCCGCAATGAGAAGCCCGAGCACCGCAACTAGAGAGCAGCTCCCACTCACCGCAACTGAAGAAGGCCCACACGCAGCAACGGAGACCCAGCACAGTCAAAAATAAACTAATACAATATAGAATAAAAAATAAAATGAAAAACAGAAGATAAAATAAATCTTTAAAAGAAAAAGAAGAAATGAAGCACTGATACATGCAACATGAATGAACCTTGAAACTACGCTGAGTGAAGAGAGGCCAGACACAAAAGGCCCATAGTATATGATTCCATTGATAGGAAATGTCCAGAACAGGCAAATTCAGAGATGGAAGGTACACTGGTGGATGCCAAGGGCTGGGAAGGACTGGGGACTGCTAATGGGTATGGAGTTGCTTTTTGGAGGGATGAGAATGTTCTGTAATTGACTGTGGTGACAGCTGTACAACTTCATGCATATTCTAAAAACCACTGAATTATATACACTTTAAATGGATGAATTGTAAGGTATGTGAGTTACATCTCAATAAAGCTGTTGTTAGAAACACAAAACAGAACAGCAAACCAGGCAAAGATGCCACAGGATCTCACTAGGACAGTCACGGAAATGGAGAGAGACCCCCTCAGGCAGGAGGGGGGAGGGGAGGTCTTTGGGGGCTGAAGCTGAAGCTCCCATTGCTTAAAACCAAACATAAACTGGCCAGAGGTCCAAGGCCTCCTAGTCAGTGCTGGGCCCTATTCTGGAGCCCATGCTAGCAGGTGTGACATATGATCTCCTGGCCAAACCCATCTGGGAAAAGGCAACAGGAACCAGAGTCAGACCTGGTTTTCACAAAAGAGCTTTAATACATATAATGTTCTGAGGGGACCCTGGTGGTCTAGTGGTTAAGACTCTGTCTTCCAATGCAGGGGGCACAGGTTCAATCCCTGGCCGGGGAAGTAAGATCCCCCATGCTGCACATGGCATGGCATGAATAAATAAATAAACAGTGTTCTGTCGCTGCCTACGGAGCTGCCATCTCATTAGAGCAGAGCCCCGTCCTGGTCTGAGTACAAATGAGGATCCCATGCAGCAGGGGCTGGCCTGGCTGGCGCTGGCCCCACTCCAGCTCTGAGGGGATATGGGGTGCACAGGGACACCACATCTCAAAGGCTGCAGGAGTATGCTGTCAGAGCCCAGAAGCGAGGTTCCGGGGGGCCTCATTCAGCCTGCTGTGCAGACCAGAGGGGACAGCACCTCCAGACATCAGACCGACCCGATGGCTTTCTCAGAATCACCCAGGAGCAGGTGTCAGAGACCTGGGGACTGGCTTCCCTGGAGTTCAAGGACCTCACAGCACTCAGATCCCCAGGGACAGAAGCCCATACGGAGTGGCAAAGACACGAGAGGGAGGACCACCCAGGCATTCGTGTGGCCGGCTGGGCCAGGGCCAAGTTGAGACAGAAGATGAGACCAGCATCCCTGCACCAAACAGGATGGAGGGTGAGTGAGACGGGACGGGGATAACTGAGTCTGAGGGAGCGCAGTTCGAGGACACGGGTGGAAATCAGAGGGCTGAGGTGAGAGTAATACACCAGAACAAACATGCAAACACCCAGAAAAATATAGTCCCTTCACCCGTGGCCTCATATATGATGCAGCTTATTTGAGCACAAAAACAAAACAAAAAATATGACGATAGAAGCAGGCTGTTCCCTGCCTTTTGATCCAAAACATGCCAAGGGACCATCTAAGGCCCAACCCCCGATGCCATCAAGTACAGAGTGAGAAGCCAGGAAAGAAGAGTCTGGACACTGCAGTGTGTAAACCAATGAGAACCCACCCTACCCCACCTGCAGATGGAAGCTGTGACAGAGGACGCCTCCTGCAGCTGGTGAGCAGGCACTGCATGCCGTCTGTCCACTGGGTGTCTCGTGACATCCCCCAGCCCTCTTGAACAGGGGAGGGGGAGGGGGGTAGAGTGCTACCCAGACCCCTGCACCTCACTGAGTCAGGTGCTGCCTCCCCTGGCCTGGCTCAGGCCGCCGCCCCAGGAGGTGGCCCAGAAAGAACCACCCACTGCAGGGTGGCAGGACGACGCCTGCACATCACGGCCAGATGCTGCTCCCGCTGCTGGTCCTCCTGCTGGTGGGAAGACTGAGGCCGGGAGGTTCAGCCAACACCTACAGTCTCCCAGGTGAGCCACAGTGGGGCCACAGTGCTGGCTGCTCTGCCTCACTCCTCTTCCCCCAGCTCTGAGCTCAGAGCACTCAAAGGCCCCACACAGAGACCAACAGGCCCAGCAGGACACATTCTCGGGGGAGTGGGGCACAGACAACTCGAGTCTCCCCCTGGTGGCAGAGCCATTCTCTATTCATTCAGACCTGAGACATCTTGGGAACCAAGGTCTCTTCGAGCATGCAGCTCCCAGGCACTGACCACTGCGTTTCCAGCATAGCCTCACTCTGCCCAGACGAGGGAGCAGAGAGCACCTGCCGGACCCCAGGGCACCAGCCCAGTGTCCGGAGGAGCGGAACACTCATTACCAATGTTGCATAATGTCTAGAGATGTTACATAACTTGCCCAAAGGCACACAGCTGCTAAGAAGAGCCAGGTTTGAGCCCTGGCACTCAGACCCCAAACAGCCGACTCAGTGGAAATGACCCTGATGCTTGGAAAGACTGAAGGCAAAAGGAGAAGGGAGCAGAGGATGAGATGGTTAGATGGCATCACCGATTCAATGGACATAAACTTGGGCAGACTCCAGAAGACAGTGAGGGACAAGGAGGCCGGGCGCGCTGCAGTCTGTGGGGTTGCAAAAAGTCGGACACGACTGTGTGACTGAAAAACAACTCAGACCCCCACTGTCCACCGTCACCACCCTCCACAAGGAGAATCTACAAGCAGGGCTGTCCTAAGAACAGGTTAGAGAACACTGTCTGAACCTCAGAACTTCAGGCTAAGTGAGAGAAACCAGACATCAAAGATGGGATGTAGTATGAGTCCCTTTCTGTGAAATGTCCACAACAGGCAAATCCATAGAGACAGAAAAGAGCTTATCAGGGGCTAGAGGAGGAGATAGGGAGTGACTGCTAATGGTGATGGGATCTCCTTTTGGTGTGATGGAAATGTACTGGAGCTAGACAGAGGTGATGGCTAAGCAATATAAAGAATATTCTAAAAATGACTGAATTATATACTTCAGAAAAATGGATGCTACATTACATGAATATCTCCTTTTTTAAAAAAATCCACTATCTACGGTTACAGGAAACTCAAAATAAATCACCTGTAAATCCCCAAAAGCTTGAGTTTCCAATGAGTACCACACTGCCCCCCTCTGCCCTGCCCCACTACTCCCGCCGGGAGTCCCTGAACCACATTTTTGGTAGGTCCATCCTACCAAAACCAGCTGCGTGCTTACCTGTACTTCATTGGTTTTCTGTCTGATTGCCTCTTCCTTTTCTCGAATGTCTTGTTCCAGTGAGTATTTCTCCCTATGTGTTTAAACAGTCCATGAAAGCACAGACAGAGGGCAGGAGGAATGAGCTGACCGTCTCCCTGACACTCCTTCCCAACGACCATCTGCTTTTAGTCACCCCCTCCCCTCCAAGTGTGGGTGGAACCTGTGGATACCACAAGGCTTTGCCCCCAACATGGTCACATGAGCCTTTTAAAGTAGAGGATGTTGGAGTGACACCCAGGGTGAGAAGGGCTGGACATGCCTCTGCTGACTTTGAAGATGGAGGGTCACAAGAGAGGGGCACAGGGCCGCCCCTCAGAGCAGAATGAGCCCCACCGACATACAGCACGGAAAGGAGACCCCAGCCTCCCAGCTCTGAGGAACGTGGACAGCACCTTGAACTCGGCCTTGTGAAGCCCTGAGCAGGGGCCCAGCTGAGCCCTCCTGGATTCCTAGTCTGCAGAGCTGCGCACAAATGAATCTGTGCTGTTTTAAGCCATTCCATACACAGCAAGAGAAAATGAATATGCTCTCTAAATCCTTGGTGCACCTGCTCATGAATGGTGAGCGCCTCCTTCTCAGAAGACCAAGCGCTGAGGACACATGGAAAGGGGCCCGGCTTTCAGGGAGCTCACAGGGGACAAATGAACACACAAATGCACACAACCTAAGTACCAGGGAGGGAAATCCAATGGGATAAGGAAAGGGGGTGGGAGTGTCCTGCAATGGATGACCAAGGAAGGACTGAGGACATGGCCTGTGAGTAGAAAATGTGACGGAAAAACATTCCTGTCAAGGGGCACAGGAAGGCAGAGCTCAGCTGGGGGAACCACGGTTGAGTCCAGAGTGATGCAAAGTGGGCTAGGGACTCCCGAGGGCTGGCCGCAAGGAGTGGCGGTGAGGGTCTCTGAGGCCGGCTACTCCTCACAGGAGGCTGTGGTGGGCCACTGCGCACACTAGGTTCTTGCTGGGGCCTTGTCTGTCACCTCAGCTGCAGACGACTCCGCCACCCCTGGCAGCAACCTGTCTGGCTCTTCTCCTGGGAGACAAAGGTTTGTGTGCCCCTCCCCCAAATTCATACAGTGAAACCCTAACCCCCACTGTGATGGTGTTAGGAGGTGGGGCCGTTGGGAGGTGATTAGGTCATGAGGACAGGGCTCCCAGGAAGGGTATTAGTGCCCTTACAAGAGACCCCAGAGACCTTCTGCGCCCCTCCACCATGGGAGAACATCCCAAGAAGATGCTGTCTGTGGACCAGGAGACACACCATACTGGACACCAGATCTGTCGACACCTCTATCTGGACCCCCGGTCTCCATGATGAGGAGAGTATGTGTCTATTGTTTAAGCCCCTTCAGTCTGGGGTGGCTTGTTACAGCAGCCTGAATGCACCAAGTGCCTGAATGGGCTGCCTCCGTGTCAGAAACCTCACGTGGCCAACACACCCTGCCTCCCCTGCCAGGAACCCAGCACCTGCTCAACAACAAGGCCTCCTCTGGGTCACGGGATCAGAGGTGGAACAACCGTGAGAGCTTGCATATTCGTTCCCACAAATCTAAGGACCACCTAACAATACAATGTCCCCTTCAGATCCATTACAACTGGGTCATGTCTCCAGGGGAGAGGTGTATTTTCGCCACGCCCCCAGGCAACAGGCCTAAAGGTCAAGCTCAAGGCCACCCAGGCCGGGCTTCCTGCACAAGCTTGCTCTACACACACTTGCCTCTCATCTTCACCAGGAAATGCTCCAGGCTACCCGAGGCTGCACAGCTGTGAAGAGGCAGTCCTGGCCTGACTCAGACACCAAGACCCCAACCCTTGCATTAGAAGGTCCTCTCCCTCCTCTATTTGCGGTCCTGATTAACAGCCTCACCCCGGCTCTAAGAAACTGGCCCTCCATCCTCACAGACCCTCTCTGCCTTGCCAGGCTGCCTGCACTGATCTCTCGTTTGGAAATACGGCCCCGGGGGGAGCCAGGGACAGAACAAGAGCCATGTCCTGGGCTGAGTATGAAGCAGAGAATCTGGCTTCAGGAGGTAGCCAAGGCTGAGCTTAGTGGCCAGCCAAGCACCCACCCAACTGGCCTTCCATGATATCTGATCTGCCTTTGCCTCTCAGAGTTTTGTTCCATCAGGGTGCAAACACACCCAAGGGGCACCCAGCTGTGAGCAGGGTCTCACTTGCTCTGGCAAAGTGACACCATTTTCACTTTCAGCCCAGAAACACTCCCTTTCTGGTAGATGGCGGGGTGCCCTTGGTCCTTCCACTGGGTCCTACGCCCCACCTCCCGGCCCTCGGAAGTGATGAGAGCCCCTCCCCCACCCCCAGAATTAGCTGGTAAGAGGATGCTGCTGTACAGAAGACCACAGGGCACACCGCAAATAGAGGTCTTCTTTCAGCCAGACGCTGAGAGTACAGACACACCCGTGAAAGCCCTTGTTTACAAGTGGGCACTGGGAGTGAAGGTGGAAACCTGGACACGACGCCTCGCTCACAGACTTCAGCGGTTCCTCCTAAGTCACAGTCTCGCTACCTGAGACTACTTGCTTTACATGTTTGGATATTACAACGCCTTTCTGCAGAGGGGATGGGGGTGCCCTTGGTGCTGGAGACCCCGCATCCCACATTGGCTCCCACTGAGGAGGTCACGACTTGAGCTCATTAAGTCAATTCAGGAACTTGGGAGAATTTGTGTCCCTTTGCTCCTGCTGAACAAACTCGTGATGGCCAAGTTGAGAGGCAGTCCACAAGCCTCTGCTGCTTCCAGTATCAACCTGGGAAAACAGACTGGAATTGGAGGGGAAGGGGACATTTTAGCATACCTCTGTAACTGGGTGATCTCCTGACTGATGTCATCAAGTTCCTTCACACCAGTAAACTCTCCCGAACCAAGAGTGCTTGAACTATCCTGGAACCAAATTCAGACACAGAATTATAAACTGGCAAGTGGACCTCATAAGACAGCAGGGGCTACAGGTCTTAGAACGAGGTGTAAAATCATTAATCTCCAGCCCCCAACCTGGAAACCATCTGGGCAGTCCAGACACACCCTGTGGGGCCCCTGGTGAAGGCTGGGCAGACCGCCAGCACCCGCTGGCTCGGTGGGCTGCCGGCGCCACCTGGTGGCGGGCTGAGGGGAACAAGCGAACACTAAGGGAATGAATGGGAATGAATGGACATGCAGCTACTCACCGGGATGGGAGTGCCTCTCTCTGAGGGCGGCACCATGTCCGGCGAGAGGACTTGAGGGGGGTCGATGCCTTTACTGACCTTCTGCTGAATGAAATACATAGCTAACGCGAACTGGTCTTTGCTTAACTTCCCCGTTTGCCTCGTATCAGCCAGGGCCCTGGGAGAAACATGGCAATGCTGATTACACATCACAAGCACCAGCATCAGTTCTGAGTACGAGGAACCCACACTTCTAAAAAATGGCCCATGACATAAATTGAGAACAACATATCACAGCCGCGGTTCCTTTGCTACTGAGGAGCAGTCCCCCACCACAGCAGCCCCCAACCCAAGCATCAAGGCAGGAGGGGGCTCCTCTCCCAGGGGGAAGAACTGCCTCGGGTCCAAACACCGAGCCAACAGGGCTGGGCGAGATCCCCCTGAGAGTCTCTACTGAAGGCTGGTTTTAAGACATCTCTGCTCTTGCTCCCATTCAAGGGCAGGATAGAAAAGCTTGAACTGCAACTATGTCTCCTGGTTCTCCTGGCGAGAGCCAGTCCTGCAGCACGCCCAGCCCACGGTGGCTCTTAATCTGCAGTCTCATCTCTCTGGCCCACCCCTGCTTCCAGGTCACTGAAGGCGCAGAGGCTCCCAGGCCCACAGGTTGGGGCTGCTCTGTCCGAGTCCACTCAGGCAGCGTCACTCTGCTTGTTCTGACAAGCTCCCTGGGCACTTGCAGGGGCTAGGCCCACATCCTCGTGTGGTCCCTGCGATCCTTCCTGGCATGTTATCTCCGCTTTGGTCGCGGCCCCCTCCCCCGCCCCCAGCCACCTGCAGACAACCCCAGACTGTCCTTTCACCGTGCCGGTGGTTATCTAGAGCTCACTCTTCCTGTCCTCGGCCTTCACTCTGTATGCCATCCCTTCCACGAGCCTTCCTTTAATTCGAGTATATTTGTGATTTCGTTGTGTCATTTATGGGTCTACCCTTACAGGTCGAGTTCCATGTTATAAATTACCTTGCTTTACATTATGATCGGCCATAATTTGAATCCCATTCACAGGCACGTCAGCATCTGAGGGCGCAGGCTGCAGGAGTTGTCACAAGGAGCTGGGCCTCCCCCAGCCTTTCTAGTGACTGACTGGGAGGCATGTGCTCCCTGAGGAGGGACGGCCCATTTTCTCAGTTGAGGCCTCGTCTCACAATGCAGCCATCTCTCAGTTATTGCTAAGGATACTTATTTCCCCAAGTCACTCCCAGTGAACTTCACAGCTCTGCTGGGAGGGCTTCATCCCTCCAGCTTCATGGAAATTCTCTTACAGCTCCCAGGTAAAGGCCTCTAAGGGAGGGCTCGCGCCTCTGAGAAGAAAGCTAGGAAGTAACTTCCACCACCGGCCATCCCAGAGCCGTGAAGACTGTTCTGCTTGGGACGAAACGGGCAATGAAGATGGCTCCCTGACCGGTCCTGAGGTGCAGACTGGAGCCTCCCTCTCCCCACCACTGTATCACTGGCCTTCATGGGGCAGGGCCTCTCAGGGACGTGGCCACAGCCCTGAGGCCCAGGGTGGCCCTGCTGGAGCCTTCGGCATCCTCACTGCACCCCCAAGGGGTTGGGATCAAGTGCCTGCAGCCCCAGTGGCTGTGCTGAAGGCTGCATGACCACCAGCAAGAACTGGCCCCGGCCATTCAGACTGCCCCTGAGCTCCCCACAGGGACAAAACAGGAAGCCTTCCTGCTGGAGGAGACTATGTGGACACGCATGGAACGCAAGGAACAGGCCCTTACACCTGAACCTGACAGCCACCCGCTCCAGCCTTGCCCACACACAGCCCAAACCTCACCGGGAGGGTCAGTGAGGCCCCCAGTGCTGAGGGGCAGAGGTCCGTCTGTCTGCCCTTACCATATGTGTGCCAGAAGGTTCTGGGTGAGGCCCGAGTGCATGAAGATCTCCTTCACCTCCTGGCCACTCACATAGCCGTCCAAGTCCAGGTCGGTCTTCAGGAAAATCTCATCAAATCGCATCTTGTCTGCCACTGGCACCACCCAGTTTACTGTTGGCTGAAAGGGGTTTTCAGAAGTTAATCCTCAAGCTTTGGGGCTTCCCTGGTGGCTCGGTGGTAAAGAATTCACCTGCCAACACAGGAGACATGGGTTCAATCCCTGGTTCGGGAAGACCCCATGAGACATGGAGCAGCTAAGCCTGTGTCCCACAACTACTGAGCCCGTGCTCGAGGGCCCAAGAATCGCAATTACCGAAGCCCGCGCGCCCTAGAGCCTGTGCTCAATGACAAGAGAAGTCTGCACACTGCTGAAGAGCAGCCCCTGCTCTCCACAACCAGAGGAAGGCCTGAGAGCAGCGGCGGAGACCCAGCACAGCCAAAAATAAACAGACACAACTGCTATTTTTAAAAAATCCTCAGGCTTTTTATCACCTACAAATATTACACCATTAAAGTCTTCTCATGCTCATTGTAGCAGAAGACCCTCCATGAGGTGAACGGGCAGACAGGATCTCTGGTCTGTAGATGGGAAAACTGAGGCTCAGAAAGGTGAATGCTGACTCGGTCAGTCCCACCCAATGGCCCGTCTGTGCCTCTTGCAACCCCATCACAGCGCCCTGCACCTTTGTCCCGAGAGAAATGTGAAGACTCAGCAGGTCTATCTGCCAACAGCCCATCCATCCCTGCTGCCTGGGACACAAGGGAAAGCTGGTTATCCCTGCCAGGAGGAGGCTTCAAGTGCACCAGAGAGGACCCTCCTGACCACTCATTCTAGAAGGACTGTCTCCGGAGAACTGGTCCAGCAGCCAGGCCAGCCTTCTCGGCCCCCTCTCTTCCACCTGCAGGTGTTCTCCGCTGCCGCAGGGCCATCCTCACAGCCTGCAGTTGCAGACCCTGCACTCCATCCTCCTTTGAGCCTGAGCCCACTCCCTGACACACAGCAGACCCTCTGTGAGGCGTCAGTGTACACAAGGCACTGCCATGCAGTGAGTGGGGCTGATGTGCAAACTGCGCCCACGGGACAGGTAGGCACCCAGAGTCCGCAGTGCTGGTGCGGGAGCCTGGGCCTCGGAGGAGCACGACCACCACCCAGGAGGGCCCCACCACCCAGGAGGGCCCTGCTGTGGCGGACGAAGCTGAGAGCCCAGCAAGTTGCTGCAACTTCGGCGGTCGGTCACCCGGTGCATGTGTGATCTCTCCTCACACCACCTGCTCAAGTCCTACACAAGAAAGGCAGATGCCAGGGTCCACCAGGGCCAGGGCAGGGCTTCCCTGGTGCCTCACTGGTAAAGAGTCTGCCTACTAATGCAGGAGACATGGGGTCGGTCCCCTGTAACTGGCCCTCTGGGGCCCAGGTGGGGCTTTGCTCGCCTAGGGATGAGGAAAGTAGCAGGGATCGGAGGCAGTGGGGGAGGCATGGAGTTTGTGGGTCCACAGAGATGCCTGTTCTCGTATCTGTGATTCCACGAGCTGCCCCTATTCCTGGGGAAGGGGACACACACACACCCACCTCTGACCCCCAACCGTGGCCAGCAGTACACCGTCTAGTCAGGGGGGTCAGCAGCATGCTCCTGGGATCCAGGGAGAGCCGCCAGACCACCAGGGGGTGGGCTGCCCCCACCAGCAATCTCAGCCCCACTTGCTCCCTTGTTAGTAAAACACACCACACATGGCCTTACCTATGGTACTTAAGAACTCTTGGCAAGAATTCTGCAGACTCAAGGTCTTGGGTCTGGGACTTCCCTGGTGGTACAGTGAATAGGCATCCACCCACCACTGCAGGGGACACAGGTTCGATCCCTGATCCGGGAAGATCCCACATGCCATGGAGCAACTAGAGCTGGCGCACCTAGAGCCCAAACTCCCCACAAGAGAAGCCGCCACACTAAGAAGCCTCAGCACCGCAGTGAAGAGCAGCAGCCCACTTACTGCAACTAGAGGAAGCCCGTGTGCACCAACGAAGACTTAGCACAACCAAAATAAATGAATAATTTTTTAAAAGGTGTTGGGTCTTGGAAAATAGCAGCTCATGCAAGTCTAACTCACTGGGCCCAGCCCCACCTCTCTGAGTCCAGCTCACCATCTTCTGGCTCACCCTGTCCCAGCCTTCTTCCTGTTTCAAGGACACAGGGAACGTCCCCACTTCAGAGCCTGGCCAGGCGCTAGTCCTCAGGTGGCTTATGGTTCAGGTGTCGGCTCAGATGTCACCGCAGCAGGGGCCTTCCAGCTGGCCCCACCTGCAGGAGTGCAACCCTTCCTCACCCTGACACTTCCAGGCCAGGCCAAGTTCTGCTTTCTCAGGACTGCTGGAGCTTCCTCAGTTTACCGATGTAAACTAAGCCTATCATCTTAAGCTTAGATTATCGTCTGTCGCCCCAGAGGGCAGCCCCAGAAAGTCCTGGGACAGCTGGTGGGCTGGGAAAGGTGCCTAGGCGGGGCCAGCGGCGACTGCCCTTCATCGAGAGCCACGCACAACTCACCAACCAGATGCCATGCCTCTCCAACGAGCTCCTAGGACTAAGCCTCCTCCTCCCCCTCTGGTATCTTTTTCTTTTTTTCAACTCCAAGATATGTGAGCTCCTAGAGCCTCACAAGTTGAAAACTGAGCTTTAAATATATGTCACGATCACTGGAACTCCCCTGGTGGTCCACTGGTTAGGAATCCACCTGCCAATGCCGGGAACACGGGTTCCATCCCCGGTCCAGGACGATCCCACATGCCCTGGAGCAACTAAGCCCATGCACCGCAGCTACTGAAGCCTATGTGCCCTAGCATCTGCCACAAGAGAAGCCACCACGATGAGAAGCCTGCTCACCGCAACAAAGCAGCCCCATGTGTCGCAACCAGAGTAAGTTCATGTGCAGCAATGGCGACCCAGTGCAGCCAAAAATAAATAACACTGAGTTTTTTTCAAATGTCACTATCAGGAGACCTCACTGTCTTCTTATGCATTTCTCACTTTCATCATATTGCAAACATGCATGTGGTGCTGGCTGGTCTTCTTGTCACAATTCATGGCCTTTGAAACCACAAGTGAGGCAGAGATGTATCTTATGTTCTTGCATGTTTCAATGTCAAAGGTGCCTTTTCATAAAGAGCCCCTTATGATGCTACCAGAGTGAGAAGCATATTTTTTGACAAATAAGGTGCTGTCATGTGGAGGTGGAGCCCCCTCCTGTTTTCCTAACATGAGACGGATGCCTCCCTCCATCATCTGATTACTCAACATGTATTTACTGAGCATCAAAGCACCAGAGATTCTTCTCAACGCTGACATTATAATCAGGAACTAACTCTGCTCTCACCAAGGTAACAGCAGAGGGCTGGGGGTGAGGGGGAAACCTGAACAGACGATACATAATTAACTGCAGAGCAGACCAGGTGTGCAAGATCTAGAAGAATGCAGGTAGAGGGTCAGCAGTGGCCACACCAGGCTTTCCAGACAAAGTGACCTGTGAGCAGAGGCCTTGCGATGCCAGGTGCCTCCATGGACAATCTGGGGAGGCGCCCTCCCAGCCAGGGGTCTGCCCAAGGTAGGAGGGGCGGGAGGGTGAGCAGAGAGCCCCGAGGTGGGAGCACGCTCAGTGTGTTTGGGGAAAGGTGGTATTTATGTATAAGTGAAGGAGAAAGTTAATTCTGAATCCCTGTTGCTATGGTCTGAATGTCTGTGACCCCCTCAATTCATACACTACAAGTCCTAAGCCCCAGCGTGATGGTGTTAGAAGTGGTGGGGGGCCCTCTGGAAGGTGACTAGGTCATGAGAACAGGGCCCTCATGAATAGGATTAGTGTGCCCTTATAAGAGGGACCTCAGAGAGCTTCCGCACCCTTTCAGCTGTGTGGGGACACAGCGAGAGGACAGCCATCTGTGAACCAGGAAGAGGCCCCACCAAACACCGAGTCTGCTGGCACCATGATCTTGCACTTTTGCTTCCAGAAGTGAGAAATAAATCTGTTGTTTAGAAGCCATCCAGTCTATGACATTGTCACAACAGCCAGATGGGCTAAGACATGTGCTATAAAGATGTGATTTAATCACAGACTTAACCCTTCTTGGGTCACAAATGACCACTCCCGAGCAACATCTTACTGGGACTCTATGCAGCAGTGCCAACAGCTGCTCTGAGGCGTGGCCAGCACGCAGAGGGCACTGTACCTGTGCTTGCTTGATGCTGTGCTTGGGAGACAAGCTTCCAGTGCTGTTGAGGCTGCTGACGCTGCCGTGGGAAGGCGTGGAGCGGAGGCTGTCTTTCGGTGGGGGGCTGGCGGGCAGGACAGGCACGGCACCCGCGAACATTGTCTTCTTCCTCTTGGAGGGTGGGATGAGGGACGGGGGCAGGACAGAGGGCACGGGCTCCTTCTCGAGGGCTCGGTACACCAAGTGCATGGCCTGTGAGTACACAAGAAGGCATTTGGGTGGCAAGGCCCACGGCCAGGGCAGGTGGAGGGCAGCTCTTCCAGTGGCTCAGGGATGCCATGAAGACGGCTCTTTCTGAGGCTGTTTCCAAACAGAATGAGTGAAAATAAACCTTTTCTGATGAGCTATGCCACCAATGCATGATCTTCCAAGACGTTCATTCAATCACACAACACTGAAATGAGTACAAAAAGAGGGACTTCCCTGGTGGTTCAGTGGTTAAAAACTCCACGATCCCATTGCTGGGGGCCTGGGTTCGATCTCTGGTCAGAGAACTAGATCCTGCATGCCACAACTAAGACCTGGGGCAGTCAAATTTATTTGAAAAAAAAAGAAGTATAAAAATAAAGAATGAGGGGCTTGGGGATTAGTGTTTAATGGGGACAGGGCTTTAATTTTGCCAGGTCAAAAAGCTCTGATGACGGATGGCAGTGATGGTTGCACACCCTAAAAACGGCTATGATGATAAATTCTGTTATGTGTATTTTACCATAAATTAAAAAATAATAATAGACAGCCAGTGAAAAGAACAGGATAACAGAGAAACACAGGAAATGCTCAAAGAAGTTGATGTGTGTTGGGGAAAAAAACACACCTGAGCAGTGTGGGGTGTAAGGGGTTATGAATGGAGTCACATGAGAAATTTATAATTTTCTTGAAAAATGTTTAAATTTAATCTAGAAGTTTAAAATTTCAAAGGCTTTATACCACAGTACAGTAAGATAGTAATAAGCTTTAATTCATTTGTATGTTGTAAAATTTCATCTTAGATACATTTAAAATTCCTAGAACAGAAGATGGATATTGTTGTATTTCATTGTTTTTCTGTTACTTAGGAATTCCCAGATTATTCTGCAATTTTTTTTTTTTGCTTGAAGTTAACCATGTGTGTGCTTTTTAGTCACTCAATCATGTCTAACTCTTTGCAACCCCATGGACTGTAGCCCGCCAGGCTCCTCTGTCCATGGGGCTTCTCCAGGCAAGAATACTGGAGTGGGTTTCCATATCCTCCTCCAGGGGATCTTCCCAACCCAGGGATCAAATTCAGGTTTCCCTCACTGCAGGCAGATTCTTTACCTGAGCCACCAGGGAAGCCCTGAACTTAATTACTATTTATTAAAGCATTGTCCTTAACTATAAAGGGCTACTTTATTCTATTTTCGCTTGACATTTAATGGAATGAGATGAGTGAATAAATGTCATAAAACAGAGAGAAAGATCAAAGATGTGAATGAAGAGGAGGGAAAGGAGAAAGAAAAAGAGAGGACAGAATGACATGGGCCCAGGGTGGGGAGACGGGGGCCAGGCAAAGTCAGCCCAGCAGGCAGCTGGGAGAAGTGGGTGGGGAGCTGCGGGGGTGTGGAGGAAGGGCAGCTGCATAGGAAGGCAGCCCATGGGACCTACGAGCCCCCAACCACACAGAGATCTACCACTGCTGCTAAAGGAGAAGAGGGCAGGAGTGTTAGGGATCCAGCATGGATAGAAGCCGACATGGGAGCGTCGCAACACCTGGTGGTCATGTCTATACATACACCTGCTTCCCAGCTCTGCTGAAAGGGACAGAGGAAGCAGTGGCATCCCAGGGGCCACTAAGCACTCCAGAGCCCAGACCGTGGTCTCTAATACCCTTCTCCACTATAACGAACTGGGGGTCCGGAGAAACAGCTGATAATGGGAGCTGAGAGAAGGGGTACACAGCAAGAGCCAGGAACGTCACATCACGTCAAAAGGAAGCAAATGCTCAAAGAATGATATGATGTGACCAAATGACAAAGGAGTTGGGCTGCAAGGAGCTCACCACTGGGCAAAACAAATCATGCTAGTAAAGGATTCTAAACCATGGGACAGAGGACAGGAGACACGCTCCTAAGTCCACTGTGATGTGAACAAATCCCTTACAGTGGAGGGCGAGCTAGAAAACGTACAAGGAATGACAGAACCAGAAAATCCTCATAAGGCAACTATCAGAAACCTGACTGATTCAGGTGAGATTCCTGGGAGGATGCAACAACTAGCAGGTGAGAGGTGCAAGGGTACAGGGTGTTCAGTCTCCACGTGTCGTCTCTCATGGAAGACTGAGCACAAAGGAAAACAGTAACTGCAGAGGGAACCCCGAAGTCTCCACCTGACCTCGATCAAAGTTGACATCAAAGTAGAAGACGTGTAATGAGACATCACACGTCCTATCAATGTCTTGTGCCCTGGGGAGAACAAGCATCACCTCAGTGGGGACCTGCCCCACAGAAGTACAAGCCCTGGATCATCACGAGAAAACAGCAGATAACCCCACACCAAGGGACGCTCTACAAACCGCTGGGGAGAACAAGCATCACCTCAGTGGGGACCTGCCCCACAAAGTACATGCCCCGGATCATGACAAGGAAACAGCAGACAACCCCTCACTAAGGGACACTCTACAAACCTCTGGCCTTAAAACTGCCCATACAACTACAAGACAGGAAGACAGATGCAGGAGCTGACCTAGATTACAAAAAACAGGACTACAGACACAGCAGACTGGAGTCTCCTTCACTATAAAGGACATTTTTGGGAAAAACTGGCAAAATGTGAATAATATCCTTAGATTACACAACAGATTAATACCATAATACACATAATATATATGTGTATATATACAAAACATATATGATATAACCTATAATAACAGATTGATGATGATTGCAGCCATGAAATTAAAAGACGCTTACTCCTTGGAAGGCAGGTTATGGCCAACCTAGATAGCATATTTAAAAGCAGAGACATTACTTTGCCAACAAAAGTCCGTCTAGTCAAGGCTATGGTTTTTCCAGTGGTCATGTACGGATGTGAGAGTTGGACGGTGAAGAAAGCTGAGCGCTGCAGAATTGATGCTTTTGAACTGTGGTGTTGGAGAAGACTCTTGAGAGTCCCTTGGACTGCAAGGAGATCCAATCAATCCATCCTAAAGGAGATCAGTCCTGGGTGTTCATTGGAAGGACTGATGTTGAAGCTGAAACTCCAATACTTTGGTCACCTCATGCAAAGAGTTGACTCATTGGAAAAGACCCTAATGCTGGGTAGGATTGGGGGCAGGAGAAGGGGACGACACAGGATGAGATGGTTGGATGGCATCACCGACTCGATGGACATGGGTTTGGGTAGACTCTGGGAGTTGGTGATGGACAGAGAGGCCTGGTGTGCTGCAGTTCATGGGGTCGCAAAGAGTCGGACACAACTGAGCGACTGAACTGAACTGATAATAACAGATACTACAATAAATTACACAATGTCAATGCCAATTTCCTGATTTTGAATTAGACGGTGGTAACGTAAAAGAACCCTCTGGCTTTGGGATATACACACTGAAGTATCTCAGGATGAAAAGGCCCACGTCTGAAACTCTAAAATGGTTCAAAGGAAAAATTAATGTGTGTGTATATATGCCTGTATATCTTCATATGCAAATGAGAGGAGAGAGGGGGGCAAGGAGTGGAACAGAGGGAGGGAGAAAGAAAGTCATTGTAGTAAAATGGCAACACTGGGAATCTGAGCAAAGATTCAAAACAATTCTGTCAAATTAAATCCTAAATAAACATTTTTAAAAAAATTAAACAAGAGGAATTTCTTGGCAGCCCAGCAGTCAATGACTCTGCTTTTCCAACGCAGAGGGCACAGGTTCCATCCCTGGTGGGGGAACTAAGATCCCACAAGCCGTAAGGCATGGCCAAATAAATAAATAAACAAACAAGAAAAAAAAATCCATCCAGGGTGGGAGGGAGGGAATATATGTACACATACAGCTGCTTCACTTCATTGTACAGCAGGAACTAACGTAATATTGCAAAGCAGCTATACTCCAATAAAAAAAGAAGGAAAAAAGTCCAGAAATCCCTACACGAGTGGCACATTTCCATCCTCAGGAGTGTGGGGAAAAGAGTCACAGTAGGGACCTACCACAGCAAACTCATCTCTGTCCAAGTGCCCATCCTTGTCGATGTCGCTGAGGTCCCAGACCTGCAAGGGAAGAGAAGCAAGGCTTAGTGGGGGACGGTACCTGGGCTTCCCGCAGGCAGGAAGGGCCTGTGTGGTGGCAGGCACGCCCACCAGAATTCACATTCTGACTGCACACCCGGGTTAAGACAAGGAAATCAAAGTGCATTTAAAAATCAGTCTTTAGGTTCTCTGAAAAGCCATCATCCGATGAAGTGTTGTCAATTCCAAGATCCTTTCCACCATATTGATGGTCATTTTCACTAAAGATGACCATGATTATAATCACGTCTAATCTGGTTTTTAGTCTTCGGTTTTAGTACAGTTATTGCTCTGAACAGAAGCATGCCTCCCGTGCGCACGCGCACGCACACACACGCGCGCACACACACCCACCCACCCCATCCCCATCATGGCTGTGGAGGGCCACGGGCATGCACTTGAGTAGGACTATGGGATCCTGCCTCCTTTCCCGTATCAATGGATGGTGAGAAAGAGGCCACAAACTATGCCAGGTCAACCTAGCACCCAGAAAGACAAGGAAGGCACAGATCAAATGCCGTGTGCTACGTTTTCCAAAGTACAATCAAGGCACAAGCTTCCTGACCTAGGTCAGCCATCCAGGACTAGTAGAGGGGCTGGCCTGACTCAGACACCAGTGCCCAGAGCCAGGCAAAGGGCCAGGGTCCAACCATGATGCTATGTATGCTGGTGCCCACCCCCCAGTCAACCACTAGCTGCTTCAGCCCAGGGCTGCTTGTCATGTATAGGCCCTCCTCTTCACCTCCTGCTGCTGTGTTCTTGGCTTTGGCCACTCCATCATTCCACAGAGGCCAGAGCCTCAGCTGGCCTCCCTGCCTCTAGTCCTGTCCCCAGGATAACCTCAGGACCTGCTCTAGAATACACTCTCACCCCACTTCACCTCACTGACAGCATTCAGACCCTGCCGCTCCGCCTGGCACAGGGAGCCCTGTGCCCTTAGCTGGTCTCCACGCCCCAGCCCATCCTCCTGGGACTCCACCTTGACCTCTAGGGACCTCAAACTGTTCACAGTCCCCTCAAGCATATGGATGCCCTTTTAAGTGTCTGGCACTGGGTTGAGTGCTTTACGTCCATGGTCTCAACTGAGGAAGTAGCAGCTCAGGAAGAGTAACATTCCCCAAAATACAGCACATACAGGCGTTCCTGGCTCCACGGTCCTAACCCAACCTGGCACCACCGAAGTTTGGGGCCAGATCATCTCTGTGGAGGCCACCCTCTGCACAGTAGGATACTAAGAAGCATCCCTGGCCTCTACCCACTTACTATCAATAGCATCCAACCCAGGTGGGACAACCAAGAATGTCTCCAGATACTGCTCAACATACCCTGTGGGTGGAACTGCCTGGTGAGAATGCCAGCCCTCCTCGGCATGCTAGGCGGCCTCTGCTCATGCCATCGTGCACCCGGCCTTCTCAACCCATCATCACCCCCTGTTCCATCCCTCTGGAGGCTATAACCCAGGGGCATCTCCTCTAGGCAGCCTTCCCTGCCTGCCCTGAACCCCTCCGCTCAGGCAGGTCAGGTACCTCCCCTTCTACTACTGTCCCCACCAAGCAGAACTGTGATTATCTAAGAAGCAATGGTGGGGCGGGGGAGCACCAGGGAAAAGCGAGGGCTCTGGGACCACCAGGACCTCATTCCCTTCTCCATGAAACCCTGAGCAACTGACTGCCCATTCTCAAGGCCCCCATTTCCTCATATGGAAAATGGAGGACTTCCCTGGCAGTCCAGTGGTTAAGACTCTGCGCTCCCAATGAAGGGGGCACTGGTTCAAGACCCAGTCAGGGAAGATCCCACATGCTGTATCTCAAAAAAAAAGAAAGAAAACAAAAGTGACAGCATCCATAACACTATCCATAACAAAGGAGTTGCAAGTTACTCAGTGACTTCATTCCTGCAAAGCTGTAGAACAGCGTCTAGTACATACTAAGCCTTCAATAAATAAATACTAGGATCTTAACTATTACTTACTTATTTGACCTCCAGGACTGTATCTATTAATAATTTCATCCCCTTCTTCCCAGTGCTCAGCGCAAGGCTGGCCCAGAGCAGACTCCAAAAAAAGGTTCCAAATGACTAAATGGATACCCAATGTGTGGGTGCAGGGGTGCACAGATGAATGAGTGTGCACAGAGACGCATGGATGGATGCCTGGGTGCACCAATGTGCACATGCACAGATGGGCGGGTGCGTGGATGTGGAGGCGTGCACGCGTGGACGGGTGGGTGTGTGGATGTAGAGGTGTGCGGACATGGAGGCGTGCGTGCACAGACGTGTAGGTGCATGGACGTGGAGGCATGCATACACGGGTAAACGGGTGCACATGTGGGTTGGTGTTTAGAAGGAGGGAGAGAATGAGAGAAGAGCAAAGAAGTAACCCCTGTGGACAAAACCTGGTGCCAGGGTAGAAGATCTGCAGAACCCACCCTTCCAAGCTGTAGCTCCCCTTCTAGTAAGGCACACCCCACTTCTGTCAATCTCCTTGCCTTGTGCATGACTTGGCTCTACGACACTATCACAGCCAACTGTCAAGTACTTTGAAGAACTGCCAAATAAAGGCACACTCTGTGCAGGAGCAGATCACCCCATCCTGCCTCAGAAAGACCACTGGTGATCGCTGTGGGTCCCCCTCACAGGTCTCTGTCTATACCACACCACGACCAAGAAGACAAAGGGATCTGTGAGATCCCCTTTCTTAGTGGCCTCATTTCCAAACAAAGTCCTATCTGGGTGCTATAAAAAGGGCCAGAATCTGCAAATGTGCGACTCAAACAGGGACGTTACTAGGTGAATCCAAGTGGGCAGGAATCTGCCCCTTTCCCCACGGTTCTACCAAATGTCCTGAGCTTGACCCACAGGTGTGGCCTAGGGCAGCAGGGACCTTGCTCTGTCCTCCTGCACCTGTCACATCAGCAGTTCCATCCAGACAGAAGACAACATCCATCCCCCTAGATCCAGAGTGGCACAGAGACAGCCACTGCAGAACTGGGCTATGTGCACATGGCAGACATGAGGGGCCATAACCAAATCTCATCAGAAGGAAAACAGTCAGGTTTAGAGAGCTGCATCTAAAAAAACTTGCAGGGACTTCCCTGATGATCCAGTGGCTAAGATTCTGTGCTTCCACTGCAGGGGGCATAGGTTTGATCCCTGGTTGGGGGATGAAGATCCCGCATGCCATGCAGTGTAGCCAAAAATAAAATTTTAAATACTTGTGTTTAATAGGAACAAAACTGAGGCTTTAAAATAAAAGGGAGGGGGTAGAGAATGCATAAAATTTTATCTAAACTTGCAGCAGAATTGAAAGTACCTTTGCCTTAGGTTCACAGGCAGGAAAAAAAAAATTAAAAATAGAAAGGAAATAGAGACATATATGACCATACTCCTCCCCTAGAGGTCTGGGTTCAAGTCCAGCTTGGCCTGTCCTCAGCCCTGGGCAGCGAGAGCACCTTTGAGGTTGCCAGCCCATGCGTACTGGGGAGCCTCTGTGAGCTGCACCCTGTGAGGCCACGAGCCAGCCCAAATGAGTGACTACTCCATCCACATCAGCCCCTGTGAAAATTGATGGTGCATGGCTGTGCTTAAGGCCCTGAAGTGTCGGGGGAGGTGGCGGGGTGGCATACCAACCAGATTCAGCAGTAGTGCCCTGTATGAGAGAACCACTTACCCTGCCCAGGACATCGAGAGGCAGCTTTGAGTTCATGAGGACTGGCTTGACTTTGTCTCCAGACAGCAAACCACTGACAGGTAAGAGGCTTTCAAAAATTCCATCAAATTTTGCCTTTTCTTCTACCTAGTTGGAAAGAAACAGCCTGAGTGAGGGAAAAAGTATGAGTGCCCAAAATGAGCCCTGACCTTGAAGCTGACTGAAAGTGGGCAAGGATCCAGCATTGGGCTCACCTAAGAGCATAGGACAGTCTTCTTGCACTTCCAAAGTAAAGTCTAGGCAGAAGGATACAGTCCTCGAGTGACTACAGATCTGGTGGCAAAGGTCAACAGGGGAGAGGGGAGCCTGGCAGACTATAGTTCATGGAGTTACAAGAATCAGACATGACTTAGTGACTAAACAACAAAAAAAACAACCCAAGGCAATCCAGAGATTCAATTCCCATCAAAATACCAATGGTATTTTTCATGGAATGAGAACAAGTAATTTTAAAATTTGTATGGAAATGCTGCTGCTGCTGCTGCTGCTGCTGCTAAGTCGCTTCAGTCGTGTCCGACTCTGTGCGACCCCATAGACGGCAGCCCACCAGGCTCTGCTGTCCCTGGGATTCTCCAGGCAAGAATACTGGAGTGGGTTGCCATTTCCTTCTCCAGTGCATGAAAGGGAAAATTGAAAGTGAAGTCACTCAGTCGTGTCCGATTCTTAGCGACCCCATGGACTGTAGCCTCCCAGACTCCTCCGTCCAGGGGATTTTTCAGGCAAGAGTACTGGAGTGGGGTGCCATTGCCTTCTCCGTATGGAAATGCAAAAGACTTCAAATAGCCAAAATAGTCTTGGCTATAGAAAAAAGGTAGAGCTGGAAATATCAAGCTCCCTAACCTCAGACTATACTACATAGCTACAGTTATCAAAACAGTATCCTACTGGTTCAAAAACAGACACAAAGATCAAAGGAACAGAACAGATAGCCCAGAAATAAAGCCATACACTTATGCTCAATTAATCCAAGACAAATGAGGCAAAAACATACACTGGAGAAACAGTCCATTCAGTAAGTGGTGCTGGGAAAACTGGGCAGCTACATGTGAAAGAATGAAACCAGAATATTGTCTTACACCACATACAAAAATATGGCAAAGTGGATTAAAGACCTAAATGTAAGACCAGAAAATCCCGAGAAGAAAACATAGGCACACTCTTTGATATAAATCATGGCAGTATTTCTTTAGATCTGTCTTCTAAAGCAAACAAAAGCAAACACAAAAAGAAAGAAATGGAATCTAGTTAAAAGCTTTTGCACAGCACAGAAAACCATCAACAAAACGAGAAGGCAGAGAGACAAGACGGCGGAGGAGCAGGTGGAAGTGGAGTACGTCTCTCTCCACAGATACATGAGGAGTACATCTTCAGATGCAGAAAATCTTGCAGAGAACAGCTGAGTACGGGCAGGAGTCCCTGACCACCGGAAAGGAACACATAGACTCAAGATCCAGCACCTCCCAACTGCTGGTAGCACCCAGGGCAGGATACCTCACCCAAATAAGGAGCAAGGTAAGAACACAAACCCAGTCATCAGCAGACAGGCTTCCCCCAGATACCCCAAAACACACCACCTCACAGAGCCCTGTCACCTCCTCCCACCAGAACACAAGCACAGCCCCTCCCAACATGAAGCCTACACAGGCCACTGGGCCAACCTCACTTGCCGAGGGCAGAGACCAAAACAGAGGAACTATGACGCTCTACCCTCAGGAAAGCAGACCTCAAACACAGTAAGCCAGACAAAATGAAAAGATGAGAAATACTGTGCAAATGAAGGAATGAGGTAAAAACTCACAAGACCAAACAAGAGGAAATATGTAAACTACCTGAAAAAGAATTCAGAGTAACGTTAGCAAAGATGATCCAAAATCTCAAAAACAGAATAGGGAAAATGCAAGAATCATTCAACACACTTAACAAGGACCTAGAAGAAATAAAGAAAAAACAGTGACGAACAACACAGTTACTGAAATGAAAAGTACTCTAGAAGGAATCAATAGCAGAATAACTGAGGCAGAAGAATAGATAAGTGAGGTGGAAGACAGAACGGTGGAAATCACTGCTAAAGAGCAGAACAAAGGAAAAAACAATGAAAAAAACTGAGGACAGTCTCAGAGATCTCTGAAACAGTATCAAATGCACCAATTTTCAAATTATAGAGGTCCTAGAAGAAGAAGAGAAAAAGAAAGTGCCAGAGAAAATTTTTGGAAAGATTATAGTTGAAAACTTCCCCAACACAGGAAAGGAAATAGTCCATCAAATCCAAGAAACACAGACAGTCCCATACAGGATAAACCCAAGGAGAAACACACTGAGACATTTATTAATCAAACTAACAAAAATTAGACACACAAAAAAAGTATGAAAAGCAGCAAGTAATATACTTGCTGCTTTGGGAAACCCCATATGATTAACAGCTAATCTTTAAGGAGAAACTTTGCAGGCCAGAAGGGAGTGGCAGGATACATTTTAAGTAATGAAAGGGAAAAATCTACAACCAAGATTACTCTACCCAGCAAGGATCTCATTCAAAATTGACAGAGAGATCAAAAGCTTTAAGGACAAGCAGAAGTAAAGGGATTCAGCAGCACCAAACAAGCTTTACAACAAATGCTAAAGGGACTTCTGTAAGCAGGAAACACAAGAGAAGGAAAAGACCTACAAAAACAAACCCAAAACAATAAAATACTAATAGGAACACATATATCAATAATTACTTAAAATGTAAACTGATTAAACACTCCAACCAAAGATACCAACTGGCTGAATGGATACAAAAACAAGACCCATATATTTGCTGTCTACAAGAGTCCCACTTCAGACCTAGAGACACACACAGACTGAAAATGAGAGGATGGGAAAAGATATTCCATGCAAATGGAAATCAAAAGAAAGCCAGCGCAGTAATTCTCATTATTGGACAAAACAGATCTTAAAATAAACAATATTATAAGAGATAAGGACACTACATAATGATCATGGGATCAACCCAAAAAGAAGACCTAACAATGGTAAATGTTGATGCAACCAACATAGGAGTGTGCTCAGTCGCTTCAGTCATGTCCAACTCTTTGTGACCCTATGGACTGTAGCCCACCAGGATCCTCAGACCATGGAATTCTCTAGGCAAGAATACTGGAGTGGCTTGCCATTTTCTTCTCCAGGGGATCCTCCTGATCCAGGGATCAAACCTACGTCTCCTGCATTGCAGGCAGATTCTCTACCACTGAGCCACCAGGGAAGCCAAATACATAAGGCAAACACTAACAGACATAAAAAGGAAAATCAACAGTAACACCATAATAGTGGGTGATTTTAACATCCCACTTACACCAATGGACAGATCATCCACAGAGAAAATTAATAAGAAAACACAAGCCTTGAATGACACATTAGGCTAGATGGACCTAATTGATATCTTCAGGACATTTATCCAAACGCAGAAGAATACACTTTCTTCTCAAATGCCACATGGAACATTCTCCAAGATAGATCACATCTTGGTTCACAAATCAAGCCTTGGTAAATTTAAGAAAACTGAAGTTGTACCAAGCATCTTCTGACTACAACACTATGAGACTAGATATCAATTAGGGATATCTAAGGGGGAAAAATGTAAAAAACACAAACACGTGGAGATTAAACAATATGCTTCTAAATAACCAACAGGTTACTGAAAAAGTCAAGGAGGAAATTTTAAAAATACCTAAAAAAAAGTGACAATGAGAGCACGCTGACTCAAAACCTGTGGGATGCAGCAAAAGCAGCTCTACAG
The DNA here is from genome assembly GCA_024291935.2 of Okapia johnstoni. Classification (NCBI taxonomy): domain Eukaryota; kingdom Metazoa; phylum Chordata; class Mammalia; order Artiodactyla; family Giraffidae; genus Okapia; species Okapia johnstoni. The sequence continues at coordinate 6,075,990 of CM044316.1, read as the reverse complement.
GGAAGTTTAGAGCAATACAATTCTACCTCCAGAAACAAGAAAAACATCAAATAGACAACCTTACCTTATACCTAAAGCAACTGGGAAAAGAACAAAAGGACCCCAAAGTTAGTAGAAGGAAATACATCATAAAGATCAGAGCAGAAATAAATGAAAAAGAAATGGAGGAAACAATAGCAAAGATCAACAAAACTAAAAGTTGGTTCTTTGAGAAGATAAACAAAACTGACAAATCATTATCCAGAATCACCAAGAAAAAAAGGGGGAAGACTAAAATCAATAAAATTAGAGATGAAAGGTAGCCTATGAACGGGAGAAGAGATTTGGAAATGATTTACCTGATAAGGGGTTAATATCTAAAAATATACAGAGAACTCATTCAACTCAGTATCAAAAACCAAACAACCTGATTAAACAATGGGCAGAGGATCTGAACAGACATGTTTCCAAAGAAGTATTACAGATGGCCAACAGACACATGAAAAGATGCTCAATGTCATCATCAGGGAAATGCAAATCAAAACCACAGTGAGGTATCACCTCACACCTGTCAGAATGGCTATTGACAAAAAGACAACAAATAACGAATGTTAGCGTGAGTGTAGAAAAACCTTCTGCACTGTTGGCAGGATTATAAAATGGTCCAGCCACTATCTGAAATAGTATGGAAATTCCTCAAAAAATTAAAAACAGAACAATCACACAATCCAGCAATTCCACTTCTGGGTATTTTTCCAAAGAAAACAAAAACCCTAATTGGAAAAGACATAATTCCTATGTCCACTACAGCTTTATTTACAATAGCCAAGATATGGAAGCAACCCAAGTGTCCATCGATAGAAGACTGAAAAGAAAATGTGGTAGGGGCTTCCCTGGGAGCTCAGTGGTAAAGAATCTGCTTGTCAATGCAGGAGACACGGGTTCGCTCCCTGATCCAGGAAGATCCCACATGCTGCAGAGCAACTAAGCGCATGTGCCACAACTACTGTGCCTGTACTCTCGAGCCCAGGAGCACAGGCGGCAACGACTGAGGCCCATGTGCCCCAGAGCTCACACTCCGCACAAGAAAAGCCACCACAATGAGAAGCTTGCACACCGCAACTAAAGAGTGAGCCTCCACTCACTGCAACTAGAGAAAAGCCCATGCAGCAATGGAGACCCAGCACAGTCAAAAATGAATAAAATTATTTTTTTAAAAAGATGTGGTGTGTGTGTATATATATATATATATACACACACACACACACACACATACATACACACACACAATGGAATTATTACTTATTAAAAAAAAAAAAAAGAAATCTTGCCATTCATGACAACATGGTTGGATCTAGAGGGTTTCATGCTAGATGAAAGAAGACAGAAAAAGAGAAATACCATATGATCTCACTTACATGTGGAATCTAAGAAACAAAACAAAATGAAAACACTCTTAGATACAAAGAACAAACAAGGTGGTTCCCAGAGGGGAGGTGGTGGAAGGTTGGGCAAATAGCTGAAGGGAATTAAAGGGTACACACTTGAAGGTACAACATAGATAAGCCAGGGGATGCAATACACAGCATAAGGAATACGGTCAGTAACACTGTAGTAACTTTATATGCAGACAGATGCTTACTAGGCTTACCATAGCGATCATCTCATCAACATATGCAAATGTCAAATCGCTGTGAAAACTAACATAACACTGAAACTGAAACTACATAATATTGTACTTCAACTATATTTCAATTTTAAAAAACAGTTAAGACAGTGAATCGGGGCTTCCCAGGTAACTCAGTGGTAAAGGATCCACCTGCCAATGCAGGAGGCATAGGAGACTCAGGTTCAATCCCTGGGTGGGGAAAATCCTCTGGAGAGGAAATGGCGACCCCCTCCAGTATTCTTGACAGGATAATCCCGTGGTCAGACCATGGGGTCGCAAAGAGTCGGACACAACTGAGTGCTCATGCATGCAAGATAGTGAAAGTGCGATGTATATTTCACCACAATTCAAAAGAAAGAAACTGCAATCAGAATACAAGCAGACACTGCACTCGAGTCGCCGTCAGTGCTGAGAAGCCCACTTCCCTGCATCTGCCTGGAGTGTGGAATTCTCTGCAGATCTGTCCGACTTGCCGACTCTGGCTTCAGGAAGCTCAGGGACTTTCACGACAGAAAAGAACGCTAACACTGGTCACTGATCTCTAAAGGGACTCGAAGCTCTCTGCCCCATCACAGCACCATTCCTCCCCCAACTCCCCTCTTCAAGGCCTCACAGGCTCCTCAGCCACCAGCTCTTCTCTGGAGGACTCGACACAGCCCCTGCTGGAAAGGGGCTGAAACGGTTTGAGGAATAATAAGAGCCCTTTAGAACCGTCTTTCACAATGAAGCAGCTGCTTTTCAAAGTAGATGCCACGCAAGTGGACTACACAGAAAGAAATCCTTCGGTACTATGATAACGGCTGGCAAAGTGCCTGATTTATCACAAAGGCAACTCCTTGCCCCTGGGTCAGCTGAGGCCTCCCCACCCTGTCCTTGCACAGACCTCTCCCAAGGGTTCCCTCCTTGAACCCTTCCATCTCTATTCAGTTCAGTTCTGTCACACAGTCGTGTCCGACTCTTTGCGACCCCATGAACCGCAGCACACCAGGCCTCCCTGTCCATCACCAATAAAAAAGGACAAAACCACCTGGGGCTGGGAGGTGTCTATTTTTTTTAATTTACTTTTAATTGGAGGGTAATTGCTTTACAATGTGGTATTGGTTTCTGCCGTACAACATGAATCAGCCACAAGTATACATATATCCCCTCCCTCTTAAGCCCCCCCGCCCCACCCCCATCCCAGAGCACTGAGCTGAGCTTCCTGTGTTATACACCAGTTTGCCACTAGCTATCTGTTTTACACATGGTAGTGTATATATGTCAATGCTACTCTCCCAACTAATCCCACCCTCTCTTCCCTTCGCTGTGTCCACAAGTCCATTCTCCACGTCTGTGTCTCCATCCCTGCCCTGCAAATAGGTTCATCAGTACCATTTTTCTAGATCCCATACATATGCATTAATACACGATATCTGTTTTTCTCTTTCTGACTTGCTTCACTCTGTACAACAGGTTCTAGGTTCATCACCTCACTTCAACTGAAGAGAGGTGTCTATTTGCTAGCAGGGCTGCTATTAATGCTGGTATTTAAGTCAAATAAACCTGAGGCAATGCAACAACAGTGAGTGGGGAGGAAGTCTCACTGGGAGACCATCTCTGAGTCAGACACAAATTTCCTTCAGGAGCAATTCTGCATTTATTAAGAGACACAACACTCATTTCTTTTCTTTCTAGAAGCAGCAACACAGCTCTGTGGCCTCAACATCCTGTCTTTAAAAGAACACTTTAAGTGGTGAGAGAAGTTTTTCAAAAAGTAATGACAGCAACAGAGAGGAGAGAACTGTAAAGCATAAACTGGCTGGAAATAAGGGAGAAAGCTATGAAGACATTCTGGAAGTCTTCATGCTTGAGAGTTCTCGCAATTTCTCCTTCTATCCTGCTTAACCTACCTGGGCAGCAAAATCACAGAACGTGACCTAGAAATACAAGGTATCCACTGTGAAATTTTCAGAATGCAACATCTGCCTGCCTTAGTAGGCAACAACACCCAATTACAGGAAAAGGTGATGGTTTTTGCAAAAGACTCTAATTTAGAAAAGTGTTTCATCCAAATTCTGTGGCACAGTCACTCTGAAACAAAGTGGACGATACAGTCATCCTACGAAATGTGCTGAGCGTCATAAAAGACTAAAACAGATGCTTGTGAAAGACAGCTGAGGGGCGCCTTGCCCGTCACTTACCCTCACAGCCCAGTGGGCCTCTGCGGAAGGCGGCGTGACCATCAGAGGGCTGCTGGTGTCATGCTGAGGAGAGAGAGTAGCACTCCACTGTAGCTGGCACCGAATTCTACTACAGGAGCGCGTGTTTATTGTAAGGGTATCCCATTCAAAGTGCTCTCAAAATGGAGAAAGATCTCAGAAAGTTAAACACAGCGTTAGCACATCACTCAGCAATTCTACTCCTAGGTATAGACCCAAAAGAACTGAAAACAGGTGTGCAAACAATGCCTTGTACATGAATTATTATGTCCACCAACAGACGAAAGGATCAACAAAATGAGGCAGACCACAGAATGCAATCTTATTCAGTCATGAAAAGGCATGAAGTACTGACACATGCTACAAAGTGGATGAACCTTGAAAACAGCATGCTAAGTGAAAGAAACAAGATGTATGATCCTATAAAACGCACAGAGATAGAAAGCAGATTTGTGGCTGCTAAGGGCTGGGGGCAGAGAGGGGGGCGGGCAGAATCAAGAATTACTTCATGGGTACACGGTTTTCTTTGGGGGACTATGACAACGTTCTAGAACAGACAGAGGTGATGGTTACACAGTGCTGTGAATGCACTAAATAGCACCCAATGGTTCAATTTTAGATTATGTGAATCTCCCCGCAATTTAAAAAAAATTAAAAAGAGAGAAAAAACATGGAGAGAGAGAGACAAACAGATAAATTAGAGAAGCATGGAGGGTTTTGACACTTACAAATTTAGGCGGTGGCATGTTCAAATTCAGATTGCTCAAGGTAACTTCGTGGCCACTCTGTGCACAGGCCACTAGTCTCAGTGCAACATAGAAACCCTGCAAATCCAAGAGAGGGGGAGGCGTAAACCCCACCCAGCTGGCAGCAGTGGTGGAGGAGCTGTCTGCAGCCAGGGGCTTTGGGGGACGAGGGGTTTCATGTCACTTCAGCAAGGGAGCCCACACATGCTCAAGTCTCTTACAGACTCAAGCAGAACCTGTCTCACCCTGGGAGCACTGTATAAATGAATGTGCTACAACAGACTTAGCCCATTGCTTTCTGAATGCTATAAGATTTCAAATAGGTGTGCTTTCAGAAACAATGAGCTCTCAACATTTAGGAAATGCTAGAGTGTACAGTTTTAAGTCTAAAGGGTGGTTCAAATATGTACTGACTTTTTAGAAATGGTTTGGAATAGACACAGCTGTTTGGGACTTGACACTCATCATTCAGTGGATCCCCCTGGCCTCACTGAACAGAGTATCCCCCACTCACCCCCTGCTCCCCAGTGGCCGGATGTGGACTTCATCTCCTACACAAGGACAAAGGACCTGAACTAGGGCCTTGCCTCCTCCTCACCCTCCTCCGAAGCCAAGACTGGCCATGCCACGGGCTTAGGGGACTAGTGCAGGATCACCTAGTTTTTCTAAATTGATCAACAGGCCAAAGAACATGGATTCTTTTTAAAGCTATAAACACAATTATGGTTTTAAAATCTTCTTCACAGAAATGTGAGCACTAGAGAAGCCTTTCTCAGGCTGATGTCTACAGAATGTCTGTGTAGCATGTAGAGAAATGGGGACATCAGTAAAGTTAGAAGAACTGCACTCAGCAAAGATAACAGGGTTCTTGGGGCTTCCTTGGTGGTCCAGTGGTTAAGACTCCACACTCCCAATGCAGGACGCAGGGGTTTGATCACTGGTCAGGGAACAAAGATCCCACATGCCACGTGCTGCAGCCAAAAAATTTTTTAAGAGAGAAATAAAACAGGGTTCTCTCCCACAAAGGTCCTCTGAACCCTTAACACACAAACGTGTGCTATGAATCTCAAGCAAGGGAGGAGGAGAGTATGGTGCTTACTCCACAGGTCGGATCATGGACAGTGAGACACCAGGAACCACACCCCTTTGAATAGAGTTTGGGGAAAGACTGAACTAAATTAAAATACGACCAGTTAAAAATCATAAGTACTAGCTTCCCAGATGGCACAGTGGTGAAGAATCCAACTGCCAATGCACAAAAAGTCTAAAGCACTATAACATTGCACTTACAGAATATTCTCAGAATGACGGGATTACATCACAGAAGGACCCAGTGGTTGCCAGGGTTCAGGGTGTGACGCCCAATGGGCAGCATGAAGGGGACTCTTCGGGGGTGGTGAGAATGTTCTAATCCTGACGGTGGTGGTGGTTACTTGAATCTATGCAGGTGATACAATTACACAGAATCCTATACACCAGAGACAAAAACCACACCAAAGTGCCTACGAACGTGGTCAGCTCCGAGTTAGGCCTCTGGTCTAGCGCCGCACGGACCTGAGCACCATGATTCGGGGAGAGCAGGGAAAGGACACACAGGAACAACCTCAACTATTTTCTGCAACTTCCCTGAGAGTCTGAAGTCATAGAACATTTGGAAAACATCTGAGTCACTTGTAACCACACAAAATATTAAAAAGATTACACTAACCAGGAAACATGGCTCCAAGAGTTCAAGAGACCTTTATTCTGAAGTGAAACCTTGCCGTTTTAACAGTCTGATGGCCCCACTGATGTCTAGGGACACTCGTCAGTGGGGACAACAAGGGAGGAAGTGCAGAGGTGACCTGGCCTGGGGGCCTGGCCCAGCCCTCCACTTACTCTGTGTGTACGTGTATATACCTGTTTGTCCAAGTACCCTTTACCTTCTGGGTCGGCCAAGTCCCATATCTGTGGAAACACAAAAATGCTCATGAGTGTGACCGCCGATCATTTCCTCACCAAGCAGGAGCCATCGTCGCCACTGACCTGTACACGTAAGCCTTATGTACAGGTCCCAGCAGCCAGACTCAGACGAGGTGAACAGCCTGGGCCCCTCCCTCTCCCCAGCGAGGCAGCAGCACAGGCCAGAGAACTCCCAAGTGTACCAGGCTCCAAGGCCAACATAAATCCACAGCTAAGACCCCAAGAGCACTCAGGCCCCTTGTCTGCTACCCACGCAAAGGGGGGCAGCAAGCATTAAAGCATTTGCACCCACCAGTTATAGCCCCAAGAGGTTCGCAGTGGCCAGCCCGCTTCCCAAGAGGAATACAGACCCCATGAAGAGGGGTCTGCACAGGCCAGTGTTCACCTGCCAGGGGAACCCTGAGGGTGGTCGCAGAAGAGAAATCGCTATCATTCATCACCTACCTTCCCAAGGATAATGTCTGAGAGCCCAGACTTCTTTAGAAAAAGTGCAGCTTCACTCGCCCCAACTCGCCCTGTGTATGCTGGGTCTACCTGGAATTGGGGAGCAACACTTGAGATAAGGCTTTGGCAGCTGAGGAGCAGGGAAAGCAACACCCATGACACTGGCTGCTAGCTGACAGCTGGGAAACAGAAAGGGAGGCAAGGCCTCTCTGGGTTGCAATTCAGCTGGGGGTTTCCAAGTCACTCTCTCTCTAAGCTCAATCCAGAAAGACACTAGCGAAAACTTACCTGCTTGTAGTAAGACTCATATAATGGATTTCCGGTGGGAATCTGTAAACAAAACCACAGACACTGGTCAAACGTGGACACAAAGCCTCTCTTTAAAAAAAGTGTCATCCCCTCAATCTGTCATCACCAAAATACATAAATATCAAAATCAAAATGTAGGCACCATAAATGTCCTCTCTACACAGACTCCCTGAAGGAGGAAATGGCAACCCACTCCAGTATTCTTGCCTGGGAAATCTCATGGACAGAGGAGCCTGTCGGGCTCCAGTCCATGGGGTCTCAAGGAGTCAGACATGACTGAGCGACTTAACAACAAAAAACCCAGACTGCAGTTTATTCTCAGACAGACATCTCACACTTCCTCAGTTTAGAAAAAGGAAATGCTAATGCTCTCAAATAAGTCCTGATTCCAACACAAACCACGTGGCTCTTCAGGAAGGAGTGGCAGCCCAGGGCTGGTTTCCATTCACTGACCGACGGGATTTTGGTGCGTCCGGGAGCTCACAGGGAGCAGACACCATTATCCTTTGAGACTGTTTTCTGGCTCCAGAACCGGAATAGGAGTCTCCGCAAGTCACCATGAATCACCAGTCACACCAGCTTCAGACTGGTTTCCCTGCTTCAAGTCTTATCCCCACCCATCTGGTCTTTCTCCAGCCACCCACCCGAAGGACTGGGCAAAAAGGCACAGAACAGCCCCATGCACCAGGAAAGACTTGGCCAGTGACAGCTCCCACTATGACAGGCAGGAAGTTCAAAGTCCTCAGCTTGGAACAGAAGACACTCCACATTCTGGCCATCAGATTTCCTAAGATGCTGCTGTTCAGAGAAGATAACCACCTGATCTACAGTCAAGAGGCTAACTGAGGCACGCCTGGATTCAGCTTGGTGGCAGCCAAACCGTCACAAATCCAACAGTGTCTGTGGTCTCTTTCCAACCTCAGCGAGTCGCCCCCCAGTGGCGAGGAGAAGATCTGCGGGAGTGTGCCAGCAGGGGCAGGAATTGAGCAGCCTCTAAGATGCTGGCTGTAAAGGCTTACACGTGTCTTTTGTTGTGTGAAAAGAAAAAAGCAGGACACGGCAAAGGTGCTGTTGACTTAGGGAGCTGAGAAGAGTGAAGAAGACAACATTATGCTTAATCGTATGGAAGAACAGGTGTGTAAACAGCTAAAGAGAAGAACACCAGGAAAAATGAGTACCAGATGACAGGTGGGATGACTGTTCATTTTAAAAGTCTTCAAACACTGTTGTGCAATTTTTCATAATGAATAAAACGGGTGAGGTGGGTTCCTTTCAGCTAGAATCACTGACTTGAACCAGCCCAAAGCTTGCATACTACTGAGTGGTAAAAAGTCACTTCAGTTTAAAAATAATGGCCAGATTACGGTCAGCTTCTCCGGGGGATGGCAACACCTGCAAACACAGGAAGAAGTGAAAGTACAAGAACAGCAGCCATAGCTAATGAAAATAGAAGAGAAAGAGTATAAAGACCTGAAAGTGAGGCGGAGGAGAGTCAAAACAAAAGAAAGAGGGGAAGTCCTAAGAAGGCAGAGAAAGAGAGGCAGAACATATGAAAAAGCAAGAAGCGGGACTTCCCTGGTGGTCCAGTGGCTAAGACTTCACTTTCCCCATGCAGAAGCCCACGGTTCAATCCCTGGTCAGGGCACCATTCCCCACATGTCGTAATGAAGACTTCCCTCAAGCTGCACCTAAGACCCACTGCAGCCAAAATGAATAAATAAATATTTTTAAAGTACACTGCTATGTGATAAAGATATCTTTCAAAAAAAGAAAAAAAGGCAAGAACAGAGGGTAAAGCCTGATGCTTGAGCAAGAAAACATGACACCAATGAGAAGAAGCTAAGAGCTGAGTGGGGACTCCCTGACAGTCCAGTGGGTAGGACCTGGTGCTTTCATTGCCATGGGCCCAGGTTCATTCTCTGCTCAGGGAATTAAGATTCGGCAAGCAGTGTGGCATGGCCAAAAAAAAAAAAGCTAAGTGTACAGCAGCTACAGCAACTCCCTGGCCGCCAGCTTCCTCCTGCCTTGGGCCCTTGCAGATACCATTCTGAGAGAGGCTGTCCACCTTAGCTTCTTATGACTTAGACAGTAGTGACCACCATCACACCCTGTTTGATCGCCAGAATTTAAAATTCCACATGACATCACAGAATTCAACAGCAAAAAACAAAACAACCCAATGAAGAAATAGGCAGAAGATCTCAACAGACATTTTTTCCAAAGAAAACATTACAGATGACCAACAGGTATGTGAAAAGACATTCAACATCACTAATCGTTAGGGAAAGGCAAATCAAAAACTACAGTATCCCACCTCACACTGGTTAGAAAGGCTAGCATCAAAAAGATTAAAAAATAACAAGTATTGGTGAGGATGTGGGGAAAAGGGAACCTCTGAACACTGTTGGTGGGGTGTAAATGGCTATAGCTGCTATGAAAGACAGTACGGAGATTCCTCAGAAAATTAAAAATAGAACTACCATACGATCCAGCAATTTCACTGCTGGGTGCTTATCCAAAGGAAAAGAAAACACTAACTCAAAGGAAAACAAACAAACAAACACCTCCATGTTCACTGCAGCATTATCTACAATAGCCAAGACCTGGAAGCAACCTGAATATTTACTCATTGATGGATGACTGGATAAAGAAAACGTGGTATGTACACACACACATACAGAGGAATATTACTCAGTCGTTAAAGAAGGAGATCTTGCCATTTGTGACAAAGTGGATGAACCCTGAGGGCATTATGCTAAGCGAAATAAGTTAAACAGGGAGACACGATCTCACTTGTATGTGGAATCTAAAATCAAAAAGCCAAACCCACAGATACAGAGAACAGATGGATGGTTGCCAGAGGTGGGAATAGAGTGTGGGCAAAAATGGGTAAAGGTGGTCAAAAAGTACAAAATAAGTTAGTTAATAATATTGTGTTGTATACGGAAAGTTACTAAGAGGACACCTTAAAAGTTCTCATCACAAGAAAATAAATTTTATAACTATGTGTGGTGATGGATGTTAAGTATTGTGATCATTTCACAACATGAATAACAAATAACACATCATCACATTGTACACGTGAGACTAACATAATGTTATACAGGTCAACTATAACCTCCATTTAAAATAATTAACTAATTAAAGGTCTACATGCTCTCAAAACACATCACCCCAGAGGAATAAGGCCAAGAGAGGAAGCAAAGTCAGGGCAGCTGTTTGTCACCTCTCAGTAAAGGTGGTGGTGCTGGGTCCCGATAGTACATCATGTGCTCGTGGCGCATGGGAACAGAATGCAAGACCACAGGGACGCCCCTCCCACCTGGACAAAGATTCCCTTGCTGCCAGCAATCGGAGAGGCATGGCTCTAAAGCGAATTTCCAGTGGTTTTTTTTTTTTAAGATCTTATGGTAGGCAGGAGAGAGGTTTCTAAGCTACTGTGATTCCAATGAAAAACAGAGTTATGGTATTTGGAGCACCGAGGGTTAATAACTGTCTCAAACTTCCCAAATGCTTCTGAATCAGATCCACGATCAGGAGAAACAAGACCCCAGATAGTCCAGAAAAGGCCCTGAAGCCCCAGGCCCCAAAGCCTGGACTGTCAGTGCTAAGGGCTCCTCTCATAGGCAATCTGTAGTCAGAGGTCGATCCCAAATGACCTACAACTAATGGAAAACCACAGAGTATGCCTCACTCATTCCTCACTAAATACAGGGATCAGTCTGGGTAACCGGGGACAATGACAGTAGTTAAGAGGTTCTGATTTAATTACATACACGTCAGCCACTACACAAGCAGAAGGGGGCGGGGAAGGGGAAACATCGGTGGATCTAATTGGCACTTCCTCTTACCATACAACTTCCCCCCAGGGACAGTGGAGTCATGCCTGCCAGCTGCCCAATACATGATTGCAACAAAACTGAAGAAAAATGCTGCTAAGGCCTCGAGCCCCTATGACAGGCAGAGACCTTGGACACAAACAGCTCACTGGTGCAGGCAGCCACGCTGCTAGGACAGAGGCCCCTGAGTGCTGAGAGTGGGCACCAGAGCTGCCCACCTCTGCCCAACCCCGAAGTGAGGGCAAAAGTAGAAAGGGAACAGGCCAGGGGACAAGGCCTTCAGTGTTCAGAGGCTGCGGACAGCTCAGAGATGGCTTCAAGAACGGAAGTCAGACAGCCCGCGCAGGAGGGCGATCTCCTCCACCAGCCCAGGGTGCTAAGAGGCCATCTTTGACTCTGAATTATTCAGACATTCAGTATAACTCACTTTGGGGACTTTCCTGTTGGTCCACTGGCGAAGATTCTGCGCTCCCAATGCAGGGATCCCGGGTTCAAACCCTCGTCAGGGAACTAGATCCCACATGCCACAACTAAGACCTGGCACACCCAAAAAAATAAAAAACCTTTGAATCTGAACTTTCAGCTGGTCTCCTAAAATACTAAGAAAAGTTCCCAGGGCCTCTTCACTCTATCCTCCAGCCCAGAGTGAAAGTTGCTCAGTCGTGTCTGACTCTTTGCAACCATGGACTATACAGTCTATGGAATTCTCCAGGCCAGAATACTGGAGTGCGTAGCCTTTCCCTTCTCCAGGGGATCCTCCCAACCCAGGGGTCGAACCCAGGTCTCCCACATTGCAGGTGGATTCTTTACCAGCTGAGCCACAAGGGAAGCCCAAGAGGCAATGTACAAATGGGAGACAGGAAGGGGAACACAGCAGGGAACAAGTTCACATCCTTCTGCTGGGAGGCCTTTAAAACTCCACAGTTCATGCAAGTGTGTGCAATCTTAACACTTGGGGGAAAGCAGCTTGAGATGAGGAACACGGTAGTACTACTTTGGAGGGGAAGCCCTGAGGACTGGGCTTCCTAATCCTCTCAGGACTGAGTCCATCAGCTCTAATTCCTGCTTTCATACCGGGCAGGAGCTCTTCTGCAAAACAAAACCAGGATCGCTAGCCTTGCTTGTTTCAAAATGTTTGTAACGTAAACCTGTTTTCATTTTTAAACTTTTAGAAAAAAGTATCTATAATTCCTTGTTCTGATAAATAGTGGATCACATTTACTGAACTCTCACTGTTTTCTGTCCTGTATCTCATTTAATCGTTTCCAACAATGCTACAGGGCAGATACTACTGTTTGCCCCAATATATGGGGGAAGGGACCAAAGTTACCTTGCCCGGGGTCACACAGCCCAGGAGTGATGGAGCCAGAGGAGACCCAGGCTGTGGGACACAAATTCACCCTGCACTCTGCAAAAACAGCCGGGGCATGAGAGAGCTGGACACAGGGCCACTGCACAGCCTCCTGTGCACACTCACCTGAGAAGATGCAAACATGTGACTGTGTCGTGGTAGACTGCATTCAACGGACGTGGTCAAAGTGCAACACTTGACTTAAGCACGAGAACTGACTTGAAAACCAGGGCAGCCTGCCATTTCCTCAGGAAAACTGTGACTCTGTAATGGCTGTGTTTTTTACAGCTATTGCCAAGTTTTGCAGGAAGTTAGGCACATACCACCAGAAGACATCCCTGTTTGAGTTCCTACTTGGAAAACCAGATGCTGAGACCAGAACAGGCCTAGAGAAGTGCTCACTTGATAATCCCTGCATTTCACCTTCCTCTTAAGTTCCCCCGGCGGTGCACACAGCCACCACCCTGGCGGGGTGTGCGCAGCCTTCACCCCAGCGGTGTGCGCGCAGCCTTCACCCCAGAGGTTTGCACAACCATCACCTTGGCTGTGTGTACAGCCCTCCAGGCAGGCCAGACCACACTCTGCAGGTAAGGAAACCAGGATATAATTCAATAGCTCTCAAAGAGCATCAGCAAACACTGGGGCATCCTGAACCTCCCTGAAACTGACAGCTCCCTCCAACTGCTGGATCCGAGGCTTCTAAGCCAGAGCTAAGGTGAACACTGTGGGAAGAACTGAGACAGGAGACAGAGCCTTCATAAATTCTGAGGAAAGAGATGTCCCAATTTTAAAAAACTAGCCAAGGATAAGAAAAAGGCGATTCTGAAAGAAGGGATGCAGCAAAGTTAGGGGAGATGTTCAGTTTAGATACTGCAAAACGGCAGGAAATGCCAGTGTTTGCTATCAGGATGGCAAAGGTGCAAACACGACCCAGGCCCTGCCAGTGGGAAAATTAAGTGGGTGGAGGGGTTTTCTGGAGGCCAATGCAACATGTGGTACACGTGCATGCCCCTGACACGCAGGTCTAACGTGATTCCGCCAAGTCTTCGTTGATACAGATATGATTACTCTAAAATTTATATAGAAAGGCAAAGGAACTAAGATAGCTAGAACAATGTTGCAAGGGAATAGAGTGGGAGGACTCTGTCCACCCAATTCCAAGGCTTGCTGTAAAGTTCCAGTAATCCAGTCAGTGTGGCACTGATGGAGGTAAAGACACACAGAACCGTGGAACAGAACAGCGAGCCCAGAAACAGACCCACGTAGATATGCCCAACTGACTTCTGACAAAGGTGCAGAAGCCAGCCAGAAAGAAAGAGGTCCGTGTCCACAAATGGTGCTGGAGCAACTGGCCATCCTCCAGAGAAAGAAAATGAGCCTGGAGACATTAAGTCTCACACTTCCTACAAAATTAATTCCAAGGGGACCACAAACTTAAATGTAAAGCCATAAAACTTTCCGAAAAAAACAAAGGAGAAAATATTCAGGATCGGCGGCTGGGGAGAGAGTTCAGACTTGCCACCAAAAGCCTGATTCAAAAGGAAAAAAAAAAAAAAAGAAAATCGATAAACTGGACCTCAACAAAATTTAAAATGTTTTGATCTATGAAAGACTCTGACAAGTGGATGCAAAGACAAGCCACAGACTAGAAGGAAATACTGCTGACCCTTGAACACTGACTGTGGAGGTTAGGGCACCCACCCTCTGCACAGTCAAAAATCCAAGTGTAACTTATAGTTGGCCCTCTATATACGGCTCCTCTGTTCCACATCTGTGGAGTCAACCAAACTCGGATCAAGTAGTACTTGATTGTCGTACACACTTACTTTAAAAAAAAGTTTTAAAAATAAAGAAAAAGAGGCCACTCCTTCAGGGTTGTCCTGCTCAAGAAAGTAAAAAGAAAAGAAAAAATTCACATATAAGTGGACCTGCACAGTTCAAACCTGTATTGTTCAAGGGTAACTGTATTTGCAAATCACATATCCAACAAAGGACTGGTACCTGGAATACATAAAGTAAAAGTGAAAGTGTTAGTCGCTCAGTCATGTCCGACTCTTTGCGACCTGCCAGGCTCCTCTGTCTATGGAATTCTGCAGGTAAGAATACTGGAGTGGGTAGCCATGCCCTTCTCCAGGGGATCTTCCCAACCCAGGGATCAAACACGGCTATCCCACATTGCAGGCAGATTCTTTACCATCTGGGCCACTACAGAAGCCAGGAAGGAATACATAAAGAACTCTCAAAACTCAACAACACAAAAAGGAAACAATTCAATGAGAACATGAGCAAAAGACATGAAGGTACATTTTACTAAACAGGATATACAGATGGCAAATAAGGATACGAAAAGATGGTCAGCATACCTTCAGCTGCGAAGTGCAAATTAAAAACCACAGTGACAGGGAGCTATATTCAATACACTGTAATAACCTATAATGGAAAAAAACCTGAGAAGTTATATTTATAACTGAATCACTTTTCTGTGCATCTGAAGCCAACTCAATATTGCAAATCAACCATACTTCAATTAAAAAAAAAAATTATCTTGAAAAACCACAGTATGAGGCTGCCACATAGCTATCAGAATGGCTAAAACAGCAAACAGTGACACTGGTGAGCATGCAGAGAAACTAGGTCACTTATACACTGCTGGTGGGAATGTAAAAAGGTACAATTACTCTGGAAAACAGCCTGGCATGCAGTTTCTTAAAAAAAAAAAAAAAAATTAACTAAACATGCAACTGTCACAGACCAGCAACTATCCTGGGCATTCAGAGAAATGAAGATTTAAATTCACAGAATATCCCATACTCAAATGCTGAGTGCAGCTTTATTACTAATAGTCTCACAAAACTGAAACCATGCCAGACCTCCTTTAAAGGGTTTCTGCTCTAATGGACCATGGTCCCACAGCACCATGGAATACTACCTGGCAATGAAAAGGAATCAACTACGGATAGACACAACAACCCCGGAGAATCTCCAGAGCACTACTGTAGTGGTTGTTGTTTAGCTGCTAAGTCATGCTCGACTCTTTGCGACCCCTTGGACTGCAGCCCACCAGGCTCCTCTGTCCATTCCCAGGCAAGAATACTGGGGTGGGTTGCCATCTCCTTCTCCAGGGGATCTTCCTGACCCAGGGAACAAACCCACATCTCCTGCATTGGCAAGTGGATTCTCTACCACTGAGCCATCAGGGAAGCCCCCAGAGCGCTATACTGAGTGAAAAAGGCCAATCTCCAAAGGCTCCATACTGTATGAGTCCACCGCACATAATCAAAATGCTAAAATCACAGAAGTGAACAGATCCGTGGTTGCCAAGGGTTAAGGAAGGAACAGGGTAGGAGGGAAGGGGGTGTGGCTGTAAAAGGGCAACCAGAGAGATCCCTGTGGGGATGGAGCTGTTCTGCATCCAACTGTAGAGCACATCGACTTTCTGGTGAGGATGGTGTCCTGTGCGTGCGTGCTCAGTCGCTTCAGTCGTGTCCAACTCTGTGCAACCCAATAGACTGTAGCCCGCCAGGCTCCTCTGTCTGTGGGGATTCTCCAGGCAAGGACACTGGAGTGGACTGCCACCAAACTTAAAAAATTTTAAAAAGAGACTCAGGAGATTTCACAACCAAATGCAAGGTGATATTTTTAGATAATTAGGGAAATTTGAATTATGGACTGGGTATCAGATAATACTAAGCAATTTTTATTAATTGTTTTATGTTGTGGTAGGGCACAGCAGTGATGTAAAAGAAAACAGTCTCAACTACTAGAGGTGCATATTGAAATATGATTTTTTTAATATTTATTTATTTTGCTGCTCTGAGGCCTTCAAAGCCACATGCAATCTTCATGGTTGCGGTATGTGTGATTTAGTTCCCTGACCTGAGACCAAACCCAGGAGCCCTGAATTGGGAGTGCAGAGTCTTAGCCACTGGACCATCAGGGAAGTCTTGAAATATGATTTCTAAGGCGAAAACAAACTTGGGTAAAGATATTTGCAAAATGTTGGCATCTGTTGTGAACTGGTGGTAAGTACATGGGAGTTCATTAAATTCTTCCCTCTGCTTTTAGTCTGTTTAAAATTTTCACATAATTAAAGACCAACGTTTGAGGTGTTTCTGCTCTGGCAAGGATTTTCATGGTACAAGCTGCTTCAGGTTCAAGTGTGATAAATGAAGAGCAGCTTTACCACTGGCAGGATGGTGCTTTTGTCAAATAATAAAAACCAGAATTTAGCACATAACCCCAGGGATTCAGTGATGATCAGATATGCAGGAAGGCAGAACGGCAAGAAGGTTAGATCCATGTGCCCTTCTTGCGGGCAGGGACTGAAGCTGACAGTCAAGGGCTGAAAGCAGTCAGTAACTGGTTAAGCCAATAAATGAATTACTGTGTCTCCCTCGGACAGAATACCACAGAACAGTAAAAACAGCCCAGGCAGAACGTTTATGAAGTTTGCTTAAGTTAAAAGGGCCCAGAGCAGAATGCCCGGTGATGATCTGGCTGGGGGGCACACAGCAACCACGTCCACAGGGATCTAAACCTGGCGGGGTGGACACCACAGGTGTGCAGTGATTCTTCCCTGTAAACTGGTGGCCTCCCTCGTCTTTCTGAGCTCCCCAGTTAACACACACTGCTTTTGTAAACAGGACAGAAAAGGGAAAAGGAGACATGGAAGATGAGGGATCTGAAGGAAGATACATGATTCTCCCTGAAGACCCAAATGGCGCCACAATGAAGGACCAGCCACCATGTGGCACAGAAGGCAGGGCCTCCCTGCGGCCCAGGCAGACCTCAGAGCCTGCACTGGCGACATGACACAGGGGAGTTACATTTATAGTCCCCACCTACAAGGAGACTTCCCAGGTGGCACAGTGGTAAAGGCTCCACCTCAATGCAGGAGAGCAGGAAATTCAGGTTCGATCCCTGGGTGAGGAAGATCCCCTGGAGAAGGAAATGACAACCCACTCCAGTATTCTTGCCTGAACAATTCCATGAACAGAAGAGCCTGGCGGGCTGCAGTCCATGAGGTTGCAAAAAGTCGGACAAGAATGAGCAACTGAGCGTGCACACACAAGGAGAACCATGGAGCAAGAGCGTTCAGAATGTTCAGACACACCATGAAGCACCCAGGTGAACAGGCAGGCAGGGGGAGTTCAGGGCGAGAAGCCATTTGGAGGAACACAGAATCAAGGTGTGACAGCTTCCGTGCTCCCAGGAGACCGGAGCTCTCTGCCCCATCTACCAGAAATGGAAGGGAGGAAGGAATAAAGTCACTAGAGGCCGCCTTCTGGCTCCAACACACTGATCCACACGGGATGCAGGACCTACACGGAGCCCCGACGTTCCCCAAGAAAGCCTCTGCCCACACCTCTCGGCCAGGTCTTCCCATCACCAGGGGAAGCAGAACCACACAGAGCTCAAGAGCACCACCACACACATGTAGACTCAAGTCCTATCCCACCACTGGGATGCTGTACAACCCTCGGGAGGCTGAGCAGCCTTTCTGTGCCTTGATTTCTTCATTTGGAAAAAGAGGACAAGGATTCCCGCCGCTGGCCGCTGACATGTGGTGAGCACGTGACAAACACTGGCATGTCAAGTCCTTCCACCGGCTCCTATATGCTCAGAAATGCCCACCCCATCATGACTGCATCTCAAACTACCAAGTTCCTCCTGTCCTTCACGACAACTTCTTAGAACGGTGGTATGCCCTTGGATTTGCCAGTTTTCTGCTCTTGAACTTACGAATTCATTCATTCACTTATTAAACGCATACATGTTGGGCTTCCTGGTGGCTCAGTGGTAAAGAATCCACCTGCCAATGCAAGGGACACAGGTTCGTATCTTGAGCTCTGAGGCTCAAGAAAGGGAAGAGGCAGGCAAAGTGAGCCCAGACTCCAGCGCAGGAGCCTCAGCTGTGACAATGGGAGGCACGTCCCAGGCCTGCAGAGTCAGAGGGAGAGGTCAGGGATGGGCGAGGCCCACTCTGCAGTGAGTCCCCCAGCAGGGACTCGGGGTCACTCAGCGCCGTTTCAGCGAGACAGGAAGGGCAGACACAGTGAGACGACAGGTCTGCCCACCCCTTGCTGAGAGGTCAGAACATCTTCCCATCCTCCTGAAGGCGAGCTGAGCAGATGCACTCATGATCAGGAAGACCAAGTAAGCTACTGGGAGCGGGTGACAGGAGGGAGTGGAGGAAACTGGGGAGACACTGCCTCGTCCTCCAGGAATGATGCCCAAGAATGCAGCCATCATGGTGCAGAAACACACGGGAGAGGGGCTGCTCACCCCGAACATGTCTCTCTGCGAAGTCTCTATGGAACACCGAGCTGGCAACCCCTTCTCCAGTCCGCACTACCTACGCAGTGCCCACCTGGTTCTGGGCACTGGCCTCAGTGGGGGTGCACCAGTGAATAAGGGGATCCCCCCTCAGCTTCCTAGAGCCCCTGGCCTGGAGGAGGATGTCATTAGACATGACAGTGACAACAGCGGGGCGCCAGTGCTGTGAGGAAAAGGCGGGATGAAGCGACTCAGGGGCCCCAGACACAGAGCTGTGGGGAGAGGAGATGGCGGCCACCTTGGCCAAGTCTGCCCAAGGGGACAGCAGACGCCGAGCAACACGCTGAAGCGCTGGGCGAGGACGGGCCCCGACTGAGCTGGAAGGAGCCGCCACTGGGGCTGGGGCCCTGGGGGGACTGCCAGGCACAGAGGGAGGGGTACGGGGCTGAACGCAGCCACACGTGGAGCAGGTGGGCGGGAAAGGGACCTTGCCCAGGCCGCCTGGAGGGAGCAGGGGGCAGCTTCCAGCCCCAAACTCCTGCTTAAGAGCAACACAGCCCTGGCCTCCCTGTATCCCTGTCTGTGTGTTAGTCTCTCAGTCGTGTCCGACTCTTTGCGACCCCATGGACTGTAGCCCACCAATCTCCTCTGTCCATGGGATTCTCCAGGTAAGAATACTAGAGCGGGTTGCCATGCCCTTCTCCAGGGATCTTCCACACCCAGGGATTGAACCTGGGTGCCCTACATTGCAGGCAGATTCTTTAGCCTCTGAGCCACCAGGGAAGCTCGTAGCACTCCTAGACAGTAGCCCTCCTAGACACGGCTCCTCCAGGCATCTCAGAGAGCAGCTCCTCCCCCCATCATTTCCTTTCTATCTTCCCTTCCTCCACTGGAGGGACCAGGCTCTGTAGACTCACAGGGGTGACACCTTAGCAGTCAGTGCCCCCTACACGCAGCAGGGCACTGACAGCCCTCCTTGAAAGTGCCCATTTCTCACAGTGGTCCCAACTTTCCCCAAGTGTGCCCTGTTGCTGTTCTCAGTCGTGTCCGACTCTTTGTGACTCCACATACTGCAGCCTGCCGGGTCCTCTGTCCATGGGATTCTCCAGGCAAGAACACTGGAGCGGGTTGCCATTTCCTTCTCCAGGGGATCTTCCCGACCCAGGGATCAAACCCGAGTCTCCTACGTCTCCTGCATTACAGGCGGATTCTTTTTTTTTTTTTTTTTTTTTTTTTTTATTTATTTATTTATTTATTTTTTATTATTTTAGTTGGGGGCTAATTACTTTACAATATTGTAGTAGTTTTTGCCATACATCGACATGAATCAGCCATGGATTCACATGTGCTCCCCCTCCCAAACCCTCCTCCCACCTCCCTCCCCCTCCCATCCCTCTCTGTCATCCCAACGCTCCATCCCTGAGCATCCGTCCCATGCATAGAACATGGAATGGTGTTCTGCTTCACATATGACAATATACATGTTTCAATGTTATTGTCCCAGAACGTCCAACCCTCACCTTCTCCCTCAGAGTCCACAGGACTGTTCTATGCATCTGTGTCTCTTATTCTGTCTCACATATAGGGTTACCATTACCATATTTCAAATTCCATATACATGCATTAGTATACTGTATTGGTGCTTTTCTTTCTGGCTCACTTCACTCTGTATAATGGGCTCCAGTTTCATCCATCTCAATAGAACGGATTCAAATGTATTCTTTTTAATGGCTGAGTAATATTCCATTGTGTATATGTACCACAGCTTCCTTATCCATTCATCTGCCGATGGACATCTAGGTTGCTTCCATGTCCTGGCTATTGTAAACAGTGCTGCGATGAACATTGGGGTACACGCGTCTCTTTCAATTCTGGTTTCCTCGGTGTATATGCCTAGCAGTGGGATTGCTGGGTCATATGGCAGTTCTATTCCCAGTTTTTTAAGGAATCTCCACACTGTTCTCCATAGTGGCTGTACTAGTTTGCATTCCCACCAACAGTGTAAGAGGGTTCCCCAGGCGGATTCTTTACCACTGAGCTGCCAGGGAAGCCCCAAGCGTGCCCTGAGCCTTCCCCAAATCCCTTTCTACCTCAGCCACCCCGGGGTTCCAACATCCCTGCCGTCTTCCGACCCCCGGCGCAACAGGGCACCAGGACCCGGGCCAGATGGGGTCAGCAGCTCTCTGTGCCGCCTCACTGCTCTCCTCTGCAGGCGGCCGCATCAGGCCTCCCAGCACCCACTGCTAGGTAGAGCCCAGGGGATCTCGAAGTTCCCAGCCCCGAGCCAGGCTCCCCCGTTTCACAGTGAGTGAAAAAGACACTTCCTGCCACCACCGAGCAGAGCATCAGGTCTGGTCAGAGAACAAACCACAAAGGCAGAAGAGCAGAGACTCGGGCAGGGGCAGCACAGGAACGAAGCCTCGTCCTGAAGGAGGGAAGGGTCAGGCAGACAGCAGCGAGGGCGGCCTTCCAACCCGCTCCGCACTCCTCACACACCTCGGCCTCTCAGCTGGCGCCCACGCTCACCCGCTGCCCTCTCCATCCCACTTGGCATAGGGTCACAGCTCCGCTCAGAAAGACCCTCGGTGGTTGCTGAAGGAGTACGGAGTTCCACCCGGTCATGCTCGCTATGTGCTCCACAGCCACCTTCTGGCCCTGATGGCTTAACTTCCCCCCAGACTCACCCGTACACACACACACACACACACTCACACTCACACTGGCTCACAGACACACACACAGCTGTCAAGCCCCGCCTGCCCTCCCTCCCAGTCTGGCGGATGCTGTGCACCTCTCACCTTGTCTGAGCACAGATTACCCCTAGTGGGGAGTGTGGCTGTGTGTCTGCCTGCTGAAAGCCAATTACCTTCCAGCCCCCGCACCAAATCTCCTGCTGTAAGAAGTAGTCCGAATTCCCCACTGAAGTGAGTCCCTCTCTCCCATGCTTCCATAGCCCCAAATTTATAAAAGAGACACTTCTTAAGGCCTAATTTATGTTAAGACTACTGTACTGACTGGGCCCCTTCTCTACATTTCACTTCTTGGGGGATGGAGTTTCACACTCACGTGTTGTGAGTTCCACCCACAACACTGGGTCAGAAAAAGGTTGTTCGTGGGATGGGTGCGATTTAGATGGCGCCTTGGAAGGGAGGGGCTGAGATGGGTGGAAGGTGGTCAGCCCTCGGGCAGACAAGGCTCCCACTCGGAGGTGGCAAAGTGAAGACGAGCTTGAAGCCTCTCGGGGCCTCAGTTTCCCCATCTGTAAGATGTCTGCTCCTATATCAAGTGAGAAAACGTAGATAAAACACGCTCTGCAAAGGGAAGCACTTGATCTATTGTTACGGTGGCTTTTATTACTGTCACTGAGACAGAAGACCAGGCTTTATCTACAAAGAACTGTTGGGGGGGAAGTCAGACAAAGCTGTTAGGACATGTGCTGCAACACCAAACCATGTCACAGCTGGCAGTGCCAAACGATCTTTTCAGCAAACAGTAAAATATTTCACCAAGTGCTGGCCACACGATGGTACATATCATCCTCGTTTTCTCTCTCAACTCGTTGGCTGAGCTGCTCTCAACAGCAAGACAGAACAGTCTTTCAATTCTCTTAGTTTCTGTGGTTTGTTTTTATTTAACATATAATTTCACATATAGTAGGCTAAAGAAAGAAAGAAAGTTGCTTAGTCGTGTCTGACTCTTTGCGACCGCATGGACTGTAGCCCTGCAGGCTCCTCTGTCCATGGAATTCTCCAGGCGAGAAAACTGGAGTGGGTTGCCATTCCCTTTTCCAGGGGATCTTCCCAACCCAGGGAATGAACCCAGGTCTCCTGCATTGCAGGCAGATTCTGTACTGTTTGAGCCACCAGGGAAGCCCACAGTAGGCTAAGTACATACCAATAAGAACCCACTCACAGGACTGTGAATGAAAGAATATTTTCTAGTGGCAAGAAGGCAACAGAAAAAAATCAAAAAGTAGAAAGCCAATACTAGAAACTTGGTCTGGAAAAACCTGCCGATTCCACGGCCTGATGTGTGAGCACCAGAGCGACCCACAGGCTTGCCCAACTCACTCAGCATCGTGGGTGTCGGCTCACCCCCTGGGGAACCCCCCTTATGCACAGGGAGTGTTCAAAATGGGGAGTATTCCCTGGTGGTCCAATGGCTAAGATTCCACACTCTCAATGCAGGGGGCCTGGGTTTGATTCCTGGTCAGGGAACTAGATTCCATGTGCTGCAACTAAAGATCCCACAACTAAGACTCAACACAGCCAAATGAATATTTTTCCCTGTTCAAAATGGACATAGGAGTGTGCTGAGGGCACAGAAGCCGTTCTGACCCCTATCAAAGAAAACACCCAAAGGGAGAAACATTTGTAATCACACACACCGAAGTCAATCAGGTTCTGGGACCTCCAACACGGCTGTCTCTCGGGTCGGGGGCGACTTAGAGGCCGGTCCCAGCCTCAAAACTTCAGAGTCCTAATGGTTAAACCGTCTCCAAAAGAGGGCCTCACTGTCAAGTTGTTTTCTTGTTCAATCTTTCCTCTTTAAAAACAGCCTGAAAGAACAGTTTTCTGTTTCCACTGGAAATGTAAAACTGAAAACCCCACCCTCGGACTTCCCTGGTGGTCCAGTGGCTAACACTCTGCACACCCAATGCAGAGGGCCAGGGTTTGACCCCTGGTCAGGGAACTAGATCCCACCTGCTGCAACTGGGAGTTCACATGCCACAACTCAAGATGCTGCGTGCCGTAACTAAGACCCGGCTCAGTCAAATAAATAAATAAATATTAAAAGTATTAAATCAATAAGCATAAGGATGATGGCAATGACACCTGACAAGGAACCAGTGGTGAATGGGCACAAAGGGGGTGTCCAACCATACTCCCTTATTTCCACGCAAGACCTGTGCCCCAAATCTCTCCCCAACACCGCTCTGGGGGACGCTGGGTGACCAGAGTCCAGGAACCGGGGCTCTGAATGGACGGAAGGGGTGGGAGAAGGCAGAGGCAGGTCCCCTCTTCCTCCTCTCCTCACTTCCAGCCCAGTGGAGGCCATTCACTCCACCTCTGCGGGCTGCCACCTGCCCTCCATGAGACCTCTGCCACCGTGTGCCCTGATCATCTGGGAGCCCGGCCCCAGTTCAGCTGTCTAAAGGGCGGGTGCTTGGTTTTATTCATCTTGGGCCTCAGCCAGCACACATAAGTGCTCGGTAAACATAACATGGGGGTGTCCCCAGGGGATGGGTTGTGCCTCTGTGTGGGGTCTACCCCGGCCTGGAAGACCTGCTGCAAAGGGGAGACAGCCGCCACCTGGCACCAACCGCCTGGCTCCCAGGAAGGCTGGTCTTGCTGCCGGCCCACACTTCCCACCCCCCCCTCGGAGGACCCCATCCAAGGAGCCGACCCACACACTCCTTTGATCGCCAGCCCTTCTGCCCACCAGGCACCCTCCGGACAGGCTGCTCTGTGTCACTGCAGGTCCCATCACAGCAGATGTCTCCGAGCTAGCACCAACTCTGGCCATTCCCTGTAGAAGCAGTCAGACGACCTACGCTTGTCGCTTCACTCCTCAAGAACTGTCAGAGGGCCTAACTATCTCTCATAAGATGGACTTGCCCAACCAGTCACCCTTTAGCTCAATAGGTGACTACCAGCACCTAAAGCTGATGTTCAGTCTCTAAGTCGTATTCGACTCATGCAACCCCATGGACTGTAGCCTGCCAGGTGCCCCTGTCCATGGGATTTCCCAGGCAAGAATACCAGAGCGGGTTGCCATTTCCTTCTCCAGGCCATCTTCCTGACCCAGGGATCAAACCCATGTCTCCTATGTTGCAGACAGATTCTTTACCACTGAACCATCAGGGAAGCACACCCAAGGATAAATTAAAACCGGCACAGTCCCTGCCTTCGTAGACACAGTCCATGCAGTGGGGAAGAAACACCATCAATCGAAGACTCCCACCAGCACAAAATTACAAACTGGTATGTAGAAAAGCACAAGGTCTCCCCTAAGGCAGTAACAGAAAAGCTGGGCCAGTCTGTCAGGGTAGCAATGTGCTAGCTGAGATATGAAGAGCAGCTGGGATTAACCAGAGATGTAGAGGGAAAAGGACATTCCAGAGAGGCCATAAAGAGCATGTGCAAAGGCCCTGAGGCAAGAGAGAATGTGCAAGCTACCGAAAGCGGGGCCTTGGGGCTGCAGGACAGAGTGACAAGTCTGGGAGGTGCACGCTATAGGGGCGCCAAGTGTGGGGCAGGGCAGGAGCCTGGTCCAGTGCAGACAGTGGAGGCCAGGCACCACCGTCCCCTGCCTTTAGCCAGTGTGCACAAAAGGAGAACGGACTCTGTGTCAGCCAGACCAGAACACAGCCACTGAATCCTTTCTTCGGCCAAACACTGCAGGAATCCCGCCCAGCAGGCAGAGCGGGTGGCAATCCGAGGAGATGGCTGTTTGCGGTCATCTGTAACCTCTACTTCCCCCCCTCAGCAAGTGGCAGTAAGAATTGGGACGGCTGTGGCGGGCCTGCATGTGGGAGCAGTCGTGGGGCCTGTGAGCCAGCACAGCTCCCTTCCTCCCCCGTGTCTGCGTCAGCCCCTCTCTGGGCAAGCGGACACCCGTCAGGCCCTTTTGTCTCGGGCTGATTTGTAGGCCAGGCACAGACTCCTGTGTCCCATTTTACCAAGCCACCTTCTTCCCTCCAACCCTAAGTCACCCTAGTTAAAAGCAGGACATATACCCCAAAGTCCCAGCCACGACGGCCCTCTGAGCTGGAGCTCTGGTTTCTCGGCTTCACCTCATTCTGTCCTGCCTCTGTCAGAAAGGCCGTGCCTATCTCCCCTCCCAGGACCATCCTGACCAACCCCCACCTCCCACCCCACCCCAGCCCTGTCCACGCAGCTGTCTCCAACACACCCAAGCAAGTCAGCCACCCCTCCTCCAGCTTGGACCTGAGCCGCCCTGGCCTGAGCAGAGTCCAAGCTCCCTCTGGGCTGGGCGAGGCCTGCTCATTCCTCCAGCAGCCTCTGGAAGCACTGAGGAGCCACACCAGCAGGGAAACTTGCTGCCCCCTCATAAAGATAATGAGGAGGTTTTTCCATCTCCCCCTCACCCTTTCACTGAGACAAGATTAAAACAATAAAATTAAAATGCAGGGCTTTCCTGGAGACTCAGTGATAAAGCATCTCCTGCCAAGGCAGGAGACACAGGTTCGATCCCTGATCTGAGAAGATTCCACATGCTATGGAGCAAGTAAGCCTGGGAGCCGCAACTATGGAATCCACGTACAGCAACTACTGAAGTCCACAGCCTAAAGTCCGTGCTGCACAACAAGAGAATAGCCTCCACCTTCTGCAACTAGAGAAGAGCACAGGCAGCAACGAAAACCCAGCACAGCCAAAAATAAATCAACGAAAACACAACCAAGTGATCTTCTTCCCACTAGACTCTGCAGAACCCAATGAGGAAGCAGCATGAGTGCTGTTTAAAAACAGATGAAACTTCACACTATTGTAATGTTTGGCAGCTTTAAAAAACAAACAAACTCCAGGACAGGAAACTACAGAGCAACGCAGAGTCCAGGGAGGGGGTAAGAGCCATATTGGCATCAGCTTGCTGGGTGCGACCTTTCACCAAGTGACATAAGGTCTCTGGGCCTCAGTTTACCGCTTTATAAAGGCAAGGAGACCAACCAGGGTGACTGGGAGAATGATCTGAGCCAACTAAATGCCTGTCCTGCTCAGTCCTTGGGAGCCTGCATGGACTCCAGGCCTTCCCAGACCTCTACATCTGACTGCCCTCCTCAGCTTTATACTTTTCAGAGCGCAGATGGCGTCGCTTCACTGCGGACAGGTCTGTGCATTTCTGCAGGTCTGTGGTTCCCAAGTGGCTCAGTGGTAAAGAATCCCCCTGCCAATGCAAGACACACAGGTTTGATCCCTGGGTCGGGAAGATGCCTCTGGAAAAGGAGATGGTAACCTACTCCAGTATTCTTGCCTGGGAAATCCCATGGACAGAGGGGCTACAGTCCATGGGGTCGCAAAGAGTCGGACACAACTTAGCGACTAAAGGACAACGACAGGCCCCTCCTGAGAACCTCAGCTCCCTGAGGCAAGGGGTCTTCAGGTTCACAGGTATAACCTGCTGCCCGGAAAGCACCTGCCCAGAGAAGATCCCAGTAAGAACACTTGCACGAACAGCACAATGAAGGCACACTGCGCACACAACTACCACTCTGAGGGACCCTGACACTCCACTATCGTGAAACCGATAAAACAAGTACAGAGTATTATTACCCATCTGCAGATGGGGAAACTGAGGTACAGAAAGTACTGCACAACTAAGGTCACTGAAAGAATACCTAGGGGCCCAAACATGGAAAAACAGGCACCCTGATGGGGCTTCAAAGGATAATGGGGCCCTGCAAGCACCATCCCAAGGAAGACTATCAAGCAGCTTTCTGAGTGAGTGTTGGCTGCTCAGGTCAGGTCAAGGTGGAGGGAACCCAAAACCACTCCTTGGAGTGGGGTTCACAAGGTGCCTCTCACCTGGGTGGTGACTGGGTCAGTTGGCACAGCCTGAGGCACCAGAGAGTGGCCACTCTATCCAGTGCGTGCGTGCTAGGTCGCTTCAGTCACATCTGTTTGCAACCCTATGGACCATAGCCCACCAGGTTCCCCCTTCTATGGGATTCT
Source organism: Okapia johnstoni (assembly GCA_024291935.2). Taxonomy (NCBI): domain Eukaryota; kingdom Metazoa; phylum Chordata; class Mammalia; order Artiodactyla; family Giraffidae; genus Okapia; species Okapia johnstoni. The sequence goes on along the minus strand of CM044316.1, from coordinate 6,048,524 downwards.
CCAGGCAAGAAGACTGGAGTGGGTTGCCATGCCCTTCTTCAGGGGATCTTCCTGACCCAGGGTCGAATCCGTGTCTCTTATGTCTCCTGCATTGGCAGGCAGGTTCTTTACCACTAGCACCCCCTGGGAAGCACCCTCTACCCAGTTCAGTTCAGTCACTCAGTCGTGTCCGACTCTTTGCGACCTCATGGACCGCAGCAAGCCAGGCCTCCCTGTCCATCACAAACTCCCGGAGTTTACTCAAACTCATGTCCATAGAGTTGGTGATGCCATCCAACCATCTCATCCTCTGTCGTCCCCTTCTCCTCCTGCCTTCAATCTTTCTCAGCACCAGGCTCTTTTCAAACAAGTCAATTCTTCACACCAGGTGGCCAAAGTCTGGAGTTTCAGCTGGAGTTTCAGCTTCAACGTCAGTCCTTCCAGTGAATATTCAGGACTGATCTCCTTTAGGATAGACTGGTTGGATCTCCTTGCAGTCCAAGGGACTCTGAAGAGTCTTCTCCAACACCACAGTTCAAAAGCATCAATTCTTCAGCACTCAGCTTTCTTTATAGTCCAGCTCTCACATCCATACATGACTAATGGAAAAACCCCCTATTCAGTACATCTGATCAAAGACACTCACTCACTTCCCCCATCAGTTGATTGGGATTAAGAACTAGGTGTGGGAAAAGTTGTTTTAAAGCTCAAAGCTGGGGCAGAAGAGACAAATCTTACATGTTCTTTATGTGACTGGGAGCCACATAGTCAACAAAGACCAGGTTGATGCAGGTCACTAAGACAGAGACAGCCAGGATCTCTGGATCTTACAGGGTGGGCCAGATTTACTCTAAAACCTGACTCTCTATCCCATCCACCCCCAAGTTATACCGCATTAGCATGTGAGTGAGATATAGAAATTAGTGATTACTCTGGAGGGAAAAACAAGGGAGGAAAGGACAAACAAGTGTCCCAAGCCCTGAGCCTTCATTCCAGACACATTTGCTGGATGATGCTGTGGGTGGGGTTCCCAGTGGGCCGCTTGGAAGAGCAGAAACTGCAGGGCTCTGCAGGCAGACAGAAGTGGATTTAACTCCATCTCTGCACTCACCACCAATGGGACTTCAGCAAGTTATTAATACTTCATCTCTCTGAGTCTCCATTTCCCGCTTGTAAAATGGGAATAAAAGCTTCTCGGAACAGTGGCACACATTAAAAAGAAGTGAGGCGTGCCTAAGCTGTGTGCCACAACTACCAAGCCTGTGCTCTGGAGCCTGCAAGACGCAACCACTGAGCCCATATGTCCAGAGCCTGTGCTCCCCAGCAAAAGAAGTTACCGTAGTGAGAAGCCTGTGGACCCCAACTAGAGAGTGGCCCCCGCCAGCCACAACTAAAGAAAGCTGCGCGCAGCAACAAACACCCGGCACAGCCCAAAATAAGTAAAATAAAAATAAATATTTTTTAAAAAGAAACTTATGACGAAGAGGAAAGGAAGGAAGAAGGAACTCCATGAGCACTGGGCAGACTCATTACTACTGAGCCCAACGCTCTCCTTCCGTTACCACTGCTCCTTGGGTCTGGGGACCAAGTAAGGGACCCACAGAAGGTACAGCGGGGAGAACTCCCAGCGGAGCTGAGGGGAGACACCACCAAAGAGGCCTCTGGGGCAGACAGGATTCGACAGGAGGTCACAGCATGAGGTTCCGGCCATGGGGTCTGGGGTGGGAGAGGGGGAGTTAGAGTGCTCTGCACCAGAGGCGGGAACACACAGAAAGAAAGGATGCAAGCAGGAGAGAAGAGAAGACAGTAAAGGCTGCGGTGGACTACAGGGACTGACAAGTGTTGCAGGCCACTCTGGTTTAGGTCAGCAAGTCGGCCAGTAAAGCACAAGAGCACCTGGGACAAAGGGGATAAGGAACACAGGTGCAGTTCCCGGTGGGCTGCAAGAGGAGAGGTAAAGGGAGGCCTGGGAGAAAGAAAAATCAATGAGATGTTGATGGAGGGGGAAAAAAAAATCACTGTTAGAGGGAGAACTATCCACTCTTCAAACTGACAAGATTTATATTCAGGGTCAGCAGAGACTATACGGGGAGAGGACATCACAGATACGGCTGAGTAGGGAGCAGACCAGGAATGAGGCTGATAAGAAAAACCCAGACAGGGCTGGAGGCAGAGGAAAAACACCCCACCCTCCACAAACTCATTGGCTACTAGCTTCACTCACCTTCAACTAGCCATTCACATTCCAAGGGTGCCCTACACCTCAATCCAGCCAGTTCATGGCCTCCTGATCCAGGGGGCTCCCCTACTGCCCCCAAACAGAAACTATCCTGGAATTATATCCATGCTTCCCCAGTAATAATCGTGAACTTTTGGGAGGCCTCTGCATGAAGAATCCCAGGGACAGGGGAGCCTGGTGGGCTGCTGTCTATGGGGTCGCACAGAGTTGGACATGACTGAAGCGACTTAGCAGCAGCAGCAGCTAGACTGGAAGCTCCTGGTAGGTCTGGGTCAACAGGAATACGTGGTGCAGCGCTTCACTCAGCAAGTGTGAACTGCTGACAAGACTATCCAAGGAAGAAAGTCTGGCCATGTCACCATCCAACAAACGTACAGAGAAAGGAACAGGAAAAAGCACACCCGGCAATGACCTGAACTTGTCAGAGACCAGGGGATCCACGCTGTGGAGCTCCCTACCCTCAAGGCCGAGATCCCTGGCCAGATGGAGAGAAAAAAGGCCACCTGTGAAGGGTGCTGGGTGGTGTAACACCCCCTGGGCACTGAGCAAGGGGCCTGTGTCTGGTCGGATGGGGACACAGCAAAGAGACCCACAGACCTCTGTGGACCATGACTGGTGCTGATGGTGGTGTCAGGGAGGCACTCTGCTGTTCAAGGGGGACTACTTAGGACAGGTAACCAGCGAAGGCCTCTCAGAAGAACAACATGTGAGTGGCCACCTGAAGGGAGCCAGGCTCTGGCAGCATCAAGGGTAGAAATAGGGATGGACGCTTCAGGAAGAAGGAACAGCCTGCAGGACACCGGGAGAACAGACAGAACTTAGGCTATGGGAGGAGGAGAAAAACCACAAGAAGGGCTGCGGTGTGGGTGCCAGAGTGGGGAAGAGGCAGGAGAGGCTAACAGGCACATAGCCACCAGGGATTCCTGCGGGGTGGCAGGGAGGTGGTGGTGTTAGGGGGGGATTGGGACTTTAGTCTAAAGGATTCTAAGCAGGAGAATCACATGACCTGATTCAGCTTTTCACACCTGACCTCACAGCAGCAAACCACTGCCTTTCTCTAAAGCTTCATCGGTAAAGAATCCCCTCTCTTTGTTGTGTGGATAAGCACAAGTTAGATATTACTTAATAAACTCTAAAGCACTCAATTAACATTAGCTACTGTCATCAAAGTGCAAATTAAGGCAAGTGTCATTTGGATCAGAAGCTTTAAAAATCAGAGGCACTTCATCATTAAATGAGCCTACGCATGTTTCACCCTCCCCCATACCCTAAAATGTAGCGACTGGCTATTAATAATAGTATGTAACATCTGTAAGGCACTTAATAACTTACAGAGCACTTTCATATTTGTTAATAACCACAGGTCTCCAGTGCTTTGAACTTAGTGACAGTGTTACAAATTGGCTAGTTCTGGCAATATCTAGCAAGTAGGCACCCTCTCTCTCCATGGATCAGCTGACCAGTCATGACAACCTGCCTAAGAGCTCTTCTGGGGTTGGGCATTCTCATTGCTGTCATCTCTACTTCCAAATGTCCCAATCTGCCAGAGAAGTAAATAATGGTCCTAATTACAGGATCACGGAGTGATACCGATGTGCCAAGCATTGCTGTAAGCGCTTGACATGCTTAATCTTCACCTGATCCCAATACTTTTTTAATATTCCCATTTTCCAAATAAGGTGACTGAGGAATGGAGAAGATAAGGACTTCATCCAAGGGCACCCAGAGGAGTAAGACCCAGAGCCAAGATCTGAACACGTGATAATGTGACCCTGTGTCCTCACTCTGAATCCCAGCGCTGTGCTAGATCATTCTGGCAAACTGCACATAATTCGGTGCTTGGTACGACACAGAAATTCAGCAAATAAGGGCAGCTGTTATCAGCAGGACATGGGTAGTTTCTAGGTCCCACGAGAGTGTCACCTCCAGGAGAGCAGCGACCTTGTTAGTCTGGGTGACTGCTGCGCTCCCAGCACCTGGCCCTATGCACATTTGAAGGATGGATAATGAATGAACGTGCCTCCCAGAAGGCAGGGCTGCCTGTGCATCGTTCTTATTTCAGGTCTGTGTCGCGCCACTGATACTGCCCCTCGGTAAGAGCATCAAGCTGATCTGAGGCACAACAAGGAGTCCGGAGACTTGAGACCCCCACCTCCCTTTCACAGCTCAGGGGTGGCGGAAGAGGTTCCCAAGAGAAGAGACGAGTCCGGGGTCGCAATGCTGGTGGGTCCCGGCTCCGGCGGGGCTCTGCCCTCCACCGCGGCGGAGATGCTGGCCGCCCCGGCGCAGAGACCTGACAGGAGACAAAGACCCGCGGGGCCGCCGCACCCGCAAAAATGCTCGTGCCCCTCGCCCACCTCCCCGGGAGGCAGCCGAATGCTACCATGCATCACCCGGCCTGGAAGCTGCGGAGAATACCGGGCGCCGGACGGAGCGAACACTCGACGAGGCACTGCCTGCGGGGTCGCCGCCCGCAGAGGGTCGCTAGGGTGCGGGAGGCCGCGGGCCGGACCGGCCTGTCACCTTCAGGACCGCCCGCCCACTCGCCCGCTCTCCGCCGGGGACCGTCAGCGTGAGCCACCGTCACCCAGCTGGGCCTCCCCACGCTAAGGCCTCCCCGCAGCGCCCGCCTCGCGCCCCGCACGGCGACGCCGCACCCTCGCCCATCTGGCCCGTACCTGCTGGGAAAGGGGGATGAGCGGGGCCGCCATCTTCCCGCGGACTCGGGCTCCGAGCGCCGGCGGGGAATGGGGCGGGGCCGCGCGCGCGCACTGGTGCGAGGGGCGGTGCGCGCGCAGCCGAGCCCAGGGGAGGGCGGGGCCAAAGCAGGGCGGTGCGCGTTCCGCGGAGCTGAAGGGGCGGTGTCGGGGCGGGGCCGCGCGCGCCTAGCCCCAGCCGAAAGGGGCGGGGCCAGGGAGGTGAGCGGGCCGGGCACTTTTGCGGAATTCCTCCAGCATTCCTTCACCACCTCTTTCAGGATTTCTCCACTCTTATGCCAAGGTCCCTTAGCCCGCCGGGTCCCTGCCGATTCTGGGCCCTCTGCAAGGGATGCCGTTCCCATTCCCGGGCGCCTGGCAAAAAGGATTCTCACGCTTCCCAACAAGGCGCCCTGTTCCTAGGATAGGTTTTGTGTGTCTGTGTGTGTGTGTGTACACACCACCCTTCCCAACAACTGTGTGTGTGTGTGTACACCACCCTTCCCAACAAGACGCCCTGTCCCAGGATAGGGGGGTGTTTGTGTGGTGTGTGTGTGTGTGTGTGTGTGTGTGTGTGTGATATGGGTGTCAGCTAAACTGGGTTGCAGTACCTCTCTGTGCCACAGCAGCACCCACAACACCTGGGATTATTTCCCAACCGCCACCTTCTTGATGGTATCACAAATATCTGTGAAAAAGAAGCGAAAAGCAAAGGAGAAAAGGAAAAATACACCCATTTGAATGCAGAGTTCCGAAGAATAGCAAGGAGAAATAAGAAAGCCTTCCTCAGCGATCAATGCAAAGAAGTAGAGGAAAACAATCGAATGGGAAAGACTAGAAATCTCTTCAAGAAAATTAGAGCTACCAAGGGAACATTTCATGCAAAGATGGGCTCGATAAAGGACAGAAATGATATGGACCTAAAAGAAGCAGAAGATATTAAGAAGAGGTGGCAAGAATACACAGAAGAACTGTACAAAAAAGATCTTCACGACCCAGATAATCACAATGATGTGATCACTCACCTAGAGCCAGACATCCTGGAATGTGAAGTCAAATGGTCCTTAGGAAGCATCACTACGAACAAAGCTAGTGGAGGTGATGGAATTCCAGTTGAGCTATTTCAAATCCTGAAAGATGACGCTGTGAAAGTGCTGCATTCAATATGCCAGCAAATTTGGAAAACTCAGCAGTGGCCACAGGACTGGAAAAGGTCAGTTTTCATTCAAATCCCAAAGAAAGGCAATGCCAAAGAATGCTCAAACTACCACACAATTGCACTCATCTCACACGCTAGTAAAGTAATGCTTAAAATTCTCCAAGCCAGGCTTCAGCAATACGTGAACAGTGAACTTCCAGATGTTCAAGTTGGTTTTAGAAAAGGCAGAGGAACCAGAGATCAAATTGCCAACATCTGCTGGATCATCGAAAAAGCAAGAGAGTTCCAGAAAAACATCTATTTCTACTTTATTGACTATGCCAAAGCCTTTGACTGTGTGGATCACAATATACTGTGGAAAATTCTGAAAGAGATGGGCATACCAGACCACCTGACCTGCCTCTTGAGAAACCTGTATGCAGGTCAGGAAGCAACAGTTAGAACTGGACATGGAAAAACAGACTGGTTCCAAATAGGAAAAGGAGTACGTCAAGGCTGTATATTGTCACCCTGCTTATTTAACTTATATGCAGAGTACATCATGAGAAACGCTGGGCTGGAAGAATCACAAGCTGGAGTCAAGATCGCCAGGAGAAATATCAATAATCTCAGATATGCAGATGACACCACACTTATGGCAGAAAGGGAAGAAGAGCTAAAGAGTCTCTTGATGAAAGTGAAAGAGGAGAGTGAAAAAGTTGGCTTAAAGCTCAACATTCAGAAAACTAAGATCATGGCATCTGGTCCCATCACTTCATGGCAGATAGATGGGCAAACAGTGGAAACAGTGGCTGACTTTATTTTTCTGGGCTCCAAAATCACTGCAGATGGTGACTGCAGCAATGTAATTAAAAGACACTTACTCCTTGGAAGGAAAGTTATGACCAACCTAGACAGCATATTAAAAAGCAGAGACATTACTTTTCCAACAAAGGTCCATCTAGTCAAGGCTATGGTTTTTCCAGTGGTCATGTATGGATGTGAGAGTTGGACTATAAAGAAAGCTGAGTGCCAAATAATTGATGCTTTTGAACGGTGGTGTTGGAGAAGACTCTTTAGAGTCCTTTGGACTGCAAGGAGATCCAACCAGTCCATCTTAAAGGAGATCAGTCCTGGATATTCACTGGTAGGACTGATGTTGAAGCTGAAACTCCAATACTTTGGCCACCTGATGCAAAGAGCTAACTCATTTGAAAAGACCTTGATGCTGGGAAAGATTGAGTGTAGGAGGAAAAGGGGATGACAGAGGATGAGATGGTTGGATGGCATCATCTACTCGATGGACATGAGTTTGGGTAAACTCCGGGAGTTGGTGATGTACAGGGACGCCTGGCGTGCTGCGGTTCATGGGGTCGCAAAGAGTTGGACATGACTGAGTGACTGAATTGAACTGAACCTTCTTGATGTGTGACCTTGGCAAGTAGCCTCTCTGCACCCCCAGTCCCCTCTTCTGAAAAAAGGAAATGGTAGTATGTATTTGCTATTGTTCTATCTCTGCACTGTACCCTGCACAGAGCAGGCATCTGATGTTTGCCAGAGGACCATTACTGGAGAGGCATTTATTTCTTTAGACATGTGTTACCTTCTTTTTGCTATGGACACCTGTTCATCTGTGGGTCAGACGGTAAAGAATCTGCTTTCAACACAGGATAATGGAGTTCGATCCCTGGGTCAGGAAGATCCCCTGGAGGATGGTATGGCAATGCACTCCAGTATTCTTGCCTGGAGAACCCCATAGACAGAGGAGCCCGGTGGGCTACAGTCCATGGGGTCACAAAGAATCAAACACAACTGAGCGACTAACACTTTCTTTCTACTCATCCTTAGCCAATTTCTACTAAAAGGATGACAAAGGAAGGTCCCACTGGGTACTGACCACAGCGACACAAGGCTTCTTCAGCACAGGTTCCCCTTACGTGGTCTCTCTTGTGACAGTGGCACTTCTCAGACAGTCAAGCTGGAAGGTCGAGCAATCCTAAGGTAGTGAGGGCACAGCTTCTGGTCCACCTCCTCCACTCTGAAGTCTCACAAGGTTCCTGCTCCAGGGTCTTCAGCAACGTGATGTACCTCGTGCCCCTCAAATGAGCACAACATGCTTTGTGATTCATTCAACAAACTATTCACAGTCAAATGTTCACTGAGCACAGGTGCTCCATTGGTGAGCCGGGCAGACACACACTCTCCACAAATAGGTCTCACCCTGGAGCTACCCAGAAGGTCTGCTAAACAGACTGGGTCTCTGATTCTGATTTATAGCTCTGGGTGGGACCTGAGTCCATTGGGCTGCAAGGAGATCAAACCAGTCCATCCTAAAGGAAATCAACTCTGATTAGTCACTGCAAGGACTGATGCTGAAGCTGATGCTCCAATACTTTGGCCACATGATGCAAAGAGCAGACTCATTGGAAAAGACCCTGATGCTGGGAAAGACTGAAGGCAAAAAAGGAGAAGGGGGTGGCAGAGGATGGCATCACCAACTCAGTGGACATGAATTTGAGCAAATTCCAGGAGACAGTAGAGGACAGGGAAGCCCGGGGTGCTGCAGTCCATGGGGTCAAAAAGAGTTGGACACGACTTAGCGACTGAACAACAACAAACAAATCCCCAGGAGTTGCTGAAGCTGCTGGTCTCAGGCCACCCCCCACCCCCACCATTGTGAGAACCACAAGTCTAGAGGGAAAAAAAAAATCCAAAAGAAAAAAAAACTCCTGTGAGGAAATAGATAACTATACACAGTGATAAGTGCTACAGAGTAGTCCAAGGGTGTGAGACTTGAAGACTGAGGGTGGATTCAGTGATGGCGGGGGCTAGGAACCATCACAAGCAAAAAGGAGCTGAAGAGCAAAGAAGCATATTGAGACTGAGACACTGGAGCTCAGAGAGCAAGACAGAGGGTCTTGAAAGTGAGAGTGAAAGTCCCTTAGTTGTGTCCAACTCTTTGCAACCCCATGGACTATGCAGTCCATGGAATTCTGCAGGCCAAAATACTGGAGTGGGTAGCCTTTCCCTTCTCCCGGGAATCTTCCCAACCCAGGGATCAAACCCAGGTCTCCTACATTGCAGGCAGATTCTTTATCAGCTGAGCCCACGAGGGTCTTGAGACAAGGCCAGATCACATATAGTCTGATGGGACAACACTGCGTAGAGCAGTGAAACAAGACCATATGTGGTTCAGCCTCGTTTTGAGACCATCTTGCTCTCCGAGCTCCAAGTTCTCAGTCTCACATGCTCCTTCACTCCCTGTGCACAGGGAAAGGGGAGGCCACCAGACTGTTTTGCACATGATCAGCTTTGTGTTCTAGAACAGTGGCTCTGGATAAGGCGGGCAAAGTGAATGGAGGGGGGATGGGTAGAAGCAATTGGAGCAGATGGAAAGATGCAGCAGTGGTCCAGGCGGGGGTGACAGAGGCTTTTAGATGCCTTGGGTGCCTTATCAGTCCATGTTCCATAAGGAAAAGGGAAGCCGGCAATATCTGTATTTCAAACAGAAGGCAATTTGATACAGAAGATTGAGTACAAAATTGTTGGAAAAGCAGAGGGGAAGGCAAGGTTACCGAAGATTAGTAACAGGGGGAAACTGCTAGCCTCTTTAGGGTTAAAAGTCAAAAGGGAAAGGGTGTTATGCCAAAACCCACCACCACTGGGCCCTGAGCAGGAGGAACCAGATGCTGGTCCTCACTAGCCACCGCTGTTTCTGCCATTATTGCTTTCTGTTTTGGCCATGCCACATTGTGGGATATTAGTTCCCGCATCAGGGATCAAACCCACGGCCCCTGCATGGGAAGCTCAGAATGTTAACATTGGACCACAGGGAAGTCCCTCTGCTGTTGTTGCTAAAGTCATTGCTATTGTCTCCACTGACTAAGGGGCGGGCAGGAGCCTGGGAAAAAATTTGCTTCTCCTCTCCACCTGTCTTCTGACGTCCTTCTCACAGAACACGACGGGACACTAGTGGGAAAGGGTGTCTGGGAAATGTGTGCAGGCTTCCAGCCTCACTGTCAAGAGTCTACAGGGGTGACAACCACACAGAGACTCTCTGGCCTGGTCTTGACTGGAATCAGAGGCTCTATGATAAGAGTCCCACCAGGTCACTCCCTCTACTGCTGTGGTGGCCATCCTGGGCGGTGATCAACCATCCTGGGGTCTCTCTCACCAGAGTCTAGAGCTGCATCATCCAACACAGTGGCCACTCCACATATGGCAATGTGCATGCATGCTCAATTGTGTCCAACTCTTTGTGACCCCATGGACTATAGCAGTCCAGGCTCCTCTGTCCTCCACTGTCTCCCGCAGTTTGCTCAAATTCGTGTCCAATGAGTTAGTGATGCTCTCTAACCGTCCCATCCTCTGCCTCCCCCTTCTCCTTTTGCCTTCAATCTTACCAGAGTCTTTTCCAATGAGTAGGCTCTTTGCATCAGATAGCCAAAGTATTGGAGCTTCAGTGTCAGTCCTTCCAATGAATGTTCAGGGTTGATTTCCTTTAGGATTGACTAGTTTGATCTCTTTGCTGTCCAAGGGACTCTCAAGAGTCTTCTCCAGCACTACAGTTCGAAAGCATCAGTTCTTCGGTGCTCAGCCTTCTTTATGGTCCAAATCTTACATCCGTACACGACTACTGGAAAAATCATAGCTCTGATTATATAGACCTTTGTCGGCAAAGGGATCTCTCTGCTTTTTAATGTGCTGTCAAGGTTTGTCTTGGGGCTTCTCTGGTGGCTCAGACAGTAAGGAATCTGCCTGCAATGCAGGAGACCCAGGTTTGATCCCTGAGTCAGGCAAATCCCCTGAAGAAGGGAATGGCTACTCACTCCAGTATTCTTGCCTGGAGAATTCCATGGACTGAGGAGCCTGGCAGGCTAGTCCATGGGGTTGCATGAGTCAGACATGACTAAGTGACTAACACTTTCAATTTCACTTCACTAGGTTTGTCATGGAGAAGGCAATGGCAACCCACTCCAGTACTCTTGCTTGGAAAATCCCATGGGTGGAGGAGCCTGGTAGGCTGCAGTCCGTGAGGTCGCTAAGAGTCAGACACGACTGAGCAGCTTCACTTTCACTTTTCACTTTCATACATTGGAGAAGGAAATGGCAACCCACTCCAGTGTTCTTGCCTGGAGAATCCCAGGGACAGGGGCACCTGGTGGGCTGCCGTCTATGGGGTCACACAGAGTCGGACACGACTGAAGCAACTTAGCAGCAGCAGCAGCAGGTTTGTCACAGCTTTTGTTAACCATAATGATGTCATTTTAACTTGATTACCTCTATAAAGACTTAAATTTTTTAAATTTTTATTTATGTATTTTTGGCCACAAAGTATATGGAATCTTGATTCCCCAACCAGGGATTGAACCATGCCCTGTGCATTGGAAGCTCAGAGTCTTAACCACTGGACCACCAGGGAAGTCCCAAGACTTTATTTCTCATTTTAAAATGTATAGAAATACTGAATCACTACGTTATGGAATAGGAATTAACATAGTGTTGTAGGACAATTATACTTCAAAAATAAGCTCAGAGAAAAAGGGATCACATTTGTGGTTACCAGAGGCAGGGGGCTGGGGGAAGGGAATTAGATGAAGGCAGTCAAAAGGTACAAACTTCCAGTTATAAGAAAAATAAGTACTAGGAATATAATGTACCACAGGATAAATATAATTAACACTGCTGTATGTTATATATAAAAGGTGTTGGGAGTAAATCTTGTGTTATCAGCACAAAGAAAACATATATTCTTTCCTATTTCTTTAATTTTCTATCTATATGAGATGATGGACATTCACTGAGTTTATTGCGGTCATCCTTTCATGATGTGTGTAAGTCAAATCATTATGCTGCACACCTTAAATTTACACAGTGCTGTATGTCAATTATATATCAATAAAACTGGAAGAAAATTAATTAATTACAATTAAATGAGATTAAAAATTCATTCCTCCTGAGAAGGTACAGCACCAAGTGCAAACCCTAATGCACAGTAGGACTCTGGGTGATAATGATATATCCATGTAGGCTCATCAATTGTCAGAAACGAACCACGGTGGTGTGGGATGTCATTGGTAGGGGAGGGTATATGAGTGTGGGGACAGACTGTGTATGGAAACTCTCTCAGTTCTGCTCAGTCTTGCTGTGGATTTAAAACTCCTCTAGAAAATGAAGTTTATTAATTTAAAAAATTATTTTATTTTTATTTTTTTGGTTGCACCTTGAGGCAACCAACCTCGAGGTGGGATCTTAGTTCCCTGAACAGGGATTGAACTCATGCCCCCTGCAGTGGAAGTATGTTTCCTTAAACCACTGAACCACCAGGGAAGGCCCAATGAAGTTTATTAATTAAAAAAAAAATTCATTTCTCAGCCTCACCAGCCACATTTTAAGGGCTCACATGTGGCCAGTGGCTACTGTATTGGCTTCGAAGATGAAGAAAGTTCTCCAGGATTGTGCTGCTGCAGAAGATGAGTCCTGCAGGGTCTGAGCTGGTCTGACCCATCTTCATTCAGCTGTTTCGGCATTTTCCCTCGAGTTCTAGCACTGCTTCTTTCCTCATTAACTTCTCCCTTGTTTAGAGATTTAAAAGGTGGGCAGTGTTTAAATCCCACCACTGTGCTTCCAGGGAGTGAGTCTTTAGCTTCTGAGACTGGTTTGTTGTTGTCCAGTTGCTATTAAGTGCCCAACTCTTCATGACCCCATGGATTGTAGCCTGCCAGACTCCTCTGTCCATGCGATTTCCCAGGCAAGAACACTGGAGTGGGTTGCCATTTCCTCCTCCAAGAGAACCTCCCAACCCACAGATCAAACCTGGGACTCCTGCATTAGCAGGCAGATTCTTCACCACTGAGGCACCAGAGAAGACCTCTGAGACTGATAACCTCTAATTACCTGGGAAGATGAAAATGATCCAGCAGTTGAGAAAGTTCAAGGTTGCAAGTCTCCCAACTTCAACCAAAGCCAGAACAAAACTTGGCCAACCTTTACTTCTTGGTCAGACTTTTCACATCAATCATTTATCCACATGCTCTCTATCATTTCCAATTTTATTTGGCTTCCTTGTAACACGACTAAATTCCAAATTCCAAAATTGGTGTCTTAAATTTGATTATTTCCAACACAAATTTCTATGTGAAAACAGAGCTCTTCAAAACAGAAGCCTCTATGTGTGACTTTTTTAAAGCAAGTCATTTGATTTAAGGGAAAAAAAATTAAACTACAAAGTAATCACTACTTTCACTTGAGAGAATGGATTTCACTGCTCTGTTTACAGAGAACCAGCGGCCATAGAAGTGGGCCACAGAGTGGGGGGAAAAGCATCACCTTCTTTATGGAATGTTAAACATGCAGGCACAAGGCCTGGGTTCTCTGGATAACCAGTGTGCACGGGAGGCATGCAAAACCTTTCCAGACCAAGGGTGCTGTATAAAGATTCCATATTGGAAAAGTTTCCCATATGTTATTAGGATCTTCCCAACCCAGGGATCAAACCCAGGTCTCCCGCATTGCAGGTGGATTCTTTACCAGCTGAGCCACAAGGGAAGCCCAAGAATACTGCAGTGGATAGCCTACCCCTTCTCCAGCTGATCTTCCCAACCCAGGAACCAAACCGGGGTCTCCTGCACTTCAGGCAGGAGAGCAACTGATTTCTTTACCAACTGAGCTATCAGGGAAGCCCCAGTAATTTAGAACCCAAAGCAATAAAGCATCGTTTCTCCTTTCTCAAAGTAAGTTTTACTACCTTTTATTTATAAAACATTTGGGGGGGATTAAGAAGAGAGTGTGGTGTTTTTGGCCAGAGTCTCACCAGCCTCGGGCTTCCTCCAGCACTTGGGTTTGTCCAGAGGAAACGTTTCTGGGTACCAGGATGGGGGGAGGTTGGAACAAGGGGGACCTGGGGGGAGGGGAGGGGAGGGGAGATGGCTCGGGAAGAACCATACCCACTGAGAAGAATAGGAACATCTTTCAAAGAAAGCTAGACAAATGACCACATATGCGGACATTTGCGCTTTGAAGGTAGAATAAAGTAAGGAGACCAGGCTTTGCCAGTCATCTTTATCTGGGGTGGGGATGACTAAAACTCGTTTCTTTTGTAGAATCCTTTGAAGCTATTTTCTCGACCACTAAACCTTCCCATCAACATCTCGTCCTCATCTTCCTCTTGGGCCTTCTTCGCTTCTTCCTTGGCCTGTATGGCATCCATCTCCCTTTCTGGGCCCTGGGGAAAGAAACAAAGAACCTGGTGGCCAGGGATTATGCTGTCTGAGGGCTGACCGGCTCTCAGCATACGGCCTGCCTGCCGCTGCCTCCTGGAAGCCTCCACACCAGCTGGGGTTGACTGAAAAAGAACCCCCCCTAGGATATTCAGGTCCCCATTCCTGGAACCTGTAAATGTAACCTTATATGGAGTAGGAGAGCACTTCCCAGGTGGCGCTGGTGGTAAAGAACCCACCTGCCAGTCCAGCAGACGAAAGAGATGTGGGTTTGATCCCTGGATGGAGAAGATCCCCTGGAGGAGGGCATGGCAACTCACTCCAGTACTCTTGCCTGGAGAATCCCATGGACAGATGAGCCTGGTGGGCTACAGTTCACAGGGTTGCAAAGAGTTGGACACGATTGACACGATTTAGCATGCACACACTATGTAGAGGGAAAGAGCTTCCCAGATGTGAGGAAATTCTACTGGCTTACCAGGTGGGCCCTAAATTCTATCACAGTGTTCTCATAGGAGAGGGGCAGAGGGAGATTTGACACAAACAGAAACAGAAGAGGAGATGGCCAGGTGAAGATGGAGGCAAAGATTGGAAGGATGTGGCCACAAACGAAGGAGCACCAGGATCCTTCAGAAGCTGCAAGAGATGAAGTAAGGGTTCTCCCCTAGAACCTTTGGAGGGAGCAAAGCCCTGCTGATGCCCTGATTTCAGCCCACTGATACTGATTTTGGACTTTTGGCCTCCAGAATTTGGGAGAATACATTTGCCATGGGCTTTTTTGTTTTTGACCAGCTTCATGGCATGAGGGGGATCTTAGTTCCTTGACCAGGGATCAAACCCACCCCCGCTTACAGTGGAAGCTCAGAGTCTTAACCACTGGACCACCAGGGAAGTTCCCATCTGTGATGTTTTAAGCCAGCAAGTTTGTGGTAATATTGTTATGGCAGCCCCAGAAAACAAATACCCTCTCCTTCTTCCATTCCCAGAGCACCTGGCCTGTCTTTCAACCAGCTGACCAGTAAGGGAGAGACGAGAAGAGGCCTCAGAGCCTAAATGAGAAAACCCAAGCTTGTGTAATTAAAAGAAAGGCCAGGACTGAGTGCAGACATGTCAAGGAGGTTCCCGAAGTCATTGACAAAAAGAGTTTAGTAAGCCTTTGCGGCAGAAATCAGATTCAAGAAGAAATGGATCATAAGAAAAATCCCTTAATGATAACCACCTTTCATCAGTGGAGGGGAAGATCCCCCCTGAAATGCCATGAAGTGTTCAAAGTTTAAGCACCCACTTTGCAGCTGGTCCCAGGGTGACGGACATGACATTTCTATTGCTCTGACGTGTGGGGCCCTGCTGACCCAGGGAGGGATGGCCCCTCCAAGGGGACTGAGTCTTAGAGACAGTCAGTGCCTGAAAGAACTCCTTTCATACGCAAGCTATATCCAGAGCTCACATCCCTAACCACCTCCACTACTGGGCTTTTTATATTCAGTTCTGATATCTCATCTGAATTATCACATTGCCAGGTGCTAGAGAACTAGTGCCCCAGGGCCCACTGAAATTCTTAAAACTAGCCAATCCTAAGCCTGTTTATCCTGCTTCATCTACTCCTTCCTGCAGAGACCAAACCAAAGTTTTTTGCTCATATCTTCCACTCTTTCCCTCTGCCTCCTGACCAACCCTGGTGCTTCCCCATGTGGCCCTGCATGGCCTGGCATGGCCCCTCCTCTCAGGATCTGTTAGTAAAACAAACTGTCTTTTTGATGGTGGCCACTTCCTGGTCTGGGAGTCTTGCCATACCTGATTAACAACAAAACTTACATCTTAACACACAGGTATTACATCTTAACACACAGATATTTTGGACTTCCCTCGTGGTGAAGACTGTGCTGCCAATGCAGGGGAGCTGGGTTTGATCCCTGGTTAGGGAAATAAGATTCCTTATGCCGAGCAGTGGGGCCAAAAGATTTTTTTTCTTAAGAACACAGGTATTTCACAAATGAGGATATCCAAACGGCCACAAAAGCCGTGAAACAGCACCCACCTCCATTCCTCATCAGAGAAATACACACAAAACTAGAGAGAGATACCACGACACACCTATAGAAACCCATAATCCCCAGTGCTGGGGAGACTGGAGGAGGTGCAGAACAGTGCAACCCCTCGGGAAACAGTCTGGCAATTTCTCATAGAGTTAAAGGCACACCAGGCAACTCAGCAAACCCCATCCTGGGTTTTAACCAAAAGAAATAAAAGTGCTCATCCACACACACACACAAAAACTATATATGAAATTGTTCGCAGCTTTGATCATACTGTTAAAAATTGGAAACAACCCAAATGTCCATTAGCTGGTGAGCAGATAAACTACTCAGTAAGATGGAGAAACAAAGTACTGATGAAACCCCAGCAACATGGAGAAATCTTGAAGACACTGCGCTTGGTGAGAGAAGCAGACTCAAAAAGACTTCATGGTTCCAGTGGTTAAGACTCCATGCTCCCAATGCAGGGGGCACAGGTTCCATCCCTGGTCGGGGAACTAAGACTCCACGTGCCGCACAGTGAGGCCAAAAAAGACAAAAAAAGAAGACCCTATACTACATGATTCAATTTATATGACATTCTGGAAAAGGCAAAACTATAGGGGCATAAAAACAAGGACCTAATGTACAGCACAGGGAACAACTATATTCAATATCTTGTAATAACCTATAAGGAAAAAAGAATCTGAAAAAGAATACAAACACACACACGCACACACACACACACATAGAGAGAGAGAGAGCACTTTGCTGTATACCTGAAACGAACACAACATAGTCAATAAATTATACTTCAAAAAAAATCCAATAGGGACAGATATCAGATCATCAGTAGTTGCTGGAGTAGGGGAGGGCTTGGCTACAAGGAGACTTCTGGGGGTGGTGAAATTGTTCTGGGCTTCCCAGGTGGCATAGTGGTAAAGAATCCGCCTGCCAATCCAGAAGATCCAAGAAAATCAGGCTTGATCCCTGGGTTAAAAAGATCCCAGAAGAAGGAAATGGCAACCCATTCCAGTATTCTTGCCTGGGAAATCCCATGGATAGAAGAGCCTGGCGGGCTATAGTTCACAGGGTTGCAAAGTCAGACACGACTGAATATGCATGCATGAAACTGTTCTACATCTTGATTTTTAGTGGTGTTTTCATGACTATAAGTGTTTGTCAGAATTCACAGAACTGTACATTTCACAGCACATAAGTCAGACTTCAATAAATCCAACTTATCAGCAATTGACAGTAATGCCTAGCATGGCCAAAGATTTACATTCCCTTCTGCATTGAAATTCTCATCCATGCAGAAGAGAATGTAAATAGGATGACACGCTAGAAACTGTTTGTGTATGAACTAGTGACTGTTCTGTCTACTCCTGGGCACGTGGCCATTGAAAGACAGGGATAGGAATGACGGGAACTAGCTTATCCCTGAGGCCACAAGCTGGAAGCATCCCAAAGCTGCATCCACAGAGAACAGATACATAGCTTCTAGAATATTCACAAAGGAAGGACAAGCTACTGCTCTATGGGAAAATATAAATGAGCCTCACAACACAGCCTGAATGAATAAAAAATGGGTAGCTGCCATTGATATTAATTGATATGAACTGATATGAATTTCAAAAGGAGGTCAAATCCATCTGCAGTGATGGAATAGTGGAACAGCTGCTGTTCCTTTGGGGGTGCATGTCAGTTGGGAGGAGGCTCCTAGAGCTCTGGTGATGTTCTATATCTTGATCTGGGTGGGGTGTTTATTACAGAAAAAATAAAGCACCTTTTTCTATATGTGAGACTCAAGTACGGAAATAAATGAATTAAAAAAGCAAAGTTCATTGTGTTCATGGACTTCCCTGGTGGTTCAGTGGTTAAGAATCCACCTTCTAATGCAGGGGACACAGGTTCAATCCCTGGTCCAGGAAGATTCCACGTGCCGCGGGGCAAATAAGCCCCACAACTACTGAGCCTGCACTCTAGAGCCCGTGCTCTGCAACAAGAGAAGCCCCTGCAATGAGAAGCCCTCACACTGCGACGAAAAGCAGCCTCCACCAACCAAAACTAGAGAAAACAAACGTGCAACAGTGAAGACCCAGCACAGCCAAATAAAGACATAAATAAATAAAGGGCTGGCTTCTTAAAAAAAAGAAAAAACAAAAAAAGGTTCATTGCGTTCACCGTACCTTGGTTTCACCCCAGGTAGCCTTGCCAAAATTCTCAGCATACTCTTCGTCATCTGTGATCAGGAAGTTATCAAAGATGGTTCCAGATCTCACCTATGGATGAAAATAAGACCTTTGTTACTGGTGTGGAAAATGAAACTTTCCACAAAATAAAAAGTGCTCTGATTTATTCAGTACTGTCACAGAGATTAGCTGTCGATATTAGCACATGCTGAAACCCTTTTCTAGAATGTCAGTTCCCTCCAGGGCACTGGTCCTCAAACTTGACTGCGTATGGGGACCATTGAGAACGTTGACAAGACTGCTGATGCCTGGTCTCACTCCCAGGGATGCTGGTTTAGCAGGTCTGGGGTATGATCCGACATAGAGGCTTTGAAGTTCTCCCCAGGAACTCGAGCATCCAGTGATGTTTGAGAACCGCTGATTGAGAACCTCCCGTGCAAAGTGTGAGCCATGGATGGGCAGCGTCAACATCGTTAGGGATTCGGGATCTCAGGCTCCACCCTGGACCCACTACATCAGAACCTGCAATCTTATCCTAAAGCTGATAGGCACCACAAGTTCAGCTCCATGCAGATTTCCAGGGGGCATGGAGGGCAGACAAGAAGTGTCCAGAGGGCAGGAAGGATGTCCGTTTTGTCTAGGGCTGTAAGTTTTGGGTCTGGGTAGGGGTGCCAGGTGCATGATAGGAGCAGAAGTTCAGGCTGAAGTTCAGAGTTATTAAACTAGAGCAAGTTTAAAACCCGGTGACTTGCACGTCCCTCGCAGTCCAGTGATTAAGAAGCCACCTGCCAACGCAGTGGACACGGGCTTGATCCCTGGTCTGGAAGATTCCATATACCTCAGGGCAACTAAGCCCATGCACCACAACTACTGAGCCCTTGCTCTGGAGCCCGAAAGCCACAAGAGAAGCCACCACCACGAGAGGCCCACACACTGCAGCTAGAGAGTAGCCCCTACTCGCTGCAACTAGAAAGAGGCCACATGTGGCAATAGAGACCCAGTGTGGAAAACAACAAAAAGACAAAATGAGCAACCTGCCAAAGCTCCAGTCCAATGGCACCGATGTTCTCAAATTCCGAGAGATCATATTCTGTCAAATAGTTGGTGTTTTTCATCTTGTGATGGAGCCAAACATCTTTGTCTATGCCCTCAGGTTTCAGGCCATCCTGCAACAACAAGCCATATGTGGTGGTCCCCGGGGACACAGTTGGGGAGGGGACTGGCAGGGAGATGACGCCACATACGCACCTGGTATGGAGGCTTCTGGAGCATGGCCGCCTGCCAGTCCCCATCCAGTTTGATGTTCCAGTCACTCGGCTTGCTGGCACTGGCGTCCAGAAAATGCTTCTCCCAGTCCTTCAAATGCATGCAGGGGGAAAAGTTAAGAGTCTCAGCTTTGAGAAAGGAAATCTGCCAAGAGGCAGAGGCAGGCCTGTGACCCCGGGTGCACTTTTCTCCTCCTCAACTTGATGGTGGAAGGGCTGAGTGCTGGGGTTCCTAACCTCACCAGGGGTTTCGACCATAGCCTGCAGTTTGCGGTCCTTTTGGTTAGACAGCATCACCGACTCAATGGAAATGAATCTGAGCAAACTCCGGAAGATAGTGAAGGACAGAGGAGCCTGGTGTTTTGCAGTCCATGGGGTTGCAAAGAGGGGGACAAGACTTATTGACTGAACAACAATAGGAAACTAATACACAGCTGTTACAGTCATGGATGCTTGGTTGTCAGTCACAAGTATGATGCTCAAAAACACTATGTTCAAATGCAGAATGAAAAGAAAATCATTTTTATAAAGGTTGCTGATGCATTTTCCTTTTTTTGGAAAAAGACATTGGTTTGGGACTTCCCCGGTGGTCCAGTGGTTAAGACCCCATGCTCGCATTGCAGGGGCCACGGGTTTGATTCCTGGTCAGGGCACTAAGATCTCACATGCCGCAACTAAGACCTGGCACAGATGCAAGCATGCTCAGTCATGTCCAGCTCTTTGCGACCCCATGGACTATAGCCCACCAGTCTCCTCTGTCCATGGGATTTTCCAGGCAACAATACTGGAGTGGGTTGCCATGCTCCCCTCCAGGGGATCTTCCCAACCCAGGGATCGAACTAAAGTCTCCTGCAGTGGCCGGCAGATTATTCTTTACCACTTGAGCCACCTGGGAAGCCCAAGACCTGGTGCAGCCAAATAAATAAAAATAAATAAATAATTTAAAAATATCGGTTAAGAAAACAAACCCTTCTTGCTTTCATCTCAAACACTTTTAACTCTTTCACAATACCTTGAAGTATGCAGCTGTGTGGCTGCTTCAGCACATACGCTCTAGGGAGGGTTCTTTGTCTTACTGTTGTCGTCATCACTACCAGACACGCAGCAGTTGTACGGCACCTGGGTACTTACAAACTACACTTTACACTTTCTAGCAGCTGTGTGGGAAGAATCCACACCTGGGATTTGTCCTTGGCAGCCTGGTCCCAACCCTTAGCCTCTGCTGATGCCGTCTCCATCTTCTTCAGTGATGTTAACTGCCAGTCATACTCGATGCTTCCAGATTCAATCGACTGACCATCAATTTTCACTTCATAAGTGAGGTCTGGTCTTAAAACCAGAGTATAGAGGTGTGTAAAGCTATCAACCTGTGTGTTTTGGGGGGAGAAGAAGAAAAGAATGAGACCCTTGATGTTTCAAGGCAAGTCTAGGTAAGCAGTGTACCTTGTCATGAGTCAAAGCCTTACTGTAAACACAAGCAGAGACATTCTAGAAAGAGGGGCTGACCTGACCGTGAAAGGTGTCCTACAGAAGAGTCACCCTCTGCAGAGTACTTCCTCACTACTGGCGGCCTTCCCCTCTGTGGCTGATCCCTTTTCTATGGAAAGACAATGGCTCTCACCTCTAACCTCCCAGGCAATCATGATGGGGTAGGTTGGTGTGAACCAAGGGACCATTATGCTGTTTGACTTAGGAAAAGTTGTATGGAAAACAACTTCCTGTTCAGCGTTCTAAACGACACCAAATGAAGCCCACTCTGTTTCTCAATATGGGGGAGAACTTCCTCACACTCTCCTGATGAGCTGTCCGACAATTGTAGCTTGGATGGGGCAGGCCTGGTTTCTTTCTTGGGCATGGTTAAAAGCCCAGACTGGACATAAGAAAAGCATTTATCATTCAATAAAGGAGGTCTGGAGACTTCCCTGGTGGTCCAGTGGGTAAGAATCTGCCTTGCAATGCTGGGGATGAGGGTTGATCCCTGGTCAGGGAACTACATTAGGTGGAGCGACTAAGCCCGCATGGGTTGCAGCTACTGATCCCGGGTACCACAACTAGAGATCCATGTGCCACAACGGAAGATCCTAAGGATGCTACTAAGACCGACACAGTCAAATAAATATATTAAAAAAAAAAAGACTCTGCGCTTCCACTGCAGGGGATATGGGTTCAATCCCTGCTTGGGGAACTAAGATCCCTCAAGCCACACAGTGCAGCCAAAAATAAATAAAATACAGGAAGATTGGAAGGTGGGTGGGAGGGCGCCTAGGGAAGCTGGGGGTTCCCAGGATGTGCCTGTCACCAGCAGAGGAGACCCCAGCACCATACCCAGGCAACATCAGTATCACTGGGGGTACATGGGCAGTGCTCATTCCCAGGTCAGCCCTGATCTGCTGCATTGGAACTCAGTGGACCTCTGGTCACTTTCACAGGTCCTCCAGGGTCTCTGACACCACTCAGGTTTGAGAACCACCGCCCCAGCATAAAGGCCCTGCCAGGAGGAGTCTCTCCTTGCTAAAAGCCAAATCAAAACACTTTCAGGGGCTTCCCTGGTGGCTCAGTGGTAAAGAATCTGCCTGCCAATGCCGGAGAAATGGGTTTAGTCCCTGGTCCAGGAAGATCCCATCTGCTGTGGAACAACTAAGCCCGTGTGCCACAACTACTGAGCTCAAATCCCACAACTACCAAAGCCTAAGCACTCCAGAACCTGTGCTCTACAACAAGAGAAGCCACTGCAATGAGAAGCCTGTGAACCCCAACAAGAGAGTAGCCCCCACTCGCCGCAACTAGAGAGAAGCCCACACAGCAATGAAGACCCAGCACGGACAAAAGTAAATAATACAACTAAAAGAAATAAATTTCAGTACCCCTTTGGTCTGCCATACTGTGTGGCCAATAACTCTATCCAGAACCAGCACTACAGTCTATTCTGTGTCCCCTTCAGCCCTTGTAGTCCGCTCTGACAGCTGAATGCACGATTCCTCCAATGCTCTCCCCCTGCTCTCTGTCTGCCTTTGTCTCCACTCACCTTTCTCAGCTTAGAGTCTGAGCTTGCTGGCCCCATGGCTGGCACCCTCTGAGATTTGGCCACAGGCTCAAGCCTCCTGAGAGATAACAGCTACACTCACACATATGCAAACAGCTTCAAACCAACATCCTTAATCCCACCTGCCAGCCACGCTTCAGTTTCAAAGTTTGCAGCCATCTACTCTTGCCCCATGTCACAGGAGACTCGGGTTCAATCCCTGGGTCAGGAAGATCTCCTGGAGGAGGAAACGGCAACCCACTCCAGTAGTCTTGCCTGGGAAATCCCATGGACAGCAGAGCCTGGCTGGCTCTAGGGTCACAAAGAGTCAGACACAACTGAGCAACTGGGCACACACACTCATGCTTCCTCAGCGTTAACACAGATTTCACAACCAGCTGTTTTACACACGACCCCTGAGTCGGCCCTGACCCCTTTCTTGGCCTTTATTTCCTCTCCTGTTTAACAGCAATGCTGCTGAGGGTCATCATCCACACCCTCAACACCCACATTCCAAACATCACCAAGTCTTTCGGGCACAGGAATCATCTGTCAAAATGTTCCCAGGTTCCAGGTTTTCCCTGGTGGCTCAGTGGTAAATAATCCTCTTGCTAATACAGGAGACATAGGTTCCACACATGGTCGGAAAAGATCCCACAAGCTGCTGAGCAACTAAGCCAGTGCACCACAATTATTGAGCCTGTGCTCTGCTGCTGCTGCTGCTAAGTCACTTCAGTCATGTCCGACTCTGTGTGACCCCAGAGATGGCAGCCCACCAGGCGCCCCCGTCCCTGGGATTCTCCAGGCAAGAACACTGGAATGGGTTGCCATTTCCTTCTCCAATGCATGAAAGTGAAAAGGGAAAGTGAAGTCACTCAGTCGTGTCTGACCCTTAGTGACCCCATGGACTGCAGCCTATCAGGCTCCTCCGTCCATGGGATTTTCCAGGCAAGAGTACTGGAGTGGGGTGCCATTGCCTTCTCCGGAGCCTATGCTCTAGAGCTTGCAAATTGTGACTGCTAAAGACTGTGACCCTAGACCTGTGCTTCACAACAAGAGATGCTACCACAGTGAGAAGCCCACATACTGCAACTCTCAGCTGCAACTCTCAGCTGCAACTCGCTCGCTGCAACTAAAGAAAAGTCTGCACAGCAGTGAAGACCCAGCACAGTCAAAAGTGAGATAAAATAAAATGCTCCTGGGTTCTGCACCCTGCTGAAGCCTTAATCTAACAATCTCATCCATCTCTCTAACTGTTGAGCTCTCCTTCCCTCCCCAGAACATCCGAGGTATTTTTCTAACAATGCAGACCAGAGCTCCTCCATGAAAACCCCAGAGGGCTGACCACTACATTTCTTTTACAGCATCGCAGAGAGAATCGGAGGCCGGTGAAGACAACCGTACTCCTCACCCAGGAGGCCCTAATGCCGATTAGCTGCTATGATCCAAGGCTCCAAAGCTCCCTCAACAGACTCATCTCTTATTTTTCTAGCAGGCTGCAGAAATAGCAGCACCCATCCAGGGTATCATCGACTTGCCGGTGCCACCCAGGGCCCTGTAGGGTTGCTGCCTCCAGGTGACCCAGTTCTGGCCTCCCAGGCACAGTCCAGGCCAGAACTCACAGCCTCCATCTGGTAGGGTCACCCCCTTTCATTCTCGCACACCTGAGGTGCCGGTGAACAGGAGTCAATCATGAAGATGTACCTGCTGGTCCAACACTAAGGCGGAGGAGGAAGATTTGGAATTCGAGCTCCTCCTCACTCCCCCAAGGGAGGGTGTCAGGTCTTCACATACAGGGGGGATCTGCTGACTCTTTCGAACCACCAGGTCGAGAGGTGGGACTCCAAGGGAAACCACTCTGCAGATAGAGACTCACTGGGGCTTTGTGAGGAAGCCACACCCACTGCTCAGGACTGAATAAGAGACAAGTATGGCTGTTCCCTGACTTCACCAGTGGCTCAGTTGGTAAAGAATCCACCTGCAATGCGAGAGACCTGGGTTTAAACCCTGGGTCAGGAAGATCCCTTGGAGAAGGGCATGGCAACCCACTTCAGTATTGTTGCCTCCAGAATCCCAAGGACAGAAGAGCCTGGCGGGCTACAGTCCACAGGGTTTCAGACAGTTGGACGCGACTGAGCACACACGCATGTATGCTCCCTCTCCTTGCTGACAATAATCTTGCAACACACTGTCCTCCTGCCCAGATTCCCAGAGGCTATGGGTGCTGGGGATTTCTCAGGGGAAGAGTCCCTACTTCCTGGTGCTTACCTTCAAAGTGGAGGCTGCACATTGGGGAGGGTACTTCTTCCCAGGCCCAGACACCAGGGACTTAATGCAAACTGCCTCTTCGGAGAAGCCCGGGGCAGGGTCATTGAGTATAAACAGGCCCTAAGACCTAAAGGTCATTTTCACAGGATCCTCTGGGTAGAAAGGTAAAGGATGTATGCATTCATTTTAGAAATATTCCCATTTTTAAATGTTTTTGGGGGGCTTCCCTGGTGGTCCAGTGGCTGAGACCCTTTGGTCCCAATGCAGGGGGCCTGGGTTCGATCCCTGGTCAGGGGACTAGATCCCACATGCTGCAGCTAAGATCCCACATGCTGCAACTAAGACCCAGTTCAGCCAAACAAATAAATATTTAGAAAAAAAAATGTTTTGGTATTTGGAAGATTAATTCCTCCAGAGTGATTTTTCATCCTGAATGTTTCATTCCTTAATGATGATGTATGTGCATGCATGCTAAGTCGCTCAGTCATGTCCGACTCTTTGCAACCCCAGGGACTGTAGCCCTCCAGGCTCCTCTGTCCACGGGATTCTCCAGGCAAGAATACTGGAGAGGGTTGCCATGCCCCCCTCCAGAAGGTCTTCCCAACCCAGGGATTGAACCTGAGTCTCTTGCATCTCCTGCACTGGCAGGTGGGTTCTTTACCACTAGCACCACCTGAGAAGCCCAGTGATGATGGGGGCTGAAATGCCACCACTCTGCTATAACCCTTATGAAGCAAATTATAAATGGATGTCACAGCTCAGGGCGAGAAGTGAGTGTGCCCTTCTGGTGGGAGGGGAGTTTGGGGGAGAATGGATATACATCTATATATATATACATATATATATGGCTGAATCTCTTTGCTGTCCACCAGAAACTATCACAACATTGTTAATCATTGTTAAACTATATCCCAACATAAGATAAAAAGTTTAAAAAAAAAAACTGTAAGTTTAAATTTAAAATAAAATAATTTTTCATCCAAAAAAACCAAAAAAAACAAAAGACTTCAAAACCAAATCCAATCCAAGTTGTGGACAAGTGTCCCTAATGGGCCTGCAAAACTGGAAAGTGGGGACAGGACAGACAAGGCTCACCCACATGGTTCACTTAAATATTTTAAGGTCAAAACTATTTTCTACAAACTTCCATTATCATCTTTTCAAGAGTTAACACGATCACCAATTTAATAGGAAAGCATTTACCTTACACCTGATTGATTTCTTGTTTGTGTGATACTGATTCTTGAAATGTAAAATAACATGAACTGTCTTGATGTCAAATCCACAAATATCAGGTCCTACAAACAAACAAACAAAAATTAACCTCTCTCAATTTCCTTCTGTAATACATCACCACAGCAATATCCCCACCATTCTCCTGAGATAGTACACAAGACACAGGGAGCGTACATGTCTGGGAATAATCAGATGCTCACAGGGAGATTTTTTAAATAGACGGCAACACTCAGTTCAGGTCATGGTCACCGCAGCCACTTTGAACCCAAGGGTAAGCCAGCAGGTGGGGAAGAAAAGGAAGGTCCAACAACAGTCTGGGAAGCGTCCCCGCCACATGCAGTCTAAACCTCAGACCCTCCTTCTGAAGCTCTGACCAGCTGGACTGACTGGCTCCGATCCCAGCCACCTTCCATGTTGAGACATATTTGCAAATAACATATTTGCCTCTAACGCCTCAGTGTTCCAGTCTATAAAATGGGGGTGTTAATCTTGACTTCACAAAGCTATCTCGCCAATTCAAGGGGCTAACGTATGTAAAGCTTTTAGTATGGCAATGCTCAATATTTGTTGTTATTATTGTTACGCTCCAAGAAAATATACACATATATAGATATTCTTTCTTAACGATATCCCCACATCATAAGCAGAAGAGAGGTTACGATCAGTATGTAGATTCTGATGAATGGTAAAGTCTGTAAGAAGTTCTATTCAATGATTTTGGGGATTTCCCTGGTGGTCAAGTGGTTAAGACTTTGCCTTTCAATGCAGGAGGTGCTGGTTCCATCCCTGATCAGGGAGATAAGATCCCACACATCTCATGGCCCAAAAACAAAGACACATAAAATGGAAGCAATATTGTAACAAATTCAATAAAGGTTTTAAAAGTGGTCCACATCAAAAAAAAAAAAAAACCACCTTAAAAAAAAACACAACAAAGTTAATGATTTTTAAATTGGTATGAGATCAAGTTTCAGTCACTAAGGAAATGGAATTCTGTAGGATACTCTATTCCTTGTTCAGAGACTAAGAAGTTCTGAATATTCTAAGCAAGGTTTACAGAAGGGATCTAGAAAATCTGTCAAGCCTTCTGAGAATGTTTGGAATTACCCAGCTGCACCTTCATTGACTTGAAGCCGTAGGAATGTATTTGACCGTCTGCATGTCTTCCTGTCTCAAATCGAAGTACACCACAACCCCAGACCCAAGTCTGTACCCACCCCGTGAATAAACTCTGTAAACACAAGCAGATGACTGCGATTTCTTCTAGAACCTGTAGTGATGAACCTCCAGATTAAATAAGAGATAACTAGGCTGGCACATAATTACTTAAAGAATATCAACAATTTGTCAGAGTAGATCCAACGTTGAACTTAGAAATAGCATCCTACGGGAGGACAAAAAACATCACATCTATCTCCCAGTGCAGTTCCCTGAAGATGTGTGGTTTATGAAATTTCTTTTTTTTTTTTTTTGGTTATTGCTGGAAAAGAGTTTAATTTTTTAAAAAAACAAAAGCTATGTGAACTATTTGTATGAAAGTCAACCTTGGGATTGGAACATGAAATTTATTTTTCCCTCGAAATTGGTCAGAAATTTCTTCTCTATCTCTAAGGACCTACACACTTTTACTATTAAATTCAGCTTCAGAATGTGCCCAGATCTGACCAGAAAAATCTGGACTTTTTCCATTAATAGCAATCATAAAATAGCTATGCAGGAATGGATTTTTGTGAAGAATGGAAGCATATGGGCTCTGAAGTGAGGCTGACCTGACTTTTGGGCAAGTATTTTAATCTTTCTGAGCCTCAGTTTCCTTATTTGTAAAATGGGGGCTGTGTTACCCATTTCCAGGGTCTTAAACATAATCTAAGATCTCATAGTTAAGGCCCCTGGAAGGGCCCAGTGAAACGTATTCCTCTCTTCCTCTTCAACACCTGCAAGCTGCTCTCAAACCCAAAACTGCAGCTAAGAAATCAAAGGAAGTGTTCTATGGGTGACACAATGGGTTTGAGTGAAGTGTAACTGATTTTGAGTTAAAAACAAAATAATACAGAAAACTTTAAATATCTTTTTTACTCCAACATATGCTGCTTTGCAATTTACATGTAGCAGACATGTTGAGTGTATTTAAAGGTAGTATTTTAGGTGGATATTTGTGGTTATTTTGTTTACCAAATCTAACTAAATCAAATATTTGTGAAAGTGAAGTCGTTCAGTCGTGTCCGACTCTTTGCGACCCCATGGACTGTAACCTACAGGGCTCCTCAGTCCATGGAATTTTCCAGACAAGAGTACTGCAGTGGGTTGCCATTTCCTTCTCCAGGGATCTTCCCGACCCAGGGATCGAACCTGGGTCTCCAGCATTGTGGGCAGACGCTTTACCGTCTGCGCCACCAGGGAAGCCCTGGTGAATATTTGTGAAATCATCTCTAATTCGACAGGTGGTAATTTTTTTGCCAGATATCTCTGCCATCCTGTTTTGAGGGAATAATCACCATAACCCAAATTGAGCCATTTAAAATTCTTTTTTAATCTAAAGACCTTTTTCATTCCAGATTTTAAATTCAAGAGTAAATGTGAGACATGGCAGAGTAGAGAGAAGTCTAGGTAGGGAGTTGGGGACTGCACCACCCCTGGAGACTCTGGATTTATCTAATGCTGTCTCCCTGGAGAAGCTGTCTTGATCTTCAGAATGACAGAGCCGAACTAGATCTAAATCTAGTAAGTCATCTAATACCTAATAACATGCTAATCCTTTTTTTATTGTGGTAAAATACGTATAACACAAAATTTACCATCTTAGCCACTTTAAATGTTCAATTCAGGGTACTGGGGTTTGCTTCCCTGGAGGCTCAGATGATAAAGAATCTGCCTGCAGTGCAAGAGAACCAGGTTTGATCCCTGGGTTGGGAAGATCCCCTGGAGAAGGGAATGACAACCCACTCTAGTATTCTTGCCTGGAGAATTCCATGGACAGAGAAGCCTGGCAGGCTACAGATCATGGGGTCACAAATAGTCGGACATGGCTGAGTGACTAAAACTTTCACTATCAGTGGTATTAAACACATTCACATTGTTAGGCAACCATCACCACCATCAATCCCATAACATATTTCCTCTTGCAAAACTTACACTCTATACCTATTAAGCTATAACTCTCCAGTCTCCCTTCTCCTCAGATCCTGGCAACCACCATTCTACTTTCTGTCTCTATGTATTTGACTAAGTACCTTATATAAGTGAAGTCATAGGGTATCTGTCCTTTTGTGACTGGCTTATTTCACTTGGCATAACATCCTCAAAGTTCATCCATATCATAATGTGTCAGAACTTCCTTCCTCTTTAAGACTGAATAATATTTGGTTGAATGTGTATCCCACTTTTTAATCCATTCATCCATTAATAGACACACGGCTGAGTCCTGCTGTTCTTTTCAAGGTTACTTTGGCTATTTAGAGTCCCTTTGAGAATCCATGAGAATTTTAAGATGGGTTTTTCTGTTTATGCAAAAAAGATCATTGGAATTTTGACAGGGATTGGATTGAATTGCTTTGGAACTTATAGATTGCTTTGGGTAATATTGACATTTTAACAATGTTAAGTCTTCCAGTCCAAACACATGGGACATGTTTCCATTTATTTATGTCTTAATCTCTTCCAGCAATAGTTTGTAGTTTTCATTATACAAGCCTCTCACTTCCTTGGTTAAGTTGATTACAAGTATTTTACTCCTTCAGATGTCACTGTAAATGACCTTGTTTTTGTAATATCCTTTTCAGAGTGTATAAGAATGCAACTTTTTTTTTCTAATATGTTGACTTTGTACCCTGCTACTTTGCTGAATTCATGCATTAGTTCTAACAGGGGTTTTGGGGGTTTTTAGTGCAGTCTTTAGGGTTTTCTACATATCATAGAATCTGCAAACAGAGATGATTTTACTTCTTCCTTTCCAATTTCTTTTCTTTTTCTTGTCTAATTGCTGTGGCTAGAATTTCCAGTAGTATGTTGAATAGACGTGAGAAAACAGGTATCCTTGCCTTGTTCTAGATCTTAGAGGAAACACTTTCAATTTTACTGAGTACATTTGCTGTGGGATTTTCATATATGGCTTTTATATGTTGAAGTAGTTTCCTTTTGTTCCTAGACTGTTGAGTGTTTTTTAACATGAAAAGTTTTTTTAACATGACAAAACATAAGTTTCAAATGTTTCTTCTGCATCAGTTGTGATGAGCATGTCTTTTCCCTCTTCATTCTGTTGATGCGGCATATTACATTGGTTGATTTTTATATGTCAAACCCTGCTGGCATTCCAAGAACAAATGCTACTTGGTCATGTTGTATAATTCTTCCAGTATGCTGCTGAATTCTGTCCAGTGGTGTATTGTTAAGGATTTGCATCAGTGTTTTCTTGTAGTGTCTTTGGTTTCAGTATTAGGATAATGCTGATATCACAGAGTGAGTTACAAAGTATTACTTTCTCTTCAATTTTTTTGAAAAGTTTGAGGATTTGTAATCTTGCAGTGTTTGACAGAATTTACCAGAGAAACCAATCAGAGCTTTTCTTTCTTTCTTCCTTCCTTTCTCTCTCTTCCCATTTTATTGAAATATAATTGACAGACAGAACTGTATACGTTTAATACGTACCACATAATGATTTGATTACTATGTGAAATGATTACTACAATAAACTTAGTGAACACATCCATCATCTCATATAGATACAAACTAAAACACTTTTTCCTTGTGATGAGAACTCTTAGGATTTACTTTACCAACACTTTTCATCTATAACGTACAGCAGTGTTAAGAATATTAGTCATATTGTACATTGCATCCCTAGTATTTGTGTTATAGCTGGAAGTTTGTACTTTTGAACACGTTCATCCCATTTCCCCTCCCCCATGCCCACTCTGCTAACCACAAATCTGATTTCCTTTTCTATGAGTTTGTGAAATATAATTGTCCTACAATATTGTTAATTCCTGGTGTAGAACACATGATTCAGTATTTTTATACTATACAAAATAGTGATAAATCCAGTTAACTTGTTACTCTGCAAAGAAATTATATTATTATATATGACTATATAATATATGACTATGCTTCCCATGCTGTACATTTAATCCCTGCGGCTTATTTTACAACTGGAAATCTGTGCCTCTTAATCTCCCTCACCTATTTCCCTCATCCCTTCACCCTCCTCCCCTCGCCTGTTCTTGACATCTGTGACTCTCTATTTTGTTATATTTGCCCATTTGTTTTGTCTTTTAGATTCCACATATAAACTATATCATACAGTATTTGTCTTTTTCTGTCTGACTTACTTCACTTAGCATAAAACCCTCTAAGTTTGTCCGTGTTGTCCCAGATAGCAAGATTTCATTATTTTTATGACTAATATTCCATTGTATATATACATCTTCCCTATCCAGTTATTTATTGACGGGCACTTAGATTGCTTCCCTATCTCGGCTACTGAAAATAATGCTGCAGGGAATATAGGGGAGTATACATCTTTTCAAATTAGTGTTTTTGCTTTTGTTGGAAAAATAAACAGTGTGAAATTGTTGGATCATATATTAGGTCTATTTTTAATTTTTTTTATCAGTCTCCATCTGTTTTCCATAGTGGCTGCAACAATTTAAATTCCCACCAATAGTTCACAAGAGTTCCCTTTTTCTCTACACCCTCATTAACACTTGTTATTTGCTGTCTTTTTGATAATAGCCATTATGACTGGTGTGATTGTGGGTTTTTTTCTTTCTTTTTATTTACTTAATTTTTTGGTTGCACCAGGTCTTTGGGGGCTTCCCAGGTGGTGCAGTGGGTAAAGAATCTATTGGTCAATGCAGGAGATGCAGGTTCAATCCCTGCCTTGGGAAGATCCCCTGGAGAGGGAAATGGCAACCCGCTCCAGTATTGTGCCTGGAAAAGTCTGTGGTATGAACCACCTGGTGATATACAGTCCATGGGGTCGCAAAGAGTTGGACACAACTGAGCACAACACAGCAGGTCTTTGTCGCTGTGCACAGGCTTTCTCCAGTTGCAGTAACCGGGAGTTACTCTTCATTGTGGTGTTCAGGCTTCTCATTGCGGTGGCTTCTCTTGTTGTGGTGCATAGGCCCAAGGCTCCTGGGCTTCAATAGTTGCAGGACACAGGCTCACTAGTTGTGGTGTGTGGGTCTAGAGCATTAGCAGTTGTGGTTCACAGGCTCTAGAACATGGGCTCAAAAAATTGTGGTGCATGGGTTTAGTTGCTCCATGGAATGTGGAATCTTCCCAGACCAGGAATTGAACCCATGTCCCCTGCACTGGCAGGTGGATTCTTATCCATTGTGCCACCAGGAAAGTCCCTCATTGTGGTTTTGATTTGCAGTCCTCTGATGATTAGGGATGTTGAACATCTTTTTATGTCTTTTGCCCATCTGTATGCCTTTTTGGGGAAAATGTCAATTCAGGTCCTTTGCCCATGCTATTTTTTAATTGGGCTTTTTTTTTTTTTTTGGATGTCGAGTTCTATAAATTCTTTATTATGACTATTAACTCTTTTTTGACTCTAATTTGCAAAATCTCCTCTCCCATTCAGTCGGCTGCCTTTTCATTTGTCAAAGGTTTCCTTCACTGTGCAAAGGCTTTCTAGTTTGATGTAGTCCTGTTTATTTTTGCCTTTATTTCCCTTGCCTGAAGATATAGATGCAGAAAAATATTAAGTCGATGTCAAAGAGCATACTGCCTATGTTTTCTTCTGGGAGTTTTATGGTTTTAGGTTGAAATTTAAGTCTTTGACCCATTTTGGGTTTACTTTTGTATCTAGTGAGAAAGTAGTCAAGTTTTCCCAACACTATTTATTGAAGAAGCTGTCTTTTTCCCACTGTAAACTTTTGCCTTTTTATTGTGGATTAATTGACCATATAAGCATTCGTTCATTTCTGGAATTTTTATTCTGTTCCATTGATCTATGTGTTCATTTTTGTGCCAGTATCATACTGTTTTGATTACTGTAGCTTTGCAATATAGTTTGAAATCAGGGAGTGATATCTCCAATTTTGTTATTCTTTCTCAAAACTGCTTTGGCTATTTAGAGTCTTTTGAAGTTCCACACAAATTTTAGCTTTATTTGTTCTAGTTTGTGAAAAATGCCATTTGTATTTTGATAGGGATTGCATTTAATTTGTATATCACCTTTTAGGGAAGATGGTCATTTTAACAATTTTAATTCTTTTAATCCATGAGGTATGTGTGCATGCTAAGTCACTTCAGTCATGTCTGACTCTTTTTGACCCCATGGACTGTAGCCCACTAAGCTCTTCTGTCCATGGGATTCTCCAGGCAAGAATACTGGAGTGGGTTGCCATGCCCTCCTCCAGGGGACCTTCCCAACCCAGGGACTGAATCCATGTCTCCTATGTCTCCTGCATTGGCAGGCGGGTTCTCTACCATTAGCGCCACCTGGAAAGCCCTCCGTGAGGTACACCTTTCCATTTGTTTGTGTCATCCTCAGTTTCTTTCAATATGCTATACTTTTCTGAGTACAAGCCTTTTACCTCCTTAGATTTATTCCTAGGTATTTTATTATTTTTGGTGTAATTGTAAATGGGATTGTTTTCTTAATTTCTCTTTCTGATACTTTGTTGTTATTAGTGTAAAGAATGAAAACAGATTTCTGTATATTAGTTTTATATCCTGCAGTTTTACTGAATTTGTTAGTTCTAATAGTATTTGGTGGTGAATATATTTAGACAATGCTGCTGCTGCTGCTAAGTCACTTCAGTCGTGTCCAACTCTGTGCGACCCCATAGACAGCAGCCCACCAGGCTCCCCCATCCCTGGGATTTTCTAGGCAAGAACACTGGAGTGGGTTGCCATTTCCTTCTCCAATGCATGAAAGTGAAAAGTGAAAGTGAAGTCGCTCAGTCATGTCCGACTCTTGGCGACCCCATGGACTGCAGCCCACCAGGCTCCTCCATCCATGGGATTTTCCAGGCAGTGGGTTGCCATTGCCTTCTCCGTTAGACAATGCTAAATATATCCATATTTAGCATTGTCTATGAATAGTATGTCATCTGCAAACAATGAGTTTTACCTCTTCCTTCCCAAGTTGGAATCCTTTTCTTTTTCTTACCTGATTGCTATAGCCATAACTTCCAATACTATGTTGACTAAAACTGGCATGAATGGGTATCCTTGTCTCATTCCTGATCTTAGAAGAAATGCTTTCTGTTTCTCACCTTTGAATATAAGGTTGGCTGTAGGTTTGTCATATATGAGCTTTATTATATTGAGTTATGTTCCCTATATATTCCCTTTGTTGAGACAGAGCTTTCCTTTGTAGCAAGAATTTTCTTTAGTGCTTTAATTTCCTTATGACTTATGGGCCTATTAAGATTTTCTTTATCTTTGTGATTGAGTCTTGGTAGGTTTTGCGTTTCTAGGAATTTGTTCCTTTCATCTAGGTTATCCAATTTGTTGGTGTACAAATATTCACAGTACTCTCTTATAATATATTTTTATTTCTGTAGATAAGGTAATAACATCCCCAATTTCATTTCCGAGTTTAGTAATTTGAGTCTCCTTTTTCCCTTGGTCCATCCAGGTAAAGGTTTGTCGATTTTGTTGATGTTGTCCGAGGATCAGCTTTAATTTCACTGGTTTTCTTTATTGCTTCTGTTTCACTAACCTCTACACTTGACTCTTATTTCATTAGATCTTCTAGTTGGAGCTTAGTTTGTTCCTTTTCTAATTACTTAAATTGTACAGTTATGTTTTTTATTTGAGATATTTACTCTTAAATATGAATATTCATAATTACAAATTTCCCCCATAACAACACTTTTGCTTGTCCTGTAAGTTTTGGTAAGTTGTGTTTTCATTTTAATTCATCTTGAAGTATTTTCTAATCTCCTTTAGTTCTTCTTTGATCCATTGACTGTTAAGTGTTGTTTTCCACAGTTTTTTTTATTTGCCAGTTTTTCCCTTATTAGTGATTTCTAACTTCGTCTCATTGTGGTCGGGTACTTTGTATATCTGTCTTTGTTAATGTACTGAAACAATCTGTAGCCTCATATATCATCTATCCTGCAACTGTCTAATGTTCACTTGAGAAGAATATGTATCCTGTTGGTGTCAGGTAGTATTCTGTAAATGTCTGTTAGGTCTAGTTGGTTTATTGAACTGTCCGAGTCTTCTCATTTCCTTACCTTCTGATTATCTTATCCATTATTGTGAATGGATTTTTGAAATCTCCAACTATTAGTGTTAGGCCATGAATATTAGGTCCATGAATCAAGGCAAACTGGAAGTGGTCAAACAGGAGATGGCAAGAGTGAACGTCAACATTTTAGGAATCAGCGAACTAAAATGGACTGGAATGGGTAAATTTAACTCAGATGACCATTATATCTATTACTGTGGGCAAGAATCCCTTAGAAGAAATGAAGTAGCCATCATAGTCAATGAAAGAGTCTGAAATGCAGTACTTGGATGCAATCTCAAAAATGACAGAATGATTTCTGTTCATTTCTTAGGCAAACTATTCAATATCATGGTAATCCAAGTCTATGCCCTGACCAGTAATGCTGAAGAAGCTGAAGTTGAACGGTTCTATGAAGACCTACAAGACCTTCTAGAACTAACATCCAAAAAAGATGTCCTTTTCATTATAGGGGACTGGAATGCAAAAGTAGGAAGCCAAGAAACACCTGGAATAACAGGCAAATTTGGCCTTGGAGTACAGAATGAAGCAGGGCAAAGGGTAATAGAGTTTTGCCAAGAGAATGCACTGGTCATAGCAAACACCCTCTTCCAACAACATGAGAGACGACTCTACACATGGACATCACCAGATGGTCAATACTGAAATCAGATTGATTATATTCTTTGCAGCCAAAGATGGGGAAGCTCTATACAGTCAGCAAAAATAAGACAGGGAGCTGACTGTGGCTCAGATCATGAACTCCTTATTGCCAAATTCAGACTTAAATTGAAAAAAGTAGGGAAAACCACTAGACCATTCAGGTATGACCTAAATCAAATCCCTTACGATTATACACTGGAAATGAGAAATAGATTCAAGGGATTAGATCTGATAGACAGAGTGCCTGATGAACTATGGACAGAGGTTCGTGACATTGTACAGGAGACAGGGATCAAGACCATCCCAAGAAAAAGAAATGCAAAAAAACAAAATGGCTGTCTGAGGAGGCCTTACAAATAGCTGTGAAAAGAAGAGAAGCAAAAAGCAAAGGAGAAAAGGAAAGATATACTCATTTGAATGCAGAGTTCCAAAGAATAGCAAGGAGAGATAAGAAAGTCTTCCTCAGTGATCAATGAAAAGAAATAGAGAAAAACACTAGAATGGGAAAGATTAGAGATTTGCCACAATTTCCTTTTGTGCATATTCTACAGCTATTTTCTTTCTAGTTACCATGGGGATTACATTTAACATCTTAAAGTTACAATATTCTAATTTGAATTTTAGATTCTAATTTGAATTTTAATTCTAATAAAATAACATACAACAATTTTCTCCTTTACATCTCTGTCTCCATGTCTTTCAGTTGACATCCCAAAGTTACATCTTTATGTGCTGTGTCCCCTAAAACATAAACTATTAATAATAATTCTTTAAAAAGTATTAGTCTCTAATTATGTAGAACACAAGATTTGTAGTTACAAATCACAGTTACAATAATATTAGCTTTTACACAAACAATTGTTCTTTCTCAAATGCATGTCATTTAAATCATATACAAAACAAAAAGTGTAGTTATAAACCATTGTTCAATAATTCTAGCTTTTTGTTTACTTTTAGTGATGTTTTTATTTCTCCATATAGGTTCGAGTTACTGTCTATGAGTGTCCTTTCACTTCACCTTGCAGGACTTCCTTGAGCACTTCTTGCAAGGCAGGTCTAGTGATTACAAACTCCCTCAGTTTTTATGTCTTAATGTTTCCACATTTTTGAAGGACAATTTTGCCAAATATGAGTTTTGTTGAGTTTTGGTTTTCTTTTAGCACTTTGAATCCACCAGTTCACCATTTTCTGGCCTCCAAAGTTTCTGATGAGAAATCTGCTGGTAAGCTTATTGCAAATACCTTGTATGTGATGATTTGCTTCCCTTTTGCTGCTTTCAAAATTCTTTGTCTTTGCAAGTTTGATTATAATGTGTCATGGTGTGGACCTCTTTGGTGTGGACCATCTGACCCAGAGTTTATAGAGCTTCTTGGATATTTATATTCATGTATTTCATCAAACTTAGAAGTTTGGAGCCATTCAGTTCAGTTCAGTTCAGTCGCTCAGTCGTGTCTGACTCTTTGTGACCCCATGGACTGCAGCACAACAGGCCTCCCTGTCCATCACCAACTCCCAGAGTTTACTCAATTGAGATGGTGATGCCATCCAACCATCTCATCCTCTGTCGTCCCCTTCTCCTCCTGCCTTCAATCTTTCCCAGCATCAGAGTCTCTTCCAGAGAGTCAGTTCTTCTAATCAGGTGGCCAAAGTATTGGAGTTTCAGCTTCAACATCAGTCCTTCCAGTGAATATTCAGGACTGATTTCCTTTAGGATCAACTGGTTGGATCTCCTTGCAGTCCAAGGGACTCTCAAGAGTTTTCTCCAACACCACAGTTCAAAAGCATCAATTCTTCAGAGCTCAGCTTTCTTTGTAGTCCAACTCTCACATCCATACATGACTACTGGAAAATCCATAGCTTTGACTAGACGGAGCTTTGTTGGCAAAGTAATGTCTCTGATTTTAATATGCTTTCTAGGTTGGTCATAACTTTCCTGCCAAGGAGTAAGGGTCTTTTAATTTCATGGCTGAACTCAACACCTGCAGTGATTTTGGAGCCCAAGAAATAAAGTCTCTCACTGTTTCCCCATCTATTTGCCATGAAGTGATGGGACCAGATGCCAAGATCTTAGTTTTCTGAATGTTGAGTTTTAAGCCAACTTTTTCTCTCTCCTCTTTCACTTTCATCAAGAGACTCTTTAGTTCTTCTTCACTTTCTGCCATAGGGTGGTGTCATCCGCATATCTGAGGTTACTGATATTTCTCCTGGCAATCTTGTTTCCAGCTTGTGCTTCCTCCAGCCCAGCGTTTCTCATGATGTACTCTGCATATAAGTTAAATAAGCAGGGTGACAATATACTGCCTTGACATACTCCTTCCCCTATTTGGAAACAGTCTGTTGTTTCATATCCAGTTCTACCTGTTGCTTCCTGACCTGCATACAGGTTTCTCAAGAGGCAGATCAGGTGGTCTGGTATGCCCATCTCTTTCAGAATTTTCCACAGTTTATTGTGATCCACACAGTCAAAGGCTTTGGCATAGTCAATAAAGCAGAAATAGATGTTTTTCTGGAACTCTCTTGCTTTTGTGATGATCCTAGGGATGTTGGCAATTTGATATCCGGTTCCTCTGCCTTTTCTAAATCCAGCTTGAACATCTGTAAGTTCACTGTTCACGTATTGCTGAAGCCTGGCTTGGAGAATTTTGAGCATTACTTTACTAGCATGTGAGATGAGTGCAACTGTGTGGTAGTTTGAACATTCTTTGGCATTGGAATGAAAACTGACCTTTTCCAGTCCTGTGGCCACTGCTGAGTTTTCCATATTTGCTGGCATATTGAGTGCAGCACTTTCACAGCATCTCTTTTAGGATTTGAAATACCTCAACTGGAATTCCATCCACCTCCACTAGCTTTGTTTATAGTGATGCTTCCTAAGGCCCACTTGACTTCACATTCCAGGATGTCTGGCTCTAGGTGAGTGATCATACCATCTTGATTGTCTGGGTCATGAAGATCTTTTTTGTATAGCTCTTCTGTGCATTCTCGCCACCTCTTAATATCTTCTGCTTCCGTTAGGTCCATACCATCTCTGTCCTTTACTGTGCCCATCTTTGCGTGAAATGTTCCCTTGGTATCTCTAATTTTCTTGAGATCTCTATTCTTTCCCATTCTGTTGTTTTCCTCTATTTCTTTGCATTGATCGCTGAGGAAGGCTTTCTTATCTCTCCTTGCTATTCTTTGGAACTCTGCATTCAAATGGGTATATCTTTCCTTTTCTCCTTTGCTTTTTGCTTCTCTTCTTTTCACAGCTATTTGTAAGGCCATTGTTTTTTTTTCAAATATTCTCTCTGCTCCCTTTTCTCTCTCTTCTCCTTATGAAATTCCCACAGTGCATACGTTGGTTTGTTTGATGTTGTCCTATAGGTCCCTTAGGCTCTGCTTGCTTTCCTTCAGTCTTTCTTTCTGCTTCTCAGCCTTGATCATTTCCACTATCCTATCTTCAAGTTCTTGGATCCTTTCTTCTGTATGCTCAAATCTGCCTTTGACTCTTCTAGTGAACTTTTCTTGTCAGTTGTACTTTCCAACTCCAGAATTTGATTTTAGGTTCTTGTTAAGTTTACTATATCCTTGGCTTTCTTTCTTTCTTTCTTTTTTTTTTTTCCTATCTTCTTATTGTATTTCCATTTTCTCATATTTTTCTTGACTTTCACTACATCTTCATTTAGTTCTTTTAGAATAATTCAGAGAGACATTTAAGTCTAACAGGTCTGTCATTAGGTCTTTTTGTCAGGGACAGTTTATATTGATTTATTTTTTCATTTGAATGGGCCATACTTTCTGGTTTCTTTGTATACTTTGTGATTATTTGGTAAACACTGGACATCCGAGTCTAATGTTAACTCTGGAAATTGGATATTCCTCCTTCTGTAGGCTTTGCTTTGCTGTTTTTGGTTTTTTTGCTTGATTTGTTGAAGGCTCACTCTGTACCAAGGGTCAGCCTGGGACATAAACAGGGTTTTCTCAGGTTTTTTCTGAGTGTTTTCCTGGGTATGTGCAGTCACTTTAGTTTCCCTTGCATATGCTTTTGTTTTTTTTAATGTCCTAGTCTTTAATGCCTAGTTTCCTAAAGGGGGAAAGGTGAAAAATGAAGGGTGGGGGGAGGGTTCTAGCCCTTTTAGTCTCCTGGGATTCATTTCAGCTGGAAGAGGAGAGGCTTACAACAATGTATGGAGGTGTAACAACAATGGCTAGCCATCTTTTTTTCTGTGCCTCTACCATTAGAAGCAGGAATCAGCCATGGGATCTCAGATCTTTGATATTTGGAGGACAGGATCCTTTTTGCCTACCCTGGTTCCAGTAAAAGCTGCTCCAGGAACATGGTGTACAGCGGTCTGTCAGCCATGTGGCTAGAGGTGGGAGATGGGTAGGTACTACCATGCAAAGAACTGAAATTCACCGACAGTGACCTCCCCAGTCTTCTGCTGGAAGGTGCAATACTTTCACTGACTCCAGAGCTCCATAATAGTTACAGCAGAAAGATTCTGCCAGTGCAGCTGTTGTCTAGGTGGGGAGACAGATTCCTGGTCATTCCTATTCCCCCATCTTCCCAGAATCCTCTTCATTCTTAAAGGTTTTTGAATCCACACACTTCCGTTATGTCTGGTTCCTATGGCCAAATGTGGTGCCTTCCTAATTCTAGCACAGATGTTAATTATTCCTGGTGTTAAGAGACATTTAATGTATTCTAGCAGTCAACAAGCTTTTTCTGTAAGGAGCCAGACAGTAAATAGTTTTGGTTTTGTGAACTACATATTCTCTGTCATGACCACTCAATTCTGCCACTGCTGCTTGAAAGCCGCCATAGACAAGATGTGAATGAACACAGTGAGGCTGCATTCCAATTAAGACTTCACTTGTGGACACTGAAATCTGAGCGTCTATTATTTTTATGGATCAAAAGTACTGTTCTTTTTTTAATCATTCAAAAATGTTAAAAACCTGGGAGTTCCTTGGTGACCTAGTGGTTAGGATTCTGGGCTTTCACTGCCATGGCCAAGGTTCAGCCCCTGGTCGGAGAACTGAGACCCCGCAAGCCATGCAGTGTAGCCAAAACAAACAACAAAAAAAGTTAAAAACCCATCCTCAGTTCACCAGCCATAATACACACAGGCTTTGGGCTGACATGGCCCATGGTCAAGGTATACATTCCTGAGGCATTCAAAATACCTGGGCTATATAAATGTTGAATAAATAACTTTCTCCCCAGAACAATAGAATGGTACAGTTGTCTTTCTGCAATATTAATTAAATCTGTGTGTGGGCATGCTAAGACGCTTCAGTCATATCCGACTGTTTGTGACCCCATGAACTGTAGCCCGTCAGGCTCTTCTGTCCATGGAATTCTCCAGGCAAGAATACTGGAGTGGGTTGCCATGCCGTCCTCCAGATTAATTAGGTTTAACAGTACTAAAAACCTTTAGTTAGATATTCTCAACACAACTTGAGCAAAGTCAATCTAAGGATCGTATAAGTGGAAGGGTTTTCAAAAATCACCAGAAATGGTTGTCAGTACCATCGAAACTCACCAAACATAATATAGTACTGAGACTTTCCATTCAGGTTCTTCTGATCCACGTCTGCAGGGAACAGCTTAATGTAGCCCCCTCCACAGTCCATCTTCTGCTCATGCTTCACAGTGTACTGAATGATCAGAGTCTTCCCCTTATTGCTAAATGGTTTGAACCGTGCAGAGATGGCGTAGAATCGGCTATTTTGGGTGGTTTGCAGACCTTTAAATAAAAAGTACTCATGAAGGAATAGGAATGACACTGCTCAGCAAGGCAGGAATTAAATGGCTATACTCTCCTACCCCTGATAATAAACCTCCCAACCATTTATGTTGATCCTGCACCTATAGCACATCTGTATGATAATACGCGATGGGCGTGTCACTAACAGGCTCTCTGCTGCCACAGAACTTCTACCTCACATAACCATGTATGTGTTTTTGTATTTAATATGCCACTGTTAGGTCTTAAGTTATAAAAACGCTTCAGTTCGAGCTGACAGATATGCAGTCTAATTACGGATGAAAGATTCATTTTGCTTGCCTTCATTTTCCAAGGGGTGGGAATATACAAGGAAGCTTTGTAGCAACTGGATTAAAAAAATGGACCATTGTGGGACTTCTCTGGTGGTCTAGTGGTTAAGAATATGCCTGCCAGTTCAGGGGAAATGGGTGTGTCCCCTGATCCAGGAAGATTCCTCATGTCGTGGAGCAACCAAGCCTGGGCACCACAGCTACTAAAGACCATGTGCTCTAGGGCCCAGGCTCTGCAGGAAGAGAAGCCACCGCAATGAGAAGCCTGCGCACCACAACTAGAGAAAGGCTGAGCGCAGCACCGAAGACCCAGTGCGTTCAGAACGAGCTAAATAAACAATTCTTTAAAAAAGGAAATATTGCCACCTGCAGCAACATAGATGGACCTAAAGACTGTCATACTAAGTGAAGTAAAGCTGACAGAGAAAGGGAAATATCCTATGACAGCTCTTCTATGTGGAATCCATATTAAAAAAATGATACAAATGAACTTACAAAACAGAAAGAGACTCACAGATTTAAGGGAATGAATTTATGGCTGCAGGGAGGAAGGATGTAGGCAAGGGATAGTTAGGGAGTTTGGGATGGACATATAGGCACTGCTACATTTAAAACGGATCACCAACAGGGACCTACTGTAGAGCGCAGGGAACTCTGCTCAGTGCTATGTGGCAGCCTGGAGGGGAGCGGAGTCTGGGGAAGAACAGATACATGGGTATGTATGGCTGAGTCCCTTTGCTACGTTGTTTGTTAATTGGCTATACCCCAATACAAAATACAAAGTTGGATCAATAAATAAATACAGGGAGCAGTCTACTTCTTTACCTTAATTCTCATCATAAAACAGCTACTTTAGACACACAGTGGCTAAAGGATAACAGAGCGCTGATCTGGAAAAAAAAAGGTGCTTCACCGCATGGGGTGAGTTGGTTCGTAGGTGACATTTGTGTAATGGCTATTTTTATGAAGATAACCAACCTTTTGTCATGTGAATCATCTTATACAAGCTTAGTCGTTTACTTCAAGACCAAACTCCTTTTTTCAGCAGCCACGTGGCTCTGAACCAATTCCTTACCTTATACTGGACTATAAGACAAACCTGACAACAAGGACCTACTGTAATAGCACAGGGAACTGCACTCAATATTTTGAAATAACCTATAAAGGAAAAGAACCTGAAAAAAAAATATATATATAACTGAATCACTGTGCTGTACACCTGAGACTAACATGATATTATAAATCAATTATCAACTAGACTTAAATTAAAAAAAGAAAGACACATCTGAAAATAGCCAGTCTTCTTATACCCTACCCTTCTGTGCAACATACTCCTGTCCCCATAACTGCCTATGCTGAGAGCCATCATTAATGAACCTGGCATTCTATATCAGTATGTCTAAGCATGAACTCACGGCTGACTTCCCACTCCCACACCTATCTCTCTCTTTGCCATTCTCCCCCCACCCATCCCTCTCTCAGGTGATCTGCAGTCCCTCCCACTACCATCCAGGCAATTCTAAGGCCGTCTGGTCAGAGCAAACTCCCTCTTCCAACAATACAAGAGGTGACTCTACACATGGACATCACTAGACGGTCAATACCGGAATCAGATTGATTACATTCTTTGCAGCTGAAGATGGAGAAGTTCTATACAGTCAGCAAAAACAGATAGGGATCTGACTGTGGGTCAGATCATGAACTCCTTATTGCCAATTTCAGACTTAAATTGAAGAAAGTAGGGAAAACCACTAGATCATCCAGGTATGACCTAAGTCAAATCCCTTACAATTATAGTGGAAGGGACAAATAGATT
The DNA here is from genome assembly GCA_024291935.2 of Okapia johnstoni. Classification (NCBI taxonomy): domain Eukaryota; kingdom Metazoa; phylum Chordata; class Mammalia; order Artiodactyla; family Giraffidae; genus Okapia; species Okapia johnstoni. The sequence goes on along the minus strand of CM044316.1, from coordinate 6,004,543 downwards.
TAAGGGGTTAGGTGTGACTGACAGAGTGCCTGAAGAACTGTGGATGGAGATTTGTGACATTGTACAGGAGGCAGTGATTAAGACCATCCCCAAGAAAAAGAAATACAAAAAAGGCAAAATGGTTGTCTGAGGAGGCCTTACAAATAGCTGAGAAAAGAAGAGAAGCTAAAGGCAAAGGAGAAAAGGAAAGATATACCCATCTGAATGCAGAGTTCCAAAGAATAGCAAGGAGAGATAAGGAAGCCTTCTTCAGTGGTCAATGCAAAGAAATTGAGGAAAACAATACAATGGGAAAGACGAGATCTTCCCTGGTATCTCAGTTGGTAAAGAATCCATCTGCAATGCAGGAGACCCTGGTTCGATTCCTGGGTTGGGAAGATCCACTGGAGAAGGGATAGGCTATCTACTCCAGTATTCTTGGGCTTCCCTGGTGGCTCAGCTGGTAAAGAATCTGCCTGCAATGCAGATCCGTGTGTTGGGATCCCTGGGTTGGGAAGACCTCCTGGAGAAAGGAAAGGCTACCCACTCCAGTATTCTGGCCTGGAGAATTCCATGGACTGTATAGTCCATGGGGTCGCAAAGAGTTGGACACGACTGAGTGGCTTTCACTTTCACTTTCAGAGATGTCTTCAAGAAAATTAGAGATACCAAGGAACATTTCATGCAAAGATGCGCACAAAAAAGGATAAAAATGGTATGGACCTAACAGAAGCAGAAGATATTAAGAAGAGGTGGCAAGAATACATAGAACTATACAAAAAAGATCTTCATGACCCAGATAATCACGATGGTATGACCACTCACCTAGAGCCAGACATCCTGAAGTGTGAAGGCAAGTGGGCCTTAGAAAGCATCACTACGAACAAAGCTAGTGGAGGTGACGGAATTCCAGTTGAGGTATTTCAAATCCTAAAAGATGATGTGGTTAAAGTGCTGCACTCAATATCCCAGCAAATTTGGAAAACTCAGCAGTGGCCACAGGACTGGAAAAGGTCAGTGTTCATTCCAATCCCAAAGAAAGGCAATGCCAAAGAATGCTCAAACTACCACACAATTGTACTCATCTCACATGCTAGCAAAGTAATGCTCAAAATTCTCCAAGCAAGACTTCAACAGTACATGAACCAAGAACTTCCAGATGTTCAAGTTGGATTTAGGAAAGGCAGAGGAACCAGAGATCAAATTGCCAACATCTGTAGGATCTTCAAAAAAGCAAGAGCATTCCAGAAAAACATCTACTTCTGCTTCATTAACTAAGCCAAAGCCTTTGACTGTGTGGATCATGATAAACTGTGGAAAATTCTTAAAGAGATGGGAATACCAGACCACCTTACATGCCTCCTGAGAAATCTGTGTGCAGGTCAAGAAGCAACAGTTAGAATCGGACATGGAACAACAGATTGGTTCCAAATTGGGAATGGAGTATGTCAAGGCTGTGCATTGTCACCCTGCTTATTTAACTTACATGCAGAGTACATCATGGAGAAACGCTGGGCTGGATGAAGCACAAGCTGGAATCAAGATTGCTGGGAGAAATATCAATAACCTCAGATACACGATGACACCACCCTTATGGCAGAAAGCGAAGAAGAACTAAAGAGCCTCTTGATGAAAGTGAAAGAGGAGAGAGAAAAAGTTGGCTTAAAGCTCAACATTCAGAAAACTAAGATCATGGCACCTGATCCCATCACTTCATGACAAATAGATGGGAAACAGTGGAAACAGTGAGAAACTTTATTTTCTTGGGCTCCAAAATCACTGCAGATGGTGGCTGCATCCATGAAATTAAAAGACGCTTGCTCCTTGGAAGAAAAGCTATGACCAACCTAGACAGAATATTAAAAAGAAGAGACATCACTTTGCCGATAAAGGTCAGTATGCAGAGTACATCATGAGAAACGCTGGGCTGGATGAAGCACAAGCTGGAATCAAGATTGCCGGGAGAAATACCAATAACCTCAAATATGCAGATGACACCATCCTTATGGCAGAAAGTGAAGAACTAAAGAGCCTCTTGATGAAAGTGAAAGAGGAGAGTGAAAAAGTTGGCTTAAAACTCAACATTCAGAAAACTAAGATCATGGCATCCGGTCCCACCACTTCATGGGAAATAGATGGGGAAACAGTGGCAACAGTGGCAGACTTTAGTTTTTGGGCTCCAAAATCACTGCAGATGGTGACTGCAACCAAGAAATTGAAAGACGCTTACTCCTTGGAAGAAAAGTTATGACCAACCTAGAAAGCATATTAAAAAGCAGACACGTTACTTTGCCAACAAAGGTCTGTCTAGTCAAGGCCATGGTTTTTCCAGTGGTCATGTATGGATGTGAGAGTTGGACTACAAAGAAAGCTGAGCTCTGAAGAATTGATGCTTTTCAACTGTGGTGTTGGAGGAGACTTTTGAAAGTCCCTTGGACTGCAAGGAGATCCAACAAGTCCATCCTAAAGGAGATCACTTCTGAGTGTTCACTGGAAGGACTGATGTTGAAGCTGAAACTCCAATACTTTGGCCACCTGATGTGAAAAACTGCCTCATCGGGAAAGACCCTGATGCTGGGAAAGATTGAAGGCAGGAGGAGAAGGGGATGACAGAAGATGAGATGGTTGGATGGCATCACCGACTCGATGGATATGAGTTTGAGCAAGCTCCAGGAGTTGGTGATGGACAAGGAAGCCTAGAGTGCTGTAGTCCGTGGGGTCGCAAAGAGCTGGACACGACTGAGCCACTGAACTGAATTGAAGGCCATCTGAGTCACCCCACTCCTCAGCCATCACCATCACCTCTCAGCACCTCCCTTCTCTGTCTAGTTAAATTCTATCGATCTTTCCATCCGTGACTTCTATGTCATGATCCTGGGAGACCACAATGAGGGGTCGAATTAACCAGTATGCTCAGTGCCTTGCCTGTATCTGCTCTCAGCAGACATGTGCTGGAGTGAATGAAATGCAGAGTCTAGAGTCTCAGCATTTCAGGTTGGAGGAAGGAAAAATATTGTGGGGGAAAACAACAAATGACAACCCCACTCCTTAGACAAGCTTCATAGAACTTATTATTTTCACTCCATTTTTTCCATTACAGCCTGACAACTTGGAGCAATGTGTACCTATGAAACAATGCAAGCACATTCCAAACCCAGAAGTTGCCAGGTGTTAGGGCAACATTGGAGTAACAGGGCCAAGATGGAAGATGAATGGAAGGTGAATGGAAGGTGGTGAAGAGGGCAACTTTTCATCTAAATCAGGGGTTGGTAAACTTTTTTTCTGTTAAAGCCAGGGCATAAACATTTTACACTTTTGAGAGTCTGAGCTACTCAATTCTGCCTTGAGAATTGTAGTCTGAAAGCAGCCACAGACTGTATGCAAATAAGTGAGCTTGGCTGTGTTCCACTAACCCTTTATTTATGGACTGTGAAATTTCAGACACTGCATGGAATGTTGTATAACTTTTATGCATCACAAAATACTATTTCCCTTTCTTTTTTTCTCCGACAACTAAACAATGAAGAGGGGACTCCCTAGTGGTCCAGTGGTTAAGAATTCGCCTTGCAATGCAGGAGACAGAGGTTCAAGCTCTGTTCTGGGAACTAAGACCCCACATACCGCAGAGCAACTAAGCCAGGGTGACACAATTAGAGAGCTTGTGCGTGGCAAGAAAAAGATCTTCTTGCAACAGAACGGAAGCTCCGAATGCTATGACTAAGCCCTGAGGTGGATTAAAAAAAAAAAAAAACTTAGAAATCTAACTGGGTGTATGAAAAAACAGGCAGTAGTTTGTCTACTTTTGATCATTAGGAATGAGAAGCCAGAATGGAGGTTATTCTTGGTACCAAGAGGCTACTGACTTGGGGAGGGGTGGAGTGGGGGACTTGCCTCTAGGGGTGGAAGTGGAGCCTGAAAAGTTCCTATCTTGATCTGGGTGTGCAGTCATAGACTATATTCATTCTATTGGACTCCCTAAGATCCATCCGCTTGACAGCATATAACTTTTACCTTAATTTTTTTTTAACTTGAAAACAAAAACGAGAAGTATCTTCTAATCTTTTTCCTCTGGAGCGTAAGGCCCTCAGGTCTCCAAACCCATCTGACCAGCGCTTGTAAAGAGGCATCATCTTGGTCTCTTCTAAAGAGAGAAAAGACAAAACGACCCTACCCAAGCCCGTTTCCTGAATTGTGAAATGGGTGTTGGAGTGTGCCACACCTACCTTGAAAGGTTGCTATGAGGTGTTTAATATTCATTTAATTAATCTCACGATTCCTACACTAACCTTTGTCTTTCTCTTTATGACCATAAAAATTGCCGGACGAGAGTCTAAAATGCCCAAATTGGGAGTCATTAGTGGAATGCACCCATCGGTTTCGCCAGCGCTCTGTAGGGGGTAAAAACACAGGTTAGGGCTGAAAACTGTTAATTTGTGTCGTGGGGAGAATGATGGGGACGCTGGAGGCTTCGAAGCTTCAGGGTTTTGATATCACCGATCCTTCGTCTAAAGGCCGGGGCCAAATGGCAACTCAGGCCATCCGATGGGCAACGGGGTATGCTGGAGATTACACCCCCGCCACCATCGGCGTCGCCCCTTCACCTCCATCTAGAAATTCCTCCTGGAAGTAGACGGTGGCCAGCGCCACCCGCAGCACACAGATTGCCCAGAGCGGGACGCGAGCCGCGGCCATGGATCGTGCAGCACCACTTCTCGTAACTGCCCTTTGCGCGTCCAGCGGTCTCCGAGGCCCGCCGGGCCCGTCCCGGAACTACAACTCCCGTCACGCCTCGCGATTATGACCCGAGACTCCATTGGGCTCTGACGCGCGGTGCACGCCAGGCCCGCCCCAAAACTACCACTCCCATGATGCCTTGCGATTGTGACCTGGAGCGCTATTGGTCCTCAGGGCGCGGGGTGACCCGGGAGATGTAGTCTTTTTCGTCCTGGCGCCGTTGCCGAGGGCAACGGTCCCCTCTGGCAAGTGTTCCACCGTGAGCGGCGGCAGCCTCCGCGGAAGGACTTCGCGGGAGGAGGTTGGCGGAGTTGGTTGGGCGGTGGCCGGGCTTGATGCCTGGGCTCGGGAGAGGAATTGAGGGAAACGGGCGCGCTCCGGAGCTGAGTAGGTCGGGCAGCGGGAGGGCGGTTCAGGGGCCTCAAGGCTCAGTTTCCCCGTCTGAGGCGCACTGGAGAGCATGGTCCGATGTGGGTCGCTCCAGGCCTTGGGGAACAAACCGCTGGTCTGAGGGGCTCCCCTATTTTCAAAAATTGGCTTATTTTTTAACAGCTTTATTGATAACTTATCTACATACGGTACAATTCACCCCTTTTAAGCTTACAATTCCCGTTATTTTACTAAAAATTTACCAACTGGTGCAAGCATCACCACCATCCAGCTTTCGAACTTGTGGGTCACCCCAAGTGTATCTCTCCATCCCCGCTACCACCTGCAGTCCCAGGCACCCACCGATGGGCTTTGTGAGTCTGTGGATTTGCCTTTTCTGGACAGTCCTTATAACTGGAATAATAGGGTGTGTGGTTTTTTGCATCGTATGGTATTTTCACTTGGTGTGGTGTGTTTGACACGTGTGCATGTTGTGTGTATCATTATTTGTTCTTTTTATTACTAAGTAGTTCTCATCCGTTCACTACTTAATGGCTATTTGGGTTGTTGCCACTTTTTGTGTATTATGAATAAGAACTGTTGAACATTTGCATATATTTCAGTTATCTTGGGCTGCACGGGATTGGAATTTCTGGGTCCTATGGTAACTATGTTTAACTTTTTGAGGAACTAGCAGACTGTTTTCCAGGTTGGCAGATGATCGGTTTTACAGTCTCCTCCAAGGGATATGAAGGTTCTATCTAATATCTTCACATTCTCATCAACCACGTGTTCCTTTCTGTACCTTTGATTACAGTCACTCCAGTGGGTGTGAAGTGGGATTTCATAGTGGCTTTGAATTCCCCTCATGGATGATGTTGAGCATCTTATTACATGCTTATTGGCCATTTGTATATTTTTTTGTGGAAATATCAGTTAATATATTTTGCCTATTGGTTTATTTTTAATTGTGAGTTTACAATGTATTTTTACAAAAAATACGTGTTTCTGAAGCTAACACAATATTGTAAATCAACTATACTTCAATAAAAAATTTTATCTATTTTAGTTGTGGTAAAGTGTACATAACATGAAATTTACCCTTTTAAACATTATTATTATTTTTTTTAATTCTTTTCTTCTTTGGCTGATCTGTGGGGCTTGCAGGCTATCACTTCCCGGATCAGGGACTGAATCCCACCCCCTGGAATCCTAACCACTAGGCCACCAGAGAAATTCCCCTGTGCTTTTTTTTTTAATTAAAATTTTTTTTAATTAATTTATTTATTTTAAACCTTTCAGAAGAACTAGATGCCAGAAAACCTGGCCTGGTGGTCGGACTTGCCCTCTGACCAGCACGGAATTGCTTGGAGCCTTAACAACAAAAATATTCACAGAGATAGCTGTTGATGTTGTTCCAGTGCTTTCCACTTCCCCTTCACCATGTCTTTGCAGCTAAAAGTTAGTCTGTTATGCAGGTAGTCCAAATACTATCATTGTTATTGTTTTGTTTAGTTGCTAAGTCATGTCCGACTCTTTTGCGACCCCGTGGACTGTAGCCCGTCAGGCTTCTCTGGCCATAGGATTTCCCAGGCAAGAATACTGGAGTGGGTTGCCATTTCCTTCTCCAAGGGATCTTCCCCAGCCAGGGATTGAACCCACATCTCCTGCATTGGTAGGCAGATTTTTTACCACTGAGCCACTTGGGAAGCCCCCCAATACCATCATGACAGCTGTCTACATTTTATTGTATGCTTATTCCATGCCCCATACTGAATATGGGATTCCTATGAGAAACATGGGACTCCTGTTATTCCCTTTTTACAGATGAGCAAACTGAGGCACAGAGTGGTTAAGTAACCTGACCAGGGTCACTCCCACTAGAAATTCTTCGTGATTTTCCATTCAATGACCCCTGTGGTCAGGCCTATGCTGGGCACTCTTAGTATATGAATTGCTAAGATGGGGATAAGAAAGCAAGCACGCTAGTCAGAGAAACAGACAATAAAATAATAAAAATAATTTATTCTTGTCTAGAATCTTAGGGACTGGGTTAAATGCTTTGCCTTGCACAAAATATTTGAACTCAGCTTTAAAAGATGTATAAGATATAGAGTTGCCAAGTTTAACAAATCAGAGTACTGAACACCCAGCTGAATTTCAATTTCAGATAAATAATTTTTTAATATAAAGATATTTGGAACACATTGCTTTTTAGTATAAAATGTTCAGAACATTACCTTTTACCATAAAAATATTTGGGTCATACTTAATTTTTAAAAATTATTTGCTGTTTATCTGAAATTCAAATAAATGACTGTCCTCTATTTATTCTGGTAATCCTAATAAAGTAGTTTCCCAAGTGGATAGAGAAGGGGAAAAAGGCTTTTTTGGGTCTCATAGTACTTTTTTTTTTTTAGTAAAAGTAACATATATAGTCTTGGTAAAACATTCAAACAGTATTTTTTTTTTTTTGGCTGCACTGTTCAGGGTGTGAGGTTTTAGTTCTCTGATCAGGGATTGAACCTGTGCCCTCTGCGTTAGAAGCACCAAGTCTTAAGCACTGGACCACCAGGCAAGTTCCACCATTCAAACAGTGTGGAGCTGAGGCATGGTTCTCCATCTCGCCTTTTCTGCCTCACAGACCATTATGCTGGAGATGTTATGCACACAGATTTTTCCCCTTCCTTTAATGGCTGCCTAATATTCCACTGTGTGCCTGTGGTTGTCTGGACCTCACTGGGCCTCTGTTTCTGATTAGTACAAATAATGCTGCCAAGACATTCCTTGGACATCTCTTTGTGACTTTGAGAATGTACTTGGAGGTAAATTCCCAGATGTGGAATTGTGGGGTCATGGTTCTGTGCATTTCACGTTTTCATTGCCATTGGCATGTTCCTCACTAAAGGGCCTGCAGCAGACACCCACCCATGCCATATTTTTCCCAAGTCTTTAAAATCTTTTGAAACCTTGGTAAATCTTGCAGTGGATTGTTCATATTCTTTCAGGGGTACACAAGAACTCTGAGAATACGATGAAAACTCAGGCCCTTCTCCCCAGAAAAATGTACACTAGCACACATGTACAACACATGGCTGACATTTTGTGCAGGATGGGAGGAGAGGGCGGTCTGTGTCTGTCCAAAGCCCCCAATCCTGCTCCCAGGGCAGTGGTTCTTATACTAAGTAAAATAAGATTTCTGGGGAGCTCATTAAACATATAGATTGAGTTTCAAAAACAGCTTTTTAAAAAAAATAGTACAGCCAGTTTTTAAAACTATTTTTATTTATTTAGCCTCACTGTGTGGCATGCAGGATCTTAGTTCCTTGACCAGGGGTTGAACCTGGGCCTCCTGTATTGGGAGCATGAGTCTTAACCACTGGACTACCAGGGCAGGCTCTCAACAGCTCTTTTTTTTTTTTTGAGAGAACTGAGGACACTTGGATAAAGGAGGAGACTGGACTTGGGGTGCGACTGGGGAGTAGGACTGACTTGGAGTTGAAGTGGGGCAGCTGGAGAAACAGAAAAGAACTGTGGGGATGAGCAAGATCTTTGGAATTGGCCTGAGCTCTGAATTTGGCTCTGCTACTCACTGGCCATACAGTCAAAGCTATGGTTTTTCCAGTAGTCACGTACAGATGTGAGAGTTGGACTATAAAGAAGGCTGAGCGCCGAAGAGTTGATGCTTTTGAACTGTGGTACTAGAGAAGACTCTTGAGAGTCCCTTGGACTGCAAGGAGATCAAATCAGTCAATCCTAAAGGAAATCAACCCTGAGTATTCATTGGAAGAACTGATGGTGAAACTCTTAATACTTTGGCCACCTGATGCAAAGAGCCGACTCATTGGAAAAGACCCTGATGCTGGGAAAGATTGAGGGCAGGAGGAAAAGGGGGCGACAGAGGATGAGATGGTTGGATGGCATCATTGATTCAATGGACATGAGTTTGAGCAAACTCTGGGTAACAGTGAAGAACAGGGAAGCCTGGCGTGCTGCAGTCCATGGGGTCTCAAAGAATCAGACACGACTTAGCAACGGAACAACAATAACAACTCACTGATCAGGACCTAACCTGCTGGGGCCTTCATTTCCTTCCTCTCCTCTGTGAGAGAGGGATGACAATAACCAACTCACAGGGTCAAGTGAGGGTTAAATGAGATACTGCAGCTCTGAGTGGAATACCGGGCATCCTGCTGGGGCCTGAGAATCACTGACTTTTGTCTTTAATATGTAACATGTGTCACTTAATACCTGGCCCTAAAGGGTAATTCAGTGGTAACATACCAGGTGTCTTTTATTTATACATTTTTAATTTAGTTTTTGGCTGCCCTGGGTCTTAGTTGCTGCTCCAGGGTGTTCTCTAGTTGCAGCAAGTGGGGGCTACTCTTTGTTGTGGTGCATGGGCTTCTAATTGGGGTGGCTTCTCTTGTTGTGGAGCACACACTCCAGGGCACGCAGGCTTCAGAAGCTCGGGCTTAGTTACTCTGTGGCATCTGGAATCTTCCTGGACCAGGGATCGAACCTGTGTCCCCTGAATTGGCAGGCGGATTTCTTATCCACTGTACCACCAGGGAAGTCCCAGGTGTCTTATTTTCATGGTGGTCATCATGCTTGGAGGGGAGGCTCTGGCCAGATGGCAAAAGGGGATGTGGTCTCTCCCAAGCGGTGGGAGGTGTTGAGAGATTTGAACTGGCAGTATGAACATCAGGTGTTCTGATTCTTAAGTTTTCTGTCTTTACTCCCTAGAATGGCTTCGATAAGAAACCCCAGCCGTCCTGTGCGTGACATCTTTGGCGACCTCAGTGATATTTCCTTAGAAGATTCAAAGATGGAGGACATGCGGAACTTTGCTATCAGTAGAAGTCTTACCAAAATAGTACCCGGTCCCAGCAGATTTTTAAAAAGAAACCAGACTCTGGGTGGAAAACACTTCCTGCTGAGAGAGAACTCTGTCCTGGGGAGCGGGCCCTGGCGATCTTCAAGTAGACCGTCAACTACTGCCTCCAAGGTCAGAGCCAACGCGGCACTCACGAAGCTGGCGCAGATAGAGACCAAGATCAGGAACCGGAAGGTACGGATGGCTTCGTCGGACGCCGAATCCGAGGATTGGCTCCCAAGCAGAGCAGAGGAAACTCCCCCCAGGAGGTCGGCTGACCTTTCTTCACAGAACACAGGACAACCCTCCCAGGAACAGGCCCTTGAGATTCCTGTCCCTGAGACAGACATGCCGAGTGGGAAGGTCAGTAGGTTTCTGAAGAAGAGAGAAGCACGGGTGGAAAAGATATCCGTGGAAGCCCAGGTTGGGAAGGAGAGGGATGCTCAAAGACCCAAAAAGAAACAAGCTCCTAGAACACGGGATTCTCCAGACAGTGATGAGGAGGAAATGAGAGAGTTGCTGGGGAGCTTGATAGACTCCTTCAGGGAAAAAGACACACCCACCAATCAGGGTTTCACCAGCACCAAAGCCAGTGAGAAAGAACGAACAAAACTAGTCTCGGTAAGGTTTGCATGTATTGATCCATTTTTATTTTTTATGTATTTATTTGGCTGCATCGGGTCCTGGTTGTGGCACGGGGGAGTCTTTCCTTGTGGCGCAGGAACTCTCTAGTTCCAGCACACGGCTCTGGAGCTCTTGGGCTCAGTAGTTGGCCACACAAGTTGCTCTGTGGCATGTGGGATCTTAATTCCCCAACCAGGGATCGAACCTGCATCCATCCCCTGCATTGCACTTAACCACTGGACTACCAGGGACATCCCTGCATTTTGCACTTGTTTGTATTAATACTTTGCATTTGTACCTTTATGTCATAGCACTAGAGTCCTTTGATGAGCACCATCACCCATAAGCTACTTGAGAGAGTGTTGGATGAGGAAGGGTGGGTTTCAGCCAGTCACGGGGACCCACTCCTGGTCTGTTCTGTAAGGGATCGGATTTCAGACACATCAGGTAGTTTTGTACTATGTGGTGCTGATAACTATACCACACAGGACAGCACTTTGGATGACTGATCCAACCCCAGCTGTGATCACTGCCGTTGATGACCCACGCCCGTTTGCTGGTTGTACCATATTGGAATCACTAACTTGGGAAGGCTCCATTTCCATTTTTTTTTTAAAAAATTGAGGTGAAATTCCTATACCCTAAAATTAACCTATTAAAAATGAACAATTCAGTGGCATTTAGTACATTCACAGTGTTGTATAACTGCCACCTGTTTCATTCCAAAACATTCCCATCCTCCCAAAAGTAAACCGTTACTGATTGCTATCAGTCTTCCCTGTTGGCTCAGTGGTAAAGAATCTTCCTGCAATGCAGGAGTCACAGGAGATGCAGGTTTGACCCCTGGGTTGGGAAGATCCCCTGGAGGAGGACATGGCAACCCACTCCAGTACTCTTGCCTGGAAAATCCCATGGACAGAGGAGCCTGGTGGGCTAGGGGTCACAAAGAGTTGACATGACTGAAGTGACTTAGTACACACACATGCACCAAGTAATCACTCCCGGTTTCCCTGTCCTCCAGACCCTAATAAGCACTAATCTGCTTTCTGTCTCTGTGGGTTTCCTGTCCTGGACATTTCTCTAATGGAATCATACAACCTGTGGCCTTTTGTGTCCAGTTTCTTTCCCTTAGCATGATCCTTTCAGGGTTCACTCACATTGTAGCATGCATCAGTGCTCCATTCCTATTTATGGCTGAGTAACATTCCATTGTGTGGATGGACCACATTGTGTTTATCCACTTATCCACTGATGGACATCTGGGATGTTTCCACCTTTTGGCAATTGTGAATAGTGTTACAAAGTATCTGTTTGAGTCCCTGTTTTCAATTCTTCCAGTTTTTCCTAGGAGCAGAACTGTTGTGTCCTATAGTAAGTCTGTGTGTAACTAATTCAGGAACAGACAAACTGTTTCCCACAGTGGCTGAACTGTTTTACATTCCCATCAGCAGTGTATGAGGGTCCCAATTTCTCCACATCTTCACCAACACTTGTTATTAAGGGAAATTATAGTAGAGGTACTTTGGCCAATTTTCTTAGTCACTCTTGTGACTAAGTTTGTCTGACTCTTTGCAACCCTTGTGGACTGTAGCCCACCAGGCCACTATGTCCATGGGATTTCCCAGGCGAGAATACTGGAGTGGGTCGCCATTTCTTTCTCCAGCCAAGCAGGTATCGTGGGTTCAATCCCTGGGTCAGGAAGATCCCCTGGAGAAGGAAATGGCAACCCACTCCAGCATTCTTGCCTGGGAAATCCCATGGACTGAGGAGGCCGCTGGGCTACAGTCCCTGGGCTTGCAAAAAGTCAAACACAATTTGAAAGCCAAGCAATATTTCTGAGTGTTTCTAATCCCAGGATTATCTTGCCTAAATGTTGTCCCTCAACTTCCATAGATGAGGTGAGAAGAGAGAAAGGGGCAGAGAGCAGTAACGGTCATCATGAGGCCTCACACTGTCCACCAACCCTAATGTCGCTTGATCAGGACTTAGCATATATTTGGTTAATTTCCCTTCTTTTGTTTCCACCCACGTAGGATCAAATCCCAACTCCACCGAGAGCCCTTTCACAGCCCAGTAAGGATCTTCCCAGCTCAAAGCCATTCTCCACTTCATGGCTGTCAACCTCACGGTCAGCAGATGGGACCCTTTGTGGTGCCAGCTTGAGAACTCGCTCCTCACAGATGCACACATCTGCCTCCCGCACAGTGTCGCTTTCCATCCCTGGCGCCTTTCCGAAGTCGGCGCCCTCGACCGCAGGGGACGGCAAGCTCTCATCCTCCCTGAGAAGGAGTGAGCCTGAGGAGCCTCCCTCAGAAGCCACTGATGACAGTCTGAACGGTAGCCCTCATCCCTGTGCAGAGTTGTCACCCTGGGCAGGGAGGGCGAGACCGCCTTTAGGGTCCCCAGCCCGGTGGTCACAGGGTATTATCACAAGGGTTGCAAGTCACCCTCGGCTTTTCCACACCCTCTTTCCTAGTTGAGGGGCCAAGTCAGATTTCTTTTTCCCCTTGGGGCATGTGGCCTGTTAGTTCCCTGACCCTTTGCATCCCTGTGTCTGGAATGCAGTCTTAACCACTGGACCACCAGGGAAGTCCCCGTTCTATCTTCATCTAGTGACCCTGCCCAGTGACAGAGCAAAAGCAAATCCTTCTAGAGCCTCATATGAGAGAAAGTTTTCCTTGTTGTAAAAGAGAAGTGTGCTTCCTTTCCTTTTTAAATGCAGAAAATGAAACCAATCTCTAAGCAGTCACAGACATTTTTATTATTTCACCATCATTCAACATGATTTTTTATGAACTTATTTATTTTTTATTTTTGGCAGTGCTGGGTCTTCGTAGCAGTGGCCAGGGTCTTAGTTCCCTGGCCAGGGATTGAACCCGCATCCCCTGCACTGGAAGCCAGGGTGGATTCTTTTTTTTTTTCTTCTCCTCCTCAATGAACTCTCCAGATTTTTTCTTTTTAAAAAGAAAAAATTTTTATTTTGTATTGGGGTATAGCCGGGAAAGCAGATTCTTAACCACTGGATCACCAGGGAAGTCCCCAGTGCGAGTTTTAATACCGTACGTATTTAAGAAAAGACCAGAAAGAGAAAAGATGGGCAGCCAACATGGATTTCTCCCCTCTGCAATTTCCTTACCATCAAAACCCAGTTAAATAACTGGTTTGAGTGCCTGCTGTTTGCCAGCAGGTGCCAGGCGTGATGGTGTCAGGGGCACGATGACAAACACGCAAACTTGCCCTGCCCCCGCCCCTGCCCCCAGGTCCCAGGTGCTGGGATGATCTTTAGCCTGTGACTCAGCCATAGGCGAGGAGAAATAGCTTTTCCCTTGTGTCCTTTTAAGTTCTCAGCTGGGGCTCTGTAACCAAAGACAGGTTAACTGGAGAAAAGCATTCTGAGATTCCATAAATATTTCATTTAAGTTTTATGTGACCCAGGAGCCTTCATAAGGAAACAGAAATGTAAAGATACGGTGATGCCTCCCGCTAGGTGTGATGAGAAGTGGAGAGTCCCGGGAGAGTGTGATAGACAAAAGGAGAGGAGGAGATGAGGGGAGATGTAGCAAAGCCTGCTAGTGGCGGTGGCTCAGCTCCCCCCATCTTGGACATAAGGATGCTCCTTTCCCCCAGATAAAGGAAAGGTGAGTCTTACCTGAGGGTCTTACGACCTGCTTCAGAGGCGGTCAGGGAGTCCTTGCAGCCCCTTCTGTATCTCAGATTCCTGTAGCTCAAAATATTCAAGAGGCGGGACCTCCCTGGTGGTCCACTGGTTGAGACTCTGCATTTGCACTGCAGGGTCACAGGTTCAGTCCCTGTTCGGGGAACTAAGATCCCACAGGCTGCGTGGTGTGCCCCACCCCCGAAAGAAAATCCAAGATGCTAAGGCACCATGATGTAGGGGCAGGGAGGAGAAGCACAGCCGACCAAAGTCCCCTCCCTGTGCAGTGGGATGGGCTTGAGGGTGCGAGGAAGCCCCTTTGGAGCCCCCTTGGGGGCCACCATCTGCTGGATGCCATGTGGCACCTCACTGCTATTGGCTTGGATCTTCAGGCCCGAGGAGCTGGTGATGGGTGTCCTGGCCAGCCTGGTGGGTGTGAATGAGAAGGTGGGCGTACCAGCACAGGAAGCCTGTGAGAGTCAGGGTTGGCCGACATGACAGCTGACAGGAACGCCAGTCCTGGGTTCCTGCCCCTCCAGGCTGCCCCTCAGCCCTCACTGCTGGCTGGGAGGGACCCCCTCCGTGTCCAGACCCACCTTCCCCTCCAGATGCAGCTTCAAGAGAGGAAGGCAGCAAGGAGTGGTGAGGACAAGTCTCAGTTTGGGATCCAGTCCACCTAGGGTGGGGGCTTCCCTGGTGGCTCAGACAGTAAAGAACCTGCCTGTGATGCGGGAGACCCAGGTTTGCTCCCTGGGTTGGGAAGATCCCCCGGAGAAGGGCATGGCAACCCACTCTAGTATTCTTGCCAGAATTCCATGGACAGAGAAGCCTAGCGGGCTACAGTCCATGGTGTTGCCAAGTCGGATAAGACTGAGCGACTAACACACACACTGCCTGGGGTGGACACCCTTGCTCTGCTGCCTTCTGGCCACACGGCCTCAGGCTCTCTGTGTCTCGGTTTCCTCATCTGTAACATGGGGCAGAGCTATAACAGTGAGCTAGTGCACGTAGAGTGCCTCCTGCATGGTAAGAAGGGCCTCCTGCACAGGAAGCCTGTGAGAGGCATGGTTGGCCAACATGACAATAACGTTACTGGTCCACAGTCTCCTGGGTGCCTTGGCCCAAGCCAGCCAAGATGGCTTAGTTCAGAGGCTTGTCCATGAACGTATCTCAGGACCTGTGTGCCACAGGCATGCTGGCAACTGGCATGTTCGAGGAATTCAGAGGCGGGGTGAGCCCTTAGCACTGAAGTGATGAGCTAGGCTTTCATTTAGGTCTTACCTTGCTGGGGCAGCCTGGCGTTTGGGATTGCACTCAGCTGACCTTTCCAGGAAGAGTGAGCCGCTCAGTCTTCCATCTCCCGTTCACCCGCAGCTCTGTGCCTCCTGCGTGGTGGGCGCTGCTCCAGCTGCTCCCGCTAACTGTCCCCTGTCTGTTCCTGGAATTGCGGGTCGCATCCTGCCTCCTCCAGGAGACTCATCCCTCCAGCCCAGCCAGGCTGCTCGGTGCCCTCTGTGGAAGCCCCTAAGACACCTTGGAGGGCCCCACCAAGTGTCCACCCAACTCAGTCGGGGTTGGATCATGCGCCTGCTTGGGTTTTGAGGCCCTGCAGGGTGGACACCCCCGTCCCCCTAGCATCACACACACACAGCCTCTGGGCTTCAGTCATGAAATGAGCCAGTTGCTCCTGACCCTAGCTGCCTGTCAGCCTTCCTCCTCCCGGGGAAGAGCAGGCCCACATGTTGATGGGGCACTGGAGCTACGTGGAGCCCCTGTCTTCTAGTAACCTGCACCCATGGCATTCAGGCGTTGGCAGCTGGCTAGCTGGCACCACAAAGTGGAAGTTTGCCTGAGCTTGAAACGAAAGTGAAAGTATTAGTCACTCACTCGTGTCCAATTCTTTGCGACACCATGGACTATAGCCCACCGGGCTCCTCTGTCCATGAAATTCCCTAGGCAAGAATACCGGAGTGGGTTGCCATGCCCTCCTCCAGGGGATCTTCTTGACCCAGGGATTGAACCTGGGTCTCCTGCATTGCAGACAGATTCTTCACCATCTGAGCCCCCAGGAAAGACCCCCTGTGCCCTTAACTTGCTTTAAATGAGAACCTAGGATGAGGTGCCACTCTCTGAGCGGAGGGCCCGCCCTTCCTACCTCAAGCACACTTATCACTGCGCTTCCCTCTTTGCACTGTGAGCCACTCTGTGGAGGCCAGGGGCTGGGAAGCTTCTGGCCTGTTTTTCTTTTTTTCCTTGCTTCTCTATTTTTCAGATCTTCCTGAAGAAGGAAATGGCAACCCACTCCAGTATTCTTACCTGGAGAATCCCATGGATAGAGGAGCCTGATGGGCTATAGTCCTTGGGGGTCAACAGAGTCAGACACAGCTGAGCAACTAAACCACCACCACCACTACTTTTCTTAGTTCTCTGACCAGGGATTGAACCTGGGTCCTTGGCAGTAAAAGCATGGAGTCCTAACAACTGGGCCATCAGGGAATCCTCCTGTTGTCTATTTTTAAATATGTATTTATTTGACTGCCTTGGGTTTTAGTTGCCACATGCGGGATCTTCATTGCAGGGCAGGGGCTCAGTAGTTGCAGTGCCCGGGCTTAGTTGCCCCATGGCATGTGGATCTTAGTTCCCTGACCAGGGATCGAACCTGCATCCCCTGCATTGCAAGGTAGATTCTTAACCACTGGACCACCAGGGAAGCCTTTCCCATTGCCTGTGTTTATAAGTAAAGTTTTATTCAGACACAGCCACACTCATTTATTTATACACAGTCCTTGGTGGCTTTCCCATCACACGGGCAGAGTTGAACAATGGTGAGAGAGGCAGACTAGCCTGAAAAAGCCCAGACTATTAGTACTTACTACCTTGCCCTTTAAAGGAAAAGTGCTCAGATGCCTGGGCCAGCTTTCTGAGGGCAAGGACTGCACACTTTTGCATCTTCCCATCCCTAGCTCTTAGCCCAGTTCCTTCAACAGGATGGTCAATACATGTGGAGTAAATGAGTAAATATTGCCATGTTACATTTTTAATTACAGATTTTAGAATAAACATTTTATCCCTGGATGATCTGGCTCCAGCTGTCAGTGAGAAATCAGACTTGGAATGGGAAGTAAGTACAGTGAACCGATTTTTTGTTTCTTTTTTAAAAAAAAGATTTATTTATTTATTTTATTAATCTGGTGGTGCCAGGTCTTAGTTGCAGCATGCAGGATGTTCTGTCTTCACTGTGGGAATCTTTAGTTGCAGCATGTGAACACTTAATTGCAGCGTCTTAGTTTTCCGACCAGGGATTGAACCCGGGCCCCCTGAATTGGGAGCTTGGAGTCTTAGTCACTGGACCATCAGGGTAGTCCCTGAACTGATTTTTCACTTTAGATCTTTATGTAGAATGGTTTGCAACCATGATACTTCATTTAGGTCAGCGATTCTCACCTGGGAACACTTGGCGATGTCTGGCGACATTGTGGTCATAACTGTGGTGCAGGGTGCTACTGGCATCGAGTAGGCGGTGGCCAGAGATGCCACTCAGTGTCCCAGAGTGCACAGTGTGGCCCCCACTGCAGAGAATATTTGTGTCTTGAATGTCAACATATCATGTGCAGAGACCCTGATTTAAGATAAGAGAGGAGTTATTTAATGTATCAGACGATTAGAGCAGGTCCCACTTCAACCTCCCCACAGCAATTCCTGCACTGACCTGTATTTATTCCAGTGCCCCATGGTGATTCTTGCTGTATTCGTAACCACCTCACCATCAGTGCCATGTAGCATTCAGGATTGACATGCAGGATCACCAGGGTTCCCCGACCAGGGTTCCCCAACCAGGGTTTGAACCAGTGCCCCTTCCAATAGAAGCGCAGATTCTTAACCACTGGAACGCCAGGGAAGTCCCAGCACAGGTTTTAATAAAACATAATAATGACACAGCACATTTCACTCACCTGCTGCTAACACATGCTCACACTGTCAGTGTTCAGTGCAGCAGCTTCATGCTGAAGGGTTTCAAGAACTCTGCTCGCAATACTTGGCATGCCCAAATCTAGAAAGGACCATGTAGACCCTCACCTGCTGGGTCCCTGGGGTGCCCTCACTTCTAATGCAGTGGTATTTTGATCGTGTATTTTGATTGTGTTGCTCATTCGAAAATACTTTTCAGTTACCTCTGCCATCCTTCATTTTAGAAAGAAGGTCAGCGGGACAAGGCATCCAGTAGAAGGCCCTGGGCAGGGGATCCCCCCTCTGAGAGCGAGATCTCCGAGTGCCTGAGTGAGCCGTCTGCCTCATCCCCTGGGCCCCAGGGCATTTGTTGCCTGGGGCCGACGTCTCCGGAACCTATGGCCAGCGCAGTGAGCTCTACTTACTCAGAAGATTTTGAAAAATCCCCCAGTTCCACAGCATCTGAGTTGACAGCTCGTTCAGAGGAGTCTCCCGACAGGACGCTGGCCGCTTGGTCTGAATTTTCTGCAAGTCTGAAGTCAGACCTCCCTCCCTCAAGTCCCAAGTCCCGGAAGAAGCGGGCCACGGGTGTCCCAAGAGTTGTGGTGAAGGAGACGGCCGTGCAGACGTCCGATCCCGCCTTCACCTACCAGTGGGCTAAGGGTAAGGATGCGGCCTGAGGGTTGGAAGAGGGAGGGGCAGGCCAGCTGCAGTGATTGGCAGGAGCCCCTGGACCGGGAGGGCTAGACTGTCATCAGCCAGCTGGTGGGACCCCAGCCTCCTGCTTCCTCTTCCACAGAAAAGGGGAGCTCCCTGGGTATTCCCCATTGTCTCCCAAGCTTCAAAACACTGAAAGGTTTCAAACCAAAAACTAAAGCAGTGGTTGTCAGCAGGGCTGATCCTGGCCCCAGGGGACATCAGCAAGGGTGGGTGACTGACTTTCTCTGGGTGGAGGCCGGGGTGCTGCTCAGCACCCTGCAGTGGCCAGGAAAGCCCTGCCAGAGAGCGACCCCGCCCGAAACATCAGGTGTGACAGGAACCGCCTTCTAGGACAGCACATCCTCAGGTGCTTTGGGGTCCTTGAGCATGGGGGCTCCAAGAGCTGCTGTGTCGCCTGTCCAGCTGGTGGTCTGAACGCTCTGTGTGTGTTTGGTGGATTCTCTTCTGGTGTGCAGCAGGCACGGCTCATTATTTCTCTTGTTCTCAGCGTTGGCCTTGGCCCTTGTGGACAGAAAGGTCACTTTCTTTGAGTGATTCCCCTTCTTTGTTTTGGGGCATCCCCAGTGGCTCAGCGGTAAAGAATCCACCTGGAGACACAGGAGATGCAGGTTTGATTCCTGGGTCGGGAAGATCCCCTGGAGGAGGGCATGACAACCCATTCCAGTATACTTGCCTGAAGTATCCCGTTGACAGAGGAGCCTGGCGGGCTACAGTCCACGGGGTTGCAAAGAGTCGGATGTGACTGAAGCAACTTTGCATGCACACATGCTCTGCTCCTTTTTCTTGTCAAGACCAGGGGTCCCCAACCTCCAGGCCACAGACCGCTACAGGTCTGTGGTCTGTTAGGAACCTGGTTGTACAGCAGGAGGTGAGCGGGTGAGCAGTGGGTGAGCGAAGCATCTTCTGTATTCACAGCTGCTCCCATCACTTGCATTACCGTCTGAGCTCCACCTCCTGTCTGATCAGTGGCACCATAACAAATGTAATACACTTGAGTCATCCCCAAACTGTCCCCCCGCATCACCAACCCCACCCCAGTTGGTAGAAAAATTGTCTTCTACAAAACCAGTCCCTGATGCCAGAAAGGTTGGGGACCACTGGTCTAGACAACACCCACGATGCAGACAGAGCTTGTTCCCGGGCTGTGTGCTGGGGTGTGATGCCTGCTTTTTAAAATTTATTTATTTATTTTGGCTGCACTGGGTCTTTGTTGCAATGGTCTTTGTTGCAGTGCATGGGCTCTTCATTGAGGCAGGTGGCTTTTTCTCTAGTTGTAGCACTCAGGTTTAGTTGCCCCACGGCACATGGGAACTTAGTTCCCAGACCAGGGATTGAACCTGCCTTGGAAGGTGGATTCTTAACCACTTGACCATCAGGGAAATCCCTGCGGTTCTTGCTTGATCTGCTCATTTGGATCTGGGGGCTTCATGATACTTCTGTCCAGGCCTCGCACCTGGCCAAGGGGTGTGACTGTTGTCTCAGGGAGGCAGGTCAGTCAGATGGGCCCAGTTGAATCACTGGAAGGTGTTCAGTTCAGTTCAATTCAGTCGCTCAGTCGTGTCCGACTCTTTGCGACCCCGTGAACAGCAGCACGCCAGGCCTCCCTTTCCATCACCAACTCCCGGAGTCCACCCAAACCCACGTCCATTGAGTTGATGATGCCATCCAACCATCTCATCCTCTGCCGTCCTCTTCTCCTCCTGCCCTTAATCTTTCAGGATTTTAAACCCTGGCTCTGTGACTCAGAAACCTCCGAGTCCATCCCCATGTCTTCCTTCTGCCTTTCTGACAACAGAGCCTTTGGGCAGCAGATGGGCACATGTCTGTTTCTTTCTTTGCAATTTAGAGATGCTTTCGTAAAACATCAGTGGTGCTGATTTCCTAGATTAGGCCTGACATCGAAAGGAGGGAGGAAAAAGGCAGCCTAAATAAATCAGCCTGTTAAGAGTCCAGGGAACATTTGAAGCTCACAAATGGCTGTCAGAGGAGGGCCCATCCAGGGAAGGGCAGCCGCCCTGAGCTGAGTGACTGCTTTAGCCAGCTCACCTGACCTGTGTATTGAACAAGGAGAACCTACCAGAAAGGTGGAGGCAGGTTTGGGGAAACTTTAAGAAGCAGAAAGATTAAAAAAAGCATGGAGAGTGGCCATCACATTCAGCAAGAGAAAAAAACAGACTCACATAGCCTGTTTCAGCATCTTACCTGTTGATGAGAAAGTCATTGCTCTGGACCCTGCCCACTCACCTCTCCCCCTGTTTCTGGAGCAGCGGCCGGCGTGGCAGCCATTGGACCAGCCCTGGGAGGTGCCTACGTGGACCCAACACCCATCGCCAGCCACGTCATCAGCACAGACGCCATAGAAGGTAACAGCTCAGCTCACCTGTGGGTCCCTTTAGGTGAAGTGGACACATTTCACATCCACCTTTGGAGGTACAGCCACTCCTAGGTGCTGGGTTTGGAGAATCTGTTGGTGGGGACATAGCCCCAGTTAACCACCACAATTTCTGGGCTCCCAGATGACAGACTGAGTGTCCCAGAACCTTGTCTGTCTTGCAACAGGACACCCGTGTTGGAGAAAACAGGAGAGTTAGCAGGGACAGACTTGCGAGCCTTCCACCCCGACAGGGCCATCGCTGTGTGTTCCCTCTGAGCCCTTCTCTCCAGATTCCATAGCTGGCTCCCTCCAGAAGGCACTCAGCCAGCACTGAGTGGCCCAGTCCCGTGGACATGGCCCTTGCCTCTTTGCCTCCTTGTTGAGTGTGGAGGCGTCACGGGGCCTTGGGGAGGCCCAGCCAAGCCTGGGGTGAGAGGAAGGCGCCAGTGAAGAGGTGACAGTCACTGTAGGAAACCCAGTCTGTACCAGGTCCCCATGGGGCCACTGATGGCTCACATGACAGAAGCCAGGGGTCATCTGGAACCTGTTCTCTTTCTTACCACTTCAATTTTCTTACCATTTTAGAAGATGAAGATGCTAAAATGTATTGGTTATAAGTGAAATGTTTATATCTTTAAAAAAAACCCTCATCCTTTTTTTTAAACATAATATTGACCTCAGTGACTTTGCCATGAGTATAGTCTTAGTAATGATCTTTTTATTTTAGTAATGATCATTTTTAACCATTGCGGTTATTTTTATTTGAACTTTTATTTTGTTAAAATTATACATAAATATTAAAAAAATTTTTTTGGCCATGCCATGTGGCATGTGGGATCTTAGTTCCTCACCAGGGATCAAACCCGTGCCCTCTGCAGTGGAAACTTGGAACCCTAACCACTGGACCATTAGGGAAGTCCCTAAAAAATTTATCTTAATTGCATTTTAAATTATTTTAATTATGTGTTTAAACATGCATATGTGCCTGCTCAGTTGCTTCACTCGTGTCTGACTCTGCAGCCCTATGGACTGCAGCCTGCCAGGCTCCTCTGTCCATGGGATTCTCCTGGCAAGAATACTGGAGTGGGTTGCTGTGCCCTCCTTCAGGGGATCTTCTCAACCCAGGGATAGAACCCGTCTCCTGCATTGCAGGTGGATTCTTTACTGCTGAGCCACCAGGAAGCCCCACATGTTTAAACATATGAAGTGTAAAATTTCCCCTCTTCCTTATTTTTAAGTGTACAATTCAAGAGAGTTAGATTCACACCATGAGGCTGCACTGTCTGGAGAGCCATGTCACTGGCCTGCCTGCCTTGTGTTGGACACTGAGGTTGAGGCTTCCGGTCGTGCCTGGGTGCCGAGTGTGTGAGATCCACACAGAAGTCAGAGAAGACCACAGTTCATTTACAACTGAGTAGAAAGGCACATAACAAGGCATGGCCACTGCTGCTTCCGAAGGTGGCAGTATCTGCAGAGAGCATCCTGACACAGCCAAGGGATGGGGGCTGCAGGGCTGGCCAGGGGGTGCGGTGAGGGCTGGGGGCTGGGACCCCGGGGGCTGACAGCTGACCCAGAGCCGGGATTGCAGCCCTGACTGCATACAGTCCGGCCGTGTTTGCACTCAACGACATGCTGAAGCAGCAGCTGAGCCTGACGCAGCAGTTCATCGAGGCCAGCCAGCACCTGCACGCGTCCCTCCTGCGCTCCCTGGATGGAGACTCATTCCACTACCACACCCTGGAGGAAACCAAAGAGGTGACGGCGCTGCTCTCACTCCCATGGGGGAAGAGGGCAGGGGGCTTCCAGGGCTCCCCCTTCCATGGGGGGAGAGGGCAGGGGGCTTCCAGGGCTCCCACTTCCATCGTGGAAGAGGGCAGGGGGCTTCCAGGGCTCCCACTTCCATCGCGGAAGAGGGCAGGGGGCTTCCAGGGCTCCCCCTTCCATGGGAGGAGAGGGCAGGGGGCTTCCAGGGTTCCCACTTCCATGGGGGAAGAGAGCAGGGGGCTTCCAGGGCTCCCCCTTCCATGGGGGGAGAGGGCAGGGGGCTTCCAGGGCTCCCCCTTCCATGGGGGGAGAGGGCAGGGGGCTTCCAGGGCTCCCCCTTCCATGGGGGGAGAGGGCAGGGGGCTTCCAGGGCTCCCCCTTCCATGGGGGGAGAGGGCAGGGGGCTTCCAGGGCTCCCCCTTCCATGGGGGGAGAGGGCAGGGGGCTTCCGGGTTTCAAACTGGGACGCTGGGGATGCTGGGGATGATGTACTGCGGGTACAGTACACCAGCACCCTTCAGTCCTGGCCGAAGGAACCCCTTTCTCTCCTTGGCCGTGACCAGGGCTGGGGCAGGGGTGCAGTGTGACATCAGAGCAAAGGTGCCCTTCTCCTCAGTGAGGGCCCTGCCCCTCCACAGACCCTTCCTGAGGGCCGCCAGTCCTGGGGGCTGGCGCTCCGGGGGTATCACGCTCACCTTGCTTTTTCCCCTCCAAAATTCATTTTTTTGTCTGATGACAAAAAGAATTATAAAAATTCTGTTGGAGATCTGTTACTTATAAAGTTCTCCATAATTTCAGAGATCATTATTACCAACTTGATATATATTCTTTAGATTTCTTCTGTGTAAAATATAAACCGTTAAGTATGTATACAATATGTCACATGTTCTATACAACATATAAAATATATAGAGTAGGTGTAGTATTACATATGATAATGTGATAGGTGTTTCTTTATAGAAATAGCATCATACTATATGAATTGTTCTGCGTGGTGATTTTTAGCATTTCAGCCACAAATATTTTAGTACATATTTCTTAAGAAGGACTTAAAAATAATAACCACAATACCACTGTAATACCAAAACCAAACTGACTTTTCTTAGTTATCATTATTAGATGTCCAGTGTTTCCACTTATCTCATAAAAGGTGTACGTTTCATTCCTATTTTTTTCACATGTATCCAGAGTCGTACATCATGTTTGCTCAGTACTTTTTTAGACTCCTAACCTATATAGCAGGGGTTCACAGCTCTGAGAGTGTGAGGCCCCTGAAGGCCTGACCACCGGCTTTGCCTTGGTGGTAGGGTGGGCCTGAGAGGGGTGTTCCTCCCACGGGCCCACTGGGGACCGCTGCTTACAGGCCAGCCCGTTCCCCACCTCTTGTTTCCTTCAAGTTTATTGGTTGGAAGAAAACAGGCTGTCCCACACTTTCCCATGTTCTGGCCTTGGCTGATGGCACCCCTGAGGGGACCTTGAACTTGTTCCGCTGTTGGATGTGTGTTAGCTGAGTGCAAGCTGAAGCGATCCGATTACTTCTGCCTATAGCCCATGGGTGGCTTGTGGCCTGCTCTGCTCCAGGCCCGTACCCTGAGGGTGGCACCCGAGCCTTTCTCCCCAGATAGCTCCGCCCCTCTGCCCTTTACCACAACCCCTCTTCCCTTTCTGTCAGGCTCGCCCCTCACAGGTTGCCTGCCCGGGTTCAGCCCTCCTCTTTTGTTTCCACAGCATTGCCACCTAGCATGCCATCATTCTTCCTGTTAGCCCCTGGAGACAGACAGGTGCCATCCCTAGGACCCAGAGCCTCAGTGCACGGAGGCAGCAGTGGTGATGGCTTCCTTGTGTGTCCTCTGCCCCGCAGTACATCAGACAACACAGGCCTGCCCTGCTGACCATGGAGGCGGCCCTGGAGGAGGTGAAGAGGGAGCTCTGAATGCCAGGAGGGGAAAAGGACTTGAGGATCTGAGGTGCTGGTCCCATACGCCGACCATGACACTCACCCGAGATCCCAGGGGGCATTCGGTGGTTGGGGGTGCTCCAGTCATTTCCAGTTGAGTAGCCCCCCGCTTCGTCGGCGTGCCTGTCATTGGAGAGGACACCACAGGCCAGTGAAGTGGAACCCAGGCGGAGCCACATGCACAGGACGGGGATGCCAGCATGCCAGGTGATGTCACGTGGAGTGGCTCCACTGGGGCAGGTGCTGGCTTCTCAGAGGCTCAGCAGACGGTGGGGGTGAGGAGCCCCCTTCACTAATGAGGGAGCAGGGCATCCACGCTGGGGACCCCCATGAGATACCCAGGCAGAGCTCCGACCCAACTCCACGATTCAGACATAGTCTGCACTCAAGACGCGCCTCCACCCTCAGCCTGAGCACGCTTCTGATTTAAATGCACAGAGAAAAAGGTCTTTAAAAAAAGGTCTTTATTTGAAGGCAAAACAGTAAAATCCACAAGAAATTGTTAACAACACGTTTACGTTTTATCCTGAATCAGACATGTTTGAACAATTCACAGCTACAGGAAATCTAGAACAAAAATCAAACAGTTTATCCTATCAGGTTGAAAAGTTGGAGAGGATTTTGTGTCTTATTGAAAAGAATCTTCCAAAAACGTTTCTGTACAAATAAACGGCACCGCACCAAGCTGCCCGAGGAGGGCGGATCCCGGGCGGGCACCTGGCGGCTCCTGGCAGAGGTGGCTCCTTCTGGCCTTCCTGCCCTTTGGGGCAGGCGGGGACCGGCAAAGGACGCGACAGAGCAGGAGGCAGGGCCCGGGGTCGCGCCCCACACTCTGGATGAGAATGGGCCATCTCACACGAGTGCTGGTGTGGGGGTTCCTCTCGGTGAAAAAAACAAGCAGAGACGCTAAGGGTGTAAGTTCTCCAAGGGCGTCATCGTTCCGTGACCTGAAGATGCCTCAGGTGAGTTTCCTCAGAACTTTTTGTTTCTGCAGGTAACAGCAAATGGCTAATGTTTAAAAAAAAAAAAAAAAAAAAAAAAAAAAAAAATCCTCAACTTAAACAGCTAAAGTAACTGAATTAAGGGCTGGTATGTCTCAGGAAATAGGTTTCAAATTATCTCACTGGGGATCAGCCTAGATCAGTATTCTTTTTTCTAAAACTAAATTGCTTGGAATAAAAATGAAAACCCCGTTTAACTCTGCAAATCAGAAAGGTTTTGCTTTTTTCCATTTTTAGAGTGAGCAGTACCAGCGCCTGGCCTGGCATGCGTGCACAGGGCCGTCCTGCACACACTCCCCCTGGCTTCAGAGGCTTGGGCTGAGGGGAGAGTGAGACGGTTGTGCCTTCAGATGGTGGGAATTTTTATCCAGGGGTCTTGTGTCTCTTGCTTCACTGTCCGGGAAAATAAGCTTGTGGCCGAGCCGGCTGGGCACCTCCTAGTGATGCCTGCTGCTCCGTGAGGGCTGGTTTGCGGGTGGGGCCTGGGCCTTCGGCACCGTCGAGTGTGGCACAGGTTATAAGACCTGCACCCGTCTTCCTCCTCTTCGGTCGCTCCCCGCAGGCAGAGGCCGGGCGGGAACCGGGCTGTCCCTGCCATCCTCCACCACCGGTGAGCCCAGCAGGGTCTGACCGCTGCGCTGCCGGCGGCCAGCACGGTCGTGGCTCTGCCACGCCGCGCCTACTTGCACTCCTCCCTGGCCTTCATGCGGGCGATGAAGGAGTAGCTCTTGTTCCTGCGGTAGTTCTCGTAGGGGTCGTCCAGGGCCACGCCCACGCCCTTGTACTGGTCCCACTTGTCCCGGACGTCCCCCCCCTTGATGGGGTCCTGGATTCCTTGCTCTTTCACGCCGAGGCCACCGGATCCACTCCAGCCTGAAGGAAAGACGGATGAGTGCTTACCACCCAGAGGAAGCCCAAAGCGTGGTGCCTTTACCCTGATGTGAAGCTCAGTGGAAATGCCTACAGGGAGTCCAAGGACATGCAGGTCACAAACTTGAAACTAACACGGTGAGAAGGAACACCGGTAAAACCCCTGCAGGCTTGCCCTTCCTAGAGTTTCTGTTTCCAAGTGGGAAAGTTCTCTGACTCCCTCAGCCCCCTCAAACCCCCAGTGCCCAGAGCAGACTGTTCTGTCTTCCCCGGAAGCTTACCCATTTTCACCAGCATCTGGTGTCCTTTGTTCTCTTCCCCAAGCCTTGAGTCAGGTATAGGAGGTGCTGAATTAGAACCCAGACCAGCCGAGGAACTAAAATTAAGACAGGTAACGTCTTTTACAAAAGAGCGGATACATTTATTGGAATGAAAACTTACAATATTACAGCGTGTGGCTTCTATGAAGGGTCACCAGCATGAGACGGACACACACACACACGTCTCGGGTCTCTAGCCGCCTTCGTTATCCTCTTCGCCGGCCAGTTAAGGGGGTCCCCTAAGATGACGGTCCCTGCCCCACACTTGGTGGTAACGGCCGGCCACACAGAACCCGTCAAATGGTTAGAAAACAGAGCCCAGCCATGGCCTTGGGCTTTACAATGTGACCACAGAGATAAGAGCAGAGTGAGACACGATGACACTGTCACTGCGCTAGCGAGCGCCCAGGGGCCCCCACGTGCTGCCTGGGCGCGGGCCACCTACAGCGGGTCTTCTAACGACACGTTTCAACATTCACAGCAAAGCATCAGAGGGTTCCAGCGCTACCAGAGGTCATTCGACAGTTAAGACAGAAATCTTACGGCGGGGTGGGGCTCCTGGACCGCGACCGGTGCCTCCTTCCGGGGGAATAGGACTTGGACCTCGAGCGGGAGCGGGAGCGGGAGCGGCTTCGGGAGGAGCGGGAGCGGCTGCGGCTCCTGTGGGGCCGGGGATAGGGAAGGGTCAGCACGACCGCCGAGGAGCCCCAGGCCTCGAACCCCATGCAGCGGAGCCCTGCTCACCTGGATCTAGAGCGGGAGTAGGAGCGGGAGCAGGAGCGGGACCGTGACCTTGAGTAGGAGCCAGACGACTTGGAGGACCGCGAGTTGGAGCGCGAGGAGGAGCGCCCTCGGCTTTTGGATCTGCTCCGAGACCTTGAGGGTCCACTGCAGGGAGAGGCCTGGTGAGCCGGAGACACCCCCCAGCCCGGCCCTAGAGGACGCAGAGGCGCCCAGCCCGGGGGCAGACACAGCCTTTCCCATCAGGTTTAAGTACAGACAACAGCACGCTGTGCGCACATGCCAGCGCTTCCCGTGTGACTTTGGCCGTGTGGGCGGCGGCTCCCAGCACCCTCACCACAGGGTGCTTCACCGGAGACCCAGGCAAAGACCAGAAGTGACCCCCACCCCCGCCCCTCGCCTCGGGCAGGACCCCACAGCGAGCCTGTCGGCCACGGTGGAGCTGCCTCCAGGCTTCCCTGGGACAAGACTGTGGAGACTTGCTCTCATGGGGCACGCGGGGGGCACGCGGCACTCACCTGTTCCTCTTCTCCTGGCCTTTCCTCCGCCGGGCCCGCATCTTTGCTCGGAAGAACTCGTAGAGACCGTTCTGCTCCCAGCCTTCGCTGTAAGACACAGGTGTCCTGGGGGTGAACCCGAGTCTCCCTCCTATAGGGACCTTCTCCTGCCTGACAGGCCTTCCCTCCCTCCCTGCCTCAGGATCCTGAACAAGGACCCAGCATGGAAAGCACTTGGGGGCTCGCCTGAGCCGGGCTGCCCCTCGGAGGAGGAGGAGGAAGAACCAGGCAGAGAGGCTGGGCCACCCCCGGGATGTGCTCCCAGCCCTGCGCGGCTTCCTTGCCGTTCCAGGGTGGGGATTCTCTGCATAGCTGAGCAGGGTCTTCGGGTGATCATAACGGGGCTGAGGCACTCTGATGTAGGCAGCTAGGCCTATGTCCTGCCACGCAGCAGGACAAACGCTGAAGCAGGTCACCAGGGGGGAGGATCCCGAGTGAGGCCTACAACAGAGCCCGGTGGGCGGCAGCTGGCTGTCTCTGCAACACCCCCGCCGAGGTAAGCTGTTGTTCTGACGTGTCTAATGTGACAAAAGCTTTTTATCGAGGGCACTGCACGTGTGACACACAAGCTGGGAGAGAAGTGGGCCCTCCTAATCGCACTTCCTCCCACCACCCTGGGGCAGGTGTGACTGCTGTGAGTTTCCGGTGAAGTAAGACCCGGGAGGACAGCCCAGCAAAGGGGACAGCAGCCTCCCCTCCTGTCGCCAGCCCCCCAGCTGGTCTCCGGGAGCGCCATACCTGTTCCTGGGCCTGTCGTGGGAGGGAGGGCTGTAAAAGGCCTCCACGGCCGCCAGCAGCCTCTCACTGGGTGGCATGGGGGGTGGCAGGCGGATGTCTTTAGGATCCAAAGGCTTGTACTCATGGTCTTCCAGCTGCAGCAGAGAACATGCTGTCACTGCTCCCTGCCTCAGCCACCCCAGGCCCATCCCACCCGGGGAACCGCGGGGCAGCAGACAGCTGTCCTGGGCATCACAGTGCCTCAGGTGGCCCTTCTTGGGAAACCCCATCCTCTTTCAGGGCTTCAGCCACACCAAAGATTCAGTTCCTGAATGGGGTGGTTGAGGGCTCCATGGAAGCCAAGAAAAGCTACAGAATTCTCTCTACCAAAAATGCACAGACCCTGTTTATCCAGACACTCCGTGGATCCCAGATGCCCTCACTTGCCAACCAGTGACTTGTGCCCAGATGCCCACCTCAGGGGCCCCACTCTCTGCCCCCTTTTCTGCACCAGCTCCTACCCCAAGGGCAGCCCCGCTGGCCCCTCAGCCTTTAGCTCTCCATGCTGCCCCCGTGTGACCTGTCTCAACTTCCAGGGTCTCAGAGAGGAACAGGGAGGGGCAGTGACCAGAGCGCCCTGAGCCCCTTCCGACACCCTCTCCTGCCTATCTCGACTGGTGATCACCCTTTTTCTGAGAAACCCCTGTCCTCAGTCCCTGGACAAGGGGGCTTCCAAAGGCGGGACCAAGAGGAGCCCCCCTCACGCCCAGCCTTCTCTGAGAGGCTACCAAAACTGCAGCCCTGGAGGGACGCTCAGAGGGACACGCGCCTTGCTCACGGCTACATGTGAGCGTGCAAGGTAGGGTTGTTAACTTAGGCACACCCTTTATGACAAGCTGGTCAAGTTCACTGGGGTGCAGCAAATGAGGGGGACAGGGGCCTGGGAAACAACGTCTTGTAGCCAAATGAGAAATGGATCCTACCCATGAACTTCCCACCTGGAGACCAAGCATATGTGATGAAGCCTGGTGCTCAGCTCTGCAACGTTACCTTCACGAGGGGGGCCATCAGCCCAGCAGGGAGATCGAAGTAGGGCACGTTGGGGACCAGGCTGGGGTCGTCATGGTTGATGTGTGGAGGGCCCTGTCGTCGCATGTGAGGGGGCTGCCCGTTGAAGCCGTGGGGAGGAGGGCCGAAGTCAGGGTGCTGGGGCCCACCCCAAGGTGGGTGCTCATTGATCCCAGGGTGAGGCATGCGGTGGCCGGGGTGGTGGTGAGGGGGTCCCATTTCTGCAAAACAGAAACTGGACTCAGGCCTGCTGGCAAGTCAAGAGCGGGGCAGTGCCAGCCGACCCGCCCAGTGCCTTCCCTCTGGCTGCTTCGTTCACAGCCCAGAGTAGCTGCGGCTGGGAGTGGGCTGTCCTGCACACAAAGCGGCACCTAACAGACCTCAGGGGTGAAAGGAGGAACCACGAGGGAAATCACATAACCTTCAAAGAGCCATGTTATGAGCTGAACTGTGCCAATTCCCCAGCAAATTCACTCCTAGTCCTGAGGAACTGAGGTCCTGTGAGTGGGCCCTGATCTAATACTAACCAGTATCTTTGTAAGATGAAGAGATTAACACAGAGACACACAGAGAGGACACAGGGAGAGGTCGGCCATCTATGGGCCACCAGGAGAGGTCTCCGGAGACACCAACCCAACTAACACCCTGATCTCAGATCTCCAGTCTCTAGAACTAACTGTGGAGAATTCCTTGCTGTGGGAGGCACCTAGCCCATGATCCTGTTACAGCAACCCTAGGACACTTCACGTTAAGCAGTAAACCTACTGGTCTCCCAGCTCAATTTATAGTCAAGAATGGATTTGAAAATACAGGCAGAAGCCGAGTAAAAACGAAATCTTTTTAGAAAACACAGAATCAGCCAGCCCAACAACAAGGCTGCCAGGGGGCCCTCACCTTCCCCCTTCCTCAGGGCCTGGGCTGGGCTTTCGCTGTCACCCCAGGACCCCTCTGCCTACCAGCCTGGCTCAGGGCATGCCAGGTCACATGGCAGGCCGGTGAGTGACCTGACCTCGGGGATCTCACCACAGGTGAGGATGTGTTCACCAGCCCCAGGACGGGCCCCACCCGCCAAGGGTGATCTCACACTCACCAGCCTGAAAGTCCCCCTGGGGGTAGTCGAAGCGGTGAGGGTAGGGCGGCCGCTCGAAGGGGTGTCGTGGGGGGAAGTCATCCTGCATGAAGCGGGGCGGAAAGCGGTTGAAGTTGTGGGGGTGCGGCGGCTGGCTGAACTGCGGGTGCTGCTGGTGGGGTGGGAAGGGCCCGCGGAAGTGCGGCGGCCGCTGCATGCGGAAGGGCGGCTCGCGCTGGCCCCCGCCCCAGGGCGGCTGCTCGTGTTGGCTGTTCCAGGGGCCCTCGAATTGGCTGTTCCAGTTGGGGTCAGGCTGGCTGTTCCAGGGGGCGTCGCGCTGGCCATTCCAGCCGGGGTCCCCGCGCTGCTCGCCCCACATGCCCTCGTGGCTGTTGTTCCAGGGTGGGCAGTGGGGCGGCCCACCCTGGTGGTGTGGGTAGGGGGGCTGCTCAGGAGGCTGCAAGGCAAAGAGCGGAGGTGAGTCCCAGCCCGTACCGGGCACGCGGGGTGCTCGGCAGCCATCTGCCAACACTGGTCTCGGGCTGCAAGGCAGGCGGCCTTGAGCCCAGCACCTTGAGCTGCAGGCCTACAGCCCAGCCGGGTGCAGCCACCTTCATGTCACTCTGCCCTGGGCGGAGGATGCTGAAGTGCCTGCCTGCACCCACGTTGGGGCTGGGGAGCACGCCCACCTCATGCCTGACAGGAGCTGGGGGACGAACGCCAGTCCGTGAACCCCTCAGCGGCACAGGCAGGGGTGCCTCCGCAGTGCTCCCAGGGTGTGGAGGCTGAGCCATGGGGCCCATGGGCAACGCCTGCCTGCCTGTCCTCCCTTCCATCACTTCTCTCCCCGACACGGTTCTCTCATCCTGTCTCAGCATCTGCTCTGCCACCAGGAACTGTCTTCCTGCAAATTGAAGATAATAAGTTCCAGAGCCTGCCCGGCTGCTGCTCCCAACACTCAATGAGCCGGGACCGCAACCCAGACTTGGGGCCTGCGTCAGGCTGCCCAGGGCTGATCAGGGCTGGGAAGCTGGCCCAGGCCACCACACCCTCAGGTCTTTTAAAAGAAGCCCAAAAGCCAGATTTTCAATATAACAACTATTTCAAAATGTGTAAGATGCTATGTGAGCAGGCCAGGCCATGGTTTCCTACTGTGGACTATAGGCACACTGCTGGTCCCCAAAAACACTAGGCCAGGAGACCCTAGGCACGTCTGCTTCTGCATCAACAGAATGGGCAGAAGCACCCCCACATCAGAGGGTGCCCACGACTTGCCTGTCACCGCAGGCACCCACAGGGGGGAGCCGCTTTGTGCGGATGCCCAATCCTTTGTGAAGCTGAGGGTGGGCTGGGGGGAGGGGGGCAAATCACAGCCACGATCCCTTACTTGTCAGTCCAGAGCCATCTCCCTTACGCACTCTGCCTCCACACAGGGTCACGAGGGAGGGCCACACCCAGCACGTCCGGTCCACAGGCACGTGGACGCCTAGAGCTGGACCTGGATGCTCTGACCAGGCCCAGGCCTGGACAGCAAACTGTGGGCTGCTTTCCAGTCATGCTCTGCTGGCTGAGATGCACCTGCCCTGGCCTATGAGTCTGAATCCAAGGAACCTGGAGGGAGGGACAGACCAGCGTCCCAGCCCCAGAAGACACTGCTAGCCGAACGCTTTTCACTTCCCTTTCCTTTCTAAGCACCATGTTCTTTCTAAGGTGATGAGATGTTGACAGTGCTGGTCGAATCATTTAAAAAGGGAAGGAAACATGTCACCACACTATACTCAACACCATGAACCTTCTGAGCATTAACGTGGACGTGCGGCCTGTGTCACTGAGAAGCCCAGGAAGGATGCAAAGGCCCCACTTTCCTCCCCAGCTCCGTCCCCACACCTTGGGAAGATGACCACCCTCTGGCCGCCCCTACCACCCCGTGTCCTGCTGCAGAATCAGTTAAAGGCCTATGAACCCACACAGGGGCCAGCACCCACCTGCCTGCAATCCACCTACCCCAGCAGCAAGTTCTAAGAGATACCTGCTGTTGGCCCCAAGGAGCAACGGGGTGAGGCTGGTCAAACCACGGGGGCTTGTTAGGTGGGATCTGGTCATGGGGCCCAGGGCCACGGGGGCCACTGGCAGCAGGATCCTGAACCCCTCCTGAGGCGTCATACTCGGAAGACCCAGGCATCTGGATGGGAGGCTTGCTGTCATCTAGAACCAGACAAGAGCAGTCAGAGAAGGGGGCGGCAGGAAGCACCACCCAAAATGATCTTCAGCAAGCACCCAGGGCCTAGCCAGGCTTGGCTTTACTGCCCAATAAACCTTTGATTTTTGACCCCACGGAAAACTGCTACTGCCCCGGGGAAGGCAGCATGGATAGGAGACTTGTTCGGGATACACACCTCTTTGCTTTGAAAGCTTGACAATAAGTATCCTACTTATTGACTGCTATACCGTGTTGACTTTAGTTTGCTCAAAAATTTTTATCATTAAATACACTTTCTGCATCTAGCTGAAAGATCATTTCTTCCTAATTGTTATTTTGTTAGATTTTCTAGTATTTAAAAAAAAAAAAAAGATTTTGTATTTATTTAGCTGTGCTGGGTTTTAGTTGCAGCATGCCAACTCTTAGTTGCAGCATGTGGGATCTAGTTCCCTGACCAGGGATGGAACCCGAGCCCCCACCATTGGGAGCGTGTAGTCCAGTCACTGGACCATCAGGGACGTCTCAGATTTTCTAGTATTAAACCACCCTTACATATTCCTAAGACATACCCTATTTGATCATGATGTACCTTTTAAATCCTTTGCTAGATTTCACTTGCTAAGACTTTCTTTCTTATTTCTCCATCTCCACTCAGAAGTGACAGAGATTAACATTATCGCAATAGACCCAGATCTTCCTAGACTTTAATAATTCCTACTCCATCGGCTCTCTTAGGTACTTGACATCTTTTTTAAAACTTTCCCTGCTCACGTGAATCTTGTGTAAGTTATCCTGGCCCAGAAAATGACTTGGAGAGCCTTCCTCTCCATTCGCTGGGATGGTTTGTATACAACTATCTCAGGTGTAAGGGCGGGGTTACATTTACCTGTGAATCACCTGCTGGTGCTTTTAAATAGATTAGAATCTGATCCTAGGATTGGGCCTGAGACTACAGAACCCGAGCCCTTCCTTGGGGGAGAAGACTGGTTTCTGGAGGCTGCCTCCTGGCGGTGGGCGCTGAGGGAGCCACGTACCGGGCTGGGTGGTCGGCGGGATGGCCGGGGCGGGTGTGGGGGCTGGGGGCGGGGCGGGCGGCGGCGGCGTGGCCTTGACGTCAGCTTCCATTTGTGGCATCTGAATCTGCTGCTGCTGCTGCTGCTGTTGTTGCTGCTGCTGCTGGGTCAGGCTGTTGACAAACTCCTCGTGTTGGGTCTTCAGGGTCTGGATTTGCTGCTGGAAGGCCAGCTGCACTGGCTGGACCACTGACGAGTATTCAGTGATGAGGGTCGCCTGGGGGAGAGCATGGAAGCCAGCGCTCAGCATGTGGGACTCAAGGTCCGAGACCCTCTGGAGCAGCACAGGGACAGCATCCAGAAGGTTGGGGTAATGCTGTGGGCAGCAAGGTCCAGGGATCCAAGGCTGGCGTGGGATTGACATGTAAAATAATCAACTCAGGCTTGACAACCACAGAGCATCTCAATCTAGCCAGATTTGGTAATGATCAGTGCTACAGTAGCTTAGAATTCCCTCACAAAGGGAATACACAAGGATTCCCTAGGCTGACACACACACACTAAAATCCCACCACTGACAAACATCCTAGGATGGGCTCACAGGCTATATGGCTTTGAACAAGTCACTACCCTTCTGGGGCCTCAATTTCTTCATCTGTAAAATGGGACAATAACAGAACCTACCTCTGAGGATTAGGAGATAATACAGTGAACAGGACCAGGGCAGCTCAGTAACCACGAGCTACTGCCACCAACTCAAGAAGAGAAAAGCAGGGAATGTCACTGTGGTATGGTGATGTGAGCCCGTTCTTATTTAGCAACCAAAAAAAGCGGGTAAAATTTTTAAAAAGTCTGAGATGTACTTTCCCCGTTTGCCTCTCTGAGCAGGAAAGCTTCTCCCCTGTAGGGAGGGTGGCGGTCAGGAGCATCACAGCGGGAACAGTCAACATGTGGCTTCTGACACTTCTTGATGTGCAGGAAGACGACACCTCATGGCCTGACAATCAGGGGTGTGAGCTGTGTCTTTTATCCAGACAGCTGTCGCTGGGGTAGCAATGCCGGAGCCATGGCAGAGGGAACCAAGGAGATCTGGCCCTCCTCTCCCTGCCCTATAACCCTGTCCTCTGAGCAGATGCCCCCTCTGAGAGAAGCACACATGCACACAGGAGACCCTGTGCCCAACACGATGACCATGGCAGCCTAGATTACTTGAGGTTTTCCACACGTTCTATCATGCCTGGAGGACCAGGGCAGACGGGCCAAAGACATCCCCAAGAGCAGGGCCTACACCAGGTAACCTGGTCACGGCAGGCCAGGAGACACCCTCTCAAGCTCCCGTAGGAGGGAGCTCACTAGCTGCTATGGAGGGGGTGGGCCCCAATGCTGCTCCTCAGACCCCGCCTCCCACTGCTCACCATCATACCAGGGCACCCCTAGGAGTCTGGTTTGGAAGATGCCACCAGGACCCCGAGGGCACCACCCAGCCCCCCGACCTCAGGGAGCAGTGCCCACCTGGTACTGGCCAAGCCCCAGGGCCGGGCTCTGTAACTGCTGGATGATGGAGTCGTCGAAGTAGCCATTCTTCTCCCAGAGCTGTAGGAGCTGGACGTGGAGAAGGCGGAGGCTTGTCAGGGGGAGACGAGCGCACATGTCTCCCAGCCCCCGCCCTGCCCCGCCCCGCTGCCCCACGTACCCGGGCAATCTTCTGCTGTTTGTCCTCCTCCACAGCCAGGAAGCTGGTACAGTAGATGGGCACCACGACCTTTTGCAGGGCGGCCAGCAGCTCCCGGGCCTGCTTGCGCTGGCTGTGAGGGAGAGACCTTCCGCGCGTCAGGGCCCTGGGGCGGGACCCAGCCACGCGCCCGTTACCATCGCGGCTCCGGCCACAGCACCCTCTGCCTTCTCGGGAAATGGGCCCCCAACCCGGCCAGGACAAGGGCTGCGCTCCCCACGAGAGCTATGCTGGCACCTGGGCCCGAGTGACAGACGGACAGACAGCGGCGGGAAAGAACACAGCCCAGGGGCTTTAAGAGCCTCATCGGCACCGTGACCCTTCCCCTCCCAGGGCGGCCTGAAGACTGACAGACGTGGGCCGGTGAGAGCCCCTGCTGCCCACAAGGGCTGAGCTGGTGCTGCTGTGGGCGTGGGGCCTAGTCCCTGAAGCCTCGCTCAGCACAGCCACCCTCTCTGCACAAGGCAATCTGGGTCGGGACCCCGCCTTCTACGAGGGAGCACGTGGGCTGTCAGGGGGGCTAGGAGTCAGGTCCGCAGGATGGGGTGGCCTTTCAGTGAGGGCAGGGTGCAGCTGGGGGGCGGCCGCGGGTACACTCTGAGCATGAGTGAGTATGGAGACTCCCCAGGCTGTACAATGAGGTGTCAGAGCCTGGGAAAGGGGGGCAGCTGGAGCCCCTCCCAGAGGCGAGCCCACCCGAGGGGGCTCAGAGAGAGCAGCAAGGGCCAGGGGCTGGGAGGCCGGGTTGGGGGAGGGCAGTCCAGGCAAGAGGACAGGGCCGGCGGCACTGGGCTTCCCGACAGCGGGGCTCTGGAAAGGCATGGCTGGAGAAGTGCCAGAAACAGGGCTGTCTCTGCCGAGCTGCCCTGAGTCCGTGGAGCGGCTGGTGGAGCAGAAGGGCACACAAGGTTCCGAGCAGCTGCTAGTTTCCCAGCGGCAGAGAAATAAGGGAAGGTGAGGCAGGGAGCGTGGAGTGGAAGCAGAACTGCCCACGTGGCTCAGGAAGCAGGGAGTGGCGGGGCCAGCTGCATGTGGGCCGAAGTGGGCAAGAGCCGGGTCTGAGCCTGCTGCCCTCATGGGAGCTGTCCCTTCAGCCAGTCAAGTTCAAGGTCAAATGTGGCAGCCAGTCTTCATAGCGACAGGCTAGCCTCACTAGCCCTGTAAGCTTCCATCTGTCTTTGGCCCAGGCATTGGTTTTGTGACTTAATCTTTGTCGTTAAGACACCAGAAAGGCCATGAGGAAGTACATACTGGCCTGGGCTGGGAGACAGGGTTAGCCAGGAGGCCCCATGGGAAGACTCCTGAAGCAGAGTGCAGTCAGGGCAATGGAGTGTGTGCAGATCAGTGAAGAAAGAAAAACAAGTGGCAGGTATGAACAAGGCAGCTAACAGACACTGAAAAACATGTAGAAGCTGCCCTGAAAGCAAGGCGCAAGGGGACAGTGGCCTCAGGTGGGGTGCGGGGTCCAGGGTAGGGGCTCAGGGGTGTATGTGAGGGGAGAGGGGGTGGCTGTCCTCCCTGTGGGGGGATTGTGGTTCAGAACAACCCTCTTTAGAAGAGGGATCCCTGGCCCCAGGACAGGCCGGGCTCCTGCGGGCAGAGCAGCAGCCGAGAGGGGGTGGAGGAGCGGGGGGATGGAGGGGCGGGCGGGTGCTCACCAGTGGTGCAGCACGTCGTTGATCAAGTAGATGAGGTGCAGCCGCAGCTCGAAGTGCGCCCCGTCAGCTGTGATGCGGTTGCGGAGGTGGCCCGCCATCAGTTCGCAGTGCGGCGGGGACTTGGCATTGCTGAACATCCAGTTCTTCCCGGCCTACAACAGCCAGGACAGCGGATGAAGCGGGGCCGGCTTCTCCAGGTCTGAGGGTGTGTGGACGCCGGGGAGTGTCCAGGAATTCCCACCCACCTTCCCTCTCTCTTGGCAGGGGAGCCCATGGAAGGGCTCAGGCAGGAAGCAGAGGGAGAAAGGGGGTGTCCCGAGAGTAGCCCCGCCCTCATCAGGAGCACCAGATTCTGGAAGCACGCCCCCACCCCCACCCCATCCTCACCGAGATGGCATCTTTGGTGCAGGTATCGATGATGGGCTGCAGCAGGCTGTCAAACTCGTTCATGTCCAGCTGCGTCTCCTCCAGGAGCTTCTGCATCTGCTGCTCCAGTGCGTGGGCCACGGCTGCTGTCACCTGCTCCTGGAAGGCCAGGTGACACCGAGACTGCATGAGGAGGGACCCTGGCCCAGGCACAAGCAGGCCAGCCCATCCATGCCCCGCCCCCAGCATTCACCCCGGGAGCCTGAGACGGGCGTCGGAGTCACGCCACAGCACAAGAGTAGGCAGAGGGTGAAGCCAGGCGAGACACAGGGGGAGACAATGTTCCCCTAGAGGTGACAGATGGAGAGGTTAAGACCCAGAGGAACAAGGAACCTCTGCACGTCAACTCATCAAAAAAAAGAAAGAAAAATGAGTGGCGGCTGTGAACAAGGCATGGAGAGGACGTACATAAACAGACACCAGTCAAATAAAAGCAGAGCAATCTCGCTAGCAACCAGGAGTCCAAAATTAAAACGTGATGCCAGACTTCTGTCCGTTAGATTGGCAAACTGAGACGTGGCTGAGACCCAGCATTGCTGGGGGGACAAGTGGTCAGCCCAGGGCTGGCTGAGGCTGGACTGCCCAGTTTGTGAAGAGTTCCATGTGCAAACTGAGAATGAACATTCTGGAGTGTTTCGTTTCCACTACATCAACTTACGTCTCAACTCCAGTAATGAAACTGGGGCTGGTGTTTAAGGTGTCCTTTTATTCATCTTGTGTCTCTGGCAGTTCATCCTACTGTATTTGGCCAAAGGACCAGACTCCGATGGACTGGGACAAAAGGGTCCACCTCGTAAGAGCCTCCTCCTAACTGGCAAGAACTGGTGCCAATGGCCCCAGAGGCCATCTGGCTTTCTCCGTCACACCATTTCCTACGTGCAGTCTCACTTGTCAGCATCCACTCCAGCATGATGGGGGCATGTGTGTGTCAAAGCCTATGCAGTGACCTCACTGGGAGGCGACGCAACCTTAGGGTCTAGCATGAGGGGTTGAGCGAAACACAACAAAGGTGGTGGCAGCACTGAGGATTGATGACTGTCCGGCACCAAGCCCCGGGCAATGGGACAGCAGCATCCACAGCGCTGACGCCTGTTATCAGCGCCAATGCACAGAGGTGAGTGCCGGGTACCCCTCGGGAGGAGGGGTGGGGCAGGAGGAGCGGGCCCATACCTGTCTGAGGGCCAGCAGGTGCTGCTCCTGCTGCTGCAGGTTCCACTGGCTCTGCTGGATGAGCTCATCCATGGACGGGGTGCCCTGGGCTGGTGCAACGGGCGCAGCAGGGGCCAGCGGGGGCTGGGGCAGCGGTGGCAGGGTCGCAGCCGGTTCCAGCTCCGGGGCCTGCTGCTTGCAGATGACTGGCAGGAGAGGAGGAGAGGCAGCCCCTGTGAGGAGGCGGCGGGGGTCCAGGTATCCCCTTGGCGGCCACTTGGGCAGCTCCCCTCCATATACTCACCCCCCAGAAGAGGATCCCTGCGACCTGTCCCAGCTACGTTTGCCCTGTCTCACAGGGCCTGGCCCTGGGCCCCTTCTACTCGCCCTCTCCTCAGAGACCTTTGGGATGGTCATCTCTCCACTTTCCAGCTAACACCATCTGGCCTTGCCTGCTGTCCTTCGGCCCAGAAACCCAAAGCCACCCCCTTCCACCCTCTCCTGGGCCCGAACAGACAGTCCCTCCCCAAGGGGGTCTCTTGACCCCTAGAATCCTCACCTGCTGTCCCCCAGTCTACTCTTCCCTTTCCAGATATCAAAGCTACCGAGCCTCTGGAGGGCCAACCAGCAAGCCCACACAACTGCAGCCCTGCAGAAGGAGTGCGCCAGCAACCCGACACACGCAGTTGCCTCCCCACACTGGGCCCCTTGCCTGCCCTTCCACACACTCTACTCTTGTGCATTCAGGGGTCAATCCAGATTGAGGCAGTGTAGGCTGCCCCATCCTGCTGGCAGGAGACAGGATGGGCAAGTGCAGGCCCCAAACCTTGCCTGAAAAGATAGGAAGGGAGGACTTGGGGAAGAGTCCCTGGACAGATGGCGTCCCCCTCTGCCTTTGGGTCTCATCTGGTCTGAACAGGACCATACTCTGCTGGAGCCGTTCTGAGTCCCACCCTCAGGGGGCCCAGCCAAAGAAAGAACAGTGGGGTGGAGAGTGCTGCCCAGGGCCCATCACAGGGTGCCCAGGTCTGAGGTAGGCCTCCTGGGCCTTGCACCCAAGGGCACCCCATGGGATCACCCCAATGTGCAGTCTGGATCGTGCCCCACACTGCTTCAGCAAATGTGTCTCCTTTGCTCTCTTTCATTTTCTATTTTTACTGGCTCCGCCCATCAGCATCTAGTCACGGCGGGGAGGAGTCTTCAATCTTTACAAACTCCCCCTTCAGCCTGTGCCTCCCCACCCAACAATTTTACAGCCAAGGTTCATCTTCAATTCTTCTCCCCTTTATCTCAGCCCACAGAGGCCTGGGCTCTGCCTAGCCCACCTCACCCTCAAAGCCACTGCAGCCATCCCCACTCAGCCAGATGGCCCCATCTCGGCTCCTTGTCGCTTGTAGCTGGTGTGGCTGTCCCCTTGGCCCCTTCCTCCTCTGTCCGACTCTTACATGCTGGATGCCTGGACTGTGAACTAAGCTCTCTTCTCTGAGCAAGCCTCCAGGGGAACGAGATGTATTCCTGTGGCTGCAGTTACAATCTGCACTCTACGACAGGGAGCCTCCAACCCTTGGCCTGTGAGGAACCCGGGCGCACAGCAGCAGGTGAGCAGTGAGCAAGCGAAGCTTCATCTGTATTTACAGCTGCTCCCCATTGTTCCCATTATCGCCTGAGCTCCGCCTCCTGTCAGATCAGTGGCAGCATTAGATTCTCACAGAAGCATGAACCCTACTGTGAACCACGCATGTGAGGGATCCAGGTTGCGAGCTCCTTATGAGAATAATCTAATGCCTCATGATCTAATTATAGTGAGTTGTATAATTATTTCATTATATATCACAATGTAATAATAATAGAAATAAAGTGCACAACAAGTATAAGGCACTTGTATCATCCCAAACCAGTCCCCTCCCCTGCCCCCACCGTTGTCTGTAGAAACACTGTCTTCCATGAATCTGGTCCCTGATGCCATAAAGTGTGGGGACCACTGCTCTATAACCCCTAAATCTATCAGTGGCATCCTGGATTTCTCAGGCTTTGGGTCTAATCTTAGACCAAACAGCCACTGTTTTCCGCAGATGCCTCAAACAGGTATGGGTTCCTCTCACCCTGTGCCCCACCCCTTCCAAAGCCCCACTCCTGATCC
This sequence comes from Okapia johnstoni, assembly GCA_024291935.2. Lineage (NCBI taxonomy): Eukaryota > Metazoa > Chordata > Mammalia > Artiodactyla > Giraffidae > Okapia > Okapia johnstoni. The sequence continues at coordinate 5,962,882 of CM044316.1, read as the reverse complement.
ATGGCTGGCACAGCCACGCCCACTTAGCCAAGTCAGAAGCGAAGTTCCTGCACCTCTCTCTTCCTTGCACCCCACGCTAACCAGCTGCCCCACATAGTCAAGTCACCCTTCTAGATCACACACCACTGTGTCCTGCCATCACTGCCACGACTCTGCCTTGACCTGCATCACCCTAGGAGCTGGTTTCCCTATGCCCCATCCTGGCCCCTTTTCCTTTTCTACCCCATGGCTGTAGTGCTGCTGATCCAAGCGTGGTCCAAGGGGCCAGGCCCAGGTGACACCGAGACAAGCACAGAAATAGCAGGGGAGTGTTTGGGCGCTTTCACAGCAGTTTGGCTGTGCTGTGAAACTTGTGGGAGCTTAGCGCCCTGTCCAGGGACTGAACCCGGGCCCTGGCATCGAAAGCACCGAGGTCCTAACCACTAGACCACCAGGGAACTCTCATAAAAGTTCACAGTTTTATTGTACTTTGCAAAACCGTACTTTCTGCAACAGATTAGGAAAAAAAAAAAAAAAAAGAAACCAGTCCTTTACCGGAGTCTGTAGGGTGTAATTCCTGAGCGGTCCCGGGACTCAGTTTTCTCAAACCACTAGGCTGGCTACACAGTGGCTAGCCCTGCTCCAGAACACAGTACCGAAACCCTTCTAGAGCTTCCCCAGAGCTTCCAGAATTTCTAAGTCGTTTGCAAGCCAGCCCTCCCTGCTCTGCACCCTCACTTCTGGTCACTCCAAGAATCACTCATTCTCTGGGGTTTGGGAACCCCGAGCTGCTGTTCCCACTACTCCTCAACCCCTCCTAAGGTTCTATCTTCCAAGAACACTCGTCTCCTCAGTTTCTACCTGGTTAACTCTGTCACAGAGTTTAATGGCAACGGAGATACTGTTACCTGCAGAAAGGATTCCCTGAGCCCCGATCTTCACCTGCTAGAAACACCCCAAGCTCCCCACATTATGGCACCAAGTCCCAAGCCACCTCCGACTGCTGACCTTCCAGGGTGGGAGTGGGCTCCCCTTGAAGGAGAAGCATCTCTCGCCTCATGGTCACTCGAACCCACACACAGTCCTCCCTTGCCCAGTTATATCACCCACGTCAATATCCAACTGGCATTTCAGTTCATGTGTTCTACCCCTTAACCCTAGCTGTCCCCAGGCCCACTTTCTCTACTCAACTCACTGACTTAATCCAGACCTTATCACCAACTGCCGGCCTCACTGGTCCCGGTCTCCACTCACGCTCCCTCCAGCCTGTCTGCCACATAGGCCACACAAACCCAACCCACCGCTTCCTTATTTTAGCCTCTCTCATGGTTCCCTACTGCCTATACCAGGGGTTTCAGACTTGATAGGCTGAGGCTAAGGAATGGTTTGCTCCAGAAACACATACGTAAGTGGATACATTTTGCCTACAATTTCAGGCAACAGATCTCCCCTAATCACATCTCTAACCTAAACAGGCAAGACTTCCTTGGTGGTCCAGTGATTAAAAATCAACCTTCCAATGCAGGGGATGTGGGTTCGATCTCCAGTCAAGAACTAAGATCCCACATGCCACAGGCAACTTAAGTTCTCACAACACAACTACTGAATCCCTGAGCTCTGGAGCCCACAAACCACAACTAAATAAATATTAAAACAAACAAAAAACCTAAACAGCCACCAGAAGAACCCCTGAACAAAGGAAGAAAACCCAAACTTTCCCCCTGGAAACTTTCCCACTCCAGATCAAACTCTTCTCCTGCCTACACATGTCTAGGGGCCATGCTGGATCTCTTACGCTTTGGTTTCTCTCTCAGCTCTCAAAACACACTGTGCCTGTTCAAGCCACTGTACTTTTGCCACAAGAACACCTACTACATGCTACCTATGAGGCACAATAATGTCCCAAACAAGGTCTGGTTGGCCTCAAGGAGCTTGTAGTCCAGGGAGCATTCACCTTTCAATGCCCAACTGCTTGGGAATCTAAAACACAACGGTATCTAGAAGCTAGGGATTTGCTATTGAATAAGACAGAAGTGAGCTCAGGGACTATCTGGTGTCAATATTTGTTACTCATAGGCTTGCCATGATAACAAACTTCATCTTAAACTCTTTAAGGGCAAGGCCGGGTTCCTGAAGCACAAACCAGGGAACATAAACAGCTGCCAAGTACTAAAGTCCACAAGACAATTCATTTTGATCAGGATTGCAACCACCAGAAATGCACAAAAACCTTGCTGGAAGCCCCAGAGAGCCTGTAAAGAGGGCTAAACGGAATTTGTCCGGAGGGTCCCACTTAGCCTGGCTTCTATCACTTCCTCTCTGTAAAACACTGAAGCACTCTACTCGGTGACATCAGTCATCATGTTTGCAAAACAACAGGAATCCCTGATTCCGAGCCCAGAAGGAAGATTAATAACCTCGTTCTCCATGACACTCGGACCCTGTAGCCTCAGGGCTGCAGGGACTGCGGAAAAGATCGTACATGCCGTACTATTTCACAAAAAAATAGCATGCGACCCCAAATAAGGCGTTTTGTGGTAGAGCCCGAGACGGCATCGGAGAAAGGAAGGGCTAGAGGGGGCGGCCTGAGAGCTGGAGAGAACTCACGCTGCTGCTGCTCCAGCGCCAACTTGCACTTGTAGTAACTGTAGAACTCGCCTCCGAACAGAAAAGAGAATTTCGGGTTGTCCTTCTGCTTCTCCATCGTCATCTTTTCAAATTCGGGCCCGTTCCGAGCCACGAACTGGGCCAGCTTGTCGATGACATTTCGGAGCTCCTGGTCTGGAGGACGGAGAAAAGGCCACACGGGGCGTCAGCGAGGACCGCCCAAATCCGGGGGCCCTGGTTTTCCAGCCCGCGTCCGCCGGTCGGGGTCCCTAGGGGTGGGCCCCGGAGAGGCCGCCCTTGTACGGATCCCGATAGGGGCCAGAAGCGCGCCGGGAATACGAGGACCCGCGGGAGAGGCCGCGGGCAAACCCGGGAGGCCGAGCCCCGCCCTTTTCTAGGCCCGAGGGCCCTAGGAGGCGGGTCGGGTCGGCTGGGGATCCCGGGGAGAGATCAACGGTTCCCGAGTCCGGCCTGGGCCTCACCGTCTGGCGGCAGCGGCATCTCCATGGCTCCGGCAGCGGGGAACGTCCTCCGGCGCCTCACGATCGCCTACCAGGGCCGTCTGCGGAAGCCGGCCGGAAGTGGCGCGAGGGAGCCTTTTACGGCTGGCCTCGCGCGCTGCTTCCGCCCGCCACTTACGGCCGTCGCCAGGAAACTCCGGAAGTGAGGGCACGGGGCGGGGGGGAAGAAACCGCGCGTGGCTGGGCTCGCGGGAGGGGCTCGCGATGCGCACGTGCGGTGGCTTTTCCGCGCATGTGCAGAGTGGGCTCCTGTTGAGCGACGCCGGGCAACGGCTGGAACTGCGCGGACAACCGTTATCCGCGGGCGGGCTGTCCGCGTTTCAGTCCTAGGGCTTGACTGGCCGCGTTCTCTGCGAAAATAAGGAACTTGGGGAATTCCTGCCCATGCCAGGGCCTCTTTTCTCCTCGCGACGACGATGAGGAAAATACGAAGTGAGGTACGTCCGGGAGGCTCCTGGACGCGGCGCCTGTCACATCCCCCCGGGCCCGCCCGGAGGTAGAAGCAGAACCAGGAAGCTTCGGGCTTCTCAGGGATGGAACTGGCTTATTGAGGTTCAACAGGTCCTTCAATTCGGTTTCTTTTCCTCGATCCAGCGGTTTGATAAGATTTTAAGGCGAGGGAAACCCCTACCCCCACCTCCGCCAGTCTCCGAGTGCGCCCCTTTGGGGCTCCCGTGGCTTTTGTGCAGTCGTTTAAGCAGCGGTGATCGAGCGAGCGCCCAAGACCCGCGGGTGCTGGGCCCTATACACCGCGCGTCCAGAGGCCACGGAGCCATCCTGAAAGATGCAGTTACAGTGCTTCCAAAACGGTGATGTTAATGTATGCCAATTGTGGGGAAGGGTAACAAGCAGGAGTATGCATTAGAGACATGTAAACTGTGGACTTGCCCGGTAATCTGACGCTCTTAGGATATCTTTGTTCACATTAATACTTGGTTGGCTATACGGAATCTTGTTTTGTGGAAATGGATGTCTGTGTGTTTTAGATTCGTTTCTTTTTTGTTGTTTCGTAATTTCTCCCATCTGACGGTTATGGTTTGTTTCCTGTACGCAAGATAATTGCCTTAGACCAGAAGCCGGCAAACTTTCTATAAAGGGCCAGATAGCAATTATTTTATAGGCGGAGAAGCTCTATACAGTCAGCAAAAACAAGACCAGGAGCAGACTGTGGCTCAGATCATGACTCCTTATTGCCAAATTCAGACTTAAATTGAAGAAAGTAGGGAAAACCACTAGACCATTCAGGTATGACCTAAATCAAATCCCTTATGATTATGCAGTGGAAGTGACAAATAGATTTAAGAGACTAGATCTGATAGACAGAGTGCCTGATGAACTGTGGACAGAGGTTCGTGACATTGTACAGGAGACAGGGATCAAAACCATCCCCATGGAAAAGAAATGCAAAAAAGCAAAATGGCTGTCTGAGGAGGCCTTACAAATAGCTGGGAAAAGAAGAGAAGCGAAAAGCAAAGGAGAAAAGGAAAGATATTCCCATCTGAATGCAGAGTTCCAAAGAATAGCAAAGAGAGATAAGAAAGCCTTCCTCAGCGATCAATGCAAGGAAATAGAGGAAAACAACAGATTGGGAAAAACTAGAGATCTCTTCAAGAAAATTAGAGATACCAAGGGAACATTTCATGCAAAGATGGGCTCGATAAAGGACAGAAATGGTATGGACCTAACAGAAGCAGAAGATATTAAAGAGGAGGCAAGAATACACAGAAGAACTGTACAAAAAAGGTCTTCACGACCCAGATAATCACGATGGTGTGATCACGCACCTAGAGCCAGACATCCTGGAATGTGAAGTCAAGTGGGCCTTAGGAAGCATCACGACAAACAAAGCTAGTGGAGGTGATGGAATTCCAGTTGAGCTATTTCAAATCCTCAAAGATGATGCTGTGAAAGTGCTTCACTCGATACGCCAGCAAATCTGGAAAACTCAGCAGTGGCCACAGGACTGGAAAAGGTCAGTTTTCCTTCCAATCCCAAAGAAAGGCAATGCCAAAGAATGCTCAAACTACCGCACAATTGCACGTATCTCACACACTAGTAAAGTAACGCTCAAAATTCTCCAAGCCAGGCTTCAGCAATACGTGAACTGTGAACTTCCAGATGTTCAAGCTGGTTTTAGAAAAGGCAGAGGAACCAGAGATCAAATTGCCAACATCTGCTGGATCATCGAAAAAGCAAGAGAGTTCCAGAAAAACATCTATTTCTACTTTATTGACTATGCCAAAGCCTTTGACTGTGTGGATCACAAGAAACTGTGGAAAATTCTGAAAGAGATGGGAATACCAGACCATCTGATCTGTCTCTTGAGAAACCTGTATGCAGGTCAGGAAGCAACAGTTAGAACTGGACATGGAACAACAGACTGGTTCCAAATAGGAAAAGGAGTACGTCAAGGCTGTATATTGTCACCCTGCTTATTTAACTTATATGCAGAGAACATCATGAGAAACGCTGGGCTGGAAGAAGCACAAGCTGGAATCAAGATTGCCGGGAGAAATATCAATAACCTCAGATATGCAGATGACACCACCCTTATGGCAGAAAGTGAAGAAGAACTAAAGAGCCTCTTGATGAAAGTGAAAGAGGAGAGAGAAAAAGTGGGCTTAAAGCTCAGCGTTCATAAAACTAAGATCATGGCATCTGGTCCCATCACTTCATGGGAAATAGATGGGGAAACAGTGGAAACAGTGTCAGACTTTTTTGGGGGGGCTCCAAAATCACTGCTGATGGTGATTGCAGCTATGAAATTAAAAGACGCTTACTCCTTGTAAGGAAGGTTATGACCAACCTAGATAGCATATTTAAAAGCAGAGATGTTACTTTGCCAACAAAGGTCCGTCTAGTCAAGGCTATGGTTTTTCCAGTGGTCACGTGTGGATGTGAGAGTTGGACAGTAAAGAAAACTGAGCGCCAAAGAATTGATGCTTTTGAACTGTGGTGTTAAAGACTTGAGAGTCCCTTGGACTGCAAGGACATCCAATCAGTCCATCCTAAAGGAGATCAGTCCTGGGTGTTCATTGGAAGGACTGATGTTGAAGCTGAAACTCCAATACTTTGGCCACCTCATGCGAAGAGTTGACTCATTGGAAAAGACCCTAATGCTGGGAAGGATTGGGGGCAGGAGGAGAAGGGGATGACAGAGGATGAGATGGTTGGATGGCATCACTAACTCGATGGACATGGGTTTGGGTAAACTCCGAGAGTTGGTGATGGACAGGGAGGCCTGGCGTGCTGCGATTCATGGGGTCTCAAAGAGTCGGACACGACTGAGCGACAGAACTGAAACTGAACTGAACTGATGGCCAAGAGCCAAAAACGAGGCTTTTATGTAGGTGCTTATAAAGATAAAAACGTCCAGAGTACTTGTTGGTGGAATTTAAAATATAATAATTGAGTACAGTTTTGAAAATATAGGTCTAATGAGAAGAATGCAGTGCTCTTTGAAGATTCCAAGTCGGTCTTTCTGTCCTCAGTTGATTGCAAATGTTCACCTGTAAATACCATCCTTGGTTCACAGAAAGGCAGGTTGGATGTAACTTGTGGATGAAAGAGTGAACAAGTCCAACCTAATCTCTGCTCTCTTGAGCCCACTGCTAAGATAGGCAGACCCCATAAATCAGTAAACAAATATATCACCTCAAAGGTGTTACTGAGGAAAACCAAAGGGTGTGAAGACTATGATAAGGGAGAAGAGCATTGTCTACGCTGATAAGGTTATCTGAGAAGGCCCTTGGGAGGTGAGGTTTGATTGAGATCCCCACTCTGGAACCAGATATGTGAACACTTCAGGCAGAGGGACTATCAAGGAGATGTTCTGTTTCGTATAATGCTCAGAAATCTGGATAGTGTGATTGCTCTGTATCAGTTAAGACCTGTATCAAGTAGCTTTAACCTGGGGTTTCTCTAGTGGTCCAGTGGTTAAGAGTTCGCCTTGCAGTGGAGAGGACACCGGTTAAATCCCTAATCTGGGAAGATCCTACGTGCCATGGGGCGGCTGCATCCCTGTGCCACAACTACTGAGTTCAGGAGCACTGGGGCCTGTGCTCCACAAGAGAAGCCACCACAATGAGAAGCCTGTGCACTGCTACTAGGGAAAGCCTTTGCACAGCAATGAAGACCCAGTGCAGCCAAAAAGAAAGTTAACCTGTGATCCACCACGATTGGATTACAGACATAGCCCTGTTGCACACGTGTATTTTCGTGAGATGAAAATACACAGCACTTACCAGTTTCTTTCCCTGGGCTCAGACAGTAAAGCGTCTGCCTACAATGCGGGAGACCCAGGTTCAATCCCATGGATGGAGGAGCATGGTAGGCTACAGCCCGTGGGGTCGCAAAGAGTCGGACATGACTGAGCAACTTCACTATCAGTTTCTTAACAGGATCTCTGAATCAAACAAGTTGTATCCCTTTTTCTTTTGTTGGCTGCACCGAGGCATGTGGGATCTTAGTTTCCCTACCAGGGACTGAACCCGTGGCCCTGCTGTGAAGTGCAGTCTTAACCACAGGACCACCAGGGAAGTTCCCATGTGGTCATCTTTAATGACTGCATAGGACAATGTGGTGTGGATTTACCATACCTTAGTGAAGCCAGTCTCTGGAGTCTCTTGGGTTGGTTGTGCTTTTAAATTACTGTTAAAAATTTTAGTGTGTACACAGGTGTTGAGGTAGGAGGGTTTGCACTTTCAATGCTCGTGTTGCTCAGCTACCCACCAAAAGTTATATACCCTTGACCACTATATCATACATTCATCTCATAGTGTTCAAAATGCTGTTTGAGACTGAAAATTGAAGCATCACAAACCCTCCCCCAGGCTTATTTCAGTGGGCCAAATCAGAATCCACTTGTCAGGAGAAAGCAGGAGAGAGACAGTTGCTAGAAGTCGAGGCTGCTGCAGACAGAGATGATCTTCAAGGACCTAGAAACAGAACTCTTTAAGTAAACAAGTAAAGTGCACACTCCTTGGTGAGATGAAGTTGCTGAGGGGACCCATGTAACAAAAAGGCAAGAATTTAAGAACCATATGCATGCCCATTTTGGTCCTGCAAATGTGCTGGGAGGAATTTATCCTAGATCAGAAGCGTGTGCAAACTTATCCCACTAAAATAGTACTTAAGGTGCAGCCATAGGGGTTGGTTAATTGTAGCACATCCTCTAATACCATATACAGCAGACACAGAATCAAGGGAGAATATTTAGTAACATGGGGAAATGTTACTAAAATGCAGCTTACAAAATATTATGGGCAATATACCAGTTTGGAAGAAAGTACATATATCCTTCTTAGAGGCAACTGCTATGTCCAGCTTCTGTGTACCTTTCCAGAGATAAACTGTTCACAAGCACTTTTATATCTATATACAAGTTGTTTTCTCTGTCCCCTTCTTTTTGACCTCTGTATAGTATAGGTAATCTTTTGGCTTTAATATTTTTTTCCAAACTTAAAAAATTATATATAGACTATAAAAGTTGTTATTAAAAAAAGTAGTGGCTGACTGAGGAAATCTAGGCCCATCTAGATCTATGGTTTCAATAAAGCCATAGCTTTGTATGGCTATAGCCTCATCTTGTGCAATAAGGGAATGCTATGTGGTCAACAAGTTGAAGCCACGGCAGGAGGAATGTCTTGTGGGAACTGAGATCCTTTCGTGTGCTAGACAATGAGCATTCCTTGGGCCTGACTGCCTGTCACCAAATCAACCTCTGGTCACCAAGGAGCTGCCCTGGGGTGACAAAGGAGGATTCCAGTGTCTGGTAGAGGACATCTCCGAAGGGGGGTTCCAGCTCTGGTGTTCAGGCAAGGAGGCCATCCCTGAACCTGGCTGGCTGCCTGACTCACAAGACAGTAACACTACTTGTGGAACTGCAGCATACAGCTGCAAAGCTGCTTGGGTCACCTGGACATCACAGCTCCTCCAGGGTCTTACTGTCACAGGGGGGCCCAGGTGAGTGAAATGAAAGAATATATCTTTAAGTGTGTGAGCCAAAGGTGACAAAAAACAAAAACCGCTGCCTTTCCTGAGGCTATTTTGCAGGGCAATGGGCCCTGGGCTTGGAGTCTGACACTCGGGTTCCAGCCCTGTTCAGTGGGCCAAGACTGACTTTCTCTGTTGTCATTTCCCTCTGTAAAATGGGGCTAATATCTGCCTCTTCGGTTCTGATAGTTAAATGAGACGTATGTATTAAAAAATGTGTGAATAAAATATTCTATGAATTGAAAATGCATGTTTGCACATTCCCATGTGCCCCTCAAATAACCCTGCACTTCAGCATTTTCTCCCCCACCTCTAACACAGCACCTGTGTGCTCCTTAGTCACACATCTAGAAATTGAGCTGAGTGCTCAGAGGGCAGGAGGCTTATGTATCTGTTTCCTGTTTTTGGCACCACCTAAGCACTCAGTAAATCACTGAACAGAAGGATGTAGGCAATTGTTTTAGAAGAAACTTACCTATCCATTGTGATGAAAGGAAATTCTCTGTTGGCAGTGGTTTCTGAGTGATATGGGGGGAAATGGGATTGGAAGCAAACTGCAGTAGCTGTGTGATCCTGGACAAATTACTTAACCCCTCTGGGCCCCATTTTCTTCTGTAGCAAGGCAAATTGTGTATGAAAAGCCCACCTGTATCAGGTACTCAGTATTATCTACTGTTCCTTCACACAGATGCTGCATAAGCACAGCTGTTTCAACATTCTTGGATTTTCCATGTTATTCTGTTCAATAAAGGCACGTCATTAACTGTAATTTCTAGTTTTATCTTACTGTCTCACAAATCCATAAATCACACATCTAAATTTGGGCTCAGAAAAAATAAAAAGGTTGCAGTATACCTGGATGTGGGAACCAAGTGGGTGTGTTCTTTCTGCCTCTTACAAATTCTGTGGCTGGACACACTGGTGACAGACAGACTCAGAAGGGGCCCTTCACTGACAAACTGGGACCAATCTTAATTCCCTGGAGACCATCATTTATTTTTGGTAAATGCCATCCAAGAATATACACAGTATCATTCCTGCAGAACAATCTATAGCATGAAAAGCCCTGAAAACACGGTGACATAAAGAGTTCACGATTTTCAGATTCTTCAATAATTTAATGTTCTCTGCCTTAAGGCTGTTAGACCTTAAGGGACCCAGGTCTGGTTATGTCCCAGCAATAACACAGGACCTGCTGTACGATGAGTGCTAAATACACAGCAAAATTCAGAAACTCCAGGTGCTTCTTCATTTGAACCTGTTTGGCTTCTCTCCTTTGTAACAGGGGTTTGATTTTCCCAAATAATGAATGACTTAAAATAAGGTGCTTAAAAATTCCACACTGAGTCTCAAGATAGTTTACAAACACTATTTAAAAATGCCCTCTGAGCCTCAGTTTCCCCTTCTGTAAAATGAAGGGGTGGGGTTCGAGTTAGTTTTGCAGACCACAGCACGGATGGGTGAACTAAATTTGCTGTTACAAACCCCAGCAGGGAGGAGGGCGAAGGAACCCAACTGCAAATGTGGATGTGAGAGTAGGAGTAGTGGGGGCTGAGCCAGGGCAGCAAGTGGCTGGAAAACCAATCTTCGGGAGGTCAACATCTGCTCTGAGCTTTCAAGTCTCAAAAGTATGTCTTTGTCTTCTGATCTGACCGAATGATTGTCTCATTCCAGTGTATGTACTCACTGTAGATTTATGTACAGAATTAAATATCCGTTTATTCATTTATAAACCGTAATGAAACCAGTCAGGTATTTCCCCTCACCAGCAGATTTTGCTTTGGAAAAACAAATACACAAATTGCAGCAACCTCAGAAATTTCATTAAGCCTGCAGAGAAGCTTAATTCATTTTGGAGTTCAATTTTATGTTCAAGGAATCAGTTCCTATCCTAAAGACAATTACTGTAATCTCTTTGCCATGCAAAATTATCCCCATTTATTGTGGACCAACTGCAGGTCCAACTACTTAACTGCCTCTGATGAAGGCACTCAGCAAGTTCCTTTCACAAAAAATATCCTTCAGGGCGGCCCCTTCCTGTTTCGCACAGCATAGTCCCAGAACTTGGGGCCAAAGTAAGTAAAAAGCAAGCCAATGTCAAACGGGTTCTCCTGAGGCCAGTGGTACTAAACTCGAACCAGAAGGCGACCTCATGACCTCTCCAGGAGCTGCCCATCCACGAGCGACAAGATGTAACCTCTAAGTACAAAGTTCCAATTACCGAAAACAAACAGGAGTCAAGCATAAGCTACAGTTGGCACTTCCTCTCGGAGCAGAGAACCATCTCGCATGCCAGAAGGTAAAAGGTGACCCGAGGTCCCATCTGCTGATCAAGCCAAGTGCCTGTTCAAGAGGCTAGGCGCAGGGCAGAAGGAAGAAGGCAGCCAGCAGTCAAGGGAGGGGTCCCCTCTGAGGCCACAATCTCGTGATGCCAGGTGTCCCGACCTGGACCTCAGCACAAGGGTTACTCTCAGAGCTCACATAATCTTTCTGGCGATGTGATTCTGCTAAAACCCAAACTTCCTGACCAAAGACTGATTTGGCAAACCAAATCCTAGCCTGGTGCTTGCCCCTTCCCTGGGACGTGATTCAGATCCTGACGGAAACACTGCTAGAGCAGCTAACGGAATCAGAGCACCAAGCCCTGTGACAAAAGTATGGAGATGACATTCTTGATTCATCTCACTTTCAGAGGTTGTGGTCACTAGAAAAGCGCTTCACAACACTTCATTTCTTCCTACTAAATGCAGACATGTGCCAAGACAGGCATCGCCAGCAACCTTTCTTGTTTTTAAACGTTTAAAAACCAAAGGGGTTTCCAACCATAAGCCAGTCTGCATGCATCCCTTAAGAGGGGGGTGAGGGGTGGGGGACCGAGGCGAAAAACACAGACAACTACAAAATATGCCCTAGAAAAATGTAAGATCCTCATAAAACCAACATCTCCTCACCAGATATCCTGTTAAACACAGAGTGTTGAAGGCTTATGAGAAAACAAAGTGAGTATTTTAGTTGAGCTTGAAATGCTGAACATGATTTTGAATGATCCTTCTCGCTGCTCAGAGAGGAGAGTCATTCCACTCCAGCAAAGGAAGAGAGAGTCGGGAGTCAGCAGCCACCCTTACCTTTCGGTCGGCACACCAACTCTGACGTGCGGGTCAGAGAATTAGGCTCTAAGGATTCAATGCCAATTGCAATTGCTCTGCACTGAGGAATGTTGGCCAGAATTGCAAACCGTCATGGGGCTGACCCAAAGCTGAGTCCACCTTTGTGGCTGGAGACGTTTTCATAACCCTTGCACTCCTCTGCTCCACACCTGCTTCAGTCCTGCACCTGCCTGAGAAAGTGGCCAGTCACAAAGCACCACCCTAGGGTCCTTTCCTTGCCACCCTCCCTGCAAAGCGCATCTCGCCCAGTCTGAGGTCTGTGTCCTTTCCAGAGAGGGTCCTGGCTGGAAAGCAGAAAAAGAACTCTGAAGAACAGATGGGGAAATAAGTACACGGAAAGGTAAAAACCTAGCCAAGGTTTCCAGAGTGATGCCGCCCTCAGGAGACAAGGCTCCAGGAAGAACGGGCGTGAAACACCAGAGCTCAGGGGTGGTGGTCCCCACGGCAGGGTCTGCTTCCTGCTGCCCCTGGGCAGGGGTGGGGGCCAGGAACCCCAGGGTCTTCTGCTGGTTCCGCACCATGCCCCCTTGGCTGGGTTGTACATTCACTGGTTGTCAGGAGTTTCTGATGCTGCTGGGGGCGGGGATGGAGGGGAGGACTGGCAGAACGTCCTGCCCAGCTTGCTAGGCTCTACACGTCGTATCGGTTCAAAGTGTATGAGTTTGGGTAGCTCGGCCGGCCATACTGGAAGTGATCTGTCAAGATGTTGTTGCGGCCGTACTGGTAGTCACTGTGCGGGGGGAAGAGGGTGCCGTTGTGGGGCTTCTCCAAGGGGCTCCGGTGGTGCTCCTTACTGCTCAGGTCCCCTGTCGTGACGGGGAGGAGGTGCTTCCGGGCTTGCTGATTCGCATCATACTTGGTCTGCAAGGTCAAGAGAGCAGTGACGCCATCAGCTTAGTGCCTGGGACGCACTCAGAGGACACAGCGGGGCTCAAGATTCATGGCCCAGAGGCCTTCAAGGTGACACAAGTGTCACCCCGAGTGGAGCTGGGGCACGCCCAGTGAACGGTTAATGGAGCAGCCCTCCCTGTCAGCCACCCCACAGCTTCACAGGGGGATACACAGAACCTTCGCAAGGAAGGAGTGAAATTCCCAATACAGCCTTAGTAGAACTGAGAGCCAAATAGAGTGAGGCGTGAGCCTGGGGCGTCTATGAGGGAAAATGGAAGCCCAGAATGGAGGAAGCGGAGCCAAGACCGTAAACCAGGCAGTGGCAAAGCTGGGGGCTGGAACCCCTGCCTCTTGGTTCCTGGTGAGGCTCCATCCTTTCCATCAACGCTTGGTGCCTCCTTGGGTGTCAAAGGGACAGCCTCCCCCAGCCCAGACTCACCTTGTTGTACAGAAAGACTCCAAGGATGGCCGTCATCATGCCCAGGACATTGGTGCTGGTGACTGGGTTCCGCAGCATGATCAGGGACACTGTGATGACCATGATCCTCTTGGTGGCATTGGCGACCGAGTAGCTCAGAGGGCTGATGAGGTTGAGGATGCTGAAGGCGATGACGTTCTGGGCAAAGTTACAGAAGCCACTGACAGCCAGGAGCAGAAGCGTCCAAGGCCACTGGGACACATAGGTCTGCAGAGATGGGGGAACGAGAACAGCACTGCGGTCAGAACAGCACGCCTGCCCTGGTAGGGGTGACATACAGTGGTTTCTCGGGGGTCACACTCCCGGTAGTGGAACAGACCCAGGCAGGTCATCGTGTGATACCAGGTGCTTTATACGTACAACCTCTGTCCTTCACGACTCTCTGCATGGCACAGTAATAATAATCACCACCCATTCCTGCCAAGGAAGTGGAGGTTCTAGGGGGACATCAGGTACTTAAGGGGTGCAGAGTATGACACGAACCAGAGCTTTCCCCTGTCCCTGGGCAGGGAGGGTCAGGGCTCTGGGTTAGCAGAGCAGGGTCTACATACTGGACATCAACTGTCTGAGCTGCTATGACAAAGTACCACAGGCTAGATGGGTTACAAAAAACAGATGTTGATTTCTCACAGTTCTGTGGGCTGAAGTTCAAGATAAAGGCACTGGCAAATTCCACATCTGGTGAGTGCCCTCCTGGTTCAGTGGGTCTCACTAGGTCCTCATAGGGCAGACGTGGTGAGGGAACTCTGGGGTTTCTCTCTTTTTAAAAATAATTTTATTTATATATTTATTGGCTGTGCTAGGTCTGCATTGCTGCACGGGCTTCCCTCTACTTGCAGGGAGAAAGGGCTACTTTCTAGTTGCAGTACATGGGTTTCTCCTTGTGGTGGCTTCTCTTGTTGTGGAGTGCAGGCTCTAGGGCTTGTGAGCTCTAGAGTACAGGCTCAATAGTTGTGGTGCACGGTCTTAGTTGCTCCATGGCATATGATCTTCTTGGATCAGGGGTCAAACTCCCATCTCCTTCACTGGTGGGTGGATTCTTGATGCTGAGCCACCAGGGAAGCTCTGGGGTCTCTTAGAAGGGCACAAATCCCTTTCATGATGGGCCCCACTCTCATGACCTAATCACCTCCAAAAAGCCCATCTCCAAACACCATCACGTTGTAAGGTTTAGGTTTCAACATATGAATTTTAGGGGGACACAGACATTCAAACCATAGCAGACATTTTGCATTGTATCAAATGGGGAGGTCCTGGGGTGGCAGCCCCTGGTGTGTGAAGACTCCCCCCACAAGGCTGGGAGCCCAAGGCTCTGGTCTGCCCCATCACTGAGAACCCCCACGCAAGCTGCCCAACCTCTCTGGCTTCATCTCTGCAATGGGGAAGATTGATCCTGATGAGTCTGTACAACACTGCTGCTATGAGGACCAAGTGCAATCATGGTTTTGAAAGTGCTTTAAAACAATCCCAAGCCAAACGAACAGAAAATGATGTTATCATTAAAACTTTAGTTGCCAACTTCCCTGGTTGTCCAGTGGTTAAGAATGCAAGTGCAGGGGACATGAGTTCAATCTGTGGTCCAGGAAGATTCCACATGCTGCAGAGCAACTGAAGCCTGCATGCTCTAGAGCCAGTGCTCTGCAACAGGAGCACCCATCATGGCGAGAAGCTCGGCATGCCACAACTAGAGAAAGTCTGCATGTGGCAACAAAGACCCAGCACAGTCAAAAATAAAATAAATAAAAATTTTAAAAAAGGAAATGAAAACTAAAAAAAACAAAATGTTACCCTCCGACCCTCGCCAGAATGAAGCCACCATAATAAAGGGGCCTAGAAGTAAAAACTAAGATCATGGCACCCAGTCCCAACATTTCATGGCAAATAGATGGGGGAAAGATGGAAACAGTAACAGACTTTATTTTCTTGGGCTCCAAAATCACTGCAGATGGTGACCACAGCCTTGAAGTTAAAAGACATTTGCTCCTTGGAAGAAAAGCTATGGCAAACCTACACAGCGTAGTAAAAAGCAGAGACATCACTTTGCTAACAAAGGTCCATATAGTCAAAGCTATAGTTTCTCCAGTAGTCATGTATGGATGTGAGAATTGGACCACCGAGAAAGCTGAGCACTGAAGAACTGATGCTTTCAAACTATGGGGCTGGAGAAGACCCTTGAGAGTCCCATGGACAGCAAGGAGATCAAACCAGTCCATCCTAAAGGAAAAATCCTGAATATTCATTAGAAGGACTGATGTTGAAGCTGAAGCTCCAATACTTTGGCCACCTGATGTGAAGACTCAATTCATCAGAAAACACTCTGATGCTGGGAAAGACTGAAGGCAGAAGGAGAAGAGGGCAACAGAGGATGAAATGGTTGGATTGTATCACCAACTCAATGGACATGAGTTCAAGCAAACTCCAGGAGATGGTGAAGGACAGGGGAGCCTGGTGTGCTGCAGTCCCTAGGGTTGCAAAGAGTTGGACAAAACTGACTGGCTGAACACCAACTAGCAAACATTAGGACCACAAACTCCTCAAAGAGCCTGGGCTGATCTCAGGCCAATTCCCAGGCTGCTCTGGCCTCTCACACAGGAGGACACAGCTGGATCTCTCAGGACAGTGGTGGCTAGTGGCCTTGCCAGGAAGGGAGTTGCAGCAATCCTCGGGCAGCAGCCTGATTCTATCTCCAGCACCCTCTGATAGGGAAGGATCATGTAGTCCTCTTAAAAGTGAGGGAGATCCAAGTAGGGACCTGCTCAGAAATGCCTTCAGGGCAAGCTGGCCTGTTCTCCCAGGAATTCTTCCCTGAGGTGACCCACAGGGACTTACAAGCTATTTTTACAAGGCAGCCTGCTTGCAAAGATATCTTCCAGGAAAGCAATCCAGCCAATCCAGCTTTTCAAGAGAACTGACATAAAAAAAGTTAAGTGTTTCTTCCTTCTGGTGGATGGTTCCATGTGTTTTAACACACGTATATTGATTTGTGTAGCCAACACCACAATCAGAATTCAGAACAGCTCCATCACCCCATGACACTCTCCAAGGGCTTCTTTGTGCACCCTCCCTCCCCGAACCTAGGCAACCACTGAGGTGTTCTACATGATAGGTTTGTCTTTTGGAGACTGTCCTCTAACTAGAAAGATACATCATGGAACCTTCTCAGACAGGTTTCTTTGATTCAGCATAATGCCTGTGACATCCACCCAAGTTGTAAGGGATGACAGTTGGTACCCTTGTTATTGCTGAGAAATGTTCCGCTGTACAAACACATCGAAATTTCTTTCTCCATTCACCTGTTGAAGGACATTTGGGTTGTTTCCAATACTCTGTGATCATAAACAGAGTTGCTATAAACGTTTGTGTACAGGCTTCTGTGTGAACCTGAGTTTCATTTCTCTAGAGTAGACACCCAGGAGTGAGACTGCTCGGACATATGGTCAGTGTATGTTTAACTTCAGAAGAAACTCCCAAATGTTTTCCAGAGTGGCTGCACCATTTTGCAGTTGATCCAACAACAGGAAAATTCCAGTTGTGCCCCATCCTTGACAAACATGGTACTGTCAGTATTTTTCATTGGAGCTATTCTATTAGATACAAAACGGCATCTCCTCATGGTTTTAATTTGCTTTTCCCTAATGACTAATGATGTTGAACATACTTCACATCTGTACAATCTCAACGGTGAAGTTCAAGTCCTTTGCCTATTTTTAAACTACTATTGAGTTTTTAGAGTTCCTCATATATCCTGAACACAAGTCCTCTGTGAATATGTCACTGGCAAGTATTTTTTTTCCTAGTCTGTAGCCTGTCTTTCTTTAGTAGTGTTTTGGAAAGCAAAAGCCTTTAACTTTGATGAAGCCCCCATTTAACAAAAAAAAATTTTTTTAATGGACTGTGCTTTTGGTGCAATGTCTACAAACTATTCCAAGTCATGAAGATGTTTCCTCTATGTTTTCTTCTAAAGGTTACCATTTTTGCTCTTATATTTAGGTCTAGAATACCTTATGAGTTAAATTTTGTATAATGTGTGAGGCTGAAGTCAAGGCTCAGATCTTGCATATGGATGGATGTTCATTCGCTCCAACACCATTTGTTAAAGAAACTATCCTTTCTCCATGGAACTGCCTTTGAACCTTTGTAAAAAATCAATCACCCGTATCTGTGAGTATAATTTTAAGCTGCCTTTATCTGCTCACTGATGGATGTCTTTCTCCACCAATATCCATACCTTTATACTAAGTCTTAAAATTATGTAATGTGATTCCTCCAACTTTGTTCTTCTTTCTCAAACTTATTTAGCTATTTCAGTTCTCTTGCCAATGTAAAATTTCCAATCAGCTTTTCTATATTAAACAAATTTTAATATATATAGGTATCTATCTATCTCCAAATATATACACACAGGGAGATAGTTTCTCAACTTTTTTCATTAACGCTTTTGCCCAGCAGAAAAATTAAAGTTAAAATTTAAATAATGATTTATAGTTGAATATAAGAAGTATAAGATTTTGTTCAGTAGAAAGAATTTTATTTCATACTTTCAAATCTATTTCTTTATCTTGTTTTATTGCTCTGGCTACGATGTTAAGTATCATGTGGAATAGGCCTGTTGAAAGTGAACATCTTTACCTTATTCCTGAGTTTAGGGGGAAAAACTTTCAATTTCTCATTATTATGTTAGATATATATGCCTTTGATCAAGTTGAGGTAGTTTCCTTCTATTTCTAGTGTGTTGACTTTTTAAAACTCATGACTGGATGTTGGATTTTGTCAAATGCCTTTTCTGCATGAGTTGGTATGACTACGTGTTTTTTACTAGGCTATTACAGTAGATTACATTGATTGATTTCAAAGTATTGAATTAGCCTTGCATTCTTGATTTAAATCTCACTTTCTCATAGTGTAGTATGTTATTTAACATATCCCTGCATTTGATTTATAAGGACTTTTGCCTCTATGCTCACAAGGGATATTGGTCCTTCTTCTGGTTTGTTAATATGAACCAAAAGTGTTCTCTTCCTCTTCTGTTTTCCAGAGGAGATTGTGCAGAACTGTTGTTTATTTTTCCTTAAATGTTTGGTAGAAATTACCCGTAAAACCATCTGGGCTTGATGACTTCTTTTTAGAAGGCTTTGAACTATGAGTTCAATTTTTTTAATAGTTACAAGTTTCCGGTTATCTTTTTCATCTGGGGTGGGTATATTTTGATAGTGTGTGGTTTATGAGAAACTGGTCTATTTCAGCTGTCGTTGATTTTATGTGTGTCGAGTTGTCAGTAGTACTTTTATGGTTTTAAGTTCTGTGAGTTCTGCAGTGCTGTTCCCTTTTTCATTCCTGATTATTTGTACTGTCTTATCCCTCTCTTTTTTGGAAGGTTCAGTCTTGCTTCAGTTAAAATTTTTTTTCTTTTCCCTTGAGACTTCCTCTTTGGTCCATGGATTATTTAGAAATGTGCTGTTTAGTTTCCAGGTGTTTGGAGATTTTCCTGTTACCTCTTTGTTATTTATTTTAATTTTATTATGATCAGAGCATACACTTTGTATAATTCCAATCCTTTTCTTAAGTTTTTTTAATGACATACAACGTGATCTATTTTGGTGAATTTCCACATGTACACTTGAAAAGATGTCTATTCTGCTGCTGCTGGGTAACATATTCCATAAACGTCAATGAGATTTCCAGTTGGTTGATAGTGGTGTTCAATTCTTTATTCTTGATCTTCTATAGATCCAGTGATTTTGAAAATTCTATATTTGCTAGATATAGAATTACGTGTTAACAGTTCTTTAGTTTTAGTACTTTACGAATGTTATTCTACTTCATGGTTTCTGATGAGAAACCCACAGTTATCACATTGCTGTTCTCCTATAAATAATGCATCCTTTTTCTGTTTTCAAGCTTTTTTTGTCTTTGAATCTTTTTCTTTCTGTGGTTCAAACTAGATACCTTCTGGTGATGTATCTTCAAGTTATGGACTTCCCTCTGTCATCTCCATTCTGCTACTGAGTTCATCCGATACCATCCAGTGAGTTTAAGTTGTTTCTTCCATCCTGAAATTTCCACTTGGTTCTATCTTCTATTCTTCCCATTTGTGTCAAGAACATTCTTGGAGCATGATTACAAATAATTGCTTTAAAGGCTTTGTCTGATAATTTCAACATCTGGGTCATCCCAGTGCTGGCATCTGTTGATTGTCTTTTCTCATAAGACCTGAAATGTTTCTGTTTCTTTGTATGCCCAGTAATTCTGGATTATATCCTGGACATTTAGAATATTATAAGACTGTAGGTCCCACGGAGAATGTTGATATTTGATTTTAGCAGACTCAGCTAGGTTCCGGAGAAGGCAATGGCAACCCACTCCAGTACTCTTGCCTGGAAAATCTCATGGACAGAGGAGCCTGGTAGGCTGCAGTCCATGGGGTCGCACAGAGTCGGACACAACTGAAGTGACTTAGCAGCAGCAGCAGCAGCTAGGTTCAGGCTACAAGCTTGACCAGCCTCCAGTGGGTTGTGGTTCCAACACCAGTTCTGTTTTCAAAGCCTTTTCAGTGGGACATAGCTCTGTCCCAGGTGTGCTCTACCCAGTGATCAGTCTTGGTCCTGGGCAGCAGACTACTCTGTCTTTGTATGCTGTTAGGATAAGATCCTCACATGTGCAGCTCAGGATTTTGTTGTTTTATTTTTAAAATGGTAATTTTGTCTTTCCAACTTTAACTGAATTTCAGATTTCTGCTTGCTTTTCCATTTTGGCTCTGCCTTTGTTTTTTTGGTCGCACTGCACGACATGCAGGATTTAGTTCCATAACCAGGGAATGAACCCACGTCCCCTGCAGTGGAAGTGCAGAGTCTTAACCACTGGAACACCAGGGAAGTCTCTTTTATGGTGTTTTATGACATCATTTCCCCCAGGTTCCTTCTTCCCATGTCTCCTTGGTATTTTCTGGTTTCTGAGGTCTCCCTCTTTCAATCCAGTTGAAAGCTGGACTTAATTACCCCACTCTGATTCCTTCCTACAACTGCACCTCCATTTGGGGCCAAGCAGTGGGAGGATGAAGAAAAGAAAAAATGCAACAGGGGCTAATCCTATCCTGCTACTGCAGAGGGAGGCTGTCCACCTCAGCATCTTAGGTGCCTATGGGACCTTGCTGCCACCACCAAATGGGACTGCTGGGGGCCTAGGATGTGAGAGGACAAAGGAAACAGAAAACAGAGGATTCCCCCTATGCTCTCAGAGCATCATAAATCTCCTTTCCCCCTCAGCAAGCCAGGAAAGAGGGCTTTTCACTCTCTTCCTCCCCCAGTGCCCACTTCTGTGTTTCCAGATGCTTTAAGTCCAGGCTGAAGACACAGGAGGCAAAAGAAAGCAAACCCACAGCTGGCTCAGTGGGACTGTGTAATCTGGTTTTCTCTACCAGCCTGCCTGTTCGCATTTACTTTTCAGTCTTCAAATACTGGCTTCACCCATCCTGTCCAAGCTTTAAAACTGGGCTACCTGCTTCAGAGTCTGGAAATCCATACCTGGCTACAGTTGAGCTGTTGGCAGCAGGTCTGGATATGTCTGGGAACTGCCTGCTGTAGCCTTTGACTCCTGGAAACAGGGTGAATAGTAGGCCCCAGATGATGCTCTCCAACCTGAGCTTTCTCCCTTCCACTATGGAGCACAGCACCAGGACAAACCTAACTTACCTGGCTGCTGTGGGAAGACACAGGGGAGGGTGGGGGAGCCCTGCTAGGAACCCCACTTTCAGGAGGCAGCACTGTGGCATACCATGTGCTGCTAAGGCTGCTGTTAAAGCGTACAAGGGTCCCATCAAGGTAAAAAAATATATGGCTTCAGGGCTTTCCTGATGGTCCAGTGGTTAAGAATCCACCTGCCAATGCAAGGGACACAGATTCAGTCCCTGGTTCAGGAAGATCCCACGTGCTATGGGGCAACTAAGTCCATATGCCACAACTACGGAGTGTGCATGCCAGGGCCCGTGAGTTGGCAACAACTAAAGCCTGCATAGCCTAGAGCCATGCCCCGCAGCAAGAGGAGCCACTGCAATGAGAAGCCTGCACACCAAAAGCAGAGAGTAGTCCCTGGTCGCCTTAACCAGAGAATGCCAGCATCTAGCGACGAAGACCCAGCCCAATCAGAAATTAAAAAAAAAAACCACAAAAAAATGACCTCGACGAGAAAAAGAGGGTACCAATGGCAAAACAAGTAAGTTTATTACTAAAAGAAAACCAAAAAATGTCCTAAATACAAGAGAAAGCAAAGCGAAGAGAGCAACGAGAGGGCAGAGCAAAAGCTACATATACCTGTTTGTGAGTGTGTATGCACAGCGACACCAGTGAGTTAGAACAGTGTAACAGCACTGACGCCAAACCTACAGACAATACAAAGCAGCCAATAAAAGGAAAAAGAAAGGTCTAACAGGTCAATATGGAATGATCCCCAGGACGTGTTACTGAGTGAAAACCTTTTCTAAATATCTAAAATATCTAAAAAGTCACTATTTGTATAAGGAGGATGGAGGAATGAACATACTTGGCCCTCAGTACCTGTGGGGTTTGGTTCCGGAAGTCCCCAGATCTGAAGATGCTCAAGTCTCTCATATAATAAGATGGTGTAGCGCAAGGACTTCCCTGGTGGTCCAGTGGCTGAGACTGCACTCCCTATGCAGGGGGCCCAGGTTCGATCCCTGGTTAGGGAACTAGATACCATGTACCACAGCTAATCATAAAAAAATCCCAAGTGCTGCTAAGACCTGGTGCAGCCAAATAAATAAATTAGCTAATTAATTTAAAATTTTAGTTAAATAAAATGGTATAGTACAGTTTATACTCAGCCCTCTGTATCTACAGCTTTCACATTTGCCTATTTAACCAACCCTGGATTGAAGTTTTGATCCTTGGTTAAATATGGGGACTCAAAATCTGTGGATATTGAGGGCTGACTATATATAGAAATTTGTTTATGTTTATGAAGAAAAAAAAAACCCTGAGAGGGTAAACCAAGATCATAAAAATGGCTACTTACAGGGGTGGGGGGAGGAGGCAACAGAAAGTGAAGCCAGACTTCTTTGAATAAACCCTGCCATATCATTTGGAAACACAAAGGTTTGACATACTCTATGTGGGGTGGGGGTGGGATTACCTAAAATTGAAAACAAACGGAAGTAAAGGAACCCAAATGTACATGAAGTCGGTGACAGAGGCACACTGTGAAAAACAACTATTTCAAGTACCCTTAGAACACAATATTCCAGTTGTCCATCTGTAATAAAGTCTGCTCTAAGGACAAAGAGAGCTGCAAAGAAACCTAAACTGGCTACCTGCAGCTGTCTCATAGGGACTCACTCTGAAGCAACAATACGTGTGTGCAGTTCAATCATGTATGAATAGCTTCAGTATATGTGAATAAGAAATGTTGTGAGAAACCAAGTGTACCAGAAAAAGATGCAAGTAAAAAAATCAAAGCAATATAAATCCTGCAACGTTACACTGGAATGAGAATGAATTGGGATAAACTCTCCCCTATGTCACCAAATGCGTCTTAGTTTTCCACTACAAAGGCTTAAAAACGACAGTCCACCAGCAGTGAGGACACACAGCACTCAAGGTATCTCTGAACACCACTCTCTCTGCTGAAAGCAACCTGGGTTCCCGAAGGAGCTCTGGGATGGGAGGTGCACAAGATGAGGAAGGACATCCTGTCAGACCAGAAGCTTCCAAAGGCTGATACGTGCTATCAGAAGGGCAGGGAGCCAACAGGAAGGACTCTATCAGCCCACACAAAGATAATCTGAATATTAAAAAAATCATGTGTACACCTGACAAGCGTGAGTTCACAGTAATACAAAAAACTAAAAGAACCCTCCTTCACCTGAAAAAACAAAACCTTAACTCACTAGTTAACACTGAAGTAAGTGCTAATTCTTCACTCTGAAAACTCATACTTGAAAAGGCAAGAGAGGCAGTAAACTGCTTTTTGTGCACTGTACTTCCAGGTAATAAACTAGTTCTGGTTGATGATGGTAAGTTCATCACAGAAACGTTACAGCTAATCAACATGGAAGGGAAATGAGAACATGGAGCCAGTTTCCTCACCCTGAAACCAGAGATAACCTCCGCTGCATCCATAGATGGTAGTAAAGATTAAAGACCAATGTCAAGAATCCAGACAGGGACTTCCCTAGTGGTCCAGTGGTTAAGAATCTGCCTGCCAATGCAGGGAACACAGGTTTGATCCCTGGTCCAGGAAAATTCCATATGCTGTGGAGCAACTAAGCCCGTGAGCTGAAACTACTGAGCCCACGCACCTAGAACTTGTGCTCTGCAACAAGAGAAGCCACTGCAATGAGAAGCCTGGGCACTGCAAGAAGAGCAGTCCCCGCTCACTCCAACTAGAGAAAACCCAAGCAGCAATGAAGACTCAGCGAAGCAAAACATAAATATATTTAAAAAGTAAAAAAAAAAAGTTGATACACTGATCTTTAAAAATAAAGAATCCAGTCAGACCTCATTAAGTGCTACATTGACTCCATCCAACTCAGACCTGGAAGAACCATGCCCACCTCCTTATCACTGTTGCTTGCATTAGTTTCCAGTACATTCTCTGGAGGCTGGTCCTATAGGTGGCAGGTGGGAAGATGCTCTTTCCTGGGCTCAGCTCAGAGAGCTATGGGTACATCTGGAGTCAACAGAAGTACAGACAGAGATGACACCAAGAAAGGACTCGAGCAGTGAAAGCACAGTTTCAAAAAGGCCAAGTGAGACCTGAACCAGATTGTCAGAGTGAGAAAATGGCTCATGCTGGCATTTCTTCTTCCTTGAATGCACTGGCACAAATGCAGCAGTTATCAGCTGCTGGGATCTAGCACGATTGAGAAGGAAATGCATAAGAAGCTGACTTCCTCGACTGCACGCAATGTGAATCATTAAAGAGCTGAGAGCTAAAAGGGCTGGTGGTCAGAGGCCCAATGCCCCAGTCAACACAGAGGCGTAATTCCCTGACAAAGCACCTACTTTGGAACCAGCTAAGAAAAAGGCATGTTCTTGGCACAGGCCAACTCACCAGGTCGCTGCTGACCAGGAAAGCCGAGAGATCTACCAGGACCCATGTGGGGATCATAAAAAAGACGGCATGGCAGCCCAAGATGTTCAGCAGCCGGAGATGGTGGATCCTTGAATCTCTTAATACCTGAAGAGAGAAAACCTCTTTAAAGGCTGGCTGTAACTATAAGTGGCAAGAGGGGCTCTGCTTACCCAGGCCCCAAACATGGTGACTGTACATTATCCCCAGTATCTGACCTTGACTGCCAAACCTGCAAGTGCACCTATGACGAGACACACTGCCCATGACTAAAACAAGCAGTGTTTCATATGCAAAGGACCAAGAAAAGAAAAACAAAACAAAACAGCAACACTCAATTGCTGGTAAAGCTACAGTGAAACAGGCACTCTGAAATGGTACTGGTTAATGTCTAAACTGGCATATAGTTCCAGAAAACAAGCAGGCAAAGTATATCAAGAGCTGTAAATATCTCATACCCTCTGACCCAAGAATGGTAAACTCATCAAAAAACTCTGCACAAAGATGTTCATAAATTGTATTATTTGTAGGGAATAGTTGGAAATAATCTGCATCTGCAATAGGAAAACCAACTGTGTTAATTATGGTACCTGAAAAGAATGTGATTATTATGAGTTAGGAGCAATATTTTTTAATGATATGGGAAAACGCGATGTTAAAATAATAAATGGACAAAGCAAAACTTAAAAAGTATGTATAATATTGCAACTCTAAAAACCATGCAGGAAAAAACCCCTAGCGTTAATAGTAGTTCTCACTAGGGAACAGTACTGTGACTTTCCTCAAGAAAGAGGAAACCCTGAGCCAGGGGGCAGGTCTCTATTGAGTCTTGATCCCCAGCACCTACTACGGGACCTGTCACACAACAGGTGCTCAATAAATTTTCTGATTTCTTTTCACTGCGCTTTTCTCTATTTTTTCACATTGAATGTAAGTAAACTTCCTAATAGTAATAATAATAATAAAGCTATTTAAAAAACAAAACAATAGAAAACCAGCAGAAGGGTGACAGGATGTTTTTTGTTCCAACACTGAAGAAATCTTTACCTGGCTACTTTTTTAGATGCCACCCGCACACCCCAGAAACAGCAGGTGCATCCTGGATGGCACCCCAATACCTTTTTGGAGAAAATATTCTGAAGCGAGAAGCACAGTGTGGCAGCAAGGGCGCTGACAAGCCCCCACATGTCGAAGGACAGCTCGGTGACCGTGGCCAGCAGGACGCCGCTGATGATGGGGATGAGTGACAGGTACACCTGTGAGAGGATGGCAGGAGTGGCTGACAGGCCAGGGTTGGGCTGGGCCACTCAACACAGATGCCCAGAGGAAAGCCTGGACTGCTCTCTCTTCCCTCCCCAAAGGGACACCACCTACCACGTTGGATGCCAGTGTTAGCTGTGACAGTAATACTCTGGGGAGTGGGGGACAGGCAGATGGTTCTCAGAGTACCTGAGGGCAGGGCTGTGTCACTGTGGGCCCCCCCACCCCACCATGCCAACACCCCCATTAAGAGCCACAAACCGGGGCTGGTCCTAATAGGATCTACCCAGCTGCCGCCACCAACACACCAAAATCTGAAACTTTAAGCCTCTGATGGGCTTCCTGGGTCCCTCTTATTTTGCACTCTTCCAACATGCAGTTATCCCTGGGAGGACACTCCCCCTATACCTTCTCCAGCTGGAGACCTCCTTTCCCTTCAGGGGTCAGTTCACAAAGGCCAAGAACTTTCCCTGACCCAGTGCTCCCTAGACACGGTCAGGTTCCCCAGCTGTGTGTTCTGGGCACAGTGCTCTCTGCCCACTAGAAGCACCCTTTACACCGTCTGCGTCCCTGCACTCCTTTAGGGCGGCTGTTTGTTCACTGCTCTATGCTGCTGCCCGGCACTTAGCAGGCCCCCAACAACTGCTGGCTGCAAGAACGAGTAGTGAGTGCTGTGACCGGGGTCTCCCAGAAGGTTCAAGCATTTCCGGGCCTGGAAAGTCCCCGGAGCTCTCAAGGCTAAATAGGCTCCCAACTTCCAGAGAAATGGGGTCCATTCCCAACATCTGGCTTTCCTTACTCCTGGCTCATCCTTCCCCTACAGAGGATACTCATAAAGCACTTTGGGGACTTCCCTGGTTGAGACTCTGTTCCCAATGCAGGGGGCTGGGGTTTGATCTCCATTCAGGGAACTAAGATCCCACATTTGGCACAAAAATAAATAAAGAGATTAAAAACAAAAAACACTTCAGAGATTCTGGGAAGGGGTGGTGAGGCTCCCCACCCCCATCCCCACATACACAGGTTAAGAGTAAGAGCTCTGAATTCCAGAATTCCTGCTCCCTCACTACTGGCTGTGGCCCTCAGGTTCTTCCTTTTGAAGTCTCACTGCTTTCCCTGAGATCAGAAATGATCACGGAACTTATCTGGAAAGGGTGGGGCCACACTTACTCTATCATCATCATCATTAGTCTCCTGCCTAAGCCATTCCCGTCTCTCCTCCCTGTGAAAGGTTCGTGGCTCCCTGCCCAAGCCAGGTACAATGACCCTTACACCAGGAAACCTGATAAACACAATGTGATACTGAGAGAGGCAAGCCACACACCTCCTGGTCAACTCCAACCAGGGGAGACCAGTCACATCTGACATCACCTTGGGGATGGGCTGCAAGGCATACCAGATCTGGCAGGGGACAAGACTGACCGAAAGAAAACACCAGCCAGGGGTGGCCCCATTTCTATAAGCTGATCCAGGGCACTGCCGTTCTAAGTTACATAAAATACAGGATGCCAGAAACCAACCACATAGAAAAGAGGCACTCTGTCCAGCATGAAATGGATTCCAGCTGGGACAACAGGAATCCCACTTCCACTTAAGGACACAGGGCAAGGCTGTCTCTGGCTGAAGCCACAGCTTCTCTCAGTCCAAGCCAGGAAATACCCTGGCTTGGCATCTCAAACAGACCCTGCATTGTGCCCAGAGCATCTTCCCCATGCAGCCCTGGGCTCTGCGGGCTGCTTTCACTTCCATTTCCAGACATTCACAATTCCTGGCTGTTTTTATTTCGAAGACTTTGCTGGGGTTTGCCAAAATCAGATTCCTCTGATTAGCATCTCACTTCTGACCCCAGAAATCCTGAGCCTGACCACTATCTCTTGCAAAGATGTAAACTCTGTCAAGAGGTCCATTCCAGCAAGGAGTCAGATGTTCCAACCCTCATTCCACTGGAGGGGGGTGGTCTGGTCAAGATGGGACCAAGTTATCCAAGTTGCCTACCAGCAACCCCAGGTTGGGAATCCAACAGGGAGGACCGCTGGATCTGAGATGAGCGGCATCATCCTGAGACCACACATCAGAAACAACTCAGGAACACACTACCCACACGCTACTGCCCCGTGGGTGATTCCAGAACGTTAGCAGCAAAAGAACCACCAGAGGTCTAGAAGATGACTTCCTTATTTGACAGGAAGCCAGGCAGCCTGCAGACCAGGAACCTGGACCACGTCACCAGCTCAGCAACAGCTGGGAAGCCTTTGGGGCCCCCACCAGCCCAGAGCCCTCCTAAGTTACCTTGGTGCTCTGTTTCTCCTTCATGATGATCCGGGACAGGAGGACCACCCAGATGGGCATGGTGGCCTTGACTGCAAAGAGAGGGTAGGGGCATTCAGGGAGCTGCGCTAGTCCCAGAACCCACTCTGGGACCTGTCTCAACCCCAGTGGGGGGGGGGGGGGGGGTAGGAAGGCTTGGCTGCCCCTCAAGCCACTTCTGCTCTTCTCTATCTGTGGGTCTTCCCCGAACCCAACAGTTCTGATCCGCCCTGCTCACTTCCCAGCTTTCTTCTCAGTCCCTTCCCTCCCGGAGACCCCTGCGTGTGTCCCTGTCTTGCTAAAAGCTTTGGCGGCCTCCAGCGCCTTCTGGACTGAAACAGACTTCTCAGCCCGACATTCCAGGCCGTCGAGCGCACCCCAGCCGGTGCACTCCGACCCAAGCGTCAAAGCCCCAGGCGGCGTGCGCCAGCCGCCGCCCCCTAGGCCAGCCTCGGCACCCACCGGTGTGCGCGTAGGACACGGGCACCTTCCATATGCTGACGTGCGCGGACACCGATGCGAAGTACTTCCCGAAGGCGAGCGGCAGCACGTAGCGCGGGTAGAAGCGCGGCGGTAGCAGCGGGCCGGACGATTGATGCGGACCGGGCCCAGGGCCCGAGACGGGCGGCGCTGGGGGCACGCGCCAGGCGCGGAGCAGAGGTGGGAGCCCCGCGCACAGCGCCAGGATGTGGCACAGAGACACGGTCACGGGGAATGGGAAGGCGCTCAGGATCACCTTGTTGACCACATTGCCGCCCGCGCTCAACGCGTACCACAGCAGGCACAGCGCTGCCACCCGCGCGCGCCCTCGCGCGCCCCCCCGCCGCCGGCGGCGGCTCCTGAGCCCCCGGCGCCCGCGCCCACTCCCACCGCCGCCGCCGCCGCCGCCATCCTTCCCGAGCGGCCGCCCCTTCCCGCCCGTCCGACGGCCGACGCCGGGCGGGGGCGGGGCCGGACGGGGGCGGGAGCTCCAGCCAACGGGACTGCCTATTAGCCACCGTCGCTTCCGTCACCGCCACGCGCCGGCCGACGCGCCCACCACCACGTAGCGAACGTAGGCCCCGCCCTCTTTTGGATGGGCTTCCGGGAGGGCGGGGTCTCTCCCGGAAGCGGAAGGAAAGAGGACCGTGAGCCCAGAAGGGCTCTGAGAGTAGTGGGCTGGACTGAGGGAACGTAGACTGGGTCCCGGAGCACAGGCAGGAAGGGAGGGAAGAAGCGGTGGGACCCCGCTATGTCGGTGTCTGTGAGCGGGCGATCGAGTTCGCGGGTAAAACCTCGATATCTGGGCTGCATTGGCGCCCCCCAGCCAGATTCCTGATGGTCGGCGGCGGAAGACAAAGGTAAAATACCAGACCTTTCGGGGAGAGAAACCGAATGGTGAAAACCTCTCCATGGGCTAAATTCTTTCTGCAAACCGGGAGCGAACTCCCGTGGCCGCACTCCAACAGGCGGGCCAGCCCAGAGCGCCCTGGAGCACGTTCTGGAAATGCGCTGTGTGGTATTACTGTCTTCATTTCACCGACTGATGGACCGAAGCCCAGAGAAGGGAAGCGACGTGGCATGGGCCCTCTGTCCAGTTGGGGAGTCGCAGTAATGGCAACCTTCTCGGGCACCTGTCTCTAGGGATCTGCAGGAGGGAGGGGCGTGGTGCTGGCCCCTACTGCTGATGCTCAAGGACCGGTTGGGATAGAGCAGCCCAGAGCGCAACGGAGGAAAACAAAGCGGTGTTTTCAGCAAGATGACCTTACACTGCAGGACTTTGTTTGAAAAACCATGTACTTCCAACTTTGGGGGCGATAGGGAGTGTTAAAATTTTCCTTCTACTGTATCTTTACTTGGCAAATTAAAAAGTGGCAACCCAACTTGATCTGCAAAATGTTGGTGGGAAGTCACAGCTTAACCTTGTGTTCTCAAAGTCAGGCAGTATCTGTACCCTAGGGCTTACCGGATACTCAGACACAGGAGAGGTGGTGCCTGCAGGGGGGTGAAGGAGCAGTGACCTCCCTCAAAGCCCAGGCCTGAGAAAAGGAGATGCTCATGGGGTGCCAACCTGCACCTTAATAGCTTCCAGCTGTGCCTCTGACCCTTTGTCGGGCGGATGTCATCCTCAGGATACCCACATGTCAGCTGGCCACATTACAGGTGCGAAAACAGGCACAGTGGACTGAGGAAACTAGTTATTCCACAGCACAAATGGTCCTGATGACAAGCTTTCGCCGTCCCCCCTTCCCCCCGGGCTAAATTTGGATCATATAATTTAATCCTCACAGCTTTGGGGTATCACTTTTATCTCCCAAATGGGGACAGGTGTATAGGAGTAAAGTGATTAGCCCAGGTCCATTCAGGTGGTAGATGGCAGGGGTAGAGTTTAACCTTAGACTGCCCTCAAAGCTACTTCACCCACTCCTAGGAGAGGGTATGCCCAGCACCAGGGCAATGTCAGAATTCCCCAAGGCTCTGAAACTGTGGCTCTGGGTTGATTGCATGTTTCTGGACCTCCTGATTTGCTTGGTGGGGCTGCTCCTCTAAAGGGGGAGTTGCTTCCTCATCTGTGAAATCAAGTAAATATGGTCAAGATGACCTATTCCAGAGTGAAAATAAGGTTTCAGAGATGAGGGAGAAGGATTAAAAGATCATCACTTTATTGTCAAGGAAGAACTACAAATATTTCAGGGGATGAGACAAGGTCACTTGAGACCTGGGTTGTGGAGCCTGCTTGGGAGGGCAAAGCTCTTTCTAGGGAAAGTGAGATCTGGATGGAGACAAGTGTGGCCTCTCTGTCTCTCACCCAGAGTTAGCAGGGGACTCTGGAGGTGGGAGAGGCATTGTGGCCCTGAATGAATGGAAGGCAAGGTGGAGGTCAGTCTCCATGCAGAAGGCTAACAGGCTGGACTTCGTGACCTTGCCCTGCCCACCTCCTCATAGCCTGGCTAGCTATGGGGCCCGAACCTTGGACATGGGGTCCAGGTTGTCTTGGCTAATCCAGAATCCAGAAAGGATGAATGTGGCTATAAAGGACCAAATTAAAAAACAATTCTCAGACTGGTTTGTGCAAATGTTTTTTTTTTTTTATTATTTCCACATTTATATCACAAGGTGTCCACTTACTGGACCAAATAGCAAAGTTGCTCTCTTCTGCGTCCTGAGAACACAGAAGTCTAGGTACTGTACATTCACTAAGGCTCCTTGTTTTTGCAAATCGCGTTTATGACAAATAACCATAAGGCAAACGAATCTAAAGGAATGGTTATGAGTGTTTCCAGCATACAGACAGGTCTCTTCTCGCCCAACAGTACAGCTTACACACCAGTAGCACCCGGGGTTACTTTTGTGTTTTGAGGAGAAGGGAACTCTAGAAAGGTGAACTTTTCTAGATATGTGTGGGAGAGGGAAACTGAAGAGGGAAGAACAAAAGGCAAGTTATTCGTCTGGTGGTCAGATGAAGAGGGGGCAAAATAAACTTTAGAAAACAAATTTCTGCAGCATTTCTTTAAAAACTGGGCTGTAACTTAAACCAGATACAAACGTGTGGACGCCCAGGGAGCATGGGTCGAACTGGTTGGCCAGCTGGCCTGCCTGATGCCAGCAGCTCACTACAGCTGAGGCACCGTGATGGGAAAGCTGGTCAGGTGGGGTGCAAACCGAGGCCGCAGTGTTGCCCACTGCCTCAAATACTTAGGGCCATGTTAAAAAACAGAAAATGCAAAGAGATGAGATGCGTGCTTCTGTCACTGTGTTAAAGGTAACCTCTCCCACAGGTTTTCTGTGCCTGCCTGCAACTGAGGTCCCAGCTTACCAGGGCTGGGAAGCGTCCACACCTCTTCTGGGGTGGGAGACTAACGCTTTTTATAGCTGGTTTGCTATCGAGTTCTGAACTCACTTTGCTGGCCTTCCTTCCACGCGGTCCTTCCTTTGCAATTTTGTTAGTAAACTGGTAGCAGCATTTCACAAAAGGAGAATTTAGAGGGATGAGTGCAGAGAGACCTAGAGACTCTTGCCCCCTCCCTCCCGCCCCGGGCCAGACCCCCTGGATTCCCAACCACTGGAGGCGGCGGGCCCTGGTGCCCGTCCTCCATGGCTGACTGCAAGGTGGGAATGCACTTAGAGCCCGAAGGGCCGGTCAGTCCAAGCAGACATAAGGCAGAATGTTCAACCGCCCGTCGTCGCCATGCGGGTCGAGCGATATGCACTGCGTCCAGTCATACCAGTTACCCTGTGTGTCCTGACACCCGTTCACCCCTGGCCACTGGTGGGCCTGGATTCTGTCCAGATCGTCCCGGGTGACCTCGCGGCTCAGCCCGGGGAAGTCCGTGGGCGGGCCATGAGGCACCAGCACGTGCGGCTTCCGGGCCCCGCGCCGAGTGCTCTCCTCCTGTTTCAGGTACTCAGACATGAAGTGGTGCGCGCCCGGGGTCTGTGCGCCCGACGACGAGAGCAGGCTGCTCTGCCGGCTCAGGTAGGACTGAATGATCTCGTTGCGCGACAGTTCCTTCCAGTTCGTCTGTTCAAAAGGGCTCTGGAGGCTGGCCTTGGCCTCAGGCTTGTCCAGCTCTGTCCTGGGCTGCTCCGTGTGCACGGGGCTGTCGGCCCGCACTGGCTCTTTCTGGGTCAGAGGTTTGATCTGTCTCGTCATGGGGTCAAAGGTGAGCTTCCGCTCTTTTAATCGGACAGGCTTGACACCGGCCTCAGCCACCTGCCCGTCCAAGTTAACCGTGTAGTCACGAGGCCGGTACCTCTTCTTCTTTTTGCTGTCCGACCCACCGGAGGAGGCAGCATCGCTGTCCGCCTTGGAGGAGTCTGGGGAGAAGCCTGCCCGGGGCAGGAGGGGCTCGGCCGGCGGCAGCCCCACCTTGCAGCCCGACCCTGCAAGCCGCTGGTGGCCCTCAGGCTGCTCCAGCCAGCGCACGGGGCTCTCTGCACTGGGCAGCAGCTCGAGGCGCCGCACGGGGGGCGTGGACGGCTGGGCCAACGGAAGCGGTGACGGCACCTCCGTGGCATCCAGCGACTGGGGCCGAGGTGATGGGCTGGGCAGGGAGCCCTTGTACGTGTAGGGGCTCCGCTGCCGGGCAAAGGAGCCCTCGTGCCGTGAGTTCCGGGAACTGAGAGAGCAGCGAGGTGGCCCCTTGGGGTGGGGGGGCCCTGGAATCTCCTCCACCCTGTCCAACTGCTGCAGAACCACAGCCTTCGTCTGCAAGCAGGGCCCCGGGGGCTTGCCTAGGCCCGGGGAGCTGGTGTGCGGCCTCACGGCATTGACGGGGATCTTGCCACTGTGCTTGTCATTCTCGCCATGCTCCAGGCGGTTGCCCTCAGGGCCCGCGTGCCCACTGCTGTCCAGGGGGCTAGGGAAGCTCTCAGGGCTCCCGCTGATCCCATTGGTGGGGAGGGGGGACGAGTTGGGTACCAAGGAGTCGTGGCTTGCCTTGGAGACCTTGGGAGGTGGCCCAGGGTGACCGAGGTCACGCTGGTCTCCCCGGCGCTTGCGGCTGCCCAATCTGTCCAGCCGCTGCCCGCACAGCCTTGGCATGTCATTGCGGTACTTCAGGTCGTGGACGCTCTTGGGCGGGCCGGCCGCTCCTGCCTCTGACCGGCAGTTATGGGCACCGCCGTTGGCCGAGCCAGTGGCACCCGCCAGCCCCCGCAGCGCAGCCTCATTCTGGTGCACGGGCTCGATGAGCTTCTGCCAGCTCCGCAGCAGCTTCTTGGCCCGCTTGGCGAGCTCCTCGTTCTTTGTCTTCTTGCGGACGTCGTTGATGAGCTTCCCAAGGCGGGTTTCCTAGCGCCAGAGAAAGAGACACAATGACACGCTTTAAGGACAGGGACACCCCATGAAAAGGGAGCGGGGACAGAAATGGAGCTTCCCATGGAGCTGGGGGAAAGGCTCCATATCTTTGAAATGACCCCACTGGCCCCCTAAACCACTGGTCTCCCAGACACAAAACCTATGAAGATTTTGGGTCATTCGTGACATTTAAATTCTCAAACCCAAGCCCTCAGATCTTAAAGTCCACAGGACAGAGAGGGCATTCTCAGAAGCATCATCTCCCAGGTTCCCAACTCCTGAAGGCCATGGACCATTCAAGGCCACCGCAAGGACACTTTGCCAGGGGAGATTTCTAGGTGCGAGTACATTGTGGCAAAGGCAACAGCACACGGGACCTTGAGCCAGCATCACTCACTGGAACCTCTGCTATGCACTGCAGTGTGCAGGGCCTCCTGCAAAGAAAGGGGCCTCAGCTCTGAACTAAAGCCTCTCATATTTCCTGCAGTGCCCATGGGAAGCATGTGCTGTGGGCCGGCACAGTGCAGGCCAGGAGGGCATGCCCCCCTCACTCCTCCCTGGCCTTGCTGAGCCAGTGAGCAAAGTCTCTGAGGCTCCAAGAAGTCAAGAAAGCCCAGGGTTGGGGCAGCCCAGGCCCCGCCCTTACTGCCCGCCCGAGTACTCAGACCTGGAACGCTCACCTCCAGTGCCTCTTTGGTAATGGGGTATTTCTCCAGGCTGGAGATAACTTCCTGCACCGCCACCATGTTCCGGATCTGTAAAACAAAGAGCCACTGTCAGACCCCAGGCACTTCTCCCTGTGCTGGCCTATTCCAAAACTCTCCCTTTCCCAAGAGCCAGTGGAGCCAGCATCATCAGAGCCCCACCTCCTGCAGCCTCCTACCTGCTCCCAGGGGCCAACATGGCACCAAGTGTGCACCCTCCCATCTGCCTCCTCTAGTGCATGGGGAACAGTTGACTATCAGTCTGTCTATGGACACACCCATCTGCCCAAGTGGCTGCCACACAACTGAAATTCACATTTATGAAACAAGATTCACTCTTGATGTGGGAAGTGTACTCAAATCTGCCATCTGACGGGAGGTTGAAGGATTTATTGAATAAAATGCACCACATTTAAAACAGCCGTACATAATAATCTAATCAATTTAGCTGCATTAACAAGATCTTTATAGAGTTCATCTAAAGACATCACAGGGAGAGCAGAAGTCACAAAGTGGGAGCAGACCAATGCCACAGGGCCCCACGGATCTGTATTCGAGCCTACAGAGAACATGGGCCAGGAGACACGAATAGGGACTGGGCACAACAAGAGATCATGCAGCAGTGCTCAACTCTCTTGGTCATCAGGCGAGGCAGACCGAACCCACAAGTGGCTGCAGTGAGTACACACCAGACTGCTGGAAATGGCATCTGACAACATCAAGTAGTTCTGGGGTGTGGCCAACTTTGGGGAGCACTGGGCTGTGTCTGGTCAACTCAAGCACTGTGTGTCTCGTGACCAAGCAATTCTATACCTCGGATGACACGTGCTACGAGCCAGGCCCTATTCCACCAACGTCTATTTCCATACAGCACTACTCCACTGAATTATCACAACCTCAAGGGGAAGGTACTAACTATTATTACCATCACATTTTACGAATGTGATGTAAAGGAGTAGGTCATGTGGTCGTATGTTGTAACGACACCATTGTCGTCCAAAAGTTGAAGGAACAGACTAAGAAATTCAAGAGCTCTAGAAACGAGCACACTGCAGCTTCAGTACACCAACAAGATGAACTTCAAACCACAGTGGATGAAAAGTCACAGGAGATACACACTGTTGATTCCAATTACACTAAGCATCACAGCATACTCAAAAATTAAAATGAACCCCAGATCTAAATGTGAAAGCAAAAAATCTAAGGCTTCTAGAATAAACAGGAGACTATCTTTGCAACCTTGGGGTAGACAAAGATTTTTCTGGAGCCCCAAAGCAGTGATATCTAAGAAAATATCCTGACAAACTGGGCAGTTGAGGAGGCTGGTCCCACAGGAACAAGGCCACCCGCTCCCTGGCCCCAGCCCTGGGGTTCTGGCCCTGACAGGGTCCTGGGCTTGCCACACGGCCTCTCTCCACCCCAGTGACCTCACCCTGGTATATTTAGAGCCCTGGGTCCCTAAACACTCCTGAACCAGCAGTGCCCACAGAGCCAGCCCAGTGGCACAGAGTGTCCTTGTCCTTGGGCAGACACTGTCCTGCTGCCAGATAGGAGGGGGGAGGCAGAACACCTGAGCAACCCTGGGGGTTGGAGTGAGCTGGCACTGTAGACCCTCGCACAGCCAGAGACCCTCCTGGAAGCTGCACAGGGTGGGGCTGGGGTAAGGCCCGTGGACCCCACTGTCACAGCCGAGCAGCTCCTACACTCAGGCGGGTATCCAAAGAGGCTTTCGGCTTTGACGAGGCGCTCAGGCTCTCGGCCCTGTGGAAAGCACTATGTCTGCTGCCTTCCTCAAGTTCAGGACCTCCCTGAGGGCTCATCCCTCTGGCTCTGCCGCACCCTGCTCCAGCCATGCTAGCAAGGGCACTGAGCACTGTGTGGGGAGCATTATCTGGGCATTCTGGAGGCAGTCAGGCCCTTGGGACCAACAAGCAGACCAAGTTCTGCCCTCACCACACCTAACAGGCAGGAGTCCTGGGCTCTATGCAGTGCGAGGTTGGGCCTCCAGCCTCAGATCCAGCAAATAGTGATAGCCCAGCAGCCTGTGGCCCTTGCCTCCACCCTCAACGAGAGGGCCCTATGCATAGCAGAGATGCCAAGGCTCAGATATAGCCAAGGGGAGGCTTCCAGCCAGGCTCCAGGCCTGTAAAAAAAACCCAGTACAGGACCTCTGGGGCAGGGAGGTAGCTAGGTGTCAGGTAAAAGGCAGGCCAGGGGTGCCTGTGGTGAGAGCAGTATCTAAGCTGGGCCTCCGAGGGTGGACAGCAGAAGCCCCAACACCTCCAGAGATGGTGAGATGGCATCAAAGCCCTAGAGAGGGGAGAGAGGTCCAGAGCAAAGACCTTGGCATGAGCCAGGATGCCAGCAGGAAGAACAGACCTGGGGAAAGCAGGCTGACTACACAACTGCCTTCCACTAACTTCAGCCACAGTGGGAGCTGAACTGCTCCCACTACCCTAACGGACCACCCTGTTTTTAGGTCCTTCCTGGCACCTGTCTGTCCAAAAATACATTCACTCACAATCATAGCAGAGACAGTATGCCATTGTTGCACAGGGAAGAAGCCTCTGAGCCACTCCCAGATGCTTCCCCCAAGGGGGGCTTTGGGGAAGCTCTACAGGTCAGAGAGCCCAAGGGTCATTCACAGCCTCCTGCTCAGCAACAGCCTGGTACATGCATGGCCTTTGGATATCTCCCCTGAGATTCATTCACAGGGAATGAAACCAAAACAAAACTAACAAACAAAAAACCACCTCTAAAAACCACTTGCCAAACAGCTTTCCCAAAAGGAGCAGAATTCACATGTGAGGGATGTCTGAACACTTGCAGTCTCATCTTCTCATTAGGACTCCTTCAATAGCTACAGATTAATCTTTATTTCCTTAATAATGAGTGAAGCCAAGTGTCACCTCCCCTTTCTACTAATGTCGACTTCTCCTGTAAATTGTTCATTGTCCCAGCCCACATATTTTCATTATTTGATTGGCCTCTTTATTGCAAGTAAATATCCTTGCAGGTGATGATGTCTGCCCCTGTGCATGCGGATGCCTAAATGTCCTCTGGGTAGGCACCAAGGAGGAAGTGTCAGGAGCAGGGAGGGCTCCTCTGGAAAGGCAGGGAGCAGGCGAGGTGGGCCAGGCAGCAGCGGAACACTCCGAGGAGCAGAGGCAGGGCCGGAAATCCGTGGGAAGTCGGCGGGCAGCCCTGGGTGAGGCCCAGGTGAACACAGTCACTTGGTGACCATGGGTGGAACTGACTCCTTCTCTATCGCGCCAAGGGCTTGCAGATTCTAGACCTGTGACTCACGAGGGACAATTGGGTATCCATGGTCAGACAGGAAAGTGAAACAATATCCATCCTAGGCAGAAAGGAGGGGAAGCAGCCCCCTAAACTGGGAGGACCCAGCTGGGCTCAGGGAGGGGAGAGAAAGAACCCTTCCCAAACATGTCTCCCTTTACAGCCCAGGGATGCCCCAGGGCACATTCTGGGAAGCGAGGAGGGGACCCTCCTCACCACCAACCCAGACCCCAGGGTCCTTATGCGGACCTCCCACCAGGAGAGGACCAAGAGCATGGGGGAAGCAGCAAGGCCTTCTTCTGGAGAGCCCCTCATCGAGTGCTAGGTCAAGACTGCAGCCAGTCTAACCCACATCATTTGCTGCTCAACTCACAGTGAATGAGGAGGAAGGGACACTGGATGCCCACAAGTGACAGGACCAAGGGAGGGCGGCAGCCCTCAGAAGCAGCTGGGGTAAGAGTTCAGACCATCTAGTGCAAGATGTCCCTACCCCCTCAGCACCCGTCTGAGAGCTGTTCTGCGGCTGGGTCACTGCTCTGCATCTGGATACATGTGCAGAGGTGGGGCCAGCCCAAGGGGGCAGATCCACCACTCATCAGCCTCCTTCTAGCAGTAATTCAGGGCAGAGGTAGGTAAACCTCAGGCCCTGAGTAATTACCGCCCTGTGGGGGTTTCCAGCCCTGATGTGAAACAAGGAACTGAGACTTCTTTGGCGTCTATCCCCGCTCACGCTCCCTTTTCTCCACGCATCAACGATCCCCACTCCACTCGAAATCCCCAATCTCTTGGCAGTGAAGCTAGACATGTGCAGCTCTGGTGACAAAGGGGAAACCCTGTACTCCCCAAGTTCAAGAACTGGTGAGACCCAAAGGCAGTAGTAAGCTAGGGCAGTAACTCATTTCAGCCTCTCACAGGACCACTCCTTGTCGGGTTTCTGCAGGCTCCAAAGTCTCTAGCTTCTCTTTCTTGAAACTCCACTTTATGGATAAGAAATCTGAGGGTCCAGGAAGGTAACAGAGGTCCAGTGCTCACCATGCAGCTGGAAGATGGAGGAGAGTGGCTTTACACTAGCCTGGCACAGGGCCTGCCTACCACACACAGCCCAGCTGGTGCTTTATTGGGGGGGTTCCCAGACACCACCAGGCTGGTGACAGCAACCCACCCACATACTCTCACTGACCTGCCACAGTGGGAAAATGGACAGGTTACCGAGTTCCTTGTAGCCACACAGGGTTGGCTTCATGCCCAGAGCACCAATGGATGGTCTCTGGGCTGCCTGTCTCCCTCCTAGAGTGCTCTAGAGCTGGAGAGATCCCCACACCCACTCACAACAGCAGGGCCTTCAGCCCATCCCCAATGCTTGCCCTGAGCTGCAGACCACTTGGTAAATGACAATGGCACTGGAGTCTCCCTGCTAGGCCCTGGAAATGGCACACACCGAGGTGGGACTCACCCCGCCTGTCTAGCCAGCCCGTGACCACACTGTGCCCTGCATCTATGCAGCACAGCCCACACCAACTCCTTCAGTGGGCTTAAAGCCCGCCAGGTCAGTGGTAAAAGCTAGTTCACTTTAAAACCAACCATGTGGAAGTCACATTTTTTTTTGTTTTTTTTTAAAGCAGAATAGTCTAGACTAGAATGTACAAAAACCAATTAGCTCAAAAGGCTTTGGAACTGTTCATCAGCAAGCAAGCTGTCCTTCCAAACCAAAACACGACACAGATGGCACCCAGAAGCCAGCAAACCTCGAGCTTTTCGACGTGCTGAGCATTCTAAGGTCATCCTGGGCTGAGGCACCATACCCTGGCAGTCCCACGGCAGGTGTCCGTCGTGTCTGCTGAGGGTGTGCATGCAGGTGAAAGGGGCTTTGCCAGGCAAGTGTGTGTCTGTGATTTGGTCCCAGCCTCACTCCTCAGCCACAGCAAGTCTTCCTGCTTCTGATGAACTACTCGTTCCCAAAACAGGCGCTGTTCTGTGACTCAAACTGCCTCTACCACAAGTCAGTGCAAGAGGTGAGCCCTGGCAGTGACCAGCGTGTGTCCCACCCCACCTCCCCGAGTAAGGAAAAGAAGTCGATGTGCCTTGAGTCTACCTCTCAGCTCTGTAAGGTGCAGCCTCCTGGCTCTGCTCTGCCTTGCTCTGTCCCACAGCCAGGCAGGCGCCAGGGGAACCTTCCTCAGGCAGATGCCCTCTCAGTGCTCTGCCTGGCTTTCAAAGGCGCCTTCCTCTGCCAGGACCACATGGGAACCTCACACCCACAGGAGCTAAGTCACTTTCATTCACGGCTTCTGAGAGGAAGAACGACACTGGGGCGGGGGCTGTGTCTCAGCCACAGTCACCAAGCTTACCACTTGCAAAAGCACAAAAGCACTTCCTCATCAGTGGGGCCCATCTGCTCCCCGGGAGCGTCCACAGCTGGAGGGGGGCCACTGCCTGCGTGGCCCTGACTGCTGTACGCTCACAGCCCGCAGAGCAGACGACTGCAGCTGGGACTTGGCCCAGGCAGCCAGCAGAGAACACTGCCTGCACCTAGTGAGCAGCCCAGGGAGAGGAAGCCCAGGGCCGCTACCATGAGCGGCGGCCAACCAGGGGACCTCTGTGAGAGGCTTGCGGAGGTGAGAGAGGCTTGCAGACAAAGTGGGGGGCAGAGGGGAAGGCCAGCACTTCTCTTCACAGTGCTGGCCCTCAGGCTGTCCCCTTCTCTCGTCTGTCCCAGCAGCTCTTCCCAACAAAACCACAAGCTTCCAACTCTCCTGACCTCTGAATCACGTCAACACACAATTCCTGTTGTAATTTGGCCCTTTCAGAGAGCGTAAGAGCTCTCAATGTGTCGTATCTGGGAGTTGGTTCATTCCTACACTTTGCAGTTGCAAAGTCAGAAAGCCAAGCAGAGTGTTTTCCATCTGCATGCATGCTCGCAGAAGGGTCCGGCTGTCAGTGTCTGTGACAACACACAGCACACTGGGTGGGGTTCCTCCCTCTCAGCCGTGCTCTCGTGGAAACAGCCAGTAAGAATATCAGCTGTGTAAGATGACATGTCTGATGCCCATGGGAGGGGCACACACAGCGCTCCACCCACATACACCCAGAACACCGGCAACCCAAAACGAGAATGAGCCAGCTTTTTAGGAAGTGATGGGGCCAATCTCCAAGAGAATGCTGAGTGAAATAGAGAGGTGACAGCAGGGCACTGCCGTGCTGCCAGTGAAAACCTCCTGGTGCTTGGGCTGGGCAGAGAAGCAGCCGGGGCAGACCTGGCTTTCAATGCCAGCCCAACTAAGAATCGAAGCAAGACCAGCCACCAACCTGAGCCCGGTTCTCCCTCCAGGAGTCGGGAAGCCTCTGCTGAATGTTGGGAAATTCACAGATTATCTGTAGATACTGAATGGCACGCAGCCCACCCTCTGGGGAGACCGTGCCCACAGGGGTCAGGCCAAGGCAGCCCTGTCCACTGCCCTGCAGGCCACTCTGTGGTTTCTGAGACCCCTTCCAGGCAGCGCAGCGCCCAATGTGGCACCAAGAGTCTGCCAGTCTGCTCACCTGGGCGGCTATGGGGGTCCTGAGAACAGTGGAGAGCCTAGAATTACCCTCAACAAGGCAGCAAACACAGGCCAGGGAGGTAACAGGAAGGGCTGGTTATAGCCCAGTGCTGAGGCGTGGGTAGAAACGGCCGAAGCCAGGACAGAAGCAACAGGTGAGGCACCGCAACTGAGGCTGAACTGAGCATCCAGGAGCACCGAGGTGGCAACATCCAGCAGGCTCCTTTAGGACATCAGAAGGACTATGGAGGAGAAAGCCAAGGCCATACCCCTTCTCAGAGGGGCTCAAGCTCAAACTAGCACCAGACCCTGAGGCTGCCAAGGCTTGATGGGTAGAAGTGACCATATCCACAGCTGACGACCAGGCTGCCTGTGGTAAGCAGCAAGGGTGAGTCACAGACAGGTGACAGACACGCAGAGTCTGCTGGCCCTCCCTTTCCTGGCTACTCCACACAGGTCACCAATGTCTGTTCTGAGCTGGGTGGATGGGAAGAGTAACAGGAACTGCCAGTGCCACAGTGGATAAGTCACTTGGCAAGTCACAGGGTTAGGTATGGAGGAGCCCTCGTCTCCTTCCACAGAACAGGAATCTGAGATCTGCAACCTCATGAGGCCCTAAAGGTAACTGAGGGTTGAGTGCACCTGTCCTACGTGACACAACAGCCATCAGGCAGGACGTGGCCTAATGGGCCGCACCACACACCCCAGGGCAGAAAGCACGAGCAAACACTGCACATGGGAGGTGAGCAGAGAGCCAAGCCCACCCACCCAGCCCACCCCGTCGTTCCCTCAGCCACGAAGTGGGAGGATGAGAGAAGTGTCCTGCAGGCTCCTGGGAGGGGAACAGGAGACACACACGAACGCCCAGGACCTAGCCTGACTGGCTCACAGTAAGCACTCAAGAAAGGGGATCACCACGGAGCCGGCATGGGACTACACTTGAGAAGGAGCACGTTCAAGGCCACCTCTTTCCCCTACTTGCTGCCCTGGGCTTTGTGTGGAGCCAGAAAACCAGCAGTGGGTGTGGGGTCTTTTTCAGCAGGCATTCCTGCAGCAGCCACCATGGAGAAAACCAAGGACATCATCACATGGAACAGGAAGGGAAGT
This sequence comes from Okapia johnstoni, assembly GCA_024291935.2. Taxonomy (NCBI): domain Eukaryota; kingdom Metazoa; phylum Chordata; class Mammalia; order Artiodactyla; family Giraffidae; genus Okapia; species Okapia johnstoni. Next base: position 5,920,170 of record CM044316.1, on the reverse strand, counting down.
CTGTGCATGGTATCAAACATCATGTCAGGATGAACATTCATACCCCAGGACCCAGCAAATCCTACTCTGGGGTCAGGACCAACAGAAACCCGAGCGCACGCATGCCGAGAATGGTCAGGGCAGCTGTGTTCAGAACAGTCCCGTCTGAAAGCCATCCATGTGGCCACCAACACCGTAACAGATGACCAAGTCATGAGCTAGCTGTTCAATGTCAAATGAAGACAGTACTACTGTACATAACGTCAAAGATAAAACCTCAAAACAAGTCGAGATACAAAAGAATATGTCTGTATTGGACTAGAAGCTCAAAAGCTGGCAAAATTTGTCCATGGTGACAGAAGTCCGGGGAGTCGGGGGTTGGGGGAGGCTAGGAGAGGGAAGAATGGCTTCTGGGGAGCAGCTCTATTCCATGACCTGGGTGGGGGTGACTGGGGTATGTTCACTTCACAAACATGCACTGAGATATAAACTTAGAACTTACGCACTTTTCTGGGTATATGCTATACCTTTAGGAAAAATTGGTCTGAGAAGCCATCCCATCCTAGAAACAGATGCCAGAGCTACTGGGGTTGAAGAGGCTGGAGAGGTATTGGCAAGCCAGCCCCTTCCCCCCCATATGGGGGCAAAGACCATCTGAGGGTCCCATAGAACAAGGTCTGACAACTTGGACCAGGAGCCCAGGCTACCTCTGAGATACCCAGCACGTGCTATGCTTCACAGTTCAGAGAAAGCTGTCCACACTGCTCCCACCCTGGGCAGAGGCCAGTCTGGGGAAAACAAGGGCATTCTGAAGGATCTACAGAAGGAGCACTGAGCAGGTCAGTGTTCCCAGGAAGGAGCAAGCTCTTAAGTTACTGAAGAGAAGTGGGCAGGCAGCAACCACTGGACAGCACCAGCTAGCACCCTGGGTGGGTGGTGGGCCTCTGCCTCCTACCACTTAGGTTCTCTCCTAAGACCATAGACCTCCAGAGTAGGTGTTATGCCACTTCCCCAGTGAGGAAGCCAGGGTGCCCGTTATACACCTGGCCACAGTTTCAATACTAACCTAACCTTCTAATCCTGTGCGGTTAGCCCATGTCTGCCTCCATGCAATGGGCCACCAGCAAGTTGTATTGATGCCAAGGGCAGGAACAGACAGCTGGTTCAAGGGAGGACAGTAGTACAAATCAGATAAGGAAAATTCTGCATGCCTACACCGGGAATGAAGATAGCAAACAAAAACTAGAAATTAAAGTGGGGAAGGCAGATTAACATTCAAAAATCAATGTAATCTGCCATTTTAAGAGGCCACAAAGGAAAAGCCTTATGATCATTTCAACTGAAGTAGAAAAAAAAATTGACAAAATTGAAAATCCATTCCTGATGAAACCTCTCAGCAAGCTAGGAACAGAAGAGAACTTCCTCAGCCTAGTAATACCCACAGCTAACATCATACTTGGTGGTGAAAAGCTGAATGATTTCCCCCTAGGAACAGGTACAAAAACAAGGATGTGTGCTTACCACTTCTACTAATTTTTGTCAGGAGATTCCACCTAGTACAATAAGGCAAGGGAAAGAAAAGGAAGAAAGAAAAAGAGGGAGGGAGGAAGGAAGAACAATCCATCTAGATTGAAAAACGAGAAGTAAAGCTGTCTTTATTCATAAATAACAGAACAGTCTATATGGAAAATCTTACAAAATCTACAAAATAAGTGAGTTTAACAAGGCTGCAAGACATAAGTTCAATGTAAAATTCTATATTTCTATATGCAAGCAACAAACATTCAGAAATTGAAAATTTTAAAACCAATTCCATTTACAACAGCAATTAAAAGTATGAAGAACTTACAGATAAATTTGACAAAAGACCTCAACACTGAAAAGTACAAAACCAGACTGAGAGACATCAAGAGGGGCATCAGTTAATGGAAAGACTGTTGTTGTTTAGTCGCTAAGTCATGACTAACTCTTGTGACCCCATGGAATGCAGCCTGCCAGGCTCTTCTGTCCATGGGATTTCCAAAGCAAGAATACCGGGGTGGGCTGCCATTTCCTACTCCAGGGGATCTTCCCGAGCCAGGGATCCAACACGTGTCTCCAGCATCAGCAGGCAGATTATTTACCACTGAGCCACCAGTGAAGCCCAATGGAAAGATATACCAAGTTAATAGCTTGGAAGACTTGATACTGTTAAGATGTCAGCTCTTCCCTAAACTGATCTATACATTAAATGCAATTCCAAATGGAATTCCAGCAAGGTCTTTGGGAGAGATTGACAACTTGATTCTAAAATTTATATGGAAACACAAAGTTCCTAGAAAGGTAACAAACTTGGAAAAAAAAAGAAAATTGGAGGGCAGCCTATGGCTACCCAGTTATTCCAGCATTGTGGGTAGCCTTCCCCTTCTCCAAGGGTTCTTCCCAACCCAGGGATTAAACCCAGGTCTCTCACATTGCAGGTGGATTCTTTACCAGCTGAGCCACAAGAGAAGCCCAAGAATACTGGCGTGAATGAATACTGGAGTGGGTATTCCTTCTCCTATTCCATCTCCAGCAGATCTTCCTGACAATTTCAAATTAAAACCATCATGAGATATCACTATATACCTATTAAAATAGCTAAAGTTAAAAAGACTGACCATACTAAATGATCACCAAAGTGTGGGACAACTGATACTCTCATACACTGCTGGTGGGGTGGCAGTATAAAATATATCATCACCTTGGAAGACATTCTGACAGATTATTAAGCAACCCGAAAGTCCATCAACACATGTATGATAAATTGTAGGATACTCATAAAATGAAACATTACTCAGCAACAAAAAAGAACAAACTATTGATATACATAACATCCATGAATCTCAAAATAAGAAGGCAAGAACAAACAGCCCAGACAAAAAAAAAAAAAAAAAAAAAAAAAAAGAGTACACGATTTCACAAAATTCTAGAAAAGGCAGATTAATCTACACTACAGATTAGCAGTTACCTAGGGACGGGGGTGGGCTGAAGGGAAGATTGCAATGGGACAAGAAAAAACTTTTGGGAATATGTTTAGTACCATGATTGTGGTGATGATTTCGCAAGTGTATTCACAGATCAAAATATATCCAATTGGGCACTTTCAGTGTGCAGTTTATTATATGTCAGTTATACCTCAATAAATTTGTAAAACAACTATAGAGGCAGATGACAGATGCAACAGGTCCTAGAAAAAGGAGGAGGGGGTGGGAGGTGAGAAGGAAGGCTTCTTTGTTGGAGGTTAGGCATTAGATACCCAACTAGGGCTCAGCCCTCCCTGGGGTGGAGGGAGCGGCATAAAGTCCCTTCTCCCTTCAGGAAAATGAAGAAGGCTGTCATGCCCAGGCCTCCCAGGGGGAATCATAACGACTACGTGACAAAGGCATGTGTGTATAATGCACTCCTCATAACAGACTGGGCTCCAGCAGGCATCGTCTTAATCCACACAAGCTGTGCCCCCTCCCTCATGCCACACATTCTGCTTGCCCTGCAACACCTGTGCATCAACAGACTGCACAGCCTAACTGTGGGCCTGGAAAAGGTGATTCCTGGCTTTCCTGTAGGAAATGCACTGTGGCTGGAGCTGGGTGACAGTGTCTTACAGGTTGTGAAATGACCGGCTCATTAGCTACCGAGGACTGACCTTCAGGACACGTGCTCTCCCTCAGCCTGCCTGTGGGGTTTTATCATCCTTCAACTGGAGACCCTGGAGACGGAGCCAACCTCCTATCCTCACATGGGAAAGGCCAGTGGCCACAAACATCTACAGAACGTCTTAGGTAAACAGCAGTCTGTTCTCCTCTCAAACAGTTGGTGTGAGCGATAACCTATTTCCATCCTCCTGACAAGAAAACAGCTTCCGAGCATCTGACAGCTTCTTTCTCCCCCTCACTCTTCAGTTCTCTCCAATGTGTTAAGCTCCTGGGCCTGAAAATGTCTGAAATCCTGCCCTCCCCCTCCCCTAAGACAGCTGAGCTAGACCCTTACTACTCTCAAGTGTGAGTGAATGAAGGACAGATAGATAAATGAAGTCCCATCTTACTGTCCTCAATTGCTGGGCAATGTGTTAAGCCAATACTATAAACATCTCAGGGGTCTCCTTCTGAAGCAAGCTGGGATCTGCAGTCACCAAGTTAGCATCTGGAAAGCAAACAGGCCTTTCCTGTTGCCAGCTGTCACCTGCACCAGCCGCCCCACAAGGGTCATAGGAATAGGGAGGTGACTCTCAGTGTTGCTCACACACAGCCCCACGGAAGACAAGGGAAAAAGCACCATGTCTGGGTGGCCAGCAGAGGGAAGGCTGAGACAAGAGCAGCAGAAGGCTATGGCCAGGGTGGCCATGTTTGGTCAGTAGAACCAATGGCTTTCGGGAGAGTCTTCTATTTTCAACACAGTGGTCCTAGAAGTTACCACAATGACAAAGATTTTTTCCAAATTACCTTGGCCACCATGAAATGATTCCAAAGGATTACATAAGCAGGGGGAAGGAAAGCCAGGTGAGATTTTTGTGAAGGCAACATTAAAGCAATGGGGAAATCAAACACCACAATCCAGTGTGCTAATTCAGTGATGGCATGATCTGCGAGGTGGTGGCACTGCTTGGCATGCAGATGGACGGAAGGGTGCTGGTAGAAGATTAGGGCACAGGGGAGGACCTCGATGGCTCCCGAGGTCCCAAAAGCCAAATCAACGGCTTCCTCCCAACCTTCCCTGAGGGGGACCCTTGGGAAAGCCTGACCACTCAACAGTCATCCCCACTGGGCTGGTGTGGACCCCATCAAAACTGTCTGCTTCACCCCAAACCACCTGCATCCCACAGGGGAAAGGTGGCAAAACTGCTCCCAAGGATGAGAGCCTGCCCCATGGCTGAATGTCAGAGGACAGCCCTGCAGCAAGACATGACATCCCGGTCATCAAACGTCGGAGGCAAGGTGGGACCCAGTTCCAGGAGAAGCACAACAGCTTTTCCTTGCTTTAAATGTACCAGGCAAAGAACACTGAGGAGAACTGGGAACACAGAAGACTTTGCTTTTTACTGTATTTCCCTCAGTATATCATTTTTTTATTACTTTCTCACTATTTTAAACCAATTTTTAAAAACTTTTTTAAAAAGTTTACTTCTTCCCTTTTCTGTAGCCACCATTACAGGTGGATACCAAACATAACTGACCATGGCAACTAGGTGAGGAAACAGCACAAGTTTTCACTAAAACTTACATTAACACCGAAAAGGGAATTAAGAGAGAGCTCTACCTGGGTCTGCCTGCCAATGCAGGAGACTGAAGAGATGCAGGTTCAATCCCCAGGTTGGGAAGATGCCCTGGAGGAGGGCATGGCAACCCACTCCAGTATTCTTGCCTGGAGAATGCCATGGACAGAGGAGCTTGGCAGGCTATAGTCCATTGGGTCGCAAAGAGTCAGACATGACTGAGCATGCAGGCTGTCAATGCACCGAAACTGCTCTGCCCAGGCAAGTTTTCACCAAAGCCGAGGACCTTTCAGCCCTGCCTTGCCTCATCTCTCGGACCCTGAGCAGATCCTGACATCCCTCTACATTCAAGCCCTCTACATCCTCCTCTCGGAGCTCTTCAAGGAACAGTCTCAGACCCTTTCCCTCTCTCACTGGACTTCTCCACTGCCTGAGTAGTTCCACCCCCAGGCAGCTCCACAGCTGCATCTGGGGCCCAGGCACCACCTCTGGATGCACTTAGCGGCACTTCTGCATCTGATAGGTACTGAGGCTTTCTAAGTACCACTGGCTGACTCCATTGCTCCCCACCCTCAGAAGTGGGCTAGGACCCTTGGTGCAGGCAAGCCTCCCTTTCTCTCACTTCCAAATAAACCCTCACACTAGCCCCATTAGGCATGTCTTCTTTTTTTTTTTTCTCTCTCCAAATCCTTCCTTTAATGTCAGGTAGTGCTTCAACCCAAACACATACAGGATACATACTGTAGAGAAAAGGACCTGAGGGCATCTGACTTCCTCACCGCAGATGTTTCTGTCTTCTTTTTTAAAAATGTATTTATTTTTAATTGGAGGATAACTGCTATACAATACTGGGTTGGTTTCCGCCATCCATCAACATGAACCAGCCACAGGTATACCTATGTCCCCTCCCTCTCGAACCTCCCTCCCACCTTCCACTCCATCCCACTCCTCTAGGTTGTCACAGAGCACCAGGTTTGAGCTCCCTGCGTCATAGAGCAAATTCCCATTGCCTATCTATTTTACATATGGTAGTGTATGTTTCAATGCTACTCTCCCAATTCGTCCCACCCTCTCCTTCCCGCCATGTGTCCACAAGTCTGTTCTTTATGTCTGCATCTCCACTGCTGCCCTGCAAATAGGTTCATCAGTACCATCTTTCTAGAGTCCATATGTATGCATTAATAGACAATATTACTTGTTTTTCTCTTTCTTACTTCATTCTGTATAATAGGCTCCAGGTTCATCCACCTCATTAGAATCGACCCAAATGCATTCCTTCTTATGGTTGAGTAATGTATATGCCACAACTTCTTTATCCAGTCATCTGTCGATAAGACATCTTGGGTGGCTTCCATGTCCTAGCTATTGTAAATGGTGTTGGGATAAATACTGGGGTACATGTGTCGTTTTCAAATATGGTCTCCTCAGGGTATATGCACAGTAGTAGGATTGTTGGGTCATATGGTAGTTTTATTCCTAGTTTTTTAAGGAATCTCAATACTGGCTGTATCAATTTACATTCCCACCAACAATGCAAGAAGGTATCCTTTTCTCTACACCCTCTCCAGCATTTGTTTGATGATGGTCATTCTGACTAGTATGAGGCAATACCTCACTGTAGTTTTGATTTGCATTTCTCTAATAATGAGTGATACTGAGTATCTTTTCATGTGTTTATTAGCCATCTGTACATCTTCTTTGGAGAAACGTTTGTTTAGGTTTTCTGCCCACTTTTTGACTAGGTTGTTTTTTTTTCTTTTGGTATTGAGTTGTATGAGCTACTTGTGCGTTTTGGAAATTAATCCTTTGTCACTAATTTCACTGTTATTATTTCTCCCCATTCTCAGGGTTGTCTTTTCACCTTGTTTATAGTTTCCTTTGCTGTGCAAAAGTTTTCAAGTTTAATTAGGTCCCACTTGTTTATTTTTGTGTTTATTTCCATTATTCTAGGAGGTGAGTATTAGAGGATTTTGCTGTGATTTATGTCAAGTAGTATATTGCCTATGTTTTCCTCTAAGAGCTTTATAGTTTCTGGCCTATCATTTAACTCTTTAATCCATTTTGAGTTTATTTTTGTGTATGGTGTGAGGAGGTGTTCTAGTTTCATTCTTTTACATGGAGCTGTCCAGTTTTCCTAGCACCACTTACTGAAGAGGCTGTCTTTTCTCCATTGTATAATCTAAGGCATGTCTTTTTTGGATCCTGATTTCAACCCTGATACAGTGGACCTGAGCTCACCTCCTAGCCAACTTGTGACGGTTGCTTTGTCTGAGCATGCCTATATCCAGCTCCGTAACTTTTTACACAGATTGACCAGATTCAATGATGGGGACCTGAGGCTTGATGGTGCCCAAGCTCCTTGCCCTCAGTTCTGGAGTTTTCCTCCACCCACTCTGGTCTTCCTTTCCTCTGAGAGCATCTTCTAGGCCACCACCTTCATCACTCTTGAACCCCAACAGCCCCAGGAGGCAGATAACAACATCATGGCTCAGGTCTGACCTCAGAGGCCAAGTTCTGCCTTAGCCCCTCAAGCCCCAACCAGCCTGAGCCATGGCAATGTTTCTCTGGGTGACTTTCCTGCTCTTATCCAGAGTCTGCAACAATTATGTAGTTGAAACTGCATCACAGATACTGGTTTTTCTTTTTTTTCATTGAACACTTCTTCCTGTTGCTACATAATCTTCATAATGATCTTAACAGCTAAACGTCCCATTAATGCATCATAATTTCCTTGACTTTCTCCACTGCTGGGCATCCCATCTCCTTCTGGGTTCTCCTACTGCAATCAATGTTGTAATGATCATCTTTACAACTTCCTTATCTCATTTTTCCCTCAGAAATATATTCAGGTGTTCAACTCTGCCCTAGGGGTCCAAATACTTTTATGGCAACTGGTACTGCCTCAATTGGTTTTCACTCTCACCTTCAGCAATGCAATGACCCCACTACAAAGAAGAGGAAGTACTCTTTGCACGGGGAAGACCCCTCTTTGCACGGGGTCCTGAAGAGGCGGGCCCAGCTGTCTGGCAGACTGGACTTAGATGTCAGGGCTGTTATCTTATCCTGCCTTTGTCGTCTATTCCATGACTCCACCAGCAGGAAGGGAGAGAGAACCCAGTGCACACAACCCTCCAGGACCGGCACTAAGGCTGCTCTGCCCCCCCCGACTCTAACTCCGAGGCTGCTGAGAAGACTGGTGAGGATCAATGAGACTGTCACTCTACCTGGGGAGGTCGGCTGGGATAGAAGCAAATATGGCATTAATCTTGCTGAAACCTAGAGCAATTTTTACAGCCCAGTGGTGAGATTATCAGGAGTGACTGAGATCTGCCAGGAGAACACAGCCAGAAGACGGAGCTGCCAATTCTGAGGAGAAAGATGCCTTGTACACAGAGAGGGAATGGCTGCCTCCAACATCAGGAAAACCTTGGACGTGGGAGTCAAAACCATTCACACTGCACACTGAAACAGCTGCAGCTCGCAGAGAAAAGACACCAGAATTCATTCAGTGGCTAAGCATTTACAAGGAAAATCAAAATGTGTTTGTGCTGAGGAGGAACTCAGGGAGTAGGGGGAGCTGGAGGGACTTACATTCATGGCAGGGAAGAAAGGAGACTGACAAGGAAACAGGACAAAGTGATTGTATGCAAAACTATGAAGAAAATCACCAACGCGACACACTAGAGGAAGGCTTCCTCTCAAGCCCTGGGCCAGAAGAGGTGGTCACTTCAGCTTGGAGTCCCAGAGAGAACCCGAGGCAGCAAAGGGTCTGGAGCAGAACGCTGGCCCCACACCATCTCCAGAACAGCTGGCCTCCAAGACACTCCAAGAGAATCATCCCAGGAGTCAGCTGCCAAGGCATTGACGCCATCTTGGACAAGGAGCCTGTGGCCTGCAGCCCAGATCCAAGCAGGATAGGGGTAGGGTCTCGACCGCAGAGTGTGCTGCATTCAGCTCACGCCATCCAGCACTCAGGAGCCTTGGGAGCCAGCTGTTACACACAGCCACTGTTAAAACATGCAATGATCAATCACTTGTAGTACAGTGGGTGAGAATCCATCTGCCAACACAGGGGACACGGGTTCAATCCCTGGTCCAGGAAGATTCCACATGCCTTAAAACAACTAAGCCCATGCACCACAACTACTGAAGCCTGCGTGTCTAGAGCCTGTGCTCCGCAACAAGAGAAGCCACTGCAGTGAGAAGCCAGCGCACTACAATGAAGACCCAACACAACCAAAAATAAAATAAGTCATTTTTTTAAAGAAATGCGATGATAAGGGAGTGGTTGGGACTGCCAGCTGAAGGCTGCTGTGAGCAGGCAGTTATCTCCTGCCTGGCAGCATTCTAAATTTTCTAGAAAAGTCACATATCTGGATTTTTGTAAGAAACCTCCATTTGTATTTTTGTGGCTAATTAAAGTTTTAAAAATACTGTACTAGGAGATGTCACAAATCCTTGAGCTCTACCCAGCTCACAAATCACCTCTATTTGCTCAGTGTCAGGTAGACAGCAGACACTAACAGCAATAAAATTGCACAAGCAGGCCTGTGTGTCAGGTGGACACGACATGTATTAATTCAGTGAATCCTCAAAACAACCCCGGGAGACAGATATTACTACTACCTCTCATCTTCTGCATAAGCACAGTGAAACTCCAAGATGTTAGGTAACTCGCCCAAGGCCACACAGTCACGGAGCCAGGATCAAGTCCAGGCAATGTGGCTCAAGTTGGCGCTTGTAAGCTTTATGTTTCTAGTTCCTGAAAAACAAAAGCACCAACATGCGTAACAGAGACAGTGTCTAAGGGAGTAGGTAGGAATGAGTTCAGAGCTTCTCTGACAAACATTCTGGTGAAAACAGATATCACTTGAGATGTTCCTCTGAGCAGCAAGGATGGATGCCACCTCTGCATTACTTCTGCTGCCGTATTCCTGGGGTCTGGGGTGACTGCTATCCTAGATCACTTGAGTTCCTATCTGTTTTATAGCACATGTCCTGGATTTAACATTTTTTAAACAAAGTTTTAAAATTTTATTAAGACTAGCTTTTAAGTGGAATCTTTATTGCTTCTTAATAAACCATTTATGGTTAAAAAAATTTGTAATGTAATTTACTTTAGCATTCCCTTTTACTTCTCAAGGGATATCTTCATTTGGATAGCTTTTTTTTTTAAATTGATGTATAGTTGATTTATAATGTTGTGTTAGTTTCAGGTATTCAGCAAAGTGATTCAGTGTTAACATGGCTTAAAGAGACAAATATCATGATATCACTTATATGTGAAATCTAAAAAGTGATGCAAATGAATTTATTTACAGAATAAAAACAATTCACAGACATAGAAAACAAACTTACGGTTACCAAAGGGGAAAAAGGGAGGGATAAATTAGGAGTCTGGGATTCATATACACTATGACATAAAATAGATAAGCAGCAAGACCCTACTTTATAGCATAAGGAACTATACTCAGTATCCTGTAATAATCTATAATGGGAAAGAATCTGAAAAGGGATATATATGTGTGTGTGTAAAATTGAATATATATATATATAACTAAATCACTTTGCTGTACACTTGAAACTAACAACACTATAACTATACTCAATTTTTTTAAGTGTAACAATTTTTTTAATTTGCAAACAAAGGTGATGAAATATTCATTTTTTCCCCACAGTTACTATTATTTGGGGCTTCCTAGGTGGCGCCAGTGGTAAGGAATCCACCTGCCAACACAAGAGATGCGGGTTAGATCCTTGAGCTGGGACGATCCCCTGGAGAAGGAAATGGCAACCCCACTCCAGTATTCTTGCCTGGGAAATTCTCCAGACAAAGGAGCCTGGCGGGCTACAATCCATGGGGTAGCAAAGAATCGGACACGACTTGAGCACAGCATTATTATTTAGGTTTTCGAGTTTGTTCATGACTACCATATCTTGGCCATGTCTACTACTGCAGCATGTCTTCCCAACTTCACATTTGGTGACATCATGCTAGTAGCTTGAAATCAGACACAGTGAAAGTATTTATACCAAGGAAACTGACAAACACTACAAATCAGGGCTTGATTTATTCTCGGGTTGGTGGCCTCCGTAGAGTCCTGGGCTGTATCCAAACCAATGCCTGTTTTTGTAAAGAGTTTTAAAAGTTTCATTTTATATATTTTTTATTGAGGTGAAACTCACACAACATAAAATCAACCATGTAAATAAAGTTTTACTGGAATACAGCCATATTCGTTTGTTTACAAATTATCTATGGCTGTTTCTGTGGTATGCATAAAGGCGGAGTTGTGACAGAGACGGTATGAGCTACAAAGCTGAACTGAAAATATTTACTATCTGGTCCAGAAACAGCTCGTCAGCCCCTGGGATTTAGACTTAAGAAAATACTGATTATGCAGATTAAACTTCAAAGTGTGCCATGCCAGTAGGAATAGTACAAACAACTGAGGAAATATTCTTCCAGTATTTGAAAACTATTATCTGATTTTGCAAAGATATTACTTCACTCACTAACATAACAATTATCAGTCAATGTTCATGTCAGAATTAAACTCGTAAGTTGACTATAGATACAAAACTTCAACAAAAAACAAGGAAAGCAGTCTAAGAGAAACAACGGGCTACATCGAACTGAAAATAAAGTGTTGTGTTTCATGATTATTTGTAAACTGTCTGCTACCTATCCTTTCTATCAGTATAATCATGTATGTATATATAAGGCACTTTTCCTGGAAAGCCAGCTGTCAAACATTTATAAGCACACCACATAGAGTAAATAAGAGTTCTCTATTACTTCAAAGTGCTTAAAATAAAGCCTGAATGAAACTAAAATCCATCTGCATTACTATAATTCAGCATTACATATAAATGAAAAGAGGAAAGAACCTGCATTCTTTAAATGCTAACTCTTATAAATTATGGTGTACTTAAAAAATGGTTCTAAGTTTTAGCATCTCTACAAGCAAACAGAATTTCTCCAAGGTGATTATCAATGTCAAGGAAAAACAAAAAAAAACAGCTAACATATAAAAAGGACACAGTGCTCCCTTTTAGGAACATCAATAATGTTACTGGGAGAGTCAATAAAGTTCAATATTTAGCACATCCCCTAACACTTTACACTTTATTTTTCTCAAAACTGAAGAAATGAACTGCTCATCCCCCCATTCCCAGCTCCAGCTTCCCAGTGCCCTGCCTGGACACCCTATTTCCTATGTGTGCCATGAACTGAGAAGCGTCTGGAGGCAGGCAGTGTGACAGCAGGGAGGGGAGGGAGCTCTTTACAAAGGTTGGCCAACAGAGGCATGAAGGACTCTGAGGTCAGATCTAGGGAGGGAACCTACACAGCCATGAATGAGGGAGAGGGCAGTATAAATGAGACGAGAAAGGAAAGAAGGGGCCAAGTCATACAGCACCTGTCACTGTCATTGTTCAGTTGCTAAGTTGTGTCCAACCCTTTGCAACTCCCTGGGCTGCAGCACACCAGGCTACCCTGTCCTTCACTGTCTCCCGGAGTTTGCTTAGATTCATGTCCATTGAGTCGGTGATGCTATCTAACCATCTCACCCTGTTGCCCCCTTCTCCTCCAGTCCGCAATCTTTCCCAGCATCAGGGTCTTTTTCAATGAGTCGGCTCTTCGCATCAAGTAGCCAAAGTGTTGGTGCTTCAGCATCAGTCCTTCCACTGAAATTCAGTGTTGACTGGTTTGAATTCCCTGCTGTCCAAGGGACTCTCAAGAGTCTTCTCCAGCACCACAATTTGAAAGCATCAATTCTTCATGACAGCAAGGAGAGGGGATGCCTGTTCTAATCACAGAGGATCTTAAGCCAATGGTGTGATCTGATATCAGTTTGGATGGGGCAAGACACAGAAAAGATGATGAAAGGAATATACACATTTTGGTAGTAGAGTCACCAAAGTCATCTGCAGGACTTACAGATGGATTGGGCGCATTAAGGTAGAGAAAAGCAGGGAGAACAGATGACCCCAGAGCTTGCACAGAGCAGCAGCGACAGCGGCACTGACTGGGATGAGGAAAGCTTCACATCCTCTCTGTCATGGTGGGCTGGACTCCTGTGCTCTGAGAGCATGAAAAGCATGACGGCTGGACTTGACTGAGGTAAGGAGTTGCACACTTCTGTTCTGAACCTCCCCAAAAAAGCACGAGAAAGAAAATAACCCTCTTCTCTCTGCTGGTTGCAGTACACAGAGGCCCCACGATCCACTCCACATCTTGATTGCTCTCAATAGTTCGAGTGCTCTTCAGGCTAAATCAATCTACTTTTTCTCACCCCCCCCCTTTTTTTTACTGTTTAATTGAAAAAACAACAGAGCATAGGAAAAGCAAAAACAAAACCCATTCCTATTGCCCCAATACAAATGCCTCCCATTTTACCCTAAGTTCTAGTTTTTGTGCCTTGCCTAGTTGTGTGATGCTGACCAAAAAAAAAAACAAGCTCCTTTTCTTCATCATGGCAAAGCTTGTCCATTTTTCTGCAGAGCCTTCAGGATCAATCCTCACAGATCTACGCTATCTGACTCAGTGGATGCACGATGTTTCCTAAGCCTCTCTCATGCCATTTAATTAATGATACTAACATCTCACATGCTAGTAAAGTAACGCTCAAAATTCTCCAAGCCAGGCTTCAGCAGTACATGAACCGTGACTTCCAGATGTTCAAGCTGGTTTTAGAAAAGGCAGAGGAACCAGAGATCAAATTGCCAACATCCGATGGATCATCGAAAAAGCAAGAGACTACCAGAAAAACATCTATTTCTGCTTTATTGACTATGCCAAAGCCTTTGACTGTGTGGATCACAAGAAACTGTGGAAAATTCTGAAAGAGATGGGCATACCAGACCACCTGACCTGCCTCTTGAGAAACCTGTATGCAGGTCAGGAAGCAACAGTTAGAACTGGACATGGAACAACAGACTGGTTCCAAATAGGAAAAGGAGTACATCAAGGCTGTATATTGTCACCCTGCTTACTTAACTTATGCAGAGTTACTTATTTATGCAGAGTACATCATGAGAAACGCTGGGCTGGAAGAAGCACAAGCTGGAATCAAGATTGCCGGGAGAAATACCAATAACCTCAGATATGCAGATGACACCACCCTTATGGCAGAAAGTGAAGAAGAACTAAAAAGCCTCTTGATGAAAGTGAGAGAGGAGAGTGAAAAAGTTGGCTTAAAGCTCAACATTCAGAAAACTAAGATCATGGCATCTGGTCCCATCACTTCATGGGAAATAGATGTGGAAACAGTGGCTGACTTAATTTTTGGGGGCTCCAAAATCACTGCTGATGGTGATTGCAGCCATGAAATTAAAAGACACTTACTCCTTGGAAGGAAAGTTAAGACCAAACTTGATAGCATATTAAAAAGCAGAGACATTACTTTGCCAACAAAGGTCCACCTAGTCAAGGCTATGGTTTTTCCAGTAGTCATGTATGGATGTAAGAGTTGGACTGTGAAGAAAGCTGAGTGCTGAAGAATTGATGCTTTTGAACTGTGGTGTTGGAGAAGACTCTTGAGAGTCCCTCGGACTGCAAGGAGATCCAACCAGTCCCTCCTAAAGGAGATCAGCCCTCGGTGTTCATTGGAAGGACTGATGTTGAAGCTGAAACTCCAATACTTAGGCCACCTCACGCAAAGAGCTGACTCATTGGAAAAGACCCTGATGCTGGGAAGGATTGGGGGCAGGAGGAGAAGGGGATGACAGAGGATGCGATAGCGGATAGCATCACTGACTCGATGGACATGAGTTTGGGTAAACTCCAGGAGTTGGTGATGGACAGGGAGGCCTGGCGTGCTGCGATTCATGGGGTTGCCAAGAGTCGGACACGACTGAGCGACTGAACTGAACTGAACAATTACTATTGGATAAATATATTCACTAGCATTGTTATTAAAAATGATCATGTATCTGTAAATAAATTTCCAAGAGTTAAAAAATGTCTAGATCAAACGATATGACCAAAGCTACACCTCCTGCCACATAAGTATTTCTCAAAAGGAAGAAGTATGAAGCTCTCCTGGGTCCTGCCAACGGGGTTGGGTGGGAGGAGGGGGTAAGAGTAGGAGATGTAAAATAGCAACAGGACGGTTTAACACCCAGTCTCGACTACCTGCCAATGCCATTTCACCTAGATATTTGACTATAAGGTATATTTTTCAATTATTCATCACATCAATATTTCCCTATCTGGTGATGTCTCTGGGAGGTTGTGACTGTTAGCTCTGAGTAAGTTCTCCACACTGAAAGAACACTGCTTCCTAAAGGCGATTTCACACACACAGAAATCTGTATTTTGATCCCTTCCCTCCCCCAGTCTGCACTGCAATTTAGAGGGATTCGGAGAAGTTCAGGCAGGTGGTAAGTCCGGTTGGGAGTTCCAACCCAAGCCCTTCTTCTAAAGAAGTGTGTCTTTCCGTCTACAAGCCTGAGATTTTGTTCTACAACCAATTTCTTCCCACTTCCCCTCTAGGGAGCTTTCAGAAATGTGCAAAATTATGCAATGTTGTCTGGTAACTGCTCACACTAAAACGAAGACTATCTTTGGGAAAAAATACCATCTGTGAAAACCAAAGTTAAATATCTACAAACTCATCCAGGAGGAAAACTGGCCCCACCCCCACCCCTCAAGAAAACGGCAGGGGGTTGGGGGCCGCATGTACTTGCATGTGTTCAGTGTCTCCGATGTACCCAGCGACTTCCCTTTGGGCATTATTCACCCTTTGGCAGAGTAGGACCTGTCTTCACTTTATAAGGACAGCAAGTCTGACAGACTGTCTGCAATATCTGCTGCGATTTGCCCAAAGACAAGCATCTCAGAAACAGAGCTATATAGATTTGAACCCAGGTCTAACTCCAAAACCCCTGCATATGAAATACTTTTCTTTCCTTCTATGTGCCCATCCGTTCATCTTTTTCATTTGGGGGGAGGCTCAGACAATTCTGCACCCATCAATCTGTACTTAAGAAAACGGAAGACGCCTTTCTTCTCCAAAAGACAAGACCTCGAGAATGGAGCTGACATGGCTCAGAGGGCCCAGAGATATCAGAAAAACTAGGGTGTGTGACAGGGGAGGGGTCAGAACTTGAGGGTTGCTAGGAGGGGACAGGGGCTGTACTCTGCACCCCCATGCTACCCCACGCCCCATGTGGAAAAACATAGCAAAGGCCTCAGTTCTTACCCAAAGCACAAGGGATGAGGCCCAGAAGCGCACTGGCCAACTGAGGTAGGCATTAAAATTAAATAGAAATTTTAAAGCGAGTTTCTTGGTGTGTCCACCCACATCAGGTAGGTGCTTCCTAGCCACACGTGGCTGGGATTGCCATATGGGACATGGTGGGCAGAGATCATCTCCATCAGCAACAGTGCTCTGCCTGGAAAGAAAGCGCTCAGCAGAGATTCTTGCTCTCGCCTCCTCTCCTTGCAGTGGACACAGTGGCCTCCAGAAAAAAACCAAGGCTCTGAGGTCAGTTGTGCAGTGGCCAGCTACTTAGGCTGGCTAAGCCTGGGTCTCATCTGTTAAGTGAGACACTACCGATCACAGAGTGAGCATACAATGAGCTGCTACTGTCCTGCTTCTGTTACGGCCCAAAGATAAAGTCTTTGCAAAGACATAACCCTTATAAAAATGACATCAAGACACTGAACACTTGGATTTGTTAAGTAGGGTTGCTTACTAGACTGAGTAAGATTCAGTCCCTCCAGGCTGAACTCCACCTGCAGGTCTATTACCCACTAACAGAATTAAAAATCCGCTCTCTGCTCTTTCCAGCTGCAAGGTCTCAGGTAAGGACAGGCTCCCTCACTCTTTTCCTCATCTTTAACAGAGAAACAGCAGCAGCTCCCTCCCTCATCTAGGTGACTAAGCCCAAGTCAGTCACTGCACCAGGCACCGAGCATGCTCAAGCCCTCAGGACAACACCGCCAGGTGATGGCACCAACAGCCAAATATCGCAGGTATAGAGACTGAGGCCCAGAGGCTCTAGGCGCTTCACCCTGAGCGAAATGCCCACTCAGGCAGAAGCAACCGAGGAGGACCTGGAGCCACTGCTCTCGCAGCACAACGGGGGCTCAGGCTTCAGAACCCGCTTCCAGGGGGAGTCCAGGCGTGGCCCAAAGGAGGGAGGACGTATGTGCACTCCTGGTAGGACGGGGTGGGGGGGGGCGGCGGTGCGGGTGTGGGGAGGTGCGGGCTGGGACTGAGAGATCTTCACACCACAGAGGCAGCTAGGCAAGTGCTGCAAAACCAAAGCTGCCCACCTCCTCTCCTGTCCTGTTTCCAGCCTCTAGAATCTCCAGACTCCCTAAAACTGAGCGACACACACAAGACATGCTCAACGCCTGAGTGCTGACCATGCCACTATGGCTCAAAGGGAATCGATGCACCACAGGAGGACCCCAAAGGATGTCTGCTGCTGCTACGTCACGTCAGTCGTGTCCGACTCTGTGCGACCCCATAGACCTGGAGAGGGCCAAACACATAGCAGTCATCACAGGAGAGGGTTGTCCTTAGGGGAACCAGCCACCCCAACTCCAATGCTTGTGAGCCAAGCAGCTGCCCTGCCCAGTCCCCACCAAACCTGAACTCTTTCCACCCTGAACCCAGCTTGGTGCTGCCAGATTAGGCGATGCTTGTGCTCATCCACAGCTTGAAATCAGACATGGACCCTCAGTAAACTGGTCTTTGGCCCTAATAGAATTAACTGTATGCAACAGCAAGAAAGGGACCAAAGCAGAAGGGGACACAGACACGCCAGACAGGTTAAAGGTGGGCAAGATCAGGCCAGGATGCCAGGAACAGAGAACAGTGCTCCTTGGACAGCTGGCAAGGGCCTTGTGGGAGGAAAGCTGCACCTTGAGCCCAGAGAAGCAGGTAGGAAGGAAAGAGAATGGAGAGCAGACTATCCAGGTGGGGGTGCAACAGCAGGTCAAGAGCTGATGAGCAGTTGAGAGTGGTTGGAGCAGGGCAGGAGAGAGGATGCCAGAGACTAGGACACACCGTGCTCAGCTGACTCTCTTGGTTGCAAGTGACAGAAAGGTCAGATCAAATAAATGGACTTCACCAAGAAAAGACGCCACCAACTCACCTAGGGCCAACTGAGCCCGGCAACTTATTCCTCCCCATCCCTCTGGGCCAATCTTACTCCTGGGCAGGCTGTCCTCACACTGCAGACCCTAGCCGCAACCTGTTCACATCCTTCCCATTTAAGTCTCCCCCAAGTACCCCAGCAAAGCATTAAAACTTTCGAATGGTCACAGGTCCGTCCCTGAACCAATCACTGGCCAGGAAAGATGTAGCCGCATGATTGGCTAGACCTCAATTACTAAGCATCCTAAGGACATCCACCAACGGATGGAACCTGGGTGAGTTGCCCACCAACAAGTCTGTGAACTGTCAGCTACCACCCACACATCAAGACCCAGGATGCTCCAGACCAGGGACCACATCCCACTCTCAGTAGAGGATGTCCCACTTGGACATCCTCCAAGGAAAACTGAGGCTGCAAACCTAACTTCATCCAAAACTACATGGTGAACAGCAGAGTCACAATCCTAACTCAGTCCTGCCCAACTCTTAAAGCCCAAGTTTTCCACCTGGAGAAAGACTGCCTTCTTCACTACGTCACCTACAGAGCTCCCATGCTACCCAGTCAGCCACATGGCCCCAACAGAGAGAGTGAAACATCCCAGTCTGTTTTTGAACACTCACTCTGGGGCTGGCACAGAGATAAGATCTGGATGCAGGAGACTGGCTGGGAAGAGGCTACATCTCCCTAGAGATCCCATTTACAGGAACGGGGCGACCAAGGGAGACAGCCAGCAGAGCTGTGGATTGTGGCACCACCAACCACCAGCACAGCATGCAGAGGCCAGTAGCTGGCTGGCCTGCAAGCACCCAGGGCTCACTGGAAACCATGGTGAGACATCTGGTGAGAGTCTTAAAGGCTAGACAGGGGTCCTCAAAGCAAAGTCAAATATTCAAAGGCAAGGAGGTACAATGAGCAGACGGTCTGGAGAGAGCAGAAAGGCCAGTGCAGTACGGTTCAGGGGGCCAACCACAGCAACCACTCAGCGTTAGGCCTCAGGCTTCCTTCGTTCCCAAGCAGCCACATTCAGCACTGAGCCTGCGGTGGGTCACCAAGGACAGCATAATGACCCAGGGAGATGGCCTCAAGTGACAAGCATCAGTAATGCACCCTCATGCCCAAGGCCAGCTCATCTCACAAAACAGATGATGCCACTTCCTATTTCCTGACTTGGAGGAGCCCACCACCGACAGGACAGAAAACCATGCCATCTCTGCTCCTGACAAAGCAGCGTCATCCCCAGGGCGAAAGGCAGACGCTTACTCCCCGAACTCTGAGCGGGGCCAACAAGCAGGTTCACCAGTAACCCAAAGACAGTCCCTACCTCCCGGCCCAGACAAGTGTCTCACCGTTTCTGCCCTGCCACATGGGAGGGCTACAGCAGTCAAGGGACGCCTGCTGCTTCTTCTGCAAGCTCCTCTCCGACTTCCTGTGGACACTACCATTTTCACCCCACCCCCAAGCCAAGTCAGAGTGATTCTCCAGGAGTTTTCACACTCAAAGTGAAGCCATCCTTGTTCGAGCCTTCAAGAGTTCAAATCCCAGAGCTGCTACATTTCCCACCACGTGGAACAAGTCTATCCACATAACACACAGATGCACGTGGTGTCGAGGACAAAAAAACAGAACAGTTTCCCTCTCAGTTCTCCCACTCCAATTTCAATCCCAAACAGTATTTTGACTTGGTGGTGCAAGGAGAAAGGTTACAAACAAATGCAGGATGAGCTCACCTCACTCAGGAGGGTGATGGTGAGAAGTGAGGCTCCTGTATGCAGAAGCAGCTTTGGCTTGCTGACCAGCCTTCAAAGGGAGAACTTTAAATGCTTAATAAGAAGCTCCTTTAAAATAGAAGCGAAGGTGAAATGTCCATTCACAAACCTCTCTGCCCCCAGACACGCCTCAATCCTAACACGAGGCCCACGTTTGCCACTGCCCAGCTGCCAGCATCCAGCCAAGGGGGAGCAGACATCACCAACTTTGGGTGCTTGTCAGAGACCCCCAAACATATAGGAAGGAGAAAAATGAAGGGCCATGAAAGATCACCTGACCCCATCTATCTCAGCTAACCTAAGGGAAAGAAACCAAATTCTGAAATGCAAGTAGGTACCAGCGTCTGTTAAGCAGGGGAAGGGGACAGATAAGAGGAAATGAGCACAGCAATCATCTCTGACCAGACCTCCCAGGAACCATCCATGCTCTGAGCCTGAGAGAACACAAGGCTTGAGAGCGCAGCCCCTGCTTGGTCACAGGCACTGCCTCCTCCCACCCAGCCTCACCCAGGCAGTTACTGCAGCACCAGGAGAGGTGACGGCACACGTGGGAACACAGCATAAGCAGGGCCATGTTGAGGCTCTCCTGGACTCCCAAAGGGCTCCTTAGCCCAGGATGGGTTCAGAAGCTGCAACCAAGCACCTGCACTAATACAAGGTACCCAAGTGTGACTACAGGCAAATCAGTCTGCAGTTCAGCCAGAAGGAGGGGTACTTAGAACCCCATGTTGCGATCTGACGCCATGCAAACCACCCGTTGCTTACTCCAGAACTCATATTTCAGTTATGTCCATTCTGTCACCTGGACCCAATCCCAGGCCCAGCACAACACCCAACTACTTGAAGGTGTGATCATATCAAAGTTTTAATTTTTAAAGAGGTGACTAAACCAGCACCTCAAAGGCATCACCCAGGGGTCACTACCAGGCAACTCCCACCCTATTATCCCATGAACAGTACCCTAATGTTTCTTGGGGGCACCTCCTCTACTCTGGGTCAGTCTGGGTGGAATAACACCATGCCCTGATTTAGGGGCGAACTAATCAACACAATCTGCTAATTCAATCAAAGTCCAGACAAATTCAATCAAAGCACCAGGAAACCTCTGCTCGGCCTTCTGGGGAAGAGGTACCTTCCTCTTCTGCCCTGGATGATGGTCGGTAAGAGGGAGTCCCAAAGCTACAGGGGCTGGAGGAGACGATACCCACTGTGCAAAGGCAACATGACAAAAAGCAAAACAGAGGGATGGAGTAAAGCCAGGGTGTCACCTGAGAAGAGATCCACTTCTGGGCCTCTGTGCAACACCAGCCAATGCAGAAGTAGTAAAGGTGCTTTGCCTGCCTGCAACTATCTAACTGAATGCTTGAAGGAAACAATGTGAAATAGTTAGCAGAAAGGGTATAAAACCATTGTCCCTATTTTATATACCTCCACATCAGTGTCACTCACCCCCTCACCCCCGAAGCACTAAAAAGCTGACTTGCCAACTATCTGCCTGGCACAGATGCTAAGGCACACCAAGGGGGTAAAAAAAAAAGGTGGGACGTGTTCACTGGAAATGGCTTTCAAGAAGGACTGGCCTTAAGGACACAGGTAGCTACGTTGGGGATCCCCCTTTGGCCACCAGCCCACCACTCACCCTAAGCTGGACCAGAGACCTGATGGCAGAGGGGTCCAGAGAGCTAAGCTGGAATAGGGGAGGGGGAATATCCAAGTAAGGCATCATAGGGACAGGGGGAACCCAGCCTGCAGGTGTGTGCCAGGAGAGCCAAGGCCAGCTTAGCAGGCCAGGTGCTCTGCAGAGCCAAGTGTGACTGGGGTGTGGGGAGGAGACACAGCTGAAGGTACAAGCAGGAGAGCAGGGCCACCGACACCTGGAAGAGGACAGCCAGGCCACCAACGGCCTCTCGGTGTGAGCCATGGTCACGTGCAGCCGAATTCTCCATCAGTAACTCTCCCGACTCCACCACAGAAACCCCCGGCACAGAACTAGGGCCAGCCACCTACAAAATCACTTTGCACACAGTGGACAAGTGACTAGAGTCTCCATAGCAGCCACCAGGCTGACCTACAATGAGGTGTGGCCTGGAAAAAGCATCACCCACTTTCTGTCCCTGAAGAATGAAATTTGGGAGGGGGGGCGGTGTCCAGAAAGGGTTTGGTTTGTCAATGATCAAAAAAGGCCAAAGAGTCTCTAGGTGGCATCTGATCAGTGTCTCCAGGGATCACAGATAGACAGGGATCTAAGATCAAGAGCCACCTTCTCTGTCAGGAGTGAAAAATGCCAGCCAAGAAACGAAAAGTGAACAACACCCTTTTCTCATCCGATTCAAGAGAAAGCAGAGTATTCAGGTACAACTTTCCTCCCAAACAAGCATAAAAATGCTGTACAGAAGAATCCAGCTTAAGGATCCAAATCTAGGCAGGAGAGTGGAGTGCCTGCCCTGTATCCACTGCCCTCTCCCGAGTGACATGGGAGGCAGCAGCAGGTGGGTGAGGACTGGGTGGGGAGGTTCCAACCCCAGAGCCATCCCTTCTAGCAGTGTGTTCACTGAGCCCCAGTTTCCACACTGGTACCTGCCTCACCAGGTTGCTGTATTGCTGTATAGGTTAAATGTGCAAAGTGCTGGCATCCTGTACCATCTCAGTAAGTGTTGACAGCCGGTTCTGAACAGCAGCCCTTTCACAGGAACATCATCAAGCATCTGAGCACCCACTTGCTGAAGAAGTTCTTTCTGGATACTTGGGGAATAACTCTTGCTCTGTTACCAAGGAACTTGCTATCCCATTGGAACGGATCTAGTCTCAGCAGGAATGCAGGATTTTTAAGTTCTGTTAGGTGCCTGAAGGAGACTGTCTTGGATTAAAGCAAGAAAGGTTTCTGGAAAAGGGAGAGCAGTAGGGATGACAGGAGTCCCCAGCCAGAGGCAGCGCAAAGGGTCCAATCTAAGGTGCCACACACAAACAGGTAAAGTTGGCTTGCAGGTTTCCGTAGATGCTGTTTTGATGACAAGCTATAACTTTACTTCAAAACATTACTGGATTAGGAGCAGCTTCAGTCCTTGCATTTTTTCAAAACAAAACAAAACAGTACACCTGCCCTCATGTGGAAGTTCCTGAATGTTTCTGATCATAAAAATGGAACTCGATACCCCAAAAGGTTAAGAGCTAGTAGGCCAGAAGATTTTTAGGGGGGAAAGGTTGTAGGAACTGGTAAGAGAATGGAAAGGCAAAGCTTAACATTTAAAAACACTTCACATTTAAGGTAAACCTCAGAAGATGCACTGGACTTCAACTTTCATTCTGGGCACTGCTTATGTAACAGGTTGTCAGGCCAACTGGCTTCTGAGCCAACGAGCACTGGGTTTGGGCACAGAGCTTTCCCATATCCACCTTTGTGACAATGGAAAGCTCACTTAACCTCTGCTCTTCCCTAAAATGAAGATGGAGCATCCATGTGTAAGAGTGGTTCAGAGAACTACCCAGGATGCAAAGCACACTACACATCCCTGGCACACAGTAAGTGCTAGTAAATGGCAGCTCTTCATTTTATAGTCGCCAATGGACGAATCCAGGAAACTCTGTTGCAGTCCCAGGAGCATATGAAGGCTTTTAACCCTACCCACCTGGCTGGGGCACATCATCTGACATGACCCTTCGTTTAACAGGCTCCATACATAATCACAGAACCTCCAGGAACTCATAGATCAACAGTCTGAGTCCTGACCAAGGGCCCAGTCCTGTCCGACACCCTTCTGGCACGCTGACCCTGGACTCTTGAGCCAGCTCTGATGATCATCAAGAAGAGCTCCCCCGAGTGCAACAGCACCCACCTCCCAGGAACTCCTGCCTTCTGAGTCCTAAGTTTGCCTCCAGAAGCCACACAAAGCCAACCTAAACCCGTACTGTAAACCAGCCTCCAGGCCCTTCACCAGCCCTCTTCCTATCCCATTGCTGAGAGGGTAAACTGTTCGATGACTTGCCAGTGATTCCTCCAAACTCTCCATTCCCCTCCAGTCAGAGACAAACCAAGAAATGACTTCCTTTTCCTTCTGAAAACACAAATGATGGAGGAAAACATGATTCCACAAAGTCATTTTATGTTCTTAAGAATTCTGAACTATCTCTGAATAAGTCACATGAAGAATTGTTCCATTTGGATCTAAGAGCTGTAGCCCTGTGAGGCTGCCCCAACCCCAGACCATCATGCGCACACTACGCCTGCTCCAGGTCCCTGCAGAGTAGTGGCTGGGTATCTCCAGGTCTGCACCCTCCACAGCCAGCACCACAAACACTCACTAGAAATGTTTACTCTACAGCTGAGCCACCTTTTCCAGTTTTATCATATATCTCCATAAATAGCGTGTGTCAAGTTGGTGATTGAAATGTAGGTGTACTGCCTCCCAAGAACTGGAATTCATTCGGAGTGTACTTTTAAATCCAGCATGCGGAATACTGGTAGGCCCTCCTTATGCAGGAAATGCTCTGCAGTTCATGAAATCCCTGTGTCAATACCTGCTCAGTCTGGAGAGTGAAAAGGAGCAGTGGGAGAAGGGGGTTCTAAGTGTGGGCACTCACAAGGCCAGACTGAAAATGCACTGCCTACGCAGCCAGCCACCGAGCCACAAACTCAGGTACCCAACCTGACAACCAGCTGAGTGGGCCCCGTGGGCAGCAGGCAGACTCAGGACAGCCACCACCAGGAATAAACAGAAAAAGCATGACTGCTGCTGAGAGACAGAGCCCCCAGCTTCCAGAAAGCAGTTTTCAGTGGTGGGGTGGCAGGAGACCACTGGAGGCAGTCACCGAGAGGTCATGATGGGTTAAAATCAGTTCTGGATAAACCAGAACTCCATCTGAGAAGACAGACACATGGACGAATTGAGGCAAAGTGAGCAAAAGCGCTCCTCCTTCACATAATGCCAAGCTTGGCCCCTTGGAGGGCATGGCCCACCACTCAAAGCTGTGTTGTGAGCCCAAGTGACCACAGTACCTGTTTATATCTGTATCAGACAAATGCCTCTCCCCTAAGCTGATCTGAAGTGTCTCCCAGGCCTCTGTGACCTGCAGCCAGGACAACATCCCCCGATGAGAGCCACCTCTGAGGACCTCCGTGAAGAAAGAAAGTCAAGTCCACCTTCTTCTGAGGAAGAGGGCGAGTCACAACAAGGACTCACACCTGCTTGACAACCAACACTGTCACCTGTCCACTTCCCAAAGTCATAAAATGCCACACTGCTGTCCTCACACATCCTGGCCACGATAAAAGAGCCGGTGGCCCTGAATTTGGGCCACCGGCGTGATCAGGAAGAGTCCACATGTTTAGATTTCATGTTCTAATCTATTAATGAGAATTGGAACTAACAGCCTTCCATTTTAGAACTTACAAGATTCCTCTTTTCTGCAGGATCAATGGTGTCTTATAAAAACACCAGAAGTGCTGTAATCTTGAAGCAGAAAAGAAAGCTGGAACACCAGACTCATGACAAGTTCCACATCAGTTGGCAGTTACCACATCACAGTGTGGTCTGGCCCAGGATTCTGTTCCCCTGACAGAAACCTTCAGATGTTTCCGGGACAGGTCGTCTAATGTCATCAACCTGTTGGATCTATCACAGGTAAATCGAACCCAAGTTGTAATCTCTTATAAACTTGTGTGGGAGAGAAGAGGCACCCACATCTTTTCTTACCAGCTCTAGAACACTGCCCTCATGGCCTCTTCTTAAGCCATCTCTTCACATTTGAGATCACTACAAGTGCATTTAAAGTTGGAAGCATTATCGCTTAATAACTCTGGGTAAGTCCCTAACTTTAGAGCAGTCACCTCACATTAAGTCAGTAGCAAACAAAGGCAATTTGTCCTCTCCAGGCCATGGAAGACACTCACTAAACAGCACCCACTGTCATGATGTCGGCTTCTGCACCCACAGGGGAGACTGGCCACGCACCCCACCTCCCTTTACAGGCTGTTAGAAGAAAGCAGGAGACTTTAAGTGCTGCACAAAGTCAGGTAAAGCATACATCTCTGTGCATAAGTGTGTTAGTATTTGTTATTCAGAAAATTCACACAATAGATCCTGCATTAAAAGAAAAAACTTCTAGAACAATTCATGTTAGCCTCTGATGCCCAGGTCCAGAATCTGAATCTGGATCTAGAAGGAGCTTTATGGGGCAAATACACCAGTCCCCAGTCCCAGGTTGTGGATGAGGAACCCACAGCCCAAGGAAGCTCACTGGTATCCTCACCTTCCAATTCCTAGGTGGGAAAATGATCTTTTCCATGTGTCTCTCTGCAGAGGCCCCTTGGTCACCTCCCCTTGGCACCTGAAGTCTGCAGAATACTGCAGAAGAAATGTAGTCCTGAGATTTCCTGCTGGAGAACCCAAGGAGTCTAGGGTTCAGCAGTTTAACCAGCACTTAGAAAGTATGCCTAACACTTCTGCTCCAGACAGAGCAGACAGAGAAAGAAACTCCTTCTGAAGGCTGTCCGCTAGTCTGGAAGACAAAGCCCGAACTCTGGCAAAATAAGGAGTGTCCAATACAAACAGGAATCTAATCACTTACTGATGAGGAAGCTAATCACTTGCTGATGAGACTATGCTTGAGTGGACTGACTCTGATTTCTGGAAAGGAAGAAGACAGTCTTCCTCAACTTTATCCATAACAAAACAAGATCGACAAAGGCACACAGTGCACTTCAGAAAGATTTTCAACACCCTGGGCTGCCATACAACGGTAAGAGTAAGGCTTCCACTGTTCTAAAAAACTTTTAGTTGCTTTTTGAAAAGGAGTGTACAGAATTTATTACTGAATTGGCAAAAAATTATTAAATCAAAGCCTGATGCTATAGATATTCAAGTACTCCAGAGGCTAGAATTTAGAGCAAAGAACTTTCCTCTTAAGAACCCCCTTTGTCAGGGAGATGATCAGAAAATGTTACTTTGTTACTTCCCTAACTTTTTAGATACTTGTGGATACTAGCTCAGCTGCCTGACATTCACTTTTCAAGCAAAAGTTAAGTTTGTTATCATAACTGCATGCCCATAAAGGTAAGCTTTAATGACACAATTCTCTGTCCCTTCTCTCAGAAGAGGTTTAATTTTAGTGTTGGCTCTTCAACGCTGTCCCCATTTTTATTTTCCAGGAGCATCTTAAATATGTGTCAACTAACTATGCAGAAGTGGAGTTCCTACTTGGGTAAGGCAGAGAAGAGCAGCTGTGTGCTGGCAATGCCTCGATGAAGCCACCTACCTCTCACCTGAGTCCAGTTCAATCAAGAGAAACTGCAGAAATATGGTCACACCATCTCTACCAGCAACCTATTCCTCCATGGCTCTGAGTTTCTCTGTGGAGTTTGCTCCAAGCCACACTCCTGCCAAATGGCTTGAAAAAATGGCTTGTAACAATACTCAGGAACATCACTGACAACCGCAGCATTTAAAGGAAGCACTTTCTCATAACTCTTATTCAGAGACAATACCCCGATTTTGTCCACTACACTTACATCAGTAAAACTCTAAGTCATCCCAAATAAGCCACGTGAAATGTGCACTCCATGATACCTAACAACCATAGGCTTGGCCCCTCTTCCTCCTGTTCTCCTAGGAACCCTTTTGAGTCTTACAAAACACTGGAACCCCTGAGGTCACTGCCTCACCTAATCTACAACACGGTGACTGCCTGTTAAAGCGCCTCCTCTTCCCAAAGCTCTCCTAGGTGGTATTAGGATCAGTGCTAATATCTCAGCAACCATTCAGAATCTCTGGAAGGCAAACAAGCACATGGAATTCAAGAAATTACACTCTGATGGGAAAGTCACCAAGGCTACATTTTTCATTTCACTTGTTTTATCCTCTAATTTTTCAGTCTTGGGAACTGCTGCAGCACCAGTTACTGCAAAAATTCTGCAAGGCTTTATATAGCTTCTGCCTACTCCACCCCCAAAGTCATAACAAAAATGTATACAACATTTCATAAAGACAAGTATCACCAAGTCTGTCTTCATGGGGCCTGAAGACCAGGAATGACAGAATTACTTACGATACAGAGATCAGTCTTACAAAGATCACAACTCCACTCTTTCTACCAAATTTGTACAATCCAACCATGAATTCTTCCCAGAGTGCTGGCTAAATCCTACTGCTCAGAGTAATCCGCAAAACTCACGTAAAGGAAAAGCAAAAGTCCCCACAGTGACAGAAACCTAAGTTACCTGGCCAAGCCGAAGATGGTTTATTTCTTCCATCCCCAGCACATTAAAAAGTGGTTTCAATGGTCACTTCCTGGTCTCCTAGGAAATGCAGGGGCTCACTTCATACCTGGATGCTACAGCATCTTGGCATTGCTGAACCTGCTCTGGCTACAAGGGAAAATGACCCCTATCACGGACAACCACTCAGAGAAAATATGAGAATACGATGAGTCTTTCCCAACACACACGGTGGGGGCAGGGGAGATCCCTCCACAAACAGCAGCCTCGGTGGAGCAGCCCCTGAGAAAGCGACACCCTGGGGTTAACCCTGACTGTCTAGGTCACAAACCAACAGGCTAGGGCCCCACGTAGGGGGCAGACGAAGGAGGGCTCTGGGTGGAATGGGAGAGCATATAATCACCTCTAATTCACTACCAAAAAGCGGGGCTCTGCCTTGGTCTGAGACGCAGGGAGTACTTAGGCCCTAGAAAGGTAATAGGAAGAATCCCACTCTCCACAAGATCATCTTCCGTCGGCAGCGACCCCAAGAGAGACCCAGCGAAGGCAAGTCCACTCTCAGAACCGAAAGGGACTCTCCACGCGCCCTGGGCACCCGGCTAGGTGTAAAGGAGGCCGCGGGGGGACTCCCTCCGAAGCTAGGAAGGTGCTTCCAGCCGGGAGGAAAGGGAAGGAAGACTTCCCTCATCACCCAGAAGGCCGAGACACCGGCGGCACGGGCTCCCCGAGTCCTACCGCGGACACCAGTTGCTCACAGCCTTTCCCCTTCCCCTCCCCCCCGGCGGGAGAGCTTCCCGGGGGTCGCGGGTCCTACGGTAAGGGCGAAGCGGGCGAGCTCCGTCAGGAACAGCAAGGGTCGTAGAATTAGAGTGGATGAGGGGGAAAAACTCTAGTCTCAGCTCCCATCTGTCCCCTTCGCCCAGGCCGCGCGAAAGCCTCGGCCTCACGTACCGAGCGCTGCCGGGCTGCCCGACCAGCCCCCGGCCCGGGCCCGGGGGAAGAGAGAGGCCGGGATGGCAACGGCCCTCAGGGGCAGCTGGGTGTCCGGGGGGTCCTTCGGAGCCCGGTGGACGAGGAGCACTAGGGAGGAGGAGGGTCCTGGGCCCACGCGGCCTCCACCTCGACCCGTATGAGGAGCACTTACGTTGCTCTGGGGGTCGATGGCCTGCAGCAGCCGGTCCCTGATCTGCTGCGGAGACGGCGGAGCCGCTGTCATTGCCTGGGCGAGGCGGGGGGGGAGCGGCCGGGCCAGCGGGCGGGCAGGCTGAGGCGGGGGACCGGGGTCACTCACTCGCCGGCCTCCGGGAGCGGAGCCTCATGTTCCCCGCGGCGCCGGGGAAAGAGGGGGGGCGCGCGGGGTGACGGAGAGGTGAGCCGGGGCCGGGGCTCAGGCCCGGGGCGCCGCCACCACCAGAGGAGGAGGAGGAGCCGCCGGAGCCGTCGCCGCTGCTGCCGCCGCCTCGAGAACCAAACTCCAGTGAGCTACCCCCGCGCGAAGCACTCTGGGTAACCCGCGCCGCACGCAGCGTCGGCGCCACGCTGAGGAGGTTGGGAGATAGGGCGGGCAGAGACGCCGAGTCTGGGCGGGGCCACTTGCAGGCCACGCCCCTAGGCTCCACGCATGCGCGCGCAGGCGCAGTCGCCCCATCTCTGTTCCGCCCGGCCGCTTGGCCGAGGGAGCCGTTGGGAGGCGGTTGGGCGGGGCAACGGCCGCCGCCTGGAGGCCCCGCCCCCACCCAAGCCGGGAGGTTGAGGGGGTGGCGGCCGGAGGTTTCCGACGGAAACGCTAGGTGAGCGCCGAGTCCTTGAACCCGGGCGCTCTGGCCAGACGCCTTCAGGGCAGCGGGGCGGAGAGGGCAGATGAAGGACCCCACTCCTAGGGCAGAAAAGCTTTCCCCATTCTGACGAAGATGACGGGAGTCGCGGGCGGGAGAAGCTGCCAAGTTTCCTGAGCCCCGGGGTCCTTCCCAGCCCCTCTGCGTTCGGGGAAGCCAGGAGGCAGACGTCCACGTTGTAATTCTGTGCGCGGAAGGGTCAACTGCGGAGCGCTGTGCAACGGTGCCGCCCTTGCTCCTCCAGAGGGGTGGGTGCGAGTCGGGGGTCTGCAGCGCCTCGGGCTACGATCCCCAAAACATGAGACAGCAAAGTGTCTCACGCAGGAGCCGCTACCGCAGCTAGGAAAGCCCCGAGGCCAGCCGCATGAGTTGACACCAACGTTGCAAACCTGTGTCCACCCCGGCGTTTCTCAACCTGGGCACCAGTAACATTTGGGGCTGGATCACTCTGTTGTAGGACCTGTCCTGTGAGTTGCAAGATGTTCGGCAGCATCCCTGGTCTCTACCCACTAGATGCCAGTAACACCCTTTTCCTGCAGGGGACCAAAAATGTCCCCAGTCAACTGCCAGAGGTCCCCTGGCTGGTAGAATCGACCCCTGTTGAGAATCACTGGTTTAAAAGACCCTTCCACCCTGCTTTGCACGGTGGTGCTGGAAAACTGAAACACGTCTTACAAAGGAGGAAACTGAGGCCCAAGGTCACCCAGAGTTATGGGTCAAGCCCAGAAATGTTAAATGTCAGTCTAAGGGCTTCTCCCTGCCCCTCGCCCCCTCACTGCCTTCTTTCATCGCCGGCTCTCTCCGTGGAAGCTCTTGTTAAATACACGGTTACGCGAAGGGGTAAAAAAGGCAGGCTGAGTGGATCATTAGCCGCAGCCTCGAGAGAAATAACTTTTCTACTTGTTACAGGAAGACCTACATTTAAAACAGGAGAGAGGCAGCTGGTGAGAACCACATGCGCGCCTCGGCTCTGTGCTACACCTGTTAGTCTTGCATTTGTCATGCTTCTGGGAAGCATTTTTATTTGCAAAAAACGGCTGCTTCCCCACGTGGTTGTGG
This sequence comes from Okapia johnstoni, assembly GCA_024291935.2. Lineage (NCBI taxonomy): Eukaryota > Metazoa > Chordata > Mammalia > Artiodactyla > Giraffidae > Okapia > Okapia johnstoni. The sequence continues at coordinate 5,888,976 of CM044316.1, read as the reverse complement.
TTGCCTGCTCCTGCACGTGTGAAAAGTTTTACATCACACTTGTAGGAGACAATAAAGACGGGCAAATTACCTCTCTTTATTCACTCTCCCTCCTAGAATGAGGTGCTTTGTGTACACGGTGTTCAGGTTGGAAACCAGCCCATTTGGAGATACTTTTTATCTCACTACAGATAAAAGAAACAAGCCCTCCCCCGAGTATATTCCGGTTCTGCCTCTAATTTTAACTTCGGACTTGTGTATATATATATAGTTTGTTAAATCAAGGGTCCCTTAGAAATAAGCTGCTTCCCCCCCCCCCGCCCCCCCAGCATGATTCAGATTGTTTAAGAAAAAATCTGGAAAGCACTCCATTGACCTGCTCTTATTAAACTAAGAAAAAATATTAAGATGACTGTGAGCTCTGTTAAGGGTACTGATTCTGTGTCCCCAGTAGATAAAAGTGCATATGGATGTGCTAAGTCGCTTCAGTTGTGTCCACCTCTTTGCCACCCTATGGACTGTAGCCCACCAGGCTCCTCTGTCCAAGGGATTCTCCAGTCAAGAATACTGGAGTGGGTTGCCATGCCAGTCCTCCTCCAGAGGATCTTCCCAACCCAGGGGTTGAACTCGTGTCTCTTATATAAGTCTCCTGCATTGGCAGGCAGGTTCTTTTACCACTAGCGCCATCTGGGAAGCCCAGTAAATAGAAATGAAGTGAAAGTCGCTCAGTTGTGTCCAACTCTTTACGACCCCATGGACTATACAGTCTATGGAATTCTCCAGGTCAGAATACTGGAGTGAGTAGCCTTTCCCTTCCCAACCAAGGGATCGAACCCAGGTCTCCCGCATTGCAGACAGATTCTTTACCAGCTGAGCCACAAGGGAAGCCCAAGAATACTGGAGTGGGTGGCCTATCCTTTTCTCCAGCAGATCTTCCCAACCCAGGAATCGAATCGGGGTCTCCTGCATTGCAGGCAGATTCTTTACCGACTGAGCTATCAGAAAAGCCCAGTAGATAGAAGAGTGCTTATTAAATACATGTGAAGTAAGTGAATGAATGTCTCATCCAGATACATGGTAGTTGTATACACACACCCAGACATATTTATGCAGATCTGTCACACAGTGGAGGATCAAATATTTAATAAATGAAGTATTGCATTAAATATAAATACACATGAGGATGAACATGGGCACACACGGATGTATGGAGAATATGTAGTTACCCATTTTAAACATTTATTTGGCTGTGACCGGTCTTAGTTGTGGCACTCAGGATCTTTTGTTGTTGTGAGCAGGCTTCTCTTGTGGCATGGGGGTGAGGGCTTAGGTGCTCTGCAGCATGTGGGATCTTAGTTCCCCGACCAGGAATCAAACCTGCATGCCCTGCATTGGAAGGCAGATTCTTAACCACTGGACCACCAGGGAAGTCCCCTGTGGAGCTGGTTTTGAAGCCAAGTCCTAAAAACGGGTTAGGGGCTCATTAATACAATACCATAATTGCACTGTCCAGGCAAAGTGTAGCAGAAGCACAGGGAGGGGAATTCTGAAGTACCATGATTGACATAGACGCAGCATGTCAACTGAGAGCATTTCCATACATTCACACCCTCTGACTCAGGATTTCGCAACTTTTAGAAATGTATCCAGAGGAAGCAGATACAGACAAATGTGTCCATACAAGGAAGATCACCGCAGCATCGTTTACAAGGGCAAAAGATTGGAAGCCACCTGTGTGTCCAGTAATAAGGTGGTGTATAGATAAACTGGGAGTCATTTCATGAAAACGGAATGGTTATGGACTAGAAGAGATCAGAGGATCCTGTAGATACATTTGGGTGGTGGTCTTGTCTTATGGATGTGTGCAACATGTAGAAATTCACCAAGTTGTGTGTCATTATAAACTTTCCAAATTACTAAGTAAAAGGACATAGAGCAAGCTAGATCATGTCGCCATTATAAACCAATACTGAATAATATGGAAAAATGCTAATTTAATGTTAAATGATAAAATGCAACATATAAACTATATATCTTAGGATCTAGTTTTATTAAGATATGCAATATATGCTTACACACATAATTCATAGAAAAAAATACTGGAAGGAAAGAAACCAAAGCACTTATCTCTCACAGGTGCTTTTTATTCTGACAATTTTGCCTGAAGTTCCACATTTTCTGGAACAAATATGGGATGCCTCCTGATGATCTTGTCCAGTGCTGGTGGTCACTGTGACCTCTAGTAGCCTTCAGTTCTCACTTTCTGACTCAAATACTGCTAATCTGTAATCATAATCTCCAAAATCCTGAGGACAGATCTGCTGTCAGGCTGACTGATGGTTGTCAATGTAAGTCCTAACAGTTTATGTTTTCCCTATGGCCCCAGTTTTGTATTATTCTTAGTAATCAAGAGAATGACAACAGGGAGTAAGTAATATTTATTGAGTACCTCCTGTGTGTCAGGTTCCACTCTGAGGGCTTGACATGAGGACCCTGATGAAGCCCTTTCGACAGTCAGACCCTTGTAAGGCTCTTCTCCTTGACTCTGTGTGGAGGTCTGCAAGTCACTTTGGTCTAGGGGATGCAGTGGAAGCCACACACTGCCTGATCCAGAGTAAAGCTTTAAGAAGGCTTGAGTTACTACATAACTCAGTGATTCTACTCCTTCGACGACCACAGGAAAAATGAAAACATACATTGGCACGACTTGTACAGGTAAATGTCTATAATAGTTCTATCCTTAATAGTGCAACATGCAAACACCAAATGCCCATCCACTGATGACTGGATAAACGAAGTGGATGGCTATACACTGGAATATTACTCAATCATAAAAAGGAGTGGAAGGAGGGCAGTATAAGGGTAAGGGAGTGAGCAGTACAAACTACTGGGTATAAGATAGGCTACAAGGATGTATTGTATAACACAGGGAATATAGCTAATAATTTTGTAAAAGGAAAAGAACCTTTAAAAATTGTATAAAATTTTTTTAATCTTGTTAAAATAGTGTGTAATCTATTGAAATGCTCAAATAACCTAGTCTTTTGATTATGATGATCTAATCATCGGTTAGATTGAATTAGAGGCTATTCTTTTGTTTACTATAGTTTCCTGTTCTCTCAATTACTGTCAGGAGCAAAGAAACAAAATCAGTCACTCCACTAATTCTCCAGTGAATTGTTTTATTTTAGTGTCTACAAAAGTAAAGTAAGTTCAGTAAAGGAACTGCAGGATAAAGGATAAAGGTGTTGTAGCTTTTATCCGTGATTGGCCTTTTTCTACTCCAGGCAGCTGTAACACAGGGTTTGAATCTTAGTGTTCCGCCCGCTCTAAAAATGCAGTGGTCTCCTAGTTCATCTTGCCTATGTCCTTGGCCTAATGAGGTCCTCCTGTCACACACCACAAGTCACATACTGATACACACCATACACATGCATTTCCCATGTTCCTGGCTAGCCTTATTTCTCACCATCACTAAGCGGGTTTTCTCCACTCCTGTCTGTCATGCTGGTCACCTAATTCTCCAACTGGGTGACTTGGCTCCTCAGAAGACCTGGTCAGAGTCATGTAGCTGGACTGGGAGTGAGAAATGGAGTAGTCCTGCCATATCAATAAACAAGGGGGTCACAGGCACCAGTGAATTTCTGAACCCTAAGGGCAACCAGGAAAGAAAACAATACCTGTGACCCTGCAGCCATGAGGCAGCACTGGGGAACTTGGAATGTAGAAAACCACAGGCCACTGGCCCCAGATAGCTGAGATACATATTTAGTTCAGTTCAGTCGCTCAGTCATGTCTGACTCTTTGCGACCCCACGGACTGCAGCATGCCAGGCTTCCCTGAGATACTTAAGGAAGGCATGATTTCAGTGAGCCCAGACTCTTACACCTTCCCCTACATAGAAAAGCACTAAATTCCTTCACTTGATAGCTGGTTTCCTTTAACTAACAATAATCTCTTTATGTTCAGGCTACCTGCCCTTTGTTGTATAACTTCATAACCTGGCTCCTCCCCTTGCTTGCTTGGAGCTGCTCTCTCAGGGTTACTTGAGATGCCGTCTCCTGGGCTTGAAGTCCTAAAACTTCCCATTGAATAAAACATAACTGTCAACTTTCAGGTTGTGACTATTTCTTAAGTTGAGAGGGGCAAGATGATGTCTGTGGTCCAGAGCTCAGGGTTCTCAGACTCATGGGGAAGGAAACACAGGAACCTAATCAGGTACAAGCCATTTCCCTAAAGAGCAGATGAAGGTCAAGGGGTTGATGTGGAAAATCAAATGAGGAGACTGACCTCTGGGGGGCGGGGGGGGGGGGGTGGGGGTGGTGGCAAAAGGAAGCAGATGGAAGCCAGGAGGAAAGATCCCCAATGGAACTTCTCAGAAATATACACACAAAAACACATGCACAGGACCAGATCATTTATCAAAATTTCTTCTGGCCTTTCCTGAACCTTCCATGCGCTTTTCAGGGTTGCTGAGGCACACAGACTCCGAAGTGAAAGTACAATTTTGATGCAAAGTGGTCAAACCTGGGATCACCATCCCCCACCCCCACCCACCATCCAGGCAACTATAGTCTACTTGCCTTAAAGCAGAACTAGATTATTGCATCAGATGGCCCAGACAAGAATCTCTTATCTCAATGCAACTTTCAGGGGGAAAGGTCAGGAGACAAGCACAAGCAGGTTCTATTGGAAGGGTCTGACCTACCCAAGCCTATATGATTTGAGATCTCACTTGCCCTGAGAACATCCCGATCTCTGCCTACCACTCAGGCTCACAGGTGATGACTGCAGAAAAGGATGGAGGTTCTAATAAGCTCTATTTGCATCTTTTTCCTTTTTAACCTCAAAACGCAGTGTTGGTTTTCCCCATGTTTCCTGGATGCTCGGATGTTTACTCCTTTGTGGTTTTTCTTTTCTTTGCTGATTACACAAGTAATAGATATTTGCAGTATAGACAATTAGTCAAGTACAGCAAAACATGAGAAAGACTTAAAAATCATCCCCTGATGGGTACACTTAATCTCTGCACTGGTCTACTTCTGTGTGCATTTGAAATTTTCCATGAGTTTAAGACAAAAGAAGGGAAAAAAGAAACCACTTGCCCAGGCCCATGTGTTTGTGTGGTTTTGTGTGTGGCAAATGCAAGTTGCATAGTTAAGAGATGGTGGTGTCTGCAAAACCAAAAATTTTTACTGTCAGAGTAACACCCCATGCTTCAGGCCCGCATAAATTCGATATGATGTGTCCTGTCTGAATCTTTTACAAAACCCATGGACAGTACCTCCTCTGTCCATGTAATTTCCCAGGCAAGAATATCAGAGTGGAGTGGGTTGCTGTTTCCTCCTCCAGAGGATCTTCCCGACCCAGGGACTGAACCTGTGTCTCTTGCATTGGCAGGCAGAATCTTTACCACTGAGCCACCTGGGAAGCCAGCCCCCAAGATAGCCCTGTCCTAATCCCTGGAACCTGTAAATAGTGTTTGATGTCCAGGGAGAATTAAGATTGCAGATGGAAGGAAGGGGGCTTCCCAGGTGGCACTAGTGGTAAAGAACCCGCCTGCCGATGCAGGTTCAATCCCTGGGGCTGGGTAAATGAGGAGGGAATGGAGGAGGAGGAAGGAATGGCAACCCACTCCAGTATTCTTGCCTGGAGAATCTCACGGACAGAGGAACTTGGTGGGCTACAGTCCATGGGGTTGCAAATAATTGGACACAACTGAAGCGACTTTGCACACATGCCTGAAAGGAAGGTTGCGACTCTGCTGACCTTAAGATGGAAAGATGTTCCTGGTGTAGCCACAGCCGTCATAAATGGGGAGGAGGGGAGAAGAGTCAGAATGAGAGAGAAGGCATCATGAGAAAGATCAGACCAGCGCCTGGTGGCTGGGATGACAGAGGAAGGAGCCAAAAACAAGGATGCAGAGAGCCTCTAGAAGCTGGAAAAAGGAAGGGAAACAGATTCTCCTCTACAGCCTCCAGAAAGAACCAGCTCTGCCAACACCTTGATTTTAGCCCAGCGAGACTAATTTTGGACTTCTAACAACATTCAGAAAACTAAGATCATGGCATCTGTTCCCATCACTTCATGGCAAATAGATGGGGAAACAGTGGAAACAATGGCGGACTTTATTTTTGGGGGCTTCAAAATTACTGCAGATGGTGACTGCAGCCATGAAATTAAAAGACACTTACTCCCTGGAAGAAAAGTTATGACCAACCTAGAGAGCATATTAAAAAGCAGAGACATTACTTTGCCAACAAAGGTCCATCTAGTCAAGCCTATGGTTTTTCCAGTGTTCATGTATGAATGTGCGAGTTGGACTATAAAGAAAGCTGAGCGCTGAAGAATTGATGCTTTTGAACTGTGGTGTTGGAGAAGACTCTTGAGAGTCCCTTGGACTGTAAGGAGATACAACCAGTCCATCCTAAAGGAAATCAGTCCTGAATATTCATTGGAAGGACTGATGTTGAAGCTGAAACTCCAATACTTTGGCTACCTGATGTGAAGAGCTGACTCATTTGAAAAGACCCTGATGCTGGGAAAGATTGAGGGCAGGAAGAGAAGGGGACTACAGAGGATGAGATGGTTGGTTGGCATCACCAACTCGATGGACAAGAGTTTGAGTAAACTGCAGGAGTTGGTGATGGACAGGGAGGCTTTGTGTGCTGCAGTCCACGGGGTCACAAAGAGTTGGACATGACTGAGCGACTGAACTGAGCTGAACCTCCAGAACTGTGAGGTAATAAATGTGCTGTTTTAGGGCTTCCGTGGTGGTTCAGGGGTAGAGTCTGTCTGCCAAGGCAGGAGACACAGGTTTGATCCCTGATCCAGGAGGATCCCACACACTGTAGAGCAGCTGAGCCTGTGCACCACAACTACTGAGGCCTGTGCTCGGGAAGTGTGAGGTGATAACCTCACTGTAGTTTTGATTTGCATTTCTCTAATAATAAGCAATATTGAACATTTTTTTCCATGTATTTATTAGCCATCTGGATGTCTCCTTTGGAGAATAGTCTGTTAAGTAAGTCTTCTACCCATTTTCTGATTGGGTTGTTGGTCAACACACCAGAAAAACAAACCCAATCAAAAAATTCTTTTTTAAAAAAAAATTTTTTTAATGCCTCGAGGCATACTATTAGCCAAGTAGATGAACTAATAGCTGTTGAGTATCTACTACACCCCAGACCCTTGACCACCTATTATGGACTAAATTGGGCCCCTGTCCAAATTCATGTTAAAGCTATAACCCTGAATTGAACTGTATATGGAGACAAACCCTTTAAAGAGGGAACTAACATTAAAAGAGGTCATAAGGGTGGGCCCCTGATCTAATATGGCTGGTGCCCTTATAAGAAGTACACATAGCGGAAAGACCATGTGAGGACACAGCAAGAACGTGGCAATCTGCAAGCTGAGGAAAAAGGCCTCACTGGGAATAACACTACTGACAGCTTGGTCTGGGACCTGCAGTCTCCAATAGCTATGACAAAAGAAATGTCTGTTGTTGATGCCACTCAGTCTGTGACATTTTGTTATGGCAGTGAGAGAAGACAAAGACTTCATCTCAATTAAGCCTCACAAAACCCTGTTGAGAATGTCTTTTAATAAATGTACTGGACTTCCCTGGTGGTTAAGAATCTGCCTGCTAGTTTTGGGGACAATGGTTTGATCCCTGGTCTGGGAAGATTCTGCATGCCGTGGGGCAAGCCTTTGTGCCACAGCTACTGAAGGTCAAGTGTCTAGAGCCAGTAAGAGAAGTTACCATGGTGAGAAGCCCACTCCCCTCAACTAGAGAAAAGACTGCTTGCAGTAACGAAAACCAAATTAATACATAAATAGATATTAAAATGATTACTTAAAATGTACTGGCCCTAATGAAATGACCACATCATTTCACTGAGAGTCTGCCCCACATCAGGCAGGTTACAGACACATGTCAAAGCTCTCTCCTTTGCTGTCTCCATACCACAGACAAGGATGTGGGGGCACAGAGAAGGCAAGATGCAGCCCCGAGTCACGCTCTCTCGGTGCCAGAGCCTGGGTCTCAGCCAGGTCTCCACCGTGCTTTCTGCTGCAACCTTTGTTACCACCTTTTTTCTGACTCACATAATAAAGTCTAACTAAATGCACCATGCTTTACTCCCCCTAAAATAACTTCTACAACCTTGCCAGCACAGTCACTCTTGTGGCCCATGTGTGCAAAGTCACTTCGGTCATGTCTGACTCTTTGTGGCCCCCATGGACTGTAGACCGCCAGGCTTCTCTGTCCCTGGGGATTCTCCAGGCAAGAATACTGGAGTAAGTTGCCATTTCCTCCTCCAGGGAATCTTCCAGACCCAGGGATTGAACCCAAGTCTCTTACACCTCCTGTATTGGCAGGTGGGTTCTTTACCTCTAGCACCACCTGGAAGCCCATCTATACCACTAACAGCCACTGACACTAATGCAAACTAGACACAAACGAGTAAGATCCACCCATAATACATCCTTTTTGTTTTTAATCGTCCAGTCCAGGGACTGGCAACCTTTCTGTAAATGGTCAGCCAGTCAACATGTTCAGTTTTGTGGATCAAATGGTCTCTGTCTCAAGGACTCAATTCTGTCCTTGCAGTTTGAAAGCATCCACTGATGATACACAAATGGGTGTGACAAAGCTCCCATAAAACTTTATGGATGAAAAACATGAATTTCCTTTCCATTTTCGTCTTGATTTGCTTTTCAACCACTTAAAAACATACCATTCCACCTCCTGGACCGTGAAGAGACAAGTGGTGGGCAGCAAAAGGACAGGAGGGAAGCCAGATGTGGGAAGCAGCTTGCCAAGCCCTGGTCCAACCCCAAACCAACCAACTGATCAGAAAGAAAGCCATGGGGCTAGACACTGATGAGCTCCTGCTGTTTTCTTACTGAAAAATGTAGACTTGGAAATTCCAGTTTGCTACAGATCCTTTGGCCCAATTTCTCATCCAGGAACACTTGCTATTAACCAAACTCCTTTCCAGGAACTCTCAAGTACCCAAAACAGGCTTGAAGGGGATAAAGTGCCTTCCTCTGCATAATGAAAATCAAGGGAATGGTGAAAACAAACCCCCAAGTAGAATTCATATCTTTTCTTTAAAATATTTATGTTTTATTTTTATTATTTATTTGGATATGCTGGGCTTTAGCTGAAGCATGTGGGATCTAGTTCCCTGACCAGGGATCAAACCCAGGCCCCCTGCACTGGGAGCATGGAGTCTTAGCCACTGGACCACCAGGGAAGTCCCCCCCCCCCTTTTTTTAATAGCATGCCTTTTGCTTTATACACAAACAGCACATGTCTTGCATCAACACAGGAAAACATCAGGTAGTTTGTCAAATCTTTCATGAACTCAGATTTGGTTAAGAAGAAGCTAATGAAAATGCTTGACATGAACAGGACATGCCTCCCTGGCTTTTCAAATCTAACCACTTCAGAGGAGAGCCAATCTCATTATCACATCTCCTGCAGCTGCTTAAGAGGAATCCCAGGGAGCCTGGTAACGATTTCTCCCCTAACTATTCAGGGAAGTAAAACTGGGTCTGCTCTGTGAACCACATCACTTGAAAATGGCCAGGTCCATTTTCCAGCAGGTTTGCAAATGTCTTTATTAACATCTAGACCACAAGGCATGCAGATGACTTCATCAGAGTGGCTTTGGGAGGAAGGGGCACCTTGAGACTCGCCATCACTCCTTAGCTCAGGTGTCAGTGAATCTGTCCTGTAAATGGGCCAGATTGGCAGTATTTTCAGCTCTGTGGGTCAGTCTCTGTTGCAATTCTGCCATTGAAGCAGGAAGCAGCCATTGACAATGCATACCCAAAGGGGCGTGGCTGGATACCAATAAAACTTTATTAATAAAAACAAGCAGTGAGCCAGACTTGGTTGGTGGGCCAGTTTTCAAGTTCTGCTCTAGAGCATCTGGAACTGAAGTGCAATGAGAAATCCACAGAAAGGAGAGATGGGATTCACTCCTCAAGATGGCAAGGGTGGATGAGCAAAAGGGGATATCCAATACAAACCCCAAAGTTTGCAGCCAGAGCTGCTGTTGCAAATTTCTACCTTCTTTTCAATCTTCACATGTGTGGCTTCTCACTTTAGGCAGCAGCTCAATGTGACATGCTCCAGGGCAAGCAATGGCATTTATTTATTACTTAGATGGTGGTTAAGATCCCAAAGAAAGGCAATGCCAACGAATGCTCAAACTACCACACAATTGCACTCATCTCACATGCTAGCACCCACTCCAGTGTTCTTGCCTGGAGAATACCAGGGACAGGGGAGCCTGGTGGGCTGCTGTCTATGGGGTCACACAGGGTCGGACACGACTGAAGCGACTTAGCAGCAGCAGCAGCAGCAGCACATGCTAGCAAAGTAATGCTCAAAATTCTCCACACCAGGCTTTAACAGTACGTGAACCGTGAACTTCTAGATGTTCAAAGTGGATTTAGAAAGGGCAGAGGAACCAGAGATCAAATTGCCAACATGCACTGGATCATCGAAAAAGCAAGAGAGTTCCAGAAAAATATCTACGTCTGCTTTATTGACTACGCTAAAGCTTTTGACTGTGTGGATAAAACAAACTGTGGAAAATTCTTAGAGATGGGAATACCAGACCACTTGACCTGCCTCCTGAGAAATCTGTATGCAGGTCAAGAAGCAACAGTTAGAACTGAACATGGAACAACAGACTGGTTCCAAATCAGGAAAGGAGTATGTCAAGGCTGTATATTGTCACCCTGCTTATATAAGTTAAATAACTTATATGCAGACTACATCATGAGAAATGCTGGGCCAGATGAAACACAAGCTGGAATGAAGATCGCCGGGAGAGATATCAATAACCTCAGATATGCAGATGACACCATCCTTATGGCAGAAAGGGAAGAAGAACTAAAGAGCCTCTTGATGAAAGTGAAAGTAGAGAGTGAAAAAGTTGGCTTAAAACTCAACATTCAGAAAATTAAGATCATGGCATCTGGTCCCATCATGGCAAATAGATGCAGAGACAGTGGAAACAGTGGCAGACTTTATTTTTGGGGGCTCCAAAATTACGTCAAAGCTATGGTTTTTCCAGTAGTTGGTATGCATGTGAGAGTTGGACTATAAAGAAAGCTGAGCACCAAAGAATTGATGCTTTTGAACAGTGGTGTTGGAGAAGACTCTTTAGAGTCCCTTGGACTGCAAGGAGATCCAACCAGTCCATTCTTAAGTAAATCAGTCCTGAATATTCATTGGAAGGACTGATGTTGAAGCTGAAACTCCAATACTTTGGCCACCCGATGTGAGGAACTGACTCATTGGAAAAGACCCTGATGCTGGGAAGGATTAGGGGCAGGAGGAGAAGAGGACAAGATGACGACAGAGGATGAGATGGTTGGATGGCATCACCGACTTGATGGACATGAGTTTGGGTAGATTCCGGGAGTTGGTGATGGACAGGGAGGCCTGGCATGCTGCGATTCATGGGGTCGCAAAGAGTCAGACACGATTGAGCGACTGAACTGAACTGAACTGAAGATTGTTAACTATCAAGGCTAAGGTGGAAAGCCAGCTGGTATGAGGTCAGCTGCTGTTGCCTGAGACAGTTATCTGGGTGGAGCTGAAAACCTCATCCTTACTCACAGATTAAGCAAATTTAATCCATTTAAGTGCCAGACACTGCTCCCAGTCACAGATGACAGGGACTTAGAACCAAGTTCTTTGGTATGTAAGTATTATGTATGTTTGGTATGTTAAGTATTATATACGTATGCATAAACAATACATACCATAGGAGCAAATGAACATTAACAAAAGACAAGAAGTAAGGTGTCTAAGATGCACTTCTGGGGGTGGGGGCGGTTCTTAGCCTAAAGCTGTCAAAATGTTTGTGTTTTTTCATATGCAAGTTTCTACAATAAGTTTAGTCATTTTACCATCCTATCTTTTTTTGATACCAGGGTTTTTTTAAATTGAAGTATAGCGAATTTACAATGTTGTGTTAGTTTCAAGTGTACAGCAAAGTGATTCCATTATGTGTGTGTGTGTGTGTGTGTGTGTGTGTGTGTGTGTGTATTCTTTTTCAGATTCTTTTCCATTGTAAGTAATTACAAGATATGGAGTGGAAACTCTTTTTTAAAGTGACTCCAAAAAACCACTAAGGATGATACACTGAGATGTCCACTGCTGTGTTATTTATAATACTCAAAAACTAAAGAAAACTCAAGTCTCCATCAGCTGGGGACCAGTGAAATTAATTATGGTATGTCTACACAATGGCTTAGTTGCAATTAATAAGAGTGGTATTATAGGGGAAAAAAAATGCAGAAATGTGGTCATATTCTTAGGTGAGGAAAGCAGGCCGGAAGATACACAGATAGCATTTGTGTAGAGAAAAGGTATCTACTATACCCAATGCACATGTGTGGAAAAGGAGCCAGAAGAACGTGTACCCAGAATGATACTCTCTGGGGGAAAGTGATTATGGGTGATTTTTTTTCCCCTATAGCAAAGCTGTACTTCATAATTTTCTACAATGAATGGGCATTGGTAGTAAGAAACTTTAAAAGAAAATAAAACAAACAAAAGCTACAGTGGTGGCACCTGACAATGGAGCCTTCCTGGGTGCTCTGGGAATTATCAGTGAGGGAAGCCAGCAGAGGTCACAACCATGGTGACCACAGTGGCACTTGTAACAGCAGACACGTACAAGTTCAAAGTACATATGAGAGGGCCAAGGTTAAAGAGAGACTTATCGATGCTCCACAGGAATTAAAAACGAGAACGATGAGACCTCTCTGGCAGCCCAGAAAATATGAAGGAAATGATGCCGAAATGAAAACAGCAGAGGCTCAGAGGTACAGAAAACAAAATTATGGTTACCCAAGGGGGAAAGAAATTAATTAGGAGTTTGGGATTAACAGATACATGCTACTATATACAAAAGAGATAAACAACAAGGCCCTATTGTATAGCACAGAGAACCACATAATGGAAAAGAATCAGAAAAAGAATGTATAGATATGTATATAACTGAATCACCTTGCTATCTACCTGTAACATTATAAATCAACTATACTTCAATTTAAAAAAAAGAAAACAGCAGAACCCAAACTGCCTTATCCACTGTAGAAACTACCAATATGTATGAGGAAAATGCTAGAAAAGGAATGGGAAGACATAAAAAGGTTTTCCATGCTGGATGTTGTTTCCAATTTTTTTAAATCATGTGAGTGCTCTTTTCACAGTCTGTGTGGGGGCTGTATGAATGAATGAAGGCAAGAAGAGAGAAAATTCATGCAGTGAGGACATATGAGTACTACGTGCTTACTGGGTGCCACCCAGTCAAGCACTTGGCCCACCTTCAGGTTGACCAAACCTTACAACAAGCGTGGGAGGTTTGACTTTCAGCCCATGTTTTTTTGGTCACACCGCGTGGCTTGGGGGATCCTCGTTCCCCAACTAGGGATTGAACCTGGGGCCACAGTAGTGAAAATACAGAATCTTAACCACTAGACCACCAAGAAACTTCTTCCCCTTTTTTCTTCCACAAACCCATTTTAAAGATGTGAAAACTCTTTAAAATGGCTTAAGGGAAGGCTTATAGGGAAGAAGCAATCAGTCAAGGAAGAAGGAGCTTACAGGGAGGCTTTCATGGAAGAAGCCATCAGTCAAGGCCCCATTAGCAAGACACAGAGATTCAATTTGAACCCACATCTATCAGACTCAGAACACGAGCACTTGCATGCTGTAGGACCTTATGCACCCTAAACTCAAACTCAGGTAACCTTTGCTGCTAACGTGGGTTCTTGAAAAGCTTCCTAAAGATACACATCCAAGAGTTGCCACTTTAAAAATGTGTAACAGCCTTTGATGTGCGTCCCCCAAAGCTCCATTGCTTATAAGAACTGAACAATGCGATAATAGTTCTCCAGAGAAAAATACAACTACTGAAGCAAAATCTCAATGACAGCATTCTCTTCTTTGAGTTTGATTCATCTCCACAATGCACAAATGCCTCGCTTCATTGAAACCTCAGCATCGGGTCTGAATAAGGCAGAGAAGTTTCCTCACACCATTCACATGGCTTGAGGACTGACCAGCCAAGATCTTGGGACATCTGTTCCTGCTGACAAGGACACCAGCCTGGGTGCAGCTCAATTCAGCAGCCCCATTCCCCACAACTTACAAGCCGTGGGGTGATGCTCGGCCTGGATTTGATCAGGGAATAAATCAGAGAAGCAATGAAGTATTGGGATGGCCAAAAAGGTTGTTTGGGTTTTTCTGTAAGATGGTATGGAGAAACCCGAAAGAAACTTTTGGCCAACCCAACAGAATGAATTAGCTGAGCAACAGGATAAGTGATTGCGAACCTGGCATAGCAAAACCCCTCCATTATCTCTCACTCATTCTATTCTTCCAGGGGCTGCCCATCAAAATCTTAATTGCCCAATTCTTGCCCAACATATACAGAACAAAATCTGAAAAGGAATATCTAACGATGCTTCTTCTCTAACTTTTTGAAAGCCACCATAATAAAACAAACCCTAGGTGCTTCCCACAGTGTAATCTGCAACAACTCAAACTGAAAGCCAACTTCTATAGTAGAAATCAACACATTTGAAATCAACTCTACTTCAATAAAATGATTTTTAAAAACCCAACAACAGTAACAAAAAAATAATGAGTAAAACAAGAAAGTCAACTCCTTGGTTTAAAAAATGTATAAACAAAAGGCCCTTTTTAGAAATGAGCTTTATTTTCAATTCTACTTAGTTCTAAAAGCCTGTATATTTTATTTTTTTCCTCCCACCAGGTTACCTACAAGCTTGGATTTCACACATCACAACAAATACATCAAACACCGGCAGGATCCGGGTGCTGACCACCAGACGGCCATGTTGGTGATTAAATTCAGACTCGGATTCAAAGAAGCTTCTGTGCAAAATGCTGTATTTCCTCAAATGAGGCTTACTGTTTGTCAATCTTGAAATCATCCACTTAAAAAGCAAACCCCAAAACCAAAGCTTTCAGAACTGGATCCCAGTACCACCACATATATCACTCTCATTCTAAAAACTCTACAATTAATGGTCCCCAAAAGTTACTTTAATAGAGGGCTTCCAGGCAAGGCAAAGTTTCTCATAAAACCCCCATCCGCCCTGCCAACTGCTCTGCACCTCTCTTCCACGGGAACCCATAATACTTCACCCTCGAAGTCCTGGGCAACCTTAGTGGCACAGGATGGCCAAGCACAGCCCATTGTGATGGGGAGGGAATCTGGACACTGACCCAGCAACCTTGAACTTGCTCAGTCATCACAAACACAGTCCAATAAGAGGCTGCGTCAAACTGAAAAGCCAACCTTTCTGCTTCAGATCCCTGGATAAGAAAGATTTTTACAAATCTGTATAACTCGAACCCAAAAAGGATGGTTATTAAAAATAAACCAAGAAATACACAGAAACGGGTTTCCAGGAAAAGCCTGGTAGAAGAGAGATTCTGCTCTGATTAAATAGATTCTTTTATCTTTGGGGAATGCAACATTATCCCTGCTCTTTACATACACTCTCCTCAGACTCCTTAAGTAGACAGCATTTCAAGGCAGCGATCAAAGCTAAAACATTTTTGAAAAGAAAACAAGTGATGTGGCTGGGAAACCATGTGCATCTTGGCGAACATTTTTTCCACCCACCACAAGCTTGGACTTTCTGGGACGGTCACTCGGTTTCTGGTCAGAAACATTCTTGAAGTCGTCAGGAACGGAGGAAGAGAGACTCTGAGAAGGTGTGTTCTCGGTTCTGCATCTGGAGCTCAGGAACCAAACAGCCTGGAAAAATTAGAGGGCAAACCTCCATGAGGATGGGAAGCTGTAGCCTTGAAAACACTGTCAGGAAATATTTTCTGGTTACCATTACTAAGGGCTTCCCAGGTGGCACTAGTAGTAAAGAACCCACCTGCCAATGCAGGAGACTCAGAGAGGCAGGTTCAATCCCTGGGTTGGGAAGATCCCCTGGAGTAGGAAATAGCAACCCACTTCAGTACTCTTGCGTGGAAAATCCCATGGACAGAGGAGCCTGACGGGCTACAGTCCATGGGACCGCAAAGAGTCAGACACATACTATTACTAAGATTATTTTACACCATTTTCTGATTTTACAAGTAACTCTATTACACAACAATGTAAACACACTTAACACTCCTCAACTGTACAATTTTAAAAAAGCAACTCTTCTAAAAAGTATCTACATTTTATTTCAGCCCATGCTCTATCACTGCAAGTCTGTGGTGGCTTTCATAAATGAAAAAGACCTTTGAGTAAACAATTATTAGAGAACTGTTAACTGAAAAAATCTCGAACAGGAGAGGCCTAGAAACTGTATAAATGTTCATGAAGTTTGGGAATGGGTATATAGGTTACGATACAGGCCTACAGAAGAAAACTACCGAGTTGTTAAAAATATACACGGTTGACTCTTGAACAACACAGGTTTGAACATGTTCCAGACCACTTATACGTGGATTTTGTTTTTTTTTTTCAATAGTAAATGCCACAGTACTACAGGATCTAAGGTTTGGTTGACTGGATTTCAACAGTAAATACTGCACTACTACATGATTCAGAGCTGGTTGACTGGATTTTTTTCAACCGTAAACACTGCAGTAACATGACCCGAGGTTAGTTGACTCCCTGCATTTCTTTCAACTGTAAATATTGCAGTACTACACAACCCAAGGTTGGCTGAATCTGTGGATGCAGGACTATGGATATGGAGGGCCAACTGTAAAGTTACACTTGGATTTTCAACTGCGAGGAGAGTCGACTCCCCTAACCCTTGTGCTGTCAATTGACAGTATAAGGGAATTCTCTGTATTATCTTTGCAACATTTCTACAAACCTAACTCTTTCCGAGATAAAAAGGTTATTTGAAAAACTAACAACAGGTGGGGCAGAAACAATTGAGTCACCACACACAAACGAAAGAAGCTGGATCCCTACCTCACACCATATACAAAAGTTAACTCAAAATGGATCACAGACCTAATTATTAAAACTATAAAACTTTTACAAGAAACTTTTAGGTGAAAGTCCTTGTGACCTTGGGTTGAAAAGTGAAGTGAAAGTCGTATCTGACTCTTTGCAACCCATGGACTGTAGGCTCCTCTGACCCTCTGTCTGTGGAATTCTCCAGGCAAGGATACTGGAGTAGGTTGCCATTCCCTTCTCCAGGGGAGTCTTCCCGACCCAGGGATCGAACCAGGTATCCCGCATTGCAGGTGGACTCTTTACCATCTGAACCACCAGGGAAGCCTTGGATGAGGCAATGACTTTGAGGCTATAACACAAAAAGTACAAGCGACAAAAGAAAGAGACACACTGGACTTCATCAAATTTGTAGACTTTTGCACTTCAGATGACACCATCAAAAAACTGAAAAGACAATCCACCAGATAGGAGGAAATACTTTCAAATCATTAATCTGATAAGGGACTAGTATCCAGAATGTAAAAAGAACCCCTACAATTACAACTTTAGTAATAATCCAACTAAAAACTGGCAAAAGATCTAAACAGACATTTCACCAAAGAAGATATACAAATGGCCAATAGTTCAATGTCATTAACTGTCAGGGAAATGTAAATCAATCTTCACATCCATTAGGAAGGCTATAATCAAAAAGATTGATAACAACAAGCATTAGCAAGGTCATGCAGAAATTGCAACCGTCAAGACACTGCTAGTAGGAATGTAAATTGCTGAGCCACTTTGAAAAAGAGTCTGGCAGTTCCTCAAAAGGATAAATATAGTTACCATATGACCCAGCAATTCCACTCCTGGGTATATACCAGAGATCTGAAAACTTGTCTGCATAAACACTTGTACACAAATGTTGGTATCAGCATTATTCAAAATAGCCAAAAAGTGGGAACATTTCAAATATCCACCAACCGATGCGCAAACTGTGACATATCAATACAATGGACTATTATTCAGTCATAGAAAGAAATTAAATACTGACACACACTACAACATGGAAGAACGTAGAAGACAATATGCTGAAGGAAGGAAGCCAGACACAAAAAGCCATATACGACTCCATCAATGTGAAATATGCAGAGCAGGCAAATCCATTAGACACAGAAAGGAGATCAGTGGCTGCCTAAGGGTGGGAAAGGGAGGAATGGGAAGGAACTGCTTAATGGGTAGTGGGTTTCCCTTCGGGTGGATGAAAACATTCCAGAATTAGACAGAGGTGACGGTTGCACAACCATATGAAAATACTACGAAAGACTGAATTGTGAAGACTGACTTCCACTTTTTACTTAAAATCTTTTTGCATGGTTTGACACTTTCCTTTTCTTCCTATCTTCCCCTGCCCATAATTTTTTATGAATATTTCAACATAAAGAAGAGTTAAAAGGACAGTTCAGCAAACATCCACAAACACACGACCTACATTCTGCAATTAACACTTCACTTTATCACATATCTACCCGTTTATCTATCCAATTTTCCATCTACATAATTCTGGATATGTTTCAAAGTTGCAGATATCAGTGCCCTTGGTCTCTGAACATTCAGACACCTTTCTCCCTGTGAAGTGAAGTGAAGTCAGTCGTGTCCAACTCTTTGTGGCCCCATGGACTGTGGCCCACCAGGCTCCCCTGTCCATGGGATTTTCCAGGCAAGACTACTGGAGTGGGGTGCCACTGCCTTCTACATTTCTCCCTGTATTTCAAGCTTGTTGCTGTTGTTGTTTAGTCACTACGTCATGTCTCTTTGTGACCCCATGGACTGCAGCACGTCAGGTTTCCCTAACCTTCACTATCTTCTGGAGTTAGTGCAAACTCATGTCCAGTGAGTCAATGATACCATTCAACCATCTCATCCTCTGTCGCCCCCTCTCCTCCTGCTCTCAATCTTTCCCAACAACAGGGTCTTTTCCAATTAGTCAGCTTTTTGCATCAGGTGGCCAACGTATTGGAGCTTCAGCTTCAGCATCAGTCCTTCCAGTGAAAATTCAGGGTTGATTCAAGCTTTTTAGGACTTTTAAAAAATTTCCAACTCAGCTCAGCTCCAACAATTACAAACGTGAGTGTACAGAATAGTGAACCATCCCCTTGGACCCACTGACTTCCTCAGCAGTCACAGCATGGTTACCTCAGTGGACAGGCTGGACTAGATCCTTCCAATTCCTCACTGGCAGTTACTTCCCTCACTCACTCATTCAGCATTTATTCAGTGTTACTGTGTGCAAGTCACAATGCCAGAGTGTGACGCTAGAGTGTACCTACAGGTGATATCCCACCTTCTTCACTTTCTAAACAGTTTCCTGGGTGTGTGTGTGGGTGGGAGTGGGGAGGCAGAATTCCCTGACAGTCCAGTGGTTAGGACTCTACCAGGTTCTACCCTTGGTTGGGGAACTAAGATCCCACAAACCATGCAGCATGGCCAAAAAGAAAAAAAGAAGAAAAGAAAATTCTGTGTAGACGTGTTATCAGTGATGGTGTCATCACCACTGGTCATGTGAGAATCTTTTGAGCTACCTGACTCTTCTTCTATTTCTGGAGATTTAGGTGATTTCCAGTTTTTGACGTCCTGAAAAAGCCAGTCACTGCCTCCCTGACAGAGCCCTTTCTGGAGAGAAGCTTCCCTCATTTAGAGCACAGGCTGAAAGAGTTGGCCTAGGTCAGGGATCTATAAAAAGTCACAATCAAAATCAGGATCCTGGGCTACTGGCTAAGCTAGCCTTGCACTGAGCTGAGAGGTTGCGAAGCCTGAGGCTACCATCCTGATGGTCACAAGCCAGCAGACAAATAGTGAAGAAAGCTGGTCAGGTAAGAAAGGATGATGAAGCCGATGGACAGAGAAAGTGATGAGAACATTCTGAGTTCTCCTCTGCCCCAGAACCTTTGCACATGCTACTTCTGGCACTACTATGCCTCTCTCAAGCTCTGCAAACAGCAGATTTCCTCTCATTCTTTAGGTCTTGATTTCAATGGCATCTACTTAGCCTCTCCCTGACCATCCTAAACTGGGAGCCTCCCTCTTCAATTCTCCACCTCGCAATTGATTTTTTTTCCTATTTTCTTGCTATGCCCATTATTCTGTGCATTCACTGAAAGAAAAATGTTAGTTGCTCAGTTGCATCTGACTCTTTGCAACCCCATGGGCTGTAGCCTGCCAGGCTCCTCCATCTGTGGGATTTTCCAGGCAAGAACACTGGACTGGGTAGCCATTTCCTTCTCCAGTGGATCTTCCTGATCCATGGTTTGAACCTGGGTCTCCTGCATTGCAGACAGATTCTGAACCATTTGAGCGACCAGTGTGTTCACTGAAGGCAGGGACTATGGCTGTTTTGGTCTCAACTGTAACCCTGGAGCACAGCCCTCAACAGACAGTTGTGAATAAATACTAATAAATGAATGAAGGAAGAGCTGCCCAACACTTCTACTTTCTGTGAGGACTTAGTTATACTTCCTACACTCCTGCAAATTCCTTGATCTCTTCATGAGCCCTCTTTGTACCTAGGTAGGCCTCATCCAAACTCCCCAAAGGGGCCTTTCTAGGTGTATTTTGGAGCTTCTCTGGTGGCTCAGACACTAGAAAATATGCCTGCAATGCAGGAGACCTGGATTTGATCCCTGGGTCAGGAAGATCCCCTGGAAAAGGGCATTGCAACTAACTCCAGTGTTCTTATCTGGAGAATTCCACAGACAGAGGAACCTAGCAGGCTACAGTCCATGGGGTCACAAAGGGTCAAGACAAACTGAGCAATTAATACTTGTCAGGCATACTTTACAGTCCTCTTTCTGGGCTCTAAAATAGTTTCTAGTGGCACAGAAACCCCTGCTCACCTGACCTCCTAAATCCTAGAATCATTCCCTTAAACAGCTACTTGGTTGACACACGGACCAGCCAGCAACCCCAAATTCAGCATCTCAATGACTCAAGACAGCCAACTTTTCATTCTCTTCCTCTTTAGAGAAAGGACACAGGGATGGGCCCAACATGCCCCAGAACCCCTGGTTCTCTTGTTTTTTTTCCTCTGAGTCTGTTTACTTAGAATTATGAGTCTCATAATTCATTAACAGCAGTATTGGAATTATGGCCCTGACACTGAAAGGAAAACCAATTCACTGGATATTTTTCACCTAATGAGAAAATATAAATAGGCATAAAAAACAGAAATAAATTCTAAATACACTTCTGCTGGTTTCCAGCAGGGTGGGAGCAAAACCCAGCAGCACACTGGTCTCTCAAGCCATATTTTCCACTTTGGCCAACGCCAAGTATAGGCTAAGCACAACAGAGCTGGCAAGAGGTGATGGAGCCAAAGGCTCCAGGGAAGGCATCTCTTGGCAGCTCCCGCCAAGGTACCAGGCACAGCCAGGACTTGGAGAACGCCATGTTCTAATCAAAGCTTCGGCCTGGACTGCAGGGACATAGTTTAACTCCTGTAGACCCCAGTTTCCTCTCGAGATAGAGAGTTACTTTCAAAGCAGAAAGCATGACACAAAAGTGCAGACTGGGAGGACAGAGAATGACCACCAGGAGGATCATTCTAGAGAACGACACTGAGAACAGTAATGACGGAGGAGACAGGTGGGCTGGACTTACACGATCATGCAGAACATCATGAAGACATTCCACAGGGCGATGAAGATTCGAAAGTATCTGAGGCTCAGCAGGAACTCCCGGATGTTATCACCTGGAAAGTCAGAAAGCATTTTCACAAGCAGTGCTAACACTTCTGTTTTCACCACTGCACTGCACTTCTGTGGTCCCGCCCGCCCCACACCCACTGACCCCGTATTCCAGCAGTAGCATGGCTTTTCCTTTGGGCCACCTCTGTTCCCCAACCCTGAGCACTCAGGCTATAGCTGCCACTGACCAACCCCGAGAGGACCAAGCCCCCAGTCTCTGAGTGGCTCAGGGAAGAGCACGTGACCCAAATCTGTCCAATGAGAGCTGGCCCTGGGACTTTGGCCCCAACTACTGGGAAAGAGGCACTTGCTTTCTGCCTGGGTTGCTGGGCTGTGAAGATGGAAGCCCAATTCTTTAAGGCAGGGGTTGGAAAACCATGGCTTGTCCACAGGCCAAAACTGGCCTCTGCTACCTACTTCTGTATAGCCCATGACTAAAGAAATTTTTTTTTTAATGATTTAAAAAAAAATCAACAAAGCGTTTAGTGAGACACAAGAAATTACATGAGATTCAAATTTTAATGTCTGTAAATAAACTTTATTAAAATACAGCCATGCCTATTCATTTACATATTATCCATGGCAGCTTCCAAATCACAGAGGTGAACTGTTGCACCAGAGACTGATGGCCCACAAAGTCTAAACTATTTATGATTTGGCCCTCCACAGAAAAAATGTGGGTTGAGGGTCATCTTTATCAACACAAGCCAGCCTGAGAGTAAAACCAACCCAGGAGGAAGAACTGGGGAGGGTCACATGCTACAGGTCTGGTTTAAGCCCTGAATCCACGTGTGTCTGAAGACCATTCTACCCTTGGATGTTTCAATTCACTTTACACATTTTGAGCTGGTTTCCAGTATTTACAACTGAAGTGATAGTGTTAGTTGCTCAGTCATGTCCAACTGTTTGTGACTCCACGGACTGTAGCCTGCCAGGCTCCTCCGTCCATAGAAGTCTCTAGGCAAGAATACTGGAGTGGGTAGCCAGTCCCTTCTCCGGGGGATCTTCCAGACCCAGGGATTGAAGCCTGGTCTCCTGCATTGTAGATGGATTCTTTACTATCTGAGCCACCAGGGAAGCCCCTTTCAACTGAAAAAGCATAGTAATTCAGGCAAATAAAACGAGAGTTCTGCTTTGGTGACAACTTACTCTAGTACACACTGATGCCATGGAATAGAAACCACTCCAAGGAGAGGGAATTTGGTACATGAAGACTCCAGAGGGACTTTCCTGGTAGTCCAAGGATTAAGAATCTGCCTTCCAATACAGGAGATACAGCTTAGATCCCTGGTTGGGGCAAGAAGATCCCACATGCCTCAGGGCAACTAAGGCTGTGTGCTGCAACTACTGAGCCCACACACCACAACTAGAGAGAAGCCTGTGCACCACAATGAAAGATCCACATGCCACAATGAAGATCTTGCGTGCCACAACTAAGATCCAACACAACTAAAAAACAGATAAATATTAGGAAAAAAAAAAAAAGATTCCAGAGATCTGGGTTCCAGAACCTTCCTCCGGGGTTTTGAGTTGATTGCCCAGCCTCTTAAGGCCTCCAGAATGAGATAAACAGATCCAGATGAGGTGCTTTACAAGGGTGGCACCCCAAGTGCCATCCACAGACCAGGGCTGTCCAGGAAGTATGGAATATCAGGTGGGAGCTCAGAAACTTCCAGAGAAACCCAACATGACGGCCACTTGGCGCTGCTGCACCATCCAAGCACAGAAGAAGGACAAGGTCTTGCTCAACATAGTTTAGACAAGTCCAGCACTGTCCAAAGGGGGTTCCCTGGTGGCTCAGCGGTAAAGAACCTACCTGCAATGCAGAAGCCGCAGGAGACGTAGGTTTGATTCCTGGGTGGGGAAGATCCCCTGGAGGAGGGCATGGCAACTCACTCCAGTATCCTTGCCTGTAAAATCCCATGAACACAGGAGCCTGGTGGGTTGCAGTCCATGGGGTTGCAAAGAGTCGGACCCAACTGAGCGACTAAACAACAGTGTTGTCCAAGTCACAACGTTAGTGACATGTAACACAGCCTCTATAGTGTTGGCCCAGCACAGACTGCAAATGTCAGAGACAGGTCTATCCCCAGGATGTCTGCAAGGCACTGCTCAGTGAGGCCCTTCTCTGAGCCCAGGATTACAAAAATGGCCTCTCTTCCTCTCAACAAAGGCTGATTAAAGGCCACTAGTCCAGGGGGTACAGGGAGGAATGAGATGGGTATTCACGCCCTAAGGAGCTCACAGGGAGGACAAATACTAAACAAGTAACCACATAACTGATTATTCACTATGAGTGCCGTGGGAGCTATAATGGGGCACCCAACCTGGCATGTGTCAGGAGGGGGGTGGGGTCAGAAGAAGTCTCACTGAGAAAGTGCATAAGCCCGGATGTTAAATATGGGCTGAAGTTTACTGCCCTTCCGTGCAGGTGACTTGGGCCTATGTGTGCCCCAGTTTCTTCCGGTGAAAATGGGGATGATGGGGGACTGGAAAGGCCGCTGCACAGTGCTCATTATATAGGATGCTCTCGATAAATGCAGTCACTATGATATTAGGGGTCAACCAAGCTGACAATGGAGAGAGGAGCATTCTCTGCAGGGGCAACAGCCCACACAGAGTCTTAGCTTGAAGGAGCCTTACAAGAAGCCCCCAAACAGAGGAAGTTTCTGTTCTGACCATCCTTGTCATCGATGCTCCCACTACCTCCAAGCTAGAATAGTGCCTTCCACATAGTGGGTAAGCAACGTACACAACTGCTGAATGAATGCATGCATGTATGAATGAATGAACAGATGGATGGTCTAGTGATTGAGAGGACAATCTCTGGAGACAGAAAAACCCAGGCTCAAATCCTCATGCTGTCGCTGATTTGTTGGGTGGCCACAAAAAAGTTGAGTTACATTTCTGAGCCTCAGTTTCCTCATTTGTAACACAGGAAAATGCTCCTTACCTTTTAGAAACAGAGGTGGAATGAAATACCTGTAGGAAAAACCTAAGGCAGCCACCACCAGGCAAGCCCCCGATAAAGGAGAACTGTCAGACTGTCTGTTCAGATTCACACCTCCTCAGGGTTCCTGTTGTCCCCATGCAATGCTCCACCGTAGCACCCATGACTTTGGCTGCAATGCCACCTCCTCAGAGGGCCTTCCCTCCACACAAGGAAGCTGGAGCAGCAACCCCATTGCTCTCCTCCCCTGATATCTTCTCCTTTACTGTCTGTTCTTTGTTGAGGAACTGTCCCACTCCGTGTGACTACAACCCAAAGGCAGGAATTACATCTGTCTAGTTCCCTGCTGTGTTCCCAGCATCCAGCACGGTAGCTAGTATATAACAGGAGCTCAATAAATGCTAGGTGAATTAACGGATGAATGGCTACAATAGTCAGGTACAGGTCCATTAGACTCCAAATAGTTATATGAGTCAATTTAGCTGCAAGTATACATTCAAAGGCCACAGGGGCCAGGCGGGTAAAATGCTATAAAGATAAGGGGGCGGAGGCTGGGATAAGCTAGAGTCCACAGGCCCCACTTTAATGGGGTCCTGCTTCTCAACTCCCATTCAACAGATGCCAAAGGGTCTCTTGAGCTCAAAGTTGTAGAATGTTCTGATTTACATCTGAATTTTTACATGACATCTCCTGGCTTACTTGAAAGCTAATCTAATTGAAAATTAAATTAATCTAATTGAAAATTAAACAGGTCTACAGCATTCTGAACCCACTCCAATATTCTTGCCTGGAGAATTCTATGAACAGAGAAGCCTGTGGGGGCCCTGTGGGGGCTCTGGTTCATGAGGTTGCAAAGAGCTGAACACAGCTGAATGACTAAACAATAACAACAGCATTCTGAAGATAATACCTATTTGTGAGGATATTCATTCATTCACACTGGAATGTTGGAACTTCAAGGACACAAGGAAGCCAAAACAAGCTGGAGCCTCTTTTCTGGAGCTTAAGATCAAGTGTGAGAAGCAGATATTAGCCAGATGATAGCATACACAGAAGAAAATTATAACTGTAAAAAGTGGTATGAGTGCTGACCTATGCAAGGAGGCCTGGTAAGAGAAACAAGTGGATGACAAAGGTGGGTAGAAGGAACAGCACAAACTCAGGCCACCCTCCACCACACACACTTAAAACTGATAAGAAAAAACTGTCCTCTCTGAAATGTACCAATTTCAGAGTCCTGAAAGGAGGCCTTACCTGTGCTGGGCTCCCTCGACTCCTCCCCAAAGCCCTGCGTGTCCTTCTTTTTCCTACAAAGAGAAGCAGACAGCGTCCACTTTCAATAGGACAAACACATCACTTGGTCCCCAGGCCCTGATCCCCGGCTCAGGGGCGAGTTCTAGCCCTACTGCTGGTTTGCTGTGACTTCGAGCAGTTCAATGATCCTCCCTGGACCACCACTTGCCCCGCCAATCATAGCTATGACTACAGCCATCGACGGGGTGGAGGCGGTGGTCCGAGGGTGCCAGATGTGGGGCTGAGGATACACGTTAGGGCTAAGAGATTGTGGGGGGATGGGCCTGAGGCTCTCATGGGTGCGAGCAGAGGGATACTGGGGGAACTGAGAGTCTGGATTTCAAGTCGCGATGGCGCAGAGGGTCATAGAAGGACGGACAGGAAAGGAGGCGGAACTAGAGGCCGGGACTTGGGGGCGGGGCCGGGGCCGTAGGACAGGCTCACGTTCGCAGGGGCGGGGCTACAGTTCCCCCGGATAGAGCCACGGTCCAACGCGGCCTACTCACAGCTTAAAGTTGAGCACTGCCCCGGCGTTCATCAACAGCGTCCTGCAGAGGGAGAATACGGTTACCTAGACCTCCCCCCCACAGTACAGGGCCCTCACGTCCCATCCTCTTGTCCCCCTAATTACCCAAACAGCAGGATGTCCCCGATCATCGTTATGGCTGGAGCGTCCGTCAGAACAGGAAGCGGAAACCTCTGGGAGGGAGGGGAGAGACACATGAGCTAACCAATCTGGAAGCAGCGCTGGCGAGGGCTGAGCCAATCAAAGACCAAGGCGGGCAGGGTCCCGCCTTCTACAGGCCGAGCCCCTTAAAGGAAGAGCGAGCGCCACTCCTTGCTTGAAAAGTGTTAGTGAAAGTGTCAGTCGCTCAGTCGTGTCCAACTCTTTGCGACCCCATGGACTGTAGCCCCTCAGGCTCCTCTGTCCATGGAATTCTCCAGGCAATAATACTGGAGTGGGTTGCCGTTCCCTTCTTCCGGGAATCTTTCCGATCCAGGGCTCGAACCCACATCTCCCGCATTGCAGGCGGATTCTTTACCATCTGAGCCCCCAGGCCTTGAACGTAACCAAGAAAGGGCGGGGCGAGAACGGGACGTCATCCAATGGGGAGGAGCCATATGAGGGCAGGATTGGGTCGCGGATTGGAAGCCTATCGCCTATGTGTGAGTGACCAGCGCTCCAGACCACTAGCGCAGCAGCTTTTCCTTCTGCTGGGCTAGGCTTTCAAAGCATGCGGCCTCTGGAAAAACGGGATCTTTTGATCATTAAACTGCATAGGGTAATGGATCCTGACGCAGTAGGCTCTCCCTGACATGTACATGCCGACTGTTGGGTTCCAAACGGGCCACCTCCTGGGCCCCACGGGAGGCAAGATCCCCACTAGCCGGGGGCACTACCGGGGGCGGGGATTCCCACTGAGCGGTTTCCTCGGAGGACGTGATTCCTCGCGGGGGACAGAAGTTATGACTTAGAGAGAGCTGGGATCATGACAGATGGATAGAGGACGAGGAATCTGACGGAAAAGACCCTATGGGGCACGGGAGTATGGGGTTCACAATTGATTCGGTCCCACGGGAGGATGGAGGTCTCGATCCAAGGGCTCTACAGAGGACGTGGGTCCTATCCAAGCCCCACAGGAGTGGGGTCCTGAATGATCCGTCCCGCCTGAGTAACGGGGCTTCTTGAGGAACGGATATCGCCCCCCTCCAAGGATAGATTCCGTGTCCAACTCACACTCCATAGCGACCCCGCACCCGGCATCATCCACCCACCCCATTTCCCCGGGCTGGTCTGTATCGGGTCATGATGGCCCGAGGGACAGAGTGTGGGACGCTGGACCGACCGAGATCCATGGGACAGGACGATCCCACGACCCGCCCGGAGGCCAGCGGTCGCTCCTCCTCTCCCGCGGGGGCCGAGTTGGGGCGGCGCCTGGCGGGCGGGGGCGGGTCCAGCGGCGGGGGCGCAGTTGCCAGCGACGGGACGCACCGGGCCGGGGGCTGGGGTGGGACCCGGTGGGCGCCATGGAGCTGCTCTCGGCGCTGAGCCTGGGCGAGCTTGCGCTCAGCTTCTCGCGGGTGCCCCTCTTCCCTGTTTTCGACCTTAGCTACTTCATCGTCTCCATCCTCTACCTCAAGTATGAGCCAGGTGAGCCAGGGCCGGGGTGCTGGAGAGGGCTGGCATTGCGGGGCGGGAGACGGGAGGAAACCCAGAGGTCTGGAGGAGGGGAAAGGCCCGCATCGTGGAGAAACAGTCCCAGGGGCCGGTTCGGGGAAGCCGGCAGGTTCTGGTATCGTGGGGGCAGGCAGAGGGGACAGATGTGAGCGAGGGCAAGGAGAGAAGCCCCTGGGATTGTGGGGTTGGGGGAGGGGAAGCAGATGCAGGAGAGGAACCTGATTGTTCAGAGGAGTGGGGAACAGGTGCTGGGGAGGATGCGGGGAGAGAGAAGGTCAGGGATCCTGGCAGGAGAGGGTCGCATGAACTTGGGCGAGGGGCTAGGTCGTGGTGAGGGCTCAGGCGGGGGTCGGCTCTGCTGGCCAGGTCACAAGTCCTGGCTGCCTGCAGCCGTGACCTCTCTCCTTGCCCTTGGCGCCGGGAGCCAAAGCCACAGCTGTGTGTCTATATAAGGGCCGGCAGTGCTGGGGGCTGTGATCAGGTTCAGAGAAAGTGACACCGATGCCCCTTCCCTGCTGTGGCTCTGGGCAACCTCTTCTCCCATTGCCTGGGCCGAGGCTGTGCTGGATCTCAGAGCCCAGGGGGAATTCTTCCAGCTCTGTCCCGGATACTTTCCACTTATTGAGCAGGACCTGCCCTAGGGCAGGGTAATTTGGGGTCAGCCTCCTCCCACCAGCTCCAAACCCTCTTTGGAGAATAGCTGGGGGAAGACCCAGAGTCTTGGATTTTTTTTTTTTTTTTCAGTAATGGTAAATGGCCTCCTTAGAATGCAGCCTATTTTTATACAAGGCTTAGGGAGTGTTTCTTATTCATCTCCTCCTATTTTAATAACTCTAGCACAACAGCAGACTAAAGGGACAATAGAATTTTAGCTTTAGAAAAAAGACCAATCACCTGGAACTTTGTGATCTTTTCTCCCACTTAGATGTAAATTACTCCTGTATCCTCTCAGAAATAGCTTTTCTTTTTTTTTTTAAATGATAAAGATAGGTGCTAGTGTACATTAAAGAGAAAAGTCAAATGGAAAAGCCTAAAGGAAAAAAGAGATAATTACAATCGAGGTTGTGGTCGCCTTCCAGACCTCACTTCTCTGCATTTATAGCCCTGTAGTTATGGATGTAAATGCACAGTCTTATGCAAATAGGATCATACTCTGCCTGCTGAGTGTTTCTGTTCTGTTTTATTTTAGCTCATCCACATGCCAGAGCCTATTTCTTTATAAGCTCTTTTGGAAAGCAGTTACTTTGCAAAGCAAAATAAGCTTTGTATTGTCTTAGCCTGAGCACAGGGGTGTATTTCCTGTCTGCAGATGAATTCCTGGTGGCTCATACCAGGTCTCTTGGGCAAGTACAGAACCTAGCACACATTGGGGAATCTAAAATTGTGGAAGGCAGGAGCCCAGTAGGGATGTAGGACACAAGTGTCTGGAAGGAAAGCTGTCTCTGGGCTGTCTGGGAGCATGCAGGAGGGGTTGAGACATTCCTGCTGGAGTCATAGAGTAAATCATCTGGACTTGAAGTGCTGGAGCCTGAAGGTTCTTGAAGATTGAGAGAGTGCCTTAGAGGCTCCTGGGGGCCCTCCTTCCCCTATCTCATCTCTGCTCCAGGCCAATTAAATCAGAAAGCCTGGGATAGAGACCTGGCATGCTCATGTTTCAAGCTCTCCTCTCCCCAGGGATGCTGAGAAAGTAGAGGCTAAGCTAATTTACATATGCAATGAACCTGTGGTCCCATTGCTGATAGATGACAGCCTTGGGATTCCAACCCAGGTCTGCTTGACCCCAAGAATCACTACAATTGTTCTGGGGGACTTGCCTACCCTTAGAAAAGGGAGCTATTGGGCTTAGCTGTTAGTCCCCCAGTTTGGTGTTCCTGCTAAGCCTCTGTAAAGGTTTCTTCTCAGAGTCTGTGTGCTGTTTGCAGGGCCAGCTAGAGAATGCATGGGCCCCTAGGAATTTTGTGAACCTGAGAGCCAATCTGGCTTAAGGAATAATCTTCAAACTGGAAGTCAGTTCTGCCTTTAGCAGTGAGTAAACACCAGGCAGGTTGTTTTTCTTACATGAGTGTCAGTTTGCTCATCTGTGAAATGGGCTCATTGATACAATAATCTGGGTTTCCTTACCTGGCTCTTGTGAAGGTCTGTTGAGAACTTGGTCAGTAGTCAGGTCTAAGGCACTTGTGAGAGGTAGTAGAACAATTTGTAAGGCATGGGGCAATGTGTTTCCTGGGCTGCAGGCATTTTCTGGGTCAGGCTTTCATGAGAATCCTGAATGAGGATGAAGCACAATGTGTGTGAACAGCATCTGTGACCCCTGGGTTAAGAAATGCAGAATGCCAGGCTCCCCACTCAGACCTACTGAAACATACTCTGCATTTGAATAGGATCCCTGCAAGCATACTAACATTTGAGAAATGATGGACTAAAAGAACCTGGAGCTCCTCAATAGGGCAGGGAGGGCCAAATCTGACTCACTTCTAAGACCCCTAACTCTATGCAAGAAGAGAGGAAGAAGTTGTGGATGCTGGCTGCATGATTGAAGGAATGAGTGGATGAATGATTGAATGACAATCAATGGCTGCTTTAAGACCTGATCCATGCAAAGAGCCTTCCAGACTAGTGGTTCTCAAGTATGACTACACATTAGAGTCACCTGGAGAGCTTTGAAGATTCCTGTTGTCCAGGGAGTACCCCTTCATCATGAAAATCAAAATTGCAGGGGATGGTACCAGCATCAATATTTTTTAAAGTTCTCCAGATGAGATCCAGTTTTCTGCACCAGTGTTTCCCAACCTCAATACTCCTGACAGTTAGAGCCAGATCATCCTCTGTGGTGGGGGCCATCCTGTGAATTTCATGATGTTTCACAGCATCCCTAGCCTGACCCACTAGATGCCAGGAGCACACCCCAACTGTGACAACCAAAAATGTCCCCAGACATTGCCAGTGTCCCTTCAGGGGGGCATAGTTACCTCCAGTTAAGAATCATAAATCTAGACTGAGTCTTAAACTCCCATGCTTCCAAGGGCCTGGCAGGTCACATATAGAAAGCAGTAAGACAGCCAGATGAGGACAGTCCCCAGGTGAGATCCAGCCATGTGCATTGCCACCTGATTGGGGCTGGAACTAGCAGAACTAATTTTTCAAGGGAAGCTAGAAATGTGATTTGCAGCTTCCTGTGTTTATATGTTGGCTGTTTGAACATCTTCATTCTTTTTTCTTTAATTAATAGACAATTTTTTACAGCAGTTTTAGATCCACAGCAAAAAACTGCAAGTAGTTTTCCATATAGGCTTACTACCTCCTCCACACACAGCCACCGCTACCATTAATGTTCTGCACCAGAGGGGAGCATTTGTTATAGTCAATGAACAAAGATTATTGTCAACATCATTATTGTCCTATTACCATTATTGTATTGCATTATCAACATCATTATCAACTGATCTGTAGTTGACATAAGGGTCCCTTTGTGTTGTACATTTTATGGATTTTTATAAACATATAGTGACATGTATCCATCATTATGGGGCCTCCCTGCTGGCTCAGTGGTAAAGAATCTGCCTGCCAATGCAGGAGAAGTGGATTCAATGCCTGGGTCAGGAAGATCCCCTGAGAAGGAAATAGCCACCCACTCCAGTATTCTTGCCTGGAAAATCCCATGGACAGAGGAGCCTGGCAGGCCACAGTTCATGGAGTTGCAGAGTCAGACAATACTTTCTGTGACTAAAACAACAACATCCATCATTGTAGTATTTCTCACTAACCTAAAAATCCCACAAGCTCTGCCTATTCATCTCTCCTGCCTCTTCTCCCCAAATCCCTGACAGTCTCTGATCTTTTTACTGTCTCTATACTTCTGCCTTTCCCAGAATGTCACAGAGTTGGATTTATACACTATGTAGCCTTTTCAGACTGGCTTCTTTCACTTAGCAATATGCATTTAAAGCTCCTCTGTGTCTTTCTGTGGCTTGATAGCCCATTTCTTTTTAATGCTGAATAATACTCCATGGTATGACTGTTTCACGGTTTAATTATTCACCTATTGAAGGATATCTTCGTTGCAGTTTGAGCATTTAAAAATTACTGGGGGAGCCCAGGAGAACCAAAAGTGAGGAAGAAAGCTGAGCACAAAGGCTTGGGAGAGGGAGACTCATCTTAGAGAAACTCTGTGAGCACACCTCCCATGTTTGGACCTCACACTAAATAGCACAGAATGGTAGCAGTGCTAAGAGTGCCCTGTGGGGACTCCCTTGGGGATCCAGTAGTTAAGACTCCTTGCTACCAATGCAGGTGGCCTGGATTCAATCCCTGGTCCAGAAACTAGATCCTGCATGCTGCAACTAAGACCTGGTACAGCAAAAAAAAAAAAAAAAATACACTGGGGAATCTTCTAGCACTTCCCAGCCATCCACAGACAGGACACTAACCCCCAGAGAGGAAATGTGTGGGGCCCATCACAGAACTAGAGTCAGAATCAGTGCTTCTTCCTTAGGCAGATCTGATTTTTATTATAAGTCCATCCACTAAAATTTCCACCCACAGGTACTTTCCATTTCAGCTCAGTTCCAGAAATAACCCTCACATACTTGCTAAGCACTAAGCTTAATTTCTTTTCATCTTTCACAGATGAAATGAATAATAGCCCTTTGAAATGAGTAATAGCCCTGGGTGACCACCTCACCCAGGTTTGCCCAAGACAGACATCCAAAGCCCCAGAAACCCCTCAGCCCAAGCAAACAGCGGCATTTGGTTGCTCTAGACAGCATCCCCATTCTACAGATGACTAAATTGAGGCCCAGATGGGGAGTGAGCAGCCAGAGCTCACCCATTGAGAGGGGAGTGCTTTGGTGGAAAACCTGGAATTGAAACCCACACTCTCCTGCTTCTTGGTGCTGCTCTAAGACCCAGCAAAAGAAATCAGAATGAAGCATGGCAAAGGGAAAGAGCCAGGGGGACAGTTTCTCCAGCACTGCTTTGCTGTGGATCCTCAGGGCAGACTGTCCCCACCAGCCTATCTTCTCATGTGGTAATGGGGAGACTCATCCTGTGTTTCTAGGGTTGCTGGGAGAGTAGTGATAATGATAAGCTCACAGACATAGAAAACAAAATTGTGATTGCCCAAGCAGAAAGGGGAAGTATAAAATAGGGGTATGGGAGTAACAGATACACATTGTTGTTGTGGTGTAGTTGCTAAGTCACATCTGACTCTTTTGCAACCCTGTGGACTAGCCCTCCAGGCTCCTCTGTCCATGAGATTTCCTAGGCAAGGATACTGGAGTGGGTTGCCATTTCCTTCTCGAGGTGATCTTCCCCACCCAGGGATCGAACCCGTGTCTCTTGCATCTCCTGCACTGGCAGGCAGATTCTTTACTCCTGAATCACCAGGGAAGCCACAGATACATATTACTATATATAAAATAGATAAACAACAAGGGTTTACTGTATAGCACAGGGAACTACATTCAATATCTTATAATAATCTATAATGGAAAAGAATCTGAAAAAGCATGTATATATATGTATAGCTGAATCTCTTTCTATATGTCTGAAATTAACATGATATTGTAAATCAATATACTATACTTCAATTTTATGTATTATTTTTTTGGCCACACTACGTGGCTCATAAGATCTTAGTTCCCTGATCCAGGCCCTTGGTAGCGAAAGCACAGGATCCTAACCACTGGACTGCCAAGGGAATGCCCTTTAATTTTTTTTAAAAAGCTAATGATGATAATAAACATAACATTGAATCATCAGCATAACTCAGTGAAGGGAATGCTCTCATTCTCCCTTTGACAAAAGAGGAAACAGGATGGAGGTGAGGGGGGTGGTGGTGGTCATTTGCCCAAAGCCACTGCAGAGTGAGCTGCAGAGCCAAACCCCAGATGTGTGACTTTTCTACCAGGCTTCCCCCACAGTGAGGAGCCTACGGAGTTCCTGCAAGACCCAAGCTCCCCCCCACCCCCACCCCACTCTCCTGGGACTTATCTTCCCAGCAGGCAAAGGAAAGATCCTGGAAAGAATTCAACCCCTGGGGGTTATTTTTAGTTGCAGAGGTATCCATTTCTGCAAAACATGGGGGCCTCACCTGACCCAGTCCCTATAGGACCCACCAGCTGCTCCCAAGGATTAACTCTCAGCTGGCAGCGTTTTAAATAGATGCCCGGAGGAGAGAAGAGGGCACTGGGTTTCCTAATGGAGGAGCTTAGTAGATGCAGAGAGGATGTACTTTGGGCTTGTGACTTCAGGGTGAGATGAAGGAGGGAAATTTTGATTCCAACCCCGATAGGAGTTAGGCAAAGAAGGGATTAGGGTTCCCACCTGACAGAAGGAAAGAGATGGAAAAAAAAAAAATGGTTTGTCCAAGAATATGTGGTTAGTCAATGAGGGTGTAAAGAGAAAGGGAAGTGTGTTGCTGATTTAATCTGAAATGACTTTTATGAGGCAGGTTTCTGACTATAGTATGTATTAATATATGCCAGAAAGTGGATAAATAACTTGGGATCTGTTCCTATGATGGAATACAGTACAGCAGTGGAAATGAATACTCCCCTTGAAAATACTGAGCTCAGTGAAAGAAGCCAGATGCAAAGGGCCGCATTATATGAGCCCATCTATATGGAATGTGGGGCTTCCCCAGTGGTTCAGTGGTAAAGAATCCACCTGCAGTGCAGGAGGCTCGAGTTTGATACCTGGGTTGGGAAAATCCCCAGGAAAAGAGAATGGCAATCCACTTCAGTATTCTTGTCTGGAGAATCTCATGGACAAGGAATCTGGCGGGCTACAGTCCATGGGGTTGCAAAGAGTTGGACATGACTGAAGCAACAGAGCATGCACGTATATGGAATGTATAAGTTCAAGAACCATCTTCATCACTTGAAAAGGAAACTCCTGTCCCCATTAGCAGTCATTCCCCATCCCCCTCCTCAGTCCCTGCCAACCACTAATCTGCTTTCTGTCTCTATGGATTTTCCTTTTCTGGATATTTCATGTCAGTAGGATCACACAATGTGTGTCGTGTTGTGCCTGGCTTCTTTCAATTAGCGTGTTTTCAGGATTCACCCCTGTTGTAGCACCTGTCAGTGTTTCGTTTCTTTTTAAGGCTGAATAGTATTCCATTATGGGGATGGACCACATTTAGTTAGGCAAAGAAGGGATTAGGGTTCCCACCTGACAGAAGGAAAGAGATGGGAAAAAAAAGATGGTTTGTCCACGAACATGTGGTTAGTCAATGAGGGTGTAAAGAGAAAGGGAAGTATGTTGCTGATTTAATCTCAAACATGTCATTTTGCAACCTAACTTTTTTATTCATCAGCAGCCTTATGGGATTTATCAGTGTTGTTGCATCTAGAGCAGAGATTCTCAGCCAGAAGATCTGTCCTCTGGGGATGTTTGGCAATATCTGGAAACATTTTTTGGTTGTCACAACCAGGGTGAGGTGGTGGTTTAGTCCCCACCAAACTAGAAGTGTCTGACTCTTTGCGGCCCTGTAGATTATAGCCCACCAGGCTCCTCCATCCATGGGATTTCCCACAGGGATACTGGAGTGGGTGGGGGTGGGCATCCAGTGAGACAAGGCCAGGGATGCTCCTTGACATCCTGCAGTGCACAGGATGGTCCCCACCACGGCAGAGAGTGATCCAACCTCACACATCAGCAGTGCTGAGGGTGAGGAGCTCAGATCTGGATCTAGTGTGTTGTTGGTGTTTGTTTTGGCCATGTCACACGGCTTGCAGGATCTTAGTTTCCCAGCTTGGGATTGGAGTCCTAACCACTGGACCACCAGGGAATTCCCTAACTCTGGTTCATTTTTGTTCTTAAGATTTATTTGTTTATCTATTTTTGGCTGCACTGAATCTTTGTTGCTGCAGGCAAGCTTTCTCTAGTTGCAGTGAGCAGGGAGGCTACTCCTCATGGAGGTGTTGGGCTTCTCACTGTGGTGGCTTCTCTTGTTGCAGAGCCCAGGCTCTAGGTGTGCAGGATCCACAGCTGTGGCACATAGGCTTAGTTCCCCTGTGGCATGTGGAAGCTTCTCAGATTGGGGATTGAACCCTTGCCCCCTGCATTGGCAGGCAAATTCTTAACAACTGGACCACCAGGGAAGCTCCTAGTTCACTTAAAAATAACTACTCTGTGGTATTCCATTTTGTGTGACTCTGTGTTCACTCACTCAGTCGTGTCTGACTCTTTGCTGCCCCGTGGACTGTAGCCTGCCAGACTCCTCTGTCCATGAAATCTCCCAGGCAAGAATACTGGAGTGGGTTACCATTTCCTACTCTGGGGAGAGGGGGATCTTCCTGACCCAGGGATCAAACCCATGTCTTTTGTGTCTCCTGCATTGGCAGGTGGATTCTTTACCACTAGCACTACCTGGGCAGCCCTTTGTGTGACTCGCCCCTTAGCAAGAAGCAGGAGACGCTGCTTTTCTCCTGCCATCACAGTGTGGCAGTGAAATGCGCCCCCAACCTGCATGTCTCTTTGTTCACATGCATGAGTTTCTCTCTTGGGCAAATAGTAAGGAATGGAATTGCCAGGGCCCAAGTGGCTCACAGGTGACTCATTTCCTCAGTGTTGCCAAATTGCCTCTCAGCTGGTTCTGCCTATGAGCCTCCCAACTGTGTATGTACAAGGGAAACTTGAGGTTTTTACCTCTGGAGGAGGGGCCGATATTCCCCTCCCGAACCTTCTCTCTGAGGTTGACTGATCTGAAAAGAAGGCAGCTCCTTCTATAGAGTAGAGTGAACTTCATGTTTCTTTCCCCAACATGAGCTTAGAATGCTGGACATAGGACCCAGGAAAGAGGGTTGGATGCTGACAGTGTATTGTTCCGGTTTTGTGTGTGTGTGTGTGGGGGGGTGTTTGTTGGTTTGTTTCTAAGATTTTTTTGATGTGGACCAATTTTTAAGTCTTTATTGAACTTGTTACAATATTGCTTCTGTTTTTTATGCTTTGGGTTTTTGTCTGGGAGGCATGTGAGGTCTTAGATCTTGGACCAGGGATCGAACCCACACCCCCTGCATTGGAAGGAGAAGTCTTAACCACTGGACCACCAGGGAAGTTCCCTGAACACTGTATCTTGTGCCGAGTGTCCCTTAGCTCTTAGCTTCCCTCTCTCCCCTTCCCATCTTCTCCCATGCTCTCCGTTTGCCTGGATCATCTTCTCCCTTCCACCCCTCATACTCTAGGAAATCCTTGTTCATTGTTCAGATCTCAGCTTAAGCATCGCTACCTAAATGAAGTCTGACCTCCTCAGTGAAGACAGTTGCTGAATTAAACCCTTCAAAGCACCATGTGCCTCTCCCTTATGAGTTTTAACCTCCATTTGTGGGATTATTTAACCATTTTGCCCCCCTACCAGACTATGGACCCCACAAAGGTAACCCCTGAACCAGCTCTTGCTTATGACTGCTTCTCTGGTGTCTGGCAAGAGCTTGGCACATGATCAGAACTCATAAATCCTCACCGAAGCCTGGGTGATCTTGAGTAAGCCACTCAAGATTTGTTGCCTCATCTGTCAGGTGCTATGTTAGTTTCCTAGGGCTGCCATAATGAATGACCACAAGCTAGAGGGCTTAAAACAACATACATTTATTCTTTCCATGTTCTGAAGGCTAGAGTCCAAAGTCAAGGTGTCTGGGTCCTTATAGAAGCTTCAGGAAAGGAATCATTCATGCTTCCCTCCTGGTTTCTGGTGTCTTCCGGCCGTCCTTGGCATTCTTTGGCTTGTACACACATCACTCCAATCTTTGCCTCTGACCTCATATAGCTTTTTAAAAAATTATTTTATTATTCTTATTTATTTTTTGGTCATGTGGCATGTAGGATCTTGGTTTCCTGACCAAGGATCAAACCGGCACCCCATGCATTGGAAGCATGGAGTTTTAAGCATTAGACCATCAGGGAATCCCCTCATCTGGCTTTTTGTATAAATTTCCT
This sequence comes from Okapia johnstoni, assembly GCA_024291935.2. Lineage (NCBI taxonomy): Eukaryota > Metazoa > Chordata > Mammalia > Artiodactyla > Giraffidae > Okapia > Okapia johnstoni. The sequence goes on along the minus strand of CM044316.1, from coordinate 5,850,924 downwards.
TTGGCTGCCATAATGAAGTACCACAAACTGGGTGGCTTACAACAGAAATGTATTGTCTTGTAATTCTGGAAGCTAGAAATTCAAAATCAGGGTGTCAGCAGGGTCATGCTCTCTCTGATGGTTCTAGGAAGGAAGCTTAGGAAAATCTTCTGGAGGTGGCTAGTGTCCTTGAAGTTCCATGACTTACAGCTGCATCACTGCAGTCTCTGCCTCCTTGTTTATACAACCTTCTCCTCTGTGATCCATCTCCTCTTATCAGGAACACTAGACACTGTATTAAGGCCCACATAATGATTTCATCCTAAACTAATTACATCTGCAAAGACCGTATTTCCAAATAAGGCCCCATTCACAGATACCAGGGGTTAGGACTTAAACATATCTCTTTGTGAGTTTAACTCACAACACCTTCTTATCTGTGTCTACATCTCCTTTTCTCCCTTTTACAAGAACACTCATTGGATTCAGGACAAACCCAGATGCTCCAGTATGATCTCATCTTGAGATCCTTACCTTAATCACATCTACAAAGATCCTATTTCAAATGAGGTCATTTTCTGAGGTTCTAATGTACATGAACTTGAGTGATGAGGGGGGCACTGGTCCCTCCTGTAACTCACTGTAGGTAGGGATATTGATCCCTATGTTACCTGGGGTGGAAAGCCTGGGCTCTGAGGCTGAAGCCTTGAGGATGCTATGAAGGTATGTAGTTGCCTAGGATACAATACTAACTCAATTAAAACAAGGAACTCAGTAAGTAAAGAGAACAGGGGAGGTTGTTGTTATAATGTAACTAAAAGTGCCCAACGTAACTGCAGTGCTTAAGAGTGTTCTGTCCACATTTGCTAGAATGTAAGCTCTACATGGACAGGTGAATTATTATTAGTTACCATGTATCAGGCACAGTGCCCAGCATGGAGGAAGGGAGGAGACTGGGATGGAGGGTTCAGCAGCAGATAAGATGGATAAGGTCCTTGTACTCACCTAAGGATTAAGATCCAGTCAACTTGTTGGGGTGCTTCCCAGGCAGCGCTAGTGGTAAAGAACCTGCTTGCCAATACAGGAGATGTAAGAGACATGAGTTCGATCCCTGGGTCGGGAAGAATCCCTGGAGGAGGGCACAGCAACCCACTCCAGTATTCTTGCCTGGAGAATTCTATGGACAGAGGAGCCTGGTGGGCTACGGTCTGTAGAGTCGCACAAAGTTGAACATGACTGAGTAACTTAGCACACACGCATGCACCTTGTTGATTGTATAAACGGTATATACAGTTATTTATATCAATAGCTTCACACTTAGTACATGGCCTAAAGAGGTCAAGCTTTCAGATTTTACAGTTTTAAAATTTTTATTTATTTTTGTTTCTTTGGCTGCACTGGGTCTTCGTTGCAACATGCAGGCTTCTCTAGGGGCAGCACATGGGGTTCTCTCTGAAGTGACCTGCAGGCTCAGTAGTTGCAACACACAGGCTTAGTTGCTTCGAGGCATTGTGGGAACTTAGTCCCCTCATTGGGAAAGCAGGGATTGAACCCTCATCCCTTGCATTGGAAGACAGATTCCTAACCACTGGACCACCAGGGAAGTCCTAGATTTGACAATTTAGAGACAAAAGTCATCCACTCTCTAGAAATAGAGAAACTTTCCCTTCAAAATCCCCAAAGCTGAACTGATTATATCTTTTGATTAATCTTTTGATTACCAGATCGTATATTGTAACCTTGTTACCTCACATCCACATTGAGTGGAGTTTTCATTGGATTTAAGTAAACTATTTAAAGAGAGCTGCTGGGGAATACTACTCAGCCATAAAAAAGAATGAAATAATGCCATTTTCAGCAATATGGATGGACCTAGAGATCATCATACTAAGTGAAGTAAATCAGAATGAGAAAGACAAATACCATATGATATCACTTATACATGGAATATAAAATATGACACAGATAAACTTATCTACAAAACAGAAAAAGACACCCATAGAGAACAGACTTGTGGTTGCTGGGGTGGTGGGGGAGGGAAAGAATGGGAATTTGGGATAAACAGATGCAAACTGTAGGAGGATGAATATATATATACATTATATATGATGGATAAACAACAAGGTCCTACTGTATAGCACAGGCAACTATATTCAGTATCCTATGACAAACCATAATGGGAAAGGATATGACAAGGAATGTACATGTATGCATAACTGAATCACTTTTCTGTACAGCTGAAATTAACACAACTTTATAAGTCAACTACAGTTCAGTTCAGTCACTCAGTCGTGTCCGACTCTTTCAACCCCATGAACCACAGCACACCAGGCCTCCCTGTCCAACACCAACTCCCTGAGTCCACCCAAACCCATGTCCCTCGAGTCAGTGATGCCATCTAGCCATTTCATCCTCCATCGTCCCCTTCTCCTCCTGCCCTCAATCTTTCCCAGCATCAGGGTCTTTTCCAATGAGTCAGCTCTTTGCATCAGGTGGCCTAAGTATTGGAGTTTCAGCTTCAACATCAGTCCTCCAATGAACACCCAGGACTGATCTCCTTTAGGATGGACTGGTTGGATCTGCTTGCAGTCCAACGGACTCTCAAGAGTCTTCTCCAACACCACAGTTCAAAAGCATCAATTCTTCAGCGCTCAGCTTTCTTTATAGTCCAACTCTCACATCCATACATGACTACTGGAAAAACCATAGCCTTGACTAGACAGACCTTTGTTGGCAAAGTAATGTCTCTGCTTTTTAATATGTTATCAAGGTTGGTCATAACTTTCCTTCCAAGGAGTAAGCATCTTTTAATTTCATAGCTGCAATCACCATCTGCAGTGATTTTGGAGCCCAGAAAAATAAAGTCAGCCACTGTTTCCACTGTTTCCCCATCTATCTGCCATGAAGTGATGGTACCGGATGCCATGATTTTAGTTTTCTGAATGTTGAGCTTTAAGCCAACTTTTTCACTCTTCACTTTCACTTTCATCAAGAGGCTCTTTAGTTCTTCTTCACTTTCTGCCATAAGGATAGTGTCATCTGCATATCTGAGGTTATTAATATTTCTCCCGGAAATCTTGATTCCAGCTTGTGCTTCTTCCAGCCCAGCGTTTCTCATGATGTACTCTGCATATAAGTTAAATAAGCAGGGTGACAATATACAGCCTTGACATACTCCTTTCCTATTTGGAACCAGTCTGTTGTTCCATGTCCAGTTCTAACTGTTGCTTCCTGACCTGCATACAGGTTTCTCAAGAGGCAGGTCAGGTGGTCTGGTATGCCCATCTCTTTCAGAATTTTCCACGGTTTCTTGTGATCCACACAGTCAAAGGCTTTGGCACAGTCAATAAAGCAGATATAGGTGTTTTTCTGGTACTCTCTTGCTTTTTTGATGATCCATCGGATGTTGGCAATTTGATCTCTGGTTCCCCTGCCTTTTCTAAAACCAGCTTGAACATCTGGAAGTTCACGGTTCACGTATTGCTGAAGCCTGGCTTGGAGAATTTTGAGTGTTACTTTACTAGCATGTGAGATGAGTGCAATTGTGCGGTAGTTTGAGCATTCTTTGGCATTGCCTTTCTTTGGGATTGGAATGAAAACTGACCTTTTCCAGTCCTGTGGCCACTGCTGAGTTTTCCATATTTGCTGGCATATTGAGTCAGCACTTTCACAGCATCATCTTTTAGGATTTGGAATAGCTCAACTGGAATTCCATCACCTCCACTAGCTTTGTTCGTAGTGATGCTTTCTAAGGCCCACTTGACTTTACATTCCAGGATGTCTGGCTCTAGGTGAGTGATTACACCATCATGATTGTCTGGGTCATGAAGAACTTTTTTGTACAGTTCTTCTGTGTATTCTTGCCACCTCTTCTTAATATCATCTGCTTCTGTTAGGTCCCTACCATTTCTGTCCTTTATTGAGCCCATCTTTGCTACTATACTTCAATAAATTTTAAAATAAAATTTACAAAATAAATAATAAAGACAGTCATTGGTACTGCCTCTGGCTGTGAGAGCTAAGTAACTGTGTCTTACAACTTCATTCTAAATTCATTCTCTGGAAAATGAAGCTAGTGGGGGAGGGAAGGAATCAAGATGATGAACTAAGTTGTCACACCAGAAGACACCTGAGTTCCAAGTTGGGGGGGTGACTGGAAGATTATGACAATAACAGTATAAAGATAGAGCTGAACTATTTCAAAAGATTTGCAAGATTTTCAGTGGGTAGTACAAAGTGTACAGTTTGACTAATAGACATCAATCTTTTACCTCTAGTGGTTTTGTAAACGTATTTTTAAAGAACTAGACCCCCCCCCCCACCTTCATTTTAAATTGGGGTCTTAAAATAGATTTTATCTTGAAAAAGCTCAAGACTCATAAGTAATTTATTATTTATTATGCCTATGCCAAACAGCTTGCAGAATCTTAGTTCCCCGACCGGGGATTGAACCCTCCACAGTGAAAGCACCAAGTCCGACCACTATGCTGTGCTGTGTGCTGTCACTTCAGCTGTGTCTGCCTCTTTCATGATCCTGTGGACCATAGCCTGCCAGGCTCCTCTGTCCATGGGATTCTCCAGGCAAGAATACTGGAGTGGGTTGCTGTGCCCTCCTCCAGGGGATCTCCCCAACCCAAGGATCAAACCCAGGTCTCCTGCACCAGCAGGCAGATTCTTTACCACTAGTGCCACCTAGGAAACCCCCCTAACTGCTGTACCACCAGGGAATTTCCAGAAGTTGCAAAAATGAAGCAAAGAGTTTCTAGCTTCCCCAGCTTCATCCAATGACAACATGTTACCTAATGATAGCTCATTATGGAAAACAAAAAACCCTGAAAATTGGGACTTCCCCAGTGGTTAAGAATCTGTCTTCCTATGCAGAGCATGCAGGTTCAATCCCTGGTCAGGGAACTAAGGTCCTACATGCCACAGGGCAATTAAGCCTGTGCCCCACAGCTAACCCCACTGGCTAACCACAGTGAAAGATCCTGTGTACACAACTATGATAAGACACAACCAAATAAATATTAAAAAATAAAAAAACTGGAAATTGACACCAGTATTATACCATTAACACCTACTATAGACTTTATTCAGCTGTTTTTCCTTGCACTTAAAAAAATATAGTCCTTTGAAATTTTATCACAGGTGTATATTTGAGTAACCACCACCACAGTCAGGATATAGAATAGTTCTGACACCCCAGGGAAACTCCCTTGTGAAAAGAAAGTGAAAGTCGCTTGGTTGTGTCTCCAGGCCAGAATACTGGAATGGGTAGCCTTTCCCTTCTCCAAGGGATCTTCCCAACCCAGGGATCGAACCCAGGTCTGCCGCATCGTGGGCGGATTCTTTACCAGCTGAGCCACAAAGAAAGCCCAAAACTACTGTAGTGGGTAGCTTATCCCTTCCCCAGCAGATCTTCCCGACCTAGAAATCAAACCAGGGTCTCCTGCACTGCAGGCAGATTCTTTACCAACTGAGCTATCAGAGAAGCCCTCTATAATTAGATCTTCTTTAGAAGCCTAACCCCTGGTAACCATTGATCTGCTCTCTGCCACTCATCACTATGGTTTTATCCCATGGAGAATGTTACATAAATGGAATCATACAGTACATAACCTGAGATTGGCAGTTTTCACTGAGCATTATACTCTTGAGATCTGTTTGGATAGTTTTTGCATCCCTGGTTCATTCCTGTTTCATTATTGAGTGGTATTCCACGGTACAGATATACCAGGATTTGTTTATCCATTCACCCATTGAAGCCATTTAAGTTGTTTACAAATAAAAACTGCTATGAACATTTGTATGCATGACTATGTGAATACCAGATTCTCCTTTAAGAACAAAATCTTATGCCAGAGTCTGAGATGAAGCAGTAAATGAAATTGTGCTCCATTTCAACTCCAGCATACCCACTTGATTTCTCCTTTGCTTCTGCAAACCCTCACAGTTCCCAGGAACACAGTTTGAAAACCATTGTTCTTCGGAGCCCAACCTCTCAACCATGGATGGAAGGTTTTGGGTTATCAGGGCTTCAGGATGTCAGGACATGGACCAGCTCATTCCCCTATCTCTGTGGTGCTCGACTATGTTGCACAGAGGAATCACTCAAGAGCGTTAAAAAATCCACAAGCCCAGCCACACCCCACACCCACCAACTGAGACACTTGGCTGGTGCAGAGGGATCAGGTGTCTGTAAAGTCCCCAGGTAATCCTGATGTACAGTCAAGGTGGGAACCAATGCACTGAGCCATCTTCCTGAGGGGTGGGATTCCTATTTCTATTTGCTAAGTAAGTCCATTGTTTTACATTTTCTTTCTTGGGTTGAATAAGAAGACTCAATTAGTATCATTAGTGTGTGTGTGTGTGTATCTTCAGCTGCGGGCTACCCTAGTGGCTCAGTGGTAAAGAATCCACCTGCAGTGCAGGAGACGCGAGTTCAATCCCTAAGTCAGGAAGATCCACTGGAGAAGGAAATGGCAACCCACTCCAGTATTCTTCCCTGGGTAATCCCACAGACAGAGGAGCCTGGTGAGCTTACGGTCCATGGGATCACAAAAAGAGTTGGAGGCGACTGAGTCACCAAACAACAAAACAACAATTTTCAGTTGCAGAAACTGAAATATATTACATCTTTTCTTTGCTGGCCTTTTATTTTTTTAACAGCTTTATGGAGATATAATTCTTGTGCCACCCAATTCACCCATTTAAACCATCCCATTCACTGGTTTTGAGTATATTCACAGAATTGTGCAACCGTCACCTCTCAAAGAAACTCGGATCCTTGAGCTCTTACCTTCCCATCTCCCCTATACCCTCCATCCCTAAGCAACTACTTTCTCTTATTTGATATGAAAAAATTGCGTAAAGTACCAATAGAGTGGAGTCCACAGGGTAATGGAAGTCCTCAAGAGTGACTGACTCAGTAGAGCAAGGAAGCCTTCTTGGAGGAAGTGGTATTTGTGCTTGACCAGTTTTGCTTTGTGTCTTTGTTCCTTCTATGCTGCTAATAGGGTTCCTCTCTCTCCCTCCCCGTTCTGTCAGTATAATTCTATATTCAAGGACTCCCTTATCCAGCTTTGCTCATTGCTCTTTCTGCACCCTTCCACACACATGGGCATGCCTGCACTGTCCGCCTTGGTACCAGAATCTGGTGACTTCCCTCTGCCCTGATGGCACTCTCCCAATAAGACAAGACTTGGAAGCAGGACTTCAGATTCTCCTTTCAAATTTCTTCTGTACCTTCCTATCTGGGGCCAGTCAAAGCAAATAAACATTCTCCATAAGAGCACAACTCAACAACAGAAGGACAACTCAGTTTTTTAAAAAATGCACAAAGGACTTGAATAGACATTTCTGCAAAGAAGATATTGGAATGACCAATAAAGACCTTCCCTGGTGGTTCAGTGGCTAAGACTCTGTGCTCCCAATGCAGGGGGTCTGGATTCGATCCCTGGTAAGGGAGCTAGACCCCACATGCTGCAACTAAGACCCAGTACAGCCAAATAAATAAGTTAAAATATTTAAAACAATGGTGGTGCAGAGAAAAAAAAAGAAAGACCAATAAGCATTTGAAAAAAGTACTCAGTATCACCAGTCATTAGGGAAATGCAAATCAAAACCACAATGAGATACCACCTCACACCCATCAGGATAGCTATTCCTAAAAACCAAAACAGTAAGTGTTACTCAGGAGGTGGAGAAGTTGGAACCCTTGTGCATTGCTGGTGGGAATGTAAAATGGGGTGGTTGCTGTAGAAAATAGTGGGAAAGTTTCTCAAAAAATTAAAAATGGAATTAACCTTTGATCTGGCAAATCCACATCTGAAATTATACCCCAAAGAATTGAAAGCAGGAATTCACAGATATGTGTATGCTCTTGTTCTTAGCTGCCATATTCATAATAGCTAAAGGATATAAGCAACCCAGATGTCCACTGACAGATGAATGGATATGCAGAATGTGGTAGATGCATTTGATGAAGTATTATTCATCCTTAAAAAGGAAGAAAACTCTGACACATCCTATGACATGGATGACCCTTGAGGATTTTATGCAAAATGAAAGCATCCAGTCACAAAAATGGCAGATGCTGTATGATTCCACTTACTTGAGATCTCTAGAATAGTCAAGTTCACAGAGATGGAAAGAAGAGTGGTGGGCATCAGGGGCTGGAATGAAGGGAGAATGGAGAGTTAATGTTTGATGGGCCAGAGTTTCAGTTTTGCGAGGTGAAAAAGCTATAAATATGAATGATGGGGATGGTTGTGCAATAACATAGATGTGCTTAATGCTACTGAACCATACCCTTAAAATGGTTAAACTGGCACATTTTATGTGTATTTTACTGCACCCACTTTTTTTTCTTTTAAATAAGAAAAGACCAAAGGTACAGGTGTAGGCTTATGGGGATCTTGGCATCCATCCAAGGCAGGAGTAGCTGCGTCAGATGTTCTCAGCTGACATTGCCCTCTTCAAGCTTTAGTCTCCTCATAATTCCCTGGTGGTCCAGTGGTTAAGACTCTGCGCTTCCACTGCAGGGGGCATGGGTTCAATCCCTGGTCAGGGAACTAAGATCTCATTAGCCAGAGGCATGGCCAAGGGAAACAAAACAAGTTTCAGTCTCCTTGGGCAGGATAATAGTGATCACTTGGCTGCAGTCATCAATGAGGATTTAATGAGTCCTTCCTAGAAACACTAAAACCCAGTGTCTGAGAGGGCTTCCCTGGTAGCTCAGCGGTAAAGAATCTGCTTGCAATGCAGGAGACCTGGATTTGATCCCTGGGTCAGAAAGATCCCTTTTTGAAGAAAATGGCAGCCCACTCCAGTATTCTTGACTGAAAAATCCCATGGACAGAGGAGCCTGATGGGCTACAGTTTGTGGGATCACACGAGCCTGACACAATTTAATGACCAAACCACCACCATCACCACGTCTGACCCAGGAATGCTTGCTAAATGTGAAAGTGAAAGTGAAGGTTGCTTAGCTGTGTCTGACTCTTTGTGACCCTATGGACTATAGGGTCTATGGAATTCTCCAGGCCAGAATACTGGAGTGGGTAGCCTTTCCCTTCTCCAGGGGATCTTCCCAACCCAGAGATCGAACCCAGGTCTCCCGCATTGTAGGCGGATTCTTTACCAGCTGAGCCACAAGGGAAGCCCAAGAATACTGGAGTGAGTAGCCTATCCATTCTCCAGCTGATCTTCCCAACCCAGGAATCGAACCCAGGTCTCCTGCATTGCAGGTGGATTCTTTACCAACTGAGCTATCAGGGAAAACCTGCTAAATATGATTTGTTTTAATTATCATCCTCTCTGAGCTCAGAGGAAAGAGCCCCAACCTCGTTCTGCCTTCTCTCGTGTGATCTCAGACACATGTACAGTCTCTTTGAGCCTTGGTTCTTCCTCTGTAAATGGACAAACTGCAAGGCTTTGGGTGGACACTTTGGGAAGGCAGCTGAATTAGGATGGGCTGGTCAGAGGGCATGATGGTGAAGCATGCCCTCAGCACCCTGGTGATGGTGGGGACACCCCCGTGCCCCTCAGGAGCAGTTGAGCTGTCCCGGCACCACCCCATGGCGTCCTGGCTGTGTGCCATGCTGCATTGCTTTGGGAGTTACATCCTGGCTGATCTGCTCCTTGGGGAGCCCGTGATCGACTACTTCAGCAACAACTCCAGCATCCTGCTGGCCTCAGCTGTCTGGTGAGCATCACGGGTCTGGCGCGATGTGGGAGAACAGAGGAGGCGGGCAGGGTGATCCCACAACCCGGGAGGTGGGAGGAACTAGGACCCACCAGCCAAACCTCCACAGTTAGCCCTGACTCACCAGCCTCACCGCCCAGCTGTCCCGAGTCTGGACACAACCTCATCTCCGAGGGACCCCCAGAGTCTGTCTCCCCTCTGATGCTTGGCATTCTCTCCCCAAAGGTACTTGATTTTCTTCTGCCCCCTGGACCTCTTTTACAAGTGTGTCTGCTTCATGCCAGTGAAACTCATCTTTGTGGCTATGAAGGAGGTGGTGAGAGTTCGCAAGATCGCTGTGGGCATCCATCACGCCCATCATCACTACCACCACGGCTGGTTCGTCATGATCGCCACCGGGTGGGTCAAAGGTAAACAGGACCATGACCCGAACAAAGGGAAGTCACCCCACTTGAGAGCCCCTTCTCAGTGGCCGTTATCAGCCATCTTAGCCAATCCCGTATGGGAGCTAAGATTCCATATGCCTTGGGGCCAAAAAACCAGAACTTAAAAAATAAAAGCAGTATTGTAACAAATTCAGAAGAGATTTTTTTTTTTTTAAAAAAAAGTAGATAGGACAATGAAGCGATGATAGCTAATGCCTCTGGAGAAAGATTTCTCAACTGTGGCCCTACTCACATGTGGGGCTGGACCCTTCTCTGGGTGGAGCCGTCCTGTGCATTGTAGGGTGCTGAGCGCATCCCTGGCCTCCACCCACTAGATGCCTGTAGCACCTACCACCAGTGCAACAACCAGAAATGTCTCCAGACGTCGTCAAGTGCCTCACAGAGAGGAAATCACATCCCTGTTTAGCTTTGTGGACTATGGCCCTTTTGTCAGCCCAGTAAAGCCTACAGACCTTTTTATGTTTTCTCAAGTGCATAACATAAAATATATAGGAGAGTAAAGGAAACCTAGTATTTTAAAGTCGTTATAAAGTGTTTAAAAATAGGCTTTAGTAGTTTTATGCCTATTTGTTGTTGCTGTTCGTTGTTTAGTCACTCGGTCGTGTCTGACCCTTTTCTGATCCCATGGACCATGACCCACCAGGCTCCTCTGTCCATGGGATTGCCCAGGCAAGAATACTGGAGTGGGTTGCCATTTCACTCTCCAGGGGATCCTCCCAATCTAGGTATCAAACTTGTGTCTCCTGCCTTGGCTGGTGGATTCTTTCCCACTGAGCCACGTGGGAAGCCCTTTATGCATATTTACTAGTGATTGAACAGCAGACCTTCCACTGACTTCTAATAAGTCTCATGCTCTTGAAGCAGTGTTGAGCACAAATGGTATTTGAAACCGTCTACAACAATGAGAATGTGAAAAGAAAAAAATCCATGCTTTCTGTTAACGACAGTCATAGACTTGCAAGTCCTGCCAAGGTAATTGCCTCCCTTCACGATAAAAGGAAAGGCTGTGTTTCAGTGAAGGACGTGAAAATGAAAATGTAATTCTGTTTCCTTTCTGGGTTCATAGACTCTAGGTTAAGATCCCCAACCCGGGGTAGGTTTTGAGTAGAGCTCATTGTGCATCTTATTTGACTCTTCTTTAGCAGAAAGTTAGCATCATCCCTTTCTACTGAGGAGGGAAATGAAATGACTTGCCCAAGATCATGTGGCTATGGGGGCAAAGATGGGGTTTGATGCCAGGTCCTCTGAATTCAACATTCACATTCGTAACTATTTTGAAGCCCTCCTTTTCCCCCTCCTCTATCTATGCTAAGAGGTAGACCAAGATAGACATTAAGACCAAAAATTAAAAAAAAAAAGTTACTAAAATTACATAGGGACAATTTATAATGGTGGGTCAATCCACTAGGACGATATAACCATTTTAAACATATATGTACCTAAAAACAGAGCACCAAAATACATAAAGCAAAAACTGAGGGAAGTTAAAGGAGAAATAGACAATTCAACAGTAATAGTTGCAGAGGTAGACCAGAGAGTGACAAGAAGGCAGGGAAAGAAGGCTTGAGCAGGTGCTAAATACCGCTAAGCTCTGTATTCCTGTTTCCTGCCAACCAAAGCGGGTACTCCCAAATGCCTGGGAGTACCCTCCAGTGAGCCAGTGTCCTAAGGCACCTTTGATGCTTAGGGCTGGATCACGCTCTGGTGGGGGCTGTCCTGTGTGTTATAAGATGTTGAGCAGCATCCCTGGCTTCAACCCACTAGTTGCCAGTAGCAGCTCCCTCCCCAGTGGTGAAATAAAAAATGTCTAAAAATACTGCCAAATGCCTCTTTGGGGCAAAGACACCCCAGAAGCAAACTCCTGGCCCAGGGGTACATATTGGGCACCCCAGTTGGCACATCCACTCCTTCAGTGAGTGTCTAAGCCTCTTTAGCCAATACATTTGGAGTAAATGGGAAGATTCTTCTAGAAATTCAACCAAAAATCTTGATATGGGTCTCCTTATTATCTCTCTAGGAAGCCTGTACTAAAGAGAAAATTCCCCAGGGGTATAACATGCCTTCCAGAGAGCAAGTGGCTCAAGAAAGGTTGAAAGCTCAGAACCCAGGGGGAGAGAGAGGCTGGGGATGGGGAGCCCTTTGGAAGCCTCTTGCACAGTTCAAGGTCCTGGATTGAAAACATCAAGGCAGACAATCCAGATTTGATCAAGACATATCTTGCAGGTGGGATATGACCCCCATTACTTCATGCTGGTTTTGCTCTGAATATGCCTTGTGATCCTTGGGAAGACTATCCCTTCTTGGCCTCAGTTTCCCCACCTGCAACACCTTAGGCTCAATATTCCTCTGGAGAAGACTCCAGAAGCAAAGAAATTTCTTGCTTGGGAATTCAGCCAAGAAGAATGGGAAGCTGGGGGTGGCAGGCTTGTTCAGAAGTACCCTATCCCATAGGCTCTGGTGTTACCCTCATGTCCAACCTTGAGCAGCTGCTCCGAGGGGTCTGGAAGCCAGAAACCAACGAGATTCTGCACATGTCCTTGTGAGTATCCCATCCTCCCAACCCCCTTGGCCTGACCCTGGGTTGGATGCTCTGGTAACTTAGAAGCCTTGGTCCCCTGATTCTCCTTCCAGAAGCTTCCAGAGGCCATGGCTGGGGGACCTCAGAGGCAGAGCCTTGACACTACTGAGGGGATAGGCAGAGCTTCAGAGAGATAAGACACTCCTTCATCTCCCATGAAATGGGTTTTGAAGATTGAGTAGGAGTTTTCTGGCAAAGAAGGAGACTCTGGACAGAGGCCAGTGCTTCTGCCAACTGTCAAGTCAGAAAAGATTCTGCCTGGTTCTTCAGGGCCAGGGCACAGATTTTGGGTGGGAAGTGAGGGTGTAGTGGGAATTGTGGCTGGGGTTAGGTGGAGAACAAAGGGTAAGACCAGATGGTCATATACAGGACTCAACCCAGGACCCCATGAGGTATTTAGTCTAATACATTTTTAAAAGACCTGAAAGGATCAGGCTAGTTAAATTTTCTTCCATAAAGCTGTTGCCATTAAAACATGACAACATTAAAAGACTCAACCGTATGCCAATGATGCTTTTGAACTGTGGTGCTGGAGAACACTCTCGACAATCCCTTGAACTTCAGGGAGATCAAACCAGTCCTAAATAAGAGAGGAAATCAACCCTGAACATTCACTGGAAGGACTGATGCTGAAGCTGAAACTCCAATACTTTAGCCACCTGATGTGAAGAGCTGACTCATTGGAAAGACCCTGATGCTGGGAAAGATTGAATGCAGGAGGAGAAGGGGATGACAGAGGATGAGATGGTTGGATGGCATCACTGACTCAATGGACATGAGTTTGAGTAAACTCTGGGAGACAGTGAAGGACAGAGGAGCCCATGCTGCAGCAGTCCATGGTATTGCAAAGAGTTGGACACAATTTAGCAACTGAACATCAACAACATATGCCAGTGAAAAACTACCTCCCATGTCATATGTTGGAAAACATGGCATTGTCTCATTTTATTCTCATGAGAGGTGTGTTCACACACTCAGCTCATGGACAAGTCAAAATATCGGAAGCCTATTCTTCAAAGAAGAAAAGGAAAAATCAATAAAAATTGTGTGTTCTAATCCCACATTCCAGGGGAGTGCATTGTTTAGGAGTCCCCAAGACCACTCTCAGGCGCGATGATTTGCTAGAAAGAGGCATAGAACTTGGCCAAGCTGTTGTACTTAGGGTTATAGTTTATTAGAGTAAAAGGGAACAGATGAAAACTGGCAAAGGCAAAAGGCACAAGGGATAGCATTCAGGGAGAGACCAGGTGCAAGCTTCCAATTCTCCCCTCTCCGAGGAGCTGCATGGACAGCACCCAAGTTTCCCAGTATCCATGTGTGACTGTATGTATTTAAGATTGCTAACCAGTAGTGTTCCCCCAAGCCCTGGTGTTCAGGGGTTTTCCTGGAGCTCGGTCACATGGACCTAACTGACCCCCTGGATGGCCAACCGCAGTCTCCAGTCCCTCCAGAGGTTCGCTGATACCATGTGGCCCTAGACCCCACCCTAAATCACATCATTATCATCTGGTGTGACCCAGAGTTCCCCAGTGAACAAAGACAGACATTCCTATCAGGCAGAACTTAGTGGGTACTCTCAGGAGCAGGCCAAAGGAGAGAGCTCTCTTTGCACCAAGTTAACTCTTTACTGCACAGGGAGGCACCATCTCGTCCATGTCACATGGGCATCTTCCCACCATGCACCCCGGAGAAGCTGGGGTGGGAGCTGGGCACAGCAGGGGTGGGTGGAGAAGGGGCTCTGGGCCAGAGGAACAAAGCCCTGAGCCATGTAGAACCTCCGGATAACCAGAGCCACCCTCTCCAGCCCCACCAAGGCCAGCCTGTATGGAGCCATCCTCTTCACCCTCCAGCAGACCCGCTGGCTCCCGGTGTCCAAAGCCAGCCTCATCTTCATCTTCACCATGTTCATGGTATCATGTAAGGTAAGTCCTCCTATCCTGGCTAATGCTGATCCATGCTTCCTGGGCTGAGGATGGGAAACTTAGGCTGATAGCCTTGGGGTGTCTGGGGAAAGGACAGCCCTAAGGTCGAGGTGGTGGTGGTGGTGGTAGGGAGCTTGTCAGTAGGTTCACGCCTGAGAGGAGGGTATGAGAAGATCAGTGTCCAGCAGATGGGGGTGAGAGTGAGCAGAACAAGGTCTTCCAGGCAGAGGACCCCATAAGGCCAAGATGGAAGCAGGAGAGTATGGAGTTTGTTTGGGAGTATGGGGGCCCTGTGCCATGGACATGGAGAGCGGGCTGGACCAGAAATAGTGCTGGTCTAACCCTCAGGCCTTGAGTTGGAATCACTTCCTACTCAGGAAAGGTCTTTCAGGGCCACACACTCTTCCCTGCCCCATGGAGCTGGGGAGCTTCATTGCTGGCTCCCTAGGAGGGGACCACACTGAATAGAGGAAGGGAGTGAGTGACCCCAGGTGTGCGCGTGGTGGGTGGGAATATTCCTGGGGAAAAGGCAACCAACTGTTCTGGTGTGGCTGGGATTTTAAGCACCAAAATCTTTGAACCCTGGAAAAGGCAGGATAGTTGATCACCTTCCTGGGGGTACATGCTGCCAGAAATCTGAGTCTAGGCTCCCTCTGCCCTTGACCTTCTGACCTTCTCTCTCTATCCCCCCTCCCCAATCTGCTTCTGCCTCATCCTCCTGCTGGCTCTCTCGCTGTCTCCTGTCCCTCTGTCATCCCACCTCAGGTGTTCCTGACGGCCACCCACTCCCACAGTTCCCCTTTTGATGTCCTGGAAGCTTACGTCTGCCCTGTGCTGTTTGGGTCGGCCTCGGGGGGCAACCATCACCATAACAACCACGATGGATCCCAGGGTGGCAGCGGGCCCGGCTCCCCACACTCACCCCTGCCCACCAAGTCCAAGGAGGAGCTGAGTGAGGGCTCCAGGAAGAAGAAGACCAAGAAGGCAGATTAGGGGGCACCCCAGGGGGTCTTCAGGGCACCAGGGAGAGGACCCAGACCCAGGACCTGGGCTCAGTTCTCCCCTCTCCAGGCCTTTGCTTCCCTGTCTGCAAACTGGGGCCATCAGCCCACCCTCCAGGGCTGATGTGGGGGGTTAAATGAGATGGGGAGGTGAAGGGCATTTGTAGGAATGGGGGTCCCTTTCTCCTTCTGCCAGGTCCCCATAGAGTTATAGCTTTGGGGGAGTGGTCCACAGAATCCCAGCAATAGCTCCAACCAGAAACCCTGGCAGTTATGTTCTTGGTCCTGTTATTCCCTCTCTAAAATGACACCTTGACTCCAAAAGAATTTCAAGCCATGTTGAGCCTCATCCATTTGATGGATGTTTACTGTCTGCTGTAAGGTAGCTGCTGTGATTTCCACGTCTCTTCCTGTCAACTTCTCCTGGACATCCCTGGGCAAGCTGCCACCTGTTCTGAGCCCTGCGTGCCCCATCAGTATAGTGGCCCCTCACCCCATTCTGTATACAAGGGCTGATGTGAGGCTGGACCTGACAAACCAGCTTTGTAAGCTCAGAAGCACAATGCAGTCAGGAGGTGAGGCCTTGATGGATGTTCATCGTGCTTAAAAAACAGTTTTGCGTTTTAGATCTTTTGTGTTTGTGGCTTGGAGAACCCCACAAGTTACCTGGAACAAAGGAGGCCTTCGGTAGATGTGTCTAGGCCAGCCTTGAGAGTGTGGAGGGGTCTGGGAGGCTTGTTCTGATCCTTGGCTTCAGGTTGCCCCCTAAACCAAAGAAATGCGGCTGGCTGGGCAGGAGTTCCAAGATCTGGCTCTAGTCCAGGGGCTTCAAGCACTCACTGTTGGGCTCCAGAAGCTCCATGAGACCTCCCTCAGTGCTGGCATCCTTCATTGCTGCTCGCTCAGTCATTCAACAAACACATGCCTACTATGTGCCAAACCTTGTGCTGCTACTGGACAGGCTGGGAACTTGATTCAGGATGAGCAAGGGGGATGGGAGCTGAGCGCCCCTCCTGGCCACCTTCACCTCAGCCTAGGTCACCAGGGTATTTGAGAGGGGTAGGTGGGTTGGGCATGGCCAGTCTCAGGTGGGATTTGGGCCCAGAATTGGCCAGCTTGGGACTGTTCTTTGCATGTGGGTGCTCAGGGCATCCTCAGGGCATCAGCCTGTGGCTGTGTCACATAGGCCTTGGATTGCTGGGGTTCCAGGTTTTGCCCAATTATTGGGAAAGTGCCTTGATCTGGTGATGCCCGGGAGCTTGGTGGGTCCTGAGGCTGTAGGGCCCCCAAATTCCTCCTCTTGCATGTCTATCAAGGCTCAGTGTGAAGGATCAGCAAATAAATTTGTTGTGAAAGAATCCTGATGGCTTGTCTGATTCATTCTTGTTCTTTTAGCCTCAGGGCACAATGGGAGTGTGAATGAAGCTCATGGTAGCCCTTAATATCCAGGGAGAGATGGAGGCAGTGGGTGAAGTCTATAGGGTTTTGGATTAGGTAGACTTGGGTTTAATCCTCACTGTGCCATTTGCAGGTCATCGGGCTTCCCCTTCTCTAAGCCTGTTTGCTGCTTGGGAAAAAGAGGATGATGACTATCACTACCCTTCAAAATAGGCTGGATGATTAATGGTTGGGATTTGCAGCTAAGAGTCTGTGCAAAACCCAGTTAATGAAAGGCAAGCCACAGACTAGGAAAAAATCTTTGAAAATCACACATCTGATAACAGGAGTGGATCCTGCATATATGAAGAATTCTTAAGCCTCACTAACAAGGAAACCACTCAGTTTAAAAAGGAGCAAAGGATTTGGGTGGACATTTTGCCATAAAGAATATACAGGATGGCATAGAGATAAACACATGAGAGATGTTCAGCATCCTTGGCCATCAGGTAAATGGGTGGAAAGATACCACTTCACACCCACTAGAGGACCAAAATTAAGGAGACTGACCACACTAACTGTTAGCAAGAATATGGAGCAACTGGAACTCTCATACATGGCAGGTGGGAATATAAAATGGTGCAACCACTTTGGAAGACAGTTTGGCAGTTTCTTAAAAAGTAAAGTTAAGAGAGTTTGGCAGTTTCTTTAAAAATTATGTATAACCCAGACATTCCACTCTTAGGTATTTGTCCCAAGAGAAATTAAAATATGTGTCCACACAAAGACATGGACATGAATGTTTATAGCAGCTTTTAAATTATAACCTCAAACTGGAAACAATGAACAAATTACCATCAAAAGGTAAATGAGGACTTCCCTAGTGGTGCAGTGGTTAAGACTCCATGCTTCTGATGCAGGGGGCTTGGGTGTGCTCCCTGATAGGGGAACTAAGATCTCACATGCCACACAGTGTGGCCAAAAAGAAAAAGAAACAAACTGAATGAATAGTGCTCAGTAATAAAAAGGACAAACAATAACATGAATGAGCCTCAAGTGCATCATGATGGGGGGAAAAAGCTGTACCAATAAGTATGCATATGGGATGAGTCCCTTCATAAAAAATTATAGAAAAGGCAAATTCATCTATAATACCATCTAGTCAGTGGGTGCTTGGGGAGAGAGAGAGAAATGGGGGTGGGGGTGGGAGGGATGGCAACGAAGTAGAAGAAACCTCCAGGTGGTGGAAGTCTTGACCTTCCTGATTATGGTGATGGTTTCACGGGGCGATATGCCAGTCATGCGTATATAGTTGCTAAGTTACTTCAGTTGTGTCTGGCTGTCTGTGACCCCATGGACTCTAGCCCACCAGGCTCCTCTGTCCATGGGATCCTCCAGGCAAGAATACTGGAGTGGGTGACCATGTCCTTCTCCAGGGGATCTTCCCAGCCCTGGGAATGAATCCCTGGGTCTCTTGAGTCTCCTGCATTGGCAGTTGCATTCTTCACCACTGAGCCACCTGGGAAGCCCTGCTGTACAGTTAGCTATACATCAACTGCATTTCAATAAAGCTGTAAAACAAACTTAAATAAGAAAAAAAAACTTGATAAAAAATGGGCAAAAGATTTGAACAGACAGTTCACCAAAGAGAATAGATGTATGACATTAGTGTCCTTATAAAAGAGGACATTAGAACACAGACAGGCACAGAGAAAAGACCCTCCGAGGCCACCAGAAGAAGATGGCCATCTACAGGGAATGGAGAGAGGTCTCAGAAGAAACCAAATGTGCTGCTGACACCTTGATGTCTAGCTGCCAGAACTGTCAGAAAATAAATTTATGTTAAGTCACCCTATCTATAGGACTGATGCTGAAGCTCTAGTACTTTGGGCACCTGATGCAAAGAGCCAACTCATTGGAAAAGAACCTGATGCTGGAAAAGATTGAAGGCAGGAGGAGAAGGGGACAACAGAGGATGAGATGGTTGGATGGCATCACTGACTTGATGGACATGAGTTTGAGCAAGTTCTGGGAGTTGGTGATGGACAGGGAAGCCTGGAGTGCTGCAGTCCATGGGGTCGCAAAGAAGCAGACACAAATGAGTGACTGAACTGTATTCAGTGTTCAGAACTGTGAAGAGTCTTCTGTTAAGTCAGCCCTAGCAAATGAATACAACACTGTTTAGAGTGAGTAAAATAAAAAATAACTCAAAATGCCAGATGCTGGTAAGGATTTGGAGCCATTGGAATGCTCATGCACTGCTAGTGGAAGACAGTTGGAAGACAGTAGATCGAGCCTGCGACTCTTGTGTCTCCTGAATTGGCAGGCAGATTCTTTACCACTGAGTCACCTGGGAAGCCCCAAAGGATGCTATAGGAAAGGCAAAAACATAGAGACAGAAAACAGATCGGTGAGTACCAGGGTCTAGGAGTGGGAGGAGAGATTGTCTTCAAAGGGACCAGGAGAAATTCAGGGGGAGAGGGTGGCAGAACTGTTGTGATCCTCGATCATGGTCAAAACTCATAGAACCTATGCTGAGAATTCTACTTAATCAAAAAGAAAAGGAAAACCAGAATAGGCTCTGAAGCCTCTCAGACCTGTTCTTATCCTATCTTTTCACCTTCAAGGATGCATGGCTTTGGGCATGTGAACCCCCTTCTCAGACCCTCAGTTTCTTCCTAGGACTACCAGCAGGAGCCACCAAAGTTGGATCACAAAGCCAGCTCTGTAGAGTCCCCAGTCTGCTCTAGCTCATCTAGCACCTGCTGGGTGCTGGTAGTAAGCCAGCTCCCTGCAGTCCAGCATGAATGTTCTGGGATCTCATTTTATGAGAGAACAGATTGTACCAAAATAGCCTCTAGGCCTATTTTGGGAAGGGGGTGGGCAAGCCACCGGCTGGCTGGGGGATGACTGGCTGGGCAAGCTGACTCTGCCATCTGGGGTAGTGCGGGAACTCCGATGGCCAGCTCTCAAGTCCAGAGTAATTTTAGCAGCAGGAGTCAGGCTCCATAGCTTCTTTGGTCTTGAGAGAAAAGCTCTTTTATTGCTATTACTATTATTCTGTGTGTGCTCAGTTGCTCAGTCATGTCCAACTCTTTGCAATCCCATGGACTGCAGCACGCCAGGCTTCCCTGTCCTTCACCATCTCCCAGAGCTTGCTCAAACTCATGTCCACTGAGTTGGCGATGCCATCCAATGATCTCGTCCTCTCTCACTCCCTTCTCCTCCTGCCTTCAATCTTTCCTAGCATCAGGATCTTTTCAAATGAATCAGTTGTTTGCATCAGGTGGCCAAAGTATTGGAGCTTCAACTTCAGCTTCAGTCCTTCCAATGAACACCCAGGAATGATTTCCTTTAGGATGGACTGGTTGGATCTACTTGCAGTCCAAGGGACTCTCAAGAGTCTTCTCCAACACCACAGTTCAAAAGCATCAATTCTTTGGCGCTCAGTTTTCTTTATGGTCCAACTCTTACATCCATACACGACTACTGGAAAAACCATAGCTTTGACTATACTTACCTTTGTCGGTAAAGTAATATCTCTGCTTTCTAATACGCTGTCTAGATTTGTCACAGCTTTTCTTCCAAGGAGCAAGTGTCTTTTAATTTCATGGCTGAAGAGAAATTAAGGAAACAATACCATTCACCATTGCAACAAAAAGAATAAAATACTTAGGAATATTTCTACCTAAAGAAACAAAAGACTTATATATAGAAAACTATAAAACACTGATGAAAGAAATCAAAGAGGACACGAACAGATGGAGAAATATACCGTGTTCATGGATTGGAAGAATTAATATAGTGAAAATGAGTATACTACCCAAAGCAATCTATAGATTCAATGCAATCCCTATCAAGCTACCAATGATATTTTTCACAGAACTAGAACAAATCATTTCACAATTTGTATGGAAGTATAAGAAACCTCGAATAGCCAAAGCAATCTTGAGAAAGAAGAATGGAACTGGAGGAATCAACCTGCCTGACTTCAAGCTCTACTACAAAGCCACAGACATCAAGACAGTGTGGTACTGGCACAAGGATAGAAATATAGATCAATGGAACAAAATAGAAAGCCCAGAGATAAACCCATGCACCTATGGGCACCTTATCTTCGACAAAGGAGGCAAGAGTATACAATGGAGAAAAGACAATCTCTTTAACAAGTGGTGCTGGGAAAACTGGTCAACCACTTGTAAAAGAATGAAACTAGAACACTTCCTAACACCATACACAAAAATAAACTCAAAATGGATTAAAGATCTAAATGTAAGACCAGAAACTATAAAACTCCTAGAGGAAAACAGGCAAAACACTCTCCGACATAAATCACAGCAGGATCCTCCATGACCCACCCCCCAGAATATTGGAAATAAAAGCAAAAATGAACAAATGGGACCTAATTAAAATTAAAAGCTTTTGCACAACAAAGGAAACTAGGAGCAAGGTGAAAAGACAGCCTTCAGAATGGGAGAAAATAATAGCAAATGAAGCAACAGACAAACAATTAATCTCAAAAATATACAAGCAACTCCTGCAGCTGAATTCCAGAAAAATAAACGACCCAATCAAAAAATGGGCCAAAGAACTAAACAGACATTTCTCCAAAGAAGACATACAGATGGCTAACAAACACATGAAAAGATGCTCAACATCACTCATTATTAGAGAAATGCAAATCAAAACCACAATGAGGTACCATTACACACCAGTCAGAATGGCTGCTATCCAAAAGTCTACAAGCAATAAATGCTGGAGAGGGTGTGGAGAAAAGGGAACCCTCTTACACTGTTGGTGGGAATGCAAACTAGTACAGCCACTATGGAGAACAGTGTGGAGATTCCTTAAAAAACTGGGAATAAAACTGCCATATGACCCAGCAATCCCACTGCTGGGCATACACACTGAGGAAACCAGAATTGAAAGAGACGCGTGTACCTCAATGTTCATCGCAGCACTGTTTACAATAGCCAGGACATGGAAGCAACCTAGATGTCCATCGGCAGACGAATGGATAAGGAAGCTGTGGTACATATACACAATGGAATATTACTCAGCCATTAAAAAGAATACATTTGAATCGGTTCTATTGAGATGGATGAAACTGGAGCCCATTATACAGAGTGAAGTGAGCCAGAAAGAAAAGCACCAATACAGTATACTAATGCATGTATATGGAATTTGAAAGATGGTAATGGTAACCCTATATGCGAGACAGAATAAGAGACACAGATGCATAGAAGAGTCCTGTGGACTCTGAGGGAGAAGGTGAGGGTGGGACGTTCTGGGACAATAACATTGAAACATGTATATTGTCATATGTGAAGCGGAACACCATTCCATGTTCTATGCATGGGACAGATGCTCAGGGATGGAGCGTTGGGATGACCCAGAGGGATGGGAAGGGGAGGGAGGTGGGAGGAGGGTTCGGGAGGGGGAGCACATGTGAACCCATGGCTGATTCATGTCAATGTATGGCAAAAACTACTACAATATTGTAAAGTAATTAGCCCCCAACTAAAATAAATAAATAAATTAATTAAAAAAAAATAATTTCATGGCTGAGGTTACCTTCCGCAAGGATTGTGAAAGTGAAAGTGAAGCCACTCAGTCGTGTCCAACTCTTTGGGACTCCAAGAACTGTAGCCCACTAGGCTCCTCTGTCTATGGGATTTCCTAGGCAAGAATACTGGAGGGGTTGCCATTTCCTTCTCCAGGAGATCTTCCCTACCCAGGGATCGAACCTGGGTCTCCCGCATTGCAGGCAGACTCTTTACTGTCTGAGCCACGAGAGAAGCTAAAGCTAGCACAGGGAGCTGGGGGCATTTGGGGCGCGGGGCGCTGGGCGACGTGCAGTGGCAGCGGAAGTCCACGAGGTGAAGAAAGGGGAAGGAAGGCGATCACCTGGGGCCCCACCGACCCGCCCCGCCCGCGGCGAGGACGGCTGACAGCTCAGGCTCGGTCCACCAGGAGCGCAGGGCACCGCGGCAGCGGCGCGGAGGAACGAGGGGGAGACATCGAAATAAAGTTTGTCACTGTTTCCATTGTTTCCCGGTCTATTTGCCATGAAGTGATGGGACCGGATGCCATGATCTTAGTTTTTTGAATGCTGAGTTTTAAGCCAATTTTTTCACTCTCCTCTTTCACCTTCATCAAGACGCTCTTTAGTTCTTCACTTTCTGCCATAAGGGTGGTGTCATCTGCATATCTGAGGTTATTGATATTTCTCCCGGCACTCTTGATTCCAGCTTGTATTTCTTCCAGCCCAGCGTTTCTCATGATGTATTCTGCATATAAGTTAAATAAGCAGAGTGACAGTATACAGCCTTGATGTACTCCTTTCCCAATTTGGAGCCAGTCTGTTGTTCCACGTCTGGTTCTAACTGTTGTTTCTTGACCTACATGCACGTTTCTCAGGAGGCAGGTAAGATGGTCTGGTATTCCCATCTCTTTAAGAATTTCCCACAGCTTGTTGTGACCCACATGGTCAAAGGCTTTAGCATGGTCAATGAAGCAGGAGTAGATATTTTTCTGGAATTCTCTTGCTTTTTCTATGATCCAGTGGATGCTGGTAATCTGATCTCTGGTTCCTCTGCCTTTTCTAAATCCAGCTTGTACACATGCACATACTGTTACCTCTGCTTTATTCTGTTCAGTAGAAGCTAGTCATTAAGTGCAACCTACACTCAAGGGGAGGAGAATTAGTTTCTACTTCTAGAGGGAATGACCATCAAGGAATTTACAGTCAGATTTAAAAACCACTGCACTGTGCATCTGGCCAAGTTATTTCACCTTCCTTTTCTCCACTTCTCCAGCTGAATATGGAGGCGAAAACTAGCGCCTGATTATTGAATAGGTTAGTAAGAGTGACAGGTTAGTATCTGTCACTAGGCAAACACTCAGGAAGTGACAACTGTTTTATGTGCCTGGGACATGTCCCTTCTGCATGTGAGTGAGTCTCACTTTCGTAGCAAATTATGCTGTTGGTTTAAGAATGGTTGAATCTCGCTAGGGAATGGGAGAAGAAATTTGCAGGTGAAATGACTGACAAGAGATTAGTGCCAAACAGCTCACACAGTTCAATCTGAAAAACACAAACAATTCAACCAAAAAAAAAAAAAAAAGGGCAGAAGATCTAAATAGATATTTCTCTGGGACTTCTCTGGTGGCTCCACGCAAGAGACCACAATGTAAGAGACCACCTGCAATTCTGGAGATGAATGTTCAGTCCCTGCGTCAGGAAGATCCCCTCACAGGAGGAAATGGTAACCCACTCCAGGATTCTTGCCTAGGAAATCCCATGGACAGAGGAGCCTGGTAGCCTATAGTCCATAGGGTCACAAAAGTGTTGAACGGGACTTGGGGACTAAATAACAATACAACAGCACGGCAATTCTGTTTAACTCTTTAATGAACTATCGCGGCAGCTAAAGCATTTTACATTCCCATCGAGCAGAGCTCCAGGTTTTCCCTATGCTCACTCACACTTGTGATTTTCTCCTTTTTTGATCACAACTGTCCCAGTGGTTGTGAGGTGGTGTCTCACTGTGATTTTGATAATGAAAAAAATCAAAATCAATGCGTACAAAAGTCCATGATGAACAAAATATCAGAATCTTAATGAAAACAGGGTTCTGCATTTGTATACTCAATTCACTCACCTCACTGTTTTCTGTTTGTTGGTTTGTTTCGTTTTTTGTTTTGGCTTTTTTGAGGGGAGATCACACTGCCCTGTTTGTGGGATCTTAGTTCCCCCACTAGAATCTAACCTGGACTCACCGAAGTGAAAGTGCAGAGTCTTAACCACTGGACTGCGGGGGGATTCCCACCTCTCCATATTTTAAATTGTGATATTTAATTTATGTGAGTTTTTCTGCACTGATTTTGATTTCCTAAAAAAATATTGCATGGAAATATTTTTATCCTTTTATGACAATTTAAAAAATATTATTTATCTTTACTGCTTTGTTCTTTTGGCGTCCCTGTCCCCAAATGTTGCCCCCGGGGCCAGCCAGCGTCTCTCATGTGTTCTCAACCCACTCCGCACCCTGTTCAAGCTCCCGAGTCAGGCCCAGCTATGACCTCCAGGGGGCGCTGCTGCTCTGCTCAAGCTCAGCCCAGCACCTTCCACGCTAAGCGCTTGATTCCGTTTATTGACGTCTCCTGACCAGATTCCTCCTCTGTAAGATGGAAATGATAATAACGTTAGGCTTGCGGGATGACTCAGCAGCCTTGGCCATGCCCTGCCCAGGACTCAGTCCCTACTCAGTACACAATGATAATCATGACTATTTCCTCAGAGTGCAGAGAGAAGAATATTTTACAATTTTACTACGGAGAATTTGAAAACCTCATAAAAGTAGGCAGAGTGGTATAATGAGTTCCCAGCCCAGCCCTGACCACCATCACCCCCTGGCCAACTCTACTCCATCCACCTCACCTAGGATTATTATTTCAAGTCAAATCCCAGTGCTCTGTAAAGCTTATCATTCTGTAAATATTTTACTTTGAATCTCTAAAAGATAGACTTGCGGCAAAGAGTGGGGGGACTAACCACATTGCTATTATCATGTTTTAAAACCTTTGCCAAGAATTTTTTAATACACAGATTCCAGTATAGCTGGGAAAGGAAGGGGTTGCCTCTCAGTTCCATCAGTCTCTTGTCAAGAGAACTTGGGCAAATTGTTGAATTTCTCTGGTTTATTTTCCTCATCAGGCAACTAGGGTAGCATGTACCTTAGGGCCCACGTGCTACAACTACTGAAGCCCACAGTCTAGAGCCTGTGCTCCACAATAAGAGAAGTCACGACAATGAGAAGCCCGCACACCACAACTAGAGAGTAGCCCTCACTTATTGAAACTGGAGAAAGCCGTCCCTCATGCAACAGTGAAAATCAAGCATAGCCAAGAGTAAATTTTTTAAGAAAAGAAAAGCAGGGTAGCAAACTGAAGTCCTCAGGTCACTGAGAATATTGGTGACAGTATGTGTATTAATACCTGCAACTTCGGAGTCCTTTGAAATACAGTAATATGACTATGCACATATGTAGAAAACAAACTTGTGGTTCAGTTAAGTTCAGTCACTCAGTTGTATCCAACTCTTTGCAACCCCATGGACTGCAGCACACTAGGCTTCCCCATCGATCACCAACTCCCAATGCTTACTCAAACTCATGTCCATAGAGTCAGTGATGCCATCCAATCATCTCATCCTCTGTCATCCCCTTCTCCTCCTGCCTTAAATCTTTCCCAGCATCAGGGTTTCTTCAAATGAGTCAGTTCTTCCCATAGGGTTGCCAAAGTATTGGAGTTTCAGCTTCAGCATCCATCCTTCCAATGAACATTCAGGACTGATTTCTTTTAGTATGGACTGGCTGGATCTCCTTGCAGTCCAAGGGACTCTCAAGAGTCTTCTCCAACACCACAGTTCAAAAGCATCAATTCTTCGGCACTCAGCTTTCTTTATAGTCCAGCTCTCACATCCATACATGACTACTGGAAAAACCATAGCTTTGACTAAATGGACCTTTGTTGGAAAAGTAATGTCTCTGTTTTTTAATATGCTGTCCAGGTTGGTCATAACTTTCCTTCCAAGGAGTAAGCATCTTTTAATTTCATGGCTGCAGTCACCATCTGCAATGATTTTGGAGCCCCCCAAAATAAAGGCTGTCACTAGTTCCATTGTTTCCCCATCTATCTGCCTTGAAGTGATGGGACCAGATGCCATGATCTTAGTTTTCTGAATGTTTAGCTTTAAGCCAACTTTTTCACTCTCCTCTTTCGCTTTCATCAAGAGTCTCTTTAGTTCTTCTTCACTTTCTGCCATAAGGGTAGTGTCATCTATCTGAGGTTATTGATATTTCTCCTGGCAATCTTGATTCCAGCTTGTGCTTCATATAACCCAGCATTTCTCATGATATACTCTGCATATAAGTTAAATAAGCAGGGTGACAATATATATAGCCTTGATGTACCCCTTTCCCGATTTGGAACCAGTCTATTATTCAATGTCCAGTTCTAACTGTTGCTTCCTGACCTGCATACAGATTTCTCAAGAGGCAGGTGTGGTGGTCTGGTATTCCCATCTCTTTAAGAATTTTCCACTGTTTGTTGTGATCCACACAGTCAAAGGCTTTGGTGTAGTCAGTAAAGCAGAAGTAGACGTTTTTCTGGAACTCTCTTGCTTTTTCGATGATCCAACAGATGTTGGCAATTTGGTCTCTGGTTCCTCTGCCTTTTCTAAATCCACCTTGAACATCTGGAAGTTCATGGTTCACGTACTGTTGAAGCCTGGCTTGGAGAATTTTGAGCATTACTTTACTAGCATGCAAGATGAGTGCAATTGTGCGGTAGCTTGAGCATTCTTTGGCATTGCCTTTCTTTGGGACTGGAATGAAAACTAACCTTTTCCAGTCCTGTGGCCACTGCTGAGTTTTCCATATTTGCTGGCATATTGAGTGCAGTACTTTCACAGCATCATCTTTTAGGATTTGAAATAGCTCAACTGGAATTCCATCACTGCCAATGGTTTTGTTTGTAGTGATGGTTCCTAAGGCTCACTTGACTTTGCATTCCAGGATGTCAGACTCTAGGTGAGTGATCACACCATCATGATTATCTGGGTCATGAAGATCTGTTTTGTATAGTTCTTCTGTGTATTCTTGCCACCTCTTCTTAATATCTTCTTCTTCTGTTAGGTCCATACCATTTCTGTCCTTTATTGTGCCCATCTTTGCAGGAAATGTTCCCTCAGTATCTCTAATTTTCTTGAAGAGATCTCTAGTCTTTCCCATTCTATTGTTTTCCTCTATTTCTTTGCATTGATCACTGAGGAAGACTTTCTTATCTCTCCTTGACTATTCTTTGGAACTCTGCATTCAAATGGGTATATCTTTCCTTTTCTCCTTTGCCTTTAGCTTCTCTTCTTTTCACAGCTATTTGTAAGGCCTCCTCAGACAGCCATTTTGCTTTTTTGCATTTCTTTTTCTTGGGGATGGTCTTGATCACTGCCTTCTGTACAATGTCATGAACCTCTGTCCATAGTTCTTCAGGCACTCTGTCTATCAGATCTAGTCCCTTAAATCTACTTCTCACTTCCACTGTATATTGTAAGGGATTTGATTTAGGTCATACCTGAATGGTCTAGTGGTTTTCCTTACTTTCTTCCATCTAAATCTGAATTTGGCAATAAGGAGTTCATGATCTGAGCCACAGTCAGCTCTCAGTCTTGTTTTTGCTGACTGTATAGAGCTTCTCCATTTTGGGCTGCAAAGAATATAATCAATCTGATTTTGGTGTTGACCATCTGGTGATGTCCATGTGTAGAGTCTTCTCTTGTGTTCTTGGAAGAAGGTGTTTGCTATGACCAGCGTGTTCTCTTGGCAAAACTGTTAGCCTTTGCCCTGCTTCATTCTGTATTCCAAGGCCAAATTTGGCTGTTACTCCATATATCTCTTGACTTCCTCCATTTTCATTCCTGTCCCTTTTAATGAAAAGGACATCTTTCTTAGGTGTTAGTTCTAGAAGGTCTTGTAGGTCTTCATAGAACCATTCAGCTTCAGCTTCTTCATCATTACTGGTCGGGGCATAGACTTGGACTACCATGATATTGAATGGTTTGCCTAGGAAATGAACAGAGATCATTCTGTCATTTTTGAGATTGCATCCAAGTACTGCATTTCAGACTCTTTCATTGACTATGATGGCTACTTCATTTCTTCTAAGGGATTCTTGCCCACAGTAGTAGATGTAATGGTCATCTGAGTTAAATTCACCCATTCCAGTCCACTTTAGTTCACTGATTCCTAAAATGTTGATGTTCACTCTTGCCATCTCCTGTTTGACCACTTCCAATTTGCCTTGATTCATGGTCCTAACATTTCAAGTTCTATGCAATATTGTTCTTTAGAACATCGGACTTTACTTCCATCACCAATCATATCCACAACTGGGTGTTGTTTCTGCTTTTGCTCAGCCTCTTCACTCTTTCTGGAGTTATTTCTCCACTGATCTCCAGTAGCATATTGGGCACCTACCAACCTGGGAAGTTCATCTTTCAGTGTCCTATCTTTTTGCCTTTTCATACTGTTCATGGGTTACCAGGTAACTTGTGGTTGCCAGAGTAGAAAACGGGGTGGGGTGTGTGTGAAATAGGAGACTGATATATACACACCGTGATGGTGTTTAGTTGCTAAGTTGTGTCCGACTCTTGTGACCCCATGGACTGGAGCCCACTAGGCTCCTCTGTTCATGGAATTTCCCAGGCAAGAATATTGGAGTGGGTTGCCATTTCCTCCTCCAGGGGGTCTTCCTGACCCAGGGATCGAACCCACGTCTTCTGTATTGCAGGCTGATTCTTTTCCACTGAGCCACCAGGGAAGCCCAACACACTACTATATATAAGATAGATAGCTAATAAGAATCTACTGTATAGCACAAGGAACTCTACTTGTGATCTGTAATGATCTATATGGAAAAAGAATCTTAAAAAGAGTGGCTTTACACACACACACGCACACACACACACACACACACATATATATATATATATATATAACTGATTCACTTTGCTTTACAGCAGTAACTAACACAACATTGTAAATCAACTATGCTCCAATAAATATTTAAAAAATAAAAGACAAAAAATAATTTTAAAAATAATATGACTATGGTAACATGGGCTTCCCAGGTGGCACAGTGGTAAAGAATCTGCCTGCCAGAGCAGAAGATACAGGAGATGTGGGTTTGATCCCTGGGTTGGGAAGATCCCCTGGAGAAGGGAATGGCTGCCCATTCCAGTATTCTTGCCTGGAGAACCCCATGGACAGAGGAGCTTGGTGGGCTACAGTCCATGGGGTCACAAAGAGTCAGACACAACAATGATTGAACAAGCATGCCTGCAACATGAGTATAGTAACAGAATGGAGGGATGGTTCTCAACCAGGAGCCAGAGGTGAGGACTCTGCCACACAGAGTGTACTTGGCCAGGTCGGAATCATTTTTGAGAGAGGTGGTGCTACTGGCATCTAGTATGTAGAGGCCAAGGATGCTGTTCAATATACCACAGTGTACAGAATGGCTCCCCAACAAAGAGTGATCCGGCTCCAAAGTCAGCAGAGCCAAGGCTGAGAAACCGTGTTCTAGAGACTTGGAGTTCATTAACTCTTGCTGAAACTTTGACAGTTGGAGCCTTTGATTCCTGACTCTGCCACTAGTTGGGTGGACATGGTAGTAGTGAAAATATTTCAGAAAGGGGAACCCCTTCTAGGGCCCGAGAGTGGGCTCTTGTCTAACACTTGGGAATGAATTGTCAAGGAGATACATGTGCTGACAAAACAAGAGAATTTATTGGGAAGGGGCACCCTGGAGGAGAGCAGGAGGGTGAGGAAAAGTTGAAGGACTTCTCTGCCATGTGGCTCCCACTTTCAAGTTTTATGGTGATGGAATTAATTTTGGGGTTGTCTCTGGCCAACATTCTGACTCAGTGTCCTTCCTGGTGGTACATGCTTTACTCAGCCAAGATGGATTCCAGCGAGGTGGATTCTGGGAGGTTGGTAGGACATGTGGGCATCTCCTTTGACCTTTCCCAAATTCTTTTAGTTGGTAGTGGCTTGTTAGTTCCATCCATGTTCCTTACCAGGGCCTCCTGTCACAAAATAACTCACACAAATGGTTACTATAGTGCCTGGCCAGAGTGGGCGGTTTCAGTCAGTGTTTCCCCTAGCAAAAACAGTCATCAACAGGACTTCCCCAGTGGTCCAGTGGCTAAGATTCCTTGCTCCTAATGGGGGGAGGGTCAGGGAGGGGCCAGGGTTCGATCCCTGATCAGGGAACTAGATCCTACATGCCACAACCAAGAGTTCAGGTGCTACAACTAAAAATCCTGCCTGCCACAATGAAGATCAAAGATTTCATGGGTCAGCAATTAAGACCTGGCACAACCAAATAAAAAATAAATAAATAAAAATAGCAATTAATCACAACCAACATTTCATGGGGTCTTTGCATGAACCAGGCATGGTGCTAGCCTCACAGTCTCTGTAAGTACATTTCATTCTCTCACCCACCAGGAAGGTGGTTGGGAAAATTTAAGCCCAGGGAGGCCAAGTGGCCTAAACAAGGGGCTACATCTCTTTGGACCTCATTTCCTTCATTGGCGGACTTCCCTGGTAGCTTAGACAATAAAGAATCTGCCTGCAATGCAGGATACCCAGGTTTAATTCCTGGGTCGGGAAGATCCCCTGGAGAAAGGGAATGGCAACTCACTCCAGTGTTCTTGCCTGGAGAATCCCATGGACAGAGGAGCCTGGCAGGCTATAGTCAACGGAGTCACAAAGAGTCGGACATGACTGAGCGATGAATACACACACTCCTTCGTTGGTGGGACGGGATTATGAGGTGTGCCTCTTGAGGTTGTTGTGAGGACTGCCCTCCACAAAGGGCATCTGCTGGGATGAGCCCATTAGCTGGCACACAACGGTTAACCACCAAGTCTGGCTAAGTGCCCAGCCTAGCCAGGGCTGGAGAGCCAAACAATACTTTCATTATCCTAGTTGCTGGGAGAAGTGGCAGAGAGACCTGTGAAGTGCCTGAGACAAAAGTTACTAGGATTACCGGGGGCATGGCTTTCAGGCAATGCCGAGCCCAGGAAACTTTCTTCTCCAGCCTACTTCCCCAGAAGATTCCAAGTTGGCCCTTTCACCACCAGTAGGAGCTGGTCAGGAAGGCTGGAGCCCCCAAGGAAAACCTCTCTCCTTTCTGGGGAATCCAGGCTTGCTTGTTGTCTCCTTAGGTGACCAACAGGAGTTGAGAAAGATGGATCATTGTGGATGAGCTGACTGATTGGACAGTTATGGACTCAGCACCCACTATGTGCCAGGCACACTGACCTTGGCAGACAGGGACGTCATGTTCTTGTAGGAGGGACAAACAGTAAACAAAGAAGAAACATCAGCTGGTGGTGAGTACTGTGCAGAGAATAGGGTGATGGTGCAGGGAGTAATTTCAGAGGTCAAGGAGTAATGGAATGGTCAGAGAGAGCCTCTCAGGAAATGGTGTTTGAGCTGGAATGTGAATAACTTGAAAAGGTGTAGCATGGGAGTTCAAGTATGGCATATGCAAAGGCCCTAAGACTGAGATAAATTGGCCAGCATTAGGCCGGAGGAGAAGGGGACAACAGAGGATGAGATGGATGGATGGCAGCACTGACTCAAGGGACTTAAGTTTGAGCAAGCTCCAGGAGTTGGTGATGGACAGGGAAGTGCGGCGTGCTGCCGTCCATGGGGTCACAGAGAATTGGACATGACTAAGTGACTACTGAACTGAAACCGGCTTCCCAGGTGGCTCAGTGGTAAAGAATCTCTTTGTCAGTGCAGGAGATGCAGTAGATATGGGTTCAATCCTTGGGTCAGAAAGATGCCCTGGAGAAGGAAATGGCAACCCACTCCAGTATTCTTGCCTGGAGAATTCCATAGACAGAGGAGCCTGTCAGGGTTACAGTGCACGGGGTTGCAAAGAGTTGGACACGAGTGAGCAACTAACACTTAAACTTTTTGCTGTAAAAAACTGTCACAGTGAGTGAAACAGCATTTGTGAATTCTTTGAGTCCTCCTAGGGAATCCTCCAAACCTAGAGTGGTCCTGGGGACCCCTGAACAGAAAAGCCTTTCCGGATGGACAAAGCAGGGAAGGGAGTTGAGGCAGAGAAGAAAAAGATGAGCTAAAGTTCAGGCTGTTAGGTAAAACTATTTCTTGAGTGCCTGTATGTAAAGTGGGGGCCTTTTAAAAAATATGTATGAACAAGTGGAAAAGCATATCATATTTTTATTGTTTTTGACCGCACGTGTGGGATGTAGGCTCTTCGTTCCCCAACCAGGGATCGACCCCGAGCCCTCTGCATTAGGAGCATGGAGGCTTAACCACTGGACCACCAAGGAAGTCCATTTTTTTGTTTGTTTGTTGATTGGAGTATCATTGCTTTACAATGCTGTGTTAGTTTCTGCTGTACGATAAAATGAATCAGTCATATGTACGCGTATAAACCCTCCCTCCTGAGCCTCTCTCCCGCTTCTCCTTTCCACCCCTCTAGGTCATCACAGAGCAATGAGCTGAGCTGAGGTGGGTGCTTACATACCTCTCTCCCAAATGCCTTGTTC
Source organism: Okapia johnstoni (assembly GCA_024291935.2). Lineage (NCBI taxonomy): Eukaryota > Metazoa > Chordata > Mammalia > Artiodactyla > Giraffidae > Okapia > Okapia johnstoni. The sequence continues at coordinate 5,817,759 of CM044316.1, read as the reverse complement.
ACATTTTGTTCCTCATGGAACTTTGGGTATTCATTTTGACTGTCAGGCACATTGTGCTTTCTTCCTTATGTGTTGTTCCTGAGATGAGAGCCTCCTCTTCTCACCCTAGCCCACCCCTGAGTGGTTCTCACTCCCATTTCACAGAAGATGGCAGCTGATGTCCCGGGAGAGAGGCTGTTGGCTTAAGTCCTCCAGGAAGGCAGTGGAGGAGTCAGCATTCGAAGCAAACCCGTGGACACCAAGGTATCCATTCCTCCAATCCGTGGTTTGTCAACACTGAGAGGTGGGTGAGGCAGGACTGAGGTCACCAAAGCATCTTCAGTAAGGTCAAACCCTGAGAAAGTCTTTTCCTGCTCATGTTTTTTTTTTTTTAATTTTTTCCCCAGCTTTATTGAAATACAATCGACATATACCATTGTATAAGTTTAGGGTGTATCACGTCCGTATGATGCACTTATTTATTACAGGATGGCTACGCAAGGTAGCATTAGCTAACATGTGTCACATAATAACCATTTCATTTTTGTGGTGAGGACATCTAACCCTCTTGGGAACTTTCAGGTGTATAACACAACATTGCACAGTATTGTTAACTATAATCATCATGTTGCACATTAGATCCTTGGGCTGACTCATAACTGGAAGCTTGTACCCCTTGGCCAACATCTCCCAATTTCCCCACCTTACAGTCCCTGGCAACCACCACTCCACTCTCTGTTCTGAGTTGGGCTATGTTTTGTTTGTAACCACCATTGTACAACATTCTAGTGCTGCTGCTAAGTCACATCAGTTGTGTCCGACTCTGTGTGACCCCACAGACGGCAGCCCATCAGTCTCCCCCATCCCTGGGATTCTCCAGGCAAGAACACTGGAGTGGGTTGCCATTTCCTTCTCCAATGCATGAAAGTGAAAAGTGAAAGTGAAGTCGCTCAGTCGTGTCCGACTCTTAGCGACCCCATGGACTGCAGCCCACCAGGCTCCTCCGTCCATGGATTTTCCAGGCAAGAGTACAGGAGTGGGTCGCCAGTGTCGGGCTTTTTCTGTTTGGTTGTTTGCGCTGGGTCTTTTTTGCAACACGTGGGCTTCTCTTGTTGGGCAGCACAGGCTCCAGGGCACGCAGGTTCAGTAGTTGTGACACGTGGGCTTAGTTTCCCAGCAGTATGTGGGTTCTTAGTTCCCTAACCAGGGGTTGAACCTGCATCTCCTGCCTTGGAAGGTGGACTATTAACCACTGGACCACCAGGGAAGTCCCCGAGTTGCGCTTTTTTGGATCTCACATGTAAGTGAGGTCTTGGAGCAGTTATCTTTCTCTGACTTGTTTGACTCAGTGCAATGTCCTCAAGCTCCATCCATGTTGTTTCAAATGGTGTATTTGATTATTTCAAACAGCACATCTCAGTTTCTTTCTTTCTTTTTTTTTTTTGACCTTGGCTGGCATATGGGATGTTACTCAATCAGGGATCGAACTTGCACCGCTTGCCCTAGAAGCGTGGAGTCTTAACCACCAGACCATGAGAGAAATCCCTGTCAGTTTCAGGTGGGTAGGTCCTTAACTGCCCCTCCGGAGACTTGCTCATCTCCCTTCTTCTCAAGGAGAGCAGGCGTCAGGTTCCACACCTCCTGCAGGCAAGGAGATTCAAGTTGATTTAAAGTTGGTGTCCCAGTTTCTCAGCATTGCTGACATTTGGGGACAGATAGTTCTCGTGGTGGCTCTGTCCTGTGCATTGTGGGGTGTTGGGCAGCATCCTTGGGGCCTACCTTCCAGATGCCAAAAGCTTCTCCTCCCCCAGTCGTGACAACCAAAAATGTCTCCAGACATTGCAAGAGTCCCCTGGGGTGGCAAAATGGCCCCAAGTTGAGAACTGCTGGCTTAAATAGTACACCTTGGGCCCATACTTCGTTGGAGGGCACAGTGAGCGCAGGATGGAATGGGCGGTTCCACTGAGTTTGTCCTTCTTGCCTGCCCTGCCAGGGCTTGGCACCACTCCCAGTATCGCACAACCTCCCACTGCACACCTGGGCCTGGGCTCAATTTTCATGGAGCCCCAGGGGACCCAGGTGTTCGGGAGGCTGGTTGGTCCCTGGGCTCCAAAGCTGAGCACCGGGAAACCGCAGTTACTGTGGTTACCGGTGAGCTCTCGGGGCGAAGAGCTATTGGTTGAGGGGGAAAAGGCTCAGGTGCCTGGCGGAGTCAACATCCAGGGAATGTCGGCTGGGAGGCCACTGTCCAACATCTCCCCCCATTAGCTTTCGCAGAACAAGTGGAGCCGTGAAGAGTCACTGGGTCACCTCCCCAGCGGCCCTGGAGGTGACAGAGGCCGCAGGTAGTCACGAAACCTAAGAGGGTGAGACAGGCACCCCACTGCAGATGGCCTTGCCCGGCTGAGCTCCTAGGAGGCCATCTGGCCACTGGTGTGAGGCATCTGAGGCTCCTGCCCTTTTCTGGGGAAAGATTATCCAGGTGGGTGGGCAGCATGAACTGCAGCCCCCTCAGCCCAGGCACCCGCCGGCGGCTTCTCCAGGGTCAGGCAGGCCCCCTCCCAGCGCCTGCATCCAGGAGCGTGGCCATCTTCATCAGCTCTACGGTCTCAGGTAAGGGACAGGGCCGGACTGGGAGCTCAGGGGGTGCCAGGGCCAGTGGGCATGGCTCACAGCGTCCTCTAGGAGACCTGGATGTGAACACAGCCCGGCCAGTGACCCCACACACAGGGATTGGTGAGGGAGAGCCTCCCTGATCTTTTGTTTCCTCCTCCATAAGCCAGCCTCAGAGCCTGACTTGAGAGAGTTGTTGTCAGTGGCAAATGATATTGCAACTAATATTAATGATAAATGTTCTAAGCTAGGCTTAAAAAGTGCCTGAGTCTTCCTACAGCTACAAAGTTCTATATGACAGGATCTGGTTCACTCCCCAGCTTTATCTGATGTAACTCGCACCTCACCCATGCATTATAGTCACAATGGGTTCCAATAGGTCCAGGAACCTATGAAGCCCCAAGCCACATAAGCTGTAGTTATTCAGCTGATCTGTTTCTCTAATGCATGACTCCTCCAACCAGGCTACAAGCTCCATGAAGGCAAAGAGTTCACAGTGTGTGCTGGCAAGTGTTTAATAACCTGTTCTCCAAAAATTAAAACAAAATCTCCTGATTTATACTGTCTGCCAATTTCCGTGGTGTAAATTCTCCCACCATGGTTAATTTCAAGCTGCCCTGGGCGACCTCATAAACACGGAGTCAGATATGTTGGGTAGCTCACCATCCTCGAATATTTCCCTAATGCGAAATCAACAGCTGTAAACAAACTCAAGAGCAGAATCCATGGTCAACAGTAGTAAAATAATTCAGAAGTGATGAGGTTTGAGTATTTGCAATCTCCGCTTTTACTATAATGTTTTTCATCCTAAGTTCAGATAGTTTAATTTTTCACGTTGTTGTTATTTAGTTAAGTCATGTCTGACTCTTTTGCGATTCCTTGGATGGTAGCCGGTCAGGCTCCTCTGTCCATGGGATTTTCCAGACAAGAATATTGAAGTGGGTTGCCATTTCCTTCTCCAGGGGATCTTCCTGACCCAGAGATTGAACCTGTGTCTCCTGCATTAGCACATGCAGGGACATTCTTTACCACTGAAAGCCAGCTTGCCTGAGAATCCCATAGCTAAGCCTGGCTAGCTACAGTCCATGGGGTCACAAAGAGTCAGACAAGACTGAAGCGGCTTAGCATGCATGCAAACAGGATCTTAGTTCCCTGACCAGGAATCGAACCTGTGACCCCCTGCAATGGCAGTTGGGAGTCTTAACCACTGGACCACCAGGGGTCCTTTTTAGTGTTTGGACATAAAGTAACTTCACAGTGGATATTTTATGGACAAATATAAATAACCTGTGGAATTCATAGGACAGGTACAGAAAGGGAGTAGGAGACAGATCCAAGATTGGCATTCAGGTCAGTGCCTATGCTAGGACTCAGGCAGCTTCTTTGTACTAGTGGCTTTGGGAGTCCTTTTGTGGACACTAAAGTGACCTTCCCCTGGTTACGTGGAGAAAACAAATAATTCTTGAATGCTTACGTTTCAGTAGGTGCAGCCTCATTGGTTCCATCAACATTTATTGAGTACCTGTGTTGAGTGCTGAGAAATTAGCAATGACCTAGACAGAGCAGAGGTTTTTGACTTTGGGGAGCTTGTAGCCCTGCAGAGTAGAGGCATCACCCCCCTTTTACAGAGGAGGACACCAAAGATAGCATGATGCTTGGCACAAGGCCATACATGGAAGGCAAGTGGTAGAAAATAATCTTAGAATCCAGGTTTACCCTAGGCAGGGATGTCAGATTTATCAAAAATAAGAAACCAAACCACCACCATAACCAACAAAACCAGGACACCCAGCTCAATTTACATTTGAAATAAACAACCAGTGATCTTTTAGTATAAGATAGTGTGCAGAGGGGCTTCTCTGGTGGCTCAGCTGTGAAGAATCTGCATGAAACGAAGACTGCCTGCGATGTAGGAGACGTGGATTCGATCCCTGGGTCAGGAAAATCCCTTGGAGAAGGAAATAAGTGACCCACTCCAGTATTCTTGCCTGGGAAATCCCATGGGCAGAAGAGCCTGGCAGTCCATGGGGTCACACGGAGTCAGATACGACTGAGTGAGTAAATCACCACCACCAGTGTGCAGAGAGGGACATACTTATGCTAACAAGTGATTTGTGTTACAGATTGAACAGGGCTTATCAGAAATGCAAATTCTGGAATTCAGGGAGTGGGCTGTACTTATACTATCAGGTTTCTCATTACTTTTCTGAAATGCAAATCAATTGGGTGCCCTGTAGTTTATCTGGCAACCCTAACCAAAGGTGAACAACCATACTGGTTAGCTGGGTCTGAGGGGTTTCCTGGGATGTGGGATTTTTAGCACTAACACCAGGAAAGTCCCAGGCATAGTTGGTCTTTCTGGCATGCCTCCTATTTTTTGTAGCTTTCGACTCATCATGAAGGGTCCTAGCCTTCATAAGAGTTGTTGTTGTTCAGTCACCAAGTCGTGTCCGACTCTTTACAACCCCACAGACTGCAGCATGCCAGGCCTCCCTGTCCCTCACCATCTCCTGGAGTTTGCCCAAGTTCATGTCCATGGAGTCAGTGATGGATCCATCCAACCATCTCATCCTCTGTCGCCCTTTGGTCCTTCTTGATCTTTCCCGGCATCAGGGTCTTTTCCAATGAGTCAGTTCTTCACCTCAGGAGGCCAAAGTATTGGAGCTTCAGCTTCAGCATCAGTCCTTCCAATGAGTAGTCAGTGTTGATTCCCTTTAGGATTGACTGGTTTGATTTCCTTGTAGTCCAAGGGACTCTCAAAAGTCTTCTTCAGCATAATTGAAAAGCATCAATTCTTCGGTGCTCGGCCTTCTTTATGGTCCAACTCTCACATCTGTACATGATTACTGGACAGAACATAGCCTCGACTATATGGACCTTTGTTGGCAAAGTGGTGTCTTTGCTTTTTAATACACTGTCTAGGTTTGTTGGCGCCAGTGGCAAAGAACCCACCTGCCAATGCAGGATATGTAAGAGACACAGGTTCCATCCCTGGGTTGGGAAGATCCCCTGAAGAAGGGAATGGCAACCCACTCCAGTATTCTTGCCTGGAGAATCGCCATGGACAGAGGAGCCTGGCAGGCTAGGCTACAGTGCATAGGGTCACACAGAGTCAAACACAACTAAAGTGACTGAGCACACACACTAGGTTTGTCATAGCTTTCCTGGGGGCTAAAAGCAGAGCTGTGAGGCAGGGACGAGTTCTGAGTTTTTCCAGTTCCTAGCCTCCATGATGTTCCTTGCAGATATGGACGCAGAGAGGGAAGCCCTACAGAGCACCGCCTACCCTGAAGTGCAGACCTTCTGCCAGAAGCACGGCCTGATGTTCGAGGTAACTGCTCACCCGCCCCTCACTGTCTCAGCAACCTGGGCAGTCATACGGGCTCCTTGCTCAGAGGGGCTCCACACCAGTACTACAGATGAAAGTCTTCTAAAAAAGGCAGGTAGAGAGGTCATGGCCATGGGCACTGCAGTCAACCCAGGAGATGTGACGAAGTACTAGAAATAGATGCCTTGCAACTCTGCTCCTTGGGCATGTCACTTTTTTTTTTTTTTAGTAAGATTTACTTTCTTTTTCTTTTTGGCTGTGCTGGGTCTTCATTGCTGTACGTGGGCTTTCTCTAGTTGCAGAGATCAGGGGCTACTCTTCATTGCTCCCAATGCAGGGGACCCAGGTTCAGTCCCTGGTCAGGGAATTAGACCCCACATGCTGCAACTAAGAGCTCACATGTCACACCTAGACCTAGCACAGGCAAATAAGTAAATAAATAAGAATAAATACTTTTAAAAATGATGGTGGGGCAGTGGATGTGATGGATGATGCAGGCTTCTCGTTGCGGTGGCTTCTCTAGCTGTGGAGCACGTGGACTCAGTAGCTGTGGTTCCCAGGCTCTAGAGCACTGGCTCAGTAGTTCTAACGCAAGGGGTGAGTTGCTCTGTGGCATGTGGGATCTGCCTGGATCAGGGGTCAAACCTGCATCTCCTGCATTGGCAGGCTGATTCTTTACCACTGAGCCACCAGGGAAGCCTTGCGTGTCACTTTCATTGTTGTTTTGAACTGTTCTCTAGTCCTCCCTACACCGGAACAGCTTTAGGGGGTGTCTAAGAAGGCTGTGGGGTATTTGGGTGGGTGTGCGTGTAAGACGTGCACCAGCTGGGCAGCCACCACGGGCCCCAGATAGAGTGCACCAATCCCAGGGTGGGGATGTAGATGCCTGCATGTTTCTAAGCGGAAACTAATAAACCATCTTTGGAGTCTCAGCCTCAATTGATGCTATCTCCTTGCCATTTACAACAGTCATCCAGAGAGTCTAGCCACTGGTCCACCAGGAAAGTCCCTCTACATTACTAAGAAAGAGGCAACGCTGTGGTGGGAATTCGCCTCTGCCCTCCACTGATCATGAGACATGATTCAATGGCAGAGGCACTATAAAGGAAGACAGGTGCTGAGCACTGATGAAACGCTCCGTGTGCATCCTTTTAATGTGTGACTAATGCAATAAACACCCTCAAGACACAGGCTGGGAGACAGTGGCCTGGAGAGATGAAGTTTCTTGTGCGGGCCCAGTGGCTGATCCTTTTTCCTTTTCCCTTTCCTCCTCCAGCCACATCCAGCACTGTAGTCCTTTTATCCCATGCTATAGTTTATTAGGAATTTTATGTCCTCTCTGGACAAAAGAACTGAGGGACATGGCCTGTTCTGCATCCCGCCTACCCTCTCCTCATCCCAGCTTTCTGCCCCGTCAGCTTCACTGCTTGAATTAAACCATTCTACTCCGCCCCACCTCCTGCCAGTAGGCCAAAAAGGACTGCAAGCGTGCAGTTGCCCAGGAGACTTTGCCACGTCTGATTCTGGCCAAGCGAAAACCCTGCTTTGCATAGGAAGCTCTGCGAACAAGTGTGGACATGTCCTTGTTTAAAAAGGAACAGTTTGAAAATGCCCAAGTTCTTTAAAAATGTTTTAAAATATTTTTAAGTAAACGTTTGAGTTTGGAATTTAGATTTGCAGGAAAATTGCCTATAGGGTAGAGTCTCCATATACCCCTCCATCCACTTTTTTCCCTGTTGTGAACATCTTCTATTACTGGAGCATGTTTGTTGTGACTAAGAAATGGACATTGGTACATTGCCTTTAAGCAACAGCCAAACTTTTTGACTATCACCACTTGTGTCTCCTTTCTGGCTGGAGAAGCTCTGTTACATTTAGAAGGCCAAGGAACTCTGTTACATTTAGTTGTCCCATCTCCCCAGTCTCCTGTGGCTGGGACAGCTCCTTGGTCTTCTCCTTCGTACTCATAAGCAGCACAGTTGTGGGGAAGATTGCCTGGGAGTCCTGTGGCATACCTCCAATTTGGGTCTGTCTGATATTTTTCTCATGATTACACTGGGATTATGGGTGTCATTCAAGTTCTTTTAATCCAGACATCCCTCTTTGAGGAAAGGTTGTCCAATTACTGAAAGAGGGACTTATCTGGTGCTCCAGTGGCTAAGACTCCAAGCTCCCAAGGCAGGGGGCCAGGGTTGGATATCTGGTCCAGGAATGAAGATCTGGCATGCTGCATAGGGCAGCCAAAAATAAAAAATGACTGGAAGAAACTTTATGCCTTTATCAAAAGGAATTGAAAAACATCACCCATCCTGCCGCCTTCCTGACAAACCCATGCTTGTAATTTCCAGGTGGTTGACCTGAGGTGGGGTATTCAGAACACTGAGGCCTCTGACCACATGACCACGGAACTCTGCTTGGAGGAGCTTGACCGCTGTCGGGAAACATCCATAGGGCCAGCTTTTGTTGTGAGTCTCTTGGGAGGGACAGATTAACTCTTACTTCTCATTCTAGCACCAGGATATGGCCCCATTTCTAGACCAAACCCATCAGCGGAGGGAAGTGGGTGGCATTTCTTCTATCACGCTCAATCTTCATAGCCTGCCCATGGCAGACATTGCTAATAGATCACAGCACCCATTTTTCTGGAGAGCTAGCCAGAATCCAGACAGTAGCAGTCAAGTGGAAGCAGCAGGTGAGTGGGAGAGCAGAGTGCTGAAGCCCAAAGGAATCTTAGAATTTGCTCTGAGCGTTCCCACATCATCAGCTTTGTTTGGGGAACTTAGAGATCCTAGAAAACCATAGAGAAGGTGAAAATCTACAGGGTATGCAAAATTTTTTTCTCCCATGTGCCCTGTGTTATTGGGAGCAATCTCTGTGGCCCTGTTTTGAGCCTGCCTCAGGAGCTAACTTCTGACCCTAGGCAAGACCAACCAGGGTCTTCTCTACTCCTCAACTAAATTCTCTCTGATACCAGAACAATCTCCAGCTCACAATTAATGGTTTAAGTTATAATCAGCAAATGATATTCCAAAATATTGATTTATTACATTACCAAGTTTCAAATATACCAAGAACTAGAGAATTTTGGCTCATAAATCCTAGAGTGGGGGTCAGCAAACCACAGCCCATGGGGCAAATCTGGCCTTCTACTTGTTTTTGTAAACAAACCTTTATTGGCAACAGCCACACTCATTCATCTACATACCACCCTAGGCTGCTTCCAGCTTCAATGGCAGAGCTGAGTAGTTGCCACAGAGACCATCTGTCCATCAACACTGAAAATATTGGTTATTTGGCCCTTGATGGAAAGTTTGCCTAAACCTGTCCTAGAAAGTAAAGAGATAAAAAGTCAAGAAAGTATCTTTGCCCAATACATCTTAATCAAAAACAAGCTTTGAGCAGCTCCCCTAAAAACTTCTCTTGGAGATAAGAATACAGCAAGTAAAAGAAGATGGTCCCCATTATAAAAGCTGTTTTCTAGGGAAATAAAGACAAATACATGAAGCCCATTTGGCCTTAAAATTGCACTGCCCAGTGTGCGTGCATGCGTGCTAAGTCACTTCAGTCACGCAACCCTATGGATTGTAGCCCAGCAGGCTCCTCTGTCCATGGGACTCTCCAGGCAAGAATACTGGAGTGGGTTGCTGTGCCCAACCCCCTCCAGGGGATCTTCCCGACCTAGGGATCGAACCTATGTCTTTTACGTTTCCTGCATTGGCAGGCAGATTCTTTACCACTAATGCCACCTGGGAAGCCCACTGCCCAGTGTAGTAGCCACGAACCACATGTGGTGATTTAAATGAATTAAAATCAGGTAGAATTAAAATTTCAGTTCCTCGGTTGCACCAGCTGCATTCCAGTGGCTCAGTAGCCACATGTGTCAAGTGGCCACCATGTTGGACAGCATGGGTATGAACACCTACAGGGTTGCTGAAAGTTCTAGTGCTGCTTTAGAGATTACGTCTCTCCTAAAAAAAAAACACTCAGATCTGGGCGGCAGATGTGAAAAGTTTACTATGTATTAAGTTTTACCTGTACAGTTACCACTGTGTTTTCTTCATTATTTCCTCCTATACTTTTCTTTGTAGGTTGACATCAATTTTTCTTTCTTTCCTGTTCTGTTGAGCTGTAACTGACATCCAGCACTGTATGGGTTTAGAGTATACAGCATAATGACTTGATTTACACATATTGTGAAATGATTATTAAATAATATTAGTTGATACCCAGCTGCTCATATAGATATGAAAAAGGGAAATGGTTTCCCTAGTGACGAGAATGTCTAGGGTTTACTTTCTTAGCAACTTTCAAATATACCCTACAGCAGTGTTAACTGCAGTCGTCATGTTGTACATTGCATCCCTAGGAGTTATTTATCTTATAACTGGAAGTTTGAATCACTTGATTTCATTTCTTTATTTTTTATTGAATTCTTTATTATTTTTATTTTATAGTTGATTTACAAGTTGTGCTGGTTTCAAGTGTATAGCTAAGTGATTCAGTTCCATACATCCATAATGGCTCAGCAGGTAAAGAATTCATCTGCAGTGCAGGAGACACAGGTGACCCGCGTTTGATCCCCGTGTGGGGAAGATTCCCTGGAGCCTCGAGGAAGTGGCAACTCATTCCAGTATTCTTGCCTGAAAAATCCCATGGACAGAGGAGCTTGGCAAGTGCACTTCAAAGGATTGCAAAGAGTCAGACATGACTGAAGCAGCTGAGTACAAATGAATATATATGTGTATACTTTTTCAGATTCTTTTCCCTTAAAAAGTTGTTGTAAAGTATTGAGTACAGCTTCCTATTTTAATTATTATTGCTTTAAGATACGTCTAATATTTTAAAGGCTCTACCCTCTGAGTTGCTTCCCTTGTGGCTCAGCGGTAAAGAATCTGCCTGCCAATGCAAGAGATGTGGGTTTGATCCATAAGTTTGGAAGATCCCCTGGAGAAGGAAATGACAACCCGCTCCAGTATTCTTGTCTGGGAAATCCCATGGACAGAGAAGCTTGGAGGGCTACAGTCCACGGGGTCACAAAGAATCAGGCACAACTGAGTGACTGAACAACAACAAAATCCTCTGACTTATGTATCTCCTTTGCGAATTTTTTCCCCAGTTTTCTGCTTTTGCTGATGATTGAGACTGATGATTGATCATTTTGTTGAGTTTCAAAGAAAAAAAGAAAAGAAAAAAGGGAGATGGGGAGAAAAGGAACTCCAGGAGGAGTTCTATTTTGCAACCGAAATTGCAGGCAGCCAAAAGCACAATGCAGCTTCCAGGTGGCGTGGGGGATGGTAAATGGGAGGGAGGGTGATCTCGGAGCTTCCCCCAGGCCTGAAAGGCCCAGGGACCTTGCAAATCCTTCCAGAAGGGTTCATTGGGCCGCAAGCTGTCCTTTAGCCACTTCCTGTGTTCCTCCTGAAATAGGTATCTTCCCTCTAACTCTTGAGAATCACAGCTTCATTCTCCTTCAGTGGCTCTGGTTTAGGGGCCTTTCCACAAAACTCTGAGGTGCAGTGGAGGCCCTCAGAGAGGCATCTCTCTGGTAAATAAGTCATTAGGCAATGCGGCAGGGGACGGCTCCCCATGGCACCTCCTTCTAGAAGCTCTGAGTCTCTCGGGCCACCTGCAGCTCCGGCATCTCCAGAGAGCTGCTCCTGGTGGTGGCAACTTGAGCTTCCTTCAAGCTCCTCCCATTCTCGCTGCTCTGGCCCCACAGACAGGAGCACCTTGTATCTTCCATCTCCTCCCTGAGAGCTCTGGTTTGTGGTTGGCTGGCTACATCTTTTCCAACTCCTCTTGCTTGTCCAAGACTCTTCCTTCAAGAAAGGCAGTTAGAGAGTGGAATCCTCTTCAACACCTTGTTGTTAGCAAAGCAAACTTGGATCCACATGCCCATGCAGAATAAAACCAATCTACTAACATCGAGTTGTCATGAAGGAAAGCCCAGCATTGACTGCAGGAGCCAAGCAAGGAGTCCAGGGCAGCTAGTGCTCAAAACCCCTGAACTCCCAGATGACTTTCAGGAAAGCACTTTTAAAGGCCAGGTGAGGGAGTAGAGTTGCAGGGTATGGGATCAACTCGCATAACTCTCTGATTGGTTGATGGTGAAGTAACAGGGTGGTATCACAGGGGTTAACGTTACCAATCCTTAGGTGTCATAGGTCTGGGGGCTATGTTCTCATGATCATCAAGAAGTGAATTTCTTCCGTTTGGTGAGGGTTTTCGCATTGGGCTTCCCTGGTGGCTTACACAGTAAAGAATCCACCTGAAATGCGGGAGACTTGGGTTTAGTCCCTGAGTTGGGAAGATCCTCTGGAGAAGGGAATGGCAACCCACTCCAGTATCCTTGCCTGGAGAATCCCATGGACAAAGGAGCCTGGTGGGCTACAGTCCATAGGGTTGCAAAGATTTGGACACAACTGAGCGACTAACACTTTCTTTTTTTTCAAGACAACTCAGGAAATGTGCATCAGATACTGTTTTCTATGTATTTCAGGGAGGAGCTAAAGGTGAGGATATGGGGGAGGGGTCTGTCCCCTAGGGTCCTGCTCCATTACACCATCATCACAGATTCAAGTGATTCAGGTTTCCCAGGTGCACACCCCCTGGAATATTCTGGTATGCCCCAGTGAAGAAGGGAGGGTTGATTGCTTCCATTTTACGTAATGAAGAAGCTCAAGACTTTGGGTCCACTGTCCTAGGCCTTCTCCAGCCTAATTCTCTTGAATTCCAGTTTGCACTTTCTTCAAGCATGCTGAGGAAAGAGGGCCTCCTATATTCTTGCAGTAAGACCCTGCAAAATCGTCCCAGGGGATGGCCTTATCTCCCTTTACTGCCCCTTCCTTGTTGGTCCTGTAGACCCTGTCTTTCCTGCACAGTATATCCCAGGGCCTTTGCATGTACTGTTCTCCAGTAGGCCCTCTGCCAGGGGCATTCCTTCCCGTGTCTTATTCTGTAGCTTGATCCTCACTCTCTCAGGGAAATTTCTCTGACTCCACGGCCCTCGTGTGACCTAATTTGCCTTTTCCCCTTAGGACGATGACAGCTGAAATACTGACATGGGTGCAATTCTCAGACTGAAGCCTCTTTCTCCTGTTAAGACTCCCAGGTCCGGGAAGGCAGGGCCCAACACTGTCTTGGTCACTGCTGTCTGCTGAGCAGCTGTCGTGGGTTTGGCTCAATATATATATTCTGGGAAGATATTCTGCATTGGCTTCTCACCATCTCCCTTTCCAGATTGGCTCTTTTTTTTAAATTTTTAATTAGTTTAGCTTTGGTTGCTCTGGGTCTTTGTTGCTGCATGCGGGCTTTCTCTAGTTGCAGCGAGCAGGGGCTACTCTCTGAGAAGCTGCTCACCAGCTTCTCATCGCAGTGGCTTCTCTTATCGCAGAGCACGGTCTCTAGGGCACAAGGGTTTCAGGAGTTGCAACACGTGGGCTCGGGAGTTGTGGTACGCAGGCTTAGTTGCCCGGAGGCATGTGGAATCTTCCCAAACCAGGGATTGAACCCATGTCTCCTGCATTACCAGGCAGATTCTTCACCACTGAGCCACCAGGGAAGCCTGGAAGGACTTATTACTTGCAACAATCAGAAAACACCAGAGACTTTTTCCAAAGGAGTATCTCCCTGAACAGCAAAATTGAGAAAATTTTAAGCCAAGGGGGCATGCATATTCATGAAGTGATTTGAGCAGAGGTGAATTCAGCCTAGAATTGGGACAAAGGTCCACAGTGTCCAAGCTTTGGTTGATTGAAGTCAGGAGGGTCTACACCATCATCCTATATTCCACCTGGGTAGGAGTCTTAGTTCCTGCAGAACTCAAAGATATACTGTACGTATATCCTCTGAAGAGGAACTAGGAGTCTGTTTTATCATTGTGTTGCAAGAAGGGGAACACTTTCCAGGGCCCAAGAGTAGGCTCCTGTCCAACACTCAGAAATAAATTGTCCGAGGAGACACATATGTTGACAAAGCGAGAGACTTTATTGGGAAAGTATGCCCAGGCAGAGAGCAGTAGTATAAGGGAATCCAGGAGAACTGCTCTGCCACGTGGCTCCCAGTCCCTGGTATTATGGTAACTGGCTTGGTTGCTGGGTTGTCTCTGGCCAATTGCTCTAACTCTGGGTCGTTCCTGATGGTGCACAAATCGCATCAGCCAAGGTGGATCCCAGCGAGAAGGATCCTGGGAGGTTGGTAGGATATATGAACTAGAGTCCCTTTCTGTGTTGTTTAGTTGCTGAGTCATGTCTGACGTTTTTGCGACCCTATGGACTGTAGTCCTCCAGGCTCCTGTGTCCATGGGATTCTCCAGGCAAGAATACTGGAGTGGGTTGCCATACCCTCCTCCAGGGGATCTTCTGCAACCAGGGATAGAACTGCATCTGTTGTATTGTAGGCAGATTCTTTACCGCTGAACCACCTTTTGACATTTCCCTCCTCCAGGGATTCTGCCTCCCTTACCAGGACCCCCTGTTTAAGATAACTCATGCAGGTGGTCACTATTGGGCCTGGCTAGGGTGGATGGCTTTAGTCAGTGGTTCCCTCTAACAACTGGACTATTGAATTGTTTCTTGACTGCTTTTCCTTTATTAATGCATCATCTCACTTCCCTTAAGATAATCAATTACTTAGATGTGTTCAAGGGCAAGCATTGAGGCCAGGCTTCAATCACAAAACGGCTTAGGCCAAAATGTTTCTCTTATGTCAAGAAAGCCATTACTGGTTCTCTTTCTCTGGGGACCCCTAACCGATCTGCTTACATTAATCTAATTATCTCTGTGGAACAACCAGCAGGCTCATTTTAAGGGCTTGGCATGCCTCACCCAGGGTCACTGAGCTAAGTGCCTAAGCCAAGACTTGAACCCAGTACCACCCCTCTCTACCTCTCTCTCCTCCAGGCCCTTGTGGGTGACCAGTACGGCCCCTGCCCCGTCCCCACGCTGATCGAGGAAAAGGAGTGGGAGGCACTGAAGGCTCAGCTGACCGCCAGGCCCCGCGACCTGGAGCTGGTGGCACGATGCTTCTGGAGGGATGAGAACGCGGTGCCCCCCACCTACCTGCTGCAGGCCCTGGGCACTGGGGAGGCCTCTGGGCCTGAGGAGGCCACCCTGATCTCTGCACTGCGCTCCGGAGCCCAGGAGGCCCACAGGCTGGGGCTCATCAGCCAGGAGCAGTGGCACCGCTACTACCGCTCAGGTGAGGCTGCCAAGACTCCCCTCGGGGTCCCCGGGAAATGCCCAGGTGTTCAAAATACACATCACACTTTATCCAAATGCCACTGCCTGCATTTATATAAATGCCAAACCAACCTAGCTCCCGGAGGCCCAGTTCTGATAAAGATTATTTTTCTGATCCAAGAAAGTGTAGTCACATCCTGGTTAATTTCAGCCTCTTAGGGTTCTTCTCTTCGGGCTCCTTTCCTTCTCTCAGGCAGGCTCCTGGCTCTGTCCTAGGGGACTTACCCTAAGATGACCACCATCCCCATATACCTGGGACCAGGATCCTCCCAGGATTCAGGGTTTTAGGGCCAAACCCAGGACAGTTCTGGGAAAACTGGAAGAGTGGGTCACCCCAGGCTAGCTGAGAGCCAGCTGCTACTGAGGAAATTGTCCTTCATCAATGTACCTGTCTCTGAAAACTGAAACACAGGAAGAAGGAGTCTCTTTTGCCCAAGGAGGGGAGTAGGGTTTCCCCACAGTGCTGAGTCTATTACCTGGCTCCCTGCTGGTCCCTTACCTCTCACCTCTAGCCTTGTCCTCTGCCCCTTCCATCCTCCACACCGGGCTAGCAGAAAGTTGTTTCTAAAAAGGCAGTGAGATCAAGCCATTACCCCATTGCTTGCTGATCCAGGAAAGAAATAGGTTCTTTCGGTAAGAAACAGGTTCTTATTATTTATGGATTAGTAATGTCAGTTTCGGAGAAGGCAATGGCACCCCACTCCAGTATTCTTGCCTGGAAAATCCCGTGGATGGAGGAGTCTGGTAGGCTACAGTCCATGGGGTTACTAAGAGTCAGACACGACTGAGCGACTTCACTTTCACTTTTCCCTTTCATGCACTGGAGAAGGAAATGGCAACCCACTCCAGTGTTCTTGCCTGGAGAATCCTAGGGACGGCGGAGCCTGGTGAGCTGCCGTCTATGGGGTCGCACAGAGTCGGACACGACTGAAGCGACTTAGCAGTAGCAGCAATGTCAGTTTATGGTTTATTAGTATGACAATTTACATCGCCCACCTTATTTTTTTATGTAATTTTATTTATTATTTTGGCTGTGCTGAGTCTTCTTCCTTGCTGTGCAGGCTTTCTCTAGTTGCAGAGAGTGGGGGCCACTCTTTAGTTGTGGTGCACCAGCTTCTCATTGCGGTGGCTTCTCTTGTTGCAAAGCAGAGGCTCTAGGGCGCGAGAGCTTCAGTAATTGCAGTGCGAGCTCAGTAGTTGTGTTTCCCGGGCTCTAGGGCACAGATTCAACAGGTGTGGTGCACCAGCTTGGTTGCTCTGTGACATCTGGGATCTGCCCGGATCAGGGATTGAACCCGTATCGCCTACAGTGGCAGACAGATTCTTTACCACTAAGTCACCAGGGAAGCCCTCACATTATTAAATATATGAATTTATATTATCCAAACTATTAACTTTACGAATCCATGTTATCCATACTATTAAATATATGAATTTATGTTATAAAATTTTAAATATATGGATTTATATTACCCACACTATAAAATATATAAATTCATTTGATCAGCATATTAAATATATTGATTTATTTAAAGGTATTGAATGTAGTAATTTATGCTAATAGTATTTTATTAAAATATATTGACTGATATTTATTGTATATGTAATAATTCTAGTAATGACATATCCATTTTTTAAAATTTTATTTGAGGATAATTTTAGATTAACAAAAAAGTTACGTTAGAAAGCTACAAAGATAGTGTAGATTTCTCTTACTCATAAAAGAGTAACATTTTATATGATCAAGGTACATTTAAATAAACATCAACATTTACTATCTGTACATGACTAGTAACTCGACTCCAGACTTTCTTTGGATTTCTACAGTTCTTCCATCAATGTCTTTCCGTCCCAGGATTCCACACTGCATTTCATCCTTTGTCTCCTTAGGCTACGCTCGTGTGTAACAGTTTTTCACGACTGTTTTGAGGAGTACTGGCCAGGTCTTTTATAGAACGTCCCTCAGTCTGGGCTTGGTTGGTGTTTTCTCATGATTTGACTGGGATTATAGGTTTGGGAGAGGAAGACCACAGAGCTGAAATTCCCTCCCCATCCCATCATATCAGGAGTACGTGAGGCCCACCTGACATCACAGGTGATGCTAACCTTGACTCCTTGGTTAAGACTAGTAATGACAGACCAATTTTGAATACACCTTTTGTGTGTATAATAATGTTAAGTCCATTGTTTATTGAGTACTTTCTATGTTACTATAGCTTGCTCTATGACACAAAGCCAAGTGTGCCAATTGTTCTTAGAGAGATATCTGACACTGAGGTCATAATCAGCATCTGGGGTCTGTACTTTGGGATGGGCCCAGATTAGCATCTCAGCTCTGCCCCTTTCCAGCTGCATTGACTTCTGGCAGGCTTGGAGCTTCTGTTTCTTCATCTGTAAAATGGAACTAGTCAGAAGTAGTACCTAGGGGAGTCGTTATGGAGATCTGAAAGGTCCTGTCTCAGCCGTGATCTTATTCAACAATAAGATCATTAAGCAATCATGTCAAACCTCACCCATTAGTAAGTCCCATCTGAAAGAACAAATAGAAATTTATAGACATCAGCAGAAAGCACAAATGGGTGTGGAGGTCAGGGGCACATCATAGACGGTATCTTTAGACCATATTATTTTTCAGGCACCTTGCTCAACTTTCTTAAAAAAATTTTTTTTTTTAATCTTGAAATAGAGCTTTACAGGAAATTTAAAAAAAATAGAGGAAGAGGTTTCATGTATCCTTTACCCAGATTTCCCCAAAGGTAACATCTTGCATAACTAGGGTGCAATATTATAATCAGGAAGTGGACATTGTTAGAATGCAGAGAGAGTAACAGAAACCATTTGTGCATGTGTGTGTGTGAGCCTTTTCCTTCTCTGCAATTTTATCCCCTGTATAGCTTCAAATAACCACCATGGTTGATACACAAGGACTGTTCCCTGACCACAAGGGTCCCTCCCACTGCCATTTAGAGCTACACTCACACCTCCCTACAAACCCCAGCCTTGGCAGGCCCTAACCTAACTCCATCTCGTTTATTTTATTTCGACCATGTCACAGAAGATAAAATCGCAGACTGTAACCTTTTGTTTCTTTAGCATAATATGCTCAGCTTTCACAAGCATTATTTCATAGAAAATCCTCATAGCAGCCCTTTCAATTTTGGGATTAATACTCATGTTAAAGGGAGGAGACAGACTCAGAGAGGTGCAATGGTTTTTCCCAAGGTCACACCGCCTGTTGCTGGCAGACAGATAGTCTTGGACTGGCTCGTGCCAAAATGTGCGCAAGAAGGATCCCATTTAAGGACTGTGAGTTGCCTTCGTCTCTGATCTCCATTCATGAGGCCAAGGGGGCTGTGGGGTCAGACCAAGGAGGACTTTTGAGTGGCTTTTGTCTTTGGCTCTGAGACTGAGTCCTGTCTCCAAGGGTCTGACTCACTCAGCTGCAGAGATCTGGGAGCCTCTGTTGAGCCCAGGGCAGCTTCAAAAATAACTCAAACTTGATTGCTATTTCAAAACAAAGGCCTCCCAGGAGAAGTCATTGTGGGCTCTTGGCTCTGGAAGACACAGGTCCTCAGGGCAGCTGCTGCATGCTCTGGGACAGGGGTCAGTAAACCATGGCCCAAGGGCTAAACCCAGCCCACTGCTTGTTTTTATAAATAAAGTTTTATTGGAACACACTCAAGCACATTAGTTTGTAAGTTATCTATGGCTGCTTTCACATAGCATGAAATTAACCTTTTGAAATGAACAACTCCTGCATACAAGTGTTTGAGCTTTTGTTTTCAGTTCTTTTGGGGCCATACCTAAGAGCTATATAAACTCCACATTTAACTATTTTGAGCTTGATGGCATTGTTTTATGATGAGACTGCTGAACACACACACTGCTTCACAACAATCTGTGTGTTGCCTACACCAAGGTATCTTTGATTTTGTTGTTGTCGTTCAGTTGCTAAGTCATGTCCGACTATTTGCAGTCCCATGGGCTGCAGCATGTCAGGCTCCTCTGTCCTTCACTATCTCACAGAGTTTGCTCAAATTTGTGTCCCTTGAGTTGGTGATGCTATCTAGCCATCTCATCCTGTGCTGCCCCATTTTTGCTTTCGGTTTTTCCCAGCATCAGAGTCTTCTCCAATGAGTCAGCTCTTTGCGAATAGTGGCTAAATCAATGCCACTTTTGGTGTGGCCTCTGAACCCCAGCCTCAGCATCACCTGGGAGCTTGTTGGAAATTCAAACCATGGGCCCTACCCTGACATGCAGAATCAGAAATGGAGGCGGGGTCCAGCCATGTAGGTTTTTGTGAGCACCCAAGTGACTCTGGCAAACTGTGGCCTCAAGCCAAACCTGGCCCACTGCTTGTTTTTATGAAGAAAGTTTTGTTGGAACACACTGGAGCCCATTCCTTTGCATGTTGTCTATAGTTATGCCAAGTGACTCTGGCCCACATTAAGCCTGAATTACAGTGTTCTCATTCCTGGAATGTGTCTCCCAAGTGTCCCCATTTGAGCCAGCTGATGACATAATGCTGACCACACTCTCTTCTACTTTTGCAGTCATCGAGTGGGAAATAGAACGGGCCCTGCTGAGCTCAACGGTTGGGGATCACGGGGCAACAGTCTTCCTGAGAGAGATCCAAGACCTCAATAAACACATCCTGGAAGACTGTGCCCTCAAAATGGTGGACCGTCTTGCAGATGGTTGCCTGGACACAGATGCCCAGGACCTTCTCAGCAACCTCAAGGGCCGCATTGCTGAACGGCAGCCTGGAGTTCTCAAGGCCCACCACCTAGCATGGAGCCGAGACCTGGTGAACCCCAAAAACAAGGCTCATGCCCGATACTTGAAGGAGCTAGGGGAGCAGTTTGTGGCCAGGGCTAACCATCAGGTTCTTGAGTGTCTTCGGGAGCTGGAGGCGGGCAGGCAGGAGTTGGCATGGCTCTACCAGGAGATCCGCCACCACCTGGGACTCAGTGCCGAGGTCAATCGGACCTTCTGTGGGCGCCAGGAGCTCCTGACCCAGCTGGGGCAGCAACTGCGACAGAGTGACGGCCACCCCCACCCACCTCTGGTGCTTTTTGGACCCCCAGGCATCGGAAAGACGGCTCTGATGTGCAAGCTGGCTGAACAAATGTCGGGGCTGCTTGGCCGCAAGACAGTGACCATTCTGCGGCTTCTGGGGAGGTCACAGATGAGCTCTGAGGCCCGAGGCCTGCTCCAGAGCATCTGCTTCCAGATGTGCCTGGCCTACGGGCTGCCCCTGCCCCCTGCCCAGGTCCTAGAGGCCCACACCAGGGTGGTCCAGTTTTTCCACATCCTCCTCCACACTGTCTCCTGCCGAAACTTTGAGTCCCTCGTGATCCTGCTGGATTCGGTGGATGAAGTGGACTCTGTCCACTCTGCTAGGAGGATCCCCTGGCTGCCTCCCAAATGTCCTCCAAGGGTCCACCTCATCGTCTCAGCCTGCTCTGGACAGCGGGGGGTTTTAGACACCATGCAGCAGGTGCTCACGGACCGAGGGGCTTACTGGGAGGTGAAACCCCTCTCCAGAAACCAAGGGCAAGAGATGGTCCAGCTCCTGCTAGCCGCCTCAAAGAGGACGTTGAGTCAGGTGCAGAGGGACATGCTCTGGGCCAGCCTCCCAGAGTGTGGACACCCAGGGAGGCTGAAGCTGGCTTTCGAGGAGGCCCGGAAGTGGGCCTCCTTCACTGTGCCAGCCCCGCTGGCTTCCACTGCTAAGGAGGCGATGCAACAGCTGTGTGCCCGCCTGGAGCAGACACATGGGCAGCTCCTGGTGGCCCGCGTGCTGGGCTATATTGTGTCTTCCCGGTGAGTCTCTGCTGTGTTCACTCTGTTTTGAACTGAGACAGTACACATGCATTCTTCTCCAAGGGCTGCCATAACAAATCACAACCTGGGTGCCTTAGAACAATGGAAGCCCATTCTCTCACAGTTCTCAGGGCCAGGAGTCTGAAATCACTCCTTCTGGAGGCTCTGAAGGAGAATCTGTTCCAGGCATTTTCCTTCGTTTCTGGTGTTGCTGGCAATGCTCAATGTTCTTTGGCTTGTAGAAGCATCACTCCAATCTCCACCTCTGTCATCTTGCAGTCTCCTCCCTCTGTGTCTCTCTGTCTGAATTTCCTTCTTTTCTTGGAAGGACATCACTCATTGGATTAGGGTCTACTTCTGTCCAGTATTGTTACTGACCAGGGTTCTTGGCCTTCTTAATGAATAGAAATTGATCAGAGGCCAGACAAGAAATTCAGGCAAGGCTTTACTGGTACTTCTGCTGCGAGCACAGGCTTTCCAGGTGGCGCTGGTAGTAAAGAACTTGCCTACCAATGCAGGAGATGCAAGAGACATGGGTTCCATCCCTGGGACAGGAAGATCCCCTGGAGGAGGGTGTGACAACCCACTCCAGTATTCTTGCCTGGGACAGAGGAGCCTGGTGGGTTATAGTCCATGGGGCTGCAAAGATTCGGACACGACTGAAGTGATTTAGCATGCATGAATTGCTGCAGCGGGGGGAGGGAGAACAAATAACAAGTTCCTTTGCTTGCTTGCTCCCAGAGAGCTGGTTCCTTATTCGGTGAAGGTAGGGGTCGGGCTGGAGGGGTAGCTTAGGTGGTTTGTCCGCCCCTTTGGTGGTGTGGTAGGCAGGGGGCATGTGAAACACCCTGCTTTTGCTCCCAGCTCTTCAAAAGTGGCAGTTGGGTTTTTGGTCTTTTTCTGTCTTATCCATAATTTCCCCAATGGTGCATGCATGAAGCCATTTTCAGTTCTTTATAGTTTGTTTGTATTCCGCTGTTCAAGGAGATGTTTGTCCAGGTGCAAGCACTGCAGCAAAGGGCCCCAGGTCCCAGGTCCCAGCCTGTCTCAGTGGGACCTCATCTTGACCACTTCCCCAAAGACTGGTTTCAAATAAGGTCCTATTCACAGGGTCCCCATGGACATGAATTTTGAGGAACACTTTTCAACCCAGTATCATTCATATCATTAAGTTCACCGTTTTGAAGTGTACAGTGTGGCAGCATTCAGTACATTCACAGTGTTGCGCTACCACTAACCATGAGGAATAGTTCCTCACCCTACAAGGGAGACCCTGTCCCCATCGGCAGTCACTCCTCATCCTCCTCTTCCAGTCCCCGGCAGCCATTAATCTGCTTTCCGTCTCCATGCATTTGTCTAGGTTATCTCTCTTTCCTTCTGTCTGTCTATGTATCTATCTATGTAGCATCACCAATTCAATGGACATGGACGTGGGTGAACTTTGGGAGATGGTTAGGGACAGGGAGGGTTGGCATGCTGCAGTCCACAGGCCTTCAAAGAGTTGCAAAGAGTTAGACAACTTAGTGACTGAACAACTACAACAACACGTATCTATCTATCATCTGTCAGGGCTCCCTAGGTGGTGCTAGTGGTAAAGAACCCTCCTGGGGAAGCAGCAGATGTAAGAGATGAGGGTTCAATCCCTGGGTTGGGAAGATCCCCTGGAGAAGGGAATGGCAACCCACTCCAGTATTCTTGCCTGGAGAAACCCATGGACAGAGGAACCTGGAAGAGTGAGACATGCCTAAGTGACAACACAGCACATCACATCATCTCTCATCCATCTATCTATCATGCTGCTGACACCTAGTGGTTGGAGGCTAGGAATTCTGCTAGCATCTTAGATGATCTGACCCTTAGCATCACAGTGGGAGGCTGAGAAACTCTGTGTTAGGCATGCATTGTGACCTTTTCAAACACCCTCTGTACAGAGTGGGTAGCTGAGTGTCCGTTGTACATGGCTGCTGAAAGAAATAATGAGATTATACTTGCAAATAGACATCACTGGCCAAGGTCCCTCAGCCAGCATCAAATGCAGAGTGGTATGACCTCACACACAGAGCTTGTCTGCAGTGCAGGAAAGGCAGGTCCCATGTTGGGGGGCAGGTGAGGTGCCTGCTTTGGGTCCACATTGTCAAGGGGATGTCTTTGGGGATGGAGAAGGGCTCTTAATCTAGTGGTTCAGCTGTGACCTTAGGCACATCCCCCAGTGCACATCTCTAGCACCGTCCAATAGAATATTGGCAATGAGGGCAATGCTGTATATCTCTTTGTCCAAAGTGGTAACCACGAGCCACATGTAGCAAATAAACACTTGAAAGGCAGCTTATCCATCCCAGAAACCGGATTTTAAATTTCAGTATTTTTTAACTTTCAATGACTGTGTGGCTGGTGACGACTATGCTGGACATCGTAGCTCCAGACTCGATGAGACACAACATCTTCAAGAGCAGGGATGGAATTGAATTTCTCTTCCCCTGGCCATCCAGGACCATGAATACACAAACCTCAGTTTCCCCATCTGACAAACGGAAGAAGGCCCCCTCCTGCACAATTCCAGCTCTTGAGGGCACCTTATCAGAGGGATTCACATGCTCCAAGAACCATCTCTCCCGTGCCATTTACCTTGTCTCTCCTTCGTGTGACTTGGCTTATCTTCTTCCTAGCAACGGGTGTTACTGTTTCTGTTGCTTTTCCTCCCTGGTTATTTTCTATGCGGCTCTCTGCACTAGAGGATAAGCTTCATGGGCCCCTACCTCTCTGTCCTCCAGGGGGCAGCACAGAGACGACACTCCATGAACAAGGGTTAAGCAAAAGTGCCCATGCTTGACTGATGTCAGTGGCCTTCCAGGATGCAGCCCTCTGCTTCTCTGAGAATGAATGGACAGGCCTGGTCCCTACCCAGAGGGCCCCGTGCAGGGATGTGATGCTAGAGAAGTGTGAGGCTGTGCTTCCCTTGGATATTCAGGTTGAAAGCCTCTTGGGATGTCCCATTTTTTTGATCTGGTGGACAAGCCATTCATTGTGCCTGAAACCACAAAGAGAGAATCTAAGCCTTGTTTGTATCGAGAATACACTGAAGACTGAGAAAGAAGATGTTATTGTTTGTTTGTTTGTTTTTCCTTATGGCTGCACCTCGAGGTATGTGGCTTCACTCATAGCTCAGTTGGTAAAGAATCCGCCTGCAATAGGGGAGACTCTGGTTCAATTCCTGGGTCGGGAAGATCCGCTGGAGAAGGGATAGGCTACCCACTCCAGTATTCAGGCCTGGAGAATTCCATGGACTGTATGCATAGTCCATGGGGTCACAAAGAGTCGGACATGACTGAGCGACCTTCACTTTCACTTTCGAAGTATGTGGCATCTTAACTCCCCAGTCAGGGATCAAAGCTGTGCCCCCTGCATTGGAAGCACAGAATCTTAACCACTGGACTGCCAGGGAAATCCCAGAAGATTCTATTTTGAAAGAGGAAATGTTTGAGGAAACACTGGACCACCCCATGTAAACTCTCGTGTTGTGGCTCCCAGGAATATTGGTTTGGAAAGATCTGTCAAGAGGAGAAAAGTAGATTAGGGAGACAGCCTGGCTACCCCAAGGGGGAAACTGTGGAGAACACCACCGGTGACATAGCTGTGATTGTCAAAGATGAGATGATCTCAGTGGAAGAGATCTCAGAGAATACTGATGTGTTAATACCTACCTCGTTGGACAGCAGAAAATTCCAAGTGAGCAGGTATTCTGTATGTGTAAAGAATGTGGGAAGTGTTTCCAGCAAAATGAAGACTAATCAATATCAGGAAATTAAACACACACACACAAGGTGTTTGTATTCCTTGTAAGCAGAAGCCAGCCTCCCTCTCTCATCTGCTTTGAAATGAACTCTGCTTGTTCTCCAACCCAGAGGAAATTTGTGGACAAGTCCCTTAGTTTTTCCAGGCAAATGCTTGCAGATATTATGAAGTCCATTCCAGTCCAATGCTTATTGTGTTTAAAGCCACTTCCTTTTCCAGGCAAGAACACATGGGGATGGTTTATGCGTTATTTTCCTAAGTTACTTCTCTTTCTGTGCTTCTCGACTCATTTGAGATTGAGGGAAGGATAGTTCGGGGTTCTGTAGGTGTGAGAAAGAAGGAAAGATCAGGAAATGTCTTACTTGATGGGTACAGCTGGAACCAGGTATGAGTACCAGCTAACTGTGGACACTGTCCGAACGCTGATCTCCATGGTGAGCCCTTTGGTGATGGGCAGGATGCCAAAGAGCCGGTCACATCTGTCCCGCCCTCGGCTTCTGTGTTCTCCAAGTGCAGGAGACACAGGTGTGCTCCCATGTCCATCCCTCCTTTCCACAGGCATGGGCTCTCAGAGGCAGAGCTAAAGGATGTCCTGTCCTTGGATGACGAGGTCCTGCAGAGCGTGTACCAAGACTGGACCCCACCCAGCAAAGAGCTTCTGCGTTTCCCGCCCCTGCTGTGGGTGAGGCTTCGTCGAGATCTGGGTAACTGCTTGGCCAGGCGGCCCGTGGATGGCTTCACCCTTCTGGCCATTGCCCACAGGTGAGTCGAGCAGGTTGGTAACACTGTCTGGGTGGAACTCCAAGAGCAAGGAGTCACTGATTGGGTTCCTCTTTGTTCCAGATCCTTCTTCACTCCCCATTCCCAGGGAATCAAGTCCACTTAGCACAGCATTCAAGGGTCTCCCCACCATGAGCTCTAACACAGCTAACTTGTTTGTTATCATTATTAGTCACGCCACACGTCTTGTGGGCTCCTAGCTCCCTGACCAGGAATTGAATTCGAGCCCTTGGCAGTGAAATTGCAGAATCCTAACCACTGGACTCCCAGTGAGCTCACACAATGAACTACTTCTTTAAATTGAGGAGAAATTCACATGAAATTCATCATTTGAAAGCAAACAATTGAGTGGCATTTAGCATATTCACATGTTGTACAACTATCACCTCTGTCTACTTCCAGAACATCCCCACTGCCCTAAAAGGTACCCCATCCCCATTAGCAGTCACTCCCTTCCCCTCCTCCCCCAGCCCCTGGCAACCACGAGTCTGCTTTCTGTCTCTATGGATTTGCCTCTTCTGGACATTTCACATGGATGTAATCACACACAGTGTGGTCCATTGCGTCTGGCTTATCCCACTCAGCATAATATTTTCATGGTTTACCCATGTTACAGCATGTGTTAGTGCTGCATTCCTTGTATGGTTGAATAATAATCCCTTGCAGGCATGGATCACATTTTATTTATTTGCTCATTTGTTGATGGACATGTGGTTGTTTCTATCTTTTGGTGATTGTGACTAGTGCTGCTGTGAATAGGCATGTACAAGTTTTTATTTGAACGCCTGCTTTTCCATTCTTTGGGGGGTGTATACTCTGGAGTGAAATTTCTGGGTCATACAGTAACTTGTTTTATGTTTAATTATTGAGGAATCCAAATTTTCCAATTTTAAATTGGAAATCCCATGGACAGAGTCTGGAGGGTTATAGTCCATAGGTTCCCGAGAGTCAGACATGACTTAACAACTAAACCACCACCATAGTTAATTCACAGTTTTGTGTTAGTTTCAAGAATACAGCAAAGTGATTCAGATATATACATATTATTATCATATATTATATATATTATATATATATGTTAGTACTTATATATACTTTATCTTATATATTTTTATATTATATAAGTAATTTGTATATAAATTATCTTATATATTACTATATATTATTTATACTTATATATTTTATCTTATGTATTAATATATATATTAGTATATTCTTATATATATTCTTTTTCAGATTCTTTTCCATTATAGATTATTATAAGATACAATTCCCTGTGCTACACAGTAGGTCTTGTTGTTTATCAAAGATTCCTTTTTAAAGTAAAATTATTTAAGGAAAAAGGTAAGATGGGCTGATTTAGAGATAAATGGTAGGTAACAAGTGGTGCAGATGGTCAGCTGAGCCAGCAAGCATCTAGAAGGAGTTTAGGATGGACTGGCATTTGGGAACCATTTCCCGGAAGTGGTGGGCAGTCAGCACCTCTGAGCTCACCCCGTGCCCCAGGCCCGTCAGCCCAGGTCTCCTCTCTGCAGACAGCTGGCCGAGGTGGTCCGAGAGCGCTACCTGTCTGGGCCCGAGAAAGCCAAGAGTCACGGAGTCTTGGCCGACTTCTTCTCAGGGGCCTGGAGCCAGGGCATCAAGAAACTCATCACCCTGCCACTTGTGGGAAAACCCCTGAACCTGGACCGCAAGGTGAGGTGTCCGGGGACCCCTGCTCCCCACTCTCAGCCTCCACACTTCTGTGCCCACGAGGCAGGGACCACGTGCCTCCTTCCATCCCTTATTTCCACCCCAGACGCCCTCTACCTCCTTTCCTTCTTTTCTCATAAAGGACAAAAAGTCCCCAAACAGTATTTGAAGGGTGGGGAGCAGCAGATGAGGAATTTATACTCCACTAACTTTCCAGACAAGAAAACAAAATCACAACATTTAAAAGCTTATCTCCAAAGTCATGGCATCCCAGAATTTTAATTGTTTATGCTCTGATTCATCCTGAAACACACTAGTTTCCTCCTTGTTTTGTGTGGGGGCTGGGGGTGGGTGTATGGGGGGGTGTTGATGTTTTCCTGGTGAATCCCCTGATACAGTTCAATTTTCAGTCATTGGTTCTCCCAAAGTGTTACTCATTTTAAAAATAACACTTATTTTGTTTCCCACCTAGGAGAGCAGTGTGTAATTGTTGGAGAACACAAAGAGGATCAAAAAGTAAAATAAAAACTAAACCCACAAGTCCCCGCTCTAAGAAGAGGGGCTCCCAGACTTCCAGTCACTATTCACATATTTTCTTCCAGTCTTTCTTTTGTACTCAGGAGCTCTAAGACTTGGGTCCTTAGCTTACAAGTTGCCACCTTTTTTTTTTTTTTTTTTGCCTTTCAAATACCTCAAGGCCCAGTTCAAATGCCTCTTCCTTCAGTAAGTCTTCCATGATTTCCTTCCTTTTGCTTACTTGTTCTTTTTCTTCTTCTTCTTTTTCTGCCATGCCATGCAGCTTATGGGATCTAGTTCCCAAACCGAGGATCAAACCCATGTCCCCTGCAGTGGAAGCTCAGAGTCCGAACCACTGAACTGCCAGGGAATTCCCTTGATTACTTGCTCTTTACTCCATGCTCCCTTCACTCCGAGGCAGAACTCAGACTATTTATTTATTTATTTTACTTTTGTCTGTGCTGAGTCTTCGTTCTGCAAGCAGTCTTTCTCTAGTTGCGGAGCATGGGCTCTGGGCGTATGGGCTTCAGTAGTTGCAGCACTTGAGCTTAGTTGCTCCTCTGCATGTGGGATCTTCCCAGACCAGGGACTGAACCTGTGTTCCCTGAATGGGTAGGCAGATTCTTAACCACTGGATCACCAGGGAAGCCCAGAACTCAGACTTTTTAAAAGAAGCTTTTAGTTTCAAAATCATTTTAGATTCACAGACTAGTTGCCGTGAGTGTAAGAGTTCCTGTGGACACTTCTTTTAAATTCCCCCATTGTTAACATTTTCCCTAAACATAGCACAGTGACTACAACTAGGAAATACACTTTTAAGTCTTTTATTATAGTTTGATTTTTCCTTTTCATTTTCCCTCCAGGACAGGGAGGCCAGAGACAGGGCCAGGCCTGATTCTTTCTCCTCTCTGTTTTCTCATAGATCCTCTCCTGTGTGCCCAGAACTCCTGCAGGCTCAGCCTCATCTCTTTAGGATGCGGTTTGCCCCGCTTCCTTGTCTCATAGCCTCAGGACCTCCCACTCCAGTCCATCTTCCCTGGCAATGCTTCTGACCGTCCAGTCTGATCATGTCTCTCCTCTAATATCTCCCATGGCTCCCCAGAGCCCTCTGCCAGGGAATTCCCTTGATTACTTGCTCTTTACTCCATGCTCCCTTCACTCCGAGGCAGAACTCAGACTATTTATTTATTTATTTTACTTTTGTCTGTGCTGAGTCTTCGTTCTGCAAGCAGTCTTTCTCTAGTTGCGGAGCATGGGCTCTGGGCATATGGGCTTCAGTAGTTGCAGCACTTGAGCTTAGTTGCTCCTCTGCATGTGGGATCTTCCCAGACCAGGGACTGAACCTGTGTTCCCCAGGTAGATAAATAGAGATGGTAGATGATAGATTGACAGATAGGTAGACAGGGTCTCTCTCATTCTAAGGCAGTTTCTCATCCTCTATACTATCAACTAGCCCTAGATGCCAGCTGCAACCAAAATATCTCCAGATATCACCCAGGGTCCCTTGGTGTGTGTGTATGTGGGGGCAGTGATGGTGCAGAACTGCCCCTGGTGAGAAGATACATCAGGCTCCCCCCAGCCTGATGTTCAGTGCTTTTGTGATCTATTATCAACAGCCTACCTTGTCTCATCCCAACCATGATCTTTCACTCTGTCTTATAATTCAGCCTTCCCAAACTCTGATCCTGCTCTCTCCCACCACTGGGCCTTTGCACATGATTCTCCCTTGCTCTGAAATGCCATCATTTCCAATGTATTTTGCCAGACAGGCTCCTACTTATCCTGTGAGACCCAGTTTCAATGCCCCTTGGATTCCTGGAGCCCCAGACCCCTCCTGTCCCAGCCCAGCGTGTGTGTGGGTGTGTGTGGGTGTCTCCATCTGAAACCGTGTCACTGTCCCTCCAGCATCACTGGTACCTGGCCTGGCCCATGTTTGTGGAGTGAATGAATGAGATTGTGTCTTAGTGGCCTGCCTGCCAGCTCTCTCCTCCTCTGCAGGTGGCCCCTCAGCCCCTGTGGTTCTCAGACACCCTTGCAAACCTGAGGAAGCTGAAGGAGTTACCCTACCACCTGCTCCGTGCGGGCCGTATCGAGGAGCTGAAGCAGGAGGTTCTGGGTAAGGTCTCAGAGGGGGTCGCGTGGGTCCCCAACCCTCTGGTGCTCCCACTTTCCGGAGCCTGACAAGGTGGAAGGGTGAAGGTTAAAATCTCTGGCTCCTTTTAGGGCACTAGTTCTCACCAGGGGCAGTTCTGCACCATCACTGCCCCCACATACACACACACCAAGGGACCCTGGGTGATATCTGGAGATATTTTGGTTGCAGCTGGCATCTAGGGCTAGTTGATAGTATAGAGGATGAGAAACTGCCTTAGAATGAGAGAGACCCTGTCTACCTATCTGTCAATCTATCATCTACCATCTCTATTTATCTACCGTATATGGCTGTCTATCTAGTATCTATCTATCACCTATCTATCTGCATCTATCTATAATCTGCCGTTATCTATCATGTCTTCCTCTCTATACATATATAAATATAAAATCTCATCTAACATATATATCTCTCTACCATCTATATCTATCATCTTTATATTTATCTATCCAATAACTGTCATAACTATCTACCTACCAACCTACCTATATTTCTATCTCTCTACCATTTATATCTATCATCTTTATATCTATCTATCCATCTGTCTATCTATTTGCCTATCAATCTACTATCTGTGTGTGTGTGTGTGCTCAGTTGCTCGGGTGTGTCTGACTCTTTGCAGTCCCATGGACTATAGCCCGACAGGCTCCCCTGTGCATGGAATTTTCCAGGCAGGAACACTGGTTGCCATTTCCTACTCCAGGGGATCTACCTGACCATCTACCATCTATGTCTGTCTGTCTGTCCATTACCTATCCGTCCATTCATCTTTCTATTTATCTGTCCATCTCTCTCTCTCCCCATCCATCCATCCCTCCATCTCTTCATTCCTATCATTCCCAACCAGGGATGACTCTGCTTCCTAAGGGACACGTGACAATATGCATGTTTCTGACTGTCATCACTTGGGGGGTGTTACTGGCATCGAGTGGGTGGAGACCAGGGACACTGCTCTCCACACCCTACCTGGTGGCCCCACCACAGAATACGACCCAGCCCCAAATGTCAGTGAGGCTGAGAGTGAGAACCTCAGAGAAACGAGGAAGTGAGCACCCACCCCCCAGGATGCGCTGGAAGAAGATGCAGGCTCCCCAGAGCACCCGCTTCTCCCCGCAGGCAGCATGACCTGGATTTCCTGCCGGGGCCTCTCTGGGGGCATCGAGAGTCTGTTGGAGGACTTTGACCTGTGTGCCCCACACATGGACTGTCCTGAGGTCAGCTTGGTCCGGGAAGCTCTCCAGCTGTGCCGCCCGGCAGTGGAGCTCCGAGGCATGGGTGAGTGGTGCTGAGATGGCAGGATGGATGGGGGAGGTGTGGTGCACTCTGCACTGACTTCTAGAAGCCCAGGCTCCTCACTGAGCCACTCACACACCTTTTCTGATATAGCTGAGGGGTTTCTCCTAGCTCCAGCTTCTAGAACTTTGAATTGAATCTGGGAGAGTTTAGGAGTAAAAACTACTAAGGCAGTGCCCTTCTTCTCACCTCAGCCCAGAAATTTATTCTATTTAAAAAAACTTTTAAAGTTTATTTTTATTTTTTTGGCCTTGCCACGCAGCCAGCCTGTGGGATCTTAATTCCCAGACCAGGGATCAAACCCAGGCCCTCAGCAGTGAGATCACTGAGTCCTAACCACTGGACTGCCAGGGAATTCCTCCAGCATCTTATTCTAGAAAGGGCCACATAGGAAATATTTTAGGCAAAATTGAGGAAATTATGTTGACCCTTAGTATAGATAGATAGTGCTCAGTCATGTCTGACTCTTTGCAACCCCATGGACTGTAACCCACCAGGCTCCTCTGTCTATGGGATTTCTCAGCAAGAATACTTGAGTGGATAGCCATTTCCTATTCCAGGGGACCTTCCCGACCCAGGGATCGAACCCTCATCTCCTACATTGGCAGGCAGGTTTTTTTACCGCTAGCACCACCTGGGAAGCCCATGACACTTAGTATAACAAGGGAGAAAACATGTTCCCACGGATTTTTTTTTTAATTGGTGAAACTCAGAATGATAATAACTGAGCACAACTTTTTGTAAGTTAGGTCTACTCATGAGAAGGAAGGGGAATTCTTGATCAGGCAGATAACATTTAGGGCTCGGTTGGGGTTCAAAGTTGGTATTTCCCGTCATCCCACCAATTACAAATATCAATTTAAAAACATCAATGATTTTACAAAAACCATTCTTAGCTCTCAGGGAAAGTCACTGAGCAGGGTTTGGCCCATGCTCTGGCCTAGAGTTTGAAGGATCTCTTGTGTCCTCAGGTGATACTCTGTCCAGGATGGAATTTTGCTTGTTTGTATCTTTTTAAAGTGTGACAAAATGCCCGTAACATAAAATGAACCATTTTAATTGTCCAGGTCAGCAGCATTAAGTCCATCCACAGCGTTGCACAACCATCAATCCCATTCATCTCCGTAACTTGTTCGTCCTCTCAAATGAACCTCCGTCCTCATTAAACACTCACTCCTTTTCCCCCCTCCCTAAGC
The DNA here is from genome assembly GCA_024291935.2 of Okapia johnstoni. NCBI lineage: Eukaryota > Metazoa > Chordata > Mammalia > Artiodactyla > Giraffidae > Okapia > Okapia johnstoni. The sequence continues at coordinate 5,785,353 of CM044316.1, read as the reverse complement.
CACTGGCACTCACCCTTCTACTTTCTATCTCTAGGAATTTGACCATTCTAGGGACCCCATGTAAGTGGACTCATGCAATATTTGTCCTTTTTGTGACTGACTTATTTCACTTAACGTAAAGTCCTCAAGTCATCCCTGTCAGAATAGCCTTCCTTTTTAAGGCTGAATAACGTTCCATTGTGTGTGCATGCGTGCTAAGTCACTTCAGTTGTGTTCGACTCTTTGTGACCTTATGGACTGTAGCCCGCCAGGCTCCTCTGTCCGTGGAATTCTCCAGGCAAGAATACTGGAGTGGGTTGGCATGGCCTCCTTCAGGGGGATCTTCCTGACTCCAGGGATAAAACCTGCATCTCCTGTGTTCCACTGTGTAGATGGGCCATACTTTGATCATCCATTAACTCTTCAGTAGACCCCTGAGTTGTTTCTACCTTTTGTCGATTGAAAGCAATGCTGCTGTGAATATCAGTTCCGTTTAGTTCAGTCACTCAGTCCTGTCCAACTTTGCGATCCCATGGATTGCAGGGCGCCAGGCTTCCCTGTCCATCACCATCTTCTGGAGTTTGCTCAAACTCATGTCCATCGAGTCAGTGACGCCATCCAACCATTTCATCCTCTGTCATTGCTGTGACTATAGGGGTACAAATATCTCCTTGAAACCCTGCTTTCAGTTCTTTTGGATATATACCTGGATGTGGAATTGCTCAATCATTTGGTAATTTTGTGTTTAATGTCTGAGGAACTGCCAGATCTTTTCCCCTACTGGCTGTGCCATTTTACATTCCTACCAACAGCACATAAAGGTGCTAGTTTCTCTAGATCCTCTACAACACTTGTTATTTTCTGATAAAAAAACAAAACAAAACAAAAAACTAGCCATCCTATTGAGTGTGAAGTGGCCAGGATGTTTTTTTTTTTCTTTTCCCTGCTGCGTTCAGTCTTAGTTGTGGCATTCAGGATCTCTGCTGTGGCTCGAGGGCTTCTCTCTAGTTGCGTCACAGGGGCTCAGTAGTTGTGGCCCATGACGGCATGTGGGATCTTATGTCCCCAACCAGGGATCGAAACTGAGTCCTGTCCTGTGCATTGCAAGCAGGATTCTTAACCCCTGGACCACCAGGGAAGACCCCATGATGGTTTTTATCATACATTTCCCAACTGGATTTTTTGTTTGTTTTTCTCTGGCCACATTGCATAGTTTGTGGGATCTTGGTTCCCCAACCACAGATACCTGGACCCTAGCACTGAAAGCGCCAAGGCCTAACCACTGGACAACCAGGGAATTCCCATCCCAGTGGTTTTGATTTGAGGGTTTTTACAAGTGATTTTATAAGGGTGCTTAATTCCTATATTCCTTCCATAGTTCATTCATACCTGACCACTGAGGCTGGACACTCCTGGTCCCCCACACCCCTGCATAGTCCATTGCTACATGCTACTTCCACATCTTAACTCTTTAGTTATTATTTTCTCTGGCTTTCTTTTGCATCATCTATCTGCCCCTGTGCTATGCTAAGTTGCTTCAGTCATGTCTGACTCTTTGCACTCCTATGGACTGTAGCCCGCCAGGCTCCTCTGTCCGTGGGATTCTCCAGGTAAGAATCTGTCTGCCCCTGCTCCATGCCAAATGTCCACCCCTATTACATAGATCCGGAGAAGACAATGGCAAGCCACTCCAGTACTCTTGCCTGGAAAATCCCATGGACAGAGGAGCCTAGTAGGCTGCAGTCCACAGGGTCGCTAAGAGTCAGACACAACTGAGCGACTTCACTTTCACTTTTCACTTTCATGCATTGAAGAAGGAAATGGCAACCCACTCCAGTGTTGTTGCCTGGAGAATCCCAGGGATGGGTAAGCCTGGTGGGCTGCCATCTATTGGGTCGCACAGAGTCGGACGTGACTGAAGCAACTTAGCAGCAGCAGCAGCATTGCATAGATCAGTTCAAGTGCATGGATATTGGTCCCACCATGTTGATTTAAATCTGGGCTCTGGCATTTACTGGCAGTGTGGCCGTCAAGTCCCTTACTACCTCATCACCTCCCTCACTCTCACCCCTCCCCTTGCTTTGCAGCCTTTAGTTTTCCCATCTGCAAAATGGGGGTGTTGGTGAACCCTCCCACCTAGGGCTGCTGGGAAAAGTTTGCAAGTCAATTCATGCAGAGCCTGTCCCCATGGTGCCTTCCAAGGATCCTTTTACTGTCATGTGACAGCACTGATGTTGTTGACCTGAATGGCCTTGGAGGAGCCATTTCTGCCTTGGGCCTCTGCTTTCGTCATCTGCAAAAAGTTGGATAGCGCTAAAGTGGTGTCTAGGATCCCATCCAAGTGGATGATGCTTTTGCCTTCTTCTTGCATTCATGCTTACCAGCGGTTTTAAACCTCGAAGGGAGTGATTTCCCAGGAAAATAGTCTTGGGCCAGTTTAAGAAAACATTTCAAAGCCCAAATCACAGTATGTTCTTTGCAGCGCTCCTTGGCTGACAACCCTGTGGCTGCCCAGCACAAGGAGAAGGTGTAGAGATAAATGTTGCCACCAGATGGTGCAGATGAGCAATCGTGCACCCTTAATGACATTCCAGTACTTTCCAGCAAGCTCCTAGAAACCAGTCCGTAGTATGGATTTCTCCTCTTCAGGCTCCAGGATGACTTGGCATGGTGCCATTCCTGTTTGTTTTTATTTAAAAGACTGACATTTTGTTCATCGTGGACCTGGGGGCAGGCTTTTGATTTTCTTAAAAAATTATTGCATTAAAATAGTATTTATCTTGACAGTTAAGTTTGCTGGCACCACTTTAACTTCTACACTTGTGGTGAGTAGGCCCTTGCAGCTCTTCCTGCCCTTATCCCATTTCACCCACCAGCAAACCCAGGCACAGGACATGGCCACCCTTGCCCCAGGCCCCACAGTTAGGATGCTCCAGCAACTGGGACTGCCTTCAATGTCTCTGGTTTTCACTTGGCATTGAAATCCAGTTTGGGGGGTCAGAGTCATGCTTCTTACTGGCTGTGTGACCTTGTGTAAGCTGCTGAACCTCGTGCATGTGTGCCAAGTTGTTCAGTCATGTCCAGCTCTTTTGCGACCCCATGGGCTGGCTCCTCTGTCCATGGGGATTCCCCTGGCAAGAATACTGAAGTGGGTTGCCGCTTCTGAACCTCACCGTCCCTCAGTTTTCCATGTTATATGCTTGGGGTGATAGTGATGATACATCTAAACTGCCCCCTCCCCAAGATATAGTTACTCGTAAAAAATATACTTATTTATTTGGCTGCATCAGGTCTTAGTTCCTGTGCATGGGCTTTTCTAGTTGCCGTACGGTGGCTCTCTCTAACTGTGGCATGCAGTCTCAGTAGTTGCCACACATAGGCTCTCTAGTTGTGGTGTATGGGCTCTAGAGCGTGAGAGCTCAGTAGTTGTGGTACATGGGCTTAGTTGCTTTGAGGCATGTGGGATCTGAGTTCCCCAACCAGAGATGGAACCCATGTTCTATCCTGTTCATTGCAGATTCTTAACCACCAGACCACTAGAGACGTCCCGATATAGTTACTTCTTGGCGACCCTAGGGACTATAGCCCGCCAGGCTCCTCTGTCCATGAGATTCTCCAGGCAAGAATACTGGAGTGGGTTGCCATTTCCTTCTCTAATCCCTAGAATCTATAACTATTACTCTATATGGCAAAAGAAAATGTGATTAAGGTTCTTAGGATGGAGAGTTTATCTTGGATCCTCCAAGCAGGCCCAAAATGCAATCACAAATGTCCTTATAAGAAGGCAGAATGCAATTTGAAACCAAAAGAAAAAAAAGGGAAAATGCAGAGACACACAGATGAGAAGGCCATGTCAAGACAGAGGCAGAAATTGGGTTGATGCACATACACGCTGTTGGTGGGGATATTAATTGGTGGAAAACAATATGGAGGTTTCTCAAAAAAACTGAAAAAATATAACTACCTTATGACCCAGTAATTCCATTCCAGGGTAAACAAAACAAAACACTAAAAGATACATGAGCCCCAGTGATCATAGCAGCATTATTTACAATTGCCCAGATATGAAAGGAACCTAAAATGTCTGTGGACAGATGAATGAATAAAGAAGATTTGGTACATGTATTCAATGGAATACTACTCAGTCATAAAAAAGAATGAAAATTTGCCATTTGCAGCAACGTGGATGGACTTATAGGAGATTGTGATAAATGAAATAAACCAGACAGAGAAAGACAAACACTGTATGATATCACATACCTGGAATCTAACAAATAGAACAAACTAGTGAATATAATAAAAAAGGAGCTACTCACAAGAATAAGCTAGTGGTTACCAGTGGGCGAGGGAATGATGAAGTGAAAGTCACTCAGCCGTGTCTGACTCTTTGTGACCTCATGGATTATACAGTCCATGGAATTCTCCAGGCCAGAATACTGGAGTGGTGTTCTCCAGTAGCTGATCCCTTCTCCAGGGGATCCTCCCAACCCAGGGATCAAACACAGATCTCCTGCATTGCAGGCGGATTTTTTACCAGCTGAGCCACCTGGGAAGCCCCTGAGGGAATGGGGGGGGAAAAATAGGAGTGGGGGAGTAAGATAGACTACAAGGATGTATTGTACAACACGGGTAATATAGCCAAATCTTGTAATAACTGTAAATAGAATGTAACCTTTAAAATGCATAAAAAATTAACAATAAAAAAAGAGAAATTGAGGACTTCCCTGGTAGTACAGTGGATAAGAATCCTCCTGCCAATGCAGGGCACATGGGTTCAGTCCTTGGTCCGGGAAGATCCCACATCCCACAGAACCACTAATCCCACGAACCACAACTTCTGTAGCCCTGGCACCTGGAGACTGTGCTTGCTCTGCAACAAGAGAACCACCACAACAAGAAGCCTGTGCACCGCAACAAAATGTAGCCCCTGTTTGCTGCAACTGGAGAAAGCCCACAGCACCCAAGACCCAATGCAGCCAAAATAAATAAATATTTTAAATAATAAAAAAAGGAAATTGAAGTGATGTGGCCACAAGCCAGAGATGCCTGGAGCCCCCAGAAGCTGAAAGAGGTAGGGAAGGATGCTCCCCCAAAACCTCTGGAGGGAGCACAGCCTTGCCCACACCTTGATTTCAGAATTCTGGCCCCCAGAACTGTGAGAGAAGGTTCTGTTGTTTGAAGCTCCCCAAGTTGTCTTGTTTACAGCAGCCACAGGACACTAACCCACTCAGTAACTATGAATTGCTGGTGAAATGATCCTAGACATTGGTTGGGTGCCTGAGTTTCCCTGGTGGCTCAGACGGTAAAGAATCTGCCTGCAATGTAGGAGACTGGGGTTCAATCCCTGGGTCAGGAAGATCCCCCAGCGAAAGGAATGACTACCAACTCCAGTGTTCTTGCTTGGAGAATTCCAAGGACAGAGGAGCCTGGTGGGCTCCAGTCTGTGAGGCTGCAAAAAGAGTAGGACACGACTGAGTGACTAACACACTTGGCATTCAGACCATAGCAATGAACAAGACAGGCATTGTCTTTGTTTTCAGGAAACCCAAGGTCTAGGGTAGGAGGTGGGGATCCACCTGGTGCACTTGAAGTAGGGGTGACTGGGCGGAGAGAACAGAAAAGGAAGCAGAAGCGGGAGGGCTCCCCCTGGGGAAGCAGTGCCCCTCCCATTAACCAGCATCCCCTCTGTTGCAGAGAGAAGCATCCTGTACACAGAACTCCTGGCCAGACTCCATTTCTTCACCACTTCACATCCCAGGCTGGTGGGACAGCTGTGCCAACAGGCACAGAGCTGGTTCCGGATGTGCCCACACCCTGTACTGGTGCCCCTTGGAGGATTCCTCCAGCCCCCTGGAGGGCCCCTTCGGGCAACCCTCACCGGCTGTCACAAAGGTGGGTCTCTCCAGCACAGTCCCTGTCTGCCTGGGGGCAGTGGTTTCAGGTATTTCAGGCTGCTCTCTGGGGCTTCCCTCTGCCAGTTGGGAAGCCCCAAGGGTGCCAACTGGGCCTGGCCCTGCTGTCTCATGCTGACTTGACTCCATCTGTCCCCCAGGGACTGTAGATGACTAGTGTAAATACCGCTAATGAGCCCAGAGCAAGCGGATGCTGATTGCCTCTGGGGTCTCGTCACTAAGAGTTCGGTGCCCATCTTACCATAGCTTCTGTGATTTTACAGCCTCATGCTAGTAAGTCTGGAAACTAGAGACTGATTCCTGACTGGCCCCTGAGAGGCTGGTGGGACTTATAGGTTCTCCACGGAACACCAGAATGTCAGAGGATGAGAGGATTTCGTTCTCTCCGTCCATTTGTCACCCATCTTTCCATCCATCCACCCATCCTCCCTTCTCTTCCTTCCATCTGTCTGCCTTTTCATCCATCCAAACTCCCTCCCTCCCTCCCTTCCTTCCTTCTAACCACTCAGCTATCCATCTGTCTTTCCATTCATCCATCCATCCCTCATCTACCATTCCTTCCTTTCATCTATCCATCTGTATGTCCTTCCATCCTTCCTTCCCTTCTTGTTCCTTTTTTCCTTCCCACCCATCCATCCATCCATCCACCATCAGTTGTCCATATTTCCAATAGTCACCCTTCCTTTCACCATACTATCCACACCACTTACCTTCCATTTTCCCCAAATTGCTACCTTCTATCCGCTCACATACCTGTCCTCCCATCTAGACACTCAGCCATTCTTCAACTCACCCACTCATCTATCAAGTTCATCTACCCTTCTAATACCCATCCATTCACTAACCCACTCATCCAACCAGTCATCTATCTGTCCACTCACCCATCAGTCCACCACCATTCATCCATCCCTTTATCTGCCCACCCAAAGTCTCACATTAATCATTGAGGCTACTGAACACAAATAGCCTGTTGTTCAAATACCAGACATTATAACTTGTGCCTTTTCTGTGCCACAGGGTCTTGTAGGGAAAGCTACACTCTCAAGGCACAGAGCTTCAAAAATAGAAATTCTAAGAGACACTTGATACAATGCATGAAAAAAATTGATTTGGGGACAGCTACTAGAATACTGTGTTGAGAAGGATTCTTAGACTGCATCTAGTTTAACAGGAAAGAATGTACATTTATTACGATACTGATTCTGATGCTGTGACAAAAGCAAACATAGCAATGGCTAAAATAAAAAAGAACTTCATTTCTCTCACACACAATGGTCCAGGCGTAAATAAGGGCAATATGGTGTCTCCAGGTTGTCAGGGACTCAGACATTTTCAAACTTGTTGCTCTGACATTTTCAATGTGAAAATGGCCCATTTAATACCCAAAAATGGCTGCTCCAGCCCTTACCATCACAATGGCATTCCAGCCAGGGGGTAGAGGGAAGAAGTAGATGGCAGTCCCCTTCCCTTCAAGGACACAGCCTTGAAGCAGAACTTACCACTTTTGCTCCTGTTTCACTGGTGAGAACATGGCCATCTTTGACTATAAGGGAGCCTGGGAAATATGGTCTTAGTCTGGGTAACTACTCAATGAAACCTGTGGGCTGGATTTTATTACTAAGAGAAGCATGGTATCAATAGAATGGCTACTGTTGGGAGTGGGGCAGATCACAGAGTGTGGTGATTGATTGGTGAGGTCTGTCAAAGCATAGGGAAAGGCAGTCACAACTCAGAAGTTTATCGGTTTTTCTCATCTCAATAGGAAAATGTTTTGTGTTTCAGACCCACTGTGCCAGTTGTATGAGCTCTAATCATGTTGCCAGGTGGTGCTAGCGATAAAGAATCTGCCTGCCAATGCAGGAGACATAAGAAATTGGGTTTGATCCCTGGGTCGGGAAGATCCCCTGGAGGAGAACATGGCAATCCACTCCAGTATTCTTGCCTGGAGAATCCCACAGACAGAGAAGCCTGGGGGGCTATAGTCCACAGGGTCGCAAAGAGTTGGACATAGCTGAAGCAATTTAACACATACACATACACGACATGCTGAGGTTGAGAAACTTCCTACCCGCTCTGGGCTTCAGTTTCTTCATTTTTATCTATTTATGGACGTACCGTGTGGCTTGCAGGATCTTAGTTTCCTAACCAGGGATCAAACCTGCATCCTTGGCAATGCAAGTGTGGAGTCCTAACCACTGGGCCCCCAGGGAATTCCCAGTTTCTTCATTTTTAAGATGAAAAGTTTGAGTTCACATTTCCAAGGTCACACAGTGACTGAGTGATCACAATTTTAAAAAAAAAAAAAAAGAGGAAGGAAAGAAAAGAAAAATCTCACCTCCTCATATCCTGTCCCAGTGAAGTGGAAACACAATCCTGGATTCCCAGACCTGGACTGGCTCTGACTTTAACACCTCCCCCACCATCTTGGCTTTCCTGGTGGCTCAGCAGTAAAGAACCCGCCTGCCAACACAGGAGACACAAGAGATGCGGGTTTGACCCCTGGGTTGGGAAGATCCCCTGGGAAAGGGAATGGTAACCCACTCCAGTATTCTTGCCTGGAAAATCCCATGGACAGAGGAGCCTAGTGGGCTACAGTCCATGGGGACAGAGTCGAATACAGTTGAGTGACTGAGCACATGAACACCCCAGGTGTAACAACCAAAAATGTCTCCAGACATTTCCCAGTGTGCCCTGGGCATGTGGGGCAGAATCACCCCTGGGTAGGAATCACTGAACTAGAGACGCTTAAGACTGAACAGTGGTTTAGTCCATCTTCCTACCTCAGAGCAGCATAAACAGTATAGCTCAGAGTCCGCATCTGGCATCTGACAGTGCTGGCTTTGAAATCCCAGCTCTGCCACTTCTAGATGTGTGACTTTGGACAAGGAACTGACTCTGTGCCTCAATTTCCTTATCTGTGAGGTGGGGGAGTATTTCATGGCTGAGTACTGAGACATATGAGCTCTCGTTTCTGTGTGGCTGCAGGCATCACTGCCATGGCATGGAGCCTGGAAGAGAAGCTGCTGGTGGTTGGCACCCAGGAGGGCATGGTGGCTGTGTGGGACATGGAGGAACAGCAGGTGATCCACATCCTACCTGGACACACGGGTGAGGCTCGGAAAATAGGGTTTTATGATCAGGCTCCTCCTAGAGTCCTACAGTGATCAGTCAGTTGCCGGGGTCCATTTACCACCAATTTACTTCTCTGCATCAAAACTGTGATCTTTGTTCCTACATCAGCTAGCTACAGCTGTGTATCAAAACACCCCAAACATGAATGCAGATCAGAACAGCCACTGTGGAGAATAGTACAGAGGCTCCTCAAAAAACTAAAGATTGTTGCCATATGATCCAGCAATCCTATACCTGGATTTGTGCTATAATTTGAAAAGATACCTGCCTCGCTATGTTAATAGCAGCAGTATTTAAAATAGCCAAGACTTGGAAGCAACCATCAATGGATTAATAGATAAAGATGTGATATATATATAACATATATGAATATTAGCCATATATATATGATATATATATTATGTGTATGATATATATAATATATATGAATATTAGCTATAAAAAGAATGAAATAATGCCATTTGCAGCTACACAGATGGACCTAGAAATTATAACACTAAGTAAGTCAGAAAAAGACAAATTCCATATGATATCACTTATATGTAGAATCTAAAATATGATACAAATGAACTTATCTACAAAACAGAAACAAACTCACAGACAAAGAGAACAGACTTGTGGTTGCCAAGGGTGGGGGATTGAGAAAGGGATGGAGTTGGGGTTTGGGGTGAGGAGATGCAAACTTGTAATATATAGAAAACCAACAAGGTTCTATTGTGTAGCATAGGAACCATTTTCAATGTCCTGTGATAAACCATAATGGGAAAGAATATGAAAAAGAAAAATGTGAAATCAAAATCACCCCAAACACAGTACCTTCAAACAATAGCTGATTATTTAGCTCACCTCTGTGAGTGGGCACTTCCCTGGTACTCAAACGGTAAAGAATCTGCCTGCAATGCAGGAGACCTGGGTTTGATCCCCGGGTCAGGAAGATCCCCTGGAGAAGGGAATGGCACCCCACTCCAGTAGAATCCCATGGGCAGAGAGGCCTGATGGGGGTACAGTCCATGGGGTCGCAAAGAGTCGGACACGATGGAGCGACTGACAGACACACACAGCGTGAGTGGGCACTCCAGCCCCATGGCAAACATTGATGTGCTTTCTGAGTCTATGGATTTGTGCTTTTTGGACATTTCATATAAATGAAATTGTATACTATGTGATCTTTTGCATCAGCGTTCTTTCACTCCACATAATATGTTTGCAGTTCATTTGTATTGTTACAAGTATAGATAGTTTGTCCTCTTGCATTGCTGAATTGTATTCCCTTGTATGCAAGCAACAGATTTTCAACCATTCATCACTTGAAGGACATTTACATTGCTCCCAATTTGAAGCTGTTGTGAATAATGCTACTCTGATTCATTGTATCTTCATCTTTGTAATGTTTAAATGCACTAAAAATATTTCATTTATCTTAATAAATCATGTTCCAGAATTTATTAAATTTTTAAAATTATTTAAACATTTTGTGGCTATTTAGGCTATTTCTAGTTGCCTGCTATTTGGATAATACTGGGATGAATCTGTTTTAACTTTTGGTAAGTATTTTTTTTCATTCTGTTGAATATTTCCAGTGAGTGGCACTCTTGACTTGGAAGGTATGAACATTCCTATAAGTTTTGAGTCATCATATTGCTTTCCAAACAGGCTGCAACAGATTACAACACTCCCTAACCCCAAAGTTCCCACCATTAGATACTTTAATTTTATTCTTTTTGTCTAAGGGGTTGGAGTGGAGTAGGTACTGATAGAGTATTGACAAATGAGTCTCTTTATTTTGTTATTGTCATCAGGATGGCTATTTTCCCAGAGGATGATTCAGTCTCTGTACAGTATATGACTCATGGCAACCTTGATTCATTTTTTAAAGTCTTCAAACTCTTATTATCTGTAATCAGAAAAACTCAGTTATCAATTTACTGAAAAAACCGAAAACACTATGTGTGTGTGTGTTAGTTGTTCAGTCGTGTCCAACTCTTTGCGACCCCAAGGACTGTAGCCCCACGAGGCTCTTCTGCCCATGGAATTCTCCAGGTCAGAATACTGGAGTGGGTAGCCATTCCCTTCTCCAGCGGATCTTCCTGACCTAGGAATTGAACCAGGGTCTCTCTAGTTGCAGGTGGATTCTTTACCACCTGAGTCACAAGGGAAGCCCAATGGGATAATAATATCTCAAAGAGTTGTTATGAGATTAAGGAGTTTAATGAATGTTAACAGCTATGCTTGGCACACAGAAAGCACTCAGTAAATATTGGCTATTGTAGTAATAATGACTATTATGGTCAGGTTAGTACATATATATGTGTGTGTGTGTGTGCTCAGTCGCTTCAGTCATGTCCAACTCTTTGCAACACCATAGACTATAGCCTGCCAGGCTCCTCTGTCCATGGGATTTTCCCAGCAAGAATACTGTTGTGGATTGCCATTTCCTTCTCCAGGGCATATATATATACCTTCTTCCTTCTTATCATTTTTAATTCCTGCATAATATTCTTTACATGGGTGTACCATATTATTTTGGCTTCCCTGGTGGCTCAGATGGTAAAGAATCTGCCTGCAATGCAGGAGACCTGGCTTTGATCCCTGGGTGGGGAAGATCTCCTGAAGAAGGGAATAACTATCTACTCCAGTACTCTTGCCTGGAGAATTCCATGGACTGAGGAGCCTGGTGGGCTACAGTCCATGGGGTCCCAGAAAGTCAGACATGACTGAGCAATTAACACACACCATATGATTTAACCAACTCCCTTTTCATAGTTTGTTTTTGGTTTTTTAAATATTTGTTTTTAAATTTATTTATTTTGCTGTGTCGGGTCTCAGTTGTGGCACACAAGATCTTTGATCTTCATTGCAGCATGTGGGATCTGGTTCCTGGACAAGGGATTGAATCCTGGCCCCCTGCAGTGGGAGCATGGAGTCTTAGCCACGGACCACCAGGAGAGTTTGAGGATGGGCTTCTCAATTTTATATTTCCAGTGGAAAAATAGAATTGTCTTCTTTCAGGCTGCTGTTAAAGAGGAAAGATTAAGCAAGAAAAAAACTTGACAACGAGGTTCTCTTTTGGAGACAGTTTAACCAGGACCCTGAAGTTTGGGGGCTGGATCAGCCCCTTAAATCCCCCCACACCTGAGAGACTCCAGAACCCAATCGACTTCAGTGTGTGTGACTGCACGTGTTTTTCCCTTTGGGTGTTTTCTTTAATAAAGATTAGAATGGCTTCTGTGCCCTCAGGGTACCCCCTCCATCCATTTTGAACATTAAAAATATACATGTATTTATTTGACTGCACTGGGTGGCATTTTTAGCATGTGGGGTCTAATTCTCTGACCAGGGATTGATTGAACCCGAGCCCCCAGTTTTGGGAGATCGGAGTCTTAGCCACTGGGCCACCAGGAAAGTCCCAGTTTTTTTGTTTGCTTGTTTGTTTTGCTTAGACTATATTGCAATTAAAGTCCTTATCCATCTTCACACACTTATGCTATTACTTCTGTAAGACACCATTTCTAGAAATAGGATTTCTTAGTCAAATCGTATGCACATTTTTCATGTTTTCACTCTTTTTCTTAGCTTCTTATACTAAAAAAAATCTATAGACTCAGAAAGTTGTTGAAATAGTACAAAGAGTTCCCATGTACCTTTTATACACCTTCCCAGACTAGCAATGCCTTATACAACTATAGTGTATTATCAAAACCAAGAGGTTGCACATTTTAACTTTAAAAAAGTCACCAAGTTACATCTTTGCAAGTTTTTATCAACTTATACTCTCATTAGTGGGGTATAAGAATAACTGATTTCTTGTATCTCTGCCAGTACTCCAGCAAGCAATCCATCAAATTTTTGCCAATACAATGGATAGTAATAGTATTGGTATTTCATGATAGACCTTTGAGATTACTAGTAAGGTTGAGTATCACTTTCAAATGCTTATTGTCCATTTGTACTGTTTCTGTAAGTTTCTTGTTTATATTCTTTGTCCAGTTTGTGAGTAGGTTATTTGCATTTTTCTTGCTTATTTGTAAGAACTATTTGTTTATCAGGGAAGGTCTTCACTTGTCTGTTATAGACTGCAAATATTTTCTCCCAGTGTGTGATATCTTTCACATTTATCCTTCTGAAATTTTACATTTTTATGCAATCCAATTGGTCAATTTTTCCCCTCTATGTCTTCCAAATTTCATATTTTGCCTAGAAAAACATCTCTCCACGAATACGAAATTTTCTATAATCTCACTTTGGTTTTTTTGTTAGTTTATTAACTTTAAATACTCCCTAGATGATGAACTTTTATGCGTTTCAGTGATCGGTTTATTAGAGATTCGACACTGGGGCAGATGATTTAATCCCAACCGGTTGTTTCATTCAGTTTAGCTTTGCCACATTCCATTACGGTTTTTGATGCGTTCATCTATACATTTATTTATTTTTGGCTGTATTGGGTCTTCATCGCTGCACGGGCTTTTTCTCTCGTTGCAGTGAGCGGGGACTACTCTTACGGCAGAGCACGGGCCTGAAGGTAGTTGTGGTGCCAGGACTCAGTAGCTGCAGCTCACAGGCTCTAGAGTGAGGGCTCAGTAGTTGTGACTCACAGGCTTAGTTGCTCAGCGACATGTGGAATCCTCCTGGACCAGGGATCGAACCTGTGTCCCCTGCATTGGCAGGTAGACCCTTAACCTCTAGACCACCAGAAAAGTCCACACATTCCATTATTTGTAATTCAGATGTGTTCTAATCTATACATCTCTTTTTTGGTAAACCAGGGATTTCCAAGCCCATAGATGTTTTGGTAGCTGGAAGGTCGAAATGTTCCCAGCTGATATACTCTCCTCCACCCTGGTCTGTTGCAGGAGAGGTGAGGTGTGTGGAAGTGTTTGCCCAAGGGACGCTTGCCATCTCTGCCTCGAAAGACCACACCTTGTGCTTCTGGGACTTACTCTCTGGCCAGGAGAAATTCACCATTTGGGATGCAGGTTCAAAAGATCCCACTGAATCTCAGACATGGAGTCTTCATGTGGATGAAGCAAAGAAGGTTGTGTATTCAGCTTCAGGCTCAAAGGTAACAAATATCTGCCCTGTTTGCAAAGGAAGGCTGAGACCAGAGCATTCAGAGATAACATATTGTGTTTATAGAGGTGTTCCCTGAAATGAGACACTTGACCTCTTGAGAGGTACCATAGGGGACTTCAAAACTTAGAGTTTCGAAGATTAGATAACCTTGATTGTTCTTTCTGACCTTAAGATTTGAGACCTTTCATAGTATTTAATACAGTCATTTTTAGTGCTATAAATTTCCCTCTGAGTACTGCTTTACCTACATCCTGCAAACTTTGATATGTTGTGTTATTTATGTTCAGTTCTAACTATTGCTTCTTGACCTGCATACAGATTTCTCAGGAGGCAGGTCAGGTGGTAAGGTATTCCCATTTCTTTAAGAATTTTCCACAGTTTGTTGGTAAGCACCAAATACTTAATAGCTATTAATTGTTCTACAATAAAGTAATAGAAGTAATTGGTACTTGTTAACATTAAGTAATATTGGTAGCTTATAAGCTATGCTGTCCAATATGGTGACCACCAGCTATATGTTGCTATCGAGCACTTGAAATGCGCCTATTCCAAATTGAGATGTGCTGTACACAAAGGCCTCCTCAGACAACCATTTTGCCTTTTTGAATTTCTTTTCCTTGGGGATGGTCTTGATCACTGCCTCCTGTACACTGTCATGAACCTCCATCCATTGTTCTTCAGGCACTCTGTCTATCATATCTAGTCCCTTAAATCTGTTTGTCAGTTCCACTGTATAATCATAAGGGATTAGATTTAGGTCATACCTGAATGGTCTGGTGGTTTTCCCTACTTTCTTCAATTTAAGTCTGAATTTGGCAATAAGGATTTGTGGTCTATGCCACAGTCAGCTCCCGGTCTTGTTTTTGATGACTGTATAGAGCTTCTCCATCTTTGGCTGCAAAGAATATAATAAATCTGATTTCAGTATTGACCATCTGGCGATGTCCATGTGTAGAGTCTTCTCTTGTGTTGTTGAAAGAGGGTGTTTGCTATGACCAGTGCATTCTCTTGGCAAAACTCTATTAGCCTTTGCCCTGCTTCATTCTGTACTCCAAGGCCAAATTTGCCTGTTATGCCAGGTGTTTCTTGACTTCCTACTTTTGCATTCCAGTCCCCTATAATGAAAAGGACATCTTTTTGGGGCTGTTAGTTCTAGAAGGTCTTGTAGGTCTTCAAAGAACCATTCAACTTCAGCTTCTTCATCATTACTGGTTGGGGCATAGACTTGGATTACTGTGATGTTGAATGGTTTGCCTTGTAAACAAACAGAGATCATTCTGTCATTTTTGAGATTGCATTCAAGTACTGCATTTCGGACTCTTGTTGACTATGAGGATCACTCCATTTTCTTCTAAGGGATTCTTGCCCACAGTAGTAGATGTAATGGTCATCTGAGTTAAATTCACTCATTCCATTCCATTTTGCTTCACTGATTCCTAAAATGTTGATGTTCACTCTTGCCGTCTCCTGTTTGACCACTTCAAATTTGCCTTGATTCACGGACGTAACGGTCCACGTTCCTATACAATATTGCTCTTTACAGCATTGGACTTTACTTCCATCACCAGTCCCATCCAGAGCAGTGTGTTGTTTTTGCTTTGGCTCCGTCTTTGCATTCCTTCTGGAGTTATTTCTCCACTGACTTCCAGTAGGATATTAGGCACCTACCGACCTGGGGAGTTCATCTTTCAGTGTCCTATCTTTTTGCCTTTTCATACTGTTCATGGGGTTCTCAAGGCAAGAATACTGAAGTGGTTTGCCATTCCCTTCTCCAGTGGACCACGTTTTGTCAGAACTCTCCACCATGACCCATCCATCTCGAGTGGCCCTACACGGCATGGCTCATAGTTTCATTGAGTTAGACAAGGCTGTGGTCCATGTGATCAGATTGGTTAGTTTCCTGTGATTGTGGTTTTCAGTCTGTCTGCCCTCTGATGGAGAAGGGTAGAGGCTTATGGAAGCTTCCTGATGGGAGAGACTGATTGAGGGGGAAATTGGGTCTTGTTCTGATGGGCAGGGCCATGTTCAGTAAATCTTTAATCCAATTTTCTGTTGATGGGTGGGGTTGTGTTCCCTCCCTGTTATTTACCTGAGGCCAAACTATGGTGGAGGTAATGAAGATAATGGTGACCTCCTTCAAAAGATCCCATGCATGCACTGCTACACTCAGTGCCCCCAACCCTGCAGCAGGCCACCGCCAACCCACGCCTCTACTGGAGACTCCTGGACGCTTACGGGCAAGTCTGGGTCAGTTTCTTGTGGGGTCGTTGCTCCTTTCTCCTCGGGCCTGGTGCACAAGGTTCTGTTTGTGCCAGCCAAGAGTTCATTTCCCAGTCCTGTGTAAGTTCTGGTGGCTCTATGGTTAACGGCAACCTCCTCCAGGAGGGCTTATGCCATACCCAGGTCTGCTGCACCCAGCTGCGGCAGTCCACTTAGAGTCCAAATTAGAGATACCAAGGGAATATTTCATGCAAAGATGGGCACAATAAAGGACAGAAATGGTATGGACCTAACAGAAACAAAAGATATTAAGAAGAGGTGGCAAGAATACACAGAAGAACTATACAAAAAAGATCTTCACAACCCAGATAATCACGATGGTGTAATCACCAACCTCAAGCCAGACATCCTGGAATGTGAAGTCAAGTGGGCCTTAGGAAGCATTACTACGAACAATGCTAGTGGAGGTGATGGAATTCCAGTGGAGCTATTTCAAATCCTAAAAGATGATGCACTCAATATGCCAGCAAATTTGGAAAACTCAGCAGTGGCCACAGGACTGGAAAAGGTCAGTTTTCATTCCAATCCCAAAGAAAGGCAATGCCAAATAATGCTCAAACTACCGCACAATTGCACTCATCTCACACGCTAGTAAAGTAATGTTTAAAATTCTCCAAGCCAGGCTTCAGCAATACGTGAACCGTGAACTTCCAGATGTTCAAGGTGGATTTAGAAAAGGCAGAGGAACCAGTGATCAAATTGCCAATATCCACTGGATCATCGAAAAAGCAAGACAACTCCAGAAAAATGTCTATTTCTGCTTTATTGACTATGCCAAAGCCTTTGACTGTGTGGACCACAACAAACTGGAAAATTCTTAAAGAAATGGGAATACCAGACCACCTGACCTGCCTCTTGAGAAATCTGTATGCAGGTCAGGAAGCAACAGTTAGAATTGGACATGGAACCACAGACTGGTTCCAAATTGGGAAAGGAGTATGTCAAGGCTGTACATTGTCACCTTGCTTATTTAACTTATATGCAGAGTACATCATGAGAAACGCTGGACTGGATGAAGCACAAGCTGGAATCAAGATTGCCAGGAGAAATATCAATAACCTCAGGTATGCAGATGACACTACCCTTATGGCAGAAAGCGCAGAAGAACTAAAGAGCCTCTTGAGGAAAGTGAAAGAGGAGAGTGAAAATGTTGGCTTAAAACTCAACATTCAGAAAACTAAGATCATGGCATCTGGTCCCATCACTTCATGGCAGATAGATGGGGAAACAGTGGAAACAGTGTCAGACTTTATTTTTTTGGGCTCCAAAATCACTGCAGATGGTGATTGCAGCCATGAAATTAAAAGATGCTTGCTCCTTGGAAGAAAAGTTATGACCAACCTAAACAGCATATTAAAAAGCAGAGACATTACTTTGCCAACAAAGGTCCATCTAGTCAAGGCTATGGTTTTTCCAGTGGTCATGTATGGATGTGAGAGTTGGCTTATAAAGAAGCTGAGTGCCAAAGAATTGATGCTTTTGAACTGTGGTGTTGGAGAAGACTCTTGAGAGTCCCTTGGACTGCAAGTAGATCCAACCAGTCCATCCTCAAGGAGATCAGTCCTGAATATTCATTGGAAGGACTGATGCTGAAGCTGAAACTCCAATACTTTGGCCACCTGATGCTAAGAACTGACTCCTTGGAAAAGACCCTGATGCTGGGAAAGATTGAGCGCAGGAGGAGAAGGGGACAACAGAGGATGAGATGGTTGGACGGCATCACCGACTCAGTGGACATGAGTTTGAGTAAACTCTGGGAGTTGGTGATGGACAGGGAGGCCTGGAGTGCTGCGGTTCATGGGGTCACAAAGAGTCGGACACGACTGAGGGACTGAACTGAACTGTATACAAAGGGCTCCCCAGGTGACGCTAGTGGTAAAGAATCCCCCTGCCAATGCAAGGTGGGTAGGAGATGGAGGTTTAATCCCTACATCAGAAAGATACCCTGGAGGAGGAATTGACACCCCATTCCAGTATTCTTGCTGAGAGAATGCCATGGACAGAGAAGCCTGGCGGGCTACAGTCCCTGGGGTTGCAGAGGCAGACGTGACTGAGCGTCTGAGCATACAGGCGCAGTAAGCATAAAACACACATTGGATTTCAAAGACTCAGTATCATAAAATATAATGTAAAATATTTCAATAATAATTTTGGATTGATTATATGTTGAAATGACAACATTTGAATATATTGGGTTAAAAAAGTGTATCATTGAAATTGATATCTCTTGTTTCTTTCTACCTTTTTAAATGTGGCTTATAAAAAATTTAAAATCATGTGTGGCTTACATTGTATTTTTATTGGACAGTGTAGGCTTAACTATTACAGAGGTGTGGGTTGTTTTCAAAACTGATTGTAGAAATCAGCTATGTTATCAGCAAAAGTTGGGAAAATACAGTAAAGAAATAATATATAATAAATAACTGCAAACCTAACCATCATCATAATTTTGCTTTTTGCGGTGTGCATGTGTGTATATATGCGCATGTGTGTATGAAACAAAATGGGGATAAAACCGTATATACAGTTTTATAAAGTGATCTTTGCCCACAACCTTAAAAATTCTTCAAAATCAGCATGTTTAGTGATTTCAAAAGATCCCATTGCATGGCTCTGCTGTAGTTTATTTAACTAATCCCTTAACACTGGACACATAGGTTGCTTCCCAGTTCTTTGCATGTTCAGATAGCTGAGGTAACTTTCCTTTTATACATGTATACATATGTATATATCTTTCTGTGTATCTTTTCTTAGTCCTTTAGTGTAAATCCCACAAGTAGAATTAGTAGAATTATTTAAATGATTGCTTTTGATGAAAAGATATTTTTGGGGTAAGGTTAAGGATGAAACTTCTCTAATTATTAATCAGTAATTACTTGGAATGAACATCTATGCATATGGCATGGCTGTTTTTCTATTTTTTAAAACTGTATTTCAGAGAAATTTTATTTATTTATTTTTAAAAACATGTATTTGAGAAGTAATACCCTTTTTTTCCTAAAAAATATATATTTATTTATTTTTGGTTGTGTTGGGTGTTAGTTGCAGCTTGCAGGGTCTTTTGTTGTGGCTTGTGGGCCTCTCTTTAGCTGTGGTGCCTGGGTTCCAGAGTGTGTGGGCTCTCTAATTGAGATATATAGGCTTTGTTGCCCTATGGCATGTGGGATCTTAGTTCCCTGATCAGGGATCGAACCTGTGTTCCCTGCATTGAAAGGTGGATTCTTAACTGCTGGGCCACCAGGGAACTCCCAGGTTTTGTGGAAAAACTACAGAGATAGTAGAGAGGGTTCCTGTATGGCCTTGTTCCAGCTTTATCCAATGCCAACATCTTACATAACAAGTAACATCTTACATTTATCAAAACTAAACGTTAATACTGACAGTTACCATCAGTTCAACTCCACACTTCACTTGGAGTTTATCAGTTTTTCCACGCATGTTGTTTTGCCGTTCCAGAATCCATTCCAGGATCCCTTCCACTTCCCCACTCCTTTTTCCTTTTTAACTAAATTAAAAAAACTTTGCCGGTTACTTCTTTTTAAGTTTATGTACTTAGTTTTGGTTACACTGGGTCTTCACTGCTGTGCTCAGGCCTTCTCTGGCTGTGGTGAGCACGGGCTACTCTTTGTTGCGGTGCATGGGCTTCTCATTGCAGTGGCTTCTCTTGTTGCAGAGCACAGGCTCTAGGTGCACGGGCTTTAGTTATTTCAACATATGGGCTCAGTAGTTGTGGCACACGGGCTTAGTGGGATAGAACCCATGTTCCCTGCATCGGCAGGTGGATTCTTATCCACTGTACCACCAGGGAAGTCCTTCCCTCCTTTTTGTTTAAACCGATGGAGTGTTGACAATAAAATGCATAAACTCTAAAAGGGAGCAGGTTTTAATATAGTCAATATTTTGTAATAACTATAAATGGATGGCATCACCAATTCAATGGACATGAGTTTGAGCAAACTCCAGGAGATTGTGAAGGACAGGGAAGCCTGGCGTGCTGCAGTCCGTGGGGTTGCAAAGAGTCGGACACGTCTGAGTGACTGAACAAAAACAAATAAATGGAAAGGAACTATTAAAATTTGTGTAAAGATAAAAAGATTTTAACTGCAATGACCAAAAAGAAAAAAGAACAGGTCTTGCATTTGACTCTGGCAAACTTGCAGACTAGGTCTCCCTCTGACATGGCCCTGTCTTTTCATCATTCTGTTAGATCAGTGCTTGGAATCTGGAAACTGCAGAGCTGATTTTCCATATCCTGGGGGATGCCTCTGACCCCTGGGTATGCATGGCAGTGCTGGCTTCCCAGGCCACACTGCTGACTGTGTCCCAGGGTGGCATGATCAGTCTGTGGAGCTCAGGCACGGGAACACTGCACAGGAAGCAACATTTGTCCAGCATCAAAGAAGACACACTTGCCTGTGGGGTCTCAGTCCAGAAACAAGGGAGGATGGTTACCGGGTCCAGCACAGGCTGCATCTCTTTGGTAAGCAACTAATGTTGACTGAGTTAACCTTAATTTAGCTCCAAAGTGATCAGATGTCCCAGAAGTTGGGAGAAACCATCTCACCTTTGATCTTCTTTTTTAACCTTTTGTTTCATATTAAGAGTATACCTGATTAACAATGTTGTGATAGTTTCAGGTGGACAACAAAGGGACTCAGTCATACATATGTGTGTATCCATTCTCCTCCAAATCCCCTCCCATCCAGGCTGCTACATAACATTGAGCAGAGTTCCCTGGGCTATACAGTAGGTCCTTGTTGGTTATCCATTTAAATATAGCAGTATGTACATGTCAGTCTCAAATTCCCTAACTATCACTTCCCTACATCCTCCCCACAATCATAAATTCCTTTCCTAAATCTGTGAGTCTGTTTCTGTTTTGTAAATAAGTTCATTTGCATCATTTCTTTTTAGATTCCACATATAAGGGATGTCATATAGGCCCATCCATGTGCTGCAGATGGCATTATTTCATCACTTTTGATCTTTTAATGAATGACACTTGGCTTCTCCATTCTAGGGGTTTGCAATTCAGCACAGTCCAGAAAACATCTCTTGGTGTCTCCCGGGGGCTGACCAATGTGCAATTGTTGATGCTCAGTCTTTCTGTGGATGCTCTGGGAGAAAGTATAGAACATGTATCAGAACTGTCCCCAGTGAGCAGATAGGACTTGGGTTTCTATCTACCAGCTCCATCAATGGTTAGGTAAGGGCTGCTCCCAGGAGCATTAACACAGGGACCAAGTGTATGAGGGAATGAGGTCAGAAAGAACAACCTCCCAGCGCAGAGTTGCAGGAGTGCAGTGAGCACCCTTCAGGAATAGAGGAGTACATAGAGGGGATATGGACGGGGCACCAAGATTGAGTTATATCAGAGTTGCAGGTAGAGGAACAAGGGCACCACGCCATGCACTAGAGTCTAACCACACCCTCAGTCTAGGGAGGAACCCAGTCTAGGGAGGGAGCCAGGCTCTCCAATGACTTACAATAATACTAAGAGGAACAGAGTCTGTTTTCAGTAGAGGTAGAAATAGCATGTTCTTGCTTGGGTAAAGGAACAAATGCTTCTGATAGAGGCAGTCTTGGAAGGTTCCTCTCCAGGAAGGCAGCCTTAGAAGAAAGGATTACTAAGATGAATAAGCAAAGATGGAGGGAATCGGGGATTGCACGGTGAGGTGGTAGGAACACGCTTGGTAACATAGGAAAAAGAGAAGTGGAGTGGAAATAGATCACAGAGGGTTTTGCGTGTCCTATTGAGGAGGTGAGAGTTTCCGAAAGGGAGAAATATGGCCACTGAAGAATCACCCCATAACCAACAAGGACCTACTTTATACCACAGGGAACTCCACTCAATATTGTATAGCAGCCTGGATGGGAGGGAGGTTTCAGGGAGAATGGCTGAGCCCCTTTGCTGTCCACCTGAATTTATCACAACATTGTTCATTGGCTATGTTGTTGTCGTTCAGTTGACCAGTTGTATCTGACTCTTTGCTACCCCCACTGACTGCAGCACACCAGGCCTCCCTGTCCCTTACCATCTCCTGAAGTTTGCCCAAGTTCATGTCCATTGCATTGCGATGCTGTACCGCCATCTCATCCTCTGATGCCTTCTTCTCCCCTCAGTCTTTTCCAGCATCAGGGACTTTTCCAGTGGGTCAGCTGTTCATATCAGGTGACCAAAAATACTGAAGCTTCAACTTCAGCCTCAGTATAGTATATTGGCTATACTCCAATGCAAAATAAAATGTTTAAAAAAAGAATCACCCCAAACTCCAGATTTCTGGACCTCATGCCTCATAGCCTCCGTGAACAACCAAGGCACCAAACATGAAGGAGTATAACCCCAATCCTTTCATCAGATCTCTTGGTTGCTTCCCATTACTCCTTCAATCACTGATTGTTTTCATTAATATCCTGCAGCCTAGCAGGGAGCATGAACTTTAGGGTCAGACCCACTGAGTTTGAAAATCCCGGTCCTAAATGTAAATTGGTGCAGCCACTATGGAAAACAGTGTGGAGGTTCCTTAAAAAACTAAAACTAGAGTTGCCATATGATCCAGAAATCCCATTCCTGGGCATAAACCCAGAGAAAACTCCAATTCAAAAAGATACATGAACCCCAATATTCATTGCAGCAGTATTTACAATAGTCAAGACATGGAAGCAACCTAAATGTCCTTCAGACAGACGAATGGATAAAGAAGATGTACATAATGAAATACTATTCAGCCATAAAAAAGAATGGAATGATGCCATTTGCAGCAACATGGATGGACCTAGAGAGTATCTCACTAAGTGAAGTGAGCCAAAAAGAGAAAGACAAATACCAAATGATATCACTTATATGTGGAATCTAAAATATGATACAAATGAACTGATTTAAAAAACAGAAACAAACTCACAGACAGAACAAACTTACGGTTACCGAAGGGGAAAGAGGATGGGAGTAGGGATAAATTAAGAGTTTGAAATTAACAGATAAGAGCTACTATATATAAAATAGATAAACAACAAGGTCCTACTGTATAGCATAGGGAATTATATTCAATGAACTGTAATAAACTACAATGGAAAAGAATATATATATTGAATCACTTTGTCATATACCAGAAATTAACACAATGTTGTAAATCAACTACACTTCACTAAGTAAACAAAGACAAACCAAAAAAAGCAAAAAAAGAAAATCCCAGTTCTACCTTTACCTAGTTGTATTCTTGGGCTACTCAGCCCTTCTTTGAGCTTCAGTTTCCTCATCTGTAAAATGGGGGCAAACATGGAAACTACATCCAGGGCACTAAAAGGGATGAACAGATGGGCACCGCTTCAGGCTTCCAATTGGCCTGGGTAGGGTGGGGGCACGAGGCTAACACTGGAGTAAACTGAAAATATGGTGCTAGTTAAGTTCAGATTTCTCCCTATGTAACTCATCTTTGATGCCCCATTCCAATCCCCTCAATTCAGAAGGCTATTCTGTCGGTCCCCAGGCTACTGATGGTAATGCCCTCGGTTAGGAATGCCTATGGTGCTTGCCTGGGCACACATCACTCATAGAGGGCTCTAACACATTTCTCCCACGGAGCCCCTATTTATGACTGGGTCAGCTCTTGTGGCTCTTTTTTTTTTATGATCATGGGATGCACTTCAGCTAAAAACCATCAGAGAACTTTGAGGAAGGTAGATAGCATGCCTGAGGGCCACACAATTTTGAGGGTGGGGTGCCAAGCCTTTTGTGGATCCAATCTTTATTGGAAAATTTAAAACATACGGAAGGAATTAGGATGTAGGAAGGGGAAGGCAGTGTCACCTAAGTGGTCAGTTATCTAGGTTACCAGAGTTTTCTGAAAGAAGACCCTTCATGGGTGGGCAGCCTGGTTCCTTAGCTAGTGGTTTTGCTAGCAGCTGCCAACTTGTTTATTCAAGACGGATGTCTTTGGAAATGGATGCCTCAGCAACCAAAAAGCTTGATGTCAGGCGCTTATATTACAGTTGCACATCTGTGACCCCGCACCTAGTTGAGTCTTTTTTCTTTCCTGCCCCTCTCTCCCCACACCTGCACACTTGGTCTCTGTGTTGACGCTCCTGGGAGCAGCCTCTACCCAAGCTGAAATGGAGGTGGTGGGTAGAACCCCACCCAGCTCTTGGTCCCTCAATGGGGGCAACTCTGATGCAGGCTCTACTCTGCCTCTCAGGCCATTCCCAGCAGGACTCACGCACATTTGCCTGCATTGGTAACTGCTTGTTGAGCCACCCTGATTAGCTGCCTTTCCTTCCTTGTCTCAATTCCCCACTCTGTACCAGTGTTTCCTAGGATCAACCCCCAAATAAACTAGTCGCACTCAAATACTACCCTCAGTGTCTTTTTCTGGCAGAACTCAAACTAGATCCCTAGAAACATGTATATCGGGGCAGAAAACTGTTGGCATGACTGGACGACAATCCCCAGCACCCCCGAAAAGCTGGTGGTCAGGCTGAAGAGAGATCAATTCTGCTATTTAGAAGGATGGTGACTGGGTTGTAAGAACTAGGGGTCTCTAGAATCTCACTAGTGTTCAGATCCTAGCCCTGCTAGGGAGAAAGTCTTGATCCTACTTTCAAAACATTTGAAGACAGTGGTAAAATCAACTTAAACTAAAAATGCAGTCAAGTCCAGGCCCACTCGAAGTACAGATGAAATTGATTCAGACCCCTCCACTAGAGGCTCAAAGGAAGCATCTTCTTTCTAAGGTTAAATATTATTTAGGTTCTACTCCCCTTTTAGAGGGGCTTCCCAGGTGGTGCTAGCAGTATAGAACCTGTCTGCCAACGTAGGAGACGCAGGAGATGTGGGTTTGATCCCTGGGTTGTGAAGATCCCCTAGAGAAGGACATGGCACCCCACTCCAGTATTCTTGCCTGGGAAATCCCATGGACAGAGGAGCCTGGCGGGCCACAGTCCATAGGGTTACAAAGAGTTGGACATGACTGGGCAACTGAGCACACATACATGTATAAAATAGACACTGGCAGGAGCCCACTGTATAACACAGGGAACTCTGCTCAATGTTCTGTGGTGACCGAAATCGGAAGGACATCTAAAAAAGAAGGGATATATGTGTGTGTGTGTGCTGAGTCGATTTAGTCGTGTCCGACTCTGTGAAACTCTTGGGACTGTAGCCCTCCAGGATCCTCTGTCCATGGGATTCTCCTTTCAAGAGTACTGGAGTGGGTTGCCATGCCCTCCTCCCGGGGATCTTCCCAGCCCAGGGATCGAACCTGTGTCTCCTGCGGCTCCTTCATTGTAGGCAGATTCTTTACCGCTGAGCCACAGGGAAGCCCTATATGTATATGTATAGCTGATTCACTTTGCTGCACTGTGTGTTACTAGAAACTAATATAAAACTGATGGGAGATTGGGATTGACATATATACACTATTATATATAAGATTGGAGAAGGAAATGGCAACCCACTCCAGTATTCTTGCCTGGAGAATCCCAGGGACGGTGGACCCTGGTGGGCTGCCGTCTATGGGGTCGCACAGAGTCGGACACGACTGAAGCGACTTAGCAGCAGCAGCAGCAGCATATATAAGACAGATAATCAACGGGAACCTTCAAAAGACTCTCTTTCACGGTGAAATATCTATGGAAAAGAATTACTCAAAAAAAAAAAAAAAAAAAGAATTACTCATCTTACTGTCTCCATTTCCCTCAAAATTAAAGCATAAATTGTAAAAAGAAAAAGAAGAAGAAAGAAAAATTGATCTTTGTGGTTGAGCAGGCACTCCCATCTTTGAGGAGAGCTGGCTACTGTGTCAGGCAGACACACACTGCCCTTAGGGAGGGAGAAAGCCCAAACTAACGCACAGAGAGAATTTTACGTTTAATTTTTTCTTGTCCTGCCTTCAAACAAAAATTGTATTTCATCAACAACCATTGCAGAAATTAACTTCCTCCTGCCCCTGCTTCAGACAAAAAGAAAAGCAAAAACAACCAAAAATAAACCCAAACCTTCCTCTAAGAACTGAACAAAATCAGTTCGTCTCTGCAACTCGGGAATGGGGAGAATGGTACTGCCCTCTTCCAGCTGCAATCTATCTTTCGATCTTATTTATGATCTCTGAGCTCTTCTTGGGGCAGGAAACTAGAGTGCTGTGATAGTCGCCGGGGCCCTGAGTTGGTTACAACAGTAACATCAGCAGTAATAATAATAGCTACCACTATGGGAGGGTTGATCATGAGACAGAAGGCTCCATCCCATGCACTTCTTACCCCATGATAGCCCCGTGAGGCAGTCCTGGGATCATTGCCCACTTAACAGATGAGGAAACCGAGGCAGCCTGGGGCTGAAGGAATTTACTTAGGATCACAGAGCTGGTGAGCGGCAGAGCCTTGCGTCACACGCAAGCCCTTGACCCTAAACCCTTAACCTGGTGGAAATGCTTGATGGGCATCCTTGATTCTGCACAGGTTTCCTCCGAAGGAGACAGCCTGCTGGAAAAGCTTCCGGAAGCTGTGGGGTTCCTGGTGGTCTCTGAAGATGAGTCTCTTCTCGCTGCAGGTAGCATTTAACTCTCATTTGGAGTCACGAGGCAGCAACCCCGGATTTGGTTGGAAGTGGAGAGGGGCCTGGGGAAACAGGGAAGCGGGTTGGCAAACTCTTTCTGCACAGGGCCTCATAGTAAACATCATTGCTGGTCTCTGTCATAACTATCCAACCCTGTCCTTGTAATGTGAAAGCCATCATGGATGATATTTCAAGTGAATATGGCTGTGTGCCAATAAAATTTGCATGGGTGCTGAGAGACTTCCCTGGAGGTCCAGTGGTTAAGACTCCACACTTCTAATGTAGGGGGCAGTAGTTCAATCCCTGGTCAGGGAATTAAGATCCCATATGCTATGCAGTGTGGCCAAAAATTAAAAAAAAAAACTTTCATGAATGCTGAAATTTGAATTTTATACCATTGTCATGTGTTATGAAATAGTAATCCTATTTTAGTTTTTTCAAGGCTGGAAAAAACTTAAAAACTACTATCTCACATATAAAAATAGATGACCAGCCAATCCTTGCCCATGGGTTGTAGTTTGTCAACCCTTGTTCTGGATAAATCTCTGAAACTTTCTGGATTTCTGTTCCATTATCTCTGAAATGAGAGTGGTTATTCCTGCCTGAGAGTTACAGGGATAGAGAGGAATGGGGTGAGAAGATAGAGTACACTCAGCCCACACAACCCCTGATTTTAAGAGCTTCCAGGCTAGCGAGAGATATGAGTGATTAGGTAGCCACAAGGAAGACTGGTTAGTGCCATGTGCAGACAAGAATCAGGGGTTATAGGAACATATGACTTAGTCTGAAGCAATCAGAGAAGGCTTCCTGGTAGAGGTGACAAACAGGTGCTCCATATCTTGATTTTATTTTTAAAGAAAAAAAAATTTAGAGTAGTTTTAGGTTCACAGCCAAACTGAGCAAAAGGCACAGAGAATTCCAGGTACCTGCTTGCTCCCACCCACACATAGCCTCTCCCATCTTCAACATCACCCACCAGAGCAGTGCGTTTGTTGCAACTGATGAAACTACACTGACACAGCATCCTCATTCAAAGTCCATGGCTCACATTATGGTTCACTCTTGGTGTTGTATATTCTGTGGGTTTGGACAAATGGGTAATGATGTATATCCAGCATTGTAGTATCATATAGATCACTTTCACCGTCCTTGAAAGTGAAAGTGTATTCACTCAGTCTGTCTGACTTTTTGCAACCCAGGAACTGTAGCCCACCAGGCTCTTCTGTCCATGGAATTCTCCAGCAAGAATACTGGAGTGGGTAGCCGTTCCCTTCTCCAGGGCATCTTCCCAACCCAGATCGAACCCAGGTTTCCCACATTGCAGGCAGATTCTTTACTGTCTGAGCCATCTTAGATCAGTCTAATTTTTTTTTAATATTCATTTTTATTTTTTTTATTTGGCTGTATCAGGTCTTAACTGCAGCATGTGGGATCTTCCTTCCATCATGTGAGATCTTTTAATACTGTCATGGACTCTCTAGTTGTGGTGCATGGGCTTAGTTGCTCTGTGTCATGTGGGATCTTAGTTTCCCAACCAGGGATTGAACCCTTGTCCCCTGCATTGCAAGGTGAACTCCCAACCACTGGACAATCAGGGAAGTCCAAGTCCAGTTTTTTAAAGTTAATCAATTTATTTATTTGGCTGCACTGGGTCTTAGTTGTGACAGGCGGTACCTTTGATCATTGTCACATGTGGGATCATTAGTTGCAGCCTGTGAACTGTTAGTTGCAGCATGTGGGATCTAGTTCCCTGATCAGGGATAGAACCCAGGCCCCTGCATAGGGAGCATGGAGTCTTAGCCACTGGACTACCAAGGAAATCCTTCAGTCTGATTTTTACAAAGCCATTTCCAGGGGTCAAGAAACTTTAGACCAGCGCTGTCCAGTAATGAAAACTACAAATGTGAACCACATTTGTATTGTGTATGTTCTCGTGACCCCATTTAACAAGGTAAAGAGAAATAAGTGGCATTTGTGTTATTAATATATCTTATTTAATGCAATAGATCCCCAAACCCAACACGAAATCAGCATGATTTTAGTGGGGGCCTACCCCTCCAGATTGTCACAGAGCCTCGGTTTGAGTTCCCCAAGTCACACAGCTATCCCACTGGCTATTTATTTTACCTACGTGAGCATATATGTGTCCCTGCTCTTCTCTCCTTTCGTCCTACCCTCTCCTCTCTCTCACCCCCCACCCCCGTAACCTCGTGTCCGTAAATCTGTTCTCTATGTCTGCATCTCCATTGCTGCCCTGCAAATAGGTTCATCAGCACTACTGGAAGGCAGATTCTTAACCACTGGACCACTAAGGAGGTTCCTGTTGCTGTTTTGCTAAATCTGCCCCCTCCTTCCTCTCCTTCATCTCCTCTTCCTTCTGCTCCAGCCACACTGGCTTCATGCTTCTCTCAAACACAGCAGGCTCCTCCTTCCTTCCAGGTGTCTCATGCTATTCCCACCCTTCCAGTGCCAGCCACCTCTTCATCTCTCTAAAAGCAATGCAGATGTCCTACAACAAATTACCACACAAACATGGTGGCTTAAAACAACAAGAATATCTTCATTCATGGTTCTAGTGTCAGGAAGTCCCAAATCAAGGCATTGGTAGGACTGGCACCCTCCAAAGTCTTCCGAGAAGTAGACTTTTTTTTTTTTTAATGTTGTTGTTTTTTTCTTCACTTGTTTGTTTTTTGCCTCTTCCAGCTTCTGCCAGGATTCCTTGGCTTATGGCCACATCTCTCCAGTCTCTGCCTCCATCTTCACGTTGCCTTCTCTGCTATATGTGTCTCTAAGTCCTGTTTTTCTCATGGCATCCAGCCCCTGACTTCATTGCCCTTAACACAAGCTGTAATCATTTTATTTCCCTTCTTCCTCCTGCCCTCCCACCTCTCCTTCCATCTTCAAAATGTATTTACCATGTGACCAGCTTTGTTCTGGGAGACCACAAGCAACCCAAACAGGCAGAACCAGCTCTCTGAAAACGCATAGCCTTGTGATAATAAATAACTTTACTGTTTTCTGTGAGGTTATTGATCACTGTTGTGCTCACCCTTCCCCAACTGTGGGCTCTATGAGGATAGAGGCCTGGTCTATCTTGTTCACCACTGTATTCTTTCCACCTGCATATAGTAGGTGCTCAAAAAAGTCTTTATTGATTGAATTTAATTACTCTCAAACTCCTCAAGGAGGGAAAGGTATAATCTTGGTCTCTGCTGTTTCAGGTTTTGGAAGATCCGTGAGGATATTTTTGGCAGATGCACAGGGGTTCCATCGATTCATGGCCACTGACCTTGAACATGAAGATGTGGTAGAGACAGCCATTTTTGGTCCTGAAAACAATCTGATTGTCACTGGGTCCCGGGATGCACTCATTCAGGTGAGGGGGAGATGCGTGGTCCATCATCCTCACCTCCACCTCTGGAAGAGAAAGTATGATTCTTTTTCTAAACAAAAACATTTTTATTTATTTGGCTCTTCCGGGTGTTAGTTGCAGTATGTGGAATCTTGTAGTTGTGCCATGAAAATTCTTAGTTGTGGCACATGGGATCTCCAGGTCCCTGCATTGAGAGCAAGGAGTCTTAGCTACCAGACTACCAGGAAAGTCCCAAAGTATGGTTCTTTAGGGATCATTTGGCTTCAAAATACAGAAACCCACAAAAACTAGTGCAGGCAAAACAGGGCAGGTCATTGGGTGACATGGAGGGGGGTCTTCTGGGACTCAGAAACAGACCTAGGGGGAATTATTAAAACATTCAACAAAAGAGAGAGCATTCCTGCTAAACCTTAAATACTGGGAAGAGTTTGACTTTCAGAGGAGCATGGTTGGGGAGATGGGGAAAAAATTCCTATTAAGCTCAAAGTTCTCGAAGCTGGTGAGAAGAGCATGTGATATAGTAGCAGTAACATTCTGGTCTTAGGACTTCTTTGGATTTTTAAAGGTTATTGAGAACCTTCAAGGAGCTTTCATGTATGTGGATTATATCAACATGATTTATATATTGTTAGCAAATGATCTATTTTGAACTAGTTTTAGGTTTTACGGAAGAGTTGTGAAGAGAGCCCAGATAGTACTTATATATATGTGTGTGTGTGTGTTAGTCACTCAGTTGTCCAACTCTTTGTAACCCCATGGACTGTAGCCCACCAGGCTCCTCTGTCTATGGGATTCTCCAGACAAGAATACTGCAGTGGGTTGCCATTCCCTTCTCCAGGGGATCTTCCTGACCTAGGGATTGAATCCGGATCTCCCACATTTCAGGCAGATTCTTTACCATCTGAGCCACCAGGGAAGCCTCATATATGTGTATGTGTGTGTGTGTGTGTGTGTGTATGACTTTCAGAGGAGCAGGGTTGGACATATATATATATATACACACACACACATATATATATACATATGTATATGATTATACATACACACACATATATATACATATATATATGATTATACACACACACACACAAACACACACATATGAGTACTCTCTGGGTCTCTTCGCAACTCTTCCATAAAACATAAAACTATACATATCAACTTTTCATCCAGCTACCCTCAGGGTTAACATCTTATATCACATTGATCTCATTATCAAAACCAATATATTAACATTGGGACAATATAATTTGGGACAAAACTCATCTACAGACTTCAACCTTATTTCACCAGTTTTTCTACAAATGTCATTTTTCAGATCCTGTATTGCATTTAGTATCTATTGATACTTGCCATGTTAAATTTTAAATGCCAAAATCTAAAAATACTTCTCCATTAATTCCTCAACATGACATACGAATATAATAACATACTTTTGTGAAAACGGTTATTATTTTCTGAAACACACACAAAAGAAATCATGAAAAGTGTTATCATTTCATATTTTGGCAAATCTCTTTCTTGTCTGGCTTCATAGAAGACAATCAGATTCTCACATTTGATTCTACATTCTCCCATCTGTTGTGATAACATATTCCATAGTTTCTCGAAGACTTTACTGCTCATTTATGAGAGGAAGAATGTGTAAAAAGACAAATGACCTCTTAAATCACTGCAAAAATAATTGTGTTTTTGTAGAACTCCCCGAAACTCCTCTTTTGCAGAACCACCTTTAGAGTAACTTCCAGGGGTTCCCTGGAACATACTTTGAGAACTGCCCTGGTAGCTGATTGATGAGATGTAGGGAAGTTTGAGGGGGTGAGGAAATGTGAGGGCCCTTGAACTCCAGCCTGAAAGTTTATCTTAGGCAGGCAAGTGAGCTTAAGAATATTCCTGAATCACAGCAGCATAAGGAAGAAGTCAGTTCTACCCTTCTGCTTCCATCCTCAGGTGTGGAGTCTGTCAGAGCAGGGGACTTTGCTAGACATCTTGGAAGGTGTCGGGGCCCCAGTGAGTCTGCTGGCCTGGGGTGGGGCCTTGGTGGCATCTGCTTCCCGTCAGTCCTCATCTTTTAAAGTCTGGGACCTCACCTACACTCAGAAGCCGAGGGCCTCTAACCCATTTCTGGACCGCACCGGCCTCACCGCAGTGTCACACAACGGCAGCTACGTCTACTTCCCTAAAATTGGGGACAAAAACAAAGTCAGCATTTGGGACTTGGCAGAAGGTTTGTAAGATTTAAGCGTAGTCATTTGTGTGGGTAAGAACTGAAGCTCCTGTCTTGGTCTGTTTGGGTTGTCATAACAAAACACCATAGACAGGAAGAGGAGAAGATTAACGAACAGACATTTATTTCTCATGAATCTGGAGGCTAGAAAGTCTGAGATCAAGGCCCTGGCATATCAATGTCTGTCGAGAGCCCACTTCCTGGTTTGCAGATGGCCACCTTCTCAATGTGTCCTCCAATGGCAGAGAGCAGAGAAAGAAGCAAGCTCCAGAGTCTCTTCTTATAAGGGCACTAATTCCATTAATGGGGACTCCACCCTCATGATCTAATCACCTTCCAAAGGTCCCACCTCCTAACACCATCACATTAGGGGTTAGGACTTCAACACATATTTGGGGATAGGACCCAAACATTCAGTGTGTAACACCCCACTCCAGTTAGGCTAAAAGTGGCTGATATAAAACAGGACTTGATTTTATAAATTTCTAGCATATGGTCATTGATTATCTGATTGTCAATTCCTGTTTTAGTTGAGGCTTTCTTGGAGGCAGGGTTCCTGATGGGGATATTTGCACAGGTGGTATATAGAGGAGAACTCCCAGGAGGAGAGAGTAAGGAAGCAGGCAGGGTGGGAGCAGCACTGAACATGGACCTGGTCTCAGCCTGACTCCACAAGGAGCCCAGGAACATGAATTGCACTTCACAGTTGTCCCATCTGGAAGCAAAGGGACCAGCCTTTTTACTCCCATATCAGGCAGTCACTGGCCATCCTAGGTGGTGGGCCCAGCCCCCAGGCATTTCTAAATGAGGTGCTTCCTTCACTCAACAGCCATGAGGTCTTGGATCTGGGTGAATTGACTGGTAAAGGGAATCTAGGCATGTCAGTAGTAATAGCTGCTCAATCCCCAGTGGGTGGATGGAGGTATAGAAATTCCTGTTGCTGTTGTTCAGTCACCAAGTCATGTCCATTGAATCGGTGATGCCATCCAACCGTCTCATCCTCTGTCGTCCTTTTCTCCTTCTGCCTTCAATCTTCTGCCTGGCTAATCATAAAATGAGAAAAGAAATTCACTCTCAAGTACATGTCTGGATTGGACAGACATTGGTTTAGTGCTAATCCTGGGGCCAAACTCTGGGAGTTAACAGTGAGAAAGATAGATGAAGTTGCAAATTTTGAAGTGCTTGCCTGCTCATCATGGGGGAGAGTAGGATGTGAAGAAACAGAGCAAGGTGCTGGGCAAGGAGATAGAAGTCAGTAAACTACAGCCCAAGGGCCAAATCCAGACACACATTTGTTTCCATGTTGTTTGTGGCCGCTTTAGGGCTGTGCCAGCAGAGTTAAGTGGTGACAGCAGAGAGCATAC
This sequence comes from Okapia johnstoni, assembly GCA_024291935.2. Classification (NCBI taxonomy): domain Eukaryota; kingdom Metazoa; phylum Chordata; class Mammalia; order Artiodactyla; family Giraffidae; genus Okapia; species Okapia johnstoni. The sequence continues at coordinate 5,751,467 of CM044316.1, read as the reverse complement.
GGAACAAAAATATTTATTTTCCTACCCTTTACAGAGGGTGGCAAAAGGAAACATTTGGGATGAGAGATTCTGAAGACCAGAGAAAGGCATGTATTGCTTCTTCATATTTTAAAGCTTGGATGATTGGTGGGCAGGAGTGAAAGCAGGAGGCTGTCAACTGCATGGCTCTTGTTGCCCCTCTGGACGGGATCTCTTCCTTTACATGGGAGCCGAGTCACCTGTGTGGAGGTCAGCCACAAAGAGCAGCTGGCAGTCAGCGGGTCCGAGGAAGCCCTGCTGTGTCTCTGGGACCTGCAGGTGTGCAAATGGAAATTCGAGATGAGCTACACGGTGGGTAGCCTGCCACACCACGTGCATGTCCTGGCATTAGAAAATGGATGATGGGCATCATTTACTAAGGGTACACCATGTGCGGTCGATCCGCTAGTATGAGTCAAGTGAGAGAGGTCCTTGCCTCCAGAGGAGAGTTTTAGGGGATGCCAAAAAAACTTGGCCATCCAGAGAAATAATGGTTTAGTTCAATGTTTAAAAAATCAAGGTAAATGCAAAAAATACGCACAAAATAAAATATCAGCATTTATTTATTTTCAAATATTTTATTTACGTATTTATTTTTGGCTGTGCTCAGTCTTCATTGCGGCACGCGCTTTTCTCTGGTTGCAGTGAGTATGGGCTACTCTCTAGCTGAGGTGCTCAGGCTTCTCATTGTGGTGGCTTCTCTTGTTGCAAAGCATGGGCTCTAGGGCACGCAGGCTTCTGTAGTTGTGCCTCCTGGGCTCTAGAGCACAGGCTCAGTAGTTGTGGTGCAAAGGCTTAGTTGCTCCATGGCATGTGGGATCTTCCCGGACCAAGTATCAAAGCTGTGTCTCCTTCATTGGCAAGCGGGTTCTTTACCAATGAGCCACCAGCAAAGCCCAAAATATCAACATTTAAAATAAAGACAGGGTTGGAACTTTGCGGGCAGTCCACTGGTTAAGACTCTGAGCTTCCAACGCAGGGGGCCTGGGTTCGACACATGGTCAGGGATCTAAGATCCCCCATGTCACACGGCACGGTCAAAAAGTAAAAATAAAATAGACAGGATCAAATCCTGCACTGGCACAGTCCTGCCTCATTCTTCTCACCCTGATCCTGTCTGGCCTTTCTTTCACCCAAAGGTTTTGATTGTATGACCCATGCCAGGGCTCTTTCTAGTGCCGAGGAAGGCGCTGTGACCATGGCAGACAGTGTCCCACCTCTTGGAGCCACGTTCTAGTCAGGGAGACACTGTGAGCTCTGTGAGGGCAGGATTATTATGTGTTTTGTTCACTGAGGTGGTACCCGTCCCCAGGAGAGCTCCTGACCATTAAATGTTTGTGAAATAAAAACAAAGCAGCATATACATGATGGTTGGGGTGCAACAAGACCTTTGAAGAAAAATAGGGCAAGAAAAAGAGGTAGAGCGTGGCAAGGGCTACTATTAAGAAAGTCAGGTAAGTCTGGTGGAATAGCATTTTAGGTAGAAGGAACAGCAACTGCAAAGGCTCTGAGGAGGGGAAACTGGTGACTCCTTTACATACAAAGTGTCTAAGAGTTTTCACATCCATCTCTTAAGAAGTTATTATAAATTTTGTATCAATATGATTGAGTTATATTATATATATTTACATATTCATATATATTATGCAAAATTGTTCACTCACTACTGCCGACTTTTTGTGACCCCATGGACTGCAGCATGCCAGGCTCATCTGTCCTTCACTATCTCCCAGAATTTGCTCAGATTCATGTTTGTTGAGTTGGTGATGCTATCTAACCATCTCATCCTCTGCCATCTCCTTCTCTTTTGGCTTCAATCTTTCCCAGCATTGGGGTCTTTTCTGAGTTGGGTCTTCACATCAAGTGGCCAAAGTATTGGAGCTTCAGCTTCAGTATCAGTCCTTCTAATGAATATTCAGGGTTGATTTCCTTTAGGATTGACTGGTTTGATCTGCTTGCAGTCCAAATATACATATTAAAATATCATTATATAATTTAATCCTCACAACAATCTTGTAAGGTTGTGCTATTAGTACAGTTTTCTCAGATGGGAAACAAAGATAGTACCTGAGGTTGCAAGATATAAGCATTGTTAATAAACTAAGGGAGACAATCTTGTAACTAAGAGAACAGAATATATGCGTTTTGTCTCAAACTGCCTTCATCCCCCAGACTTATTTTTATGAAGTCACTATAAGGCTGAGCTATAAGTAATCTTTTGCTTTGTTGAGTTGGGAAATATCACCACAGCAGTTAAATACACCTAGCTTTTTCTTTTAAAAAAAATAAACTTAATTTTGGAATAATTTTAGATTTACAGATTAAGTTGTGAAGATAGTTTGAAGGTTCCCATTTACCTGCTCCTCACCCAGCTTCCCCTGATATTAACATCTTACATAACTAGAGTATGTTTGTCAAAACTAAGAAAGTAACATGGGAACAATATTATTAGCTATCAACTTTATTGGGATCATATGTTGTTGGGTTTTTTTAATTTGTATCTTTAAAAATTTTTAATTTATTTTTGGCTGCACTGGGTCTTCGTTGCTTTGCGTGGGCTTTCTGTAGTTGCAATGAATGGCGCTACTCTCCCTTTAGATGCCCAGCCTTCTCATTTCTGTGACTTTTCTTGTTGCAGAGCACAGGCTCTAAGCACACGGGCTTCAATAGTTGCAGCATGCAGGCTCAGTAGTTGTGGCGCACAGGTTTATGGGCTCCATGGCATGTGGAATCTTCCCGGACCAGGGATTGAACCTGTGTCCCCTGCATTGGCAGGTGGATTCCTACCCACTGGGTCACCAAGGAAGTCCAGGATCACGTTTTTCAGTGAGTTCCTTTTTTCTGTTCTAGGATTCCTAATTTCATTTAGCATATACTTTTTAATTAAATACAATTGGAGCTAATACTTGTATAACCAAGATCATTTAAGAAATTAAATCCTATAATTCCTGTTCTCCAATGCAAAATGTCACTAATCCTCTCAAACCAATCTCTTTGAAGATGTATTTTGGGCCAAAGAATATTTATGCTACGCATCTCCCCAGGCTTTATCTTGATCCATCTCCCAAGAAGGAGCTTCCCAGGTGGTGCTAATGGTAAAGTACCTGCCTGCCAATTCAGGAGACATAAGAGACGCAGCTTCAATCACTGGTTCAGGAAGATCCCCTGGAGGAGGGAGTGGCAACCCACTCTAGTATTCTTGCCTGGAGAATCCCATGGACAGAGGAGCCTGGTGGGCTACAGTCCATAGGGTCGCAAAGAGTCGGAGATGACTGAAGCGACTTAGCATACATGCATCTCCCAAGAGATGTTTACAAGTTTGGTTTCTTATACAATTGCCTTGGGCTGGACTCCGAGGTGTCTTTCAGTCTGAAATCAAGATTGCATTGCCTTTTTCTACAGAATTCTTACTGTGTAGGAGTCCAATGTGCTTGCTTCTCCAAGGATGACAAGTACGTCTACGCAGGCTTGAAAGATCGCTCCATAATTGTCTGGAGTGTGCTGGATGGTGAGTCATTTTGCTTTGAGGGTAGGACTGAGCTTAGATCTGGAGACAAAAGACCCTGTTCTAGATCCTTGCCATTAGAGGGCTCTGCTCTGACCTCACCTCATTGGGTCCATCTGCTTGGAGGGTAGGTATCTGCAGCCTCAGGGAACAGGCCCAACTGGAGCTATACCTCTTCTTCTAGAACCTGTGCTCTGGGAACCTGGAACTCCAGAACACCCTTCCCACCTGCCCCAGGAGCCCTCTTTAGGGCCTCTGTGGGCCTCTTTCCCAGGTCTATCCTTCTGAAAGTGGGCTATGCCTTGAGTGTGCACACCCCCAGGCTGTGAGGGTGATTGTGGAATGGTGTGCATGGAGTCTGGATGCGTGAGCTGGGTGGGGACTCACGTGTATGTATCTGAGGCCCCCTAGGGATGTAGGATGGAGCTGGATGTGGGAAGAGAAGGGGAAAGTCACAGACAGCTGGGGTCTCCACACCATTATATTCGGACATGGAACTGAAAAGCCTGAGAATCCTCAACCCAAACATGACCTTCCAGGTGTTCTGAAGGTATATCAACCAATGTAGAAGGATAGAATATATTTCATTTAATACAATAGTTTATTAGTTGGATTTACAGTGTTTAAATATTGTATCTTATGGATGTTGACCTTCATTCATTCTCTTTCCTCAGGCCCTGTAAATGTTTGGGGAACCTTGTTTAAGATCAACCACTTTGAAAACTCCACATTTCTCATTCTGTTTAACGTCACAATAAGGACATATTAACAGAAGCTAACATTTCTTGTGTACTGGATACTGTCACCAAGTTATTTCATTATCTCAGTACACACCTGCCTTTTATAAAATTTGAGCCTCTGAGAGATGGGGTGGGCTGTGGTTTGAAGCCGGTCTACCTGCTCCACATGGTTACCTTTGTCACATTCTATAGAGAAAGGAACCCCTATGACACTGACAGGGAGGGGTAGGAGTTATTGCTATCCCCATTTGACAAATGAAGAAGCTGAAGTTCAGAGTGATTAAGGAATTTTCTCAAGGTCATAAAGCAAGTAAGTGGCTGAATGAATAGCAGATAGAGTTGAATATATCGTAATCAAATACATTATAACTGAAAACACTGTGATTGAATCAGTATAATTGAATAGTTATACTCTAATACATTGCAATTGAATACCTTGTATTCTAATACAGTGTAATAAAGATGCCTGGCAGAATGTCACAGATGGCTCAGAAGTTGTGGACTGTGGCCTTAAAAGCCCATCCTGAATAGGTTCACAACTTCTCTTCCCACTCCTTCTCCAATAATAATATTGATGGAATTCACTCTGGGATTAAACTGATACTTAGCACTTGACATGCATAACATCTTCAAATCTTCAGAATTCCCCTCAGCAGGTAGGCTCAGTTATCATTCCCATATTGTGGATGAAGCAAGAGGGACTGAGAATTTCGCTGTCATGCCTAAGCCAGTAAGGGGGATAGCAGAAATTTGACCCCATGCAGCTAACTCTTGAATGTGTGAGATTGGATCTCTCTGGCTGCATTTTTATCATTTGTACCCACCCCTCCACTTCCCCCTACAGGCACACTGTTGGCTGTCCAGTTTGTCCATGCCATGGTGAACAGAATCATCCCAACCTCCAATGGCTTCATTGCCCCCTCCAGACATGGCTATCTCATCCATGAGCGTTTTCAGTGCCCTTCATCAAGAATCTCACAACAGGACCCTCTCAAGAACTTCAAGAAAGCAGTGTGGATGGTCAAATTCAGGCAGAGAGAAGAGCTGGCAGCTGCTGCAGGAGCACTCCAGGACTTGAGATCAGAGAGTGCCCAGGGAAATGAACCCAAATCAAACAAACACTCACAAGTCTGCCTGCTGGTGTAAAACCCTGCTATGGCACCACATGAGTTAGTCCCATTCAGTCTAACTGAAGCAAAAAGAATGTGTTGATATATATCTGGACTGAAAGCCTCCAATTATGTGACTCAGACCTTGTTTCCTACCATCTTTCCATTTTTTTTCTCTCCTCAGCTCTATTCTCAGGTCCACCCCCAGATTAGCATCATGACGGCCAAGTTCAGCAGAAAAGAAGCTCTCCCTTTCCAACAGTTTGACCCGAAGTCCTGGTTCTAAATCTGTTAGCCCCAGTTAGTTCATACACCCATCCCAGAACACAAAGCTATCTTTGAGGAAAATGCAGCTGTCTGCTTGGCAGTCCTGACCCCATGTCCATCCAGATTGAGGTTGGAGTCAACATCACCCAACTCTGTAGACTGAGAAGGGGAGAGGCTACTCCCCAGGATAACTGGGGTGCTAGTCAAGAGGGGGATGGATGGATATGAGACCAACCAAACCACAAAAGCGGACCACAGAGCTTTATAGTTTATAAAGTACCAGGTGCTATGGTCTGATCCTTATCACAGCCCTTCAGAGAGGGCAGGAGTTTCTGCTTCCATTTTACAGATAAGGAAACAGCCTTGCAGAGTTAGCTGTGATTTGCTCAAGATCATGAGCCTGAGGTGTGAGAGAACTCTGAGAAATTAGAATCCAAAGCCTTCCTGTCCCAGCTTTTGTTGGGACCACCTCACTCTAATTTTAGACCCAGAAGCACAACCATCAATTCCATGGGTGGCGCATTCAAATTCCCACAGGGACCAACAAGTAATCAAGATGATTTCTGTGCACTGGGGTGACCAGCAGATTATGATGGTGACAATGCAAACATGGAGCATTGCTCTGTCTTGGCACAAGACACGAGAATCTTGACTCTATGCCAGAATGGCCATGGGGAGAGCAGCCCACTGGTGCCAGAGCTTCCTGTTGTCATAAGTAAAGCCATAAATCTGGATTTTTATGAGAAATGTCCTCATTTTAACCAAGTTGGCAATTGGTTCAAATTTGCACTTAGGCACACTTGGCTCATGTTTCTAGTTCATTGTGACCCAACTTGGCATTAAAACAGTAAACTTGTTATCATTCTTCCATCTATACTCCTTGGCTCTCAAACTCTGAGGCTAGAGATACTTTTTATCTTAAAAACTGGAGGCTCTTGGAAGCAGATGGATAAAGCTGCCAACATCTTCCTACCATGCTTTTGGACCATCTCTGCCTTGTGCAAGTTCAAAAGTCTGTTTCTGCTCCACTTAAATGGCTTTTTATTTTTTTGCCTGCAGCCTTCTAAAAGCCCCCAGTTGCTTCTGGGGCTTTTGCTGTAAGGATAGGAGAGTCCAAACCTTCAAGGTGCTATTCCATCCTCTCCTCCTCTCCCACCTCCAGCTGAATTCCAGACAGAAAAAAACCTTAGAAATAGAGGCTTTTGAGCTGGATGTGACCTGACCAATGGTCTCATTCAGCCATTGTTAAAACTAGTGTTCCAAGGAGGGCTTCAACAGTTCTGCAAATATTACTTAGCATCAAATTCCACTTAAAAATGTTTTATAACTGTAATTTAAAACTACACATTGGATAGCAGTTTTTAAGGTGCTGGAAATAACTAACATAGGATTCTCCTGCCATCTCCATTTAACTTAGAAGGGAGGGGAGCCCTTGGGAAAAAAAAAAGCTACTCTTTGCACCATGTCTCTGCGAATCAGGGGTTTACCCAATGCATAAAGAAGATTTAGCTACAACTTCTGGTTTAAAATATGAGTGTCCATCTCAACAGTCTCAGTGAGAATCAATTGCTTCATATGTAAACACTAATTTGACCTTAGGAAATAATTTTTTTTTACTAATAAAAGGCTACTTTGAATTGTTGCTTACCGTGGTATTTCTGTAGAGAGTTTTCATTTAAGAAAGAGTTTGGTTGCTATGAATGTTTGACAAGCACAGTGCTTTGTAGCGGAGTGACTTGCTTGAGGTTCCCCAGCTGTGGTGGAGCCAAGGTGAGAGCATGGTTATTGTGCCAACAGGACTGTATTAACATACTATCCAAACTGAAACACTTTTTGAGAGTGAAAGGGAGTGATCCTAACCATTACTCCAGGACAACTACAATAAGCTGGCTGTCGCAGGACGATTGGAATATATAGCTCCTCTAGTTACGGCAGGGGTTAATTTATATTAAATTCTAGAGAGTCCTTTTAAAAATGAAACATAAGTGACATATAACATTGTATTAGTTTCAGGTGTACAACATAATGATTTGATATTTGTACATATTGTGAATTGATCACAAGAAGTGTAGTTAATATTCAACACTGGGCTTCCCAGGTGGATCAGTGGTAAAGAATCCACCCGTCAATGCAGGAGATGCAGGAGGTATGATCTCTGGGTCAGGAAGATCCCCAGAGGAGGAAATGGCAACCCATTCCAGTATTCTTGCCTGGGAAAATGCCAAGGACAGAGGAACCTGGTGAGCTACGGTCCACGGAATTGCAGAGAGTCAGACATGACTGAGTGACTACACACACACACACATGTAGTTGATTTACAATAGTGTCTTAATTTCAGGCATACAGCAAAGTGATTCAGTTATATATAGCAGGTTGGCCAAAAGGTTTGTTTGGGATGTTATGGGAAAATCCGAATGAACCTTTTGGGCAACCCACTATATATATACGTGAGTGTGTGTGTGTGTGTGTGTGTATGTATTCTTTTTCAGATTTGTTTCTCTTATAGAATATTATAAAATATTGAGTTTAGTTCCCTGTACTATACAGTAGGTCCTTGTTGGTTATCTATTTTATATATATTAATAGTAGTATGTATATGTTAAGCCCAAACTGTGGGCAAATTTCTGTTTTGTATGTAAGTTCATTGGTACCTTTTTTTTAGGTTTCCCATATAATCAATATCATATATTTGTCTTTTTTCTGTCTGGCTTACTTCACTTAGTATGATAATCTCCAGGTTTATCTATGTTGCTGCAAATAACATTATTTTCATTCTTTTCTTGGTAAGAATTTTTAAGACCTATTGTCCTAGCAACTTTCAAATATACAATTCAGTTCAGTTCAGTTCAGTCGCTCAGTCATGTCCAACTCTCTGCGACCCCATGGACTGCAGCACGCCAGGATTCCCTGCCCATCACCAACTCCCAGAGTTTACTCAAACTCATGCCCATTGAGTTGGTGATGCCATCCAGCCATCTCATCCTCTGTAATCCCCTTCTCTTCTTGCCTTCAATCTTTCCCGGCATCAGGGTCTTTTCAAATGAGTCAGTTCTTCACATCAGATGGCCGAAGTATTGGAGTTTCAGCTTCAGCATCAGTCCTTCCAATGAATATTCAGGACTGATTTCTTTAGGATGGACTGGTTGGATCTCCTTGCTGTCCAAGGGACTCTCAAGAGTCTTCTCCAACACCACAGTTCAAAAGCATCAATTCTTCAATGCTCAGCTTTCTTTATAGTCCAACTCTCACACCCATACATGACTAGTGGAAAAACCATAGCTTTGACTAGATGGACCTTTGTTGGCAAAGTAATGTCTCTGCTTTTTACTGTGCTGTCTAGGTTGGTCATAACTTTTCTTCCAAGGGGCAAGCGTCTTTTAATTTCATGGCTGCAATCACCATCTGCAGTGATTTTGGAGGCCCCCCCCCCAAAAAAGTCTGTCACTGTTTCCATTGTTTCCCCATCTATTTGCCATGAAATGATGGGACTAGATGCCATGATCTTAGTTTTCTGAATGTTGAGCTTTAAGCCAACTTTTTCACTGTCCTCTTTCACTTTCATCAAGAGGCTCTTTAGTTCTTCTTCGCTTTCTGCCATTAAGGTGGTGTCATCTGCATATCTGAGGTTATTGATATTTCTTCTGCCAATTCTGATTCCAGCAAATACACAATACAGTATTATTAACTATAGTCACCAGATTGTACATGACACCTCCAGGCCTTATTTATCATAAGTTATTTTTGGTGAGAAGTCAGCTTCCTTATTAGGTGGTTACACAAATAATAATACATTACCATGGCAAGCAAATCAAATAGAACAGAGGCTATAAGGTAAAAATCAGAAGTAGGGTGATCATGGTGACTCTGTATACAAGACTTTCCCGTAGTCATGTATGGATGTGAGAGTTTGACTAGAAGACTCTTGAGGGTCCCTTGGACTGCAAGGAGGTCCAACCAGTCCATCCTCAAGGAAATCAGTCCTGAATATTCATTGGAAGGACTGATGCTAAAGCTGAAACTCCAATACTTCGGCCATCTGATGTGAAGAACTGACTCATTTGAAAAGACCCTGATGCCAGGAAAGATTGAAGGCAGGAGGAGAAGGGGATGACGGAGGATGAGATGGCTGGATGGCATCACCGACTCAAGGGACATGAGTTTGAGTAAACTCTGGGAGTTGGCGATGGACAGGGAGGCCGGGCATGCTGCAGCCTGTGGGGTCGCAAAGAGTTGGACACGATTGAGCAACTGAACTTAACTGATGCCACTTAAAAGCACAAGCCTCATGTTATGGTAACCCTTCAGTCACTGGCAAATCGGGACATCTGGTCAGCTAAACAGCTCTTAATCCCCCAATTTCTGCCCCCTAGAGCTGTACCTTTTGACCAACTTCACCCATTTCACCCAACCCTACACCCCCTGCCTCTGGCAGCCACCAATCTGTTTCCTGTATCTATAAGTTTGAGGGGGGGGTATTTTTTTAAATTTATTTTTAAAATATTTATTTATTGGGCTGTGCCAGGTCTTACCTGCGACATGCAGGATCTTTAGTTATGGCATGAGAACTCTTAGTTGCAGCATGTGGGATCTAATTCCCTGACCATGGATTGAACTTGGGTCCCCTTCATTGGGAGTGCCAAATCTTAGCCACTGGACTTCCAGAGAAGTACCTGGGTGGGGTTTAGTTAATTTAAAAATTTTAACTTTAAAAGTCTAGAGTTTTTTTTTATTTGCTTAACTCTATGTGACAACATTCAAACCCACAGCAAAGTTGCAATGTTGAGGACAATGAACATGTATTTATTGAGACTCCCCGAATGCCCTATTGCTGCCAATCTCCTGCTAAACCAATTCAAAGTGATGCTGGGACTAGGGTGAGAAGAGTGGAGGGAGCACTCAGACACAAAGTTAAAGAGGCACCAAAAATAGGCAACCATCAAAACAGACATTGGGTTACCATAACTTTTAAATCAAAATGAATAAAAATACATGTTGAACAAAATACCAACATTTTCAATAAAACTGGATTCTGATCCTGTACTTGCACAGACTCCTCACCCTAATTCTGGCCCTGGTGATATCAGGACACTTCAGCGCTTATGTAAGGAGGCATCTTTAAGGAATAAGGTCATTCTCCTACATAACTGCACACACCTGCCAAAACTAACAATAGGCATTCCTATTCTAATTAGTCCTAAAACATTCCTAATTAGCTATTTCTTCAAACTAGGATGCAATCAAGATTTGCTCACACATTGCACTGTATTTGTTTGCTTTGTCTCTAGTCTCATATTGTAGAGCGGAATCAGCAAGCCACAGTTTGAATGTTTGTTTTTGTAAATAAAGTTTTATTGAAACACAGCCATGCCTGTTCATTTGCATATTATCTATGGCTGTTTTCATGCTACAGTGACAGAGAATGTATGAACTCAGAGTGAAAAATACTTACAATCTGGCTCTTTGTACTTATTTATACTGTATACTTTAATACTGTGTATATTATACAGACATACAACAAACATATATATTATATATAACATTTATAATACTTTTATTATATAGTTATTTATTTGTTTAAAATATAAAATATTGGGACTTCCATGGTGATCCGGTGTCTAAGGCTTCATGTTCCCAATGCAGAGAGCCTGGGTTTGATCCCTGGTCAAGGAACTAGATCCCACATGCAGCAACTAAACAGCCTGCACGCTGCAACAAAGGTCAAAGATCCCACATGCCAGAGCTAAGACCTGGCACAGCCAAACAAATAAATTTTAAATATATATATGTATATAAAATATTTACAATCTGCCAACCCTGGTCTTAAATGACTTTATTAGATTTAGAGCAAACATTTTCTTAAACAGACTATTTTTGGAGCAGTTTAGGTTCACAGCAAAATTGAGTGGAAGGCACAGAGTTTTCTCATATACCCCCTCTACCCACACATGTGTCATTTCCTCCATTATCAACATCCCCCACCAAAGCAGTCTATTTGTCACAATTGAAGAACCTACACTGACACCTCATCATCACATGGTAAACGGTTTTGACAAGACTACTTCATAGGGTATTAGTGAGCTATCACTGAGTAACAAATCAGCACAAACTTAGCTGCTGAAAAGAACAGCCTTTTATTCTCTCACAGTGTCTGTGGATCAGGAATCTAGGCATAATGTGGCTGGATTCTCTGTTCAGGGTCCTACAAGTTGTCACTGGGGCTGGGATCTCATGGACAGGTTCAGAGCCCTGATCCACGCTCCTTTCGAGCTGAGCTCCTTGCAGCTGTAGGCCTGTGGCTCTTGGCTCCCAGAGGCCGCCTCTTTCCATAGGCAGATCATGACGTGGCTGGTTCCTCCTTCAAGGCCAACAGAATCACACATCTCTGCTGCTTCAAGACTGACTTCCAGACTCTTTTAAAGAGTGCCCCTGGGACTTCCCCGGTGATTCAGCAGTTAAGACTTCTCCTTCCAAGACACAGATGTAAAGAACAGACTTTTGGACTCAGTGGGAGAAGAAGAGGGTGAGATGATTTGAGAGAATAGCACTGAAACATATATATTACCATATGTAAAATAGATAACCAGTGCGAGTTTCATGTATGACACAGGGCATCCAAAGGCAGTGCTCTGTGATAACCTGGAGAGATGGGGTGGGGAGGGAGGTGGGAGGGGGTGTTCAAGATGGAGGGGACACATGTATGCCTATGGCTGATTCATACTGATGTATGGCAAAACCCATCACAATATTGTAAAGTAATTATCCTCCAGTTAAAATAAATAAATAGACTAAAAAAACAACAAGAAAAAGACTTCTCTTTCCATTGCAGGGGGTTGATCCCTGGATTCAGGAAACTAAGATCCTACATGTCTTGTGGCTAAAAAAAAAAAATCACATCATAAAACAATAGAAGCAATGTTGTAAAAATTTAATCAAGACTTTAAAAATGGCCCAAATATTTTTTAAAATCTTTAAAAACTTTTTTTAAATTAAAAAATAAAGGGTACCCTTGATTAGGTCAGGTCTGCCTACATAACCTGCTTTCCGATGAATTCAAAATCAACTTCATTTGGAATCTTAAATACTCCTGAGAATTTCCTTCACCTTTGCCATGTAGACATAGACATACTGTAGGTGTGACATCCATGATGTTCCCAGGACCACCTGTACTCCAGGAAGGAAGACAAGGCAGGGCGTGAACACCAGGGCATGAGAATCTCTGGCAGCCTTGTAAAATTCTGCTACAAACTGTGATTCCCAACTTCAGCAAGTTTGATCCTAATGTTTGCCACCTGGAAAGACTTAGCTAGTTCAAAATATACAGGATTTTTGATCTTCTTAATTTTGCCAAAATACTGTCCAAGAGAAGACCTACCTAAGAACCTTACTTTAATGTCATTAAATTAGGCAAATGATAAGGAAATTTGTGTCCCAAATTTATCTAAGCTGTCTGTCCAAACTGTCATCTCTAAAGTTTTCCATTTTTTCTAATTTTTTAAAAACTACTTTTTATTTTCATATAAAATCATTTTAACTTTTTATATTGATGTACAGTCAATTAAAAATGTGCTAGTTTTAGGTGTATACAGCAAATTAATTCATATATATATATATATAAGAATAGCAAGGAGAGATAAGAACGCCTTCCTCAGCGATCAGTGCAAAGAAATAGAGGAAAACAACAGATTGGGAAAGACTAGAGATCTCTTCAAGAAAATTAGAGATACCAAAGGAACATTTCATGCAAAGATAGGCTCGATAAAGGACAGAAATGGTATGGACCTAACAGAAGCAGAAGATATTAAGAAGAGGTGGCGAGAATACACAGAAGAACTGTACAAAAAAGATCTTCACGACCCAGATAATCACGATGGTGTGATCACGCACCTAGAGCCAGACATCCTGGAATGTGAAGTCAAGTGGGCCTTAGAAAGCATCACTACGAACAAAGCTAGTGGAGGTGATGGAATTCCAGTTGAGCTATTTCAAATCCTCAAAGGTGATGCTGTGAAAGTGCTGCACTTGATATGCCAGCAAATTTGGAAAACTCAGCAGTGGCCACAGGACTGGAAAAGGTCAGTTTTCATTCCAATCCCAAAGAAAGGCAATGCCAAAGAATGCTCAAACTACCGCACAATTGCACTCATCTCACATGCTAGTAGAGTAATGCTCAAAATTCTCCAAGCCAGGCTTAAGCAATACGTGAACCGTGAACTTCCAGATGTTCAAGCTGGTTTTAGAAAAGGCAGAGGAACCAGAGATCAAATTGCCAATATTCACTGGATCATCAAAAAAGCAAGAGAGTTCCAGAAAAACATCTATTTCTGCTTAATTGACTATGCCAAAGCCTTTGACTGTGTGGATCACAATAAACTGTGGAAAATTCTGAAAGAGACGGGAATACCAGACCATCTGACCTGTCTCTTGAGAAACCTGTATGCAGGTCAGGAAGCAATAGTTAGAACTGGACATGGAACAACAGACTGGTTCCTAATAGGAAAAGGAGTACGTCAAGGCTGTATATTGTCACCCTGCTTATTTAACTTATATGCAGAGTACATCATGAGAAACGCTGGGCTGGAAAAAACACAAGCTGGAATCAAGATTGCCGGGAGAAATATCAATAACCTCAGATATGCAGATGACACCACCCTTATGGCAGAAAGTGAAGAAGAACTAAAGAGCCTCTTGATGAAGGTGAAAGAGGAGAGTGAAAAAGTTGGCTTAAAGCTCAACATTCATAAAACTAAGATCATGGCATCTGGTCCCATCACTTCATGGGAAATAGATGGGGAAACAGTAGAAACAGTGTCAGACTTTATTTTTTTGGGCTCCAGAATCACTGCTGATGGTGTTTGCAGCCATGAAATTAAAAGACGCTTACTCCTTGGAAGGAAGGTTATGGCCAACCTAGATAGCATATTTAAAAGCAGAGACATTACTCTGCCAACAAAAGTCCATCTAGTCAAGGCTATGGTTTTTCCAGTGGTCATGTATGGATGTGAGAGTTGGACGGTGAAGAAAGCTGAGCGCTGCAGAATTGATGCTTTTGAACTGTGGTGTTGGAGAAGACTCTTGAGAGTCCCTTGGACTGCAAGGATATCCAATCAATCCATCCTAAAAGAGATCAATCCTGGGTGTTCATTGGAAGGACTGATGTTGAAGCTGAAACTCCAATACTTTGGCAACCTCATGCGAAGGGTTGACTCATTGGAAAAGACCCTAATGCTGGGTAGGATTGGGGGCGGGAGGAAAAGGGGATGACAGAGGATGAGATGGTTGGATGGCATCACCGACTCGATGGACATGGGTTTGGATAGACTCCGGGAGTTGGTGATGGACAGAGATGCCTGGCGTGCTGCAGTTCATGGGGTCGCAAAGAGTCGGACACGACTGAGCGACTGAACTGAACTGATTCTTTTTCAGATTCTTTTCTGTTATAATTTTGTATAATATATTGAATACATTTCCCTGTAGGGAAATACAGTAGGGACTATACAGTAGGCCCTTGTTGTCTATCTATAAGGTTTTCAATTTACTCTGTGTAGATGAGAATAGTAAAGAAAAAAATTAGCTTAGCAACTTTGTATGCTTTATAAAAATAAGAATGAAAAGATGTACATGTACTATTGCCTACATATTGAACACACACACAGACACACACACACACACATGCATATATTCGTGTATCCTTCAGAACTCACACACATGCCCAAGGTGGCACTGACTTGTGGTTGCCTGTTCTGCAGTTGAGTGAGGGCTTCCTCTGACCCTAAGAGACCTACTAAAAGAATACAAAACTTAAAGTGACCCTTGTGGGAGGGGGAGCAATGTATAAGGTCTCTGGGGCTTATCAGAAGCCCACGTGTGCCACTGATTCTCAGGAGAGGGACTGCCCCCAGGAGGTACTGTTGTGGATAGGACTGGTAGCCTCAGAATGCAGCTTAGTAGGCCTTAGCTTCTGTTCAGACAGAAACGCAATGAAACTGAGCAGAATACCTTTGTGGGCTAGGAGCTATGAATCCTCAAACTTCCTTTCTCCTCACCCCCACATCCACCCTGTGCCACGTCCTCTCTGCTTTACCTTCTAAATATCACTCCCTTTTACCACCTTCTCTCCACCTCCACTTCTCCTACCCTGGTCTAAACCACCATCATCCTTTGCCTGTCTAAATGGTGAAACAGCCTCCCTGCACCCTTCCTGGCTCCCCTCCAATCACTTCCCTGCAGAATAGTCAGAGCATTTGCTTCCAACTTACAAGCTGCTGAAACAGTTCCTTGCATAGAACCCAAACGCAGTTTCTACCAGCACTAAATGCCAAGTCCAAAAGCCTTAACTCATCTCGTAAGAAAGAGCAGCCTGCCTTCTCTGTTCCTTCTACTCTTATCCTGCTCTCTCTCTTTCCTTCCCATTCCCCTGAAATCCAAGAACACTGGTTTCTTTTTTTTTTAAGTTCTTTAAATATGTCACACTTATTCCCACCACAGGGCCTTTGCACAGCCATTCCTTCTGATTTTCACAGTGAACACCTACATATCATTTAGAACACAGCTAGAATATCACTACCTCTGGGAGGCTTTTCTCATCCCCTGAGTGGGTTAAGTCTGTCTGGCGGCAGAAAGTATTTTCCAAAAATGGTCATGGCAATATTTCCTATCTCCCCATTCTAATCCTGGGGCTTCCCAGGTGGCTCAGTGGTAAAGAATCTCCCTGCCAATGCAGGAGATCCAGGTTCGACGACAACTCACTCTGGTATTCTTGCCTGGAGAATCCCATGGACAGAGGAGCCTGGTGGGCTACAGTCCATGGGGTTGCAAAGAATCGGACTCGACTGAGCACAAAGGCATCATGTGTGCTATTTCAGAACGTGGCCACTCCCCAGGTTCTGGAGTCTGTTGGCTCTCCACTTGAATTTGGGAGGGACTTTTGATTCTGTGTGACTTGCAAAGGTAGATCAGAAAAGGCGATAAGGCTTCCACCTGGCTCAGTTGTTCCTCTCTGTGTGATTGGCCTTGGAACCTAGCTGCCATACTGTGAGGAAGCTCAGGCTACATGAGGAGGCCACAAGTGGGTCATTCTGGCCACAGCCACTGGCTTCAACCTATAGCCAGAAGCAACTGAGAGACATGTGAGTGAGTAAACCTTCAGAGGATTCCAGCCTTAGTCTTCCAACCACCCAGCTGACACAGAGGGGCCAGGGATGAGCTATCCCTTCCAAGCCTGCCCAAGTTGCAGGTTGGAGAACAAAATAAATATTCTTATCATTGTAAACCTCTAAATCTGGAAATGGTTTGTAATACAGCCAGAGAAACTGGAACAGGGTAACTATTACACTTGTAACTTCCCTTTGACGCATCTGTTACAGTTGAAACTTTACATTTTTGTATGTGATTGATTTTTATCCTTCTTGAAAGACTGATGACACTGTGGGGGTAAAAGCCTTGTTAGTTTTGCTCACCATTCTACTCCCGCTGCTGGAAGTCCCTACAGTCGTGTCTGACTGGGGCCTGCCATGGGATTCTCCGGGCAAGAGTACTGGAGTGGGTGGCCATGCCCTCCTCCAGGGGTCTTCCCTACCCAGGGATCGACTCCGGGTTCTTTACCACTAGCACCACCTAGGAAGTCCAATTCTACTCCTAGAAAGTGAAGTTGCTCAGTCGTGTCTGACTCTTTGCAACCCCATGGACTGTAGCCTACCAGGCTCCTCCATCCATGGGATTTTCCAGGCAAGAGTACTGGAGTGGGTTGCCATTTCCTTCTCCAGGGGATCTTCCCCTCCCAGGGATCGAACCCGGGTCTCCTTCTTTGTAGGCAGACGCTTTACCATCTGAGCCACCAAGGAAGTCCCAATTTTACTCCTGATCCCTGGCAAATGATGCACTCGTTGCCAATATGTCTCAGCTCTCCTGCACCTCTTCACAAATAGAAATACCAAATGAAGATGATGTACAAGAGACTGTGGGATGACAGAGGAGAAGTTGGGTAGTTTCTTGAGAGAGAGGATATTTGGGTTGTATCTTGCAGGATATATAGGGTGCTTTTTGTGTAATGAAGATAGAATAGGCTTCTGGCTGATGCATGGGGTCAGGGAGCAGCCAGGCTAAGTAGGCATTGACAGGAGTTTCTGCACAGATAGAAGGCAGCTTACTTGGGTGGAAAATTCTGCAAGAAAAGGTTCATAAGGCGCAGGTTTTTATTGCCTTCAATGCTGCATGTAGGTGCTTAGATTTAACTCATAAAAATAGGAAGACCTTGGAGATTTGGAAGCAGTTGTGGGATGATCTCAGTTCTTGATAGCACTGGGACTGGAAAAACTGGTTAAGAGGCTCCCAAACTGGTCCAGTGGGGAAGTGATGGGAACAGAACTAGAGAAGTGAGGAGAGGAGGTTCAGGACTAAGTCAAGAGCAATTTAGCAGGGACTTCCCTGGTGTTTCAGTGGCTAATACTCTGCACTCGAAACACAGTGGGCATGGGTTCAATCCCTGGTCAGGGAGTTAGATCCCACATGCCACAGCTAAGAGTTTGCATGCCACAACTAAGATCTCACATGCTGCAATTAAGACAGCGCAGCCAAATAAATTAATAAATTTAAAAAAAAAAAGCATTTTGGCAAAACTTCACTGCAGGGCCTTGTATTCAGGTGCTGTGTGTCCATACTCCAGATGTTACATCAACTCTAGAAAGCAGGGGTCCAGAACACTATTTCAGTAACTGTATCAGGCTGTGTAGATCTTAGCATCTGTAGAAGCTATTCACCCCGCTGTCGTAGCGCAAAAAATAGCCAGAGGTGCCCAGTAAACGAGTGGGCATTCCAGTGTTCCAGTAAACCTTAGTTTTACAGACACCGAAACTTGAATTTCATAGAATTTTCACGTGGCACGGAATAATCTTCACTATCGGAGTTTTTCCAACTTTTAAAATTGTAAAAAGCATTCTCAGCTTACTTGTGGGGCCGGACAAAAGCAGAGGTCAGGTCTTGGTTTGCCCACTGGTGGCATTTTAAGCGTTAGCAGCATTTCAGTTTACATGGGTTAAGATCCTACAGTCAGTCCCTCAAGGAGTTTTTGCCGTCCTAGCCACCGCCAGGCCACGCCCCCAGGGCGGGGCCAGCGCATGCGCGGCCGACCCTCGGACGGCGGGGGCGGGGCGGGCCGCGGCTCCGAGTTCCAACATGGCGCACGCTGGCGGCGGCGGAGGCGTCGGCCCTGCGGGCCGGGGGGCTGAGCGGCGCCCGCTGGGGTCGCTCGGGCTCGGGGGGCCACGAGAAACTGCCGGTGCACGTGAGTGGTGCCCCAGCCCTCCCTGGGGAACCCCGTCGTCCAGTCCCCGGAGGTTGGCGCCCCCTACCAGGGCCCCGCCCGACCCTGGCCCTGCGTCGGCCTCCGCTCCGCTGGGCCCTGTACCCGCGGCTCCCTGCCTCCGCCCCTCGGAGCCCGGTCTGTCCCCCTCCCGCCAGGGACCCCCGGCCCCGTCCCCGTCCCCTTCTGCGCCGACCGCGGCCCACCAGGACCCTCCCCCTCCCCGCAGGTGGAAGACGCCCTCACCTACCTGGACCAGGTGAAGATCCGCTTCGGCAGCGATCCTGCCACTTACAATGGCTTCCTGGAGATCATGAAAGAGTTCAAGAGCCAGAGGTACCTGCGGGGCCCCTGCCCAGGGGACGTCCCAGGGGGACGCCCTGGGCTGCAGTGGGCCTGAGTGGTGTGGGAGCCACCAACCCCCGCTGCCCCTCAACAGGGTGACCTTGCGCAGGTTGTGACTTCTCGGAGCCTCAGTTCCTTCTTCCAAAAAATGGGACGGAAGAGTACCTTCCTTGTGGAGCTGTTGTGGGGATTCCTGGAAGGAGGACAGGGATGGGGTGAGGCGAGTGAGGCAGTCAGGCAAGCACAGGGTGGGGTCCTGTCTTTACTCAGAATGTTGGGTTTTTTTAAGATAAATTTTGTTCATCGGGGATTTTTAAAAATTTAAATCCCCCCCCCCCCCCCCAAGCACTACATGAAAATGTTACTTATCCTGATTAAGGAATCTTTTGGTACTCTCTCCCCCTCAAATCTTAATCCCCAAGGTGAGTACCTTACTTGCCTCGCCCTCATCCCAGGCCTACTTGGGAAATAACGCACATAAAATGCTTAGTAAGGAACCTGGCACTTAGAAGGCATTTAAAACACATTAGCTGTTTTCATAGGCACAGAATCAGGAGGGTTAGAGATATATCGGGGACCTCCCGATCCCCTATCTTGTTTGACAGGGGACTTGCTGAGACTTAGAGTGGGCCAGGGGTTCACCCAGATTCACGTTAGGAGCAGAGACGGGACCAGGACTCCATCCCTTCTGACTTAGATTTGTGAGTATCACAGCCACACTGTGCTGCTTCCCCCACTGAGGAAATAATAATGGCAAGACCCACCTGGTTTCCTTCCACAAGCCCAATGCTAAGACCTTGGCCCTGACTGCAGCCCTGAGGGAGAACCCCACCTCCTCTCTCCTTGAGCTGTTATGCAGTTTCCATACTTGCAGGGCCTTTGACATTTATGCGTTACCGTCAGTTGCTGGGAACAACTCCTGTGTCACAGCAGATTGCTAATTCGTATGAAGTGAATTTATCTGTCCGTTTAGAGGACTTGGCCTCCTGTCACTTCTTGGAGCTCAGGATGTGCAGCTGGCTCTCCTGACATTTTCAGAACCTAGCGCACGTGCTTGCGGTTTTTTGGGAGCTGTGCTGTCCTGTGTTCCTGTTGTGTGGGTTTTTGCCGGGAAGATACAGGGAGCCCAGGCCTGGCTGCCTTGGTGGTGGACCACCGTCTGCAGAGTCACACAGAACACATTTTAGGGTGCTTCGTTGTCTGTTGAGCAGCCTGTGTTCTGGGATGGTTAAGAGAGTCAGAAGTCAGCTTGGTTCCCAATTTGCCCCCTAAAATGCTCCTGCCCACTCCTGATCTTCTTTGTTCCAGCATTGATACTCCTGGCGTCATCCGACGGGTGTCGCAGCTCTTCCATGAACACCCTGACCTCATTGTTGGATTCAACGCTTTCCTTCCTCTCGGCTACAGAATAGACATTCCCAAGAATGGCAAGTTAAACATACAGTCGCCTCTGTCGAGCCAGGTATGCAGTGGTGTGTGATCTGGCCTTAGCGCCGCCCACCCTGGCACTGGGGTACTCAGGCCAGGCAGTGTGTCTCATGTGTTTCGTTGGCAGGGAAGCAGATGAAGGGCCGATCTTCTTGAAATGCTTCTAGCACAAATCAAAATAAATCAAAACACCTACCCCAGCAGCCTCTGCATCCCAAATTGATCCATTTGGCAGGTTTAAATCAAGAGTGGATGTGTCTGTATGTGTCAGGGAGGCATTCTCCGAACATAGTTTTATGTCCAGTCACAATCAGAGATGTGGATGGACCTAGAGTCTGTCATACACAGTGGAGTAAGTCAGAAAGAGAAAAACCAGTATCATATATTAGCGCATGTATTAACATGTGGAATCTAGAAAAATGGGACAGATGAACCTAGTTCCAGGGCAGGAATAGAGACTCAGACATAGAAAACGGACATGTGGACACAGTGGGGGAGGAGAAGGTGAGATGAATTGGGAGATTAGGTTTGGCATAAATACACCACCATGTGTAAAATAGATAGCTACTAGGAACTATGGTATATAGCACAGGGAGCTCAGCTCAGTGCTCTGTGATGACCTAGAGGGATGGGATGGGGTTGGGGTAGGAGGGAGGTCTAAGAGGGAGGGGATATGTGTGTGTGTGTGTGTGTGTGTGTGTGTGTATAGCTGATTTACTTGGTTGTACAGCAGAAACTAACAACATTGTAAAGCAACTGTACTCCAATTAAAAAAAGATAATGGCAATTGCAGCCACCAAGGTCTGGGTTTAGGGCTCCCCCTCAGAGCGCTAGGCAGGCCATACTTGTACTTGGGCCCGTGATCCCTCTGATCCCCCTTGGCACCACACAAAATAAAGCAGTGGAGATGCATGTGTGACCAGCCATCTTTATTGTTGGTGTGCTTCATTTCCCTGCGGGCAGGACCATGGACTCAGCTCAGGTTTGTGGTCCCTTCTTTCTTAAGTGACAGGTGGCAGCCTCTTCTGTCTCTTCAGTCCCTTCTTGTTTGAGCTCACCAGACTCCCTAAGAAAAAGCCTGTTTGAGCTTTACTTTTATAATGTCACCATTCTCTTTTTTCTCTCCTCGGTCCCATTGCCATTTAGGGCATAACACTTTGCTGGTGGCATTGCTGGCCAGGACATTGTGGGTGTTCAGCGGCATCCCTGGCCTCCACCCGTAGGCCCTCACCCAGTCGAGACAGCCAAAAACAGATCTCCTGACAGAGCCACATGTCTCCTGGGAGAAAAATCACAGCATTGAGAAGCCCTGGTGTGAGTGAACCAGCTCTTTGAACCACCTCCTCCTCCATGTCTGCCCCAGGGGTTTTTGCAGGGAAGCTTAAAATCTACTCTGAAGCATTTTGTAGGTTTCTCTGTTGAAGGAGATTGCAGTTTCCTATCAATTAGGGAGTCAGGATTTGAAAAGAGAGCAGTACGAGGCGACTTGGCAGTGGCAGATCCCTCTCCGAGGAGGGCTAGCGCACACATTCTGCCTTTTCTCTACGCAAGGCAGTCTTGTCAGCACGTCAGCACCATCAGCAAGTCATCTCATAAAAGCTGAGGAGTGCGCCTCACTTTTAAAAAGGTACTTGGAAGCCTGGGGCCAAAAAAGCTTCCATTTCATGTTTGCAAAGGAAGCTCCGGGATCCAGAGGTTGCGCTTGTGCCTCCAGATGATAAAAGCCTTAGCAGGGATTAACCTTCACAACTGTCCCGGGTAGGGGAGAAAAGCGGGTTCTTTGCAGCTATGTGTGCAGGGGCACTTTGCTGAATCCAAAGCGCTGTGTAAACACTGGGTGTCGAAGAAAGAACTGGTGACCAAGCCCTAAATTGCACTCCCCATGCCTTTCTCTAGCCCTGTGGGAGTAACTGCCCCCAGGGGCGAATCTTTACATGAGCCTCTCCTTCTCTTAAATAGCCACAGGGCTCCTGCTGCTCCCCAAGTAACTTCGAGACCTGTTGGAGAGAGAAGGAGAACAGACCAGTCTTGTCTGCCCCGGTGGTAGATTTCGTGACTGCGGTCTTATTAACTCTGAAGAGGAGTTGAATGAGAACGTTCCCTTAATAGCTGCCTACCAGGGCTTTTCGGTCTTGCTGCAGCCTGAAAGCCGCCACCTGTGGGGCTGCTCTCTCAGCCCGAGAGGTCCGTGCCCTTCATTCCCTCTGGTCACCCGCTGCCGTCTTGGTTTCAGTCACGTCTGTGGACCTGCTGTGTTTGCAGCCCTGCTTCCCGCCAGGCCCAAACCCGGTGTCTTCTGAGCTTCCTAGAGTCCTTTTCAAGTCAGTGGTAGCCTGAGAACTTTCCAGGGCTCCCTGCTCACTAATGCCCTGGGGACTTTTTTTTTAACTGGTTTTTCTGGCTTCACTGTTTTGAAGTACCTTCTGTGTGTGTGTGTGTGTGTGTGTGTGTGTGTGTGCGTGTGTGTGTGTGTGTGCGTGTGTGTGTGCGTGCGTGCGCGCGCGCGCATATGCGTATGTGAATATTTTCCATTTCTTCATCTTGTCACGAATCCTGTCAACTATAGACAAGGAAAGAATAGTTCTTAAGTGCTAAGGAAGAGAAGTAAGTGTTAGCCTGTGGGGAGCCTCATGTGCAAGGTTTCTCAGCCTTGCCACTGGCTTGCCGCTGGGGCCAAATTGTTGTTCTTCATGGGGCCCGTCCCGTGCTCTGTAGGACGTTGAACAGCATCACTGGACTCCACCCACCTGATGCAGTAGCACCCCCCCTCAAGTATGACAACCTTAAATGTCTCTTGATATTGCCAAGTGTCCCCTGGGTTGGGAACAGAATCTCCCCAGTTGAGACACTGGCCTAAGGGAAAGATAAATAGACATGTGCCGTGATATGGGCAGCGTGCCCAGAGAGGGGCCAGGGACCACAGCAGGAAGAACATCCCCTGGCTGCGGCCTTTGGAATCAACACCTTTTTGGATCTGGTTGACTTCAGTTATAACATCACCTCCTCAGAGAGCAGCCCCCCCCCGCCAATTCCCATCCCCAAGTCATTTTCACAGCATCCCATTTTACATATTTCAAAATAACATAGCAAAGCTAAGAAATAAAAAATGCGCTGTTTGCTGTTGGTTTGCCTTCCCTGGAAGATGGGGTCCTCCAGATCAGGCCTGCCTTGTTCACAACTGTCCCCGTTCTGGGACACCTGAGGGGCGAGACCCCGGACGTTAGAAGAGTGGTAAATCTTGGCTGCCACTTCTGTTCAGGATAGACCTTGCCTCTCGGGGGCGGCTTCTTTGTACTTGTCCAAGATCACGGCTGCTTAGATAAACTTAGAGATAACCCTTGAGGTGCAGTTTGTAGTTTAGTGTCCCCTTTACATTCAAAGGGACGCTGGCTGCCTTCCCTCCGGGAAGGGTCATTCAAAGTTCATTCAGTCCCTGGGAGGCCACCTCTTGGGTTTCTGTCTTAGTCATCCATGGAGTAGAGTTAGGCCACCTCCTCCGTGCCGGGCACTGGGGTGTGTTCAGGTTCCTGGCTCTTTGGGCCCTTGCATGGTTGAGGTGGGGGCTCATGCGAGACACATATGGTTGGATGTGAGATATGGAGGGGAATTCAGCGCCACAAGTGAAAGATAGCAGAAGCCAGGCCTGGGGAGGTGCCGTGGGCAGTGAGGGGAGCAGGGGCCACGCCTGTGTCTTCCGGGGGAGGCTTCGTGGTCGGGGCGTGAAGGCCTGAGGTGGGAACGAGTGGGTGTGCCTGAGAAAGCCAGGGAGCTGGTGGGGTCGGGACCTGAAGCAGGGGGTGTAGGAGAGAGAGCCAGGAGCATGAGAAGCCAGGGGGAAGTTCTGGAAAGGCCCCTCCAGCTGCCATGCCAGACGTGGACTGGGGGCAAGAGAAGATCTGGGAGGCTAGAGGAGGCCCTGTGTGAGCCAGATGGAGTGGAGGGTATTGTGGACCAGGGGTGAGGTGTCGGTGAAAGTGAGAAATCCGGGTGATGGCAGGATGCCTACGTCTCTGGGTGGATGCAGCACCTGCTGAGATGAGCAGCGGGGGCAGGGGAGCCGAGGGGGGACACTGTTCCCTGTTTGGAATGTCCCCCTGAGGGATCTCTTCAATACCAGGTAGGGCTGTGTGTGAACACTCAGATGGTTCAGTTGGCCATGTAAGGCAGTTCCTTAGTGTCCAGGAGGCGTTTCTAACTGTGCCTAGTCAAGGCCACCCACAGCAGGCAGAGAACACAAAAGCCTGGATTGTTCTAGAAAGTTTAGACCAGGGGTTGGCAAACTATGGCCCGTGGAACAAGCCAGCTTATGTTTGTATGGCTGGTAGCTTCTACATTTTTCAGATTACAGTAAAAAAAATTTTTTTAATTGTGATGTTTACATAAAATTCATCATTATAACCATTTTAATGTGTCCAATTTAGTGGCTTCTTAGTATATTTACAATACTGTGCAGCCACCACTAATTCCAGAACATTTTTATTACCCCAGAAAGAAACATGAACCGCCTCTGCCCCATCCCCACCCCACCCAGCCCCTGGCAACCACTAATGTGCTTTCTGTCCCTGTAGGTTTTCCTGTTCGGAATACTTCATATAAATGCAATCATGCAGTGTATGTCTTTTTGTGTCTGGGCTTCCTTCTCTCAGCATTGTGTTTTTGAAGGTCATCCATGTTGTACTGGGGCTTCCCTGGTGGCTCAGCGGTAAAGAATCCGCCTGAAATGCAGGAGACCCAGGTTTGATCCCTGAATCAGGAAGATCCCCCTGGGGAAGGGAATGGCAACCCACTCCAGTATTGCCCGGAGAATTCCATGGACAGAGGAGCCTGGCAGGCTACAGCCCATGGGGTCGCAGAGAGTTGGACACGACTTTAGTGACTCTCAACAACAGCAAAATGTTGTACCAGTGCTTCATTCCTTTTTAGGGCTGAATAATATTCCGCTGCATAAATGGAGCACGTTTTATTCGTTCATTCATCACTTGATGGACACTAGGGTTGTTTCCACCTTTTGACAGTTGTGAACAGCGCTGCTGTGAACAAGCACATGTAGGGATTTGTTTGAATACTTGTTTTTGGTTCTTTGGGTGGATACCTAGGAGTGGAATTGCTCAGTCACCTGGTGACCATGTTTAACTTACTGAAGAGTCACTGGGCTGTTTGCCACAGTGGTTGGACCATTACCGTCTGACCTTTTTTGTGGAGCCCTGGTCTGCAGGGGTGGTTCTCCACCTTGTCACAGTAACTCACTTCAGAGAACTGGAGGAGGCACGTGGTACTTAAAAATGCCCCCTTATACTGGTGGGAAAGGAGCCCCCAGTGACCACACAGCCTTCTCTGAAACCGTTCTGGGCTCCAAGGCTGCTCCCTCCCCCCGCCCCTGCTCAGCTATTCGCATCGACAAACCTGTAGACCACAGAGGAACACAAGATCAGATCTCTATTAGTTTAAGTGGAAGGTGATCAGGAAGAGCATCCCCAAAGTGATTTAGAACCAATTGCAGTGCTGGGGAGAAACCGTACTGAAAGAGTTGCGACTGCTCTAGGTCTCTTGTGTCTCTGTTTTCCTTGGCTCAGACTTCCTAGAGCTGCCTCTGCACCCACCCCAACCCCAAATTCACCCCCAGCCAAACCCCAGATTCATATCTCAGAGTTCTGACCCTCAGTATCTCAGAATATGACTGTGTCTGGAGATAGGATCTTTACAGAGATAATTTAGGTAGGATGGGGCCATTAGGATGAGCCTTGATCCAGGCTGACTGCTGTGCTTATAAGGAAGAAACGTGGACACATGGAGCAGCCTCAGGGATATGTGCACACAGAGGGACAGCTGTGAGGATGCAGTAAGAAGGCGGGGCAGGTGTCCAGCCAAGAGGCCTTGGGAGATTCCAGCCCTGCTGACCCCTTGATCTTGGACCTCCAGCCTCCAGAACTGGGGGGAAATAAGTGTCTGTTGTGGAAGCTGCCCAGTCTCTGGTATTTGCCATGGCAACCCTGGTGCACTAGTACACCCGCTCGTGCTGGTGGGTGTGCCTGGTGGAGGTGGCAGCAGTGTGCCTGGAGTCCCCGGTCAGCTGCAGGTGCCAGGGGATTTTGCCTGATCATCCCCAACAGTGGATGAAGCCCACTGTCTTCTAAGCACTGCTCCGGGCACTGGGGATACAGCCATGTCCAAAATAGAATCCCTGCTCCCCTGGAGTCTCCCTGCAGCTTGGGGCTGGACAGACAGTAAAATAAGTAAAATGTGTCACGTGTAGGAAAATGGTATGTGCTGTGGAGAAAAAGAGAGAAAGGGGCTCAAAGTGCTAGGAGATGAGGTCTAGAAGATTCCCTGAAAGGGGTTGTGTACGCAAAGACCTAAAGCCGAACCAGAGGGATCCTGACCTGCCTGAGACCCAGGCGGGGACCCGCAGGAAGCCGAGGGTCAGTCCTGACGGCTCAGCTATGGTCAGTGGCAGAGCGAGGCCATCCTCAGGTTGTTGTTCAGTCGCTAAGTCATGTACGACTCTTATCAACCCCATGGACTGCAGCACGCCAGGCTTTCGTGTCCTCCACTATCTCCTGGAGTTTGCTCAGGTTCCTGTCCATTGAGTTGGTGATGCCATCCAACCATCTCATCCTGTGCCACCCTCTTGTCCTTTTGCCTTCAGTCTTGCCATCCTCAGGACCACACATGAAATTCCAGTCTAAAAGTGGAAACATCGCCTCCTTTGTGGGGTGATGCTGTCCCGCTGTGAATTAGGATTCCAACTTCTGGGAGAGAGAGACGTGTGTCTGTTTTTTATTTATGTTGACAGAAAAGCATGTAGATGGGGAGCATGCTTGATGACTGCTCAGGGCCCATCACTCTTCTTTCATGTAACTTGCCCCGGGCTTAGCGCCAGAAGTCCCACAGCCCTGGGCAACCTGGACAGTGGGCCTCCCTCACTTGCAGGGCCCCAGTCTGCTGCCTGCTGACAGCAAGTAGCTTTCACACCTGAAAACAGTCTTGCTGAAATGGACTGGCCAAAGGGGTGGGAAGACTTGTTATAAACGGCCCAGAATTCTGCTCCGAAAAGGATTAAACAATCCACTCTTCGTAGTTTTCTCATGAATGCTAATTTTTCAAAGTGTGGAGGGTGCATCATGGTTTCATGGTCTTTGAGTCTTTTAGAAGGATCAGGCAGAGATGAGTTGGTGAGACTCCCAGGGATGCATGGGCACTCGGAAGGCTGAGATACAGCTCAGTGTCTCCATGTTTGAGTGCCCCGTCTCCGCTTCCCTCTCTCCAGGCCCCAGAAGTAAACTTTTTCTGTATCGAAGGAAAAAACTCGGCCCTGTGCTAAGTTTTGCCTGCTCTTGCACACAATGGCTCAGTCTGGTGTTTCTCACAATCTGTTCCCCGTGTCGGGCCCGACAATAACTCACTGTCGTACTGTTGTCAGGAGAATACGCACAACCACAGTGACTCTGCAGAGAACGTGAAGCAGCAGATGCTGTACAAGGAGGACAAACCCCAGGTGCCCTTGGAGTCCGATTCCGTGGAATTCAACAATGCCATCAGCTACGTGAACAAAATTAAGACCCGCTTTCTAGACCACCCGGAAATCTACAGGTCTTTCCTGGAGATACTGCACACTTACCAGGTAAGAAGACTTAGGTCATACTTTTTTGTGGGCGTGGGTGGCATTGTTCAATGTCAGGTGCATCAGAAGCATTCAGATTTTCTTCATGAATTCCTGTAAAATTCTAATTAGCTCTTTTTTTTTTCTGCGTTAATTTTATTTTCTACTGTGGTAGAATATATATGTAAAACTTAACCATTTTTAAGTGTACAATTCAATGGTATTAAGTACTGTACAGTCACACTGTTGTGCAGCCATCACCATCATGCATTTCCAGAACTTTTTCATCTTCCTGAATTAAAACTGTGTCCCCATCAAACTCTTAGAACTCCCCCTTCCTCCCTCCCCCAGCCCCTGGCACCCATTCTTCTACTTTCTGTCTCTCAATCCGGCTCTGCTAGGGACTTCCTGTGAGTGGCATCATATTTGTCCTTTTGACTGGCTTGTCTCATTTAGCGTGATGCCCTTAAGGTCCATCCTTGCTGTACCATGTGTCAGAATGGCCTTTTTGAGGCTGAACATTATTGCATTGTATGGCTTGGCCTCATTTTCTTTCTCCATTCATCCATCAGCAGACGTTTGGGTTGCTTCCACCTTATGGCTACTGTGAAGAACGCTGCTGTGAACAAGAGTGTACCTGTTGGTGTTCTGTGTAGGTTTGCTTTTAATTTGCTGCCTGAGGCACCTCTGCACCCTCTTTGGGAAACACACATTAGAGGATTAAAGAACACCCCCCAAGAAGACAGTTTTCCTTTTATAAAATGGCTTAGTTATTATTTAGACAATAGAACTATCCTTTATTTATGCTGATTACAACTGGGCCTTGCGCCAGGTACTGGGTCAACAGAGATGAACGGTTGCTGTTGCCTAGGAGTTCAGTTTAGGGCTGTGCGAAGGAGAGGTGTGTCAGCGTTGAAGGTTGCTGACCCCATGAGGGGTCAGGGAGAGGCTACTCAGGTTGAATTTCTTTTAATATTTAATTACTTTGGCTGCATTGGGATTTAGTTTGTACTCAGTCTTCATGGCACCACGTAGAATCTATCACTGCAGCACACAGACTCCAGTTGTGGCATGCAGGCTTGGTTAACTCTGCGGCAGGTGGGATCTTAGTTCCCAGACGAGGGATCAGACCTGCGTCCCCTGCATCACAAAGGGGATTCTTAACCACTGGACCACCAGGGAAGTCCCTCAGGTTGAGTCTTAACAAATCAGTCAGAATCATCAGGTGAAAGACAGAGTCTCTCGGTGCTGGGCATGGCCTGTGCAAAGGCCCAGGGGCCAGAGCGGGCAGCTGGCTTCAGGGAAATTGACAGGGAGTACAGGCAGGCCAGTGGCAAGGGTCATCAGTGTCATGCAAGGAGTTCAGACATCATCTTTGCCCAGACATGGAGTCTCTGCTGCTTTTTGTTTTTCTAAGCAACAGAACCCATTTTTTTTTAAAAAAATGTTTATTTTAATTTATTTATTTGGCTGCGCCCAGTCTTAGATCTTTGTTGTAGCATGTAGTTGCAGCATAGGCTTTTTAGTTGTGGTTTGCAGGATCTAGTTCCCCAACCAGGGATTGAACCTTGGCCCCCTGCCTTGGGAGCAGGGAGTCTTAGCAATTGGACCACCAGGGAAGTCCCGAGGACCCATTTTTAAAAGTGAAATCTTGTGCACAACCTTAATAAGAGAAATAAAGAAATGAGATTCCTTTTAGCATAAGTGTTGATGATGAAATTAACAACATTTGTTTCCTGTAAACCCATTGGAGCTATTTCGATGGACTAAACATTTGCGGGCACTGGTGCTGGTGATGTTGTGCATGGCCCTGTCAGCCTCACGTCCAGCGTCTGCACCAGCCTTGTGCAGCATTAAGAACTTCCTGCTTCTCACAGATAAGTGGTTGCACTTGGCAGCTCTGAACACCAGTCTGTTTGTAACCATGGGGGTTTATGGGTCCTTCACAGATTCCGTGGGGTCTGAACATCTCAGGGGCAAAAAGGGTCATTAGAGGGAAGGTCAGGAGATATCTGTTCTGTTGATGAGAATTGAGCAGAGAAGTTAGACTGACTTAACCAAGGTCATAGCGAAGGGCTGCAGGTTGATTTGGAGAAAGCGTGAGGGGAAGGTACAGCTCAGCCTTCTCCATCCACAGCCACAGGAGTCAGTTGGAAATGCAGCCACCTGGGCCTCCACTCCAGGTTCTGCCTGGCACCTGCTTTTCCAACAGGCACCCTGGCAGCAGGGACCATCCATTTCTTCAAGAGGAGCTGGCAGTGTGAATTTCTATGTGAGTTTTTCTGCTTTTAGAATATTGGCTCAGATTTTCTTTTTAATTTTTTTTAAATTTATGTAATTTATTTTTGGCCGCCCTGGTTCCCTGTTGCTGTTCGGGCTTTCTTGAGTTGTGGTGAGCGGGGGCTGCTCTTCACTGTGGTGCACGGCTTCTCACTACAGTGGCTTCTGTTGTTGCAGAGCACGGGCTTTAGGGTGCTTGGGCCTCAGTAGTTGTGGCCTGCGAGTGTAGTTGCCCCACAGCATGTGGAATCTTCCTGGACCAGGGATCGAACCTGTGTTCCCTGCATTGGCATGCAGATTCTTAACCACTGGACCACCAGGGAAGTCTGGGTTTGAATTTTTTCAAGACATTGTGAGGCCAAAGTGGCTCTAGAGTAAATTTAGCCACGTGTTACTTGTTTATTTTTTTTTATCTGTTGAGCCTCGATTCAGACCTTAGCTGTGACCCCTGCCCTTCAGAGCCCCTTTGCTCACCACCCTGAACCTTGGGGTTCTAATCCATAAAATGGCTATAAAGCTGGTGGTCCCAACCCAGTTAAACGTGGTTCACTGAGGTCACTGATTGAAGCAGAGTGCTTGCCTCAGGTCAGTGGACAGGAATGGTTTCCCTTACACAACTTCGTACATGTGTCATGTGCCTGGACAAGCACAGGCAGCTCTGCCCTGATGTCCCCAAAGTGACTGCACTCTGCAGATATGCCCCAGCCACAGAGCTTATGGGGAAATGGGGTCAGGGCACAATACTCAAATTGTGTCAGCCACACATTAACAAGAAAAAAAAGGTACTGGGCCTTTCCTGGTGGTCCAGGGGTTGAGAGTCTGCCTGCCAATGCATGGGACACAGGTTCAATCCCTGGTCTGGGAAGATCTCACATGCTTCAGGGCAGTTGAGCCCAGGTGCCACACCTACTGAGCCCACACGCCTTAGAAGCCTGCATGGTCCACAACAAGAGAAGCCACTGCCATGAAAAGCCTGAGTGCTGCAGCTAGAGAGGAGCCCCTGCTCACAGAAGCTAGAGAAAGCCCATGCACAGCAACGAAGACCCAGCGCAGCCAAAAAAAAATTTTTGTATATATATGTATAGGCACCTACTAGAAACTGGTACCACCATTGTACACTCGTTAGATGGCTAAGCGTGATGTGAATATTGCAACACTCGACCTTGGAGAAGACCTGAGGTTCACCTGTGGACATGGGTGTGGGAAGGTTGCAGCCTGCGGGTCGCTGTGAGATACCAGGAGGAAGTTTCCTAAAATGCTATGGGAGGATGTCACCCCGGGTTGGAAGGGTGGCTCCTAACAGTTGAGGGAGGGTGTGTGCGTGTCGAGTGGCATGTATTTCCCACATGGCTTGGCTCAGCCTGTTATGCTTCTCCACATTCACCCCTTGTTACTCCTGGACAAAATCCTGTCTTATTAGCAAATGCAGAATCCACACCACGCTCAAATCATTCTTTAGTATTTGTCCCAAACAGATGTCTGTTTAAAACAGGCCTTAGAGCGTAGCTAACTCTTACTGTGGGAAAATTTGCAGGAGATGTATCCCTCCGTTAGAGAGTGTGCACCCATCACATGATCATAGATGGTGCGCCAGGCTTCCCTCTGCCAGTGGCACCAGGCTTTCTTTCCACCTTGTAATGAGAGCGCCCAGTTCCCCACACCCTGCACAGAAATCACCAGTCACTTACCCAATCTGATGAGCAAAAAATGCTGTGACCGTGTTGTGGGTGCTCAGTCATGTCCGACTCTTGGTGACCCCATGGACTGTAGCCCACCAGGCTCCTCTGTCCATACAATTCTCCAGGCAAGAATACTGAAGTTGGGTTGCCATTTCCTCCTCCAGGGAATCTTCCTGACCCAGGTATTGAACCCTAGCCTCTTGAGTCTCCTGCACTGGCAGGCAGGTTCTTTAACGTGGAGCCACCTGCTGTGATGCTGTTTTAAACTGTATTTCTTCAGACATCACTTAGTCTGATCACTGTTTTTATCTGCACAGGAATGATTTGTATTTGTTCTCTGAGCTGAGTGATCTTTGCCTGTTTTTTCCTTTGGTCTTCAGGTGTCCCGGTAACTTTGGGCAGGGCAGGGTGGAGGCAGTTTTTTCTCCCTCCTGACTAGGTGCTCTGTGTGCCAGGATTTGGAAAGTACCTTTCCTCGCGGGGTGAAGCGGGCCTAGAGGGGAGGGCGAGCCGAGGGCTGCCATTCCTTGTCCCTTCCCGCTTTGCAGCTCTGGGGGGAGGATGTCGAAGCCTTGTCGTTCTGCTTGCTCTGTCATGTGCCGGGAGTAAAATTGATAGGGACTAATTTTTTTTTTTAATTCACTTTTCTTTTTTTTTTTTTTTTTGCTACTGGGTTTTTTTTTTAGTTTTTATTTTAATTGAAGGATAATTGCTTTACAGAATTTTGTTGTTTTCTGCTGAATAGCAACACGAATCAGCTATAGGTATACATACATATGTCCCCTCCCTCTTGAACCTCTCTCCCATCTGGGTTTTTGATGCTGTGCCCTGGCTTTCTCTAGTTGTGTTGAGTGGAAGCTACTCTCTAAAGGCAGTGCACTGGCTTCTCATCGTGGTGGCTTCTCTTGTCTTGGAGCATACCCCCTAGGCGCGCGAGCTTCAGTAGTTGTGGCGCACAGACCTCATATAGGATCTTCCCAGGTCAGGGATGAAAGCCGTCTCCTGCATTGGCAGGCGGATTCTTAACACAGCACCAACAGAGGAATCCAAGGACTGACTTCTGACATCCAACTTGAGTTCTCCTCACCTCTTCCTGCCCTCCCAACCTGCAACCCCTCTGGTCTTCATCTTGTCTTAAGCTCCAGGTCAAGCCATCTCCCTTCTGGGGTCTTGCTGACCCTGGGAGAGCAAGTCCCATAACCTGCAGGTCCCTTCCTATCCTTCACCCTCTGCCCCTTCCAGACCCAGCGCTAGCTCCTCATTTCCCCTGCCCAGCAGGACACGTCCCCTTGACCTTGGGAGCACTGTGGATTCGCCATTGACCTTGCCCTTCCCCAGCCTCTGCTCAACAGTGCTGCTCGAGGGCTGGGGCAAGGTCCTTCCATGACCTTGCCTCTCCCACATTGCCTCTGTGCTCCCAGCTCTGACCCCATCCATGGCTGGGGCTCAGGCCAAGTTGTGCAGCAGGGTCAAGATGCAAGCATAAGGGGCTGTTCTCCAGAGCTGGTGAAGCGGGAGTGGTTGGAGGTAACCCAAGGTGTCAGCTGGGCAGCGGGCTGGGCCCCTCTCTCTTGGTGGCAGCAGTCAGGGGCTCTGCCCACCGAGTCTGTCTTTCGTGAATCATCCCTCTCTCCTCCACAGTGGGATGCCTGAATGTCACAGCCTAGGGTGTCTCCTGGTTCCTCGGCTAATGGCTCGTTTTCCTTTTCCTGAAAATCGACAGAAGGAGCAGCTGAGCACAAAGGGCCGTCCCTTCCGAGGCATGTCTGAAGAGGAGGTGTTTACCGAGGTGGCCAACCTCTTCCGCGGCCAGGAGGACCTGCTCTCCGAGTTTGGACAGTTCCTGCCTGAAGCCAAGCGGTCCCTGGTGAGTACAGAGCACCCACCCCCGTCTGGTGCCACCTTCTCAGCCAGAACTCCACACCTCAGTGCAGCCTTCAGGCCAGGCTGGGTTTATCCACTCCCCGGAGACACTGGCTTTCCCCAGAAGCGACACCCAGAGCAGACACCCATGGGCCCCGAGTGCAGGCTCCATGCCCTCACTGACCTGGAGCAGGTCCTCAAAAAGGCTTCTCAGGACCAAGAGCAGCCGGGTGCTGAGGGCTGGTTTGGGAGGCAGAGCGTCTTCCAATGGAGACCTGCCTGTAACCGGGGCCTTGTGGTGCAGGAGGGGTCAGGCTCACTGCCTGCCTGTGTGGAGGGACCGAGTGAACATGGGCTGAGGCTCAGCAGTGACTGGGGCGGGGGGGCATAGAACTGGGAGCAGAAGAGGGGCCTGGGACAGGGAGTTTGGGAGCTCAGGCTGCACAGTCAGCCTTTCTCTCTCTGCTTGGCCTGAGGCCGGCCAAGCTACCTTTTCCATTTCCTCCTCCTCTTTTTCTTTTCTTGCAAACTTAACAGTTTTCAGAAAAAAATTGAAGGAAAATTCACGTAACATAACGTTCACCATTTTAAAATGTACAATTCTGTAGTGTTTAGGGTATTCATAGTGTTGTGCAGCCATCACCTCTGTCTAGTTGCAGAACATTCCCAGCACCCCAAAAGGAAACATCGTCCCTGTTAGCAGTCACTCCCCATCCTCTCCTCCTGAGACCCTGGCAGCCACCAGTCTGCTTTCTGTCTCTTCTGGACATTTCATGTATTGGTAGATGGAAACATACGACATGTGGCCTTTGATTGGCACGTGGCTTCTTTCACTTATCATGATTTTAAGCTTCATCCGTGCTGTGTCAGAACTTCATCACTTCAGTGGCCGAATAATAATTCCATTGTGTGGATGGATCACAGCTTGTTCATCTTTTCATCCATTGATGGACACTTGGGTTGTTGCCACCTTTTGATCACTGTGAATAGTGCTGCTGTGAACACACACGTACAAGGTTTTGCTTGAACACATGTTTTCGGTTCTTTGTCTGTACCTAGGAGTGAAATTGCTGAGTCATATGGTAACTGTATGTTTAACTTTTGAGAAACTGCCAGACTGTTTTCCACAGTGGCTGGACCATTTTCCGTCTCACTAGCAGTATACTCGGGTTTCAGTTTTCCACATCATCACCAATGCTCAAGATTTCCCTTTTTGTTTTAAAAAAAGATAATCTTTGAGTTGGCGTGAAATGGTATCTCGTTGTGATTGTGACTTGCATTTCCCTGCTGACTCATGATACTAAGCATTTCATGTGGTTACTGGCCATCTGTTTACCCTTGGAGAACAGTCTATTCAAGTACTTTGCACAGTCTTCCATTTGTCTCCTGGTTGTTGGGTTTTAAGAGTTCTTTATATACTCTTGTCATTAGTCCCTTATCAGATATTTTCATCTATTCTGTAGGTTGTCTTTTCACTTTCTTGTTAGTGTCCTTTGGTCAAATCCAGTTACCTATTTTTTTTCCTTTCGTCCCCCATGCTTTCACTGTCAAATCTAAGAATCTATTGCTAATTTTGAGGTCATGAAGGTTTACCTCTAAGTTTTCTTCTAATACTTGTATAGTTTTAGCTCTAATGTTTGGGTTGGTGATCCAGATTGAGTTAATGTTTATATATGGTGTGAGGTAAGGGTCCAGTCTGGTTTGTTGAGGAAATTGTTCTCTTCCCATTGTATAGTCTTGGGACTCTTGTCAGAAATCAGATGACTAGTATTATAGCTTTATTTCTGGACTCTCAGTTCTAATCCATTGATCTCCATGTCTGTCTTTGGCCAGCACCACATCATCTTGATTACTGTTGGTTTGTAGTAAGTTTAAAATCAAGAAGCATGAGTCCCCCAATTTGGTTCTTTTTCAGGATTGTTTTGGCTAGTCAGGGCCCCTTGCAGTTCTGTATGAATTTAAAAGATTGGATTTTCCATTCTAGCAAAAAAGGCCATTGGAAGTTTGAAAGTGATTGCATTGAATCTTCCAACTGTTTGGGGGAGTATTGCCATCCTAAAGATTAAGTCCTCTACCCAACAAATTCGCAGCATTTCTCCCTTTATTTAAATGTTTAATTTCTCTCAGCAGTGTTTCATAGTTTTTTTTTTCCCACTGTGTAAGTCTTGACCCCTTTGATTAAATTTATTTCCAAATACTTTATCCTTTTTGTTGTGATGGAATTTTTTTGTATATAACTTGTTTGCTTGCTTGCTTGATTATTTTTGGCCATGCTGGGTCTTCTTGCTGCTCGGGCTTTTCTCTAGATGTGGAGAGTGGGGGCTACTCTAGTTGTGGTACATGGACTTCTTGTTGTGGTGGCTTCTCTTGTGGAGCACGGGCTCTAGGCATACCGGCTTCAATAGTTATGGCATGCAGGCTCAGTAGTTTAGACTCCCTGGCTCCAGAGCACAGGCTTCATAGTTGTGGTAGACAGGCATAGTTGCTCCAAGGCATGCGGGATCTTCCCGGATCAGGGAACAATTCTCTACCACTGAGCCACCAGGGAAGTCTTGCAATTGTTCTCTTAATTCCACTTCTGGATTATTTATTGCTTATATATAGAAACAACACTGCTTTTTTGTGTTGATTTTTGTATCCTGCAACTTTGCTGAACCCGTTTATTTGCTTTGATAGTTTTTGTGGATTCCCTCGGATTTGCTGATAATCGAGTTTTTCCAGTTTGTGTACAGCCTTTTGTTTCCTTTTCTGGCCCAGTTGCTCTGATAGAACTTCCAGTATTGTGTGGATTAGAGGTGGTGAGAGCAGGCGTCCATGTCTCGTTCCTGATCTTCGAGGAAAAGCTTCCGTCTTTCACCACGAGTGTGATGTGAGCTGGGGGCTTTTCATAAGCAGCCTCAGGTTGAGGAAGCCCCCTCTGTTTGAAGGTTGATGAGCGTTCCATTTCCTCGCTTCGCTCTTTCTCTTTGCCCTTGATGACAGCTTGGGTTGTGAGCACACCAGAGTCCGCCTCCCACCCTTCTGCATCACCACCGCCTCTCCCAGGTCTGCTTCTTGAGTGAGGGTGCAGTGGGGGCACGGGGCTGCAGGACAGCAGGTCTCGAAGGAAGGGGCTCACAGGGCAACAGCAGTCTGAGTTTGGATGCCATTCAAGACTCTTGGTTGATCAAGTGGACTTCCAGTGTGTGACCGGGGGCTCATCTCCATGTTACTGTCTCCAGGACACAGAGTACCATCCCTGAGTAGAGTTTCCACGCAGAAACACTTCCTGACTGAGCCAGAGAGGCTGGCTTTGTGGCACAGAGAGTTCTGTGCCTGTCTGTGGGGCCGATGTCAAGTCCAGGAACTGTGACCAGTCCTGCCCACCCTCTTGGAGTCTCGGGTGTCCTGGGGGGCTGGGCTGAGCCCAGTGAGCACACAGCCCGGGCCTCCTTGGGCTCTGGGTGCTGCAGGGGGCCTTGAGCTGGCCATGTCACCTCCAGGCTTCATTGCCTTCTCTCTTATGTAGAACTGACCACCGCTCCTGCTTAGGCAGGGACTGAGGTATTGTTCTTCAAGTGCTTCTCGCAGGGCCCAGCTTATACTCTGCTTTGGAAAGAGCCGCTGTGGTTGTGCTGGAAAATCCAGCCTAGAATCCAGGCTGATCATCCCATCTCCAGCACCAGCCTGCTGCCTGGCCTGCCGGAAGCCCTTAGGGAATGCCTGGGCGGCTGGGGGAAACAAAGCCCTTGTCTGGACCTCCCAGGGACAGAGAGCTCACATCTACACTGGGTTTCTCAGCCCGGCTTCCTCCTTATGGCCCTACCCTTGAGTTTGACTTGCTTCTTTAAGTCCATTGTCTGCCCCATGTATCTCTCTGAACTTCAGAATCTTGACTTGTTTTTTTCTCCATGTTCCCAAATAATGCCCTTCGCAGTTGCAGCTTCATTGTCATCTTGCTTCTCTGTGCATGTTCTTGCTCATCAGAGACCTCCCTAACTGGCTCATCACCAACCCTCCTAACTGGCTCCCGGGGCCACGTGGCCGAGGAGCAGAGGGATCTCAGCACCTACTTCCCACTGCATACCCAAGGTTGTGGGCACTTGGGCCTCTGTGTCCAGGGAATTCAAGCTGCATCATGTCCCCTGCTTTGAAGCCTTTGTTGCTCCCTTGTACACTTGGTGGATAGTCTTTGGGTCTCATCCTCTTGGATCTGGGTCTGGAATCTCAGCTCTGACCTTGGTGTTGGCAGTTCTTTTCCTGAACCATTCCTGCTGGGATGTGTGCACAGCGGCATCCTCCAGTGGCCTTCCCAGAGCCATTGCTGTCAGCTCTGTGTGGTCCAGGGACAGACCACCCTTGTGGCTTCAGGAAGGAAAGGCCTACCTGAGTCCCTGGCCATCTTTCACCATTCTGGAGGACATGCCCTGCTCAGGGAAGCTCGAGAGCATAGCCCCCACTTAGAGAGGAGGTGGTGAGGGCAGCACCTAAAATAGGGGCTCTGAATTACATACCTGGTTCATGTCTCGCTTTGTCCCCTCCTCGCTGCAGGAGCCTGGCAGGGCACCTCCTCATACCTCAACTCCCTCATCTAAGAAATGTGATGATAATGTCTGTCCCTAGGCCAGTTGGAAGCTTCCTAAGCAAAGTGTCTGCCCCTGGTGAGCCCAGGGCTGCAAAGCAGGGTCATGCCTTGGCGGAGCAGCCATCAGACCTGCTTCAGGGGTGTGTGGGGAGCCCCGTCTGCTGGAGTTGTGGGGACAGCGCATATCAAACGCTTGGTAACTGATTACACTGGCCGTCTACGCAGCTCACATGAGCTCTGTGCAGGCCTTGGTTCCCGAGTTATCATCTTGTTACATCCCTGTGAAGGGTGAGTAGAGCCTCTTGTTCTCAGAGGGCTGTGGTCGCAGCACCCCCTGGCGGACACAACTTGGTATTTACCGAGCTGGACTCTGACCACTCTGGAAAGATAAGCATCTCCCTCAGAAAAGCACCTACGCAGTTTCTTTAAAGGGTATTTGTTATCAACCCAGCAGTGTTTTTTTTAAGTGTACATTGGGTGATCAGAGCTGTTTGTGCTTTTTAAAAGATTTCATCAACTTTTAAAAATTATTAAAAGGCTCATTTGTATATATAATTCATCTTATAAAGTGATCTTACGTTTGTGTTTCTACTAAAACGGCAGGAGAAAAACCAAAGGTAGAATTGGATATTACCCTAATTAAACTCAAATATTTGGCCTAGATCAGGGCTCAGCAGTTTTTCTGTTAAGAGCCAAAGAGTGAGTGTCTTAGGCTTTGCAGACTGCACAGTCTCTGTGGCAAAGGGACAGCTCTGCTGTGGTAGCAGGAAAGCAACCACAGTCCTTACCTCAGTCCGTGGGCGTGGCTGTGTGCCAGTAAAACTTTACTGACAAACACAGACTGAGCCAGCCCCTACCTAAATGGTTTCTGGGGGCCTTCTGCCTCAGGCATTTGCACATTGGGACCTTTAGCTGAAACATAAGAACTGTCTGAACTGTTAGGGGAAGATTGGTGATCCTGAGCTTGCTTTCCAGCTGGGTGATCTTGGCTGGGCGAACAGTGGTATCCCCCTCCCCATCCCGCCCATCCCCGCCACCAGGTCCTACTCAGCGCGTCATTTTGTCACCCATCCCCTTCCAAGAAGCGATGTTGGCACCAGGTCTGGGATCTACAGTAGATACCGGTTGAGAATTTTTTTACTTTAGGTTCTTGGAGTAGTCTTGAATCTTTGGATAACTACTCCTCCAAAGAAATTTGCTCCCCTGAGGGACAGGGACAGGCTTTGTTGTTGTCATTCAGTTGGTAAGTTGTGTCTGATTCTTTGCGACCCCACGGACTGTAGCATGCCAGGCTCCTCTGTCCTCCACTGTATCCCAGAGCTTGCTCAAATTCATGTCCATTGAGTCGGTGATGCCTCCAACCATCTCATCCTCTGTTTCTCCCTTCTCCTTTTGCCTTCAGTCTTTCCCAGCGTCAGGGACTTTTCCAGTGAGTTGGCTCTTTGCCTCAGGCGGCCAAAGTACTGGAGATTCAGCTTTAGCATTAGTCCTTCCAATGAATATTCAGAGTTGATTTCCTTTAGGATTGACTGGTTTGATCTCCTTGCTGTCCAGTGGACTCTCAAGAGTCTTCTCCAACACCACAGTTCGAAAGCATCAATTCTTCGGCACTCAGCCTTCTTTATGGTCTAAGTCTCACATCTGTACATGACTACTGGAAAAACCACAGCTTTGACTATATCTGTAGTTAAGTAATAGATCTTTATCATTGTGATTTTTTATATAAAAATAGTACATGCTCATCAAAAAAAAGCGTTAATGAGAGCATCAAGTATGAAAAGTAAATTTCCCTCCTTCTTGCCTCAGTTTCCCAGTCATTCTCCTCAGAGTTAAACTTAAAATGCCTTATATATCTTTCCAGAAACCTCTGAGTGCAAACAAATGTTTATCCGTTAAAAAAAAAATGGCATCCTGTTTGTTTGGGCATGCCCCTAGAGGTTTTTTTCTGTTTGGAATAACAGTGTATCAGATATGCCTGTCTGTAGCAGCAACACAGAGCTGACTCATAGCTGATGTTTGCCTCTGTTTTGTTTGGAGGCATCACGATTTATCCACCCATCCCACCCTCCATGTGGTGTCTCTGTGTAAAGGCCCCATGGTGGGGTGGGGGTGATGGCGCTGTGCCTCTGCTGCCCAGCCCCACAGCAGAGCTTTGATCTGTCCACCTTCTCCCTTGCCTGCTTGGACTTCCATACAGATAACAAACGCTGACTAGATTCTTCCAGAACCGTTCTTCATAAATATTGCCAGCACCCTGACCTGTTAATCAGTGCTTGATGCAGAGAACCAGCAATGAACCCCACCCCTCGCCCCCCCCACCCATGATGACATTGCCTCCAAGATGCATTTTCTCGTTTATAGGAAAGAACACAGACTTGGCTGGAAGGCCCCCAGGTGACCTGGCAGCCGTCAGCCGCTTCCTCTTGCTGCCAGGGCTTTGCATATACTGGTCATCTCACCTGAAATGCTTTTCCTTCCTGCGGTGCACCCAGACACACAGGCAGACACCCTGTTAGTGGTCTGCTGGGTGAGTCCTGCACCAAGGCCCAACTTCAGTGTCTCCCTGCTGAGCCCTCCCTCACTTGTCAGGAACCTCGTACATCAAGGCCTTCCATAAGCCTTCTCAGTGTGCAACTGTGGTGAGCTGGGTACACAGGTCTTTCCTCCAGTAAATGTGAGCATCTTGAGAGCCAGGCTCAGCTCGCATTAGGACCAAGCCCCTGGCCCGTGGCAGACAGTGCTCACTGGGGTCGTGAGCTGAGTTGCAGGTAGTTCCATGTGCTCAGATACATTGAGAACCAGCACTGATGGGTCTGGCTATGTCTCAGCAGTGCTGATCACCTCCTGTGTTTGTGTCCTTAGTTCACAGGAAATGGGCCATGTGAAATGAACAGTGTTCAAAAGAGCGAGCATGAGAAGAATCTGGAGCACAGCAAAAAGCGCTCCCGGCCCTCCCTCCTCCGTCCCGTGTCTGCACCAGCAAAGGTAACCGTCAGCTGTGCACATAGACGTGTGTGTGTGGACATTCAGCAGCCTGGCCTTCTCTGTAGGTGACCTGGGGAGCAACGTGCGGAGGCCCTGAGCAACAGGCTTGGGGCAGGAGGCTGAGTCCAGGCCCTAGTCCAGCTTGAAACTCACTTTCTGTGGGAGCTTGGGAAGACGGCTCAACTGTAAGGTGGCTGTTCACCTATTCCCCTTGGCTGACAAGATTGTGTGAGATGTGGCGTCATCTCCTCCCACATAAACTGGATACACTGCTCAGCCTGCTGCTTTTCACCTTCACAACTCTTTCATGGGCAGGACACCCATGTACAGTTGTGCAGGTTGGTCACTGCACAAGGTGCCCTGCTAAGGGGTGAGAGGCTCTGAGGTTCCTCTCCTGTTGTGCTCCTCACCTGTGATGGTGATTTTCTTATTCCATCATCCCTTGTATATTTGCTAGTTGGCTTTCTACTGGAAGGGAGAGCTTTTTCTCCATCTCCATTTATTTAATGTGTGTCTTTATAGACTCGGCTTATAATCTGTTACTCTCATGTTCTTTTGGGATTTTTTTGTCTTGTTTTGCTTTGTTTTTCTGGGCTGCACCTTGTAGCATGCAGAATCTTAGTTGCCAGACCGGGCATCGAACCCATGCCCCTTGAAGTGGAAACACATTATAATCTGTGACTATCATTGTCTGTCTTGACTCTAAACTGCCTCACATCTGGCCAGTGGGGCCCCTTTAGGCTGGCTCTTGTGTCCTTTTGACACATGCCCATCATTCTTCAGGCCTTTGGGAGATGGTTTGGTAGTATCCTCGATGTCTCAGGAGTGTGGTCAAGTTCAGGTCCAAGTCTAGCCTAGAGAGAACAATCTTCACAGTGACTTAAAACTCAGATTTCCCCAGGATCTTCTCATTGCCATCCCCCTGCCCCGCCACCCCCCAATCACAGTCACAGCCCATGGGAGTAGCAGGCAGGAGAAGAGGTCTCTGATACTATATCTAAGGGCATGACTCCATTGCTATTCTTACTCTGTGATGCCCCTGCCTGATAGCAAAAGCGCTAAATTGATTAGATTTAGATCCCAGATTGTGGGCAGGGTAGTTGTGTGACTTCCACTCTGCACTCGGTTCTGGAGGCTGAGGTGGGTGGTCCTGAGAAGTTCATCCATGGGCGTCCTGGGCAGACAGCCAGCCAGCACCTGATGACGGTTCCTGTCAGGAAAGCTCCGTGTTGGCGATGTTGTGACTCTTACAAAGATGGACACAGGGGCCACCTGTGAGATGCACAGAGCATCCATGGCATAGAATCT
Organism: Okapia johnstoni; assembly: GCA_024291935.2. Lineage (NCBI taxonomy): Eukaryota > Metazoa > Chordata > Mammalia > Artiodactyla > Giraffidae > Okapia > Okapia johnstoni. The sequence continues at coordinate 5,708,479 of CM044316.1, read as the reverse complement.
CTCTCCGCAGAAGAAGATGAAACTCCGTGGTACCAAAGACCTGTCCATCGCCACCGTGGGCAAGTACGGGACTCTGCAGGAGTTCTCCTTCTTTGACAAGGTGAGCGGTGAGACCAGTGACCTCTGGGCCTTGCCTGGTCCAGGCTGGCCTCTCCCAGCTCAGATCTGAGCAGTTGAAGTGAGGAGGAGGTGGCAGGTGGCCGATGGCGGGCCGTGGGCAGGAGGTGGTGAAACAAGTGGGAAAGGCTGAGCTTGGAGCCCATGCCACATTTGGGCACACACGTCTGCCGTTCAGAATCTGTATGGCTTCTCTGAAGCAGGGGTGGTCCAGGGGCTCCTGCCCAGAGTCAGTGGGCAGAGCCAGTGAGATGGCTGAGTGGAGAGCAGTCCCCTGCAGGCCACAGCCACCCTCTAGAGACGCCTGTGTTTGTGGCTCCGTGTGCACCTGGTGAAGTCAGACCAGGTGGGCTCCGGAGCAGGGTATGGCCGGCAGGGCCCCTGACTCCCTCTCCCTGCAGGTGCGCAGGGTGCTGAAGAGCCAGGAGGTCTACGAGAACTTCCTCCGCTGCATCGCCCTCTTCAACCAGGAGCTGGTGTCCGGCTCAGAGCTCCTCCAGCTGGTTGGCCCATTCCTAGGGTGAGTAGTGCTTCTCCCTTCTTGCATTTTGTTCCGTAAGTGCCTTTCACCCATCTTTTGGCTGTTGTATTTGGAAAACGGTATATCCGTTTTTTTCTGATTTTTTTCTTTAAGTTGGAATTGTTACAGACATCACAATAGATTCACCAGCAGTTGTAAGAAAGAACACAGAGAACTTCTGGGGAGCATTCCCCCACGGTAACATCTGTAGTCAGTGTCATAACCAGGCTGTTGACTTTCAGACAATCCACCCATCTTTTCATGTTCCCATTGTATATGTGTGTGTATATGTACAATTGTATCACCTGTGAAGGCTGATGTGTCCACTGCCACTGTCCAGGTACGGAGCACCTTCAGAACCACAAGGATCCTGGTGTTGGCCTTTGATACTCAGATCCACATCCCTCCTATGCCCCAGGCCCCAGCAACCCCTCAAATCTGAGCTTCTTCTCTAAAGCTTACATGGCAAGAGAATTACATAGAGTCATACACTGTGTGTTGTGTAACCTTTCATGATCAGCTTTTTTCACTTAGTATAATCCTCTGGAGATTCATTATACTTTTTAAAATTCTATCAGAAATTACCAGGAAGAATGAAATGACTGGTCAGCATCCCTGGTGCCCCAAGAGAAGTGCTGTTAGCAGATCAATGGCCCACTTCCATCACGTGCTGCTGCCCTGTGTGAGCCACCCCAGGGCCCGGCAGCTTCTGAGGGCATGGAGCTGGTCTGGAGGTGTTGTGTGTGGGGAGGCGAGTGTGCTGGCTGCCAGTGTGCTTCCTACTCACCAGCTTGGTCATGTCCAGCCTGGGTCTGAGCCCCATCTGAGGTTTCCATGCTGTCAAAAGAGGATTATAAATACACCTATGCAGTTTTTCAAAAAGCTCCAAGTGGGCTTTGCATGAAGACTGTTAACATCTCAAACATGGTGAGTTCTCACTACACATGACATGCTTTTTTTGTCACAATGTGTATGCGTTAGTCACTAAGTCGTGTGCGACTCTTTGTGACCCCATGGACTATAGCCACCAGGTTCCTCTCTCCATGGAATGCTCCAGGCGAGAATACTGGAGTGGGTAGCCATTCCCTTCTCCAGGGGAATCTTCCCGACCCAGGAATCAAACCCAGGTCACCTCCTGCATTGCAGGCAGATTCTTTACCGTCTGAGTCACCAGGGAAGCCTGCCTATTTAGGCCCCAAGACAACTGCAGGGACTGCTGGGCTCTGGGGGCAGCTACCTGAGCCTTCCTAATAATTTAAAAAACTTTTTAAACTTTTTAACGTAAAATAGAACCTGGGTCCAGGAAACCACATAACTGAAGAATGGCTTGGTAAAATCATTTTTAGGCAAATTCCCTTGTACCCATAACCCGTGTCACAAATGGACCTTGCCAGCCTCCAGGAGCCCTCCATGTGCCATATCAGTCATGCTCCCTCCCTTGGCTTAGGAGTGACCACCTCTCTGCACTAATTACAATGCAGCCAACCCAGGCCGACATCACCAGACACACAGCTCAGTCTCATACTCCGAACACAAAACTGGTCTGGGTTTTGCTTTCTAGTATGTCTGTAGGTCTCTTCATGTCTAGGTTCTCCCTCCAGGTTTGTTCTTTACCATGTCTGCATTGGCATCCCTGTGGCATGGGTGCACTTTGCCAAATGCATCTTCACGGTCCCCCCACATCCCTCTGTCCGTCACGAGGCAAAGGTTTCCTCTCTTTTTGTGGTTTATTCATCTGTTTATTCACTCACTGCAAGTTGCAGAAGAGAGCATGTCAACATTTATTACAATGTCAGGGTCATGAGTTGCTTCCCTTTCTCATCAGGACCAGTTAGAAACTGAAAAGGGGACCAGTTTTTTTTAGCCTTCTATGAACTCAGGAATGTAAACACATTCGCTGTAAAGCTGAGGAAACTGAGGCCTGAGTGGATATCTCTTTCTTTCCCCGGGGCAAGCTCTCGTAAAAGAGGCATTGTGTGGTGGTGGGCGAGCTCAGGGGGATCAGACCTGGAAGCCGGCCCTTCACTCATCACCCTCTGTTCTCTAGACCTGAGTGTGGCTGCTGAGTTTCATGTCAGTGGCACCACACTGTCAGGCTGGGCTGCAGCCTTCTGTCTCTTTTTTTAAACTCAGCAGTTCTTAGACCCACATGATCATTTTTAGTGACTGCATAGTGCTCCCTTACTTGTATGTATCGTGAATTTCTCAGCAGGGTCTGTTTTGATGGACATTTGTCTCGGTTTCTGTCTGTAGTCGGTGCCGAGGTCACGCTCTTGGACTGGGATACTCAGGTCTACTTAGAGTCATCAGGAGGTGCTTCTCTGGTGGTTCTGAGAGTGCACACACATCAGGCTGGTCCTTTCCGTTGGATTAACTTCCTGGGCCTGCTGAAGATCTGTTAACACTCTGGAAAGCCGCCCAGAATAGGACGGCAGCATCACACAAGTCTCAGCTAAAATGTGCCTGGTTCTATTTTTTTTCAGTTCTATTTATTTATTTTTGGCTGTGCCGGCTCTTTGTAGCTGGGCGGGCTTTTCTCTAGTTGCAGTGCACAGGGACTGCTCTCTAGTTGTGGTGTTCAAGCTTTTCATTGCAGCACCTTCTCTTCCTGCAGAGCACAGGCTCTAAGGCTGTCAGGCTTCAGTAGTTACAGCGTGTGGGCTCAGTTGCAACTTGCAGGCTCAGTAGTTGTGGTGTATGGGCTTGGTTGCTCAGCGGCATATGGGATCTTCCTAGTTCAGGGACTGAAGCCATGTCTCCTGCAGGCAGGTTCTTTACACACTGAGCCACCAAGGGAGCCCCCTGCTCGCTCATCTCGATCTGATGCCCAGCTGAGTTACTGTTCGTGTCGCATCCCTCTCCCCCAGGAGGCCTCTCTCTGCATGTATGAACTTCTGTCTGGGTTTGCACATCGTGGGCGGCCGAGTGTAGCAGTCCAGAGAGCTGCTCCCTAGTGACAGTGTGGCCGGAGGTAGAGGTGCGGGGTCGCCCCTCCTTCAGAGTGGTTGATCCCGCCATAACCTTGGATGTCCTTTGCTCTGATGTGGTCGTCTTCCTTGCCTGCATTTCCGCTGGCCTGTGGGCTTTTCTTGTGAGCCAAGTTGGGGGTGGAGGAGGCAGTCCTTAAAGGTGGGCTACAGCAGGCGGCCGTCTCAGAGCGCACAGTTAAGGAGAGGAGACTGCTTGACTTAGTCAGAGGGCAGAATCACCACACTGGCTGTCAACGTATCTGCACCCTTTCTGTTGAATTTGATATTCATTTAAACAATCCAGATGACGCTGGGGGTCAGTTGCCTTAAAATCTTCCCATCGACATACATGATCGTTCTGTTATGATTCCTGAGAATTTGTCCAGGGAGAGGGTCTCTCTCATGAGGGAGGAGGGCTCTGGAGCAGGGAAGCAGACTTTTTCTGTCAAGGACCAAGGGTCACGACCATCCAGCTTCTGACATCATCAAATATGCACAAGCAGATATGCACAAGGAAATAGTAAGCGAATGGATGTGACCACCCACGGTGAAACTTTACAGATAGGCCTGGGCAGGTTGCCTAGTTTACCAGCCCCTGACCTAGTGCTCGGCCCCTTCCAGTCAAGGAACATCGCTAACTCCAGCTTCTGCCAGCCTGGGTCAGTCTTATCTTGGGTGTTTCAAGGACCTCCTGCAAGTGGTGGGGCCTGGTTGGTGACAGAGGGATGGGGGAGGGGGAAGTCACACACACGATGACTTGACCATGTTGGAGCTAGTTCTGCTTCTCACCCCTCCTTTCTGAAGTTGATACTGCCCGTTGTTAACTACCTGCATCAACATGAAACCATTCTGATATCTCTGGATCATTCTCAAAAGGCCCTCAGGAGGCTGACTTACCATTTGTCTTTCTTTTTTTTTTTCTTAAATTATTTTTTAGGGGCTGTGCTGGGTCTTCACTGCTGAGCACAGGCTTTCTCTAGATGCAGCAAATGGGGCCCACTCTTTAGTTGCGGTGCTCGGGTTCTCATTGCGGTGACTTCTTTTGTTGCAGAGCAGGGGATCTAGGGCTCAAGAGCTCAGTAGTTGTTCTGCACTGTGTCGGATCTTCCCAGAGCAAGGATCAAACCCACATGCCCTGCTTTGGCGGGTGGGCTACCAACCACTGGACCACCAGGAAAGTCCTTAGACTTTTTTTCGATTGAAGTGTAGTTGATTTACAATCTTGTGGTAGTTTCTGGTGTACAGCAAAGTGATTCAGTTATACATTTATATATTTTTTTCTCAGATTCTTTTCTATTATGGGTTATTACAGATTACTGAATGTAGTCCCTTGTGCTATATAGTAGGACCTTGTCATTCATCCGTTTTATATATAGTAGTGTGTATATGCTAATCCCAAACTCCTGATTAATCCCTCCCTCCCCATCCACCCCATTTGTCTTTATTTCTGAAGGAAATTTCCAGAACTCTTTGCACAGTTCAAGTCCTTCCTGGGGGTGAAAGAGCTGTCCTTCGCCCCACCCATGAATGACAGGTCCGGGGACGGAATAAGCCGGGAGATTGACTATGCCTCGTGCAAGCGCATTGGATCCAGCTACCGGGCGCTCCCCAAAACCTATCAGCAGCCCAAGTGCAGCGGGAGGACAGCCATCTGCAAAGAGGTAGCATCCCTGGGGGCTCCATCAGCTTCCATGGTGCCTGTGCCCTCTCCCTCCACAAAACACCTGTCACCTGTTCTGGATGGATGGAAGGGTGTTGATCTCCCCAGGCATTGAGTGGTAGATGGTCCTGGGATGTAGCAAAACAAAATGCCTAGGCAGAGATGATGGTTTCTTACCCTGCTGGTGGCTCCGGCAAGCCAGAGAGCACACGCTGCCAGCACGCAGGTTTTCGCTTACTCCACCATCATTTAGACTGAGATTTATCTCTGCCGTGAGCCCGCTCTGTTCCAGTTCACTGCCCTCAGCAAGTTTCTGTTAAGCTTGACCACTGGATGCCTTTTTGAAGTTAGTAGACAGTCTTACTGCATTTCCAGAATTCAGGAGTGCCTGCTGGATTCCAGGATATGTAGTCTGAGAGTCAGCAGAGCATGGCCCATGAACCAAATCTGGTTCACAGCCGTGTTTGTAAGGAAAGCTTTATTGGCACACAAATGGGCCCATTTGTTTACATACTGCCTGCAGCTGCTTTACCAGAACAAAGGCAGAGTTGAGTACAGGCGTGTGCGGGTGCGTGTGCGCGTATGCTCAGTCCCTCAGTCGTATCCAACTCTTTGCGACCCTATGGACTGTAGCCCGCCAGGCTCCTCTGTCCATGGCATTTTCCAGGCAAGAATACTGCCGTGGGTTGCTATTTCCTTTTCCAAGGGAGCTTCCTGACCCAAGGATTGAATACACATCTCCTACATTGCAGGCGGATTCACTGAGCCATCAGGGAAGTCCCATTACCTTGCAGTTATTGTGGGTTTGGTTCCAGACCACTGCAATAAAGCAAATACCACAATAAAGCCAGTCACATAAATTTTTTGGTTTCCTGGTGCATATGGAAGTTATGTTTATGCTATACTGTGGTCTGTAATATTAAGTGTGCTATAGTGTTATATTTAAACAAAAAAAAAGTATATACCTTAATTTAAAATACTTTATATTGCTAAAACACGCTAACCATCTGAGCCTTCAGTGAGTTGCTGATCACTGGTACCTATAATAAATACAGTAACAATGAAAAAAGTTTGAAATACTGTGAGAATCACCAAAATGTGACATAGAGACACAAAGTGAGCAAATACTTTTGGAAAAATGACCCTGATAGACTCACTCGATGCAGGATTGCTGCAAACCTTCACGTTGTTTTAAAAAAAAAAACAAACAAAAAAACATCTGTGAAGCACAATAAAAGGCTATTTCCCTGTAGACCCAACAGACCCAGTGACCTGCACAACCTAAAATGTTTGCTACCTAGCCCTTTACAGAGAAAGTTTCCCAAGCCCGAAGTAGTAAGATTTTTCCGTGTGATCAAAGTCACATTTTCTCTTAAAACCACTTTTAAATTATTGTTACCATTAGTATGATTTGTGCTTCCCTGCTGGCTCAGTGGTAAAGAATCCGCCTGTCAATGCAGGGCACGTGAGTTCGATCCCTGGGCCAGGAAGATCCCCTGGAGGAGGAAGTGGAAATCCACTCCAGTATTCTTGCCTGACAAATCCCACTGACAGAGAGGGTCCTGGTGGGCTACAGTCCATGGGGTCACAAAAGAGTCAGACACGACTTAGCAACTGAAACAACAACAAAATCAGTGAAGTGAAAGTTGCTAAGTCGTGTCCCACTCTTTGTGACCCCATGGACTATAGATATAGTCCATGGAATTCTCCAGGACAGAGTACTGGAGTGGGTAGCCTTTCCCTTCTCCAGGGGATCTTGCCAGCCCAGGGACCAAACGTCATTTCCTGTAGAATCAGGATTGTTCCTTGCCCTTGGCTCTCCTACACTGGACCACACAATAAAGCCATCTGGCCACGGGGACCCTTCCTCTCCAGCCACAGCGTCTCCTCTTGGCGCAGGTGCTGAATGACACCTGGGTGTCCTTCCCCTCCTGGTCTGAGGACTCCACCTTCGTCAGCTCCAAGAAGACACCTTACGAGGAGCAGCTGCACCGCTGTGAGGACGAGCGCTTTGAGGTGTGCGTGCGGGCACTGTGGGGCCCCCCTAGTGGGCCCCCCTTCTCCTTGGCCCTGCCTTCCCTCTGGTTCCCTCTTTGTGTCCTCCACCCCATGGGATGTATCCTGATCCTCCTGAAGCCGTCTAGTCTCCTCTAGGGTGTCGGCGATTCAGGTGCCTTCCAGCAGTGGGCAGCTCCCGAAAGCCTCCCTTCTCTGCCTTGCTGGCCTCCAGGCTGGCTCCACGATGGTGCTTTTTTTTTTTAAAGTGTGCGTGTATTTCATTAACTACAGTTAGGGTCACTTAAGTTAATTTTTGTAACACAAATTTTTTACTGAGAGCATTGTAGATTCACATGCAGCTTAAAAAATAACAGAGTGCTCTGGGTACTTCTGCCCAGTGGGAGTGGCTTGTAAATCTGAGGCAGTGTCACAGCTGGGGTATGGACCTTGACCCAGCCCATGATCTTACTCACATCTCCCTAGTTGCACTTGTATCCATGTGTATGTGGCGTGGGGGGGAGCGGGGAGGATCTTGTGCATAAGTGTTTGTCTTGTGCATGTGTCTCTAGCTCTGTGGATTCGCTACCCTGTGGAGGTCTGTGTACCCACCACCAGCCAAGACACCAAACAGTTCCCCCACCAGTAAGATCTCTCACGCTGTTCCTATATAGCCCGTCCCAAATCTCAGCAGCCACCAGCCTGTCCTCCACCTGGTTCACTCTGTCCTAAATGGAAGCAGTCACATGGTGTGTAACTTTGGGGATTGGCTCCCCCCTCCCCCAGCACATATTCTGGGGAGTCACCTGCAGGCTGTGTGTACTGTGCATCCCTTCCTCACTGATGAGGGTAACATGCATTCGATGCCTGTGAAGAGGGCCAGGCCAGGGCCTGTCCCCCTCCTCAGATGGGTCCACCAGTAGGGAGGTCCAGGTAACACCAAGGTCCAGATCTATAACCAGCCATGCTTGCTCCAGTCCCCCGGGCCTGCATCCATCACCCCTTCCCCAACTCTGTCCCAACAGCCCTTCTGCTGGCCCAGGCTCATCCCTGGGGGATGAGCTGACCCACTGACCTCTTTCTGACTTCCTGTCCATAGTTAGACGTTGTCCTGGAGACCAACCTGGCCACGATCCGGGTGTTGGAGAGTGTCCAGAAAAAGCTGTCCCGCATGGCACCAGAAGACCAGGAGAAGTTCCGGCTGGACGACTGTCTAGGGGGCACGTCAGAAGTGATCCAGCGCCGTGCCATCCACCGCATTTACGGTGACAAGGCCCCAGAGATCATCGAGAGCCTCAAGAAGAACCCTGTCACCGCCGTCCCCGTCGTCCTAAAAAGGTGCCCTCACGCTTCTGACCGCACCACCCAGGGGCTCATTACTGCTGTTTGTCACAGGTGTAATCGTGAGGGGGGCCTTGGGGACTCGGGCTGGGTGATTGTGTTTTTTGGTCTTCCTCTCTCTCCCTGTTCCATCCCCAAGAGGAAAGTACAGCTGTTAACGATTATTCGTGTCCTTCTCAAACATTCCACTCTGCACGTGATCATGTCTAAACGTGATGAGTAATTATCTTAAAGCACAAATGGGACTGTCCTATATCATGGCTTACCTTTTATTTAATCAAACGTTTTGGGACCTCCATGTGCTGTGAACAGTTATTGGTTAAGTGGCTGCCCTCAGCTGGGTGCTGTGCCCAGTGCTGGGGCTGCAGGCGTGAGCGAGCCCGACACAGTCGCATCTAGCAGGGGAGCCAGCGGTTGAGCCAGCAGCTGCACAGAGTGCAGTCAGTGCTGTGGGCCAGGACAGGGAGGAGCTTCAGGACAGTGATGTTTGAGAAACTATAAAACTGGCTGTAGCGAGTTACCCCACAGCCACTCCTACCTCCCTCCTTTATCCAGCACAGAACCCACCACCCATGCCTGGAGCTGGCCGTCCTGGGGTTGGAACGGGCCAGTGGGTCTGCAGGTGGGAGGCAGGCAGGTGCGCCAGGCTGTCCTGTGCTGAGCCTGCTCGCCCCCACAGGCTGAAGGCCAAGGAGGAGGAGTGGCGGGAGGCCCAGCAGGGCTTCAACAAGATCTGGCGGGAGCAGTATGAGAAAGCGTACCTCAAGTCCCTGGACCACCAGGCCGTGAACTTCAAGCAGAACGACACCAAGGCCCTTCGCTCCAAGAGCCTGCTCAACGAGATCGAGAGCGTCTATGACGAGGTGAGGCCCCCTCAGCTGGGGTCTGGCTCTCCTGGCCTCCATTGCCCTCTCAGGGCTGCGTGGGGATAAGGAGGGGAGTTTCCCTCGGCCTCGGGCCGACCCAGGAAGGCGCCCTGCCGTTGGCAGCAGAGGGCTGTCTCCTCCCACTCTGCGCCCCCTTGCTGGACCTTCCTTCAGGTGACTGGGGCCTGCAGCTTTCCTTGCTGCTGCTCGCCGTGGGCCACAGACTGTTACAACCTTCGGGAGGAACATCCCATCTAACCCTTACTTGCAGGTCTTACTGTATAGTACTGTTATCGTCCCAATTTTAGCAGTGGGGAAACTGAGGCACAGGAGCTGGCCCCTTGCCCAGGCCGGCCGCAGAAGACGAGGGCGCCACCTGCCGCCACTGCACTGCCCTCTTAGTGTCCTGCCCGGCTTTGGTGTGGTCCGGCTCACCCCGCCTGAAGTGAGGCTGGCCAGAGCCTGGGCTTGAGGAGCTGGGCTTAGAACAGTGCGCACGAGGAGAGAGTTACTAGCTGGGCTTTGAACAATGCATGTGGGGAGAGTTACTAGCGGGAGCCCGAGGCAGGAATCCTGGCCGGGGGCCGCTCACTGGGCGTTGGCTGTTGGGGAAAGACGGGCTGCTGCTCTGTGGCGGAGCCCAGGTCAGGGAGCGGCTACATTGACCAAGTGTCCCCCTGGCCAGGGTCACTCACTCCCCTCTCTTCCGCACATAGTCCCGAGCAGCAAGAAGTGGGGCCTTGTCTTACCTCCAGGCTCTCGAGCAGCCCCGCTGGGAGGCTCATCCTGCCCAGAGTTCATGTTCCTCCACACGGCCGTGGAGACCACCAAGGGTGCTGGCCCCAGACCACCTTCCCTCCTGCCTCCCTCTCCCCCTCAGTGCCCACCACTCAGCCCCAAGGTCCACCCTGTGGTCTGGCCTCTGCACTTCAGTCTGCAGATCCTTGAGGCCTGAGACTCCCACCCCCACCCCAGAATCGGTGGCACAGCCTCTCACACCCTGCTCCCTTCAGCAGCGTCCTGCAGGGCCTTCCCTGGGGTCTGAGGGAGAAGGACCAGGGCCTGGTGAACACTACGTGTGCGGCTCCTTGGTGCTTAGGGCAGTAAGACCCTTCTCCTGTCATATGGCTCACAGAGGACAGTCTGTGTTACGAGCTCCAGAACTTGCCCAGAAGATTTTGAAGGGCAATTACAACATACACAAGATGGGGACTCAGGAAGCAGTAGGATGAAGGTCTCACTAAAGAGCTGGGAGCAGGGCTGAGCTGCAGCGCCTGTACCCCACCTCTGCCTGCTAGGACCCACTCAGACTCCACCCTTCCCACCAGCAAGGAGGGAAGGAGGCCTCTGGATGCTGCAGATTTCACAGTGGATACGGGAGCACATGAGTTGCCTGTCCCAGAAAGTGAAGTCCTTGGCCAGGGGGCAGCCTAAGAGGCCCTGCCCCTATTTCCCTTTGGTCCCTCGTTCCAGGGGAGTCTGGGGAACCCCTCAGGGCCACTGTTGAGAGTGCCAGGGAGGGCCAGTCCTGCCTTCGGGAGCTCCCCGCTCACAGGGACAGTGTCCCCGCTCACTTGTTCCCAGAACCTGGTGTGTCTGCCTCTTGTCCCCTCTCAGGCAGGGGACCAGCGTCAGCAGGAGAGAGTACAATGTGGGGCAGCTTATGCAAAGCTGTGTAGTACTGAGATTGTGTTCGGGTTCGCTGGAAGGAGAGTTGTTGACTGGATAAAGGTAGCAGGGAAGAGTGAGCCCAAGGATGAGGTTTTCCAGGGAGAAAGAGCAAAGGCACGTGTGAAGGTCTTGTGTGCAGCAGAACAAGCTCAGCACCCCCACAGCATCAGAGGAGTGTGGGGTGGCGTGCCAGGGCCAGGGTCCTCTCCTGAGTCGTGTGCGAAGGCCTGAGGTGGGGGGAGGGGGGCAACCAGGGCTGATGGAGCTCCTGTGTGGCTCTAGACTCAGTGTGGGGAGATGTAGAGTGGGCTGGTAGACGGGAATGAGCAGGTGCGTGGCCTGTGCTGGCGCCAGGTAATGGGAGCGCCATGGAGGGCTCATGGCAGGTGGGGAATGGACAGCGGCAGGAGACATGAGGGTGGTGTTAGCCAGGCGGGCAAGGCTGGAGAGGAAGGAACTGGAGTGGAAGCAGTCTCAGGTCTTGCAGGGTCTGGCTGAGCGTGAATGAATGATGGTGGCCAAGGCCTGTGCTGTGCTGAGCCTTCCTCACCCCCAGGGCAGCCTGGGGCAGCTGGAACTGAATAATCAGATACTGCTCCCCTCATTCCCCCGGTCTCTCGGCACTGTTGGAGGCCTTGGTAGTGGGAGTGTGGCCTCATTTTGGCCCCCGACTTCCGCGCGGGGCATTCCTGTTCCAATGGCTGCCCTGTCTCCCCAGCACCAGGAGCAGCACTCGGAGGGCCGCAGTGCCCCCTCCAGCGAGCCGCACCTCATCTTCGTGTACGAGGACAGGCAGATCCTGGAGGACGCGGCCGCCCTCATCAGCTACTACGTGAAGCGGCAGCCAGCCATCCAGAAGGAGGACCAGGGCACCATCCACCAGCTGGTGCACCAGTTTGTGCCCAGCCTCTTCTTCTCTCAGCAGCTGGACCTGGGCGCATCTGAGGACTCCGCCGATGAGGGCCGGGGCAGCCCCCAGGGGCAGGCTGCAGACCCTGGCGGCGACCGGAAGAAGCCGGCGCCCGGGCCACAGAGCAGCCCTCCAGAGGAGAAGGGGGCTGCGGGCGAGGCACCGGCGCCAGAGCCACAGCCACCGCAGCACAAGCCCCTGGATGACGTCTACAGCCTCTTCTTCGCCAACAACAACTGGTACTTCTTCCTGCGCCTCCATCAGACCCTGTGCTCCAGGCTGCTGAAGATCTACCGCCAGGCGCAGAAGCAGCTCCTGGAGTACCGCACGGAGAAGGAGCGGGAGAAGCTGCTGTGCGAGGGCCGCCGTGAGAAGGGCAACGACCCCGCCATGGAGCTGCGGCTGAAGCAGCCGAGTGAGCCACAGGGGCTGGGGGTGACTCTCAGGGAGCTGCCCTCTGGGCCCCGGGAGGGGAGACGGCTGCCCTGAAGAAGCCTCGGGCGGGAGGTGGGGAGCGGGAGCCGCCCGTGTGCAGCCCTGTGTGCACCCTGCGTCCTTCCCCCTGGCAGCCGTGTGTGACCCAGACCCGCAGTGACCGCACTGCTGCCCGCAGGTGAAGTGGAGCTGGAGGAGTACTACCCGGCCTTCCTGGACATGGTGCGGAGCCTGCTGGAGGGCAGCATCGACCCCACGCAGTACGAGGACACGCTGCGCGAGATGTTCACCATCCACGCCTATGTGGGCTTCACCATGGACAAGCTGGTGCAGAGCATCGCCCGGCAGGTGAGCGGGCCGCTCCACCCCACCGGGCCCTCTCCTTCACTCCTGTGCCTGCGGTTGGCCCCGTGGTTGGCAGCTTTTCTTCACTTGCAGTTAAGGTAGAATTCGTGTCATGTAAAATTCACCATTCTCAACTGAATCTTTCAGTGGAACTTAGTACATTTATAATGTGCAAACATTCCCTTCATCCCCCAAAGAAACCCTGTCCCCATGGCAGTCACTGCCCATCCTCCTCTCCCAGCCCTTTCCTGTCTCTGTGGATGTGCCTGTTTGGACATTTCATAGAGACAGACTCGAGCAACACTGTGGCCTTTGGCATCTAGCTGCTCTCACTCAGCATTGTGCTTTCAGGGCTCATCCACATTGTAGCGTGTGGCGGTACATTTGTTTTTGAATGTTTGTTAATTTGGCTGCATCGGGTCTGTGTTGTGGTACACAGGCTCTTCACTGAGTCTCCCAGACTCCCTAGTTGTGGTGCATGGGCTCAGTTGCTCAGAGGCATGTGTGGTCTTAGTTCCCTGCCAAGGGATCAAACCCACGTCCCCTGCATTGCAAGGCAGGTTGTTAACCACTGGACCACCAGGGAAGTACCAATACATTCTTTTTTATGCCCAAATAGCATTTCATTGTGTGGATGGAGTGCGTTCTGTGCTCCCGTTCACCCATTGGTGGACACGTGGGTTGCTTCTCCCTTCTGGCACTGGTGAGCAGTGCTGCTGTGGACATGCGTGTGTGCGAGCAGATGTCAGCGCTCCTGTTGACAGAACTTTCGTGAGGGGAGTTTAGCAACATGTAAAGAGCCTTAGCTCACTTCTGAGGGGACTGTCCGTGATGTGCCTCAGCATCGCCCACAGCAGAACGTCAACAAGAGGAAACTGGTCACATAATATAAACAGCAAAGCCCCAGACAAGTCCAGTGTGGTCCTGGACCGTGAGTCCTGCTTGGTGAACACTCAGGTTGTTTAACTTGACTTTGGTTTCCTGGTTGTCAAGTGAGGCTGTTCATGGTAAAGTGGGAAGGAAGTGCAGGAAAGAATGTCATTCCTCTGCCTCTCAGATGCAGTCGCTAGAAACGTTTTTAACTCATTATTGACCGGGGGATTTTTTGCAGAAAGTTTAACACCTGTGGCTGGCCATTTGTTATGCAAGTGATACTGAAACTTTTCCCGTCAGTAACATTTGAGTAGCAAAGGATGTATTAATAGTCTGTGGCCTGTCTGGGCTGCAGCTCACTGCACAGAGAGACGACTCAGCTCTGTCTGACCCTGCAGCTCAGTCTGACCTTGCAGCCTCAGCTGTTTCCAGTACTTGTCTCTTCATAAACTTAAAGGGTTTAAGTATGTTTATAGGTATTAAAAGAATTAATTATGTTTGTAACTGAACATTGTTGCTGTTGTTGTTTAGTTGCTAAGTCGTGTTCAACTGTTTGTGACCCCGTGGACTGTAGCCGACCAGGCTCCTCTGTCCATGGGATTTCCCAGACAAGAATGAATACTGGAGTGGGTTGCCATTGCCTTCTCCAGGTGATCTTCCCAACCCAGGGATCAAACCTGCATCTCCTGCGTTGGCAGGTGGCTTCTTTAGCACTGAGCCACCAGGGAAGCCCTGTAACTGAATGTTGGGGAAAGAGAATCATTTGCCATCACAGTGATTTTCAGTGATTACCACGCCCATACCCAAGCAGAGCTTGCTGGTCTACTGTGGTCAGGTCTGCCTTGGTTAGCTTTGTTTTTCTCTGGTCTGGCTTGCCCTGGTCTGGTCTGGCTTGCTTTGACTTAGCTTGCTCTAGTCTGGTCTGCTTTGTGTGGTCTGGGCTCATTTGGTCTGGTCTGCACCTGGCATGGAGGTCACCCTGCACAGCCTGCTGGACACTGACCTTCAGTGCCTACCACGTGGACTTTGCCACGACCCCTCTGAGTGAGGTGGGGGCTGTGCCTCCCCACTCCTGGGGGGCTCACACCCGGCACCAACCAGCTCTCGCACCCGCAGCTGCACCACCTTGTGAGCGACGACGTCTGTCTGAAGGTGGTAGAGCTCTACCTGAATGAGAAGAAGCGGGGTGCCGCTGGCGGGAACCTGTCTTCCCGCTGTGTCCGTGCCGCCCGGGAGACCAGCTACCAGTGGAAGGCCGAGCGGTGCATGGCCGACGAGAACTGCTTTAAGGTGAGCGGCCAGCCAAGCTCAGCCCCACACGAGGCCAGCCGGGGGCAGAGGAGGCGCCCACCACAGGAGCCCAGCCCCCTGTGCGGCTTTCACGGGACCTCTGGGTGTGGCCTGAGCCCCAGATGCACCCAGCAGTGGTCCCTCAAGGAAGGGTGAGGCTTGGAGGCTGTGGAAGCTGGGGGCAGTGATGACCTTTCAACTTCATCCTTTGTCAGCCTGGGCTGTTCTCATGGCTTCAGGCTGTTTGTCCCCCTCCCTCCCCCAGGTGATGTTCCTCCAGCGCAAAGGGCAAGTGATCATGACCATTGAGCTCCTGGACACCGAGGAAGCCCAGACAGAGGACCCCGTGGAGGTCCAGGTGAGGACCGCAGCCCTGTACTCTGAGACTTGCATACACCTTGGGGACCAAGGGCAGCCACAGGCAGAATCCGTCGTGTGGCTTCCACCCCTGGAGCCTTTGCACACACTGGCCAAGCACAGGCCACAGAACATCCACCAGGGATGCCTCTGTGCTTGCTGAACACTGGCCACGGAGCCCCAAGAGGAGGTGGGCTCTCTAGGTGTTCCCTCAGAGACCAGGGCTGTGTCCCATGGCAGGAGGCCATGTGGGAGCCAGTCTGGCCTCTACCAAAATCCTGGCTCCTCCCACCTCCTGCTGGTACCAGGCCATCTCCATGGTACCGTGGCCAGCCCGGTCACTCAGACCCCGTGGTATATGACCGCTGCACGCCTGGTGCCTGAAGCTCAGAGCTCTGGGTGTCCCGCATCACCAGGAGAAAACTCTTCTGGCCCACTCTGACATGCACCTTCCCCTTGGTGCCCTTGAGCCAGGAAACAGGGCCTGGAAGCCTCCAGCTGCCTTCACAGAGCTGGGGACGCCACCTACCACAGCCACCAGGGCTCTCCTCACAGCGTCCTTCACAGGACACAGTTTCCATAACAAGTGAGGGTGGGGGCCTGCACGCTCTGTCCCTTCCAGAAGTTTCCAGCAAATGCACGTTCGTTAAGCTTGAGTCTTGAAGAGCCTCCTGCTTTAACAGGGTGGTGAGCAGATGAAGGGTCCCTTGGACACTGCAGGCCGTGCCCATCCTGGACCCGGTGGCCCCTGTGAGCCCTGCCATCTACTCACCCTCAACTCCTGCCTGTCTCTCCCTCTTCCTACCTGTTGCTTGTGTCTCGATGTCCCTTGCCATCCACCCATCCCCCAGACCCCGCTCTCGCCATGTCAGGGGCCTCCCATTTCCCGTGTGAACTTATCACGTAGCAGATACAGTGAAGCAGTTACACAGCAGGGATTTATCCACTTAAGCATGAAGTGCCATAAATCATCTGAATCGCGGCCTGGGTGTACATATCCCACCCCATCTGAGCCCTGGGCGCTGCCATCTGCTGGTCTCCAGCATGCATCCAGGTCTGCCTGGAGCTTCAGGAGGGATGCAGATGAAGGCCCCCGGAGCCGCTGATGCCATGGGCCATCTCTCCCTCTGTCCCCCCAGCACCTGGCTCGGTACGTGGAGCAGTATGTGGGAACGGAGGGCGCCTCCAACTCGCCCACCGAGGGCTTCCTCCTGAAGCCCGTGTTCCTGCAGAGGTGAGAGGCCCCTGGGCCCTGAGGGGGCCTCTTCCACCGTCACCAGCACCCAGTGTGCCTGGGTGTGGGTTCACATGGGATCCAAGGGGTCGGGCGGTGGTTTCTGTTGCCTCAGTTTGCATTTCTCCAACCCTGGGAGATCAGGCGTCCTCCCAGTGTCTCTGGGCTGTGGGGACCTCCTAGCCTGCGGATCCTCCTCTCGCCCCAGGAACCTCAAGAAGTTCCGCAGGTGGCAGTGTGAGCAGGTGCGCGCACTCCGTGGTGAGGCCAAGAGCTCCTGGAGGCGGCTGGTCGGGGTGGAGAGCGCCTGCAACGTGGACTGCCGCTTCAAGCTCAGCACCCACAAGATGCTGTTCATCGTGAACTCCGAGGACTACATGTACCGCCGAGGGACCCTGTGCCGGGCCAAGCAGGTGTCCTTCCCTGCCCGAGCCCTGGGAGCCTGGGGTCCAGCCCACAGCTCTTTGTGGGTATCTGGGCCCCTGAGATCTGATTCATGGCCTTCTGGGGTATGTGGGTCCTCGAGATCTGATCCATGGCCTTCTGGGGTATATGAGCCCCCAAGATCAGATCCATGGCTTTCTGGGGTGTGTGGGCCCCCGAGATCTGATCCGTGGCCTTCTGCTATGTGTGGGCCCCCAAGATCTGATCTGTGGCCTTCTGGGGGTGTGTGGGCCCCCGAGATCTGATCCATGGCCTTCTGGGGCGTGTGGGCCCCCAAGATCTGATCCATGGCCTTCTGGGGTGTGTGGGCCCCCAGGATCTGATCCATGGCCTCTTGCGGTGTGTGGGCCCCTGAGATCTGATCATGGCCTTCTGGGGCGTGTGGGCCCCCGAGATCTGATCCATGGCCTCTTGCGGTGTGTGGGCCCCTGAGATCTGATCCATGTACTTCTGGGGTATGTGGGATCCTGAGATCTGATCCATGGCCTTCTGGGGTGTGTGGGCCCCCGAGATCTGATCCATGGCCTTCTGGGGTGTGTGGGCCCCTGAGATCCAGCCTCGGCTCTCTGGGGCGCCTGGGCCATCCTCCTCACTCCTTCCCCCACCCCGGCAGGTGCAGCCCCTGGTCCTACTGCACCACCATCAGCACTTTGAGGAGTGGCACAGCCGCTGGCTAGAGGACAACGTGACGGTGGAGGCAGCCAGTCTGGTGCAGGACTGGCTGATGGGTGAGGAGGACGAGGACATGGTGCCCTGCAAGACGCTCTGCGAGACGGTGCACGTGCACGGCCTGCCTGTGAATCGCTACCGCGTTCAGTACAGCCGCCGCCCGGCCTCACCCTGACGGCCATGTGCAGGCACCTCAACAGTGCACTTCATAGTGCGCGTGCTTCCTCGGCCTGCGTGTCCCTTGGGCGTTTTCATGAACAACGTGAGGGGCGCAGAGCGTCCCCCAGCCTTGCTGCTATGGGCTGAGCTCCGGAGAAGGGCGGTCGCGGCAGCTCTCGGCCCCACGCTGTCATCCCTCTTGGCTTCCCCACTTCCTTTGGGCCCATCCTGTGCCAAACCTGACCCCCCTCGCACTTGAACTCTAGGGGTTTGGTCCCCACTCAAGCAGGGAGGATCAATGCTGTGGCCAAGGCACGAGTGAGCACATTCACACGCCTGTGGGCCACTCCTGTCATGCGTGCCAAATCCCCAGGCCTGGGGCCGCAGTCCTTTTCTGCACGTGGTGAAAGTCGGTGAAGAGCCGCGCTAGGTCTCTCATTTGGGAGGGAGCAGCCTTTGAGAACCCCTGGGCCCCTGAGGAGTCAGGCCTGGGTGGACTTGCTTGAAAAGCATGTCCTTCCCAAGGGGCTCTGAGAGCTTCTAGAAACATTCCCCAAGCTGAACACCTGCATCTAATGGTTTGGGCATTAGCTTGGCCCAGCCAGCGCTGGGGGTCCTCCACCACTTTGAAAATGAGACGCGCCCTCTCAGCGCAACTCTTGGGGTCCCACTTGGATGTCCAGATGTGGAGTTGGGTGGGCGCCTCCAGGACTGCCCGGAAGACCCTGCTCTGGGAAAAAGAGGCTCAAACCCTGGGTGGATCCAACAGCTGGACTCTGTGCCCTAAGGGAAGGGGCCCATCCTGACGCACACGCTGAGCTCGAGTGCCCCCACTCTGGGAGGGCCCCAGGGTGCAGTTGTGTACCTAAGATGGACATTCTAGAAGTATATATACGCACACACCTATTTATTCCTCTGTGCTCATAGTGGTGTAACTTCTACAGCGGCCAAGTGCCACAGCTTCTCTGGGGGTGACTGCCCTCTTTATGGAATTCCGCATACCCACCCCAGCGCCTCCGTTCCTACAGCCACCACCCCAGAGTGGGTATGGGTGTGAGGGACAGAGGGCTTTCTGTGCCAAGAATGCCAAGTAGTTTGGGCCAGGGACCAGCCCTTTGAACCATGAGACACTCTGGCCAGGCCCCTGGCACCGTGAGACTGAAGGTGGGCTCCCCCGACACGTGAGCCCGGTAGCACCCCTGTGCAACCACCGCCTCCAGCTGCAGCATTCGCCTTCTTGCAGCTGAGCTGTGCCAGACCCCAGGTTCCGGAAATTCTAGAAGTTACTTGTGGAACTCTAGGTTTGCGAAGCCTTACACTCCATGCCTGGGCAGTTTCCAGGCCAACCCATCCCACCCGGGTATCTCCTCGCCCGTGTTTTCTCAAGTGTAATTCACGCACTTTGTACGCATCCTTGTTTTATAAGAAGGACCCCCACCAGAATTCCCAAACCAGACCCTCACAGCGGCTGTCCTCCACAGGAGCCCGCAGCCCCGCTCCTGCGGCTGCGCCCAGGCCTGGGGTGCAGGCCAGACCCCACCAAGCCCCCACCCTGCATGCTTCTAGGGAGCATCTCTTCTGTTTCTGAAGAAATTTCTGTTCTGGGGCTTGTACTTCCTTTGCAGCTGTTTTGAATGTAGTTTTCCTTTTCTATTTATTTGCACATTAAAGTTAAAAATTAAATAACTGACCTAAAGCTGTGAGGTTCAGTCAGTCGTTTCCTGTGAGCAAATCTTGGGGTGACCTCTTGCTGCCAGAGGAGCTGGCCTGACCACAGGGCGTGCACCTGAGAATTCTCAAACCCTGCATGGGGAAAACCCCCCTCCCCAACCCACCCCCCACGGCTTGCCTGGCCCTGCACAACAAGGTTTGTTCCCTTAGGGTGTGGCCCTATCCGCAAAGTGTTTTCTAGAATATTCATTCCCAACTCAGTTTTCACATGGTAGGAATGAGACGTGTTTCCTCTCAGTGTTGTACATGCAGAACATAATTTGAAGACGGCAGTGTTTGCTGTGAACTTTCTGCACCAACCCACCCACTTCGGACAGAGTCCAGAAGAAGCCAGAAGGTGGGAGGGGCTGCAGGTCTCCCCCCTCCTCCGGCCCTTCAAAACCACCCTGCGTCCCCGAAACATCCCCACGGCCCCCTTCTGCTGAGGGCGGTGGTCCAGGTGGGGCTGAAGGACAAGGAATTCCAGGACTAGCTGCTAGGTTAGATCTGTTGGCCATTTTTCTCACTGTTTTAAATTGTGGTAAAATTACATGTGACGCAACGTATCATGATGACCATTTTAAGTGTACAGGTCAGTGATAAAAAGTCCACACACACTGGGAATTCCCTGGAGTCCAGTGGTTAGGACTCCACCCTTTCACTAAGGGTGCAGTTTTGATCCCTAGTTGGGGAACTAAGATCCTGCAAGCCCTGTGGCTTGGCAAGGAAAGAAGGGACTGAGGGGGGAGGAGAGGAGAGGGAGGGAAGAAAGTACATCCATGTGGCTGTATAACCATGCCCACCATCCATCTCCAGAATTTTCTCATCTTCCCAAACTGAAATTCTGTCCTCAATTACACACTCACTCCCCATCCACCCTCCCCCAGCCCTGGTACCCAACCATTCTACTTCTTTCTGTCTCTATGAACGTGGCCACTAAGGACTTCATATAAGTGGAATCATATAGTTTGGCCAGGCTTCCCAGGTGGCAGTGGTAAAGAACATGCCTACCAATGCAGGAGACGTAAGAGATGCAGGTTTGATCCCTGGGTTGGGAAGATCCCCTGGAGAAGGGCTTGGTAACCCACTCTAGTATTCTTGCCTGGGAAATCCCATGAACAGAGAGGAGCCTGGTGGGCTACAGTCCATGGGGTCACAAAGAATCAGACACGATTGAAGCGACTTAGCACACACACACATATACTTTGGCCACCTGATGCAAAGAGCTGACTCATTGAAAAAGACCCTGATGCTGGGAAAGACGAGGGCAGGAGAAGGGGGCGACAGAGGATGAGATGATTGGATGATGTCATCAACTCAACCTGAGTTTGAGCAAATTCTGGGAGATAATGGACAGGGAAGCCTGGCGATCTGCAGCCCATGAGATCACAGAGAGGCAAACATGACTGAGCGACTGAACAGCAGCATACAGTATTTGTCCTTTCGTGACTGGCTTACTTCACTCAGCACAGTGTCTTTGAATGAAGTCCATCCATGTTATAGCCTGTGTCAGAATTTTCTTCCTTTTACAGCTACTATTACCTTTTTTTAAGCATAAAATTTTAAGCACAAGAATTGTTTTTATGGAAAGTGATGCACAGTGCAGAAAGTTCCAGTAGCACAAAAAAGCACACGGAGAAAAGTAGGCACCCAAGTCTCTCTGAAGGCAGCTGCCCCCCAGCATCCCCAAGGAGGTGCCTCCATGTGGCTCGTCGTCTTTCTGGGACAGTCGCCCTGAACCATCACATGCTGTTGTCTGGGGGCCCTCTCCTGTGGTACAAGGCCATTTCCATGGTGACTAGTGAGGGGAGGGGGAGTTATTCATGGGCACCTCCTACACCCGCTCCCGCTGCCGGAAATTTCCCTGTACAGACGTCTTCCTGCGCGTGTGTATCTGCCATAAATTTCTAGACACGGAACTCCTGAGTCAAACCACCCTCCTCAGGGCGGGGAAGAGCTGCCCCCGCCACCCCCAGCTTCCCCTGAGCAGGTTTCCTGCTCTCTCCTGGAGGGGCAGCAGGGGGTCCCCATCCCCATTTTCCTGTGCGGTGAGAGTGTCCCCATCATCACTGATCATGTGTGCTGTGAAATGCAGGCATGGGGCTGAATGTGTCACTGGTGTTGGAGGAAACTGCTCGGAAATGAGGGAAAGGCTCCTGGCTGTGACCCCTGCTCTCACTGAAGCTCCCCAGGCCTCAGTATCCGCCCCCCAACCCTGGGGCTGGGGGCAAGGACCTCGGCATCTCAGCCTCCAGCTGCACTGACTCTATCATGGACTGCTTGGTCATTTCCTGGCTGGTCTCCGTGTCCCCAACTGTGTGTCTAGATTAGGGCTCGTCATACCAGGACACTGTCTCATCCAATCCCCACTCCAACCCCTCGTTCATTTCTTCTTCCCTCAGCCCCATGGTTCCCTCAGGATCCTCCTGCTCCCTGACCTTGCCCCCACCACTGTGGCCCAGCCCTGACCACACAGAGACCAAGAACCCCCAGGGTAGGATGGCATAGCCCCTTGAGGTCTGGAGGGGGGATCTTATTCAGGAGAGACGAGTACCCTCCCCTCTGGGTGGGACATGGAGAGGTCTCTGCGGTGAAGGCCCGAAGGGAAGGGGGCTCGGGGAGCTCTCTGGGCTAGCTGGCCACCTCCCTCCAGCTCAGGCACGGCTGTAGCCCCTGGTCACACCTGGGACCCCAGGTGGAGGGTGGGACCAGGACAGGAGAAGGGGCTTTGAGAAGAGGAAACAGGCCCCTCCCAGAGAGAGCCGCTGCTGGGCTCCCCTGAGACCCCCAGGACAGTACGTGGGCAGCACTGGGGCTCTGGCTGAAGACCAAATCCTCCTCCGTAGTTCTCCTCAGCAGACCCCAGGCTCACAAGGCCTTCCGCCCTCTCCATCTTACTCTGCATCTGCCTGGGGGCCTGTGCCGGGTTAGGCAGCATGAAGTCGGGCAGCCCCCACAGAGGGCCAGGGGCATTCATGGGGGGTCCGCTCCCCTCTTCTGACCTCTGACCTGGTGTCCTGCCTGCCAGAGCTGGGGGTGGGGATTTGGGAGGAAAGGGCTTCAGGAGGGGCCAAGAGTTCCTGATTGCGGGGGGGAGAGACGTGGTACAGAGGGCTGGTTCCAAGAGGGGGAGGGACATGGTTCCAGAGGGCTGGAACCGAGATGTGACCGGCCAACAAGAAGTGGCCACTTGGCCCACGGGGGCTTCCTAGCTGGGCCCGGGCTGGAGGCGGGGGCTGCCGCCTGACACCCCCTCCTCCTCCATCTCACTGGCTCAGCACCTAGAGCCCGAGTGACCCCAGCTGCCCGATCTCCTGAGGCCAGGCCTTGGGCCACCCACCCACTCGTGAGGACAGGGGCTGTCTTATCCTCCGCCAGCACTCAGGAAGTTGGGGGTGGGGGTCCAGCCAGGCAGGAAGCCCGAGGTCAGCCGGCCACAGCCCAGAGCAGCGAGCACCCAGCCCCGCCAACATGTGGGTACTCTTGCTGCTGTGGCCTCTGGCCCTGGGGCTCAGCCTGGGTGACACCCAGACCCCCATCGGCTATGAGGAGGTGGGGAGCGCAGCAGAAGGCGATGGTGAGTGACCTCGGGCCCTGCCTTGGGACTGAGAGGGAGGTCGCCCAGAGCTAGCAAAGGAAAGACAGCGAATTGGGGGTAAGGGGGTCTTCCAGCCAGCCTGGAGTCCACAGGGCTGCGGGTGCCTGTATCCAGCTCTGTCCCGGGGGCTCCTGGGATCTGGGGCCCACTCTAGTTTCTCAGGAGGTAGCACCATCCAGCCGGGGAGCCAGATTGGGGGTCGGCGGGGTGCTGATGCTTCTGTCCCCTTCCCTCTGGATCTCTCTCCCCCCAGACAGCACACCGAGACCCCACCCCCGCGGCTTCCCCGGCCAGCCCTGTGCCAATGACAGCGACACTCTGGAGCTCCCTCCCAACTCTCGGGCCCTGCTGCTGGGCTGGGTGCCCACGAGGCTGGTGCCTGCACTCTATGGGCTGGCCCTGGCAGTGGGGCTGCCCGCCAACAGCCTGGCGCTGTGGGTGCTGGCCACGCAGGTGCCCCGACTGCCCTCCACCATGCTGCTGATGAACCTGGCAGCCGCTGACCTGCTGCTGGCGCTGGCGCTGCCGCCACGGATCGCCTACCACCTGCGGGGCCAGCGCTGGCCCTTCGGCGAGGCCGCCTGCCGCCTGGACACAGCCGCGCTTTACGGCCACCTGTACGGCTCCCTGTTGCTGCTGGCCGCTGTCAGCCTGGACCGCTACCTGGCCGTGGTGCACCCTCTGCGGGCCCGCACCCTGCGAGGCCAGCGCCTGGCCGGCGGGCTCTGCATCACAGCCTGGCTGGCGGCAGCTGCCCTGGCGATGCCCCTCGCGCTGCAGCAGCAGACCTTCCGGCTGTCACGCTCTGACCACGTGCTGTGTCACGATGCGCTGCCCGTCGGCGCCCAGGCCTCTTACTGGCGGCCCGCCTTCATCTGCCTCGCGGTGTTCGGCTGCTTCCTGCCGCTCCTGGCCGTGGTGCTGAGCTACGGGGCCACTCTACGCACGCATGCGCTGCGGCTGACCGCACTGGTGCTGGCCTCCGCCGTGGCCCTTTTCGCGCCCAGCAATGTGCTGCTGCTGCTGCACTTCTCAAACCCCGGCCCTGAAGCCTGGGGGGACCTGTATGCCGCCTACGTGCCCAGCCTGGCGCTCAGCACCCTCAACAGCTGTGTGGACCCCTTCATCTATTACTACGTGTCTGCCGAGTTCAGGAGCAAGGTGCAGGAGGGGTTGCTCCGCCGGGCACCTGCCGCCGCCACGGCCTCCAGGGAGGGGGGCAGCCGGGTGACAGGGACCCGGTCCTCCTCGCTTATGTGACAGGCCCTTCACAGGCTGGATGAACAGACAGGGAGTTGTTCTGGGTTGAATAGGGTCCCCTCCAGATTCACATCCATTGGGAACCTCTCATGGTGAGCTTATTCAGAAACAGGGTCTTTGCAGGTGTGATTAGCTAGAATGAGGTCACACTGGAATACAGGGTGGGCCCGAAATCCGATGTGACTGGTGTCCTTACAAGAAGAGGATGCAGAGACACTCAAGGAAGAGGGTCACTTGCCAGTGGAGGCAGAGGTGGGGCGATGTGGCCACAAGCCACAGATTGCTGGCAGCGACGACAAGCAGCCAGGGGGGCAGCCTGGGATAGTCTCCCTCAGAGCCCCTGGAGGGAGCCAGCGCTGCCTACACCTTAATCTCGGACTTCTAGCCTCCAGAACTGCCAGAGAATAAACTTCTGTTGTTTGAAGTCACCTCGTTTGTGGTACTGAGTTATGGAAGCCCCAGGAAAAGATGGGGATTAAATGTAGGTTCCTGGGTCTGACCAGCTCCGTTGAGACAGAGTACAAGGTAGGGATGAGGTGAGGCTGATGCTGCCTTACGACCTGCTGTAGGACCCCACCCAGGAGGAGGCTTGGGCCCCCTACACCCCCAGGGGCCAAGGCAGCTGGGAGCCCTGTTGGCAGTCCTTATCCCCAGAAGCCAGGCTCTGACTTTGGGATAGGCTTTATGGTTCTGAGGCACCCCCCTCAGCTCCCCAAAGCCTGGTGCAACCCATCATGCGGAGCCACGGGGCTCAGCCTCCCTCTGTGATCCTGGTTACAACACATCACCTCCTGCCCCTTACCTGGTCTGATCCCTCTTCTGTCAGCTCCCCCATGGAGTGGGTGGGTGGGGCAACAGGAGGATTTAGAGTGTGCCCCCAGGGTCAGGGGGCTGCAGCTTTGCAAACCCCACCCCCAACCACTTGAAGGCTGCTTTGAATCGAGTTGGGGGACACCACGTGTGGAGGAGTGACCACGGCCCCAGACACACACACATACACACACACATAACCTGCTGCTCCCCACCCGCATGGGCAGCACAGGGCACTGTGTCGGGAGCCCCTGAGGCATCAGCTGTGGGGGTAAGCAAGCCATCCCCAGAGGCAGGGGGAATGGGCACCATTTCTGGGCTCCCCACTGAGTTCATGTCTCAGGTCTGGGGAAGAGTGATCAGTCCCAGGACACACACACATGCTCGCCCACATACAAGGGAGCCTGGGGCCGTGTGAATAATGTCAATGACGCATATCGTGTCACTACCCGGGTGTGATGACATAATGGAGCATCCCAAGATGTGACCATTGCGGAAAGTCGGGTGGAAGGGTACCCGAGACCTCTCTCTGTTGCTATGCTGCTGTTGTTTAGTTGCTCAGTCGTGTCCCGCTCTTTGCCACCCATGGACTGTAGCCTGCCAGGGTTCTCTGTCCATGGGATTTCCCAGGCAAGAATACGGGAGAGGGGTGCCATTTCCTTCTCCAGGGGATCTTCCTGACCCAAGGATAGAACTCAGGTCTTCTGTATTGACAGGCGGGTTCTAAGCCCCCATATTGGAATGATTCTTTACATATGCACTGAATTTATGATTATCTTGGGGTTCAGGTATTCCAAAGCCTCTTCCCCATCCTCCTTGGAAAGGCTGGGCTGTAGACGAAGGAATGGAAGCAAAGGGCCAGATGAGAGCTGGCTTCAGCCTTTGGAGGTGCCCCTCAGCCTCCCCAGCCCACAGGAGGTTCAAGCCTGTCAGGGACTTGAAGGAAATGAGCTTTTATTTTTCCAGCGGCCTCCACGGAAAGTGGGCAACAGGGCTTGGCCAAGGGAACTGTAACCTTGTAGGTTTGTGGGGGTCAGGGATCAGCACTGCATGACGGGGACCCACAGGCTGGGCCGCCCGGTCTCTGTGCTGTCCCGAGATGAGCTGTGTGGGCTGAAATAAATACCACCGTGGAGGGAGAAGACAGGCCAACACAGGGGAGGAGCAGCTCAGAGGCAGGTCTGCGCACGTGGCTTTGGTTGGTCTGGAGCTGGGACACCCTCCCAGGTTGCTAGTGGGGGTGACAATCCTCCAGGTGGGGTCCCGGGAGAGCAGGGGTTCAAGGGGCGGTGAGGTCCAGAAGCAGGAAGATGAAAGTGCATCTTCTTAGAGCCCAGAACTTCCCCACAGAGCCTGGTGCCATCCAGACCAAACACTCAGGGGGCCCCTGAGGTTAGATGGGGCTGTAGGGACTGTGACAGATCTGGGGCAATTTGGGGTTCGGGTCCTGGGGCTCAGCAGCTTGGGTGGCCCAAAGGGAGGCTGGGACTTCTGCATTTTGGAGAAGAGGGGCCTGTTTTGTTTCCAAGTTGCTGACGCTGTGTCTGAGACTTGGCCAGAGTCGTGTCCCCTCAGAAACAGGCCTTTGGGCACGAGTCCTTCCCAGAGATGTCGCTTCTCTGGGGAGCAGAGCATCAGGCTGTGGGAGCTCCTCCAGCCACCCAGCCTGTGGGCTACGGGGTGGGGCGCCTGGGGCTCCAGCTGCAGCTGGGGAGGAGGGGGAAGGGGCCTCCAGCCACCCCACTGACCGTCCTCCCTGTTGAGGTGGGGCTGGGCCCCCAGGAGGCCTACCATCCATCAGGGCAGGTCTCTGCCAGTCCATTTATCAGGTTCAATTGGAAGCAGGGGTCACCTGGGGTGGGGTCTACTAGCCCCTAGACAGTCGAGTCTCCTGTCACCGGCCCTCTTCCAGCAGGTAGAAATCACAGCCTGATCACGTCTTCCAGCTTGGAGTTTTAGGAGGAGAAGCCACTCTGACTGATAGGAGAGAAGGAAAGACGCCTGTGGGCTGCCAGGCCTTGGGGGAGGGGCTGCGGACCCTCCCCATGCACTGGCCTCCAAGTGGTGCTCAGGACGGCTGCTTCCACCCACTGAGACGGGAGCACCCCCTGGAATAGAGGTGGGGTACATGGTCCAGCCAGGCCCCTCACAGTGACGGGATGGGGTGCTCACTTTTGGTAAGAATGAGTGTAGCTTGCATGGGACCACCATTCAAATCGAGAACGTATCCGTGGAACTCGATCAGCTATGAAAAGGAAGGAACTACTGATCCGACACCAAGCACGGATGGTGTTGTGTCAGTAGTTCACTTTTCTCACTCACTCTATTGCGTGAGAAAAAGCCAGTCTTGAAAGGTTACATACCCCTTGATTCTGTTTACAAAGCAGCCCGGAAGTGACAAAATTATAGGGTGGGAGGACAGATGAATGGCTCGGGGAAAGCAAGGTGGGTGTGGCAGCTAAAGGGATCCTTGAGGTGATGGGCTGTCCAGTATCTTGACTGCAGTCATGATTACAAAAAGCTACAAGTGCTGAAAGGGGCTTCCCTGATAGCTCAGTTGGTAAAGAATCTGCCTGCAATGCAGCAGACCATGGTTTGACTCCTGGGTCAGGAAAACCCTCTGGAGAAGGGATAGGCTACCCACTCCAGTGTTCTTGGGCTTCTCTTGTGGCTCAGCTGGTAAAGAATCCGTCTGCAATGCAGGAGATCTAGGTCTGATCCCCGGGTTGGGAAGATCCCCTGGAGAAGGAAAAGGCTACCCACTCCAGTATTCTGGCCTGGAGAATCCCATGGACTGTATAGTCCGTGGGGTGGCAAAGAGTCGGACATGACTGAGCGAGTTTCACTTTCACATGTGCGGGAACTGCAGACTCACTGAATACACGTGAATGTGGTGAAATACGAGTAAGAAGGGTAGCCTGTGCTGATGTCAGTTTCCTGGTATAACACTGTAACTTGAATTCTTGGCCATGTTACCAATGAGGGGAACTGGATGAAGGGCATCTAAAGCTCTCTTTGTTATTTCTTACAACTGCCCGTGAACCTACGGTGGTTTCAAAATTTCAACTTTAATAAAAAATCTCCCCTTCCATAACAAAAATAAAAGCAGATCTGTCTCAGAAGACCCTGGAAAGAATGGGCAACACTTGGGAGACTTTACAGGTGTTGTCATTTAGTCGCTCAGTCGTGTATGACTCTTTTGCGACCCTGTGGACTGCAGCCCTCCAGGCTCCTCTGTCCATGGGATTCTCCAGGCAAGAATACTGGAGTGGGTTGCCATTTCCTTCTTCAGAGGATCTTTTCCACCCAGGGATCGAACCCGTGTTTCCTGCATTGATAAGTGGAGTCTTTACTGCTGAGTCACCACTGTACATATGACAATTATAGCATGAGGGACAGGAGGGGACAACACATGGACATAAACGCTTCAAAGTTGCTACGTTTTGGTGAAATGGTTACCATACTCCCACCAAGTCACCAAGACTGTGAAAAGTTTAAAGACATATATAGTTTGGTTCCTCAGAGCTACCATAACTGAATCAAAATGGAATTCTAAAAGATATTCAGTTAATCCAAAAGAGGGCATGGAGCGGACTTCCCTGGTGGTCCAGTGGTTAAGAATCTGCCTGGCAATGCAGGGGACATGGCTTCGATGCATGTTCAGGGAACTAAGATTCCACACGCTGCGGAGCAACTAAGGCCACACACCACATCCCACTAGAGAGTCTATACGCCATAACTACTGAAGCCCAAGGGCCACAACTACTGAGCCTTCAAGCCGCAACTGGAGCTTGAAGAGCTTCCGTGCTCTGCAATGAAACAGCCCCCATGCTGTAACTAAAACCCAATGTAGCCAAATAAATGAATTAAAAAAAATTTTTTTTAAGAAATTTGATTAGGAAGGAGAAAAGAGAGATAGGGTGTGTGAAGTGGAGGGGGGAAAAAGAGGGCATGGAAGGGAAAACGAAGCAAAAATGCTGCAGCAGTAACCCTAAACCCAGCTCTACCAGTAATTACATGCGTGTGGACTAAACCCGGTGCCTAGTGCAAGATGGTGCACCCTTAAGTCTCCAGGACTTCGGTGACTGCTGGGAGAAAAGCTTTCCTACTAGTTTGCTGAGTGGGGATATAAACAACCCTTTGCCACCAGCATGGGGTGGAGAGACCCTTACCACCCAGGAAGGAGGAGGGGCTCTGAGTCTGGCCAGTGCAACCAGCCTCCAGGACCTGGCACTTACCTAAGCTGCTAGATCAACCTGTTGTTTAAACCACTTGAGTTAAGTTGCCTCAAACCAAAAAGATTTGCCTCCTCCAGGAAACCCCTTTCCAGACTCCCCGCACAGAGCTCTCTGGTCTCCTGACGTTTCCTCCATCCTTCCCTCGGGGGGACAAAGATTCTCTTCCTGACCAAACTCCACTTAGGCTCCTCTGAGCTCTTTTTCACCTCAGTCTCAAATTCCAGGCTTCCGTGTTCATCTTGACACTGTCCAGCTGGAGCAAGAATCTGGCTAATATGTCAATTTAGCCAGAACCCCATATCCTCCACATTGATCCCTCTTGATATCTGATTGGGTTCTTCATCCTTCCCCGCCCCTCCCCATCTCTCATGATCTCTCAATCAACCTGGCCTGCCATCAGCAAGAATAAGGTTCAGTCTCTTTAGCTAGAATATCCCCCACTCCACTCCCTATTGTTTCCTCTCAGTAGTTTTCCATCCACTGACTCCCCTTCCCCACCCCTTGGCTATGCTTACTATGCTTAGTTGCTCAGAAGTGTCAGACTCTTTGCAACCCCACGGACTGTAGCCTACCAGCCTCTATCCATGGGGATTCTCCAGGCAAGAATACTAGAGTGGGCTGCCGTGCCCTCCTCCAGGGGATCTTCCCAACCCAGGTCTCCCACATTGCAGGGGGATTCTTCATCAGCTAAGCCATCAAGGAAGCCCAAGAATACTGGAGTGCATAGCCTATCCCTTCTCCAGGGGATCTTCTGGACCCAGGAATTGAACCAGGGTCTCCTGCATTACAGGCAGATTCTTTACCAGCTGGGCTACCAGGGAAGTGCTCCTTGGCCATAAAGTCCGGCGCCCCCGCCTTTTTTATTTTTTTTTGTATTAGGTGTGTGTGCTTATTTGCTTTGCTTAGTCGTGTCCAATTCTTCTTGACCCTGTGGATTGTAGCCCGCCAGGCTCCTCTGTCTATGGGATTCTCCAGGCAAGAATACTGGAGTGGGTTGCCATCCCCTTCTCCAGGGGATCTTCCCGACCCAGTGATTGAACCCAGGCCTCCTGCATTGCAGGCAGATTCTTTACCATCTGAGCCAGTTGGGTACAATTTCAACCCCAGTGCAAGACTCCATAGCGCCCCCTCTTGAAAAAAACATTCCTTCATCATGAATAACTTAGTTAAAAGGGAGAGTGGGTCTGTCCTGAGGTCCAGTCCTTGGGAGGGCTTCTTAAGCTCACCCTACACATACAGGCTGCTCTCTGATGTGCGTTGAGTGGATGCAGGTCAAGGGAGAACAGGTTATCTACCTCATCCCCCAAAACCTTGCAGGTCGACCCTCCATCAGTAGCTCCCATTTCCTGCTGGGTTCCATGGTGGAGGGAGACTGGGGGCAGATCCAGCTCTCACCTGTCCTCTGCTTCCTTATCCAAGACCACCAACTCATGGCCAGCTGCCAGGTGCCCGGTATCCAGGGGACCCAAGTCATACTCGTAGCTGTACAAGGCCAAGGCTGGTGTCGGCTGCTCTGGAAGGAAGGACTGAGTCAGTAGGGAAGGCACTGGAGGGAGAGGATCTGAATGACTAACAGCCCAGGGAGCTTGAGGAAAGATGTGTGGCCCAGAGCAACAGACAGGAGGTGAGGTCACAAGGTGGGGAAGGGGACACGGAAATTAGAGATGGGGAGACTCAGAAAAGTACCAAGTTGGGATGGGGCTGGAGAGAGACTGACCAAGATGGAGGAGATAAAAAGGGCTCTTGTTGCTAAGACTTTTGCGACCCCATGGACTGTAGCCCGCCATGAGATTTTCCAGGCAATACTGGAGTGGGTTACCATTTCCTCCTCCAGGGGATCTTCCCCACCCAGGGATCAAAAACGAGTCTCCTGCATTGCAGGCACACTCTACCGCTGAGCCACCAAGGAAGCCCAGTGCAAAAGGACTCAGACGCAAAGAGGTGATGAGAGGAGATGGCATGATGGAGAAGATGGAGCCATACATTCTGGGACGAGGTGGAGCCCCCGAGGCCGGCCGTGGGGTGGGTCCTCACCAAGCGCGCAGCGGCCAAGGGGCGCGGGCTCCAATCTCACACGGCGGCGGCAGGCGGCCTCCTGCAGGTGGCAGGCGCTGGCGTAGACTACGCCGTCGGAGCCGCACACCGGGTCCCCGCTGATGCTGCAGGCGCGGGCGCAGCCACAGCGCGTGACTGTCACCGCCTCCTCCGGAACGGCCACAGGACCTCGCTCTTCCGGGGACCAGCCTGGCGGGCGAGGCGAAGTTGTCAGGGCCCTGGCAACTCCAAGCTCCCCACTTGGCCCTCGCCTCTCTCCCTCGGCCTGGGATGGAGAAGTCCCTAGGAACCAGAACCAGACTCCACAGAGTGGAGACAGTGCCCGGGAAGCCCTGAGCCCTGACCTGGTGGAATTTCACGCGAGTATTTGCCTAGTATTTACGAAAACAAAATTTAGAAATAAAACTTTTGAACTAAATGCAATCTAAATTCATTTCAAGAAGTTTGAAAAATAACGAAAAGGGTTCCGAGGAACTCCACTCAGCCCTTCGCTGCCGCCAGTCTGCGCTCACGGCTTGGGTCCCTGGATCCGGACACCCTCTGGCTTGTGGGGGAGGGGAGGCAAGGGCTCCCCTCCTGTCCTCCGGCTTCTACGCCCGCCCCTCCCACCGCGATAGGCCCCGCCCCTAGTCACTCCCCACTCCCTCTTGGCTCCGCCTCCCTCTTGGATCCGCCCCCTCACCCCTGCCCACACCCGCCCCTCCAGGCCCCGCCTCTTCACTGCCTGCCCCACCTCGATAGGCCCCGCCCCCATCCAACTAGGACCCCGCCCCCTTCCGCTGCTCACTCAGTTCAGTTCAGTTCAGTCGCTCAGTCATGTCCGACTCTTTGCGACCCCATGAACCGCACGCAGCACGCCAGGCCTCCCTGTCCATCACCAACTCCCGGAGTTCACCCAAACCCATGTCCATTGAGTCGGTGATGCCATCCAGCCATCGCATCCTCTGTCGCCCCCTTCTCCTCCTGCCTTCAATCTTTCCCAGCATCAGGGTCTTTTCCAATGAGTCAGCTCTTCGCATCAGGTGGCCAAAGTATTGGAGTTTCAGCTTCAACATCAGTCCTTCCAATGAACACCCAGGACTGATCTCCTTTAGGATGGACTGGTTGGATCTCCTTGCAGTCCAAGGGACTCTCAAGATTCTTCTCCAACACCACAGTTCAAAAGCATCAATTCTTCGATGCTCAGCTTTCTTTATAGTCCAACTCACATCCATACATGACCTCTAATCCTTGCTTCCTCCACCCTGTCTGCGCACTCCAACCCCCTCAGCTCAGGATACGCGCCCTTGACCGAGCTGGGCCTTCCTCCTTTTACCACGCTGTATGCTCCTCTGCCTGACGACTCCCTCCAAATGGGCAGCCCTCCCCCAGGCCCATGGGTCGTGTTGGGGTGGCGGGTGCTCCAAAGGGGCAGTGGCCTCGCGCACTCACCGGGGCCCTGGGCCAGAGCGCGCTCCACTTCGTTGCACGCAGGCCCCGCACACAGCTCCCGGGCGAGCGGGCTGTGTGCGCTGACATTGTAGAAGCGCGTGGCCTCAAAGGCTGCGGGACCAAGAGAGAAGGGTGACCAGGTGATGGGTGATGGTGATGGACCGAGCTGGGGTTGCGGGTGGCGGACGTGGGCCTACCAGGCTCATAGTAGTCGTACACCAAGATGGGCAGCGCCGACGTTCTGCCCACGACGTGCTCCCGGAGCGCCCGGAACTGCACGCACGTCAAACACCGGCTGGGGATCTGCGGGAGCAGTGAGCAGGCTCAGACTTGACTGGTCCACTAGGGCTGGAGACTGAGCTTCGGCCTCTGTGCTCTATGATGCCCCAAAGTGTGAACCCAGAACTGGTTGATTGCGGGGTGCCCCGGAGGCGTGAAACAGAAACCCGATCTTATTTCGATTTTGTGGGTCCTTCCACCCACGTGGGAAGTGTCTCAACTTGTCTTTCATCTCCCACACTTACCATGGCAGGTGCCCTTCCTCCCTCTGTGTGTGTGCGTGTGTGTGTGTGTGTGTGTGTGTGTGTGTATACATTCACAATCTTGTGCAACCACTGTCTGTAGAACTTTTCCATCTAGAAAAATGGTACAGATGAACCTGTTTGCAGGGCAGGAATAGAGATGGAGAGGTAGAGAATGGACATGTGGACACAGAGGGGGAAGAGGAGGGTTGGACGAATTGGGAGATCAGGATTGACATAAATACACTACCATGTGTACAGTGGATAACTAGTGGGAAACTGATGTATAATGGCACAGGAAGCTCAGCTCAGTGCTCTGTAGTGACCTAGAGGGGTGGGATGGGGGCAAGGTGGGAGGGAGGTCCATGAGGGAGGGGATGTATGTGTACATACAGCTGATTTACTTCCTTGTACAGCAGAAACCAACACAACATTTATCCTCCAGTAAAAAAGAATGAAAGAAACTGCCATTTGCACCCACTGCTTATCTCCCCAACCCTGGAAACCACCCCACCAGTCTGCTCTCTGTCTGTTCAACTTAGCATGTTTTTGAGATTCAGAAAGTCAGTGCTTCATTTTGATGCCTGAATACTATTCCACTTCCCTCTTAATGTTTTCCACCAAAGTGAGCTGGCTGGGGCACAGAGCAGGCAGCCGTGCCAACTCCGCATGGATCAACTCTTCCAGTTTCTTTTTCTTGGTATGAGAGCATTGCCAGAACCATTAATAGGCCATGGTGGCTATGCCCTCGCCAATGCGGCTGCTATGGAGGCCTCCGCCCACCGCTACCCCAGCCCACGGTACCTCATCAAAGTAGAAGAGCACTTTGCGGCCAGCCAGCTCGTACCTCTTCAGTGCCACGTGCTTGTCAAGGAGCAGCTGGCAAGGAAGCCAGAGTCAGGATCTGCCCAGCCCCTCTGCCCCCAGTACTCTTGTCCTCTGATCTCCTAGGGCCCAAGGTGGGCTGGACCCATGAGGAGCCAAGGCCCCAGAGGCTGAGGAGTTTGCCCACAGGCATCTAGCAAGTCCCCATGGGCTGGGCCAGGGGGTGGCAGCCAGCACCCCTGAGAGGGCATTCGAAGCTGGTTATCACTGTCCTGAGCGCCTGCCTCCACTTCCCTGCCACAGTCTCCCCCAATCAAGTCTCAGTCCCAGGCCAAGTCCCCAAGGCACCCACTGAGCCCTGCCACCTGCTCCTGCACCATTCACCCCCACCCCCATCCAGGACAGGCCGTGCTTTCCTGCTCCACCCTCCCCACACTGCTGACCTCCTAGGCAAGGCTGCTCCCCCTTTTGGTGACCATCTCCCTCACATGCAAAACGGGGCTGGTCTCTCTTTAAGTGGAGGGTGCTGGCAAGTCTCTGGAAGCACTCCCTGGCAGCCCATGTCATCCCCAAAGAGCAAGCATCCTCGGTCACATGGGTAACAGCATAGATGGCCCAGTGAGTGACACCTGCTGGGAGAGACCCAACCCCTTCCCACCTGCCCCTCCGCAGATGGCCAGTCTCAGAGCACCAACTTTGCCGTGAAAAAGTAAGGCAAAAACAAAAACACAACCCCGCTTTATGAAGGGCTAGGAATCTGCAACCAGGGCAGGTCCACAGATGCTGCCCGGCCCCTGCCCACCAGCGCCACCTCACCTGCTCCAGGCTCTCAATGTCCGCCCGGAACCCTGACAGTAGGGGCACCTCCAGGACTGCCATGTTGGAGGACCCTGCATGCAGCCACCTGTCGATGAAAGCAGAGAAAGAGGAGCCCCTGAACTCAAGCCCCTCAGTGGAATTCATGGTCTGCTCTGTCCCCACAATCCTCCAGCCTGCCCCGGGTCTGGCTGGCAGCCCATCTGTATGGACACTGTTGGCGGGGTCATTGGTCATTCCATTTCACAGTTGAAACACTGAAACCATAAGGAAAAGGCCTTGCCAAGTGTTCTTGGCCTGACCCAGGTCAATCCTAAAGGAAATCAACCCTGAATATTCATTGGAAGGACTGATGCTGAAGCTGAAGGTCCAATACTTTGGCCACCTGATGCGCAGAGCCAACTCACTGGGAAAGACCCTGATGCTGGGAAAGATTAAGGGCAAGAGGAGGAGGGGCCGACAGAAGTTGAGATGGTTGGATGGCATCACTGACTCAATGGACATGAGCTTGAGCAAACTCTGGGGGGTATCGACTGGGTGGAACAGTGGTAAATATTCTGCCTGCCAATGCAGGAGATGCAGGAGGTATGGGTTTGATCCCTGGGGCAGGAAAATTCCCTTGAGAAGGGAATGGCAACCCACTTGAGTATTCTTGCCTGGAGAATCCCATGGACAGAGAAGCCTGGTGTGCTACAATCCATAGTGTCACAAAGAGTCAGACACGACTGAGCAACTGAACGACAACCACCATGTGCCTCCGGTGTGGGAAACGGCTCTGTGGGGCCCAGGGAGCCCAGGCTGCTCCCCAGGGCCAGCCCTCAGTTTCCCCTTCTGTGCCATGGGGGAGGCAGTGGGTAACACTGCCTCTAGGGCCTGCTATGTGCCAGACCCTCCCTGTGTTGGGTACAGGTGACAGGGAGGCTGATAGTCAGTGAGGGTCCTGCAGACAGTGGGCAAAAAGGACGGGATGACCAGAGCCCCTGGGATGGGCAGAGGAGGCTTCTACGGAGGTGAGGCCTAAGAGGTACCGTACCCAGCTGGCACACGGTTAGTTTCTTCCCATCTGAGAAAGGAACAGAGGTGTCCCCAGCAGACGTGCCAGGGCCAGTCCAGCTGCTTCTTGTTCCTCCACCCAACTAGATGGCGGTCACAGCCCTGCTGAGTGGTACCACCCCAAGTCTCATTGAGAACCAGAAATGGTTCGGGGACCCACTACTGTGGGGCTTGGGCCCAGTTGGGCTTGTTCTTCAGAACCTCCTAAGTTGGGGGTGGCCTTGGACACATGAGGGATAAAGGTCAAGGTTAAGGAAGGTGCCTGGGCAGCTCTGATGGGCTTCAGCTCCAATGGCTACCAACCACCTTTGGGTGCCCCCATCATTGCCATGGCAATGAGCATCCTTTGTGGGCAGCTGCGTGCACCCCCTCCTCCTGAGGACCCTCTGTGAACTGGTTCTAGGGTCACACCTGGGGCGGGTGGGTCATGTAAGGGCCACAAACAGCCATCCCTCCCAGCCCCATCTGCCACTGGAGTCTGCTGCACCCATTCAGAAGCACTTCCATTTATTTCACTCATTTCAGAAATCATCTGTAGTGTAAGCTTTTGATTGCAAAGGTATCCATTTCAAAGACATTCCTCTTGAATAAAGATATTGACAGCTACTAACAAAGGAAACAGGCAAACATCACCCAGGTGGGGGTGCCAGCCAGCGGGGCAGGAGGCCTTACCTGGTGCACACCTCCAGGGTCACCTGGTACTCCTGGTGATGCTGGTCAGCTGCTGGGTCATCATCATCAGCTGAGGAAGCAGGTGAGGGGGATCGCTGCTGCTCAGCCTCGGGCTCCTGGAGGTTCACCAGCAGCTGGAAGGATGGCTTGGCCACCGGGTCGGGCACATTGTAGGTGACATCAATCTGGGGGACAGGGGAGGACAGAGGCTTAGGGGCCGTGGGGGTGGAGAGGGGAAAGACAGGGGCAGGAGAAGGTGGGGGACAGCTAGAATGGTGAGGTCAGTGATACTGGTGACAGTTCTGGGCATGGTCATCATTCCCTTTAATCCTGATGGTGTAGGTACAACCATCATCCATTCTTCCATGTCTCAAGCCCAGGTCTGTCTGCATACCAGGCTCCCTCTCCTATTATTCACTGTCTTGTCTGGGCTCCATTTTTCAGATGGAGAAGGTAAGGCTACAAGGGTCTCCTGGCTGACTTGCTCTCTGACCACTGGCCAAAGCTCAGGAGACCAGTCTGCCTCGCCCAGAACACAACTAAATCCTGAACCTGCTGACTAAGGGGCCTCAGGGAGGGCCAGGCTGAGTCTGGGCTGGGCATCTGCATTCACACTTTGGCTGGGAGGATAACCTTGAGCCACCAGGCAAGTCCCACAGTGGAGGGTGGAGCAGGGGGCTCTGCTTAGGGTCAGAGACCACCAAAATGGGAATCAGATGCAGTTTCCCCCAAGGGGACACACTGCCATTTACCTTGGGTTCTGCCTTGGGCAGTGGTGGTGTGGTTTAGTTGCTAAGTCATGTCTGACTCTTTTGCTAGCCCATGGACTGTAGCCTGCCAGGCTCCTCTGTCCATGGTATTCTCCAGGCCAGAATACTGGAGTGGGCTGCCATTTCTTTCTCCAGAGTGGGTGACATTTCAGGGGGCTGACAGGCTGTCTCAGGGTGGTTCTCACACATACAGCCACCCCACTAAGCCTGGCCGGATACTGAGCTCTTCTGTCTGCCCCTCCAGGGTCCCCTGGGAGTACTCCCCTTTCCCCAAAGCCTCACCTGCATCAGACAGCAGCCTTCACCCTTGGCGCTCACAAACAGCCCCGTGGGGAGGCTGGGAATCTGGGGAAAGAAGACGCTACAGTTCCCCTCCGTCCACTTGCAGACACACACGGACAGACAGGCAGCAAGGTGGGGCCACTCTCGCTGCCCTGTCCCCCAACCCTGGTCCTGGGAACACGCACCGCGGCCATCTGAAGAAGCTTCTGGTTGCCCCTGTGCAGCTCGAAGGTCTCCTGGTAGTCCAAGTTGGTGGAGGCCAGGGAGACGGTGAGGTTGACGCCGCCTGCGTAGGACAAGATGGCGTACTCTGCCAAGGCCTGCAGAGCCACGCAGGTGTCCTGGGGACAGAGCGGGAGACCAAAGTCAGCCCCCAAAGGGGGTCAGCCACAGTGCCTCCACCCTGTGCCAGAGGTCTGGCCCAAACTGGGGGTCCCATGGACCATCACTGAGACCAGGGATTCATGTGGCTGGAATGGAGAGCAGATCTGGTGTAGACACCCACAGAGCTGGGGACCCCAGGCAGCTGGGGGGCATCTCCACTGAAGGAGGGGCTGGTCCCTATCCCAGAGCCTGGCGTATTCATCCCTCGGCCCCATCCTTCCATCCTCTCTTGGACTTCATGCTCCCAGAGGTGCCGGTAAGGAGCCGTCCAAAGACTTGAAGCACTGGGTAACTTCCTAGATGGCTCTGAGCCCCGAGCCTAGGCCACCCAGACCTGAGCCCCTCCCTTTGGCTCTGCCTGGCGCACCTGAGTAGAAGAGAAGCCCCCGAGGGCGTTCCGCTGCTGGGACAGCCACTTCACCACAGGCAGGGCAGTGGCCACGTCTCCTAGGAGAGTGTAGGTCAGCAGGGCATAAGCTGTCATTTCCACCTCGGCCGAGACCACTGCAATGGAAGAGGCCAGCTGGGACCAAGGACCCAGTGCCCAAAGCAGGCACTGGGGGTGGGGTGGCCAGTACCTGTCTGATAGACCCCGTCACTGAAGCTTAGGAACGCATCCTTGTCCACATCTCGGGAACCTGTCAAGCTCCAGTGGGTCACCCCATCTGCAAGGCCAGGACAGATCAAGGCTGGACCCCAGTGGAAGAGGGTACCAGGGAAAGATGGTGGAGACAGTAAGGGCCTTGGGGCTACATCTCAGATCTGCAACTACAGTGTCAAATCCAACCCCTCCTACACCCTTGGTTGCTGCTGCTGCTCAGTCTCTTCAGTCACATCCGACTCTTTGTGACCCCATGGAGCCTGCCAGCCTCCTCTGTCTATGGGATTCTCCAGGCAAGAACACTGGAGTCGCTTGCCATGTTCTCCTCCAGGGGATCTTCCTGACCCAGGGATTGAACCCACATTTCCTGTGTCTCTGGCACTACAGGCAGATACTTTACCATTGAGCCCACTGGGGAAGCCCTGGCAGACATTACCAATCCATGGCTGCTTTTCTGAACCACCAACAGACATCACTAATCAATGGCTACTCTTCTGCATCCCTGGCAGACATCCTTAATCAGTGGTCTCCCTTCTGTCTGGGGCCCTGATGCAGGCCCGGGTTATCCTCCCTTTGGGCCCAGGAAGTCACTCCCTATTTCCAAAGACACCAAGGATTCTAAGCTCATGTGAGGTATAAAAAGCCCTCAAACCACAGAGAAATCAGCCCTCCCAGCCTCAGATCTTGAGCATTTAGTCCTAAATTGACACCATCATTCAATTGGGTGGTTTTAGAATTTTGCTTTTTAAGTAATTTTTTTTTCTTCTTCTTCTTAAGCAGAGAAGGTGAATGGAAGCTTGATCCCAGTTTAGCTGCTGGGGAAGGCCAGGGGGCAGGGGAAGGGGACTGAGTTTGGAGACATTCCAAGAAGTCACAGCTCGGTGACTGGGGCTCCCTAAACACAATGGGGAGTCATTTTGTAGTTGAGGAGATGGACACCACCAGATGGAAGAGGCTTTCTGAGGCTCACCCAGCAATGGCGGGCAGAGTGGGGTCTGGCTGCAGCCCTTCCCTGCCTCCCAGCAACCTGCCTGGGGATGGTTTCTAAGAAGCCTGGGGGATCTTCTACCAGGGATCCCTGAGCACTCTTCTCCCCAGTGGGGGCTGGGGTAGCATCCTCTGTTTCTTAAGGAAAGAAAATGGTGCTCAGGCTCAAGCCATCTTATCAAATGAAGTCACTAGTAGAGGCGATAATGAATAATAAATGAGTAAGGGCTTCCCTAGTGGTTCAGACGGTAAAGAATCAGTCTGCAATGGAGGAGACCCAGGTTCGATCCCTGGGCCAAGGAGATCCCCTGGAGAAGAGAAAGGCAACCCTCTCCAGCATTTTTGCCTGGAGAATCCCATGGACAGAGGAGCCTGGCGGGATACAGTCCATGAGATAGCAAAGAGTCAGACACAACTGAGAGACTAACACGCACACAAGGACTTCCCTGGTGGCTCAGTGGTAAAGAATCTGCCTCCCAATGCCAGAGATACGGGTTCAATCTCTGTGTGGAGAAGACCCCTGGAGAAGGAAATGGTAAGCCACTCCAGCAGTCTTGCCTGGGAAATCCCCTGGACAGAGGAGCCTGGTGGGCTACAGCCCATGGGTTAGCAAAAGAGTCGGACACGACTTAGCAACTAAACAACAACAACAAATTAACGAGTAAACAAAACAGAGTGAGCCAAGGAGGCCTCCTTAGTTTCAAGCACGTGTCCATGAGCTGTTTGCTGAGGCCTGCTGGGGTGGTGGGCAAGGGCACCTACCCTGGGTGATGGCCAGGCTGTGGAGTTTTCGCAGAGCGGCAGGGGCTGCGGGGCTGCGGAGCAGGGTCAGCGCGTAGGCAGTCAGGGCACTGCTGTAGGGGTCTGTAACCAGGGATGCGCTGGACTCCAGGAAGAATCTGGCTTTGGTAATAGCACCCCTCTCCTCCTGCAGGGTAGGGTTGGGGTGGGGTGGGAAGTGGATCCCTGGGAGGCTACTCAGCCTTCACCAGGCAGACCACCCTCCTGAAAGTCCCAGGGGCATGCCTGAGGAAACCACTGGATGGCTTGCAGCCCCTCACTTTGTATACTTCTGGTGCATGATTGCCTATAGCCCCAGCTTTCAAAACCCCTTTCCCTTTCTTTTATTAATATGTTGGTGCCAACTTTTTCCAAATGAAGTCTGAGCACCACAGTTCAACTCAGAGACACTCAGGAGGAAACAGGGAGAGCCCTGGCTGCCCTGCCCCATACCACTCTATCATCAGGCTGGCTTCTAAGACCTCCCAGCTCAGGCCCACCTCATCCTCCAAACCTCACTTCAATTTTCACTTTCTCCAGGAAGCCCACCAACCCTGATCATGCTCCTGCTCCACAGTGTGAGCGGCTGGAGGACAGAAACCAAGTCCATTGTCCAGTGATGGCCTTAGTTCAGAGAAGCTGCCCAGTGGTATAGGTTAAATGGAAACATGAGTGAGTCAAAACATTCATGAATTTAAGGACTTCCCTGGTGATCCAGTGGCTAAGATTCCACATTCCCAATGCAGGGGGCCTGGGCTCGATCCCTGGTCAGGGAACTAGGTCCCACATGCTGCAACTAAGAGTTTGCATGCAGCAATTAAAGATCCCAAATGCTGCAAAGAGGATTGAAGTCCTGTGTGCCACAAACTAAGAGCCAGTGCAGCCAAATAAATAAGTAAATACTGTTTGTTTGTTTGTTTTTAAGTAGACATTTCTTGTCTTATGGCTCTGGAGGCCGGAAGTCTGAGATCAATGTGTTGGCAAGGTCGGTTCTTTCTGAGGGCCACGAGGAGAGGATCTGCTCCAGGCCTCTCTCCTGGCTTGGAGCTAGCCATCTTCTCCCTGTATCTTCACAGCATCTTCCTTCTGTGAGGGTCTCTGTGTCCTAAGGTCCTCCTTTTCCCAGGGTGCCAGTCATATTGGATCAGTACCCACCCTAAAGTCCGCGTTTTAACATGACTACCTCTTTAAAGGCCTTGTCTGCAAATACAATCACATTCTGGAGTCTTGGGGCTGGATCTGTATGTCCCCTTCACAGATTTGTATCCTGAAGCCTTAATCCCCAGTGGTTGTGGCAGGGGGTGGGAGGGGGCGTGGACTGGTGCTTTGGGAGATTATTAGGTTTAGATGAGACCAAGAGAGTGGAGCTTCCCTGGTAGCTCAGCTGGTAAAGAATCCGCCTGCAAGGCAGGACAGCCTGGTTCGATTCCTGGGTCAGGAAGAATACCCACTCCAGGATTCTTGCCTGGAGATTTCCATGGACTAACACACACACAAGAGAGTGGAGCCCCTATAGTCAATTAGACTGCTTATAAGGGAGACCACAGTGGTCTCTCTCTCTCTCTCCTTCTCTCTCCTCAACCCCATCCCACCTCTCTTCATGGTCGTGCACCAAGAAAAGGCCACATGAAGACACAGAGAGAAGATGACTGACTACAAGTCAGGAAGAGACCCCTCATTAAGAACTGAACTGAAAAAAAAAAAAAAGAACTGAGTCAACCAGAACACTGACCTTGGACTTTCCAGTCTCTAGAACCATCAGAAATAAATGTCTTCTAGGACGTAGAAACAATCTAAATGTCCACTTATAGAGGAATGGATAAAGGAAACGTGGGACATATATACAATGGTATATCACTCAGCCTTAAAAAGGAACAAAAGTGTGCCATTTACAGACACGTGGATTTACCTAGAGACTGTCACACAAAGTGGGGTAAGTCAGAAAGACAAAAGCAAATACTGTATGTTAACACATATATATGGGATGTAGAAAAATGGTGCAAATGAACCTATTTGCAAAGCAGAAACAGAGAAACAGTGTAGCGAACAAATGTATGGACACCAAGGGGGAAGACGGGGTATGAATTGGGAGGTTGGGAT
The DNA here is from genome assembly GCA_024291935.2 of Okapia johnstoni. Classification (NCBI taxonomy): domain Eukaryota; kingdom Metazoa; phylum Chordata; class Mammalia; order Artiodactyla; family Giraffidae; genus Okapia; species Okapia johnstoni. The sequence continues at coordinate 5,665,731 of CM044316.1, read as the reverse complement.
TGACATATACACACTACTATGTATAAAATAGATAACTATGAGAACCTACTATATAGCACAGGGAACCCTACTCAACGCTCTGGTGACCTAAAGGGGAAGGAAATTCAAAAAAGAGGAGATATATGTACATGTGGGTTTCCCAGTTGGCGCTAGTGGTAAAGAACCGACCTGCCAATGCAGGAGACATGGGTTCGATCCCTGGGTCACGGAGATTCCCCTGGAGGAGGGCATGGCAACCCACTCCAGTGTTCTTGCCTGGAGAATCCCATGAACAGAGGAGCTTAGTGGCCTACAGTCCATGGGGTGGCAAAGAATCAGACACAACTGAAGTGACTTAGCACACATGCATATGTATATGTATAGCTGATTCACTTTGCTGTTCAGTAGAATCTTAACACAGCACTGTAAAGCAACTATACTCCAATAAAAATTTTTTTAAAAAGAAACAAAAGTCTGTTGTTGAAGTCCCCAGTCTGTGGTATTTTGTGACAGCAGTCTGAGCTGACTTAGGGGGCTGGGGTTTCAGGCAACCTAATTCAACCTCTTAACACACGGCAAGTTAGGGGCCCTCCGGGCAAAGCATGTGGGACACGGAGGGTCTTAGGTCACAGCAGTCACAAATCTACATTGTGAGGCGGAAAAGTCTGAGAAGTGCCACAAATGACAATTCATCATCAGAGGTTTTGGAATTGGCACAGATGTGAGGAATGGTGGAATCCCTAGCCTGGAGGCTGAGATCTGTCTATCCTGGGACCTCCCTCTGCAGGGGACATGCCACTCCCACTTGGGACAGCCTCACAGAAGTGACAACAACCCTTGAGTTCCTTGGGACATCTAAGCCTTGCTGGGTCCAGTACTAACTGTCCCCAAAGGTTCTAGACTTTTCTCCCCCAAAGCATTCATAAGTTAAAATTTTTTTTTTATTTTTTGGCTGCACTGCACGACATGTGGGACCTTAGTTCCCAACCAAGGATCAAACCCAAGACCCTGCATTGGGAGCACGGAGTCTTTAACTACAGGACCGCCAGGGAAGTCCCATCCAACATTTTGTATCAGGCTTCCTAAAGCCAGCCCACAGGTCACTGTCCAGGATAGTGAATGAGCCTCAAATGATTATCCAAATGGGGGCTGGGGGATATGGACAGTCCTGGAAAGGCTCATACTCAGGGACACACACACGTCCCTCATGACTACCGCCAGAATCTCTCATGCATCTGCTTAGGTCACAAGAAGTGGTAAAGTCACAAGAAGTGCTTAGGTCACAAGAACTGTGACCATTGGAAAGCATGAAAATGTCCCATTAATGAACAGAAGGAGGACAGCAAGGAAGAAATAGAAGCTGAAGATGGCCAGAAGATGGCCAGCCTGGCTGGCAAGGGGAAACTGCTTGCTCGCTCCTCCAGCCCAGCATCTCCCTGGCCCCCTGCACTTACCTCTGAGGCTGGATCCACTTCCAAGAGCGCGGCCACCACGTAGGCTGTTAGTGGGACTGTGCCGTGGATCCCACCCTGTAAGAGGATTTGTGGGTCTCACCCTAACCAGAGGGGACAGCCTCCCAACCCCACTGGCCTCAGTCAAACCCGGGGAGCAAGCAGCACAAGGCCAGGGCTCCCAGAAGAGGCTGAGAGGCTGCTGACCTGAATGTCCTTGTTCAGAATCCTGCCCACTGCTGGGAAGGAGCCGTCTGCCTGCTGCTGCTGGACAATCCAGTCCTTGGCGGCTTCCAGCTCCAGAGGGTCAATGAAGATAAAACTGCGAGCCTGGGCGAAGGACTTTAGGACAAAGGCCGTGAGCCTGAAACAGGATGGAGTACAGGCTTAGAGAGCCACAGGCTGGGCTGTCCCAAAACAAAGTCACCTCCCATGTGCCCCTTGAGGGACTGTGGTACACTCCCCACATCACCCAAGACTCTGCTTCCTTCTCTGTAAGACATGAGGGCCCAGTCTGCCCTGTTGTGAGCACTTGATGGAAGTGTGTGGGCACCCAGCAGGGCCTGATGATACAGCCTATCTTCCCTGTTAACTCCCTCCCACCTGGGAAGCACCTTTTTCTGAGCCTGTCAAGTCCCCCACCACCACCATATGTGAAAGACCTTCCTTGTTGCTCCTCCATAATCATTCCCCAAGAGATCCCAAGTTTTGCTGAGATATCCCAGGGAAAACCAGCAACAAGGTACCCTGGACACTTGGGCCCCTCTGTAGCCCTAGTCAGCCACAGCCATGAGCATTCCAGTCCCCAGGTCTGCAAATGGCTTTGGAATGGGCACATGAGGTGATGCCCGGAGCAGCTGCAGCCATTTTGCTACCACAAGGAGAGCAGCCACTGTGCTGAGGAGGTCCACAGGGACCAAGGGAAAGAATCAGGGGCCCAAGTGCATTGTCAGGCTGCCAGACTGGCCAGTCCTGGAGACTCCTTAGCTCTGCAGTGTGAACTGATGTTCAGAATTCCTCTTTCAGCCATTTTTATATAGTTTGCAGCTGAAAACATCCCACAAACCCATTCAGTCACTCAGTTACCCAGGTCCTGAACGCAGAGTGCTCCTACTTCCTTTCTTTACAGGATGAAGTCTTATTTGTTGTCCTCTCAGTATTCATTGAGAAGTCTTCTCAGTGTGCAGCCCAGGGGTTGCACAGAGGAAGGTTCTCAGAGGAAGCCTCCCAGCACTTCCACTAGCACTTAGCACCTCCACTCTTGGATAAGCTGGCTGCTTCTAGACTCCCCCAGGCCCTCCCTCTGTGTCCACGCATATCTCTGCAGCCTGTCCCTTGTTCGCCCCATCCCCCAGCCCAACTGTAGCTAGTGCACCCTGAATGGGAGATGATGGGGCTGGGGGATGAATGAATGAAAAAATGAACTCAGAAGAACCACCGGATAGAAACCAGGGAGCCAAGAGGGACAAACAGCAGAACTGTCAGCAAGGCAAATGCCCTAACTCAAGATGAAAGAGTAATCCATTCTCTTCAAAATCACGTGGTTCCCCTACTTCACACCCATCAGAATAGCTACTATAAAACTAAAACAAAAAACAACAGAAAACAGCAAGTATTGGTGAGCATCTAGGGAAATTGGAACCCTTGTGCACTGCTGGTGGGAATGGAAAATAGTACAGCCACTGTGGAAAACAATATGGTGATTCCTAAAATAAAATTGAACATAGAATTATCATGTTGTTGTTGTTGTCAAGCCACTATGTGATGTTTGCTTCTTTCGCGACCCCATGGACTGCAGCCCACCAGGCTCCTCCTCTAGGCAAGAAAACTGGAGTGGGTTGCCATTTTCTTCTCCAGAGGATCTTCTCGACCCAGGGATCAAACTGGTGTCTCCTGCACTGGTAGGTAGCTTCTTTACCACTGAGCCACCAGAGAAGCCCTAGAATTATCATATGATCCGGCAATTCCACTTCTGGGTATACATCCCAAAAAAACGAAAGCAGGGTCCCAAAGAGATAGCTGTACACCCATGCTTGTAGCGGTGTTATTCACAACAGCCAAACTATAAAAGCAACCCAGTGTCCACTGACAGATAAATGAACAAGAAAATGTGGTAATGAAGTAGGATGCAGATGGGCCCCTGGGCTGAGCAGTTGAAGTTTGTCAAATTGAGTAAATTGGAGCTTGTTTTCCCCTGACATTTCAAGGAAAAAAGTCAAAGGTAGAAGCTGAGCCCTGCTGGAGTAAAAAGATAAGAAGATCACATCCTTCATTCTTGAGGTCAGGAAGTCCTGCCTAACTGCACATGCATGAAACAGCTCCTAGGGGATCATAAAGGAAGGAGGCACTAACCCATAACCTCTGTTCCGTCAGGCTTCCAGAGAACCCCTCACTGGAATCCATTTTGGTTAAAAGATTCATGTGCATATCGGGAAGGGCCCGACAGATGTGAGAAATGAAGCATGACTGGCCAGAGGGAGACAAAAGCCTGCAACAACTACCCCCATGTAAGCGACTTAAATCACTTCCCTGGCACACTTCCCATCAAGGAAGATGCCCGCATCCTTCTCTGGATGTGTATTTCTGCTTTGGTTCTGCTCTAAATAAACTGCTTCTTTGTTCTCTTTGCACATACTGTGGTTCCAATAAACTATGCCTGCTTCACAAACTCTCTTTGTGGAATTCTTTCTCCAGAGAAGATGAGGACTGAGATCTTCCCACCTGCCAATATCAGTACATCCATACAACAGAACATTATTCAGCCTGGAAAGAAAAGGAAAGAAATTCTGAAAAATGCTAAAATATGGATGAACACTGAGGACATTATGCTGAGTGGGATAAGCCCATCACAAAAAGGCAGGTACTGTATGATTTCATTTATATGAGACACTTAGAGTAGCCAGAATCATAGAGACAGAAAGTAGGATAGTGGCTTCCAGGGCCTGAGGGGAGGGGAGAGTGGGGGATTAGCATTTAATAGGTATCAGTTCAGTCACTCAGTTGTGTCTGACTCTTTGCGACCCCATGGACTGCAGCATGCCAGGCCTCCCTGTCAATCACCAACTCCCGGAGCTGGCTCAAAATTCATGCCCATCAAGTCGGTGATGCCATCCAACCATCTCATCCTTTGTCATCCCCTTCTCCTCCTGCCTTCAATCTTTCCCGGCATCAGAGTCTTTTCCAGTGAGTCAGTTCTTCACATCAGGTGGCCAAAGTATTGGAGCTTCAGCTTCAGCATTAGTCCTTCCAATGAACACCCAAGACTGATCTCCTTTAGGATGGACTGGTTGGATCTCCTTGCAGTCCAAGGGACTCTCATAGAGTCTTCTCCAACACCACAGTACAAAATCATCAGTTCTTTGGTGCTCAGCTTTCTTTATGGTCCAACTCTCACATCCATACATGACTGCTGGAAAACCATAGCTTTGACTAGACAGACCTTTGTTGGCAAAGTAATGCCTCTGTTTTTTATATGTTGTCTAGGTTGGTCATAGCTTTTCTTTCAAGGAGCAAGTGTCTTTTAATTTCATGGGTGCAGTCACCATCTACAATGATTTTGGAGCCCAAGAAAATAAAGTTTTTCACTGTTTCCAATTGTATACCCATCTATTTGCCGTGAAGTGATGGGACTGTATGCCATGCTCTTACTTTTTTGAATGTTGAGTTTCAATAGGTATTGAGTTTCATATTTACAAGATGAAATGAGTTATGAGGATGGATGGTGGTGATGGCTGCACAGCAATATGAATGTATTTAATACCACTAAACTGCACATTTAAAATGGTTAAAATGGTAAATTTTATGTTATGTAATTTTAACACAATAAAAAAAAAAAGAAAAAGAAAATCCAAGCTCTGTTTCTGCAAACTGTCAGAATCTGAAATATTAACCTTAAAATGTATTCCAAACCTATGAATCAGCTTGTCTTGGTCACTTTCTTTCCCAGATACCCCACATCCATCCTCTTCCTTATACTCTCACGGCCTCTGTGTCAGTCTGGCACCTCATGGCTCCCACCGCCCCCACCAGCCCAACCCTGCCCCATCACAAGCTCTGTACACAGCAGCCAGAGGGAAATTTAAAACACTGTAGGATCCAGATGGAATTTAGTTGCCCCTGCACTGGAAATTGTGAAATTCCCACATTCTGCTACAGTGTTCTTTTTACTTTTCCATCTTAAATCACAAACAGGGATAAACAAACTGTGGTACATGCACACAATTGAATATTATTCAGTAATAAAAAGAAATGAGCTATCAAACCAGGATAAGACATGGAGAAAATTTAAGTGCATATTCCTAAGTGAAAGAAGCAATCTGAAAAAGGATGCATGCTATATGATTCCAACTCTGTGACATTCTGGAAAAGGCAAAACTATGGAACTAGTAAAAGGATCAGTGGTGGCCAGGGACTAGGGGTAGGGAAGGATGAATATGCAGAGCCCATGGGATTTCTAGGGCAGAAAATTATTCTGTGTGACACCTTAATGGTGGGTAGGTGACAGTGCACATTTGTCCAAACCCATAAACTATGCAACACAAAGGGTGACCCCTAAGGTAAACAATAGACCTCAGTTAACAATAATGTAACATTACTGGTCCATCAATTATAACAAATGTACGTCATTAATGCAAGATGTTAATACTAGGGAAAACTGCATCTAGGGAAGATGGAAAGTATGGGAACTCATTCTATCTGCTAAAATTGTTCTCTGAATCTAGAACTGTTCTAACAAATTAAGTTTATTCATTCAATATGCACATAGCCCAGCATGACTCAGATTACAGCCATGCTTTGCACCAAGCCCTCTTGCTCCCTCTGGAACAAAATCCAAACTCCTCTCCTGCTCACCCTGGCCCTGCCACCCTCTCCTTCCTTGTGGCAGGCCTCTTTCCTCCTTTCCTGTGCTGCCAGCTACACTGGTCTCCTTCTCTGGCTCAAACTTGTCAGGGCTGCCTCAGGGCCTTTGTACAGGCTGTTCACACTGCCTGGAATCCTCTCCCCTTGGATTTTCATACAGCTGTCCCTCATCTCCTTTGGAAAACCTTTTCTGACCACCCCATATAATCGTGTACCTCATCATACCCTATCCCCTCAACAAGTTTTATTTGCTTTATAGATATGAGAAACTATATACCTGATGTAGTAGCTTTAAAATACATCCACAAATGCCTTGCTTCTTCTCTTCTCAAGCAGTGGAACCCAATTCCCCCTTTCTTGGTATAGGCTGTACCTAGTGACTGGATTCTAAAGACTAGAATGTGGTGGGGGTGACAGTATGACTCAGGAAACCAGATGATAAAAGGCATGTGGCACCCTCCTTACTTTCTCTCTTTGATTTTTTTTCCAGGGGAGGTCAGCTGCCATGTTGCAAGGACATGCAAGCAGCCCTATGGAATGGTCTTCAGTGAAAAACTCAGGCCTCCTGTCAACAGCCATGGGAGAGAACCAACTTGAAAACAAATGGTCCAGCACTAGTCAAGCCTTTCGATGATGACAGCCTCAGCCAATACCATGACTGCAACCTTAGAAGGGATCATGAGCCAGCAATGCCAGCTAATCCACGCCTGAATTCTTGACCCACAAAACTGAGACAATAAATATTTGTTGTTTTAAATGGCTATGTTTTGGAGGTAACTTGTTACACAGCAGTAGCTAACTATTACATCTCATGAAGGGTCTCTCTTGGAAGCAGGGACCGTGCCTTCCTTGTTCCCTTGGAACTAGAACAATAGCCTGGCAAATATTAAACACTTGAATGAACAAACGAATAAATGAATGAATGTACATTGGATGCACAGGAACCTATCTATAACAGACCCTGAGTTTAAAGGAAGTTGGACTGGATCCTGGACTTCCCACCCAAGTATTTAGGTAGTGGTGGTGGTTTAGTTGCTAAGTCATATCCAACTCTTGCAACTCCATGGACTGTAGCCTGCCAGGCTCCTCTATCCATGAGATTCTCCAGGCAAGAATACTGGAGTGGGTTGCCATTTCCTTCTCCAGGAGATCTTCCCAACCCAGGAATCAAACTCGGGTCTTCTGAACTGCAGGCAGATTCTTTACTGACTGAGCTATGAGGGAAGCCCTAAGTATTTAGGGAGTGGTGCTAACAAGGCATCCATCCCAATGGGTACCTGGCATTGTAATGAGCATGCCTACACCCTTATCCCACTGCCTCCTAGATCCTGGTCTTGAGAGGGATGGGTGGTAAGGAAACAGGTTCAGAAAAGTTGAGCATCTGGGCTAAGGTCACACAGTTCACACAAGACTGAGACTGGGTTTGCTCAGCTCCAGGGTGGATGTCCCATGTATTCCTGTTGCCAATGTCCTGTGCATCCTGCAACTTTGATCTATGGGGAGGTTTCACAAGGCCAAGGAGGACAGACAAACTGCTGGGTGTCACATTTCCATGACCACAGCAGAATTCATCTTTCCTTGTTCAGTGTGTGTGTGTACTGTGGAAAGGCACACACAGATCACAGCTCACTATTTCTGACTGGTAGAGGCCTCTTGGAGCTGCCAGGACTTGGCCAGCTTTCAGAGAGTGGCTCAATGACTATATCCATCCCCGAGAGTGGGTGGGGGCCTCTGCTTGCTAGGGCATGACTGTGGCCTTGCCTCAAGGGCTGTCAGCAAGGCAGGGTCCTGGGACAGAAATGGGACACACTTCTGGGGACTGGGGAGCTGAGTAGGTCACCAAGGCCGGGCCCCTCTGGAGCCAAGTGCGTGACTCTGCACTGCAGTGTGGGCTTAGCCAGCTGTGTCCCTGTGCCCCTGGCCTGGGCACTACTGCTGTGCGGTGGACACTGTGGTCATTTTCCATGCCCACAGGTGCTGGAGGTGCCATCCAGGTGTGGCACTGAGTAGGGGGCCCCACTAGAAACAGAAATCTTGGGGTACCCTACTTCCTCAGTAAGCCCCAAAGTGGATGAGGCAAATCCCTGATGATGCCAAGAACTCCTAGGGAATAAGACATGCAGGTCCTCCCTGCCCTGGCTGACCCTGAAAGCCAGAGGAAGCCACTCGCAAGGGAAATCAGACCCCAGAATGCTCCTTCTGAACCCTCCAACCCAGCCTCAAGGCAGTGGTCTGGCCTCTCCCAGTCCATCCCCTCCTGCTCAGGGTCACCCCATTCCTGGGTCCAGTGGCCTCTGAGGAGGCTCAGAGAACACAGGACTCATCCACAAGGGGCCAGAGAGCAGGGGTTCAGTTCCCGGGCACTGTGGCAACAACAGCAGAAGGAGTAACAGTAACAGTCACTGCTTCCAGCTCCACCACACGCAGGCCAGGCAGAACCCCCCCATCCAAACCAAACCTCTAACCCCCGGGGGCTAGGACCATGGCTGTCTCCATTTTCCACACAGGCTCCTCATCACCCTGAAGTGTAAGTGAAGTGAAAGTTGCTCAGCTGGGTCTGACTCTTTGCGACCCCATGGACTATACAGTCCATGGAAATCTCCAGGCCACAATACTGGAGTGGGTAGCCTTTCCCTTCTGCAGAGGATCTTCCCAACCCAGGGATCAAACCAAGGCAGATTCTTTACCAGCTGAGTCACAAGGGAAGCCCATCACCCTAGGGATTGAGAAAGAGAATATTTCCTGCCATATCGGTAAACAAGGATGTCACAGTCATCAGCCACTGCAGCCCTCCCAGGGTGAGCTGGTGAGCCCTAAGGGAACTCGGGAAGGAGAAGAATACCGGCCATCTAGCAGCCATCAGACTGTAGCCACTCCCTATGGTGAGCCCTGAGGAAAGAAAGCTCAGGATGTGGAAATATAGGATACTGGCACTAGCCTCAGATAGCTGAGGTGCATGTGAAAGAAACTATTTCAGTGAGCCCCGATTCCTGTATCTTCCCACACACAGAAAAGCACTAAATACCATAACTTGGGTTATTTGGTTTTCTTTAATAATAACAATCTTTTGATGTTCAGACACCTGCCCTTTGTTACAAAACTTCTATATAACCTGGCTCCTCCCCTTGCCTCCATGGAGCAGTTCTCTCAGGGTTATTTGAGATGCTGTCTCCTGGGCCTGAAGTCCTAAAAGGTTCTGTCAAATAAAACATAACTCTCAACCTTTAAGTTGCATGGACTTTGTCAGTCGACAGGATCAAGCCTCAGGGGTCCTAGCTATGCTGTGCTGGACATGAGGCTGTGGCTTCACGTGGGGGAACCTCAGTAGCCATGCCTGGGGATGAGGACTCACCACATACTCCCCGACTCATCCCGCTCTCCAAAAGCACTGTAGGAGCCATCCCGGTGCTTGTAGGTCAACTGTCTCTGGTAGCCTGTGGGGCAAGAGGGGACAGCACCCTGGTGAATGGCTGGCTGGCCAACAGTCTACCCCAGGACCCCCAAAACAATACTACACCCACATGGGGGGGGGTCCCTGAAACTGCCCCATGCCCACATCTGAGGTCCTTGAAATTGTCTCACAACACAGCTAGGATTCTTGAAACTGCCCCACACCTATAGCTGGGGTCCTTGAAACTATCCCACATGCACAGCTGAAGGGATTGAAACCTCTACTTTATTTCTCTTTTGTTTCCTGATATCACCCCTTTATGTCTTCTGGTCACACACTGGCCTTTAGTCATGCCTGGTGGGGTGGGACGGTGAAATGCATTATTTCCAGGCAGGGCCCTTTGCCACACACCCTCACCCGCCCCAGGGCCTGAAGAGGGTGTTGCTGTATCCACTGGAGCCAGAGCTTGGTTTGCTCAGATCAGCAGGGGATTGAGGAGAACCAGAAGGAGGGAAGTCACGGGGGGCTGGGGCCTCCAAAGCAGGGCCAGGCAGTTGGTCTTATTGTGAGGGCAGCAGGGGGCATGAGAGGAAGGGTGAGGGGAAGAGGGGAGGGGAGTGAGGGAGCAGAGGTAGTGGGTGGATTGTAGGGTCTGGAGAGCAAGCAGACACTGGGGATGTGGGGACAGGGAGGGGTTCTGCAATAAAGTCAGAGCTACCTTAACTGAACAAGATGTGAAGAAAAAAAAGAAAAACGCAGAGGGTACTAAATGCAGTAGCCTGACCAGCAGGATGCACCAATATATGTCCATGGAGCCAGGGAAAGAGGGAGGAGGAGCTCAGAACTGGGTGGACAGTATCAGCTCTCCTCCCCAATTCACGTCCACCTGGAACCTCAAAATATGACCTTATGGGGAATGAGGTTCTTTACAGGTGGAATTACATTTCTGAATCAGGCTGGGCCCTAAATCCAATGACTGGTGTCCTCAGAGAAGAGAGGGAAATGACACAGACTGGGAAGGGCTTGTGAAGATGGAGGCAGAGGTGTGGTGATGTGAGCAGACGGAGAGCAGCTGGCGTCACCAGAATTCCGCCAGGATAGAGTCCTGGGATAGCCAGCGCTCCCTCAGAGCCTCCTGACAGAGTCAACATTGTTGACACCTTGATTTTAGTCCTCTAGCCTCCTGAATCATGAAGGAACTGAGAGGTGGAATATTTCCTGCCATATCAATAACAAGGATGCTGCAGTCATCAGCCTCTGCAGCCCTCTAATATGAGCTGGTGAGCGCTAAGAGCACTCAGGAAGGAGAAGAATACCTGCCGTCTAGACCTAGTCTACCATCAGACTGCCACCACCCCCTGCAGCGAGCCTCAAGGGAGCTCAGGATGTGAAAAACAGCGTACTGACCCCAAAGAGTTGAGGTGCACATCACAGGAAAGATTTCAGCGAGCCCAAACTCTTGCCTCTTCCCATACAGAGAAAAGCGCTAAATTCCTTAACTTGGAATATTTGGTTTACTTTAACAATAATCTTTTGATGTTCAGACTACCCACCCTTTGTGGTAAAACTTCTATATAACCTGGCGCCTTCCCTCGCCTCCTCGGAGCAGTTCTCTCAGGATTACTTGAGATGCTGTCTCCCAGGCCTGAAGTCCTAAAAATTCCCACCAAATAAAACATAACTCTCAACTTTAAGGTTGAGAATATTTTTCAAGTGGGCAGAATAAAGTCCTATGGATCTACCCCGCTCAGTTTGTGGTACTTTGTTATGGCAGCCCCAGGAAACTAACACCAGAGATTTGGCGGAAAACCAGGGGGTGGGGGTTGATTTGGGGCTTGTTGAGTCTGAAAAGCCAACTGGGCTGTTGGGCACCAGATCTGGCTGTCTGGGTAGAGGGGAGGTCCAGGCTGCCGCTCACCCCTATAGGTCGTCACATTGTGGATGGCAATCAAGGACCTGAGTCCAGATGGGTTCACTGAGGTGTGCCTGGCCTTGGGAAGCCAGGGCCCACCCACATCCTAGACTTTCACAACCTGCCAACTTGAGCCCTGCCCCTCCCCCTCCACCATGGACCAAGCAGACTTAAGGTTCCAGGTAGTCTGTGGTCAGCCTTCACAAAGCCAGACCTTCAGCCCATGGCAACCTCTGACTTCTCTTTCCACCTGAGAGTTGTACATTTATTTTATTTTTCTGGCTGTGCCCCATGCAGCAACCAAATCTCTGGATCTTAGTTCCCCAACCAGGGATTGAATCCATGCCCCTGCAGTGGAAGTGCACAAGTCTTAACCACTGGACCACCAGGGAAGTCCCTCAGAGAGCTATACATTCTTCATCATAAGTTTTTCCTTTCTCATCCATGAGGACAGATGGTTCTAGATCATCAGGACTGCCTCTGGAACGTAATAACTGGGAACCACAACAGGCCAGGAGACAGGGACTGCAGATTTGTCTTAGGAATTGAGATTTTCACATGCCCCTGTTTCCCCATCTCACAGAAGCCAGCATCATCTGAGCCAGGCATTCTTGATTCCTTTTTGGGAAATTTCCATGATTGTGACGGTGGTTTTCCATCTCTCTCTGGCTTGGTCCGTGCCCTGCCTGCCACTTGTGACCCAATCCAGAGGAGCCTGGGGTCTGAGAAGCCCCCACAACTGGCACCTGTGAGGTCTTGGGTGCCTCTTCACTCCCAGGAGGCTCACTTTGCTCATTTGGGAAACGAGGACCATTAGCATGGGGGCTGCAAGGAGGGAAACTCAGGGCAGCGTGGATGGAGCCGCACATGCCTGGCATGAGGCAAATGCCAGCTTCAGAGCTAGGTTCAGCCTCCTCCATGCTTTCCTTTCACTTTGGCTCCAGTGTAAGGCTAGAATCAGAGCCCAGGAGGCCCCAGAATTTTGGTTATCAACTGACTTAACTCCCTTGTTACATGGGAAGGAAACAAAGGCACTGAGAAAAGCAGGTCCTACCCAGGGACACAGAATGGGAATCTCTGACAGAGCTGAGATCCCATCTCCAGGCTTCCCTCTTCCCCCTTCCCTGTGGGGCCTAGATGTGCAAAGAGGGTAATTCAGGGCCCTCAGAAGCCCTGTACCCCACTCCCAAACAGGACTGTTCCTTGCCGTAAGGATTTGATTCATGGCAATGGAAGATGTCCAGTGTTGTGTTCTTTATTTATGAGGATGTTCACTTCTGTGTTATGTATATATGAAGATGTTCAGTGGTGTGTTATTTATCTGTGAAGATGATCGGTGCTGTGTTATTTATTTCTAAAGAAGTACAACGGTGCTTTGTTTATTCCTGAAGTTTAGTGCTGGCGGTTTACTTCTGAGGATGTTCAGTGCTGCATTATTTAGGGGGAAAGAACTGCAAATAAACTCAGTATGCCCAAGAGGAGAGTTCAGTATGTTGTGTTACATTAATGCATGTGACGAAAAAACAAGTTAACATCCAGAGTGATTACAAACTGAACCCATCCTAAGACCCAACGGTTTCACCCCGCAGAAATTTGGATGAGTTTTCACCAAGTGTGCAAAGAGGACAATTAATGACAGTACCATTTTAAAAGCCCTGAATTGCAAATTGCTCCAAAGCCCGTCAGCAGACATGCCGACCGCTGTCTCCACATAGTAGTGGAGGTGAATGGACAACAGCTCCCCAAAGCCCAGTGGATGAATCCTACACACACAGGACAATGTTGAGGGGAGGCATGCCGTATGATGCTGTGTTATGAGACATCAAGAATGGCAAAGCTAACCTGTGCTCCTGGAGGGTAGAGTAGTCAACACAGAGCCAGCATGATGGGAACCTTATAGGGATTTATTTTTTTCCCAAATGTTTTTATAATGCTATTATATTGCTCTGGTTGTTCAGAAAAATTTACATTTTTAGAAGATGCTGTTCCTCTCCCCATGGCTGATTACCAGCAATCAGATCAGTTTCCTAACAGGTGCAGATGCCAGGCTCCTCCTGACAGGGGCCAGCTCAGGCCACCCAGATTGGCCTCTTTCAACTTCTTTCCCTTCTTCCCCATCCTCTGCACATGGCATGTGGGCTGTGCCCAGTATGATCGAGGCTACCTGCATCCCAGTACTCTCCACGCAGGCAGTTCCCCCCCAGTACCTTGTACCAGGTAGTCAGTGGTCTCCCTCTCCACCTCAGGGCTGAGCTGTCGGGTTTTCTGGAGATACTTCAAGACAAAGACATTAGGTGCAAAATGAATCATATTCTGCTCTCCGCAGCCAAAGGGAAGCCGGAGGAGGTTGCTGAGATGGTTCAGAGTTGGCCCCATGACATCTCCTGGTGAGAAGGAAGAGGAAGAATGGGCTGAGGAATGGCCTCATTCAGTGCCCTGGCATTGTCCTAGGGACAGTTTTCCTCAGAGGGAGCTCACCCATGGCCTAACACTAGCCTCCCATTATCTGATTGCCAGTGCTGCCCTTTGAGACTGGGATGCATCCTTGCCCATCCAGCCTGCTTGATCTCTTGGCCTTGGTGGACACTTGCTGGCCCTATCTTACATGCTTCCCTCCATGTTCTTTATTTGTAACTCAGGTGTTCTTTCTACCTTTTCATTATGTTATTATTCATAAATGCTTTTCCCTTTCTAGATTTTTAAACGGTGCAATTAAGACTATTCATTTTCCTCTTAGTACAACTTTGGCTGCATCCCATCAACGTTAAGATGTCAATCCGGTCGTTTGACTCCATTCTACTTATTTTTTCTAACTTCCAATATGAAATGTGGTTTTCTCTTTAACTATGAGTATTTGGGTTTTTAGTAAAGTTTTCTTATATGTGTGGTATTGCTGGTATGGTTTTAAAAGTTCTTTTTTCCTGTTACTTCTGACTTACTGTGCTCTCATCCCTTCAATACTCTGTCTTCTCTTCCTGGCCTTTATGCCCCCAAATAGTGTGGACACACTTTCTGGATTCCCTGCTGATTGCACCTCCCTTCCTTGACCTTTCCTTCTGCCCTACTGAGGCTGCCATTGCTCCTGCAGCCTCCTCCAGTGGTGGGGCCTACTTGGCTACTTTCTCATCACCTTCCTCTGGGTTTTCCAGCTTCTTCTCTACACTTCCATCCCACTGCGCTGGAGGCACTGACTGACACACAGTTGCCTGCCTTCATCTCTTCTCCATCCCTGCCCATCTGTCTTCTCCCCTATACCCATCACCTCAAGCTGGGCCACTCATCCCCAAGGCCACATCTGAATTGACTTCCTGCTTCAGAAATCATAAACTCCAGCATCCTCTGGTCCAGTGACAACCACCAACCTGCCCTAGGCCCCAGGGCTTCCATCCTCTGATGTCAGAGAGACCCCAAGACCCCTCCTTCAAGTCTGTCTGCCTATTCCTGGCCTTTCATGCCCTCCCCACCCTTCCAATTTCCAGCACTACATGGATCACATAGTCCCCACTTTCCACTCCTGTGCCTGGGCTATAGGAGACAATCCAGTGCTCAAGAAGTCCCTGGCCACAGCCTCTTACCCCTGCTCAGTAAGCTCTCTAAGCACTTGAAATGGTCCTGCCCCTCTCACCTGCACCCCCAGAGCCCCTACCCTCCACCTCATACCTGGCTAACTTCACCTGGCCTTTCAGCCTGCTTGTATATCATCCCAGACACACTGCTCTCATGAAGTTCACCACCCATCCCTCAGGGTCACCCCACAGAGGGCAAGGACCTGCCTCCTCAGCCAGACTTGAGCCCCCCAAGGGCAGACTTGGGGTCGTCTCTGAGTCTGGCCCCAGCAGCCAGCACAGAGAAGGCACTGGAAGGTGCTTGCTGGTTAGGTGAGTGGGTGTGTGGCTAAAGGCCCCAAAGGCGCATGCCCCCAGCAAACCCCAGAATGAGAATGAACCACAAATGACACTTGCCCCCATCCTCCCCAAGTCAGGCTGCAGGGCAGACACACCTATGATGGAGGCAGCTGCGCGCTCAGACCCAGGGATGGCGCTGTGTGGGACCCCCAAGGTGAAGGCTTCGCTGTAGCTCTCATCTGCTTCCACCTTCCTCCAGATGCGGAACTCACCCACAGAACCCCAGCCAGTGGAGAAACCGATGAACTGGACCTCTGGCGGTTTGGGGAGGGTCCAGGCCATGATGACAGATTCATTGGATGGCTCTGGACCATGGCCAACCTGGAAAAAGAGGCCAAGGCTGCTGGGTGCTGGCAGGAAGCATGAAGCTGGGTTCAGACGTGGTTAGAGGCCTTGGCCACATTCATGGGGTGGGGTGGGATTCTCAAGGCATCAGCAATGAGAGAAACTAGAAACCACACTGTTCATTAAACACCAACAGAGACACAAGTGGGGCATCTGCAGGTTCCAAAGTCACTGGGCTCCCTGGAACCTTTGCATATGGTGTAGTTCCCTCTGCTTGAAACATCCTCTGCTTCAGTTTGCCTGGCGAACTCCTATTCATACTTCAAAACACCACCTGGCTATATCCTTCCTCTAGGTGTTAACTTCTTTTCTCTCCTTTGCTTGGCCCAGAAAGTGTCCACAGTCCTCATTTTACCTGTTCATATCCACTTCCTTTCTCCCTGGCCTCCCAGATTCCTAGGTACTTCCTCTGCCACAGCTCTCACCAGTGTTTTGTAAGCAACGCCAGGCAGACTGTAAGCAACTTGAGGGCTGTCTTGTGTTTTTCTCCTCTCTTCCCACCTTCCCATCACATCACATGGATCAGGAAGCAACAAGTGCCAGAGGACCAGATGGTTTCCATGCCCGCCCCAGGCAAACCCAGTCATGCCTGGATGAGCCCGCTGTGCCAGCTGATCCAGAATGTTCTGAATTCATCCCAGGAGAGGATCTTGGCTGTGGGTGTGCTGGCCACCGGCTCACCCATCTTGCTGGTGGAGATCCAGGACCTGGTGTTCTGGTGTCCTCCCAGAACAATCTCAATCATGCCCGCTGTGTCCTGGGGCCCTGGAGACAAGGCCACGCGGGCATCGTTGTGGGCCCGTATGGCCACGTCGAAACGGGTGAGGCGCAGTGGCCGCTGCACATACTGGAACTCGTACTTGTTGGGCGTGGAGATGTGGACTCTCTCTAGATAGAGGGAAGGAGAGGAGGTGTTGAGGGGGCACCAGAAGCATCCTTCTTCCCCCTGCCCATGCCCAGAGCTGAGCATCGGGACCTCAGGGGACCCGTCTCAGTGTGGCTCCCCACGAAGCTGCGGGAAGCACGGTGGAATGGAGCTGGTTAGATGACCTCTTTGTCAACAGAACACAAAAGATGAAACACTCATAGAAATAAACCTTACAAAAGATGGGCAAGACCCATATGCTGGGAACTGCAAAATGCTGCTGAAACTAAAGATGCAAATCAATGGAGAGCTAGCCTGTGTTAGACAATATTTTGAAGATGTTAATTACCCCTAAAACTGATCTATAGATTCAATGAAATCCCATTCAAAATCCCAGCAGGGTCTTTTGAAGAAATTGCAAAGCTGATTTCAGAATTTATGTGGAAACTCAAAGGATCCAGAAGAGTCAAAACAACTTTGATAAACAAGAAGGACTCACACCATCTGACACTGAGACTTACTCTAAAGCCATGGCAATCACAGGAGTGTAGCATCGATGTCAATACAGACAAATGCTCAGTGGAACAGAAGAGGGAGTCCAGAAATGGACCCATACATGTATAAACAACTGATTTTCAACAAAGGTGCAAAAGCAATTCAACAGCAAAAGTCCTCAACAAATGATGTTAGAACAATGAAGTTTTCAGATGAAGAAAAAGGAACTCTGATCCATACCTTGCGTGGGCTCTAGGAGTTAACTTGAAATGGATTATTTTACAAATATAAAGCCTAAAACCATAAAACTTTGGGAAGAAAATGTAGGATTGAGCAAAGATTTCTTAGCTACAACAAGAAAAACTAATCCATAAAAGGAAAAAGTGATAAGCATCATTAAAATGAAAAACTTCTGCTCTTTAAAAGACACTATTAAGATAATGAAAAGACAAGATACAGGCTGGGAGAAATGTTTTTGCAAAGCATTCATCTGATAAAGGACTTGGACCCAGAATACATTTTTAAATACTCTCTAAAACCAAATACAAATAAACAATTCAACTTTTAAAAAGCTAAAAGATCTGATCAGACACTTCACACCCCCGCAAAAAATACTGATAGCAAATAAGCGTATGAAAAGGTGCTTAATATCATGAGTCATGATGGAAATGCAAATTAAAACCACAGTGAGATGCCACTAGACTCCTATTAGAATGACTAAAATTAAACAGACCATACTAAGTGTCGGTAAGAATGGGGCAGAACTGGCTTATCCAGTGCCTGTGGGAATGCAAAATAGTACTATTGTTTTGGGAAATAGTTTGACAGCTTCTTAAAAAGTTAAAAACATACCTACTATATGCGTTAGCTATTCCACTCCTAGGTATCGACTCAAGAGAAGGGAAAACACATTACCCATACAAAGACTTGGGCACAAATTTTCACAGTAGCTCATGTGAAATAGTCCCAAACCGGAAATAAGTCAAATATCCTTCAACAGGTGAGTAGATAAACAAAGTATTATACATACATCCAATGGAATCCTACTGAGGCTTAAAATGACTGAATTACTGATACACACAACATGGTCAAATCTCAAAATTCTTTAGTTGAGTAAAAGAAGCCAGACAAAAAGGAGAACATTCTGTATGATTCCACTTACATAAAATTCTAACAAGTACAAAGTAATCTATAGAGACAGAAAGCAGACCAGTGGTTCTCTAGAGACAAGAGTGGAGAGGAATGAGGAATTTCAAAGGGGCATGACTTTAGGGTTAATAAAAATCTTCATTACCTTAATTGTGGTGATGGCTTCACAGATGTTTCTCAACACTGATCAAACTACACTTAAAATATGTCTAATTTATTGTATGTCAATTATACCTCAATAAACATGTTAAAAATGTTAGTGATCTTACTTTGAATACAAATATATTCAGCTTAGTGTGGATTATAATACAAAAAATACAAACAAGATGCAAATGTCCAGTAATGTTTCGAAATGTTCCGTAATGATCAAATTACGGGGCACTCATTTAACGGACCAGAATGAAGCTGTTTTGAAGTGCTGTTTATAAAGACTTTATAAACAATACAATAACAAGGAAAAGTGCTGAGGATGTAGTAAGTGAAAAAGGCAAGACATGAAACTGTATACCTCATGAGTCACAACTATGCTAAACCAAACAATAATCAATGCTAGGAAAGTGAATACAATAAAATGTCTTTGTATGTGAACTAGAGGAGACAGTTTTTGTATTTCTATTTTTGTAAATTTTCTCTAGTACATAGGTATTGCTTTTTCCTTTCCCAATTTTAAAAATTGTGAGAAAACACACATAATGCAAAATTTGCCATCTTAAACCATTTTTAAGTGTACAGGTCAGTGGCATTAAATACATTCACATTGTTTAAACATCACCAGCATCCACCCCAAGAACTCTCCATCTTGTAAAACTAAAGCTCTGTATCCATTAAACAATAAATTTTTAAAAACCAACAACAACGAAAAGCAATAAATCTCCATTTTCCTCTCCCCCAACCACTACCCTACTTTCTGTCTCTAGGATCTTTACTACTCTAGGGAGATCATATAAGTGGAATTATACAGTATTTGTACACATGCATTTTTTAAGATTTATTATGGGGACCATTTTAGAAGTCTTTATTGAATTTGTTACAGTATTGCTCCCATTATAAGTTCTGGTTTCTTATCTGCAAGGCATGTGGGACCTTAGCTCTCTGACCAGGGATTGAACCCGCATCCCCTGCATTGGAAGGCGAAGTCTGTGCTAATCACTGGACTGCCGGGGAAGTCCTCATGCACTGGCTTTTTAAAATGTTTTTAATTTAAAATTTACTGAGATCATTATAGATTCATATGTGACTCTGCGTGTGTGCATGCTAAGCTGCTTCAGTCGTGTCCAACTCTTTGCAATCTATGGACTGTAGCCCTCCAGGCTACTCTGTTCATGAAATTCTCCAGGCAAAAATACTGGAGTGGGTTGCCATGCCCTCCTCCAGAGGATCTCCCAGACCCAGGGATCGAACCTTATGACTTCTGCATTGGCAGGCAGGTTCTTTACCCCTAGCACCACCTGGAAAGCCCATATGTGACTCTTAATAAATAACAAAGAGAAACCTGTGACCCAGTTTCCCCAAAGGTAACATCTCGCAAAATTCTAGTACACTATCATTACCAGGATATTGGTACTCTTAGAATCCCTTGATCTCATTCAGATTGACCACCATCTCTAAAATTTTCTCATTTGGAAAATGTTACAAAAAGAATCATTTATGTATTCTTTTAGGATTGATTTTTTTTTTTTTTTTACTCAATCTGCTTCATTTTAGTTGCTGCATATTATCACTAGTTTCTTCCTTTTTATCTCTGGTTCATATTCTGACATATGGACAGATCACAATTTGCTTAACCATTCACCCACGGAAGGACATCTAGGCTGTTTTCAGTTTGTGCTGTGCTTGTGCTTAATCGCTCAGTCGTATCTGACTGTGTGACCCCATGGACTGTAGCCCTCCAGGCTCCTCTGCCCATGGGATTCTCCAGGCAAGAATACTGGAGTGGGTTGCCATGCCCTTCTCCAGGGGATCTTCATAACCCAGGGATCAAACCCAGGTCTCCTGCACTGCAGGAGGAATCTTTACCATCTGAGCTACCAGCTGATATGAACATTTGTATACAGGTTTTTGTATGAATGTAAGTCTTTGTTTCTCTGAAGAAATGCCTAAGAGTATAATTGCTAGTGGGTATGCTGGCGGCATGTTGTTTAAGTCATCAAACTGTTCTAAGAAACCACAGTGGCTGAACCACTTTACATTCCCACCAGCAATGTATGAAAGGTCCAACCTGTCCCCATCCTGGCCACCTTTCCATGTTGTCACTGCTTTTTATTTCACTCATTCTGATAGGTGTGCACTGATAACTTATTGCGTTTCAATTTGCATTTCTCTAAGGGCTTCCATGGTGGCTCAGTGGTAAAGAATCCACCTGCCAATGCAGGAGACATGGGTTCAATTCCTGATCCAGGGAGATCCCACATGCCGAGGAGTAACTAAGCTCACGGGCTACAACTACCGAGCCTGTGCTCTAGAGAGGGTAACAGGCAGGAAGGCTAGGGGTTCCCGAGAGGAGGAAACAGACTGCAAGTGTCGGACGTGGTATTTTTTCTCTCTCTTAAGCGGCAGGAAGAAACGAACTACAAGTGTCAGATTTTTTTCTCCTTCTCTATACAAAATTAAAAGGCGGTTTCTTTTAAAATTCTGTGTTGCCAGGATGACACCTGGTTCCACCTGAACTTAACTTTTCTCAAACCTTGAGCTAACCCGTGTGTTTTTCTTATGGAAATGTTTTTCTTAAGTTGCGTTAATGAACTATGTATCTACCTTAGACTCCGCATTTCTTCAAGTAGGTTCTGCCTAAGACTCAGAACCGATAATGGCTCAACAAACCATTATGTTTTACTCATGGAAATGTTCTCTTAAGCTATGTTCATGAAACTATGTATTTGCTTGGAAACTTGCCTTTCTTCAAGATTCATGTCACTTGTTTTATGGCCCGGGATGATTCACCTCGTGCCAATGTTATCTCAAAATTCATGCTGTGGGTGAGGGGTCTGGTGCAACTGAGTTTTGAGACATTTTCTTTCTTTAATTAGCAGCTTGTGAATAGGTATATAACTTCTTGCTATAAACTAGCAAGGGGGCACTCTTTCTGCTCCCTTCTGATGTCTATGTCAGAAGTTTCTCTCTTTTATACTGTAATAAAACTTTATTACACAAAAGCTCTGAGCGATCAAGCCTCGCCACTGGCCCTGGATCAAATTCCTCTCCCGGGGAAGGCCAAGGATCCCGGCGTCATTCACAGCTCCTAGCAGCCATTTTTCACCACAACTACTGAGCATGTGCTCTAGAGCCCATGAGCCGCAGCTGCTAGAGCTCCCATACTCGAGAGCTTGTGCTCCGCAACAGAGGCCACCACCATGAAAAGCCCACACACCACAGCTAGAGAGTAGCCCCTGCTTGCCACAACTAAAGAAAAGCCCACACAGCAATGGAGACTCAGCACAGCTAAAAATAAAGTGAAAGTCGCTCAGTCGTGTCCGACTCTGCGACCCCATGGACTGTATAGTCCATGGAGTTCTCCAGGCCAGAATACTGGAATGGGTAGCCTTTCCCTTCTCCAGGGGATCTTTCCAACCCAGGGATCAAACCCAGGTCTCCCACATTGCTGGCGGATTCTTTACCAGCTGAGCCACAAGGAAGTCCCCCAAAATAAAGACATACAATTATTTACAAAATCATTTGAGCATGTATGTGATGTCTTGCTATTTACTGAAAAAAGGGGAGGGGGGATGTCAAAAGGAAGCCTGGGTCCAGACTGTTATGTGAATGCCTTGGCAACAGGGAGGTGGTACACCTAGGGCTTGGCATCACCAGGGGATTCCATCTCAGATCCTCTGCTCTGCCTCTTGGCAAAACCTGCTAGATGAGCGTCCAGTGCCAGGCCCAGCCCAGGGTCCAAACTGGAGGGCTCTCTGAGGAGGGGTTGGATGGGGTAGGGTCAGACCCACAGGCAGCTCAGGCCCATGTTCCTCCCAGCACGGACATGGCCCCACCAAGGCAGAGGTGTGGAATTATCCTTATCTGGCCACTCCACTCCCTGGGCATTCCGTACCCACTTCCAGATCATGGGCAGGCCTAATGTCAATTTCAGGGGATCAGGGTGGACCCCAGATCTCACACTTCCTGGAACCTATCTTAATTTCCCCCATCCTCCTCTGCTACCCCTAGGTTCTGGGTCACTCTCCTCCTCCCAGCTTTCCCATGATGTAACTCTAAGACCTCCCTTCCCCAGACCATCAGTTCCTCACTCGGGACTCCAGGTTCGACAGCCCCTTCCCCTGATGGCAATCTCTTTCCTTGTTGGCACCTGCAGTCAGCCATCATGACGTGCTTACTTCCTGCCTGGCAGAAGCCCAGTCCTCACTCTGGCTTACATCTGTCCCTAGCTGGGAGATTTCAGTGGCTTTGCTGTGGTGTCCCCAGCCCCGAGGCAGATGTTGCAACAGTGTAGGTGTAAGGGCCAAAGTCTTTGGCAGGGTGGGCATGGGGGACTCACCATTGGGACAGAAGAAAGCGCTGTAGGTGTATGATCGGGGGGCTCCTTCAGGCTGAAACAGAGAAACGGGGAGAACTGAGCACCACTGGAGACAGTCAATGCATGGGCTGCTGTCCCCAGGCAGCAGACTCAGAGCTGCTAAGTCTGGACCCCGCTGGACGATGCCACAGGTGCACTGAGATGGACCAGGTCTCCTACCTCCTGTGTCCAGATGGGGAAACTGAGGCTCACTTGCCTTTCCCCAGGCTCTAGTCAAACTCACCAACCACGCCTAGAGTTACCAGGCTTCTCACGCCCTTACCCCACCCTCCTGACCACTCCTTCCACCCGGATCCCAGCCCGGCTTCTCCCTCTGGGTAAACAACACAGTGACTTAAAGGCTGCCAGGATCTGAGGCCCCATCTGACCTCCAAGAGCATTGAGAACGGGGCACCCAGGTCTGCCAAGGACGGGGGTCTCTGTCCCACCATCCAGTGTCTCCTCCATCTCTTGTCCCTCATGCTCCTGCTCTCACCCCTTCCACGACATCACCCAGTAAGCAGTTGGCTTGTTCTCTTAAAATGGAGCACTTGAGAACCTCCCTCATGGTCCAGTGGTTAAGAATCCGCCTGCCAATGCAGGAGACACAGGTTCAATCTCTGATCTGGAAAGATTACGCAGGCCGTGGAGCAGCTAAGCCCACGCACCACAACTCCTGAGCTGGCACTCTGGAGTCCATACACCGCGACAAGAGAAGCTACCGAATGAGAAGCCCGAGCACTGCAACTAGAGAAAGCCCATGCGCAGCAACAAAGACCCAGCACAGCCAAAAATAAGCAATTTTTTAAAAAAAGGGAGCACTCAAAATTTAATGGGATATACCTTGTGGGGTTTCACCTGACCTGTGGGATTCTAAGTGTTCCAGGTCTCCTTTAGCAGTGTCAGCAAATTGGTGAGCTGGGGCCACTTGAGGTCAGACCTTAAAGGGTTAATCTTTGACCACTGCAGCCAGACAGCCTCCTGGGTCCCAATTTCTCCCACTGTGATGGTTCACTTTATTTGTCAACTCCAGACATCTGATCAAATGTTACTTCCAGGAGTGCCTGTGAGGGCATCTCTTGAAGGAGCCAGCATTTGAATGGATGGACTGTGATGCAAATGGCCCTCCCCAGTGTGGGTAACCCCCAAACACTCCACTGAGGGCCCAAATACAACAAAAGGCGGAAGAGGGATGACTTCTCTCTCTGCCAGACAGTTTTTGAGTTGGGGCATCGATGTTCTCTGCCCTTGACGTTCCTGGTTCTCAGGCCTTCAAAATTGCAGACTGTGGATTTCTCAGCCTCCATGATTGATTTCTCAGCCTCTATGACCGTGTAAGCTTCACAGGTGGTGCTAGCGGTAAAGAACCCGCCTGCCAATGCACAAGATGTAAGACACGAGTTCGACCCCTGGGTCAGGAAGATCCCCTCAAGAAGGACATGGCAACCCACTCCAGCATTCTTGCCTGGAGAATCCCACAGACAGAGAAGCCCGGTGGGCTACAGTCCATGGGGTCGCAAAGAGTTGGACACGACTGAAGCAACTTAGCACACATGATCATGGAAGCCAATTGCTTATAGTAAATCTCTTTCTAGAGAGAGATTTACGTCCTATTGGCTCTGTTTCTCCAGAGAAGCCTAATACACCCACTGCTTGCTGGGTGACCCAGGGCCACTCACTCAACTTCTCTGGGCCTCTATTTGTCATCATTGGAAGGACTGATGCTGAAGCTGGAACTCCAATACTTTGGCCACCTGATGTGAAGAACTGACTCATTGGAAAAGACCCTGATGCTGGGAAAGATTGAAGGCGGGAAGAGAAGGGGATGACAGAGGATGAGATGGTTGGATGGCATCACCGACTCCATGGACATGAGTTTGAGTAAGCTCCAGGAGTTGATGGACAGGGAAGCCTGGCGTGCTGCAGTCCATGGGGTCACAAAGAGTCGGACATGACTGGGTGACTGAACTGAACTGAAGATGGAGGTGATGAAGGCATTGACCTCGATTGAGGGTTAGGTGTACTTTAGACAGGGCTGGCGTCTTCTCGGTTCTACTGAACAGTCGGTTCTTCTTAGATCTTCTCATTGCCCTCCTTCCACCCCCTGCCCCCAGTCCTCTCCAGATGCTGCAAAGATAGGCATCATCCATCCAGGGTCTGTACTGATGAGTCCAGGAGGCACCTGTCTGGATCACGTCCACTTCCTGCTATCAACCCGCCTCACTCACACAAGCCACAGCCAGATGTCCCCACTGAGCAACTAGTTGACAAATCTTCAGCAAAATGGCCCATGGTTGGCACCAAGGGGCCAGGCACACCCTTGTGGATGACACTGAGCTGTCACCAGCTGGGCTGTCATCTCATACCCAGCACACCTGACATGTAGTATTCAGGCTGTCTGCTCAGCCACAGACTCCAAGGTGAGCCCCTGAGGTTCTGCTTAGGCCTCAGCAACCCCCTTACCAGTCTATCAGCTTAGTCTCTTGTTGGAAAAGAGGTTGTCACTGGACAGGGCCTGGCCACTGTAAACCCATGATAGCTATACAGTCATAAAAATGATTCATAACTCAGATGTCTATCAATGGGTGAACAGATGCAGTGGAACATTACACAGCCATGAAAATGGATGAGGCACTGATACATGCTACAATATAGGAGTTCTATGTGGGGAAAGAGAGTAGTCAGTAAGGCTAATATAATATGAAAAACAGTAGATTATAGATAGGGCTTCCCTGGTGGCTCAGCAGTAAAGAATCTGCCTGCAATGCGGGAGACTACCTGCAATGCGGGAGACTTCCTGCAATGCAGGAGACATGGGAAGATCCCCTGGAGGAGGAAGTGGCAACCCACCCCAGGATTCTTGCCTGGGAAATCCCATGGGACAGAGGAGCCTGGCGAGCTACAGTCTGTGGGGTTGCAAAGAGTAAGACATGATTGAGCAACTAAACTACCACCACAATGTAAGCAGACCTCAAAAACATCATGCTAAGTGAAAGAAGCCAGAGAGGAAATCCCACAGAGTGTATGATTCCATTAACACTCAATGTTCAGAACAAGCAGATCCAGAGACAGCCTCTGAACCATTCCTTTGGTGCTGAGCATGGCCCCTGACCATCCAGGGTCTCCTGGACACACCCCCACCCCAGCATAGCCTTTGAAATAGCCAGTGGGGCTGTTCATGGCCACTCAGCCTTGTCTCCTCTTCCAGCTTAACTCAGAGGGGACCTGGTGCCAGCCTCTTGCCTTTATGCTGCCCTGGCTTTTAGTTGATCCTGGGTTCCAATCTCCTTTGCCTCTCTGCTCGAGCCAGCTTCCAGTCAGGTTCCAAAACAAGGTCCCTGCGAAATGTCACTAATATTATCTCTGGCAGGACTTTTCTGCAACCTTATAGCACATAACAGTGCTTCACTCTTGTCTGTTCTAGGGATTTATCTACTCTGGATATTTCATATACATGGGATCATACACTATGCAACGTTTTGCGTCTGGCTTCTTTCACTCAGCATAATGTTTTCAAAGTCCATCTACATTGGAGCACAAATCAGTGCTCTGTTCTTTTTTATGACTGAGTAATATTCCATGATCTTGGGAAACTGTATCCCCTTGCACCATGTTTACTCGTTCATCAGCTGATGGACATTTCCTAAAATGGAAAAAGCATCCCTGGCTTGTGTCCAGGATCCCCCAGTTGACCATTATAAATGCCTGGATGACAGCAGCTCCCATTTCTGTAGCACTCAGGCCAGGAACTTAAAAGATGCCTTCCACACATCACTCTCACTAATTGCCCAGCAGTTCCCATTTGAACTCAAGGCTGTCACCCCAGAGCCCAACTCTGGCCAAGAACCCCCTTTCACTCCTGTGATGCCCGCAAGGCTCTCCTCGTGGCTCTGAATTATGTTGGCCTTCTCTTCGATCCTATGAACTCCACTGAGACATGGTGGGGTGATCGAAGGCTCTCCAGCAAAAGTTCAAAAGGTCATAATCCCCTGAGCCAGCTAGGGAGCCAGGCAGGATGGCAGTGGCCCCTCTTCCACTTGACACAGCACTCATGATGGCGCAGCCATCACTCCCTCCCTACCACATGCCTCTCAGGAATGGCCTTTCTGTTGCATTCGGCCTCCGACCTGGTAGGTGGCATGTGATGTCTGGTCAGGGTCCATCGTATAACAGAGTGAGTGAACTGTGCACCCAGAGTTCCATAGTGGGACAAGATGGGAGCAACCATGCACGCAACACTTCCTGTTTCATCAGTCTGTTTCTCTAATTCATGCTTCAGTCTTTGCATTGACATTTCAGGTCTTCTGATGCCTACATCATACCTCCCATCTCCTAGAGCTGAGTGTACACAGCTGGACCAGTGGATGCTGCAGACATTGGATACTGCTGAGCAGTGCGAGTGGGAGGAACAGGAGAATCCTTCTCTGTGCATCTTAGAAATTCCTCTTGCAGATGAAAGAGACAAGAGCTCCAGGCTTCCAGGTCGGGCCGGCTGCTCTGGGGGCGGCTTGCTGCCTCCTCGGACAGAGGGAGGGCAGGCTGTGGCTCGGGAGTGTGCACAGGGCTTTGCAGCGGGTCACCAGGGATTTCTGCATTTCCTGTCGAGGCCATCCCACTCCTGCTGGCTCATGGAGATTGTATGCCTCATCCGATGACACACTGGTCCCTGAGGACTCCATCACGTCATGTCAACAAAGCTGCAGCAATGGCCCGTCTGCCTCCGGGAGTTCCGCCCAGTTCACATGTGATTCCTGGTGCTGATGGAAACCATTTGTGCTCAGCTCCACCAGGACCGCAGCTGGGAGGGAGGGCAGCTGTTTGCAGCTGGGCCACTGAGGAGGGGCAACACTCAGGGCTTCAGCCCTTCAGTGGGGCTGATCAGAGCTCTGGGCTCGAATGCATCCGAGCAGCCCCAGAAAAGATGGGGCACCGTTGTTTCCACAAGCCCAGCATTGTGAGATGCCATGTGCCTTCTCCAACTTCTCCCATGCTGTGGGGTGAGTGTGAGTACCCAATCTTACAGAGCAGACTGGGAATCACAAGGCACTTGATGAGCCCCAAGCACATGTGGCAGATCCCAGATTCACAGCTGAGAGGGATGGTGAGGCGGGGGGGGGGGGGGGGTGGTGGTCTGGGCGCCTCGACTGGAGTCTCTGTGTCCTTCCCACAAGGGCATTCCAAGGACAGCCCTCCAAATGCCAGGTCACAGTCTCTACAATTGTCTATGATGAACAGGCAGCCAGGAGACAGAGGCATGCTACCCTCCATGGCGATCGACCCCGGGGGTCAGAAGGACACTTCCCTGCAGCCTTTGCGAGCCCCACATCACTGCACCAAAGCCTGTTCTGCTGCTTGGAGAGGGGATGGCTGCCACAGTCCTTCAGCCCCAGGCCCCAGAGCAGGACTGGTGGGGGCTGCCCTGGCCCTGGCTTGGGGAAGGCCCACACACCCCAGCCGCCACCTCACTGGGGAGCCAGTCAGGCCCTGGGCAAGCACCTCGAGCAAGGACATGGGCTTACCTCGACCATCACACTGCGCCGGATGTGGTCCCTTCCGATGGGGACCCTTCTGTCAGCGTAGTTCTCCTCTGGGGGTCTGACCGACTTCCCATCCCGGCAGCAGCTCGTTTCTCTGTAAGCCAGGGCTTTGGCTGTGGAGATTTGAGTACTTGGTGCTGGTTCTCAAAACAGGACCCCATCTGGCACTCTTCTGTCCCCCACTCTTGTCCCAGGCTTCCCAGGTATGCATGCACGCATATGTGCGCACATGACGCATGTTGCATATATGTGAGTGCATATATTTGCATGAATGCACATGTGTACAAGTGTAAGGGCATGTGTATGCTACATTGGTGGGGCCCTTTAAGAGCCTGGCTTCCCCCAGATGTGGCCCCCTACCTCTTGATCACTCCCTCTGAACTGATCCAGACTCCCCCAGTAGCTCTCTTGTCCCTCGCCCTCATGTTCTGCCCTACTGACCTTCCCCCATGCCTGGATTCAGCTCCTGGACCCCTTGGTGTCCTGGAGAGGGGAGATGCCCCAATAAGCACGTAAACCTCACCTGTGATGTTGCTGAGACCCAGGTCACCGAAGGACAGAACCACCCAGGTGGGCTCTGTCTCCCCGGAGGCCACACACGTCTTCTTGGTCAGATGGCGTTTGCCAGGATGTCCAACAAACTGAATGCCCTTGGGAACTGAGATCTTCATGTAGACCTGGAGAGGGTGGCAAGCATCCATGGTATCCAGAATCTGAACACCCTCCCAGCATGCCTCGCTGCTCACTGCACTCCGTCCACCCTGGAAGCCTTCAGCCCAAACCACGCTCTCCATGAGAAACCCCCTTTGCATTTCTTATCAGAACCAACTACTCGGGCTTCCCTGGTGGTCCAGTGGTTAAGAATCTGCCTTGCAATGCAAGGGACACCAGTTGGATTCCTGGTCTGGGAAGATCCCACATGAGGCGGAGCAATTAAGCCCACGTGCTGCAATTACTGGGCCCACGTGCAGCAACCACTGAAGCCCTCGTGCTCTAGAGCCTGTACTCTGCAGTGAGAGGCCACCGCCATGAGAAGCCCGCATCCTGCAACTAGAGTAGCCCCTGCTCTCCCCAACTGGAGAAAGTCCACACGCAGCAATGAAGACCCAGCACAACCAAAAATAAATAAATGTTAAAAAAAAAAAGAACCAACTCCTCAACATTGTCCTGCTGGGAGCCCCCTGCTTCCCTCACTCCCCCACACCCTCCCTGGTCCAGCTCCCCTTGGAGACCAAGGTCGATTCAAGGGCTGCTTATCTAGCTCCAATCCTCCCCAGCCAAGGGATAAGAGAGGCCACTCCACATGCCGGCCTCTCAAAGCACTTCCTCGGACCCTCTCTCCAACCATGGAGGTCCACTGCATCATAACAGAGCTTGGTGTACACATGTGCATGCGTATGTGTGTGTGCCGTGCATGCACGCATCTCTGTGTGCACATCTACATGTGTAGTAGGCATGGCATTGCAAGACGTGTGAGTGCACTCGTGTGAAGGCGAGTGTCTCTACATATGTGTGCAAGCATAACTATCTACACGTGTGTGTGCACACCACGTAGCTATGTGCATGTTGTGTGTACATGTGTTTATACCCCTCGATCTACAACATGCTCTTTGCTCCACATCTACTTGTCCAACCAGTAGATGCACAGCACCTAGTGGGTTCAGGCGCCCTCCTAGGAACTCAAGAGACAGATCTGAGCAAGACATACGAGTGATGCCTGAGCCTCACTGCACCTAAGTCACACACACAGTCAAATGTGTACAAGGAAGCTTTACAGCAGCAAGTGTGACAGAGTGTTTGAATACCGCCTACGGGCAGGCCCAGCTGGACCTGAATGAGAATCATTGGTCCATTCAGGGGCTCCCCCATTCCCCTCAAGACACCATTCTTCCAAAAAGTTCTTCCAGGGAGGAAAGAAGAAATTCAAGCATCAAGTATTGATGTGATCCATTTTCTGGGTCCTGGGAGGAACCAACTGTCCAGGCTGAGGGGTAGGATAGGCCTGTTTTCCTGGAACCTCCAGACTAGCACATGGGAAGTGTGTGTGTTAGTTGCTCAGGCGTGTCCGACTCTTTGTGACCCTATGGACTATAACCCACCAGGGTCCTCTGTCCATGGGGCTCTCCTGTTCTTAAAATTGAACACGTGGCCATCCCTGGACACACCTGTTGCCCAGCAAGGATGCCTTCTTCCAGCCAACAAGCCAGCCACTAGGACATGATCAGAGCTGAAATGGGTACCTGGGGGGCCTGCCTGCAGTCCAGGAGAGAGCATCCCTCAGGGGCCACCCTGTGATTAGGAACCAGCCTCCACTTATCCCAGCTTTTTGAAACTGGAATCCAATTCTTCCAACCATGTGTGCTCAGTCACTCAGTCGTGCCCAACTCTCTATCTTTGAGACCCCATGGACGTAGCCCGCCAGGCTCCTCTGTCCATGGGATTCTCCAAGCAAGAATACTGGAGTGGGTTGCCATGTCCTTCTTCCCAATACAGGGATTGAACTGCGCCTCCTGCGTCTCATCTCCTGCATGAGCAGGCAGATTCTTTACCACTGAGCAGTGGGAAGCCCCCTCCCAATGATAAACCACATAAAAAGGACGAATGAAGGCTTCCTTGGAGGTCCAGTGGTTAAGAATCTGCCTGGCAATGCAAAGGACACCAGATCCATCCCTGGTCCAGGAGGATCCCACATGCTGCTGGGCATCTAGCCTCTGTACCACAACTACTGATCCCACCCACCTAGAGCCTATGCTTTGCAACAGGAGTGGCCACCACAGGAAGAAGCTTGCATGTTGCAGTTAGAGAGTAGCTCCCACTGGCCGTAACTAGAGAAAGCCTGCACACAACAATGAAGATTCAGCACAGCCAAAAAAAAAAAAAAAAAAAAAGAATGATAAAGGTCTGGGTTTTGGGGCCTTGCTCCCAGCTTATTGCCCTGAGCCCTTCACCTGTCTTCCTTGGCCCTCTCTAGGCCACCCATGGCCACTACCCTGGTTGCTACTGCAGTGGTTCTCACTCAGACTAATGCACAAGCCTCCTCCTTCTTTC
Source organism: Okapia johnstoni (assembly GCA_024291935.2). Classification (NCBI taxonomy): domain Eukaryota; kingdom Metazoa; phylum Chordata; class Mammalia; order Artiodactyla; family Giraffidae; genus Okapia; species Okapia johnstoni. The sequence continues at coordinate 5,634,287 of CM044316.1, read as the reverse complement.
CTGATTTCCCAACTAGAGCCTAAAATCCAGTCAGACTATGTCACAGGCAGCTCTTGGGACAGGCCAACCTGCCTTCTGCCCCTGTCACTTGTGTATACGTTCCCTCTTCCAGGAATGCCCTTCCAGGCCCAGTGCCCAGCTTAAACATCACCCAAAGACTTCTCTGCATTCAGAGAAGCCAACCCTTCTCAGGGTTTTCTTGGTTCCCTGCAGGCATACATATACATATATATATATATATATATATATATATATATATTTTTTTTTTGGCTGTACCACACAGCATAGGCTTGTGAGATCTTAGTTCCTGGACCAGGAATCAAACCTGTGCCCCCTGCAGTGGAAGCATAGAGTCCTAACCACTGGACCACTGGGGAATTCCTGACACCTAATGTTAACACAGATCTGCCCCTCAGTCCCTGGGGGACCTTAAACATAATGCTTCTCTGAGCTTCCCATATGGGAATGATACCAGTAGGGACAAAGTAAGTGATTAAATAGTTAATCCCACTAGGGGACTGTAAGCAGAAAAAATACTGGAGACCCCGTAAGTTAACAATTACTCAAGAAAGTAGGGTTGCTTAACCACAAAACCAAGTAGACTTGCTTAGCAACAAAACCAGGCAACAGAAGCACAAGACATGCCCCCAAACAATAAAATAATGGTGGCATGAAACCCACATCCTGCCCAGTGAGCTCACCAAGTCAGGACATGCTCTCTGCACACATAAAAATAGCAATGATTTGTGGACCCAGCTTGACCACGTAGGGACAAGAAAACTCCCCTGCCCAACCTGAAGGAGGAGCTGATGATGGAAGCATGATGTTTACTTAAGGATGACAAAGACTTCTTTGCCCCCTCCCCACTTTTCCTTTGATTATAAAACTATAGCCCAGTAAGTCCTTGGGCATGGCACTCTCTTGTCTGTCTGCTTGTAAGCCTCACAAGCATCCTATTCTAATAGATTACTTCTTATCTATCACTTCAACTCTCACTGAATTTTTTCTGCACTGCAACATAAAGGACTATGCTACTGGAGCTTCTCAGAGCCCCCCAAATGACATCAACCCATTTCAGCTCCATTGCAGTTCCTCCTTTCTCAGCCCATTTGTGCACTGGATAATAATAAAGGTAAAACCATCCAAAGTGCCTGACACAGAGATGTGTGTCCAAGAAAACTGAGTCAGCAGTGTCAGAAGTCCAGGTTGAGCTCAGGCAGACCTCATGGCCTGGGCATTTGGGTCTTCAGATTCCTGCACATAGCCTGGCAAACCTCAGGGACCTGGGTGATTGCTTTTGAGTGAATGAATTAGAATCACTAACATTTTACACCTGGAAATTCCTTTTTGGTAGCCTCTGGGTGTTCCATTTCTATTCTAGACCTGTGCTGACCATTTTTTTCCTACTTGGAACTTTCTTTCCATTAAAGACCCAAGAGAGGAGAAATTTCTATGTGACAGTACATGATGTGTGGTTGTTCCATAGAGTCAAATGAGCATCAGAAAGCCAAACGCAAATACCAGCCTCAAAACTGGGCCATGCCAGGCAGACGGCATGCAACAGGTCCTTAACTGGCCTCAAAGCCATTATAAGGCATTCCATGCAGTATGTTCTTGGGTTGATTTAACTATTCAGTGGAGGTATAGCATTTACAAAGGAAAAAAGGAAAAAAGGAGTAAAGGATTTCATGTAAGTTCAAGGTCACCCTTTGAGCCAAGACTCAGAGACTCAGAACAATGCTGTCCCCACTCTGGACCAGGCTCAGAAATGGCTCTGACACAGGATCTATGATCAGACTCACAAAGGAGCCTGAAACCTGCTCCCTCCCCCTGCCCCAGAGCAGCAGTTCGGGTTGGGGGCGGACAGGTAGATCTCTCACACCCGGATAAGGAGACTGAGACAAAGCAGCCTAGTGAATGGAACACCAGGCTGGAGCCTAGAGGGTCTTCTGGAGACAGTGAGGCAAGAATGTGCTGAAACCATAGCTGAGGTATGGGAGTTCTGCCAGCCTCCCACTCAGGACTTCCATCCCCAGCAGCCTTGACACCTTTCAGGTGGCAAATTCCAATCACTCCAGAAAGCCTTGTTTTTCAGGAAAAGTGAGCAGTGGTTGGATAAAATCTCTTGGTTTCTGGTGACCTTGGCCTGGGGCTGCAACTCACATCTCTGCCCTTGGTAGGGAATGTGCCAGCAGCCTTGGGAGGCCCCATTCACATGGGTAGGGCCAGGATGAGGTCAGCCACCTCCCTGGGCTGGCTAGGGTGAGGCTGAGACCTGCAGCCCCACTTCCATGCTGACCTGCAGAGAGCAGGCTTGCTCTCAGCTGGACCCCAGGCCCTGCCCCCAACTCACTCATCCAACTGTAGCCTCAGCTCCCAATCCCCATCCCTGAGGGCTTCCCCTAATCCTGGGAGCCCACCTCCCTTCTCTTCCTACCACTCACCAGCTGATGTCCAGGCTGAGATGGTACACAAAGGATTACAGAGGTGGAGGAAGGCGCCCCTGCCCTCTTGCAGCCACACTGAGGCTGAGCCCCCAAACGTTCCTTTCCCATCCCGCCCCCACCTGATCCTGGTCCTCACAGCTCCCTCCACATTGTCTGCCATCCCTCCTCATCATCAGGGTATGAAATCACCAAGCCCACTTCCTTAGGGTAGCTGTTATGGGTTGAATTGTGTCCCTCCAGTAAGATATGTTGAAGTCTAGGCACTTCCCTGGTGGTGCAGTGGCTAAGACTCTGCTCCCAATGCAGGGGGCCTGGGTTCGATGCCTGGTCAGGGAACTGGTTTTTCACATTCTGCAACTAAGAGCTCACATGCTGCACTAAGAGATCCTGCATGCCAAAACTAAAGAATCCACATGTGTGTGTGTGCTCAGTCATGTCTGACTCTTTGCAACCCCATGGACTGTAGCCCACCAGGCTCCTCTGTCCATGGGATTCTTCAGGCGAGAATTCTGGAGTGGGTTGACATTTCCTCCTCCAGGGGATCTTCCCAACCCAGAGATAGAATCCAAGTCTCTGATGTCTCCTGTATTGGCAGGCAGATTCTTTATCACTGAGCCACCAGGGAAGCCCAAAGAACCCACATGCCACAACGGAAAGATCACTCATGTTGCAACTAAGACCTGGCACAGCCAAATAAATAAATTCAATTTTTTTTTTTAAAAAAGTATGCTGAAGTACTAACCTTGGTACCTGTAAATGTGACCTCATTAGGAACTACGGTCTCAGCAGATGTCATCAAGTTCCAAGGAGGTCATTGCATCAAGCCTGCAATGCGGGAGACCCAGGTTCGATCCCTGGATTAGGAAGATCCCTTGGAGAAGGGAATGGCAACCCACTCCAGTATTATTGTCTGAAGAATTCCATGGACAGAGGAGCCTGGCAGGCTACAGTACAGGGGGTTGAAGAGAGTTGGATACAACTGGGCGACTAACACTTTCACTTTTTCTAATCCAACAAGACAGGGGCTCTTCTAAGAGGAAATTTGGACACAGGTCTGTGCAGAGAAGGAAGATGATGTAAAGATACACAGTGAGAAGAAGGCCATGGGAAGACTGAGGCAGAGACTGGAACAAGGCTGCCACAAGCTAAGAGAGCGCCAAGGACTGTGGGCAGCTCCCAGAAGCCGGGCAAGAGGTCGGGGACAGACCACTCCTCAGAGCCTCCTTCTGGAGGAAGCCAGCCTTGTCCATACTTTGACCTTGGACTCCAGCCTCCAGAACTGTGAAAGAATAGTTTCCATTGTTTTAAGCCACCCAGCTTCTGCTACTTGTTACAGCGGCCACAAGAAACTGATACAGTAGCCTTTCCCCCTCCTCTGAGAAGGAGTCAGCTTCCCCACCACTGTACGCACCCTGCAGGCCCTGGGACCCCAAGAGTTGGAATAGCACTGACAAGGTCCGCGGGACATCCACAGTCACCATTCTTAGCAGCTGTATGGACTGACCTATTTGCCCCTTTAACCACCCTAAGACTCCTGTCTGCTTGACGTTTGTAGAAACTGACACACCAGCAGGTGGACTAACGTGGACAAGGTCAATCAGTTTTTTTCAGTAGATATTGAGATTCAGAGCTCCTGCTCGGGGGCCACCAGGATTCCTCACTTCTGTGCTGGGGTCAGCACGTGTGTGCATGCTAAGTAGCTTCAGTCAAGTTCAACTCTTTGTGACCCTATGGTCGGCAGCCTACAGGCTCCTCTGTCTGTGGGGATTCTCCAGGCAAGAATACTGCAGCGGGTTGCCACGCCTTCCTCCAGGGATCTTCCCAAACCTGGGACTGAACCCATGTCTGTTATGTCTCCTGCATTGGCAGATGGGTTTGTTACCACTGGCCCCACCTGGGAAGCCTACAACCCGACCTAAATTCAATCCATCACCTATTTCTGTAAGGCCAGGGAGCTAAGAATGGTTTTTACTTTTTTTTTTTTTTAATGATCGGGATGAAGAAGGGAAGCTTTAAAAAAAAAAAAATAGAATGACATTGGGACCTCCCTTGTGGTCCAGTGTTTAAGAATCCAGCTGAGTTTCCAGGTGGCACTAGTGGGAAAGAATACTCCTGCCAATGCAGGAGATGCCAGGGACATAGTTTCAATCCCTCGGTGGGGAAGATCCCCTGGAGTAGGAAATGGCAATCTACTCCAGTATTTTTGCCTGGGAAATTCCATGGATAGAGGAGCCTGGCGGGCTACAGCCCATGGGGTCACAGAGGCAGCCATAAGTGAACACACATACACACATGCATGTTGCAACGCAGGGGACACAGGTTCGACCCCTGGCCAGGGACCTAAGATCTCATATGTTGAGGAGCAGCTAAGCCCACAACTATAGAGTCCATCCCCTGAAATGAAAGATCCCACATAATGCAGTGAAGACCCTGCATGTGGCGACTAAGACCCAAAACAGCCAAATAAATAAATTAAAAAGAATTATATTCTGTGATGCATGAAAGCTAAATGAAACTCAAATTTCAAGTATCCAGAAATAAAGATTTATGCAAACACGGCCAGGCCAATTCATGGGCGTGTTATCTGTGACTGCCTTCCCGCACAATGGCCAAGTTGAGCAACTGCAACAGGGACCCTCTGGCTGACAAAGATTGAAATATTCACTAACTAGCCCTTTACAGGGAGAAGGCAATGGCACCCCACTCCAGTACTCTTGCCTGGAAAATCCCATGGACGGAGGAGCCTAGTAGGCTACAGTCCATGGGGTCGCTAAGAGTCGGACACAACTGAGCAACTTCACTTTCACTTTTCCCTTTCATGCACTGGAGAAGGAAATGGCAACCCACTCCAGTATTCTTGCCTGGAGAATCCCAGGGATGGCGGAGCCTGGTGGGCTGCCGTCTGTGGGGTTGCACAGAGTTGGACATGACTGAAGCGACTTAGCAGCAGCAGCAGCAGCCCTTTACAGAGAAGGTTTGCTGACCCCTGACTCCATGGCATTACATATGACACTCATCCCCCCCAAAGCCCTGAGGGGCCTGGAGCCAAGGACAGTGGCTCCATCTCATCTGTCAACCTCCAACCCCGCCATGCACTCCCACCCACAACTTCCCCAGGCTTAGACGGCAGGTGAAGCAAGACCTGATCCATCCAGCCCCTGCTTCACTAATATGACAGATGCTAACATCACAACCCCCCTAGATGACTCTACCTCCCCCTGCCTACCCAACATCACAGGTACTGTGCCCCTCAAACCCATCCCCCTCCAAAGGGCCACAACTCTCCCTGCCTCCTGACATCAAGGATGCCGCCCCCTTCCTGCCTCCCCCGCCAACTGGTAATGGGAAAGGCTGTATGCAGAGGACGGGTTTGGTACCTCAGCACAGGAGTCCATGTAGTTGTAGATGTTGAGTGGGATCTTGGCCTGTTCCCCACGGACCACATAGGGGGGCAGCATGAAGTCTACGAAGAAAGGCTTGAAGGTCTTCAGCAGAGTGGGCTCAGCAATGCCCAGGCCCCTCCCGGGGGACAGACCCACTGCTTCACCCACCCAGCTGGTGATGGAGTCGGGGACCTGCAAGCTGAGTGTCTCCTCGCCAGATGGATCACTGAGGAAAGAAGGGCAACCACGAGCTGTTATCCAGTGCTGTGCGGCAGCAGCCCAGTGGGAACTGAGGAATCCAGCAACATGGCTTTGGGTTTCAGGGGGATGTCTGGCTGTTCCTCTCTCCTCTACCTGGATTCTCCATCCCTTTCCCAGGAGCTTGATGCAGGTGGCCTCATTGGGTGATGGGACACTGCCCTGCAGGATCTGGGGCATCTAGCCTTGCCTCTGTGAGGGTCACAGGTGTCACCATGGCAACAATTCAAGCTCAGCGTCTTCCATTTGGAAGAACTTTCATCAGCTCCCAATGGTCCTAGCCAACTGTTCTGTGCACGCCGAGCGCCAGCCAGCCACCCACCCACCCTGGGGAACATCCACACTCCCTGGCCTGGCTTGCCTGTCCCATACACTCCCTGTTTGTATGATTTTTCAAGCCTGCCGAGGCCATTACAAAAGCTGCACCTGGGACTAAGGAGAGTGAATCAGTAATCAAAATCTCCCCCAAAAGGGAACCACTGGATGTGATGACTTCACTGGTAAATTCTATTCAACATTTAAAGAACTCTCGCGCACTGCTAGTGGGAATGTCAAATGGTGCAACCACGGTGGAAAACCATACAGTGATTTCTCAAAATATTAAATACAGAATTACCATAAGATCCAGCAACTCCACTTCTGGGTATATACCCCAAAGAATTGAAAACAGGGTCTCAAAGAAATATTTGCACACCAATATTCAAAGAAGGATTATTCATAATAACCAAAAGGTGGAAGCAACCTAAGTGTCAACCAAAGGCTCAATGGATACACAAAATGTGGTCCATCCAGCAACTTCCTTGATGGTCCAGCAGTCAAAATTCTGAGCTTCCACTGTGGGGAGCCCAGGTTCCATACCCAGTTGGGGAACTAAGATCCCACAAGGTGCACAGTGAGACCATAAAAAAAAATTTTTTTAACAGGGTCCATCCATACAGCGGAATGTTATTCAGCCTTAAGAAGAAAGGAAATTTTGATACATGCCACAGTGTGGATGCACCTTGAGAACATCATGCTAAGTGAAATGAGCCAGACACTAAAGGACAAATATTGTATGATTCCACGTATATGAGGTCCCTAGAGCAGTGAGATTCACAGAGACAAAAAGAAGAGTGGATGCCAGGGCCTGGAAGGAGGGAGGGATGGGAAGTAGTATTTAATAGGCGCATAGTTTCAGTTTTGCAAGATGAGAAGCATTTTGGGGATTGGTGGTGGTAATGGTAGCACAATGATATAAATGCTCTTAATGCCACTGAGCTGCACACCTAAAAACAATTAAGATGGTGAATTTTATGTTATTTTACAAATTTTAAAAGTTAGAAAAAAAAAAAAAAAAGAGCTAACCAATCCTTGCCTGGGCCCAGCAAGAACCTCCTCCTTAGTCTCAGATCCACACTCTCCAACTCACCATTGCTCAAGCCAACAGAGGGAGAGAGAACACCTCAAATGCCAAATGCTTCTCAGCAACGCTCTGGGGCTCTCCACACCTACCATCATAGCCCACTCGGCCTTCACACTCCCTGCCTCCTCCTCTTAGCCCCTTCTGCCTCTCCGATTCTCCAGCTCTTGCCCACATGCGTTCCACCTCCTGGACTCCTTTATCCCTTTCTTGTTTATCCTGTGGGATTCAGCTTGGGCTCCACCTGCCCTGGGAGTCTCTCCAGCTTCCCGGAAGGGCCCCTCCACTTCCTCCCAAGCCCCGGACCCAGCCCTCCATGAGAACACTGGCCCTACTGAAGCATGAAGGCTTTAAGGGCATAAAACATAAATTCTATGCATTAGGGGACTCTATCTGCCTTGTTCAAGGTGCCATTCTTGGCACCAAAACAGTACTCAGTGCCTAAAACATCACCCTGCACACAGAAAGTAGATAGACACATTTCTACTTTCTGTACATCTCTGATGATGGACAGACAGCACATCTTAAATATTGGCTCCCATTACAAAATGCAATAATCAGCAACTTGGGCTTGCCTGGTGGTCCAGTGGGTAAGAAGCCACCTACCAATTTCAGGGAACATAGGTTGTAGCCCTACCTAGGGAAGATCCCACAGGCCATGGGGCAACTAAGCTCAGGCACCACAACTACTAAGCCCAAGCACCTGGACCCTGCATTGGGCAACAAGAGAAGCTGTCGCAACAAGAAGCTTGCACTGCAACTAGAGAGTAACCCTCTCGCAGCAACAAAGACCCAGCCAAAAATAAAAATAAATAATAATAATAAAACTTAAAAAAAAAAATCAGCATCTGTTCTGATCCTCAGGGAAGATTGCCCGTAATGAAGACACACACATCAGTGAGGGCAGCCTGAGAAACCCCCGAGTGTGTGCTTGGCTCTGTGCTAAGCATGTGCCATGGCATCTCATGCTGAGAAGGGGACCCCAGCTCAGCAGTAGGTCCACCCACTGCCCCACCCACTGGCCCCCAGGGTCTGAACTTTCATGCCTAACTGGTTTCCCAGGGCAGGTCACCACTACCTTCTGACACTATGCATTGAAAGAAAACGCTTAGTGTCAGTGGTGTTCTGACACTAAACACTGAAAGGAAAAAAGCCAGTTGCAACTGGCAAGAATTTGGCACAGCGCTGCCGCTTCAAGGCAAAGGAAAAGAGAAAACAATGTAGAAAGGAAATGTGTTGAGAAAAGCAGCCTGCTTGGCGGCAGGGGCCCAAGTCCCCTGAGGAGTGAAGAGGGGGGTAGGTGGGTGGAACTGAGTTCATGTTTCAGGGAACTGTAATCATTTTAATGAGATCGTTATATAAACACAGTGGATAGAGTTACCCCAAGAGGGAGTTGTAAGAGGCACGAAGCCCTCGAATTTCATATTTCATGGGCAGATGTCCGAGGCTGCACTGGGATTTGGGGCTGACTTCATAGCTTTGCGTTTTATGTGTTAGAAAAGGATGCCCAATGGCTTACTCAGATGTTGGTGTCTGATCTCCAGGCAAACCCACTGAGAACAATCATTCATGAGTGCCTTTGAGTCAGCCCACAAAGGCAGTGAAGGAAAGAAATCTTACTGTACCTGATGTTGAGACAGTGCCAAACCCATGTTTCAGGGAAGAAGGTCCTTTTCCTCTTCTCTGCTCTATGAAAATTTTTTTAAAAAGAAATGATTAAAGTTCCATAAGTTTAATTCTGTTACTTGGTAAGTTAACATTCTACCTGATTAGGCTATAATGTGTTCATTCTCTTACCCAACATGTTAATATGCTACATGGTTTATTTAATTCTCTTACCTGGAAAGGTTAGCATTCTACTTTACAAGGACATGACGTGTTAATTCTTTCACCTGGCAGAATTTTAGTCAACATTCTACTTGATTACAGCTAGAAAAGTGAGGCACTGAAGGCTTGGCAGAGTCTTGTAAAAATGATAGTGGGGCCTCACACCCTCAACTTAGAAGGTTAACAAGGGCCAAAGGGACCACCCCGAGTCCTCTCCTTTGTTAATTTCCCTCCCTAGGTTTGCCACGTTTTTCTGCATCACTACATGGAACTCTTCCCTCTGCCCCACTTCCTCTGTGCTTTCATTTTTTAGTTTCTTTTTTTTATTAAAGGATGGTTGATTTACAATGCTGTGTACATTTAGATTCTGATGTACATCAAGTGATTCAATTATGTGTGTGTGTGTGTGTGTGTGTGTGTGTGTGTGTGTGTGTATTCTTTTTCACGTGCTTTCATTCTTGGTTTATCCTCAGAAGCCTCAGAGCCCACATTCCTCAGGGACTGTCCTATCCTTTAAAAAATAATATTAATAAGCCCTACTTGACATCTGGCAAACCTTCTCAAGATTAAAAATGCTCATATCCCTTTCAACTTGCAGTTGCCTCTCTGAGGGATGAACCCTGAAATTAATCACAGACGCACGTGCAAAGACAGTGTGGTTAACTGCAGCACTGTGAGAATCACAGTCAGAATCTTCATCAGCAGGGCATTTGGTTAACCAAATGATAGTACATTCACACAATAGAATATTACATGTCGGTGAAAAGGGGTGAGGTAAGCACATATGTGCTGATACGGAATGGTCTCTAAGGTTTATTGTTGACTTAAAAAAGGAAGGTAGAGAACAGTACTACAGTATTCTCCCACTGTGTGTGTGTGTGTGTGTGTGTGTGTGTGTGTTTTAAAGTCCTGTGTATACACATTGGAAAAGACCCTGATGCTGGGAAAGACTGAAAGCAAAAGGAGAAGAGGACAGCAGAGGATGAGATGGTTAGATAGTATCACTGACTCAATGGACATGAACTTGAGCAAACTCCAGGAGATAGTGGAGGACAGGGAAGCCTGGTGTGCTGTAGTCCATGGGGTTGCAGAGAGTCAGACACGACTTAGTGACTGAATAACAAATTTACACAGAAAATTTCTAGAAGGATAGTTAAGGAATTAGTAACCATTTTTGCCTCTTAGAAGGGAAAGGAAGATACACCCTTTCATACTCTTTGAAAAAGGAATAAACCCTTTGTATATATGAAAGAATGCACCCTTTCATACTCTTTGAAAAATGTTTAACTATGTGCATATGATTAAGAAAAATACCTCGTCTTCAGAATAAGGATGCATTGTGTCTATTAGTCACTCAGCCGTGTCTGACTCTTTGCGACCCCATGGACTGTACCCGGCCAGGCTCCTCTGTCCATGGGATTCCCCAGGCAAGAATACTAGAGCGGGTTGCCATTCCCTTCTCCAGGAAGGATGCATTATCCAATTACAAAAAGGCACAGACACTTGCTTTTTAAGGCCTTTATTATGCCTTTCTGCACTGGAATTTATAACTGCCTTTGTGGTTTGGGGTTTAGAGGCTGCTTGCAGACCCACTCCAGGACAAGTTCTCAGGAGGCATGCACATCGGAGGCTCCAGGTTCCCAGAGAAGTGTCTGGCTGAGGGATGCCCAGGGGCCAATATTCCACCTCCCTTACTCAACCACATCTTGGAAATGCCTTCGTGTGCCTCCAGCATACTGTAGGGAGAGTCTGATCTGTCCATGCCATGATGTGGAGTTTGAAAACTAGGACTCTCGTGGGGTTATCACACTCCTGCTAAATGTGTGACTCAAGCAGGAAGAAGCTGGAGGGTTCAGGTACCCAGGAATCACTGCAGAGGAGGCTAGGGAATTGGGAAGGCTCAATCCTTCCCAAGGATTTGGGATTGGGGTAGAAAGGGTTTGAAAGAAGAAGACTATCCTGGATAGCCAACCCCCCTCCCCAGGGCAGATCCTCTGGGTCACTTCTGGCTCAGAGCAAGACTGAGGATTCTGGGTGCCACCCTCAGGGTCTCCAAAGAGACCCAGTTACTGAGCCACTGATGATCACCAGATCCCATCCCTGGCCCACTTGGTTCTGTGCCTCTCATTGGATAAGCTGGCAAGAGAGGGTACATCCAAGGCCTGCCTCCCCTTTCCCAGCTTATGCACCCTTACATCCAGAGGGAGAGAGAGGGGGCAAGGTCTTCAAAACACCCTCTCCCTTCCCTAGTTGGCTGGCTGTGACCTGGAGTTGAGGAGCTAGTGGGAGAGGCAGAGAGAACAAAGAAGGTGGGAAAGAAGACAGTGAGTGATGCAGGAACATAAGAGGGGTACAAAGGGAGAGACATGAGAGAAGAGCAAACACCACCTCCCATGAAACAAAGCTTTCCATGAGACAAGGGACAAAGCCACAAATCCCAGGGGGAGATGTGAACTCTTTTCTCTCGGTAATTGATAAGTTAGCAAACATACAAGGAAAGAAACATGAGCAAGGATATGGAGGATCTGGGTACCACCATCGAAAGTACACATAGAGACTCCTATACCCAATGACGGGCTTGGATATTCTTTTCACGTGGATGTGAGCATTTACAAAAACTGACCAGACAGCCATTCTCTAAAATAAAAACCAGGCAATGGATATCATACAGACCATGTTTGTGGGCCACAAGGAATATCATACTGACAATGTTCATTGGCCACACTGCCCATCTGACCCACATTTATAAAACATATAAAGGTAGTAATTTTTAAAGATTACTTTAAAGCAGCCCGGCTAGCTCAGTCGGTAGAGCATGAGACTCTTAAAAATTACTTGAAAATTGAAAACATATTTGGGCAAGTCACAGCTCAAAAAGGTAACTGTTCCACAAGCTACAACCTATTTGGAACCCAGCAATAATGGAAACACTTCCTAGCACAATTTAGATGCAGCCAAAGCAATACTCTGAGGAAAATTCATAACCTTCAAAAGACATAAATGCTTGAGTTAAAATAAAAAAGGCTTTTTAGACACTTTGGTGTCTAACTCCAAAAGATAAAGAGTCATAGGGGAAAGGGAAAAAGAGAGGAAGTAAAGGAAGGAGCAAATGGTTGGAGGGAGAAAGGGTAGTAGAAAGAATTTTCTAAGCAGAGTCTCGGAATGAGAGGATCAAACTCCAACCACCCACCCTGCCCCAATTCTTCTGTCCCCAGGCAGATCTACTCCCCTGCTACACCTTCTTCTCTCTTCTGCACCCCCCAAACTCCCAAGCTCAAGCACGTGGGTGGGGCCGAGAACTGGGGGTGTCGGGGAGAAGAGTCAAAGTGCTTAGTGCTCCAACCTGCTAGGCCAGTAGGGATTCTGGCCCCCTGGGGACATTGGACAATGTCTGAAGATGGTTTGGGTTGTCACACCCAGAAGAAGGGGGGTGTTATTGGCCTCTGGTTGGTGATCAAGGATGCTGCTCAGTACGCTATGGTACACAGGATGGCCCCACCACAGAAAATGACCCATCCTCAAATGTCAACATGAGTTTAGACAACCCTGCTCAAGGTAATGGCAATTACCTGGGGGGTTGTCTGGAGGACACTGCTGCCATCAGGCTCCCTGTGTGGGGCTGGAAGGCGGGGACAGCCTCATCAGTGTACAAGCCGCCATCCTGCCGGTGGTTTAGGCTCACAAGGTCTGTCATCACCACCAGTCCTGTTTCCTAGGCAACAGACAATGCCCAGACCCATAATGGGGAAGTGGATATGGTGGCTCCAGAAGTCACTGGCCCAACACCGCTGCTGCGTAGCCCTGGGGGAGTCAGTCCTCTCTCTAGGCTTGGTGACACAGACTAAGAGGGACATGAGACCAAGTGACCATCCAGGGCACAACAGAGTTGGGGTCAGAATGTTTGTGGTCTAGGCTCAAAAGGCCACATCTCTTAGGATTCCATTAATATGAAGTGTCTAAAACCATGGGCAGATCAGTGGTTGCCAAGGGCTGGGGGAGGGTGGATAGGGTGTGACTGCTAATGGGGACGGGATCTCCTTTTGAGGTGATGAAGATGTTCTGGAGCTAGATAGAGGTGCTGGCTTGCCCAACACTGTGAATGTACTAAATGCCACTGAATTGTTCACTTTAAAACGGGTTAATTGTGGCTTCCCTGGCAGTCCAGTGGTTAAGACTCTGTGCTTCCAGTGCAGTGGGGCACAGGTTCGAACCCTGGTCACGGAACTAAGATCCCATGTGATGCCCAGCACAGCCAAAAAATAAAGAAAGAATAAATTTTTAAAAAATGGGTTAAATGCCTGCTATGTTAATTTCACCTCAATTTAAAAAAATCAATTGGTACAGTGCCTAATCCAGACCCACAGCCAATTACTATGAGTTTCAATTATTACTGGTGTAATATACGTATATATTTAATGGTCTTCCCGGGTAGCTCAGCAGTAAAGAATCCACCAGCAATGCAGGAGACGCCATTTGATCTCTGGGTTGGGAAGATTCTCTGGAGGAGGGCATGGCAACCTACTCCAGTATTCTTTCCTGGAGAATTCCATGGACAGAGGAGCCTGGTGACCTACAGTCTATAGGGTTGCAAAGAGTCAGACACGACTGCAGTGGCTGAGCACACATGCACGCACGCATTTGATACAGCAAAATGTTAACTGTGGCACCAAGGTGGTGGAGCTACAGGTGTTTACTAATTTATTCAACTTTTTATATCTTTGAAAAATTTCCATAATAAAAATGGGAGGAAAAGGATGTCTTTTTTTCTTTTTTGGCTGTGCCATGCAGTTTGCAGGATCTTAGTTCCCCAACCAGGAATTAAACCTGAGCCCTCAGCAGTGAAAGTTTGGAGTCCTAACCACTGGACCACCAGGGAATTCCCAAGGATGCCTTTTAAATGATTTAAAAATGGGGATGAAAAGTGCCCTCATGCATTCAAGTGGAGATCACCAGAATGCTCATGTGGGCTGAAATGACGCTTGGGTATATTGCACCTCCAGCAGCTCCCTGGTCCCTGGAGCCAGGAAGGAAGGGGATGGATGTGAGCTATGAATGTCAGCATGGGTAAGGCTCCCACCTGACAACACAGCACCTACACACATCGTGAAGGTTTGCATGCATGCTAAGTCTGCTTCTGTTGTGTCCGACTCTACCACCCCATGGACTGTAGCCTGCCAGACTCCTCTGTCCATGGATTTCCCAGGGAAGAAAACTGGAGTTGGTTGCCACTTCCTCCTCCTGGAGATCTTCCCGATCCAGGGATCAAACTCACATCTCTATGTGTCCTGCATTGGCAGGTGGGTTCTTTACCACTAGCGCCACCTGGGAAGCCCCTGTGAAGGTTTTCTTTCCACCAAAGCACTTTCAAGGTCATCGCTCCAGAACGATGTTCTAGTCTGCTCCAGAACAAAGTTGAAGCTATCAATGAACACTCATTCTGCTCTCATCTGTTTTGCAAATTGGGAAAGTCTGCATCCAAGCTTCCACTAGGGAGAATCAAAAAGATTCTGCAGCACTCAGAGTTTGGAAACTTCCACCCTGATTCAGCTCTGTACCCCGAGACCCTTTGTTTCAGAGGAAGAAGAGCTCAGAAGGGGACGATGGGGTTCAAGACCACCTCTCCTTACAGCGAAGGCAAACCCGGAATCCTTGGTGACACCCCAGGGCCACAGGAAGACAGAGGAGCGCCGGCGTCGTCGGGCCATGAGCCCAGTCCACCAGAAGGGTCCATCCTCCCTGGACACCCCAAAGATATCAGAAACATCATAATCTTCCAATTCCCGGAAAACCTACAGGCAGAGGGCAACAGGGACTGGTCAAATGAGGGTTTCCTTTCAACCCCAACGGGTCTGGTATGCTCCTATCTCAATCTCCTCTCACATGGATCACTGGGAACCAATCTTAGAGGAGACGGGAGTTGGGGCATTAACACATTTTAAATATGGGCAAACTGGGGCTGAAGAGGTGGGACCCAGACAACATCACATTGGATTTGACTCCAAGACCTTCCAACTATAGCCAAGCAACAACAGGGGTGGGGTTTGCTGAGAATGAACCCAGCGTAGAG
The DNA here is from genome assembly GCA_024291935.2 of Okapia johnstoni. Classification (NCBI taxonomy): domain Eukaryota; kingdom Metazoa; phylum Chordata; class Mammalia; order Artiodactyla; family Giraffidae; genus Okapia; species Okapia johnstoni. Next base: position 5,618,906 of record CM044316.1, on the reverse strand, counting down.
AGAATCTGGGTTTATATGGATTGTGTTCAGTTAATGAAAAGGAAGAGACCTCCATGCAGGTGCCAGAATGCAGCGTCCAAGGGCCCCAGTTCACCTGGGCAGGAGTCAGCCGAAACCCAGACCTGAGCAGGTAAACGCTCTTGTCAGCTGCAGCAACACACACACAGCTGCCCCTTGCAGCCCTGAGCCGCAGGTCGACGACTTCCCCGGGTTGGGTCTCATTTGCCGAATATGTCAGTGAAACCTGGACCCAAACACAGCAGAAGAATCAGGAGCTTGGCCAAACTCTCCAGACCCACCCACACTTTCCACCCTCCAAGGAGAGTCAGGACCCTGGCTTTGCCACCCAGGTGAGGACAAGGGCGGAAGGCTGGGTGACAAGAACTAGGCTGGTACAACTGGTACATTCTGTGCAGAAGATGGAAGTAGGGAGGAGTGGGGAGACGGGTGGCAGCAGAGAACATGTTGCAGCCAGTTTTGGAGGGTGCGTGGTGAAGGCACAGGAGGCTGAACCAGGTTTGGGGGACATAGTGGTGTCCCTTAGGTCTGGAGCCCAGCAGGGACAGAGAACAACTGCCCACTTTTCCTGTGTGTATGAATGCAATCCCATCTTGGTGACTTCTGGAGGATCTCCCAGTCAAGATGCAACTTAGATTTCCTTCATTCCTGAAGGTAGGACAGTCCTTACAAGTCCTGCCTGTCACATCACCTGGAGTCTGACTGGTGACTGTCCACAGTCCGCCCCAGCCTCGACACCCTGGAGCCTCCAGCCCCATGATGCTTACCTATCCTCCTCTCCCTCCCCTAGTTTGGTTCCCAGTGCTCTACCTGGTTTTCAAAGAAGGTCTCAACAGTAAACTGGAGGCTGTCAGCCACTCCTTCTCCATTCTCTCTGACGTAGAAGACTAGCAAGCGGCCAAGGGGGACCATGCTGGGGGTCACAGCCAGCTGGAGAGAGGTCATGCACACGCTGACCTCTGTTGCTGGGGCTGGAGGAGGCTCTAAGATAAGTGAGGAGAGACATGAAAATGCAGCATCTCACAGTAGGACCACCGGTGCCCCAGTTGCCTGGTTTACCATAGGGGTTACCCTGGGGTGTAGCATGAGGAGATGCCAGCCCAGGCCAGGCCCAGGGCAAGTACTCCATGGATACTCACGTTCCCTGTTATTTCACCCAGAAAGGATGATAAACCCAAGAGGATGTGAATGCACAATGTCAAATGCACTGATCAGGCCAGTGGTTCTCAACCAGGGCAATGCTGATCGCCAGAGGACATTTGGTAATTTTGGTTGTCACAGCTTGGGGTTGTTACTGGCATCTAGTGGATAGGAGCCAGGGATGCTATTCAACACCCTAAAATGCATAGAACAGCTCCACAGAGAATAACCTGGCCCCAAACATAGTAGTTCTGAGGGTAAGAAAGTGGCTTAGAATCAGAGAGACTGTCTGCCTGTCTCCCTATCTATCATCTGTCTATCCATCCAACCATCCATTCACCCATCTGTGACTTTATCTATCCATCCATCTATCAATTTATCTATTGATGATTCTATACATGAATCTATTTATCTACTTATCCATCCATGGGTTCACAAAGAGTGGGACACGACAGAGCAACTTTCACTTTTATTTCACTTTTTCACCCATTCATGACCCTATCATCCATCTATCTATCAATTTATCTATTGATGGCTCTATCTATGAATCTATCTATCATCATCTATCTCAGTGATTCTTACCCAGGAGTCACTTTCCCCCTTAGAAACACTGGCAATATCAGGAGACATTTCAGGTTGTCATACTGTGTGTAGGTGGATTGCCACTGGCATCTAATGGGTGGAGACCAGGGATGTTGCTCAGCACGCTGGAGTGCATAGCATGGCCCCCATCACAAAGAATACCCTGCAAGTGTCCATGGTCCTTAGTTTGGGGATACTGCTTTGGGCAGAGAGGCTGTGAAGAGGAGGGGGATGGGAAGACCCAGGGGAGAAGATGGGTCTTGTGAGGAGCATGTGGCATCAAGGAAAGTGGGGAGAAGGACTCCTTAATGGGGAATCAGTCTGGGCAAAAGCAGAAGGGGGTTGGTAGAAGGCAGCATGGCATAGTGTGGACCTGCTCAGGGGCCCATCCCATGGCAGCCTCAAGAGGAGCTGCCTCCAGCAGCATGGTCACTGCCCATGCTCCTGGTCCCAGTCCAGTCTTGCCTGGGGTACGCGCCCTTCACCCTGAAGCAGGCTCCCCTCATGGGTGCATTCTGCTTACCATGCTTTGCTGGGATGGCCATCCCAGTCTCAACGGTTCAGAAGGAAGAACAGGAACCTCCAGCCTGTGGATGAGCTCACCTGTCTCAGAAAGGTGCATTAAGCGAATGGGTTTCTCCAGGGCTGCCCGCTTGCTTCTCTGCTGGGTGATGTGGGCAGGCTGCTGGCCTGAGAGCACGATGTTGCCCCTCGCAGCCACCTCATAGTACAGGGTGAAATTGCAGGGACACGTGGATTTCACAGGGAAATAGGCATCCTCCCCAACCTGTGGGAGACATGCAGGCATGGGGAGCCCTGCCTGGCACCCACAGAACAGCACCAATGCCACAGCTCACCCTAAGGAGAAGGCCACTCTGGGGCCACAAGCAGGCCAGGAGAGCTGGGGAGGAGTGCTGGCCTCAGAGCAGAATGCTCAGTATCTGTCCCTGGCTGTGACTACATCATCATAGGGACCCCAGCTGATGCTCTGAAAATGGAGCTGTGGTGTGGGTGAAATGTCATAAGGGCATGGAAGCTCTCAGTGAGTGCAGTGTAGTAAGTAACTAACTGAACCTAGCCTCCAAAGAGGTCTGGCCTTTGGCCACTGCTCCTGGGGGTGATCTCGGAGGCCTTGGAATGTTATGCTTGATGAGTCTTTGTTTATCTAGGGTCTGGGACCACACCAGATACTAACAATATAATTTATGGTGGGGACCTTGGGCCACACTATATAAGTTTGACCTATGGAAGGATTAAGACTGGGGCCAGCCAGGCAGGTAGTCAGCCTTGTCTATTTGACTGACCCCCAACAAAAACCCTGGACACTGAGGCTCAGGTGAGCATCCCTGGTTGGCAGTACACCATGCATGTAGTCACACATCATTACTGGCAAAGTAACACTATCCTTGACTCTGTGGGGAGAGGACAACTGGAAGTTCACATTCAGAACTCATCTGGCCCCTGCCTTATGATCCTCTTGCCTTGCCTGGTTTTAATCTGTATCATTCACTGTATTAAACTGTAACTGTGAGTATGACAGCTTTCAGAGATTCTGTGAATCCCTCTAGAGACTAAAGAAACTGAAGGTGATTTGAGGACCCTCAAATTCAGCAATTGGTGTCAGATGGGCGGATGGTCTTGGGGATTATTCCCTAACTTCACAGGTGCAAGTGCTGGCAATGGGCTGAAACTTCTCACTGGATATACACTGATGAGCCAGGTTCTATCACAATCCCCAAGTTTCCAGAGGAGAGAAACTGAAGCTTGGTCCATTCTCAACATTAGTGAGTTGAAGGAAGAGGATTCAGACCCCAAAGGGCAGAAGCCAGAGCCCCATGCTTAACCTCCAAGCTGCCCTCATTCTTTGCGTTACAGCCAAAGTCTCCCAGGTCCTGTGACCTCCCCAAGGGCTTAGAGTATGGCCATATCCAACACGAAGGCAACAAGCTGCATGAGAAGTCTTCCTCTGGGTCTTTGCCCCAGAGGTTCCCTCCTATGCTCTATGATTTACAATTCATGACTCTCCCCAAACATCTGGGCCACCCTGAATGCTCAGAGGAGGGGTGGTGAGTGGTGAGTATCATTCTTGCTGTGGGTCCTTGAATAAGTCATTTCACCTCTCTGATCCTCAGTTTCCCCATCTGTAACATAAGGTTATATCTCCTGGAGAGAAGGTCCTGAGGATCCAATGAGATGATAAATGTAATAGTGAATATATTATTCTCAACACTGAACCTGGTCACTGTGAGTGGTTAATATATGCCATTCTACCTCCCACTGAAGAAAAGAACTTACTTGTTTAAGGAGCTGGCCCAAAGGTGCTCCCACAGCCAAATTTGGGGAATTGGAACAGCAGAAAGAAAAGTGAACCTTTCAAGAATGGAAGGGTCATGAAAGACAAGGAAAGATTGAGAAACCATCAGACTGGAGGAGAGGAAGTGCAATGCAAGATCTTGCATGGGATCCTGGACAAAAAAAAAAAAAAAAAAAGGAATCCCTGGAAAAACTAGGGAAATCAAAATAAAGTCTGGAGTTTGGTTAATAGTCATCTCCAGTGCTCATTTGTTAGTTTTGACAATTGTACCATGGTTTGTACATGAGATGATAACATTAGAAGGAAGTGTGTGTGGCCTCTTTTGCCAAAATGCAAAGGCCGATTCTAAAATTCATATGGAAACGTAAAGGATCCAGCATTAACCAAAACAATCTTGAAAAAATAACAAAGTTGTAAAACTCACACTTGCCAGTTTCAAAAATCATCTTCAAGACGCTGTGGTCCTGGCATAATGACAGACATACGGATCAATAGGATAGAACTGAGAGTCCAGAAATAACCATCTATGGCAAACTGATTCTCAACAAGGGTGCCAAGATCCTTTGATGAGGAAAGAATAGTCTTTCTCACAGATGATTCTGGAACAACTAGATCTCCAAATGCAGAAGAATGAAGTTGAACCGTACCCTCACGCCATGTAAAGAAATTAACTCAAATGGTTCAAAGACTTGAATGTAAGAGCTAAAATTATAAAACTCTTAGAAGAAAGCATAGAGGTAAACTTTCATGGCCTTGGATGTGGTGATGGTGTCTTTGAGATAGGCACCAAAAGCAAAAAAACAAAAGAAAAATAACAAATAAATTAGATTTCACCGAAAGTTAAAAATCTTTGTTGCATCAAAGGACCCTATCAGGAAAGTGAAAAGACAACATACAGAATGGGAGGAAATACCTTCATGTCATATATCTGATAAGGGTGGAGTGTCCAAAATACAGAAATTACTCTCCCAAAAACAAAAAGCAAACAACACTTAAAAAATTTAAAACACTAGGGGAGGCTAGAAGGAGGATATAGAGGGACTCTCTGCACTGTATGAGCAACTTTTCTGTAAGTCTAAAATTGTTTCAAAATTTAAAAAGAAAAAAAGGAAGTATGATGGTAACCGATTATAACATAGTGGATACTTGTTTAGAAGTATATAAGACGATAGGCACTCTAAAAACAATCACATAACTAAAATACTGGTGGAGAAAGTTCTTTACAGAGGAACATCACCTAGTAAATGCAAAAGGGATGCAAGAATCATAATAAATGCATAAATCAGAATCTTTATCATGAAGCCCCAAAGTGATAACTGATTACAGCAAAAATCAAAGATGCTAAAGACGGGACTTCTTTGGCAGTCCAATGGTTAAGACTGTGTGCTTCCACTGCAGAGGCATGGATTTGATCCCTGGAAGGGGAACTAAGATCTGCATGCCATAGGCACACCCCACTCCAAAAAAAGATGAAAAAAGCATTGGGTGAAAGGTTGATGAGGGTCAGAACACTGTGGCAGGGGCCTCAGAGTGTCACCTAGATTATTTATTAGCCTTGCCTGCAGAAGGAAAGAGCTGGTAGGAACTAGACTGGAACCAAGGATAAGATCAGCTTCAGCAAGGGTGGGGCTGCCCAAAACTCTGCCTTCTGATAGAACGTGACAAAAGTAGCATGTACATAGTAATATTACCAAAACAATGCTTCAAGCTGAATCTCATTCAGAATGTGGGATAATCTACAAGACCACAGGCTTGGATTCTTTACAAAAGTCACAGTGATGAAAAGGTTCCAGCTCAGGAGTGATTACAGACACAGAAGAGCAAATGCAACATATAAATTGATCCTGAATAAAATGCGCGCGCACACACACACAGGTGAATATACACAAGCATGTATACACATGCACACTCACACACAGGTGCACATGACTATGCAGACAAGTACAGGTGTGAATCCACACTATAGACAAACTATATCTTGAGGACACCTTTGAAAATCTGACTATTGCCTGTGAATTAAATAACACAATTGAGTTAATACAATTTTCTTAGATAGAATGACTGAAAATCAGGTTAAAGAATGTCTTTATTTTTAAGATTCAAGAATTTAAGAGGGAAGTATCAAGACATCTGTAACTTACTTTCAAATGCTGCAGCCAAAAAAAGTGGAGAGAAATGGATGAATAGGTGAGTGAATGGATGGGTAGATGGATGGGTAAGTAGAAGATGGGTGGATGGATGAATGGGTGGATGGATGGATGGGTGGGTGGGAAGGGGAGGATGAATGGGTGGGTGAGAAGATGAGAGGATGGGTGGATGGGTGGACGGATGGATAGATGGGTGAGTAGATGGATGGATGGATAGGTGGGTGAGTGGATGGGTGGGTAGATGGATGGAGCAAAATATCAATTCATAAATCTAGGTGGAGGGCACATGGTTATTATACTATTTTTTCTATTTCTCTCTAAATTTGTAAATATCTTCCTTATAATGACACCCAAACAAAAGCCCGCTCTGGTTTGAGATACTAGAAAAAAAACAAGGAAAGAGCACAAAGTTTTTTCTTCTTCTCATGAACTAACCCTATGACATCAGAGTCACCCTGAAAAGTTGGGGTGACAGCCCCCATTTGCAGAGCAGCTCCTCGCTGCACATCCCTTGGTGCTGGAGGAAAGGAAGAGGACTACGACACAGAGCCTGGACTGGACCAAGCACAGCCACTCTTGCCTCAAATTCACACTCAGAGACCCTCAATGACAATCTGGGACAGGGAGAGTGGGTGCCTGCTGATCTGACTCAGGCAAGACAGAGGTGTCCCTCACAGGGGAAAGTCTGAGCAGCCCTGCCAAGTCCTTGCCTACTGGGAACATGGGTCCCGGCAGCTGGGACACAGGACTCCTTCCCGCCCACACGGGAAGGCAGCCAACGCCAGCCTCCCCACGCTGCACTGCTGGTTGAACGGCATTAAAACCAGAACAGCGTGTTCAGCCAAGTTGGGCACGATCTCAGTGGAGTTTCTCATTCTCATAACCCCCACAGAGGGCCACTCAGCCCTGGCGAACAGGCAGCCCCAACTCCTCAGTTCCTCGGAGCTACATCACAAGGACCCCTTGAAGACAGGTCTCGGCAGCACCCCTAGTGAAGGGAGTGTCAGAGGTTTACGGGGCTGGCAGGGTCTGGGAGCCCCATCATCAAGTGGCTTCCACGAGAGACAGTAATGGTGAGCCTGTTACCACCCATGGGAGCCGGGCTCAGCCCTCTGTGTTCTCAATTAGGAGCGTTAACGGTGTGCTTTATAAAACATGCGTGCAGGCGTGTGGTGCATGCTAAGTTGTTTAAGTCGTGTCCAGCTCTTTGTGACCCCATGGACTGTAGCCCACCAGGCTCCCCAGTCCATGGGATTCCCCAGGCAAGAATACTGGAGTGGGTTGCCATTTTCTTCTCTGGGGGATCTTCCTGACCCAGAGATCTAAGCCAGGTCTCCTAGCACTGCAGGTAGATTCTCTACTGTCTGAGCCACCAGGGAAACCCTATCACTTATATTATATATGGACTCTAAACACTAAAACAAATGAATGAACATGACAAAACAGAAACACACTCACATAAATAGAGAAGAAACTAGTGATTACCAGTGCGAAGAGAGAAGGGAGGAGAAGAGCGCGCAGGTCCCCTGGAGGCACATGCATGCTGCTTGCTTCCTGAGCCCCCTCCTGCCTGGGGAAAGGCACACCTGAAAGCCTTACCTGCAGGGGATGGGAGGGCGGCTGCAGCTGCAGGTAGCACTGGCTGGGGGAGTACCAGCTGCTGAGGGAGAGGTAGCTGGGCAGGTACTGGGCCCCCACGGGCTTGCCACTGAGTGCTGTCACCTTGGTCTGAAGAAGACAGGGTACTTGGTCAAGGCTCGGAGGCTTGGTGTAGGAAGGGGGGGGGGGTCCTGAGGATGCTTCGGCCTGCCCTGCTCTGCAGCAAGACCCTCTCATGCTCCCATTTCCCTCTGGAGAACCCCCTCCCCAATTCTCAGAGAACGGGGTCCTGTGTGGATAGCTCATTCTTTCCCGTCTCCATCGGAAACAAGTGTCACAGACTGGCCACAGGGTGTTGGGGGAGCATGGCCCATGTGGCCACTGAGAGGCAGTTCCATCATGGGCATATTAAGGACCCCCATGTCCTGGGCTTTCGGGCAGCCCCAGGGGCTTCTCGGAGGATATAGCCTGCTTTGGAAGTGAGCATAGAGGAGATGGCACTCAGGAGAGGGGGCAGCCATGCTGGACTGCATCCCTGTGGCTCTGGATGCAGCTCCGCCGGGAGCCCTCAGACCCCTCTCTGAACACCCCAGGGACTGGCAGTCATACTACTTTTTCTTCTTTGGGAGTTTAAACCTGCTGCCTTCACTTGCTGCTGGAAGAATGCAGTTAACACAAGGAAGATGCCAGAAGCAGAGTATGGGGCAGGGGGGTCTAAGACCTCTGTGTGATACAGAATAAAGAAAAAAGTGTAACTATGTATGGCAATTGGACACACTGTGGTGTCATTTCATAGTACATACATATATTGAATCATTTCATTGAATGCCTGCAGTGAATATGTTACATGTCAATTACATATATATAGAGAGAGACATATACATGTCAACTAAAAGTAAAGTTTAAAATTTATCCTTCTTTTTAAGAAAATAATTAATTAAAGATCTTTTCTTAGGCAGTATTTGGTCACAGAAATAGACTGTGACCTGTCTTTCCATTAAAGTGACATTTTTGGGAAATGCTGATTTTTGGTTATATATCTATGAGAGATGAAATTATTCAGCTAATTCTAGTATTTGGAGTCATTTGGGGGTTTGCTGCTACCTAATTCTTAATAGACTAATGGAAATTAAGGGGTGTTTTTCAATCATTAAAAAAATCTGTATTTGTTAGGTCCTGGGGTAGCTGGAACCCCCAAATTTGTAGCCAGTTGGTTAAAGCTGTTGGTGGCCTAGAGACCTCTGGCTGTTAAAAATCTTTAAGGACATGTTGCCCATAGGGGACACAGTGATCACAAGTGTCCTCGGCTCTCACCTACACATTTATTCTCAGCTGCCCCTGTCTCCACCACCCCAGTGTCCGTGGGGCCACCATGCCCACCATCAGCCATAGAGACGAGGACTGGGGCATCCTCTCTATTACTCCTGCTCCTCCCACCCCTGACAAGGGGACACCAGGTCCTGCCAATTCTACCTCCACAGCTCCATCATTGCCTTCCACCTGTCCACCTGTGACCTCACTCAGACACCCCTCCCCCACTACGGACACTGGAGTGGGGTGTGCGTGTTCAGTCATGTCCAACTCTTTGCAGCCCCAAGGACTGGAGCCAGCCACACTCCTCTGTCCATAGGATTTTCCAGGCTAGCAGACTGGAGTGAGTTGCCACTTCCTCCTCCAGGGGATCTTCCTGACCCAGGGATTGAACCCTTGTGTCTCCTGCATAAGCAGTCAGATTCTTTACCACTGCACCATTTGGGAAGACCTCTGGAGTGGGGAGAGCTTATAAAAATCAGACCATTCAGTCTGCCTGACACTGACACTGCCTTCTGGGTGAACCATAAGCAACATCCCTTGAAGTAAAGGGGAAGCCCCACCGGCTCCCTCCTCCATATCTTCCTGCAATGGCTCAGCCAGCTGGGCATTGCAGAACCTGATTACACTACAGTTGCAGTTCTCTGGGCCTCTGCATATGTTGTTCCACCTGCCGGGAAGCAGCCTGGCTGAACCTCCCCCTGGTCAGGAGTCCACCTAGGAAGATCCTTTGGGGAAGCCAAACACCCTGACCCCTTTTCGGCATCCTGCCTCACTCTGGGGTGTTTGGTTTATCTGACCCCCTTGCTGACTCTCCCATCGGACTGTGAACTCACTCAGGGCAGGGGCAGAACCCAGGACCACTGACCCAGTGCCTGAGCATGGCCTGGAGGAGAGACCAAAACCATGTCTGCTGGCTGAATGACAAGGGTCTAAGTGACTCACCCACCTCCAGCCACACATGCTGGGCTGACATGGGGATGGAGGGGATTTCAAACTCCACCAGCCCACCCTGGGACACAGACTCCATGGTGTAGATGTTGTCCTTCGGCATCAGTTCTGCCCTGATCTGAACGGTCACTCCCTCCGCCGGGCTACCATCTGGGTAGGACAGCTCCACCTGGAATGGGTCACCAAGGAGTCAATATGGTTAGGCTGGAGACACTCCCCAAACTGATCTACACACTCGACCCAATCCCCCAGCAGAATCCCAGCCAGCTCCCTTGCAGCAATTGACAATTTGATGCTAAAATTCACAGGAAATTGTAAGGGGCCCCAAATAGCCAAAGCAATCCTGTTAAAGAATCAAGAACTCGTACATCCACTTTCAAAACTTACTACAAAGGTGCAGTAGTGAAGACACTGCACTTGCTGGAACTCCTATGAGGACAGATATGAAAACTAATGAATTAGAACTGACAGTCCAGAAATAAGTCCACCCATCTATAGTCAACTGATTAAAGATAAAAAAAGATCAAAATATGGTGAAGGGGAATTCCCTGGCAGGTTCAGTGGTTAGGATTCCTCCCTCTCACTGCAGGGAGCACGTGTTCGATCCCTGGTCAGGGAACTAAAATCCCGCATTGCACATGGCATCGCAAAAGAAAAGGATTACAGTCAACTGATTTTTGACAAGGGTGCCAAGACCATTCAATGGGAAAACAATTCCTTCAACAAATGGTTCTGGGACAACTGGGTCTCCAGATGCAAAAAAATGAAGCTGAACCCCTACCTCACACCATATGCCAAAATTAACTGGAAATGAATCAGAGACCTAAATGTAATGGTTAGAACTACAAAATACTTAGAAGATAACACAGGGGAAAGCTTTTATGACCTTGGACTTGGCAAAGAAGTCACAAGGCACAAATCACCAGCTATTTACCTGGTGCCACAGCCAGGAAGGAATAGGGCAAGCAATGTGGTGGAAACAGTTCCATGTTACTCTTAGACCTCACTCATTCAGGAAGGTAGGAAAGGCAGTCAGAGAGAGAGGTTCAAAAGATATGGATGTTGTGAAGAAATATGACTGGTGGTTCCTGAAAGATCCTGGAGCACCTCTCAACTGTGCAGGTATCTGGTGATGGGGTGACCAGTTCTAGTCTTCTTCTTTTTTTTTAACGTGGACTATTTTTAGTCTTTATGGAATTTGTTGCAGTATTGTTTCTGTTTTCTGTTTTGGTTTTGGCCACAAGGCATGTGGGATCTTACCTCCCCAACCAGGGATTGAATCCACACCCCCTGTATTTGAAGGCAAAGTTTTAACCACTGGACTGCCAGGGTATTCCCAGCTCCATTCTTTAATGCAGATATGAAATGAGTGCTAAGTCGCTTCAGTTGTGTCCGACTCTTTGCGACCCTATGGACTGTAGCCTGCCAGGCTCCTCTGTCCATGGGGATTCTCCAGGTGAGAATACTGGAGTGGGTTGCCATGCCCTCCTCCAGGGGATGTTCCCAACCCAGGGATTGAATCCATGTCTCTTAGGTCTCCTGCATTGGCAGATAGGTTCTTTACCACTAGTGCCACCTGGAAAGCCCCTAATGCAGAGAGTGGATAATTTCTTGGGTGAAAGTGAAATGCTCCTCTTTCACTGAATGGACAGCCTTAAGTCCATTCATACATATTCTGTATGGTGCCTTAGCTGGGACCCTCAAATCCAAGGGCACACGAGCCATGTCTGTGGGTGTGGGACAGAGATCTGGGGGTGGGGGATGAGATCTCATCATGGAGAAGAGAAGGGAGGTCCCAGAGCAGAGCAGGAGGAGCAGGAACAGCATGAAGAAAGATCTCTAGGATCCTGTGGGTGACCCACGGGATGCAAAAGGGAAGAAGGGTGTGGGTGCGGGGCAGAGGCAAGGGTCACCCTGAGGTGACACAAGGCTCCACTGGTCTTGCCCTCCCTTCCCCCCAAATTCCAATTGAAACCAGACACCCCAGTTCAGCAATTAGGATAAGGATCTCAAATCTCTAGTCATCTCAAATTTTACTATGTAGAAAAATGGTGTAGTGGGTGGGAGGGAGGCAGGGGCTTGTTCTAAATGCCACTCCCCACAAGGGAGCTGAATCAGACTGTCTCAGAGACGGGGATCTGCCTTTTATGGACTTAGTAGTTAAGTCATCTAGACATAAAGTCAACCCAACTAAGGAAGGCGATACCATCGTGGAACTGATTTAATAAGTGGATACACAGCATCTGGTTTAGCACTCTAGGTTTGGAAATGTCTAACTATGCTCAGCAAAGCAGCCTCTTAATCCCAAGAGGGCAAAAGTTCTTGGTTTTCAACCACATCATGGCTGCAGGGCCCATGGAATGCACTGCAGGGGTTACACAGTGGTCCTCGGGCAGGAGTTGGGGTGGGAGGTGGCACAGAGCCTGTGACTTTGACAGGCCCTGCTGGGCACCATGCCTGGGGCTTACCTTCCCCACATAGGACAGCCCCGGCTTAAACTGTTTCCTTGTGTCCTTGGAGTACCGGATGTCCACCAGCTGCCTCTGGACCGGAGTGGAGTCATCAAAGGCCACCTGATGGCTCCCATCCGCAGCAGTCACCATGGCCCAGATGCTGATGGTGCCCCGGAAGTGCTCGGGGACATCGGCCGGAATCATGTCCCTCACACAGATGTTGAAGTCCTGGGAGCCATGGATCTGGAGGTAGGAGACACATAGGTCGTGCTCAGCCAGAGCTGAGTGGCTTTGAGAGATGACTCAGAAACACACAGCTCAAGTAGATGCCCCTCTGGCCACTTGGAAGACCAGGGGGACACTCGATGACCCATCCATTCTATGCTGTGCATCACTGCAAGGAGGCTGAATCCCCAGCTGGATATGCATTGTTTTCTAGGAGGAGAGAGGTTGGCTCTTCGGGCAGAAGCTGAAACAACACCTCGGGCCAGACTGCAAGGTGGGGACTTGAACCTGGTCACACGCTGGAGCACTGGCTCCCCTCCCTCGCCCAGGGTACAGAACCCCCTCAATCAACTCCTATCTCAGGACTGCTCCCAGGGGCAAGTAATCCATGTCCATAAAGAGCTGCGGAGCGAATTACTCAGTAAAGAGAACATTAAGACAAGAGCTACCGGGGCAGCTTCTAGGGAGAATGGCTAGGATAACAAGGGCACAAGCATCAGGCACAGAGGAGGGGAGAGGCCAGAGTGTCCTATCCACAGAAGAGAAGCCATGGGGACAGAGAGGGAGGACACATCCCGGGGGCAAAAGGACGAGGAAGCTGGTTTGGGTGGAGGTAGAGAGGAGGCGGGGATGACAGGACTCAGAGCCCCACAGTCTCCAGGACTGTTTGTACATGTTGCATAGTGGCATGCACACAGTGGAATTTTAAGTTGAGGAAGAAAAATAAAAGCCAGATTATGAAATTTTACATGCAAGGGGATGTGAAATCATGTAGCCACTTCAGAAAAAAAATATCTGGGAGTTCCTCAAACAACTAAACATAGTCACCACTCAGAGATTGAACATACAAATGGAGACTAATTGGAAAAGAGCCTGATCCTGTGAAAGATTGAGGGCAGGAGGAGAAGGGAGCAACAGGATGAGATGGTTGGAGAGCATCACCAACTCAAAAGACATGAGTTTGAGCAAACTCTGGGAGATAGTGCAGGACAGAGAAAACCTGGAATGCTACAGTCTATGGGGTTGCAAAGAGTTGGACATGACTTAGCGACTGAACAAGTATAGAAAAAAAGACCTCTGACTCAAGGTCTGCAGGCACCAGTGTAGGAAGCCAACCCATTATAGTCAGCTCTCCATACCCACAAGTTCCACACCCACGGATTCAACCAACTTCAAAGAGTTTCTGCCTGAGGCTGGTTGAATCCTGGGATGCAGCACCCACAGACATGGGAGAGCCAGCTGTATCTATAAGTCTGACTTGTAAGAAGTCAGACCTCTGTCTCTATAGCAACCCAACAATAATCCCTATAACAATCAGCCCCAAATGGCCAGGGCCTAATAATTGACTATTTCCCTGATTTTTGCCCCCACTTCCATCTTAGAAACAATTGTTGTTGTTCAGTCACTAAGCCGTGTCCGACTCTGCGACCCCATGGACTGCAGCACACCAGGCTTCCCTGTCCATCACCATCTCCCAGAGTTTACTCAAACTTATGTCCATTGAGTCGGTGAGCCATCCAACCATCTCGTCCTCTGTTGTCTCCTTCTCCTCCTGCCTTCAATCTTTCCCAGCATCATGATCTTTTCTAATGAGTCGGCTCTTCACATCAAGTGGCCAAAGTATTGGAGCTTCAGCATCAGCCTTTCCAATGAATAGTCAGGGTTTATTTCCCTTAGGATTGACTGGTTTGATCTCCCTGCAGTCCAAGCAACAACTGGAAAAAATCAAATATGCACCCCTCACCAATTACATTGGATGCCTGCTTCTAGTTACCCACCCATGACTTCCACATGCCAATAGCCTCCCATCATGGCACACCAGAAGCCTTTTCCCTTTTTCACTATAAAGCTTTTCCACTTCTCCACCTGCCTTTTGAGTCTCTGCCAAACACAAGTGATGGTGGCTGACTCCCTTGCTGCAAGCTATGAATAAATAGCCTTTGTTTGTTCTTATTCAGGTGATCATATTTAATTCAAACCATAGAGCTCAGGAATTCTAAATCCAAGAGATACATCACACAAAAACATACATGAATGTTCCTAGCATTATCCACTAAAAGTCAAGAAGAAGCGATAACTCGTGGGACTGCCCTGGTGGCCCACTGGTTAAGACTCTGTGCGTCCACTACAGGGGCGTGAAGAGTACCTTCTATATGGATATCTGAATTGCAGGGTATGTGAATCATGTCTCAATAAAACTTTTCCTTTACCTTTGCCTACAATATCATCCTAAGAAGAAAGACATCAAAATAGCAGTAGTGGCAACGTCTGCCTATCAGAGGACAAGTCACTTTATTACTTCTTTTTTCATATGTTCTAGCCTGTATGTTCAGCCTGTAAGAATTTTATCATCAGGAAAATTCCCACCATACAAACTGTTCTGGAAAGTAAAATAAAATGGGTGATCACAGGGCTGAAGCCGAGAGCAGGCGCTGTGTGAAGGGACCAACTGGGTGACAGTTCGAGGTTCCTGCTCCTCACCTTGGTGGTCCTAAGGATGGGGCGCCCCACCTCCTGGCTGTAGTACCCCACACCATTCACAGTCATGTTGACCGTTAAAGTCCCCGAGACAGGTTTCCCAAAGGTATACCTGGAACAAAAGGACAAAGAGTAGTAAGTTTCACAAGCAGGTACCCAGAGAATAGTGGGGAGGGGTCAGTCTCAGAAAGGCCAGGCCCCACAAGGTGTGGTCACTGGTACAGTGGCTAATTTAGAGACACTTCCACTTTCATTTCTTCCTCACAGCCTTCCTTGCAGCCCTGAGTCAGGACAGATCATGTCAGGGCCCTGAGATCCTCTATACCAAGCCTCATGTCGGACAGAAAAAGAGACAGAGGGTCAGAGAGGAACTCTGGACCCAAAGAAGCAGGGTATGTGAGACAACTGTTGAGGTGGGGGTACACATTGGAGTAAGGCAAGACAGCGGATCGAGCAACCGTGGGCAACAGGAAGGCCTGGCTAGGCTTAAGTGCCCAAAGAGTTCAACTTTGAGCCAGGGATCTGATTTCTTTGAGCTCCGGTTTCCTCACTGGGAGAATGAGAATAAACCATCTTCTCAGGAATGTAGGTGAAAGACTTAAATGTATGTATGTCATGCCTGATGCAGTGCAGACAACTCCTTACTGGGACACAGGAGCAAGACGGGAGCAAAATTGAAAAAAAAAAAAAACGCCCAGAATTTTTACAGTATTTTCTGGACTATAAAATGGGCGTGTATCCAGCGCGCCCTTGGATTTTTTTCGGGGAAGAAGCGCAAGGGAGACGTCTCAGCCACAACCTCCGGCAGGTGGCAGAGCTGGGGCGGGAAGACGGGCCTCGTAGAGCCATCCCAGGGAACAGAAAGGAATAGCGCCTCTTGACATCCTCCGGTTGACCCTCACGTCGAGCTCTGTCAACAGCCTGGTCATTAGGGTCGCAAAGAGTCGGACACGACTGAGTGACTTAACAACAAGCGCTCAAAAAGATCCCTCTGGGGTCAGCCCACCCGCCATGGATGCTGTCTGCGGGGGAAAGCGGCATTGCTGAAGGGGTGTGCCCCGGGGAGGGGCGTGTCCTAGGGGAGGGCCATGTCCTGGGGGCGGGGCTGCCCTGCGGAGGGGACTCTTCTAGGGGAGGGGCAGGTACTGGGGGAAGAGCAAGTCCAAGGAGGAATGGATGTGCCGGGGAGGAGGGGTGAGTCCTCGGGGAGAAGCATGCCTGGGAGGCCGGGCGGAGGTGTTCTGGGAGGGGCGGGCCCACGGTAGGAAGGGCTCGCATATAATGGCCACCCCTTTCTCACCTGGCTTGAACAGTGCCCGTTTCACATATGTCCAGGTCCCGGATATAAGCGGGTGGGTCAATAAGGAGCTCAAACTTCGGCAGCACTGAAGGGAGAGAGCAGAGAGGAAGGAGGCAGGGTGGCTTCCACCACCGGGGTGGCTCCAGAAGGGTGCTGGAGGTGTGGAAGGGAAGACAGCAAACTGAACTCGAGGGCCTCACTGCTGACACCAAGGGAGTCCACACTACGCCTTGTTGAGCACCCGCAGCTCTCTGGGGATTTTGTGGGCCACATCCATTTTCCATCTTTGAGGGACCCACCTGCTGTTTTTCTCAGGGGACCATATCTCATCAATTTTAGGCCATCTGCATTGAGTGTAGCCAATTCCAGCCAATCCCAGGGGTGCAGAAGTAGCCGGGCTTCTAGACCAGTTATGGGCATCCTAAGAGTGCTTGTGGCTGGAGACAGTCCCTCTTTGCTGCCCTGGGCATACCCACCCATCTCATCACCTTGCACGGCCCACAGAGACATGGACACCGGGGAGCAGAATAGAGGAAACATGAAGACTCTGGTCCTTAGAGCTTGTTACACGAGCCTGTAAATCCCTTTTCTTTTGCTTACTGAGTCTGTACCAGGCTTCTGTTGCTTGCAACTCATAACCCTCTCCTCTAAGGCTTTTCCTTTCAAGACCTTCTTCATGAAAGGAAGAGAAACCCTTGACCCCATAAGGGAGAATTTTAGCACAGAAGCCACAGTCGGCGACTCTGGCCCAGGTCCGCTCCCCAGCTCTTGTTCCTTGAGCAGTTTCCTTAATGACTCTCTCAGCCTCAGTTACTCCACCTGTAAAATGGAGATACCTCATAGGTTCAGGATGAGGATGAAAGAAGAAAAGGAAATGACAGGCTTAAAAAGGAAGGCCATTCTGACACATGCTGCAACATGGATGAACCTTGAGGCATCATGCTCCATGAAATCAGTCACTCACAAAGGGACAAATATTATGATTCTACTTGTATGAGGTCATATATTTTACCATGATTTATTTTGAAAGGACATGAGAGGGACTTCTCTGGTGGTCCAGGGGTTAAGACTGTGCTTCAAAGGCTGGAGGTGAGGTTTCAATCCCTGGTTGGCGAACAAAGATCCCACATGCTATGTGGCGTGGCCAAAAAAAAATTATAAGGAGGACATGAGAGGGGCTTCCCTGGTGGCTCAATGGTAAAGAATCTGCCTGCCAATGCAGGAGACACGGGTTCGATCTCTGATCCAGGAAGATCCCACATGCCGTGGAGCAACTAAGCTCACATGCTACAACTACTGAGCCTGTGCTCTAGAGCCTGGGAGCCAAAACTACGGAGCCCACGTGCTGCAACTACTGAAGCCCACGTGCCCTAGAGCCCATGTTAGGCAGCAAGCGAAGCCACCACAATGAGAAGCCCACGCACCGCAACTGGAGAGTAGCCCCTGCTCATCTCAACCAGAGAAAAGCCTGCAGGCAGCAACGAAGACCCAGCACAGCCACAAATCAATAAATAAATAGTAGAAAAAAGACATGACAAAGACCCAGCCTTCCACTTCATGCCTGGCCCTACTGAGCCCCCAGTAAATGAGGCTCCTGCCCTCTTCTTCCTTATTATCTGTGTCGTCACTGGGACTGTGGTTCCCCCAGGTCTGAAATCTTAAGATCCTAAGATTCTCCAACTTACCATATTTCTGAACTTCAAAGGACCTGTTGTACACGTGGCCTTGCATTTCGACAAAAATGAACCATTCTCCGAGTACCGGCTGGTCAGACAAGGGGAAGGTCATGTTGGTGATGCCTGTGTGAAGAGAGACTCCCCCTCATCCTGGGGCAATTGCATGGGCAGAGAGCCCAGCATCCAGTGGTGAGGTGCCCCGGGGACCTGGCCTTTCCCGCTCCCCACACGGCCCCTCAGGGAAGCTCAAGGCCACCCTGAGGCTGGCAAGGGTTTGTGCAGAGCCAGCACTTCCTCCATAGACTAAGTTGGGGAAGCAGGGAGAGGCCGCACTTAGGGTTCCTGGGGGAGCCCTGAGGCCAAAGCGAAGTGCAGGCCATGAGCCAAATGAACCAGGGAAACAGGCCACCCAGCTCCTCCACTCTGCTCCCCACCCAAGTCATTCCCTCGGGGACAGAGAATCGCACAAGCCCTGTCCCTACTCGGCAGCCTTCCCCAGGCATCTCAGAATCAAGAAGAGGGAAATGGACATGGAGAGGGGTCAAGGCCAGGCCAGGGGACCTGGAGGCATGCGTGATGCTGCACAAACCACCGGGACCCACCATGTCGGCTGGAGGCCTGTACTCTGCGTTTGACTCACAGAGGACTCAGGGGTCTGCCATGTTTATGCATCTCCCAGGTCGAGGTGCACAACTGTTCACAGTCTCCCCAAATTCCCCCTACAGCTCTCCTGTCATGGGACTCCACTTCCGTTAGGGCCAAAGCACAAAAGGAGGTATCAGTTACACGGCCCTCATGGTCACATGCATGCATGCCTGCTTAGTCGCTCAGTCATGTCTGACTCTTTTGCGACCCCATGGACTGTAGCCCACCAAGCTCCTCTGACCATGGGATTTTCCCGGCAAAAATACTAGAGTGGGTTGCCATTTCCTTCTCCAGGGGATCACTGTCATAGAGAAAGAAAAAAAATGCCAGTTCCTCAACCAAAGCAAAGCCTTCTGACTCCTAGCTGGAAAAGAAATGTCTTGTGTTGGGTGGAGGGTGAAGACAAGGAAGATCTGCAGTGGGAAGAAGGTGGGGGTGCCAACAAACAAGGCCCTGATATTCCAGAAAGGTCTCAATTTATGGTAGAAGCCTCAGTTGGGATCCCAGAGACAGAAAGGTGGGCAGAGGGTCCCATATTCCAGGAAAGGAGTTGCAGGTGTCCAGGCAGAGCACATCCTATTTTCCTGTAAGCTTTATCACATCTGCCACCCAGAGGTGCAGCCCTCGAGCCAAGAAGGAATGAGAAGAGAGACTGACCACAGCACAAGTGCTCCAAGTGTCTCCATTCCATCATCCGCGAGCCTCGGGGGTCCTGCAAGACAACACACACACAATAAGCTCAGGTCAGCCCACATGTGCCTGGCACGCACGAGGACCGTCCAAGCCCCCTCTCTAGGACAGGACAAGCATCAAGGCAAGCCCCAAGATTAACTACTTATGACAAGCAAACGGAAGCTCGGGGCATAGAAGGAACATGTCTGAAGACAAGAGGGCAGAAGAGGTCATCCTGACTCCCCATTTAGGGAGGTGCTTGAAAATCTACAAAGAAATGGGCAGACACACACTCAGCTTATCCCAGGGTTGAGTCAGGGACAGGGATGGACCCTGTCTCAGCCTGTGGGGCACCGGGGCAGGCAGGGATCAACCCGGAGGGTGGGTAGTGCACAAAGACAGACCAGGTCTTGCAGAAAGCAGGCTGTCCCCAAGCCAGGGCTGCAGAGGGGCAGGACACTCACCAGGATGTAAGCTTCCAGCTGCAAATGAGACAGACAGACGCCATAAGCAAACCCTCCTGAAAGACCTAACCCTCTGTACATGCTGAGTGTTCATCCCTTGGGACAGGCTCAGGTGCTGTAATGGGTTGAATGGTGCCCCCCACTCCTCCCCAAATTCATATGTGATATCCTCTGCCTCAATTCTCAGAACGTGTCTGTATTTGGAGATGGGTCTTTATGATGGTGATTTTCAGGTCCCTAGCATAGGTCCTGGGCTCTCCTCGTGGCTCACTGGTAAAGAATCTGCATGCCAATGCAAGAGACGCAGGTTCAATCCCTGGATGGGGAAGGAAACAGCAACCCACTCGAGGATTCTTGCCTGGAAAATCCCACGGACAGAGGAGCCTGTCAGGCTACAGTCCATGGGGTCACAAAGGGTAGGACACAACTGAGTGACTAAACAGCAACAAAGCATAGGTCCCAATCCAATAGGACTTGTGTCATAAGAAAGGAAAATTTGGAAACAGATGGGAATGAAAGGAAGACAAAATAAAGACGAAGAGAGAAGATGTCCAGTTACAAGCCTAGGAGGGAGGCCTGGAACAGATTCTTCACTCATGGTCCTTGTTGTTGTTCAGTCACTCAGTCATGTCTGATTCTCTGCGGCCCCATGAACTGCAGCACGCCGGGCTTCCCTGTCCTTCACTATCTCCCAGAGTTTGCTCAAATTCATGTCCATTGAGTCAATGATGCTATCTAACCATCTCATCCTCTGCTGCCCTCTTCTTTTGCCTTCAATCTTTCCCAGCATCAGGGTCTTTTCCAATGAGTTGGCTCTTTGCGTCAGGAGACCAAAGTATTGGAGCTTTAGCTTCAGCATCAGTCCTTGCAATGAATATTCAGGGTTGATTTCCTTTAGGATTGACTGGTTTGATCTCCCTGCAGTCCAAGGGACTCTCAAGAGTCTTCTCCAGCACCACAATTGGAAGCATCAGTTCTTCTGCACTCAACCTTCTTCACATCCAGTTCTCACATCACATGGTTCTTGGAAGGAATCAATTCTACTCACACCCTGATCTTAGACTTCTAATCTCCAGAACTGGGAAAGCATGCATTTTTGCCCTTTAAGTCACCCAGCAAGCTCATGAAGTTGCCAATGGCAATGAGGGTGGCTGAGCCCCATTTAGTGGTCTCTCTGTTCTTTGCTCCCCATCACAGCCCTGCCCTCCCTCACAGACTCCTCCTCCACACCCCAAGAAAGACAACTCCTCCAAGCATCCCTCGCAGTTGGCAACTGGGTTGTTTCTAGTGACTCATGCTAGGTTCCTTGAAGGCCTGGGATGCATGCTTTTATCTCTGAACCTCCAGCACTAGCCTGGAGCCTGGCTTCTAGCTGGTGCCCATCAATGCCAAACTGAACAGTCCACACTGGCTCCAGGGAAGGACAACTGCTTGCACACCTGTGCCTCCTGAACCTAACAACATGTTCTGCCAGGTCCCATGAGTGGCTGACCCTGTGCACATAGATACAGCCCCATCAGCTCAGGGGTGTCCGTATTGAATCCCGAAGCACCGGGAAACTTTGCACTTTGAATTCAATGTCTTGTGATTTATCCTTCTTGGACTTCACCCATTTCAGGCCCTCAAGCAACCTCCAGAGGAACACAGGCCGCTGCCCGTATGGAGGACCACTGCCACTGCAGGGACCTCTGGACGAAGCACTTCCACTAATGCCCTTGCCTCTCTCTGTTACACAGACCTCCTCCTGGCTCCCCCAGCAGATGTGGAGCCCCGGGAAGAAACCAAGAATGCAGGTAGAAATTGGAAGAGGCAGGAGGAAAGGCAAGTTGTGGATGATGGCCCTGGCCAGGCCGGACCCCGGTGGGTGCGTTCCGGGCACATAGTTTTAGAAGCCAATCTCACCTTTTCACTGGTGGGCCTCAGGTCTGGGGTGACGGTGAAGATGCTGATGAGCACTGGAAGAAAGGAAAGAGGTGTGTGGCAGCTCCCATCCATGGCCAGCCCTCCCCTCCGGCCCACGCTGGCCGCCCACCTCGGTGCTTGGGTCTGTACACCGGCTTGTCGGTCTGAATGAATACGGAGGCTCCCCGGCTGTCCACGGTCACTGAAGTTTGGTTGTGGAAGAGGGGGCCCTCCTCCAGCCGCCAGTCATGGCCCCACACCTTCAGGAGGGCCTGGCCCCGGAGGCCTGTGGGCACCTGCAGGCAGAGCATGGAGCTTTGGGCAGGGAGTGTCACCCTGGAAGGGATCCAGGTATTGAGAAAGCAGCACGGAGGTCTAAGTCATGGAGGGTGACTGTTCCCCCAGGGAACACTTGGCAGTTTCTGGAGACATTTTTGGGTGTCATAGTTGCAGGGAGTGGGTGCTACTGGAATCTGGTGGGTGAAGGTCAGGGATGCTGTTTAAGACTCTGAGATGCAGAGGATGGCCCCACAGCAAGGAATGATCAGGCACCAAATGTCAGCAGTGCCAAGACTGAGAAATGCTGGTCTACCTTGACATGACAGACCTTCTCTCCTGGCACTGCAAGCTTGCAAAAATATTCTTAGCCCTGTAGAACTCCAAGGGCAAATATCTTACCCAAATATGGTCCTCGCTGGTGAGTTGGGAAGAGGTGGCGATGGAGACCCCAGCCCCTTCACATACACGTATACTGACTCTTTGCGACCCCATGGACTGTATGTAACCTGACAGGCTCCTGGAAATGAGTTGCCATTTCCTTCTCCGAGGGATCTTCCCAACCTAGGGATTGAACCCATGGCACCTGCATTGGCAGGCAGATTCTTTACTACTGAGCCACCTGGGAAGCTTCATATGTATAAATATGTGGTACATGCACATATATTTTTATATGTCATATATATAAATATATATAATGTATATACCTCTGCTTTGTCTCACTGTAAGCACTGCACACACATTATCCAATCCCATTTAATGAAATGTCTAGGACAGGCTAATCCATAGAGTCAGAAAGCAGATCAGTGGGTACCAGGGGCTGGAGGGAGCTGGGAAGTGGTGACAGCTAATGGGGATGGGGTTTCCTTTTAGGGTGACAAAATAGTTCCCTACTCTGGAACTAGACAGGGGTGGGGGTTGCACAACACTGTGATGTGCTAAATGCCACTGAACTGTCCAATTTAAGATAGTTAAAGTAGGGGGGAATTCCTTGATGGTCCAGTGGTTAGAAGTTGGTGCTGTCACTGCCAAGGGCCCAGGTTCAATCTCTGGTCCAGAAACTAAGATCCCACAAGTCTCACAGCATGGCCAAAAAAAAAAAAAACCCAACTTTTTAAAATAATAAATTAAATAGTTAAAGTGGTTAAAAAAAATTCTTTTTTGCCACCTAGACAGAAAAAACAACAATAATAACAAAGCCCCACTGCAGTCTTAAGGATTTGCCCAGGAGTTCACATTTTTCTTGGGCAAAGTTTCCAATGTTCTAGGGATGGAACCCACCCTATATAATGCCTCTTTTTTTATTAAGTGAAGAGCAGAACACCCATGCATGTGAGTTGTAACCTATAGAAGCTCCTTTTGTGATTAAAGCAAACAAAAGTCACAACTCCCTGGATGTGACCAAGCACCACATATACGATGCTTATGATTATCCCTGGGCACCCGTTGGGTGGACATTAAGTGGTCAGCAGTCCACACTGTGAGCTACATGAACCACCAGTTCCTAAGACCATCCAAACGTGGGGTGTTCCTCTTGCGGTTGTCAGCATCCCCCTGCGTGGTCCCTCAAAGGGTGAAAAGGCCCTTGTCACCATCACTGGGAACCCCCCTAAGTGTACTGCTGAATTATTGGACCATCCTCATGCCAGTGTGCCCATTTGGTGGATGAGGTCGGGGTGTGGCAGGGCCTTCTCCATTCCTCCAGCACCTTTCTCAGGCTTCCCCTCTTGTCTGCTCTGAACATCATCTGAGAGACCTCCCTGCCTGCCCACCTGCCACCCTCAGGATGGCACAAATCAGGACTGTGGGGTCCCTCCTAACTGCAGTTGATCTTCAGGACCAACCTGAGGATAATCCTTTTGCTCTGACCCCCAAATCCTTACCTGCTTCTGTTTCTGGAAACCTCTCAGCATCGGCCAAAGACCTTCATGCAACAAGCGAAAATTCTCAGGGCACCCAGGGGAGTGGGCATGGGCAGGTAGGAGGGAGCTGGTGGGGGAGGTCGGGGGGCTGTGTGCCAACAGGTGGTTTGGGGGTGCGGGGACCAAGAAGCTGCCCCTGAGAACAGAAAGGATCAAATGTGACCCTTGGAGACATGCAGTGAAACTGCCCGAGGCCTCGAAAGCCACAGAGCTGCCATTTCCAATTAAAATCTCACCTTTAAGTGGCAGGCTTCCCTGGTGGCTCAGACAATAAAGAATCTGCCTGCAATGCAGGAGACCCAGGTTCAATCTCTGGGTCAGGAAGATCCCCTGGAGAAGGGAATAGCAACCCACTCCAGTATTCTTGCCTGGAGAATTCCATGGACAGAGGAACCAGTTTATGGGGTCACAAAGAGTCGGACATGACTGAGCGACTAACACTTTCACTACCTGGTCCTTCACCTGCCACGCACCAGAGGTCTTTCTAGAATGTTCTAAACTGAGTTGATCCCCTTCCCCACCCCTGACCTCCATCATTCACATTCACTCCTTTAGCATCACCGACAGCCAAGGACTTGGGGCTGAGATCCAAGCAGAGGAGACAGCCAGGCAAAGCTGGTGCTATGCCTCCAGCTGAGGGTGAAGGTGGGGAACCTGGGGTCCGGCTAAAGCAAGAGGCTCCCTGAGACTGGCTACTCACAGCCTGAAGAGGACTGTGTGGAGGAGCCAGTTCTACCACAGGCCTGTCCACCACCCAGATTAATGCCCAGCACCCCACCCCTCCAGGCCAGGGAGGCCACTAGGGCTCTGGGTGTGGGTCCCAGACTACTGGACTCTGTGGGCATCCAAAAATCATCCTGGGAGAGAAGCCACCAGACTCACTGGACCCTCTGGGTTTCCAACACATCATAGTTCAGATGGGTGATCATGACTATGAAGACATGACACACAACAGACACTCCTGGATGGTGGTGACAAGTTATCAGGATTCCTCTCTGAAATGGAAACCATCCAATGCAGAGGGATTCGGGTCATGGCCAATTCCACAGACTGGAGATCTAACTCCCACTATTTATTGGGGCTCCTAACTGGCTCCACTCCAGGCCACTGGCTGCCTTTGCCTCCTTCCTATCCCAGGACTTTTGCACTGGCTGTTCCCTCCACCTAGAATGCCCTTCCCTGCATGTCACTTCCTCCCAGTTTCAGCTTAGAGGGGCCCTCCTGCCATACAAAATGTGATTCTAGATTCTACCCCGACTCTTCAGCATGCTCTTTCCCTGACATATTTTGAAACAGGACACTTGCTAGTCTCTGAAGTGATCACATTTATGTAATTGGGGGCTTACTGTCTGACCCACCCCTTCACCCACCACCAGTGAGGCTGGAGGCTGAGAGCAAGGAATGTGTCCAACTTTGTGCTTGGGATTTAATGGGTCTTGGTTACATAGATGTATGAATAAGTCTGAAAAAACTGGAATAAAACATCATGAGGTTTTAGGCATGTTTGCCTGAAATCCAATTAAAGACCTCTTATTGCCATCCTCACTGCACAGGTGAGAAGATGAGGCACAGACTGGGCAGGGCCTGCCCTTGGTAGCCAATGGTAACACTGGGTCCCACAGCACTGGTTTCTGAAATGTGTACCTGGAAGCACTCAGGTCCCCAAGGCAGGCAGGGCTGGGGGAGGGGGTGGGGTAGTGGGTGGAGGGGGCGAGTCCAACACCCACAAGGGCAGCTTCTCTCGTGTCTGATGCCCACAGCGTGTTTCCACAGAGCAGACTTTCTCAGCCTCAGTACTACTGATGTTTAGGACTGAGTCCTCCTTTGCAGGGGTGGGGATGGGAGTGTCCTGTCTCTCTAAGGTGTTGAGCAGCATCTCTGGCCTCCACCCAGGATCTAGCCTGTGAAGAGTGCCTTCTCATGTGCCACTGGGCAGTCAGGGACAGCACATAATCTTAACCCTGCCTTGCTTGCTTTCTTTTTTTCTGATGAGTAGTATGCTTTACTAAGCGGCTTCCCAGGTGGCGCTAGTGGTCAAGAACCCGCCTGCCAGTGCAGCAGTTGTGACAGACTCGGGTTCAACCCCTGGGTTGGGAAGATCCCCTGGAGGAGGGTATGGCAACCCACTCCAGTATTCTTGCTTGGAGACTCCCATGGACGGAAGAGCCTGGTGGGATACGGTCCATAGCGTCACAAAGAGTTGGACACGACTGAAGCAACTTAGCAAGCACACATGCTTTATTAAAAGTACTTCTCTAAAGAAAATATACAAGGCTTCCTTTTCTTCCTAAGTACTCCATCTATTAGTGGATATGACAGCCCTACTTGCGGATTCAAAAGAAGCAGATCTGCTCACAGGAAGCCAGCAAGGGCGGCTCTAGCCTATTTATCCTGAGTTTTCCAAATGCTGACATCTGGCTGGTTCATTCTCAGTGGAGGGGCCGTCCTGGGCATTTTAGGATATTGAGCAGCATCCCAGGTCTCTACCCATTAGAAGCCAGTAGCAACCCCCATTTCTGCTCCCCAAGTTGTGAAAACCAAAATTGTCTTGTGACATTGCAAGCATCACCCCCCTCCACCTGGAGGGAACTCTAGAGAAAGAATTCTATTCTAACATTGACAATAGGGCAGGAAGATCACTGCCCCATGGCAATGAGACACTAATGACGCATCCCATACCTTGGAAGAGGAATCGCCTGGGACTTGTTCTAATAACTGAGGGAGGGCACAAGGGAGGGGACATTATAATTTGGAATGAGTCTCTATTTAGCCCATCCTTTCAGAGACTCCTTGGAGCATCTGGTAAGCGTTAAGGATGAGCTAACCCAGAAAATGCCGACAATTTCAAGGCTTACGATCGCCTTGAAATCCAAGGACTCGAGTTAAAAAGTCCATGTCAGAGAATGACCTACATGCAGTTTGATATGTCAAATAATTTTAAAATAATAATAGTCAGTGTCGACAATGCTGCAGGAAATCTGATCTCTAATCTATAGCCAGTGATGCCGTGCACAGGCACTGCAGAGTCTTCTAAGACAAAACAGGACCCAGCAAGAGCCTTGGATCCTGATCTGATAGTTCTTCTTTTGGGGTGCTCAGCCTATGGCAGGCATCCAGAAGGTTAATATAGCTTCATGCACAAATATACTCTCAACTTTTGGATTACATTATCAAAATCCTGAAAACAAGAAAAAATCTTAACCATGTGCAACTGTGTGTGTGAGGGCAGGGGGTGTTAGTAAATTAGTATATAAAAGAGATGCAGTAGGATGCTGTTTACAATAGGAGGCAAATTATAATTATAGAGATGTGGAAACATGGAAGTATGTTTATGCAACTGTTGAGAGAAAATAGCAGGAAAGACCACAATAGACTCTTTAATTGCAACTATGAAAGAAAATGTGTTTATGTGGACAAAGATTTATGGGAAACATAAAAAAGTGAAAAGTAGGAGGCAAAAGATTACAGGTGAGTTTTCTCCTTTTCTAATCTTTCTTTCCCTTTGCTATTTATTTTTAACATCACCATTAATGATTTAACATCACCACATGCAACTTCTCTTGTTCCATTCCAACTCAATTCTTTATTCCCAAGGTAGGGCTTCTGACTTTCAAAATTCACACGCTTACCTTGAGTTTGATGGTTCCTTTATCTAAAATACGAAAACAAAATGAAAACAGTTACATCAGGAGCTGTGTTTTTCTGCCTCCTTGAAATGCAGCCTTACAAACAAGGGTTTTCTCAACCCAGAGGGATTTTCTGTGGACAAACACACACCCTGGGTCATGCTGGTCTGGCCTGGGCTGGGTTGGGATTGGAAGAAATGAGAGGTTTCCTCCAAGCTGGCGAGTACTGAAGACCAGAAGGGATGGACAAAGCCGAGCTATTCAGGGGAACGTTGGCCAGCCTGCATACTTAATTCACTTCACCCCTGGCCCTTGCCCAAGGTAAGCTGTGAAGGGAGAAAAGAGAAAACTCCATGCTCTGGAGAGGACCAAGGAGAAGGGTGGAGAGAGAGGAGTCTGAGGTCCCCAGTGGACCTTACTCCAGTGCATCTAACTAGTCTCCCATCAACCTCTCTCTTCTACCCAAACGATTCATTTGTTGTCTGACACTTGTCTGGGCTCTTTGGCCTCTAGGACTAGCAGGAATCTACTGGTTTTGCCTTCCAGTGTCTATTCTCTGCTTTCTTGGAGGAGCCAACTGCCCAGCTCCTAGTGTGGCTCTGCTCATCTCTCCTGAGGCTGTCTGCAAATCTACACAAGATTTCCTCTTAGTCATAGTGATTTGTTTAGGGTTGAGCCTATGGCCTAAAATGGGCCAATCAGCATGGTCCACCTGGTCACAGGGATTGGGTCTGAGTTGAGCACATGACCCAACATGGGCCAATCAGCATAGACCTTCCCTCTGGTCACAGGGATTGGTTCAGGATTGAGCACATGACCCAACATGGGCCAATTAGAGGGAATCCTGGGACTTGCCCCAGAGATTCTGGAACTGCTAGTCCCCCGGAGCTTTGGGGAGACACAAGTACATCCAGAAGTGGAGCTTGGAGGCTGGACTACTGATGCCACAGGACTTTTCCACTGAAGAGCCCATAAACCCTCTGTTGCTGAAAAAGTGTTAGTCACTCAGTTGTGTCCGACTCTTTGCAATCCCATAGACTGTAGCCCACCAAGCTCCTCTGGTTACTACCATGGTAAAGAATCTGCCTGCAATGCAGGAGACCCAAGTTGGATCCCTGGGTCAGGAAGATCCCCTGGAAAAGGGAATGGCAACCCACTCCAGTATTCTTGCCTGGATACTTCCATGGACAGAAGACCCTGGTGGGCTACAGTCCATGGGGTTGCAAAGAGTCAGAAACGACTGAGGGACTAACACTCTGTTGCTGAAGCAAACCTGATTTGGGTTTCAGGATTGGCCCGTGGAGTCAGGACAGCCTGTACTCCTTCCCCTCTTCCCTGGGGGACAGGGGCTGCCTGATTGGCCTTGGAGACTTGACATCCTCTCTCAGTATCTCCTGTGGCCACACCTCATTCTGTGTGATGAATGAGTTAACTGCTCAGCTAGACTTTAGGCCCTGAGGCTGGGACCTGCTCTCCACACTTCTGTCCAGGAGGCCAGCACCACTGTTATCTGCAGTTTATGGAGGAAAGTGGAGGAGCAACTGACTAAGGGGCCTAAACTCAACTCAGTGGCAGGCTGGCTGTGAGTCCAGGTCTGAATCCAACACTTCAGGGGTGCTAGAAGCTCAACAAAAGGTCTGAAAAGGTCACAAGGTTCTCTCTGGGCCCCCTCTCCACCTCCAGCCAAAGCTGACTTGAAAGGGTGCCCAACTCTACCCAGATGGGCACCCACTGAACCTGATCTGCTGAGGAACAAGCACCCTGATTTTCCAGACTGGACAGGGGACTGCCCCTCCTGGGCCTTACGCTCTCCATCTGTAAAGTGGGGAGAAGACAACCTGCCCTCCTCCCTCTGACGGAATTCCAGGGGCGGAGTGGGAAGAAGCCGACACTGCCCGATCCCTTAAGACCACTCTGCAGAGGGAGAAGAAGGCCCGGTCAGGCACCCCGGGGACCTACCCTGGATGGCTCCCTGGCTCTGCGCCACCGCCTTGCCCAGAGCCACCAGCTGAGCCTGGACCATTACTTCCCTGGGGGAGTTAAAGATGGTCACACTGATGGCTTCCTCCACTCCAGAGCGGAAGACGGAGGGTGCAGCGATCAAATAGCCCCTGCAGAAGAGGAGAATGTCAGTGAAGGCCAAAGGCTTCTGACCCATTCCTAGCCTCAGGGTCACCTGGCTGAATTAGGGTGCAACCTGGGTGGACTCCCACCTAAGCCTGACAACAGCCTGATGGCATTGTCACTTTATGGGTCTGTGTCCCCTACCAACCTGTGAACTCCTTAAGTGTTGTTCACCTCTGAAGTCTCCCCCAGTGGGTACGAATCCAGTTTTTCTGGATCTACCTAGCACCATACTCCCTCTCTGATCTAGACATTTTAGCCTCTGGACTTTTTTTCTCAGCTTGTTCTGCCACAAGACCTTTGTGCATGCCACACCCACAAACTAAAATACTCTCCCCCGGAAGCTCAGTAACTGGCAGGATCCCACAGGGTCAAAACCACCCCATGAGAAGTGGTAACATCTCCCATTTACAGTCAGAAATTATGCCCCAGAGAAGCCTGAGTCAGTGAGAGATTAGGATACAAAACCAGGCAGCTCTAGAACATAGTGGAAAGAAGCAAGGAGCCACTTGCAACACTAATTTTAAGAAAAAGACCCTGAACACAAACTAAATGGCCTGAAACAGGAAAAGCACTGTGAACAGTGAAATCGAAACAGTTCTCTCTTTCTGAGGAAAGTCAAACTGAGGACTTTTCTGGGAGAAAGGCGTCCTTATCCTGTTTTCCAGATGGGAAAGCTAACACTGCAGACAGAGAAGGAACACCCACCAGATCGCACAGCCAGGCAGGCTCTCTTAGGGCACCTGACCTGGAGGCCTAGGTCCTCCCCACCCCCTGTTATTTTGCAGCATTCGCTGGAAAATCACAAAGGCTCATCCAAAACCACATGACCCGCTCATGATGCAATGGCAAATGCTGACAGCCTGGCAGCACAATTCCAATGGTGCAGAACTATAGACATCAGGGACTCACCTAGTGATCCAATGATTGACAATCTGCCTTCCAAAGCAGGGAACATGGATTCGATCACTGGCTGCGGAACTAAGATCCCACATGTCCTGGGGCAACTAATTAGAGAAACCTGCCATTTGCCACAACTAGAAAAAACCTCCGTGTTGCAATGAAGCTCCTGCCTGCTGCTAAGCAGCTATACTCCAATATAAATTAAAAAATAAAAATAAAAAACCCACAGGTACCAGAAGGAAATGGGAAAAAGGGAAAAACAGTGGGCCAAACAGTGAGGTCAGGAGAGATTTTTATTTCTCAAAATCCTCTTTGGGGAAAAAACCTCAGGTCCACACACAGAAAGAGGCATTTAGACTCTTACCACACACATCACTCAGGCTTCCCTGGTAGCTCAGACAGTAAGGAATCTGCCTGCAATGCAAGAGACCTGGGTTCGATCCCTGGGTGGGGAAGATCCCTTGGAGGAGGGCATGGCAACCCGCTCCAGTATTCTTGTCTGAAGAGTTCCATGAACAGAGGAGCCTGGCAGGCTACAGGCCATAGGGTCGCAAAGAGTCGGACACAACTGAGCAAACTCTTTCACATACCACACGCTAAGACGTCCGTGGAGACACACCATGTACTATAGGACTCCAGCACCGATAAGTGTGTACAAAGACCCTAGTTTAGTGGGTGCACTGCCCAGCAGTGGATGGACCTAGTAATGACCCTGGGGTCCCATGATCTGTTTGACCTCAGCACCAAGAAGTACCTGCAATGACTGGGTTCCTGTGTGCAGTGTTTGGCCTCAGCCATGCACAGAGCATGCTCTGATCCTGTGGATGGAATTGCACCAGCTGGAGCATGCAGTGCCCCTGGGTTTCATGGATGTTTTGTCCAGATCCAGCACTGACGGTCATGTGTACTGACCCCACGTCCCATATGTTCTGTCTGACTCCAGCACCACACAGAGCATGCAGTGATACTGGGATGGACAGGGACTGTCTCGAGAGAGCCTGGGAAGACCCTGGCTTCATATGTGTTGTGCAGCATCTGGTTCCAGCATTGACCAGCAGGTGCAATGACCCTGAAGTCCCTTGTGCAGGATCTGGCCTCAGCAGTGCACAAGAGCACGCAATGGTCCTGAGTTATGATCCTGAGTACAGTACAGTTATATACCATCTGGAGCACACAGTCATCCCAGGGACATGTTGTGGACTATCCAACTCCAATGCGGACGGCACCTGTGTGTCCTGTCCCACTGCCACCTAGGAATATGGCCACCTTCAGGACAGAGTATGTCCAGCTCCCAGATGACTCCCAGGCCCTCCCACATAGCACCTACTGAGTGTGGAAGAGCACTTGGGCAATTTGCGTGTTCATTTTCCTTGGGACTTCTTTTTTTAAATATTTATTATCTATTTATTTGGCTGCGTTGGGTCTTAATTGTGGCACTCAGGATCTAGTTCCATGACCAGGGATCAAACCCAGGCCCCCTGCATTGGGAACATGGACTCTTAGCCACTGGACCAACAGGGAAGTCCCTCCTTGCACACTTCTAAAGCCCTTATCCAGATCTGAGTTAGCATCTTCACCTAAAGGTGCAGAGAACCTGATGGAACTAGATTAACTTTCCCTGCGCCTCAGGAGTTGCGACTGATGAAGTGTTTGCCAGTCGATCCCTATCTCCCTGATATGCCCTAACAGCTGGGCTGATCCTGGCTTCTCATCCATTGCTCTTGGAAGGTTCCATCCTGAGAAAGGTGGTATTTGGCAAAGTGTAGACAGTACGGGTCTTACAACAGTATGTGAACCCACGGAGCTTTCTGGCACCAGGCATTCCTCACACAAAAATCACTGGATCAGAGAAGCAGATATCTGGGGCTATTCCTAAAATGGGATCCTTCAGGCTGGTGGGTCACAGCTCTGGCTTACAGCCAGTAGGTAAGACCCCTCCCCCCACCCTACCAGCAGGGAAACTTTAGTTGGAGGTGAACATTACTGAGAATGGTTTAAAGCTCTGCAATTCAGGGACTCTGAACTTGGTCCTTAGAAGGCGGGGTCTCTCACGGAGGGCAGGGTCATGCTTTGGGGTGAAGGGCTGTCCTGTGCATGGTAACATCCCTGCCTTCAACCCAGTAGATTCCAACAGCATACCTCCCTCTAGATGGTGGTGGTGGTGGTTTAGTCACTAAGTCGCATCTGACTCTTGCGACCCCATGGACTGTGGCCCGCCAGGCTCCCCTGTCCACATGATTTCCCAGGCAAGGATACCGGAGTGGGTAGCCATTTCCTTCTCCAGGGGATCTTCCTCAACCAGAGATTGAACCTGGGCCCCCCGGGTGGCGCTAGTGGTAAAGAACCTGCTTGCCTAATGCAGGAGACATAAGAGATGGGGGTTCCATGTCTGGGCTGGAAAGATTCCCTGGAGGAGGGTATGGCAACTCATTCCAGTATTCTCGCCTGGAGAATCCCCATGGACAGAGGAGGCTGGTGGGCAGCAGTCCATGAGGTTGCCAAGAGTCGAATACGACTGAAGCCACTTAGCACGCACGCACACTCCTGCGTTTCAGGCTGATTCTTTACCGACTCAGGCAGGTACTAGGGTAGCCCTCCCTCTTGATGTGACAACCCAAAATACCTCTGGACATTGCTGAATGACCCCAGGGAGACAAATATCGCCCCTCAGCTGGAAACGGCTATCCTAAGGGAGCAAGCTTTGAAAGCATCAGGTCAAAAGTTTGCTGGGTTCCAATTTCACGGGGCCCAGGGGAGGTAATCCCAAGGCTCGAATTGCAGTTTAGTGTCTTACTTTTCAAAGCCTTGAATCAGAGGAGGAGCACTGGAGGTGCCCCTGCCCACGTCTCGGCTCAATGTTGACCTGTTTTCTGGGAACTCCTATACAAGGGCTGTTTGAACAAGGCTCATAAAGGCAGGGCTGGACTAAAGGCTGAGCCTGGGCAACTGGAGGCAGGCCCCCTGAGCCTACAACCCCCGAAAGGCTCACCCAAACTTGGCTGCTCTGGGACTATTCCCTGTGAAGCCAACTCATGGGAAATTCTCCTTAGCAGCTAGCCAATTCCCCTCCTCACTGTGTCAGCTCACCAGAAGCTCTGTAAGCAAACTTCAAGAAAAATGTGGAAGCAAAACAAACACTTCCTCCTCCAGAGCCACGCCCTCCCAAGGAAAATGAACGGTAGGTCTCTCCTTCCATTTCTCAGCCAAGACACGCACCTCTTACCTTCAAGCCACGGATAACTTGAAATCGCCACCCAAGATGTCAGCCCTGGTCACACCAAGGGGGCGAGGTTGAGATAGGGGTGGCCTCTCCGCCTTAGCTCTGGGGAGTCCCAGGACCTTCCCGGGGGCCGCTTCTGAAGTCTCAAGCTGCCCCTTTTCCAGTCCTATTCGTGGGGCTAGGGGGGGGTCAAGACTCTTAGGTCCCGCCAGCTCGGAGGCTGTGTGGCCTTGGACAGGTCGCTGAACCTCTCTGAGCCAGACCCCGCGTCCCCCACCCCGAGAAGGCAGCCAGCCTTCTCTCGCCCCGGGGCTACTCACGGGGCCTTGGGCTGCTCAGCGCGCACGCCGTCCCGCGGCGACAGCAGCAGCAACAAGAGCCGGAGCAGCGGCCCGAGCTGGGCGCCCCACATTTTCCGGCTCCGCGGGGGCGCCGCGCCGGGGGAGGGGGCCTGGCCGGGGCCAGGCCAGGGCCGGGGTCCGAGCACGGCCGTCCCCGCTTCGCCGCCGGGGGCCCTTTGTTCGCAGCCCCCGCGCCGTGCGCCTGGCGCCATGCGCCCCCACTCAGCGCCCGGCCAGGCTGGGGCAGCCGGCGACGAGCCCCTTCCCCGGACCCGCCTCGTCCCCAGGCCCGCCCCTGCCCGGACCCGCCCCGCTCACCCCCTCCCGGTCTCCGGCCCCGCCCCCTCCCCGGACCCATCCGCCCACCCACCGACTCTCCCCCAATCTCTCCTGGGACCCGCCCCGCCTT
This sequence comes from Okapia johnstoni, assembly GCA_024291935.2. NCBI lineage: Eukaryota > Metazoa > Chordata > Mammalia > Artiodactyla > Giraffidae > Okapia > Okapia johnstoni. The sequence continues at coordinate 5,584,208 of CM044316.1, read as the reverse complement.
CTGCCCGGATGCACCCCAAGACCTGGCCCAATCTGTCCCCCTCATCGGACCTGACTTGTCCTCCTCTTCGCACCCTCCGGACTCGCCCCCTCCCTAGATCTCTCCCTTTCTACTGCCTCCCCGCATCCCCCCACCCCAGGGACCAGCCCCGCCCCGCCCCGCCCCACCCGCGGGCCGCCGTGTCCCCGCGCCGCTTGCACCCCACACCCAGCAGGGCCCCCCAGTTGCCCCAACCTTGACCGGGCAACCTGTTCAGTGCGCACACAGGAGGGGCTGAGCTCTTTGGGGAAACTGAGGCGGGCCAAGGGACGAAACTTCCAGACCCGCAGCTGCCTCCAGGCATCAGATTGTTGGTCCTCACTTCTGTCCTCTCCCCGCCTCCTCCATCCACAAATCCCCTAGGCCAGGCCCCTCTCTCTCTGGGGCGCACTTTCCCCTCTAGCAAACAGCAGGGATGAGCGGGGACCCCCTTCCTTTCTGAGAGCAGGGTGGCCCCTCCTGCCCCTTCAGGTTGCCCTCACTGTGGCAGTTCCCTCTGCCTGGGGGCACTTCCCCTTTTATACCATTCCCAAGGTCTGTGTCGTCCCCTCCCCGTCTGGCTTTACCCTGCAAACTTTTCCAGGTGGTCTCTCTAAGGGGGACTCCTACAGCTATCGGGACCTTACTTCTAGTACTCTAGAACTGACTCCATGACCCTCCTGCCCCAAATCCTCCAGGCTCTCTGTTTATGGAGGCCAAGAAGTCCAAACTTGGGGTTGCCCTGCTGGCTCCCACCTCACCCTAGTTCCTGGATGCCCTGTGCCACTCTGTGCTGACCCCCACTGCTTGCCTTTATTAAACTCTCTCCCTCTGTCTCCTCTTTTGCTTGCCTGACTCCTGCTGCTTCCAGAAACTTCCCTTGCACCCTCCCTGCCCCCCTGGCATAGTGGGTCCTCCAGGCAGTCTCTCCCACCAGTCCATTCCACAAGCCCTGGTCACCCAGTGAGCACCAAGGTGGGGAGGCAGTGGGGACTTCAGGATAGATAGGACCTGCTGTTGCAGACGGTGGAAGGGGCTATGCAGGGGCCAGAATGGACTGGAGGGCAACAAGGGCAGCAGCAATGCTGAGAGACTAGGAGGAGTTGCCCGCCTCCTGTCCCAGCCATGCTAGCACCAAGCAGGGCCGTCTAGTGAAATCCTTTTAATTCACATCTGCCCACCCCTCCACACCTCCCCTTGCGTGCATGCTAAGTCACTTCAGTCGTGTCTGACTCTTTGCGACCCTATGGACTGTAGCCTGCAAGGCTCTTCTTCTGTCCCTGGGATTTCCCAGGCAAGAATACTGGAGCAGGGTAGTCATGCCCTCCTCCAGGGGATCTTCCTGATCCAGAGATTGAACCAGAGTCTCCTGCGATTCCTGCATTGCAGGCGGATTCTTGAGCACTGAGCCATCTGGGGAAGCCCACGCCTTCCCTGTCTCGTCCATAAACCAGGCTCCACTCCCCAGTTTCGAGGCCAGCCTCCTGCCCCTCTGTCTACTCCCTCATCCACTGGGCTCTGGTGACACAAGCCTCCATGGTTCCATGGACCCTAAACTCACCACCAGCACCACCCCACCCACCCTAGGTGCCAGCTGTCCCTTCTTCCTGGGATGTTCTTCCTCCTGGCGTCCCATAGCTGCCTGTCCTCCTTCCACCTTCAGGGATACCTCTGCCGTCCCTCCTTCCCAGACTGCCTGTCCCATAAGGGCCTCAAATTTCAGGTACTGCCTCTACAGGTCCCCAAAAGCCTAGCTGAGTTCACTGCTCTCGCCATATCTGCCTCCCACCTGGCAAGAGAGGCTATACCCCACCTGGCTAGTTTCCCTGGCAGCCAAACCAGCTGCCCACCCCCCACCCAATTTTTAGCTAACAGATTTCTCTTTCTTGGTTTTTTCTCTCTCTCTCTTTTTTTTTTTGGCCATACCACCTGACTTTTAGGATCTTAGTTTCCCGATCAGGTAATATGCCCACAGCAGTGAAAGTGCAGAGTCCTAACCACTGGATAGCCAGAGAATTCCCTCACTTTCTTATTATTCAGATAAACTGATCATGCCCTCTTGAGGGAAGTAGGGGCACCCCGCTCTCTTGTCACTACAAAGCCTGCCTCCCACAGCCTCTGGCAGTCCACTCAGCTCCCAAGTGCAACCCCCATGCGGTCCTGCATGACCATCTGTGTCTTCCCCCCACCTCACCCAGAGCTGTGGATATACATAACTAACAGACTGCTTTCCATCTTGCCTGTTCAGTGTTTCGTGTTTGGCTCTCTTGTAGTATTTAGCGTGAGGCATCCTCTGTCGGCAGAGACATCACTTTGCTAACAAAGGTCCATATAGTCAAACCTGTGGTTTTTCCAGTAGTCATGTACAGTTGTGAGAGTTGGACCATAGAGAAGGCTGAGTGCCAAAGAATTGATGCTTTCGAATTGTGGTGCTGGAGAAGCCTCTTGAGAGCCCCTTGGACAGCAAGGACATCAAACCAGTCAATCTTAAAGGAAATCAATCCTGAATATTCATTGGAAGGACTGATGCCGAAGCTGAAGCTCCACTACTTTGGCCACCTGGTGAAAAGAACCAACTTATTGGAAAAGACCCTGATGCTGGGAAAGATTGAAAGCAAAAGGAGAAGAGGGCAGTAGAGGATGGCATCATTGACTCAATGGACATGAATTTGAGCAAACTCCGGGAGATAGTGAAGGACAGGGAAGCCTGGCATGCTGCAGTCCATGGGGTCACAAAGAGTTGGACACGACTTAGCGACTGAACAACAACAGCAATCCTTCCTTCACTAATGGGGTGAATAGGAAGCGAACAGCAGACCACTGTGCCCTCAACATCCAGCCCTCAACATCACTCTGTGGTGCCCAGTACAGAAGCCATGATCTTATTATCCCAGTGAACCTGCTTTCCAGTCTGTCTCCTCTGGGGCCTGAGCACCATTCGCTGCTGGATGCTGGGCCCCTGGTTGGGAGTGGGCATCAGTACACACATGTGACAGCCTCCCTGCCCCCGTGAGCTGCAGTGGGGCACTGCGAAGAGTCCCACACTGATACATTTCCAGCACTTGTGTGAGCCACTGGGTAACAGACCCATGCGTGCTGCAGTCCATGGGTTTGCCAAGAGTTGGACACAACAGAGTGACTGAACAACAACATCTACTAAAAATTAAGTTATACCAACTTTCTATTAAAAATCCATATTAAAAATAAAAGCGATAAGTGTGCAAAAGTTATCAGTTTTTCATTATTTCACTACATCATACTATTCTCTGTGCCCTTGGGAGTGTCCTTGACCTTTAGAATCTGTTGGTGAAAAGACTCTCTAATGATGACACGTCTCTTCCCATGTAGTGACTTTCTGCTGGCAGCTTGAAGCTGGCCAAGGGGGGAGTACCGTCAATTCTGCCCTAAAGCTTGTTTTGAAAACAAAAATTTGTTCCAACACAGTGGATACATAATGGAGAGATTTGAACATAATTTGATGGAATGCGGTATTGCTAATGCAGGATTTGGTCTGCGAGAAACCTGGAGTGAATGCAGGAAACAGCACCACAGTGACCACAGCCACATGGGAATATACAAACCACACACACACACAGAGACACAAACCCTCAACATCTACACTGCCTGAGCTGTTAGGAGCCACCCTGCCCACCCCCATCTGGAATGACAGTGTCCCACTTCATTTCAGAAAACCTCTTCCTAGTACTGCTCAGTGACCCACAGTCTGCAACCTTCCCACATCACATCCACACACAAACCTCAGATCTTTTCCAAGGTCAAATGCCATATGCGCTGTAGTTAATTCACGTCATTTTGTAGCCATTTAATGTGTGCACAATGGTGCTGTCAGTAAGTGCCTATCTTTTTTCAAAGTGTCACTGATACAGTTTTTGAGGGTGGTGTCCTGCCTCCCTTTTCCCATGAGCCCTGTGGTTGGCGTGAAGAACGTGGTCATTTTCAAGCATGCGTCAGGGCAGAACTGGCTGCGTTTACCCCACTGGAAGAGATCGTTAAATAGGTCCCAGTGCACCAGTGATGAATGGCATGGAGGTCTGGGTCTGGGTGTGGGTGGGAGGACAAGGTAGACAGTCCAATTGTAAGAAGTGTTTTGTTCTTCCAGAGAGCCAGCAGGTCCTAGGCCCACCGAGCACCCAGCAGTCAGGACACAGCATCTGATGAGCTCACCGCTGGCAGAAGATAGGGGCTCAGCACTGAATGGCCAGTCCCTCCAAGCCAGAGGGGGAACATGGCGGAAGCGGCTGTGGTGAGCAACATTTGCTGCCCAGGAGGACACAGCCAGGTCATCACCTGTGGTGTGGCCGGTGATGTTAATGAAGCTGAAACTGCATGTGACCCTTGACCCTGCTGGAAGGACACAGATGCTTCAAGGTGACCTGGCCAAGAGCTTTCCCAGTTGTATTATTCAGGGGCTGTGAATAATGAGAAGCAGCCTGTGTGTCCATCCAGGGGATGAAGGACAAACCGATGAAGGAAGGAGGGGTCATGGGTGATTCCCACATATCAGAGAAGATTGGGTATAGGGTCAGGGGAGAACAGTCACCAGGCAGAGGGATGCAGGAAGGCGATTTCAACAAGACCCAAGCACTTTCACCTCTCGCTGCCTGGGGAGCAGGAGCCTGGAGGGGAGGGAAGGGTGACTGGGGGGATCTTCCTGCACCTGTGTGATGTCATTCACCCTGTGTCTTCTATGCCGCCAGCGTGTGAGGACTAGGGGTGCTGGCTCGACAGAGAAGCGAAGGCCTCTCCATCTGGTTAGTGTGAGCCCCCTCCCAGGGCAGACTTTGAGGAAGGATCCCAAAAAAGATATACAAATGGCAGACAAGTGCATGAAAAGATATTTTAAAACTGGGTTGTCATGATGTAAAATCTGTAAATTTATGACGAATCACTGATCTGTATGCTGAAAATAGGTAAATTTGATGGCATGTCAATGATATCTCAATAGAGAAATGATGGCATATGGACATACATGCAAATATACTTGTTTGCGTATATATTTCTGAAAAGCAAACAATGTGCTTTGGGAACGCCCACACTGGTAGGTCTTGGCTTTCTTTTTCTCCCTCGCTCTCTGACTCTGTATTTCCAGCATCTCACAGAAGCCCAAAACAGCTCAATTCCACTTAGCAGTTGAATTAATAAAGATCAGTAACGAGAAGGTGGATTTCACACACCTGACCGTAAGATGCTCATTCCAGGGCTCAGCAGAGGTCAAGGCAAATGCTAAGAATGAGATCTCTGCCATGCAGATTCCCCAAAGCCAGCTCCACCTGATGCTGCTTATGTGCATGCCATGTCCTGTTCTTTTGCATCATGAAAATGTCCAAGCAATTTCACAGCGGTGTAGAGGACAGATGCACGTCGGCAGAGGGCTTTCCAGTTGTTATTTGCAGTTCCAGTCCACGGCAGAAGTGAGTGCTGTTTGCAGATGCAACAACCACTTCTGGGGTCTTTATTAGTGTCCCGTAGCTGCTGTAATATAAGATCACAGACCAGGTGGCTTAAACAACAAGAACTTATTCCCTCACAGTTCTGGGGGTCTGAAATCTGAAAATAAAAAGTGTTGGCATGGTTGGTTCCTTCTGAAGACTGTGAGGGAGAACATATTCCTTGCCTCTCTCCCAGATTTTAGTGGCTGTTGGCAATCTTTGGTGTACCTTGGCTTGTTTATATACTGCTCCAATTGTTCCATACTAGGGTCCTTGGACTCTTTGGTGTGTGTGCTCAGTCACTTTAGTCATGTTCAGCAATTTGTGACCCTGTGGACTATAGCCCACCAGGCTCCTCTGTCAATGGGATTCTCCAGGCAGAATACTGGAATGGGTTGCCATACCCTCCTCTAGAGGATCTTCCATCCTAGGGATCAAACCCGCATCTCTCACGTCTTCTGCATTGGCAAATGGGTTCTTTCCCAGTGCCATCTGGGAATCGCTTTGGGCTCTTAAATCAATAGAAATTGATAAGAGGCCAGAAATTCAAGCAAGACTGCAGTACAAGGAAGTGAGAACAGGAAACAGGTGCTGAAATTTCCTTGGTTGTCCAGTGGTTAAGAATCTAACTTGCAATGCAGGGGATGCAGGTTCAATCCCTGGTTGGGGAGCTAGGATCCCATGTGCATCAGGGCAACTAAGCCCATGTGCCTCAGCTAGAGAGTCCATGTACCGCAAAGAAAGATCCTGAGTGCAGCAACTAAGACCTGATGAAGACAAATAAACAAATATTTTTTAAAAAAAATTTTAAGAAGAAACTGATGCCTTTGCTCAATCTCTGAGTTGAGATAGTTCCTTAAATGGGGTGAGGGTGGGGGCAGATCAGTAGGTTGGGCAGGAGGTGTAGCTTAGATGGCTGCTGACCCCCTTCTTGGTGCTGGGCGCAGGGATCATGTGCAGTACTCTGCTTTTGCCCCGGGCACCTCAGAAGAGGTAATTGGTTTGTAGCCTTTTTGTATCTTATTGTGCATGTGCTGTGCTGTGCTAAGTTGCTTTAGCCGTGTCTGACTCTTTGCGACCCCATGGACTGAAGCCTGCCAGGCTCCTGTGGCCATGGAATTTTCCAGGCAAGAATACTAGAGTGGATTGCCATTTCCTCCTCCAGGGGATCTTTCCAACCCAGCGACTGAACCTGAGTCTCTTGAGTCTCTTGCACTGGCAGGCGGATTCTTTACCACTGCACCACCTGGGAAGCCAGTAGGAAGTCTCCAGATTTCCCTCTTCTTATAAGAGCACCAGTCCTATTGGATCGAGGGCCCACCCTAATCCAGTATGACCTCATCTTAATTAATTATATTTGCAAAGACCCAAATGCATTTGGATTTATGACTGAAATAAGATTGTATTCTGAGATTCTGGGTGGACATGAATTATAGGCAGATCCTATTCATCCTAATACAGGGACCTGTCAGCAAATAATCTAAAGTGATTTCTTAGGCACTGCCTAGGAAGGGAATAATAGCTATATAAGTTGAAATCTGTGCCTAAGTCCAGTTCATCACTTCCTTGGCCTAAGTTAGGTTTGGCCCCACTGGGTCATTCTGATAGCCTCAGAGTCCAGATTGCAGCAAGTGAAGGGCTGGGTCTGGGTGGGGGCTTGGAATCAGACCTAGGGGTCCCAGCCCAGCTCCACATCTGGGGCAGTGCTGATCAATCTGGACCTGGTTTTCCTTGTCTATCACACAGGGGTAGTCATAACCCCACCCTCCTACATGCTGCTAGGACTAAGCAAGACTATGGTGTGTACAGAAAGCTCAGCTCTGGGCCTTGTTCAGGGACCGCACCCAGGAAACCAGAGCTGTTTCTGGGCTCCTCTCCCCTGTGCATCCACTTCCTAGGTCTCCTTCCAAAATCTGGAATCCGGAGAATGTGGGCCTCATGCCAGCAGCAGTATCTCATCCTGGCTAATGATGATGGCTGAAATATTGTGTCAGTCATGAATTGTGGGCCAGTCGTGAGCTGCAGCCCAAGATGGGTGCTGGGATTCAGTGAGCATTCCTTCAGAGAAGAGGGTCCCATTGTACTTTGTGGCCTAAGAAGGCTTCCTACTCATCCTCTTCCAGTTCCCTGTGCCACCCTATGCTCCCGTAGAAGGTTCTAGAGTCAATCCAAATTGGGAGTAGGTTTTGTCTGCACTATGGATGCCTGTGGCACCATAGCAAGTCTAGCTAGGCTTTTCTCTGTCCTCTTTCTGCCCACACACATTAACAAAACAAGGATGCCCTCCCCTTCAGGACTAAGGTCAAGACCAAGGTCATCTCCTCCACCAGGCCAGGTCCCACCACCCAACCTTTGCTCAGGCTGTGTCCACAAACTGCAGGCCCTTCTTCCAGCTCTCTGCATGGCCATCTCCTCCAGGCTAGTCTCTAAGTCTCAGCTTAAACATCATCTCTTCCAAGGGGACCTCCCAACCTGAAAGACCCTCTAGTCTTGTTCTATCCTAAGGCCTTGTTACCAGGTGGATATCTGCAATATCCAGAGACAGAAAGGTCACACTATTTTAACCATTTTTAAAGTGCCATTTAGTACATTCACAACATTGCATAAGCGCCACCTCTATCTAGTTCCAGAACATCTTGTCACTCTGAAAAGAAACCCTGTGTGCATTAAGTAGTCATATCCCATCCCCGCACCACCCTACCCCCCAGCCCTTGGCAACCACTAATATGCTTTTCTATTTCTGTAGATTTGTTACTTAGTCCAAGCTCACTCTGCTTGCCACATAAGCCAGTAAGTTGGGAGACAAGGTGTTGAGGCAAGTAATGACAACTTTATTCAGAAAACCATCAGACCAAGAAGATGGCAGACTAATGTCTCAAAATAACCATCTTACTGAGGTCTGGATGCCAGTTTCTTTCACAGAACACAGAGGGGGAAGCAGTGAGGAAGTAAAGTAAAAAAAAAAGGCATTAATCTTGCAAATATCTCCTGGACTGGCCAGGCTTGGGTAGGGGATGTGTTCATTTCTTTCTTCCAGCCATTCACAAGTGAACAGAATCAGAATGTTTCCCTGAACAAAGACACTTTAGTTTAACATTCAGGCAGAGAAGAAGGTTTCTCCAGGCAGGACATTATGCGTAGACAGATCTTTTTAGTGATCGAAAGCAATGGGAAGCAAAGGTTAAAGTAACAGATCCAATCTGAAGTCAGGTTTTGTTCTTCCCTATAACAGATTTGCCTGTTCTGGACATTTCATATAAATGGAATCACAGACTATGTGACCTTTGATGTGTAGCTTCTTTCAGTTAGAATAATGTCTTTAAGATTCATCCATGCTGTAGCATGAATGAAGTCTTCATTCTTTTTTATGGCTGAATAATATTCCACTATATGGATATGCCACAGTTTGTTTATCCATCCACTGGTTAGTGAACATTTGGGTTGTTTACACCTTTTGACAATGGTGAATGTTCATAGTTTGGCTATGAACACTCATGTGCAAGGTTTTTTTTTTAACACCTGTTTTCAATCCTTTGAGCCAATACCTAGTAGTGAAATAGATAGATTGTGGGGTAATTCTGTTTCACTTTTTGAGACCACCAAACTGTTTTCCACAGCAGCCACACAAATTTACAGTCTCACCAACAGTGCAACAAGGATTGCAATTTCTCCACATCCCTGACAATACTTATTAATGTCAAAATTTTTGATTCTGGCCATCCTGGTAGGTGTGAGGAGGTATATCATTGTGGTTTTAATTTGCATTTCCTTGATAACTCAGATTTTGTCTAAAGAGTGGGGAGGCAAAGGGAGAGTGCCAAGCATGGATGTGAACATCTAGTTGTGGTTTGGAAGAGACTCCAATGGGGACTTCCCCAATGGTCCAGTGATTAAGACTCTGTGCTTCCACTGTAGGGGACACAATTTCAGTCCCTGATCAGGGAACTGAGATCCTGCGTGCTGCATGGTGTGACCAAAAAAAGAGAGAGAGAGAGAGAGAGATGGCTCTGATAAGAGGAAGGACTTTTGTGAATCAAGAGAGAGAGCAGAGAGACCAACATAGGGCTTTGCAACATTTTGCATCTCACCGAATGTACCCAAGTTCTGGCCAGGATTTGGTGGGACATGCAGGAGGAAAAGAGAAGTACACAAGCCTGCCTAGTCTGGACTTCTGCCACTCACCAGCCAGGTAATTTCATGGACCATCCTAGAGGGCAGATTCTGACCCTACAGTGTTTGTTGAAGAGATTGACCAGACAACACAATGTGACAGTGTCCAGCCCACAATTGGTTGTACACTCATATGCATCCCCTCTGTGCTCACTCACATCTCCTGTAGCCCCTCAGCCCAGAATAGGATGGGCGTCCCATTGTCAGCAAATGGCTTCGGTTGCAAGCCACCTGCTTTTCCAAAGCCAGTGAAGGATCGAGAGCTGGTTCCTGAGAAGAACATTGGTCCAGGTGCAGCATCTCAGTGCTGGGCAACAAACCTTTCAGACCTCCCACTTAGACTCACTAAAGAAAAGGTCTAACTGTAGAAAGCCAGTAAGGGCAATTCTAAGGCTTTATTCCAGGATTTCTCTGCCCCAGCACATCTGACATTTGGGGCCAGATTATTCTTTGCCATGGCAGGAGGTGGTGTGCAGCTCAGAAGGTAAAGAATCCACCTGCAATGCGGGAAACCTGGGTTCGATCTCTGGGTTGAGAAGATCCCCTGGAGGAGGACATGGCAACCCACTTCAGTATTCTCACCCGGAGAATCCCCATGGTCAGAGGAGCATGGCAGGCTACAGTCCATAGGGTGACAAAGATTTGGACACAACTGAGTGACTAAGTGCAAGCAGACCCAGCAGATGCCAATAAAACCACCCCCAGTTGAGAATCACTGGTTTATAAGATCCCAAGTTTTTAACTTTGCAAACCAAATTCTTGTTATTTGCACAAAATACCCATTTCCCAAGAAAATCATGTTTGGAAAGATGCCGTCATACTATGAGTTCTATCAAGTAATGATTCATAGCCCATTTTTATCAGCTGTCACTTACCAAGAGAATCAATGGTATAGACTATCTACTAATAAACTGAGACAAGTAATGGGAACAGAGCAGTGCCCTTTGTCACCCACCATGGAGATAACCAGTTCAGGCAGGATCATAATAGATGCTAATGATGATAATAGGAGGGTGGAAGGAACAGGTGATTGGTGTAGACACAAAGGATTTGCCCACAAAATACCTGCCAGTGACAAAAGGGGACACAGGGCCTTGTGGTGGAGACCCTTGGTGTTAAAGTGTGAAATTAGGAGGCATAAGACCACCCTCACTTCTGACACCAAGTGCAAATGGCATCACTGACTCAACAGATGTGAGTTTGAGCAGGTTACAGGAGTTGGTGATGGACAGGGAAGCCTGGTATGTTGCAGTCCATGGGGTCACAAAGAATTGGATACGACTGAGCAACTGAACTGAACTGAAGACCTCCCTCAGGTTCAATAATTTTCTAGAAGGATTCACAGAACTCACTGAAAGTTGTTATATGACAGTGGAAGGATATAGGTTAAAATCATCCAAGAGAAGAGAAGAGTCTAGAAGAAATCCAGGCATGGGCTTCCAGAAGTTCCCCCACCCAGTGCAATCAGCAAAGACTTATATGTTCCTGGCAATGTGTGATAAAACACATGGTGTACTGCCAACCAGAGATGCTCACTCAAAACTCAGTGTCCAGAGTTTTCATTGGAGGTCCAAGGTCAACTGCCAATGTGCCTGACCTTTAGTCTCCAGGCCATCTGGGGGTCAACCTGAGACCACACACCCCGAGGTCCCCATCATAAATTAGATTATTTGGTGTGGCCCAAGTTTCCAGGTAAACAAACACACTCTTTTCAGGCAGGATATCCCAGAGGTTTAGAGGGCATGTCCCAAGAGCCAATAGCAAAGTCCAGACTCTCTTTGAATTGGGTTCAATTCTTTACTACACACAAGATAAACACCCAGTGAAGGAGCCAGATGACAGGGGAGGCTCCTGATGTGGTATCCTGAGAAGAATACATCATTGATTCTGTGGTTCTGCCAAGAATACGGGGGCCTGACTCTGGACGTAGGGTCTACTGATAGCTCCAGGTTGAGAGTCATCTACAGACTGAAAGGTGTGTGTTCTTTTTTTCCCAACAACTTTATTGAGATATAATTCACACACCATACAATTTGACCATTTAAAGTGTCCAATCCAATGGTGTTTTTAGTATATACACAAATATACTATAGTATACACACACACACACACACACACACACACACACGTATATGTACTTCCCCAGTGGCTCGGCAGTAAAAATGCCTGCAATGCAGGAGACACAAATGTGGGTTCAGTCCCTGGGTTGGGAAGATCCCCTAGAGGAGGACATGGCAACACACTTAAGTATTCTTGCCTAGAGAATTCCATGGACAGAGGAGCCTGGTGGCTACAGTCCAGTGGGTTGCAAAGAGTTGGACACAACTAAAGTGACTGAGCATACAGACACACATGTTTGTGTAAGTGTCATCATAGGCATTTACAGAACATTTTTGTGATCTCAAAAAGAAATCCCATACCCTTTAGCTATCATACCACCCCTCCATCCTCTTCCCACCCTAAGCAACCACTCATCTGTCTTCTGTCTCTATTAAAACTCTATTCTTTAGGACTTTCTTGGAGGTCTAGTGGTTAAGAATCCATCTGCCAATGCAGAGGACATGGGTTGGATCCCTGGTGGGCGAAGATCTCACATGCTGCAAAGAAACTAAACCCTTGAGATGCAGCGACTGAGCCTGAAAGCTGTGATTACTGAAGCCTGCAAGCCTGGAGCTCATGCTTTACAAGAGAAGCCACCACAATGAGAAGCCCACACACCACAATTAGAGAGTAGCCCTCCATTGCCGTAACTAGAGAAAGCCCACATGCAGCAATCAAGACCCAGCACACCAAAAATAAACAAATTAAAAAAAATTTTTTTAACTCTATTCTTTTAAACCATCAGGACCATGAAGGAAAAGGAAAGACTGAGAAATGTTCAATGTTCTAACTAAAGGGTCAGCTGAAGTCCAAATGGCACCTGGAGACTGCCTAGCGGCATCACCCTAGTGTAATGGTGGATTCATGTGGTGCCAAGTGGGTTTTGTAGACAGTGTCCTTGTTTGTGGAATAGTGTCAGGTGAGTGGGTAGCATATTTGTCATCTGCTCGGGGATTATTCAGAAAATAAATCACTATGATGAGTGGAGATCTAGAAAGCAAGGGACCAGGGGCAAACATGATCAAATGTCCACCTTCAGGGAATCAATCTGAAAGAAGGTTCTTTGGTTCTTTGCCATTTTTCTGTAATTCTGAAATTATTTCAAAAGAAATTATGAAAAGGATTTAAATTTTATTTAATTAAGTTATTGAAAAATTTAAAAATCATTTAAATTTTTATTTTTCTTTATTAAAAAATATTTTTTAAAAATTTGACCACGTATTTACCAAATATATTAATATTACTTTTTCTGTCTTTCATTTTTCACATACATTTGCAATCATTGCAAACTGTATCACTACCATATAGCATTTCTTGTTTTTTTTTTTTTTAATTTATAGATTTTTTTTTTGAGCAGCTTTAAGTTTCCAGAAAAGTAGACTGGAAAGTTCACAGTTCCCCTTGCAACAATTTCCCGTATTATTAACATCTTGCACTGGGGTGGTACATTTGTTAACAAGTGATGAGTATGAACATTGATGTATTACTACTTAAGTCCGCAGTTTATAGTAGGGTGGTGTACATTCTATTTTCAGAAAGTGCATGCTGAGTCACTCAGTCATGTCCTACTCTTTGCCATCCCATGGACTGTAGCCTACCAGGCTCCTCTGTCCAGACTTTTTCAAGCAAGATTACTGGAATAGGTTGCCATTCCCTCCTCTAGAGAATCTTCCCAACCCAGGGATCAAACCCAGGTTTCTTGCATCTCCTGCATTGGCAGGTGGATTCTTTACCACTTCACCCACCTGGGAAATCCATTCTATGGGTTTTAACAAATGTATGATGTCATATATCCACAATTGCATGATCCTAAGATTAGTATATTCTTTTTCAATTATAAAAAGAAAGAGAAAGAGAGGGAAAGAGTGAAGAAAAAAGGGAAAGAATAAAATCTAGGTCAGTCTCCTGGTCTTTCCCCTTCTTGCCTTTGCCCCAGCCATCATCCTCTCCTGCCCACTGTCAAAAGGTGAGCTCCACAACAGAGGGGAAAGGGAGGTGGTGTGACTTAGTCACACTGCCCATCAGTAGTGTTGCCTTCCAGAATACAACCTGGGACAGGAGCCCCTGCCCCACCCTCTCCTGAATCGTCAGTCCTCAGAGATCCCTCAGCCTAGGACCCCACTTGGCAGATTCACTATCCATTTTATTTTAGATATGATGCTAAAATCACAAGCAACAAAAGAAAATAGATTAAAACTTCTGTGCATCAAAGACTATCAAGAAGGACTTCCCTGGCAGTCCAGTGGTTAAGACTCCACTTGCAATGCAAGGGGCACATGTTTGATGCCTAGTCAGGGAACTAAGATCCCACATGCCATGTAGTGCAGAGTGGGGAGTGAACTATCAAGAAAGTAAAAAGACAACACAAAACGTTATGAAATATTTGCAGACTGTATAGCTGATGAGGGATCAATACCAGAATATATATATTAAAAAAAAACTCTTATAACTCAGCAACAGCCAGAAAAGGACAAACAACCTAGTTGAAAAATAGGCAAAGGACTTGAATAGACATTTCTTCAAAGATGATACACAAATGACCAATTAGCACATGACAAGTTGCCCTAAATGTCTAGTCATCAAAGAAATGAAAATCAGAACCTCAGTGAGATACCTTCTCAAACCTGTCAGGATGGCTACTATCAAAGCAGCAGAAACTAACAAGTGTTGAGGAGGACATGGGGAAATTGCAATACCTGCGCACTGCTGGTGTGTATTTAAAATCATATGGTAGCTGTGGAAAATAGTCTGGCAATTCTGAAATAAGATAAATACAGAATTAGCATATGATTCAGCAATTCTACTTGTATATACATACACACATCTATATGGGCTTCCCATGTAGCACTAGTGGTAAAGAACCCGCCTGACAATGCAGGAGATAAGAGAGGAGGGTTTGATCCCTGAGTCAGGAAGATCCCTTGGAGGAGGGCATGGCAATCCACTCCTCTATTCTTGCCTGGAGAATCCCCATGGACAGAGGAGCCTGGGGGGGCTATAGTTCATAGGGTCTCAAAGACCGAAGAGACTTACCGTGCATACATATACGTGTATATATATGTATGTGTGTGTATATATATACACATGTATGTATGTATGTATATAAATATATACCTGAGAGATTTGATAATATGGACTCAGATAATTGTACAAACACAACCACAACAGCACCAGTCACAATTTCCAAAAGGTGGAAACAGCCCAAATATCCATCAGTGAATAATGAAATGATGAATGAATAAACAAAATGTGGTCCATTCATACAATGGAATATTACTCACCTGTAAAGAAGGAATGACGCACTGACACATGCTACTACCTGGATGAACTTGAAAAACATCCTGAGAGGAGGAAGTCAGACACAAACAGACAGACAGTGTAAGATTCTATTTATGTGAAATATCCAGAACAGACAAATCCACAGAGACATTGTTTATATTAGTTATGGGTTGTTAATCATAATATAGGGTCCTAGGTCCTATATTATTATACTAGGGCCCTAGTATACATTATACTAGGGTCCTCATATCTGCTGCTACACTTTGACTAAAGAGTCTTAGCTTGATGAGGAGAAAGATGTATTTTATGAACAAACTTCTATAGCACATTTTGTGGGGTGCTTTATTGGCATGACCAATAAGTCTATTATTTTCATGACTTTTGATAGCTATTTGTTAGATGTTAAA
This sequence comes from Okapia johnstoni, assembly GCA_024291935.2. Lineage (NCBI taxonomy): Eukaryota > Metazoa > Chordata > Mammalia > Artiodactyla > Giraffidae > Okapia > Okapia johnstoni. The sequence continues at coordinate 5,568,784 of CM044316.1, read as the reverse complement.
AGAGAACTTTGGAAAGTTTTGTTGTCTTTGCTGTCACATTAAAATAAAAGCACTTTATTAAAAAAAATTCCACAGAGATGACAGAAAGCAGATTAGTGGCTTGGAGTAGGGGTGGGGGTGAGGCTGCTGTGGGAGGGGACGAGAAGTAACTGCTCATGGGCATGGGGTCTCATTTTGGAGTGAAGTGTGTGTTAGTTGCTCAGTCGTGTCCAACTCTTGGCAACCCCAGGAACTGTAGCCTGCTAGGCTCCTCTGTCCTTGGGGATTCTTCAGGCAAGAATACTGGAGTGAGTTGCCAAGCCCACCTCCAGGGGATCTTCCCAACCAAGGGATTGAACCCGGGTCTCCTGCACTGCAGTCAGTTTACCATCTGAGCAGGGAAGCCCTTTATGGGGTGATAGAAGTGTTCCGAAATGGGCTTTGGTGGGGACTGCCTAACTCTGGGGAGATGCTATAAACCATTAAATAGGACCCTTTAAAATGGGTGAATTGTGGGCTTCCTTGGTGGGCCAGTGCCTAAGACTCTGCACTCCCAAGGCAAGGACCCAGAGTTCCATCCCCCATCAGGGAAATAGATCCCACAAGCACAACTAAAGATCTGCCTGCCACAATTTAAAAAAGAAAAAAACCAACATGCCACAACAAAGATCAAAGATCCCCCATGCCACAGCTAAGACCTGGCACAGCCAAAATAAATAAATAAATAAATAATTTTTTAAATTCCATTTTTTAAAAAATGGGTGAAATGTATAAAACCTCTCACTAAAGCAGTTACTCAAGAAAATGAAGCTCCATATATCCTTCTAATTCTCTGTATATTCATTCTATTAATGTTTGAGAGTTTGATATTGAAATTCTCACTAAAAGTCATCAGTTATCTACTTAAAAAAATAATTGTAGTATACGAAACCTAGTTCTGTACTTCCAAGTCTCCTGGAAGTGTGTTATCGTGCTTTCATAATTTAAAAAAATAAAAATAAGCCCCAGGCATGATCTTCTGCCGGAGTGTGGCTGGCAGGGAGGGTCTGGCACTGGTGGCCACCCTCTGGCCCTAAGTGCCTCTTAGGCAGCAACCTGAAGCCCCAGACGGTGCTGCTGAATTTGCTTTGAAAATTTGGATCTAAAAGTCTATCCTGGCTCTGCGTCCCTGTGCTGGGAATGGCTTCTGTCCACCACCCCCACCATCCCCGGCCCCGGCCCCCGCCACGGGAGGCCGCAGTTTTTCTCCATCGTGCTGTTCCAAGAGTGACAGGCTGTGCTTGCTTCGGCGGGGAAATAGGCTGAGATTTCAGCATCATATGAACCGGGACAGGCCACAGGGGCTGTTGATGGTCTGTGCCGAGCAGGAGAGCTGGCTCTGGGCCAGCAGGGCTCTGCAGACACAGGAGACCCTTAGGAAGTGGAAACCCCAGGGCAGGAGAAGGGATTTCCTCTCCAGCTCTGGTCATGCATCGGGCAGGGGGTGGGGAACCTCCACTCACAGAGCCTGGGCACCTTTTCCCACCCACACCCGCTGGGCACCCTGCTAGGGCGGGGCTGAAGGGGAGTGAGGCAGGCAGGCACACCTTGACCTTGGCAACAGGGATGGATGCCCTGGGGAGGGAGTCGTGCTGGAAATTTGATTGCTGGCTGCTTTCAGGATTCAAGGGAAGTTACTGCTAATGGGTACAGGGGCGAGGTAGTGAAAAAATGTTCTAGAACCAGACAGAGGTGAGAATTGTACAACATCTTGAATATGCTAAATGAAACTGAATTGTTCCCTTTAAAATGGTTACCTTTATGGTATGTGCGAATCTCATCTCCATAAAAGAAAAGAGAAGGGACTTCCCTGGTGGTCCAGTGGTTAAGAATCCACCCCACAGTATTCAGAAAAGGCAGTTCAGAGATTTTATTTCCTGTGGGTATCTTTTAATAAAGAATGAAAAGCAAGAAAAGTATATCTTAAGAGTACATGCAAAACAGAAGTGTCTGATTAGAAATTATTTTGAAAAAATAATTTTTTGAAAAAAAAGTGAAAGTCGCTCAGTCATGTCCTGCTCTTTGCAACCCCATGAAATTCTCCAGGCCAGAATACTGGAGTCGGTAGCCTTTTCCTTCTCCAGGGGATCTTCCCAACCGAAGGATTGAACCCAGGCCTCCCACATTGCAAGCAGATTCTTTACCAGTTGAACCACCAGGGAAGCCCAAGAATACTGGAGTGGGTAGCCTATCCCTTCTCCAGCGGATCTTCCCGACCAAGGGATCAAACCAGGGTCTCCTGCATTGCAGGTGGATTCTTTACCAACTGAGCTATCAAAGAAAAAAAAAATCTGCCCTGCAATGCAGGGGATGCGGATTCAAACCTTGGTCCGGGAACTAAGAACTCACATTCTGTGCAGCAACTAAGCCCACTCGACACAACGACTGTGGTACTCTGGTCTCTGTACCACAATGAAAAATCCCATATGATGCAAGGAAGATGTCGCATGCTGCAAACAAGACCCGATGCAGCCAAATAAATGTTTTTTTAAAAAACAGAGAAGAGAAAGAAAAAGAGAAAAGAAGAGAAAGAAAAAGAAAAAAAAAATGCATGTTGCTGCTGAGGAACCCAGAACACTAAGCGTGGCCAGGATTCCAGAGGGTCTTGATTTTAAAAAATAAAAAATTCACATATTGAAATATAGTGAAGTCATTCTGCCTTATGCATAAGTTAACTTGAATTTTATGCTAACTAAACTAGCCTGTTCATGGCCTCTCATAGATATATTGTGTGTGTGCTCAGTTGCTCAGTCATGTCTGACTCTTTGCGACCCCATGGACTGTAGCCTGCCAGGCTCCTCTGTCTGTGGGATTCTCCAGACAAGAATACTGGAGTGGAGTGCCATTTTCTCCTCCAGGGGACCTTCCCCACCCAGGGACTGAACCCTCATCTCCTTTGTCTCCTGCATTGGCAGGCAGATTCTTTACCACTAGTGTCACCTGGGAAGCTCAAATACATTGTACATCTGCTTTATTTATTTAAGGAAAGGCCACGTTGACCAGAAGTAAAGAATGTCCACAATAGAAAATAAAGATTAAATGCTCCTTCTCCTGGAATGACAATGCTAGTCCTTCTCTGATGATAAGACTCCCTTCCCAGGTGCCAGGCCATGCCGACTCGCTGTGTACATGCTAGTCTGTTCTTTATTTTGAACCACGAAAGAAACGTCACCCTGAATTGTTTAATGTTTTTGTTCTTTCAAAACATAAAAACTGTGCCGAAAACCCTGCTTCTCCCGAGCAGCTGCTCAGAGTAATCTGGAAAGATGACTTCTGGACTAGTCCTTAGTCTGGCTCAAATAAAACTCTTTCTATTCTTATTATGCACAGAGCAGAAGTCCAGTGGAGCAAGTGACTTTTGGAGCCAGACGTAAGTTCAAATTCTGACTCTTGCATTTACCAGCTGTGTAACCTGTGAGAAGCTGAGTCTTTTAATTATCTCGGCTGTCAAGTGGAGATCACAACACTTCCTTTCAGACCAATTTGGGGATTAAAACTCAATTTGCAGATTCAACTCACTGGGACCTTGTCTGGCATGTAGAAAGCACTTGATGGAAAGGAATCATGTTCACCCAGTGGAGCACAATCCCTGAGGCAATGAAAAAGAAAGATATACTGACACATGCAATGACACGGACAAATCTCAGAATAACAATGCTGATTGAAAGACGAAGAGTACATACTGTAAAGTTCCACTTATAGAAAATTTTAGAAAATGCAAACTACAGTGACTCAAAGTGGCTGCTTGAGAAAGAAGGGGAGGGACAGCCCGGAGGGATTAGGAAGTGTTCTGTTATTTTCTAGTTATTATAATGTAACAAGAAATATATATCTGTTCTTCATCTCCAGTTTCGGGAACACAGCTCCTATAACCGCTGTTATTTCCTAAGTGATAAGAGCAACAGGAGCATATTAATATTTGGTTTCAGCCCCGTTTTAGAGATAGAGAAGTGTCTTGTATTGTTTATACCCTTTTCTTTAAAAAAGGATAACGTCAGATTTTTTAAAATTCTGTTTATATATTTATGGCTGTGCTGAGTCTTCCCTGCTGCACACCAGGCTTTCTCTAGTTGTGGGGGTGGGGAGCTTCGCTTCTCACTGAGAGGGCTTCTCTTGCTGCGGAGCACAGGCTCCAGGCTTCAGTAGCTGCGGTGCGTGGACTCAGTAGTTACGGCTCTCGGCTCTGGGGCACAGGCTCAGCAGTTGTCGTGCTCGGGCTTAGCTGTTCCCTGCTCAGTAGTTGTGGCATATGGGCTTAATTGCTCTGTGGCATGTGGAATCTCCCCGGACCAGGAATTGAACCCATGTCCCCTACATTGGCAGGTGGATCCTTATCCACTGAACCACTAGGGAAATCCTAAAATAACCCCTTTTCAATCACACCTACAATTCAGGTACTGAGATGACTTCTGGAAAGCACCTGAGGATGAGGGCCTCATCCTGGCAACCTGGTTGCCTGGAAAATGAACCACGTGATTAGAGAGTTGGATCTTTCGGTTCCACCCTCTTTGATCTCCTGGGAGAGCAGGACTGGAGACTGATACTGAATCACTAAAAACCAACGATTAGTCAATCGTGCCTATGTCATGAAGCCTCCATGGAAACCCAGGAGGGCAGGGTTCAGAGAGCTCCTGGGTTGGTGAACACGTGGAGGTGCTGGAAGGGTGACGTGTCTGGAGAGAGCATGGAAGCTCCACGCACCTTCCCACAAGACTTGCCCCGTGCATCTCCTCTGTCTGGCTGTCCCTGAGTCCTATACTTTATTAAAAACAAACAAACAAACAAACAGTAACAACAAGGAATGTTCTTTCCTGAGTTCTATGAGCCATTCTAGCAAATTGTAGAAGCCAAGAAAGGGATCTTTGACATCCATGGTGTATAACTGGTCTTTCAGAAGTCCTGGAGGCCTTGCCTTGGCCCAGGCATGGAAAATGGGGACAGTCTTGTGGGACTGAGTGCTGCACTGTGGGGTTTACACTAACTCTGGGGAGTTAGTGTTGAATCATACTGAGGACAGACTGACTGGTGGTGGCCAAGGGGAAGGGGGTAGGGGGTGGTGTGGAACAGGAGGTTGAGGTTAGCAGATGTAAGCTTTTTAAAAATATGTATTTATTTATTTGGCTGAGCCAGGTCTCAGCTGTGGCATGTAGGGTCTTCTTTTATTTTTTCCAGTTGCAGCATGTGGGATCTACTCCCTGATCAGAGATCGAATCTGGGCCCCCTGAATTGGAAGCATGATGTCTTAGCCACTGGACCACCAGGGAGGTCCCAGATGTAAACTTGCATTTATAAGATGGATAAACAATAAAGTCCTACTCTACAGCACAAGGAACTATATTCAATATCCTATGATAAACCGTAAGGGAAATAATGTTTTAAAATGTGTGTATGTTCCCTGCTGGCTCAGCAGTAAAGAATCTGCCTGCAGGAGACACAGGTTTGATCCCTTCGTTGGGAAGATCCCCTGGAGAAGGAAATGGCAATCCATTCCAGTATTCTTGCCTGAAAAATCCCATGGACAGAGGATCCTGGTGGGCTACAGCCCAGAGGGTCACAAAGAGTCAGATACAACTGAGGGAGCACACACACACGTCTAACTGAATAACTTAGCTGTACCGTAGTAATTAACACAACATTGTAAATCAACTATATTTCAATAAAAATACAATAAATAAAAACACAGCTTACTTATTAAAAAATAATAGTGAAAGAAAAAAATTGTTAGTGTGGAAAACCCATATATTTGGTGTCAGACGTGCTGTGTGAGTAGAAGGCAGAAAACAGGAGTTTTCTTTTAGGTCCTGAGGGACTTTGAGGGGGTAATGGCTGTGTTCACTATCTTGACTGTGGTTATAGTTCCACGGGGAGGTATATGTATCAAAACTTGGCTAGTTAAGGACTTCCTTGGTTGTCCAGTGGTAAAGAATCTGCCTGCCAATGCAGGAGACACGATATGATCATGATTTGGTCCAGTAAGATCCCACTTGCTGTGGAGCAACTGAGTCTCTGCACCACAACTACTGAGCCTCTGCTGTAGAGCCTGGGAGCTGCAGCTACTGAAACGCATGCCCTAGAGCCCATGCTCTGCAACAAGAGAAGCCATTGCAGTGAGAAGCCCACGCACCACAACAAAGAGTAGCCCCCACTCACTGCAGCTGGAGAAAAGTCCTCGAAGCAACAAAGATCCAGTGCAGCAAAAAACTTAATTAAAAATTTAAATTGCTAATTTAAACAAAAATAGCTAAATACTTCATATACGTGCAGTGTGTCAGGTATACCACAATCAATCTGCTTATAAAAATAGAAGCATGTTTTTTTGGATGTTTAGAATGCACGTAATTTTATTTGTTGCTGTTTCATTTTCTGCTTACATTTTTAAAATTATTTTCATACAATTTTTAAAGGTTATAATCTGTTTAGTTATTAGAAAATGTTAGCTATATTCTGTTACATTTTTAAAACATGTAACAGTTCTCTGGTGGACCGGTAGTTAAGACTCTACACTTCTACCACACTTCTACTACAGGTGGCGTGGGTTTGATTCCTGGTCAGGAGCTAAGATCCCACGTGCTGCACAGCCACAGTCAAAAATAAAAATTGAAAATACATTAAAAATGGAGATGCAGGAGAATGGGATGCAGGGCCAAGACTTTGCAAGGAAGCAGAAGCATCTCAGAGCTAGCAGGACAAAGGGGCCTGCAGTGTACATTTAGACTCCGTCCACTTTGGGTTTGGGAAAATCCAGCTGTCCCAGATGCTCCTCTGAGCGCAGAAATGTCACACATGGTCCTGTCGACAGAAAGGAGCTCCTGCCCACTCCAAGTAGTGTGAGGAAATGGTGAGGGGACATGTCCAGTTGCCATCTTGGGGTGGAGGGACCCAGAAATCAAGCCAGGCTCCTCTCCTGGCCCAACAGGGTCCATCCCATCTCCTCGGAGCTGGGAGGGCGGTGATGGGCAGGCAGTCCCCAGGCAGGCCACATCTGGCCCATCAGTTCTCAGGTCAGCTGTGGCAGAATCCACATGGCCTTGAGGGCCTGCAGGGATGTCACCTGCACTTCTGAGCACCCGTTTCAGCCTCACTGCTCCAGACTTGACAGCAGGAACGTCTGGTTGGATGTCCCCAGAATCATTTCCTGGAAACCCCAGTTTGCCAGGTTTTCATCTTCAGAGCAAAAGACACACCCTTCATCATCATCAGATGCTAGACTATCTCCCTTGGGGCCTGAACACAGCCACATTGTCACTGGGGTAGACCCCTGACATCCCCTTGCAGGTCACCTGTGGCAGGGTGCATACTGATGTACTGTCTGTGCACCTGCGGCTCCTTCTCACCTTTCAGGTACTGTCCAGGTGCTTTAGCATTGTTGTGGGTTTATTAACAAGATGGCACCAGTCAGGCTCTCTCACCCCACACTCTCACACACTCTTGCCCCCTGTTTTGTAAACAATGACTGCACGATAATATCGTGGCTGAGATCACTTACAGCACTGCACACACGCGGCACAAGGTACTCACTTGGTCACGAGCTACTTTGTGTGGTATGCCTGTATGAACTTCATCATGAAAGCCCTGGCTGCTGCTGCACTGGGGCTGCACTGGAGCAACATCGGGCTATGTTATATGAGGTTATGTTATGGCTACATTGTAGCTACATTATGGTTACGCTGACCCAGGTTCGATTCCTAGGTTGGCAAGATTCCCTGGAGAAGGAAATGGCAACACACTCTAGTATTCTTGCCTGGAGAATCCCATGGACAGAGGAGCCTGGCGGGCTACAGTCCATGGGATGGCAAGAGTCAGACACGACTTAGAGACTAAACCACAACCACCATGGTTATGTTACAGCTGCTGCGTCAGCCAGAAGAGAGGCTGTTATGGCTGCCGTGCCATGTCTGCAGTTTCTATGGATCCTCAAGTCTCCTTCCAGCCTCTTAGCTTGTGCCTTGCCTACCCTGGGTTCAGCGAATAGTGTGACCATCAAGACAACTGGCGTCATGAACAGGATCAGCAATAAAGTTGCTAAGCCCCTTCTGGGGGATTCTCCCAACCAGGTGACTATACCTTCTATTGAGTCCCCGTAACATGTGCTGTGTGCATCTGCCCACCTGACCTGGGGGCTGTCTAGACCCATTTACATCACCCAGGGCTATACATCTTCAGGAAGACCGCCATGCAGGGACACTACTTCTGTCCTGGGAGGAGTTGAGGGTACCACCTGCAGCCCTTCTTACCAGCACCAGAGCCCTCCGCATGGCCCAGGGTCAAACTCCTCTAGGCACTGGCATCTAGGTGGTCGGCACCTTTTTCTGTCCCCTGGACTTTAACCTGGTCTTAATCAGTCACTCTTGAAAGCTCCTGAGAAGTGAGATTGGGAACCCGCCTCAGATGGCATCCCTGCACTGAAGTTTGATGGAGAAGAAAACTGAGGGCCAGACTATTCAGCCCCACATGGGCATCCTGGCTGGTTCTCCCTTCTGGGCAAACAGGCTGGAAATAAAAGTGCCACTGTGAATGCCCTGGCCCTGCCAGTCAGGCTGTTTCTGTCCTGGGGAAGATGCCAGCTCAGTGCCAGGAAAGTTCTGGACACACCCTGGGCCAGGAAGGAACTACGAGTCACCAGGCCACCAGCAGTTCCAAGTACCCACTCCTCTGTGGGTGGACTCACCCTGCTGTGCAGGAGACTAAGTCTGTAGGGGGCAGAGCCTGAGATAGCCCCTGGGCCAACAGCACCTCTGATGCAATCCCCAGCTGGGGGGACAGAGACACAGCCCCTTGGCTGAAGTGGGCAAGTGCAGGCAGCTTCCACATGAGGTAGACTGGGCAGCCCCCAGGTGAGGTGGGGAGGTGTAGACAGCCCCCAGGTGAGGTGGACAGAGTAGACAGTCCCCAGGTGAGGTGGACAGAGTAGACAGTTCCCCAGGTGAGGTGGACAGGGGTAGACAGTCCCCAGGTGAGGTGGGGAGGTGTAGACAGCCCCCAAGTGAGGTGGACAGAGTAGACAGTCCCCAGGTGAGGTGGACAGAGTAGACAGTTCCCCAGGTGAGGTGGACAAAATAGATAGTTCCCCAGGTGAGGTGGACAGGGGTAGACAGTCCCCAGGTGAGGTGGGGAGGTGTAGACAGCCTCCAGGTGAGGTGGGCAGGTGTAGACAGTTCCCCAGGTGAGGTAGACAGAGTAGACAAGTCCCCAGGTAAGGTTGTCAGGGGTAGACAGTCCTTGGGTGACGTGGACATGGATAGATAGTCCCCAGGTGGGGTGGGGAGGTGTAGACAGCCCCCAAGTGAGATGGGCAGGGGTAGACAGTCCCTAAGTGAGGTTAGACAGTCCCAGATGAGGTGAATATGTGCAGACAGTCCCTAGGTAAGGTAACTACTCCTTCCCATCTTCCCTTCTCTCATCAAGTACTGTGGACCCCACTTACCAGGCCAGAGAGCCAAGTGTTCAAAGATGCACCAGGTTAATCCAACCTTCAGAAGCTCACAATATTTAGAAAGATCTGTTTTGACAGGTGAGTTCCAGAACCTCGGAGAGCAGAGCTCACACCCCAGGGCACCAATGGGGACCAAAACCCAGATGTAAAGCCAGCCCAAGCCCAGCGTGTAGTCCATGGTCTGAAGAGGACACCTCTTCCCGTGGCGCGTTGGGAGGCTTCCCAGGTTTGACACAGACAGCCTGGGAGCAGGATGGACCAGCTCCCAAGAGGGCTGCTTTGCAGGAAACAGTTCATTGCTCTTTCGTGGAAACCTTCTGAGGCTCCCTCAGCATCCTGGCTCCCAAAGCCCATGGCCCACCCAACTCTGAACACTCAGCCTCCCACTGCCCTGTGAGCCAGATGGCTCAGGCTTGCCTCCCGCAGCCGGTCCCGCCTCACCCACCTTGTCGCCAATGGGTTTCAGCTACAGGATTAGGCCTCACCCTGCTGCTGCCTCTATGTGCATGCGTCCTAAGTCGCTTCAGTTGTGTCTGACTCTTTGCGACCCCAAGGACTGTAGCCTGCCAGGCTCCTCTGTCCACAAGATTCTCTGGCCAAGAAAACTGGAGTGGGTTGCCATGCCCTCCACCAGGGGATCTTCCCAATCCGGGGATCGAATTCACTTCTCTTACGTCTCCTGCATTGGCAGGCGAGTGCTTTACCACTAGCGCCCCTTGGGAAGGCCCTGCTACCTCTATCAGTTCAGTTCAGTTCAGCCGCTCAGTCGTGTCCGACTCTTTGCGACCCCACGAATCGAAGCATGCCAGGCCTCCCTGTCCATCACCAACACCCGGAGTTCACCCAAACCCATGTCCATCGAGTCGGTGATGCCATCCAACCATCTCATCCTCTGCCGTCCCCTCCTCCTCCTGCCCCCAATCCTTCCCAGCATCAGGGTCTTTTCCAATGAGTCAACTCTTTGCATGAGGTGGCCAAAGTATTGGAGTTTCAGCTTCAACATCAGTCCTTCCAATGAACACCCGGGACTGATCTCCTTTAGGATGGACTGGTTGGATCTCCTTGCAGTCCAAGGAACTCTCAAGAGTCTTCTCCAACGCCACAGTTCAAAAGCATCATTTGATGCTTTTGATGATGATGCTACCTCTATATAGAAATATAATTCACGTCCTAGAAAGTTCACCCAACAGGAGAGCTACATTAAAATAATGAAATTAGAACATTCTCTAACATAATAACAAACTCGAAATGGATTAAAGACCTAAATGTAAGACCAGATACTACAAAACTCCTAGAGGAAAATATAGGCACAACACTGTTTGACATAGATTGCAGCAAGATCTTTTTGGGCCCGTCTCCTAGAGCAATGGAAATGAAAACAAACATAAACAAAGGGGACCTAATTAAACTTAAACATTTTTGCACAGCAAAGGAAACCATAAACAAAATGAAAAGACAACCTATAGAATGAGAGAAAATATTTGCAAATGATGCGACCAACAAGGGATTGATCTTCGAAATACACAAAGAGCTCATCAGTTCAATTCAGTTGCTCAGCCATCTCTGACTCTTTGTGACCCCATGGACTGCAGCACGCCAGGTTTCCCTGTCCATCAAAGGCTTTAGCGTAGTTGGTGAAGAAGTAGATGTTTCTCTGGAGCTCTCCTGCTTTTTCAATGATCGAGCGGATGTTGGCAATTTGATCTCTGGCTCATCTGCCTTTTTTAAATCCAGCTTGAACATCTGGAAGTTCTCAGTTCATATACTGTTGAAGCCTAGCTTGGAGAATTTTGAGCATTACTTTGCTAGCGTGTGGGATGAGTGCAATTGTGCAGTAGTTTGAACATTCTTTGGCATTGCCTTTCTTTGGGATTGGAATGAAAACTGACCTTTTCCAGTCCTGCAGCCAATGCTGAGTTTTCCAGATTTGCTGGCATATTGAGTGCAGCACTTTAACAGTATCATCTTTTAGGATTTGAAATAGCTCAGCTGGAATTATGTCACCTCCACTAGCTTTGTTCATAGTGATGCTTCCTAAGGCCTACTTGACTTTGCATTCTAGGATGTCTGGCTCTAGTTGAGTGATCACACCACCATGATTATCTGGGTCGTGAAGATCTTTTTTGTATAGTTCTGTGTATTCTTGCCACCTCTTCTTAATATCTTCTGCTGCTGTTAGGTCCATACCATTTCTGTCCTTTATTGTGCCCATCTTTGCATGAAATGTTCCCTGCTTATCTCTAACTTTCTTGAAGAGATCTCTAGTCTTTCCCATTCTATTGTTCTCCTCTATTTCTTTGCACTGATCACTGAGGAAGGCTTTCTTTTCTTTCCTTGCTCTTCTTTGGAACTCTGCATTCACATGGGTATATCTTTCCTTTTCTCCTTTGCCTTTCACTTTTCTTCTTTTCTCAGCTATTTGTAAGGCCTCCTCAGACAACCATTTTGCCTTTTTGCATTTCTTTTTCTTGGGGATGATTTTGATCACTGCCACCTGTACAATGTCATGAACCTCCATCCACTGTTCTTCAGGCACTCTGTCTATCAGATCTAATCCCTTGAATCTATTTGTCACTTCCACTGGATATTCGCAAGGGATTTGATTTAGGTCATACCTGAATGGTCTAGTGGCTTTCCCTATTTCTTCAGTTTAAGTCTGAATTTGGCAATAAGGAGTTCATGATCTGAGCCACAGTCATCTCCTGGTCTTTTTTTTTGCTGACTGTATAGAGCTTCTCCATCTTTGGCTGCAAAGAATATAATCAATCTGATTTCGGTATTGATCATCTGGTGATTTCCATGTGTAGAGTCGTGTCTTGTGTTGTTGGAAGAGGGTGTTTGCTATGAGCAGTGCATTCTCTTGGCAAAACTCTGTTGGCCTTCGCCTTGATTCATTTTGTACTCCAAGGCCAAACTTCCTGTTACTCCAGGGATCTCGACTTCCTACTTTTGCATTCCAGTCCCCTATGATGAAAAGGACATCTTTTTTGATGTTAGTTCTAGGTCTTGTAGGTCTTCATAGAACCATTCAACTTCAGCTTCTTTGACATTAGTGGTTGGGGCATAGACTTAGATTACTGTGATATTGAATGGTTTGCCTTGGAAACGAACAGAGATCAGTCTGTCATTTTTGAGATTGCACCCAAGTACTGCATTTAAGACTACTTTGTTGACTATAAGAGCTACACCATTTCTTCTAAGGGATTCTAAGGGATTTCTTCTAAGGGATATCTACAGTAGTAGATATAATGGTTATCTGAATTAAATTCACCCATTCCAGTCCATTTTAGTTCACTGATTCCTAAAATGCCGACGTTCATTCTTGCCATCTCCTGTGTGACCACTTCCATTTTACCTTGATTCATGGACCTAATATTCCAGGTTCCTATGAAATATTGTTCTTTACAACATTGGACTTTACTTCCATCACCCGTCACTCCCACAACTGGGTATTGTTTTCACTTTGGCTCAGCCTCTTCATTCTTTCTGGAGCTATTTCTCTTCTCCAGTAGCATATTGGGCATCTACTGACCTGGGGAGTTCATTGTTCAGTGTCATATCTTTTTCCCTTTTCATGCAAACCAATCAAAAAATGGGCAGAAGATCTAAACATACATTTCTCCAAAAAAGACATACAGATGGCCAAAAGGCACATGAAAAGATGCTTGACATTGCTAATTATTATAGAAATACAAATCAAAACCACAGTGAGTTATCACCTCACACTGATCAGAATGGACATCTTCACAAAATCTACAAATAATAAATGCTGGAGATGCTGTAGAGGAAAAGGAACACTCTACACTATTGGTAGGAATGTAAATTGGTGCACCCACTATGGAGAACAGTATGAGGTTCCTTAAAAAACTAAAAATAGAGCTACTGTGCGATCTAACAATCCCATTCCTTGGCATATGTCTGTAGAAAACTGTAATTTGAAAAGATACATGGACTCCAATGTTCATAGCAGCACTATTTCCAATAGCCAAGACATGGAAGCAACCGAAACATCCATCAACTGATGAATGGATAAAGAAGATATGGTTTAGTTATGCAGTGGAGTATAACTCAGCCATAGAAAATAATGAAACAATGTCATTTGCCACAATATGGATGAATCTAGAGATTATCATACTAAATGACATCAGGCAAAGACAAGTATCATACGATATTGCTTACATGTGGAATCTTTTAAAAATGATACAGGACTTCCCTGGTGGTCTATTGATGCAGAACCTACCTGCCAATGCAGGGGACATGGATTTGATCCCTGGTCCAGAAAGATTTCACATGCCACAGGGTAAGTAAGCCCTTGTGCCACAGCTTCTGAGCCTGTGCCCTAGAGCCCGAAAGCAGCAATAACTGAAGCCTGAGCGCCTAGAGTCCATGCTCCGCAACCAGAGAAGCCTCCGCAGTGAGAAGCCCAAGCACCACAATGAAGAGCAGCCCACTCTCATCACAACTAGAGAAAGACTGCCAGCAGCAAGGAAGATCCGAAAATCAATAAATAAAAAGTTAAAAAATGATACAAATGAACTGATGTACAAAACAAGTACAGTAGATTCACAGACATAGAAAACAAACCTATAGTTACTAAAGGGGAAAGGGAAGAGGGAGTTTGGGATTAACATATACACACTGCTGCTGCTGCTGCTGCTGCTGCTAAGTCGCTTCAGTCGTGTCCAACTCTGTGCGACCCCATAGACGGCAGCCCACCAGGCTCCCCCGTTCCTGGGATTCTCCAGGTAAGAACACTGGAGTGGGTTGCCATTTCCTTCTCCAATGCATGAAAGTGAAAAGTGAAAGGGAAGTCGCTCAGTCATGTCTGACTTGTAGTGACCCCATGGACTGCAGCCTACCAGGTCCTCTGTCCATGGGATTTTCCAGGCAAGAGTACTGGAGTGGGGTGCCATTGCCTTCTCCGAACATACACACGCTACTATATATAAAATAAATAACCAACAAGTACATACTGTGTAGTACAGGGAAGTATACTCAATATTTTATAATAACCTATAAAAGGAAAGAATCTGGAAAAAAAAAGAAAAAGATACATGTGTGTATGTAAAACTGAGTCACTTTTCTGTACACCTAACACAACATTGTGAATCTACTAAACTTCAACAAAAATAAACATTTTTAATTAAACTTTTTATTTTGTATTGGAGTATATCCGATTAATGGGCTTCCCTTGTGGCTCAGCTGGTAAAGAATATGCCTGCAATGCAGGAGACCTGGATTCGATCCCTGGGTTGGGAAGATCCCCTGGAGAAGGGAACAGCTACCCATTCCAGTATTCTGGCCTGGAGAATTCCATAGACTGTATAGTCCATAGGGTCGCAAAGAGTCAGACACGACTAAGCACACACACATAGCCGATTAACAATGTTGTGATAGTTTCAGGCAAATGGCAAAGGGACTCAGCCATACATATACATGCGTCCATTCTCCCCCAAGGTCCCCTCCCATCCAAGTTGCCATATGACATTGAGCAGAGTTCCATGTGCTATAGTGTACGTCCTTGTAATAAAAATTTTTCAAAGAGGAAGTTCACTTATTCCAAATGTACAATTCAATGGTTTTTTATATTTTACAGACTTATTCAATCATCACCTTAATCTACTTTCAGGACATCTCCATCATCTCAAAAGGAGACCCTTGTCCCGGTCATTCACTCTCCAATCCTGCTACAGCCCCTGGCAACCACTAATCTGTTGTCTCGATAGACTTGCCTGCTCTGAATATTTCATGTAAATGGAATCATGCAACTCATGGGCTCTGGGGCCTGGCTTCTCTCACTCAGCATCATGTTATCAAGATTCCTTTCTGAGGTACCCTTCAGAGCTTATCCAAGTTGGTGGAGTAAGCCAACCATGGTTCTGCTGAGGACCCCAAGGAGCCCCACAAAGTCTCTGACATAAAAAAAGACTACCACCATCAGTAACAGCATTAATAATAATAACGGTTGGAACTTCCCTGGCAGTCCAGTGGTTAAGACATCACCCTTCCTCTGTAGGGAGCATGGGGTTCAATCCCTGGTCAGGGAACTAAGATCCCATTTGCAGTATGGTGCAGCCAATAAATAAATACTAAAACCTGCCTAAATAATAATAACAATGGGAGGCCTTTGTGACTGCGGTTGAACCTCACGTACCGGGTATGAATCACGTCATTTTTCTTTCTTCTCATAACCACTTTGAGCGAGGTCGAAGGTTATCCCCAGTCCTCAGATGAGGAGGCCATATCCGGGGGACCCCGGCAGCCCAGTGTCACAACCAGGATCCCACCACCCTCCTCCCCCCACTCCCCTTAGCAACATGCCTCTCTTCAGCCCCCTGCTCAGCTTGGAAGGCAGTTCACAGCAGGCTTTCGTGCCCAATCTCTCCCTGGGTGTGTGGAAGCGTGCAAACCCCTGTACTCACAAGGGAGAAGGAAATGGCAGCCCACTCCATTCTTCTTGCCTGGGAACTCCCATGGACAGAGGAGCCTCGCGGGCTACAGTCCATAGGGTCGCAAAGAGTCGGACACAACTGAGCAACTAAGCATGTACTTGGAAGGATTCCCCAGGGTGGCAACCTTGAGTCTGGGCACAGGCAAAGAACTTGACTCTTTTGTTCTCATCAAAAAAAAAGAAGGATAAACAAGGAGCTATTTTTCAGTTGGATGTACTAATCCATGAGCCTCTTAATTTTTTTAATAATCTTTGACTGGTATTAGTACATGGACTAAACTCTGCATTTCATATTGTAGCTTAAGTCAGCTGATGATCATTCACTATACTATAATAGCATAACTCAGTTCCTAACTTAAATCTATACTGCTTCCATCAAGACACAAATCTCTAAGAGAAAAATCTCCTTTTTACCGTGAAACCATAAAGGATCTGTTTTATAATATTGAGATTAATTTGCTGTTATGAAAATTTCATCAGTAAAAAAAAGTAAGTGCTGGGACTTCTCTGGTGGTCCAGTGATTAAGAATCTGCCTTACAATGCAGGGGGCGGGGGTTTAGCCCCTGGTGGGGGAACTAAGATCCCACATGCCCACATGCTGCAACTAAACCCCACATGACACAGCAAAGATCCTGCATGCCTAAACTAAGACCCGATGCAGTCAAATAAATAAATAGTAAGTGCTGTGAAAATTGGAGGAAAAAAGAGCTTGGCCACTGTGAGTGAGTTGAAGTGTGTCCCCCGGCCAAAAATTATATCCTAGTCCTAGTTCTTGCCCTGGAACCCGTGAACACGATCTTCTTTGGAAATAGGGTCTTTGGTCTCAGGTGTCACCTGGATGTCTTGCTGTCAAAGGAGATGTAGGAAGACTCAGAGACATTTCTGAGGGCCGTGGGGGGTGGGAGGTGGAAAAGTGTCACAGGAAAGAGCTTGCGAACAAAGATCATGATGTGCCCCAAATCACTTTTCCCGTGTGACTTCCCTCTGGTGATTTGATCACTGGCAATTAAAAAGGATAGCACATAAATGACCCTGATGCTGGGAAAGATTGAAGGCAGAAAGAGAAGAGGGTGACAGAGGATGAGATGGTTGGATGACATCACTGACTCAATGGACATGAGTTTGAGCAAGCTCTGGGAGATAGTGAAGGACAGGAAAGCCAGGGGTGCTACAGTTCATGGGTCGAAAAGAGACACGACTTAGCGACTGAACAACAACAAATTCGAAGGTCATCATGTAATTTGACAAGTCATTTTGCATAAAATATCTTCAGAATTCTTGAAGACATGTCCTGCTCTGCTTTAGAATTGCAGAATCATTGCAAATTGCTTTGGCTCAGTCACTGCTGGGGCCCCCCTTGCACCTCCACAGATCTGCGCCCCCACCCTGTTCGTCCCTGACTCCAAATCTGTGCACGTTGATCCCCACGGCCTCGTGTTCCTGGGCCTCTCAAGGCAGCTCTGGGAGGCAGATGCAGAGACAGCCGTGTGACTGCACAAATTGCTGGCGCGTGGCCAAGTCAGCTCTGGACCCAAAGGCCAGAAGCTTCTAGCTCTTCGGGGGCAAACGTGGTGCTGACAGGAAAATGTTTGTTTGGTTTGTAAGTTGATCTGGCCCACTGTGGAAGGGATGATAAAGATGGAAACCCGTGTGGTCGTGGTGTGGTCAAGGCTCTGAACTTGGCTTTGATGGGCAACGCCACAGGCGTGATCCTAAGGGGGCTCAGCAGAGAGCTGACGGACGTGACCTGCGACCCTTTCCCTTTCTGAAATCATCAGACATCTGCTGAGTGAGCTGTTTGGGAACTGGTCCCAGGCCAATGTCATGGAGGGAGCGGAGTGTGGGGCGGGGGTGGTGGTGGTGGGGCAGATAATCTCCAGGGTCCTTTTCATCAGGAACACACATGAGTCATTTTTAATCAATCAAAAAGAGGAAACGAGACCAAATGCAGTTAATGAGGGCTCGAGTACCATGCTGTGAAGAAACTTCCAGGAGTTGGACAGGCAACAGTGAAACCTTGGAGACAGCTTAAAGGGCCATCAGGAGGGAGAATGGTTAAGTAATTAAGGTCCCCTCCGCACAATGCGATATCAGCAAGTTGATAAAAAGAGCAAAGGAAAGCTACGTATGTTGACATGGAAAGATACATGACATAGGGTTCAGTGCAAGAAAAACCTGAGAAATAGTCTGTATTTGTTTCCTACGCCTGCTGTAACAAATTACCACCAGTCTGGCGGCTTAAAATCACACATACTTATTCTCTTACAGTCTTGGAGGCTGGAAATCTGAAAACAGCGTCTTCAGGCTAAGTCAAGGTATGAGCAGGGCTGAGTCCTTAGAAAGACTCAAGGGGAGAACCTTTGTCCTTGACTTTCTGAGCCTCTAAGGCTGCCTGTGTTCCTGGATCGCTCCCAAATCTTGCTTCTCACATCTTCTATTTCTGTGTGAGACTACCCTCTGCTTCCCTCTGATAAATACACTTGCCTGTGATTACCTTTAGGACATACCTGCGAATCCAGAATTATCTCACCATCATCTGAAAATCTTTAACATAATCACACCTAGGAAGTCCATTTCACCATAAACCTGATATTTACAGGTTCTGAGGATTAGGACATGAACATCTTTGCAACAAGGGAGAATGTTATTCAGCCTTGAGGGTGGCGGAAATTGTGTTCTGGTTCTTCCGGTGTATCACAGTTTATTATGCGTCATAACATAATGTGTCACTCAGGGATCAAGGCGGGAAACAGAAGTCACTTGAGGTCTTTTAACAGAAAGGGCTTTAATACAGGAAATTCACAATGCCTTGACTCTGCAATTGAATGAAAGTGGCCCACACACAATATATAAATGAAAGAGGGTGGTTGTGTGCCAATAAAACTTTATTTATAAAAACAGGCTGCAGGCTAGATTTGGCCCTGGGGGCTTTAGTCTGCCAACTCTGGGTGGTGTCACACCAAACGGTGCAAGCAAATGGCATAGTCCTCACTCCTCTGCTCCAAACCCCCTGAAGTCCCCTGGTCTGGCCATAGCAGTCTTGCCCTAGGTCTTTGCACTGGCTGTTCCCTCTACCTGGAACATACTTCACCTGGATACTCTCATGGCAAAACTCACCGCCTACTCAGTAAGAGACACAATTGCTGTTCTGATTCCTTCATCTCCTCATCCTTGTTGTTATTGTTGTTTTTACTTTTTCCCGATGTGATCAGCTCTTTGTATCTGAGGATGTGAGACCCACCAATAAAGAGGGCTTACTGTACTACACCATTTTATATAAGGGACTTGAGCATCTGCAGATTTTGGTACCCGTGGTGGTCCTAAAACCAATCCCCCTTGGATATGGAGGGACACCTGTGCAGGGAACACCTCATTTTATTGTACTTTGAAGATATTGCACAAGATTTTTCACAAATTGGAGGTTTGTGGCCACTTTGCATCGAGCAAGTCTGTTGAAGCCATTTTTCCAACAGCATTTGCTCACTTCATGTTGTGTGCTTAGTCTCTCATCAAGTCCCACTCTTTGTGACCCCATGGACTGTAGCCCACCAGGCTCCTCTGTCCACGGGCTTCTCCAGGCAAAAGTACTGGAGTGGGTTGCCATGCTCTCCTCCAGGGGATCTTCCCAACCCAGGGATTGAACCCAGGTCTCCCACATTGCAAGTGGATTCTTTACTGTTTGAGCCACCAGAGAAGCCCTGGAGGTCCTACCAAGATATAACCGCTTCATGTTATATTTTGGTAATTCTTGCAATATTTCACACTTTTTCATCATTGTTATATTTGCTTATGGGGATCTGTGATCAGTGATCTTTGATGTTACTACCACAACTCACTGGAGGCTCAGATGATGGTGAGCTTTTTTTAACAATCAGGTATTTTTAAGTTAAGGTACGTACATTGTTTTTTAGACATCATGCTATTGCACTCTTTATTTTTAAAATAAATGGCATTCAGTGCTTTTATTCATATTTTTGAAGTTTGTCTGAAATTTATTAAAAGGCCTTTACATAACTTGAAGGTGATGTAAGGTTTGTTTTTTGAAATTTACACAATCAAGGTTGAGTAACAAGTGCATTAATAGAAATTTTTTCCTTTCCAAATATAACTCAAAACAGCTTTTATCCCAGTTTCTTTCTCCATTTACCGGATGCATTTATGGAAGGCACACAACAAGTATTTTCTTTTCTATTTTAACAACTTAAATGTAGATAAGACATATAAATCTACTTCTGTTTATTAAGGAAACTGGCAGATTTTCAAATATTGCTACAAATTACTATTAGGGTTTCCCTGGTGACTCAAATGATAAAGAATCTGCCTGCAATTCGGGAGACTGGGTTCGATCCCTGAGTCAGGAAGATCTCCTGGAGAAGAATACTCCAGTATTCTTGCCTGGAGAATTCCATGAACAGAGGAGCCTGGCAGGCTACAGTTCATGGGATTGCAAAGAGTCAGACATGACTGAGCAACTAACACTCCTACTTTTCACTTTCACTATTAGACCAGATACTATGGGTACTTTGAGAAAGCCTCTTTTTAGGCCAAAAGAGTAATTTTTTTTTTTTTTGAGAAGAAGAAGAACAAGTATTTTTCTAATTGAAATAACAGCTGATTTACAATGTTGTTTTAATTTCTGCTGCACAGTAAAGTGACTCAGTTAAACATATATATAGTTGTTGTTTAGTCTATAAGTCATGTCTGACTCTTTGCAACCCTGTGGACTGGAGTCCGCTAGGCTCCTCTGTCCATGGGATTTCCCAGGCAAGGATACTGCTGGAGTGGGTTGCCATTCTCTTCTCCAGGATAATTATTTTGATGTCTTCTTATACTCAGTTAACTAAAGGCTGGCAACATGCAGAAAACTTGGGCTTAAAAAAATTGCTTTGCTGTTTCGAAATACACTATAATCATCTCCAGGCTATTATTTAAACCAGGGGCCTATTTCCTATAGGCCAAATCTGATCCATTGCTTGTTTTTGTAAATAGCTTAGTTTCCATAGTGCCTGAGCTACAACAGCAGAATTGAGTAATGATGATGGACACCGTGTGACCCATAAAACCCAAGATATGAACTGGCTACTGTATAGTGTATACATAACTTTCATGTGTACTGGGAAACCAAAAAATTTCATGTGACTTGCTTTATTGTGATATTTGCTTTATTGCAGTGGTCGGGAACCAAACTCACAGTATCTCCAAGGTATGCCTGCACTTATTCCCCCTCTGATGTACTATAAAACTTAGTTATTGTGTTTATCATGTCTTGGCAATGTCCCCTCACTAGAGGATAAACCCTACTAGAGTAGGAATCTTTGGATCAACTCTCTACACATTTGATTGAATGAATGATAGTTCTGTGTGTGTGTGTGTGTGTGTGTGTGTGTGAATGCACATGTGTACGAGTGTGCACAGAGATATAAACACATATCAGAAAAGAGCCACACCAAACTGTTGGAGAGAAACTAGGGAGAGATTCTCGTTTTTCATCTCACATACTTTTTGCAACAAGCATATTTTCTGTTTTAAAACACAAGAAAAGGCAGGAATGCTTCCCAAAGGCATAACATTTTTTAATAAGAGCTTGGAACCAATAGAAGGTGTACAAAGGCAAAGCACTGAATTTGGGCACACCTTTTAGTGAGGATAAAAACAGGATTTCTGAGGTGAAAATGGAAAAAATGACCAGGGTCTCTTTGTAATCTTTTTTTTTAAGCTTTTTTTTTTCCTTTTGAACATTTTATTTTGTATTGGGGTATAGCTGTTTAACAATGTTGTGATGTTTTCTGATATTTTCAGGTGAACAGCGAAGGGACTCAGCCATACATATACATGTATCCATTCTCTCCCAAACTCCACCCCCCTCCGGTCTGTCACATAACATTGAGCAGAGTTCCCTGTGCTGTCTTGGTAGTCTGTTTTTGGTATTAGAGTTCACATGGTGATGAAGCCTTGCATTAAAAAATGCCCTGATGAATCAAATGGGCAGATTTCAACATGGCAAGTGGGAGGAAAGGGCATTTCTGGAAGTTCACTCCTTTGTCTGTGGCAGGACCCCGGCTGGGTGTGTTATCCAGAGGAGGGGTTGACTCTCCCAATGGGGAAGGAGTGTGCAGGGCTACCTGAAAGATCAGCTGCTTCAGGAGCACTTGGCTTTTACCGGCTAGGTCAGTATCCTGGGGCTGTGTAGCAAAGTACCACGAATGGTGTAGCATTAAACAGGAATTTCTTCCCTGACAGTTCTGGAGGCTGGAAGTCTGAAATAAAGATGCAGGCAGGGCCATGCTCCCTCTGAAGGTGCTAGGGCAGTGTCTAGCTTCTGGGGGCTCCAGGTGTCCTTGGTTCGTGACTGCATCACCCCAATCTCTGCCTTTATCTTCACACAGCTTCCTCCTTCTACATCTTCATGCTGTCTTCCCTCTATGCTTGTCTCTTGTGTCCAAACTTCCCCTTCTTATATGGACACCAGTCATTTTAGATTCAGACCTTCCCTAAGGATCTCATCTTAACCCGCTTAAATCTGCAAAGACTCTATTTCCAAATAAGGCCGCATGGTGATGTGCTGGGAGTTAGGAGTCCAGCTTTTTTTTTTTCATGGCTGTGCTGAGTCTTTGTCGCTGCACGCAGGCAACTGTTGCATGAGCAGGGGCTACTCCCTAGTTGTGGTGTGTGGGTTTCTCATGCAGTGGCCTCTCTTGTTGCAGAGCATGGGCTATAGGGTAAGCAGGTTTCAGTAGTTGCAGCACTCGGGCTCAGTAGCTATGGCTCTCGGACTCCAGAGCGTGGGCCTCAGTAGCTGTAGTGCACGGGCTTAATTGCTCTGTGACATGTGGGATCTTCCTAGGCCAGGGATCGAACAAGGGTCTCTGGCATTGACAGGTGGATTCTAAACCACTAGACCACCAGGGAAGCCCCCAACATATCTTTTTTTAGGGGACACAATTCAACTAGGAACAGAGGCCGTGTCTTCCTCACAAGGCAGCAAGAAATAATATGTCTGTCCGTCTTTTGGGGAAGGCTGAGGGCTGTGTGTGCCAGGTCTGCCGCGTGGAATCCCTTCCTGCAGTCTCAGATGCTGGAGTTACACTAACCTCTCTTCTCTACCTCCTAGTAGCCTCTGATCATGTGAACTAACCCATTGCAGTCAGGAGACAGAACAGGCTTCCACTGTCAATAAATTGTTTGCCAAAGTATCATGCCCGTCACATGCTTATCAGAAGGGCGCCTGTGATGGCTCTAGGGTGACCGGAGGGAGAAAACAGCAGTCTCAAAGAGTCTTATTTTGCTAGTATGTTAAAAGTGAGAAAAGGGAATTCCCTGGGGGGTCCAGTGGTTAGGATTTGGCGCTTTCACTGCCAGGGCCTGGGTTCAGTCCCTGATTGGGGAACTAAGATCCCACAAGCCTTTTACAGCAGGGGAGGGCACTCCCTCTCCCCTCAAAAAGGAGAGGAAAATGAATCCCTCCCACATATGAACCAGAACATTCTGACTCAGCACAGTTCAGTTCAGTCGCTCAGTCGTGTCCGACTCTTTTTGACCCCATGGACTGCAGCACGCCAGGCTTCCCTGTACATCACCAACTCCTGGAGCTTGCTCAAACTCACATCCATCAAGTTGGTGATGCCATTCAACCATCTCATCCTCTGTTGTCCCCTTCTCCTTCTGCCTTCAATCTTTCCCGGCATCAGGGTCTTTTCCAATGAGTCAGTTCTTCGCATCAGGTGGTCAAAGTATTGGAGCTTCAGCATCAGTCCTTCCAATGAATATTCAGGACTGATTTCCTTTAGTATAGACTGGTTGGATCTCCTTCAGGAGAAGGAAAGAGAACCACAAAGGAAGGAGAGCTATGGATCCCCTGTGATGGGGACATGTGATATGCTAATATCTGCCTGGGCTTCCCCGGTGGCTCAGCAGTAATTCGCCTGCAATTCAGGAGCCACAGAAGACACAGGTTTGATCCGTGGTTCGGAAAGATCCCCTAAAGGAGGGCATGGTAACCCACTCCAGTATTCTTGCCTGGAGAATCCCATGGACAGAGGAGCCTGGTGGGCTACAGTCCATAGGGTCACAAAGATTCGGACACCACTGAAGTGACTTAGCATGCACACACACAGGATTCACCCAAGCACCAGTCAAACCCTGCCTGGGTCTGCAGTGAGGGCATCCTGACCTGAGATCTGCATCCACCACAGCGGTGCTCACTGTGCCAGGAAAACTCCTAATTACTCAGGGTCGATGGTTCACTGAACTAATCCTCAGGACATCAGAGTTCTCTGCGATCGCTGAGGGGGGCTTCTGGAACTCCCTGGAACCCAATCAGTTCCAATTAATCAGAAAAGGCAGGAATGTGGGCTGCGGATGGAGCGGGGTGAAAGGGTTTCTCGGCAGGAGAGCAGGCCTGGTCCACGGGCTGCCTCATGGAAACAGGCGCAGGTGCTGGCCACAACCAGAGCGGGAAGGGAAGGAACCCAGGTCTCATGGTTAATGGGGTCCCCCTGTTCGACGGGGCTGCCAGGCCACAGGATCAAGCAACACCACCCTTTATAGTTAATTCGATCATTTAAAAACCACATTTCAGTAAGCTAGACAGAGAAGGACAGATACTGCATGCTTCCACTTGTCTGAGGTCCCTGGAATAGGCAAATCCACAGACATGGAAAGTAGAATCGAGATTCCCAGGGTCCTGGGGCTTCAGGGGAGAGTGGGGGGATGGGGAGTTAGTTTTTGGTGAGCATAGAGTTTATATCGGGGTTGATGAAAACCTCCTGCATATAGATAGTGGTGATGATTATACCTTCTCCAGGGAATCTTCCCAACCCAGCGATCGAACCTGGGTTTGATTCTTTACCATCTGAGCCACCAGGGAAGCCCTATATAACATGATGAATGCATTTAATGCCCCTTCCAAACATCAAAAATGATCACTGCTTTGTTATGTGTAGAGTCTATCACACTGCGTTCATTCAAGGCAAAGAAAACAAACAAACAAACTGGGTGCTTTCTGCACAGAAGCCAGAGTCCTTGAGAGGGGCCATCATGGTCCCAGTTAGCAGGGAACAGATGTGTGGCCCAGGGAAACCAAGCTGTCCATCTCTTGCCAAAACTTGGCCTCTGTTCACAGGTGCCAAAGAGAAACATGGAGACAGAGTTTTGGGTGAAGTAGAAAGAGTAGCTTTTAAGGTTTTGCCAGGCAAAGGGGGCTCCAGGGAGCTGATGCCCTCAAGACTGTGTGACCACCCTGGAGGGAGTAGTACAGTTATATAGTGTTCAAGGAGCAGGGTGTGAGCAGCTCCTGGACAATTCTGTGATTGGTTGGCATCAAGGTGAAGTTTCAGGCATCATCAACCTTCTGATTTCAACCAGTATAGGGTCTATCTTGAGCTTCCTAGGTAGCCAGTGCAGGAGACACAAGAGATGCGGGTTGGATCACTGGTTCGGGAAGATCCCCTGCAGAAGGAAATGGCAACCCACTCCAGTATTCTTGCCTGGGAAATCCCATGGTCAGAGGAGTCTGGCAGGCTACAGTCCATGGGGCTGCAAAAGAGTAGGACACAACTTTGCAACAAAAATAACAACAGGGTCTATGTCTTTGTGGTTAGCAGTTTTGATCTGGTGGGGGTCTGCTTCCCGTAAAAACAAGTTGGGAATGTTTGTCAGGCCTTTATATCTTTCAGGGAACTGGGAGTCCGTGATTCTGTCATGTGACAGAATTATAGTCTAAACTGTTACCAGTTCTCCAGCCCAACAGCTAGCCTTTGTTTTGACATCTTCACATCTCCCAGTCATTCACTCTCCAGTCAGCATTTCACATCAAAAGAAAAGGACACAGGGGTTTGTATGCAGTTTCACATCCCACAGTTACCAAGCGTGCCATGGGGCGAGATTCAAGTTCAGTCTCACCTCCCTCACCCCCATCCAAGTTCACTGTCATTCCTTGGGGTCAAGTGGAGTCTGTGATTCACCTGTGGAAACCCATCCCAGCCCCTGGCTGTGGCAGGTCCTAGGAAAGGTGTGTCTGAACTTGAGTTATGGCAGGTGAGACGGTCCAGGTTCAGATTATCTGGCCTTGTTCTGATAATGGCCCATGTAGCTCTCACCAGTCGCATCAAGTCATTCTCACGTGCCTGGGGCTATTTCTCCCCACCTCTCCCGGTTCACTCCAGCACCTACACTTGGCAGCCACAGCTCCTGCCTTGAATCAAGGTAGCCAAGGGAGAAGTTTGAAAGCTGCATCTTGTCCAGACTCACTAAACAACCTTAGGCCAGAGGACCCCCACCCCCAATCTGAGCAGTGAGGGTGAGGAAGGAGATAGCTGGGGCCCCAGGCCGAACAGAGGTCCGTATAGTCAAAGCTATGATTCTTCCAGTAGCCATGAATGAACATGAGAGTTGAACCATAAAGAAGGCTGAGCAATGAAGAATTGACACTTTCGAACTGTGGTGCTGGAGAAGACTCTTGAGAGTCCCTTGGACAGCAACGAGATCAAACCCGTCAATCCTAAAGGAAATCAACCCTGAATACTCATTAGAAGGACTGATGCTGAAGCTGATGCTCCAATACTTGGGGCACCTGATGCAAAGAGCCGACTCATTGGAAAAGACCCCGATACTGGGAAAGATTGAAGGCAGGAGAAGGGGACGACAGAGAATGAGATGGTTGGATGGCATCACCAACTTGATGGACATGAGTTTGAGCAAACTCAGGGAGTCAGTGAAGGACAGGGAAGCCTGGTGTACTGCAGTCTATGGGGTTACAAAGTGTCGGACACAGCTGAATAGCAACAACAGGCTGAACAGTCTCTCCCCTGTGGGCAGAAACTCCACAATAGCAGGATGATGGAGGAGGCTGGGCCCTGCCCAGATAAGAGATGAAAGACTACATATTCCTCATTCTTGAAGTTAAGGAGCCCTCCCCCACACACATGCGCAGAAGACCTTGGAGGTCAAAAAGGGATGGGACATCACCTCACACTAAGTGATGTCAACTACCTATAAGCCACTTCACTAGAATTCATCTTGGCTAAGAGATGCATGTACATACATGGAAGGATCCTGAGATATACCAGATACAGACTCAGGGCCAGGCAAATCAAAATGATTGGCCAAAGGAAACCCCAAAGAAATGCCCCATAACAGTAAATCAAACTATCACAAGGGTGTGACTCAATGACTCTCTCTCTCTCTGAGCCTGCCCGTGTGTCTGTCCACATGCACTGTACTCTTTTTTTCCTCCTAAAAAATACTTTTCTTTGTTCCACTACTTTCTATTTTTGTGGAAATTCTTTTCTGCAAAACCGAGAAGCCAGGGCCCTTGTCACTGACCCCTGGTCCAGTGGCTAGGATTCACTGCCACGACCTGACTTCAATCTTGGCCGGGAACTGAAGCTTTTCTTCAAGCTGCTGCAGGCCACCTGAGATCAAGGGGTCAGCCCAGGAGGCAGAAATGGTCCCTGACACCCTCTTCTCCCCATGTGTCTGATTGGACCCTGTATTAGTTTTCTACAGCTGTTGCCGCAAACAGCTACACACTTGGTGGCTTCGAACAACAGAAACTTATTCTCTTGCAGTTGTGGAGGTCAGAAGTCTGAAATCAAGGTGTCAGCAACTTATGGTTACCGAAGGGGAAGGGGGTGGGGAGGGGTAAATGAGGAGACTGGGACTAGCAGATCAAGCCACTATATATAAAATAGATAAACAACAAGGACTTACTGTAGACCATAGGGAAATATATTCACTACCTTGTAATAACCAATTAATGGGAAGTAATATGAAAAATAATATATTATACATATATATTATATATATATATATATATATATATATATATATATATATATACATTTCTACCTGAATCACCTTGCCATACATTAGAAACTAACACAACATTGGAAATAAACTATACATATTTAAACTATTTATTTATTTTTGGCTACGCTGGGTCTTCGTTTTTGTGCACGGGCTTTCTCTAGTTGTGGTAAGTGGGGGCTACTATTCGTTTCCATTCTCCCATTGCAATGGCGTCTCTTGTTGCGGAGCACAGGCTCTAGAGCACAGACTCAGTCTTTGCAGCTCGTAGGCTTGGTTGCCCCATGGCACGTGGGATCTTCCCAGACCAAGGATCAAATCCATGTCCCCTACTTTGGCAGGCAGATTTTTAACCACTGGGCCACCAGAGAAGTCCTCTACATTTTTTTATTTACAAAAATAAAAAAGAAACAAAAAAGATGTCAGCAGGGCCATGTGCCCTCCAAAGTCTCTAGAAGAGGTGTCTTCTTGCTTCTTCAAAGTTCTGGGAGCTCCCAGCACTCCTTGGCTTGTGGCTGTATCACTCCAATTTCTGCCTACGTCTTCACAAATTTCTTTCTCTGTCTCAAATCTCCCTCTGTCTTTCTTTTGTAAGGACACTTGTCATCGGCTTTAGGGCTCACCCAGATCTCAAGATTCTTCACTTTATTACATCTGCAAAGACCGTTTTCCAAATAAATTCACAGTCACGGTTTCCAGGGGTCAGGATTTGGAGGTAACTTGGGGCGGGGGTGCAGATTTCACCCTACTGTGGCACCCAAGCACGTTCATCATGAGGACCAGGTGTCTGCCAGAGTCTCACTGGTCCTTTGGGAAAATATCATTCTTTTAATGTCTCTTCCAGGTAGTGCCCCAAACAGACTCAACCTTCGCAGGATACGGAATTCTCTCTGAAGACCAACAACCCCAGAATTGAAACCTCCATCATGGGACTTTGCCGGTGGTCTAGTGGTTAGGACTCCATGCTTCTACCACAGTGGGCACAGGTTTCATCCCTGGTCAGGGACTGGAATCCCTCATGCCACTTGGCAGAGCCAAAAAATAAACAAACAAACAAAACTCCACCATAGTTCACCACCACTTGAATGTTCCAGGTGACATAGTCAGACAGACCACACAAGGCCTGGTGACCATCCAGGATGCAGAGCTGAGAGGTTCCAGGAGACAGGTGGGGCTCACAACCCACCCCTACAATTCTGGTGCAACAGGAAAATGTGAAACAAAGCCATGAAGAGAGATGGCATTTGACACAAAAAGATACCCATGCTATTGCAGATGGCATATCGCCAGGGTGCATTTCCACTTCATTTTTGTCTGAAGTTTGAATGAAATCATATACTCCAGAATATGAGCTGTGCTCGTCTCTGCCACTGGTGACAGTTTTTGATGATTTGCCACTTTCCTTTCAAAGATCTCAATTTTCTACAATGAAACCGTCAAAAGAAGTCTAAGATTTAAGAAATACTAAAACACAAATACAATGTGAGCATCAAGACTTTTTTTTTTTAAGTGTGGAAAGACATGAACAATTTCATCTGAATTGATAGGTGATGGCCGCAGCAGGACACAACTGGCCAGGGGACTGAAAGAGTGGACGCTTTCAAGCTGGGGACTTGCTGCCCCCTAGAGTCCATTGGCAGAACTTCAGCACCAGGACCAGGAAAGGGAAGATGGAAGGGCACGGAAGCCAGGCAGAAAGGCTGTGTAAGTATGTGCTCTGATTCCTGCAAGCCCCTTTCCTCATCTCCTCCTTGAATATCTGGCCTGGCAGTGGTCCTTCAGGGTGCTTGTCTCCCCCACCCCCAGTCACGGGCAGGGGCGCTGTCCACTTTGGGTCCCTTGCCTACTTTCCAACTGACCTGAGTGCCATCCCCTCAATAGAACTGCTACCCAGCTGAGGACACTGTAGAGAGAGGATGCTCCAGCTCACCTCCCAGTGAGGTGCCTGGTCCAGAGTGAGCACCTTGAAGATAACTGGAGGCACAGGTGACCTCAGGACTGCATCTCTGGGACCTCTTCCATCTGGTCTCATCTTTTCTGTCCACTTCAGCCCAGACTAGAGGTTACAACATATGGTTCAGCAATTCCACTTCTGAGTATTCATTTGAAGGAAACAAAATCACTAATTCCAAGAGATATCTGCGGATTTCCCTGGTGGTCCAGTGGTTAAGAATCCGCCTGCCAATGTAGGGGACATGGGTTTGATCCCTGGTCTGGGAAGATCTCACATGCCATGGAGCCATCAAGCCCGTATGCCACAGTTACTGAGCCCTCACTCCACAACAAGAGAAACCACCACAATGAGAAGCCTGAGCATTGCAACTAGAGAAAGCCTGCATGTAGCAGCTAAGACTCAGCACAGCCAAAAATTAAGCAATAGAAAAATTTAAGAAAATAGTTTTTAAAAAAGATGGTTGCACCCTCATTTTCACTGCAGCATTACTTACAGTAGCCAACACAGAAGCAACCTAAGTGTCCATGGATAAAGAAAATGGAAGATATGTATATATGTGGTGGAATATTATTTGGCCATAAAAAAGGAGGAAATCTTGCCATCTGTGACAATATGGGTGGACCTTGATGGCGATAATGAAATGAAATAAATCAGGGAAAGGCAAGTACCAAATGATCTCTTGTAGAGGTGGAATCTTTTTAAAAATGGACAAAGGATCTGAATAGATATTTGCCATGGACTGATTATCGTGTCCCCCCTCCCTAAATTCACAGCCTGAAATTAAAATATCCAAAGCGATGGTATTAGGAGGTTGAGAAGTTGGGAAGTTATTAAGTCATGAGGATAGAATCCCCATGAATAAGACTGTAAGAAAAGACACCAGAGAATAGGTGATCTCTTCTCTTTCTCCTTTCTGCCATGTGAGGATACAGCTAAAAGATGTGTGTGTGTGTGTGTGTGCACGTGCGCGTGCACACACACACATGCACTCAGCTGTGTCCAGCTCTTTGTGACCTCATGGACTGCAACCTGCCAGGCTACTCATCAGTCTACAGGATTTTCCAGGCAAGAATATTGGAGTGGGTTGCCATTTCCTTCTCCAGGGGATCTTCCCAATCCAAGGATTGAACCTGAGTCTCCTGCCTTGGGAGGTGGATTCTTTACCACTGTGACACCTGGGAAAAGATGGCCATCTGTAAATCAGGAAGAGGGTCTTCACCAAGAACCTAACCATGGCCTCAGATTCCCTCAGCCTCCAAAACTGTGAAAACTAAGTTTGCTATTTAAGCACTCAGTTCAGTTCAGTTCAGTCACTCAGTTGTGTCTGACTCTGCAACCCCATGCACTGCAGCACGCCAGCCTTGCCTGTCCATCACCAACTCCCAGAGCTTGCTCAAATTCATGTCCACTGAGTTAGTGATGCCATCCAACCACCTCATCCTCTGTCATCCCCTTCTCCTCTGGCCTTCAGACTTTCCCAGCATCAGGGTCTTTTCCCAGTGAGTCAGTTCTTCACATCAGGTGGCCAAAGTATTAAGAGTTTCAGCTTCAGCATCAGTCCCTCCAGTGAATATTCAGGACTGATTCCCCTTAGGATTGACTGGTTTGATCTCCTTGCAGTCCAAGGGACTCTCAAGAGTCTTCTCCAACACCACAGTTCAAAAAAATCAATTCTTTGGCACTCAGCTTTCTTTATGGTCCAACTCTCATGTCCATACATGACTACTGGATAAGCCCTTGCTTTATTTTAAGCACTCAGTTTACAGTAGATTCATTATAGCAGCACAAACTAAAACGTTTCTCCAAATAAGATATACAAAGGGTCAGTATGCATTTGAAAAGATTCTCAACATCACAAATCATTAAGGAAATACAAATCAAGCCCACAATGAGCTACCATTTTAGTATATACACAGACTTGTGCAACCATCACCATAATCAATTTTATAGTTTTTTCATCACCTCGCAAAGAATCATCATACTCTAGCATTCAGCCATATCCCCCTTTAATTATACACTTTATTTATTTTGGGGAGGGGGTGCTTTCCAGGTGGCTCAGTGGTACGGAATCTGCCTGCTAATGTAGGAGACAGTTTCCATCCCTCGGTCAGGAAGATCCTCTAGAGGAGGAAACAGCAACCCATTCCAGAAGGCTTACCAGGAAAATTCCACGGACAGAGGAGCCTGGTGGGCTGCACTCCATGGGGTTGCAAAGAGTTGGACATGACTGAGCACACAAACATTTATTTTTTTAATTTTTGAAAATTTTTTATTGGAGGATAATTGCTTTACAATGTTGTGTCAGTTTCTGCTGAACAGCAATGTGAATCTTGTCCATGTACACATATATCCCCTCCCTCTTGAGCCTCCTTGCTTTCCCCTAATTATACAATTTAAATGGATGAATTATGTGGTGTGTGGATTACATCTCAATAAATGTTTAAAAAAAAAAAAACCTTCTAAGCAAAGGTCAAAAAAGTTAATAATAGACTCACTCTTGTTCTCACCCCCAAGTTAAAGTGTT
This sequence comes from Okapia johnstoni, assembly GCA_024291935.2. Classification (NCBI taxonomy): domain Eukaryota; kingdom Metazoa; phylum Chordata; class Mammalia; order Artiodactyla; family Giraffidae; genus Okapia; species Okapia johnstoni. The sequence goes on along the minus strand of CM044316.1, from coordinate 5,536,598 downwards.
GCTACTCCCTGACCTTACCTTCCTTTTTGAAAGTAACCATTCAATTTGTGTGTGGCAACTGTTGTCCTGCTTTTTGTCAGTTCCACTACCTGTATATGGAGCCCCCATGATACTTTTTCATTTTGAAACACCTGAGTGTCACCCAGAGAAGGTCTAGTTCCATTCTTTTCCAGCTGCCCATGTTGCTACTGAGAAATCAGACACCAGGACTTTCATTTCTGTTTCTTCTTTCTCTGCAGGTTTGAAAGTCTTTCCTTTGATCCTTCGTGTTCTGAAACACATGCTGACTTTGTCCAGTTTGACAGATAGCTTCCAACATGGCCTTTGGGTGATTAGGTCATGAGGGTAGAGCGCCCATGAATGGAATTAGTGCTCTCATAAAGGAGACCCCAGAGAGCTCCCTTGCCCCTTCTACCATGTGAGGACACAGCAAGAAGACGCCGTCTATGAACCAGGAAGCAGCCCTCACCAGGTACTGAATCTGCTGCTGCCTTGATCTTGGATTCCTAGAACTGCAAGAAATATAGTTTCTGTTGTTTGTAAGTTGCCCAGTCTATGGTATTCAGTTATAGCAGCCCAAGCGGTCTAAGACAACCTGTTTCCGATTCTTTGGTGTATATAACTAGGAAGGGAATTGCACAGGTATTCAATAGAGAAGGCGGGCATGAAACAGCCCTGATTTTCAGGTAGTGATGAGCATGGTTTCAGGTGTACGAAGTTAAAAAATCCCTCTCTCCTTCCTGGAAGAGTCAGAAGAAGGAGCTGGCAAGGAGTTTTGGTGTGATGGCAGATTGCGGAGGTGTTAAGGGGTAAGGGAGGATCTGGGGAAGGAGGTGGGAGTAGAGGGTGGTTATAACTCCCCTCCAGAGATAGTCACTTCCTTACCTGTGTGCCCCTAGAGAAGAGCTGTGTCACCATGGTACGTGTGTGTGTGTGTTAGTCGCTCAGTCGTGTCTGACTCTCTGCCACTCCCCTGGACTGTAGCCGGCCAGGCTTCTCTGTCCATGGAATTTTTCAAGGCAAGAATACTGACGCTGCTTATTTGCATTATTTCTTTGTTTTGTGAGTGCTCTGACTGCAGGATTTTCGGAGAGAATTTGAGTACCACCTTGGGTTGTGTCTTCTTATCTCCAATTTGCTATGACAATTTACCCTAACCCCTCCTTCTATAAGTTGTCAACAAACTGATATGAAACCACAGTTTTTCTGATTGTACACCTGATTTGTGTTCATTACAAAAAAAAAAAAGGAAAATGTAGACCAAGAGGGCAGAAGCTTTCTCATGACCTGTCACTTAGACCATCAGTGTTGGCATATTTGAGGTTCAATTCTAGTCAGTGTACTCATTCTCTAAGAAATCTGGAAAGGCCCTCGCCAGCACAGCACTTTGTCCAACCTCTTGCATGCCTGCCTCTCCAGCACTAGTGGGAAGCTCTTCTTTTGCATGGGAGCAATTCACAAAAAGAAAATCTGTTTCTTGGCCCATAAACTCTCATTCAAAAATGGTGACAGCTTTGAGTCCCACAGGGAAAAAACTAACTACGTTCTTTTATAACTTAGATTTCCTCCTAGATCAGGGTCAGCAAACTTTTACTATGTCAGATGGAAAGTACTTTAGGCTTTGCAGACCTAAAGGTCTTCATCACAAAGACAACTTTGCCACCAGAAAGCAAACACAGACCATTTGTACAAAAAGGGTGTGACTGCGTTTCAATAAAACTTTACGTGCAGTCATGGGAGAAGGTTCAGATTTGGCTTGGAGTCTGTGTAAGTTTGCCTGATGGCTTAGATGGTAAAGAATCTGCCTGCGATGCAGGAGACCCAGGTTGGATCCCTGAGTAGGGAAGATCCCCTGGAGGAGGAAATGGCAACCCACTCCAGTATTCTTGCCTGGAAAATCCCATGGATGGAGGAGCCTGGCAGGCTCTAGTCCATCAGGTAGCAAAGAGTTGGACACCACTGAGCAACTAACACTTTCACTTTCACGTAGTCTGCCAACCCTGGTTTAGATTTTTTCCAGTCTTTGTGCTCATTCTCAGCACAGTCATGGTAGAGGAGCAGTCACACAGATCTGCCATCTAGTCTTTTCTTTTGCAACGAGTGAATGATGTTAATGAATGAAGCAGAGAAAGACGGTGTGGCTGGTGGGGTGAGGGTGGGGACAGGCACAAGGAATGGGCCTGCACCCCCTCCCATCATAGGGGTTATCACACAGAGTGGTTCCAACCCTCGGGGTCACTGCACAATGTCCAGACACATCTTTGGTTGGAGAAATGCTACTGGACGTGGCGAATGAAGGGCAGGGATGCTACTCAACATTCCTCCGTGTGCAGGATGGCCTCCACTGCAAACAATGATCTGGCTCCAAACATCAACAGTGCTGAGATTGAGACACCGTAACTTAAAAACAGAAGCATGACAATTTAGAAAGCCTGGTTTGTGGACTTTCCTGGTCGCCCAGTGACCAAGACTCCATTTTCCCAGTGCAGGGAGCCCAAGTTCAATCCCTGGTCAGGCAACTAGATCTCAACATGATGCAATGCAGCAGACCTGGATTCAATCCTTGGGTTGGGAAGATCGCCTGGAGAAGGAAATGGCAACCCACTCCAGTATTCTTGCCTGGAGAATCCCATGGACAGAGGAACCTGGCGGGCTACAGTCCATGGAGTTGCAAAGAATTGGATACCACTGAACAACTAACACTATGTTGTACCTAAAGATGCCCATATACTGCAACAAAGATCAAAGATACCATGTGCTGCAACTGAGACCCAGCACAGCCAAATAAATAAGTAAAAATAAATATTTTAAAAAACAGCCTGTTTGCTTGAGTTCCATTGTATGACTTTCTTGTAGAAATGTGATACAAAGTATTTGACCTAAATGTTAAAGGAACACAAAGATGCAACAAGAATCACAAGCAAGCATTCCTCCCACCTCAAGGTTCCCAGTGACGCCAGCCTAGAGACAGCTTCTCTCAACACATTTTTGTTTATCTTTTCAGGCTTAGAAATTTTAACATGAATCATTCCACACCCTACACGTTATTTTGATTTATTTTCATTTAAAAATTCATGGGATCCAGTCCATGTGATTCCTTTTCACAATGAATAGTTGTTCTTCGAAGAGTTCTCAGTTTAGTTTTTAACACGACAGAGCGTATTTTACATACCATCTGTTCATTCTGCAGCTCCCTGGGGGGCATGTGTGCTAAGTTACTTCGTAGCCCTTGCTAAATTGAGGCATGCGGGACACCACTGCCCATTGTAGACAGTGGGTGGCACAATTTCACAATTGTTTAATAGAGGCTAAAAGATGAAGGGAACTACAGGAAAGATGAATAGTCTAAAAGCTGCTACAGAAAGGAGGAAGAAGAGCAGAGGGAAAAGAAAACATGTGGCAGAATATCAGACACTTATATCCACAGGAGGGCTTGGCCTAAGGGCTAGAAGTTTGGACTGTCATTGGTGGAGGTGGGGAAGGCTGCAGGAGGGTTGTGTATATGCACATGCTTACTACCGTCACGTGTACCATTCAAGAGACGTCCCTGGTGGCCCAGTGGTTAAGAACCCACCTTCCAATGCAAGGGATGCAGGTTCGATCCCTGGTCAGGAAACGAAGACCCCTATGTGCCATGGAACAGCTAAACCTGAACTATAATTTTTGAGCCCACACAAATGGTGGAAGAAAATGGATCAGGATGTGGAGACATTTCTGGGACTCTAATATAGGAACTCCATGGGAAACTCCAATGAGGGCTTCAAATGGACTTGGAGATGTAAAAATGGAAGGGTTGGGAGTGTGGATGCAAATCTGGAGCTTTAAACCAGCTTGCTGGGAAGAGACTGTGGGTTATGTGGGAATGGCTCCTACGTCTGACTGGGGACACCTGTACCAAACACCTATATCTGCAAATCCACATTCTGCTGATGGAGGTCCCAGAGGCCCCAGTGAGGAGGGGAAGTGTTGGCGGGGTTAAGGTGAAAGGGGGACAAAAGGGAGGCTATTTACACAGGCTTTGGGTAAAAAGGCCACATTTCTTTAATCTAAAAGCATCATTGGGGGACTTCCCTGGTGGTCCAGTGGCTAAGACTTAGAGCTCCCAATGCCAGGGGGCCCGGGTTAGATCTCTGGTCAGGGAACTAAGATCCCACATGCCAAGGGGCACCTAAGGCCACGGACTGCAACTGCTGAACCTGTGTGCCACAACTGGAGGACCCACACAGCCAAAAGTTAAATAATAAATTTAAAAAATGATAAATAAAAATATTTTTTCAATGATAAAAACTTAATAATATAAAAAAAAAAATAAGTGCCATGCGGACGGATCCTACATCTCACCCGCTCCCCCTCCCTGGTGTCTTAACACAGAGGGTTTGTAGACAGGAAGTGCTAGATGTCAACAGAGGTGTGGCACACAGGACCAGGAAGACTGCCCGGGCCCACGTGGTGTGGACGGGAGCCAGAGCATGGGCTGGACCCACTCCCTGTGCCACAGTCCCGAGCGGAGTGCAGACGGCAGCTATGGCCAAACCCTGTAGGTGTTCCCCCCCAGCACGGCCACTAGGGCTCTGGGCTGGATGGAGAATTTCCATTTGAGGGCCAACTCCTAACCCGGTTATTCAACAGAACCGCCCTGTGACTGAAGGACATGAAGCCATCTTGAAAGTGAAATACAGTTGACTCTTGAACAGCACTGGGTTAGAGGCTCCACAATGAAAAAATCTTCACAGAATTTATGTCTCCGTACCTACAAGTTCTGAAATGTTGATTCTTCCAACCAAGGACTGCATCATGCTATACAGTATTCCCTGGTGGCTCAGTGGTAAAGAATCCGTCTGCAATGCAGGAGACGTGGGTTCAGTCCTTGGGTTCAGAAGGTCCCCTGGAGGAGGAAATGGCAACCCACCCCGGTCTTCTTGCCTGGGAAATCCCATGGACAGAGGAGCCTGGTGGGCTACAGTCCATGGGGGTCACAAAAGAGTCAGAAAAGACTTAGCAACTAAACCATCATGTAGTATTTACCACTGAAAAAGGCCCATGTATAAGTGACCTGCAGTTCAAACCCACACTGTTCAAGGGTCAACTGGTCATAATGTCTGGGAGGTTCTGAGGCTCAGGACCAGCTTTTCAGAAAAAGCTGGGACAACACACACCTTCTTCTGCCCCTTACAGAAAAGCCAAGGCTCCACTGCAAAACAGTTTTTTATTTGTTAAATTATCAAATGAGATTATCACACAAAAATAACTATACGGCTAGGCTAAGTGCATAAAGTGCTCAAGTTTCAAGAACATCACAGGCGGGTCACTGCAGGTTCCCTGCCCCCTGAACAAGGGGCACAGGATGTGCTTCCTTACCCATGGGGTGCAGCAATGTCCTTGCTTGGGTTGGGGACACACCCTGCATGTGGCTTCACAGCTCGTCGTGGCCCAAGAGGCTCCTGACCTCTTCCAGAGTTTCACCGCCAGGGGCCTCCTTGGGATTAAAATACCACTGGCTGAGGGCCTCGGGGCCCTGGGCCTCTTCCCAGGCCTCCTGGTTGGTTAAGGCTGCCTCTTTACTTGCCTCAGCGGAAAGTTCCAGAACCTGGTCGAAGCTCCTGCATCAACAAGAAGACGGTGGAATTTTTTCACCATCCCTACCACCTTGCCCAAGCACCTAGGAGGCTGCCACATGGAGGAGACAGGTTCAGGGTGACCCTCCTTGGGCTCGTGGGAAAGCGCAGGTGAATAAGATTTGTCTGAGCAGAACTCTAACAGCAAAGCCCCCAGAACAGGACTGGCCAGGTGTGAAGGAAAAGAGTCGTTTACTCGACAAATATTTAAGGAGTTCCAACACCATGCCAGGAACCATCCTAAGGGCGGGAGGCAGAGCCGTCAATGGGGCACCATCCCAGGGATCACACGCCATAAACAGCAGTGGGGAAGCCGGCATAAAACGTGCTTTCCCATTCGTGTGTTTCCCATTCACTCCTGTGACCCTCATTCCCATTCCCAAATGAGCATGTTTCCCATTCATTCCTGTGACCCTGGTGACCTAGAATCCTTTGGCGTGTCTGATTTCACCCCAGGCACACAGAGGGAGGCAATGCCATAGCAGGTGGTATTTATCATGAGGACCCTGCAAACTTTCAAAAGGCCCCTTTCAAAGGCACCTTGGCATCATAAAGGAGAAGAAAACTAGATTCTCTTTTGGAAGAGGTGGAGGAAAGCCCCATGATTAGAAATGTCCTGTGGGTGGAGGCAGGCAGGCAGCTCTGTGGGATTGGCCATGGGCTGTATGGACCTGGGCCCTGGTTACACAAGGGTGCCTGTTGGTGAAAGCCACTGTTACCACCTGTGCTTTTCTACATGTATTTAGACATTAATAAGAGGTTCTAAGATCTCTCAAAGCCTCTATTCCGAAAAACACATGAAGACCAATCTAAGGGTCCCTGATGTGCTATGTTACCCTGGGGAAGTGATCACCCCTTTCTATTTTGGCTGCTCAAGAACACACACAGGGGACTTCCCTGGCGGTCTAGTGGTTAAGACTTCACGTTCCAATGCAAGGGGTGTGGATTCAACCCCTGGTTGGGGCGCTAAGATTCCACATGCCTCCGTGCCAAAACACCGAAAAACATCAAACAGAAGCAATGCTGTAACCAATTCAATAAAGACTTTGAGACTGTCCACATCCAACAACAAAAACAAAAAATTTCTTACAAAAAGAACACACACCAGGGTTTTCTTGGGTTGCAAGAATCTTGCTCTCTCCCTGCCTTGCTGGACCTTCGTACCCTCAGCCCCTGGAAATATCAGAGCTGCCCACCCTCTGGAGCACAGCACACCCTCCACAGGGCAGCTGCCAACAGCCCCTCTCTGCCCAAAGGGGAGGTGGCAGGGAGGGGTGCCATCTTTTTCTTAAACTATTTTCCGCAATACCTTCGGAGCTCCAGGTCCTTCTTCTGGATCACCTCCCTGAGTTCACTCAGCATGTCCAATGCCTTCGTATTGTCTTCTGAGCTGCCAATTCCAAGTTCTCCCAGCAGATGGCGTGTGGTCGTCAATTCCCGCTGCAACTCGTCTGGAGGGAAAAAGGGGTCGTCAATCATGGTTTCAAGGTGCCCCAAGCAATGGCCACACGAACTGGGTGGCCAACTAGATTTTTCTCCTTTTGCTGGAATGCTCTCGTGTGATGCCAGAATCGTGAAAGGCTCGAAGGAAGAAAGGGCAGTGAAGGAAGACATTCGGGCACTGGCACTGCCTTTGTGCCCCTTTGCCTGAGATCACAGGGGTCTGAGACAGTGGGTCAGGTGTGTCTGCCATCCAGGAAGTTACGGAAACATACCTGAAATGGCATACTGGTGTCCGCTCTACAGAAACGAATGCGTAAGACAGAGAAGGTCTGGGCTAGAAGTAACTTAAGAACAAACCCATGGTTTCCAGTCCCGGGTCCCACCACTTCTGCACCCCCTCCCCACCCGACCCCACCCCCATGTAGAAAGCCGCCTGCAACAGCTCTGGGCCCCCACCTGCTCTAGCAAAACCAGCATCTTTGAGTCTCGTACAAATCCCAACACTACACGTCACAACTGTACGTTACAACACTTGGGGACCCTTGTAAGGGTTCTTATAAACACACATCTTCTTTGCTGAGAGACTGAACTATGTCCTCCCAAAAAGCCATGTTCAGGTCTTAATCTCAGGTACCTGTGAATGTGACCTAACTGGAAATGAGGTCTGCAGAGATGTAACTGAGTTAGATAGAACGAGGTCATTAGAGAGGGGCCTAATCCAGTAACTGGTGTTCTTACAAGAAGAGGGGAGTTTAGACAAGGAGTCTCTCAGAAACAAGGCCGTGTGAAGACAGAGGCAGTACCGCAACACTGTAATAAACAACAAAAAACAAAGCCCAAATTAACTTAATAACAATAGGGATTTCCCTGGTGGTCCAGAGGTTAGGAAACCGCCTGCCAACACAAGGGACACGGGTTCGATCCCCGATCTTCAGTTGCCTCGGTGTAAGTAAGCCATATGCCACAACTACTGAAGACTGTGAGCCTACAGCCCGTGGTCAGAAACCAGACAAGCCACCACAAGAAGCCTGCACACAGAAACCAGAGAGGAGCCCCCTGCTCACAACAACTAGAGAAAACCACGAAGACCCAGTGCAGCCAAAAAGAAAATAAATAATTAAATACAAAATAAATAAAAAGAACAGCTGGAAAAAAAAGAGAGAGAGAGAGAGAGGCAGAGTTTGGAGAAATGCTCCACCAGCCAACACCTGCCAGAACACTGAAGCCAGGAAGAGGCAGGGGGTACATTCTCCACCAGAGATTCCAGAAGCATCCAACCCCAATGTGGACCCCTCAACTGGCAGGGAACACATATCTGTTGTTTTAAGCCACCCCGTTTGCGCTATTTTGTTACAGAAGCCCTAGAAAACTCTAACAGTCCCTAATCCCAACTCCTCCCAACTATCTAAGGAATTTATCAGACATGGAGACCAAGAGTTACAAATAAAATTAGAAACCTGGACATGGATGATGGTTTAACAAGGCTCATTTTTCAAGGTCCTGTGTCATACATATACTATTTCACATTGGAAAAGGCTTGATTTTACATCAGCTTCAAACAAAACATATTCAAGTGGCTCATGAGAGCTCAGCTTAGAAATTACCAAACTCTATGTCATGTGAACCAGCAATTTCACTTCCTGGGCATTTATCTAGACAAAACTTTAATTCAAAAAGATACATACACTCCTATCTTCATAGCAGCACTATTCACAACAGCCAAAACAGAAGCAACCTACATGTCCACCAACAGATGAGTGAATAAAGATGACGTGGTACATACATACAATGGAACACTACTCAGTCATAAAAAAGAATGAAATATGCCATTGCAGCAACATGGATGGACCTAGAGGTTATCACATTCAGTGCAGTAAGCCAGACAAAGACAAATATCTTATGTTCCCGACTATGTGTGGAACATAAAAAAAAAAAAAAATGGGTACAAATGAACTTATCTACAAAAGAGAAACAGATTCACAGACACAGAATAGACTGGTGGTTACCAAGCAGGAGTGGGTTGGGAGAGAGATGGAGTGAAGTTTGGGATTCAGTTCAGTTTAGTTCAGTTGCTCAGTCGTGTCCAACTCTTTGAGACCCCATAGACTGCAGCACACCAGGCTTCCCTGTATATCACCAACTCCTGGAACTTGCTCAAACTCACGTCCATCAAGTTGGTGATGCCATCCAACCATCTCATCCTCTGTCGCCCCCTTCTCCTCCTGCCTTCAGTCTTTCCCAGCATCAGGGTCTTTTACAATGAGTCAGTTCTTCTCATTAGGTGGTCAAAGTATTGGAGTTTCAGCTTCAGCATCAGTCCTTCCAATGAATATTCAGGACTGATCTCCTTTAGGACTGACTGGTTTGATCTCCTTGCAGTCCAAGGGACTCTCAAGAGTCTTCTGCAATACCACAGCTCAAAAGCATCAATTCTTCAGCACTCAGCTTTCTTTATGGTCCAACTCTCACATCCATACATGACAACTGGAAAAAACATAGCTTTAACTAGATGGATCTTTGTCAGCAAAGTAATGTCTCTGGCTCTCTAATATGCTGTGTAGTTTGGTCATAGCTTTTCTTCCAAGGAGCAAGGGTCTTATAATTTCATGGCTGCCGTTACCATCTGCAGTATTTTGGAGCCCCCCAAAAACAGTCTGTCACTGTCTCCATTGTTTCCCCATCTATTTGCCACAAAATGATCGGACTGGATGCCATAACGATAGGAATGTTGAGTTTTAAGCCAACTTTTTCACTCTCCTCTTTCACTTTCATCAAGAGCTCTTTAGTTCTTCTTCACGTTCTGCCGTAAGGGTGGTATCATCTGCATATCTGAGGTTATTGATATTTCTCCTGGCAATCTTGATTACAGCTTGTGCTTCATCCAGCCCGGCATTTTGCATGATGTACTCTGCATAGAAGTTAAATAAGCAGGGTAACAATATACAGCCTTGACGTACTCTTTTTCCAACTTGGAACCAGTCTGTTGTTCCATGTCCAGTTCTAACTGTTGCTTCTTGACCTGCATATAAATTTCTCAGGAGGCAGGTCAGGTGGTCTGGTATGCCCATCTCTTGAAGAATTTTCCAATTTGTTGTGATCCACACAGTCAAAAGCTTTGGCATAGTCAATAAAGCAGAAGTAGATGTTTTTCTGGAACTCTCTTGCTTTTTTGATGATCAAACGGATGTTGGCAATTTGATCTCTGCCTCCTCTTCTAAATCCAGCTTGAACATCTGGAAATTCACAGTTTACATACTGTTGCAGCCTGGCTTGGAGAATTTTGAGCATTACTTTGCTAGTGTGTGAAATGGGTGCAATTGTGCAGTAGTTTGAACATTCTTTGGCATTGCCCTTCTTTGGAACTGGAATGAAAACTGACCTTTTCCAGTCCTGTGGCCACTGCTGAGTTTTCCAAACTTCCTGGCATTTGAGTGCAGCACTTTTACAACATCATCTTTTAGGATTTGAAATAGCTCAACTAGAATTCCATCACTAGCTTTGTTCATAGTGATGCTTCCTAAGGCCCACCTGACTTCGCATTCCAGGATGTCTGGCTCTAGGTGAGTGATCACACTATCATGGTTATCTCAGTCATGAAGACCTTTTCTGTATAGTTCTTCTGTGTATTTTTTCCACCTCTTCTTTGTATTTTCTGTTAGGTCCATACCATTTCTGTCCTTTATTGAGCTCATCTTTGCATGAAATGTTCCCTTGGTATCTCTAATTTTCTTGAAGAGATCTCTAGTCTTTCCCATTCTACTGTTTTCCTCTATTTCTTTGCAATGATCACTGAGGAAGAAGTTTTGGATTAGTAGATGCGAACAAAGCATATATAGAATGGTTAAACAGTATGGTCCTACTGTATAGCACGGGGAAATATATGCAGTATCCTGTGATTAACCATAATGGCTGCTAAGTCGTGTCAGTCATGTGAGACTCTGTGCGACCCCATAGATGGCAGCCCACCAGGCCCCTCTGTCCCTGGGATTCTCAAGGTAAGAATACTGGAGTGGGTTTCCATTTCCTTCTCCATAACCATAATGGAAGAGAATATAAAAAATGATTGTATATATACATATATGTAGAGATGAATTGGGCTTCCCTGGTGGCTCAGCAGTAAAAAACCTCTCTGACAAAGCAGGAGACCTGGGTTCTATCCCTGGGTTGGGAAGATCCTCTGGAGGAAGAAATGGCAACCCACTCCAGTATTCTTGCCTAGAGAATCCCATGGACAGAGGAGCCTGGTGGGCCACAGTCCACAGGATCACAAAGAGTCAGACATGACTGAGCACACACGCATAGCTGAATCACTTTGCTGTACAGCAGAAATTAACACAACACTGTAATTCAATTATACTTAAATGAGGAAGGAAGGGAGACAGATAGAAAGTGAGAGAGAAAGGAAGGAAGGAAGAAAGGAGGCAAACTCTAGGGCAGCTGAAAACCTGCTTGAGAAGAGACTTGTTCTAAAGAGAACCGTAGGGTCTTGGATGGTGCTCTTCACACCTGTCAACTTCTTCAAGTGAAGCATTAGATGGGAACACCCTATGGGAAAGGTACCATCTCTGCTCTGCTCAGAAGACAGGAAAAGGTAGCGGGTGGTGGCCCTGTGGTTTCCCAGCTGCCAAAGCACCTTACTAGGTCTGCCCAAGGCTGAGAGACTGCAGGCCCCCAGCACGCCTTTCAGGACAGGAGATCACTGAAGGGTTCAAATCCCAACACAGCTCTGACTCAGGACCCGACCCTAAACAAATGTCAGCCTCGCCAGCCCCCTGCATCCTCTGCCATTGGATGGGGGACACACCATCTACTTGCGAGGAGGCCTGGGACACGACACAGAGGGATAAAGGTACCCAGGACACAGGAGATGCCAACATGCACTAGTGGCTTGTCCTGCCCCTTGCCCAGCAGCCACCCCAGCTCTTACCTAAGAAGAGCTGCCTGTCTCCATCCAGGTAAACTGATTTCACGGGCAGCTCGTGCCGTGTGGTGTCCAGGGCCATCGCAAATGTCTTGTACTGTTCCCGAAAGCAGCTGGCCACAGCCTCCAAGGGGCTCAACATCTCCATCTGCAGGCAGGGAGGGAAGAGCCTGTGAGTCGAAGCCCTACGTTCCCCTCCCTGCAAGTTCACTGGACGGCACATGTGAGGTAAAGATTCAGCACTGTTCTGGGACCTCCCTGGGGGTCCAGAGGTGAAGCCTCCACACGTGGAGTGCTTCCACTGTGGGGGATGCGGGTTCGATCCCTGGTTGGGGAATCTCAGATCCCACAGACTGCACAGTGCAGGCAAAAGTAAAAGAAAATAAAAATAAAGAAACTGATTGTTGTTGTTCAGTCACTAAGTCGTGTCCGACTCTTTGCAATGCCGTGGACTATAGCATGCCGGGCTCCTCTGTCCCCCACTGTCTCTTAGCGTTTGCTCAGTTTCATGTCCATTGAGTGAGTGATGTGGATACGACCACTTAAGAAACTGGCAGCACCATTTAAAACATTTGATTAGACAAACCTTAATAAAAAAGACATAGCACTGGTCCTACCAGGTCTCCCTAGGAAGCTTCCAAGGGTATGGCGGGCTCTCCACAGTCCCAGCCAGCCAGTAGCAAGGTGGCCCAGGCCTCTTCACCAGGAATACGTGTCAGCCTTCCAGCATGTTCCAAGGCTGAGCCCTCAACTGGGATCATGGTGGACCCAGGAAGGCGGGGCCCTCCTGCTGCAGAGCATGAAGTTGACAGGCCTCTACCCACCAAGGCCATGCCTTCTTTCCTCATACACGCTGTCTGGGGGTTGTAAGGATTCCTTTGCATGATTATCTTTTTGTTTTCTTCTACTGTGAGGTCCACGAGGACAGGGACCCCGTTTTCAGCTTGGGGCCTGGCTACAGGGAACATTCACAAGCATGTGCTAGGTGTCACGGGCTGGACTTGTTTTCACAAATTCCTTGGTTGATACCCCAACCCCCAGCACCTCAGAACGTGACCTGACTTGGAGACTTTACAGAGGTAATCCAGTTAAGGTGGGGTCATTAAGCTGGGCTCTGATCAGTATGACAGGTGTCTTCATAAAAGGGGGCAATGTGGAGACTGACGCTCACAGGGAGAAGGCCAGGCGACAATGAGACACAGGGAGAAGATGGCCGCCGACAAACCAAGGACAGAGCCTGGAACATATTCTCTTCCCTCACGGCCCTCGGATGGAACCCACCCTGCTGACACCTTGATCTCGGACGCACAGCCTCCAGAATGAAGTGTCAGTTGTTTAAGCTGCCACCCCATCTGTGGTCCTTTGTTATGGTGGCCCCAGGACATATACTTACTGGGTGAGGAGCCCCATTTCCTGATTGACCCTTCCTAGGTTCCCAGGGTTCACTGTGACCTCCCTTGACATGGACACTCCTGTCCATTCAGCACCAAGCTTGAATCTCCCACCAGCACCCTGGCCCACCTGGGCTGGCCAGAGCATATCTCATTTTTTTCTTTTTGGCCACACCCTATGGCATGTGGGACCTTAGTTTCCCAACCAAGGATGGAATGCATGCCCCGTACACTGGAAGGTGGAGTTTTAACCAGTGGACCACTGGAGAAGCCTCCCAGTGCCCATGTGTGTTAAAGAGATAGGCCCATTTGCAGGTTGGTTCTGACATTACCACCACGTCCTCTGATAAACTGCCACAGAGAAATAGCCAGTGGTGTCAAAAGCCGAGCACAGAGTTGAAGCCCAATGAGGGGGGACACTCACAATAAAGGCTCTCTCCAACTCCCCCCGAAGGACTGATGCTGCTAGGACATGAGGCTCAGAGGCCGTGGTCACCCCTGACCTGTGCATCCAGGAAATCCTCCAGCTCCTTCTTCTTCTGACAGAGGAGAAGCCTGCGCTTCATCTCATAAACCTTTTTCTGGAGTTTCTCCTTCTCTTTACACAATATTTCTAGGTTCTTTTCTGCCTGTTCTTCGAATGCAGACAGGCCATTCTCCATCTGGGAAATGCAAAACAAAAGTTCAGGCCAGAGGGGACCTTGCCTCCGTGGCTGACAGTGGCCACCCTTCCATCTGCGATGCGCAAGAAAAGAGGCTCCATCCTTACCTTCACGGTCAGCAGGGTGAGAAGGAGAGTCTGGGACTCCATCATTTCCACTGCTTGTGAAAGATCCTTCAGGAGAAGAAAAAGATACTCCCGGTTCCCCAAGAACTGGTGTAAATCCAGTTCTCCCCCACTGGGAGAGAAGGGGCAGAACCCTAACCCATATGCACTATCTTCAAACTAGTAATTTGCCGCTTCTTGACTGTATATTACCTGCTGCTGCTGCTGTTAAGTTGCTTCAGTCGTGTCTGACTCTTAGTGACCCCATGGACTGTAGCCTACCAGGCTCCTCCGTCCATGGGATTTTCCAGGCAAGAGTAATGGAGTAGGGTGCCATTGCCTTCTCCGTGTGTATCACCAACCAGTCTCTATTTTCTCACTTAGTCTTTTTGGGCCTCTGTGAAAGGATGGGGGTGCTCTTTGGTCCCTTTCTGGCAGCTGGGTGGTCTAGTGACAGCTGGAGGGCACCCACCAACCCGGTGACTCACCACAGCCAGGACTAGGGGTTCCCCCGCGGGTGAGACCACAGCCCAGCCACCCTCCCTACCACGGTCGGGACCTGGCCTGTAGACTGCCCTAGTGTGGCGCCAGAAAACCAGACCCCAATCTCATTTTTCACATGACCCTGAATTTGTATCTCCTTCCATGGGTGTATACTTGGGAAAAGGAAATTCTGTAAATCCTCTAAGAATGTTGTGGCTTTTTGTCCTAAAAGGCACAGCTGGCCTGTTCGCTCTTGGAGCAAGTCACCGAGGGGCACCCGGCACAAGGCAGGCGTCGAAACAGATTTAGTCAACCTGCAGCAGCAGCTTCCCTCTCATTTCAGACACTTACTGGGCTCTTTTCACTCGCGGCAGAAGATGATGACAACTCAGCTTTCTTTGACTTTTTTTTTAATTGCGGAGTCTTTCGGACCACACTTTTATCTAAGATGAAGAAAAGTGTTATCCATAAAGTGAAAAGACACAGGCCACCCAATGTTCACTGCAGCACCATTTACAAGAGCCAAGACATGGAAGCAACTAAATCTCCATTGACAGATGAATGGATAAAGAAGATGTAGTATATATCTGGGGCTTTCCTAGCAGCTCAGATGGTGAAGAGTCTGCCTGTAATGTAGGAGACCTGGGTGTGATTCCTGGGTTGGAATGATCCCCTGGAGAAGGAAATGCCAACCCACTCCAGATTTCTTGCCTGGAAAATCCTGTGGATGGAGGAGCTCGGCGGGCTCAAGCCCATGGGGTCGCAAAGAGTCAGACATGACTAAGCAACTAACACTAGTATATATCTACAATGGAATATTAGTTGGCCATAAAAAGAATGAAATAATTCTATTTGTAGCAACATGGACGGACCTAGAGATTATCATATTAAATGAAGTCAGACAAAGAAAGACAAATATCATATGATATCACTTAATGTGGAATCTTAAAAAATATGAACTTATATACAAAATGGAAACAGACCCACTGACATAGAAAACAAACTTATGGTTACCAAAGAGGAAAGGTAGGGGGGATAAATTAGGAGGTGGGAATTAACATATAAAATAGATACCCAATTAGGGCCTACTGTACAGCAAGGGAACTAATCTCAGTATTTTGTAATAACATATAAGGAAAAATAGTCTGAAAAAGAATCTACATAAATATAACCTTTATATATATACATATGAATCACTGTGTTATATATCTGAAACTTACACAACATTGTAAATCAACCATACTTCAAAAAAAAAAGTGTTTCTAAGGTGACAAGAGCAGATTTTGGAAGCGCTCAGGGATGCATTGCAACCCCCAGCGGGGGAATGGACGGGTACAGTGAATGACTTACCATTAATGGCTGAGAGATCCAGGTCAGACAAGGCAGTGTCATGCCCTTCCAGCAGGGTAGACTGCAGGTTGCCTTTGTCAACTCCACTGCCATCTATGGGACCCAAGGAGAATTCCCAGGAGTCAGCACAGTTAGCAAGATGTGGAAGCTTGGAAGCAGGAAACTTTTCTCTACAATACCACCTGCTTCCAAAAACTCAGTTTCTTGCAAAGCAGCAGCAGAGGAGGCTGAAAAACCTTTGGAAATTCCCACCCACCAACTTGAATATATTTTAAAGTAGAACTAGAAAAGAGAGGCATTCTTTATGACCAAAAGACACAAATAAGCCTTTCTGCTTAGTTTAAGTAAAAGATGCTGCGTACATATGAACGTACAAAACAGAAATAGACCTAGAACCTACTGTATAGCACAGAGAACTACACTCAATAGTTTGTAATGACCTACAAGGGAAAAGAATTGGAAAAAGAATAGACATAAATGTATACGTATAACTAAATCACTGGGCTGTACAACTGAAACTAATACAACATTGTAAATCAATTATCCTTCAATAAAAATATAAAAATAGGGAATTCTCTGGCAGTCCAGTGGTTAGGAATCCATGCTCTCACTGCTAGGGCCCTGGGCTTGACCCCTGGTTGCAGAACCAAGATCCTGAAAGCTGTGTGGTGCAGTCAAAAATAAAGAAAAACAAAACAAACATATAAATAAATAAACACGATGCTTTGCTCAGAGAAGTCTCCAGACAAGGACACTGGAGTGGGTAGGCATTCCCTTCTCCTAGGGGATCTTTCCAACCCAGGGATCGAACCTTGGTCTCCTGCACTGCAGGCAGATTCTTTACCATCTGAGTCACCAGAGAAGGCCAAGAGTCTAATAGCATGCAATACACATGTTTTGCCCTCTGCTCCTTTTCTCTCTTTGTCTTGTAGCTTCATTTTTTAGCCTCTATTTAAAAATGTGAAATTACACCTTGCACTGTCTAAAATGGGCACCTGGTGAACTGCAGGTTTCAATTAAACAAGGTTTCCAGAAGGCTGCAGAATGAGCAAATAGTATGTAAAATTCAGTCATGTTAGCAAGGAAACAGAAAACTATTCAATGAACAACTATGCAGTTGAAGAAACAAGAGTAAAGTGACAAAAAGCATAGATGGTGGTACCTTTTGTGTTCAAATTTTTTAAAAATGTTCATTAGATAAACAAAAATCTATCAAGAGCAGCTGGTTGCCTCCTAGGTGAGGAACGGGAACTAGAGGTAGGAGATGGTGACTTTTGATGTTTCCACTGGTTCAATGTGCTGTCATCTGCATGTATAGCATTTCCATTAAGAAAAGTAATTTCCTATCAAGCCATACAATGGAACTCAAGCAGTCCCTCTAAACTGTCATGGCTATGTTTAAATTATAATTCTGTCTTGGCACTACTGACATGGGGGGTGAGGGGCGGATCATTCATTTTTGTGGGGCCATCCTGTGCTCTGAGGGTGTCAATCCCTGGCTTCCACCCACCAACATCCCATACCTCCCCTCTCAATAACCCCAGCTGAGAACCCTGAGTTATAAATGTGGCAGGCCCAGTTTTTGACCCCTCTGTCCACGCTAGCTTTCCCAGCTTCACACATGGCCCTCAACCCAACTGCATGAGAAAAGACCAAAAGGCTGGCTCCAGCTCCGTGTGCCCGCTTCTCAGTCGTGCCTGGGTCAAGGAACAGAATAATTTCTGACAAACAGCTAAAATAGGATCAGCAAGTTGTAGCCTGCAGGCCAAATCTGGCCCACTTCCTGTGTTTGTTAATAAAGTTTTATTAGGACACAGACATGCTCATTTGTGTACACATGGTCTGTGGCTGTTTTCACGCTGCAAAAGGCAGTTAACTGTTTGGTGACAGAGGCTGTCTGGCCTGCAAAGTCTAAAATATTTACCACTGGCTCAGAAAAGTTTTGCTGACCCTTGATCTAAACAATAAAGCAGGAAATCCAAGTCGTAAAAGAATATATTTAGTTTTCTCCTATGGGACTCAAAGTTATTGCCATTTTGAATGAGGGTTTGTGGGCCAAGAAAGTTTTGCTTTTTATGAATTGCTCTTCTACAAGAGAAGAGCTGCCCATTACCACTGGTGAGGCAGGCACAGGAGGAGTTGGATGATGTGCTACTTTGGGGAGGAGCCTTCCCCAACTTCTAGAATGAGCACACTGACTAGGACTGAACAGCAAATACACCAATAATGATCCTCTGAATGGTAGGTCATGGGTGAGCTTCTGCCCTCCTGGGCTACATTCCCCCTTTTCCTTGGTTGCACGGCATGTGGGATCTTAGTTCCCTGACCAGTGATAGAACTCATGTCCCACTCCCCCCACCCCCGCCCTGCAGTGGAAGCGCAGTCTTAACCACTGGACCGCTAAGGAAGTCCCCATTATCCATTTTTTAAATAACCAACACATGACACATCTACAATCAGAAAATGTGAAAGTTTTTCATATCGCTCTGGTGAAAGCTTTTAGAAGACGATCCAACCCAAGATAGTGAGAGGCAGGAGGAGGATGTGGCCTCGTACCCTCTCTGAAAGTCCTGCTCTTAGAGCTCTGGTGGGGAAACAGTCATGTGAGCAAGGAACTGGTGCCACAAGGGAGCACCATGGTGGCAATCTGGCTCTTCTCTGGGGCCACAAAGGAAGGAGGGACCGGCCCCCTCGTTCCTCTGCCAACCCCCTTCAGCTCCTCACACATCCCAAATCAGTCTTTATACTGAAACTCTCTGCCTAGTTCCTTCCTTCATGCTCCCCATGAAGGAAAGGGAGTTTTAACCCAGCATACTTAGAATCAAAATTCACCACCATGCTCATCACCCCTCTGAGCCTCGGAGCTCTTTCACACCCTCCCTGCCTCTTTACCCACCTTTGCTCTTTTGCAGCTGGCTGGATTTTGTTCCACCTTCAGGCATCGTCCCACCGGCCTTTAATGCATCTGCTACAGGAGCCTGTTAGGGGAATATATGACCTTCAGGGGACAAGGCACTTTCCTTCCTGCCATCTGCAAAGCCTCCATCTGCTCTTACTTGGAGGCAAGGGGATAGACTCAAGGAGTTCTGACATTTAATTGCATATATACAGGATGAGGGCTTCCCAGGCGGTGCTAGTGGTAAAGAACCCACCTGCCAATGCAGGAGACATAAGAGATGTGGTTCAATTCCTGGGTTGGGAAGATCCTCTGGAGGAGGGCATGGCAACCCACTCCAATATTCTTGCCTGGAGGATCCATCCCATGGGCAGAGGAGCCAGGCAGGCTACAGTCCATAGGGCCACAAAGAGTCGGACAGGAGTGAAACAACTTAGAATGCACGCCCACATACAGGACAAATGTTCCTTTTTTCAAAAAGGATACCCTCATATCCATTGAACATAGGAAACTATCAAAAATTTGCTGGCGGTGATATCTGATATGGCAGACTACAGATGACTGATTTTCTGTATACTTTTTAGTATTGCCCAGTTTTACAGAGAGAACATATTAATTCAGTAGTTAGAAAAAACAAAGCTTCTGTACAGGTCTTACTCTTCAAAATTATAAAAAAGCAAGCAACACTTGGAGCTGGCAAGCTGTCATAGTAATATAAAAGCAAAAAGAAAACCTTGTAAAGAGTGAAAATATTCTGATGTACAGACACCACTCCTATTCAGCCTCCCAACGGACATCTGAGAATAAGAAATAAAAGGCAAGCAAGTTGCAAAAGAAAAAATACTCTCTTCTTGCAGACAGGATACTTCACATAGAAAATCCCAAAAGAGGTTTAGAAACACTGCTAAAACTAGAAAGTAAGTTTAGCAAGTTTGCAGGATACAAGGCCAATATAAAAAGACACTTGTAGCAATGAACAATTTTGCAACCACTTGGACTGTAGCCCGTCAGGCTCCTCTGACCATGGTATTATCCAGGCAAGAAAACTGAATGGGTTGCCATCTCCTTCTCCAGGGGATCTTCCTGAACCCAGGAGTCAAGTCTGGGCTTTCTGCATTGCAGGTGGATTCTTTTACCACTAAGCCACCTAGGAAGCCCCCCAGTATGCTGGACACCTAAATCCAATACAATGTTATATATGAATTATTTCTTAATTTAAAAAATTAATGAAATCTCATCACAGAAAGAAACAAACTAAAGAAAGAAAAGACAGTATCTTGTATAATAGCATTAAAAACCACCAAATACTTAGGTATAAACCTAACCAAACATGGAGAAGATCTGTACGCTGAGAATTACAAAATACTGATGAAAGAAATCTAACAAAAACAAATAAATGGAGAGGAATACCATGTTCATGGATTGAAAGACTTGGGTGTTTTTAGGATGTTATTCTCCCTAACCTGATGCCCTGATTCAATATAATTAAAATTCCAGAAGTTTTGGTAGGAAATGGCAATATAAGTCTGAAATTTGTACAGAAAGGCAAAGGAACTAGAAGAACCAGTTTTGGAAAAGAACAGAGTGGGAGAATTCACAGGACCCAACTTTAATACTTACTACAAAACTATTTAATCTGGGTGGTGTATAAATGGCCAAAGGACAGACACATAGAACAGTGGAAAAGAACAGAGTCTAGAAATGATGTATACATGTATAGTCAATTGCTTTGCAACAGAGTGATGAGACAATACAATGGGAAAAGGAGAGTCATTTCAACAAATGGCGCTGGAATATGAGGACGTCTGTACACTTAAAAATGAACTTGAATTCCATCATCACTGCAGATACAAAAATTAATTCAAAATGGATCCCAGACCTAAATGTAAAACCTAAAACTATAAAACTCACTGCAGAAAACATGGCAGAAAATGTTTGTGATCTTGGCTGAGGCAAAGGTTTCTTAGACAAGACACCAAAAGCACATTCCGTAAAAGCAGAAATTGATAAACTTCATCAAAAGTGAGAACTCCTGCTGTTCACAAGACACTTAGGAGAACAGAAAGCCAAGTCACACACTGGAAAAAAATATTTGCAAATCACCACAAAGGGTTGATATCGAGGACATAGAAAGAGCTCTTACAACTCACGGATGAGAAAAAAAAAACCCTAATTTTTTTAAATGGGCAAAAGATTTGAAAGGACACATCACCAAAGATATAGGAATAGTCGAACATGAAAAGATGCTCAGTATCATCAGTTGTTATGGAAATGCAATCTAAAACCCGTTCACACCCACTAGGATGGTGTCATCTTAAAGTAATGACTCTCCTCTGTGGCTGCAGCCTCTCTGGATAAGTCGGGCAGTTTCTTACAAAGTCAAACATATGATTCCCTTATAATTCCCCTCTTGGAAGAAATGCAAATACATCCATGCAGAATCCTGAACAGCAATGTTTAAGGTGGCTTTATTCATAATTGCCAAAAACGGGAAACAAACCCAATGTCCTTTGCCAGGGAATGGCTGAGCACACTGTGATCCATCTGTACTGTGGAATATTTATCAGCCAGCAAAGGAACCAGCACTAACTGTACAGTGGCAGGGAAGGGGACCTTTATGTGAAAGTAGCCAGTCTGCAAGAGGCTGCATCCTGGTTGGTATCTTTTAAAAGATCTTCTGGAAAAGCCAAGCTACAGGGACAGAAAACAAATCATGGTTGCCTGGGATGGGGAAGGGCTGGTTCCATCAGAGCACAAGGGGTCTTGGGGGTGACAGACTTCTCCATCTTGACTGTGGTGGGTCTGTGACTGGATGCACTGGTCAAAACTCACAGAACTGTACACTGAAAAGAGTGATGCTTCCTTTATGGAAACTACACCTTAATTTAAAAGATGGGAAAAAAAGAAAATGGAGAAGCTCTTAAAAATCTAAAATACTATCTAAGCATGTAGACACACGGGGGTGCTGTAACCAAGCTGGCCAGGGAATCTTAAAATTATGAAGTGTGGACTGTTGGCCTTCATTGAAAATTACTTCAACAATGTAAACCATGGACTCTGGGTCCAGGATACACCATTTTAGGTTCATTAGCTGTAAACACGCCACACTCTAGTGCTAGACGTCAACAACAGGGAGGGCAGGCATGTGAGGGAGTGGAGTGGGGGTGATGTATGGGAAATCTCTGTACTTTCCACTCAGTTTTGCTTTGAAACTCAAATTGCTCTAAAAACATTAAGTTCATAAAAAAAAAAAAAAAATCACTCCAAGAAGTGTATCAGTTGGCACAAAGGTATCCTTTTCCTTCAAGCCAGGTCTTAAATCACGTTAATTAAGAAAGAATCTGTCATTCACCCTATCAGAATAAAAGAAAGGCAGTAGAAATAAATATTTAACTAAACTTTACCAAATCTTATGATTTTTTCCAAATCATAAACAAAGATTTGGAAAATGGGATAACACAAACTTTACACACACTGGCGGTCCGTACACACTGAAACAAAATGACTGTTTTCATTAAACATCACACAAAGCAGGTTCTCAAATTGTTAAATGTTTTCTGCTGTCATTTTCAGCGGTTTCATCATTCTCGTGGTGTGGCTAGAAGGTAAGTCACTAAGCCCTTCCTGTAACACTGGGCAATTCAGGCACGTCATTTTTCCCCATAGTCTTTCTCTAACACCCTAAAGGTATTTTTTATGACACCAGCCAAGGCCAGGGAACTGTGTGCCAGGCATTAGAAGGAACTGCTTCAGGACAGAATCCAGAAAGGAATTACTATGTTGAGAGACAGGAATAACTTTATGATTCACTAGAGCTCATGGCTTTGCAAAAGGGATTCTCAAAGTGATCAGCCACCCACAACAGAGATCCATGCCTTGGTGTGAAGGGCGTGACAGTCCCAAAGGCAAACTGGGCCAAACCCCTGAAATGTTTCCTTTAGGATCAAGCTGTGTCTGGCTGGTGCAACTTGTCTCAGAATCCCAAGTTCACTGGAACTCTGTTCAGAACTGTTTCAAATGTACGTTATATGTTACCTTTCTGGGGGCCTTCTTTTCATACTGCAAGTATCGCGATTCGACTATTCTTCCACCTGTAAGGGACACATAGTTGGTTTATAATAAAACTACAGCATGGAGTGTTAAGAATTCACCAGGTACCCAGGATGCCCACACCCCACCCCGAAAGCTGGGCACTATCAGCCCTTCCTGCTCAGCCTTGAGCATGTATGAGACATCTATTGTATGCAAGAACACGTATGAGATACCTCCTGTATATAAGGGCTTCCCAGGTGATTCAGTCGTAAAGAATCTGCCTGCCAATGCAGGAGGCGCAGGAGACATGGATTTGATCCCTAGGTCAGGAAGATCCCCTGGAGAAGGGAATGGCTACCCACTCCAGTATTCTTGCCTAGGAAATCCCACGGACAGAGGAGCCTGGCAGGCTAGTCCAAAGGGTCACAAAGAGTCGAACACAACTGACTGATGGAACACACACACACACTGTACACAAGTGCTTGGGCTAGAGGCTAGAGACCCAAGAAACTATGATCAAGGAAGAGCAAGGAGGCTTCCCTGGTGGCTCAGTGGTAAAGAATCCACCTGCTAATGCAGGAAACCCGGGTTTAATCCCTGATCCCACATGGCTTGAAGCAACTAAGCCGATGCACTGAGCCTGTGCTCTAGAGCCCGGGAACCACAACTACTGAAGCCCCCAGCACCCTAGAGCCTGTGTTTGGCAACAAGAGAAGCCACTGTGGTGACAAGCCTGAACACCGTAACTAGAAAGTGTAGACCCGCTCACTGAAACTAGAGAAGAGCCCATGCAGCAACGAAGATCCAGCACAGCCAAAAATAAATAGGTAAATACGATTCTTTTTTTAAAAAAGGAAGAAAATGAATATGTGCCAACGGTCAGAACAGAAAGTGGACTCGGGGAGGGGCAGGGCAGGGAAAGGAAGAAAGAACTTCCAAGATGGCCACCCGGCAATTCCTTGGCGGTGTAGTAGTTGGGACTCCGGGTTCAATCCCTGGTTGGGGGAACAGAGATCCCACAAACCCTGCCGCTTGGCCACAAAAAGAAAAAAGGCAAAGATGGCCACCTGTTTACCTTCTCCTCCCTCCCCAACTTGCTCTATGTGCTGTGACCCCAACTGCCCTTCTCCCACCCAAGCCCGTCTATGACTCAATCACGGTACTGCCTTTTACATCTCCCAAACCCACTCCTCGCTCAGGACTGCTACCCTGAGACTCACTCAGTACCAACACCCTTCCGGAACACAGCCATATTCCTTGGTGAAAGTCCAGCCCCAGGTCCCCTTCCACACCTGACCCTGGGACATGAAAGTGGATGGAGGAAACCCACGTGTCCCCTCCATCCTCCAGGGGCTCTCACTGCACGCCCAGTGCTCACCCCCAGTCCTCCGCTCTGACCCTCCACCTCCTACACCGGGCCATCCCTCCAATTAGCTGGTGACATCTTCCCTACTTCGCTGGGAGGACAAAAGCAGTCCCAGGAGGTCCTCCCATCTGGGCATCTAGCTGCCTCCCAACCTCAGGGCCATAACCTGGGCTCCCCCATGTGACGGGACTTCTGTGCTTGGGGGTAAAGCAAACCCCTAGCTCTGGGTGCTGGGGCCCAGCCCTTACCCAGTTAGGAAACTGTCCTGGCACATCTACTCCCCCAGCTCCGCCCTATATCGCCCCACTTCCTCTCTCCAAGGGTCACACTGTTCATTCTCTCTCCACTCCAACCACCGCCCCCTCCCACTTCTCTGCTCCCCTTTACTATGCCGGCTCCTCCTCCTCTCCTCCCCGCTTCCCTGGAATCCCCCCACTCCCCAGTCCTGGCCCTTACAATCAGGAGGCCACCAAAGAAACTCCTTCCGGCCAGACCCCTGAGATGCCCCAGCTCCAACGCC
This sequence comes from Okapia johnstoni, assembly GCA_024291935.2. Taxonomy (NCBI): domain Eukaryota; kingdom Metazoa; phylum Chordata; class Mammalia; order Artiodactyla; family Giraffidae; genus Okapia; species Okapia johnstoni. The sequence goes on along the minus strand of CM044316.1, from coordinate 5,511,815 downwards.
CCGTGGACCGTTCTCAGGGCTCGTTCTGAGGCAGCAGCAGCACTGGGCACCACACTGGCTGAACCCTCCTCTCTGACACACACTGTGTCCTCCAGGCTCACGGCCCTGCGGCATCTACAACAGGCTGTCTTGTGGGTCCAAGAGCTGTTGAAGGCTGAGCGCCTCCAGGCCCCTTGCGGGTCCTGTGTCCCCTGTTCCTCAAGCTAGCAGGCTGGAGGTAGAGCTGGTGGTCACCCCAGGCGTGCCCCAGGCACAGAAGAGCCATGCCTGCAGGGAGAGTGGGCTCACTCAGACAGTCAAGCAGGAGGCACCAAGGGTCCAGGTCAGAACAGGCAGGGTCCAGGGTAGAGAATCAATCCACACGAGGGATCTGCCACCAGGTGTCCAGCAAGGGACTAGGGCGAAGGACACCCCCAGTTCCAGGTGGAGGAGACCGTAATGTGCTGGGTCTAATACCATCAACAAAGGATTTGACTCATCTAGGAAGGAGATTCTGGGTTCCCTGAACAATTGAAAAGCAGTTTCAAGTTGCTGGAAAACTAGAATGCACCTGCTTGTTCTCAACAGGGGTGGGTTTTCCAAAGAAGCAATGTTACAAGGAAGGATATAATTTATGTCCAAGATCTAGACCATGTGTAAATATGACAGACGTTACAGACCAGGTGATATAAACCTCCAGTCATTGGGGAACTAGAATTCTGCTCCAAATTCTCTGAGATCCACACTGATGCAGGGCATAAAAATACTTCAGCATAACAGAGACTTGAGCTGCAATGTGGGAGAACATTGGGTCTACCACCCAAACTGGGTACTGCCAAGAGTCAAGGAGGGCTGTTGACGGCGACCCCAGACACACAGGTGGACATCAGACACGTGGGTACCCTCGAGAGACTGACACACTTATTCAGAAACAAACTTTAACGTTTTATAACAAATTCAGCTCAGACTCTCCTCACCCACTCTTACCAATGTGTGTATCTGGGCACACCCGAGACCCCCATGGCCAGAAAGGCCCACTGCCCTAAACATAACCCCTACCAGGTCCTGCTGCACCCTTGGCTGCAGGGCTGGGTGACCAAACTCAGGGTCCCCAAAGGTGTGACTAGAAAGAAGTAAAGCCCCAGCTCTCCTGCTCTGACTTGTTTTTACCTTTTTCCCTAGAAGCACTTACTGTGGGGGGGTGGGGGGGGTGGCAGGGAATCACTGTTTTTTTTTTTTTGGCCGAGCCAACAACATGAAGGATCTTAGTTCCCTGATCAGTGCCCACTGCATTGGAAGTTCCACAGAAGTAAAAAAATCACTTAATTTCAGTGGATTCCATTTCAAAAGATAGATTCTCCAATGTTACTCACCTTGTGTTCTTCCTTTGCTCCTAGCACCCCTAGCAGTACTGGGGCCCACTGCAGGAGGCTTCCTAAAAGAGAGATGGGGGTGGGGGCATCTTGTTAATGCAGGTGGATAAAAAGCTCTGGGAAGCCACCCAGGAGGCTGGGCTTCCTTGGGACAGCCTTGTCCCAGCACCCACCCCCCTTGCCCATCTCTGCAAGGCAGGGCCACCTCCACGGGACGAGGGATACTGAGTCCCAGCCTTGTCACCCGGGGAAAACACCCGAGAAGAGCAAGCTTTTTTTCGTTGGCTGTGCCATGTGGCATGTGGACCTTAGTTCCCCCATCAGGGATTGACCCAAACCCCTGCGACGCAAGTGTGGAGTTTTAACTGCTGGACCACCAGGGAAGGCCCAAGATCGAGCATTTTTGTAGCGCCACAACTTACCCAGCGCCCCGCCCCGAGGTGTCCGCCATTTTCCCGCCTTCAACTCAAAGGCTAGCCTCTCAAGTTGAATCCCCCCGCCCCTTTTCAAGTCAACCCACCGCCCTCTCCCGGACCATGCCATATCGCGACGCCTCAAGAGGGGTGACCGTGAGTAGAGCGGTCGCCTCCTGCGCGCGCGTCTCTTTGGCCTCCCCTCACACTTGGTTTCGTCCAACCCGCGGCAGGGGGCGGGGGCACGGGCAAGAAGAAGTCGGAAGCGAGGGGGGCGGAGATTCGTGGTCCTCCGCCCCCTGGCGCTTTGCGTCACGCCCCCCCCAGCCCGCCCCTCCGGAACCCGGAAGCCGGAGGCGCGCGGGGGAGCGGCGGGCGCGGCGGGGCGGAGCGGCCAGACGAGCAGCGGGCTGGCGGCCGGGCGGGGACCTGGCCGGGGACCGGCGGCGCGCGGCGGCCGAGGCCCAGGTGAGTGCCTGGCGGCCGCGGGTTGAATGTTTTATCTCGAAGCTCGCACCGGCGGGCTGCTTTGCAGAGAAAGACGGGGACTAAGGGGTAGTGGGGAGGGGGTCTCGCGAAGGCAGGGGTCGAGGGGGCGGGAACGAGCGTGAGGGTCTTGGCGAGTTTGCAGGAGGCGGAGTGGGAACAGGACGGTAAAGGAGAAAGTTGATGTGATAGGCCTGGTGAGGGAGTTTTTGGGCGGGTGTGAAGGCAGATCTTGTGGCTTTGAGGAGCTTCTCTGAAGAGGACGTGGCTTAAGTGGTAGTTGGAGGGTCGCAGGAAACGGGGCTGGGAGGGAGAACGGCAAGGAGGCGGGGTTGAGAGGCCCAGGCTGGGGGTTGAGAGGAGCGAGGCCGGTGGGGAAACAGCCGGGGTGCGTTGGGAGGAAGAGGTGTAGGACGGTCTGGGGGCGTTTGCTTACGGTGAAGAGGTAGACGGATGGTGCCTGAGGGAGGGCAGCGCCTGCGACTCACTGGATGCTCAATAAATGGGAGGGGCTCTGGACCCACTGGTGCGGTGCCCGCCGGTACGAGGGGAAATGGGGGATGGGAGAGGAGGCAGAAAAGGGGTAGAACCCATGGCGAAACTGAGGTCTGGTCCAGGGAGAGGCAGGGGAGGAGGGGAGGACAGGACTAGAGTGGTCCCGTTCAGATGTTGGCGTGCACCCCATGGAGATTTAGGGAGGGGACGCATCTCCCCCTCTTGTTTGAGCCTATTACTGACATCACCCGCCAACTGCTGGGTGACCCAGACTGGTTCCAGCGCCTTCTGAGCGATATTCAGAACTTGAAAACCCAGCACGCTCCTTCTAAGACTGACTGGCTGGAGCCTGGGGATTCTAGGGAGCAAAGGAAGGAGCTCTTGGGCCCCCGCTTTGGGGCCGGAACTGGGTTTCAGAGGCGAGGGGGTGGGTGTGCACACACCCACATGTGCTAGGCTCTCACCGCCTCCTCCCAGTTGCATCCTTGGACTTAAATGGGTAAAATGACATACAGGAAATCTGTTCCCCAGCGGCCGAGAGCTCAACCCAGGACAGGCACAGCCTCTGGTGGCACTCTGTAGACCAGCTATCATTAAGGGAAAGCCTCTCCCACACCTCTGAGGTGGGAGGGGCTGGGGGACATTGTGCCTTACAGTTGAAGGGTACCAGCTCCTACCTTCCTGAGGTATGTCCTGGTGTTGGAGTCCCCAGACTCTCAAGGCATCCGGGAGCGTGAAAGGTGACGTGGCCAGCAGGAAAAGTTGTCTGATGGGCCTGGCTCTGGCAAGGGCCTTGCACTAAACAGTTTGTTTGTTTGTTTTTAACTTTTTTTTTTAATCTGACTGCATCACACAGCATGTGGCATCTTAGTTCCCCAACCAGAGATTGAACCCAGGTCCCCTGCATCGGAAGCATGGAGTCCCAAGCACTGGACCACCAGGGAAGTCCCTGCACTAAATGGTTTTGATCAGCATTAATTTCTTTCCCAACCCTCGGGATCCTTGTCTGGAATCTGCTAGAAGGGCTAGAGAGCCTGGATTTATAGCATGTTCAGGACAGGAGTCTGGATAGCTTGAATGTGAAGAAGGCCACAGAAAGATAACCACCCCGTTCACTTCCAAAATGTTCTGGCCCTTAGAGAACCTCTGTAAGCGAGATTGTCAGCCTTGCTTCCCCAGAACACATGATTAGAGCTCACAGTCATGCCTCCTGCAGGGTTTTGAGTTTGGACTTGCCCTGGCTGGGACTCTGCCACCGCCCCCCCCCCCCCCCCCCGTCCCATCCCCCCCGTCCTCCCTGCCCTCACCTTCTCCCTTCATGAACTGGACCAGAATCTTCTGGTCTTCTCGTCTCCTTCCTGTACCAGGAATGTGGCCAGGCAAACTCTCATGATGGGTCCTGTGTTGGGGGTCCTAACCGCCAATCAAATCTCTTTGTCTTTCTCCACCTGCAAAATGAATGGATTGGCCTAGTCAGTGTTTCTCAATTTTGAAACCCAAACCTTGGCTCTCCAGCACTCAGCCTCCTCTAATTTTATGCAGCCCCTGACAGATGAATCCCCACTGCAGTAATCCCTCTTTTCCATCCTACAGTTTATATCTCACAATGATTATTGTACCGCTCCCTTATCTTCCATGTAGACAGTTACAGTGCCAAATGTGCTTTCACACGTCATACCTGTTCCCAGGGTTTCAGCTGCATCCTTCTGGCTGAAAATCTTGGGTGAGACCCTCTGTTGAGTCCAGGCCTGTGACTCAGAGAAGCAGGTTGGGGACTTGGGAATGTCCCTTTTCTAGTTCACTGTAGGATCCGTTTTCTATCCCCAGGGGAGGGGGGCTTGTTAATGTACTGCTTCCATTCCTTATCTTCCTGAAGTTATGTGTCTTGGGTGGGTCCAGAGTTCCATAAAGCAAGGGCTGACTGTGTCAGATGCTGTGGACTGAGTGCCAGGGACAGGGATGAGCCCTCGTGCCCTGATGGAAGGACATTCTAGTGGGCCACCCTCCCCCACAGGCATGATGGAGTTCACAGTAACTGGTCAGTTCAGTAGCAGAGATGACACAAGAAGTTGTGGGGACAGAATCAGGAATGACCAGCTCAAGCTTCAGGGCATGGGGGATTCCAGCAGGTTTCCTCAGAAGATGTGGCTGGCTGCAAGCCAAGCCTTGAAGGATACGGAGGTGTTGAACCAAGCCGGAAGAGGGAACCACATAAGTACATCCCTGTGTGGCTCTTCATTGAACATCTTCTGTGATAGACACTTTCATACCCAACTCTCTTACTCTGCCAGGCATCAGCAGGGAGACTGTGGTTCCCATTTACTAGATATAGAAACTGAGGCTCAGGAAGGTGATGACTTCAGAAATAGCTCCCTGTGCTTTCCAGAAGCATGAAGGATCATTAGAAAGCTCAGTTTGCTAAAGACCAAATTATTGGAACAGTGTCTCGACTGCAACACCATTGACATCTGGGGACAGGTCATTCTTTGCTGTAGGGGCCACCCTGTGCCTTATATGATGTGGAGCACAGCCCTAGCCTGCACACACGAAGATGCCAGTAGTACATACCCATCTCAAGTCGTGACAACCTGAAGTGTTTCCAGACATGGTTTGTGTGTCCCCCAGGGACAGGAACTGTCTAGTAAAAGCTAGTTCCAGCCACCAGGCCTACCATCACCTCAGTGACTCTTTGGTGTTTGTTGGGCTCCTAGCAAATTGCTGCCAAAGCAGGCATGGGGAAAAGAGGACAGCAACTGAATTCTGCCGTCCCCTCAGTTCTTAATCTGGAGTCCTGATAAAACGGAGACACCACTGGGAATGCACCAAGGGGGAGTTAGGGAACGTGCCCTGAGAATGTTGCACGGAGGAGGAAGAGGAGGTGAGCTGGAGCACTCGTCATGTGCTGGCATAGCAAATGCCATTGTCTTTCTCTTTGTCTTCCCACTGACCTGGATTTCTGCAGGCACTGTCCTTGTCTCAGAACAAATGGTTGCTTTTCTTCCGAGATTAGAGGTATTCGATTCTCTTCTCAAAGAGCTACTTTGGAGGCAGCCCCAGATCACTGTGGCTCTTGAAGCCACGTTATCTTCTCCCATTTGCCCTCCTGGCTCCAGACATGGGTCCATCCTCAAGCACAGGCTGGCTAACTTTTGCTCTTCATGCATCCTCCTCTGCTTGTTCCCCGACCTTGGCACTGCTGCTTTAACTCCGGGGGCAGAAAGGGCACATTCTGGGGCCATTCGACCCCTTCTGAAGGCTGCCCTCCCCCCAGCCCCCATCCACCAGCCCTTTGTGCAGCCAGCATCCCCAATCAGCTGTGCCAGGCAGCCCCTGCTCGGCCTCCCCACCGAGCAAGACAGGCCCTTCTCTCTGCCCTCGTCCCGGAGATGGAGAAACAGAACAAAGGGCTCTGTCTGAGCGCGGCCGGGGCCCCCAACAAGCCAGCCCGCTGCCGGCTGCAGCTCAGAGACCCCCACTTCACCTCGTTGCCTGTTTCATTTTGGCCCCAAAAGGGCCCCAGAGATTAGGCACGTCTCAAAAATGCAGCCGATGAGTTTGGGTTCTACTCATTTCCTCGTCGAGACTCTCCTGAGTCCTGATGATAAATAAAGTAGTGATTCAAGGGTTCAGCCTGTGGCTTAGTCGGAGCAATGAATAAGCTGTCCTGATCTGACTCATTCGTTTACATCCCAGCTCTGCCCTGTTTCTTGAGGTTGTGTGTGTAAGAGGGAAGCCAGCTCCAAGCATTTCATGACTGTCACTGCCGGCTGTGCGGGTTTCCTGGGGCCACCGTAGCAAAGTACTACAAGCCGGGTAGCTTAAGCAACAGAAGCATATTGTCTTGTGGATCTGGGGGCCAGAAATCCAGATCAAGGTGTGAGCAAGGCTGGTTCCTTCCAGGGGCCATGAGTGAAGGATGCAAGCAGGCCTCTCTCCTCGGCTTGTCGATCGTCGTCTTCTCTCTGAGTCTTCACCTAATCTTCCTTCTGTGCGAGTCCATGTCCAGTTGCCCCTTTGGATCAGTGCCCATCCTAGTAACCTCATTTTAACTGAATCACCTCCTTAAAAGTCCTCTCTCCAAGTATAGTCACATTCTGAGGTCCTTGGAACAGTAGGACTCGATATAATGAATTGTGGGGGGCAGGTGCAAGCTCAGTGGTGTCTGACTCTTTGTGACCATATGGAGTGCAGCCATCCAGGCTCCTCTTTCCATGGGATTTTCCCAGCAAGAATACTGGAGTGGGTTTCCATTTCCTCTTCCACGGATCTTCCCAACTCAGGATTCGAACCCGAGTCTCCTGCATTACAGGCAGATTCTTTATCTCTGAGCCACCAGGGAAACCCTATGGGGGCCCGCAGAGGGTTGGTGGGGGACACAGTTCAGGACACTGGGTAGGAGACAGGTTTCATTTTTTATGAAATGAACTTAATAAGGGAAATTTCATTTAATAAGGGAATTTTTGATAGTCATCCAGATAGAGAAAAGTTCATTCGGTTTTGTCTCATTCACTGAAATAAACATTGTAGGGGAGATGGGCAGGTTGGCCACGTCACCTGTGGAAGTGCCCTCTTAGGGAATTTTCCAGATCTTGCACATGTCCTTATACTTGGAGTGACTATAGAGAGGCAAGAACATAACTCAGGGAGAGCGGATGTTGTGGGACTTTATTAGGGATGTGTTTAGAGTCAGACCTGGGAGACAGTGTTTGCCCACCCAGGGGCTAGCCAAGGTTTATAATTGAGGTATATGGGAGTCCCTGTCCTCAGTTTTGCCAGAATCAAGAAGGGGAGTCCAAAATCAACTCCATTCATGGAACAAAGTGACTTTGGGACCAGCTGCTTCCACAGGTGATGAGACAAAAGAAGTTTCTGGAAGACTTGAAAATCATTCCACAAGAAATGTCGACAAGCCTGGAACAGATTTGGCGATCTCAGGTGTGCTGAGCAATAGGAATAGCCCTGGTCTCTCTGCCTGAGCACAGGTGTCTGGCCAGCAGTCATGCCCGCTAAAGTCAGATTCCCAGCCTTGTGAGGGCTGTGAAGTGCCTGGCAGTGGGCGGACTTGGAACCTGGGCCTAGCCTGAAGTGGCTGATGAAGAGGAAGACTTGGAGCCCTGGCGTGGTCATCTCCCTCCAAGGCCACTGCTGCTGCTGCTTCCTCGCAAATGGGGTGAAAACAGCATGAGCATCAGGACCGTGAGGGCTTTGCCAGGATCTTCCCACTCATCTCTCAGAGCATCTCCATCCCATTCAAGGGTAGACAGAACCTGGGGAGCCGAGCGGAGAAGACTTGGAGATTTTTGCATCTCAGATCCCATGGGTACACCCACGGTCTTTCATTTCCTGGCGAGTGTGCCAGGGTCCAAGGCCACTGCTTGGAAAGATGGCCAGAGTCCTTGGCTGTCATGTGGAAATGCCGTTTATCAGAACAGTGACACACAGGACTTCCCTGGTCAACCAGTGGTGACGACCCCCCACTTCCAGTGCAAGGGGCACGAGTTCAGTCCCTGGTTGGGGAACCATTATCCGGCATGCCACATGATGCACACAAAAAACAGGTGACACACAATGTTAAGAGCATAGTAGCCTGCCCCGTAGACCCTCAGGGAGCTGGTCCCTTTCCTCCTGGTGGTCCCCAGGGAGTCTACCCCCTGGATTAGCAGGAAGAGGAGAGGATGAAGATGGGGAGGCTGAGGAACACGTGTCTGAAAGTGGAAAGAGTGACTTGAACAGGGACAGGTGACTCTAGGCCCCAGCAGCTCAGGCGGTTACCCCACTAGGCCGGCTCTCTCTAACTCCCTCTCTTGCTCCCTCCTTCTATATCTTGTGTAGTCAGGTGAACATGGACTTGGAATCATGTGAGCATCTTACATGCCTTTGAGGCCCTGGAGAGACCCTAAAGTGTGCAAACTTTTGTTTTTTTATTTATTCAAAGCATCTGTTCTCAGCCTGGGCATTGGTGCTGACTGGGGCTGGATCATAGTCTGTGGTGGGGCCTTCTTGCCCATCACGGTGTTCAGCAGTGTCCCCAGCCTCCACCCACCAGTTGCGAGTAGCACCTCTCCCCCTGGTTGTGACAACCAAAAATGTCTCCATATATGTCAGGTGTCCCCTAGGAGAAGAGTCACGCCTCCCCCACCCCCCCATGATGGAGCTAGCACTGCAACCCCCAAAGCCCTACCTGAGGGTCTGTGAAAGTGAAAAAAAAAGTGTTAGTTGCCCTGTCATGTCCAACTCTTTGTGACCCCATGGACTGTAGCCCACCAGGCTCCTCTGTCCATGGGATTCTCCAGGCAAGAATACTGGAGTGGGTTGCCATGCCCTCCTCCAGGAGATCTGCCCGACCCAGGGTTGGAACCTGGGTTTCCTGCATTGCAGGCAGATTCTTTACCATCTGAACCACTAGGGATGCGGGCTCTGAACTGCCTGTAAAAACCAAGCAGGGTTCCCTTGTTCTCTGGAGGCTGCTCGGCCTGGTCTCAGGCAGGGCTTTTGTGTGTTGTCACCGCAGCTCTGCCCGTATTAGGTTCTCAAGGTGGCTTTCCATTTGGGCACAACGACAAATGAACTGTGTGATTGAAGGGTGGGGGTCACAAAGGGCCCCCCTCTGCCTGCCCAGACCCACTTCCCAGAAGACTTTCTGAGTCTTTACCAGCCCACTGGTCTATAGGGAAGGACCCAGATCCCAGCCCCTCACAGGGCCTTGCAGGTCTGCCTTCCCCTTGTAATCAGAACCCACCTGATCCATGGACCTGACCCAAACCACCATCAGTCCCCCTGACCTGTCACACCTGCAGGGGCTGCCCAGTACCCCTCACCCCCCGCTCCCGGTCTGCCTGCCATGCTAGGCCTGGCTGATCCTTTCTTGATGTCACTGTGTCTTGGTTCTCTCTGCCTCCACCCGCCCAGGGCTCCCTATCAGACTTGCAGGAAAATCTAGACTCCTTCCCACATTCACAAGGCCCTGTGGGATCTGACCTTCCTGACCCCAGCCCCTCCCCCTCCAGCCTCGGCCCTGCCAGCCACACTGGTCCCCTTGTTCCGAGGCCAGCCCCGGCTGCCTCTGCCCTTGGAGCTCACCGCCCTCGCCTAGGCTGCCATCGCCACGCTCAGCCCACCCATCCCCTCGCACTGCACAGGCCTAGGCAGCTCTCTCTTCTGGGCACTTGCCTGTGCCGCCCCCCGGCTGCTCCACAATGACCACCCTGCTCTGGTCAGTTCCATCCCCGGGGCAGCACCACTGACATCCAGGACCAGATCACTCTCTGCTGTGGGGGACGTCCCACACGTTGCAGGGTGTTGAGCAGCGTCCCAGATCTCCACCCACCAGATGCCAGAAGTCTCTCCCCTCCCTCCAGTAGTGACAACCAAAAATGTCTCCAGCCTTTGCCAAGTGTCCCGTGGGGTGGGGCAGGATCCCCTCACCCACCCCATAGTTGAGAGCTGCTGCTTGAACACACTGCGCTTTTTCTTTCCGAAAGCACCATTACTGTTGGAAACGCCTCTTCGCTAGTGGGTTGATCTGTCAGGTTGCCTGAGGGCCAGACCTCATCCCCACATTCTCACTCCCTATTTTACCAGCTGCCGGCTGCCAGCCTGGCCTGGCCCAGCCCGGCAGGGTGGGCAGCAGAGAAACATTTGTTGACTGGATGGATTTTGAAAGAAGACATCCTCTTTGGGGATGTAACAGCAGGCTCCAAGAAGGATCAGCCTTGGGGAGAGATGAATGGACCAGGTTTCCCCAGCATGGGCCTGGGAGAAAGGGCTTTTTCTAAGACTCAGACTGGTTGGGCCAGACTGGAAGGCCAAGGGATGAGTTAAGAGAGAAAGGGACAGTCATGAGAGGGTGTTTGGGAGGGGCTTCTCCGGGGGTTTTTAAATTAAGCAAAAAGAGGTGGTGGCCCTTCCTGATCACGGCCTCTCTTGGGGAACTCAGCACCTTGTGCACACGACACCTTGGACTCATGTCCTGGGGCTTCTGTAAATTGGCACCACAAGCTTGCGTGGCTTAAATGATAGAAATTGATTCCCTTGAAGTTCTGGAGGCCAGAAGCCCAAAACTGGAGCATCAGCAGGTCCATGACTGTCTGCAGAGACTCTGGGGATGGGTGGAGGACCCTTCCTTGCCCCTTCCAGCTTCTGGGGGCTCCCTGGCCTGTGGCCACATTCCCCCACTCTTACTCAAGCCCTAAGCTGTCTTACAACTCTGAGCCGCCAAGACTGAGAAACATGCTTCTTTTGTAGCTGTTTCTCGGCAGGTCCATCTTACCAATAACTTCATGTCATCATTTCCTTAAAAAAAATCCCAGCAGGCTCAAGGAAACGTGCCTGGAAAAGTGGAAACTCGCTGCCTCCAAAACAGCATCCTAACTGATGCTGCTGTAACCCTGGCCTCCTCCTCTTAGCTTGAGGATGATTTCATCCAGTAAACATGTGGCTTCAAATTATGGCCTTATATAAACGAAGCAGCTATGCTACACTTTCTAGAGGCCCCCATCCGCCTCATTTTCCAGTCAATTCGGAATCTTTTCGCCAAGCCGATCAGCGGAATCTGGGCTTTTTCATGCATGAGGCCTTGGCCGGACTAGAGAGAGCGGCTCTTGCACATTTGTCACTTGCCCTTGGGGCTGGACTTTGGGTTGCCTCCTCCTCTTCCCTGTACCTCCTTTCTCTGAGAAAGGCCCTGAACTGAGGCTCACATCTCCTCAGAGCACAGAAAGGACACTGGTACGGTGTTTGCCAGAGCCTTTTCATTTTTCACCATTCAGGTATTTCGGTGGGAATTCTTGATATTGTGCACCAAAGACTGGCTGTTAGTTAAGAGGGAGTGAATTCCCAGTGTTCTGCAGCCACCACCTCTGTCGAGTTCCACAACATTTCCGTCACCCCTAAAGTAAACCTGATGCCCATCAGTGGTCAGTCCCGATCCCCTCCTCCCCAGCCTCCAGCAACCACTCATCTGCCTTCTGTCTCTATGGGTTTGCATGTTCTGGACATCTCATTATCGATGGGATCATACTTGGTATCTGGCTGCTTTCACTCGGCATGATGTTTTGGAGGTTCGTCCACTTTGTAGTTTGCCTTAGAGTGTCATTCCTTTTTATGGCTGCATAATATTACGCTGGGTGAATGGACTACATTTTGTTTATCTACTCATCCTTTTTTTTTTTTTTAATTTAATTCAGTTTTTATATTTTTGGCTTTACCAGATCTTCATTGCTGCCCACGGGCTTTCTCTAGTTGCAGCGAGCAAGAGCTACTGTTTGTTGCAGTGCAAGGGCTTTTCCTTGCAGTGGCTTCTCTTGTTGCAGGGCATGGGCTCTAGGCACGTGAGCTTCAGTAATTGTGGCACACAGGCTCAGTAATTGTGGTTTGCAGGCGCTAGAGTGCATGCTCAGTAATTGTGGCGCATGGCCTTAGTTGCTACACTGCATGTGGGATCTTCCCAAACCAGGGATCGAACCCATGTCCCCTGCATAGTAGGAGGTTTCTTAACCACTGGACCACTAGGGGAGTCCCTCCACTCATCCTTCGATGTGCATTTCAAGTCCACCTTTGGCTTTTTCATCCAGGAATGTTAGAGTCTGCAGTTTGAGTTCCATTTAGTGATGAGCACATAATTGTCCACCAAGTTCCAGGTAGACAGATCCTCTCAGTTCAGGGATAGATTTTCCTTCCTGTTCACGCTGCATGCGCTTCCATGAGCATTGGTCAGAAGGCAGAACAGGCTTTTAACTTGGGGGCATTGGGAGAGGTGGTTTGAATCAAAGACAGACATAGGTTTTCGGGACCTGCCATGCCCAATACACATCCACAGTGTACAGTTGCTGCTTTGCTGAGCTATCCCTCCTGGGAACCTGGGGAGTTCCTCAGCCCCAGACCTGCTTCCTTTCATTCCAGACACAGTCTGGGGCTTCCTGGGGTACAGGTTTCACATGTACTTGGGACAAGACCTTAAGCTACAGTGTGACTGGCTTCCAGGCCTCAGGCTGTGTTTAGACTCTGTGCAGAAGGCATGCTTAGAAGCCAGAGAAATCAGCTGAGCGCCTCAGTGAGCTGATGTCCACTGCTTAAGGACATCCCCTGAAGCTGTGGTCATCACAGCGCGGCGCCACGTAGGTATCAACAGCCCAGGGGCAGACCCATGCCTGTGTAACATAACTTCACTTTTCTTCTTTAACAAAGAAGCTCCCTGGTCAGGGGAGAGACAGATTCTTTAAGAAAAAGCAGGAAAACACTTGTTTCATTCTTTGAAGCTCGTCTGGATCCTCCTTTCACCTCCCACACCGTACTGGGTTGATTGGTGTCCCCCTAAATTCATGTCCCACCCAGAACCTTGGAATGTGACCTTGATTAGAAATCAGGTCTTAGGACTCCCCTGGTGGCCCGTTGGTTAAGAATCCGCCTTCTAATGCAGAGAACGCAGGTTCGATCCCTGGTTGAGGAACTGAAATCCCACATGCCGTGGGGCAGCTGGGCCCAAGTGCCTCAACTACTGAGCCACTCTGTGCTCTGGAGCTCAAGCCATGACTAGGGAGAAGCCCACGCACCGCAACGAAAGATCTCACAGGCCGCAGTGAAGATCCTGCATGCCGCAACTGAGACCCAAAGCAGCCAAAAGTGAATAGACAAATAAATATTAAAAAATAACAATAACGGTCTTGGCGGATATAGTTAAAGACCTCACGGTGGCCGCATCCTGAATCCAGTATCTGATGTCTTCATAAGAAGAGGGGAGGACACAGAGACAGAGAAGGCCACCAAAGAAATCAGAGTGATGCTCCTACCAGCCAAGGAGGGGTGAGGGTCTCCAGAAGCCAGGAGAGACACAGGAAGGTTTCTCTCTCAGGATCTCAGAAGGAGCCAGCGCTGCCCACGCCTTGATTTTTGGGCTCATCCAGAAAGGCAAGACAATACATCTTTCTTGCTTTAAGCCACCTGGTTTACAGTCCTTTGTTAGAGTAGCCCTGGGAAACTGTTACACCCTCCAGTATAACTTCCAGATGAATAAAGGCTTAAATGTGGAAAGTAAGTCCAGGGAGGGAGAGGAAAACAGAGTGTGGTTCCATGTTCATCCAATCTAGGAGAAGAGTAGGCTGCTGACATCATGGAATAAGCGACCCACAGAGGTGTCTGCTCAGAAAATGTGGTATCTGTATCAAAAAACAGCATACACAGAAGTAAATTGGTATGGGCTTCCCTGGTGGGTCAGTGATAAAAAATCCGCCTGCCAGTACAGGAGACACGGGTTCGATCCCTGGTCCAGGAAGATCCCACATGCCATGGAGCAGCTAAGCCCATGCACCACAACTATTGAGCCTGCAGTCTAGAGCCCAGAAGCCGCAACTACTGAGCCTGCTTGCCCTGGAGCCCGTGCTCCACAACCAGAGAAACCACCACAGCGAGAAGCTGGTGCACCACAACTAGAGAGTACAGAAGAGCCTGCACAGCTAAAAAATAAATATTTTTTTAAAGAGTAAATTGGTATGAATGAAGTTCATCAGACATCGCGAAGACGTCATACTCTTCCTATACAAAGAGCTGCTCCAAAACAGTAAGCTGGGTAGGCATGGTTCAGTGGGGGGAAAATGGGCGACCGACATTTAACAGCTTCCAGAAACAGAAAAATCGTTACTGAATACACTTAATTCTCCAAAAACCCAGCCTGACAGTCAGAGGATTAAGTGTGACAAAACACTCTTTTGTGCCCACGGATAGCCACAGGTTGAGAAAAATATTAATCCTCGATGCCAATGAGGCTGCTCCGGGCTGACCTCTCTCTTTGGCAGGGTGGGGCCTCTCCGGAAGTCACTTGGGAAGAGGGAGTCAGGGGCCTTCAAAGTGAGGCTGTAGAGGGGATCAGACCAGGCAAGTGTTTGGGTTAAAATGGTTCCACCTAGAGAATGGGGGGGTTCTGGATCTATGAGGGTACACTGCATTGGGAGCAGAGCTTCCTAGAGTCTGCTGGAGGGGTCCGGGGACATCCCAACCTGAGAATGAGGACAGGGGACACGGATGGCACTGGAAGGAGGCAGCAGGTGCCTGCCTCTGTCTGAGCTGGAGGGGAGGGCAGGGTGCCAGTCCCTGGCAGTGGCTCAGTGAGTCTCGGGCCTGTAGCCCGGGCTGCAGGAACCAGACTTCCCACTGTGGGTTGGGGGCTTCAGGCAGCTTTTCCCTGACTGATGGGGCCCTGCAAGGTCTGCCCTTTGAGCCTGGGCCTGGCTGAATGAGCAGTAGCTAGAGCATGTGCAGGAGCTGCTTCCTGCGGCTGCCGACCTACCGAAGAGGGGCTCTGCTGCCTGGGGGTTGACGGCCAGGAGCGGAGGGCTGGCTGGAGGGAGGCCCCAAGGAGCTGTGTGCTGGGACTCTCACACCTAGACCCATACTGCCAGGGGCTCCCGGGGGATGCAGGCAGGGGTCCCTCAGGGGTCCTCCCGACCTCCTGGCGAAAAGAGAAGCTGTTCTGGGGACAGCAGACAGGATGTGGTCAGTGGGAGGAGCAGGGAGCAAACACCCTCCGGTGTTTGGGACAAGAGGTGGGGTGGGTGTCCCTGGGCAGGAGCTTAGCCACTGAAGGGGGAGTACAACAGTGGATGGGCCCCAGGGGTAGGTCCAGGTGCCACCTGATCCCCAGGGCTGCCGAGCAAGTGGGCAGGACCAGGAAAAGCGTGACTGGCAGGAGCTTGGTAGCATCTTTGGGGAGGGGAGCTGTGGTTTCAACTGTGTAGGGGATGGCAGATGGAGGTGTGTGTGGGGGTAATGATAGGGGGTGATGGCAGCCCGAAGCGGGGGCGGTGGGGGGTGATGGCAGACTGAGGATGGGGAAGGAGCAGGAAGGGCTGCTTCAGGCTGCATGGAAGTGAGGAGGAAGCTCGGAACTGGACCCTGGGCTAGAGAAGAATTTACTAGTGTCTCTTGTTTTTCAGGCAAATGAGTTATTTCAGTGGGAGGGCCCCTCCCCCTGGGGAGGGGGCAAAGGGAACCACTCTGAGAGGAGAGTGTGGGCTCAGGTGAGGCTGGTTGGGTGCTGGGAGGGCCCCACAGGCAGGTGCAGGGGGAATTTTCCCAGGATGCAGATGTGGTGGGGCCTGGAAGGGCAGCTGCTTCGGGGTTGGTCAGGCGGGCCCTGTGGGGACTCCCGCAAGGGACCCCAGCTGGTGTCTGCCCTGCCCTACCCCTTCTCTTTGGCCCGCCTCTTCCCACTCAGCTCCAGCGGTCAGCAGGAGCCTTGAGCAAGCCTTATCTACTTCCTCCTGGCCTGGGGGTGGGGTGTGCATCAGCCCGGCCTGGCCTGTGACTGTCCCCACGGCGTGGGGTCTCCTGCACCTCTCACCAGGGGGCCCAGAGCAATAAAAGTCCCCCATGGGGCTCCAAGGGTGCCTGATGATCAGGCAGCCCTGGCGGATGTGGGCCACACAGCCCTCAGCTTATCCAAGCATCATCCAAACCCTTGTCAGCCCAGGTGACAGAGGCCCTGGGAGGAGCAAGATGACATGATTGGGCCCCGGTGGCTGCTTGCTCAGCCCTGTGTCTGCTGGGAGGAGAGAACAGATGCACCCACGTGACCTTTCTGTCACTTGCAGCCAAGCTGCTTGGGCTTGAGACCATCCAAAGCCCTCCCCGCCCTCGCCCCATCCTTGAGCTGGATCGATCCCCTGGAAGTTGTGGTGCACGTGAGTCACAGTTCCACGAGTGTGTGTCACAGGGGGACAGGCTCTGCCTGAAGCCCTGGGTCATGTGTCTACACTCACGTGAGTGTGAGTATATTCAGATGAAACTCTGTTCGTACTCATGTGTCTGTGTTTGTGTGTGCAGAGGTGTGAGCATGGTTGTATGAGAGTGCGTGTTGATGCCTGTGTGTCCGCGTCTGCACATGTATGCTCACATTCACGCTCGTTGTATGTTCACGAGCAACAGACATGCATTCACATGACCGTGATTAAGGTGTATATCTACAATTTGCACTCTTACCTGTCTCACCTGTCTCAGAAGTGCACAAATACCTACCTTCCACAGCCTTGTGGTGCTGCCCAGGCACATCCTGAGATTAGCTCTCATTGTTTCTGGGGGACAGTCAAGTGGGCAATACCTGTGAACATAGACAAGCTCATAGATTCTGAGCCATTTTCCTTGCGGTGTCATATGAGGAGCTTGGTGACAGGGCTCAAGAATTGGGCATTTTGGAAAGAGAGCAAGAAGTTCCAAAAAGTTGCATTCCTAGGAAACCTGAGTCCTTTCATAATTTCACATACTTTTTTAAAAATAGTGCTTTTTTTCTTTTTAACTTTTTATTTTATATTGACGTATGGCCAATTAACAAACAATGTTACTGTAGTTTCACGTGAATAGCGAGGGGGCTCAGCCATACATAAACAGCTTTTTGTAATATTTATTTTGTATTTAATTATTTGGCTGGGCCAGGTCTTAGTTGCCATGTGGGATCTAGTTCCTCAACCAGGGATCAAACCCAGGCCCCCTGCATTGGGGTGGGGAACAGGGACAGGGTAGAGAGCTCGGAGTTCTAGCTGCCAGACCACCACGATGTCCCTAAACAGTCTTATTGGGTATACAGTTATACCCTATACACTATAAATGGCACTAATTTGAAGTGTGTAATTGGATGAGTTGTGACACATGCAAGCACCCAGGAGCCCACAACTACCATCAAGATAAAAAGCACATCCATCGTCTGAAAAGTCTCCCCGGCTCCTTTGTCCTCCCACCCTGTCACCCTCCCTCAAGCAGCCAACAGTCAGCTTTCTGTCTCTGTAGATTAGTTTGCATTTTCTAGAAATTTCTGTACAGTTGACCCTTGAACAATGTGGGGTTTAAGGATGCAGACCTCCATACACACACACAGTCAAAATCCATGTATCACTTTACAGTTACACATAGCACTCCACTCTGGGATTCAGCCAACCACAGGTCATGTTATACTAAAGTCTATAATGTGTGTTTGCTTCCCAGGTGGCTCAATGGTAAAGAATCTACCTGCCAATACAGGAGACGCAGGTTCCATCCCTGAGTCTGGAAGATCCCCTGGAGGAGGGCATAGTAGCCCACTCCAGTGTTCTTGCCTGGGAAATCCCTTGGACAGAGGAGCCTGGCAGGAACAGTCCATGGGTTCCCAAAGAGTCGGACACGACTGAGTGACTAAACATGCAAAGTACATATATAGTGAAAAAAATCTGCATATAAGTGGACCCACGGAGTTCAAACCCATGTTGTTCAAGGGTTAGGAGTATGTGGAATCATGTGATATATATACAGCTTTGAAATTTTTATTGAGGTGAAATTCACATCACATTAAATTAACATACAACATTCATATAACATTAAAGTGAACAGTTCATTGATATTTAGCATGTTCATAATGTTGTGCAACCGTCTCGTCTGTGTAGCTCCACAACTTTTCCATCACCCCAAAAGGAAACCCTGCATCCATCAGCAGTTTCTCCCCATTCCCCCACCTCACTCCCTAGCCCCTGGCAACTACTAATCTGTGGTTTTGCCCATTTCTATGGATTTACCCATTCTGGACATTTCCTAATAGACAGAGTCCTAAAACACATAGGCTTTGGTGTCTGGCCTTTTTCATCCAGCGTGATATTTTCAGGGTTCGTCCACATTGTAGCAAGGACCATTCCACTCTTTCATCAGCTGATGGAAAGTTGGGTTTTTTCCCACGTTTTGGCTAATAGGGTTATTGTGAACGCGTGTGTACAAGTATCTGTTTGGATACCTGTCTTTAAGTACTTGGGGTTCATACCTAGGAGTAGAATTTTGGGGTCTATATATATTCTTTTTCATTTTCGGTCTTTCACTCAGCACCCAGATTCCAAGATGGTTCTGTGTTGTTCTGTGCTATTGTGAGGGTCAGAGATTGGTCCATTCTCACAGCAGAGTCATGTTCCATTGTGTGGCCGGTTTACTTGTCCATTCACCGGTTTGTGTGCATTCAGGTTGTTTCTAGTCTGGGGCTTTTAGAAACAATGTCAGTAAGCCCATTTATGTGCAGTCTGTGTATGAGCATCTGCTTTGTGTCTCTGGAGTAACTACTAGGAGTGGTTCCATCGCTAGGAGTGGGTCACCCACTAGGCACATATTAACTTTTAAGGAAACTGCCAAAGTGTTTCTATTGTTTCATCATTTTTCTGCAGGATACATTTTCTGCAGGATACAGGGGCATTTTGAGGAAAGACACTTAGCTATGTTCATATCCACTTATCTGCTAATTCTGCATGAGTTAACTGATCCCAAGGAAATTCTCAGAGTTCTACACAATGTTGTGTGTCCAAGAACTCAGAAATCATGTTTCAGAGCATATTTCATGACATGGAGACATGTTCATTTGTACCAACATATCCCATTAAGAGCAATTCAGGCTTTATTAAAACGTGTAACATCTGTTGAATATTAAGCTGGAAGGAAATATACCAAAGTTCCTTAACAATTTGGGGGAAAGTTTAGGAAATTAAATGTTCCCATCTGCTCCAACCTTCCTGCTGGTTGGTGCAGCCTTGCCCGTCACCTGCCCTCCCAGCACTGCTGTGGGACTCAGTCTCCCGGAGTCCAGATCATCACAGCCTCTGGTGGCCCCTCATGTCCGCAGGGCTGAGTCATGCCGAGGTCAGCCTACTGTTTCTACAAAGGACTGGGAAAAAAGTATATTCAACTTTCCAGGCCTTAAGTTTACTAGTCTCTGTCGTGGTTATATTGTTATAACAAAGGCAGATGTAGACAGTATGTACATGAATGGGCAGAGCTTCATTCCAGTGAAACTTTTTTTTTTTTTTTTTTTTTACAAAAATAGACAATGCGCCTACCACACTCTCCTCCCTCCTTTGCCTTCCTGTTGACCGAATTCCTCTTCATCCTTTAGAACCCGTCTTAGATGGTACCACTTCTCTAAAGCCTGCTCTGGCTCTCAGGGACAGTAGTTTCTCACGCTCATGGTTGATAATCTCTCACATTTGTTTGCATATCAGCATCTCCCACTGGGCTTTGAGCCAAGGTCTGGTTCATCTTTGTATCTGCAGCCACACTCGGGTGGCACACAGTGAGCCCCACATGACCCACACTGCACTTCTGCCTCTTGCTCTAAGATACAAAAGTGAGCTGTTGCCAACAGTGACTGCCTTTTCTCTTTTCTCAAAATGTCTTCAGGAGCAAATGTTTTTTTCTAAATAGGCTTTTCCTGCTGGGGTCATTCTTTAAAATACATATCTGACCACATCAGGTCTTAGTTGAAGCACACCTTTTGTTGTAGCGTGTGGGCTCCAGAGCTTGTGGGCTTAGCTGCATGTGGGATCTTACTTCCTGGACCAGGGATCGAACCCGCATCCCCTTCCTTGCAAGGTGATTCTTAACCACTGGACGACTGAGGAAATCATTTTAGGTTTCCAGAAAAGTTGCAAAGACCAAACAGGGAGTCCCCTGAACCCCTCACCCCTGTTGCCTGAATGTGAACACCTCACACTATCAGGGTACGTTTGTACGACTCAGAAACTGACACCAACACACTGCTATTCACCAACTGTCTGACCTTATTCAGACATCACCAGCTCCTCCATTCACGTCTTCTTTCTGGTCATGACCCTCTGCAGACAACCCTGGGACATTCAGTCATCATAGCTCCCCAGTTTCCTCTGGCTGGGGCGGCTCCTCAGTCTTTCACAACCTTGGGGAGAATTGACCAGAACTCCTGTAGGAGGCCTCCGATCTGTGTCTGCCTGATGTTCTCGTCATGATGGGAATGGAGTTGTCGGTTCTAGAAGTGAATGTCCACTGAAGAGTTCTCTGGAGCAAGTTTTGGGGGTGCTCCCTGACTTCATTCTCCTCAGTGGGGTTTCGAGGTCCCTGAGTTTCCGGGCAAGGTCAGTCTTGCTCATCCCACCCTTCCTCTCTCTGCCCCTCTTGTGTTTGGGGGCCATAACCAAGGCATGTGGGACCGAGTCTTCATCTGCTTGGGAACTTGCCAGGGGAGTGTTTGTCAGAGAGGAGAGGCCAGGAAGGACTGAGCTGAGAGACGGCTGTGGCTGCTGGACTTGAGGGTTGAGAGGCTGGTGGGGAGGGACGCGGCCTGGGATGTGGACAGACTCCGGGGGAAGGGTTTGATCTTGGCGGAGGCGGGGTGCCTGGTGCTGTGGCTCTGCAGGAGCCTCGAACCTGAAGTCAGGGTTACGTTTATAGACAGACGAGACTCCTTGGCCTTTCTGGGTTTTCAGGAGAGCCCATGGATCCAGGCCGTGGGCCTGAGGCTGTCTGTCCAGAGGTGGATGTCAGTGTTGCCCCACCCCTCTACCCTCCACCCTCCACGCGCTCTGATGGTGCCACCCCCTCCCTTCCAGCTCCAGGACGTGCGCCCCGAGCCCGGGAGGCATGCTGAGGCCAGGCTGCCGGCAGGATGAGTGTGAACGAGGCGGGCAGCGCCGGCCGCCGGGGGCAGGCGGCCTACCACCTGCACATCTACCCGCAGCTGGCCACCAGCGAGAGCCAGGCCCCACCCCTGGCCTCATGCCGCGTGCCGGCCACCAAGGACAGCACCACGTCCGATGTCATCCAGGACGCCATTGCCCGCCTGCAGCTGGACGGCAGCAAGCGCTATGTGCTGGTGGAGGTCAAGGAGACAGGTGGGGAGGAGTGGGTGCTGGACGCCAGCGACTCGCCCGTGCACCGCGTGCTGCTGTGGCCGCGGCGGGCCCACGACGAGCACCCACGGGAGGACGGCTACTACTTCCTGCTGCAGGAGCGCGACACCGACGGGACCATCAAGTACTTGCACATGCAGCTCGCGTCCCAGGCCACAGCCACACGGCGCCTGGTGGAGCGCGGCCTCCTTCCCCGGCCGCAGGCCGACTTTGACGACCTGTGCAACCTCCCCGAGCTGACCGAGGAGAACCTCCTGAAGAACCTCAGGCACCGCTTCCTGCAGCAGAAGATCTACACGTACGCTGGCAGCATCCTCGTAGCCGTCAACCCCTTCAAGTTCCTCCCCATCTACAACCCGAAGTACGTGAAGATGTACGAGAACCAGCAGCTGGGCAAGCTGGAGCCTCATGTGTTCGCGCTGGCCGACGTGGCCTACTACTCCATGCTCCGGAAGCACGTCAACCAGTGCATCGTCATCTCGGGCGAGAGTGGCTCGGGCAAGACGCAGAGCACCAACTTCCTGATCCACTGCCTCACTGCCCTGAGCCAGAAGGGCTACGCCAGTGGTGTCGAGAGGACCATCCTCGGCGCTGGCCCCGTGCTGGAGGTGAGTGGGGGCCGGTTAGCGGGAGGGGGCCTTCACATGCAGACTCCATGATCATTCAGATACGGGGCGGCAGTGGCCATGGAGAAGGCAGTTACATTCACAATTCCTCAGAAATAGGAGGTTCAGCATGCTGTGGGCAGGGCCACACACAGGCCCCAGGTGTCAAAGCCTCATATATAGAGAATAACAAGTCCTGATCGATGCCTCAGTGTCCTCTTAATGTCCTCCTGATGTCTGGAGGGGTGACACTCTGCACTCTGGGTCCCAGAAGGAAAAGGGTGGCGTGTCCAAACTGAACAGTTTGTGGCAGGGGGTTTCTGGTGGGGGGGGGCTGTGGGGTAGAAAGAAGCCAGCGAGGTGAGTGCAGGCAGGCCTGGTGGCTGGGGACCAACTGGGGGGGGGCCACCTGGCATCCCAGCCTGCTGCGCCTTTTCCAGTGTCTGCATCAGCCAGACGCCACAGGAGTCATGGCTATGTCACTATGGATGAGCCTTCTGGACACAGGCGCAGTGGAATTGGTCCCAGTGGCCCTCACCCTTGGGGTCTTCGGACAAGATGCTGCCACATCTCAGAACGTAGGTTAACCATCTCCTGGTGAGAGCCAGGGTCACATGGGGGCCCAGGGGTGTGCACCTCTGGGTTTGGGGTCTAAGACCCTGGTTTCTTCCTTTCTGTTTTTAATAAGATTTTACAACGATTAAATAATTTCGAGTATGAAACTTAACCTTAAATAGTTAATTGTATTAAATACAGCAACATTTTGGGTTGACCCAGAAGTTCGTTCGGATTTTTCCGACGTTACGGAAAAAAA
The DNA here is from genome assembly GCA_024291935.2 of Okapia johnstoni. Classification (NCBI taxonomy): domain Eukaryota; kingdom Metazoa; phylum Chordata; class Mammalia; order Artiodactyla; family Giraffidae; genus Okapia; species Okapia johnstoni. The sequence goes on along the minus strand of CM044316.1, from coordinate 5,489,000 downwards.
AACAACAAATCATGCTGTGTCTTCGAGCAGTTTTAGGTTTATAGAAATACTGAACAGGTGGTCCAGAGAGTTGCCATATTCTCCTGCCAACCCCCAACACACACACACTTCCCCCATCATTAATTTGTTTTGTTGGCCTGGTGTATTTGTTTACTATTGATGAGCCAATGTTGTATTATTAACTACAGTCCACGGTGTACATTAGGATCCACTCAGCATTGCACATGCTGTGAGTTTGGACAGATGCGCAAGGTCATGGGTCCACCATGAGGATCATACAGAGTAGCTGCACTACCCCAGAAGTCCTGCATGTTCTGCCTGTTGATGCGCCTACCTCCCTTCAGCTCCTGGAAACCACTGATCCTGTTACCGTCTGTGTGTGTATTTGTGTGTGTGCACACACCTAGTCATATCTGACTCTTTGTGACCCCAGGGACTGTAACCCATAGGCTCCTGTGTCCATGGGATTCTCCAGGCAAGAATACTGAATTGGGTTGCCATTTCCTACTCCAGGGGGTCTTCCCAACCCAGGGATTGAGCCCACGTCTTTTGTGTCTCCTGCATTGGCAGGTGGCTTCTTTACCACTGCACCACCTGGGAAGCCCCACTGTCTACATAGTTTTGCCTTTTCCAGTATGCTAGATGGCTGGAATCATACCATTTGTCATCTTTTCAGACCAGCGTCTCTTGCCTAGTACTAAATACTGATCCTAAGGCTCCTCTGCATCTTTTCTGGGTTCGAGAGCTCATGTCTCCATGTTGCTGAGTGACAACTGCTGAGTGTGCCTCAGTCTATCCATCCATAGAACCCTAGAGCCCCACCCACCCTGAAGCATTGACCTCTGGCTTCTAAATAGCCAAAATTCAGTGAAATCCCATCTAGACTGCACCTGCTGAGTACATTTCAGTTCCTCTTCCTCTCTGATGATCTCTGAGATCATCAACCAGAAACTAGTTGGGGCTGTCCAGCCTGGCCCCGTGCCAGCACAACATGGCCTATTTCTGTCTTCTCCTATACACACAACGTAAAGATTCTTCGGCTTTTTTTTGTGTGTGTGTGTGTGCAAGCGTGTTTTAAAAACTACTGAGTGATCTGGTCACAGAATGGACACTTTTCTCTTCAATACCGTGTTGCCTACGTCCGTTCCCTCCTCTCATCCATTCCTTCTGCAAATACTTCACATGCAAGCGCTGTTCTTGGCACTGGGCTATGCAGTGGCCAAAACCGACACAAAGGTCTGCCCACAGGGAACTGCAGGCTAGTGGCAAGGAGGCAGGCAGAAAGAGAAGCAGTGGGTCTCAAGTGTGAGCTATGAGTCAATAAGAACGAGTAGGCAATCCAATGGTTAAGACTGTGCTTCCACTGTAGAGGGCATGGGTTCAATCCTTGGTTGGGAAGCTAAGAACCCACATGCTGCATGGCATAGCCAAAAACAAACAAAAAAGAACAGAGAGTGAAGTGAGTCAGAAAAAGAAAAACAAATTTTGTACATTAACACATGTCTATAGAATCTAGAAAGATGGTGCTAATGAATCTATTTGCAGGGCAACAGTGGAGATGCAGACAGAGAACAGACTTGTGAACACAGTAGGCGATGGAGAGAGTGGGATGAATTGGGAGAGTAGCATTGAAACATATACATTACCATATGTAGAATAGATAGTGGGAATTTGCTGCATGATGCAAGGAGCTCAAACCCAGTGCTCTGTGACAACCTAGAGGAGTGGGATGGGGTGGGAGATGGGAGGGAGGTTCAAGAGGGAGGGGACATATGTATACCTGTGGCTGATTCATGTTGATGGATGGCGGAAACCAACACAGTATTGTAAAGCAATTATTCTCCAATTAAAAAGTACACAAGTTTTTTTTAAAAAAGAAAGAACAGTAGTGGGCTCAAGGAAGAATGGGTAGGGAAATGAGGTGAGAAGGTGATGTGAGCCAGGCCTGGAAGGAGGACACAGCCAATGCAAAGTCTGGGAGGCCTGGACTGTGCCTGGCATGTGGAAGGAAAGTCAGGGGTCCTGGAGGGCATGGGAAGGGGCCAGAGTGCAGTGAGAAGGGGCAAAGCAGAAGGTGGTGGGGACAGGGAAGTGACAGGTCATTCAAAGCCTTGCAGGATTGCAGGGTGGGTCCTGTGTGTTATGGGAGCTATGGAGGGTATTCTAGCTTCAAAAAAAAAATTATTTGTTTATTTACTTGTTTGTGCCACGCATGACATGGGATCCTGGTTCCCCGACAGGGATCAAACCTCTCGTTGAAGGTGAAGAGTCTCAGCCACTGGGCCCCACTGTCCTCCCAGCAGTGGCCGGATAAAATGGTGCAGACACTCAATGACTTTAGAACTGGGAACAGGAACAAGAGAGCAGACTCAGCATTTCCTGAGGGCGGCGATTTGCCAAGTGGACCATTCACCCCTCACAGAACCAGGCAGGCGGTGGGGGCGTGGGCACACCAAGGTGTGAGGAGGACGCCAAGCCCCAAGGTTTCAGCACAACACAGCAAGGGAGCAGGATGGACACCAAGGGTCAGGCTCCTTTCTAAATGAGGAACATCTCCGGCACCAGAATGAGGTTCCTAGCACCGCCGTCACAAAGCATCACAGGCTCGTTGGCGTCAAAGAGAGGAATTCCCTCCCTCCAGTGGTTTTGGAGGCCTGAAGTCTGAAGCTAGGTGTGGGCAGAGCCTCGCCCCCTCCAAAGGCTCTAGGAAAGGACGCTTCCTTGCCTCTTGCAGCTTCCGGGGCTCTGGGCAGGCGCTTCTGGGCTCGTGGCCACATCGCTATAATCCTGGTCTCTATCATCACACCGCCTTCTCTTCCTCTAAAGACGCCAGTCATTGGGTTTAGGACCGGCCCCAATCCAGGATGACCTCATCCTAGCTAATTACGTCAGCAGAGACCCATTTCCATATAAGGCCACGTTCACAGGTTCCGGTGTCAGGATGATATATACAAGCATTCTGTGGGGGGACATAAGTCAGCCCACAGCAACCCCCTGCCAAGTGACAGCTGACAGTGTCTCATGCCTTCTTCCCCAGGGGCCATTCTGGGGACCCCTCCTTCCTCTGCTGCCCTCCATGCTCCTCCTCTGCTGTTGCCCCAGAGGGTTCTGGCACTTTCTTTGAGGGCTGTTAGTCACCTCCATGGCGGGTGTCTGCACCTGGTGAGTCAGATGCTTCTGACCTCGCCTGGCTGCATCCCTTGAGCCTCGAGAGTGTGAGCCGGCGAGGCTAAATTTCTCCCGGGGTTTTAGGAGCTGCTGGAGGGAGGAGCCCATGCCAGCTTCCAAAACAGGCTTGAGCCAAAGGCACGTCATGGCCTTAAATGTGCTTCCTGAGGCGACCGTTTGGAAAGGGAGGAGGTGGTTTTAGTTTCGAGCCAGGCTGTGCAGCCAGAGCACCGCTGACATCTGGGGCTGGGTCACTCCGGGCTGGGGGCCATCCTGTGTATTGCAGGGTGCTGAGCTGCACCCCTGGCCTCCAGCCACCTGATGCCAATAGCACCCCATCCCCCCAGTGGCGACAACCGCAAAATGTCGCCAGAGATCACCAAGTGTCTCCTGGGAGCCGAGTTTCCTCTGGGTGAGAATAGCTGCCTTAGTCACAGCTGGTGGTCCCACAAGACCCAGGCACTGTTTCTTTCAAGTGTTGATGGCTTAGAATTGTCCTTAAGTCAGTCCCAACCATTCTGGGCTAACTTGAGAGTTACTTTTTTTTTTTCTAATACAATATTTGATGTGTAGTTTTCCTTCTTTCTTTTTGGCCATGCTTGGTCTTTGTTGCTGCTCAGGCCACTCTCTAGTTGTGATATGCAGGCTTCTTGCTACAGTGGCTTCTTTGCTTGTGGAGCTCAGGCTCTGGGGTGCAGGGGATTCAGTAGTCGTGGCACACGGGCTCAGCAGTTGCGGCTCCCAGGCTCTAGAGCACAGTTTCAGTTGTTGTGGCACACGGGTTTAGTTGCTCCGAGGCATGTGAAATTCTCCCGGATCAGCGGTTGAACCCATGTTTCCTGCTTCAGCAGGCAGATTCTCTACCACTGAGCCACCAGGGAAGCATGAGAGTTCCTTGCTAATAACAGGAATAATTAGCTGTCAAGCTTTCAGGCCCACGGGGTGTCATGCTTCAGGCGCCACAGTCGTCATCACCTCTCTGAGGACTCACAGCAGCTCTGCTCATTTTAAAGACAAGAAAACAGAGCCCCAGAGAGGCATGCTGGTGTGTAAATGTCCTGGGGCTGCCATCCCAGGGCACTGTACATGGGACAGACTTGAAGGTGGGGCTCTTAAAACAACAGGAATGTATTCTCTCGCATTTCTTGGAGCTAGAAGTCTGAAATCAAGGTCTAGACAGGATTGGCTACTCCTGAAGGCCCCCGTGGAGAGTCCTTCCCACATCTCTCTCCTGGTTTCCGGAGGCTGCCTTTTTGGTGTTCCTTGGCTTGTGGCCACATCACTCCAGGCTCTGCCTCTATTTCCGTGTGGCCTTCTCCCCATCTATCTCTCTGTCTTGACTCTCCTTTGTCTCTCTCTTTTTTTTGGTTAACAAATAAGTATTAATTTTATTTATTTTTTTTCATTTAACTGTGTAAGGTTTTTAGTTAGAGGGTAATTACTTTATAATATCATGTTGGTTTCTGCCACACATCAACATGAATCAGCCATAGATAAGCTTATGTCCCCTCCCTCTTGAACCTCCCTCCCCATCCCACCCCTCTAGGTTGTCACAGAGCCCTGGCTTGGGGTTCCCTGAGTCATACAGCAAGCTTCCACTGGCCATCTGTTTTACATACAGTAGTGTATATGTTTCCATGCTACTCTCTCAAGTCATCTCATCCTCTCCTTCCCGCCCTGTGTCCACAAGTCTGTTCTCTATGTCTCTGTCTCCTTTGCTGCCCTGCAAGTAGGATCATCAATACTATCTCTCTAGATTCCATGTATATGCATTAATATACAATATTTGTGTTTCTCTTTCTGACTTACTTCACTCTGTATAATAGACACTAGGTTCATCCATCTCATTGGAACTGACACAAATACATTCCTTTTTATAGCCAAGTGATACTCCATTGTATCTATGGACCATAGCTTCCAAAACTACGGAATGCTTTGCGAATTTACATGTCATCCTTGCAGAGGAGCCATGCTGACCTCTGTGTCGTCACAATTGCAGTATATGTGATGCCGAAGCAAGCACTCTCCTTTCTCTTATAAGGGCACTGTCATTGGATTTAGGGCCTACCCTAGATCCAAGACGATCTCACCTCCAGATCCTTTTTTTAATTCCATCTGCTGTTTAGTCGCTCAGTCTTTTGTCCATCTCTTGTGCCCACACAGACTGTAGCCCTCGAGGCTTCTCTGTCCATGGGATTCTCCAGGCAAGAACACTGGAGTGGGTTGCCATACCCTTCTCTAGGGGATCTTCCTGACTCAGGGATTGAACCTGTGTATCCTGCATTGGCAGATGGATTCTTTACCACTGGGCCACCAGGGAAGCCCATTAATTCCATCTACAGAGACCCTATTTCCAAAGAAGGTCCCACTCCCAAGCTCCAGGGATAAGGAGTTGGGCATATCTTTCTGAGGGATGCGAGTCCACCCAGTACAGTCTGGGTGCCCCGGGCCACACCGCAGGCAGCCACAGCCGGACCATGCTTAACACCCAGCCTGAGCCTGGGCACCCCTCTGCGTCTTTGTGAAAAAGATTCCTCTCTCAGCTTGGCTGGGGCCACAGAAAGCCGATGGGGACTTTTTGTCAGCTCCCTGAAAGGAGAAGTTGAGTTGTTTTGAGGTTTGGGTGTCGCTGGGCGCCCCCCCGGGCGCGGGCTGCAAACTTGCTCTGCAATTCTGACCAGAAAACAGGAAGGGGGCACTGTGGAAAGCTGGTTCCAATCAGCTGATCTGCCTGTCCGCCACAGTTAACTGTTACCGTCACCATTTCACACGGTGTCGCTCAGCTGCCCTGTAGCCGCCCCATGAACCGCCCCCGGAAACACGGCATTCATGCAGGACCGTTGTTCCAGCTCAGAAATACTGAAGGTGCAGAAGGCAGGCTAGCTGGGCAGTGCAGTCAGGGGGCCGTGACCCACGGCATATGCCCTCTGAGAACGTGGCAGCTCTGTGATGCAGCCCTGGCACTGGCCACGGGTCAGGCAGCACAGCCCACCCGGGATGTGCCCCTCTGCCTTGGCATCAGGGCTGCAGGTGGGGGCGGTGCTTAGGCTCGGGTTCTCTTTGTCCTTACTGAACTGTAACACTCGCCACTGATATTCGCCAACGCGCATGGGGTTTTAATTTCGAAAGCAGAAATGAAACGAGGATCCTTGCTGGCTGGACTCTTTTCCCAAACGGCCAGAAGCTGGGGTTTCAGCACCTCCATGTAGCCACCGTGGCCTGACCCACACAGAGAGGGAAGGCCAGGAAGCTGTGGCACCCAAGGTGTTGGGTACACCTGCCGGAGGCCAGTGACAGGCAGTGGGGCTCTCGGATCTTTCTGCTGCCCCGACCCCCCGCCCCAGGGACCCTAAAGAGCATGTCCTGGGACTGTGCCAGCCTGGGTTCTGAGCGCCAACCCCCACCGAGGGCCCCACAGACCCAAAATCACCTGACCCCAGACTCCTCCAGTCTCCCTCCCACCCACCCATCAGCCACTGTTGGTCTGTCCCCTGTCAGCACCTGCCAGCTACCTGGGCATGTCATCCTGTATCACCATGCCATCCATCATTCACCTTTACCTTTCCTCATAGGGATACCTGCTCAAACCATGTCCTTCCCTCCCACAGGGCAAGGATGGGCCAGTCCTTGCCCATCATTGGGGACACATGGGCAGAGCCACTCAGCTGGACTGATAGAAGGTTCCAGAGCCAGGGGTATGCCTTTGCACTTAGGTTTTCTGTTTAAGAGCTTTGTTAATATATAATTCACCCATTTCCAATAAACAATTCAGTGGTTTTTTTAGCATATTCCCAATGTTGTGCAACCTTCACCTCTGTCTAGTACCAGAACATTTCCGTCACCCCAAAGGAAGCCCCATCAGCAATCACTCCCCATTCCCCCTCTTTCAGCCTCTGACAACCATTGATCTGCTTTCTGGCTCTGCGAGTTTGCCTGTTCTGGACGTTTCATGGGGTCATGCAAGATGTGGTCTTTGTGTCTGATTCTTTGCACTCAGCTTGGTTTTTTCCAGGTTTATCTGTGCTTCACTGGTGGCTCAGATGGTAAAGAATCCACCTGCAATGCAGGAGACATGGGTTCAATCCCTGGGTCAGAAAGATCCCCTGGAGGAGGGCGCTCCAGTATTCTTGGAGCAATAAATACACACATGTCCATGCTGTAGCATGTGTCAGCTTCATTCCTTTCTCTGGCTGAGTAATAGTCTACTCTATAGATAAGACCCCATTTTGTTTATCTTTCACCAGCTTTCTCAGCATTTCACTCCTTTGTCTGGCTGACTGCAGTTGAGTTTTCTCCTGGGCCCTGGGTCCCCTCCCTGCCCCAGGCAGGCCAGCATCCCCCTCCACCCATAACAGGAGGGTAGAGGATACAAGGCAGACATGGAGGTGATCCCACTGGAGACTCTCAGGGTTGACTGAGCCAAGCCTGGGAGGAGAGTGGAGCCCTGGCCAGCAGCCTATTCCAGGTATGCAGGCCTCGGGGGCATGCCGAGAGGGGTGGATGGGTGCCAGCAGGCACACCTAGGACTCGCCATCTGTGTCACCCATCTGTATGGGCCTGCCACATCTGCTAAGAGCCTGGTGGCCAGAAGGTATCTGGCATTTGGGAGCAGTGGGGAGTAAATGTGTGGGGCAGGCCACCAGGGGCCTCGGAAAGCAGGCCAGGGTTCTTGAGCTGAGGCATCCGATCAAAGTAGACAGTCCAAGGGGAGGAAGAGGCAGGGTCGGAGATGGCTGCATGTGCTGCCTGTGGCTTCTCCCAGGATGCTGGTGAGGACTGTGGTCTGGGGGGCGGGCTTCATCCAAGGGATGTGTCAGGACCACAGAGACCCCTGGGACCCAGCGCTTGTCGGGCCGTAGTGGTTGTCCAGTCACATGGGGACCTGCAGCAAGCTGGGGCACCTCCTGGTCTTGCTTGTTAGCTACAGGAGGAGGTGAGTTTTCCAGGAAGATTGAATGTTGAGAAAGGGGCACGTGGCCATAGACAGGTCTCTGGAGACCATTCTGGGGGCATGGGCCACAGCATAGAGGACACTCAGGATCGGGACAGAAGGAGGGAAATCACTGGTGTCATGCGCTGCGCACTGCTCCCCCCGCCAAACCCACAGAGGGGCCAGGGCATTCAAAGCAAAAAAGGTGTCAGGGCTGGGAGCCTTTACCTGGTGCATGTCTGTCTGTCTCCAGGATCATAGGAACCCAGAGGCCAGATTGTGTCTCCTTTACGTGGATACAAAGGCATTTGGGGGCGTTTCTGTGATCTGTTGATGGGGAACATCAGGTGTCCACCAGCAGCTAACCAGATGGGAAGGTGGTGAAATTAGGCTCGGGAGAGTCTAGGGCAGCAACCTGGGGCACTCCAGGGCGAGATGTGCCAGCCAGACGTCCCCTGACCCCAGCCAGTGGTCAAGGCTCGGCTGGCCTCAGGCTGGCCTTGAGGCTTGGTGGCTAGAATGTCAGCAACGTGAACATCAGGGTCAGCGATGTACATGGGGGAAGAAGGGGAGTGAGAGCCAGGCAGGGATGGGGCGGGGGTGCCGTGGGGCCAGGAGGCTGAGCCACTCAAGAGCCTGCGAGGGAGGCCCCGGCAGGGTGGCCCCTGGGAGCGAACAATAGAACGTCTGGCGGCTTCTGTGCTCCCGCGTGGCCTCCCCAGGATGTTGAAAGAAGTCACCAGGGGGCCCTGGGTTGGCAGAGCGGGATGAGGGAGGGCAGAAGTGGAAGCCATAACCCAGGGTTGGAGAGGACGGCAGCTTGCCTGTCCCATGGAGGATGAGAGAGGGTGAACGAGGCCTCGTGCAGGATCAGCCTCAAGCCTCACAGATGGAAACACCTGGGGACCTAGGCTGCACTTCTGCACCGTTGACATCGCGGGTGGGGACCGTCCCCGTGCACTGTCAGCTGTTGAGCAGCATCCCTGGCCTCCACCCACCAGATGCCAGTGGCACCCCTTCCCTCGGTCAGGACAGTCATAAACGTCTCCAGACATTACCAAGCGTGCCCTGAGGGGCAGAATCACCCCAATTGAGAAGTTCTAGGCCGACTGCAAGCAAAGATTGATTTAAGTGTTAACAGATGTCCAGTGCCCAGATGGGTTGAAATTGGGGGGTGCTCCATGACATTGTGCCGTTATGGTAACACATCACCCCAACTCTGTTCAGTTCTATCTCATCACCTCAACGCAGGGTGGCTGGCAGGTGGGGATGCTGTTTCCGGCTGGCGATCTGCTTCATTCCTGGGAACAGGTGGCTGGTGCTGCTTCCCGCCCTGTGGCCAGCCACAACCAGGAGAACTGCCCACTCATCACCAGAAACCTCGTTTCTTTTTTTTCTGGCCACACTGGGTCATCACTGCTGCACGCACACGGGCTTTCTCTAGCTGAGGCAGGTGGGGGCTCCTCTAGTTGCAGTGCACAGGCTTCTCATTGCAGTGGCTTCTCTTGTTGCAGGGCACGGGCTCAGTAGCTGTGGCGCACTTGCTTAATTGCTTCGAGTCATGTGGGATCTTCCCAGACCAGGGATCGAACCCATGTCCCCTGCATTTGCAGGCTGATTCTTAACCACTGGACCACCACGGAAGTCCCTCCTCCCATCTTCCTCACCGATAGCAAAGCTCATTCAGATACGAGGGTTGGGTTTTCCATCCAAGTTTGTGCTTAGGGCAAAGTCTTCAAATGTTATTTGAAAAGCTGCTCATCAATGCAAAAAAAAAAATGCAGTCACCCATGTGGTGTCCCCCCCCAGAGCTGACAAGTCACACTCTCCCTGCAGGCTTTCTTTCAGGCAAATGTCATGAAAGAACTTCAGCAGATTTCTGGTGCATTTTATGCTGGTTTCTCTGCACTGGAATTTTGTCACCCCCTCCATCCCTGTCCTCCTGAGGGTAACTTTCTGAACCTCACGCCAGGCGCTGACTGTGGTTCACCTCTTCTTTAAGCAACTCCCCAACAGGAAACAAACCAAGACTGCCATGGTGGTTTTCACTGCTGGAGAGCACGCAAGGTTATCTGCACCGCCGCCCCCCACCCCCCACGGCAGAATTGCGACGTATTTTATTGTAGCTTTTGGTTTCACCTCATGTACTTTGCTTTTTTCATATATTGCTTCACTTTTTTGTATCATTTTCCTTATCTGAGGTATAATTTCTTTTTGTGTGTACCAGGGCTTGGCAGACTAGAGCCCACAGGTTAAATCTGCCTGCTTCTACACGTAAAGTTTTATTGGCACACAGCTATGCCTGCTCATGTATGTATCATCTGTGGCATCTCTCAAAGGAGTTGTGACAGAGACATTATATAGTCCCCTGATGATGACCGTTGAACATCTGACCCTTTACAAGAATGGTTTGCTGACCCCCTCATACTTTGTGTACATGGAACATTCTGGAACATTCCAGTTACTTTCTCTGTGCACACATCTGACTTCTGCTCTGTTCTCCCTTCCCAGACATAAGGAAGCCAAGTTCCCACCCTGGTTCCAGATGATCCCTATCACCCAACTGAAATCTTTCTGCATTGGTCTGTGCCATATATATGTTCATATATCCACTAACATACATCTACCCACAGAGGAGTCTGAAAGCCATCTTTGAGGGGTCAGAAAAGAAGGACTTGCATGTAGATGTCCCAGAAGTTCATCTCGTAAGTTCACCTTTCAGCTCTCACTCTCCTTTACCAGTGCTGTCTGTCCCACAGGCAGCTGGGCTCACTTGTGTGGCCAGGGTGTTTGAGGTCTGGCTGACCGTGGTGGGGGCCGTGTGGGGCCCCCCTCCCGACCTTACATTTCACAGAGGGGCCCTCGGAGGGTTTCCAGCCACACCCTGGGCCCTGAGGCCCACCTGTATCCTGCCTGCAGGGCAACACAATCTACCAGGCACAGTGGGATGAAGATAGCAAGTAAGACCCCAGCACCTTCCAGCCCTACCCTTCCCCCCCGCCAGCCCCTGGAGCCTCCACAAGCTGCTAGGAGAGCCAGCGTGAACTCACTGAGGCTGATGGGGCCAGGCCAGGGCCACACACTGAGGGCCACAGCACCCCTGGAGGAAGCTAGCATTGGGGTGCCGGATGTGTGCCCAGAAGGATGCCCTGGAATTCACGGCACGCGGATAGTTCAGCCAGAGAGATGAGCCTGGGGACAAGCTTCTCGTAGCCCGGGCTTGGGGGTGGCTGTGTTCCCAGCCCTGGTGCTTAGTACATATCAGCAGGCATGAGTGTTCCCAGCTCACCACAAGGATGTCACAAGATGCGGAAAATGGCGGGAGCCGCGATAAGAACCACTTGATTGGAAGGAGGGAACCGAGGCAGAGTGACAGCCTGCAGACTGCCCAGCTGACAAGTAGGGCCACACCAGAGCAGGAGGGGGTACAGAAGGATGAGGGGTTGTCTTTGGAGGTATGGAGAGGATCAGGGTGCCCTACAGCTGTGATTGCCTATGCCTTCTTATCAGGGGGCCCCTGGAAGTGTTAGGGAGGGGACAGCCACCTGGAAGACATGGTCCACGGGCACTCTCTGCCCCTCCCATGCCTCGCAGACCTGCAAGGCTGCCTCTCTGGCTTGCTGCCTAAGAGTGCAGAGCCCTGACGCCTTGCAGTCATCTGAGGCTATTTTAGACCAAAGTGAAAGTTATATTTTGGCGAACATTGTGTCTAAGAGAAGAGTGAAATTATGAGTGTATTTTAAGCACCCAGAAAGGCCTCCTTGGAATTTGCAAAAAGAGTTGATTAAAAGGCAAAGCATAGTTCTGGGCCCGGGACACCCCTGCCACAGCCACCGCCCTTTCCGAACGTTCTGGGTACTTTGCTATACCAGGGCTGGTGGGGTGGGGGCAGGGGGGCGCAGTGAGAGTGTCTGTCCACCATCCATCAGCCCATCAGCTACATCTGCCTTGCTCTTTGGGGCGGGGATGCGGCCAGGCATCAGGCAACCACAGGGCCTGGCAGCCGATTTGTTTCCTGGAGATTATCCAGGATGGAGCAGCTTCAGGGCCCTGTCCCCAGCATCACTGGGGAGTTTCCCTCTGGAAGTTTGCTTCTGTGTCATTCAGCCACTGCTGGCCCCAGCCAGCTCCCAAGGCCAGGCCCAGCAACACCTCAGTTTCCTGAGGCCCATGGAAGTGACCTGTCTTTTGGAAAGGCCAGGAGGTCAAACTCAAGGCTCTAGGTCCACCACCCAGCCCCTGATCAGTCCTCTGATCCCAGCTCATTGACCGGCTCCTCCTGGGTGGAGGGGGAAATGGCCACCCTCTGGCAATGATCAGGTGCCTGGGCCCAAAGTCTTCCATGGTGTGAGCTGTCAGGAAAGTTCAATAGGATCCTAACCTGTTTAAGGGAGAGTAAGTCACAGCCACCTGTGAGAATTTACCAAGTTCCACTTAGTCCTTCCTGAGGGCCCAGGGATCTCTAGGACAGCTGAATTTTTTAAATTGAAGTTTGCCTGGTGGCTCAGATGGTGTAAAGATTCTGCCTGCAATGCAGGAGACCTGGGTTTAAACCCTGGGTTGAGAAGATCCCTGGGAGAGGGGAATGGCAACCCACTTTAGTATTTTCACCTGGAGAATCCCGTGGACAGAGGAGCCTGGCAGACCACAGTCCATGGGGTCACAAAGAGTTAGACAGGACTGAGTGACTAACACTTTCACTTTCTTTCATAATTAATTTACAGTGTCATGCCAATCTCTGCTGGTACAGCAAAGTGACTCAGTTGTACACATACAGACTTTTTTTTTTAATTGAAGGATAATTACCTTATAGAATTTTGTTGTCTTCTGCTAAACATCAACAAGAATCAGCCATAGGTATACATATGTCCCCTGCCTCTTGAACCTCCCCCCATCTCCTTCCCCACCCCACCCCTCTAGGTTGAACAGAGCCCCTGTTTGATTTCCCTGAGTCATACAGCAAATTCCCATCGGCTATATATTTTACATATGGTAATGAAAGTTTCCATGTTACCCTCTCCATACCTCTTAGCCTCTCCTTTTCTTTTTTAAAAAATTTATTTTCGGCTGCACTGGGTCTTCACTGCTGCACTCGCGCTTCCTCTAGTTGTGGCGAATGGGAGCTACTCTTGGTTTGGAGTGCAGGCTCTAGGAGTGTGGGCTCAGCGGTGGTGGTGCACAGGCTTAGTTTTTAATATTCTTTTCTGTTATGGTTTATCACACACTATTGAATATAGTTCCCTGAGCTATACAGTGGGACCTTGTTGTTTATCTGTTGTATGTATAATAGTTTACATCTGCTAATTCCAAACTCCCCGTCCTGCCCTCCCCCACCCCACACCCCCTTGGCAAGCACAAGTCTGTTCCCTGTGTCTGTGAATCTGTTTCCGTTTTGTAAATAGCTTCATTGGTGCCGTATTTTAGATTCCACATATAAGTGATATCATATGGTATGTGTCTTTCTCTATCTGGCTTGCTTCATTGAGTATGATCATCTCTAGTTGCGTCCATGTTGCTGCAAATGGCATTAAGTCGTTTGTTTTCGTGGCCGAGTAGTATTCCGTGGTATATATGTGCCACATCTTCATCCATCCTTCTGTCAGTGGACATGTAGGCTGTCTCCATGTCCTGGCTGTTGTGAACAGTGCTGCTGTGAACACTGGGGTGCGTGCATCTGTTTGAGTTAGAGTTTTGTCCAGGGATATGGAGGGCAGCCAGTTTTTTAATTTCTTAGCATAGTCTAAGGCTCATTTCTCAGCCAAGGGTGATTCTACCACCAGGGGACATTTGGAAACATCTGGAGATTTTTTTCCTTTAATATTTATTTATTTATTTGGCCACGTCAGGTCTTAGTTTTGGCACACAGGATCAGTTGCTTCTCTCATACAGGATCTTAGTTCCCTGACTAGGGATCAAACCTGAGTTTCCCACATTGCAAGGCAGAATCTGGACCACCAGGGAAGTCCCTGGAGATGTTTTTTTGTTGACCAAGGGTGCTGCTGAACATCCTGCGATTCACAGAACAGCCCTTTTGCGAAGAATGATATGTCCCCCAAAGCTTGTATCAACCGAGGCCAAGGCATCTGCTCTAGTTTAGGGGCCTTTAGAATGTGTGGCTGAAAATCAGGCCTGCAGTTCTGGACAGAGTCTTTCAGTGGGCCATGTGGATCCAGGAGCCACTGCCTGGACAGAGCTGCTTGATGGAGGTGTGAATGTTGGTGAGGTTGAGGGGTGGAGGGGGAGGGGGGAGTGAAGGTGACAAGGACGTGCGGCCCCAGAGGAGCGTCTCCAGTTCTGCCAAAGTGCCTGGACCAGTTCTTCCCCCTCAGCACGTGACTGCACCCCTCCCCGCAGAATTAACCACCTCCAGGTCCTCTGGGCAAAGAGCTGACTCTGCCGGGAAGCCCAACTCGGCTGCATAGATGTGATGTGACCTACAGCAAGCCGACCTCTCCACTCTGCCTGCTGCTCTCCCCTGCCCCAGGATCTTTGCACATACTGTACCCTCCTGTACCATCATCTAGCTAAGTCCACCCCCGAGGCTTCCTGGGAGAGGCAGAGGAGAGCTCCAGAAGGTCCCAAGGCCAGCAGGGTCCTAGCACAGCGCCAGCACAGTGTGACCCCGAGAGGCCCTCTGGCGCTCAGGGCCCATTCGTTTCCTGCAGCAGCTCGTGTAACCCAGCAGCCCCAGATTTCAGCTGTGGCAGAGCAGGGAGGAAGCAAGCATGGTGATGCGGTCATGGCAGCACTGACGCTGGGGGGACATCTCATGGGGATACAAGCCCTCCTGTGCATGGGTGGCCTTTGATGCCCATTCCAGAGCTGCCCCTTAAAGAAAATGGGAGAGACTTCACTGGTGGTCCAGTTGTTAAGAACCTGCATTCTTAACCTGCATTAAGTTTTGATCCCTGGTCGGGGAACTAAAATCCCATGTGCCGCGGAGCAGCTGAGCACGCACACCATAACTACAAGCCAATGAAGCCAAATAAATATTTGAAAAAAATTTAAAAAGATGGGAGACACTGGGGAGAGGCCCACATGAGAGAAGGAAAGGCTGGAGCAGGCCTGTGATGAAAGATCAAAGGGAGGATTGCACCAATCCAAAAAAGAGGTGACTAGAAGTACTTTACCCCTGAGCACGGGGGACATCAAAGGGCCTTGGTTGCAGTGGCCATGCTAGACTCAGGTTAGCACCAGCCGTGGCTCCCTGAGACCCAAGGAAGATGGAGAGACCCACCAAGGCAGGACTGGCTGTTACTCCTACTGCCCCTTTCCAAAGCAGAGTAGACACAATGGAGATTACTCAGCCATAAAGAAGAATGCCAACTCAATGGACATGAGTTTGAGCAAGCTCCAGGAGATGGTGAAGAACAGGGAAGCCTGGCGTGCTGTAGTCCTCAGAATCACAAAGAGTCAGACATGACAGTGTGAGTGAACAACCAAAGAGGAATGAAACAACAACCAAAGAGGAATGAAACACTGACACACACTACAGTGTGGATGAACCTCAAAAGCATCATGCTGAGTGAAAGAAGCCAGACACATACTTCTGATCCCATCGACATGAAGTGTCTGCAACAGGCAGATTCAAGGAGACAGAGAGCAAATTAGTGGTTGCCAGGGGCTGGGGGAGTGGGAATGGGGAGTGGGGAGTGACTGCTTACGGGCACAAGGTTTCCTTTGGGGTAATGAAATGTTCTGGAACTCGATAGAGGTGATGGCTGCCCAACATAGCTAACCTGCCAAATGCCACCAAATCGTACATTAAAGTGATAAATTTTAGCACAATTAAAACCCTGAATATTCATTGGAAGGACTGAAGCTTAAATACTTTGGCCACCTTATGTGAAGAGCTGACTCACTGGAAAAGACCCTGTTGCTGGGAAAGATTGAGGGCAGGAGGAGAGCAGGGTGACAGGATGAGATGGTTGGATGACATCACTGACTCAATGGACATGAGTTTGAGCAAACTCCAGGAGATGGTGAAGGACAGGGAAGCCTGGTGTGCTGCAGTCCGTGGGGTGGCAAAGAGTTGGACACGACTGAGTGACAACAACATACACATCTGGACTACTCCCCATCAGGTCCCACCACGGGCTTCTGGTAGCTCAGTGGTAAAGAATCCGTCTGCAAATGCAGGAGATGTGGGAGACACAGGTTCACTCCCTAGGTTGGAAAGACTCCCTGGAAAAGGAAATGGCAACCCACTCCAGTACTCTTGCCTAGGAAATCCCAAGGACAGAGGAGCCTGGCAGGCTACAACCCATGGGGTCACAAAGAGTCAGACACGACTGAGCAACTAAACAACAACAGGTCCTGCCACATCAGCCTCTTGGATTCCTTGCCATCGATCTTTCAGTTAGCAGGCACAAGTGCAGCTGTCCCAGAGCCGGTCCTGTTGGTTCTGGCCTCTGGGGTCGCCCCGGTGCACCCGATCTCCATCTCCTGGGGCCTCATGCAAGCTCCCGATCCAGCAACAGGACACAGGACGGGCTTGAGCTTAGACCTGAGCCCCTTTAGGTAAAATTTATCCAGCAAGTGTGGAAAGTGCTCCGAAATGTTTCATTCAGCCACTTATCTTGAACATCACCATTTCCACCCATAGAATGTTTCACTTTGATGCCAATTGGCGAAACCCTCCCCCAAGACTGAAGGATAATAAAATCGGCCAGAGCAGGTTCGCAGTGGCTGTTCCTGTGGAATGTCTCCTGGATTCAGCAGTTTACACTTAAGCCCTGGCATAGTAGTTTACCCCAGGGATCTGTAAACTGGCTCCGTAAAGGGCCAGTTTTATTAATTAGCATTTCCAGATTTCACAGCCGCTCAGTCTGTGTCACAACTACTTAGCTTGTAGCTACTCACCCTGCATCATAGAGCTAAAGCAACCGCAGACAATACGTAAATGAATGGTGGGACTGTTTGTCAATAAAACGTCATTTACAAAAACAGGCAGTGGGAGAGAAGCATCAAAGATAGCCAGATTGGGGGCTTCCCCAGTGGTCCAGTGGCTAAGACTCCATGCTCCCAATGCAGGGGGCCTTTGTTTGATCCCTGGTTGGGGGACTAAAGATACCACATACCACAAGAAGATCTGGTGCAGCCAAATAAATAATTTTTTAAAAAAAGAACAGATACCCAGATTGAAGGACATCCTAAAATATACTCATCCCATCCTCCTTAAGGTTAAGGTCTCAAAAATAAGCCTGAGATACTTGATGTGGGAAGACTGAATGTAACGTGATGAAATGAAAATCGCTCAGTCATGTCCAACTCTTTGTGACCCCATGGACTATACAGTCCATGGAATTCTCCAGGCCAGAATACTGGAGTGGGTAGCCATTTCCTTCTCCAGGGGAATTTCCCAAGCCAGGGATTGGACCCAGGTCTCCCGCTTTGCGGGCAGATTCTTTACCAACTGAGCTACCAGGGAAGCCCATGTAACATGTGATACTGGGATAGAAAACAACATTAGGGGGGAAATGAGGACATCTGAATGAATGCAAACTTGGTTTAGTAATAATGCATCAGTCAGTATCCGGCCTTTCCTGGTGGCTCAGCTTTAAAGAACCTGCCTGCAGTTCAGGAGGTGCAGGAGACCCGAGTTCAATCCCTGGATTGGGAAGATCCCACTTCCCAATCCACTCCAGTATTCTTGCCTGGAGAATCCCATGGACAGAGGAGCCTGGTGGGCTACAGTCCCTGGGGTCGCAAAGAGTCAGACACCACTGAGCTCACACGCATGATCAGTCAGTATTGGTTTGTTCATTGTTTTATGACAAATGTGCCATCAGTAGGAGAAACTGAGTGTGGGGCACTTGGAAATCCTCTGTGATATTCTTAAATCTAAAACTGTTTTAAAATTAAAAGGTTGTTAGAGAAAAAGAAGGATGTCGAGCCAGACTTGGCCTGTGTGTGTGGAGGGAAGGGGGTGCATAGACTATCCCCCACAGGCCAGATCTGTCACACAGACAGGCTACCACCGTGTCCATGAGGATGTGCAGAGCAAATCTCAGGTAAGATCGTGACACACTGAACTTCGACCTGACGCATCTCCGCCTTCTCCCACTTCCCCATTTCCATCTGCTGAGCCATCATCAGTGGTCTCTGGTGCTTTCCTCTGTTGCCTGCCTGCTCGCTGTCGCCATATCCTGTCGTCTCTTCCTCTGAAGTGTTTTCTACCAGTGCCCAGGCTCCGGCTGGTGTGTGCAGGTGGCAATGCCCAGCAGTGAGGGTGGTGTCCACGTCACGACTGGGCCCAAGCCACTGAACTCAGTTTCCTAAACGACCCCTTACCTTCCAGGGCTGTGAGGAGTCAAAGCTGGAAGGTGGCTCTGGATACTGATTTTTTTTCCTCCTGCATCACCCGGGGGCCTGGTTTCTGCTCACTTTCCCTCCACCTTACTGTGCCTGGCTGAACAAGGCTACCAAGCGGAGGCATGCTGGGAGCTGGACCCGTCTGGGGTTGGGGTGCAGGTGGGGAGAGGCTGCTCTCAGTGAAACCCTGCAGTGTGAGAGTTTCCCATCTCTTGGGGCTAAGCATTAGGAAAGCAATCTGATTAAGTATGCGTGTTAAGGTGCTTCAGTCGTGTCTGACTCTTCGCAACCCTATAGACTGTAGCCTGTCAGGCTCCTCTGTCCGTGGGATTCTCCAGGCAAAAATACTGGAGTGGATCGCCATTTCCTTCTTCAGGGGATCTTCCTGACATAGGGATCGAACCTGAGTCTACTGTGTCGCCTGCATTGCAGGCAGATTCTTTACCGCTGAGCCACTGGGGGAGCCCCCTGATTAAGTATACTGAGCACAAAGCTCTATGCTCTGTCCTGCTTCTAATTATCAAGACCCTTACTCTGGATGTTCAGGAAAGAGGGAAGGGTGTAAGTAAGTGTCCTCTTGCTTTATTTCTCCCTAGAGAGCCTTCACTCTCATAGTAAACCCTAGAGCAGTAGTTCTCACCCTTCCAGGGATCAGAACACCCTCAGGCTCTGTTTTAAAAATTTAGATTCCCTAGCCGTTCCAGAAATCCTGCAGGTCTGGAGTGGGCCCAAGTCTGCATCTTTAACAAGTCCCTACAGCCCATACTTGGATTCTCAACTTTTCCTCTCCCTTATCGCAACCTACGAGAGCAGCAAGGTAGAGGTGACTCATGGGGAAAGGCAGAGGAATCTTGACAGTTCTCTTTCCCCGCTCTTGTAAGCGGGGAGCCCCAGGAAGACAGCTTTGCTCACCCCAGGTATGGAGGGTGGACCCAAGGGTAGCCAGCAGGGTGGCAGGGGGAAGGGACCCTCCCCTGCCCCCTCTCCGTCCCCGAGGGTTTGGAGAGAAGCTATGGGGGCTGTAGGGAGAGTGGAGGGATGCTCTCAGACTCTAGTCTCTCCCTCCAACCCACCCTTGGGAGCTCACCTTTTCTCACAAAGGCAAATGCTTAGTTTTGCTGCATGGAAAGTATTAAGAGAGTCCTTACTGTTTTCAGCAGAAGCACCGTGCAGCTTGAGATTTGTGAAAATATTAGTTGCTTGGTCATGTCTGACTCTTTGTGACCCCATGGACTATAGCCCTCCAGGCTCCTCTGTCCATAGAATTCTCCAAGCAAGAATACTGGAGTGGGTTGCCATTACCTTCTCCAGGGTATCTTCCAGACCCAGGGATCGAACCCAGGTCTCCTGCATTGCTGGCAGATTCTTTACCATCTGAGCCACCAGGGAAGTCCTAATTTGTACAGAAATTCATACAGGGAAGCAAAGGAAATTTGCCATTTCCTTTTCCCCTGGAGTAGGAAATGGCAACCCACTCCAGTATTCTCACCTGGGAAATCCCGTGGACAGAGGAACCTGGCAGGGTACAGTCTGTGGGGTTGCAAAAGAGTTGGACATGGTAGTGGCTAGCACACATGCACAGGGAAGCAAACATCATCCTAAAAGGAAACCTTCCATAGTGAGCCACCACCCACTTACAGAACAAGCCCTCCACTCAAACCTCCCCCACTCAGCTCAAGCCTAAGTGTGACTCCTTCCAGCCCACCAGGCCTGGTGAGTCCTCCTTCCCAGATCATCCCACCACACAAATGCAAAATAAATCAGTTGCAAAGTGAGGTTGAAAAATCTTGCAAAAGGTGCATGATTGCAGGAAGTCATCAAAAGTGACCCAGAGAATTGCTCTGACCTCCAGTTACTCAGCCACACCCATGAGCAGCAGATGGGAGAGAGAGCCAAGGATGGAACTCTGAGCCTCCAGACAGAATGAGTCCCTTGTGTTGCTAACTTTACATAGGTGCACTCTGCCTAAAAGGAGTTTTCAGCTGAGCTCACCAGGCGAAGTTCAACTCCGTGCTTAATGAACGAGACACACCCAGACCAAAGTAGTTCAGGAAGCTAAAAAGAAAGGGACAGGCACAGATGTAGCAGCTATATAGAAACGGGATAGAACACAGCTGCTATTTTGATGTATAAAAGGGAGAGCTGGGGCCTGTGAATATTGTATGATGAAGAAGATTCACCATCATGCCAAAATCCTCAGTTTACTCTCAAAATATGATCATTGTCAGTATCTGTGCATCACAACACAGCAGCTGCTTTTACAAAGCAGAAATTATAAAAGATACTGGGAGAAATAGATGAAAACATAACATAAGCCTCCTTGAGTAGACAGCAAATAGACAGGGCTGTAAGATGCCCAGACCTCACATTTAGGCAGATCTTTTGGCCATATCACAAACCCTTCACTCCATTATGAGAATAAATCTTAAGTATTTGTGGAAGTAGTCATCCCTATATCAAGTCACAGAGAAAGCATCTCAGAGCTTCCGAAAGTAGAAATATTATCATCAGTTCTCTTTATAATACAGTAAAACTAGAATGGATGTTTAAGGCCCTTTCATATGGAAATTTGTTTTAAAGAAAAAGTAACCTCTGTTAACTCTTAGATGAAGGGGGAATCTATAAACCAAAATTGGTGGTAGTTTAGTCGCTCAGTCTTGTCTGACTCTTTTCGACCCTATGGACTGTAGCCCTCCAGGCTCCTCTGTCTATGGGATTCCCCAGTTAAAGGATACTGGAGTGGGTTGCCATTTCCTTCTCTAGGGGATCTTGCTAATCCAGGGATCGAGCCTGCATCTCCTGTGTCTCCTGCATTGGCATGCAGATTATCTATTGCTGAGCTATCAGGAGAGCCCATAACCCAAAATCACAGATATTCTAAAAACCATTAATTGAAACTGTATAGTATCAGAATCCGTGGGATGTGTTTAAAGCAGTAACAGCAGGACAGTTCGTACCCATCAATACTTTATATCCGTAAGTGGGAATAAATGAAAGTAAATGAACTAACATCCCAACTCAAAAACCCGAGAGAAAGAACCAAGTACACCGCAAAGAGGGTGAAGTGTTAGCTGCTCAGTCGTGTCTGACTGTGTGACCCCATGGACTAAAGCCTGCAGGCTCCTCCGTCCACGGAATTCTCCAGGCATGCACACTGGAGTGGGTTGCCTTTCCCTTCTCCAGGAGATCTTCCCGACCCAGGGATCAAACCCAGGTCTCCTGCATTGCAGGCGGATTCTTTACCATCTGAGCCACCAGGGAAACCCAAAGAGAATGATTTGGGTGTCAAATGGATAAGACGAGCCCTCGGAAATTTCATCAATTCCTCCAATATTTTTGGTGCAGTAAGAACCAAGCAAGACCCTCCCCCATCAAAGCTTAATTTGTTCTTTATTCTTTCTGTAATCTAGCACGTGGTTTCATTTATAACCTAAACGAAAATTTAGTGAAATACGAGGTACGATAACTTGTTTCATACTTGGTTTCCTTTTTTCTCCCTAAGATTCCATAACCCTGCCTCCCCACCACCCACTCCCTGGCACAGTTTACCATGAAACTTCAGCCCCTGGTAGGAATCTGTCCATTTCAAAGGGCCTTGCCCTGGGCCCAGTAACCCTTGGTGTGTTTTTCAATGTTTCCGTTCACATCTGTGGCTGACAGTCTGTGCCCTTCCGGGTAAGAGTGACAGAGTCTGTTAGGAGCTAGGGACACGGAGCTGGAGTCAGTGTCATGTCCTGTCAGAACTCGACTCTCTTTGCATGCCTGCCATCTGCCCTTCTATCCCTGCAGCCAGCAGCTGGCTAGAGGGAGCCTGCTGGGTATCCCAAGCCCCGTGGGCAACAGGGAAAGAACAGAACCCAAGCTAAAGCTGGGTGTCAGCCAGGCCCTAGAAACCCTCCACTTCCTTATCTGTGAGTCAAGGAGCATGAGGTTGGGGGTGATCCTTCTACTTCCTGCTCTGCACCCACAGGCCCAGTGAGCCTGCAGCTGTCACCTGCGTGGGCTGACCTGGTAATTGGGGGGGTCCAGTCTTCTGCCCCACAGCCACCACCTCTCACCATCATTGCTGCCCACTTCCCATTGTCATCCCTTTTCTCAGCCATGCCACACAGCACGTGGGATCTTAGTTCCCAGACCAGGGATCAAACTCTTGACTTTTTGCACTGGGAGTATAGACTGCCGGGGAAGTCTCCCACTGTCATCTTGTCCTCACCCTCCCTGGCTCTGTCTCCCTCCACCCATTCCCTGAACAGTAGCAGCTCTGTGGGAGTCACATTCGCCATGCTTCTCCTTCTCCACCTCCCACCCCATCCACTCGCATCCTCAAGGAGCAGGCTTCTCTGTCCCCTCCCACGCAGCCCCTCTGAGCCTGTGACTCTGCTGGCCCCTTCTGCCCTCCATACTTCCTGGTCCCACTTGTCTGTGTCCTTGCTAGGTCTTTGCAAGGAAACCAGTCAGCTTAGGTGACTCAGGCCCTCTCATGCGCATCTTGCATATCAGAGTGTTGAAGTCCTCTCCCTGCCTACGCACTGCCCTGGCCCCTTTTGGAAGAAGGAGGCATTTAACCAAGAGCACCTAGTACGGTGGCTGACACACCTTTCCTGTAAAGGGTCCAAGTGTCAGTATTTTCTCTGCCAGACCAGTCTCCCCCACCACGACTCAACCCTGCCATAGTCCAGAAGCAGACACAGACCACCTGTTAACAGACATGAATGTGCACCAGCAGAACCTTATTCATGGTTGTTGAAAGTTGAATTTCCTATCACTTTCATGTATTGGGAGGTACTCTTGATTTTTTCAAGTGTTTAACAACTGGGACTTCCCTGGCTATCCAGTGGTTAAGACTTCACACCTCCAGTGCTCCGGGCACAGGTTCAATCCCTGGTCAGGGAACTAAGATCCCACATCCCAAGCAGTGTGGCAAAAAAAATAATGTGACAACCATTTTTAGCTCGCACACCACACAGAAACAGGTGGCTGGCCATAATTTGCTGACCCTGGTAGAGGTCCATGTCTAAGCCTGACCCCCAGCCCATTCCTGACCATTACATAGGCATCCTCCCCACAGCCACGCCCATTTGCGTACAGGTCATCTGTGACTGCTTCACACTCCAACCGCAACCCCAAATACTTATTAGCTGGCCCTTCACAGAACAAGCTGGCCCGCCCCTGGTTCACACAGAGGGTTGCCTTTCGTCCTCGAACAACCTGAGAAGGCAGGGGTTTACCCCTTCGTTTTACAGAAGAGGAACTTGAAACTCACGAGCAGCAAACTAATTTGTCCCTCTTGGCACAGCCCCCCAGCCCGGGACCGCAAGGACCCGCTGGAATTCCCTGTGGACGTGGAGATGTTCTCCTGGGCTCCTCACCAGAGGTAGCCCTCCACCCCACACACACCCGGGGGCATTATTTTCCCAGCATTTCCACCCAGGAAAGCCCCAGGCTGACTGGATGCCCCCTGGGGCTGTTTGCTCAGTAGACTCAGCCGAGCACATTTCCTGGGCGCCCGGGTCCACGGGCCATGGGACATCTCCCAGGTCTCCTCCTGCGGATGTGACAATCGCTTGTATCCCCAGACGGACACAGTCAGGTAGAAAGTTACGCCTGGAACTTGGAGAGCACTTGGGAAAACCACTGGAGTTCCAGGACTGGTTCCCGGTCACTCTCAGGTGTTGCTCTCTGCACCCCCAACCACGGCTAGAACAAGAGGGCGAGTGGAAGCCAGTCAGCCCCGCCCTTAGGCTTCATGGTAGCCTAATATTTGCTCGAGTTGTCTTGCCGTTCGCATCCTCTCTGGGTACCACCGGTCACTCCTCTGTCTTGGTGTGTGACCTGGACCGGACACAAGAGATTTGGAAATCCTGTGTGGAGTGGCTCGTGGTCTCAGGGTGGGGAACAGAGGCTCTGCCCTGACCTGGCATTGCAGGGGGAGGGGCAACGTCAAGGTCATGAGAGGCAGTGGGCAGCCTCCAGGAAGTCCAGAGGCAGTGACGTACCAGCCACGGCCAAGGTGAATGCGTGGAACATCCCAGGGAGCCCCACCAGGGAGGGGATCTCTGAGACTAGAATGGTGCCCGGTACGCGGCCGCCAACCAGTACATTGTTGTCAAGTGAATAAATGAAACTTTGTGTATAAAAGCACCACGTACACTGGGAAGGGGCTGGGGGAGGGGTCCCCATGGCTAGATCAGGAAACAGAAGGCCAGCCCCACAACCAAGAAGAATTCGCTACAGTGATCGGAGACAGTCACAGGTATATCTGGGGGGCAATGGAGTTACCCCAGTTCAGGCCACCTCCACCTGGCTGGAAGGACCACCACCCTGCAAGGGTGAGGCTGGGAAACTTCTCTCCAGGGGAAATCCCCACCCCCACCCCCCTGCCGACTTGAGCCTCACCTATTAACAAAGGAGATAGCAAGCACCCTTGCCTTCTTGGTGATCTCATTCTATGGGGCTTTTCACTTTTGAAATCTGAAAGCAAAACACTGTTTGCCTAATGCAATCCATCGAAGCTTGTCTGGTTTTCATGTGGGATGTACAGAGGCTAGATGTGAACTTGGAGCTGGGGAATCTGCCTGCCTGGTTGCCAGACCTTGGGTGAAGTGTCTCTAGCCAGGGCAGGCAGACACCCTGAAAAGTCCCAGGTCTACTTGCCTGGCTCCCAGCACCAAGAACCAGTCTGGACCAGGGGCTGAGGGGCAACAGACAGGGGGTGGACTCACATTAGAGGCCCTGGGTTCCAGCACATGGCCACATCACCCACCTGTTCTGGACTTCAAACAGGTCAGCTGACCTCTCTGCTCCTGTTTCCTCATCAGAAACGGGGAAGGCCAGGTCTGTCCCTTAGAGGAATTCGAGCAAAAAAAAGACTCACAAGCCCACCGTAAGCCTGTAGTGTGGCTGGCACATACAACAGGCTATTCTTTAATGTTACATCACCATTCTTCCGAAAATATTTACCATGCATTTCAACAGAGAGAAGACCCACCCACCCTCTTGAGATAGAAAATGCACTTTCTAGACATTTCTGGCTACTTACACTGCTCAACCTTGGATATCTTTGGTTTAAAAATCCTCGTTCAGGCATTTCCTTGACAGTCTAGTGGTTAAGTCTCCATACTTCCACTGTAGGGGTCATATGTTCAATCCCTGGTCAGGGAACTGTTAATAAGATCCCACATGCTAGGCAGCATGGCCAAAAATTTAGGGGAAAAAAAATTAATAAAAAAAACCTTTTGGAATCTCGCGAAAGAAGAATCTCAAAGACAAGAGCAGTTAGAAGACAGCCAGACTTCCCCAGCTGTCAGCATCCCTGGCAAGGGTGGAGGGGGCTACCTGGGGAGCAGAAGGTCAGAGAAGGCCAGGGTGCTACTGCTTCATTCATTTAAACCTAGAAACCATGACTGGAGGTGGGGTTGAATTAATGGATCCTCTCTTTATGGTTTTTTTCCTTTTATTGGGCAAACTTTTAGCATGGTTCTATATCTTTTTTTCAAAGCATATACTTTATATTAGAAGCATGTCTTTTATATGACTTCCCTGGTGGTCCAGTGGTTAAGACTTCATGCTCCCAACACAGAGGGCCACGGGTTCGACCCCTGGTCAGGGAACTAAGATCCCGCATGCAGCATGGCATGGCCAAAAGAAAAGACATAAAGGAGAAAAAAAAGGAAGAAGGAACATGTCTTTCATATTATAAAGGGAGCAGAAACAGCATATCTGAGAAAGTAGAGTCCCCTCCCAAATAGCGTTTTGCCAGGGCTGTGGATCGTCTGGCGTGCCGGGAAGACAGCATGAGCTTGTGGCCACCCCTGTCCCAGAGCCTGCTCACATCGCATCACTGCTGGCACCCAGGTCCCGCTTCCTCCCTCCCCTTTATCTCCAGCCCCACATGATCCACTGGGCACACCAACCACCCTTGTACTTGGAGGCCTTGCACACCCCTGGCCAGCCCCGGGAACAGCGACACAATAGCTCCCCTCGCTTCGGGTGCCAGGCCAGCATTTCCTCCTCCTCCTCCGACGGACGTATAATAGCACCAACCGGATATTTTTAGATCAGCTTTGAAAAGTCGCAGTGTGTTGAGACCGCATACCAGACGCATGAGGTCACCGCGCTGGTAATCGCAGAACCAGAGAACTGGTCCCAAAGACATTCCCTCTGGTCCCCAGGATGCTGGGCCTGGATGTTTCCTTAAAACTCACCAGAGACTTGTCCCACATTTGTAAGGGACCACCGTGGCTCTTCTGGATGGAAATGTGCATTTCTGGGGTGACTCTGTGGCAGGCCTTGAACCCAGCCACCGCAGCGACTCAGAACTTGCCCCTGGAGGGATGTCACTCGGGGTCAGGCATCCCCCTCGCCATCTGTTTGTAGTTAGGACAGGCAGCACTTTGCATGCTCGCTCGTGGGAGCTCATTTTATCACAAAGCAGGCCTGTCCTCAGCTCAGACACCACCCTGCAGGGTCTGAAAGGAAAGGAGGAGACGGATCTGCCGTCTGCTTTTCCCAGACCTGTGGCTCAAGAGCCCATGGGGTTTACCCCAAAGGCTGAACATAAGGGAAACAGGAGATTAAAACCTGGATAGACAGTTTTCTTCACCAGGGGGCCCTTCAGGGCCTACAGCACACGTAGGGGCCTTTATTACAGAACGGAGCCCCAGACAACCTGCTCCTACAAACCTTTCACCTTCATCTGTGCTCTCAACCCCCAGCAATTCGGCTCTCGCTGGGGACTTTTTTTTTCTTATTTATTTGACTGCGTCACGGCAGAGGATGAGATGATTAGATAGCGTCACCGACTTGATGGACATGAATCTGGGCAAATTCCAGGAGATAGTGAAGGACAGGGAAGCCTGGTGTGCTGCAGTCCATGGGGCCACAAAAGAGTCAGACACGACTTGGCAACTGAATAACAAATCAGGTCTTAGTTGCATCATGTGGAATCTTTCATTGCGGCACACAGACTCGATAGTTGTGTCACTCGGGCTTCAGTAGGTGTGGCACGTAGGCTCCAGAGCCCTCAGGCGCAGTAGTTGCAGGGTACAGGCTTAGTTGCTCTGAGGCATGTGGGATCTCAGACCCCCAACCGGGGATTGAACCCGCGGCCCCTGCAGTGCAAGGCAGATTCTTAACTCCTGGATCACCAGGCAAGTCCCTGTGGGGACGTTTGGGGTTGTCCCACATGCTGCCGGCATCTGGTGGGTAGAGACCAGGGATGACCTCGATACCCTACAGTGCACAGGACAGCCGTACCCCAGAGACTGATCTCACCCCAAGTGTCAGCAGTGCCGAGGCCGGGAGCCCTGACTGGGTTCCACAGACACTTGGGAGAGCAGAGCAGAGGGAGGCCTGGGCCCCAGCAGCTGGCCTAGAGCTCAGTCACACACATCAGGACCACGTGAAGAAGAGAAGGGGGCTCTGTGGCCGCTGTCTGACTCTGGAATGCGCCTCGTCAGGCTAGATTCCACCACCACAAGGCCAGGTGAAGACCCCTCCCCTCAAAGTGCCCCCCTACCCTGCAAGTTAGTCTCTCAGTCGTGTCCGACTCTTGGGGACCCCGTGGTCTCTAGGCCGCCAGGCTCCTCTGTCCATGGAATTTCCCAGTCAAGAATACTGGAGTGGGCTGCCGTTCCTTGTTAGGGGATCTTCCCAACCCAGGGATTGAACCCTGGTCTCCTGCACTGCAGGCAAATTCTTTACTGGCTGAGCCCTGAAGGTACCCTCTTTGCAATTGGGCCGGGTTTCCTCCCTGGGACCTCCTCTTCCTCAATCACTTCTCCCCTGCTTGGCAGTCTGGCGGTTGGTTCAGGTTTTACAGCGAGGCCCAGTTCTGGGTTCTGGGGTCTGGAGCCCCAGGGGCAGCAGGGCAGGAAGTCATGCATCCCATGACCTCGTCAGCCAGGAGCATGACCGGTGCATGAGCCCAGTGGGGGCTGCTGCCCTGATTGCAGGCTCCACTGAATGGAGCCATTTTCTGAGGAAGTGGCCCTGGCCTTCCAGCAGATGCTTTTCTATGGGGCTTCTGCCTTCAGGTGTTGAGTCGGAAGCTCTGATCAATGATTGGCCTGCAGAATGAGGGCTTGGAGAAAATCCAAACTCCTCTCAGTGTCTCCCTGAGAGCCTGGCCACCTCTCCCCACCCTGCCCTTGTCCCCCACCTCACCAGACCTGCAGATACACACCACACCCTACAACAGAGCTTGGCAGTGGCCTTCCCACCTCCTCCCAGCTGTGGCCTCCCTGCCGGGCTCAGCGTGAGCCTGACACCTTTTTCGCTACTGCCAAGCTTCCCTTTCCTCGTGTAACACCCCCGCCCCCATCCCATCTCTGCCTCTCTTCCCTCCTCTGCCCAGCCTCACCACCCTCACTTCTTTTGGCCTGTCACTCCCTGAAACAGGGACCACCACTCCCCAGGTACTTCTGCCCCAAGTTCCCCCAGGACCCCACCGAACTCTCCCCTTATCTGGGTACCACGTGGGAAAGAGGTAACCCCGGAACCTGAGTGGGGGACAGAGGGTGTTCTCTTATTTTCATCTGAATGGTGGTCATGTGGGAGACCTCAGAGGGGCACTGCCAAGCCATGAGCTCTCAGCACTACGCACACTTCCTCTGTGTATTGGGAACGAAGCCCTGATTCGTACCACGACGTGGATGGACCCCAGAAGCATCATGCCGAGTGAGAGAAGCCAGACACGAAAGGCCACCTAGTGTGTGCCCCCACATAATGTGAAATGTCCAGACCAGGCAAATAAATCCCAAGAGACAGAAAGCAGATTGGTGGTTACCAGGTGCTGGGGGAGGGGGGCTGGGGGGTAACTGCGGAGGAGGATGGGGCGATAGAAATGTTCTGGAACTAAACAGAGGTGATGGTTGGACAGCATTGGGAATGTACTGCATGCCACTGAAGTGTTCACTTTTGAAACTTAGTTTTATGTTATGTCACTCTGACCCTAATTTTTTTTACAAAATTGCTGTCAACCAGCTTATCATCCCATGGTATTGCAGGACTCTCCAGGATGGGACATGTCCCCACTTCTGCTCCCTCACAAGCAGACTGGTGGCTGGCCTGGAGCTGGTATCAATCCAGCACCTAGCAAACTCCTTCTGGGAAATAAATATTCTGATTAGTAAATATTTTCTGGCTTTGCAAGCCAGATGGTCTCTGTCATAGCTCCCTACCGTCACAGCATAGAGACAGCAGTAGATGGTTGGGAAATGAACAGGCCTGGCCGTGTGCCAGGACACTTCATTGGTGGATGCTGAAACTTGAATAGGATTTTTACATGGCAGGAAATATTACTCTTCTTGGGTTTTTTGGGTTTTTTTTTAAACCATTTACAAATATAAAAACCACTCTTGGCTCACAGGCAGTACAAAAACATACAGTGGACTGGATTTGACCAAGGCCAGAGTTTGCTACATGAACAGTTATTACTGAAAAAAAATTCCTACAATTGGTGTTTCCAATGTCCAGGACTTAGAACTTGAGCCCCTCCTACACCTCAACACAGAGGTAAAGAGCAAGCCCATGAGATGTGTGGGAAGCCCCTGTGGCTCAGTGCTAAAGAATCTGCCTGCCAGTGTGGGAGCTGCAGGAGACGTGGGTTCGATCCCTGTGTCGGGCAGATCCCGCAGAGGAGGAAATGACAACCCACTCCAGTATGCTCGCCTGAAGAATCCCATGGACAGAGGATCCTGGTGGGCTACAGTCCATGGGGACACAAAGAGTCGGACGCAACTGAGCATGTGCACACACACGGGATGCGCTGGGGCTGCCTACCTGTGTCACCTGGAGTCTGTGAGTGGCTTCCAGTGAACCATGGTCCACAACACCCTGAGGGAGCCTCCAGGCTGAGGCCTGTAGAAATTTCATCCTCACAATCTGAAAACCTGCTTTTGTTTTCCTCGCAGGCTTTTGGAAATGCTAAAACAGCCCACAACAACAATTCCAGCCGATTTGGGAAATTCATCCAGGTCAACTACCTGGAGAGCGGCATCGTGAGAGGGTGAGTCAGCTGGTGCCCACGCTGTGCACTCCACCATCAGTCTGGGGTCCTGGGCCTCCTGCAGTGGGGACCCAGGACTGAGCCAGCAGGGAACTGAATGCTGAAATCATGATCTTGCAGGCATTTGTGAATCATGCAGGGAAATGAATATGATTTTCAGTCATTGATATGAAAGTCTGAGAGGTGGCAGGAAGTGTGGGTGGGGGAGGGGGCGGAACCTTCATAATCAAACCTACCTGCCATCGCCGAGGGCATTGCCTAGGGGCATTGCCTAGGGCATTGAGGCACCCACTTAGTTAAGTACAATGAGCTAGAGGTCCTAGCATGATGGGATTTTCCAAGAGCAGGTGAGGGCACACCAGCCTATTTCCTGATTTTGATGTCTCTAATTCCGTGAGTCTAGGGAGAGTTGATGTGGACTCTGGCATTTGCCAAATGTGCTCCTTTAGCTGGAAGGATACATGATGCTAGGTAGCAAAGTAAGGCAGTTGTCCAGGGAAGTGCTGAAAGTAGGTAGGTGAGTGGATGGAGGGAGGGACGGACAGAATGTAGATTGATGGATGGGTTCCAGGGTGGGTGGATGGATAGAAGGATGGGTAGATTCATAGATGGATGAATGATGATTGGGTAGGTTCATGGATGGATGATGGATCGGTAGCAGGTTCATGGATGGATGGCTAGAAGGATGGATGTGTAGGTTTTTAGATGGATGGATGATGGATGAGTAGATTCATGGATGGATGGATAGAAGGATGGGTGCATAGATTCATGGATGGATGGAATCACTGGTAGAGAATAGATGAGAGGATGAATATGTAGACTGATGGATTTGGACAGGTAGATTCGTGGATGGATGGATAGATTGATGGATAGTGGGTTCATGGATGGGTGGATAGATTCATAGATGGATGGATGATGGGTGGGTAAATTCATGGATGAATGGATAGAAGGATGGATGGGTAGATTCATGGATGGATGGAGGAGTGGGATGATTCATGGATGGATGGATGGGATCATTGGTAGATGGATGGATTCATAAATGAGTGTATAGGTTGATGGATGTTTGGATGGCTAGATGGATGAGGAGATAAATGAGTTCATAGGTGGTAGCTGGATTGTGAAGTTGACTGCCAGACGGAAGTTAAAACCAATTTACATTTTATGCCAGAAATGTGAGTTCCTTAGGTGAAGGTACAGTTACTTCAACTAAATGTGCAACTTTGAAATAGTGTTTCAAAAAAAAAAAAAAGAAATTGTATTTATTTGTATTCTGTGCTGTGTTATGCTAATAAAAATACCTGGCAGGCAGCCTTATGCAATGAGTTAATGTTACAAGGAATTATCTATTTGGTCATAATGTGATTTCTGCAGTTAATACTGTAGGATTTTTTTTCCTCTAAAATGTACGTTCTGGGTAGTTTCAAGTAGTTAAAAAAATATAATTGTGACTAATACTGCATAGTATTTTGGATTTTGTTTTTAACATGCAAAGGTCTTTTGAGCCATAAAACTATTTCACAGTGGGGGAAAAAAAAGACATTTTGGCACAGTCCATTGCCTGGTGACTTAAAGGAACCCTTCCCGCTCCACAATTCTGGTGTGAGGGTCCACAGTGGTGGTGGGATTTGCAAAGGCTCCAGGTGATGCTCTGAGCAGTAAAATAAGAATCCTTAAATGTTAGACGCGGGGAGATCCAAGCAACAGGCCCATGGAGGCCACAAGAAGGCTCATGTGTTTCGGGAAGGGAGAGGTCCTCCACAAGAATTGATTTCAAAGTATCTGGGTTCTTCTGTCCGTCTAAATCTGACTGGGACTTCCCTATTGGTCCAGTGGTTTTAAGACTCCATGCTTCCACTGTAGGGGCACTTGTCCAATCCCCAATCAGGGAACTAAGATCCTACATGCCTCGCGGTGTGGCCAAAAAAATAAACCTAAACCTGACTGATGATCATTTCAATTGATGGTGCATGTTCAAGACAAGGACAGAAATGTTTTCTTCCCAAATCCTTCAACCTCTGGCTTCTTTCCTTTTTCCCTCTGCCCAGGCTCTTAAGTGATGTAGGGAGAGAGACCCTCGCTAAAGGCAACATCTCCTCTGGCCCCTCAGCCCCTCAGGCACAGTCAAGAGTGGGCAGTTCACCCCATGGCCCCGCCTTCCATGGGCCGTCCAGTAGTCCCTTCCCAACTGCTACTGGGCCCAGCTTGGTCACTGCATGGGCAGAGCCACTCTCCTGCCCCCACTTGCCCCGCAGGTCTCAGCCCTTTCTCCAGAAAGACCTTCACTCCTTATTTTATTTTATTCTATTCTGTCCCACTGTTCTGTGCTTCGAGGCTTATGGGATCTTAATTCCCCAGCCAGGGGTTGAACCCAGGCCATAGCAGTGAAATCACAGAGTCCTAACCAGAGGACTGCCAGGGAATTCCCCCTCGCTCCTTATTTTAAATCTGGTTTTCTCCCATGGGTCCATATTGTATCTGCCACATTGCAGAGCCTCTGACTAGCAGGAGAAGCCCATGGTGTCTTACAAAGTAGAAGACGCAGAAACAAACTGTTTCTAGTTCCAGTGGCTCCCTTGGGAGCAGAGACACCAAGAGGCTGCCTCATGTTTTCCTGTGTCCCGGACTGGCTCTGCAGGCCAGAAGCCAGAGCCTTTGCTACCAGTGGGCCTTGATGTCCCTGTTCTCCCGAGACCCAGATCACTCCTTCCTGTGCTTTCCATTTCATGTCCCATGGCTGCTGCAACAAAGTATCACAAACCAATCAGCACAAAACAATGAGTTTATTCTCTCATGGTTCTGGAGGCCTGAAGTCCAAGATCAAGGTGTGGGAAAGGCCATGGCTCTAGGTGAGGATCCCTCCTGGCCTCTTCCAGCTTCTGGGGGCCCCAGGTACCCTTGGCTTGTAGCCACATCACCCCAGTCTTTGCTTCAGTCTCCACGTGGTCTTCTCCCCCAGATTTCTCTATGATCTCCTCTTCTGTCTTCTGGGATACTTGTCCTTGGATTTAGGGCCCATCTGGACCATGGAGGAGGATCTCATCTCTAGAAAAAAAAGGTGAGAGTGTTAGTCACTCAGTTGTGTCCAACTCTTGCGACCCTATGGACTGTAGCGTGCCTGGCTCTTCTGTCCGTGGGATTTCCCAGGCAAGAATACTGGGGTGGGTTGCCATTTCCTTCTCCAGAAGATCTTTTCCACCCAAGGATCGAACCTGGGTCTCCCTCACTACAGGCAGATTCTTAACCGGCTGAGCCACCAAGGAAACCCTATCTCCAGATCCTTCACTTAATTCCATCTGCAAAGGTGTTTTTTCAGAATCACAGTCACACGTTCCAGGTAGATGTGGCTTCTGGGGGCCACCGTTTGGCCCAGCACATCAGCAGAGTTGGCCCTGAGCTAACCAGCCAGCCTGCCCTGCCCACCTTGGCTCTTGTCAGGCTCAGGGTGGCTGTGGTCCTGGGTCACTGGATCTCATAGATCAGCTGCAGTGTCCTATCTATGGCCTCGGATTCAGGAAAGGAAGTCCTGCCTCAGCCCTTGACAGTGGCCTGCCCACGCTGGGTGGAAGGAGGTGCACTTCCCGTCCAGGGAGTGGCTGCCACCAGCTCGCAGGGAGCAGGCCCAGACCGGGTTCTGCTTTTGGGCAGGTGACACTTTTCGATGCCGCTTCCTGATGAGGCCAAGGGTCAAGGGCAGTCCACGCCTCCCTCCCAGTTCCCCAATTTGCAAGGCTTCGTGTTTCTGTGGGCTCAAGGGCTCAGTGCGGAGCGGATCCCTGGCTGCGTGCAAGATCACCCCTGTAGGAGCCCAGGCTTCCCAAGTAATCACCAAAGGCTGTGGCCCATCAGATGACAGCTCGGTGCCCTTGAGGGGTCACTGTCCTTGCCCATGTGGTGAGATAGCACAGAGAATTGGCCACAGATTGAGATGGAAACGTGAGTCTAGGACCAGAGGCAGCCTCCCTGCCCAGGAAAACAAGACTGCTAAGAACTACAAGTTACTGATCAGAGGAAGAAATGGAAGAAAACGGGAGTTTGAAAGGAGAGACGACACACGCTTGTTGAGCCTTTGGAAACCCACCCGTGCGGGGTGTGTGCGCATGCATCCACTCAGCGTGTATGCGCTTGTACACGGCTGCAGCCGGAAGACTGCCGTCCTGGAGACAGTCTGGAAGCTTCAGCAGACCTGGGACCAGGGCCCTAATCCTGCACCCCAAACCCCGGCTCCCTCTTCTGTATCACAGGATGGACTCAGATGAGGGTGACCTCCAAAGCTGTACAGCTCACATACTCGGTGATAGCAGATCCAATGAGAGTCAGGTCCCCACCAGGCCGCCCCCCTCCTGTGGGGTTCTGGACAGCACATTAACACTTCATCCATCAGTGGGAGCCACAGTGCCCCTCCCAGAGGGCATTTAAATCCAGTGTATTTAATCTCAGCAAAATTAGTGCCTAGAAGCTCGAAGTAGAGCTCCAAGAAACGTCTGATGTCTCTATTAGCATTGAGGGTGTGGCTTCGTGAGTACCTTGTTCCTGCCCCAGGACCAACACAGCCTCAGGGATCTGGGCCCTGCAAATGTCTGTCAAGTGATAAACAGATAAACAAAATGTGTGTCTAGACATGTAGACTATTGTGCCGATTTGCTCAGTCGTGTCTGAGTCTTTGCCACCCCCTGAATAATCTGCCAGCCTCCTCTGTCCATAGTATTCTTCAGATAAGAATACTGGAGTGGGTTACCATTTTCTCCTCCAGGGGATTTTCCTCACCCAGGGATTAAACCCACGCCTCCTACATTGGCAGGCAGATTCCTTACCACTGAGCTACCTGGGAAGCCCTGTAGACTCTTACTTAGCCATAAAGAAGAATGAAGTTCTGATACGTGCTCCCAAGTGGCTGAATCTCAGAACCATTAAGTTGAGTGAAAGAAGGCAGATTCAGTATCCCAACTGACCCTTGAACAATGCAGGGGTTAGTCAGAAATCTGCTGATGACTTTGAGTCCGCCCTGTATTTCCAAGGTTCCTCCACTTCCACAGTTCCTTCATATCTGTGGTTCCACATGCATGGATTCAACCAACCGCAAATCAAGTAGGACTATAGCATTTGCTATTGGAAAAAAATATCCACCTGTAAGTGGATCCACAGTTCAAACTTGCGTTATTCAAGAGTTAACTATACATACTAAGTGAGTGTTTTGGTTTTGGGGTTTTTTTTTTAATTCTGGAAAATCAAAAGTAATCTTTAGCGGAGTTGGTGCATGGCTGCTCGGGGGTGGATGGCAGGGAGGAATGACAGAGGACCCAAGGAGTCTTCTCGGGATTATGGATGTGTTCGTTGTCTTGGTCACAGTGGTGGACTCTCAGGGATTTACATGTGTCACAGCTCATGCAGTCATACACGTTATATCTGTTGTGCATCAGGTATACCTACTAAAGCTGGTTTTGAAAATTACATAGAGATTATGGAAGGACCCAGTGAAAAACTCATCTGGGTGCACGCTTTTGAGTATGTATAGTTTATTATAAATCAATCATCAGTAAAGCTGTTTTAAGAAGAATAGAAAAGTGAATCCATTATCTTGTATATCGATTTTCAATTGGAGAAACACTCCATGGCTGGAAGATGGTGGAAGCAGGGTTCAACCTTCCAGTGTTATTCGTGAGTACATGGGTCTAATCATTTCAACTCCTGACGCCTGGGGGCCATCCCAAGTGATGCCAGGTTGGGTTTCCATACAACTGTCAGCCCACATCTGGTGTGTAGGGCAGAAGTAGCCAGCCCAGGTCCCTTATTTTTATAGATGGTAGTAGTAGGGTTAGGTTGAGGTGCATTTACGATAATGTTTACCTTAAGAATGCAATCCTATTTACGACATTTAGGTTTCTTGTTTACGACACTCAGCACTTTCACCCTTTCATCCCTGTGCTTACCTTGGGTCCAAGGTTGTTAAATCTGCAGCTGGCTTTACCACGGTCCTAAATCATTTTTGTTCTTCAGGGAAACAACATTAACGTGTAACACTTGGTTCTTCTCTTTCTTTGATGACAGAGCGGTTGTTGAAAAGTACCTGCTTGAAAAGTCTCGCCTGGTCTCTCAGGAGAAGGATGAGAGGTAGGGGGATATTTCCTTGATGATCCCTGACGTCTGCCTTCTTCCCTATGGAGAGAAGCAGACGTCCTGTGATGGGGAATATCTACAGGAGGCCCTGATGGATCTCCTGGGAGCGTGAGCTTTGCCACCTTCTCCTGCTTCTTTTTGTGCCTCCCTGGGGCTTTTCCCTGGAGTGTCTGCTGCTCCAGTGTCTGCTGAAATGTGGTCAGATGAGCAGCATCTCTGGTCCGCCAGTGAGTGAGAGATGCCCACCCCCTGAGGAATCTATTCACTGGAGAAGCTCGTGGTTTGATTTTTGGAGTTTGTATTTGAAAAAAAAAAAAAATCATAAGAATTGACTTATTGCCTCCAATTTGTACATAATCAAGGTGCTTTTTCCTCCCTGGCCTGTTCTCCAAAGCAATATTAGTAGTGGTTTGAAGAGTAGCTATCGCTCGGCCTCCAAAAACAACTTTTTTCTCCTAATTTTGACCTACAGGAACTACCACGTGTTTTATTATTTGTTACTTGGCGTCAGCGAGGAAGAGCGTCGAGAATTTCAGCTTAAGCAGCCTGAAGATTATTTCTACCTCAACCAGGTAAACAGCCTCGAGCCCCAGCCACAAACGAGGCCTCTGTTCCCCACGGGCTGTTTACGCTCTGCCAGGAGGTCAGAGGCCGTCCGCCTTGGCCCTCTCCAGCCCCCAAACCAGCTCCAAGGAGGCCCAGAGCGGGGCGGCATAAAGAAGCCCATTCATTCCCTGCCTCCCCGGCCCTGCCCCATCCGTTCCAGCCAAAATCATCCTCACATGCCACCCTCCCCAGCCCAGAAGTACCCAGAGCACTGCTGACTTTGTTTTTCAGCATAACTTGAAGATCGAAGATGGAGAGGACCTGAAGCATGACTTTGAAAGACTCAAACAGGCCATGGAGATGGTGGGCTTTCTTCCTGCCACCAAGAAGCAGTAAGTGGGTGGGCCCAGCCAGGCACCTCCCCCTACCTGGAATTACCAGTCACTCAGAGATCTGACCTACCCCCGGTAGGAACCTCACTAAGGAGAGTAGCCCAAGGAGTGACAGAGAACTGTCATCATTAGCCACTGGGAGATGCCAATTAAAACCACAGGGCGGGACTTCCATAGTGGTCCAGGGACTAAGACTCTGCACGCTCCCATGGCAGGGGGCCCCAGTTTGGTCCCTGGTTGGGGAACTAGATCCCACATGCTGTTACTAAGACCGAGTGCAGCCAGGTAAATAAATAAATATTTAAAAAACAACAACAAAAACAGGGCTTTTCAAAGATCATTCATCATTTAAAAATCCTTTTTTTTTTTGACCACACCCTCGCAGCTCGTGAGATCTTAGTTCCCAGACCAGAAATCGAACCTGGGTCCTCAGCAGTGAAAGCTTGGAGTTTTAACCACTGGACCACCAGGGAATTCCTCTGTCATTTAAAAATCTTAATTTCTTCATTAACAGACTGACTAACAGATTTTGTTGATTAGCAGAAAAGCTACATTATCTCAATAGAGGCAGGGAAAAAAAAATCTAACAAAAGAAAATTTACTCAGGTATATTTACCCAAAACAAAAAAAAACACAAGGCTTTTGCCCAACAATGTGGGTATACTTCACGTTACAGAGCCATACACTTAAAAATGGCCGAGAAAGTGAATTTTATATGATGTGTCTTTGACCACAATTAAAAATTATTTTAATTCTTCAAAACCACTTGGAGCATTCTCCACACCTTCCTGAGTGACCAGGACATCCAGAGGGGGTGCCTCTGCCCAGCATGCTGCCAGGAGGGCACCATGGGCCAACCCCTGTGGACAGCCATCGGGCAGCTTTTACTGCAGATGCATGTACACAACCAAACGCATACACGTGCTTGGCCAGAGATACGCACAGGAATGCACACAGCAGCCTCATCTATAATAGCCCCCAACCCCAGGAAACCCTCCCAAATGCCCACCAGCCAGAGATTAAATAAATCAACACATTACAATATATCCCTGCAGGAGTCGGCACACTTTCTGGGGACAGATGGCAAATGTTTTTGAGCTTCGTGGGCCACACAATCTCTGTGGCATGTTCTTTGCATTCTGTTCTTAATGACCCTTTAAAAGCTTAAGAACCGTCCTCAGCTCTGGGGCTGTGCAGAAAAAGGCCCCAGTTGGCCCGGTACCAACCCTGCACAGCAGTGGTTCTCACTGGGGTCCTAATTGTGCTCCCAGGGGACACTTGGCCTTGCCTGATGACACTTTTGAGTGTCACACTGCAGGTGTGGTTGGAGGGCCAGGTGGGTAGAAGCCAGGTACCAGCAGTGCCAAGGCTGAGAAGTGGCAGCATTAAGCATAAAGAATGTGGGAACTTCCCTTGGTAGTCCAGTGGTTAGGACTCCACTGCAAGGGATCCAGTTTCTGTCCGCGATCAGGGAACTGACATCCCACATGCCATGCAGCTTGGCCAGAACAAAAGAAAAATATATAAGTAAATCTTTAAAAAAAAAAAAGAATGAACAATGCTACATGCAGTAACACACATGATTCCCCCACCTTACACCTTTTCAATCACAGGCCCAATATAAATACACGTGATTTCAGCAAAGTCACGTTCACAGATGGTGTTAGATGTCAGGACAGCGGTTTCTCTTTGGGAGCTAGGGAGGGTCGAGGGCCTGAAATGTTCTATTTTTTTTGGTCTGAGTGCCAGTCACAAGCATCTCTACATTTTGTGACACTTCATCAGACTCAACACTTGGGGATGGAATTCCCTGGCGATGCAGTGATTAAGACTCCACACTTCAAATGCAGGGAGTGCAGGTTCGATCCCTGGTCGAGTGACTAAAATCCCATATGCCTCACAGAGTGGCTGAAAAAGAAAACAACAACTACACTTGGGGAACTGTATGCATTTTTTTTACTGTGTGCCTTTTTTTTTTTTTTTTTGGTATGCATGTGATGCCTCCATAAGAAAATTTTTAAGCTCCCCCAACACCACTACTACCGAAAAAAACAATAGAGCTATGTGCCTCCAAAGTCCTGTTTCACAGAGTCCCCAGCAGAGGAGTGGAATCTTTCGGATTTCGCGTGTTCTGACTAGAATGGCTGGTTTTACAAACTTGAGCCCAGTTCACTGGAAGCTTCTGCCGTCTCAAGACCGGGGAAGTGCCCCAACCTTGGCTCCTTCTCTCCCCCAGGATTTTTTCCATCCTCTCAGCCATCCTGTACCTAGGCAACATCACTTACAAGAAGAGAGCCACGGGCCGAGACGAAGGCCTGGAGGTTGGGCCCCCCGAGGCGCTGGACACGCTGTCGCAGCTCCTGAAGGTACTGTCCCTTGTCCTCAGCCACAGTGGCCGCCCACCAAGGCCCAAACTTCCTGCACTGGCTGAGCTTCTGTCAGCTGGGGCCTCTCTGCCTCCTTCCTCCCCCGCCGCTCTCCCGTGTCCCTTCCTCATTTCTTTTCTTTTCTTTTTTTAATCGAGTTATGATTGACATACAACATGATTTTAGCTTCAGATGGACAGCATAAATGATTCAGTATCTGTATTATATGTTGCCAAATGGCCAGCACAAGAAGTCTAGTTAATGTTTGTCACCCTTGGTGGCTATGGGATTTTTCTTCTCTCATGATGAGAACTTGTAAGATCTACTCTCTCAGCAGCTTTCATTTTATGCAGTACAGTCATATTAGCCGCTGTCGCCATGCTGTACGCTGCATTCTCATGACATTTTATAACTGAAGGTTTGTGCCTTTGAACCCCCTTCACACATTTCACCCATCCTCAATTCCTGGCGGCCACCAGTCTGTTCTCTGTATCTGTGAGTTTGGGAGGTTTGAGGGTTGTTTTTTTTTTTTTTTTTTTAATTCCACATATAAGGGAGATCATACAATATGTCTTTGTCTGACATATCCATTAACATAATACCCTCAAGGTCCATCCCCTCCTCATTTCCTTTTTCTTTTTTAATTGAAATACAATTGATCTACAATGTTGTGTTGCTTTCAAGTGTACAGCAAAATGATTCAGTTCTACATATATTCTTTTTTATATTCTTTTTCATTATAGAATATTGAGTATAGTTCCCTGTGCTATATGCTATGCAGTTGATTATTTTATTTATAATAATGCATATACTTTAATCCTAAGCTCCTAATTATGCCTCCCCCTACCCTTTCCCCTTTGGTAACCATAAGTTTATTTTCTGTGTCTGTGGATCTGTTGTATTTCTGTTTTGTACGTAAGTACATTTGTATCATTTTTTAAAGATTCTGCATATAAGCGGTATCATACGGTATTTGTCTTTGTCTGACTTATTTCACTTAACATAATACCCTCAAGGACCATCCCTTCTTCATTTCCTTTTATTTTTTTTTAATTGAAATATAGTCGTTTTACGATGTTGTGTTGCTTTCAGGTATAGAGCAAAATGATTCAGTTCTATATATATTCTTTTATAGAAAAAAAAAGTAACTTATAAGTTACTACAAGATATTGAGTATAGTTCCTTGTGCTATACACTATATAGTTGATTGTCTGTTTTATATATGTGTGTATACTTGAATCCCAAGCTCCGAATTTATCCTTCCCTCTACCCTTTCCCCTTTGATAACCTTAAGTTTGTTTTCTATGTCTGTGATTCTATTTCTATTTTGTAAATAAATTCATTTGTATGGTTTTTAAAGAGTCTGCATATAAGCGATATAATGTGGTATTTGTCTTTCTCTGTCTGACTTGCTTCACTTAGTATGATAATCTCTAGGTCTCTCCTTATTGCTGCAAATGGCATTGTTTCATTCTTTTTATGGCAGAGTAGTATGCCATGAATATTCATGCCACATTTCCTCTATCCATTTTCACCTGTTGATGGACATTAGGTTGCTCTGTGTCATGTCTGTTGTAAACAGTGCTGCTGTGGACACCGGGGTACAGGTATCTTTCTGACCCATCTTCCTTCTGGGAAGGGCCATCTCCCCTCTCTGCCCCTCACTTGAATGGCCCATCAAAGTTTTTAATATATTTATATAACTGAATCAGTTTTCCTTATACCTGAAACTAACATAATGTTGTAAATCAACTATGATATTTTTTAAAAAATCATCATGTGATCAGCAAGGTCCTTTTGTGGTTGGACCATCCCCTTGTCCACTGGTCCTCAACCTCGGGAGCACTGGGCAATGTCTGGAGTCATTTGGGGGGGGGGTGCCAGTGTCATCTGGTGGGTAGGGGATGCTATTTAACAGAATGCACAGGAAAGCCCCCACAACAAAGAATAGCACTAGTCACGCAGTCATGTCCGACTCTTTGCAACCCCATGGACCGTAGCCCACCAGGCTCCTCTGTCCATGGAATTCTCCAGGCAAGAATACTGGAGTGGATTGCTATGCCCTTCTCCAGGGGATCTTCCCAACCCAGGGATCGAACCTGGGTCTCCCGTGTTACAGGCAGATTCTTCACCATCTGAGCCACTGGGGAAGCCCAAAGAAGGACCTAGCCCCAAATACCTGTGATGCCAAGGCTGTTTTCTGAACGTATGTTCCATTTGAGGCTCTTTGAAGCACGCCTGCATGCAGGAGCCCCAGCTCCTGTTGTGCTCATGGGAATGAGTGAGTACGTCTGCCAGGAGATGGAGACATCTCCCCTGGCCCAACTCTTGACTGCCCATGGACAGAGCTTGGCAGTCAGGGAGGAGCAGTCTCCTCACTTTGCCCTCGCACCCAGACCAGGAACCCACTCCAGCAGCGACAGCTATAAACACAGGCAGCACCTGGACCAGAAGCCTGCAGTGACACCCAGGCCTGTGTCACCACAGCCTAGGCCCATTGAGCAAGCCTGTGGGTGTGAACATTCTGAGACACCCTGGTGTCCCACACACTGTGGGTTGGCAGCCCTGAGGATGGACTCTGGGCCCACTTCCTGGCCCAGCTGCCGGGGGGTCTTTCTTCCGCCCTCCTCAGTCCTTGCCTCACTGACACATGGATCTAGTCAACAAGTTCTCCAGCTTTTCTCTCCTCTTTTTTTTTAAAGTTTTTATTTATTTATTTTTAATTGAAGCATACAGTTGGCTTACAGTGTTGTGTTTCTGGTATAAAGTGATTCACGTATGTGTGTGTATGAATATATATCTGCATATGGGCTTCCCTGGTGGCTCAGCTGGTAAAGAATCCGCCTACAATGCAGGAGACCCTGGTTCAATTCCTGGGTCAGGAAGATCCCCTGGAGAAGAAATAAGTTACCCACTCCAGTATTTTGGGGTTGCCCTGGTGGCTCAGACAGTAAAGAATCTGCCTGCAGTGTGAGAGACCTAGGTTCGATCCCTGGGTTGGGAAGATCCCTTGGAGGAGGGCATGGCAACCCATTCCAGTATTCTTGCCTGGAGAATCCCCATGGACAGAGGAGCCTGGTGGGCTACAGTCCATGGGGTCACAAAAGAGTCAGACATGACTTAATGACTAAGCAACAGCACCAACAACATACGTGCATATGTTCTTTTTTAAAAATTCCTTCCATTATAGGTTATTACAGGATATTACATAAATATAATTCCCTATGCTATACAGTAGGCCCTTGTTGTTTAT
The DNA here is from genome assembly GCA_024291935.2 of Okapia johnstoni. Lineage (NCBI taxonomy): Eukaryota > Metazoa > Chordata > Mammalia > Artiodactyla > Giraffidae > Okapia > Okapia johnstoni. Next base: position 5,445,910 of record CM044316.1, on the reverse strand, counting down.
ATATTTTATATAGATTAAATGTATCTGTTAATCCTAAACTTCTAATTTGTCCCTCTTCACCCCTCTTCCTTCCTGACCTTGAAACAGGTGAAGCGAGAAATCTTAGTGGAAGTTCTGACCAAAAGAAAAACAGTGACCTCCAATGACAAACTCATCCTTCCCTATAGTCTCAGCGAGGTGAGTGCTGCCCTGGGTTCTCATGGGGTACCCAGGCCCAAAAACATGGGTGCTCAGGGTAGGGATAGGGAGAGCCTTCAGAAATAGCTGGCACGGGTGGTCATTTTCCTGCCCCTAATTTGACTTCCCTCATGGCTCAGATGGTAAAGAATCCATCTGCCAGTGCAGGAGACATAGGAGGCACTGGTTCTATCCCTGGGTCAGAAAGATCCCCTGGAGAAGGATATGGTAACCCACTCCAGTATTCTTGCCTGGGAAATTCCACGGACAGAGGAGTGTGTCGGGCTACAGTCCTTGAGGTTGCAAAAGAGTCGGACACAACTGAGCATTTAACAGCACAGTTTGACAGAGGAGAACCTTGGAAGCTCAAAGCAGCTTATACAGCTCAAGGGGCAGAGCTAGAGCCACATGTGATGGTCTCTTTGTCCAGCTGTTTAGTGGGCACGCTGGTTCTCACCAGCTGAGGACAGCCACCTGCAGCTTGCAAGCCAAACTCGGCCCACTTCCTGCTTCTGTCAGTAAAACTTCATTGGCACTTGACCACAACCATTCATGCACATTCATGCACATGATGATCTGCTGCAGTGGCAGAGCTGTCCCGCAAAGCTGATGATGTTGACTCACGGGCCCTTGCTTGAGAAAGCTTGCTGACCCCTGGGTTAGAGCGTGACCTTTACAACCGTTGTGTGGGTCCCACATGCCTCTCTCTAGCCTTTGCCCCAGTCTCAATGTTTTCTCTGTGGCATGTTTTTCTTGCGTTTTTACACCTCTAGACTTGCAGGTTGGGGAGCATCAGGAAAGTACGTAGCCATGGGGTCAGGGGGGGAATTTTTAATTCATGGGAGAAGCTGCTCAAGCATCTCTAATGGATACCTAGACATTTGGAGCCCCTGTGGGCAAAGGTGCTCAGTTGTGGTACGTGACAGGTGCCACAGTCACTGGAGCCCACAACACAGCTGTTCCCCTGGGCCACTGAGCTGAGCAAGGGAGATAAAGGCCAGGTACAGGGCAGCATCCTACACAGCTCCATTTCCACAAAACCAGAGGAACTCGTTATCTAGATCTTGATAGCAGGCTGAGTAAGTCTTGTCACAACTTAGATCTGAGAGCATACAAAGAAGGAATTTCTTATAGGTAAATTAGACCCCAACGAGCCTTTTTAAAAAATTGTAAAGATAATCACCGCTTTTAGGCACACAGTGGCCTGGCCCATGGTGCTCCCAGAACTGCAGATGTTGAACCCAGCCCAACCTCCTGGTTTATGCTCTCACAGTGCCCTCCCTGAGCCCATATGCCCACCCCAGCAGTCCCCAGGGTCTTCTGAGGAGCATGCCGTCCCACGAGAAAGACTTGGCCAAACCACAGGCTGCCAGGTCAGGGCTTCATGCTCCGGTGTACAAGGGCGTCTGAGCTGACAGGACGGCGGGCAAAGTGAGAAGGGGCGGTATCGAAGGAGCTGAGTGTTTCAAGTCACCATCTCAACCTCCCCTTGCACAGATCTCGGGGCCCACCTTGCTGAGGTGTGACCCACCCCCCCAAACTCTGTGCCCACAGGCCATCACCGCCCGTGACTCCATGGCCAAGTCCCTGTACAGCGCGCTGTTCGATTGGATCGTGCTGCGGATCAACCACGCGCTCCTCAACAAGAAGGACATGGAAGAGTCTGTCTCGGTGAGGGCCACACCTCCTCGGCTGGCAGCCTGTGACCCTGGCTGCAGTCGGTCAGGCATGAGGCTGGTTTCTCTCCTCAGCAGCCCCAGGGAACCAACAGGATGCGGTTCTCAGGGCCCAGTGCAGAGCGAAAACAGGGGACTCTGGGACTTTGCTGGCAGTCCACTGGTTAAGACTTTCCGCTTCCACTGCAGGGGGCATGGGTTCAAACCCTGGTCGAGGAACTAAGATCCTGCATGCCACGCAGTGCATCCCCAAACAGAAGTCAAAAACACAGGACTCTTTGTTTAATATTACAGGTCGTATCTACTCAATGTTATGTGCCAGCCTGGATGGGAGGGGGGTTGAGGAGAGAAGGATACAGGTGTATGTATGGCTGAGTCCCTTCGCTGTTCGCTTGAAACTATCACAACATTGTTAATTGGCTGTACCCCAATACAAACTAAAAACTTTAAAGTTTGAAAAAGAAATATTACAAGTTCTAAGACCCTTACCATCAGACAGGTCGCTCCCAAGGGAGTAGTAACTGTTCTGCCATCTCCCCTAGTGCCTGTCTATCGGAGTCCTCGACATCTTTGGGTTTGAAGACTTTGAGAGGAACAGTTTTGAGCAGTTCTGCATCAACTACGCCAACGAGCAGCTCCAGTATTACTTCAACCAGCACATTTTCAAGCTAGAGCAGGTAAGGAAATACCGGCTTATTCACTCATCCAGTCCTAGGAGGAAGGGAATGAGCCAGAACCGGGATCCCCCTGGGGACCTGGTTTGTCATCAAACCCGCCCCAGAATTTTTCTCTGCAAAAAAGGGAGAGTCCAGGAACATTCCCACCCAGCCCCAGATAAGGCAAAAGGCAGGGATATTTGGCGCCACAGGTCAGTGTTGTACTTTCTCTCTGCTCAGATGTGAAAGTTGATTCAATGGGAGACAAGTTGAGTTGCCTTGTAAGGATTTGCTTTAGTCAAATCCCATGTTATAGGTGTTTTCACTTCAAAATAACCAGCCTTCTTTACCCAAGTATTGTCCTTCCTATGATGGATTCTGACAAGGAAAGAAAACTGATGGGTTTATACAGATACATATGTGAAAGTGCAAGTGTTAGTCCTTCAGTTGTGTCTGACTCTTTGGGACCCCATGGACTATATCCCCCCAGGCTCTTCTGTCCCTAGAATTCTCCAGGCATCTCCAGGCATCCAGGATCTTCCCAACCCAGGGATCGAACCCAGGTCTCCTGCATTGCAAGCAGATTCTTTACCATCTGAGCCACCAAAGAAGCCCCTATATTTAGCTAATACTTAGCTAATTTTATTATTATGTCTTTTAGCTGAAACTCACATTTCTCTCTTGAAATGTGGCTGGTCCAAATTGAGTTGAGTAGGAAGAGCAAAAGACATAGCGAATTGCAAAGACATAGCACAGGGGGAGAAAGGCATTTGGGGGACTTCCCTGGCAGTCCACGCTTCCTGGGCCGCCTGGGTGGGAGGGGGTTGGGGAAGAATGGATACATGTATATGTACGGCTGAGTCGCTCTGCTGTGCACCTGAAACTGTCTCAACATTGTTAATCTGCTATATTCCAATAAGATTAAAAGTTGTGTTTTTTTTTAATAAAGATAATTTCCATAATCATTAAAAAAAGACTCCACACTTCCTCTGCACAGAGTTCAGTTGCTCAGTTGTGTCCAACTCTTTGTGACCCCACAGACTGCAGCATGCCAGGCTTCCCTGTCCATCAGCAACTCCTGAAGCTTGCTCAAACTCATGTCCATTGAGTCAGTGATACGATCCAACCATCTCATCCTCTGTCATCCCCTAATCCTCCTGCCTTCAATCTTTCCCAGCATCAGGGTGTTTTACAGTGAGTCAGTTCTTCACATCAGGTGGCCAAAGTATTGGAGTTTCAGCTTCAACATCAGTCCTTCCAGTGAATATTCAGGACTGATTTCCCTTAGGATTGACTGGTTTGATCTTGCATTCCAAGGGACTCTCAAGAGTCTTCTCCAACACCACAGTTCAGAAGCATCAATTCTTTGGCGCTCAGCTTTCTTTATGGTCCAACTCTCATGTCCATACATGACTACTGGAAAAACCATAGCTTTGACTAGATGGACTTTTGTTGGCAAAGTAGCGTCTCTGCTTTTTAATATGCTGTGTAGGTTGGTCCTAGCTTTTCTTTCAAGAAGCAGTCGTCTTTTAATTTCATGGCTGCAGTCAACATCTGCAGTGAATTGGAAGCACAAAAAAATAAAGTCTGTCACTGTTTTCATTGTTTCCCCATCTATTTGCCTTGAAGTGATGGGACTGGATCCCGTGATCTTAGTCTTCTGAATGCTGAGTTTTAAGCCAACTTTTTCACTCTCCTCTTTCACTTTCATCAAGAGGCTCTTTAGTTCTTCTTCAATTTCTGCCATAAGGGTGGTGTCATCTGTGTATCCGAGGTTATTGGTATTTCTCCTGGCAATCTTGATTCCTGCTTGTGCTTCATCCATCCTGGCTTTCTACATGATATACTCTGCATATAAGTTAAATAAGCAGGGTGACAATATACAACCTTGACGTACTCCTTTCCCTGTTTAAAACCAGTCTGTTGTTCCATGTCCAGTTCTAACTGTTGCTTCTTGACCTGCATACACTTTTCTCGGGAGGCAGGTAAGGTGGTCTGGTATTCCCATCTCTTTAAGAATTTTCCACAGTTTGTTGTGATCCACACAGTCAAAGGTTTTGTTGTAGTCAAAAAATCAAAGCTCGATGTTTTTTCTGGAACTCTTGCTTTTTTGATGATCAACCAGATGTTGGCAATTTGATCTCTGGCTCCTCCGCCTTTTCTAAATCCAGCCTGAACATCTGGAAGTTCACCGTTCACATACTGTTGAAGCCTGGCTTAGAGAATTTTGGGCATTACTTTGCTAGTATGTGAGATGTGTGCAATTGTGTGGTAGTCTGAACATTCTTTGGCATTGCCTTTCTTTGGAATTGAAATGAAAATACCTTTTCCAGCCCTGTGGCCACTGCTGAGTTTTCCAAATTTGCTGGCATATTGAGTGCAGCACTTTCACAGCATCATCTTTTAGGATTTGAAATAGCTCAACTGGAATTCCATCACCTCCACTAGCTTTGTTCATAGTGAGGCTTCCCAAGGCCCACTTGACTTCGCATTCCAGGATGTCTGGCTGTAGGTGAGTGATCACACCATCGTGGTTATCTGAGTCATGAAGATCTTTTTGTATAGTTCTTCTGGGTATTCTTGCCACCACTTCTTGATATCTTTTGCTTCTGTTAGGTCCATACCATTTCTGTCCTTCATTGAGCCCATCTTTGCATGAAATGTTCCCTTGGTATCTCTAATTTTCTTGAAGAGATCTCTAGTCTTTCCCATTGTATTGTTTTCCTTTATTTCTTTGCATTGATCACTGAGGAAGGCTTTCTTATCTCTCCTTGCTATTCTTTGGAATTCTGCATTCACATGGTTATATCTTTCCTTTTCTCCTTTGCCTTTTGCTTCTCTTCTTTTCTCAGCTATTTGTAAGGCCGCCTCAGACAACTGTTTTGCCTTTTTGAATTTCTTTTTCTCAGGGATGGTCTTGATCACTGCCTCCTATACAATGTCACGAACCTCTGTCCATAGTTCTTCAGGCACTCTATCAGATCTAATCCCTTGAATCTATTTGTCACTTCCACTGTAAGGGATTTGATTTAGGTCATACCTGAATGGTTTCGTGGTTTTCCCTACTTTTTTCAATTTAAGTCTTAATCTTGCAATAAGGAGTTCATGATCTGAGCCACAGTCAGCTCCACTGTAGGGAGCACAACTTCTATCCCTGGTCCAGGAACTAAGATCCCGCATGCCATGCTGGATGGCCAGAAAGTAAAATTAAAAGAAAAGGCATTTTTGTCTCGTTGGTAAAAGGCCGTATTTGTAATTTTTTATGTCAGTTATGTCACATGTCATGATGTTGACATACATCATACACCTTGGGTGTATTGGGTTAAATTAACTGTATTGTTTAAGTTAACTTCACCTGCTTTCTTTTCACATTTTTAAACATGGCTGTTAAAAAGTTCAAAGTGACATGTCTCTCACATTATATGATTGTGGAGACATTGTAGTTCAAGAGCAGGGGCTGCCCAAAATTCCTGACACGTGGCCACACCCCGTTGTTGACACAGCATCTGTGTTTCCTCTCAGGCTATAAGAGCAAAGCTGAGTCATCATGCAAACACCATCTAACTCATAAAGCCTGATATATTTACTGTCTCGCTCTTTACAAAGAAAGTTTGCTGACCCCTGGGTGATTTTAAGCGTGATTTTTAAGCACTCTGGTGTGATGAAGTAAGTCCCCCACATCCTGAACGAGTTCTGTTCCGTTAGTACACTTGTAAGTCCAACAAAGTTAGCCTAACTGGGTTTTCCAGGTGGTGCTGTGGTAAAGAATCTTCCTGACAGTGCAGGAGAGATGCAGTTTCGATCCCTGTGTTGGGATGATCCCCTGGGGGAGGAAATGGCAACCCACTCCAGTTTTATTGCCTAGAAAATCCCATAGACAAAGGAGCCTGGTGGGGACTATAGTCCATCGGGTCACCAAGAGTCAGATACAACTGAGCGACTGAGCGCGCGCGCACACACACACACACACACACACACCCAGTTAACACAAAAACGTGTACTGTCACAGGTTTAGAATAATTTTTACACAAATAATACATAAAAAAAAAAACAAATGCAAAAAAGGAAGAAAATATCTTTAATCTCATAGTACTTGGAAAAGTACAGTAGTACAGTACAACAGCTGGCATACAGGGGCTGGCATGAAGTGAATAGGCAAGAAGAGTTACTGACTGGAGGAGGGGGAGGAGGTGGGAGATGATAGAACTGAAGATTGTCAGCAATGGAAGACAGAGGGCAAGCTGCACAACCACTTGTAGAGGATGTGTGCACGTGGCAGTGTACACCAGACACGTGAACTCACTTGCATAATTGGACATGTGAACGCCCATTCACATCTTTGACAGTTCACCACTTGAAGGTTCGTATGTAGAGGACTTACTGAAGATGTTTGAGAATGTGCATTTCTGTTCCCTGTTGCTAATTGTTTATTTATCAAATAATTTTATGTATTGATGTATTTCTATTGATATATTAATATGCGTTCTATGTTATTTGCACGTTTATATGTGAATATGTATGTGCATACATAAATAAAGTATTTTTACATAGGACATGTACTACATAGATGTTACTGTGTCCATGAAATGATGAACTTAACAGATGCCCCTTGAACCCTGCAGGAGGAGTACCAGAGCGAAGGGATCTCATGGCACAACATCGACTACACAGACAACGTCGGCTGCATCCACCTGATCAGCAAGAAGCCCACCGGCCTCTTCTATCTGCTGGACGAAGAGAGCAAGTGAGTGTCCATGGGCCCAGTGCGTCCGGTTCTGCAGCCACAGAGCCTTACTCGAGTCCATTGCATCCCAGGAACTTTCAAGTTGCTCAGAATCATGTGGCTGCAAATCCTGACCCCACATTTGCCATTCACCAGAGAAATATTAACACTCGCAATAGCTGTGAACTCAGGAACACACCCTCGCCCTCCCAGGAGTCCTTGGGAAAGACTTGTGGTACCTGAATCTAGAAGCTGGTCACAGGCTTGGTGCAGCCTTGCAAAGGGCAGGGAGTGGAATCAGGGCCCTGGATACAGTATTCTCCACCAAGCCTGTTGGCCCTCGTCCACAAGACATGATGAAGGCTGGAGAGGGTATTTTTAAGGTGCTTTTTGCTTGGTCACTCAGCCAGAGTTCTTGAAATCGCAGGACAGCCTAAAACAACAGAAATTTATTCTCTCACAGTTCTGGAGACTAGAAGCACAAAATCAGCTTTGATGGGCCAAAACCAAGGTGTAGGAGGACCACCCTCCCTCCAAGGAGGAGACTTCTTTGCATCTTCCACCTTCCATGGGCTCCAGGTGTTCTTGGCTTGTGGCTGCATGACTCCAGTCTCTGCCTCTGTAGTCACATCATCTTCTCTCCTTCCGCCTCATTGGCTCTTATTATAAAGACTCCAGTCTATAGATTAGTACCCACTCTAATGACCTCATCTTTTTAGGGGAGAGTGGGGACCACGTCATACAGCTTGTGAGATCTTAGTTCCCCAACCGTGGATTGAACATGATGAGCCCTCGGTTGTGAAAGTACTAAGTCCTAACCACTGGACTGCCAGTAAAGGCCCCGTAAAGAGCTCACCTTAACTTGACTGCATCTGAGGCCACATTCACAGGTTCAGTGTGTCAGGGCGTAGACGTGTTTTGAGGGTTTGGGGTTTGCTTTGACTGTGTCGGGTCTTAGTTGCAGCATGTGAGGTCTTTGCATCCTGTGGGGTCTTTCGTTGAGGTGCACAGACTCTGTAGTTGTGGCTCCAGGACTCAGTAGTTGCAGTCGTAGGCTTAGTTGTTCCTCGGCACATGGGATCTTAGTTCCCTGTCCAGGGATGGAACCTGCATCTCCTGAATTGCAAGGCGGATTCTTATCCACTGGAAAGTCTTTTTATCAACAACATTTATCAGGCCTCTCGTTTGCTGCCGAAGTCCCCTCAGGCCTGGGAAGAATCAGGCTCACCTCCTGCTTCAAACCGAGTCCCATCCAGGACAGACACATCCATTCTAGGCCAGAATCCAGGGAGAAAACATTCAGATAAGGGAAGGAGCAGAGTACTTGGTAGGGTTAATTGTCCATCCCAGCAAACTCCCCAGAGCCAAATCTGGAAAAGGCATGCAAGGCAGGGCCAGGCTGAGCCTGGTCAGATTTGTCTTTGTTTAAAACCTTGCTGTTTTAGGGGACCTCTCTGGCAGTCCAGTGGTTAAGACTCTGTGCTTCCAATGCAGTGGGCACAGGTTCGATCCCTGGTTGTGGAGCTAACATCCCACATTCTTTGGGACATAGCCAAAAAATAAATTAAAATGGATGCAAAAAAAAAAAAAAAAAAAAACTCCATGGTGAGCAAAAAAAAAAAATCAAAATATAGAAAAATAAAATCTTACTGTTTTAGTTCATCATGATTTTAGGGGGGCTTGCGGGGCATCGAACTGGATTTTCTGAAATAGTGTGTGAAAATGTTATTTATTTCCACAACTGAGTAAATGAGTCTCTTGCTCTCCACACCCTGACCCTGGCAATGATGTGCCTCATAGCTACAGGGTCTCTCCCTCTACGCCCCGTTAAGCCATGAAACCCAGGCCTCAGGGGTTCAGAGGCATACCTTTCTGCCCATGTTTGCAGTGAGGCAGGGCGCAGGCTGAATGCCAAAGCCGGCTGCGGCATTTCCTTCCTGGGAAGCCGAAATAGCCAGATACAGCGGCTCCCGTAGTCAGGCCCTGCTCACCTCCCTGTTTCATCCGTCTCCCAGCCCCTGCCTCTAACGGGAGCATGGGCAAGACCCACTGCAAGACACAGCACCCAGGCACAGATGCACCTGAGACCAGAAGTCACCCCTGTCCTGGGATTATTCCAGGAACTGCTCATGGTGGGCCCTGGTCACGATCTTGCCTGGACCAGACGTTTACATGGACCACCAGGGCCTGGGTACTGGGCTGCTCTGCCTGTTTCAAGTTTGCTCCCCAGCCCTGAGGGCATCACTTTGACCTCAGCCTCGTGCCCAGGCCACCGCAGCCCGAGCACCTGCCCGCCTCCTCCACGGAGGGCCTGCGACCTGCCAACACAGAGCAGGTGACCGGCTCAGTTCCTTCAGTTAAAGGTCTCCCGTGCTCTTCCCAGCTTTCCGCACGCCACGAGCCAGACTCTGCTGGCCAAGTTCAAACAGCAGCACGAGGACAACAGATACTTCCTCGGCACCCCCGTCATGGAGCCGGCCTTCATCATCCAGCACTTCGCAGGGAAGGTGAAATATCAGATCAAGGTACATAGCCATGTGTCACCACTGTCAATCAAGTTGCGCTCCACTCAGGGGACGGGAAGGGGACCCCTGGGTACCCTGGAGGTCCCTTCCCTCAGGCGCTTACTCCATGCCTCCTCTTTACTGCTTTTGCTGGGCGAGGTTCCAGGGCGCTCAGACCCAATGTCAAACCCCTGGCTCTGCTGTCGAGGGCCCCATGGGCAGGAACCCCCTCTCTGTCGTGGAGATGGGCTCCCCACCCAGCCCTTCCCGAGCGGACCCCAGGGCCTCGGCTGACACTAGCAAGGGACCACCCACCACCCTTCTTACCCATCCTCCCCATGCCAGGACTTCCGAGAGAAGAACATGGACTACATGCGGCCAGACATCGTGGCCCTCCTGCGGAGCAGTGACAGCTCCTACGTGCGGGAGCTCATCGGCATGGACCCCGTGGCCGTGTTCCGCTGGGCGGTGCTCCGGGCCGCCATCCAGGCCATGGCCGTGCTCCGGGAGGCTGGGCGCCTGCGGGCCGAGAGAGCTGAAAAGGCTGCAGGTAGGAGGCTCCCTGTGTCACTGTCGAGAAGGGGGTGCTCAAAGTCCGTTGCAGAGTGCAAAATTTCATCACATTTAGCACATTCCTGAGGTTGTGCAACCAGCACTTCTGTCTTGTTCCCCAAACTTTTTTTTTTCTTTCACACTAGTGGTAAAGAACCTCCCTGCCAGTATAGGAGACATAGAGATATGGGTTCAATCCCTGGGTCGGGTAGATCCCCCGGAGAAGGGCGTGGCAACCCACTCCAGTATTCTTGCCTGGAGATCCCCATGGACAGAGAAGCCTGGCAGCCTACAGTCCATGGGGTCACAGAGAATCAGCCACACTGAAGCAACTTAGCATGCAATAGTTTATTACAAGATATTGACTATAGTTCCCAGTGCTATACAGGAGGGCTTTGTGGTTTATTTCATATATAATAGTTTGTATCTGCTAATCCCAAACTCCTAAGTTATCCCTCTCCCCATCCTTTCCCCTCAGTAACCATAGGTTTGTTTTCTATGTCTGTGAGTCTTTACTATATAAGTTCATTTGTGTTATTTTTTCTGATGCCACATGTAAGTGATATCGTATAAAATTTGTCTTTATTTGACTTAACTGCATTTAACATGATCATCTGTAGGTCCACCCATGTAGCTGCAAACAGCATTGTTGCATTCTTTTTTATGGCTGAGTCATATTTCATTGTATAGTTATACCACGTCTTCCCTAACCATTCATTTGTCAATAGATATTTAGGTTGCTTTCATGTCTTGGCTGTCGTAAATTAGCTCCCAAGCCTTTTGATCTTGCAAAACAGAAGATTTTGTAGCAGGATGTATAATTTAACCTGCTCATCCTCACAAGGCAAGAAGGTGTGTTCCTGTTTTTCTGTGAGGACAGCCTGACACCCAGAAGGGCTGAGTGACTCTCCCAGGATCACTCAGCTCCAGATACCACCCCCAGGGTTCCATTTTAGGAAGGGTGGAGTATTGGTTAAAGGAGAATTGAAAGGTTAAAGCCACTACATTGAGGCGGTACCATTTGGGCCAGACAGGATGGGCAGGGTGTGTTGGCCATGGGGGTGGGCAGCATGTGCAAAGGTCCTGGGGCATCTGTTTTAGGAAATAGATGGTGCTGTCTAGGGAGGAAATGGAACATTTCATGGTTACCTGCTGTGCCCAAATTTGTGTCGGCCCCCCCCCGCCCCCTCCTTTTTTTTTTAAATCAGGTTCAAGTCAGGATCACAGGCTCCATGGAAAAGTTAAGAAGCCCTTCAGTTCCAAGCAACCCTCACCTCAAAACTTTATGTGCTCTGTCTCCCCAGCAGGTCTGGACAGCTCTGGTGCCCAAAGTCACCTGGGAGAACTACACAGAGGAGCCAGCACCCCGTCAGAAAAACTGTACCGGTGAGTGAGCTCTTGATTTGTCCCAGCCGAAACCTGTAGGCAGCGGCATTGTTTAAAACGGCACCAGAAACCCAACACCCTGAACCCAGGTCAAGGTTGACCTGAATAAGGAACCCAGCAGCCGCTTGAATCAGAAACACCCAGAAGCAACGGCATCTGGTGGCCGCATTTCTGAACACAGAGAGGCCAACCTCGTGCATCATCTGTTTTGGGGGATGTGGACGGCTCAGTTTACAAAGGAGCCTTTTCAGGGCCGGTTGTGACCGTTGGCGGGAGGGGCCAAAAGGCTGCTGGTCTCGCAGAGCAGCAAGCTTGATTTAAGAGCACTTCCTCCCTTAGCCTGACCAGGGTGTCCCAAACACCGATCTGCTAAGTTACTTTACTCTCAGTCAGAAACACAGATGCGTTGTTGCCTCTAAGATGATAAAGGTGTGTTCTGTGGCCACCTAGTGACGGTCAGGGTTCCTCCAGATACCCCAGTTGGTACTGAGTGTAAAAGTGAGCAGTCTTGTGCTTCTAGGAAGGCAGGGTATAAAAGGTCATGCTCGATAGCCATTTGAGGCCATGACAAAGCCAGAGGAGGGAGCCTTCAGGCAGCCTGCGAGAGCCAAGCCAGGCAGGCTACACTGATTTGGGACCAGTTGGACCAGACAAGGCAAGCAGTGTGTGCTGACCTGGGGGGACAGCTGGTGCGAAGGCTCTGGGGCAGCAGAGTCCCCAAGCTGTTTCTTAAGCCTCCACAAAATTCCCAAGGAGCGAGCCCCTAAATTTTGAAACATGAACAAGCCATTTTGTTTTTTGAGCACTTTGTAAGAAAACCTCCCTCAAGAGGTTCATAAAAGCTTATGTGTGGAGTTAGAGGTAGCTCCTAGGTAAGTGATCCTGTGCCATTTGTCTGAAGGCAGTGTGTCATTTTCCTCCTTTTAAAAAGATACATTTTGGTTTTTTTTTTTCTAACTGAAGGATAATTGCTTTATAGTATTGTGTTGGTTTCTGCCAAACATCAACATGAATCAGCCATAGATATACCTGTGTCCCCTCCCTCTTGATAAAAAGATGCAGTTGTTTTTTTTTAAAGATGCGTTTTTAAATCAGCTTTTTCACCCCAAAGAAGGCAGGAGAGAAAAAAAGAAAAACACTGCCCCGTATTTCAGAGTGGCCCCTGACCCACTCGGTCTCCCCAAGGCCTGGCCCTGGGGCTACAGGTCCCACCCACAAAAGCACATTTAGTTTATACAGATTCTCCCTTTCAGCTGCTCAATGCTAGATTTCTCATTTGACGGCTCTGAGGAGTTCGATATTAACGCTTTTGAAGACATCATTGCTTTCTATGAAAGCAAGAAGTAAGTAGAAGCAAGGGCCTTGGAACCCGAGACCAGGGAGGCACGCCCCGAGGAGCCATCCTCCCAAGGCGCTCAGCACAGCGTTCAGAGCCAGAAGAGAGGGGGGTCACCGAGCCAGGGGGCGCTCTCGCCAGATTTGGCCTGGTCAGGGGGGTGTGGGCTGAAGCTAGGGGCTTCATCGTCATCGTAAGGAGCTGGCCGCTGCACTGACCGCTCAGGGTGTAGAGGTGACATGTGACCTCTCTGTTGTCTTTGCTCGGTGCCTCCCTGGAGGGTGAGGGAGCAGAGGTAAGTGCCGCCATCTGGCCTTGGGCATGGTGCATGGAACACAGACAAGGGGCTGCCGATCGGGGTCTTCCCAGGTCAACCTCTCAGAGCTTAAACATGTATTCAGGTAACTGCAATGAAGAAGTGTTTTTTTAATCTTATTATTTACTTAACTGTACCAGTTCTTAGTTGCAACATGTGGGATCTAGTTCCTTGGCCAGGGATCAAACCTGGACCCCTTGCATTGGGAGCATGGAGTCTTAGTCCCTGGACCACTAGGGAAGTCCCTTGGAATGAGGAAATTTTTTTTAAAAGAGAGATAAACTGCCAGATCATCCTGCAGTCATCACTGCCTCATTTCTAGACATTCTGCCCTAGACATTTGTTGTCAAGACATTGCTCACAAATGTCCATTTTCAGAGCATTCGATTTTTGTCTCTAAGCCATTGTCATTCTCACACCTAAAACATCCGCTCAGCCCTAAACCCAGGGTGACTGAACAGAACAAAGTTAATAAGATTGACTCCTGGGGGGTAAATATCTTCAGCTAGAGCTTCACCCTTGGGCCTCTGCCGGGCCACCCCGTGGTGGGGCCATCCTGAATGCTGCAAGGGGTGGGGCAGCCTCCCTGGCCTCCACCTCCAGATGCCAGTCAAGCCCCCACCCCAGTCGGAATAACCAAGCACCACCCCAGTTATAACCCCTATGTGAGTTCCAGTTCATTCCTCCCAAGGCATTTCTTGAAGCCGACAAGGAGGCAGGCATGTAGCCACAGAACCATCACAAGAAACCCATCTGCTGCTTCCCACAGAACCCTCCCCGGTCTCCTGTTTTCCGTGGCCCCTGGGTGCTTTTTATAGACTCCAACAGGCTCCTCAACATGAGGCCTTTTCCAGTGATCCGAGATGCCATGTTGCAAATTCTGTTCAGCCCCAAGTGTCCCCAGCCCCTCCCCCACCACTGAAGGAGGGCGGAGCCTCCTTGGGGTGGCCAAACCCTGACTTTTCCGTGCAGGAGAGAGTGGCAGCAGCCTTCAGACATTCCCCAGGTTGCATGTTTTGGCTCCAGTGGCCTGGAGATGGTCCCGACCGTGCCAGGGACCCTGAGGTGATGGGCCCACTGCTCTAACTCCGTCTTTTCTCTGTCACTGCACCCCCTCCCCCCCCCAGCGATTTGCATGACCAAATCATCCGGAGTATCAAAGGATTGCCCTGGCAGGGTGACGACCCCCGTAAGCTTCTCCAGTCCCTCAATCGGCTCCAGAAACCCCGCACCTTCATCCCGTGAGTCCCCCCCAAGGTTGTGGGCACCCCCCTCTCCCCCACAAGTGCAACGAGCGCCTCCCCGCCCCAGACACCCCCACCCCACCCCACCCCCCGCCTACAGGGGCTTCCCTGAATGAGCCGCTGTCCATGCTGCGCTGTGTTGTGGTTCTCTTCTCAAGCCAGCCGTCGCTAAGTGGTCCTCGTCATACTCCCATCCTAGTGTCTGCACCCTGACCCAAATCCTCGCCAGCCCCCCAGTGTCCAGCACAGCTTCCCAGGAATGCTCCTGCCACAAAGCAGCTGATTTTCTGCCCCCAAACCTGCCGACCAAGGCTTGCTTCCCCCCCGCCTCAACCTTTGCCACTATGAGCTTATAAAGTAGCCTCAGAGGCAGGGTGTGCAATCTTGAGGACCTCTGCACATCCCATCACCCTGCTTTGTGGGTGTGATGCGGTAGAAAGGGCCAGAAGCCACACAGATGAGATTTGGAAACCACCCCCCCCCCCATCGCTGTATGACCTGAGTGCTGTGAGCATTCGCCCTCTGTCTGCAAAGCAGGGGTGACAGTTTTCATACCCTCCTACCCAGCAGGCAGCCACCTCAACCAGTGGGCCCCAGCAACTGCTTAGGGCTCAGGCCCCGGAGAACAAAGCTTGTGCCTGCAGTGATGCCTGTTTGCAGAGTCATTTTTGTGATGCCTCATTCCACCCCATGGGGACAAACGTGAAACATGACAAAGAACCTCAGAGCCAAGCCTCTGGCAGATCTGCGGGGAACCATTTCCTCAGTGGGTCTTAAAAACTGCCCAGGCTGCAGTTTTTTTAAAAAATCTTTTCTTGTCTGCAAGATTCCATAAAGTGTCTAGAATGTGCAGGCGGCTCCCCCTGCCCCCGGCCAAAAAGATCAGCTTTCGTTTTTAACCTTCTGCCAGTTCAAGTCCATAAGGCCCCCATACCCCCAGGCCCTATCTCAGTTCTTTGAAAGACAGACCCCTGACCCGGCCACCAGGGCAGGGGCTCCAGAAGGGTCTTTGGACCGCTTTGATGTTCCCCAACATGTAGCAAATAGAGCTGGGACACCTGGTAGGCTCAGAGCTGCATGGGGTCCCTCAAAGCCCCCTTTGGGACATCACACTATCATTCTGTGAGATCCACCAGCTCCCCCCAGACATCCGTGGGGCCCCTGGAGCAGGGGCAGCCGCTGGCCCAGTGAAGCAGGTGTGCACAGTCCCTGGCGAGGTGGAGGCCTCGTTGCACTTGTGCCTCCGGACTCTCTCGCTCTTTCTGTTCTCGCTCCATCTAACCCGCAAGGCGTGGCTTGCTAAACTAACCCAGAGCTAGACACTGTGTTCCTTCTGTTCACAAAACCATTTTTAATATTTTGACAGGAAAAGTAAAGGTATCAAACAAAAGCAGATCATTCCAAAGGTAAACACACACAACACCGCCCAACACCGCCTCGCGAGCACCTGGCTCGAGTCATGTTTCTAGAAAATGGGGTGGGGCGGGGGCTTTTACCTTCTCGAGCTTCTCTAATTCCTTCTCTTTCCTTCCCTCTCCCCTTTCCCCTCTAAAAAACTGTCTCCTGTTGAAATGACACAGAGGGGTCTTTGTTTGGGTTTTCTAGAAGCAGGGCCTGTGATGTGGTCTTTGCACAAGTGGTGTACAGTGGGGAACTCCCAGGAGAAACCTGAGGTGGGGGAGGGCAGGAACTGGACTGAGCCAGGAAGTGGGCTCAGCAGGATCCCGGGGAACCCAGGAGTGTCAGCTGTACCTCAGAGCTTATCTCACCAAAAAGCGATGGGACCCTCCTGTCATATCCCCACGTTGGGTGTCTTTAGCTGCGAGCCAACTCCAAGAGGGTGGAATAGGCTTCATCACCTCCTGGACATCCAGGGAGAGGAGGCCTGTCAGCCAGGGTGGTCCTGTTGGGAAGGGGGCAGCTGTGCATCACTAGCAGCCTAGACCCCAGCAGCCAGCATTGGGTCGAGTGCACCCAGGCGCCCTGTCTAGTCTCCACGTACAGCGAGCTGCTGGATCTGAAATTAGAAAGAGCGAGCAACCGCTTAGTCCACTCATTCTGGCCAACAGGTGGGACAGCGCTAGCCCCCTCACCTTGTATCGACAGTGATGGTTGGCCCACAGGAGGACCGGCCGGATGAGCACTCATAGAAACATGGAGTGCTTGGCACTCCTTGAGCTGCACGGAGGGAAGCCAGCACTCCGCATTTCTTGGTTTCTGGGCACTCAGGCCACAAGTGGCAGTAATCAGACCTCTAGGAGGCGGCACCATCCATAGGTCACAGCTCAGGCTCAGTCCCACAGTCAGGTCACCACTGCTGCCCGCCAGGCCCTCCTGCCCCAACCCCGTCTCTGACAGCACAGCTCCCAAACTGAGCCTAAGAGCTGCTACCCCAGGGGGCATTGTCCTGGCTCTGGGGCCGCACAAGATGCCTCCCAGTGCCCCCTGGGGCTTTGGGAGGGCAGGCCAGACCCTGCGATTCTGTCCTAGAACCTGCTGGACTCCAAATCCCTGAAGCTGATCATCAGTATGACCCTGCACGACCGCACTACCAAGTCCCTGCTACACCTGCACAAGAAGAAGAAGCCACCCAGCATCAGTGCCCAGTTCCAGGTGGGTGGCCCGTGGGAGTGGAAGGGGGTGCTGAGCTCTGCCTGGCACTCACATGGGTGGGCCAAAACTAACCCAGCACAGGGAGCTTCTCATTATCCCCAGCATTCCTGACCTCAGCACTGTTTGCCATTTGAGGTTGGGTCATTCTCCATGGTGAGGGCCATCCTGTGTGTTGCGGGCCATTGAGCAATAATGCCGGCCTCCACCCACTAGATGCCGGTAGCATTGTCCAGACATGACTACCAAAACGTCTCCAGATACTGCCAAGGCTCCCTGGGGGAACACAGTCACCCTTGGTGGAGAACCACCAACTTAAAAGAGTCATGAGTCAGCGTGTGAGTTAATGTGAACACTGAACTGTGTCCTGAGATCACATTTCCCTTTTTTCCCTGGTTGCCAGGAAGCTCAAGGACACTTTTTTCTTTATCAGTGGGGTTTAATGGCCAATGAGGGCTTCCCTGGTGGTTCAGTGGTAAAGAATCCACCTGCCAATGCAGGAGATGCAGGTTCAATCCCTGGGTCAGAAAGATCCCCTGGAGGAGGAAATGGCAACCCACTCCAGTATTCTTGCCTGGGAAATCCCATGGACAGAGGAGCCCAGTGGGCTACAGTCAATGGGGTTGCATGAGTTGGACATGAGTTGGCAACTAAACAACAAATGGCCACAGACCCTCACCATTAACTTTTCTGTTCCTTCCCATTCTCCAAACCTAAGTCTTTTGTTTCCACTTCAGCTTATATATATATATAATTACATCATTTAGGAACTCCCACAATGCTCTTTTGGAAATAGCAGGCCAGAGACCAAAATCACTGCAACCATGATCCCTTCTGAGGCTGACATTTTTTTTTAAATCAGAGAATTTAATATATGAAACTGGTTAAACAGGTACTAGAGAACTGAAAAGGCAGAAGGGGAACAAAGAAGGAACATTGATATAGTAACCATGGGCAGGAGCTTGTACCTCTAAGACTGAAGGAACAAAAGGAACGGTTTGGGATTCTTAGAATTTAGGCACTTGGAAGTGAGGCCCTGCAGAGCTCAACCTCTGATAAGCGGGTGGCCGCCAGCTGGTGCTAATATTTCCATGGGGGCAGGAGGAGACTGGTTCTGTTACTAACCAAGGTTCTTGGCCTCCTTTGACATGTGATTTAAATCCCTAGAAAGAGTTAACCTGCTTCCACCACCTTCCTCTCCCCTTTCACCTGAGACAGAAACATGGCGGCCCTTGGCCACAGGGACCCACAGCTCCGTTGGGGGCCCTCTGGGGTAGCACAGCCTCCTGCTGCAGCCTCCCCTGTTCCCTATCAGTGCAGATGCACCCCGTTGATGCAGGAAGGTAACCTGGGTCCCCTTCCCTTGAGGGACGTGCCCCTGAGAGGGTCCCAGCTCAACACCTTCCCCCCGCCTCTCCTCAGACTTCCCTGAATAAGCTCCTGGAGGCACTAGGGAAGGCAGAGCCCTTCTTCATCCGCTGCATCCGCTCCAACGCTGAGAAGGTAAGGGGCTCCCCCATCTCCGGGGAGGCGAAAGCCAAGCCCAGGTCTGGAGACTGGCAGGGAGTGTTACTGTGTGTCTAGGGGTGGGGGAGTGCTGGGAGTCAGGAGGGATGGTCAGGAGAGTCCTGGAGGAGGCAAGTGTCCACACAGGTTTTGAGGACTGGAGGAGGCTGGTTCTGCTACCAGCCAGGGTTCCTGGCCTCCTTTGGCATGTATTTTAAAAGCCAGCTAGGGTGGCAGGGATCAGCAGGAGGCAGCCAGGACCATCTAGTGACCAGCAAGGAATAAAGACATCCTCTAGATCATGGGGGATTCCCCGGTGGCTCAGCGGTAGAGAATCCATCTGCAGTGCAAGAGATGCAGGTTCGATCCCTGAGGTGAGAAGATCCCCTGCAGGAAGGCACGGCAACCCACTCCAGTATTCTAGCCTGGAGAATCCCATGGACAGAGGAGCCTGGTGGGCTATAGTCCGGAGGGTCACAAAGAGTCAGACGTGACTGAAGCAGCTGAGTACGCATGCATGCACTGGAACATGGACGGGCCCCAGAGAAAGTTGGCTCCAGGATGGACAGGTCAGGGTGCTCTTCAAATATATCCCCAAAGCAGTCAGCACAGAAAATGTGCCAGATGGGAGAGGCTGAGGTCAGAAAACAGGAGCCCTGAGCCTGCTGCTCATCCGGAACTTTCTGGGAAGATAGAGCACCAGTGGGGGACCCCAGCAGCCAGTTCAGCCCCTGCTGCCAGGCTTTCCTCACCCCAGGGGTCCACTGGCAATTCTGTGCCCTCGAGAACTTTGCTGGAGCCATTCAGGACCTGGGCTCTCTTACGGGCATGAGCGGATCTCTGAGCAAGGACATCCTGATGACTGTTCACTCACGCCCTCTGTCTCTACTCTTCCTGTTTCCGTTCCTCTTCGCTGCTCCTGGGATGTTCCGCTAACCTCCAGAGCCCAGCTTGGCCCTGCCAGGTGCCAAGGCTTCCATCACCAGGCGAGGACCTGGACTCAGGCTGTCTCCTCCTCCCCCATCCCATTCCTGGTCCCCCAGCGACAGCATCTCAGAGGTTTCTGTCCCCGCCCCCACCTTCCACCAGCTGCAGAATCAGACCCACTTTCCCCACCTGTTTGGATTTTGCCTCAACATTGGACAACTCAGAAAACACTCCACCAACACCTGCTCTGGGCAGGAGCCATGCCCACAGCTTATTCTTTGCTGTTGAGCATCTGTCCTGTGCTCTTTAGGGTACTGAGTAGCATTCTCTCCAGTCTTGGAGAGCCCACCAGATACCAGAAGCACCTCCTGCCCTGTCATGACATCGCTCGCCTCATGCCCTTCCCTTCCCTCCCTCCACTTAAAATAACATGCACCAGCATGGAGTCCAGGCCCCTGAGCTCTGGGCTGGAAGCTCACTGAACCCACCTTATTTCAGCCTCTCTTCCCCCTCACCCCCAACCCTCCAGCAGCAAGCACCTCCCTGCATACCTGTCCATGGCTTGGCCTCCCCTTTCTCCTCTGGGTCTTCACCTAGCTGCTTGCTGCCCTCCTCCCCTACCTGTCCTCTTCTCAGCTCTCAAGACTTGGTCCAGGGTCCCCTGTCCTGTAACACCTCCCACGGCCCAGGCATGTGTTCTTTCTGCTGGATCCCCAGTACTTGTCCTGATACCTGGCACAGGGTATGAGTTCAACACAGGTTTGGGAAGGGGCCTTTAGGAAATAAATCTTTGCACCAAGTTATCTTAAGTTAGACATTGAGAAGTAGTATCTGTCTCCCGGACAGCAGGGAATAGAGCAGATCAGATGCCATGTTTCCTAGAAGAGATGAATGCCTCAGGTATCACTGCTGAGCAGCCCCACCTCTTTATTTCAAAAAGCATGACTGGAGCAAAGAAAAAAACCAGGTGCCCACAGCTGCCAGGCTGGGGACAATTCCCAGACCAGCCCCAGCCCATGGGTGTGTGCTGACTGCATCCATATCTGTAGTCCAGAGGGATGGCAGTCACATGGGAATCAGCACCTCCTCCCAGGGCTGCCTGTCCCCAGCCACCTGCAGACGTCTTCCCTGATCGCTCAATCCCATTTCAGAAAGAGCTATGTTTCGATGATGAGCTGGTGCTGCAGCAGCTGCGCTACACAGGCATGCTGGAGACCGTGCGGATTCGGAGGTCAGGCTACAGCGCCAAGTACACGTTTCAGGTAGGACACGTTCATGCATGCGTATGGCTATCTGGGACACTGGACACCTCCAGAGAGAACGCTTCTCTGGAGCCTGAGCCTGGCAGGTTACTTTCTATCAGGGTTTCTCCACCCTGATACTGATCCCTGAGTAGGGAAGATCCCCTGGAGAAGGAAATGGCAATCGACTCCAGTATTCTTGGCCTGGGAAATCTCATGGACAGATGAGCCTGGCAGGCTGAAGTACATGGGGGTCTACAAAAGAGTCGGACATGACTAAGCGACTAACAACAATAACTGTTGGTATTTGTACCAGATCATTCTTTCTCATAGTGTGTTGGGGGAGGGGGGCTAGCTCCTCACAGGAGGCATGTTAAACCAAACAGGGAAGAGGGAATCACACAAGCAGATCCCTGTGTGACTTGGCCCTTTATTGAGCCTTTTCTGTAATAGGCACTTTTTTTTCATTCTCCAATCTTTGTTTTTTTTCTCAATATATATATTTTATTGAAGTATAGTTGACTTACTGTGTCTCAGGTACACAGCAAGGTGATTCAGTTATACGTATACACAGATATTATTTTCAGATTATTTTCCATTACAGGTTATGACAAGATATTGACTTGCCTCTGTGCTTGTAATAGACACTTTTATACCCAGCTCTTTTATTCTGCCAACCAGTTCCAAGGGAGCCCTGGTTCCTATTTTCCCAATATGGAAACTAAGACCCAAGGAAATGATGACTTCAGGGTCCCTGAGCTTTCTGTAAACACAGAGAATCACTAGTAACGCCAAATTGGTGAAGACCAAATTTCAAAAGATTCTTCAACTATGTCACTATTGACATTTGGGGCTGGGTCATGCTCTGTGGTGAGGGCCACCCTGTGCACCATTGCATATTGAGTAGCATCCCTGGCCTCCACCCACAAGATGCCAGGAACACTATTCCCCTGAGTTCTGACAACCCAAGATGTCTCCATTTAATACCAAACAACCCCAGGAGTTAGCATAGCCCGAGTGGAGAACCCTTGGCTTATGCGGGGAGCTGGCAGTAGCTGTGTAGTACTTGAGTGAGCACTGGGCCTGAACCTAGAGGTGGAAGCCCCTGATCCCCATTCCAGGTTTACCCATATGGCCTCAGGTACATGGCTTCATTGTGGCATGCCTCCCTCTTCTCATCCACAGAAATGGGAATATCATCTTTCTGATCTGCATAAACAGGAAAGGCAAATTACCACAAAGGGAGAAGATGCTGGTGTGTTTCACTCATGATTAGCTATTAAAAATTCAGCATAACTGTTTACTTGAAAAGGGCATACCAGGACTTCTCTTGATGGTCCAGTGGTTAAGACTTCATGCTCCCAACTCAGGGGGCACAGGTTTGATCCCTGATTGGGGACATAGCATCTCACATGCTGCACAGCATGGCCAAAAAAAGGTCAGTGGGCATATCTTGGGAATTTTCCTTATGGTCCAGTAGTTAGGATGCTGCTCTTCTACTGCAGGGAATGCAGATTCAATCCATGGTCGGGAAACTTAGATCCCACATGCCATGCAGTGAAAAACAGGCATACCTCCAGCTATGGTTCAGCCCTCTAATGAATCACAGATTGTGAGCCCCCCAAGGTCAACTTCACCTTCTGGCTCTCCCTTAACAATGCCAGCACCCAGCAGGTCCTCGTGATGATGATCACTCTCCCACTGACTGAAAGATCCAGTGCTCTGTGTCTGCGACAGTCTTTCTTAAGCTTCAGACTATTTCAGAAAGTCACAGATTTTAGTTTTGTCAACACTATTCACATCAATCCAAGTTTTGGCTTTGGAAACAACTTGACCGGAGAGTTGCTAGAGCCCTGTTCTTTCTGGTGGCAGAAACCCTCACATAGATTTTCCTTTCTTACCCAAAATCACCCAGGATTTCACGGAGCAGTTCCAGGTACTTCTCCCTAAGAATGCCCAGCCCTGCAGGGAGGTCATCTCTGCCCTGCTGGAGAAGATGGACATAGATAAGAGGAGCTACCAGATCGGCAAGACCAAGGTCAGCAATCGCAGCCCTCGGAGGGCTCTTGTACCCATACATTCCACTTCACACAGGGTCCTCTCACAGCCCATGCCACTCCCTGGAAAACAAGGGCTCTGGTGAGGAAGTATATTTCTTGGGGTGCAGCACGTTATTTCTTCCTGGAAGGCAGAGGGACAGACCTAAGGTGTGGAGCTTAGGCATCAGTTTCTCATTTGTAGACTAGGAACCATCATACCATAGTACAGGGTGTTCAAGGGACTGGTCAGTAACCTTTGTAATGTCTCACAGCTCCCCAGCAAGTTAATCATGTAGAGTTACCAGGTGACCCAGCAGTTCCTCTCCTAGGTGGATAAATAAAACCTGGGCCATTCACATAGTGGAATCTTATTCAGCTCTGATGTACACTTAACGTGGATGAACCTTGAAAATGTTATGCTAAGTGGAAGAAGCCAGGCACGAAAGGTCCTATAGTGTATGATCCAGTTTATATGAAATGTCCAGAACAGGTAAATCAATAAAAATGGAAAGTGGGGGCTTCCCTGGTGGTCCAGTAGTTAAGACTCTGCACTTCCAGTGCAAGGGATGCAGATTCAATCCTGGTTCGGGGACTAAGATCCAGCATGCTATGTGATGTGACCGCCCCAAAGATTTTAAAAATAAAAATAAGACAAAGTAGATTAGGGGTTGCCAGGGGCTGAGGGAGGGGAATTAGGAAGTGACTACTAATGGATATGGAGTTTTCCTTGGGAGTGATGACATGTTTCATAGCTGGATAGAGGTGACAGCTGCACAATATCATGAAAGTACTAAATGCCACCAAATTATTCACTTTAAATGGTTCATTTTATGTTATGGGAATTCTATGTCAACATGTATTTTTTTCAAAAACTCCTCTTGGTCAGGTCAGTAGTCAGTACACCAGCTCGGTCTTGCTCACTGCCAAGTGGGCTGAGCAGACCTGAGTATAGGGGTGCTGGAGGCCTCGCTGACCCTTCCCGTGCCCGCCCCCAGGTCTTCCTGAAGGAGACCGAGCGGCAGACCCTGCAGGAGACACTGCACCAGGAGGTCGTGCGGAAGATCCTGCTGCTGCAGAGCTGGTTCCGGATGGTACTGGACCGCAGGCACTTCCTGCAGATGCGGCGGGCGGCCATCACAATCCAGGTGCCCAGGAGGCCCACGGGGCGGGGGTGAGGGTGGCCGGGGTCACGCGCACCCAGCCCCTGAACGCCCCCTCCACTCTCAGGCCTGCTGGCGGTCCTACCGCGTCCACCGGGCACTGGAGAGGACGCAGGCAGCCGTGTTCCTCCAGGCCGCGTGGAGGGGCTACCGGCAGCGGGCAGCCTACCGGCGCCAGAGACACAGCATCATCCGCCTCCAGAGCCTCTGCCGGGGACACCTGCAGCGCAAGAGGTGAGCAGAATGGGACCAGGCACCCCCCACCCAGCCCCCCAGAACATTCCACCCAACACTCAAGCGCTACCTGAGATGCCACGTGGCTAGTAGAGCTGTCAGGATGTCCCTGTCTGGATGCAGGGAGGCTGAGGAGGGGCTGGCAGGCGTCTAGCCGGTCTGGGCACACTGGGCCCTAGAGAGACACTCCAGGGCTGGTAGGTGGCACCTATGGCAACCCCAGGTCACCATTGGTGGCACTCAGTCTCTGCCAGAGGACCCCCACCCACTGCACCTGCCTACCCCCAGCCACTGAGCAGAACAGCTGGACTCAGAGGGTTCAGGCCACCAGGACCAACCCTCAGGGGGGCCCCCTTGTCCCCACTCACAGGGAGTCCACCAGACCAGGGACCCCAGAGGAATTCAGGGAGTTCTGAACAGATCCCTCCTGCAACAAACCTAATAAAGGTCCCCCTGACCCTGATGGCTCAGACGGTAAAGAATTCGCCTGCAATGTAGGAGACCCAGGTTCAATCCCTGGGTCAGGAAGATTGCCTGGGTCAGGACGATACCCTGGAGAAAGAAATGACTACCCACTTCAGTATTCTTGCCTGGAGAATCCCATGGCCAGAGGAGCCTGGCAGGCTACAGTCCATGGGGTACAGTCCACAGTCAGACCCAACTGAGCAACCAGCACTTTTCACTTTTTTCACTGAACCCATTGGGCAGCAGTGCCCATGACAACATGAGGCTATCCCCCTCTCTCCCCCTTTCCTGGCTGAGGATGGGTCCACCTTTCCAGAAGCATCTCTAGGGGCTAGGGTCTCACCCCTTGGCAGAGGGGGAGCCTGGCCCCCCAACCCTGTACCTGCAGGTGGAACAGGGCTCCCCAATGCCCTGGGTGGATTTGCTCCTGAACCCACCTCCTTTCCTCCCCCACCCCACCAGCTTCAGCCAGATGCTGGAGGAGAAGCAGAAAGCTGAAGAGGAGAGGGAAGCCGAGCAAGCCGTGAAGGAGGAAACCACCGGGGCCGGGCTGGCCCAAGCAGCTGGGCCAGAACCCGAGCGGGGCCTGGAACCTTCCACGGAGGGCGAGCATTTGGACCTGGAGCCTGAGGTGTGGCCCAGCGATGGGGCTCCCCCAGCTGAGAGCTGCCAACCTGAGAAGGAGGTCCCAAGCGTGGAGAAGGCACCCCCAACTCAGAAACACGCAGCTGAAGGTCGCGAGAAAGTGCCCCGCAGCCGGGAGAAGCGTGAGTCACGGCGACAGCGGGGGCTGGAGCACGTGAAGCTCCAGAACAAGCACATCCAGTCCTGCAAGGACGAGCACACCCTCAGAGAACTTTCTGGAAAGGCTGTCCCAGGGTCAGAGGAGAGCCTCCCGGAAGACAGAAAGGAGGGCAGGGAAGATGAAAGCCCTTCGGATGCCAGGACTGAGGTGGAGCTGGCGACCCCCAAGAAGCAGCCTCAGGTCCCCCCACAGGCCATGCCCAGCAGCCCGGACTCGAGAGAAGCCCAGGTCGGGAGCCCCAGGCCTGGCCACGAGGAACGACCCACCAGCCTGGCCCTCGACAGCAGGGTCGTCGTGCCGGGTCCCAGTGCCACCCCCGAGACCCCCAAGGACAAGAGCAAGCCGGGGATCAGCCCCAAGGCCCAGGACAGGCCCGACAGCCCTGGAGGCTCCACACAGATTCAGCGGTACCGGGATCCTGACAGTGAGCGGCTGGCCAACGCTGTGGAGCTGTGGCGGGGCAAAAAGCTGATGACCATGGGTGGCAACACCATGCTGAGTCAGTCCCTGGATCTCAGCGAGCGGCACCGGGCTGTGGGGGCCACCCTCACGCCCACAGAGTAAGCCTGCACCCTTCTTTGTCCAAGCGAGGGCTGGGGATGCCGGGGAATAGGGGGTGGCTGCACAGCCATGCACAGCATCGTACATCTCAGAAACACATGAGGTTCAGTGCCCAAGAGCCGACACCAGGTGGGCAGCAGCCCCAAGGAAGCCGGGTACCAGAGCGAAGGTTGGGAAAGATGAAGCCCCTGCCCAAATGACCCCTATTCACACAGAAAGCCTGCAGCCTTGGGGGGAGGTGGCCTCTCAGGTTGAGGTTCCCCCCCTCCAGCCTTGTGGGGGGTGGCCCCTTGGGTTGAGGTTCCCCCTTCTCCAGCCTTGTGGGGGTGGCCCCTTGGGTTGAGGTTCCCCCCTCTCCAGCCTTGTGGCAGGTGGCCCCTCGGGTTGAGGTTCCCCCTTCTCCAGCCTGCTTGGGCCTCAGTTTCCTCATCAACGGGTGGGGGTGATTGCACACATACACCTAGAGGTTGAAGGAGCAGCTCTCGACACACCTGGACCCCTTCTTCTTCTTGTTCACTTGCTAAGTTGTGGCAAATTCTTCACGGCCCCATGGACTGCTCCTTGCCAGCCTTCCCTGTCCTTCACCATCTCCCAGAGTTTGCTCAAACTCATGTCCATTGAGTCGGTGATGCCGTCCAACCATCTCATCCTCTATCGCTCCCTTCTCCTCCTGCCCTCAGTCTTTCCCAGCTTCAGGGTCTTTTCCAATGCTTTGGCTCTTCACGTCACATGGCCAAAGTATTGGAGCTTCAGTATCAGTCCTTCCAGTGAATATCCAAGGTTGATTTCCTTTAAGATTGACTGGTTTGATCTCGTTGCTGTCCAAGGGACTCTCAGGAGTCTTCTTGAACACCACGGTTCAAGAGCATCCATTCTTCAGTGCTCAGCCTTCTTTATGGTCCAACTTTCACATCCATACGTGACTACTGGAAAAACTGTCAACCCTGGACCCCTAGTAAGCTAAATATCAGTGACTCCAAGACCCAGCCCCTTGTCGCAGAGGCTGGCTTCTCGAAAGGAAAGAAGAGGTGGAGGAAGACACAGATCTTCTGCTAGGACAGGCTTTCTTGGCCTTGGCATGACAGGCCTCTGGGGCTGGCTCCATCTCTGTGGTGGGGGCCGTCCTGAACACCGTGAGGAACAGAGCAGCAACCCCGATTTCCACCCACTGGATGCAGTAGCACCACCCCTCCCCCAGTCCTGACAACCCCAAATGTCTGCTGCTCACCCTTGTCAGTAAAAGCCACATTTCTGTGATCTCACAGGGAGAGGCGTGTTTCCTTTTCCACAAGTGATGTCTCCAAGCTCCTCCTTTCCCCATCCCAGACCAAGACTCAGGTAAAGCTTCCGCGGCGGTTCCCACCCCTGAGGGTCCAAGCCCACTTCCATCTCAGCTGCCCTGGCACCACCAGGAGCGAACGGTGGATAGAAGGAGCGGCGGCACGGGGGAATCCCTGCTTTGCCTCTAGCGAGGCCACCTGCCTCTGCTCACCCAACCCCGCTCCCCTACAGCCTTCTGCCGAAACAGATGGGGAGCCCAGCACAAAGAAGCTGGTCATCCAGAAGAAGAAGTTGGCCGACGCAGTCTCAGGGACAGACACCAGCCTGTCCCCAGGCTCCGCCGATTCTAAGTAGGTGTAGGGTTTGGGGTGGGCTTGGGTACACGCAGGGTGTCCAGGGCCTTCAGTCCCAGAGCAGTCTAATCTCCTAAGCCAACCCTGCTCTTGCCGCTGCTGCTTTTTTTGGCCACTCGGTTTGCAGGCTCTTAGTGCACTGACCAGGGATTGAATCTGACCCCTCAGCAGTGAAGGTGCCAAGTCCTCACCACTGGACCACCAGGGAATTCCCATAAGCCAGTTGCACTTAGGAAGCTCAGTTGAGGGGCATTTACTTAGCATTCCGCGAAGAGAAACCCACATGGAGCACAGATTGTTGCTGCATCAGGGTGAAATGATTTCCATTGAAGCCTGGAGCCAATGTGGGTCACCTCCTCTGAGGCCACAGGCAGTGTCCCTTTGGCCATTTATGGAATCATTACCGGGCTTCCCAGACTGCACCAGTGATAAAGAACCCACCTGCTAATACAGGAGACGTAAGATACTCAGGCTCAATTCCTGGGTCGGGAAGATCCCGTGGAGGAGGGCATGGCAACCCACTCCAATATTCTTGCCTCGAAAATCCCATGGGCAGAGGAACCTGGTGGGCTCCAGTCCATAGGGTCGCAGAGTTGGACACAACCAAAGCGATTTGACTCACAAATGAAATCATTACCAGCTCCCAGTACCCGCATCCCCACGTCAGGGAACCCTCCAGGTCTTTGAATCGCAAAAATCTGGGTCACAGCTTTATCCCCAAAAAGTCCCTGCCGCAGAGATGTAGGTGGTTCACAGAGCAGAGAGGTTGGGCCCTGGGACAGGGGAGCTTTGATCCAAACCCTGAATGAGAGCCTGAGGATAGTAAGGAGTGGAATGCAGTGGGAAGAGAGAGCCCCCTACTCTGGGGAGACCCCCGCCACCAAAACAAAGTACCGCAAACAGGGTAGCTTCAAACAATAGGAATTTACTCTCTCGTGTTTCTGGAGGCCAGAAGTATGAAATCAGGGTGTGGGCAGGGCCGTGTGTCCCTCCAAAGAATCTCAAGGAGGGACCCCTCCGTGCTTCTTCCAGCTTCTGGGGGCTGCAGGCACTCCTTGGTTTGTGGCTGCACCCCCTCCCCCAATCTCAGCCTCCATCTTCTCATGACATTCTTCTCCTCTCCCCTGTTTCTTCTTTTTTTTTTTCTGGCTGCGCTGGGTTTGGTTGCTATGCGCAGGCTCAGTAGTTGCAGTGCAAGGGCTTAGGTGCCATGAGGCATGTGGGATCTTAGTTCCCCAACCAGGGATCGAACCTGCATCCCCTGCATTGGAAGGCAGATTCTTTACCACTGAGCCACCAGGGAAGTCCCTTTCTGTCTCTTATGAAGACAACTTGTCACTGGCTTTAGAGCCCACATGGGTAATCCAGGATGACTGAGAATCTTAAGATCCTTTGTTCAGTGTCTTGGTCCATTCAGGCCACTGTAACAAAACACCACAGACTGAACTGGAGGCTGGAAGTCCAAATCAAGGTGCCAGCAGATTTGATATCTGGTTCACAGAGGCCTTCTTCTCACAGCGTCCTCTCATGGAGGAAGTGGCAAGGGAGCTCTCTGGGGTCTCTTAAAAGGGCACTAAACCCATTCATAAGGGCCCCACCCTCGTGACCTAATTACCTCCCAAACTATCACACCATCACTAACACCATCACACTAGGAGTTAGGCTTCAGTATACAGATTTAGGAGGACACATTCAGTCCATAGCATTTAGTCATATCCGTAAAGACCCTTTTCCCAGATAAGGTCATGCTCATAGGCCCTGAGGGTTAGCACATGAACAAATCTTTGGTGGGTGGTCATCATTCACCCCATCACATATCCAGTATCCATATATCCATTCACCCCATCACATATGCAATATATGATTTGGGGTTTATTCTTTGAGTCCCCCCCAACAAAAACCTTGTGCCCATAGAAATATCTTGGGAGAGGGAGGAGAGGGGGATTTTTTTTTTTTTTCTCTTTTGCTGTGGCACATGACCATCCCTAGTTGTGGCTCAAGGGCTGCAGAGCATGAGGGCCCAGTAGCTGCAGCGAGTGGGCTTAGCTGCCCTGAGGCATGCAGGATCTTGGTTCCCCAACCGGGGATAGAACCCACATCCCTTGCACTTAAAGGCAGATTTTTAACCACTGGCCCACCAGGGAAGTCTCCAGTTTTCTTTACATATGAAAATGGGGTCACACTGTGACATCTGCTCAGTATCTCACTCTTCCACCCGACTTCCCTGTCAGTTCACACAAACCAACCTTATTTTTAATGGCATCTGCTGCCAGTGGTAACCAATGAAAGGGCTATTTCTCATTAACAGCAGGTTGACCCTTCCTTTGGCCTCAAATCTGCCTTCAGTTCCTGAGACTTAAGCAGAGCCCCCTATTTTCTCCTATAGGTCCACGTTTAAGAGACTTTTCCTTCACAAGAACAAGGATAAGAAATTCAGCCCGGAGGGTGGAGAAGAGACAGAGAGCGCGATACCCGGGCAAGTCGTCCTGGAAGCTGCCACCACGAAGAAGAACCTAGAAGGTTGGTCATCCCCAGATTCAGAGATGGAGAGCAGAGCCCGTGGGGCCACCGAGGGTCGTCCCAGATGGGGACTT
Organism: Okapia johnstoni; assembly: GCA_024291935.2. Lineage (NCBI taxonomy): Eukaryota > Metazoa > Chordata > Mammalia > Artiodactyla > Giraffidae > Okapia > Okapia johnstoni. The sequence goes on along the minus strand of CM044316.1, from coordinate 5,415,564 downwards.
GAGTCAGCTGTGGGCTGAGTCCTGCTCACAAGGTTTCAGGGCTGGTCCCCATCCCCAGAGGCACTTTCTGGCCACAGAACTCTGTGCGGGGTGTGGGGCCCTCGTTCCCCATGCTGGTGACGGCACCCCCGATACCGACCCACGTCCTCCCCAGAAATCCACCATGCTCACCAGCCTCTCCTGCCCCCTTCCCCACCCCTCCAGTCCCCTCCAGCCACCAGCACCGTCATGCCACAGGTGAGAAGCACCCCAAGGAGCCGGGAGGCAAAGGGAAGAAGAACCGAAACCTCAAGATTGGCAAAATCACGGTGTCAGAGAAGTGGCGAGAGTCCGTGTTCCGCCAGATCACCAACGCCAACGAGCTCAAGTACCTGGATGAATTCCTGCTCAACAAGGTGGGCAGTTGGGGCCCTCAGCCGGGAACACTGGGGGCAGGGGTCCCACACAGAGTGGCCCCAGACCTCCCCAGGAGGCCGTTGCCACTTGGTAGTTTTCTGAACCGTCACACCAAAGCCCTTATCATGTGGGAACAGAAAGGCCAGATCCGTGGTTCCAACACACAGAAGGTTCTGGAAATCACATGCTTATGTCTGTGTTTGGCATCTGCTGGTTTTCTACAAAACCCAGCTAAGATTCCCATGAGATCACTTGTAGCCTGCAGTCGTCCTGTCCTGTGCACATACTGACATACCGGCAAATGTGTGTCTTACTACAAGGACTGCACAGAATGTGAGGAGCCAGATCATACCCAAAGCATCTGATTCTGGGACCACGCCCCACCCTTCACCCACTGAAATTGTCCAGAGTACACGGGCATGTGCACACGTGGGTTGGGCGCCCGGCAGATGCATTTTATTCTGCGGTTCCTGCCCAGGAAGTTTGAGATCTGCTGATTGAAGACACTTGGTTTGCTGTCTCACAGCGCCCCTTGGGGCAGTGTCCTGCTTTCTCCGCGTGAGGAAGTACTGGCGTGCAGAATAACCTTCTAAGCAGAGTACCAGACACACACCAAGTGCCGCCAGGCTGCTCCTAGGTCCTGTGGCCTTTCCTCGCCCTACCACGCAACTGCAGTTGATCGTGAACAAATTACTTTATTTAGAACAATTTTGGGGACCTCCCTTGTGGTCCAGCAGTTAAGACACTGAGCTCCCAATGCAGAGGGCCCAGGTCTGATCTGTGGTCAGGGAGCTAGATCCCACATGCCACAACTAAAACCCAGCTTGCATGCATGCTCAGTCGTGTCCGACTCTTTGCGACCCCATGGACTGTACCCCACCAGTTTCTGTCCATGGAATTTTCCAGGCAAGAGAGGGTAGCCATTTCCTTCTCCCCGGGATCTTCCCGACTGAGGAATCCAAGGCAATTCTCTTACATGTCCTAAATTGCAGGCAGATTCTTTACCACTGAGCCACCTAGGAAGCCTCCAAGACCCAGCACAGGCAAATTAATTAATTTAAAAAAAAATTTTTTTTTTACAAAATGCATTCAGTGCAAGGCGATGATTGAGCACTTACTGTGTGTACTAGAGAGGCTTCCCAGGTGGCACTAGTGGTAAAGAACCCACCTGCCATTGCAGGAGGTATAAGAGATGAGGATTGCATCCTTGAGTCAGGAAGATCCCCTGGAAAAGGGCATGGCAACCCACTCCAGTATTCTTGCATGGAGAATCCCATGGACAGAGGAGCCTGACGGGCTACAGTCCATGGGGTTGCAACTGACTTGGCTTAGTACACATGTGTGCAGTAAAGGTAAAGAAATTGGGTGTGTCCACACCTCAGTTTCAGGCAGCCCCACAGCCAACAGAGCAGCATTTGAGAGCTTCAGAGGGAGACATCAGGCTGACAAGAACAATAAAGGGTTAAGACACCCTTCCAAGGGGGAGGCATCTTGAAATGATCAGGCTATGTGAGGCAGCCCCAGTCCTGGGCTGTGGCCAGGAGTAAGCACCTGTGCCGGGCAGCAGGAAGGGCCCTGCTAAACCAGGGTTTCTCAGCCAGGGCTGAGTCTGCCCCTAGGGGACACTTGGCAACATCTGCGGGTGGTTTTGGTTCTCACAACTGGGGAGTGTTCCCAGCACCTGGTGGGGGAGGCCAGGATTGCTGCTCAACACCCAGAGTAAGTGACCCCAGAGAGACCAGGGTTGACAGGAGGGCCCGAATGGTTCCCAGGGGAGCCAGGGCAGAACGGTGACCACCCAGATGTCTGGCTCCCGGCAACGTGGGATGAGCGGGTCTCTCCCTCCCTCTCCAGGTGAATGACCTGCGTTCCCAGAAGACTCCCATAGAAAGCTTATTCATCGAAGCCACCGAGAAGTTCCGAAGCAATCTCAAGACCATGTACTCTGTGCCCGTATGTGGAGCCCCAGCCCCGGGGAGGGGCCCCGAGGCAACCCCCACCCCCTCCCCAGCCTGGGCGCCACCATCTGTCTGTCCTATGGGAGGGTCACAGCCTGCATTCCCACAGAATGGGAAGATCCACGTGGGATACAAGGACCTGATGGAGAACTACCAGATCGTTGTGAGCAACCTGGCAGCCGAGCGCGGCGAGAAGGACCCCAACCTGGTCCTCAACCTCTTCCAGTCACTGCTGGACGAGTTCACCCGCGGGTACACCAAGAACGATTTCGAACCTCCCAAGGTGGGTGCGGCCGCTCCAGGTGCGGGAGGGTCCCTGTGCCGGCACGTCGCTGGGGTGGGGGTATCCCCAGGGGGCCCCACACAGACCTGGCCTTTGTGCTCTCTCACAGCAGAGCAAAGCTCAGAAGAAAAAGCGGAAGCAGGAACACGCTGTGAGTATGTGTGTTCTCTTGGGCATGGGTGTGTGTGTGCGTGTGTGCGCGCACACTCAGCGAACCATGTTTTCCCACCCAGCCCTAAGGGCTCCCCATCATGAGATGCCATGGGAGGCGTCCCCACCATGTGGCCCCTGGTGACTCGGGGGTCCACCTGCCCACTCAGCCCCCTCCCCCACCACCCCAGGTGCTGCAGCACAATGGGCACGTGTTTGTCAGCTACCAAGTGAGCATCCCCCAGTCCTGTGAGCAGTGCCTCTCCTACATCTGGCTTATGGACAAGGCCCTGCTCTGCAGCGGTGAGTGCCCCTCCCCTGACCCCCTAACCCCCTAACCACAATCACCCACCGTGCCCCCTGACCCCCTCCCCCACTGTACCCCCTGACCTACCCCCAGGTGCCCCTTGGACGCCCACCCCCACACTCTCTGACCCCTGCCCCGACTACATAGCCAGCCCCTCACTGTGCACCTGGGCCTTCACCCCAGCTACCGGACCAGTCTTTTGAGAACACTGCCCCTGGACTTCCCTGGTGATCCAGTGGTTACGACTCTGCCTTTCCAACGCAGGGGGCATGGGTTTGGTCAGGGAAGTTCCACATACCACAGGATGTGGCCAAAAATGAATACATAGAAAAATTGAACAGTGCCCCTCACCACGGGGCAGTGAGGTCGCATCTCACCCACTCATACCCCACCGCTACTGTCGTGCTGGGTGAGAGGCCGGTCCTCAGCTGACCCCAAGGCCTCCAGCCAACTCCGCAGCCTCCCCTCTGTTCTCCCACCTGGCCAAGTCACCCTGGGCCCTATTTGTTTTTGTTGCCTGAACTGCCAGCCCCTCCTCATGTGCCAGGCAAGGCCAGTCAGTCCCCACAGGGACCCTGAGAGACAAGTGCAGCCCAGAATGACCCAGCTGGCCCCAAGTCGGGCAGCCAGGAGGTGACCAAGCCTGGGTGGGAACCCACTCATCCCCTGGAAGCCCAGGCCAGGTGAGACAGGCCTCTAGCACATCTGCTTTCCTGCCAGAACCAGTCAGGACTGGCTTTCCTTCCAAGCCAGGGTGATTTCCTCTCCCCTCGGCCCATGTGAGGAGCAGCCTGCCACCCCCCATCCATAATAAGTGCCCAGGTGGTTGTCACTGTCCCGAGACACCAGGACAGGCAGCCACGGGACCCTGGGCTCCCTGAGGCACTGCTGGTGACCACCCTCTTCCTCCACCCCCACCATGACCTCCTAGTGTGCAAGACCACCTGCCACAAGAAGTGTATGCACAAGATTCAGACCTGCTCGTTCACGTCCTGGAAGGTGAGCCCACCGAGGCTGGGAACTTTCCAGAACACCCAAGGGAGGCCGTCCTGAGAGATGTGCAGGAAAGGGTGTGCTGGGTGCAAGGCCAAGGCTGGTCATCAGGCTGGAGTGCAGAGCTGGTGGGGGGTGGGCTGGTCCTGCAGCAGATCACACCCCGGTCCTATCAGCCCCCGGGGCCCCCCCAAAGCTGGGGTCGGGCTTCTGTGTGCATCTCAGACCCTGGCCCCCTCTCCCCCCGACCAGGGGGAGGGAGACCTCTACCCTGCGCACAAGGGAGGTGGGGTCCTCAGTACTGGGCTACAGCACTTCACTTAGAGACACCTTGCCAGCAGCCATCAAGGGACCTCCACAGCCCAGCACCTCTGGCAGGTCCGCAAGGGAGAATGAGGGGCAGGGAGGGACGGAGGCCACAGAGGAGACCGAGGGGATGACACGGAAGGCAACCAGCCCAGGCCTGACCCATCCCCACTCGCCATCACAGATCGAACCAGGCGCTGAGCCGGGCCACTTTGGCGTGTGTGTGGACAGCCTGACCAGCGACAAGGTCTCAGTGCCCATTGTGCTGGAGAAGCTTCTGGAACACGTGGAGATGCATGGCTTGTACACCGAGGGCCTCTACCGCAAATCAGGGGCCGCCAACCGCACAAGGGAGCTCCGGCAGGCGCTGCAGACAGGTAGGTGCTGGGGGAGGTGGGTGGGCTTCCCTGGTGGCTCAGACAATAAAGAATTTGCCTCCAGTGCAGGAGACCCAGGTTCAGTCCTGGGTCAGGAAGATGCCCTGGAGAAGGAAATGACAACCCACTCCAGTATGCTTGCCTGGGAAATCCCACGGACAGAGGAGCCTGGTGGGCTACAGTCCATGGTGTCGCAGAGAGTCAGACACGACTGAGCGACTGGGAGGTGGGAGCTAGGGGAGGAAGGGGACGTAGACGGGTAAGTGTCAAGGGCAGGAGGGCACCACCTGGGGCTCCAGGCTTAGCCCGCTCGCCTTCCTCACGCTCACCGGCCCGTTCGCCCACCCTGCAGACCCCATGGCAGTCAAACTGGAGAACTTCCCCATCCATGCCATCACCGGGGTGCTCAAGCAGTGGCTGAGGGAGCTGCCTGAGCCCCTCATGACCTTCGCCCAGTATGGTGACTTCCTCCGTGCGGTTGGTGAGTCCCCGCCATTATGGCGAGGGTGGGCAGTTGGTCGAAGGCAGGGGTCAGAGGCTTGAGCCTTTGCTATGGCCCGTCAGGGAGGGGGGACCCCCATCTCCCCAGCTGAGAAAACAAGGCCTTGGCTGGGCCCAGGACCACTCTGTGGCCCTGCCTCCTTGCCACATACACTGCCTCGGGCCCTACACGGTGGGAGGCTCCAGGCGCCCTCAGGCCCGTCGGGTAGGGGCCGCAGGGCGCTGACACCCAGGACCCTCCTAGAGCTCCCAGAGAAGCAGGAGCAGCTGGCTGCCATCTACGCCGTCCTGGAGCACCTGCCAGAAGCCAACCACAACTCCCTGGAGCGGCTCATCTTCCACTTGGTCAAGCAAGTGCCTGTGCCCTAACTGCCTGCTGTCTGTGGGGTGGGGTCCCAGCAAGAGCCCCCCATAGCACGCTCTGGGCTGGCGTGCCCTGGTGGCTCCACGCCAAGGCATGAGCCTGTGTTGGGGGAGTCCAGCTTTCTCGTGGACCTTTTTCTCCACCCTGCAGAAGCCAGCATTTCTCACCTCCCACCTGCAGCAGCACTTTCCCCACAGTGACCCCCCAGCCTCTAGACTCTGGTTTTGGGTCTCCCTGCAGCCACCTCTTAACTGCCGCTTGCCACACAGGGTGGCCCTGCTCGAGGATGTGAACCGCATGTCACCCAGTGCACTGGCCATCATCTTCGCGCCCTGCCTCCTGCGAAGCCCCGACAACTCAGACCCCCTGCTCAGCATGAAGGATGTCCTCAAAATCACTACGTGAGTGCCAGAACCAGCCAGCCGCCAGCCCCCACTCCCAACATACACCCAGAGCAACCCAGCCAGGGACCCCACAACTAAACAGGACAGCCCGCTCCAGCATCCAAGGATGGCCTAGCCTCCGTGGCATGTAAATGCGCCTGCAGAGAAAAACCCAGAAGAACATACCCCAGGGGACTTCGCATTCCCAATGCAGGGGGCCCGGATTGGTTCCCTGGTCAGAGAACTAGATCCCATGTACTGCAACTAAGACACAGTGCGCACACACACAGACACACACACACGACACACACACACACCCCCAGGAGGACTTCCCTGATGGCTCAGTGGATAAAGAATCCACCTGCAATGCGGGAGACACAGGTTCAGTCCCTGGGTGGGGAAGGTCCCCTGGTGGAGGAAATGGGAACCCACTCCAGTATTCTTGCCTGGGAAATCCCATGGACAGAGGAACCAGGCGGGCTACAGTCCATGGGGTCACAAAGGGTCAGACACAACTTAGCAACTAAACCACCGCCACCACCCCAGGAGGTGTCCTGAGCACTGAGGTCCTACATGGACTTCATTTGGTCTCTCTATCCTTCCTTCTTTTCTTCTGAAGTCATGTAGAAAGTCGTGACTTCCTACAGTCATACTAAACCCAAACTCCTGACAAAGTCCAGATGTGCGCTGGCTGCTGTGATCAGCGAACAGGGCTCTTGTGACAGACAAGGGACAAGAAGCAGCCGGCCCTTGTGGGGGCATCCTGAGGCTGACACATGTCCAGACCCAGGAGGAGACCTGGCAGCATCTCCCCTCCAGCAGCAAGAGCATCAACCCTGAGCTCTTTTGAGGGTGAAAACCCAAAAGTGGGAGAAATCCCTCATCCCCAGTCCAGGGTGAGGGACAGATGGTGAACCTCACATTCCCAGCCTCTGGGAGCAGTGGGAACTGGCAGCAAAAAGAAGCAATTGTCTCAAGGTTCCTTCTTCCCACCAAATGATCTTCAAAATTCTCAGAAAGTTCTTCAGAAGGATGGACTTCTCTGGCAGTCCAGTGGTTAAGACTCCAAGCTTCCAACACAAGGGGCTCAGGTTTGATCCCTGGTCAGGGAACTAGGATCTCACATGCTGCACAGTATGGCCAAAAAAATTAAAATAAATGAAAGAAAAAGGACTCAGAAGGGTGTCAGCAGACATCCATCACTAAGAAGACACTGTTTAGGCAGTGAGTTGTAAAAGTAAGAACTTGTCACCCAGGGTGGTGTCATGAGGCAAACACAGGAAGGCCTGAGTGCTATGCCTGACCATGAGTTCCCCCAGACATAAACAGCAGCTGGCAGGCAAAGAGGAGAGCCCACTGTAGCCCTGACACTACCTGAGCAGCCATGTAGTGTTGACAGATTTTCTTCCAGCCTGTTCCAGCACATTCCTTGGTACTTTTTTTTTTATCTGTGATCGTGACAATAGGAAACCTGAGTCATGACTGCCTCTTCATCGAAACTGAGTCCATCCCATCCCACCATGCCCTCCCTGCCCTGTTACTGACCATTCCACTGATAAGCAACCATTCCAGGCTGGCCCTGACCACTGAGCAGATGTCTGTATCGCAGCCACCATGCCTCAATCTTGGGCCAGCATCTCCCTAGATGTGGGGCCCTCACCTTGGCCATCCCTGCCCCCATCCCGGGCAGTAGCTGAGCAGCCTTCTCCACAGGTGCGTGGAGATGCTGATCAAAGAACAGATGAGGAAGTACAAAGTGAAGATGGAGGAGATCAACCAGCTGGAGGCTGCTGAGAGCATGGCCTTCCGAAGGCTTTCTCTGCTGCGCCAGAATGCTGTGAGCTATGCTGGGCGGGGCTTTGGTGGGGCGGAGCTGGGTAGTGGCGCGGTTTGGGCAGTGGGCGGAGTCTCACTTGTCTGTCCAGTGCACACTTCCAGCACTCATCCTTGGCCACAGTCAGCCTGACTTGGGGCCTCGTGGTAGCATGGTTAGGGGCCGATTCCTCACCTTGGGCAAAAGACCACCGTCCTAGCCCAGCCTCAAGATCGGCTGTTCCTCTCAGCGGTGGGGGAGAAACCTGTCACCTACTTGGTAGGGCTCTTGGTCATTTTCCATCCCCTGTGGGCTGACCGAGGCTCCGCCCACAGGGAAACACCCACAGCAGAAGAGCTTGCAGGGTTGGGGCGGATAGGGTGATAAAGGGCCAGTCTCAGGCTCCTGTGAGAGGACCCTGTCCTTGTCCCCACAGTCAGACATGGCTGTATGCCCATGACTAGCACTTATGCCCTGGCCGTGGCCCTGTGTGGTCACCCTCTCTTCATCTCTCCCCCAGCCATGGCCTCTCAAACTGGGGTTTTCGTCTCCCTATGAGGGGGTCCTGGTATGTACACCTACGGTCCGTCCTCCTCATGTCTCCCGGCGCGGTGCATGCTGGGGCTCCTCTCGGCCCCTAGGGTCCTCGTAGAACAGGCCGAGCGTGTCCTAACCTCCGGAAGTGCATGCTGGGGGAACCTCGTTGCCTGCTGATTACCTGTGCTGAAGACAACTAATCAGCCAAGTATTAGCCACTGGGTCCCCGCATGATCCCCAGAGAAGCCTCGCTAAGCCTAGACTTCTGTGTCAGAACTAACTTCCCCCAGAGCTGCTCGTACCACCCTCTCCCCATCTGCAAGCACTGATCTCCCACCCACCCAGAGGGGCTGGCCAGACATGCTGCATCTCTTTGCAGATTAAGAACCCCAAGACCCGGGGGAGCAGCAGCGGTGGCCCAGAGGAGCTGGGGGTGCTACAGGAGGAGGAAGCAGCCGGTGGCGATGAGGATCGGGAGAAGGAGATCCTAATCGAGCGGATCCAGTCCATCAAAGAGGAGAAGCAAGTGTCTCTCTGATCCCTCACCACCCTCAGCTGCCCTGTCTGGTCTCCATCCACTGGCCCCTCCACTAGAGGGGGTCTGGCTGTTAGGGGGTTGATGGGCTAGGCTCAGCCCTGTGGTCCAGAGTCCATCTCATGGGGCACTGCTGTCCTATAACACAGCCTAGGACTGTTTAAACCCCCCACTTAGCCATCATGGTGGTCCACAGGGAGGAAAGAGGCCACAGCGAAGATACCTAAACCTAAAGTTGGCCTCAGCTAGGATGATCCACCAGTTTATTGTCCAGTCAGGGTGGAAGTATGAACAGAGATGCAGTTGACAAATTATGCCAGGAGGTCGAGTGTAATCCGGGCCACCTGGGCATCCTGTTCTTAGGAATAGGCTGGGGCACTCCAGACAGAAGAAACTGCATGTGCTAAGGTCCTGAGATAGAAACTCCTCAGGAGCTGAGTCCCAGATGCCTGGTTTCCCTCTAATCTTACCCTTTGCTCACATGAACTTCACTGAGCCAGGGGCATCTGGGGTGAGGTGTGCTTTGGGAGTTGGGTTTGGGATGCTAGGGGGCAGAGAGTCCCATCTAGGAGCAGAATAACCTACTCTGTCCCCTACTGGCCTGGCACTTTTTCACGGGGCAGTCCTTCATCATGGAGCAGCCTTGAACACTGTGACCTCCTTCATCCCCAGGGAGGACATCACGTACCGGCTGCCAGAGCTGGACCCTCGGGGCTCCGATGAGGAGAACCTGGACTCAGAGACATCGGCCAGCACCGAGAGCCTGTTGGAAGAGCGGGCTGGGCGGGGGGCCTCGGAAGGTCAGTATTAAGGTAGCGTCTGCTTTTTTCCTTCCCATGTCCACACCCAGCAGGCCCCCGGGCGAGGGTCCATCTGCCGGTCCTGAAGCTGCAGTAACCCTGCCATCTGTCTCTCAAAAGGGCCCCCCGCGCCTGCTCTCCCCTGCCCTGGCGCGCCCACCCCGAGCCCCCTCCCTGAGGCGGCCGCCCCTCCTCGACGAAGGCCGTCGTCCTTCATGACGGTCAGAATGAAGACCCCCCGGCGGACCCCGATCATGCCCACGGCCAACATCAAGCTTCCGCCTGGCCTGCCCTCCTATCTCCCTGGCCGGGCGCCTGGTACCCAGGAAGCTGCCGCCACAGTGAGGCGCCGAGAGCCACCGGCCCGCCGCCCAGACCAGGTACACTCTGTGTATATCACGCCAGGCACTCACCTGCCCACTCAGGGCCCTCAGGAGCCCCTGGACAAGGATGACCGGCCGCCTGGGGCCAAGCGGAGGTATTCGGACCCCCCAACCTACTGCCTGCCCTCGTCCTTGGGCCAGGCCAATGGCTGAGGGCCCACAGCTGCCAGCATCCACACGTCCAAGGACGGCCCAGTCCCCGAGCTGGGCACCGGAGCTCCAGAGCCAGCATTCAGCAGTCTGAGAAGGATCCAGAGTGGAAAGCTCCAAGAGTGATAGGAGGTGGGCACTGGCTCCAAGTGAGTTCAGGCGGGGAGAGGCCGGCTGAGGCCTAGCCACCCTTGCCGAGCCCCCACGTGTCACGGAGGCACCCGATCAGAGCACTGAATCATGGCGGGCAGCCTGGCATCTCCCAACTCCCCTTTTGTACGTTTTCAAGGTCACTGTTTCTTTGTGCGTGGTTTACATAGGTTTAAACTGTAACAGCCTTAACAGAAGACCAAATTGTTTTTTTATATGTGTATATACAAACTTTTATATTAATGTCCTGCATCTTCCTTATAACCTGGATGTGAGTCTTCAGAGCAAGCCCACACAGCCACCAAGCTTCAGAGGCTCAGACCCACACTGAGGGACAGCTGAGGGGGCTGAGGGCTAGGACTCTGCATGAGGGGTTTGGAAACTTGTGGCCCCTGACTTCCCTGTACTGCGGCCTGGCCAGTGGCTATCTGGCCCATTCAAGGGAACAATGGAGCCTTCCGTAGTGATCAAGACTGTTGGCTAGAGCCAGGACACAAGGCGGTAGGCAGCCTTCACTCCAGGCACCACAGACCTCACGTTATTCCAGGGATACTCGAATGTGGCCATCACTCCTCGGTCTGTTGTGCCCCGGAGAGAGAAGGCCACCTTGGCACTGCCCACCCCATGTGGCAGAACAGGAGCCCGCAACTCAGGACCGTTCACGGGTGGGGAGGGCAAGGCCTGGGGTTGTATGTCTCTGCAAATCTACAGTGACTGTCTGGGCATCTGGCATCTACAGAGGGGGGGTTCCCCGCTTAGGCTCAGCGCACTCTCCCAACACCTGGACACACGGCCCCAGGTCTGGGACGAGACACCCACAGGCCACGTGAAATAAAGAAAAAGTGCCTAAGAGGTGTCTGTGTGCAGTTCCTACTCAGACAGGCTCCAGGTTGGTGGTTGGGGGTCAGACATGCAGCCTCAGCCAAAGATGGTGATGGTGCAGGGCAAGGAGGACTTGCATCGTTCCTCCAGCCATCTCCTGTTGGAATTTCACACAAGTGAGGTGGGCTTACTTTTTGGCTGTGCCATGCAGCTTATAGGATCCTAGTTCCCTGACTAGGGATCAAACCCGCACCCCTGCAGTGGAAGCTTGACTGGACCACCAGGGGAATCCCTGGAAGTGCTTTTTGTTGATCCAGAAAGCTGAGGAAGCAGGCAGCTCATGGCAGAGCCACATTAAGTGAGGAGAGCCTGCTGTCCTGAGAGCTGCCTCCTGTCACCTAGCCTTTCCCCAGCAGGGGCTTAAATGTCAGCTGAAGGGGCCATCTGCCTTGGTTGGCGGGTGGGGAGTTAGTCCTGGTGGACCCAGTAGAGCCTGAAGCAACAGCACCACCACCATCACCACCAGTAGAGAAGCTCCCAGGTTGTAACCAGATCAGCAGTTGTGGGAACTGGTTGGCAGATGGGGTTTGTAGGGGTGGAGGAGTTAGAGACCACAATAACCTGAGTTTAGGTGGCACATGCTGAAGAGTTGGCAGTCTCGTCCAAGGCCACACAGCTGGGATGGGGCGGCCTGGGATTCAGACCCTGCCCTGTCTGGCTCATGCATGTATGGATGTGTGCTCAGTCGTGTCCGACTCTTTGCCACCCCATGGACTGTAGCCCACCAGGCTCCTCTGTCCATGGAATTAACCAAGCAAGCATACTGGAGTGGGTTGCCATTTCCTTCCCCAGGGGATCATCCTGACCCAGAGGTTGAACCTGCGTCTTCTGCATTGGCAGGTGGATTCTTTATCACTAAGCCACTTGGGAAGCCCTGCCTGGCTCTAGAGCCGCTCCCCCCCCCCGCCACCCATCAGTAACCTGAGTTTGAGTTTGGACTCATCACGGTACTTATAGGACACCAAGGCCACTTATATGACCTGAAGACAAGTAACCTGAAGGATGGGGAGATAGTTGAGGGACGTACGCCAGGCTTCAGCCCCTGTGATGTCCCCATCCTCACTCGGAGGGCCCACAGAGGCAGACTCGAACAAGGGGCCTTGACTTCTTGAAGAGGCGGGTGGGGTTCTGTCCACAGGGGTCTGGGCTTTGAGGGTGACCCAGCCACACCTCACGGTCCCAGGTTTAGCTCATGTCACTGCCAGACTAACTGTTTCCCAAGAACGGAAACAGGCCCAGAAAAAGTTAAGAAACTCGCACAAGGCTACGACGGGAGATGGAGTCAGGGTCAGGGCTGGGACCGGAAATAATATACCCTAAGTCTTGGATTCGTAAGTCCCAGGTCAGGGCCTCTCCTCGTGAATTCAGAGAAGACTGCCTGGATGCAGAAGGGCTCAGAGTGGGAAAAACTCAGGAAGGAGTGGAGAGGTGTAGGAATTTTGAGGGGGGTAGTAATGAGCACTTCACGCTTTGCATGTGGGTCTTCTGGCACTGAAGGACTTGATCCTTTCAGCCTTTCCGGAAGGGTCAAGATGCTCGTAAGAATAAGCAAGGGATTCATCCCTGAGTAAATGCAGACGGGGTGGTGTCTCGCATTGAAACAAGACATTACTTCCGCCACCCTAAACAAGAATGGGACGGCAAACAGGGCACTTCCGACCGGAAGGAGGCCACGGAAGGCACTTCCGCCATCTCTTAAGATGGCGCCGGCGGAAGGGGCGGAGTACCACTGGGTGAGGATGGCAGCGTCGAGGCTGGAGCTGAACCTGGTGCGGCTGCTGTGCCGCTGCGAGGCGATGGCAGCGGAGAAACGGGACCCGGACGAGTGGCGTCTAGAAAAGGTAGGGAAGCCCGTGTTTCCTCGTAAACCCCTAATCCAAGAGAGTGGTCCCCGCAGCTAGACGCCACCAGGCCCAACGCCAGCCAGCCTGGCCACGCCCCTTCCGGTTGGTTCCGGCCACGTCCACCTGCTGCTCTCCCGCCTTCTCCCGGGGTCTCAGCTGGTCCCTCCTCCTGATACTTGGCTCCTCCTGTTTCAACCCCGCCCCCATCCTGGCCTCGCCCCTTGTTGGCTCAGATCTCTCTGAGCAGGATGTAGGGGTTGGGGGAGGACTGGGCTGACACCCCACTTTTTGTCCCCAGTACGTGGGAGCTCTCCAGGACATGCTGCAGGCCCTGAAAGCACAGGCGAGGTGAGTGCAGGCGGCCACAAGTGGTTCAAAAATGAGTCTCCTCCTGGAGACCAAGAACCCTGGTCTCCAGTTCCCGCTAAGAACCTCCCCTCAACTGGGCACAGTGGGTTTTCCTTTTCCTCTTCTCCCCTTCCAGCAAACCGGCTTCCGAGGTGCTCAATGAATATTCTCGGAAGGTAGATTTTCTGAAGGGGATGCTGCAGGCGGAGAAACTGGTAAGCAGGGGCACCTCTGCCTGGTCAACCTTCATCGTGCTCACCCGGGGGCCTTCCCCTCTGGTGACTGCTCCCTTCCCGCTTCTGCAGACCTCCTCCTCAGAGAAGGCACTAGCCAACCAGTTCCTGGCCCCTGGCCGAGTACCAACTACAGCCAGGGAACGGGTACCCGCTACGAAGACAGTGCACCTACAGTCACGGGCTCGGTACACCAGTGAGATGCGGAGTGAGCTGCTAGGCACGGTAGGGCTCCCTCCCTAGTCCTCAGGAAGCTTCAGCTGGGGACAGGAATTTGTGCATGGAGGTAGCCAGAACAACAAATATTGTCCGGTGCAGGGACTAGGATACCCAACAACCTCTGCCCTGGACCATCAGACAAGGCTTCCCAACAGACAGGCATCGTGGCCACGGCTTTACTAGATGAATAAGAGTTTCAGTACAAGGCAAAAATGGCACATCCACACTTAAAAGCCCCAGAGTTGGCCCAGAGCAAGGTTTGGCCCCTGCCTCACCACACATCAGTGAGTTTTTTTCATCTGTGAAATAGGATGACAGATACCTCTATGAGCACTTTTTGTGGATCTGAAAGATACTCTTCAAAATATGAACTCTTGTTTTCAGTTTATAGATGAGGAAACTGAGCCTCAGAGGTCACAGGACTTGTGCAGGGTCCTGATTGAGGGTGGGGAGTTTCTGAAAGCAGAAAGGACAGGTCTGGCGGCATGGCATGGTTGGTGATTCTGTGCCTCTTCTTTTCTCCCACAGGACTCTAGTGAAGGTGAGACAGCATGAGCAGAACAGGACTCAAGGCCTGGGACAGATATGTGTCCTTAGTGCCCCACATCCCTCGTGCCTAACCTGGCTCCCACAGGGTGTTCACAGCCCAGGGGCCTTACCAAGTTATACTTGAAGGGGGTGCCAGGACAGAGGAAGGGGCCCCAGAGGAATCAGAGTTGGACACTCCCAGCCCAAGGGACTAAGGCTGGCTAGAGGGAAGGACTTGGGGCCTGGGGGAGCCCCATTGAGGAAGACTTCCTAGCAGGAGATGCTTTGAAGCCTGATCTAGAGCCCACCTGCTGTGCAGCAGACAGAATGGGAAATGGCATTGTGAGTAGCAGGCACATCCCGGGCAATGGTCAGGAAACTGGAAAACAGCAAACCAATTCTTCCTTTTTGCCCGCTTGGCTTGTTTTGCTTTCAGAGCCTGAACTGGATGTGAGGAAGAGAACGTGAGTATCTTCAGCCCTTGGGAAGCATTGTGGGGAGAGGGGAGTTGGACAAACCTTGGACCACTAAAGCACAACCATGAGCATCTAAACCACCAATCAGGGGATTCTCCAGTGGTCCAGTACTTAGGACTGTGTGCTTTCATTGCGAAGGGCCCAGATTCAATCCCTGGTTGGAGAATAAGATCCTACAAGCAGAGCGGTGCAGCCAATAATAATAAAAAAATTAAAAAAAAAAAAAAAAAAAAACACCAATCAACAGCCACTTCTGAGGATGCTCTTCCCAGAAGTCAAAGCAAAAAAGGAGAAATAGCCCCAAGCAGGGCAGTAGCTGGAACTATAACCTCTAGGTCCCTTGAAAGCATGTCGGTCTCTTCCCTCCTTCCCCCACCCCCAATCTTATACCCACTGGTGTACCCATCTGTGGGGTCAGTGGGGCATCAGGGCCCACACCAAGGGATGAGAAGCAGTCAGCAGCCGAGCTAGACCTTGTCCTGCAGCGACACCAGAACCTCCAGGAGAAGCTGGCAGAGGAGATGCTAGGCCTGGCCCGGAGCCTCAAGACCAACACACTGGCTGCCCAGAGTGTCATCAAGAAGGACAACCAGGTATGAGGACTCTGGGAACCCTAGAGCCTCTGGTTTGGCGCATCAAAAAAGGTGTCCCTGAAGAGGGTCCCTATGGCTGGGACTTAGCTGGATGAATAGGAGTTTGGCAGAAGTCAAAAATGGCATTTCCAGAAGAGGAAACAGCACTAGCAAGGGCCAAGAGGTATAGATTTACCCCAATGCAGTAGCAAGAGGCGACACTTGGACCCAGTCCTGTTGACACTCTCCCTACTTCACCCACAGACCCTGTCACACTCACTCAAGATGGCTGACCAGAACCTGGAAAAGCTGAAGACAGAATCTGAGCGGCTGGAGCAGCACACGCAGAAGTCAGTCAACTGGCTGCTCTGGGCCATGCTCATAATCGTCTGCTTCATCTTCATCAGCATGATCCTCTTCATCCGTATCATGCCTAAACTCAAATAAAGACTTGGCCTGGCCTGTGTCGCCTGCCCTCTCTCTGCCCTCCACCCTGTCAGGGATGATACCCTTTGGGGTTGGCAACATGATGGGAAGGCCCTTGGAGCCCCATGAGAGCTCCAGAGAGTACATGACCAGGGAAGGAAGGAGGTCAGGCAGCTGGGGGAGGTGAGTCAACAAGCCTGCCTCCCATTTCCGCCCCCACCCCCACCCAGGTACCTACTTCACACTGGACAAGGCAGGGCCCATAGAAGCCCCAAGAACTCCCAGTCTGATGGAGTCAGAGCCAAACACATTCCTGTGGAGTCAAGGTGAGGTCTGGAGGGTGGGGGAGGAGTGGGGCCATGACTGGAGGTCAGCCAGTGACAGAGCCAGTGACAAGGCTTGAATCGCTCAGAACTTTTGTGTAATAAAGTTTTATTAAAGTATAAAAGAGAGAAAGCTTCTGACATGGACATCAGAAGGGGGAAGAAAGTGCCCCCTTGCTAGTTTTTAGCAAGAAGTTATATACCTATTAGCAAGCTGCTAATTAGAGAAAATGTCTGCAAGCTCAGGGTGGCACCCGGCCCCTCATCCACAGCATGTCTTCTGAGAGAACAATGGCACCAGGTGAGCCATCCCAGCCGGAAAACAACTGACGCAGGGACATCCCTGGCGGCCCAGTGGTTAAGATTCTGTGCTTCCAGTGCAGGGGGCCAGGTTCAGACCCTGGTCAGGGAACTAGATTCCACATGCCTCAACTAAGACCTCTTAAGACCAAATAAATTCTTTAAAAAAAAAAAAAAAAAATTGACATGAATCTTGAAAGGCAGATTTCCAAGCAAATACATAGTTGCATTAACATAGCTGAAGAGAATATTTCCATGAGTAAGCATACTGGTTTGTTGAGCCATTACCGGTTCTGAGCCTTAGGCAGAACCTACTCGACCAAAGACAGAGTCTAAGGTAAGTACATAGTTCATTAACATAGCTTAAGGAAAATATTTCCATAAGAAAAATGCATTGGTTAGCTCAAGGTTTGAAAAAAGTTAATTTCAGGTAGAACCAGGTGTCATCATGGCAACACAAAATTTTTAAAGAAACCTTTTAATTTTGTATAGAGAAGGAGAAAAAGTCTGACACTTGTAGTTTGTATCCTGTCGCTTAAGAGAGAGAGAAAAAAATGTCTGACACTTGCAACCTATTTCCTCCACTTGGGGACCCCTAGCCTTCCTGCCTATTAACCTCTCAGGGTGTCAGTGCTGGGCGTTCCTTGGGATTGAAAGTGATAATTCAGAGACAAGGCTTAGCCCAGCCACAGCCTAAGATCTCAGGACATTGCAGATGCTTCACACAGTCACTCAGGAAACACAAGAAAATCAGTGGACACCCTGCCCTGCCCAGGTCATAGTCTGGGTGGGCAATGGAATTGGGACCCCGGAAGGGATCATGGAGTATGAGTCCAGAGGAATTATGGGTCCTGGGTTCTGCTTATCCCCACTCCAGATGTCTAGAGCAAAGTCTGTGAGAATGGTGACTGAAGAAGCTTGGTAAGGAAGGGTGGACAGAAGGTGCCTGTCCCAGACCATGTAAGCATGAGCACTGTGGAACACGCATGGAGTTGTCCACGTGGGCCCCACCCCCACTCCATCAGCATAGGTGTAAAACCACCACTAATAGCTTTTAAAATTCTGGTGGCAGTTTTTAAAGCTTTATGAAAGCTCTAGTGGCAACTTTTTAAAAATAGACCATAAGAAGGGCACTCATGCTTGTGACTCAGAGATGGTTCAGTATTAGGAAGCATGTTAATAGCCATATTAATGCATCAAGCAGCAAAGTCATAGGGGGAAATGGTACCTTGTGCCGTTTACAGCATCCATTACACCAAGTCTCAATTAAAAATAATAAGCATTTCCTCATTGAACAGAAAAATCTCAAGCCAAAGGCAGTGTTTTTAATGGGCAAATACTATAAGTTTTACTGTCAAAGTGAAGAAATTAAACTGAGGTGGAGTGGAGGGATACTCACAGTCCACCCATCTGCTCCAATGATTTAATATTGTCTGGAGGTGCTAGTCAATGCAACTAGACAACAAAAAAATTGAAAGAAAAGAAGTAAATTATTCATAGATGATAAAATTATTTGTCTATATAAAAGATCCAAGCAAACTAACTAAAACAGCTATTTCAGTAAGAGAATTTAGTAAACCAGCAAGAGGGTTAATGAATATTTAATTTCCTATATGCAAAAAACAAAGTTGCAAAATATATTGGAAGATCCCATTTATAATAGTAACAGCAAAGATACACTACCTGGTTAAATTAACACCCTTAATATATAAAAAGCTCCTAAAAGCCAACAAGAAAAAGAAAAAGATTTGCAGGAAATAAACAGGAAAACAAACTCACTCACCAGATTAAGCAAGATTTAAAACTTTGAAAGTACACGTACAGGAAACTGTGATGCTATTGAGGTTGCAAGGGTTGTGGGAAAACCAGCTGATTATAGCATTATTGGCACAAGCTCACTGAAAAACAACTTGACACTTGATGCTGTTCAGTCGCTAAGTTGTGTTCGGCTCTTTGCGACCCTATGGACTTCAGCACACCAGGTTCCTCTGTCCTCCACTATCTACCAGAGTTTGTTCAAATTTATGTCCGTTGAGTTGGTGATGCTATGTAACCGTCTCTTCCTCTGCCACCCTCTTCTTTTGCCTTCAAACTTTTCCAGCTTCAGAGTCTTTTCCAAGTCAGTTCAATCTTTTTGATAATATCTTTCCAAATTAAAATACACATGTCTCTTTCCCCCATGGATTCTGGGAAGTTTCACTTCTAGGAATTTACCCTACATAATCCCCCACAATTGGCCAAAGAAATGTGCACTTGAATCGTTTTTCTATAGTATTGTCCGTAGTGAGGAAAATTTGTCATTGACTTAGAATCTCTCCAAAAGGAGATACAATTAACTGTGGCCTCTGGGAATAAGGGTGGGTAAGAAATTCACTCTGAGCTACGCTTCTATTTGAATTCTCTAAACATGCCTCCAGTGCTTATTTGAAGAACTATTTTAAAAATATAACCGCTGAGTAAATAGATAAGTTGGTGCTGTTGTTCAGTCGCTATGTGCCGTCGGACTCTGCGACCCCATGGATTGCACCACGCCAGGCTCCCCTGTCCTCCACTGTCTCCCGGAGTTTGCTCAGACTTCTGTCCTTTGAGTCGGTGATGCTGTCTAACCATCTCATCCTCTGCCGTAAGTTCTCCAAATAAACTGAAGGTCAGAAAGGGTGAGTTACCGGCCCCAAACACACAGCAGCTGGCTGTCTCCGTCAGTCTCACCGCCAGGGTGTGGGTCCACTTCCCGGTTCCCCAGGCCCGCCCCCTCACCGCCAGCCCCGCCCTATATATCGAGGCCCCTCCCCTGACCCGCGGAGCGACCCAGCCAGTTGGCTCTAGCCTGCACCACACGGACTTCGGGAGCGGACCTAGAGTCGGAGCCCCAACCGCTGGGACAGGTGACCCCAGGCAGGAGTGGTTCGTGCGGACCGCCAGCGGACCGGAGAGCCCTAGGATCTTCTCGGGGGCGCTGTCGGTGGGCTCCACCCAGCCCTGCGGGAAAGATTGCGGGCCGCGCCGGGGTTAACGCGAGCCAATCCTGGGCTGCGCGGTACGTAACGGGTTATTTGCATAGCGCTCTTCCGGGTTACGCACCCGGCAGTGGGGTCTGGGGCTCTCTGAGGCCAATGGCGTGCGTCTATGCAAATAAGGGTGAAGAAGCAGAAAGCCTAACGGGTGAAGGAGCTGGCCGCTCCGGGAGCCGCCTCCCTGTGAGTCTTCCCGCCGTCCTACCTCGAATCATGTCCCCCTGCTGTGTCCACAGTCCGCCCGCCGACCATCCCCGCCACGCGCGGGTCACGACTCTCCCCGCAGGACCCGCACACCGGCCCGGGGACGCCGGAGCGGCGCCGTCCCCAAGCTGATGCCCACCCGAGAGCACCCCCAGACCCATGGCTCCTGGGGGAACCTGCAGACCCGTCCGCCTGGCCCTGGTCCTCCGGTGAGTCTGAAAGGGAGGAAGGTTCCCAGGCCGAGCCCAGGCATAGGATTCATTCCCCGCTGTTGAAGGGATGCCGGCTAACCCTCGTTAACTCCAAACCATGATACCTGCGCCTTCTGCAGCGGCTGGTGTCTAGAGGCCTCAAACCCAGCGCTCCCCCAACTCGGTGCCAGCCCCAGCCCGGAGCCCACAGGACAAAGCCCAAGAAGATTGTATTTGAGGATGAACTCCCCTCCCGGGCCCTCCTGGGCACCAAGAAGTCTACTAGAGCCGTCCGCGAGAGACATGTGCCTAGGCCCCACCCTGTGCCTGACTATGAGCTGTGAGTGGTTCCTAATTTCTTGGAACAGGGAAGGGGCACTGAGGCTGGGGCTTTGACAAGTGAATAAGAGTTTGGTGGTAAAAAAAAGAGTTTGGTGGTTTAGTCGCCAAGTCGTGTCCGACTCTTGCGACCCCATGGACTGTACCCTGCCAGGCTCCTCTGTCCATGGGATTCTCCAGGCAAGAATACTGGAGTGGGTTGCCATTTCCTTCTCCAGGGGATCTTCCTGACCCAGAAATCGAACCTGGGTCTCCTGCATTGTAGGCAGATTCTTTACCAACTGAGCTACAAGGGAAGAGTAAGAGTTTACCAAATAGTAAAAAGAGAAGAAGGGCATTTGGGGCAGGGAGCCCAACAGAGACAAAGAAAAACAAATTACACTGATTGTGGAAAAGAGTTCTTTCCACTCATACTCTGACCCCCTTTCAACCTGGTAGTAAGTACCCACCAGTGAGCACTGAGAAGGATCGGAGCCGCTATGCTGCGGTGTTTCAGGACCAGTACCCAGAGTTCTTGGAGCTCCAGCAGGAGGTGAGCTCTGCACAGGCAAAGCTCCAGCAGCTGGAGGCCCTGCTGAACTCACTGCCCCGACCCCGAAGCCAGGTCAGCACCCAAGTGGAAACCCTCACCCTACATCCCTTGTAAGTGGCCTAAGCCTGGCCTCTGGAAGCCCAATGGGTTCAGATCTCTGGGCCGCTTCCTCCTCAAAGCTGGGCGGGCACCACATCACATGGGCCAAGGTCAGCTCTTGACATGGTCCACCTTGTCTGAACCTCAGTTTCCCCATCCCTCCTCGGGTCCTGTGCTCCCTGAGCACCCGCTTCCTTCTCCCCTGGCAGAAGGAGGCCCATGTTGCTGCCCGTGTCTGGAGGGAATTTGAGAAGAAGCAGATGGTGAGTCGTGCCTCTTGAGTCCTACAGCCTGGCCTTTGCACCCCCCGTCCACATACTCACACTCCCATGAGGCTGGTCACTTGTGCCCAGTTTCATAGAAAGAAAACTGAGGTTCAGAGAGAAAAAGACAAAAGCTCAAGCAGCTTGAGAGGCATAGGCCAGACTGCCACAAAGACTTCCCTGGATCTCGCCCTGCTCAGGACCCCAGCTTCTTGGACAAGCAGGCTCGCTGCCATTACCTGAAGGGCAAACTAAGGCACCTCAAGACACAGATCCAGAAATTCGACGACCAAGGAGACAGCGAGGGCTCTGTATACTTCTGAGTGTCCTGGCAAACAGACAGGGAACCATCAGAGTTGGGGGCCCTACCCTGCCCTTCCTTCTCTTCCCTCCTGATCTTTGCTGTTACTGTTGCCCCACCTGGGGTAGCCATGCCTGATTTTAAATGCCTTCGCCTTTGAGGCCTAGATCTGATGGCTCCTCTTCCAGCAAGGCTTCCCAGAACCTCCTGCAGGACCTCCATGGAGACCCCACATCCCAGTCCATCCCCTGGAAGCAGGTCCTGCTCTCCATCCCAGTGGAATAAACATTTATTAAATACCTACTGTCCTTAAAACTGCCGCTTAAAACTCCTGATTTCACTCATTGTCACCAGAAAATCGTTCTTCCATTTTCCCAAGGGAAAAAAGAATTAAGGATCTGAGAAAGGGACTTGGCCAGGGTCTCTGGGTGGACTGTGAACCCCAGTCTATCCAGGCGGCTCCCTGTCCTCCAAGAGTCTCAAATGGCCCCCAAGTCTCCATGAGTAGGAAGCTGAGGGGCCAACCGCTAGTGTTACCTCCTCAGCCAGGAGGGTTCCCTAATGTCCACCCCATGCCAGGCTCTGGGTAGCATGGATGGAGCACAGGTAGGACCAGGCTCCATGTGAAGCCCAATGATGGTAGCCCAGGAGCTTTCTTTGAGCCTTGGCCTCCCAGAGGACAGGGACAGTTAGGCAGGCTGCAGGCAAGGAAGGCAGTGCCAGCCACTGGGTCACAGACAGGCCTCAGCCCCGGGATTGGTCCTCAAGGCACACATGTCCTCAGGAAGAAAGCCCAGTGTGATAGAGCAAGGACAGAGGGCTGGACCCCAATGAGTGTCCTAACAACCAGGGAGGTTAAGATGTCTTCTTCCTGCAGAAGAGAATTGGGTTTTGGAGGAGTTCAGCAATCAGGCCTGGACAGGCATTCAAGTCTCTGACCGACTGGAAGCAGTACAGACACCATGGTCTTGGTCAGTCCACAGATGTCCTGTGAATCTGAGAAGCAGGGCATTGCTGTCCAGCCTAGCTGGAGTGGACAGACATTCACTTTTGCACAGAACATCTCAGAAAACACCTACCCAGGGCAGAAACCAGCCCAGCTGCCAATGGGAGAGCTTCATCCCATTCCAACCTCAGTCCCCTTCTGGGGACAGGGCACACCCAAGAGACTTTCATTCATTCGTTTCTATCTTCCCAGATGTCCTCCGAGATGGACATGGGGGAGACTAGGGTTCCAATGGGGAACATTTTGGAGGGCTGAGGCTGCTTTACGGCTAAGCCCTAGCCCAACCTACAGGGTGAGACCCAGATTCTTCCCTGTTTCACAAGGATCATGTTTGATAAATTTGTCTTCACTTGACAAGCCTTCAGTCAGGGCCAAAAGGTGCCACCCACCACCACCATCTGCGCCCTTTCTACTCATCCCCTAGAGCCACAGTCCTGGCATAAATTCCATAGATGCCTTTCCCACTACAGAACTGGGCCACAACCTTCTGAGGCCAGGATGGCAAGCCCCCTGGTGCCCTGCATCGCCCCATATCACCTCCATTAAGTCCACATTTCAAGGTCTGACCTTAGAGGTCTCCATCTTCTAAATGCCAATTTCTAAGTTTTTTTAATTACATGTGACAAAAAAAAAATTTAAACTGGTTAGGGCACAAAAGGGGAAGTCTGGGCTCATGGAACTGAAACACCCAAGGGTTTCAGATATGGCTTGATCCAGGGGCTCCAAAGGTATCCTGGGAAATTGGTCTCCTTTTTGGCTCTGCTTTATCCTCCTAATTTCCAATTCTGCCATTGAATCTCACTGGCCAGCTCTGGGCCACATGCCCTCCCTAAACCAGTCGTTGTGGCCAGCAAAATGGAGGGCTCTATCTGGGCTGAGATCATGTGACAGAACTAGCCCCAAACATTTCTCCCAAGGACACTGGGGCCCAAACATCATGATTAAGGGTTGACCAAAGAAAACAAAGGGACTTCCCTGCCAGTCCAGTGGTTAGGACTTGGCATGGTCGGGGAACTAACATCTCATAAGCCGTGTGGTGCAGCTAAAAAAAGAAAAAGGAAAACAATACAGTGCTTAGTCCAGGGTTTGCGTCAATGTATGACGTTCACTTTCATAGGCCAGAATCTATATTCAAACCTGAGCCATCTGCTCAGCCCAACTCCTACAAACTCATTGGCTGACCTCTGGCCTCCCCTTCCAGCCTGTTTGCCCACAAAACTATCCCACACAAACAAATTAAAAAAACCAGCAAGTAGGGCTGTTGTTAGGTTGTAGGTGTTCCAGCTGGGCTGGGAGTGGGTCCCCATGGAAGGGTGCCTTCTGTGTCACCCCTCCCCCCACTAAGATGACGGAGACTGTGCAGGTAGTAAACTTCTTTATTATTGGCCTTGATTCATCCATCATGTAGTGTCCAACGTGGATTACGTGTCCAGAGGGTCAGTCTGGCACTCGTCACCCCTGCCTGGCTGCAGCTGCCCCTCCAGTCCAGACACCAGGACTTTGTCCATCACACCAGAGAAGCCACACCCCCATAAGTTCATTCTTGGGGCACCAAGGGACAAGGCTGTCCTGGGATTGGACCCTCTGTCTCACCCCTCATCTTGATCAGGGTTTCTGGGGAAGACTTGACTGGAGTCTAGACAAATCAGTCTCTTTTTGGTTTCATGATCATTTAGAAAACAGAAAAGACAAACATTTCACAGTCTTTAAAAAATAGGAGTCTGAGGAGGGAAGCCAGGGTCCTCTGTCCGGGGGAGGCCCCCCACTGGAGACCTGAGCATCCATGTCCCTTGAGGTCTGCAGACCTGGCCCTGTCTGGTCACTGGCCTGAGCCGTAGGGCCAGTTGAAGGTACTTCCTGACAGCAGCATGTCTCGGATCAGCGTCTCGATGGGCGTCTTGCCCACCAGGCGCATGAAGAACAACTGGGAGATGAGGGAGGCGGGGACAGCACGCAAGGCAGGGAGCCGCAGCAGTAGGCGCCCAAAGCGCTGGGGCTGCGATGGGTACTGGGCCCGCACGTACTCGGTGAGGGCCACCTGCGCCTTCTCCTGCAGGCTCTCCACATGCGCTGGGTCTGAGAGGCCGCAGGCATCTAAGGGACAAGGGCAAGGTCAGAAAAAGTGGCAGGAGGACACAGGACCCCAGGACTGACCAGGGCTGGGGGACACCACTGAGCGCTGTTGGTACAGAAGAGGGCACTCGAGGGATGGGAGATGGGGCCTAGGGCACAAATAGGGGTGTCTAATATCTAAGGCAGTGTTAGTCCCCAAGAGATACTAAGGTGGCCTCATCTGAGGATGATGACACGGGGTGCAGGTAGTGATGTCTCAAGGGTGGAGGGGCCCTGACTAAGGCATTTAACAGGGTGACAAGTTCTAATCAAGCTTAAGGAGGAAGGAATTCCCTAGTGGTCTAGTGGTTAAGACTGTACTTCCACTGCAGGGGCTGCAGGTTCAGTCTCTGCTTGGGGAAGTTCTGCATGCCAGGAGGTGAGGCTGAAAACATCCCAAACAGAAAGCTCAAGGGGAAGAGGAGGCTGGCAAGGGGACTTGGGAAGAAAAGCAAAGCCTAGAGAGGGTATTCAGACACACTAAATAGACCTGCCTTGTGAGTGAAGGTGACAGGTGAGAGCCCTATGAATGCCCGGGCAGAGAAAATGTCCTGGGTAAATAAAGAGGGGCAAAGCCATATTATTGGATTAAAGCCACCTCCCAGAGTAGCCTGGCTCTGGCTCCCGCATCCTTGGTTCCAGGAGACACCTAGTGGGACCTCCTTGCAAAGTGCAGAGTCTGCTATGCCACCACTCCCTGGAATAAAGCAGGGCTTTGGCGGCGGGAGGGTTACTGAAGACTAGGAAGGAACTAAGATGCCTCCGCCCCTAGGTGGGAGGGGCTTCAAGCCACACCCCCTACCCAATCCAGCTCAGCTGGGGGTGGCTCCTGGAGGCCGTCCTGGGGGCAGGTTGGGAGCCCTGGGTCAGTGGTCTAGGGTCCTAGGAATTAGGGAACGAAGGGCCCAGGAGAGCCCAGAACCAGGTGTCAGAGCACCCCTGCCTTTCATAAGTGGAAGGTAGTCCTCCATAAGTGGTCAGTAACAAGAGGAGCATCCTAATTTGGCAGTTGAGGGTCAGAGAGTTTAGGGAGAACAGAAATCAGTAAGTGGCGGACAGAGCCAAGTGGGCAGACCTCCCCTCCCGCTGCCCCCCACCTGTCACTCTGCTGTCAGTGCCCACTGAACACGATGAACACCTTGATGAGGGGGTGAAGGGTGGGGGGTCTCGGGGAGCCTGAGAATCAGGGAGGGAGGCTGTGGGGCCTTAAGATGTGGAGCCGTGAGTCGCGGTCCACGGGGATCAAAGTTCTTAGGAAGGCCTGGGATCAGAGGGTGGGGCCATCATGGTGTCAGACCGCCTGCATCACCTCCTCCACTGTCCCCCAACAGGGCTAAAGGAGCATGCAGGGACGCAAGTCTGGTTAGCTGTAGATCAGGAAGTGGAAGACTAAGGGGGTCAGAGTCAGGAGCTAGGTCTCTTCCCTACCCCACCCGGCCCCTCCCACGGCCAGAGCCCCCCACTTCCAGGGCGTCTCACCAGGTGTGAAGAGCGCAATGGCCTTGAGGCAGCCATACTCCGCGGAGTCGACCTGTAAACGGCCCAGTTTGTCCACCTGTTCCTGGAAGGCGCGCACCTGGTCCATGAAGGCCACAGCACGCTCAGCGGCCATGGGCGCGGCGTGCAGGCCGGCGGCGGCCAGCAGCGGCGCCGTGTGCAGGGGCAGCGCAGCCTGAGCAGCGTTCAGCACGAAGAGCTCGCTCCAACTGAGGCGCAGCAGCGCCACCTGGTCGGCCACCGGCAGCTCGGGGAAGAAGGGCGCGTGGCGCGCCCACTCCACGGTGCTGAAGAGCAGCCGCGCCGCCAGCTCGCACACATTGTCGATGCCCAGCACCGTGCCCGCAGCGCCGCTCCCGGCTCCGAAAGCGCCCGCGGCTCCTGCCCCGAAGCGCCCGGCCGCCGCGGGGTAGGGCTCAGCACGCAGCAGCTGCGCGATCAGCTCCGACACCGGCTGCCCCGGGAAGAGGTCTCCGCCGGCCACGGCCAACGCAGAGCCAGGAGGGCTGCCCGAGGAGGCTGCCACGGTGCCGGGTAGCGAGTGCGGAATTCGGCCGCGCTGCACCGCTGTGAAGGGGAGACAGAGATGGGGGGGTGGGGAGGGAGAAGGGGGAGGGAGATTGCCAGCCCCGAAAGAAATGCGGAAGGTACAGGAGGGGGAGGAGGGGAGAGGGGACGGGGGAGGGGGGCAGAAATCAGGAGATGGGGAGTGAGGGCACGGGAAACCAGAGAGGGGAGAGTGGGGTGTGAGGAAGTGGGGGAGGAATTAGGGGGAAAGTGGGTACCCCGAGTCATGGGGTGGTGCAAGTAGGGAGGAAGAAAGGTTGGAGATAAAATTATCAGAGGGTTACTCATTCCCTCCCCTCCAAGCCCCCAACTCAGCCTTTCCCTGAACCCCCAATCCCTACCTCATGGGCACAATGCTTGTTGGGAGGACAGAGGCCAAGGTCTTGCAGGCCCCACCTTGCTCCACCCTGTGCCCTCAGCCAGAGGACATGTCCAGCCACCATCAGACTACTTCTTTTAGAGAAGGAAGGGGGGGGGGGGGCCGCTGTCTCAGGTGGAAATGGAACCACTGGGTGAGGGCTACTTTAATTCACACATACCCCCCCTCCTCCTCTTCTGAACTGTGTGAGCTCCCCTCTGCAGCCAGGGAAGCCAGACCTGTCAATCATGTCCTCATCAGTCAATCACAGGAGTCGAAGAGCTGATAATGGGTCTAAGGGGGGCAAGCACCTTCCTAGGACATGGGCACATAACCAGCATACCCCTCAAACAAGTGATTAGTAGGGGCTGGCACTGATCTCTCCTATGGAAGTAGGATATTTCTCTACCTCCCAGCCCCACCCTCCAGGTCATGGCCCCCTAGAGCAGGTCTCATCTGCCTGGGCCTCTGCAGTGACCTCAGTGTTAAGAGTGAAATCCTGGTCAGTAGCAAAAAGTCACTGTTAGCAAAAAGTAGTGTTAGTCGCTCAGTCGTGTCCACCTCCTTGCGATTCCATGGACTATAGGCCGTAAGGCTCCTCTGTCCATGGGATTCTCCATATAAGAATCCAGGAGTGGGTAGCCATCCCCTTCTCCAGGGGGATCCCGACCCAGGGATTGAACCCCGTCAGTAGCAGGTGCTCAGTAAACATGAGATTCCATCAGTAGCTTTGCCTGTGATGGGGGAGGACCAATTGCTGGCCTTGGCCAGTGCCCCCAGGGATCAGGTAGGTGAGAAGAGTTTCGAAAGCTGAGGTGCAAGGAGGAAGGGTGGCTGCATGCCAGCCTGGCCTATGCCACAGTGGGTGGGGTGGAGGGGCTGACTGGGCTGGGTGCCCAGCAGAGACTAATTAATGAGCTTTAATGAGGTGGCATGCCCAGTCTCATCACCTCCATGAACTTATGGTCAACCCACCATGGAGCAGAGCAGGAGAGGGACGCAAGTGGGGGCTGAGGGCTAGCAGAGCTGATCAGGGAAGCAGGGTTCAAGCTTTATCCCATGTGATGTGAAGTCTCAGGAGCCTCTGTCAGTCAAATGGGTGTAGCTGGGTTGAGGGCCGACAATGAATCCCAATCAACCTCTGGCTCACTTGGTCTAAAGCCCACTGCCATCATTCATCCATCACCCAGACACCTCAGGGTCTTTGCATTTGCTGTTCCTGCTTCCTGAGAACCCCTTCCCCAGCTCTTCCTCCCCATTAAGCCCAGACTGCTGCTACTGCTGCTGCTGCTAAGTCACCTCAGTCTGTGTGGGTTCAAATCCCAACCACAATTAGATTGCTCTCTGTACTCTTTCCCCACCCATAAAAGTATGCAGTTGATAATAATCATGACAATGATAACACCAACCACTGAATTAAGTGAGAATGTATCTAACTGGCTTGGAATAGCTTTCGGCACATGAAAGTGAAAGTGTGGAGAAGGAAATGGCAACCCACGCCATTATTCTTGCCTGGAAAAGTCCATGGACAGAGGAGCCTGGTGGGCTGCAGTCCATGGGGTTACATGACTGAGCATGCGTGCATGAGGGTGGAGGGAGATGGGTTGGTAGCAATAAACCGGTAGAACTAAAAAAAAAAAGAAAGAAAGTGAAAGTAGCTCAGTCGTGTCCGACTCTTTGGGAGCCCATGGACTACACAGTTCATGGACTTCTCCAGGCCAGAATACTAGAGTGGGTAGCCTTTCCCTTCTCCAGGGTGTCTTCCCAACTCAGGGATTGAACCCAGTTCTCCCACATTGCAGGTGGATTCTTTACCAGCTGAGCCACAAGGGAAGCCCAAGAGACTGGAATGGGTAGCCTATCCCTTCTCCAGCAGATATTCCCAACCCAGGAATCGAACCAGGGTCTCATAGTAAGAGCTAAATGGATAGTAACTCAAACCAAGAAACATTAAGCACCTTCTGTTTTAGAACCTGGTGTAGGCCCTGGGGATGTGTCAGAAAACAAGATGGACAATAGTTTCTGACCTTGAGGAGCAGACATTCTGATGGAGGAGCAAGCAAATTATAAAGCAAGATAGATGGCCCGAATAAAGGGGTTGCAAAGGGTAATCAGGAGGGCTTCTCGGAGGAGGTGATGTTTCAGCAAATCTTAAAAGAAGGTGAGGGAGGAAGCCATGTAGGTGTCTGGGGGAGGTGTTCCAGACAGAGGGAACCATCTGTGCAAAGGCCATGAGATAGGGCTGTGTTTGGGTCATGATCTGAGATTATTATTTCCACCTCGAGACTTTGAAGATCTGAAGCCAGGATTTGATGTGGATTTTAGATCAAATCCACAAGTGGAGACAAAATCCAGGTTGCGGGGGTAGGGGTACGGACAGTCACCCCCAACTTCACATGACCAAAGAGAGTGATCAGATGATCCTAAGAGAAAAAAAGACTCTGAGCAGCTGTTCCCAGTTGCTTTCACAGAGGCTCAGCAGAGAAGAAACCAACAGTAGAGCAGGAGAAACTCAGCTTTTAGACACAGGGAAGAACTGCCAGCCTGGCTCATTAAGAGTCCAGGCAGAGACACAAAGTCCAGCCTCGGGGCCGTCATTGAAATGGGCTGGATTCTGCTCCCCAGCCCAGGGCTTCATGTAGAAGTCTACAGGTTCCACCTGAATTCTAAGAGTGATCAGTGGAGTTCAAGATCTAGCTGCCCTGCGCGGATCCACCCAAGTCCCCAGGGCAAGGACAAGAGGCTGGGCCTCCCTCTGGCTCCCAGCACCCCCGGTCAGGCGGAAGGGTGACCTGCCCTTTGCCTTAGTCGGGTGAGTTCCTGCCTTGGGCAAACACAAGGCAGAGGGTGGAGGGAAAGCAAATCAGGAAAAAAAAAAGTACATCATTGTTCAGAAAGTGGTAGCCAGGCTAGACGGCAGAGGGTTACCAGGGTTAACTTCAGGTTCCCTGCCCCGGAGGCCGGGTTGGGAGAGGTGGTGGGGAGAAAGGTTCTAACATGGGCCGGAGTGGGGGAGCCCCTTGCAGCCCAGTTCTGCCTCAGCCACCAGGCAGCCACAGATAATTGGATTCCTCCAGCCCAAGGCCAGATCCAGGCCCACGGGATCTCAGGATCGGTGGTAACGAGGTTAGCAGGCGCCAGACCCCGCCCTCCATGGCTCCCAGACCCCAAGAGAGGGAGCAAAGGGCAGGCCATTTGTTCACCCCCTGCTGCCCCACCCCAGCAGGTACTCACCTTCCTTCCTCATGCCCACCCGGAAGCACTTCTTGAGGCGGCAGTATTGGCACTGGTTCCTGTGATGCTGGTCGATCTGGCAGTCACGGTTGGACCTGTGGGCATGCTGAGGTCACCAAGGGGGTCACCACGACACCTACATTCTGGCCTGGGAGCCACCTTGTGAAACGTCTTAGAAGGTTGCACCTGGGAACCACCAGGCCCACCCC
Organism: Okapia johnstoni; assembly: GCA_024291935.2. NCBI lineage: Eukaryota > Metazoa > Chordata > Mammalia > Artiodactyla > Giraffidae > Okapia > Okapia johnstoni. Next base: position 5,385,101 of record CM044316.1, on the reverse strand, counting down.
CCATCCCTACCAACAACCTGGGCTGGGCAGGTGACCCCAAAGTGGCACAAAGGGTGTGCAAAGAGGAAAGGACAATTTGGGGGAGTGGAGACAGATGAAGAGAAGTGTGTGGCAAAGTGGATTAGCATGCCAGGGAGGGTTATGTTGGAACTGGGTTTTGAAGGATGAATACAACTTCCCCAGGTGACCAGAGGCAGTTCCTGGCAGAATAACAATGACAGCAAAAAGTTTTCCAGTTTCATTTTACTTGGTCCTTGTCAGGCCAGGGGACAGGGTCTTTGTCCCCAGGGCATTGTGAGATCAGAGAAGGAACATGGTCACCAAGCAAGACTTTGTGAGTTGACTAAGAGACTAGAATCCAGGCCAGTCCTCTATGGGGTCACAGCACCATGGGGCCCCAACATTACTGCCTGACACAAGGCAGTGTATGAACAATCAATGTATGTACATCATCAATGTATGAACAAATGAATGAATGAACTCCTGTACTCCTCTAAGATGTCAAACCCCTCCTCTAGAAAGACCATCCAACACCTAACCGGGCCCAAGAAGTTTCCTCCAAGTGGTCCTCGGGGATTGTTGGTGCCTCTTCCAGGGATGGGACATGTGGCCCTGCCCTCTGAAGCAGTGAGTTCCATCCAAGGTCAGTTGCAAGTTGGAAGGTTCAGGCCTTTGTTCTTCCAGTGTCCCCAGCGCCCTTTTTCCCCTTGGCCCCTGCTCTATGTTCCCTCCAAATCTCTCTTCTCTGAGCCTTTTGAGGCCCAAGCCGAGGGCTGGGCACCAATAGGGTACTTAGAGCCAGTCACAAAGGAAGACAAATACTTAATGAAGTTAAAAAATCAAACACTTCCTAGCTACAGACACCCAAGGCGCGACCCTTGGGCAGCCACTTCTCCACTAAGCCTTGGTTTCCTCATCTGGAATTGGGAGGCCAGAGGCCAATTCTATATGGGATGCACTCATTCTGGAAAAAATTGGGAGTGGGGGTGGGGGAGGGTGTCAAGACTTGAGCCCCACCTGGGAGTCCCAGTGGCCAATTTTGGAGAGGTGAGGCTCCAGAGGGCCTCTGCGTCCTGCAGCACCAGCCCCCGAGCCCCCAGGAAGAGGCCCTACTAGGGCAAAGGGAGCTCAGGCAGAACCAGAACAAAGCCCAGCAGGCAGGCAGTGGGAGGGTCCTGGGCAGCCGGGTGGAAACAGCCAGGCCTGGGGCAGGCAGGCAGGGGCCAGGGCTCGGGTCCCCCAGACTTGAGGGGAGTCCCTGAACCTTCTGCCTCAGCTTCCTCAGTTGTAGAGTCAGGACAGATCTTCTGTCCCTCCAGATGGGGAAACAGTAAGTTCTACCTGTTATCCCACCTAAACAGCACATGCTTTGCCAGACCCCACAATCCAACTCTGCCTTCTCCCTGGGCTTCTGGCTTTCAGTCCAATTTGACCATCGCCCTCTTTTGCTCACACACCTTCTTCCATGGTTCCCCATGACTTTCACTCCAGAATTTCTGACCCACTTAGCTCTAACTTCTTCGATGCCTGGGTGGTCTCACCTTACATCACTGATCCCCAATCCTGCCACTGAGTGTTTGCTGGAGCCACACTCTCTGCAGGAGTGCCCTTCGCTTCTACCTGCTAAACCCCTCATGTTTCAAGGTCCACCTCCTGTGGCCTTCCTCTCTGACCCTCAGGCAGAGCTCCTTGTTCCCTCCTGGGACCCCAGACCATCCCTCCCTCTGGCCCAACCAGGACTCCACAGACTGGGACACCTGTGTCTCACTGTGTCTCCCTCAAACTGGGAGAAGGCTGGGCTTGGAACTGGGGTCTTTTCTAGGGTGCTGGCGTCAAACCACCCACGTCAGGCCCTGAGGGGTCTTTGTTGATTCAACCTGAGGCTCAGAGAGAAGCAATGACTTCTCCCGGTCACACAACACAGACGTTGTGAAGAACCTGCCAGCGCCAAACCAGGCCCCTCTCCCTAGCCTTGGTGCTCCCACTCTAAGGGAGCCTCTGGGACCCCCAAACCACCTGAGCCCCTCCCCTGCCCTCCCTAAAGACCCGGCCAGAGAGCACACAGTTATTCCAGCAGCAAGAATGAGGCCAAAGTCTGGTGGCCCAGTTAGCATTGGAGGAGGGAGTAAGCCAGCTCCGCACCATACAGAGCTGCCCCCAACAGGGCATATCTGGGGCCAAATTTCTGCTTCAGGTACCCAGGACCCCACCAGTGGTCCTGCCAACAAGCCCTCCATCAGCAGCTCCCCCTGGGGAGGTCTTGACCCAGACTTGCCTGGCGCCCCCACCTTCCCAATCCCACAGTTCCCTTGCTAAGCCCGAAGTGAGCAGGGTCTCTCCCTGGGTGACCCAGGGCAGGTGCCAAGAGCTTTCTGGGCCTTAGTTTTGCCCATGTGGAAAATGGGACCCCCAAACTGGCTCTGTAGAGCCCAAGCATGTTCCTGGAGGATGCAGAGTAGGGGTTTGTCAACGGAGGGAAAGTGGACTCAGCAAAAAGTGGTGGGGAAGGGGGGTCCCGGACTGGACACCCAGTGCCAGCAGCTTCTCCCCTAGACCTAATGCCCCGGTGGGAACCAGAAAAGCTAGCGAGGTCACCCCGGGTCAGTGGGGACTCCAACCTAGGACAACCCAGGGCTGCTTCTTGGAAACATTCATCCCCACCCAGTCTCAGAACCGACAAAAGTTTCAGGGATTTTCCAGGATCCCAGTTCTGCACCTACTCCTAGCTGGTGGGGCGTAGAGGGGGTTGAGGGGCTGGAGCAGCCAAGATGCGGTTAAATCCAGCCGCCACCTCGGACCTCTGGCAGCAGTTTCCGGTGACCCAGGGCTCAGAGAGCGCCCAGGGGGGTTCCCCCTGACGGGCAGGCCCAACCCCCCACAGCAGAAGCGGCCCCCCCCCACCCCCGCCCCATGCGAAGGAAGCCGCCCTATGCCACCTAGTTTCGCTCCAGCCGCCGCCTCAGTAGTCAGGGCGACTTTGGAAGTGATATTTGACCCCAAGGGCGCGCCGTATCGATCCGCGCGGCCGCAGACAATGGCCCCCGGACGCTGTGAGCTCCACAGTCCAAGTTCCACGTTCGATCCCCACCGGGTCCCCGGCGCGCCGAGACTCCCAAGGGAAGGGATGCCCTGGGATTAGGGACCCACCCCTGACAGCACCCCAACCCCTCGCCGCGCAGAGCTGACCCCTCTCCGGAGAAAAGGAAGGGTGGGAGGAGGAGCGAGTAACTGGGGCGGAAGCCGCCAGGGACCACCTGATGGGGGGGACCTGCACCGATACAGCGCCGACTGTATACACAATCCCAGGAATGTGATGGAGAGGGGGCGAGGGACCTGTGCCCCAATCTCAGACGGGGAGTAGAGACCCAGGGAAGGTCAGCGACAGGCCCAAGGTGACCGAGCAGGTCAGAGGCCCGGCCAGGGTGCCGGCGGCGGTGCGCTTAGGGGGGGCTCACCGGCAGGTGTAGCTGAGGTTGCGGCGGATGCTCCGCTTGAAGAAGCTCTTGCAGCCCTCGCAGGTGAAGACGCCGTAGTGCTTGCCGCTCGACTTGTCCCCGCACACCACGCAGTCCACCTGCAGCCCCGGCCGCTCCTCGTCGCCTGGCTCAGCGTCGCTGGCGGCACCGGGGGGTGAGGCCGAGTCTTCCTCCGCCGCGCGCGGGTAGCCACCAGCCTTGTCCACGCCATTCGTGTCGCCGCCGCCCCCGGGGCCGCCCCAGCCGCCGGTCACCATGGCCATAGCCCCCGGGCAGCGGGGCCGGGGCGCCCCCTCCGCGTTTCTCCCTCGGGGCACCCCTCTTGGCCCGGGGGACCCTAACCGGCGCGCATCCGGTCCCGGTGCGCGGGGGTCACCCGGTTGCACCCCCCCAAAAAAGTTTTGCAGCAACTTCCTGCGGCCGGTCCGCGCGCCCGGGCGGAACTGGTCGGGCCGGTTCCAGGTCAACTTTCCCACGCGTGCGCGGGGCCGGGCCCCGGACCGGGGGGGCGCGCTAGAGGTGCTGGCCGGGGGCCCCGGGGACTCGCGCCCCGCCGCCCTGGGGCCCCGGCGGGGGAGCTCGGGCCATGGCCCGGCCCAGGCAGCGCAGGGGGTGCCCTCCGGCCTGGCCGCCGCTCGGCCAAGGGCTGCGGCCAACTTAGCGGGCTGCCATCCGAGCGCGGGAGGCCGGGGGGAAAGTTTGGCCGCAAGTTGCGCGGCCGCCCGCGGCGGGGGGGAGGGGCGGCGGGCGTGCGCCGGGGCCGGTCACCGCACCCCCTGAGTCCCCCAGGGCCCCCGGCGGCCGCTCGGGGCCTGCAGGACCGCGGGCCGGCGCTTCCCGAGCTGTCGCCCCCGCTGCGGCCGCGCCCGCCCGGCCTGGGCCTGTGCCTGAGCCCGAGCCTCGCTCTCGCCGCCGACCCCGCGCGCCGGCCTCGCGCTGCGGCCGGTTTGACACACAACGTTCCATTCGCGGGGCGGGCGGGGGGCGGGGGCGGGGGCAGGGGCGCGCGCCGCGGGCTGGGGGCGGGCGCTCGTTGCCCCGGCGACGGCCGCCCTTATAAGGACATGGGTGGCCGTGCGCGGCGCCCGGCGCCCGGGCCGGCGGGAGGGGCTAGGGAGGAGCGCGGGGCCGCAAGGCCTGACCCTTCTCCCTCCTCCTCCCTCGCTCACCCCACTCCCACCCCCGTCCTCGCCCGGCTCCAGCCTTAACCCCTGCCGGGCCGCGGCGGGAGCCTGGGCCACTGCTGCCCTCTGCCCTTCCGCAGCCTCGCCAAGATGTCTCTCTAAGGCCCTCCCCTCCACCTCCGGCCTTGGAAGTTGTGTAGCTCAACCGCCCTCGAGGCGCCCCTCGGCACCACCCCCTTGCATTCCCGGCAGAAGCAATAATGGGGGGCCGGTTGCACCGGGGGGCACGCCCCTGCGCAGTACACACACACACACACACACACACACACACACACACACACACCACGCACACCCCCTGGGGCATTTCTTTGCACAGTTGCTTGATGGATTGTGTTTGCTTCCTCTTCCAGAAAGTCGTGGCGTCCGACCCCCACCCCACCCTTTCTCTGCTTGGGCTAACACCTGGTGTTCGGAATCTCCGGGGGGGAAGGGATGTTGTGGTCTGCGGCCGGCAGGGGCGCGAGGTCAGGGGGCCCCTCTCCAGAATTTCAGGCGTCTGGGGGCAGGGCGGCCACCCGCCCAGCGAGGCTGGAGGCGACAGGAATGCCCACCACCCCTGCCGGGGGCCTGCCCCCTTTCCCCTTTAATTTCCTTTTCTTTCTGTGTTTCACAGAAAGAGCTTGACCAGGGGCCGACTGGACTACAGATGTCTCTTCCAGGCTCCCCAGAGTCTCCCAGCTGCTGCTCTGCCTCCATGTCACTGCCCCCCAAACCCAGGGTTGGGGCAGCCAGCATATATTAAACACCTTTTGTATGCTCTTCTGGCTGCCCTGGGCAAAGAAGCCTGAGCCTCTGCTTCTGAGCCTGTTAACCTTTAACCGGCTGGAAAAGCCCTTCCTGCAGTGACCTTTCACCTTGGAGTCCTGAAGGTCCAGGCCTTATCTCCCGCCCTGCCCTGGGCTGAGCTGGACACTCTGAGGACTGCAGGCAGGAGAGAAGGGTCCTCTGCCCTCACCGGCTCCTACACCCTCCTCTCTCAGAAAGGGTCCTTGAGAAAAACCGTCCGCCTCTCCAGTTGACGTCTGAGGGGCATCCTCCCTGGTGAGGGCTGGAGATGTTTGGAGATCTTGCAGCAGTTAAGAGGATACCAAGGTTCTGGAGAGCCCAGGCAATAGATGCCCAGCCCGGGCCTCTGGGCCTCCTGGGGAGGGTGTGGCTGGGTATGAGGTTCGGGGCGGGGGGGGGGGGGGTGTTTAGCAAGTACAGAAAGCAAGAAGCACTGGGGTTAGACAGGAGGAAGGACTTTCCAAGGGTCTGACTAGAGTGGAGTTCTCTGCCCCATAACCTGCGTTGGGCTTGAATGGCTAAAGAGGACCCTTTAGATCCTGGCAGTCCAGTGGTTAGGGCTCCATGCTGCCACTGCAGGGGACATGGGGTCGATCCCTGGTCAGGGAATATCTCAGATGTCCCAAGTAAAGATCTCGCATGCAGCAACCAAGACCCGGGGCAGCCAAATAAATTAAAAAAAAAAAAAAAGAGAGAGAGGACCCTTGGGTTCTGCGGCCTGCGAAAAGGGGGCGCTAGCTGGGTATTTGGGGTGACAATGGGTGTCCTAGGTCCCTGGTCTGAACTTTCTAGGATCCTTGATGGGGGGAGACGTGGAGGTGGGTGTCGCAGAGATGAGAGCCAGAGACTTTTAAGGAAGAGAAGGCTCAAGGAGTCAGAGGGGGGCTGGAGAAGGGAGGGGACAGAGAACCGGAGTTTGAGGGACACAAGCCTAGGGGAGGGGTCCGGTGGGAGACTGGAAGAAGGTCTGCCGCAAATCCCGGAACCTCGAGGTGATCCAACCTTTCGTGGGGCCGCCCCGCCTCCGCCCAGGAGCTCTATCACCCCCACAGCCCCAGGAGGCCCGGGTTGGGGGGGGTAGTGCTGAGGTCCGGCCCCGCCCACATGACCCCTGCCCGCGGCCCCGCGGTGACATTTGACCTTGCAGAGGCCGCGACCAGGGACAAAGAGGCCTGGGCCCATCTGCTGCGGGGCACCCGTGGGAACAGCAAGACCCGGCTCCCGGTGGCCTGGGAACCTGCCCCCGCCCCCCAACGGGGACCTCAGCTCCCGCCCCCACCGCCGGCGCGAACTCCTTCCCCACCTTCCAACAGGTGACCTTGTCTCTTCTCGGCCCCCCCCTCCACCCCCCACCACCCGCCACCCCGCCACCGGCAACCTAGTGAGACTCGTGGCTAAGATCACTCTTAGACTCTTAGGGAGGGAGACGGACAAGAGGGTCGTACATTCGGGTCCTCTGTCGGGCTACGGGCGACCTTGCCCGCCCGAATTTTCCTGCTTTCTGCAAAGCCTGCCTCGGTCCGGAGATTGTGCTCATGGTTCAGAGGTCATCAGCCCCCAGCGCTGGCCCGAGGCGCCTGTGGATCCGGAGGACCAGGTTGAGTCTCGGCGGCTGACGAGCTCCGACCTCAGGTCAGCCTTGCCCTGCCGCGCAGCCGCGCCGCGCACACCTGCACAGGTGCTGCCTGGAATCCACCCCCCCCCCAACCTCACCCCCACCCAGGGCGGGGAATGAAAATCTATCTCATCCGAGCCTTGAATTTCAGCTACCACCCAGGAGGGGACAGCTGGCCACTAATCCGGGGCGTCTGGGTCGAGCCTAACCCCCTTTTCCCAACTCTGCCAGACTCTGGTGGAAGGGCAAGGGGCGTGGCCTATGTAAATAAGATGCTAATCACTTGCCTGCTATTAATCTGACACTGGCACCTCCCAGAGCTCCCATCTTCTGCAGGTGAAACTGGCAACTTCTCAGACTGGCCAGGAGCCATCCAGACCCTCTAGGGCAGTGTACTTCTTTGCCCACCGTTAGCAAACCTGAGTTCCTCAACAACAGCTGTGTAACACACACCCCCCACCCCCCACCCCGAGCTCTCACTTGCAGAGTTTCTTCCCTTTGCTCACCACCCTAAAGCCCTTTACTTAGCTCCACATTATTTGAATGCAAGTTCTAAGGCCACCTCTGATTCCCCCTTTCCCCTCCATCCACTCAGGGAGCAATGCTCTTCCAACTAATGTTCCACGTGCTGAACTGTTCAGGCATCAGTCTTCCTTCTGGGTTACGGGTATCTTCCTCTTGGGAACATCCTTCAGACCAAACCTAGCATTTCCTTGGGAAGCGGGTGGGCAGGGGAAATTGTGCCCTGCCCCAGTGGACACTTTGCTGGGCTTCTAGAGACAGATAAGGGTTGGAATTTCAGCTCTGGCTATGTAACCTCACTGAACCTGAATGCCCCCAGCCAGTCATGGGAATCCTGTCTCCACAGCTGAAGTTGCTTCTGCCATGACCCTTCTGACATGTCTCTCTGCATGCCACATGGTGTCAGACCAAAGATACTGAGTCTTTCTCAAATGCCAGCCCCCTCCCCATCAAACCCCAGACACTCCGGTATATCAGCCTCCATCACACAGAACATGCCTCAACATGCAAAGTCATGCCACATGACATAATGTCACTCCAGAACAGTTTATGATGTGACCTGTCACAACTATCTGGCACGTCCAGACATGGCCAGAGTAGGGCCTAGAGAAAGGTCTCCCCAGGCCGGGAAGGTGGGCAGGGAAGTCTGGACCTCCCCAGGGCCCTTGCGGTGGCTTCTAGCACTGCCAGCTCCTCTGCCTGTCGAGCTTCCATTAGTGTCATCTGCTGCTCCAGCTTCCGCCGTTGCTCTTCCTGCTTCCGGTGGGCACCTCGGAAGGCCATGACCAAGGTGCTGGAGGGGGAAAGAAGCTGAGCCAGGAAACAGCCCCCCATTCCACTCAAGACAGGGGCTATGTACTCCCAGCCCCAGAGAGGAGGTCTTTGAGATTGGGTCTTCTGGGGGACCCAGCATCACTCAGCAGGGGCTGACACATGTCAGGCACCAGAGGAGGTGTGGAATGGATTGAACCTGCCACCCACCTTACGGAGGGAAGCTGTGGCCCAAAGAGAGCCAGGGATGCCTCTGAGGTTACACAGAGAGACCCACCTGTGAGCTTTGCATAAGTCACTGTTCAGCTCAGTACTCTGAGCACGTCTGGCTCGTCCCTTCCGAGCCACCTCTTCTAGCTCTTCCCGCAGGGACTGCAGCTCCTCCCGCAGGCCCAGAGCCCTGGTACAAGGGTGGAGAGAGAGGAACTCACAGATATAGCCGCTCCTGTCTGCCTTCCCCACTCCCACCCACCTGTCCAAGATGTTTCCATGTGAATACAACTGTATACCCAGTCCTCCACTGTACGCAACACCCCAGTGGGCTCTCACATATTACCCCCACTCAGGCCACACACACCCCAGCACAGTACCCAGGCACACACCGAGTGAGTGATGCTGACAGTTCTTGGGTCAGTTCTTTTGGATCCTGCACTTTGCTCTCTTGGCCTCCATCAATACCCCTGCTGCCACCAGGGACAGCAGGAGGACCCTGAGGGAGGCAGAAGGGAGGGTAGTGACATTGACCTAGGCTGAGAGTGTGTTCAGCCCAAGCTGGACACTGAAGACATCACAGACTGTGGTGGCTACAGTCCCTGCTCTCACAGAGCCCCCAGTCTTATGAGATACTCCAATAAGGATACAGTTGTTCCCTAACAAGGGAAATAAATAACAAGAGATCTCATTTTCAGGCAGTTCACGAGGACTTCCTAGAGGAGGTGATGTCTGAGCTCAGACCTGTAGGAAGTCAAGGACTTGGTTAGATAAAGAGGAAAGTGACTGGTGTTCCTAGTAGGGGTGTAGCACTTAGATAGGCATGGAGGTAGAAGAGATGATTCAAAGGAGAGTTCCAGAAGCCTCTAAGGCTTTAAACAGAGGATAGATATGATTAGACAGTAGGGGCAAGAAGGAAAGCCTCAGGGAGTAAGCTGGAGCCAAAATTTAGGAAAATATGAAGCATGGCCTGGAGCTGTTGGAGTGGTGAACAGGGAGTATGAATAGCCTGGGGGTGGGAAGTAGAAGGGACAGGTGTGAGTGGAAGACACTAAATCCCTTGGGGTTTATTGGGCTCAATACTCTCAAAAAAAGAAACTCTGAGGTGCAAGTGTGAACTTTCACATGCATTTTTACCATTCAACTCCTTTTTTGGTGCAGAAATAGAAACTGAGGCTCCAAGAAGGCTGGGATTAACCAGGACCACATATCCAGTAGTATACTGCCATCCCTACCAGGTCAAGGCAGGTTCACTCACCTGGGACCACTCCTCTTCATCTCCACTGCTCCCACCTCCACTGCTGTCTCCACCACTGCTATTGGCCCCACCAGTCCAAAGCTGTGCCCGCTCCCAGCGCAGCTGCTCCAGCAGGAGCACATGGGCTGGGCCCTGGGCTCGGAGGGCAGCCTCCCGCAGTTCCAGAGCCCGCTTTTCCCGCCGCACCAGCTGTAGCCGCAGCATCAGATCTGCCAGAGTCTCCTGAGAGACAAGGAGAGGGTAGAAAATTTGTGCCTTTAAGGTCAACTGTTGAGAAAATTGAGCCTCTAGGAGGTGCCCACTGAGGGCTGCTCAGGCAAGAATCCTAATCCTTACCTTGATCTTGCATGATGGGAAATATCCTTCCATAAAAACTACAGCTGTAGAAATAGCCATTCAGAGAGAGCAAGTGTCTTAGACAAAGTCAGGTAGCAACTCAATGGTAGTGTCTGGAGTTTCTCCAGATTCAGAACCTCAGCTCTTTCATGTGTGTGATAGCTGCTCAGTCATTTCTGACTCTTTTTCAACCCCATGAACTGTAGTCCATCAGGCTCCTCTGTCCATGCAATTCTCCAGGCAAGACTCCTGGAGTGGGGTGCCATTCCCTTCTCCAGGGGATCTTCCCGACCCACGGATTGAACTCATGTCTCCTGCATAGGCAGGTGGATTCTTTACCACCTGAGTCACCAGAGAAGCCCCTAGCTCTTTCATGCCAGGTTACAAATTTCAAACAATATCCAGCAAAACTCTCCCTTACTACCTGGTTCCCTAATTGCATCTCACTCAGACTCAGCAGAGGATTTGGTCCCACCAGGAAAGACTGACACAGTGACCACAGCCCATGTGTACCCGTGTGGCTGCCAAGTCCTGCTGGATCTGCATCTTCTCCAACCGGGGCAGGGCTGGGCCAGCCTGGGTCCCCAGAATGGCCTGCACCATGGCTTCTGCATGGGGCACGGTAGATATGGGCGCCCAGGTGGAGCCAGGCTCGGGGGGAATCTTCACCAGAGCTCGGCGTTCCTGGAGACGCTAAACATAGCCCTGGAGCTGGGTAGCCACCTCCTGTGATGTGGGCCTATCCACACTGCTGCCTTCGGGACTATAGGAAACAGAAGAGGCCTGTGTCAACACTGGTCAGCATGGTTGTGCTAACTTCATGGCACTCCTGGTGGGCCTGTCATGTTCCATCTTACTGACCATGATGGTTCCTTCCTATGCCATCTGTGGTAGGCATGGTCAAACTAACACAGTGAGCACCATAATGTAAACGCCAATGGGCAACCTCAGCCCACTGATGATCATTCATCAGTGATGAATGATGAATGAACACCACCATGCCAATGGGCACAGTCACTCACACCATCATGGGGAAGCCATCATACCAACTCAATGAGCACCATTGCTCAACCTGCCAACCCCGTTACGCAGCATTATGACAACCCCTATGGGTACCAGCATCATGCCAACCCCATTAAGCACCATCATGCCACCTAATGACTGGCACCACCATCCATCTTCATGCCACCCTGGTGGGTCCTATACAAACCCCAATGGTTGTCACCACCATGTCAACTTTGTTGAGTAGAAACCAGCCAACTCCAGCAGGCCTAATGCCAACCATAGGAGCCACGCCAACCCCCAATATAGGGCCAGTTCTGGGAGCCCCATTCTGCAACCAGAGCCCCACTCACTGGCCCACCCAGTCGCCAGGGTTCCCAAGGGTACCTTGGATATGGATCTTGCAGTATCACTCCATCCATGGCAGCCTTCTCTTGGACCAGGAGCCTCTGAGCTTCCTTCTCAGCTGCCTCCAAGTCATCCATGAAGGCTTCTTTTCCAGCTCCTGCTTCTGCCTCCCGGAGAGTGAGTAAGGCTCCATATGCCTCCTCACAGTGTTCACTGTGGGACAGCAGTTCTGAGCACTCCAGCATACCCATCTTGCTATGTAGGTGACATCCCCACTTGCTCCTTGATCCCTCACTCTTCCTCCTAACCCCAACCCTGGGAGTTTGTAAATTCCTTCAGCACTCTTGGACGAAAATTGCCTTAAGTTAATTTCCACGGCAAGGGCAAATACTTTTCTGAGAGGGCTCCATCTCTCCCTGGGGATTAGGACTATCCTCTAAGGATGTCTATTTTCTTCCCAGGCAGTGAATCATGGGTGGAGTGCACTGACCTATACTGCAAGGCTAGACGCAGCGCAGTGGCCTCAGCCTCCCGCTGGCCCAGCTGCATGCTGAGGCCCTCACACCGGCCCTTGTACTCCTGGAGCACAGCTGACAGCAGGCGGTTGAAGCATTTGAGCTTCTCAATGTTCCTGCCTCCGGAGGTGGGGAAAAGGGAAAAGTGAGTGACTTTGAAGGGTAGTAAGGACACCATTGATTTCCACCCTTCCCCACCCCACCCCCACTCCAGCTCCAGACTCCTGGCTTTATATCCCAGCTGGGAGGCACCAGTGCCCTTATGAGCTCAGCATTTGTCACTCTTACCCTCGGAGTTGCTCCATCTGGGCTTCCATGATGTTCATCTCAGGAGCAAGGGGCTGGGTTGGGAGAGACCCAAGCATCTGGGTGCTGGAATCACTCTGCAGGCGCCGGAGCAGGGGATAAGCCCGGGAGAAGGGATCCTGTCAAAAAGAGGTGACTTTATTCACCCAGAATTGTCATTGAGAGCCCAGCATCATGGGTTTAGGCCTTTTGCAATCCCCGAAGCTATTGGATCACAAGACTAGGATTTGAGTCTCATGGCCCCAAACCCTAAGGATCTGAAACAGACCACGGTTTTTAGCTTCACACACTCACCTGTGAGCCCCAGATCTCTCCATCAGCCCCAGAGCTGCTGGAACCACTACCTGAGCCACCTGCTTGGTCACAGGAAGGAGGTGGAAAGGGCTCCAGCCTCAGCAGGGAATCCTGCAGCTCTTGGACCTGTAGGGAAATGGGAAATGTAAGGCTGGGGTGGCTCCAACCACCTGCCATTCTTCCCTAAGACCTGTTCTTGGAGCAGTGGCAAGAGCACCAGCTGGAAGGTAGGACCCCCCAGATTCTCATCCTGCCAAATACCTTCTTTTTTTTTTTTCAGGCCCTCCCCCCCAAATACCTTCTTATACAACCTTGGGCAAGTCATTCAGCCATGACTTATTGTTCAGCCATTCAGTCATGCAGTCCCTGAATCAAGACTTCTCTCAGATGTCCAACGGGTACATGAAAAAGATGCTCATCATCACTAATCTTTGCAAGTGTGCATGCTCAGTCACTTCAGTCGTGTCTGACTCTTTGCGACCCTATGGACTATAGCCTGCCAGGCTCCTCTGGCATGAGAGTCCATGGGATTCTCCAGGCAAAAAAAAAAAGAAAAAATACTGGAGTGGGTTGCCATGCTCTTCTCCAGGGGATCTTCCCAATCCAGAGATTGAACCCGTGTCTCCTGTGGCTCCTGCATTGCAGGCAGATTCTTTACTGCTGAGCCACTGGGGAAACCTCACTAATCCTTAGGAAAATGCAAATCAAAACCACAATGAGATACCACCTTAAATCAGTTAGAATGGCAAGCATCAAAAAGACAAGAAAGGGACTTCGCTGGCAGTCCAGTGGTTAGGACTCTGTGCTTCCACTGCAGGAGGCACGGGTTCGATCACTGGTTGGGGGAACTAAGATCCTGCATGCCTTGCTGAGTGGAGTGACCAAAAGAAAAAAAGAATGCAAGAGATAAGGGTAGGCGAGGATGTGGAGAAAAGGGAACCTTCGTGCACTGTTGTTGAGAATGTAAATGGGTGAAATTACTGTGGAAAAAAGCATGGCACTTCCTCAAAAAAGTAAAAATAGAATGACTATATGATACAGCAATTCCATTTCTGGGTATTTCTCTGAAGGAAACCAAAATGCTAACTCGAAAAGACATCTGCACCCGCATGTTCATTGCAGCATTATTTAACAAGAGTCAAGACACAAATCAACCTGAGTGTCCACTGATGGATGAGGTGTGGTAAACATACTTATAGAATGAAATATTGTTCATCTGTAAAAAAGGAATCTTGCCGTTTGGGACAATATAGAAGGACCTTAGGGTTTCCCCGGTGGTTCAACAGTAAAGAATCTGCTTGCAGTGCAGGAGCCACAGGAGACGTGGGTTCAATCCCTGGGCTGGGAAGATCCCCTGGAGGAGGAAATGGCAACCCACTGTGGTATACTTGCTTGGAGAATCCCATGGACAGAGGAACCTGGCGGACTACAGTCCATGGGGTCACAAAGAGTTGGACACAACTGAAGTGACTTAGCACGCACACAGAAGGACCTTAAAGGCACTGTGCTAAGTGAAATAAGTCAGCCAGATAAAGACAAATAGTACATGATCTCACTTATATGTGGAGTCTAAAATAAAACAAGGAGGTTCCCTGGTGGTCCAGGGGTTAGGACTCAGCACTTTCAGTGCTGCGGCCTGGGGTTCAACCCCTGGTTGGGAACTGAGATCCCACAAGCCATGCAGAAGGTCACAGATAGATAGATGATAGGTTAAAATTTTTAAAAATTGAACTCACAGATACAGGGAACACGTTGGTGGTTGCCAGAGTTGGAGGGAGGGGTCAGGGGGGTAAAATTTTTTTTTAAAAAAGACCTCTTTCCCAGTTGAGAAATGGGCTCCACTCCTTGCGCTTGGCTTCCGCAGCCCAGGTCTCACCATCTATGTCCCTCCTGCCCTGACATCACCTGGGCTCTGGACTCGGACATAAAACTGTCCCTTTAATGGCCCCATGTGGGTGGCTCATGGCATCTTGAGCTGATTAAGGCCTAAGAGCTCTGGTCTCCCTTCCTCCAAACCTGCCCCTCCCACAGCCTCCCTATGTCTCACTTCCAGTCTCTAAGGCTCCCAATCCAGGTCTTGTCCTCAGCCCCTCTCTAGCTTTCACATCCCACCTTCCAGCTCCACCTTCAGCATCCGCCGAATCTGCCCAGTTCCCACCTTCTCCACAACTTTGCCACCTCCCGATCTCCAAGATTCCACCTTCTCCCTCCACAAGCTGTTCCTCCCAAAGTCGCCAGAGGGCGCCTGTAAGCACCTGCATCAGGTCTCCAGCCTTGTTTGCTCAGAGCCCTCCATGCCTCCCACCTCACTGAGAGCAAAAGTTCAAATCCTCCTTGAGGCCCACAAGGCCCTCAGGGATCTGCTCCCATCACCTCGGTACCCTTGTCTCCTTCTGCTCAGCCTGTTTCTTGAACACACTAATCGCACTCCAACCTCCAACCTTTGCATATACTGTTCCTTTTGCCTAAAATGCTCTTCCCCAGTTCCTTACATGGTTCCTCCCTTGCCTCCTTGTGGTCTTTATTCAAGTGTCATTTCTTCGGTGGGCCTCTCTGATCCTCTTAACTAAAGTTGTAAGGGACCTTTGTCTCTTTGGGGTTGCTGACAAAGGTCCATACAGTCAAAGCTATGGTTTTTTCCAGTAGTCAATTATGGATATGAGAGTTGGACCATAAAGAAAGCTGACCTCCAAAGAATTGATGCTTTTTAACTGTGGTGTTGGAGAAGACTCTTGAGAATTCCTTGGACAGCAAGGAGATCAAACCAGTCAATCCTGAAAGAAATCAGCCTTGAATACTCATTGGAAGGACTAATGCTGAAGTTGAAGCTCCAGCACTTTGGGCATCTGATACAAAGAGCCGACTCATTGGAAACGACCCTGATGCTGGGAAAGATTGAAGGCAGGAGAAGAGGGTGACAGAGGATGAGATGGTTAGATAGCATCAATGGACATGAGTTTGAGCAAATTCTGGGAGATGGTGAAAGACAAAGAAGCCTGGCATGCTGCAGTCCATGGGGTTGCAAAGAGTTGGACAGGACTGAGCGACTGAACAGCAAGGCAAGTCAAAGCTCCAAAAAATCTTCACAAATGAACAAATGATTCAATGTGTCTTATGCCAGGCCTACCTCCCTCCCCAGGGATCCCTGGGAGGCAGCCCTGCCCTACTCACCTCTCTCTGCAGCATCTCCTTCTCAGCCTGGAAGCCCTTCAGGGAGTTCTGTGTGCGGATCAGCTCATCCTCCCGGCTGCCCAGGGCCAAACGCAGCCAGGCATTCCTTTCAGCCAACCTGGCTGCCTCCCACTGGCAGCTCCCAGCCCCCTCCTGCTCCAAGCAGGGCTTCGGTGCCCCCTCGCTTCTGTCCTTTGCCTCCACTGGCCCAGGACAGTTTGGGGGCTGGTGGCGCCAGGCAGCAGCAGCTGCTTCCAGAGAGCTCAGTGCTTGCTGGAGAGTCTGAAATACATCAGGTCCAGGGCGGACACTCTCCCCGGCCTGTGGGGTTGCCTCTCGGGCCTGGTGGGTTTCCTCTTGGGGCCCCTCAGGGGCTGGGGCTGGTCCCCTGCTAGAGTCCACATCAACTTCTTTGTCAGTCCTGTGAAGAGGTGAGAGATGGAAATTTCTGGAAATGGGATCATCTGGGGGAGCTAACACACAGAGGGTTTGTAACAAGGCTAGGACTACATCACACAGGGCCTTGAAAGTCAGGCCAAGGGCAATGGGAGCCATGGCATGTGTGTGAGTTGAGGAGGGACATGAAAAACATCTATGGGTGGGAAAGATGTGCCAGGCCTGCAGTGGGGGACACAGACCAAGTGGACCTTACCTGCTCTCCAAGCCCTGCCCTTTGGCCTCCACCTCAGGGCCCAACAGTTCCAGCTTGGTGCTATCTTGAGATGCCACAGGGCCCAGCTCAGAGCTCCCACTGGCTGCCTCAGCCTCCTCTGAACTCTCTGCCACAGGGTCCAGCTCACCCTGCAAATGATCCCCAGGGCTGAGCTCTGAGCCAGGCAGATCTGGGTGCTGGGGTCTTGCAGGGTTGGGTGTGCCAGGGAGGGGGAACACTTACGGGCAGAGCGTGTCTCCCTCGCCGGCTTCGGGGCCGTGTGGCCCTGGCACTCATTCTTATCCGGAAATCAGTGTCTTCTGAATCCTCCTTTATCCTCACTCACTAAAACCGCAACCTGACTTCAGCTCAAAGTGAATGACAACCTCAATTTCCTCTTCTGTGAAATGGGTATTGATTTCACTTCTCCAAAAGGATCTTGAGTTATCAATGTGGATTTGGCACATTTGAATGCCTCCCTTGATGGTCAGCTCACTACCTCTCAAGGTTGCCCTGACCTCTTCTTTATTTTCTGTCTCCTTTATTTTCCTCTCTCCCTTTGCTCCGCTCCCTCCCCTATCTGGGCTTGGGAGGAGGAGTTCAACAGTCCTCTCTCCTCCCCAGGGCTCTCCTGAAGGAGAGATTCTAATCCTGGGATTTGGTTCCCTCAGCCCGCTCTACTTCCCTGTTCTCCTGGGGGGTACCTTGGTCAGAAAACCAAGTCCCTGGACATTCTTGGGGTCACTCTGGCCACTGCCCGCTCAAGCTTGGGCTGGCCAAGGCCAGCCTGGGAGGGGCCGGGAAACAGGAAGCCCTCTCCCCTGGCCATGTGACTTGCTATTGTGTAGTTTCCTCCTCAAGGGCAGCGGCTTCCTCCAGCCCTAGCAACAGGACACATGTCCAGCTCTCAAGATGTCAGTCCCTCCTCGCCTCTGCTTCCAACGCCATGGCTCCTCTAACTCTGACCCTTAGATTTTATTTCTTGGAAGCTAGAGTGCTCCTCTAGGCTGACGCTCTTCACCTGGCTTCCTTGTGAACTTCTTTTCTCTGACTGTCCCTTCAGTGTCAGAGTTCTCGTTCCACTTCAAGTCACAGACAGACGTGGGGTTGGTACCCCTGAGCAAGTGATGATCCCTTCTGAGCCTCAGTTTGTCTTCCTTCAGTGTCATGGGAGATTTTTGTTTTGTTTGTTTTCAAAACAAAAAAAAATTTTTGGAAATATAGCTGATTTACAATGTTGTATTAGTTTCAGGTATGCAGCAAAGTGTTTTTTATTTTTATTCTCTTCTTTTAGAATATTACAAATTCTTTTTTATTCTTTCTCAGGTTCTTTCCATTATAGGATTACAAGATACTGAATGTAATTCCCTGTGCCTTATGTAGGTCCTTGTTGTTTATTGTATATAGTGGGTACTGTTAATCTCAAACTCCTGATTTATCTCTCCCCCACTTCCCTTTTGGTAACTATAAATTGGCTTTCTTATGTCCGTGAGTCTATTTCTGTCTTGTAAATAAGACCATTTGCATCATTTTTCCCCCAACTTTAACTGCACATCTTGTATTTTATTTTAAAAATTAAGAAAAACAATTTTTTGTATTTATTTATTTATGGCTATGCTGGGTCTTCATTGCTGCGTCAACTTTTTCCTCTAGTTGTGGTGAGCAGTGATACTCTCTATTTGGGGTGTGCGGGCTTCTCTTTGCCATGGCTTCTCTTGTGGAGCAATTTCGAGGCACACAGGCTTCAGTAGTTGCAGCACATGAGCTCAGTAGTTGTGGCTCCTGGGCTCCAGAGCACAGGCTCAGTAGTTGTGGAGCATGGGCTTAGTTGCTCCATGGCATGTGGATCTTCCTGGACCAGAGATGGAACAAATGTCCCCTGCACTGACCGGCAGATTCTTTACCACTGAGCCACCAGGGAAGCCTTGTATCATCTTTTAAGATTCCACATGTAAGTGATATCCCTGGAGAAGGACATGGCAACCCACTCCAGTATTCTTGTCTGGAAAATCCCATGGACAGAGGAGCCTGGCGGGTTACAATCCATGGGATCACAAAGAGTCAGACACAACTGAGCGACTAAACAGCAGTATAAGTGATATCATATATTTGTCTTTGTCTGACTCACTTCATGCAGTATGATAATCTCTAGGTCCATCTATGTTGCTGCAAATTTCATTCTGTTTTGTGGCTCAATAATATTCCAGTATATATATATATATATATATATATATATATATATATGTATATATATATGTATATATACATATATGTGCTTAGTCACTCAGTCGTGTCTGACTCTTTGTGACCCCTTGGACTGTAGCCCATCAGGCTCCTCTGTCCATGGGGATTCTCCAGGCAAGAATACTGGAGTGGGTTGCCATACCCTCCTCATATACATACATATACACACATATACGTGTATATATATATATATATACATATATATATATGTCGGAGAAGGCAATGGCACCCCACTCCAGTACTCTTGCCTGGAAAATCCCATGGATGGAGGAGCCTGGTAGGCTGCAGTCCATGGGGTCACTAAGAGTTCGGACACGAATGAGTGACTTCACTTTCACTTTTCCCTCTCATGCATTGGAGAAGGAAATGGCAACCCACTCCAGTGTTCTTGCCTGGAGAATCCCAGGGACGGCCGAGCCTAGTGGGCTGCCATCTATGGGGTCACACAAAGTCAGACACAACTGAGGTGACTTAGCAGTAGCAGTATATATATGTGTGTGTGTGTATATATGTGTGTGTCACACACACACACACATATATATATATATCACCAGAGTTATGGAAATTTTAACAACCAATTTGCACGTGGTCAGGTACCATCAGAGAACTGAATCATAAGGCACCCTCCTTGTTCCCTACTGCCTCTCTGACCACCCCATCTCTGCTTCCTCTATTTCTCCTCTATAAATGCTGAATTCCTCAGATCCCAGATGGTTCCTACATCCTGCTCATTTTTCCTGCATCCACCTCTAAAGGGCCTCTTCCCATCTCCATCCATAGTCAGAGCTCAAGCCTCTCCTCCCCAACGTGGATGCCAGCCCAGCTCCCTCCCAGGGCTCCCACACCTCTACTCCCTTCCCCACCCAGGACCCAGAGACAGAGATCTCACTGTTCACCTCCCTGGCTCATACACCCTCCATGGCTCCCCATTGCCCTTGGGAAACATTTCATGCTCTTCAGCCTGGCATTCAAGGTCTTTAAAAAAATTTTGTCTGCGGGTAGCACCAATGTGTACTCCCGCCTCTAGCCACGATAACCTCTTCCAAGAACAGCTGAAGCTTCTCAATTCCCTCACACCCTGGTGCCTTTGGCCATGCCTTAACCTTTGCCTGAAACACCCCTTCCTTCCTCGTGCATTTGATGTAAACCGTGCATAGCCTGGGGTAGTCTGAACCTTTCTGGTTCCACTGACAGACTCTACGAGGCTGAATCTTCCTGCCTTCGTGCCCCCAAAGGTCGTAGCGAGAGAAGTTGGCAATGAGGGTGAACATTAAAATTCTCACTCTTAACCTCTGCTCCAGCCACATTAGCCGATGAGAGACTTTCACAGCTCCAAAGCTCCTCGAAACCTACAGACCGTTGCCCAGGCGGTTCCTTCTGCCTGGAATGACCTTACCCCTCTTGTTTTTTCAGCAAATTCTCCATCCTTCAAGGTTCATTTTACACAGCCCCTCCGGGCTCTTTTTGAACCGGAGCTTGGCTGGTGTGGGCAGGCTTAACAGATTTTTAACAAGAAACTGAGGCTCAGTTTTTAGGTGGTTATGCAGCTGAGGAGAGAAGTGTGCATGAAGAAAGGAAGGCTTGGTATTTTTTTAATTTTTGCAAATATCTGTAAAACAAGGAGCTGATTTAAATAATGGGAGGGGCCTTGGGATCTGGACCACTCCCACCTCGGCCGCAACATCCCCTCACAGAGGTTCGGTCAAGTCCATCAATCACCAATCAGACCCTCCTCTTCTAAATCCCGCCCAATTCAGCCCCACTTTGTTTAATCACACGGTAAACTAGGTCTTCTCCATCTTTCTGAGCCTTTCCTGTTGTAAGTCCTACACCACTCTGCCTCGATTCAGCCTATCACGTTAGAAGAGCTGACCACCGTAATCTGAATCGGCCAGAAACATAGAAGCTCCTCCTTGTCTCACTTTAGCCAATCACATTCCAGATCCCGCCCCACTCGACTCCCACTCCAGTGCATCACAATCCAAACCCCGCCTCCTAACACAGTCTCAGCCTATCAGCTTCCAAGGCTCTCCAGCCTCGTCCCATTCATCTCTCCGCTCGGCTTTCGGCCGCTGAACTACAGCTCCCAGTAGGCGTGACGGTCGCGCCGCACTACTTCCGGCTGCTAAAGATGGCGGCTTCCTAACGCGGATGAGTAGAAAGGAGGCTCAGGCAACGGTGAGCAGAGGTTGGGAGGTGAAAGCGTGCGGGGTCCGTCCTTAGAGGCCCAACTTCCTTAGCCGCAGAAATGGAGCCCCTCACTTGCTGTGAGGCTTCCGCCTTCAGCTCTAGTTTCTCCTGCAGTCTAGCCTCCATCTCTCTTGCTGCAGCTATGCTTTCATTAGAGATTATGGGGGCTGCAAGGCGCTCAGAGATCATCCCCGGCAGCCCTCACCCATTGCCCAGACAGGCAAACTGTTCCACTGGCGCCCCGTTTTTCCGCAAAGGAATTGTAACACCCAGATCTCCTCTCCAGTGTGCAGACACCGCCTAAGCAGTCACTACGGAGGGGAGAACCCTAGAAGTTTGTATCCTTCATTCACCAAGACATTTTCAGTTTCAGGTGACAGAACCCCCAACTCAGTCTGGCTTGAGCAAGAAAGGGAATTTAGGCATAGCTGGATCCAGGCGCTGAGAAGTCTCATTTTCTGGGTGAGCAACACTTCAGGCAAGCTCTCTTTCCCCTCTTGGAAGCAAGAGAGGCTCCTAGCAGCTTTGGACTTGTAACCTCCCAGTACTGCAATTCGGAACTGCCCCTCACCGGCGTGTTCTGGGTCGTATCCCCATCTCTGAGCCATTCACAGTGGCCAGATGAGCACCCTAGCCAAAAGGGGGAGGGGAGGGGTTAGCTCTACAGAAAAAAAGGGGAGGCTGTTATCTCAAGTCAGAGTGGATGCTGGGCTAAGTATAAAAGGCACCCATCCTACAGATGAGGAAACTGAGTCCCTGAGTGGAGTGACTCTTACTGTCAGTAAGCGACTTATGACCTGTTCTGTCCAGTAACCAAATGCTTTTAAAAGCCCTAAGGAAAGGATCCTGGCTTCCCTCATCCCTGCTGCATCCAGTCACTCCAGAGCCATGGAGATGGCGGAGCCCAGCTGTCCCACAGAAGAGGAGGAAGAGGAGGAGGAGGAAGAGGAGCAGTCAGCTGAGCCCAGGCCCCGCACTCGCTCCAACCCTGAGGGGGCTGAGGACCGGGCACTGGGTGCCCAGACCAGTGTGGGCAGCCGCAGTGAGGGTGAGGGCGAGGCGGCCAGTGCCGACGACGGGACCACCAACCCTCCAGGAGCCGGTCCCAAGCCATGGCAGGTGCCTCCACCAGCCCCAGAGGTCCAAGTGCGGACCCCAAGGGTCAACTGTCCAGAGAAAGTGGTAAGTGAGAGGCTTGGCCTGTGGCTTTGAGATGTTAGGGAACCTTGGGTTAAATGTCATTCTTTAGGATTCACTCTGTAAAACGGTCCCTTTCTATTAGTGTCCTCAGGCAGCTGTGCTTCCCAAGTGGCTCAGAGGTAAAGAATCCACCTGCCAATGCAGGAGATGCTAGTTCAATCCATGAGTTAGGAAGATCCCCTGGAGAAGGGCATGGCAAGTCACTCCAGTGTTCTTACATGGAGAATCCGATGGACAGAGGAGCTTGGAGGGCTACAGTCCATGGGATCGTAAAGAGCTGGACACAGCTGAAGTGGATTCAGTAGCCCTACGTCATGTGGGATCTTAGTTCCTTGACCAGGGGTCAAACCTTCGTCCGCTGCATTGGAAGGCGGATTCTTAACCACTGGACCCCCAGGGAAGTCCCTCAGCTGCCTCCTTCTAGAGTGGATGGCTTGGCTGGGAACTGGGGGTCATGATATAGCCTTCCCCCATGGGGCTGCTTGGAGAGGGCCAGCAGAGTGGCATGGGGGCCTGCAGTGACATCTGGTTGCCAGGTACTGCTGGTCACAGCTCTCACTAGCCTCCAAATTTGTTGCAGATCATCTGCCTGGACCTGTCAGAGGAAATGGCGCTGCCAAAGCTTGAGTCATTCAATGGGTGAGAGGGGTTATTTGAGGGCTGCAGTTTGCCACCATGGCTGGGAAGACCCCAGCCCAAAAAATGCAGGGTTGTCTCTCTGAGACTAACTTCTGGGTCCTGGAGGGATTGGAGAATAGCCGTGATAACTGGTCATGTTACAGCTGCAGCCCATTGGGGTTCTGTTCTCTCAGCCCTTGAGAGCTGTCACACTCTACCCATGTCACAGCCGTGACTCGGAAACTCTGAGAAGCAAGGTGACTTGCCCAAGGCCTCCTGGCAGATGGGCAGAATCGGATTCAGAGTGAGGCCTGGCTGACTCCAAAGTCCTGGCCTGTGAGCAGCTGAGTCTCATTGGGGTCAAGCAGCAGGGCCTGAGTACAAGCCTACATCCCCTTCCCTGGCATTCCTGATGACCCATGACTGAGCCAAGGTGGGGTGCCTCCTCTGGATCAGATGTGAGGCCCAGGCTGGCCAGAGGGACCCATTCAGTGAGGACAAGAGCTGGAGAGAGTCAGCTGGGGTGGGTTTGTGGCTGGCCTCTACCACCTGCCCAGCTGCCTGACCTGGGCCTTAACCACTGCCTAACTCTCACCCAGCTCCAAAACCAATGCCCTCAACGTCTCCCAGAAAATGATCGAGATGTTCGTGCGGACAAAACACAAAATTGACAAGAGCCACGAATTTGCGCTGGTGGTGGTGAACGATGACACTGCCTGGGTGAGGCTGGGGGGCAAGACTGGTTCCTCTGGGGTCCCCCGGGGGTGAGAGAGCACCTCGCTGAGTTTCAGTCTTCCCTGCAGCTGTCTGGCCTGACCTCTGACCCCCGTGAACTCTGCAGCTGCCTCTACGACCTGGAAACAGCTTCCTGTTCCACCTTCAGTATCCTTTCCATCCAAGGATGAGAATGGCCCCAGTCCTTACGGAAACGGGGGCTTTGAGTCACTAAGGGCTTTCAGGTCATCTGATGCCAGCCCCCTAGTTTATGATCTGTGCTGAGGGAAAACAAGCTCAGAGAGGGCAAGCGACTGGAACAGGGTCACATAGCATGTCTCCTGGCAACAGGCTCAGAGGCACCTGTACTCTCCCAGCCTCTGGAGGAGGGAACCACCCACCTCTGTCTACCCATGCACTGCTCTGCTCTCCTTAGCATTCCCACCAGATCTGGAAGGTCTCTTCAGCCTCATGTAAGTCCCCCATGGGGAAATTATTACTCACCTTTGAAGAGAAGAACCCCTTCTGGGTAAAAGCTCCAAACAGCCCAGAAATAGTCCTTTCAGGAAGCCGAAAGGCTTCCTTTCTCACCCTTTCCCCCTGGAACAATTGCTCACTTACCTGTCTGAAAGCGTTTTTGCAAAAGAGGTTCTTTTTCACATCTTGCCCTCTGTGTTACTTTCTATTTTTTCCTTCAAATTTATTTATTTATATGTTTATTTTTGGCTGTGCTGGGTCTTAGCTTTCTCTAGTTGCAGTACGCGGGCTTCTCATTGCCGTGGCTTCTCTTGTTCCAGAGCACAGGCTCTAGGTGCACAGGCTTTAGTAGTTGCAGCACGTGGGCACAGTAGTTGCAACTTGTGGGCTCTGGAACATGGGCTCTGTAGTTGTGGCACTTGGGTATAATTGCTCTGTGGCATGTGGGATCTTCCCGGACCAGGGATCCAACCAGTGTCCCTTGTAATGCAAGGCAGATTCTTAACATCTGGACCACCAAGGAAGTTCCTCTGGGTTATATTCTGACAGCCCAGTGGTCCACCACTACTTTGTTTTAACTGCAGAGCAGCAAACTTTTTCTTTAAAGGGCTAGATAGTAAACATTTTTAGCTTTGTGGGCCATATGGTCACTGTTGTGGTGACCAGACTCTGCCGTTGTAATCCGAGCAAGCTCTGGCTTTGGGGGTCAGCAAAACCTGTGATGGAGCAGGAGAGGTCAGGCAGAAAGGTGAAACTGGGAAGGTGCCGGGGCAGAGGGAACAGCATGGGGAAAGGCTCAGAGGCAACAGTGAACTTAGGAGGGGTCAGGTGGGACCTCACATACCCAGTGAGGAGCTGGGCTCTCCTAGGGGGACGAGAAGGGTGGGCCACCAGGGTGTGCTCTGACCATCTGCCCTTCCTGCTGCACAGCCAGCAGAAGACTGAGCTGCCAGTCACAGAGAATGTGCAGACGATCCCGCCGCCATATGTGGTCCGAACCATCCTGGTCTATAGCCGCCCACCCTGCCAGCCCCAGTTCTCCCTGACAGAGCCCATGAAGGTGAGTGAGACCCGGGAGAAGGCAGGATGCCTGCAGCCAGCGCAATGGTGGTTAGATACTAGGAGGGACTTCCTGACCACACGTGCTGGGGTACCTAGGATCAGGTCCCCAGAATCTAGAGATTTGGGTCATGGGGCCATGGGGTGACCCTAGTCCTGAAGGCTACCTTTCTTCCCCTGCAGAAAATGTTCCAGTGCCCATATTTCTTCTTTGATGTTGTTTACATCCACAACGGCGCTGATGAGAAGGAGGAGGAAATGAGCTGGAAGGTGAGAGGCCACTGTGAGTGTGGGCGGCAGGTGGATGTACATGGGAGGTCTCCAAACCTACCTGCTCCAGCCCTAAAGGAAAGGAGGCTCTTTTCACTAAGGGGCTTCAGAGCATCTGATGCTAACCCCCTAGATTATGATCTGTGCTGAGGAAAAGCAGGCTCAAAGAGGGCAGGAAACCAGGCCAGGGTCACACAGCATGTCTCAGGCACAGTGGTACCTGGCAACAGGCTCAGAGGCACCTGTACTCTTATGGGGTCGGGAGGAGGGAAGCCACCTGCCCCTGCCCACTCATGCACTGCTCTGCCATTAGCCTTCTCCTTACCATTCCTGGCCCTTCTAGATCATGGTCAAGTCAGATTCCAACATTTCCCACTTGTCTGCAGTGAACTAATGGGGCTGCTGGGACAGTGGCCCAGGAGCATGTAGGGTCCTATCCACCTCATCCCCAACATCCCCTGCTTCTCTCTCTTCCTGCTTTTTCTGTCTCTGTGCCCTCTTCCTGGAGCACGCTTCCCTCCCTGCCTCGCCAGGCTCTGCTGGTCCTTTACATTCCAGCCCTGAACTAGTTGTGGCATCTCGAGTTGGCTGTTTATCTCTCCGAGCTTCACTTGACCCAACCGTGAGCAGAGGGGGTTGAGCCCAGCTCCTACTTATATGTCAGTACACAAACTGGAAGTCCCTACTCTGAGAAGCCTTCCCTGCTCCTCTGGATAGATCAGCGTCAGGGGGCTGGGGGTCATGTGCTTCTCCAGACTAGGAGCTCCAGCTCTGAGACCTCTTGGGGTGGGTGGGTGGCAGGAAATGTTTGCTGAATGTGGGAATAGTTTCTGCCTGGCAAACTCCTCTTTACCCTTCAGAACCCATCCCTGAGGCCCCTCCTGGGAGGCCCTCCAAGACAGGGAGGGCTTGTCAGCAGAACATCTGCATGAACAGCCCTTCCTTGGCCCCACAGGACATGTTTGCCTTCATGGGAAGCCTGGATACCAAGGGTACCAGTTACAAGTACGAAGTGGCGCTGGCTGGGCCAGCCCTTGAGCTTCACAACTGTATGGCCAAGCTGCTGGCTCATCCACTGCAGCGGCCTTGCCAAAGCCATGCCTCCTACAGCCTGCTGGAGGAGGACGATGAAGCCACTGAGGTTGAGGCCACTGTCTGAACCATCCCTGTACATCCAACCTTCTTGTACAATGAAACCCTTAGCATAGAATGCTGGTTCTCAGACTGGGCTCCTTGGGACCCCCAGAGGGGGTTCTAGGAAGTATCTGAGGCACCTGGGCAGCCCTGAAGGAACCCTAAGATTCCAGGCAGCATCCCAGGGACTCTAGACACCCATTCCCCGTGTTTCCCAGCCCATATCTCACTCCCAAGTTTTTAGGTTGTAATTTTTGTTGTGCTTTGTGTGATTTTTGTCATCAGAATAAAAATCTGAGACTCCCTAACCCAAGTCCACTGTTCATTGAAGTCTTTTCGGTTGCAAGTGACAGAAAACCCACCCCCTGAACTGAAAGGAGAATGGCTCGGTTCTTGTAGATAAGAAGCTCAGAGGCAGCTTTAGGCTTGGCTGTATCCAGGTGCTCTGACGTTGCTTTGGGGAGAGCTGAAACACCCTGCATGGTTGGTTTTCAGTGTGCCCTGCTTTCCTCCCAACCTGTAGAAAGGGGTAATATGGCTGACCACTCTGTAAATCCCAACCCAGGTGAAGTGAGGGCTCTCGCAGCACTCCTTATATGACAGGTCTTGTTGGGGTCGGTCATGGACCAGAACTGTGGAATGCTCTCATTGGCCAGGCCTCGCTCAAGCCTCTCTGGGAAGAGAGGTTTATAGTTCCATCAGGAAATAGCGTGGGTGCTCCCCAGAGGAAGGGAAACAGATATAACGGGTCCATCACTCAACTCGATCTTCCTGGATAATGAGCAGTTGTGAAAGAAAAAAAAAAAAAATCTTACCAGCTAGATTTTCTCAGTTCCATATAAAACGAAAATAGCTTTATCAAGAAACAGCTTTAATTTCCCAGGAACATTTACTGGGCACCTGTGTGCCAGGCCCCTCTTTCAATTTAACACCAGCCTGGAAGGGATTATTCTCCCATTCTGCATATAGGGAAACTAACACCCTAAGAAGCTCAGGGCTCCAAAATAATGGACTTCAGACTCCGCAGGACTGAAAACGGGCGACGCAGAGCCTCCGCAGGCGGTAGCTATTAATTAAAACCTTACATACTGTCAGGGCTGGGGGCGCCTCGGCAGAGGGTTCCGGAAGACTCGGTACCCTGTGGGCACCACCGGGTCCCCGGGATCGTAGCTCCACCCCCTCCAACAGGGTGCGTTCTTGCTTACACCGTTTTGAGAGATAAGGGCACACATGGCGACCTCCACCCTCCCGGGCCCTTATCAGAGGCCCCAAACATTATTTGGCCCTGAGCAAACATCACTTGGCCCTGGGCACTACTTGGTGTCGCGGGCTCGGACCAGCACTAAAGCTCCGGACCCTCGATGTGGGCGACAATGCGGCGCCGGTCAGCCTGGCTGGGGTCGCTGCACTGCACCAAGGCGCGGAGAAGAGAGCTGAGGGGCGGAGCGGCGCGTGCGCACAAGGGCGCCGCGGGAAGTTGGAAACCGGCAGGCGGCGCGACCAGGTGGCTGCCCCAAGGCAACAGCCGGGGCATGGGCCCGACTGTAGGTTTGGCGCGGCGGCTGCGGACGGCGCTGCAGGAGGAGGAGTTGCGGTGAGGGCAGGGCCTGGGGTGGGGGTAGGGGGCGAGTGCCACGGTCCACTCTGACCCTCTCTCTATCCCTAGGACTGTGGAGGAGCTGCTGCGCCGTGGTGCCGACCCCAATCTGGTACTCGAGGATGGCGCGGCAGCCATGCACCTGGCGGCCAGAGCCCAGCACCTGCGGAGTCTGTGTTGCCTCGAGGCCCTGCTGCGCCGAGGCGGGGACCCCAACGCCCGGTGAGGCTGGGCGTGGGCTCGGGGCAGGTCTTCCGTGAACGAGAGCTGTCTCCTGAGTACGAGAGCCAGACCTGGGAGTCCTGAACAGGGCGTCCAAGGATGCGGACTCAATCCCCAGGGGCGGAGCTTAGGGAATCCGGGGAGGGATCTTGAGGGTCCAAGGGCAGTGTCAGGGTACCAGACCAAGGGTAGGGTATGAGATTGCGCCAGGGTCAAAATGGAAATCACAGTTTCAGATCCGGGGGTAGAAGCTCTAGAGTCAGAGAGCGGAGGTTTGGGTCCCAGCCAAAGGGTGCAGGTTCGAAGGGTGGCATCTCAGGCTGGAGGGCAGAGATGGAGGGCTGATAGCCAGGGCTCCCGGACCCGGAGATGGAGATGCTTCACTGACCCCCTTCTCCGCTTGTGCCCTAGATCTGCCGAGGCACTGACACCGCTGCATGTGGCCGCTGCCTGGGGCTGTCGCCGGGGCCTGGAGCTGCTGCTGAGCCAGGGAGCGGACCCCGCACTCCGCGACCAGGTGGGGGGCCCCATGGCAGTTTGTAGCAAGACAAACCCCGAGGGAGAGAAAGAGGAAGGAAAGGAGGAAGAGAGGGAGGGAAGAGGGCGCCCCCTACTGACCACACCCCTGCAGGACGGATTCCTGCCTCTGGACCTGGCGGAGCAGCAGGGGCACCAGAACTGTGCCCGTGTGCTTCGGGAGCTGGAGACTCGGACCAGGACCCCAACCCGGACCTGGAAAGGCTCCCGGAATCCAGAACCCAAGCCAGAGCCTGGAGGTGAGTGGTATCTGGGCGGCTGGGAGTGGTTAGCCTCTGATGTAGCTTTGCAGATCTCTGTGTCTAATGCCCATGGTTTCACCACCAGGGTCTCTGGTCAATCTCTCTGCCTTTGACTCGCTCCTTCCTCTTTGTGATTGCAGCTGCCTGTTTCTGTCTGATCTGACTCTGATCTTTATCTCTCACTTCCTCCTCCCCTCCTTTCTGACTCTCCCTCTTACCCCCTGCTCCAGGCCCAGGCCCTTGTGAAAAGGGGCTGGATACCAGCCCCTCCGGTCCTCCTAATGTGATGCTGAACTCTACAACACTGGGCACAGGTGACAGCAAGGACATGAGCCTGGAGGCTGGCCCTGGACCCCCCGGCCTGCTTGCCCACCCTGAGACTGCTGACACAGATGGTGGATTGGAGTCCCCCATGGGACGCTGGGACTGCAGCTCAGTGACCTCCTTTGTCACCGCTGTTGAGGCCTCAGGAGCTGAGGACCTAATCGGCCACACCTCCCCCTGGGCTGGTGTCCGACTCTCCCAGAGGATGCCAAGATCTTTGGGTA
Source organism: Okapia johnstoni (assembly GCA_024291935.2). NCBI lineage: Eukaryota > Metazoa > Chordata > Mammalia > Artiodactyla > Giraffidae > Okapia > Okapia johnstoni. Next base: position 5,355,603 of record CM044316.1, on the reverse strand, counting down.
CCCTACAGCTGGTGCATCAACCCCTCATGGAGGACAGGGAGGCAGAACTAAATGCTCATCTGCAGGCCCTGACTCTGACCTTGCCGGATGATTCCCCCTCCCGCAAGTTCTTCCCAGACAGGAGCCCAACCCATAGTCCCCCTTGGGAACCACTGCCTGGACCTTCTGACACCCACATCCCAAGAGAGGACCAGCTATCCCCCGACAGTGATTTGGCTGCCCTTTGGCTGACAGAGGATGAGGCAAGCGCCACAGGTGGAAGGGACCCCAGCCCCTCTGACCAGTGTCCACCAGACCCTACCATGTCTGACCTGGAGCTGCTGCAAGGGCTCCGGGCACTTGGCAAGAGCCCAGGTCCCATCACGTCCTTCACCCGGCCACACTACCTCCGACGACTGAAAGAAGCCCAGGCTGTTCCTAGTGAGTATCCAGAGTTCAAGGAGTCTCCAGGAATCTTCCAAGATCCCTTGGCTCTGAGTGCAACCTACTTCTCCCGTCGTCTCTGGGAACCACCCTTTCCTTTATCTTTCTTGACCCAGTTTCCCTTCCCAGGCCCAGAATTTTCAGGGCACAGCCCAGAGCTGGCCGAAGCCCTGCGGACAGGCCGTATCCCAGATGCCCAAGCAGATGAAGACGCACTTGCCCAGCAGTTCGAGCGGCCAGACCCCACCAGACGGTGGCGGGAGGGGGTCGTGAAGTCCAGCTTCACATATCTGCTGCTGGACCCCAGGTACTTGGAGCAAGAATGACTCAGAAGTGGGAGCTGGAAAATTCTGAAATTGGTTCTTGCCTGCTCTGTGTCTTTTTTTTCTTTTTTTAATTTATTTTTGGCTACCCTGGGTCTTCTTTGCTGCAGGCGGGCTTTCTCTAGTTGTGGCAAGCCACACCTACTCTCCATTGTGGCGCGCAGGCTTCTCATGGCAGTGGATTCTCTTAGTGTAGAGCACAGGCTCTAGGCACAAGGGCTTCAGTAGTTGAAGCATGCAGGCTCAATAGTTGAGGGCGTGTGGGCTCTAGGGCATGTGGCTTCAGTAGTTGTGGCACACAGGCTCAGTAATTGTGGCTCACAGGCCCTAGAGCTTGTAGGCTTCAGTAGCTATGGTCCCCAGGATTAGTTGCTCCACTACATGTGGAATCTTCCCAGAACAGGAATCAAACCCATGTCCATGCCCCCTGCACCGGCAGGTAGATTCTTATCTGCTGTATTACCAGGGAAGTCCTGCTGTGTGTCTTTAGGAAGGGAACTGGCCCTCTCTGGTCATCAGCTTCTTCATTAATAAAAGGCAGTTGGATCCACTTCAAGCTGCTGAGTGTCCTTGGGGATCAGCTACCCACCTTGCCTTTTATAAAACGGGTCACTGGACATGGGTTCAGTTTGGTCTGTGTCATTAAGGACTATCTCTGGGGCAACTCTCATCACTTTTCCCTCTCTGAGCCATCTACTTCATCTAGGAAGACTCAGGACCTGCCAGCCCGAGCCTTCTCACTGACCCCGGCTGAATGCCTTCGGATTTTTGTCCAGGCCATCTTCTACGTAGGCAAGGGAACACGGGCCCGGCCAGACATTCACCTCTGGGAGGCCCTTAACCACCGAAGACGGCCAGGAAAACAGGTATGAGGATAAGTAGCAGGTTTGTGGCAGGGGTGACCCAGCTAGGGGCAGGTAGAGGGAATTGTGGGGCAAACCTCTGACCCTGCCCTGGCTCCCCTCAGGCCTGTCCCAAGGTACACCAGATCTTGGACATTTGGGCCACTGGTCGTGGCGTTGTTTCCCTGCATTGCTTCCAGCATGTGGTCCCTGCAGAGGCTTACACTCGAGAAGCATGTCTTGTGGATGCTCTAGGTAGGTGCCTGGCTTGTGGTGTAGGGGTGGGGTCACATGAAGGGCACTTAATCTACTGATTCCCTCACCCCTTCCCCATCACAGCTGTCCATTCAGCCAATGAGCAATTATTGAGCACCAACTATGTACCTGCACGTACACATATTTTACTCCATTGGTTTATCCCTGCTTGAGGGCATTACCCAGTGGGTTCCCTGGTACGAACTTCTGCCAGCGGTTCCCGGAGGCTGCCTTCATGACCTTATTCCTAATCTCCCCAGGAATCCAGATGCTGACTAACCAGAAGCAAGGACACTGCTATGGAGTGGTGGCTGACTGGCCCCCCACCCGGCGCCACCGCTTGGGGGTACATCTGCTGCACCGTGCCCTCCTTGTCTTCCTGGCTGAGGGTGAGCGAGAGCTACGGCCCCAGGACATCTAGACTTGTGCCTGAGCACTAGGGAATTGGCCATTTAACCTAAGTAGAGATCAGGATGTTTTAATGTTTCAGCTGCCCCTGCATTGAGAGCATACCCCCATGCTCCCCACCATTTCCAGCTCCAGAAGGCTGGTAAGGGAGCAGCAAGACAGATCTCCTCCTTGGGGTAAGGGAGGACTTTATATTACAGATGGAACTGCTGGATAGGTAGTGAGCTCCCTGTCATGGAAGGAGAATAAGGGGATGTGGGAGGAGAACAAGTAGACCAGAAGATTCTTTGGAACATGGTGTTTTGAAACATGTCAGTGCTTTGGCAGTTTGGTCCTATCTGGGCAAACAAGTGACCATTTTTATCTCCCTGATACAGAGGACCCACAGTGTAGGTTGTGCTGGGGGTTCCTAAGCTACATGCAGGGAATCTGCCCAGCTTAAGAGTCAAGCCTTGCTGCTTCCCAGCTGTGGGACCTCGGACCAGTAATTTCTCTGTCTGAGCCTCAACTTCCTAAGTTGTACACAATGAGGAAATTGCAAAATTCTACCTCAGGGGGTCATTGAGGGAATCAGATTAAACTGTCCTGGGGTAAAGTGTTTGGCTCTGAGCCCTACTGACCCAGAGATGACCTTGCAGCCCAGGTGGAAAGTTTCTGGTGGAACGGGGTGGGGGGGGGCATGCAGGATGTTCCTGAGGGGTGTGTTGTGTGTTGAGGGGTGGGTACAGCTGGAGATTCACTGGAAGGACTGATGCTGAAGCTGAAACTCCAATACTTTGGCCACCTGATGCAAAGAACTGACTCATTGGAAAAGACCCTGATGCTGGGAAAGATTGAAGGCAGGAGGAGAAGGGTACGACAGAGGATGAGATGGTTGAATGGCATCACCGACTCAATGGACTTGAGTTTGAGCAAGCTCCGGGAGTTGGTGATGGACAGGGAAGCCTGGCGTGCTGCAGTCCGTGGGGTCACAAAGAGTCGGACACGACTGAGTGACTGAACTGAACTGAACTGAGAGCTGGAGAAGTCGTTGTGGTGTGGGTGTGAGACACCAGCCCTCCTTGGGATCGCTGTGTTACTGGAACCTCCTGGCATTGCTTCTCTGAATCTGTCTTCTGCTATAAAATGAGATTAACCTTGACTTTACACAAAGAGCTTCAGTAAATGCCAAGCTACTATTCTAGGGAGGTGTTGGCCGGAACATTTAAATTTTCCAGAAGTGATCTGCTGCCTCATTGGGTTCATCACCTGCCTGTCATTGTGGCTCTGCCAACCAAGCCCTGCGGTGGGGGGCAGGGTAAGCGTCCATCTGCCTCCTGACCTCCACAGCTGAGCCCATGGCTACTCTGGCTGTTGTAGTAATTAAGAGTCCCTGCCTCTAGCATGAGCCTGGGTTCTACTTTTTCAACTGAGCTGATGACATCTCTCTCTGAGTGCTCCTTTCCTTATGTGTAATAATTAAAACAGCATGTCATGTCCCAAGAATACACAGAAAGAACCCAAAGACATCCTTCCCCACCCTCCCCCCAAAAAAAGTTCTAGAAGAGATGGAATTTGTCTAACACAGTGTATCCCAACCTCAGCCCTACTGATTTTGGGGCCAAGTTGCTCCTTGCACTGGGGGCTGTCATGTGTTCTGTAGGGTGTCAGGTAGCATTTCTGGGATCAACACACAAGATTCCAGGAACATCTCCCCCCAAGTTGTGGTCATCAGACATGTCTCCAGAATTTACCGACTGACAACAGTGCCCCTGTAAAGACCCCAGTTTAAACTAAAGGTGGGCTTGCAAACCAGTGGGGAAAGGATCAAAGGTGCAGCAACTGAGGTGACAAATCTCTCCTCCCACCACCCACACAAACAACAGGTAAGCCTAGATATACATACATTATTAGAATCAAATATAGGGACTTCCCTGGTGGTCCAGTGGCTAAGACTCCACCCTCCCAATGCAGGGGGTCTGGGTTCCATCCCTGGTCAAGGAACTAGATCCCACATGCCTCAACTAAGACCCAGTGCAGCCAAATAAATAAATCAATATATATTTTTTAAAAAAGAATAAAATATAGATGGCCATGGAGCAGAGAAATCCAGAGAAATCTGGATTCAAAAAATAGATTCAAAATAAAAATCGTCTTTGTGACAAAAGCAACCCAAAACCAAGTTATAAGATGAAATGGAAAAAAAAAAAAAAAAAGATGAAGTGGGACAGTAAAGAGGTACTAACTTGCTGTGTTGTGTGGGGTAAAGAGGATTCAGTGAACCCACGCGTATCAGGCACTCAGTACATACAGCTTTGCATACAGCTGACACTCCATTATGGCTACACTAATCAGATGCAGTGGCCACTGAGCGTCATCTCAACTTTAGCATCAGCCTCAGTTGGTTCTCCTCCTCCTCTCCAGGGACGGGGAGCTCACCCCTTAGTGTCTTCTGCTCCGGGAATGCTGCCCAAGCAGGCCCTGTGTTTTGAGAAGGGAGGTGAACTTGGAAAGCAAGCCTGGACCACCTACACTCGCAGGTCTTTGTGGATCAGCCCTGAAGGGGAGGTACCTGAGTCAATGTAGTCTACACTTGGGAAAACAGGCTCAGGGAGGCCCTATGCTGTGGTCACCCAACACAAGTCTGGAGGCTCAGATTGTCACTTGTTTATTGAGTTACAATAAGAGATGTGCAGGTTCGGTGGCTCCAGCTCCCTCCCAAGCCCTCCCCACTTGGGCAACAATAGCTCCCAGCGCCAAGGAATCGGGGGTCAGGGGTCTTGGGCATGGTGGCGGGGGTCCCGAGAGTCCCCGAGGGGCTCGTGGGGCCTAGGATCACGCACGGCAGACACGGAAGACAGTGGGTTGGCGGCCTGCCTCGGCCCCGACATTGTGGCGGAGGGGGCTTCTGTACAAGGTCACCCTCTGCGGGGGTCGCTGCTGCCCCGAAACACCGATGGGTCCCACAGGACTAGCAGAGAGCAGTGTGTCCACTTGGCTCCCACGAATGCCGCGTCGTCCGGCCCAGCCGGCCAGGGGGCGTTTCCCTGACCTGACACCGCCCACTGGAGCGAATGGCCCGCCCACCTGGTCCGCACTGCAGACCCTAAGCCGGTTCAGGACTCTTCCTCCTGCTCTTCGGCTCACTAAGCGATACCCGGCCAGCTCAGTGGCTACTTCTTTTCCTCTGGGGGCGCAGGCAGGGGCTCGGGCAGGGCCTTGGGCGAGGGCTCGGGTTCCCAGAGCAGGAATTCGTGGAGCAGCGTGTTGACGGTCTCCGGACACTCCAGCATCACCATGTGACTGCCTTCATCGATGAGCTTCAGGAAGGCCAGAAGCAGGATCTGCAGAGGAGGTGGGTTCAGAGCGGCCAGAGCCAGGACCCGGGAGCTCAGGGTCACTCAACCCCTATCTATGTATGGCCTGCAGCATCAGGAAGTCCTTCTTGCAATCTACCCTATATTCCTTCATTTCCATACAAGGGGGAGCTAGAGGATGGCCTGTCACCCTCCACGCGTGTTAAGTCGCTTCAGCTGTGTCTGACTCTTTGCTACTCTATGGGCTATAGCCTGCCAGGCTCCTCTGTTCATGGGATTCTCCAGGCAAGAATACCGGAACAGGTTGCCATACCCTCCTCCAAGGGATCTTCCTGACCCAGGGATTGAACTGGGTCTCCTGGCAGGCAAGTTCTTTACCACTAGCGCCGCCTATGAAGCTTGGCCTGTCACCCTGCTGGGGCCTAATTCGATATTCATTCATTCTGCCTTTCGTAAGTGCCTACGATATGTCCAGAGCAGGATTTTTCAACTTGGGCGCTCATGGCATTTGGGGCGGGATCATTCTCTGGGATGGGAACTATAGGATGTTGAACAGCATCCCTGGCTTCAATCCGCTAGATGCCAGTTGTAGCATCCCACTCCCCCACCACAGTGTGACAAAAATCTCTCTCAGGAATTCCCAGTGGTTAGGACTCAGCATTCTCACTACTGAGGGCTCAGGTTCAATCCCTGGTTGGGGAACTAATATCCCACAAGTTGCACGGCATGGTCAAAAATAAAATTTAAAATAATACTAAAATTAAAATAAAATCAGACATTGCCAAATATCTCTAGGGAGCAAAGTCACCTCAGTGAGAAATCACTGAGAGTGACAGACAGACAGAGTCTCTCATGCTAAGGTCGGGTATCTCAATCTCCATAGGATAGACACTTGGCGTTGGGTCATTTTCTGCAGTGGGGCTGTCTTGCTCACTGTAGGTAACTGAACAGTATCCCCAGCCTCCACCCACCAGGTTCCAAAAGTACCTCCCTCGTCCAGTCATGGCAGGTCTGCAGACATTTTCAAGAGTCCCCTGTGGGGCAGAATCATCCCTGGTTAAGAACCAATGGTGCAGAGCTATTCTAAGCATTAAGGATCCCAAGACTCTTTCTGGGGAATCTGATCTAAAGACCCCCACTTGCCCTCTTGCAGGATTATGTTACCCATCACAAATCCCAACTGTGAAGAGTGCCTTTTTTTTTGTTTTGGGCCACACCACATGGCATGTGGGATTCTAGTTCCCCAATGAAGGATCGAACCCGTGCCCCCTGCAGTGGAAGTGTGAAGTGCTAACCACTTGACCGCCAGGGAAGTCTGGCGAAGAGTGCCTTTCAGCGGGCAGAGGGGACAGCACATGATCCGACCCCCTGTCCCAGGCAGCCCCACTTTCTGAATTCCACCTTTGACCCTCAATCTAAGCTCTGACGTCTCTGGGGCTAGAGCACAAAGCAGAGTCCCCCTGGGCTGTGCAGGGGGGATTTGAGGGGTGTGGTGACTGGGGTGCCATACCTCAGCCATGCGCTGGTCTTCCTCCACTGGCACAAACTTGTCATGCATGCCGTGGACGAGCAAAACCGGCACGGTGAGCTCAGCGTGGTAGACCTCGTCACCCTCGGGCCAGTACTGGCCGCTCATCATGGCCCGAAGCACAAAGGAAGACACATTGAACGCGTTGCCCTCCTTCAGCAGCTGCTTTTCTTTGGCCCCCTGGCGGGCAAAGCCGGCCCTGGGGTGGGGGTGGGTGGGGAGCACCTCTGGAGCCCTCAGGCCATCTCAGCCACCAGCGGTGCTCCCCATGCCAGCCCCAGCCATATAGCCTCCCCTCCCATCCAACTTGGGGAGATGTCGGGGCAGGGGCCGGGTCACTCACTTGAGGAAACTCCAAGCCAGACAGGGTGACAGACAGTGCAGGATGCACGTGGGCATGTTGAAGATGGAGCAGAAGCTGGGCTCCAGGGCCGTGGGCCCCCCGCCGTTGATCATGATCACCTTGTGCACCAGGTCTGGGTACTCGTGCGCCAGGAATGTGCAGAAGGAGACACTGCCCCCCAGGGGGATGGTGGGGAGGGGTGAAAGGCAGTGGTCAGCAGGATACAAGCAGTGAGAGGGTGAATGCCCTCCCCTCACCCAGAGGCAGGTCCTTGAAGGCCAAGATTCTTCCCGTGGGGTCCATGAGCACCAAATGGGGATGAGGGATGGGAGGAGCAACCCAAATGCCCTGAAATTGTGAGACTGTGTATGTGTGTGTGTTGAAGGTGGATTTTTTTCTTTTTTCTTTTGGAGAAAGGATCCTCAAACTTTTATCAGATCCTCAAAATCATCATAACCCCCAAAGAGGTAAGAATTACATATTGTCAAGTGTTGGGAAAGCTATTTGATTAAACAAAACCTTTGGCTTCTCAGAGACCGTCACTGTTTCCAGTGTATCCCTTCCCTTTAAATTTGCCTGCAATGCAGGAGACCCTGGTTTAATTCCTGGATCAGGAAGATCTGCTGGAGAAGGGATAGGCTACCCACTCCAGTACTCTTGGGCTTCCCTTGTGGCTCAGCTGGTAAAGACTCTGCCTGCAATGCGGGAGACCTGGGTTCGATCCCTGAGTTGGGAAGATCCCCTGGAGAAGGGAAAGGCTACCCACTCCAGTATTCTGGCCTGGAGAATTCCATGAACTATATAGTCCATGGGGTCACTAAGAGTCGGACACAACTGAGCGACTTTCACTTCCACTTCACCTTCCCTTTAAGGATCTTCTCTTATTGGCCTCTGGGTTTGTCACATCTGCCTGCTTTATGCAAGGTGGAAGGGTGCAGGTACCTCTCCTCATTACCCCGAAAGCAGGGTTTAGGCAAAGGACGGCCTGAGAGCTAGCTGCTTGTTTCTGTTGTTAAACTTCAGTTTAAAATTCTGTAAATGTGTAAAATAGCTTATAAATAAAGATTTATTGGAACAAAGCCACACCCAAACAATTGTAAATTTGTTTACAATCATGTCTGCTTTTCCTTCTACAATGGTAGGCTTGTGAAGTTTCAACAGAGACCAACCATAAGGCCTGCAAACCTAAAGTATTTACTCTTTGGCCCTTTGAGATAAAGTTTGCCAACTCCTGCTAAAAAGAGGGACAGGATACAAGCAGGAGTCAAATGGACTTGACTGTGCCAGTGACTCACTGTGTGTCCTTGGGCAAACTCCTTAACCCCTCTGAGATATTGTCTCCATATTTGTGACGCAGAAACTGTGCTGACCTCATAGGATTGTTATGGGGTCACAGGAGTTTCCACAGATGGGTGTTCATTTAATGGAGGAATCATTATTGGAAGCATCCACTTTGGCATATGTTTTCATATAAACAAATACGAGCTATGCTACTTCTTAGTCTGGCCTTCCTTTCTCATGTAACATTTCTTTTTCTTGTCTTACTGCATGCACTACAACTGTGAAAACAATGGCTCTCAACCTGGCTGGCTGATCAGACCCTGCCTTTCATCCTGGGTAAAGGACAGAATGGTACCACTTGGCAGTGATCAGGCACGAAGACCCAGAGCCATGGTGTGGGCTCTCATCTAAATGCCAAGGTGGTATTATCTATCACCCCTTTAAGGGAGACTATATGCATATTAAATCACTTCAGTCATGTCTGATTCTTTGCGCCCCTATGGACTGTAGCCCTCCAGACTCCTCTGTCTGGGAGGAGCAAGAATACCGGAGTGGGTTGCCATGCCCTCATCCAGGGGATCTTCCCAAGTCAGGGATTGAACCTGAGTCTCTTACATCTCCTGCATTGGCAGCCAGGTTCTTTACCACTAGTGGCACCTGGGAAGCCCTTAAGGGAGAGTGAATTAAAGTAAACTGTACCCTTGTAAACAAAAATTATGAGATTCCAATTAGTCTTTGCTTAGAGCCCTTTGGGTCTCCAGAGCAACCAATTCTTGAATTTAATAGAAGACAATGGTTTTCAGCTAGGGGTGATTCTGCCCACCAGAGGGCCTTGGCACTATCTACAGGCATTTTTGATTGTCACAATCATCACTAGGCCATCGTGCTAGTGGCGTCTCATGGGCAGAGGTCAGGGATGCTCCTAAACATCCTACAATGAATGCACAAGAAAGCCACTCACAGGAAAGAATTACCTGACCCAAAATGTCAATAGTTCAGGGACTGAGACACTGCTTTAAAACAATGTGAAACAACAGTATTGGTGGCAGGAGTCCATGTGTTGTTGCAGATGGTAGTGGGATTTTTCAAGAAGGGAAATCAATATTTTGTGAGTGGGCATGGGTCCTGCCAGTCCCCACCCCTCACCCTCATCCCCACCACAGCACTGGCTCACCCATAGGAATGCCCAATGAGCACGTTGCGCTTCTTGGCATAGCGCTTGAAGATGGCACGCATGTCCTCCGCCAGTGCATAGAAGGTGTAGGCGGCGGCCACTTGGGGTGCTGAACTGGCCCCATGGCCGGCCAGGTCAGGCGCCACCACCTCGTAGCCCAGGCGCACAAAGAAGTCCAGCTGTTCCTTCCAGATGGCCAGGGAACCGCCAACCCCATGGATGAAAAAGAGCACCACGTCAGCCTGGGCGCCCTTACAGCTGGTGATGCGCTTCTCACAGTCAATGTGGATGGTCCGCTTGGGGCGTCGGGCTCGCCGCCGCCGTCCACCACTGCCACTCCCAGCACTGCCTGGGACTGAGCGGCTATCGCTGCCCGCTGGGTCCGCCAGCTCTACCTCAAGGGCAGCTGGTGGCTCCCCGGAGCCATTCTGCCCATGCAGGAGGTCAGCTCGTGGTGCCCGGCCCAGGTTCTCCACCAGTAACCGCCCATTGCGGTACACGGTGATTCTGCGCTGGCAGCGGACCAAACCGGACTGGTCCCCCTGGGCGGCGTCTGACAGTGGTGGCGGTGGGGTCGGGGCCGAAGCAGGTCCCGCATGCTTCACCCGCAGCACGCGGCCAGGCTTGACCTCCACAAACGTGTAGCCATCGCTGGACTCCACGCTCTCCAATGGCCCTACTGCATTGGGTGGTGCGCCCAGCAGGCAGCAAAAGATCCCATCGGTCATGCCGGTCAGCATGGTGTGTCCTGTGAGTGGGGGTGACAGCCAGGTCAGAGGCTGTCTGAATAGGAAGCCTTTCATGCCCACACTACCCACTCTCTATACCTGGGGTGGGTGAGTTGCACTGAGAGGCCCTGTCTAGGCCCCAGTTTAGGGGTGGTCAGAACCAGGCACGAACTGAGATGTTTTGTCTGGTCAGCGCCTGTGTGGTGGTCAGCCAGCCTCATGGGTAAGCCTAGTCTACATTAAAGAGAAGGCTGTGGCTATGGCTGACACCAAGAGGCATCCATGGGAAAGGTGGTAGAATTGGGGGTTAGGGGGCTTCCTGAAGGAGGGGACATTGTGGCAAATGTGACCCATCCCTGAGGACCCTCCAGCTCAGGTTTATAACTTATGCCTTCCTAAATCCTTTCATTCATTTGTCCACTCATTCACTCATGCACTCTTTTGTTAACTCAATTTCACTAAACCAGCATAACCTGAACGCTCCAAAGATATCTTAAAAATATGCAGACCCCAACAATGAGCCCTCATCCCAGGTCTCTAAACGTGGTTTCTGAAAGTTGAGGCCCTGGGATAGGAGTTTCAGGACTGAGCTCCAGAAGGCTTTACCCAGCGACCCAAGATCATGGGTGCAATGGGTCTGTTTCACAGACCAACAAGCTGAGGCCCAGACACTCTGGGATGAAGCTGCTCGGTCCCCAATGGTCAGTACCCTGGGTTCTAGGGAACCTGATACACAGCTTCCAGTGGTGATGAGGATGGAGCCCTGGCTGGGGGCCTCCAGGCCTCCATCCCCGCTCCCTGGGCAGCCCCCCCCGCCCCCCTGTCGTGGCCATGGCAACTGCAGGCAGTTACATAACTCGAGGGGGATACCCGTGCAGCGCACCCCCATTGTTTAGGCCCTGGTGATGGGACCAACCCCTCCCCGTCCCCATCCTGGGCTCAGCGGGGATAATGAACGCCGAAAATCCAGCCTGCAGTGGCCCATACTTGCTGGTGGAGGGGTAGCAGGCCGCGCCCCCCGCCTCCGGTGGGGTTCCAACCCGGGCTGCGGAGAGGGGCGCAAATGCGCCATGCCAGCCCCCCTCCACAGAGCCAGGCCCTCAGCTCCTGCTCCGAGCAAGCCGGCCCTTTAAGCGTCTCCCTGGGCGGGACCGTGAGCCGACTGATTGGCGTCCTGGCCAATCGCAGCTGCGTAGTGACCTGGCCTACTTAGACTGCCAATCAGACTCGGAAGCTCCGGGATTAGGGCGGGCTTTTGGGGCAACGGCCCCGTCCCCCTCAGGGGTTTACGGAGGTGGAAGGAGAGATTGGGCCTGGTCCAGGGCCGAGAAGTGGTCGGAACCTGAGGACTTCCGGGCCCCTCGGAGATAGCAACCGGAGCCCTCCTCGCTGCAAAGAGGATTTCCTCGGCTAGCCTCAGCCTCCGAACTGGCCTGTCTCCTCTAAACGGCGCCCCAACGCCCCTTTCTGAGCTCACCTTTCCTTTCTACAGTTTCGCAGATCTTTGCCATTTCAGGCGAGGAAACAGGCTCATAAAGGGCACAAGGTCACAAACTAAGCTGGGGGAGCAGAGATGGGGCTTGGAACTACAGCTGTGTGACTCCAAGTCCTGCAAATAGTTATTCTTTAAACCATTAAACAGGTATCTTGGAGCTATTAGGAATTAGAGTTTCACAGATAGGCCAATTTAACTGTTGGTCAATTTAACTGGTGACTGGTCCCAGCTGGAGCCAGAGAGCCCATAGTTCAAACCCAGCTTCTGCTGTTTGCTGATATATGACCTTGGGCAAGTCCCTTCTCTGAGGCTCTATTTATTTCTTTATGAAATTAATTCCCTCTCCCGCATGAGTTTGCTAGGCAGGTAAAACACTTAGCAAGGAAAGTGCTCCATACATTATTGACATTATTATTGTACTGCTGTAGTATTGTAGTGGTTTGTTAAATGATGGTGCACGTAGGGTAGGCTTCAGATGACAAGGGGTTAACCATCCCTTGCCCACTCCTATCCCCTGGAATTTGCTGCCAGAGCTGGATTAGGTCCAGCCACCCACTCTTGCCCACTCAGGGTGCTCCTGGGAGACTACAGTTTTATTCATGCAGAAAAAAATTCCCCGCCCTCTCCCCAAGGTGGGAGATGCTGCGGGGGGGCGGGAGGAGTTTTAAAAGATGAATAGGAGAGCACTAAGCAAAGGAGGGAGGGTGTGTGTGTATGTCGAAGGCAGGCTTCAAATGCCTGCCAAATATTTTCCCTGGGGCAATGGGGCGCAATTAGAGGGTACGTAAGAAGGGAAAGAGCTCAGGTACGAGTATTAGAAAAATAGAGACTGAACGGGGTCACCACCAAGGGCAAGCCTGCAATCCTTGAGTTCTGTAGATTGAGGAATTGAATGACCACACCAAGGACATCCAGCCAACTCCAACTCAGACCTCCTGGGCTCCCCGCCAAGGGGCAGAGACTTGGCTGAGGCTAAAGGAAAGCTGCCAGCCAGCTGTGCACCATCTGCCTTGCTTCCGCTGGGGGTGGGAGACTGAACCAGCCGTTTCTTGAGGCTGCCACCAGCTGCGCCACCGTAGCCCCCGGGCACACTCTGCAGGTCTACGAGAGAAGGAACTACAACTCCCAGCAGACCCAGGGAAATAATGGTTTGTAGGCAGGCGCATGCGGAGAAGGCGCCGTTCGTCTGCCGCCTGCTGGTTCAGAAGAAGAACTACACTCTCCTGCGGGCGCGGACGCTCACGCCAGAGGTGCGGTGCGTCTACGTAGAACTACAACGCACAAGGAAATATGGGCTCCGCTATAGAAGAAACTACATTTCCCAGAAGCTCTCGTTCCGCAGCTGCGGAGCCTATAGGCTGCGGAATAGCTGGAAACTGACGGCGTGCCGCGGCTGAACATGGCTTTCTCGGTCGGATCGGTCCGTCGTCTGTTCGGCCCTGTCAGTAGGTCAGCGGGGCTGCTGGGTGGCAGGTGAGTCTTCATGGGGACAGCTTCTCAAATCTGGGAGTAAGAGCGGCGTCGAGGGCTGCCTCCAGGTATGACCTTCGAGTGCCTTGCGAACTCCTCGAGTACCTTTTCCTTCCAGGCTCCCTCCTGGCATTGATCTGGAAGCCGAAGCTTGGAAAGGTTGAGCTCCACGCAAAAGTCACACAGCGCCCCCTCTGACCTTTCTCTCCGTCTCTCTGCTCCCGCAGGTGGCTCCAGGGTCCCCGGGCCTGGCTGGGGCTCCCCGACACCTGGGGACTCCCCGCCATGCAGCAGACCAGGGGCAGGACGCGCGGGAACGAGTATCAGCCAAGCAACATCAAGCGCAAGCATAAGCATGGTTGGGTCCGGCGCTTGAGCACGCCGAACGGCGTCCAGGTCATTCTTCGCCGCATGCACAAGGGTCGAAAATCCTTGAGCCATTGAGGAGCGCGATGTGGCGGCTGGATCTCCCCATTAAAGCATTTCCCTCGCTTAGCCTGCAGCTGTTTTTGTGGAGAGCTGGGGAGCCAAGAGTCGGACACGACTGAACTGAGCTGGGGAGCAGGGACTATTGGGACTGACATGAATACTCCTCTAGGTTTCTGGAAGAGGGAATGGGAAGTCAGACCTTGCCAGAGTGCCTTTACGCTCTTGAATTAGGAAAACTTTGGAGCAATAGTCCACAGATGGTACAGTGAACACTTTTGTAACCCAGTACACAGCTGTATTCACAACTCGTCCTGCCCTCTACTATGGGGCAGATCTAAATATTTCAGAATGCACCTCTCTAAAATAAGGTCCCGTTAATACATACAAAACTTTTCACAGCTTTTTTAAAAAAGTCAACAATTCCTTCATGTTTTTTAAAGTCTAATAAATGTTCAAGTTTTCACTTGTCTTATAAAATGTCATAATTCTCACAAGTTCTAGGAAGGCTTGTGAGCGGTGGGAGGGGTTTGAACCCTCCACCTGCCCCTTGGGGATGGGCTCTGTAACCTGGAGCAAGACCTTAGCCCTCTAAGGTTCTTTTGGTTCCTGTAAAAAGGGACTTCCCTGGCAGTCCAAGTGGTTAAGATTCTCCACTTTCACAACTGCACGGGGGCAGGTCCAATCCTGTATGCTGCGTGGGCAGCCAAAAATAAAGTAGATTCATCGTTAAAATGAGATGGTCATTTCTCCTTTGCTGTGTTGTCGGTGGTGGTTTAGTCGCTAAGTCGTGTCCGACTCTTTGCAACCCAACGGACTATAGCCTGCCAGGCTCCTCTGTCCATGGGATTTTCCAGGCAAGAATACTGGAGTGGGTTGTCATTTCCTTCTCCATGTTGTTGGAGTAATAATATTCCGTAACTTATTGAGTACTTCTTCAAAAAGTCCTTGTCTCCAGGCTGTCAGGCTGGGGGGTGGGGTTTTGTGGGGCTTAATTCATACCCAGGCAATTTGGACCCAGTGCACAGTGGAGTCAGGGCTGGGAGGATGATCGTGAGGATTGTAGGAGCCCAGAGGAGGCACTGGACTTTGCCTTGGGAAGAAGGCAGTAAGACAAGGCTTCTTCGAGAACGTGGTCCAAAAGGAGAGATTGGAGGAGTCAGGATAAAAGGAGGATGAAGGAGGCCGAAGAGGCCCAGAATTTCGGGGCAAGGAGGCAGGACTGAATCTTTGGGATATTGGGGAGCCACAGGAAGTGTTTCAGAGATAGTCTATTCTGTCAGTTCAAAGATAGTCAAACGACTAGTGTGGGGGAAGTTTAGATATGCTGAAACCTAAAGGTTGGAACCCTGGGGAGGAGGCTGGGAGTGTTACGGCGAGTCCCCATCCTTCCAGGGCTGCTGTGAGAACCCTATGAACCACCACATGAAAAAGCGTAGCGAATGTTAGAGAGCGGCGGGACCTCCGGGTGTTGCGGACTACAAATCCCAAGGGGCTTTGGGGACCCGGCCTCCACCCATTTCCGATTTCACCGCTCACAGCTTGCAAGTCTCGGGCGGGGTTTTGCCCCCACCCTGGCTCCATCTTCGACCCCTGACCTTTTTTAGGCTTCCAGGCCCTGACAACTCATTCATTTCCGGGTCGTGGGCCCCTCGGAAATAGCCTAGTGGATGGGGATGGGGTCCCCTAGACCCCCGAACTCAGGCCTAGTACTCCGTGGCCCAGGCCTGGGCCTTTTCAGTTCGGAAGGGTTTGGGAAGCCGGCCTGAGCGTCGGGGCGGGGAGGGGGCTTGACATAGCGACATGCGGGGCTTTGTCGCCGAAGGAAGTGCGACATCGCGAACTGCCCTGGTCCCTCAGAGCCCTAACCCCACCTCCGACATTCCGGCCCCGACCAGCTGGAAGAGGGAGCAACTTTATCTCTCCAGTCACCAGGCCCTTTCCCTGCTAAATGGGGGTAGCAATTGTCCAGACCTCATCTGGTTGTGATAATTTAGGGAACTGACGTCTTAAAGGGCTTGGGACAGTAAACGCTCAGCAGATAAGCTGGGTGAGTCGGGGATGGTGACTTTCTCTCCCAGCTGTCTCCTCATCTTGAGGTGGGGATGATGCCAGCTTGTTGTTAGGAGGTTAAGATCCCCCTTGGGCCGCTCAGTCATCCTGGGGTTTGTGTCTGGTGGTTCTGTGGGGGTTCAGTCTTTTCACCTGTGAAGTGGGACCCAGCCTTAGAGTTGGGCTGAAGTCCCCTCCATTCCCCCCACTATTTGGCATCCCCAGGGCTGACAGAGGTGATGGAAGCTTTTGTCAGGGCAAATCAAATAGCACTGTCCCTGGACTCAGAGTCCCAGCCCACAAGCTGTAGTCCTTAGGATGTTGTGGGGGATGGGCAGAAAAAGACTTCTTGTCAGGAAGAGTATGGGAACGTGGTAAGTTGATTCCTAGCAGGTGGGTCCCCAGTCCTGGGCATTGTCCTCGATTGCTCGCTGCAACCTCATTGCCTGCGTTCAGTCCCTAAAGAGGGTTCAGTTGGCTCAGGTTCCAGAACGAATTCTGAATCTGTACACGGCTCCCCACCCTGGTCCAGGCACTGCCACCTCCCGCCTGAACACCTGCTCCAGCCTCCTACCTGGTCTCCTTGCCTCCATCCTGCCCCACTGGCAGTCTGTAATGCACCAAGAACCAGAGGGCACTTTTAAAGACGACAATCAGATAATACCACCATCTCGCTTACAAAACATTCCAGGGGCTTCCTGTTGTCACCCCAATGAAACCCACCTCTCTTCTCAGCCTCCAAGGTCCCCCCTGCCTACCTCTGTGACCTCATGTGTACCTCATCTGTACCTTCACCCCTCTCCCCGTGAGCTCCAGCCACTGTGGCCTTGTTTTCACATCTTCATGTTCCAAGTCCCTGCCACCCCAGGGGCTTTGCACCTGTTACTCCTTCTGCCTGGAATGCTTATCCTCCTGGGAATATCATCTGCGCAGAGGGCACCTTCCTGACTGCTGGAGACCCCTGTGTCTCTCTTTTCTGCACACCATTTCTTTTCCTCATCTTGCTTTGGTTGGGTCGCTGGCAGGCTGCCCGCACAGGACTGGTACACAGATACTCAGTGAGTGTTTGCTGAAGCAGTGGACAGCTTCTGGGCCCAGCTGTAGCTGGGATTTGTCTGGCTGAGGTGAGGATTTCTTCCTGTGTCTGAGGTTTCATTTTCCTGCTCAGCTAACAGGAAGTACAGACCATCCCCTGTCTGTATTAATTTATTCAGCACAGGCGCACTGCTGCTAATAATGCTCAGTTAATGCTACCACCTCAGGGCTGCTCTGGGTAAAGCTATTTCTCCAAGTTGTCTTACTGGAACTCAGAACAACCCTGGTTCACAGCAGGGACAGCCAGGCTGGGAGTTCACCCGCCCCAGGTCACACAGCCAGGGAGAGGCCCGTCCAGCATTCAGTGCAGGCCTGGGGCTCGGGAACCTCTCACCACTCTGCCACCCGGCCCCATGTGAGCCCTGTCAGGGGCCCAGGGTTGAGCCAACCCTGTCCTCTGCCTCAGGGAGGGGACAGTCCATGAAGGAGCTGGATGTGTAAACACATGACCTCGTTGGGGTGGGTGTGAGCATGGCTCCCGAGGTGTGGGGAAAGGAAAGGGGGAGGGGATGTTTTGAGCTGGCTGGAGAGGTTGGTGGGTGTTTCCCACGTGGAGAGCGGAGGGGCATTGTTGGACGGTGGCTCAGGCTGAGGAGGGGTGTGGCAGCAGGCTGGCATGGGCCAAGCCCCGCCAGGGCTGTGGAGGGGTTTGAGTTGGGACAGGGACCCCGTCCTCTCCTTTCAGGTCTCAGGCCTGCATCACTGCGTCTGGGCCATCCTCCCCTTCCCCCAGACCAGCTGGCCTTCCCCACCCCCACCCCTGCTGTCATGGACCTCACATGGCGCCTTGTGGTGCTCTGTCCTCATGGCCACTCTGCTTTCACCACAGGCTCTTTGATCCACACCCATGTCCCCATGCACTGGCTGTTCCCTGGGGCCAGGGGTAGGACTGCTGTGGCTCTCCGCAGTGCCCTAGTGCCTGGCGTGGAGCCCACCACATGGCTGGGTCCTGAGAAAACCCTGCCAGATGGATGAAGCATATCCCATAGTCTGGAACTGAGCTGAGGCAGGGGTCCTGGGACAGGGCAGGCAGGTGTGAGGGGCTCTGAGCTGACTTCTGGGCAGTAGGTCACTCAGATATGAGGGCCGCCTCCTGGATGGGAGCGGGACGCCCATCCCGCTGCCATCTTGCCTAGGCCCAGCAGAGGGAGAGGTTGGTCCCCACGAGGTGAAAACTCCTGTTCCTGCCTGCCCCAGAGGATGATGGGGGAATCCCCTGAACAGCGGCTTCCCCGAGGGTGCAACACCCAGGGGTCAGGCATGGCAATGGAGCACCTGAGGGAAGGTTCACATGGCCTGCAGGCTCTGAGCCTTGGCTTTTAGGCAGGAAAGTGGGGTCACTGGCGTCACAGGAACAGGAGCTTTACCTCCAAGATTGGGCAAACCTGGATTCAGTCAGCTTCCTGTTTCCATTTGGGGCTGGGGAACTTCTGATGAGTGTCACATGAGCTTTCTGCCTCAGTTTCCTCGACTGTATGATGGGGTCACTCTAGCTTGGGAAGGCCCTGGTCCTCCCCAGCTGTGCCTCTCCAGGCCTGATGACAGTGTTGCTCTCCTGCTCTGGTGGGACATCAGTCGCTGCCCCCAGCTCTCAGCTGTCATTCCTCCCCAAGGCTCTTGTGCCTCGATTTTCTGAGGTGGACACAGCTCCTGTTGGCCTTTATTCCTCACATCTTGTGGCCAGAGACCTGACCCCCACCCAGAGTCAGGGTCTTCCCCTTCCAGAGCACCCAGCTGGTGCCAGCATGCAGGGAAAAAGGACTTTGCACGAGTCAGGGCCATGGATGAATGCCGTTGCTGGCTCCCTGGCACCTTGAAGACCTAAAGCTTCTGGCGCCTGAGCCCCTGCCCCAGGCAGTGGGGTGTGAGGGGGCAGGGGGTAGCCAACCTGCTCCCTTTAGGCTTCTGCCCGCACCCCTCCCCGAGGCATTCTCCCCTCACAAAGCAGCCTTTGGATGTGGGGACCCCAGGAGCAGCCCCCGAACTGACCCTCGTCCCCACAGTGTTTGATGAAGAGCTCAACCAGGTTTAAAAAGCTAACACTGACAAACTGAAACTTAGGTTTCTGAGTTTTCACAAGACTTGGAAGCTTGGTTGATCCTGGGCTCTGTCCGGGTCCTGTGTGCAGGCAGCCCATGAGTCCCAGCTGCCCTTTCCACTTCACCCAGGCTCCTGCTCCCCCACCTCCACGCATTGTCATGCACCCCAGGACTCTATCAGAGATGCCCCAATGGAGATGAAACCAGGAGTTTTATATTCAACAAGCACAGAAGGCAGGTCTGCAGTTGGATGGCCTGGGACCAGTTCCCCACCCCGCTGGTCGGTCCTGACTTGAAATAAGTGTCCATTCCTTTTTGAGCCTCTACTTCCCCGCACCTCTTGGGCTTCCCTGATAGTTCAGTTGGTAAAGAATCCGCCTGCAGTGCAGGAGACCCTGGTTCGATTCCTGCATTGGGAAGATCTGCTGGAGAAGGGATAGGCTACCCACTCCAGTATTCTTGGGCTTCCCTTGTGGATCAGATGGTAAAGAATCCACCTGTAATGCGGGAGACCTGAGTTCGATCCCTGAGTTGGGAAGATCCCCTGGAGAAGGGAATGGCTACCTACTCCAGTATTCTTGTCTGGAGAATTCCATGGACAGAGAAGCCTGGTAGGCTACAGTCCATGGGGTTGTAAAAGAGTCAGCCACGACTGAGCAGCTAACACTTTCACTTTCATGGGAGAATGTGCCCTAACCCCGGGGTTGTTTGCTCCTAAGAGTAGACACATCAGGTGGCCAGCCCAAGGGTGAGTTCTAGAAAACTTGAATGATGGAACAGAAAGAAAGAAAACCAGAAGTTTTCTGGTAGCCCATCCTGCCACAGGTGCTCTGGGTCTGGCCCAGCCTGTTGCCTGGTTTCTCACTTACCATCTTCCCTGTCTTCCAGGCAGATTTTCTGAAAGGACTGCCTGTCTACAACAAAAGCAATTTTAGTAGATTTCATGCCGACTCTGTGTGCAAAGCCTCGGTGAGTATGTAGGCCATAAGCTGCCTCAAGGGAAAGGGTCAAGGGTGATGTGCAGCCCGAGGGTCAGAATCTTGTCTGGAACAGAGGCTGAGCTTCAGGCCCAGCCCCACTCGAAATCCTTGCATGTCTTTTAATCCACCTGGGAGTGAGGGTGCCAAATTGAGGTGTATGGGGACCGCAGACCCGCCCACTCTCCTAACCCATGCCTTCCCAACCCTCTTGCAGAACCGACGTCCCTCAGTCTACCTGCCCACTAGGGAGTACCCGTCTGAACAGAGTAAGTGGCAGCTGTCCTTCTGTCCCATCCCAGCTGGCGAGGGGAAAGGCCGTGGAGTGGTACAAGAGGGGACCCGTGGGAAGCTGGGCCACTCCCAGCCCTTGGAAGCAGCTGGAAGCCTGCCTTTCCCTGGGACCCTCCTAATCTCCCCACTGGCATCTACAGTCAACCCGCATCGAGTCAGATGTCCCCTGCCGGCTCCATGACACAGGTCTTGAGACTTGTCCCGTGGGGTGGGGGCCCTATCCCAGCCTGGGGTGGGCAGCCTGGGGAGGGAGCATCTGCAAGAGGGACCTGCAGGGAAAGGCCTGGAGCCTGCAGAGCAAGGGGGTCTCATAGTTATTTATTGTGGTCCTGGTGTTTTCTTTTAACTGTGAAAAAGAACCCCGGACCTTTCTAGGCTTGCTCTGTGGTCACTGGGGCTTGGTCACGTGGCTCTGTGCTCCGGATCTGTCTGGGAAAATAGGAGCTGGCACGCCGGGGCTCGTTCCTTGCCTGAGGGTGGAATCCAAGCTCCGCTTAGGACTCGGCTTCTGCCTGGGAAGCCGGGACCCTGTTGCGGCAGCCGGCTCGGGCTGCTGGTATTGGCATGTGCTCATGTGGGGGGGGCGCTTGGCTTCTAGAAATCTGCTCCTGGGTTGGGGGTGTGACTTGAGTCCCAGAGAGGCCACCCAGAGCAGTGACAGCCCAGAGGTCATGTAAGGGAAGGCGGTGCCAGCTGGGGTGGCCAGTTTCTTCCTACAGCTTTGTCTGTCTTTCCTCCTCAGTCATCGTGACAGAAAAAACAAACATTCTTTTGCGCTACCTACATCAGCAATGGGACAAAAAGGTAAGGCACGTGGGGTTTGGGTGCTGGGCCCTGGGAAGGAACACAGTGCCTAGCAGGGGGCTATGAGTTCTGGAAGAACACTGGTGGCTGGGAGACTGAGTGTTCGAGTGGGGCCTTGAGGGCTAAGTAGGAGTTTGCCAGATGATCCAGGAGAGGGAAGAATGTTCTAGAGGAGAGAAGGGCTGTGCCAAGGCCATGGAGCTCTGGTGCTTGGGGATAGGCAGGGGCTTGGTAAGCTGTACTGAGAGGCCTGGCTCCCCAGAGGGTGTGGGGAGCACGGCCCTGGTGGCAGGTGGACATGGGTGCTGTTACTTGGAATCTTCATTCAATGATGAAAGGTTCATGTGATTAAGAAATTCAGGCCCCACTAGAATGTGTAGCTGAGGTGAAAAGTCATCTTCCCCACAAGGGGCCATCTTTCTGACAGGATTTTTTTTTGCTTTCTTGAAAATCTGCCTGTGTAGTTTTGCCACGTGGTCTTTTTTCCTCTAATGCTGACCACTGGACAGCGACCTGCTCTGGGCCAGGTTGAAGGGGAGCCCCCATGATGAAGTGACTGCTTGGAATACCTCAGCCCCTGGGCTCCACAAGCCTTGCTCCCAACCAGTGAGGGAAGGAGATTTTCCCAAATCAGCACACTTTCCTTTTCTGTGGCAATTTGGGCCGCCCCAGGCGGCTCTTGGGTGCCCTTTGCCCTCTGGCACAGTGGGTGGCTTCTCTGTCTGAGAAATGGACCACGTGGGGGGTCAATGAGACGTCGTCGTGACTCCGTGATGCGCCTGTCACAGACTGGGGTCCCCAGTGACTCTGCAGGGCAGGTTCAGGGGACAGAAGGGTCTGCCCAGCCAGGGGCCCTGGATCAGCCCAGGCCCAGCTTGGGGAGGCACTGGAGCCCTGGAGCTGCAGAGGCAGCCTCAGACTTTAGGCGCTCCCCCACAGGAAAGCTCACGGCCCCTCTGCCTCCCCTGCCCCCCAGAATGCCGCCAAGAAGAGAGACCAGGAGCAAGTGGAGCTAGAGGGCGAGAGCTCGGCACCGCCCCGCAAGGTCGCCCGGACCGACAGCCCGGACATGCACGAGGACACTTAAGACTCACGCTCCCCCACAGGCGCCTCCTGTCTTGTCTGCTCCTCGCCCACCTGCCTTGTGTAAGCGCCCCCCCA
Source organism: Okapia johnstoni (assembly GCA_024291935.2). Lineage (NCBI taxonomy): Eukaryota > Metazoa > Chordata > Mammalia > Artiodactyla > Giraffidae > Okapia > Okapia johnstoni. The sequence continues at coordinate 5,333,189 of CM044316.1, read as the reverse complement.
CCCCACCCCTCCGCCGGCCCACCCATACCCCTTCCACACCACTTCCAACCTCATAGGAGCCAATGTATTTATTTTCCTTGAGTTTTTATTTATGCTGTAAAACGTACCAAGCGATGGTTACAGGGGACGTCAGACCCAGTAGTGTGATGTTGGTAGATGCTTTAAAACAAAAACAAAAACGTTGTTCCTCGCCTCCCCCCGTCCAGTCCCCTTCCTCCTCTTGCCCCCCAGTTCTCCTCTGGAAAACTGGAGCGTGTCTATGAGGGTCTAGAGCCGGGACCCCGCTGCGGCCGGCCGGCAAGGGTGGGGGCCCTTCTCCCAGCGCCCACCTCCTGGTCCGGGCCTTAAAGACTTTGCCTTGTCTCGAGTTCCACCGGGACCTATTCTGTGCCCAGACCTTGCTCTGAGCTCGAGTAAGGGGGAGAAGTCAGCCCTTCTGGATCTTTCTCTTAAGTCATTTTATCATGGACTAGTGCGTGCTCCGTGTCCACCCCAATAAAAGGATCTTTCCTACCCGACCTTGCGTCTTTGCTCGGCGTGCCTCGGCGCCAGAGGACGGAGTCCCTGAGAGTCGTCCCGTCATCACCAAGAGGAGCCAAGAGGGGCCTCCAGATACTGGGGCCCCAGAACCAGCTGGATCCTCTGACGGGCCTGCTTGGCCATCTCGCTCAGAGTCAAGACCTGCCTGGACCCTCCCCTCGGCCTCACCCGCGTGAAGGTGTCCCCAAGGACCAGGACACCCCCCTCCCCGCCGGAGAAACTGTCCCTGCTGCCAAGGATGGAGCTGTGGTGGGCCGCATGCCCAGGACATCAGCGAGCAGGGCGACATGCCCACCAGCCATCGCGGAGACAGGTGGCCTGGCCTCGCGCCCTGGCTCAGGAGGCGGCGTGCGGAGTGCCGAGGAAAGCCCAACCCCAGTGCCCTCGGGCGGCAGTTTCCTTCGCCCCTCCCGGCCACCAGCAGGGCTGGGTTTGGGGCTGACCTTGGGGAGGTAGGGGGCATTCAGGCTCCAGACAGAAGGTTCAAGGCCCTGACCACCAGGGCACAGGGCAAGGGGAGTGCCACTTCTTCCCCCCTCCACCCCCAACCCTGAGTGGGAGCCAGAGTGTTGGAGCCGATTGCTGGGGTGTTGGGGGTGGTGAGGGGTGGGGCTGTGGAGCGAGGGAGACAGCAGGCTGCAGGGGATGCCCATCCCAGGGTATCACCATAGAGATGTCAGCCTGAGTCAGACTTCTTGGGCCTGGGCCAGCAGGGGTCTGCTGGGTGGAAGGTTCCAAGCTTAGCTGCCCAGCTCTGGGGCCCAGCTCCGGGTGCGTCTGCAGCAGTGTTCAGTTCTTCAGCAGTGGTCATAAAGCAGGTGCTTAGGAAAGGCAGGTTTGACCATGGTCATGCCAGGGAGAGTCAAGTCCCTGGAGGCTCTCAGACCAGCTTGGAATCGCTGGTCCCAAGGGTTGGCCTGGCCCTGGGTAGGCGCGTGGTGTCACCCGCTGTTGGTGACTGAGTAGATGGCAGGAGTTCAGCTTCAAAGGCCATGGGGCCAGGCAGGTCTTGTCCTTCAGCCTATCCTTCCCTGAGGCTCACCCACACCTCCCTGGCCCCAGGGGGCTGGGTGCTATCTCCTGCCAGTGCTATCCATGCTGTGGGTGGGGTCCATGGCCTCTCCATGGTCTCCCCAGCTTAGGCCCCTCAGCTAGCCTCCATCTACTCCTCCTGCCTTTGGGGCCCTCCCTACTCTGCTCCCCCCAAACATCAAACTGCTTTCCCACACCTCTGTGTCTTTGCACAGCCTGCTCTCCTGCCTCTAGTGAACCCTGATGTCTTTTCCATGGCGTCCCAAAGTGCCCCTGCTTCACGCTGGCTCCCCCAACCCTGGGGCAGGGCCTTTCTGACTCTGACCCTCTGGATATGGACACCCTCAGGCTGGGAGAGGCCACGCCCATCCCTGATCATACAGTGAAGGGTCCCGCCACTGTGACAGAGGTCACACAGTAGGGCCATGCCAGCCCTTCCCCGATGCTGCCCTGAACACACCGTCCCCATAACATCGAAACTCAGGCACCAGGTGCCTTCTGACTCTGATGCCCCGAGTTCTCCCTGTAGCCCTTGACTTCTCAGATGTCAGCCTGGGAGGCAGGTGTGCCAGAAAGGGTGGCCTTGCACAACCGAGGCTGACTCAGGACCCACACCTACAACCCAACCTGCTGATTCCTGTCGGCACTTAGAGATTTCTTCCTTTGTCTAGGAGGCTGAAGATAGGGCCTGAGGCTCTGCAGCTCCTCCCAGGGGGGCCCCTAGGCCTGGATTTCTGGAGTTTTCCATACGTTTGGCCTGGAGACCCAGTTCTTAGGCATTCCCCAAGGGTCTCAGGACAGAAGGGGAACCCACTCTGGGCCTGCCAGTCCCCCAAAGAGCTGGCCCCAACCTTGTCATTGGGTCCCGGAAGTCCCCTTTCAGCAGCTCCGCCTTTGGGCACTGTTGAAATATACTTTTTATTGCATTTCTGCCGTTTTACAAAAATATGACAAAATAAATTAAAAACAAATAAATAATCGCCTATTCTGTGTGTGTTTTCTGTTGTTTTTTGGGGGTTTCCTTTTGTTTCCCCCCCATCCTGGTCGAAAGGAAAACGGCAGATAGAGGGGCCCCAGGCCCCCGGCCCTGCCCCAGGAGGGGGCAGCCAATACTGGGGCACATCGGGCCCGGCCCAAGTGTTTTCTGGGTGGTGGCCACCGCCCGTCTGTGATTGATATTGCATATGAAAACAGGAAGGCAGGGCGGGCGGAGCTAATGCCAGCCGCTGGGCCAGCACACGGCCTGAGGACTGGGACTGGAGCTGGGGCTGGGTGAGGGCACCGGGGCCTGGCGGGGCTCGGAGGTGGGAGGCAGCGGCGGCGGCGGGAGGCTGTAGAAGCTGGCATCCCCCGGCAGGGGCTGGGGGGCAGGCGGGGCCCCGGCGAGGGCGCAGGGCGGGCAGTCGGTGGCAGCAGGGGCCTGGCGGGGGGCGGCGCCCTCGCCCCCGCAGCCCCACGGCCCGTCCCACTGCCAGCAGCCCGCGGGGGGCGTCGGGGGCCGAGGCAGGGGTGTTTGGCGGCGGCGGCGGCGGCACAGGGCTCCGGCTGCGGTGGGTGCGGAGGGCCGGGGTGCCCACGGGGGCCAGCGCTGTCCCTGCGGAGGCGAGAGGGGCCGTTCCGGGGAGATGCCGTCCCCGCCGCTGGGGACCTTGCCCGCGCTCCCTCTGGGCTTTCAGGCACATGGAGGGCCTTATTGCTTCTGATCAGTGACAAGGGGTGGGCTTCTTCGGGTGCATCCCCGGCCTCTGGGCACTGGGCCCCTCCCCTTCATGGAGAAAGGGCAGTCTGAGGAAGTCCCTGGTGCTACAGCTGCTGCCTCTTGGGCTCCCTGGGATGGGTCGCTGGACCCCGGGCTAAGATGAGGTGGGAGGGGCAGCAGTGAGGCCTGTGACTCTGCTCCCCTTACACGGGGCTGCAGCCCTGAACTCCCCTAATGAGTAGCCTGAGCCCCACCTCCAAGGAAGGCCTCCAGGAACAGCTTGGGCTGCAGGGTGGGGACTTGCATAGAGGCCTGGGGGTTCCGGTCCCCCAGAGAGAGCTGGGTGTGAGGTCTCATGGGGGCAGGAAAGGCTAGGCCAGGTGGTGAAGGGGCCTCCCTCATCTCTCCCGGCACCGGAGCATGGCAGGCGGGCACCCTGGGAAGGGCACTGCGGGACAAGGGACTTTGGCATCCCTCCCCCGGGGGTAAGGAGGGTCAGGCACAGGGCTCCAGGCTCTCAGGGACCCGGAAAGACTGGGTGGGCTTTGATCAACAGGCTCCATGTACCACACACCCAGGTCCCCAACTGGTACAAGGAGACGGAGCCTCCTCTGTCCCCTTCAGCCCCTCTCCCCACACCTGGACACCCCACCCCTACCCCCAAATCCCAGCCCAGAGTCCCCACCCCCGAGTTAAAGCTTGTGACCTGAGCCTTCCTCTTCGGGCCGGGGTGTGTCCGGCTCCTCAGCTGCAGCCTCGTCCGCCAGCCCACTCCGCTGGGCTCGGCAACCGCCACCGCCGAGCGTCCCGTCCTGCCGGGCCTGCCCGCCCGCCCCGTTGGACCCGGCCTCCGCCCGGGCCCCGCCGAAGGGGAAAAGCTTGCCGGCATGGAAGGCCTTGGGTGGAGAGTGGCTACGCTCTGGGTCCCGCCGGGTCTCAGGTGACTTGAGGAATTTGAAGCTAAGGAAGGCTGGCAGGCGGGTGTCACTGCCAGTGGGCGACTGGGCAGGGGTTGGCCGGGTGATGAGGTTGGCCCCCATGCCAGCCGGCAAGGAGGACGAGGCCCCGGATGACAGGAACTTGCCCTGCAGCGGGATGATCTGCTTCAGCTTCATGACGTTGTTAGGTGCCAGCAGGGACCCCGGGCGCTTGGGTCGCTCCGGCCCGTGGCCACCTGCCCCACTGCCCTTGGCCTTGGCCGAGGTTTTCTCTGGGGCAGCAGGGTCCAACCCAGAGCCCTCAGCCCGAGCCTCCTCTCGGCCGCTGGCATCCCGCTCCCTCCGGGCGTGGTGCTCTGCGTGTCGCTGTCGCTCCTCCTCCTCCCGCCTCCGCCTCTGCTGCTGCTGGTAGCGGTGCTGGGCCTGGCGCTCATGTCTCTGAGGGCAGAACGGAGCCATTATGGGCACTGGGAGGAATGAGTGTGTGAGCAGGTGCCCACCCAGGCCCAGGCCCAGGTCAGGGCTCTCCTGTAAAAGTGAGGAGAGATCCAAACACTTCTTGGGTTCCAGCTGTATCCCTGGACCCACCCCCAGGCTTTCTGAGAACTGAGAACATTTACTGGCCACCAATTCTGTCCCCAGTCACATGCCAGATGCTGTCTTAGAAATTGGGAGAGTTAAAACAAATATTGGGCCTCAGCGGTTCCCTGCTTTCTGGTGAACTGGGGAGAGACAGAGCTGTGACTCTCCAGTGGCCAGTAGCCACTCACGGCATTGTTAATTAAAAAATATATTATTATTATCATTTTTGGGCCCCACCACGTGGCTTGCAGGCATCTCAGTTCCCAGACCAGAGACTGAACCCGGGCCATGGCAGTGAAAGCACTGACTCCTAACCGCTAGACCAGCAGGGGACCCCCATGGTTTTGTCACCTTAAATAATTGAAATAAGGTAATTCCCTGGTGATCCAGTGGTTAGGATTCTGTGCTCTCACCACGGAGGGCCCGGCTTTGATGCCTGGTTGAGGGACTAAGATCCCATAAGCCACGAAGCACAGCCAATAAATAAATAAACAAACATATAAGTGAAGTAAAAGCTCTGTTTCTCAGTAGCACCAGTCCCGTTGCAAGCGCTCATTGGCCATCTGTAGTAACGGGCTATATGGGCCACCCAGAATAGAACATTTCCATCACTATTTTGGGGACTTCCCAGGTAGTGCAGCGGTAAACAATCTGCCTGTCAATGCAGGAGACTCCTCATATGAGACTTGGGTTCGATCCCTGGGTTGGGAAGATCCCCTGGAGAAGGGAATGGCTACCCACTCCAGTATTCTGGCCTGGAGAAGTACATGGACAGAGGAGCTTTGTGGGCTCCAGTCCATGGGGTCACAAAGAGTGGGACACTGAGCAACTGAACGCACACACATCATCATGGAGGGCTCCACTGGTTGGTGGCAATGAGCTCCCTGGCCCGCTCTTCTAAGAAGCATCAGCTGTGTCCCTGACCCCAAATAGGACAATGCCCGGCATGATGGAGGTGACAGTTCATAAGTGCTGGCCTGGTGTGGGATCCCACCAGAACCCCAGAAGCGACCAGGTCCTTTAGAAATGCTAATTATTACCCCAGGCTTCCCCGGTGACTCAGATGGTGAAGAATCTGCCTGCAATGTAGGAGACCTGGGTTTGATCCCTGGGTCGAGAAGATCCCTGGAGAAGGGCATGGCAACCCACTCCAGTATTCTTGCCTGGAGAATCCCATGGACAGAGGAACCTGGTGGGCTACAGTCCATGGGGTCACCAAGAGTCGGATACAACTGAGCGACGAACACTAACACAGTCTGCACATCTGCCCTGCTAAGGATGTGACTGCCCAGCCAGGCGAGGGGAGAGAAGCCCCTTGGAGCAGAGATGTAAAGCATGCCAGGCCCTGGCCCACGTACCTTGAAGGCCTCCCGGCGCTGGTACTCCAGCTTGGCCATCTCCTCAGCCACCCAGCCCGGGATGTCGGGGATGGCCACATGGATGAGGTACTTGAGGAGCAGAGCGAAGTGCTGAGGCGACAGAAGAGGAGGCTGCAGGCATGGGGACAACCCCCCCACAACTGCCTGGCTCCCCCAACCCAGCCACCAGTCCCACCTCGAGCACCACCACGGACACGATGGCTGCCTCGGGACTGAGCCAGGGGAAGAGGCGCTGCAGCTGCCCACACTGGCCAATTAGATAGCAATTGACCACGATTGCCAGGACGCCCATGACCTCCATCACCTTCTGCAGGGTGGGAGGGGACAAGAGGGGCTCAGGTGGGGTCCCGCCAGCCTCCCCAGCACCCACTCCACCTCTGGGCATCGTGGCTCGGAGCCCTTGGCCCTTCCCCCACCTGCCACTGGCCAATGCTTTCCACCCGCTGCCCAAAGGGCCGCTGCAGCCCCGTGCACAACTTGAGGGCGTCACTGCGGATCTCGATGAGGTTGTTGATGAGGGCGCAGAGGGCAGCCAGGGGGAAGGCAGATGAGAAGAGCACGACATAGCCAAACTGCACGAACATCTCCTGGTAGTCTTGGAACGTGTCCTGTGGGCAGGCACCCAGTGGGTGGGCCTAGGCTCTCCCCCAACCCTGGACACCTCCTCCGTCAGCGCACCTTCCTCTCATTAAGCCCGCCTCCCTCACATTATCCTGCATGGACCCAAGCTCAGCCAGGTTAGCAAGTTTCTGATCACGTAAGGGTTAGTCGCTCAGTTGTGTCCAGCTCTTTGCAATCCTGTGGACTGTAGCCATGGGATTCTCTAGGCAAGAAGACTGGAGTGGGTAGCCATTCCCTTCTCCAGGGGATCTTCCCGATCCAAGGATTGAACCCCAGTCTCCTGCATTGCAGGCAGATTCTTTACCATCTGAGCCACCAGGGAAGCCCTGATCACATAACGGGTCCTGTTATTCCTTCCTGTCACTCCCACCCCACCTCCACCCTCAGACTGTGTGCCCTGACCTTCCGACGGCCCTGCCTCCACCCTCAGGTGCCCTCCTCACCTCGTATTTCTTCATGCAGCTCTCGAGCTCTGCCTGGGTGAGCTGAGACGAGTGTTCCTCCTCGGGTGGGTCAATCCAAGATGACCGGTTCTGCCGCCGCTGCTTCCGGGCTGCATCGCCTGAGCCCGGCTCTGGGTCCGGGCCCCCATCCGGCCCCTGGTCTCGGCCCTCGCCTCCAGCCCGGCGGAACAGGACAGCTGGGGGAGGCTCTCGTTCGGGGCTGCTGGGAGCCCCCTCGGCCTCATCGTCCTCCTCGGCCAGTGTGAACACGCCAGGTTCCAGCCCCTTCTCCACCATGGTGGGGCTCCCCTCCTCCAGGAGGGCCTCCTGGCTTGCACCCAGCCGACGCCGCCCAGCCCCCCTCTCAGCAAAGCTGACCTTCTTCAGTCGGAGCCCACAGTCCAGGAGGCCGCCCTCCTCGCCTTCCTCGTCCTCATCCTCCTCTTCGTCCTCCTCCTCCTCTTCATCCTCCTCCTCTCTGCCCCCCCGGGGCCCATCCCCCACCTCTCCCCCTTCCCCTGCCGGCCGCCGCTCCACAGCGGCCTCCTCTTCCTCCTCAGGTGCCCCGCAGCCCCCACTGAGACACCTGCGGCCCCCCCCCACTGCTGCTGCCACCGCCACCCTCTTCGGCCGGGGGTTCGAGGTGGCGGCGTGCAGGGCGCCGGAGGCTCAGGAGGCCAAGCAGGGCACGGGCCAGCTCCCAGGCCGCCCGCAGGCCAAGCTCTCCTCGGCCTAGCCGCCGATACAGGTGGGGCTGCAGAACCTCTCGAACATTCTGGAGGAACTGGCGGGTGATCAGCAGTGTGGCCAGCATCTGGGGGTAGGAAGGGTGTGGAGAGCGGCCTCGTCAGGGGCGAGCGGGGCCCTGGGCACTAGGACAGTCTGTGAGCACCCACCCCCCCAAAGCACACATTCAGTCACAGCCTGAACCCAGTTTGGATCTCCCCAGGCACAGAGGCAACCCCAAACCACAGCTGAGTGGGCCACAGCACTTCTAGCTGGTCACCTGGGCAGGCAATGGCCTCCCATCATGCCGCACCTCCTAGAGCTTGGCTGGTGCCCAGGGCCTCCAGGAGCTCTTGACACCTGCACGCAGTCAGCGGAGCCCCATCCCTTCAGAGCATGCACCCTCGGCTAGGCGTGAGGCCCCCGGCACAGCCACACTGCCCACCCTGGCAAGGCCCCGAGGGCTCGCCGCCACCTGCCCGTACTTTGGCCCGGGCCTCAAGAAGGAGGCCCTGGAGGGAGAGGAGGAGCAGGCGGAACCGCAGGGCCACGAGCGGGACCAGCACCGCCCAAAGCTGCCGCTCGAGGCTCTGGGACAGGGACAGGACGATCAGGAGCTGTGGAGGGACCGACGGACAGGTGGACAGACAGATGGGGGGGCATGACAGGCAGAGAGAGGACACACAGATGAATGGACAGAGAGGAGAGAAGGATGGAGGAGGATGGGAGGGGCTGGAGAGCCCATGGACCCCTTGGGCCAAGTCTGGCCCCCACAGCCAGCTGTCTTGGTGGGTACTGCTTTAGGCCAGGGTCTCACCTCCTTCAGGCGTTCCATGTCCTTGAGGTAGAAGCCGATGTAGAAGAGGCTCAGGTATGAGTTGATGAACTGGAACTGTGCGAAGCAGGCAGGGGGGTAGTCACCCTGCCATGTCTGTCCCAAGGAACCCCAATGTGTCCCCTGTAGAACCCCTGCCTGGGGACTTCCCTGGTGGTCCAGGAGCTATAAGACTTCATGCTCCCAACGCAGGGGGCCTGAGTTCGATCCCTGGTCAGGGAACTAGATCACATGTGCCATGAATAAGACCCAGTGCAGCCAAATAAATAAATATTAAAAAAATAAAAGAAGCCCTGCCAGCTTGCTGGCCACCACTCACCAGGACGACCTTGATGATGAGGTGCTTCTCATAGGCACTCTCCAGCCGATAGTTCTCTGGGGGCCAAGGAGACGAGTGAGAGTGTAGCCCAGACCGTCATGAGCAGCAGGGACCCCACAAGGCAGTGGGGCCCTTCCTCCTGGGGGCTTGGCAATGGGACCTCCCCTCATAGGGCGTACCCATGTCGTTGAGCCAGACAGCCAGCTTCTTATAGCCCTCGGCACTTGCACTGACCAGCAGGGCCAGCATGACTTTCGGCAGGAAGCGGGCAAGACGGGGCAGCCCCTTCACGCTCAGCACCAGCTCCTGCAGGGACAAAGGGGTTCACAGGTTACCCCGGTCACTGGGCTCGGCTTGGGGCACACCTGAACAGGTTGGGGCCAAGGCCAGGGCTAGGGACTGGAGGTCACCTGGAGCTGGAAGCAGCCGAGCATGAGCAGGAACACGCAGGCTAGGCAGGTGAGGCACAAGGGGAGACTCACGAGCATCTGGAAGAGCAGCCGCTTCCAGGGCGGGTAGTAGAACTCCTCGGCCTGAGTCACAGGGCTGATGCGCCGCACGCCCTGGCAGAGGGTGGAGGCACGGCCCAACGCAAGATCAGAGGGGCTGTCTCTGTCCCACCCCCTTCCCAACCCTTCAAACTCCATGTCTATGATGCTTTGTTATCGTGGTTTGTTGTAGTTCAGTTGCTAAGCCGTGTCCGACTTTGTGACCCGATGGACTGCAGCATGCCAGGCTTCTCAGTCCTTCACCATCTCCTGGAGTTTGCTCAAACTCATGTCCATTGAGTAGGTGATGTCATCCAGCCATGTCATCCTGGCCATCACGGTGTGTCCATTTAATGCACTCTCCCTAGTCTCTCAAATCCAACTTCCCACCCCTCTCCCTTTGGGTATGCAGATCCCCTCACTTGGCAAACCTTCTCAGAAGCTGCAGCCCTACTTCACCTCCCCCTTTGTTCTTGTAATGCCACTCGCTCAGTATGTTTTCTTTTTTTTACCCCATTCTCAAAGTCCCTGAACTCAGACTGCCCCGACTGACCCTGAACTGGGGTCGTGGCTCCTCCACAGCTTCCCCGGGTGAGTCCAGTGTTCCCCACTTGTAGGCCAGCTCGGCCCCCCTCCGTTTCCACTCCTCCAAGAACAGCGTTGACCAGACCACGTTGAAGAGGGCAAAGACTACGCAGGATACATCCCGGCTTGTCTGGGGGTGACAGAGGAGGGCTGCAATGTTGGCTGGCCCAGTCCAGGGAGGAAGTTGTCTGAGGTGTTCCACCCCCTGTTCAGTCCACACCCGGCACCTGATCAGCCTCTGTGAATGTGTACAGGACTGAGCCGAAGACCGCCGGGTACACCATTGCCGATGTGTAGAAACCCAGCCAGGCAAAGTACATGGCAATCTTCACACCAAAATAGTCGCAGATCTCATCTGCTGGGGACAGGGGGAGGTTCGGTCCCAGTCAGACCTGCCTGCCTCTTGGGACCCCCACCAATCCCCCACTCCAGCCAGGACCACACCTAGAGGCTGGTTTTCACACACAGCCTGCACCCATGACTTCATGAGACGGTTCAGGATGCGCTGCTCGTGGACTGGGAACACCTGCTGGATGATCCCGCGGGCCGCCAGTTCAGGGACTGTTGGGGGACAAGAATGGGTGACCCCACCCGTCTGCCTGTGCTGGGCCTGGCCAGTCCCCCTCGGCTGAAACCCTAGTTATAACTTTTTGCCTGCTCTTAAATTAGCAGACGCTCTTCCCAGGAGAAGCGTTCTGGGTGAAAGGAACATCATTCCTCAAAATTTGGGAGGTGCAGGGGCAGGTGGGATTCCAGTAAGGAAACACGCTTTTAAACAGAGCTACTTGGTTTCAGCTCATTCCTCCAAACGTCTGAGGAATGATGCAAAACTGGCATTAGAAGGTGAACTTGCAGCGGCTGGTTTTCTGGGGGATACTGAGGCCCAGAGCTCACCGCACAATATGTGGAGTGCTGTCCATGGTCCTGCCCCAACCTTATCGCAGACCCAGAAAAGGGTTTCTCCTGGACCTGCCTCCAAGGAGACAAGCCCCACCCCTTGCTGGGGCCACACCCCTTCAGCTCATTGGTTGAGCTCCGGGCTCCGCCCAACTCCTCGGGAGACTCTGATTGGTTTCATCTAGGCCCCGCCTTCCTAACCCTCCTACGTTGACAGCAGTCTTCTAAGAGCCCCAGCCAACTCCCCATATATGATTGGAAGCTCGGGACCACCTCACTCACTGATTGGCTGGTCCTCCAGAAAGCGCACATTGTGCAGTGCCTCGCCCTGCTTGGCACGAAGGTTCTGCAGCCAGAAGCGGATGATGCTCTGGCGCTCCTGCAGGGGACAGGGCGTGAGCACAGGGAGCAGTCGCCCACGGGCTAGGAATGTGCGCTGGGGGCCAGAGCCGGCCGCACCTGGGAGGTGAAGAAGCGCAGCTCACTCTCCACATTCTCGTAGATGAAGTCCTCCTCGCAGGAGAAGCCGCGGGTGCCCCCGCCAAACTCGGCCTTCACTGCTTTGCGCAGACCCAGCTCGTCGGCCCCTCTGAGTAGGCTGCGGGAAGGGCAGGGGAGGTGGGATCACGGGGAGACCCTGGCTCACCATCCTGGAACTAGGGATGGTGTACCTGGTGGCCGTCTGGGACAAATGCAGGGTGGCTGGACCTCGCAGTTGGCTCTTGGAAGGGCGGGGAGCTGAGTAGCAGGGTCAGCGAGAGGCCAGGGACAGGGACTCGCCTCTCATACGTGGCGGTGACGAAGAAGGCGTAGGCGCGTGTGTGGCGGTGGTGGCGGACTTGCACGATGAGCTCAGGGATGCCCACGCGGATGTGGTTCAGCAGCCATAGCAGCGTGTGGTCATCAGTCGTATCTGCCAAGGGGCACAGTGACCAATGGCCCTTGCCAGGAGTGACAAGGGAGCCCAGCTCGGGGGAATTCAGTGTGGACCCTAGACGGGTGAGCACAGACAGGTACCTGGGAAGGTCATCAACACATCACAGTTTTCAGTGGGCACCGTCTTCATCCATGCTTTGTGGGACACCAGATACCGACCCACCTGCAGGAGCCGCTTCCCAAAAAGCTTATCTGGGGAGCAGGCAGCACAGGCTGGGGTCAGGTCATTCTCAGATGGCCTACCCTCCAGTCTTAGTTCCTCCAACCCTTGCCCCTGATCACACATTCGCCAGGGCTCCTTGGCACTCAGCTTGGCATTCAAGGCCCTATGAGCGCTGGCCTTGGCTTGTTTCCTTCCCTCCGCGTCCTTGTACTAGCCAGGCCCTTCTCCAGGAATGCCCTTCCCCCAGGTCCTCCCTTACAAATCTTACTCATTCTTGAGGCCCAGCTCCGCCTCCGAAACCACAATCGATGGGGCGCTCACTAGCAGCTGAGCGCCTCACCACATTATGTCAGCGTCTCCTCACAGCTGGGTGCGGCTCTTACCCCCATTTCACAGGCGAGGAAACTGAGGCCCAGAGCATTTAAGTCACGCGCCCAAGGTCACAGAGTGCAGCAGGGATTTGAACCCAGGACTGTATGATTCTGTATCCTCTGTGGAGAGGCGCTCTTAAGCGCATCACTGCTCAGCAGCGATCGAATAGCCCAAGGGGTGACTAGGCTCAGTCCCGCACCGGGGTTCTAGGAGAGGTGTGTCCGTATCTCTGCGCTGGGACCCCACACCCGCTGCACCGTTTCAGCCGCGCTCGCCCGGCCGCAGCCGCAGTGCCAGGAAGAGCTGGTGCCTCGACTGGACTCCAGGCCCGGGACGGCTGACTCCAATATCCCTCCCCGTAGACCTGTCGCGAACACCCCTGGCACCTGCAACCCTATCAGATCCAGGCGCTGCACACGTACCCAGAACTCCGGACGCCGGGGCTGCAGGCTCGCCCTCCGGCTGGGGCCTCTTGCCACGCTCGCCCTCCAGGGACATGCCCCCAGCGCCGGAGGTAGCTTCCGCCATTGCGAGGGCAGGGCAGGTCAGGGGCTGCTGGCGGTCCAGGTGCCGGGGGGGCCGCGGGCTCATGGGGCCGGTGCAGCCACCGAGCGCGCCTGAGGAGGAGACAAAGGCCGCGCGCCCGCCCGCGCCGGCCGCCGTCCCCGCGTGCCCGAGCGCTGCTTCTCGTCCCCGCCCGCGCGGAACCTCGATTCTCCTTCTCGGCCCCGCCCCGCGCGCGTAGTTCTCTGGTTCTCGACTCCGCCCGTGATGTTTTCCGAGTTTCGTTCTCGCCCGCCCACTTCGCTCTCTGGTGTTCGTCCCCGCCCGCGCCGAATGTTCATTCTCCTCCTTGTCCCCGCCCGAGTCGGAACCCGGTCTCGACACCGCCCGCCCTGGGCCTGGATGCTCCGCCTTAAAGCCTTAGTTTCCCCATCGGTTTGGAATCTGAGATGGTCTTGCGGGTAGGTGGTGTGGGTGGGGTTGGGGGGAGCGGGTGGTGAGCCTGGTCGCGGGAGATTCCCGGTAGCAATAACTCCAACCACCACAGGGAGAATGAGAATAAGTGTATCGTGCCTTAGTACACGCTGTTCATAACCTAGGACTCTCTTCAAGCCCTCTTTGTCCAGTGAACTGCTGCACCCTTCAGGATGTAACGTCCTCAGAGAGGACCCGATAGAGTTACCAAATATCAGTTCAGTTCAGTTCAGTCTCTCAGTCGTGCCGACTCTGCGACCCCCACGGTCTGCAGCACGCCAGGCCTCCCTGTCCATCACCAACTCCCGGAGTTTACTCAAACTCATGTCCATTGAGTCGAGTGATGCCATCCAATCTCATCCTTTGTCGTCCCCTTCTCCTCCTGCCTTCAATCTTTCCCAGAATCAGGGTCTTTTCAAATGAATCAGCTCTTCGCATCAGGTGGCCAAAGTATTGGAATTTCAGCTTCAGCAGCAGTCCTTCCAATGAATATTCAGGACTGATCTCCTTTAGGATGGACTGGTTGGATCTCCTTGCAGTCCAAGGGACTCTCAAGAGTCTTCTCCAACAGCACAGTTCAAACGCATCAATTCTTTGGCGCTCAGCTTTCTTTACCGTCCAAATTTCACATCCATACACGACCACTGGAAAAACCATAGCCTTGACTAGAGGGACCTTTGTTGGCAAAGTAATGTCTCTACTTTTTAATACGCTATCTAGGTTGGTCATAACTTTCCTTCCAAGGAGTAAGCGTCTTTTAACTTCACGGCTGAAGTCCCCATCTGCAGTGATTTTGGAGCCCCCTAAAATAAAGTCTGCCACTGTTTCCACTGTTTCTCCATCTACTTGCCATGCATTGATGGGACCGGATGCCATGATCTTTGTTTTCTGAATGTTGAGCTTTAAGCCAACTTTTTCACTCTCCTCTTTCATTTTCATCAAGAGGCTCTTTAGTTCTTCTTCACTTTCTGCCATAAGGGTGGTGTCATCCGCATATCTGAGGTTATTGATATTTCTCCCGGCAATCTTGATTCCAGCTTGTGCTTCTTCCAGCCCAGAGTTTCTCATGATGTACTCTGCATATAAGTTAAATAAGCAGGATGGTAATATACAGCCTTGACGTACTCCTTTTCCTATTTGGAACCAGTCTGTTGTTCCATGTCCAGTTCTAACTGTTGTTTCCCGACCTGCATACAGATTTCTCAAGAGGCAGGTTAGGAGGTCTGGTATTCTCATCTCTTTCAGAATTTTCCACAGTTTATTGTGATCCACACAGTCAAAGGCTTTGGCATTGTCAATAAAGCAGAAATAGATGTTTTTCTGGAACTCTATTGCTTTTTTGATGATCCAGCGGATGCTGGCATTTGATCTCTGGTTCCTCTGCCTTTTCCAAGTTGAGCAAATAAAAATACAGTTCTCCTAGTTAAATGTGAATTTCAGATAAATGAATAAATTATATATCCCAAATATTGCATGCTTCTCTGGTCGCTCAGACAGTAAAGAAGCTGCCTGCAATGGCCGGAGTCCTGGGTTCTGTCCCTGGGTTGGGAAGATCCCCTGGAGAAGGGCATGGCAACCCACTCCAGTATTCTTGCCTGGAGAATCCCCATGGACAGAGGAGTCTGGAGGGCTACAGTCCATGGGGTTGCAAAGAGTCGGACATGACTGAGCTGCTAACACACATACACACACATACACAAATGTTGCATGGGTCATAATTATACTGACAGGATAACCCTAGTTCATCTGAAATTTACATTTAACTGAGGGTCCTGTATTTTGTCTGTCCTCCGCCCCTCTGACCATCCTCTGTAGCCTCCTCCGTTAGACTGATAGACCAGCGAGGGCAGGGGCCCAGACTGATTCTTCGTGTTTACACGGCAGGCATTTGATG
This sequence comes from Okapia johnstoni, assembly GCA_024291935.2. Taxonomy (NCBI): domain Eukaryota; kingdom Metazoa; phylum Chordata; class Mammalia; order Artiodactyla; family Giraffidae; genus Okapia; species Okapia johnstoni. The sequence goes on along the minus strand of CM044316.1, from coordinate 5,317,762 downwards.
TGTACTTTTGACAGATGGAACAACTTGGAGACAGCGAACGATTCGCTCCTCTTCTACAAATGAAAAAAAAATTTTTTTAACTTTTTATTTTGTAGTGGGGTATAACCAGTTAACAATGTTGTGAAAGTTTCAGGTGAACAGCGAAGGGACTCAGCCATACATATATATGTATCCATTCTCCCCCAAACTCCCCTCCCATCCAGGGTGCCACACAACATTAAGCAGAGTTCCATGTACTATAGAGTAGGTCCTAGGTGGTTATCCATATTAAATATAGCAATGTGAACATGTCCATCCCAAACTCCCTGACTGACAAATGAAAAAACTGAACAGAGGGAGGCGTGGAGCTAATCATTAGAACTGTACTCTGTTCCAGTCTTCCCTAAGTATAGTCGCGCCACCCGCCCGCTCGGTCCAAGAACCAGAGAATTCACCGCGTGACAGTACCCCCGGAGACCCCGCCTATCCAGTGCCCGGAATTCCGCCCTCAGCGCTTTATTTCACCGGCAGGCGCTGTCCCGGGTTAACCTGAAAATAATCTCCCCTTTCTGGCTTTCGGGGAGCCGGAGACAGACGGGATACACAACTCTGCACGGGGAGACCGGGGCCAGAGTAGCCCAAGGGGAGAGAAGACTGTGCTGGTGATCCTAGGGAGGCTTCCTAGCGGAATCTTCAGTGGATGGGCGGTACGTCTTCTAAGAGGCCCAATGATAATCGAGAATTGTTGAGCACTTTACCGGTCACGCCGCGGAGTGGGCGGGACCTCCTGCTAGGACTTGCAGACCCCCGCGGCAGGGTGGGCAGGCGGGTAGCTGGTAGTGAATCCATGTGGCGGGGGCTGTGGACCCTGGTATCCCGGACGGCACGTGGGCCTCACAGGTGGGGTGACCTGGGGAAGGGCTGTGACAGCGTAGGGCGTTGCTTGGGCCCCAAACTCGCTCCATGGGATCTGGGGGCCCGGTTCCCTGCGGCAGAACCACCTTTCGCCTCCGTACAATCCCCACTCCCTGCCGCAGAGCCCACCGCAATCCAGTCTTCTTCTGGCCTCAGAATCTCCCATCAGTCCATCCCCTAGCCACAAAACTTCCACTTGGGGGATCACGCGACCATCGAGCCATCTATCCACCTGCCACTCTGGCGTCAGATCTTCTCAGATGCACTGACTCTCCTCCTCTCCAGTCCCAGGCCGTGCACGCGCCAGGGCAGTGGCTCCCCGGCCCCTGGTTCCGGAGCCACTATCTTCGCTCTGAGCTCTGGCCAAGGCCGCTGCGGCATCGCGGTGATCCGAACCAGCGGCCCTGCCAGCGGCCACGCCCTCCGGAGCCTCACGGCGCCGTGGGACTTACCCCCGGCCCGCAAAGCCTGCCTGCGCCTGCTCAGCGACCCCCGCTCTGGGGAGCCTTTGGATCGCGCGCTGGTGCTTTGGTTTCCAGGTACGGGACTTAAGATCCGGAACCTCAAATAGCTCCTATGACCCAACTTCCTCCTTCCAGGAGTTCGCCCAGGCTGTATCCTCCTGACACCCATCTCTTCAACATACTAGGTCCCCAAAGTTTTACGGGTGAGGATTGTGCGGAGTTCCACGTGCACGGAGGGCCGGCCGTGGTGAGTGGTGTCCTGCAGGCCCTGGGTAAGTCTGCAGCCTTGAGTTTGAGGTATTGCTACGCCGGTGACCTGGGTAGGGGCCAGGGGCCTCAGGATCTTGAACCTTCCCGCAGGCAGTGTGCCAGGGCTGAGGCCAGCGGAAGCAGGCGAGTTCACCAGGAGGGCGTTCGCCCACGGGAAGCTGAGCCTGACGGAGGTGGAGGGGCTGGCAGATCTGATCCATGCAGAAACCGAGGCGCAGCGGCGACAGGCCCTGAGGCAGCTCGATGGGGAGCTGGGTGACCTCTGCCGCGGCTGGGCCGAGACCCTCACTAAAGCAAGTACACCAGTCACTCATACTTTGCCTCAGAGACACTACCTAACCATTTCCTGTGTTAGTGTTTCCTGTCTATGAGCCTCCAATCTAGTCCCTTAAGGTCAGGCTGGACCCAGGCACCCAACTCGGGATGAGTTTCTGTATGATCACACTTCCCACCTCTCCCTCCCTCAGGCTCTGGCCCATGTAGAGGCCTATATCGATTTTAGTGAGGATGACAACCTGGAGGAAGGCGTCCTGGATCAAGGTGGGTCCCCCTGGGGGTGGGAGGTGGAGACATCTGGCATCCAGCCCCACCCAGGTCCTCTTACTCTCTCTCCTTTCCTCCACCCACAGCTGACAGTGAGGTGCGGAAGCTGGAAGTGGCACTGGGCGTACATCTTCGAGATGCCAGGCGCGGGCAGAGGCTCCGCTCAGGGGCGCACGTAGTAGTTGCGGGACCTCCCAATGCCGGCAAAAGCAGCCTGGTGAACCTGCTCAGTGCGTGGGCAGGGAGCGGGGTTCACGGCAGGGGACGGGGCTGGGAGCTAAGGTACTGAGCTCTCCGGGGTAGGGAAGGGGTCAGGGAGGTGAAAAGTGTCCGTCCCAGGGGTGGAGCCTAAGGGAGGCTTCCCCGCCTGCTTCCTCTGAGCCCACCCCCACCCCCAGGCCGCAAGCCTGTGTCCATCGTGTCCCCGGAGCCGGGGACCACCCGAGATGTTCTGGAGACCCCCGTGGACCTGGCTGGGTTCCCGGCGCTGCTGAGCGACACTGCGGGGTTGCGGGAAGGCGTGGGACCTGTGGAGCAGGAGGGCGTGCGGCGCGCCCAAAAAAGGTGGGCAGGAGGGAGGTGGGAGGGGGAAACGCGGGCCCTTGGCTGTTTCTACCGGTTGCATTTATCTTTCATTTTTCCTTAATGAGGAAAGGCTACTAAGCCCCGTTAGGGAGGGCCTCAGTTCTTCGGGGAGGGCAGCTTTTTAGGTTTGGCCTTTACCCCTGTCCCTGCCCCGCGCTCTTCATTGCGCAGCTCTGGAGTCCATGCTCCATTTTCCCACCTCCCCAGGCTGGAGCAGGCTGACCTCATTCTGGCCGTGTTGGATGCTTCTGACCTGGCCTCTCCGGCCAGCTGCAACTTCCTGGACACTGTTGTCATCCCGGCAGGAGCCGGGAACCCCAGTGGGAGCAACCAGCGCCTCCTGCTTGTGCTGAATAAATCGGACCTGCTGCCCGCCGGGTGCTCAGACCCCCATCCTGACCTCCCCTCCCACCTGTTGCTGTCTTGCCTGACGGGTGAGGGGCTGGACGGCCTCCTAGAAGCACTGAAGAAGGAACTGGCTGCACTGTGAGCCCCCTTGCCCAGTGGGCAACCTCGCTCTGTCCAAGTTTGGGGGCTAAGCTGCTTGCTTTGGGCACAACTGGCCCTGCCAGCTCAGTTTCTGCATCTAAAAATGGGGTATGATCGTTCCCCTCACCCCCCACTTTGAATGCCGAGAGACACCTTATCCTTTGTCCCTTCCAGGTGTGGGGACCCGTCCACAGGTCCACTTCTGACACGGTCGAGGCACCAGCACTACCTCCAGGGCTGCCTGGATGCCCTTGGTCAATACAAGCAGGCGAAAGACTTAGCCCTGGCAGCTGAGGCGCTTCGAGTAGCCCGGGGGCATCTGAGCCATCTCACTGGTGGAGGGGGCACCGAGGAAATTCTGGATATCATCTTCCGGGACTTCTGCGTGGGCAAGTGAGGGGGCAGCTGAAGCTCAGACCCAGGCTGGAGGAGCACCCAGAAGCCTTGGGGTGTCTGGGAACAGCTTAGGCCAAGTGGGGGAACTTGACCCCAAACCACAAAGCCTCTGTTGCTGGTAGTGACGGAGTGGCAGCCGGCCACATTTCGGGGGTTTGGGCCTGAGTGGGGCTGAAGGGAGGTCCTTTTGGGCACATGATGGTGGGGGAGGAGGCGTGGAGGATCAAGATGGAGGTCGAAAGGTGTCAGAGGTTTTTGTTTTATAGTTTTTAATTTGTTTTGCAAATACCAAAGGAAGGTAAAAAACGGGTGATCCAGAAATATCTCCTTGGTGGTTGTATCCTTCCAGAACTTTCTGTGCATGTTTGCAGACTTGTGGATGTGCCTATAAAATACATTTTGTCTTGTATTTTGTACACAAATTGGTGTTTATTGCTCTGCAAACTGTCCTTCCCCAACACACACCACCACCACCACTCTGCACCACACAGTGTGCAGGATCTTAATTCCCCAACCAGGGATTGAACCAGTGCCCCCCTGCAGTGGAAGCTGGGAATCTTAACCACTGGACCGCCAGGAAAGTCCCAAGCTGTCATTCCTTTTGTGGTATAATCTTGAAACTTTGCTTCTTTTATCCTCAAAGTGACTTGCAAAATCCCTACTTCCTGTCCAAGCTTAGTCATTAGTCACTCAGTGAATATTTATCAAGTACCTACTATGTGTTAGAATTGCACCCATCATTTGACTGGATCTTCATAACAGCCCAATGCAGTGGTTATGTTGTCATAGTTTTACAGATGAGGAAACTGAGGTTCAGAGAAGTATTTAGTTGCCGAAGGCCCCCAGCTCTGGGATTTGCACATAAGGTTAGATTTCAGTTTGAGTTCACTGCTGGCCTTCTGGGTGACAGGCTGAGTGCAAGGGGCCTGGAAACAGAGGGGAGTAAGCAGGCATTACTCCTGCTCCTGTTTGTTTGTTTTTAATTTTCAATTGTGCTGGGTCTTCATTGCAATGCATGGGCTTTCTCTAGTTGCGGAGCATGGGCTCCAGAGTGTGCTGGCTTCAGTAGCTGTGGTGGGTGGGCTTAGTTGTCCCTGGGATGTGGGATCTTAGTGCCTGGACCAGGGATCGAACCTGCATCCCCTGCATTGGAAGGATTCTTAACCACTGGAACGCCAGGGAAGTGCCCACTCCTGCCATTGTTAAAGAAGAGACACAGCTCCTTTTGGTGAGGCCGGATGCTTGCTTGCTCAGTCTTTTAGTCGTGTCCAATACTTTGCAACCAATGGACTGTAGCCCTCCAGGCTCCTCTGTCCATGGGATTATCCCAGCAAGAATACTGGAGTGGGTTGCCATTGTCTCCCTCAGGGGATCTTTCCAACCTAGGGATCAAACCCATGTCTCCTCCGACTCCTGTGTCAGCAGACGGATTCTTTATCACCGAGTCACCTGGGAAACCTGAGTTCTGAAGGCTGCTGGGCAAACTTAACGATGAGACCTGACCTGGTCAGGGATGGATGTGAGGGTAGACATGGAATTTACTCTGACATCTGAGAGGCGAGAAGAAGATGGAGGAGGCCAGCAAGAACATGCCAGGCAGAGGGCAGGACATGTGCAAAGGCCCTGAGGTGGGAACATAATGGTGTGTTTGAGGGGCAGCGAGGTGGCCAGTGTGGCTGGAAGTAGAATGAGTGAGCTCTAGAAGGGAGGAAGAAATCCAGGAGAGGAGAGCCTGATAGTGAAGCCTTTGATTATGGGGACTTAGGGGGATCTGGGCTTCCCTGATAGCTCAGTTGATAAAGAATCTGCCTACAATGCAGGAGACCCGGGTTCGATCCCTGAGTTGGGAAGATCCCCTGGAGAAGGGAACAGCTACCCACTCCAGTATTCTGCCCTGCAGAATTCCATGAACTATAGTCCATGGGGGGACTATAGTCCAAGGGGGAGGTGGTTTGTGGTCACAAAGAGTTGGACAGGACTGAGCAACTTTCACTTATGGGGGATCTGCTGTTGAGGTGCTGAACCAGCAGAGGGCGCTTTTCCCTAACAAAAAATGTGCCTGACGCTCCAGTGAAGTTCCGGCCCCCTAAGGTCCCAGGGATCCAGGCTTCCACACCCACCTGATGCCATATGAATGGTTAATTCCCCTTTTGCCAGAGGTGGAAATGGAGTCTCAAATAGGGTCAAGCTCTTTTCCAGAATCAGAAAAAAGTCTCCACCTCCAGTAGTTGAAGATACAAACAAGCTCTCAGGTTTCAAGGGACACAGGAGCAGAGGCTGGGACGTGTCCAGGGCCCATCATGCAACTATAGGGACCCTCTGACTCCATTTCATCATGGCTTCATTGCAATATTTCACTCTCTGTTGATTTGTTTGCTTGTTTGACAGCTGGGGTCCCCCCTGAATGGAGGGCTCCTGGAAGGGAAGGGTCACCCCAGTTCAGTCTGTGGATATTACTATTAGGTCCATTTTGCAGAAAGACACTAATGTGGGTGTAGAGAGGGTGGGTGCCCAGAGGTCCTTTGCGTGGGGAGGGTCTGGAGGGCTCCCAGTAGGGAGGAGTGGGGTCTGGGTGGGGAGGAAGATGCTCTTGGGAAAGGAGGCCTCAGCCCCGCCCACCTACCCTGTCCCTGGCACATCACTGGACTGAGGTCCTTGGCTACAGTCCCTTTTTTCCAAGAAGGGGGAGGCGGTTTGTGGGAAGCAGGCATGGGGGTTATTTATAGAGGTCACAGGAAATCCCCAAAGAGTCAGAACCTCACCCAGTGGCTGGACCACAGGATCAGGGAGGGGGTCTGCCAATTGCTCCCTGACTAAGACTCACCCCCAACCTGGCTCTCAGGGCAGGGCGGGGCTGGCATAGGGCCTCAGCCTGGAGAAGTCAGAGCTCCAGGATTAGGACTGGAAAGAGGGAGGGACGGCGTAGGGGAAGTACCCAGAAGGAGCAAGAACTATACCTGAGGCATCCAGAGGGGCTGCCAGGAGGAGTGATCTCTAGGGTGGGGCCTTGGGGAAAGAAGAATTGGCAGGCAAAAGCAAAGCATTCTAGTCTGAGGGCACAATACAGGTTAAAACTCATGAGTCTTCGGTCAAAGAGTCAAATGTCCAGAACAACTGGAGGCAAAGGCTGCACTGGGTATGGGGAGGAAGGGCACAAGAGAGCTGAGGAATTGGGCCTTATTCACAGGGTACTAAGGAGGGTGTGTGAGTGGGAGAGATGCGTGGTGGATCCTGGGATGAATGGATCCCTCTGGACCAGCACTGGGGCTACAAAGGAGGGAGAGGCTGAGGCCCAGGTGTTGGAGGACTGCCCTGGGACTGTGCTGTGCTGTGTTTAGTCCCTCAGTCGTGTCTGACTCTTTTTGACCCCATGACCTATAGCCCACTGGGCTGGTTGGAAGATTGATATCCTGGGATGCTCAAATGGGAGAGACCAACCAAGAGTCAGAGACCTGCATCCATGGGCCCAGAGAGTTTAGGATGATGAATTTTTTTTTAACTTATTTATTTTAATTGGAGAATAATTACTTTACAGTATTGTGATGTTTTTTGCCATACGTCAACATGAATCGGCCACAGACACACGTGTGTCCCCCCATCCTGAATCCCCTCCCTTGTATTATTATTATTACATTCATTTCTAGGTGAGTAAATGGAGGCTGAGATCAAAGCCAAAATTTGAATGCAGGAATGTTGGGGTTTGGAACCCAAACTCAGGACTGGCTGCTGTCAGTGTCCTTCCCAGGACTCCTTACTCCTGGCTGCTCAGGCAGTAGGCTCAGGGTCAGGGACGTCCCGGCTTCCTTGGGGCCTCCAGACTGGCCTGTCTGGGCGGCTGGGCCTGGCTGACCCTCCTGCCCTTGCTTGGCGGGGCCCCAGCTGAGTGTTTCCTGCAGCGGCTGTCTCTCGCCCGGGTTTCCGTATCCAGGAAATATCGCTCCTTTGTCCCTCCTGACTAGCCTGCCCTAAGCATGGCATTGCCAGCCCTGGCTCCTCGTGACTCATCTCCTCCCTGTCCAAGGTCCCAGGGGATGGGCTGGGCTGGGGGCAGGGAGGATTGGGGGACAGACAAGCTGAGACTCTAGATGACAATTTTTAGGCTGTTCTCCCACCGATGACCATTTGCTTTGTTTCCTGGAGTTGTTGCTTCTCAGGGACACAGTGCTAGGAATGGGGTTGCAGAATCAAAGGATTTGTATGTCTTCACTCCCCCCCACCCCCCAACATTCCACAGCCTGTGGGATCTTAGTTCTCCGGTTAGGGATTGAACCTGGACCCTTGGCAGTGAAACCAAGGAGGCCTAACCACTGGACTGCCAGGGAATTCCCTGTCTTCACTTTTATTAAATATCATCAAACTTACTTCCAAAAGGGCCAGGATGAGATGGGCATTTCTACCAGTCCTGTAGGAAAATGTCCTTTTTTCTACGTCTTCACAAGCAATAGGGATTATGGCTCTTTATCTGTTATAGCCACGTGTTCCGGGAAACAAGCTCACTCAGAAGGACGATGCAGATGGTGAAGTGCAGTTTATTACACCGGTGGGCCCAAGGCAGAGTCTCCTCTTAGCCAAGGACCCCGATCAGCATTTGTGAAAATCTTTTATGCCCCATGTGTACGTGTCTGAACCCACCACCCAATTTCTTTGTGACTTACATAAACAAAGGAAAGGTAAATACAATCACAATAACCCCATCATTCATGTGTTATGTGTTCAAACAGTCAATAATCAATAAGCCCGAGGTTACATTTCAAACAGTCAATAATCAATAAGCCCGAGGTTACAGAAAAAAATTTATGACCTGTCCGGAGGTAGGGGGATCAGTGTATGTTTTCTCTTAGGTGATGAGTAACCTGGATACAATCTTCAAGATTCCCCTGTCCGGAGGGGCTCTTATCCTTCTATTGTCATTTCCACAGGCACTAAGCACAGAGTTCAGAGTCCATTAGAGAGGTGGCCGAACATGGTCAGCACGAACAGGCCTAAGATGGAGTCCAGGCCCTATGAATTCCTTCTTCATATCCTTTTCCTTCCCCCCACCCCAATCTAATTGGTATAATGTGATTTCCCTGGGTCCCTCTAATGTGCAAAATTTCCCTGGCTTCCTACTTATTTAGTGATCAGTGAGTTGAAGTGCTCCAAAACTGGACACTGATGCCCTTTCTAACATCTACCTTCCCACCAAAAATCCAAAAAAAAAACAAATGCCTGGGACTTTTGTGAAATTGTTCTGGAATAAGAATTTCCTGCAAAACAGGCTATGGTTCCTCAGTAATTGTCTGTACCTGGGGGAATCTTTGCAAACCTACCCAAAACAAAAGCTACAGGTAGATAATTTGCTTTTTCAGAAACCGATTTGTATTTATTTAAGAAACTGCCTTAAAAATTTATTTATTTGTTTATTCACTTTTGACTGCACTGGGTCTTTGTTGCTATGCACGGGCTTTCTCGAGTTAGGCAAGCGGGGACTACTCTGTACTTGAGGAGTGTGGGCTTCTCACTGTGGGGCCTTCTCTTGTGGTGGAGCACGGGCTCTAGGGCACTCGGCCTCAGTAGCTGTGGCGCCGCAGGCTTAGTTGCTCCACAGCATGTGGGATCTTCCCGGACCAGGGATTGAACCTGTGTCCCCTGCCTTGGCAGGCAGATTCTTAACCACTGGGCCACCAAGGAAGTCCAAGAAACTGCTTTTTAAATATAGGTATGTATATGTATAACTGAGATCACCGTGCTGTACACCTGAAACTTTCACAACATTGTAAATCACCTGTGTGTGTTGCGTGTTCAGTGGCTCAGTCATGTCCGACTCTTTGTGACCCCATGGATGCAAGGGCTTCTCTGTCTATGGGATTCTGCTGGAAAGAATACTGGAGTGGGTTGCCATTTCCTCCTCCAGAGGATCTTCCCTACCCAGGGATCGAATCCATGTCTTCTGCACTGCAGGTGATTCTTTACTGCTGGGCCACCAGAAGCCCCAGTCAACTATACTACAATAAAAAATGAAAAAGAAAGAAACTGCTTTTTCAATTTCTGCTTTAAAAAAAAAATAGAAAAAAATCTGCTATTTTAAAGAAACACCAAATTCATATCATTGCTGTCATAATGTGGGGCTTTGTAGGCATTTCATATAATCCTTATTGATTATATGATTTTGCCATTTCTCTTCACATATAGACATGCCTCGAGCTTCCCCGTTGGCTCAATGGTCAAGAATCTGCCTGCAATGCAAGAGCTGCAGGAGATGCAGGTTTGATACCTGGGTCAGGAAGATCCCCTGGAGGAGGGCCTGGCAACCCACTCCAGTATTCTTGCCCGGAGAATCCCAAGAACAGAGGAACTTGGCGGGCTACAGTCCATGGGGTCGCAAAGAGTCGGACACGACTGAAGTGACTTAGCACGCACATGCGCATGGAGATGCCTGCGTCTTGAGGGAAGCTGGCGTCCGCCCATGTTTGTTCCAGGTTGAAGGGTCTTCTGTTCTGGGGATGCTGGTGATGGGGTTTTTCGACTTTCATCTTATTCCTAGTTCTTTGGCCACTCAGAGCCTGTTGGTGCCTTTTCAGAGCAGAAATCATGACTCAGGAGACTTTGAAGGGTTTTGATAACATTTATTTAGTGCTACTAACATTTATACGGGCCACAGGCAGGACTGGGTGTAGGGGAAGAAAGGGTGAAGGGGCAGCCCCCTCTTGGCCTCTAAGGGGGCCCCTGGATCAGGGACATTCCCTCTCCAGGGGGGCCTAGAAACTCTCAGGGGAGGATGATGGTAAATGTCTTTCTGTTCTCACTTCCTCAGACCCGGAGCACTAAAATGCTCTAAACAAGTGGGATACGATGGGTGCCTCGGCCTGGGTGCACAAAGGGGCGTGACTTTGGGCAAGGGCTAGGCAGAGAGTGCGTGTGTGATGTCACCATGTATCTCTGTGATGTCATCACCTTGTCTCTGTGTGACGTCACCAAGCTGTCCATGTGATGTCAGTGCATCTGTGATGTTGTCACAGTGTCTAGGCGTGAGGGATCGTGTGGTGTGGGTGTGAGTCTGTGTGAGAGTATTAGGGCGTGCAGGGAGGGTGTGGGTGGGTGTGGGTGAGAGTGAGCAGAGGACACCGGCCCAGGGCGCTCACTTGGGTGTGTGTGCGGGAGGTCATCTGGCCCAGGGTGCTCACTTGGGTGTGTGTGCGGGAGGTCATCTGACGCCACCCTGGCTGCGTCCCACGCTGCAGGAGTCTCGCTGCACCTGGTCTCCAGACAGGTGAGTCGGGCCACCCCTCGGTCAGCGGGGCCTGGAGCCTCCTCAGCCACTGGAGCAGGAAGGAGATGGGAATACAATAGTCGGTCAGGCAGACAGCAGGACAAACCTTGCCTGGGCCTGCCTCTTACCCTGGGCCCCTTCTTGCTCCCAAGAACCCTAGGGGTCTTTCTGGTGTCAATCACAAATTGGCACTTGCCATGGGCACTGCCATCTACCTCTACAAGGATTAAAGCATGTGCTACTGCAGCTGCTGACCTCCAACACCCCCTGAAGGAGCTCGCAGGAGAAAGCAGAAATGAGGCACTCTGTGCTCCAGGAAACTGGCAGGACAGGTCTTTAATAGTTATATATTCTCAGGAGCTAATTTTATGAGCCCAATTCTTGTATCTCCTCATATCTAGAAAAGCACTAAAATGCTTCATGGTGACAACTGTTTCTCGTGACTAGCAGAAGCTTTCTACAAAAAAAAATATGTGCTTGATCTCATGTACTCCCCTTTTACCAAAATCACATATATACCGTCTTCTCCCTGTCTCTTTGGGGCCATTGCTCAGAGTTATCTGAGCTTATGTTTCCTTGGCTGCAGCCCTCACATGGCCCCAAATAAAAGTTAACTTGCATTTAACGTTGTACATTTTTTTTTAGTCAACACCAGTATCAACTTCCCCTTAGATTTCGTCGTGTTGAACCTCTGTGGGACTGAGGTATGTGCCTGTCCATTATACAGCTGAAGAGACTGAGGTTCAGAGAGGCCACCTCCAGGTTTCTGCTGCAGTCTCTCTGGCTCTCCCCTTTGCTCTCTAAGGCTCTGGGATCCTGGGAGTTTGTCCAAAGCCCCTGCAGCCCCAGTCCCCCCTCCACCCCCCACCCCCGACTCCCCAGGCAGGGCCTTAGTTTCCCTCTTTTGTCCATACAGAATTGACCTAGAAGTGGCCCCTCACTTATTCCTAGGAAGGTTTTTCTAAGGAACCTGCCCCTTTTCACAGGCTTCCCTGGCTCCTCTGAACCCTCAGGACAAAGACAGCTTTTTTTAAGGCCAAATCGTCTATATCTGGCACTCAAGGCTCCACCCACTCCACCCCCTACTCCCAGACCTCCCCACAGGGGAATCAAAACCTGTCCAAGTATCGCCCAAATTCTCAGAGCCAACCCTTCAACTCTGCCCCTCCCCCTTGCCTCTGCAGGAGCCATCCCACTGTCTGGAATGCCCTTCCCCCTCCTTGGCCTGGTAAAGGTTCTCGTGAGGGGTCAGAGGTTGACGCGGAGGCTGTTTCCTGATGGGGGAGGTGGGGGCCTCAGCCAAGTCCTGCTTCCGCTGGCCCCCTCCCTTCCTTCCCCGGCTCTTCCCTGGGGCCCCCACAGCCTCACGTTCGTAGATTCCACACCCCCTCCGCGTCCCCCCCCCACCCCCTGCCCCCCCCACTCCCCCACCCCACAACCAGCTCCAGCCTCTGTCACCAGGATCCACTGGCTTCCAGCCAGCCCCGACAGAGATCAGTCATTCTTTAACCATTCCTGCCCACCAGCCTGCAAGGGAGGGTCATCCCTGGCCATTTTCTAAACCCCACTGCTCACCTGGACCAGGGCTGTCGCCCTCACCCTGGTCCCAGGTTCCTGCCTTCACCCCGCAGAACAGCAATCAGAAAGAACCTGTGAACATCTGAGTTGGATCGTTTCCTCTGCTGTTCACAGCCCCTTGCAGGGCTCCCAAAGTCCTCACCACTGCCCCAAGGCCCTGCCTGATCTGTCCTGCCATCACCCTGACCTCACCTCCTTCCACTCCCCCTCCATCACTCCACTCCAGCCACACCTAACTCCTCACTCAAACTCACCAGGTATGGCTGGTCCTGCCTCAGGACCTTTGCACAGACTGCCTCACTGCCTGGGGCACCCTGAAGGGAATCCCCTCCTGGCCTCTCCCTCACTTTTAGTTCTCTGCTCAGTATCACTCCTCAGTGAAGCCTGCATTGACTCCGGGTGGAAAATTCCAACCTCTTCAAGCTCCCTCATCCCTTTTCTGTCTCACTCGTTACCAAGGGGCCCTGTCATAGCTCTTTCATCTGGTTTGTTATCCGTCTCTCCCACTAGACTGGCAGTCATACAGGGGGTGGGAATTTGAATGTCTATGCCTTATTCTTCCCTGTGTCCTTGGCACCCAATAGCTGGTCAAGAAATATGGGTTGAACGATAAAACGAATGGTCATGGTGATGGTAGTGAACTTGAATTGACACTTGCTGTCTGCCTGGCTCAGAGTCAGGGCTGAAGTTCCATCTTCAACCTTCCACACTGTGACTTTCTCCGTCTTCAACCACAGAGCCACTAAATCAACATTTAATTATTAATATTTGTCTTCACGTCCATTGTGTTTTAATTATATAAATTGATCTCCAAAGGAAGCTCAGTCTTACGAAGTAGAGGAAAGCTGGAACATTTGGCTTCCCTGGTGGCTCAGATGGTAAAGAATCTGCTTGCAATTCAGGAGACCCAGGTTCGAGCCCTGGGTCAGGAAGATCCCCTGGAGAAGGAAATGGCAACCCACTCCAGTACTCTTACCTGGAGAATTCCATGGACAGAGGAGCCTGGTGGGCTACAGCCCATAGGGTTGCAAAAACAGTCAGACACAACTGAGCAACTAACACTTTCAGCACTGTTTGCCATTAATAGAAAACCACATAACAATGTTCAGTTAAAAAGCATGACCTTGTCCTCAAGCCCAGCCATGGCGGAGGCCTGGATGTTCCCTCCCTCTGTGAGCACAGGTAAGCTGCAAGGATCTGGGATGCATGGGGGTGACTTAGCAACAGCACAGACTTTCTGGAGGCCCAGAAGGAATAAGAGTGGAAGAGCGATCAACAGTCCCCACCATGGGATGGGTGATTTGAAGCCAGCCTCAAATCTACCTCCCTATTGGGTGCCTGTAAAATTCAGATGTTACAATTCACTCATTCACAGCTTGTCCAGTGAGTGACTGGACAAACTGGGACTCAAACCCAGAGCTGAAGACCCCAGCCTGCCGGTCCCTGGCCCCTCTCTCAGGGGAAGGCAAATCAAGCTGGAGCCCATGCGCCAGAGGCTCAGGCTCTTCCTGCGATCCTGCAGAGAGAAGCAGGAGGGGCCAGGTTTAAGAACACATTGTTTCCTCGGAGGGTAAGGGGGTGGGGTGTGTCACTTGGGGGAAACAATGTCAACAATGTCAAGAGGTTCCTCATTCTCAGCTGGGACACAGACACGCTTGGACGGTGAGCCTGGCTCCGGCCCTGAGTTGCTGACGCATGACCCCGGGCTGATCACTTCCCTGGGGCCTCAGTTCCCTCCTCTGAGAAATGGGGATAATAATAGAACCTCCTTCCTTGCCATGATGGCTTCAGGCCAAGATGGAGAGAGGAAAGCTGTTTGTTCAAAGCAGGGTCAAACTCTATTCAAGAGTGAGGGGACCCATTCTGCAAGGGGGGTGAGCTCCCCGTTAGGGGGAGTATGTAAGGAGAGACACAGTGAAGATGGAGCTGGGTGTGGAGAACTCTGGGGAGTTAGTGAAAGACTTTTGGAAGTCCTTCGGATCCTATGGGCTTTGTTTAGCACCATGGGCTGAAATAGATCTAGCTTGACAACAGCCACATGGCAAAATCTTGGACAGCACAGGCTTTGGGGTCAGAGGGATCTGAAAAAAATCCCACACACTTCCCTGAACCTCAGGTCATAAACTGCAAATGGAAAGCCAATCCTTGACTCCTAGGTCAGCAGTGTGGTCCTGAAAGGGGGGTGTAGCAGCAATACTGTTGGGAGCACAGGGTGTTCTAGGGGCCATGGCCTGAGTCACCTTCCCCGCGACACACAGGCTGGTGTCCAAAGGATGACTGGGCCCTGGGAGGAGGGAGAGGCCCAAAAGCATGGAGCTATGAGCTGATCATGTGCCAGGCACCCTTGATACTTCCCACTGAGGCTCTGGGTCTCTTGCTCCAGCCAGTTGTGGACAGCACTTCATAGTTGGCAAGGTATTTTCGTGCCCTTAATTTCAGAGTGTGCGTGTGTGCTCAGTTGCTCAGTCATGTCCGACTCTTTTGTGACCCCATGAACTATAGCCAGCCAGGCTCTTCTGTCCATGGAATTTTCCAGGCAAGAGTGCTGGAGTGGGTTACCATTTCCTACTCTAGGGGATCTTCCCAACCCAGAGACAGAACCCGTATCTCTTGAGTCTCCTGCATCGGCAGGCGGATTCTTTACCACTGCAACACCTGGGAAGATGATTTCAGAGACCCTCACCCCCCAACATTTTTGTAGAGTTAGAAAGTGTGGCTCAGAAGGGTGGAGTGAGAGGCCCTGGGTCACCCTCAGACACTGCTCTCCCTCCTACCCTTCCTTGGCTACGTTCACTTCTGCTACTCTCGTCTGCCCACAGGGCCTTTGTCCCGGCAGTTCTTGCCACCTGCAGGGACTCTTCCCCTTTGCCGTCCCCCAGGTCGGCTCCTGTCCGTCTTCCAGCTCAAAGACCCCTTCCTCACCGAGGCTCTCCCTTGCCTCTCTGGAGTCTGATCGCCTAGGTTCACGTCCCAGCTCTGGCTGTGTTACCTGGGGCATGATGCACACCCCCTCATGCCTCATTTGCTTCCTCCAGAATGTGGGGGTAACAGTAGCTCACCCACGGGTCAGGATTCTGAAGGTTAAATGGGCGAGTGAGGACTATGCCAAGATTACAGCCAGCACCCAATCACGGCAGGTTTCTGGTCACTCTTCTTACCCTGCCTCCTTCATTGTCTCTCTGGCCCATTATTCAGAGACTTTCATGAATTAAACTGTGTGTGTCTTGGTCACGGTTCTGTGCCTTGCCCAGCATGAATGTTAGTCACTCAGTCGTGTCCGACTCTTTGCAACCCCATGGACTGTAGCCCACCAGGCTTCTCTGTCCATGGGATTCTCCAAGCAAGAATACTGGAGTGGGTTGCCATTCCCTTCTCTAAGGGATCTTCCCGACCCAGGAATCGAACCTGAGTCTCCCACATTGCAGGCAGATTCTTTACCATCTGAGCCACCAGGGAAGCCAAATGTGCCAGCACAGGGCCTGGTATACAGCAAGTGCTCAATTAAGGAAACAAACAGTGTGATATAAGCACCTCCCCACCCCCTAAGTCCTGTACCCAGCCTTGTTCAAACCCTGAGACTGCACCGTCAGCCTGAGACAGCCCAGAGCCTCACCTGGCTGAGACGAAGACGTTGCTGGCAGGGGCCCGCTGGGAATCCAGGATCCGTCTCTTGAATTCCTCCAGGCTGGCTGGGTCTGCCGAAAGAGGGATGGGTCAGGCCTAACTGGATGCCTTAGTAGCCCTGCCTCTGGGGCCAGGCATGGGCTAGCAACCCGGGATACAAGGTGGAATCTGCACCCCATCCTGGCCCTGCCCTCTGTCACTCACCGATAGGTGGAGGGTTGGGGGCGGGGGCCACGGGTCTTGGCCCCGGAATCGTCAACTGCGACTGTGGGAAGAAGAGTGAAAGGAGGTTGGCTGAGGCCAGCGCCCCCAAACACAAGTCCTAGGGAGTTTCCTGCCTTTCTACACCCTTAGAGACCTGAGTTCCTTCCAGGGCAGAGAAACCGACAGATACCCCATGGAAGAAGGACACATACAATGATAGATATATAATCACCAGCTCCAGGCACTGGCTTCCCCTTGGCAGGCCCCAAGAGACCCCTTTCTGGAGGGATCCTGCCTCAGTCTCCACTACAGCCTCAGTGCCAACCTGACTCCGATCCATGGCCCCAGTTGAGTCTATCCAGCCAATCCAGCCCTGTTCCAAACTGAAGCTGATCCGCTCTGCAAACCAACTGAATTTCCATCCTCAAGGCCATCCCTCAAACAACCCTAAATGAATTCCTCCAACCTTAAATCCAAAACCAGTTCTGAACTCAATTACCTAAAATTGGATCCTAACCTGAAAACAGAACCTCCCTTAGAATCAAATCTAATCTCAATGACAAATCTGATCTATTACTTTACATCTAACTCTGACCATAACCTATCCCCTAGACCCAGCCGCTATGAAAAATCTACTCCACAACTTCATTCCCTTAGCCCCAGCCCTGTATTCCCCTAGGGCCACCCATAAATACTTTCCCAATACCACACTCAACCCCAACTCAACCTTAGACCTCAGCCTCTACCTAAGTTAGAATTCTAACCAACCTCAGCCCAAGATCAATATCCACCCAGCTTCTACACTAGACCCAACCCTGACCCTCACTGGAACCCTGGTATATCCCTGCTCTAACTCAGGATCACCTAATCCTTCCCTTTAAATATATCCCAATGCCAACCCAACTCAACCCCAACCAACCACCCTAAACTCAACTTAGTCTCAACTCCTAACCCATGGTCAATCCCAACCCCAATCTTAATGCTCATGAAGTGTTGAATCTACCCTTAGACCCAAACTTCTAATCATCTCTAGCCCCACCAACCACCTATAGCAACCTAAGCCTCAACTCTAGCCTTAACTCAATGCAATCCGAAAACCACTGAAATCCTTGATTCGCTCTTCACTTGACCTAGATACTATGACCACTCTGCATGCAACCTCTGACCCAACTTTTAACCTTTGCTCACAATCCACATTCCAAACTCAACCTAATTCTAAGACTAATGAAATCCTACTTGGAACCCTTACCTTAACCGAAACCAACTCTAGACAAAGGAGTCACCAACAATTTACCTTGACCCAACTCTAAACACAAGTTTAGCATCCACATCAAGTCTTTCCTGTGACCTGCCTTAACCCTCATGCTAACCCCAGTGTCACTCCCAATCCTTAATCCAGCACCCTCTGACTCAACTCATCTCAAATCCATCCTGACCCTGACACCAACACTGAATGAGTCCCTAATTCTAACCCTAAGCCACCTTGAGGCCCACCACCTTCCTAAACTCAACCCCAATCCTTATCTCTTTCTTAATATCATTCCCAATCCAAATTCCACGCAGTCCTAATGCCAATAAAATCCTGTGTCAATACATGATCATAATCCTAAAGCCATTCTAGACTCATGGGCACCTATGTTTGATCCCAGCCTCAAGTCTAAATCCACCCTCAATGTCTCAACTCACCCCAGTCCCAAAGGAATCACAGTTCTAGATTCACCCCTCACTCAACCCTGGACCTGATGGACACCCCACGTCCGACTCAAGTCTTAACCCCATCCCCTTTCTCAGTACTGATACACATTCTAAGCTCTGCCTCAATCCTAACCTCAGTGAAACTCTCAAGCGAGTCCTAACAAACCCAATCTATACTGGGAAGCCAACCTCAAAAAGAAGTTCAAAAAAAAAACCAAGTTCAAACCCAAGTTCAACATCACCATCAACTTGGCCTCCAGACCCGTCCCTCCAATGCAACCTGAATCTAGGGCCCCCTACCCACCTTCGTCTTGATACATGTGTCCAGGGCTGAGTTGCTGACTGCCAACTGCAACCTGAGGTGCTCAGCCTCCCGCTTCTTCTCCTCCAGCTCCTTGACCAGCTTGTCCCGTTCCTTCTGCAGTGCCACCTTCTCCTCCAGGGCCAGCTGGGTCTGTCGGGCACATTCAGCTTGGAGTTTGACAGCCTGGGCCTGCGCCTCCTTCTCCACTTTCTCCTTGGCCTCCTGACTGGCGCGCAGGCTCTGCTCAACCTCCAGTTTCTGGCGCTGGAGTTTCTCGTTCTCGAGGGTCACGCTGTCGATGCCAGCCCGCAAACTCCGGGCCAGCTCTTCCACCTTGGAGGTCATGATGGAGGGCAGGCTGTCACAGGCTCTCTGGATGGAAGGCAGCTCCGAGCCAAGGGGATGGTACAAGTTGAAGCCCAGGGTACCGAGGGTGCGTGGGATGATGGAGTCCCTCCAGAGGTTTCGCAGATCCGTCTCAAACTTGTTCTTGTCCAGGGGGAGGCAGAAGGCCTGCACCTTCCGCAGCCGGTCCTCAGCCAGCTGCCGTTCCTGCTGTTGCTGGTCTCGGGTTTTGCTGCACTCGGCCAGCTGTTCCTCTACCACTCGCTTGCCCACTGTCAGACCGTCCTTGTCTTTGGTACATACCAACTTCTCCTTTGCCAGCTCCACTTCCAGTGTCTTGGCTTTCTGGGTCAGCGTGAGGGCCAAAGCTAGGAGTATAGGACCATAAGACTCAGGAAGATTGGGAGTTGCCAAGAGACTGGGCGGGGAATCTTGCTACCTTGCTCTCCACGACCCATAACCCTGACTCTAACCCTAACCCACTCACCATCGCAGCTCTTGTTAGCTTCCTTGAGTTGTTCTTTGCACTGTTTCTCACTCAAGATGATGGCAGCCATGTATCGCTCGTTGTTCATGTAAATCACCTGCCGGAATGGGATGCAAGACAGAGCTCAGTGGCCAGAACCTGGGGGACCCCTGCCCCCAGGGCTGCCCAGACCCTTGGGACGGGGGACCCAGATCTGTCAACTAGGTGGTCTGTGTTGGCATAGTTCACAAGGACAATAGCTTCTTTACAGGCGATGCTGGTCTGATCTTCAAAAGTTGTTACAATTATAAACAACGGAATACTACTCAGTCATAAAAAAGAATGAAATTTTGCCATATGTACCAACACAGATGGACTTGAAGGGCATCTGTGACAAATACCGACACTGTAATAGGCAGAATCTAAAAAATACGACAAACTAGTGAATATAACAAAACAAAAGCAGACTCACAGATACAGAGAGCAAACTAGTGGTTACCAGTGGGGAGAAGAAAGAGGGAAGGGCCGATATAGGAGTTGGAAATTTTTTTTAAATGGGTTATTATGGGATTATATGAAATCACGTGTGTGAAACTTTTGAAAATTGTAAAGCATTATAGAATTTAAGGAACTTCTCATTCAAAAAAAAAAAAGGTTAAAAAAAATCCCACCCTTTCCCCTACGCATTCTAGTCAACTAGGAAAAAAAAAGCTTTATGATTAATACTATTTGGCAATTGAAAGGAATATTTTACACACTGATGCATTTTATAATCTGGAGGAATCTTGAAAACATTCACAGCCAATCAAAAATAGATGTTTAAGGGCTTCTCTGGTGGCTCAGTGGTAAAGAATTCGGCTGCCAATGCAGGGGAGATAGGTTCAATCCCTGGAAGACCCCAAATGCCAAGGGACAACTAAGCCTGTGTGCCACAACTACTGAAGCCTACATGCCTAGAGCCTGTGCTCTGCAACAAGCAAAAGCACTGCGGTGAGAAGCCCATGCGCTGTGACCAGAGAATGCCTGCGTGCAGCACCAAAACCCAGCACAGCCATAGAATAAGTAAATAAATATCTTAAAAAAAAGAGATTTTCAACATGGATGCTGGTATGGGCTGGACTGTGTCCCCTACCCCAGATTTCCATGTCAAAGTCATAATCCTCAGGACTTCAGAATGTACATTTTTTTGGAGACAGGATCTTTAAAGAGGTGGTTAAATTAAGATGAGGTCATTAGGGTGGGCCTTGATCCACAATAACTGCGGTTCCTATAAGAGGAAATCCAGACCCCCAGATAGGCACAGACATGCCATGAAGACACGGGGAGAAGGCAGCCATCTACAAGCCAAGGAGAGAGGCAAGGAACAGCTCCTTCCCTGATGGTCCTGTGTGTGAGTCACTTTAGTCGTGTCCAACTCTTTGTGACCCTATGACCTGTAGCCTGCCAGGCTCCTCTGTCCATGG
Organism: Okapia johnstoni; assembly: GCA_024291935.2. NCBI lineage: Eukaryota > Metazoa > Chordata > Mammalia > Artiodactyla > Giraffidae > Okapia > Okapia johnstoni. The sequence goes on along the minus strand of CM044316.1, from coordinate 5,297,193 downwards.
AATTCTCCAGGCAAGAATACTGGAGCGGGTTCCCATGCCCTTCTCCAGGGGATCTTCCCAATCCAGGTATTGAACCTGGGTCTCCCGCATTGCAGGCGGATTCTTTACCTTTTGAGCTACTTAGGAAGTCCTATAAGGAAACAATTCTGCCAACATCTTGATCCAGTGCTTTGTGAAAATAAATTTCTGTTATTTAAGCCACCTGATTTGTGGTACTTTGTTAAGACAGTCCTAGCAAACTAATACAGGTGACAAGATTATTTCACGGGAAAGATGATTCTTTTCAACAAATGGTGCTGGCACAACTGGACAGTCACATACTAAGGAATAAATTTGGACCCCTAACTCACACCAATTACAAAAATTAGCTCAAAACGTATCGAAGACCTATACAGGCATAAACTAAAAAATTCCACAGAAGAAAACTTAGGTGTTAACTCTGCACAAGTTTGAATTTGGCAGTGCTTTCTTTCCTTTTCTTTTTAAAAAATATTTACTCATTTGGCTGTGCCGGGTCTTAGTTGCATCATGTGGGATCATGTGGGTTTTTTTAACAGCAGCATGTGAGATCTAGTTCCCCTACTAGGGATTGAACCCAGGCCCCCTGCATTGGGAGCTTGGAGTCTAAGCCACTGGACCACCAGGGAAGTCCCAGCAATGTTTTCTTAGGTATGATACTAAAAACACAAGCAACCAAAGAGAAAACAGCTAAATGGGACTTCACCAAGATTAAAAACTTTCGTACCTCAGGGGACAACATCAAGAAAGGGGAAAAAAACTCATAGATGGGAAAAATACTTGCAAATCATGTGTCTGATGATGAGGCTAGAGCCAGAATATATAAAAGCAAATTCTTTATAAATTAATAATAACAGACCAAGCATCTGAATAGACATTGCTCCGGATAAGACACACAAAATGTCAACCAACACATCAACAAATATTCACCATCTTTAGACATCAGGAAATGAAAATAAAAACCATGATAAGATAACCCCTCAGAATAATATAGAGTGGCCATAAATAAAACAAAAAAGAATGGACAAGTGTTGGTGAGGATGTGGAGAAATGGAATTCTCAGTCAGTATTGGTGGAACTGTAAAAATAGTGGAGCCACAGTGGAAAATAGTCTGGCAGTTTTCCAAAAAGCTAAACTGCTTTTTAGAGTTACACTGCTGTTGTTCAGTCACTCAGTTGTGTCTGACTTTTTGTGACCCCATGGACTGCAGCTTACCAGGCTTCCCTCTCCTTCACCATCTCCCGGAGTTTGCTCAAACTCATGTCCATTGAGTCAGTGAAGCCATCCAACCATCTCGTCCTCTATCGTCCCCTTCTCTTCCTGCCTTCAACCTTTCCCAGCATCAGGGTCTTTTCCAATGAATTGGCTCTTTGCATCAGGTGGCCAAAGTATTGAGGCTTCAGCTTCAGCATCAGTCCATCTAATGAATAATCAGGATTGATTTCCTTTAGGATTGACTGGTTTGATCTCCTCGCAGTCCAAGGGACTCTCAAGAGTCTTCTCCAACATCACAGGTCAAAATCATCAGTTCTTCGGCACTCAGCCTTCTTTATGGTCCAATGCTCACATCCGTACATGACTATTGGAAAAACTATAGCTTTGACTATACAGATCTTTGTTGGCAAAGTAATATCTCTGCCTTTTAATACGCTGTCTAGGTTTGTCATAGCTTTTCCTCCAAGAAGCAAGCGTCTTTTAATTTCATGGCTGCAGTCACCATCTGCAGTGATTTTGGAGCCCAAGAAAATAGTCTGTCACTGTTTCCATTGTTTCCCCATCTATTTTCCATAGAATTACACTATGACCCAGCAATTCTATGTCTAGGTATATACACCTGAGAGCAATGGAAGTCTATGTTCACACAGAAACTTGTATACAAATATTCACAGCAGCAGTAGACACAGTATCCATAAGGTAGAAACAACCCAAGTGTTTCATCAGCAGATGAATGGATAAAATGTGATCCAGCCACCCAGTGGAATGTTATTGTGCCACAAAAAGGGAATGAAGCGCTGACATACGTGGTAACGTGGATGAAGCTTGAAGACATCATGCTGAGTGTGAGGAGTCAGACACAAAAGGTTATCTAGTGTCTGATTCTATTTAAATGAGATATCCGGAATAAGTAAATCCATAGAAACAGAAAGCAGATTTATAGCTGCTGGGGGCGGGGGAGGGAAGTGACTGCTGATAGTTTCTTTTGGGGGTAATGAAATGTTCTAAATCAAACTGTAATGATGCTTACCCAACTCTTGTGAGTATACTAAAAATCATCGTTATGTGCACTCTTTTCCTTTCGTCTACATTTTTTTTTGTTATGAACACTTTAAATGGGTCAACTGTATGGCTTGTGCATTACATTTTAACTTTATAAAGTTTTATAAATAACTTTTCTTTAAAAAACAAAGGGCGTGCCTCTCAAACTTTGAAACAGAGGCCTCTATGGAAATATAACAAGTAAAGGTAGGAGAGGGCTGAAGAAGGTTTGCTTTTCTCTCACTTTTTGTCCTTCCTCCTTTTGGAAGCTGACCCTGTGCTAATGACCTGGGAGTTGGGGAGAACAAAAGTACCTCTGGGGGTACTGCCCTCATGGTCCGGTGGCTGAGATTCTACCCTCCCAATGCACGGGGCCGAGTTTGATCCCTGGTCAGGCAACTAGATCCCACATGCCACAACTAAAGATCATGCAGGCCACAATGAAGATCGAAAATGCCATGTGCCACAGTTAAGACCCCGCGCAGCCAAATTAATTAATTAATTTAAAAAAGACAAAAGGGCTCTGGAAGTTCTGTTTTCAGAAGCTTTAACTACAGAAAGGGAAGATCTAAGGGTGTAAGTTGGATCCAGCGATGAAGTGAGAAAGAGGTTTTCTTCTAGTTGAAGGAAGCGGCTCCCCAAAATACAAAAGTTCTGTTTCTGCACAGGTTCCCAGATGCCAAGACGACGAGAATAACATGTACTTAGAACTAATGCAATGTGATGTAGAAGGAAATAACAACCCACTCCAGTATCTTGCCTGGGAAACGTCATGGACAGAGGGGTCTGGCGGGCTACAGTCCATGGAGTTGCAAAGAGTCAGGCTCGACTTAGTAACTAAACAACAATAGCAAATACAATCTGACAATACAAAAAAGTACCTTCTCTTGTTAGGGGAGTGTTCAGGTACATCTTTCTGAAGCAAGTCAGGAGTCCCTCCCTCACTTTCTAGCAGCTGTGGCTGCCTTGAACTAAGAGGAAAGGAACTCACTGATTAGCAAACAAGTATAAACAATCTGAAGCGTTTTCTGGAATATTTGTTAGGGCATAAAACCAGGAAACTCTTAAAGACTATTGGAGTTACGTCAAAAGACACAGGAGCCAGAATGCGGGATTCCTAGTGGCCTATTTCAGAATAATTTGACCATCAAAAAGATTATTACATACTGTATAGAACCGGGAGCTATATTTAATATGCTATAATAAAATACAATGGAAAAAACAGGAAAAAGAATATATTTATATATATATATGTGTGTGTGTGTAACTGAATCACTTTGCTGTACAATAGATATTAACACAACATGTAAATGAACTGTACTTCAATAAAACACATTTTTTTAAAAGATATTATTACAAATTCTAAATACAGAAAATTCTGGGACTTCTTTGGTGGTCCAGTGGCTAAGACTCGCTACCATCGGACACATGGGGCTGCTGTGGCAAGGGTGGGGGCTCTTCCCCAGCATTAGCACTGACTTTTTGGGGATCCTTGGAGAAAATCCTGAGGGGTTCCAGGCCAGAAGAATTTGTCAGTTTAAAGGGGAAAAAAAGCTATGATTTTCAAATTTCAAAGTTGTGAAGACCCAGATTCTTAGATTTCTAATATTCTATGATGGGGGCGTCTGGGATTCAAAGATGTGCAAGTCTATAACTTTATGATAAAAAAATAAACCAACAAAGAAAAGAACTTCCCTGGTGGCCCAGTGGCTAAGACTCCACACTCCCACTGCAAGGGGTGCAGATTCAATCCCTAGTTAGGGAACTAAGACCCCTGGCCTCGTGTTCAGTCGTGTCCAACTCTTTGTGACCCCATGGACTGTAGCCTCCAGACTCCTCTGTCCATGGGATTCTCCGGCAAGAAGACTGGAGTGAGTTGCCATTTCCTCCTCCAGGGGATCATCTCCACCCAGGGATCAAACCTGCATTTCTTGCATTGCAGGTGGATTCTTCACCACTGAGCTACCTGGGAAGCCCCAAGATCCCTGTGCAGTGGGACCAAAACAAAACAAAAAAAGGAAAACAGAAAAAGAAAAAAACAAAACTATAAAACTTAACGATCCTGCGATTCTTAACAGTTCCTGAACCGGAAGGCCATCTGTGTCCTGAAAGATCCAAATGAGCCTGTTCCCTGAACTGAGAAGACAGAGGCGGCTGCCCTAGCCTGGGGGGCTCTTGAGGGGGTACATGGTCCTGCCCTGAGGTCTGAGGAGGGACTTGCCTCAGGAAGGGTTCTGAGGGGGGACTCACTCCATTCTGGGGGTCTGAGGGGGACCTGCCCCTGTCCTGGGGGTATGAGAGAGGGAGACACCGCCCTTGACCGGGCAGTTTCACAGGGGTGGGGCATGCACATCCTTCCTGCCCAGTGGCAGGGACTGGGTAGTTTGAAGCCCCAGAGAAGATGTTTTCTTCCCATTTGGGGCTGTCCCCTGCCCCAAACAGCCCAGAGAACTCCTGTGGGGGTAAGCGAGTCTGTCTCCTCATCTCCCAGCAAATTTCCCTTCCCCTGCTCACCCCATCTCTCACCCCATTCCAGCCAAAGCCTGAGGAGGCGTCCTTATTCTCAGTGCCTCCCGGGAGCTGGATCGCCCCAGAGGAATTGTGAGTGAGAGAGACCCCAGGGGATCTTGTTGAGTAAGTTTGACAGGAGCTGAGGGTGTGAAGTGGGTGACAGTCTTCACAAGACCCAGGGTTAACTGTTTCTGCTCACTAGCCTTTCCCTTCACCAGGAGATCTTCCCAACCCAGGGATCAAACCTAAGTCTCCCTCATTACGGGCAGATTCTTTACCAGCTGAGCCACAAGGGAAGTGCCGTTTCTGCTCCCCTGCCTCCCCAAAACCACTTCCTCTCTTCAGTTCAGTTCAGTTCAGTCGCTCAGTTGTGTCTGACTCTTTGCAACACCATGGACTGCAGCACGCCAGGCTTCCTGTCCATCACCAACTCCCCGAGCTTAATCAAACTCATGTCCACTGAGTGGGTGATGCCATCCAACCATCTCATCCTCTGTCATCCCCTTCTCCTCCTGCCTTCAATCTTGCCCAGCATCAGGGTCTTTTCCAGTGAGTCAGTTCTTCACATCAGATGGCCATTTCCCCTCTGCAAAAGGGTTTTAAAGCTTCTCCCTACCTCCCGGCATTCAGTGACAAAAGAACATTTCCAAAGGAGACACCCAGCCTCAGGCAGACCTGGGCCATTCATACTAATTATGAAGAACTCAATGCTCTGTGTGGTTTACTAAGCCAGCTCTTATTTGCAGCTAGTGTATGCCCCGACACAGGCAGTGGACAGCAACTCTGTTATTGTCACCCACCCATGTTCCAGCCCCCTTTCCATCTCCTTGCCTCATTCCCTTTGGCCCCTGTCCCTCCCTCCTATCAGCCTTGACCCCATGGGGCTAGGGTCTGTATCCCACTCTGTCTTCCCAAGACTGAAGACCTCTCAATGCTCCTCTTGTGGAGGGGTTCTTGTATCACCTACAGGGGAGGTGATACATACATATTAAGTATGTATATAGTGTCTATGTCTGGTAACAGACCAGATGCCCAGTTCAACTTCAATTCCAGATAGACCACAAATCATTTTTTTCAGTCTAAGTATGTCCCAAATACTCTGCAAGAAGATCAAACCAGTCAATCCTAAAGGAAATCAGCTCTGAGTATTCATTGGAAAGATTGATGCTGAAGCTCCAATACTTTGGCCACCTGATGCCAAGAGCCAACTCAATGGAAAAGACCCCGATGCTGGGGAAGATTGATGGGAAAAGGAGAAGGGGGCCACAGAAGATGAGATGGTTAGATAGCATCACCGACACAAGGGATGTGAGCTTGAGCAAACTCCGGGAGATAGTGAAGAACAGAGGAGCCTGGTGTGCTGCAGTCTATCGGGTTGCAGAGTCAGACATGACTTAGTGACTGAACAACAACAAAGTTCCAAATATTGCATGAGATATAGGAACAAAATACACATCATTTCTCTACATCGGCTTGTCATGCAAAATGTCCCCGTCTTCATGGATGAGGGAAGTGAAGTTCAGAGAGGTGAGGTGACCAGCCTGGGGTCCCCAGGGTGAGTGTCCAGCCTGCAGTCTTACCCGATCGGCCTGGCACTGGCGGAAGCTGGCATTGATTCGGTCCAAGTCTCGGCGGGCGTTTAGCATCATCTGATTGATTGCATCCCTGGCGCGGGCAGTGAGGTTGAGCTCCTTGGACAGGTTGGCCTGGGAAGCTGTGAGCCCCACCACCTGGCCGTACAGGCCGTCGGCCCGACGCTCGGTGGCCTGCAGGTTCGACTCAGTACTCACGTGCACATTGCCGTAGACCATGAAGAGGACGAGGCCAAGGATGATGAGGAATTGGATGAGCGAGACGAAGAGGAAAAAATAGCGCAGATAGTACCAGCAGCCCCTGGAGCTGCTCCCAGCCCGTGAATAGGGGCTCCCGTGCTCCATCGCCAAGCCCATCTCCTCCCAGCGTCTGCCCCGCGTACTAGCGCTGCTCGGCTGGCTGGCCTGCTCAGGGTGGTGGCTGCTGCCCCTTCTAGACCTTGCCACGGCGGGGGGGAGGGGGAAGTGTTTATATTACTCCTCTTAATACTTCCTCTGCCTGGCTCCTTCCTGGCCAGGAGGAAATGGGGGCTGTGGGTTATCACAACACTCCCACCCTGGGCTGTGAAGGGAAGGGGGAGGGCACCAAGGCATGTCTGGCCTCTCTGATTAACTATGGGTGGGACACTGGCTAGAGTGGCCAGGCATCCTTGGTCTTACTGAGCCCAGAGCTGTTCTCAGCTGTGTATGACGTCTTTTCAACATCCCCCTTGTGTGGAAGACACAGAGATGCAGGGAGGAGAAAGGACTGTTTTGGGGGGCGAGCGTCGGGTCTCACTCTGGTCATTCACAGACCTGGCCCTAATTCCCCTTGGAGAGGGCTGGCTACAGATGTGTGCCCACCTCAAGGGACAGTGCTGTTACAGGCGCTAAACTGTGCAGAGCACGTTGCCGGGGGCCAGGCACACACAGCACTCAGTAATTGGCACAGATCACCGAAGGCTGATCCGTGGATGGCGGTGGCGTGGGCTCCCCAGGTTGTCATCCCACCCAATGCCTGGCTCATGTAGGCACTTAGTAAGTACAAGCAGCAGTGAACTGGGGGGCCATTGTGAGTTCCCATGATGGGCTTCTCATGTCTGAGTCTCAGTTTCCCCTTCTGTGAGATGAGCTGTGCATGGTGCCAGGTCCCGGGAGGCAGGGGGGGTGCTGGGAGAAAAGATTTGCCAGTTGCTATTACTACTACCACTTGCTGTTTGAAACCTCATTTTCGAACTCTGCGAGATGGCGAATGGGAAGCACAAGATAGTGGGGGTCGAACATCACTGTGGGAAGGGATTTAGGGACCAAGGAGCAAAGGATTCTGGGTATGCCCTCCTGCCCAACCCCCTCCTCCCCGAAACAGGCACTCTAGGTAAACCTCCCCTGTAGGTGATACAAGAACCCCTCCGCAAGAGGAGCATTGAGAGGTCTTCAGTCTTGGGAAGACAGAGTGGGACACAGACCCTAGCCCCATGGGGTCAAGGCTGATAGGAGGGAGGGACAGGGGCCAAAGGGAATGAGGCAAGGAGATGGAAAGGGGGCTGGAACATGGGTGGGTGACAATAACAGAGTTGCTGTCCACTGCCTGTGTCGGGACATAGCAGGGTGAAAGTGGTGGCATGGGGAAACATCCCCCTATAGCCAGGGTAATGGGGTGGGAGAGTTGTTGAGGGGGAGGGGTCCTCCAAGGTGATGTTCATCAAGGAGGCAGAAGTTGGATGGGGAAGGAAGAAGTCCCAGCGGTGGGCAGGAAACCCCTGTCTGACCTTTGGCCTTTGCAGCTACCCATTGATTCCTGATTCCGGCCCCTTCTCAGCCACTTCTCGGAGGGAGGAGAGTTGGGGGCTGCAAGTGATGCCCAACCAGCTATTTTTCTAGGTTGGACAGGCCCACCCAGAAGCCCCTGGAGCTGGGTGGGAGGAGGAGATTGTCCCTCTTCATTAATGGGGGGCCATGTGGGCAGAGTGAATACATGGTCTCACTGTAGGCCTCTGGAGTTACATTCTGGCTGTGCCACCTACTGCTGTGTGACCTGGGACAAGTAACTTCTCCCCCTGCGAGCCTCCGTTTTCTCCTGTCTAAAGTGGAGGCAACCTAGTAGTGAAACACTTGTCTCAGTGGCTGGCACACAGTTAGCCTTCATAAATGGTGGTATTTTTTAAAGGTGGGGCTGGATCATGTGTAGCCTCTGATGTTGGGCTGAGGAACTGAGACACAACGGGGGACATTACTCCCGGTGCTGTTGCCCTGGTCCTGTGGGATCATCGGGGGCAAGCAGGCATGATGGGGGAAGAGCCTGAGTGACAAGGGTCCAGTTGAGAGCTCAGGCATGGGGACAGTGCCTGGAGGTGTAACAGTCTTAGTATGAACTTAGGATCCTGGCTATTCTTCATCTTATGTTGAAGATGCTGCACATAAGTATGTATGAATATGGTATCTGTTGTCAAGAGAAAAGATAAGCAACCATAAACTCCCAGAAAACTGAAAAGCCACTCTAGAACTGACAGTACCGATGGGCTACAATTTTGAGCAACTGTCACAGTTTAAGAACAAGAGTTTGAAATACACGCACAAATGTCTTTGGGGTCAAACTCAAAAATAACACTCTTTTTGGCAATTTCGTCTCACAACTTAGATTTGTAATGTTTCTTTTTCAGTAAGTTTTTTTTTTCCCAATAACTTGTTTTTTAAAAAGTTGGATTTTTTTTTAATGGAAATGGTAATGATGAAACTTCTTTTTGCTAAACATTATGACTTTGAGATTGCTGATTCCTTTGACCACTGTTTAGGTTTTCAGCACATATATTTTATTATCATAATAATTATCAATGGGCACTTAGACTGTTTATAAATTTTTTTGTTTCAATGAACAGAATAAGATTTGAAATCAAATCTCCACAAGTGAAATCGCTGGGTCCCGAAGCAATAACATTTTATATTTTGACAGCTGTCATCAATTTGTCCTCCAAAAAGGTTGTTTCCGTTGACACCCCTGCCAGCAGTGTCTAAAATTTCTAAAAACAGACTCTTTTGAACACTTTCTGCCTGCATTGCTGGCCAGAAAATTCCAGAGGGGGGAGGTGAGTCCTTGAATTCACATGAGGTCAAATGCATCAAATGATGGGAGAGTTTGGTTTTTTTCCTGAAAACCATTTGTCATAGTCACAGGAAATTTTGTGTATGAATCTCTCTGAATTCCCTTGGAGGGTCATCATAAAACCCAACACCAATTTTAATTTTTTTTTTCTAAATCAAAAACAATCCATTTGGTTTCATTTGTTTGGTCAGAAATGGGAAAACTGTCATGAGGAAGTCAATTCCGTGTCACTCTGAAGACTGAACACTGAAGTTCTCAAGGAGGTTTTTAAAAAACTCTCATGGAACTTCAGGAAGGTTCAGGAGGAAGTGATACTTGTGGTGAAGAAAAATTTCAGTCAAGTTCAGAAAACCCTCCACATTTTTGCCAATGTGTTCAAGTTTTGGTTAATTGCAAAGGAAATTAAGTTTGTGACTTTGGGTGTTGACAGAGGAGGCAAAGAGAGCCCTTTGGAGGGGAAGAGCCTGTCTGTCCTCTTTGGGCCTTCTGGCTGAACACCTGGGACTGGGGACCAGCAAGATCAAGTTGCTGCTGTCCCCAATGCCCTCCACCCAGGTTTTCCCTTTCCATCCTCACCCCCACCCCTCACCCCGCCCCACTGACTCCTGTTTCTGCAGCCAGGGAGGGATCCCAGGGTGACCGTTAACAGGGAGGCCAGGGCAGGGACCTGAGAGAGGGGACAAGGTGGAGACACAGAGAAAAGATTCAGAGACAGAGAGAGAGACTTTGAGTGGTAATTAGACAGGTGGAGACAGGGAAACAGAACAGAGCAGGGCAGGCGGGGGGGGGGGGGGGGGGGGGGGGTGGCGCTGGCCCTGTGAAGTGGGAGGGATATGAGGTCTGGGAGGCAGGGCAGCTGGCGGATTCTTAGTCCTGGCCTGGGACTGGGGTCTGTTCTCTCCCAGTGGTCCCCAGTTCTCATCCACTCCCTGTCCTTTGGCCTCCCCAGGGGATCCACAGCTTCCAGCCTCCCACCTCCCTCTTTTCTCCCAACTCTGTCTGACCTGATGGTTCCCTTTCTGCTCACACACATCCCATGGCTTCCCGTTTCCCTGGAGCTGATTTTCAGCGATCTGGCAGTTATGACCAAGGCGAAGTTAGCAGAATAAGTGAATAACAATGATAATATTTTAGGTTCCGTATACAGCGCTGAGTCCAATCCTTTGTGTGGATCAGCCCTGGACCCCACAGCTGCACAGTAAAGGGTCTTAAATCCCTGGGGCCGCAGACAAGGCGAGGCCAGTGTCAAGACCTAGCTGACTCCAGAAGGAGAAGCTGTTTCCTGCTCATTTCTGGATTTACGCCAGAGTTGGAGGGGGGAGCAGGGGGCGGAGGCGGAGGGTGGGGTGAGCGGGAGCGTGTCTCAGACCCATCCTTCCAGCCTCACAAGTTCTGGGCCCTCAGCCGGCAACAACTAGGTCTGAAGACTGGGGCGACCCCTGTTGGTCGGTAGCGGAACAAAGCTGTTAAGACATTCCTCTCTTCAACCTCACCCCCTCCTTTGGCGCGAGGAATGGGGTCCAATTCTCTCTCTAGGTGGGCCCTCTCCCAGTAAAGGCCCTTAAAGCCATCTCCAAGTGGGGCGGGAGTGGGAGATTATGAGCAGATCTGCCTGAGAGGGGGATCAGAGTTTCAAGGGCTCCTTACACCAGCCTCTTAAGAAATTTTTCAAGATGAATTTTAATTATTTTAAAGGCAACACATGCACATGTTTTAAAAAGCGAACGTGACAAAAAGAAGGGGACGAAAGAGGATGAGATGGTTGCATGGCATCACCATGGACTTGATGGTGATGGACCAAGACTCGATGGACTTGAGTTTGAGCAAGTTCTGGGAGGTGGTGATGGACAGGGAAGCCTGGTGTGCTGCAGCCCATAGGGTCACAAAGAGTCGGACACGACTGAGCGACTGAACTGAACTGATAAAAAGGAACATGAGACTTCCTTCCCGCACTGATCCCTAGATCCCTGATTCCTTTTCCAGGAGCTGTGACTAGGGTTTCCTTCAGAGATATCTGGATAAAAGTTTCCCCTAGTCTTGATTTTTAAAAGATGTACACAGACTATAACTCTTCTGCTTGTTACATTACTGTGTCTCAGGAAGGTCAGTTTTGGCCTTTTTAACAGTTGTATAGTGGGAATTCCCTGGTGGTCCAGTGGTTAGAACTCTGTGCTTTCACTGCTGAGGGCTCGGGTTCAATTCCTGATGGGGGAACTAAGATCTGCAAGTAGGGCAACTTGGTCCAAAACAAAACAATCCCCCACCCACCGCCCGCGCCCCTGCCCCCCACCGCCCCGGTCCATACAAACCAGCTGAACAGTATACTGTGGTGTGGCTGTATGCACACTCGTTTAAACAGACTCCAGTTGGTGAACACTGAGGTTGTTTCCAATTTTTTGCAATTACCAAGAATGTGGTAATAATGTCTTCATTTCTCCTCTCCTCCACTCTTATCTTTAAAAAAGTAAACTGTTTATTTGGAATGTTTTAAATTTACAGAAAATTTGCAGAGATAATACAGAGTTTCAGCCCTATTCAGCCCTCACACAGCTTCTTCCATCATTAGCATCTTATATATCATAGTTCATTTGTCAAAATTAAGAAATTAATCTTAGTATATTACAATGAACTGAACTCTAGACTTTGATTTCCTTACTCAGTGTTTTTCTGTTCCAATATTCAAACCCAGGATTCTCCACTGCATTCAGTCCATTATTTTGTATGTGTTTAAATATAGTTGTTGGGAATTTCCTGGCAGTCCAGTGGTTTGGACTCCAAACTTTTACTTCTGAGGGCCTGGGTTCAATCCCTGGTCAGGGAAATAGGATTCTTCAGGCTTTGTGGCCAAAAAAGTGAAGTGAATAAAGTACTCTGCTGGGTTCTTAGTATCCAAGACTATAATTAAAAAATGACTGTAGATTAAAATTTTCTTAATAAAAAATATGGCTGCAGGAAAACTGCTTGAAGAAGAATTGATGGGTCAAACACTTTTTTAATTTTGAGAGATTCTAGAAAATGACCCTCCCAAGTAGTCGTACCAACAGGCCGTTTCACCAGTACTGTGTATATTCACAAACTTTTAATTTGTTTTTGTTTTTATCCTTGCCAAACCAGTGGGCAGAAAGTGGTACCATGTTGTCATTTCAGCTGGCATTTCTTCTCTAGGAGTGAGACTGGGAATCTTTTTCTGCATGCTTCTATGAACCGGTTGCCCATATTCTTTGCCTGCTTTCTATTGAGTTATTTTTTTAAATTTATTTATTTGGCTGAACCAGGTCTCCGTCGCAGCATGCAAGATCTTCATTGTGGCACAGGAACTCTTAGTTGATGTGTGTGGGATCTAGTTCCCCAGCCAGGGATCAAACCCAGGGTCCCTGCATTGGGAGCCCCGAGTCTTAGCCATTGGATCACCAGGGAAGTCCCTCTACTGAATTATTTTTTGAAAAATTAATTTAGAAGAGATTCTTACATAATAAGGAAAGGAGTTTATTCCTGGATATGAAAAACTATGTGAAATGGATCTTTCTTTTCTTCCAAAGGATTCTCTACCTTGTTGTTTTGGATATAGGAAAGTTTCCGTTAATTCTCTTGGGTTTTCTATATATAGTCATACCACCAGAAGATAATATTAAGTTGAATTGTTTTTGAGGTATTCCTGCCAAAAATGTCAACCTCAAGTTAATCATGAGGAAACCACAAAAACCCAAACTCAGACACCACAGAATGACTGGCCTGGGGCTTTAAAAAAATGCCAACGTCATGAAAGGCAAAGACAGATTGAGAAATGTTCCAGATTAATACCATGTGTAAGCCAGGATAATCTTTTGTTATAGAGGACATTATCAAAATAGTTAGCAAAATCTGATTATAGTCTGGAGATTAGAACCTAAGTGTCCACTGACAGATGAATAGATAAAGATGTAATATATATACACATAAACAATGTATGTATACACACAATGGAATATTATTTATAATAGTCTCATAAAAAAGAAATCTTGCCATTTGCAACAACATGGATGGCTTTAGGTGTTATGTTAACTGAAGTCAGAGAAAGACAAATACTGTATAATCTCACTTACATGAAATTGTTGCTATTTTGATGACCTTTTCAGAATGCTTTTCATTTGATCCGTTAGCATGGCAAATTTTATTAACAGACTTCCCAATACTGAACCATCTTTGCATCTCAGGCCTATGTTCCTTTGTTATGGTGTATCTTTCAAATGTATTACTTGGTTCTCTTCTAAAATTTCATTTGGGAGCTTTGTACCCTCATAGGGAGAGAGGTCTGCAGTTTTCCTATTGTGCCATTTTTGTCAGGTTGTGGTGTCAAGGATATGCTGGCTCTCACCATTCCAATCACTCATTTTACAGACAAGGTAAACTGGGGGCCAGAGAGGAGAGCGACCCCTTCAGGTCACTCCCAGATCAGGGCTGGACTCTAAGCCCTCATGTCCGAGGGATGAGGGCAACACTGGCCTTGTGCTTAGAGGGACTTAAGTCCCGGCTCTGCACTATCTCACTGTGACCCAATGGACCGCAGTATTCCAGTCTGTAGATAGGTACTAGATGGTCAGAAAGACAGGGTCGTGTCTTCTTTCAGCACAGTTTCAGGGTTGCTGCTGGGTCAAAAGCTGAGCGACTGAGCATCTCATCCAGCTTGGTCACCTCTCGGAGTGTCCCTGCAGGGCTCCCAGGGTCTGTCCTTCTGGTCTCGAGCCCCCATCCAGCTGAGATCCGGCTCACCCTCGTGCGCGCCGCGTAGGTCGCCTGCAGCCCCCGGAAGTTCCCGGGCGAGAGCGCGAGCGGGGGCTGGGCCGGGGTCGGGACCCGGAGCGCGTCCGGGGATGTGAAACTCTCCGCTGGGGGCCCGTCTGGGCTTCCAGGGCTTTACTGGCGGGAGTGGGGAGAGGGGCCGTCAGCACCAGGACCCCCATCCCCAGAGACCCTCCGGCATTCATCTACTCTTCCCGGTATCCCACTCCCCAAAGATTCCAGGCTTCAGGATCCCCCATCCCTTCTCCCCTGGTCTTTTCCGGGACCACTCCTCCGGGACTCCCAGTGTTTCCCCCAGAAGCTCCGCCTCCAGGCCCCCGATCCCTCCCTTGATACTTTTCATTGCAACGTTCACCTCCACTCCCCGCTCTCCTCAGAGCCCCCATATGCGCCCGACCCCAGGGACCCAGGCCTCAAGAGTGCCAGCCCCAAAGTGGGCATTCCCGCCCCATAGCCTGCCGCTAGGTTCTCACGCTGAGACCTTCACTGAGATCCTCTCCCAAGGCCCCGCCCACATGACCAGCCCCGCTCCTGCTGGACCCTTCCCTCCCACCCTTCACTCACATGTGCTCGCGCAGCGCCGCCTCCCGCGCTGCGCAGGCTTCGCCCTCCGCCTCGGCCGTACGTGCGCGCCGCTGCGCCTCGTCCAGTTGCTGCGCAGACTTAGTGGCCGCAGCCTCCCAGCGCGCCAGGGCTTCTGCGAACGCAAGGCAGGAGATCAGGATGGAGCCCGGGCTCCTACTCCGCATACACCAACTCCGAGTTTATAGTCTGCATACTGTTTATGTGGTTTGTTGTATTGGAATTAAATTTGTGTGCTGTTTGCATGACCTTTACGTGTTATTTGCATAGCTTTTCAGAGGTTTACATGGCTTTGGGGAGTCTCTACACGGCATGTGCATATTTTGTTGCGTTTGCATTGTTCTGTGACATTTGCCTAGCTAGGAACCTTCTAGGCTCCTCCCACCTCTAGCATGTCCACCCCTTTGCACCCCAACTCACCTGTCAGCGCCCCGTTCTCAGCCCCCATCTGGGTCCCCTGTGCCTTGGCCTCTTCCATCTCAGTCTTCAGTGTCATCAGCTGGGTCTGAAGCCGACTCTGCGGAGTGGAGTAGAAATGAGGGGGTAAGGGAGAGACAGTGAATGGGCCCGACCCTTTCTAGAGGAGAACACCCTGGTGTTCCTTGGGCTTTATTTGGAATGTCATTTGGGGTCCTATAGTTGTAAAACACAGAAGTGGCCTCTGAAGTCTGGGGTGAAAAGTCCCTGCCTGCAAGGAGATCTTTGCTCAGGTCCACTGACCCCTGGGGTGTCCCAGGTGGCTCGGTGATAAAAGAATCTGCCTGCAGTGTAGGAGACTCAGAACACACAAGTTCGATCCCTGGGTAAGGAAGATCCCCTGGAGGAGGAAACAGCAAGCCACTCCAATATTCTTCCCTGAGAAATCCATAGAGAGAGGCGCCTGGTGGGTTACAGTCCATGGGGTCGAAAAGAGTCGGACATGACTGAGGGACTGGGCACACTGACCTCTGCTCCAGGCCAACTGGATATAGAAAGGTTTAGTTCTGCCAACCAGCTCCGGTTCCAATCCTAGCTATATCTAGACTCCCAGGACTGGGGTTTCAGACCAGCACAAGCCAATATGGATTCAAATTATGGTTCTGCCCTAGAATCTTTCATGGAGGCTGGGGGAGAACCATAATTTGAATCCAGGGCAGGATGCTCTTAACTTCAGCTGCCCCAGGCCCTTCCCTTAGGCAGGCTGGAAAGGCATAGGGATGAATTTTCAAAAGGTATGAATTTTCCAGAATTCATATGCTGCCCAATCGCTGCTGGGCCCAGTATACCGGGGTACACAGTAGTTACTCAGTGAATGTGAGTGGTTGGGACTTTGAGGATAGTTCTTCTGTGAGGCCCAGGGCTGAGAAAGAGTTAAGAAAGGATTAAAAAAGAGTTCGAAGGGGGTGGCAAGAGGAGGGAGGACCTGGCTGGTACCTCCTCCAAGAGGCCAACTTTAGCTTCCTAATTACAGGTGACATGAATGTCCCTCTCTCAAAATAGGGCTGCTGGACACTGACTGGGGGGTGGTTGTTGAGTGGGTACTTAGGGGGAGGGTGAGCACAGGGCCACCCCAGGTGGGCTCAGGGGTCTGGGATAGACTCCACCAGTGATGGGGCAAATAGCAGAAGACAGTGGAGCCTTCTTTTTATTTTTTTAAAGTTCATTTGTGTCATATTTTATTTTTTTTAATTGGACTATAATCGCCTTACAACGTTGTTAGTTTCTGCTGTACAACAAAGTGAATGAGCTATGTTAGTGGAACCTTCTTAGTCAGAAGGTAGACACAAGGGTGAATCGGCCCTGGAGGAGTTGGAAGGAATTGTGCTGTTCTCCTTTTCCTCCCTCAGTTGAAGAACGGGGGAAACCAAGGCACCGAAGGGGAACCCTGCCTGAGTGTGTGCGCCCTCTCCCCCTCACTTTCGGGATTGCCCAGCCCTCCAGCCTGCCCACCTACCTGGCGGCCCTCACAGGCCCTTAGGGCCTCCTCCAGCTCCCGGCGGACACGCTCGGCCTGCTTCAGCCGCTTGGTCAGGGCCTCCTCGAGGCGGGCAGCGTCTGCCAGTCGGCGCCGAAGTTCCTCGACTTCGGGTTCGGGGTCTCCAGGCGGCGCCGTGGTGTTGACGGCCGGCTCTGGGCAGTGAGGCCTCCGGGAGGCCGAGGAGGCCAGATTCCAGGCCAGAAGGGCTGCTCCGGCAGCAACCGCGGCCAGGAATACTGCGGCCCCGCACAGGGCGAACACACCCGCCAGGCGCGCCCGGGCTCGGGCTCCGGCCCAGGCTCGGCCATGCCGCTGTCCACAGCTCTGGCCCCAGACGGCCACGAGCATTTAATTTGGCACCTTGGGGAGCCAGGGACACCCACGGTTCCGCCCCTCCCGGCGGTGGTTTCGACTTTATTGGGAGGGGCTGGACCCACGCCAAGGGCCAGCCCAAGCTACCGGAGCCCAGGACAGAGCTGGGGATCCCGGGTTCCAGTCTTGTTTCTGCATCCCATGTGACCCTCTAAGCCTCAGTTTCCTCCTCTGTAAACTGAGGATGACAGTAGCTCCTGCCCTGTAGGGCTCTGTAGGATTCACCTGAGCATATCTGCGCAAAGCCCCCCTTTGCACCAGGGCCCCTTGGCAAGTGTCTGGGGGTATACTGTCCCTCATTCTGTTCAAGCCTAGAAGACAGGCGGCTGCTCGAAACAACGGAGGTCGGCCTGGCTCGGGAGGCCGCACTTTTTTGTGACTAGCTGTGCGGGCCAGAGGGAAACGGCAATGGCACCCCACTCCAGTACTCTTGCCTGGAAAATCCCATGGACGGAGGAGCCTGGTAGGCTGCAGTCCATGGGGTAGCTAAGAGTCGGAAACGACTGAGCGACTTAATTTTCACTTTTCACTTTCATGCGTTGGAGAAGGAAATGGCAACCCACTCCAGTATTCTTGCCTCGAGAATCCCAGGGACGGTGGAGCCTGGTGGGCTGCCGTCTATGGGGTCGCACAGAGTCGGACACGACTGACGCGACTCCGCAGCAGCAGCAGCAGCAGCAGCAGTGCGGGCCTGATTGCTTGCCCAAGGGTAGATGCGTCCCATCTCCCTGCCCGTTCTCCACCAAGCCACCAGGGGGCGAGCTTACAACGTGCATCAGATCCAGGCGCGTCTACACGGTTCCCCTGACTTGCGGAGTCAAATCCTCCTCCTCCCTCTCTGCCCTCTTTCATTTCCATTTCCCCTTCCTCCACCCTATTCCCCGCTTTTTCTCCTCCTCCTCTATCCTTCCCCACTTCCCAATCCTCCTCCTTCTCCTTTCTCCTTCCCCTGCGAGGCCCCCAGCAGGTCTTTAAGGTCATTTCCTGCCCCCTCCAGCCCTGCTCCGTGCTCTTTAGGCCAGCGCATTCCTATCCCAGGGTTGCCTGACCGACCTTTCCTCCTTCTTTGTCCAACTAACTTCCTCACCAGTTACTTCCCTGTCCACCAGTGTGTCTCTTCCTCTTCCTTCCCCACTAATTCTGACCCTTTTTGATCTCTCAGCTCTGCTGTCATTTTCTGTGTATTTGATTCCTGACTGCCTCTCCCATCAGACTAGTGTGTGTGTGTGTGTGTGTGTGTGTGTGTGTGTGTGTGTTGTGTCTGGCTCTGAGACCCCCAAGGACTGTAGCTCACCAGGCTCCTCTGTTCATGGGATTCTCCAGGCAAGAAGACTGGAGTGGGTTGCCATGCCCTCCTCCAGGGAATCTTCCCAACCCAGGGATCGAACCCGCATCTTATGTATGGCAGGTGGATTCTTTACCGCTGAGCTACTGGGGCATCAGACTGGGTGAGCCCCGAAAAAGTAAAGCCTTCACCTGCCTTGTTCCCACTGCCACCGCGTGGGCCTGGCACACAGTAGCTGTGCAGTAAATGTGAGCTGAGTGAACACTGTGAACAAGAATCTGTGTTCCTTCCTGACAGCACTCCCCCACCCCCATTCCACATGAAGGAAACAGAGCCCAGAGAAGCCAAGTCTCAGGCCAGGGACACAGAGCAGCTACAAGTCACTCCCAGATTCCTGCTGGAGTTGGAACCCCTCCCCATCCCCCAGGCCCTGCAGCACCCCTCAGGCCTGGTTTCCAACTCCTGGCTGGGTCACAGTCAGCCAGGGAAGAGGGACATTTTTAGGAAGGAGAGACGTTTATACCCCGGCCATTGGATGGGAATTTGGGGGAAGAAATTGAACAGGTCAAACCCATGATATCAGGCAAAACTGCCTCCTCCATCTGTGAAACAGTACACACAGGGTAAGGGTAGGAGGATGGCTGTTTCGGGACTTTCCAGTAGCCCAAGCTGGGAGTGGGCGTGGCGGATGTTGGGTGGAAGTGAGAAAGGACTGAAGTCACGTGAGAAGGGCTTGCTGGCAATCAAGAGAACCTGCTAGAAGCCGAGGGCCCTGATGCTGGGAAAGATTGAGGGCAAGAGGAGAAAGGGGTGACAGAGGATGAGATGGTTGGATGGCATCACCGATTCAACGGACATGAATTTGAGCAAACTCTGAGAGATGGTGAAGGACCGGGAAGTCTGGCGTGCTGCAGTCGATGGGGTTACAGTCGGACACAACTGAACGGCTGAACAACAACCACTGCCTGAGCGGCTGAGAAACCCTGAGCAGGTCCAGTTACTTCTCTGGACATCAGTTTCCTCATCTGTTAGATGGGGCTGCTGATGGGGGGGTAAAATGCCCCAGTCATTGGAAAGGGACTCCACGGGAGCTTCTACTGAGCCCTCCTGTGAGCTGGGGGCACAGAAGTGATGGAGACTTGAGCCTCACCTTCTAGAGCTGAGATTCTCACTGGAATTGAATCTGTGCCCCCAGGGGAAATTTGGTAATGTCTAGAGGCATTTTGTTGTTGTCACAACCTGGCGGTAAGGTACTACGGGCATCTAGTAGCGAAGGATGGTACTCAGCATCCTACAGCGCACAGGGCAGCCCCCACCACAGAGAATGGTCCAGTCCAGATGATAAGAGTTCAGAGGCCGAGAAACCCTGCTCTAGAACTTCAGGGTGAGGAGCAGGTGCTCCGAGCAGAGCACAGAGACTGGCCAAGGCTGTGAGGCAGGAAGGAACTTGACAAATCAATATATAGAGAAACGGTCAGGGTGGGTGGAACAGGAAGAAGTTAGGGGATGGGGGTTGTTGTCAGGGGGGCCTGTGGCAGGGATGGGGTTTGGGGACACCTGGGAAGACAGTAGGAGCCGTGGAAGGGGAGTCTAAGACCATCTGGGCTGGGGACCATGGGACTAGATGGCAGTGCAGAATCCTGGGCAAACACAAGGGGCCTACCCCTAGTGCTATGCACAAAAAGTTACCTAGACAATAGTTGACATTCCAGGAGAACTTGGAGGAAGGAAGATAACAGGGGAGGAAGGAAATAGGGGCCATGAGAGGGTCAAGGAAGTGGGTTAAATGGTCTATCAGACAGAGGCCTTCAACTCTGAGCCCTTCCCAATTTTTTTTTTTTCTTTTTCTCTTTTGGTACCGCCATGTGGTTTGCAGGATCTCAGTTCTCCAATCAGGGATTGAATCTGGGCCATGGCAGTGAAATCCTGGAATCCTAACTACTAAGTTACCAGGGAACTCCCCGTACCTAACCTTCAATTTTGAGAAGCAGAGAGGCTTTCTGGGGGAGGGGTTCCCAGAGCTGGGTACTGCAGGATAAATAAGAGTTTGGGGACAGAGGTGGCGGGGCAGTGTGACACAGGTCTGTCCTGTGTACATCTAGGTTTAACTCCCAGCCCTGCACTTTCTGCTGGAAGGGATTGGGAATCAGGACAAATTGTTCCTTGTCATAGCCACAGTTTCCTCATGGAACCACTGTCGTAAGAAGATCCAGCCAGGAGATGAGAGCAGAAAACTGCAGGCAGGGAGCACTGACGAGGATGTAGGTCCTTGATAACTCAGTTGGTAGAGAATTCGCCTGCGATGCAGGAGACCCTGGTTCGACTCCTGGGTCGGGAAGATCCCCTGGAGAAGGGATAGGCTACCCACTCCAGTATTCTTGGGCTTCCCTTGTGGCTCAGGTGGTAAAAAAGAATTTGCCTGCAATGCGGGAGACCTGGTTTGGAACCCTGGGTTTGGAAGATCTTCTGGAGAAGGGAAATACTACCCACTCCAGTATTCTGGCCTGGAGAATTCCATGGACTATGGGAGTCACAAGGAGTCGGACATGACTGAGCGACTTTCTCACTTTCAGAGGAGAAGAGGGTTGGGGGAGGGGCAGTGTGGTGATGCCTGCCAGAACCCCAGAAATCCCAAGGAACATTCTAGAGCACAGAGGCTGAGTTTGGATGTCAATGGGTGTCCACCCTTGCCCACAGGGCAGGCCCCAGGTGCTTGGGGGTGACATGATAACACTCCAAAAGCTTGAGAGTACAATTTTTTCCCCAAAATGGGTGTTTACTTTTAGGAGCCAAATGACGCCAGAAGAAAGTGACTTTCTAGAAACTGTGTCAGCAAGAAGCAGGTGCCCCACCCCTCAACCCTGAGCCCTCCCCAACTCTAGGGCAGACTTGGGCCAACTCCCCTACTTCTCCACACAAGACATCTCTCCAGAGCTGGCCCATCTTGGACCCCTTAGGTTACCCCATCCCGCCACCCCCCACAACCGTGTTGCCATGTCAGGAAGCCTCACACAGGGAAGCAGAGAGGGAGCCAGACCAGTCCAGGTTGTGGCCTAAAAAATATCAAAATAGGGACTCAGGTACTTCCCTGGCTGTTAAAGCCTTTGCACTTCCAATGCAGGGGTTGAGCGTTCTATCCTTGGTCTGGGAATTAAGATTCCGCATGTAATGCAGCGTGACCAAAAAGCAAAAATTAAAATAAATAAAAATTTTTAAAAAATCAAACAAAAAACAAAATACGGGCTCAGAGGCGGACAGAACACAAGCCCCGCCCCCAGCCCCACCCCAAAGGACCTCCCTACTCACTGAGGGCTCCCTGCCTTTCCAAGATCTTCTCCGTGTCCAGCCCTCCGCCCCACAGACAGGCCACATCCCCAGACCCTGACCCAGCCCAACTCCTGGCCCCTCCGACCTTTCTTCTCCCGAGAGCTGCCCCTTCCTTACCGGCCGGCTTTCTGGGATCTCATGTCAGCAGAGCGTTGAGGACCAAGACCGCCATCACTATGAATAGGAAGCTGGAGCAACTGGACACGCTGTTTCTGGAGGAGGTCTCACTCTGTCTTCTGGAGTAGAGATGAGGGCCACTCAGGCAGCTGCAGGGCCGGCTCTAGCCGCTCTAGGCTTCTCCTCTAAGAATCTGCACTCCTCCCTGCCAAATCGCTGGGGAAGAGAATGAGCAGCGGCCCCCCCATGGCTGTGTGACAGATGGGACGAGGCTGGGACTAAAACTTTGTCGCCTGAGCATTGAGGTTTTTTTCCCAAGCCCAGGTCGGGAGTCGAGTGAAAGGGGCGTGTCCCGGGGGGTCCTCTCAGACCTTAGTCGCTCCACCTCGGCCAACGCGTCCTTCAGATTTTGCTTCAATATCTTCAACTCTCCTGGTTGAGGGTGGGGTACAGAATCAGGGGCAGGTGGACACGGTGACCACACCCACTCTCACCTGACCCCCACTCAGGACATGACTCTTCAGACCCTCATCGAGTCCCTGCTGGGAAACCTGGAGCCCCCCTTCTCCCCAGCTCCACCCTTCCCTGTCCCCCGATCCCAGCCCTGGGACCCTCCCTCCCTACTTCTTTTCACCACCTGACCCCCACCACCCCCCAACGCGGAACCCTGGGCTGTGTTTTTCTCACCCTGAAACTCTGCCACCTGGGCCTGCTCCTTCTTCAGAGACTCCCTCAGGGTCACCTGGGTCAGAGGGGAGGGTCAGAACTTGGACTCCTGTGCCTGGGTGCTGGACCCCTCCCTAAGCCCTGGGATCAGAGGAGCTCAGATCCACACCCCCTTCAATTCCCCTCCAACCCTCCCCCTGCACCTCAGTCTCCCACCTTGAAGAAAGGACACAACCTGCTACCCTCCCCGGGCCACCCATAGGAGTGTGATCCTCAAAGTGGGAGTTTTGAGGCCCTCCCCCCAAGAGAATTGGGAGGTTTCCTATACCCTAGAAGAAGTTTCCAGATCCACTGGGATATTGCCAAAAATTTGTTTTTTTAATATTTATTTAAAAAAAAATTTTATTTGGTTGGGCTGGGTATTTATTAGTTGCAACATGCTGGATCTTTAACTGTAAAGATGCTGCAGGTAGGTAATCTAGTTCCATGACCAGGGATCAAACCCATGTCCCCTGCATTGGGAGTACAAAGTCTTAGTCACTGTATTTCCAGGGAAGTCTCTAAAGAACACTAAGAGGCCCTCCAAAAACCAGAAAATGGTGCGGGGTGCGGGTAGGGGAAGATTTCAGAGCCTAGGTAAGAGGTCCCCGAGAGTTTCAAGGTCCTCCATGTTAGAACATAAGTGAAAATTTCAGAGGCTCTCAGGATGCAGTGGAAGGAGCTGGGGAGGTCCTCTTCCTAGCCCCTAGAGGGGATTTCTGCTTTCCAAGGTTGGCCCAAGGGGAGTTTCTAGGTCCCCCCATTCAAGCGCCAGAGTTTAGAGATCCTTCATAACCTACAGGGATACTGACACCCATAATGGGAGTTTTAAGGCTCCCCACACCAGCACCCCAGGGAGAGTTAGAGGTCCCCAAAGCCTGGTGGAGACATCCAGGGGGCAGTCTCAAGGTCCGTCTGGATCTCCACAAAGACTATGGGAGAGCCTCCCAAGTACCCGGGCCTGTCTAGGGAGTGCGGTGGCTTACCATAGTGCGCTCGCGGGTGGCAGCATCGGCTTCCTTCTCCTGTAAGACTTCTTGGGCTTGGTTTAGCTGGCGCTGCAGGTGTTCGTTGATCTCCTGACACTCCTTCTGTGCTTGGAGGCCATCCCGGCAGCCCTTGCTGTTGGCCTTGACAGCGAAGTAGATCAGGGGCCCAAGCAGACCCACCACCACCGCGAGCAGCAGGAGGCCCTGCCACAAGGGGAGCTTGCGGCGAGTCAGCAGCATGGGTTCCTCCAGGTCGTCTGCCATGGGTACTGGGCAGTAGTGATAAAAAGTGGGTGCCTTAAGGGAACTGCCCTTAGGGAAGTTCCAACAAGAGTTATAGGGGGTCGCTGGAACCCCTATAGGCTAGGACCGCCCCCTGATTACCATAATAGCGGCGCTGACAAATGACGAGCTCCCGGAGGATCCTCTGACTTGGAGACACTTGAATGGAGCCTGTGCAGGCAGCCGACAGCCCGGCTTTCGGTTTAGGTTTCCGTTTTGGTTTCCTTTTTCGTTTTCCTGCAAAAAACGGTGGGTTGCTTTTGCCAAATTCTGGCCTTGGGCTTTCTGGGTTGGATGCTGGCCAGTGAGATCCTGTGAGAGGGGAGTGGGGCTCCCTGGGACACACCATGTCAAGTCCTTGCCCTTCTCCTACATGTTTCTGAGGGTGACAATTGCGCTTACTGAGCACCCAGTGCATGCCAGCTTTGTGTTCGTCTGTCCCACAAACGCAAGAGGCAGAGGGCGTTTTTTGGGCGGCAAGTCCCCAGCTGGGGGAAATGAAGGCTGAGAAGTGAGTGGCGACTGGGAGCAGGGTCTGATAGAAGAGACTGGGTTTTGAATGCAGGGGTCTCCGGGTGACCTAGCCGGGGTTCACGTAGCATCCCTGATCCTGCTGGGGGGACCATGGGGAGCCATGGAGGGAGTCAGAGGAGGGACCACGTATGTTGCCAGGGGTACAAGAGCCGGATGTATCCGCGTGACTAATGCTGCAGTTCCTCCATATGGCCACTTGAGGACGCACCAGACAGCAAACACTACCCAGGCCCTTGTCCTGGCTCCAGGCAGGAACTTGCTCTTTCTGCCAACATCTGCCTCTACCACCTGGGGACTCCACATAAACCCTCTGAACTGTAATGGAACAGGACCCTGAGCGGCCTTCCAAGGGCGACTCCTCCCCCGTATCTTCTGTTTTAGCTCCTTTATGAAGTATGGAGATAATAGTATCTAATACACGTTCCTGAGTTGTTTTTCCACATGTGAAAATGCCACCTCCATTCCTCCTACCCCAGCCACACACACCAAAGGGAAGATGTTAACAACTTGAGGACCATGAGCATGTAGCTCCCAGACCTACTGATGGGTAATGTTAGGATTGATAATGTTAACCCCTGTGACCTCACCATCAGTCACTCGGAGAATTGTCCCATACCCTGCGTCCACTCGCCCCCTCCCCTGGGCCTTGAAAATGCTTTTCAGAAACGTCTGGAGGGTTCAGGATTCTTTGGGGGCATAAGCTACCTACCTCCTTGCAGGGCCCTGCAATAAAACTTTCTCTGCTACAAACTCCATAATTCCTGTATGTTTGTCCTCACTGTGTGTCAGGCACATGGACTTCTGTTAACAGAACCTCAGCTTCCTCATCGGTAAAGTGGGGCCATAACAGGAGCAGCCTGGTCGGGGGGGCCGATGAGGAGTTTTGAGTAAAGTGCTTTGGCATCCAGTAGGCACTCCAGTAGCGGTGTGGCTGGGCATGTGACTCAGGGCAGAAGAACTGGTGTGAAACGTGGAAATAAGGTCCAGGAATGAGGAGTACATTTTGAGGAAAGAAGATCAGATCCGTTTGGGACACTCTGATCCCAAAGGACCTGGGTGGGACGTGTCTAGGGAGAGACCTCCAAAGGGGTGGGACCCTGGATTGACATTCCAGGGAACTCAGGCCGCACTGATCTCCCTTCCATATCACCAAGGGAACCAAAACTTCCTGCTGGAGATTGGCCTGATTGCAGACTTCTTGTGGCAGGAAGTGACTTCTGGAAGGCAGCTGTGCACTTGTCCAGTGGCTTCTTCAACCACAGCCTGACCACTACTCAGAATCTGTTGGCTCAGCCATTTGCAGGGTTTGCGGTCAGCTGGATCAGGTGGCATGTGGGGCCAAAGCCAGGGATCCCGGTCCTCAGGATGATACCCCTATGCTTAGTTCCACTGCTCATAGCAAAGACCTGCTTCCAACAACTCAAGAGAGAGTCTACGTGTGGACATCACCAGATAGTCTATCTGAAATCAGATTATGTTCTTTGCCACCAAACATGGAGAAGTGCTATACAGTCAGCAAAAATAAGACCTGGAGCTGACTGTGGCTCAGATCATGACTCCTTATTGCAAACTTCAGGCTTAAATTAAAGAAAGTAGTGGAAAACCACTAGGCCATTCAGGTATGACCTAAATCCAATCCCTTACAGTGGAGGTGACGAATAGATTCAAAGGATTAGATCTGGTAGACAGAGCACTTGAGGAACTATGGACGGAGGTTTATAACACTGCACGGGAGTCAGTGACCAAAATCCTTCCGAAGCCAAAAAAATGCCCGAAGGCAAAGTGGCTGTCTGTGCTTGGTGACTCAGTCGTGTCCGACTCTTTGCGAGCCCATGGACTCTGGCCCACCGTGCTCCTCTGTCCATGGGGATTCTCCAGGCAAGAATACTGGAGTGGGTTGCCTTGCCCTCCTTCAGGGGCTCTATACAACCCAGGGATCAAACCCAGGTCTCCTGCATTGCAGGCGACTTTTTACTGTCTGAGCCACCGGGGTGGTCTGAGGAGGCCTTACAAACAGTTGAGGAAAGAAGAAAAGCGACACGCAAGGGAGAAGGGAAAGATAAACCCAACTGAATGCAGAGTTTCAGAGAACACCAGTGAGACATAAGAAGGCCTTCTTCAAGGAACAGTGCAAAGAAATAGAGAAAAACAGTAGAATGGGAAAGACTAGAGAATTCTTCTAAAAAATTGGAGATATCAAGGGAACATTTCATGAGAAGACGAGGACAATAAAGGACAGATACAGGAAGGAGCTAAGAGAAACAGAAATAATTAAGAAAAGGTGGCAAAAATACACAGAAAAGCTATATAAGAAAGGTCTTTGTGACCTAGATAACCATAATGCTGCGGTCACTCACCTAGAGTCGAACATCCTGGAGTGTGAAGTTAAGTGGCACTTAGGAACCATTGCTATAAACAAAGCTAGTGGAGGTGATGGAATTCCAGCTGAGCTATTTCAAATCCTAAAAGATGATGCTGTTAAAGTGCTGCTCTCAATATGTCAGCAGATTTGTAAAGCTCAGATCTGGAAGAGGTCAGTTTTCATTCCAATTTCAAAGAAAGGCAATGCCAAAGAATGCTCAAACTACCATACAGTTGTGCTCATTTCACATGCTAGCAAGGTTTTGCCCAAAATCCTTCAAGCTAGGCTTTAGCAGTACATGAACCAAGAACATCCATTGTATGAGGTGGGTTTCAAAAGGGCAGAGGAACCAGAGGTCAAATTGCCAACCTTCTTTGGATTGTGGAGAAAGCAAGGGAGTTCCAGAAAAAAATCTACTTTTGCTTCATTGAGTATGCTAAAGGCTTTGACTGTGTGGATCACAACAAACTGTGGAAACTTCTGAAAGAGATGAGAGTACCCGACCACCTTACCTGTTTCCTGAGAAACCTATACGTGGGTCAAAAAGCAAACTTAGAATTACACCTGGAACAACTGACTGGCTCAAATTTGAGAAAGGACTGAGACATGGCTTTATATTGTCACCCTGTTCATTTAACTTTATGCAGAGTACAACATGTGAAATGCTGGCCTGGATGAATGGCAAGCTGGAATCAAGATTGCCAGGAGAAATATCAACAACTTCAGATATGCAGAGGACACCACTCTAATACAGAAAACGGAGATGAACTAAAGAGCCTCTTGATGAAGATGAAAGAGGAGAGTGAAAAAGCTGACTTGAAATGCAACATTCATATATCTATGATCGAGGCATCTGGTCCCATCACTTCATGGAAAATAAAAGCAGAAAAAGCAGAAACTGTGACAAATTTTATTTTCTTGGGTTCCAAAGTCAGTAGGGGTGGGAACTACAGCCATGACATTAAAAGACACTTGCTCCTTGGCAGAAAAGCTCTGACAAACCTAGACAGGATATTAAAAAGCAGACACATCACGTTTCCAACAGAATTCCATATATTTACAGCTATGGTCTTCTCAGTAGTCATGTGTGGATGGGAGAGTTGGACCAGAAAGAAGGCTGAGCGCTGAAGAATCGATGCTTTCAAACTGAGGTGCTGGAGAAGACTCTTGAGAGATCCTTGGACAGCAAGGAGATCAAACCAGTCCATCCTAAAGGAAACCAACTCTGAATATCCAACCTGGATATTCAATCCAGCCACCTGCATTGGGAGAGTGGAGTCTTACCCACGGGATCACCAACCCTGAAGGACTGATGCTGAAGCTCCAATATTTTGGCCACCTGATTGGAAGAGCCAATTCATTGGAAAAGACTCTGATGCTCAGAATGACTGAAGGCAAGAGGAGAAGGCAGCAGCAGAGGATGAGTTGGTTAGATAGCATCGCCGACTCAGTGGACATGAATTTGAGCAAACTCTGGGAGATAGTGAAAGACAGAGGAGCCTGGGAAGCTGCAGTCCATAGGGTTGCAAAGCGAGGGACACCACCTAGTGACTGAACAATGACAATTTCCTAACCCCCCCACCGCCCCATTTAAGCCACTCTGCAGCCAAATGACCCAGGGATCAGGGATGGATTTGCTGTGGAGGCTGAGGGGGAGCTTGTGTGTCCCCTGAGTAGGGCCTCCCTCCCAGGCTAGGACTCCAGGTGCAAAGACAGGGCCCTTGGCAAAGCTGATATCGGAGCTCCACTGGGCTGAATTTTGAACTTTAGGGTCAGCTTAGGACCATGATTTCAGATAGGGGTCAAGATTTTTTTTTTTTAATTTATTTATTTTAGTTGGGGGCTAATTACTTTACAATATTGTAGTAGTTTTGATTGTGTGTGCTCAGCCCTGCCTCCCTGCCAGACCTTGGGCAAATGATTTCATCCTAGCCTTAGTTTCCAAAATGCGGATGAACGTAATAGAACTTTTCTGTGCCCCCACCCCCTACATTTTGCAACCAAAGCTAGTGCTGTATTCACCTCATTCTAGTCTCAGCACTGGAAACAGAAAGTTTGTGAGTTTTCCCTCTAAGATTTGGATTGGAAAAAGTAATGCACATTCCTCTGAATTTATGCTTTAAAAAATATGTGTTTAGAAAACATATATACATATGTATATATGTACAACTGGCTGGGCCAGGTCTCATTTGTGGCC
This sequence comes from Okapia johnstoni, assembly GCA_024291935.2. Lineage (NCBI taxonomy): Eukaryota > Metazoa > Chordata > Mammalia > Artiodactyla > Giraffidae > Okapia > Okapia johnstoni. The sequence continues at coordinate 5,268,248 of CM044316.1, read as the reverse complement.
TGCTGAATGTGTTTTGTGACACATGGAATCTTATTTGTTGCTTGTGGAATCTAGTTTTCTCATCAGGGCCAAATCAGGTCTCCCTGCATTGGGAGAATGGAGTCTTACCCACTTGATCACTCGGAAAGTCCCAATCTATCTTTTTCTTTCTATTATTTGGCTGTGCCTTGTGGAATGTGGGATCTTAGTTCCCTGACAACAGATCTAACCCATGTCCCCTGCAGTGGAAGTGAGGTGCCTTAAGCACCAGACCACAGGGAAGTCCCAACCTTTGTAATTTTTTAAAGACTCATTTTATTTTGGTTTGCACAAATCCAGCAAAGATAGTCCAGAAACATTCCATAGACCCCATTTCCATTTCCCCTACTTTGGTCATCTTTCATCTATAAGGTACATGTGCTGCAATGTATGAACCAATACGGACTGATAACAGTATTAACTGAAGTCCATGCATTATTCCAACCTCCTCGTTTTCCCCTTAATGTCCTTTTTCTGCCCCTGGATCCTCACGTGACACTCAGTCCTGATGTCTCTTTAGGCTCCTCTGGGTCAGGCAGATTCTTAGGCTTTCTTGGTCTTGATGACCTTGAGAGTTTAGAGTCAGGTGTTCTGTAGAGCGGTCCTCGGTTGGGATTTGTCTGGTGTTTTTCTCATGGTTGGACTGGGCTGTGGCGAGAAGGACCATAGAGGGCAGGTGCCTTTCTCATCACACACGTGTCCAGGGCACGTGCTATCAGCCTGACTCACCCTGTGATGTTGATCTTGGTCCCCTAGCTGAGCTGGTGCCCATCAGGTGTCTCCACCATAAAGCCACCTCCTTCCTCCCCTCCAGCTGCGCCTTCTGGAAAGAGGTGACGATTTATCACCCACACCAAAGCCGTGGGAAGCCGCACATCATCCTCCTGAGGGCGAGATATCTGTGTATATTATTTGATATTCTTCCTCCTGGGAGGTTTTTCTCTTCTCTTTCATTCATTGTTTTACTCAGTCGTGTATTTATAGTCCTGTGAACTCACGGACATTTATTTTACACCTGATGATACTTACTTTGTCACTCAAACTGTTCCAACTTTGGCTGTTTGTTACTTTTGACAAGCTTCATTGCACTAAAGCCTTCTGGAACATTCTTTGTAGTCACGTAGAAACCATATGCTTATAAGGGGCTCAGTTAACGAAGGCCACCATCACGCACTATTTTAGGAGCAGGGAGCACACACAGGGAGAGCTTTCTTTCTTTTTTATTGGTTATGTCTCCCAGCTTATGGAGCTGGGAGATATTAGTTCCCAGACCAGGGATTGAACCCAGGCCACGGAAAGCCTGGAATCCTAACCTCTAAGTCATCAGAGAACTCCTCGCGGCCTTCAGCTTCGAGAAGCAGAGAAATTTCCGGGGGAGGGGCTCCCAGAGCTGGGTACTGTAGGATGAATAGGAGCTTGGGGGATGGAGGTGGCAGGACAAGGTGACACAGGTCTGTCCCAAGTCTGCACACCCAAGGTTGAGTCCCAGTCCTGCACTTTCTGCCGGAAGGGATTGGGAACCAGGACACAGTGGCCCTCGCCACAGCCTCACAGTCATCAGAAGATGAAACGGTAATGAGATGAGAGAAGCCGGGAGATGAGAGAAGAAAACTGCAGGCAGGGAGCACTGACGAGGGTCCTTGAAGATGATGCCAGCAGAGAAGAGGGCTGGGGATGCAGTGGGATGGTGCCTGCTGGAACCCCAGAGATCTTGAGCAACATTCTAGAGCAGGGAAGGCTGGTTGGGTTGTGGATGGCAATGGATGTCCACCTTTGTCTGCAGGGCAGGCCTCAGATGCTTTGGGAGGTCACACAGAAAGGCTCCAAACACTTGAGAGTACGGTTTTCCCCCCAAAAGGCATGTTTACATGTCGAGTCCAAAGACCCAAGAGGAAAGTGCCTTTCTAAGAGCAGTGTCAGCAAGGTGAGGTGCTGCAACCCGACTCGCATGCCATTCCTAGCTCGAGGCGGCCTTGGGCCAGCTCTGCTCCTTTCCCACTCTCAAGGCATCCTGTCAGGACTGTCCTGTCTTGGGCCCCTTAGGCTACCCCATCCTCCCTACAACCGTGTTGCCACGTGGTCGTGTCAGGACTGGCCAGGTCAGGAAGCCTCAAGCCGAGAATCCGAGCTGGAGTCGGCCTAGTCCTGGCTGTGGCCTAACAGACATCAGAACAGGGAGTCAGAGGCGGACGGATCCTGGGCTCCGCCCCGAGCCCCACCATCCTCTAGGGCCCCTCCCAACTCACTGAGCCCTCCCTCCCTCTCCAGATTCCACTCCCCGGTGCCCAGCCCTCTGCCTCGCAGACAGCCACCTCTCCAGACCCTAACCCACCCCCAACTCCCCGCCCCTCCGAGCTTTCTTCTCCCTCGAGAGGCCCCCTTCGTACCGGCCGGCTTTCTGGGTCCTCATTTCTTCAGGCACTTGCAGGTCATGAGCACAGCCGCAGGCAACAGGAAGAACAACAGGAAGGAGGAGCTAGAGTTGTTGTCCGCCTCTGAGGCCTCACTCTGTCTTCTGGAATAGAGATCGGGGAACTCTGGCTGTGGCCAGTTGGGCTGCAGGGGATCTGCGTTTTGCCCTTAAAGATCTCCACTCCTCCCCTACCAAGTCGCTGGGGAGGAGAGTGAGCAGCGGCCACCCCAGAGTTGTGTGACAGATGGGACGATGCTGGGACTTAAACTTGGTCCCCTGAGCATCGGGGTTTTTCTGAGCCAAAGGGAGTCGCGAGTCTGCGGGTGGGGGGAAAGGGGCGTGGCCGGGGCGTGGTCTCGCACCTTAGTTGAGCCCAAACGTCCTGCAGTTGTTGGTTCAACGTCGCCAACTCTCCTGTTCGGGGGATAGGGCACAGATTTAGGGGCCTCGTCGACATAGGGACCTCGCTAAGCCACCTGACACCCAGCCGGGACATCACGGGACTCTAGCGCGGTCCTCATTCAGCCCCAGCTGGGAAACCGGGCTCCCGGCTCCCCACCTCAAGTGGAATCTGCCCCCCTTCCCTCTCTCCTGATCACAACCCTGGGACCCTCCCTCCGGACTCCCTTTCAACACCTGGCCTGTCGCTGACCCCTGGCCCACTCCACGGAACCCTGGTCATCTGCTTTTCTCACCCTGAAGCTCCTCCACGCGTGTCTGCTCCTTCTTCAGAGAGTCCCTCAGGGTCACCTGGGTTAGAGGGGAGGGTCGGAACCTGGACTCCTGTGCCTGGGTGCTGGACCCCTCCCTGAGCCCTGGGATCAGAGGCCTCAGATCCACACACACCCTTCAATTCCCTTCCAACCCTCCCCCTGCACCTCAGTCTTCTACCTTGAAGAATAGCACAACCTCCCACCCTTCTGGGCCACCCATAAGAGTGTGATCCTCAAAATGGGAGTTTGAAGGCCCCCAAGAAGAGAATATGAAGGGTCCCCATGCCCAGACCCTAGGAGAAGTTTCCAGATCCCCAGGTGTATAGCCCAATAAGATTAAGAGTTCCCTCTATAACCAGAAACAAGGGGCTGGGCTGGAAAGTGGGAGTGATGATTTCAGAGCCCAGGTTAGAGGTCCCCGAGAGTTTCAAGGTCCTCCATGTTAGAACATAAGTGAAAATTTCACAGGCTCTCAGGATGCAGTGGTAAGAGCTGGAGAGGTCCTCTTCCCAGCCCCTAGAGGGGATTTCTGCTCCCCAAGATTGGCCCAAGCGGAGGTTCTAGCTCCCCCCATTCAAGCACCAGAGTTTAGAGGTCTTTCATACTCTACAGAGATACTGACACCCATAAAGGGAGTTTTAAGGCTCCCCCCTCCCCTCCCCAAACACACCAGCACCCCAGAGAGAGTTTGGCGATTCCCAAACCCTGGTGGTGACAAAAAGAACACAGTTTTAAGGTCTATCTCGACCTCCACAAGGACCCTGGGAGAGACCTCCAAGTACGTGGCCCTCTCGAGGGGGTGCAACGGCTTACCACAGCCTGTTTGCAGGTGGCAACTTCGGCTTCCTTCTCCTGTAAGACTTCCTGGGCCTGGCTTAGCTGGAGCTGCAGGTGTTCGTTGAGCTCCTGACACTCCTTCTGTGCTCGGAGGCCATCCAGGCAGCCCTTGCTGTTGGCCCTGACAGCGAAGTAGATCAGGGGCCCAAGCAGACCCACCGCCACCGCGAGCAGCAGGAGCCCCTGCCACAGCGGCAGCTTGCGGCCGCACCGCGCGGACTCACTCGAGTCCTTTTCTTCGTTGGGTATCACGGACTCACTCATGTCCTTCTCGGTGTCCGTGGGCATTGGTCTGCAGTGAATAGAAGTAGTGCCATCCTGAGCTGAACTGCTGGAACTTTTATGTGGCTGGGACCCCCTGATTAGCATAATAACGGCGCTGACCAATGACGAGCTCCCGGAGGATCCTCTGACTTGGAGACACTTGAATGGAGCCTGTGCAGGTAGCCGACAGCCCGGCTTTCGGTTTAGGTTTCAGTTTCCCTTTTCCTATTCCCGGAAAAGACGGTGGGTTGCTTTTGCCAAATTCTGGCCTTGGGGCTTTCTGGGTTGGATGCTGGCCAGTGAGATGCTGTGAGAGGGGAGTGGGGCTCCGTGGGACACCCCATGTCAAGTCCTTGCCCTTCTCCTACATGTTTCTGAGGGTGACAATTGCGCTTACTGAGCACCCAGTGCGTGCCAGCTTTGTGTTCGTCTGTCCCACAAACGGAAGAGGCAGAGGGCGTTTTTTTGGCCCCAAGTCCCCAACTCGGAGAAATAAAGGCTGAGAGGTGAGTGGTGACTGGAGCGGGGTTGTGTCTGTCTGCAGTGACTGGGTTTTGAATTCAGGGTTCTCCTGATGACCTTGCTGGGGTTTGCTTAGCGTCTCTGTCCCCTACCGAGCGGACCAGCAGCCATGGAGGGTGTCAGAGGACAGACCAGAGCCTGCAGGGAGAGGGGAGAAGAGCTGGACCTCCCACCACTAAGACTGCAGTTATCCTACATGGCCACCAGAGGCCGCACCAGACAACAAACTCACCCAGGCCCTTGTCCTGGCTGCAGGCAGGAGCTTGCTCTTACTGCCAGCATCTGCCTCTACCTCCCCGGAGACTCCACATAAACCCTCCGAACTGTAACCGAACAGGACCCTAAGCGTCCTTCCCAGGGCGACTCCTCCCCTATGTATTCTGTTTTAGCTCCTTTAAGAAGTATGGAGTTAACAGTATCTAATACATATTCCTGAGTTGTTTTTTACAGATGAAAACGCCCACGCCCTATGGAGTGTCTCAGGGAGCCCCACTCCCCTCTCACAGGATCTTACTGGCCAGCATTCCACCCATAAATGCCCAAGGCCAGAATTTGGCAAGAGCAACCCACCATTTTTTCCGGGAAAAGGGTAAAGGAAACCAAAACCAAAACCTAAGCCAAAATCCTGGGCTGTCCCCTGCCTGCACAGGCTCCAAATGAAAATGCTGCTGCTGCTGCTGCTATGTCTCTTCAGTCCTGTCCGACTCTGTGCGACTGCACAGACCGTAGCCCACCAGGCTCCTCTGTTCCTGGGATTCTCCAGGCAAGAATACTGGAGTGGGTTGCCATGTCCTTCTCCAAATGAAAATGCCCCACCAACCAAATGGAAGATGTTAAGTACTCAGGACCATTAGCATTTACTCCCCAGACCTACTGGTGGGAAAGGATGGATGATGTTAATCCCTGTGACAAGTGCCCTGTGACCTCCTCCTCAGCCCCTCAGAGAATTGTGCAGGAGCTGATCCCATAATCTGTGTCCCACGTCCCCTCACCTGGCTTTGAAAATTGCTTTGCGGAAACCCTTATGGGAGTTCAGTTTTTTGTGGGTCCTGAGCCACCAGCTTCCTTGGATGGCCCTGCAATATAACTTTCCCTGTTTCAAATTCCAATATTTCCATGTGGTTGGTCTCACTACTGTACATTGAGCACATGGACCTGTGCTAAGGGAACCTCAGTTTCCTCATCTGTAAAGAGGGGCCATAACAAGAGTAGCCTCCTCAGGAAGGGCCAATGAGAAGTTTTGAGCAAAGTGCTTTGGCCTCCAGTTGTTCAGTCTCTCAGTTGTGTCCAACTCTTTGTGACCCCATTATCAACTACAAATTGGCACTTATCAAAGGCACTGTCAACTAGTGAACAACAAAGGCATTTGCCATCTGCCTCTAGGAGATTGAGCCCCATGCTGCTACATATGCTGACCTGCAACAACCCCTGAGGGAGTTCAGGGTGGAGTGAGGCACTCTGTGCTCCAGGGAATCTGCTGGGACAGGTCTTTAGATAGTTGGATGCTTTTAGGAACAGATTTTAGGATCTCAATCCTTGCATCTCCTCATATCTAGAGAAGCACTAAGTCCCTTCATGGTGACATCAGATCCTCATGACTAACAGAAACCTTTTGTAAAATGAGTGCTTCATGGGATTGAACTCCCCCTTCACCAAAACCTTATATTCTTACTTTCCCCCACTGCAGCTTTGGAGCAATCTCTCAGAGCTGTCTGAGATGCTGCCTCCCAGGCTGCAGTCCTCATTTTGCCCCAAATAAAACTTAACTTGCAACTCTCAAGTTGTACATTTTTTTTTTTTTTAAGTCAACAGTTATGGCGACCACGAAGGGACCCAGAGTGGACTTCCTTACTTCGACTGGACTCCACTAGGAACCGGAACTTTGGTACCAGCAGCAGCCCCTTGCACCCATCCACCTCGTCAGGGAGTGCAGACAAATTTGGGTCAATTTCTCCCGGTTCTCAAATCTCCAATATTGATTGAGATTCTGAGTTTTCTTTGGCAGTGGAGCAGGTTACCTGCCCCCTCCCATTAGGAGAGATACTGGGGTGAGGGGCGGGTGAAACATCCAGGGCATACCTACTCATGGTCTGCTCATGAGTGGGTGCCGGAGTCCAGCTCCGGCAGCCAGGGAATCGCCCTGAAGGGATGAACGGGGTCGGCGAACGAAAATGATGCAGTCTCTCGCTCAAAGCACTGGGCTGCATGCTTATTTTAAGCATCAGGTTTTCTTTTATACTTTTACAAAAGCATTAGGTCAGAGGTATGACATCTTCAGTTTTCCCTCACCCATATTTACTGTCTCCATAAATCATTGTTGTCCTTCAGAGTTTCCTCTTAAGTGTCCTTGTGATAACATTGTAACTCAAGTTTGTCTCTGGGCTGTATATTACATTCCTCAGTTTATTTCTTATCTCTTTAAATCCTGTTATCCCCTAGTAACTTAAGCTCATCATCTCCTAAAAAGGCTTTTAGCTATTAGTATCTCTAAAATACCTAGTTTCTATAAGCTATAGTAAAATATGCCAACACTACAACATACCTTAAACTTTTAGCTTCTAACTATTCTTAATTATTCCTAACCCCTAAACTCAGCAAGCTTCTTTTGCCATAAACATTCCCCTTACAGGCAGGTTTCAGATAACAATGTTTCCCATGGTCTCAAGCTGCAGCCTATGTGCTCATCCTGGAGCATTTTTTGTAAAGATCCTTGAACAAATGTCAATAGTTAACGTTATGGATTATAAAATTTTTTCCAGCCAACTCAACCGGAGGAAGGAAAGGACAAGTCAGAATCACAAGACCTAACTCCTTCATCCCGGGACCGTGCCTGCGGGATGAGGAGAGGGGGTTGGGGCCGTGCCTCCATTTTGTCGGTAATGCCTATTGTGGCTCCCGACAAGTGGGGCTCGGTTGAAAGATACCAAGAAATTCCCACCCAGTCAAAAGATACTGGGTGGGAGTCTGGCTGAAAGATGCCAGGGGAATTGCCCACTCAATGGAAAAGTACTGGGTGGGGGGGCTTGACTGAAAAAAATTGAGGAATACCCAGGGCTTGGCTGAAAGATGCCGAGGTTGCTCCGTTGTGGAGGACTAAATGGTCTTACCTGACTGGTTAAGAAAAAAGAGGCTGATCTGACACTTTCCCTCAATTTGACTGCCATTATAGAATTTGTCAGGATAAAAGTGAGGAAAATATATGAGAGCTTTGCTCTGAAGAAAAGGAATAAGACTCCTCCTGGCCGGTTTTGGTTTTCTCAGATGACTGAGAAATTTGAGGGAGTGGTGGAGGGCTAGTCCTCATACCGTGCAGTGGTCCTGAAGGGAAACCCACTCATTAATTAAACGCACATAAGAACTGGCCATTCAGCGGCCTGAACAGCATAGTGGTCTTAGATTGCCAGAGGCAGAATCCAAGACATGTAAGGCAAGCTGAAACGACTCTGGGGTGATTCCTAGAGGAGTTAAGCTCACAAGCAGCACATGGGCCCACTACACAAGTTCACTAGTGATTTTTATCCCTGACAAATTCAGCTTAAAATGAGAAACAGAATCTTTCAAAAACAGAAACAAAGGGGTGTCAGAAAGCCAGCCTCTGACTAACACTCCAGCCAGATTCATGTACAATACATGCAAAGCTCATACTTGTGGTTACCTAGTTAACTGGAGAAATTATACTGAAAGAGAGCTCAAACTAAAATGGCCAAATTGCGGTTCTTTTGATATTCCAAAATTGATATTTTTGCATGCACAATTAGAAAAGGCCGGCCGTGCTTACTTTGAATGGTATCTAGAAGCTTCCAAAAGAGGAAATGATAGAGTAACTTCTTCACAGAGAATCAACAAGAAATTGCTTAAAACTATATCAGAATTAAAAAAGGCTGCTAGCACTGACTCTGCCGGGTCACAGGTCTAATGGAACTGGGAAGTCATGTTTGGCATTTATGCCTCTCGGCTTTTGATTTCTGGGCATCTCTTTGCCTTTTGTTTCATCTGGAGTGTGACTGAAGTTCTGGTTCAGTTTGGTTTTGTTGGTTTGGTTTGAGCACACAGACACCTGGTACAAACTGCTCAAATTAATATGGGAATTGCTGACCCAAAGGTTCCACACTCCACCTGGGAACCCCTTGAGAAAAAAAATTTTTTTGACTGGTCAATCTAAAGCTATGATCCAATGACAAGACAAATGGCCTAAAAATATTGATCTTTATTGACACAGGATAGAAAAATGGACTGAAGTTCCCTTATATCCAGGACTTCCTCCTGTAATCAACATCCTGGGGCTGATCAAACTAAGACCTCTACTTCCCCAGATGGACAATCCCTGCTGGGACCAATCTGCCTTTGTTTTCAGGGCTAAGTTGAGCACTATCTGGTCTAAATTTTGGCTATAAAACTATAGTCACAGAAAAACGATTTTTGACAATGTGGTCACAATATTCGTTAGACTCCAGAGAAAGCTTGAAGAAAAAAAAAATATCTCTTTAAGAATTCTGGCCCTGAGGAAATAACTCCTATACCTTTAGACCAGAGTTGTCTGGATCAGCAGGTGGCGCTGGTGGTTAAGAACCCGCCTGCCAGTGCAGGAGACATAAAAGACACGGGTTCGATACCTCGGTTGGGAAGATCCCCTGGAGAAGGAAATGGCAAACCACTCCAGTATTCTTGCCTGGAGAATCCCATGAACAGAGGAGCCTGGTGGGTTATAGTCTGTGGGGTCGCAAAGAGTTGGACACGACTGAAGCAACTTGGTACGTACGCACATCTGGATCACTTATCTAAACCATCTCTAATTCCTGAAACCAAAAGGAAGAAAAAAAGGGGAACAAAGCCTTTTAAAATCTTATTCCAACCATTTTTTTTACAACTGGTATTCATAACTAAGTTTGGAAAACAAAGCTATAGGATCTCTTGTGTCTATTTGGATATATGTATGTCTTAGTGTGTGTGTTTGTGTTGCTTTGTGGATAATATTGCTGATTGCTGAGCTCAATTTGTAAATGAGCTCTAATCTAATTGGCCTAAAAGAAAAAAGTAAGTGCTTACAAAGCAAACAATTCTAAATACAAGAGAAATTAACCTAAATGAATTTCAGATGCATGTGAACGGGGAAATATTCAGTGTTAAACATTGATATTAACCTTTGTTTGTTGATCTACCTAATGTAGACATGTCTAAGAGTAATTAACATTAAGCCGAATATTTTCATTGTATCTTATATCTGTTACAAGTTTGTCAGCAAGGAAATTACCTCAAATGAAGACACTTCTAAAAATTGTAAATGAGATATGAGCCTTTAGATAAACTCTATTAAGAATAATTATGCTTTAGGAATGTCTGTTTAAAATAGCCTCTCCAGGTAGAGATAACTTGAACTTCTAAGGGTTGTGCTAAACTAAGTGCTGGAAGTCTATTGAATAGCTAAGTCATTTCCAAATAAAATAAGACTTTGAAACATTTACTACTGAACACTAATTTCCTCTTAGAGAGAACCTAAGGAGATCTGGGATTTTCAATGAATGATGTTTGTTGTCATCCTAAACGTTCTCTCTAAGAAAGCAAAGGTTTTAGAAATTGTCACTGGTATTTATGCTCATCAATCTATAAAATGCTAATATAAAAGTCAGTTCTTGGTTGCTTAAGGGAAGCAGGAAGTGTGTTTTCAGTAAAGAAGGTATGAGGAATGGAATTGCATTTTGTGAAGGGAAAAGAAAGTAAGCCTGACTTACAGGTGGTGTTTTAGAATAGAAGAACACAGTAATGGGTACAGAAAATGGTAAGGTTTGTGAAAAGTGAACCATGAGGAAAGAGTTTTGTACATGGTTAGGACTAAGTTAAAATAAAGTTAATTAAATTTACCTTTTAAATAAAGTACGCTGGTGCAAAAAGTTAAATTTAGCTTTTCTCTCTGTTAAGAATCTTATCTTCAGATATTGAACTGCCTTTCATAATAGATTTAAGTTTCTTTTTCTCTTAAATGATCTGTTCTGAAATCCCTTATTGTTACTTTGGCTAGTTCAGTTCAGTTCAGTTCAGTTGCTCAGTCATGTCCGACTCTTTGCGACCCCATGCCAGGCCTCCCTGTCCATCACCAACTCCTTGGAGTTTACTCATGACCACTGAGTCGGTGATGCCATCCAACCATCTCATCCTCTGTTGTCGCCCCCTTCTCCTCCTGCCTTCAGTCTTTCCCAGCATCAGGGTCTTTTCCAATGAGTCAGCTCTTCACATCAGGTGGCCAAAGTATTGGAGTTTCAGCTTCAGCATCAGTCCTTCCAATGAATATTCAGGACTGATCTCCTTTAGGATGGACTGGTTGGATCTCCTTGCAGTCCAAGGGACTCTCCAGAGTCTTCTCCAAACCACAGTTCAAAAGCGTCAATTCTTCCGGCACTTGGCTTTCTTTATAGTTCAACTCTCACATCTCACATCCACATACTTCGGCCAAGTGAATAACTGTTGTTTCACAATGACCTATAATCTTATCTGACTGAGTGTTCTAAACCTTTTTGATATTTGTTGACAAAACTTCCTAAATCATTCTAATGAAGAAGATCTCTAGATAACTTTGGGATGCTTCAGAGGGCCCCTGAAACATCCCAAAGAGAGATATTACACTAATTAGGTTCATTTTGTATACAGAATTACATGGGGAGTATTGTCAAGTGAGTAATGTCTCAGGTTATATTCTACGGTAAATGTTACTAATATAGATATCCTAGAAACTGTATGGTGTCCCTAAAATTCTGATATGTTTGGGTAAAATGTTATCAGGCATAATTCTAGTTACTATCTCAAAATATTGTCATCACACTAACCAAGTTTTGCAAAAATGCTTTCACTTCAAGAAGAGTTGTAGACAGGACTTTTGGATAAATACCAGTTTCTGAACTGGGTAAGGATTCTGATAGAAAACTTGATGATTTCAAAAGGTTAACAAAATGACTGAATGAATGGGTGAATATGTTTATAACTATGATGGTTTCTCTCTGAAAAATTACTGATTTAAATCTGTGTTTTCCAGCTGTAAGAAGAAGAAGAAGAAGAAAAAACCTTCCCCTCAAACTAATTATGACAGTAATTTGGTAAAACTATATTTTATAAAAAAATTGAAACATTTATCTTTTCTCTCTGTCTGAACCCTCCAGAGATTGGAAGCTCTTAGTTTCCAGTAACCTTATTAGGTAAGTTAAGAAGGTTATCTAACAGGAACAGAAATCTCAAGGAATTTTGGAGACCTTGAGAAGGGAGGAATTTACTTGGATCTGTTAGGCAAAATCTGTGATAAGCCTTCCATAACCTTCCCCTAGTCCTGAAAGGTTTTATTTTAAAAGTTCAGCCTGAGACTCTGTAAAAGTCTCAGCAAAGCAAAAAAGTCTATGATCAATTATGTTATGTAAATCATCAGGCCAAGTTTATTGAGACCAGATCTATATTACAAACAAGTGTTAATTTGGTTATATTTGGTAAAAATGATGGTGATTTTAGGGGGAAATTTTGGGGCTTCCCTTGTGGCTCAGCTGGTAAAGAATCCACCAGCAATGTGGGAAACCTGGGTTGGAACCCTGGGTTGGGAAGAATCTTTTGGAGAAGGGAAAGGCTACCCACTCCAGTATTCTGGCCTGGAGAATTCCACGGACTGATAGACCATGGGGTTGCAAAGAGTCAGATACAACTGAGTCACTTTCACTTTCTTTCTATACTTTAGGGAGAAAAAGATGTTTCAATGAATGTTGAATCCCAGTTTGTTAATGGAGGTCTGTATCTACTAAGACTCATTTCCTGGGTAGTTCTTTGTTGTTAGAGTGTATTAATGTAAAATTTAATTGAATTATTAAAGGACACTCTAGGGTTGTTTCTGAAGCTTATCTCAGTAATCTGTCTTTGGATGAAGATCAGATGCCTCACGCATGACCTGCAACCAAGAGTGGAAGAAGACATAATTTAAGGAACTGTCTCCAACCTGGATGGAAGGACCTTTCTATCAGGTACTCTTAACTAGCGCATGCCCAGTGAAATTGAAGGGAAATTGACTCTTGGGTTAACTCCCGCTTCCAAAGGCCCCTTAGCTGGACAGGTCTATAGAGAGGCCTGCTTGAAGGAAAGTTACATGGCTCAAAATAGCCTGGAGTTAAAACTCCCCTCTGGGTCCTCTCCACCATTCTATGCAAAACAAAGAACTCTCTCACCTGAAGAAAAAAATGGACATTAAGGTTGATTATGCCCAGCTCCCAGCCGGTACCAGCCTCTGGCTGATCTCCAGAATTCCTTGCCCCAGCCGTTTAAGAGATAACTACTCTGAACAACCTTGGAAAAGAACAGGCCCCCTTAAGACAGTAGATTTCCACATATATGCCTATATATACCTACTTTTTTCTTGGGTTAGTGCAGCAGCTCACTAATCTGACTGCTGCCCCTTCTCGCCTCATTAAAGGTGATCTGTTCCTGTAAAGTGCTGGTCTCCTTCTTTTTATGAACCTCGACTTCTCTAACTCCCTTACCCTACACTGCTGACCTCAAACTCACCTTAAAACAATACTCAGAGGAAACGACACTCCACTAGGACGAGAAGAAGACGACATCAGAAGCAGACAGCTTGCCCAAGATGCTGATCTGGCTTGCATGATCATTTATAATGTTTTCTTGATTCCTTGGACCTATGCCTATCAATCAAATGTTTTCTATCATGGACATGATTCTATGCTAGTTTAACACTCAATCCAGTTGTTGGGTTGTGGCCAGTTACCCGTGTCTAGTATTTCTGGGTTACCTTGGTGGATTTCTGTTCTCTAGGGCTCTGATTGGATACTGAGAGAGTCATTTCCTAGGCAGGTTGATAGGAAGTCTAGGGGTCCCCAAGGAGAGAGGGGTCTGGAATTCTCAAGGAGGAAGAAAGGACAAACTAGTTTTTTTCCCTCTACATTTCTTAGGATTATATAACAATAATGTAACCTGCTTGAGGACAGTCTCTGGAAAAAACCTTCTGGCTAATTCTGTTACCTTAAATTGTAAATTATGGGAGTGGGTCTGGTGAGGTCTTTACAACCTCCAGATCTTCTTTTGATTCACTGTAATAACTAATTTGAGAGTATATAATTCCATTGCTAACACTAGCAAGGGGGTACTCTTTCTGCCCCCTCCTGATGTCTATGTCAGAAGCTTTCTCTATCCCTTTTATACTTTAATAAACTCTATTGCACAAAAGCTCTGAGCGATCAAGCCTCGTCTCTAGCCCCGGATTGAATTCTTCTCCTCTGGAGGTCAAGAATCCCGGCATCTTCTCATGGGTTCAGCAACAACCTTTCAATACTCCCTAGGAAATTATTTTAGATGAATGTTCAGTCCTGTACTATCTATTCATGATATTACTAGATGGGATCCTCTCACCTGGCCAATTAATAATACCTGCTGTGATGCTGGCCATAGATTTAAGTTTTCTCTTAGGGTCATTTAAACTCAATTGGAGTGACGAGCTAAGTCTCAATGAAAACATTTACCTCTCATCTATTAAAAGGGAAACTCCTACGATTATGGGGTGGATCTACATGTTTAACACCAGGCTATGGTCATTTAAGTTTAAAAGCTCCTCCGGTTGGGAAGGGTTAAGAAAGAAAGTGAAATCACTCAGTCACGTCTGACTTTTTGCAACCCCGTGGACTGTAGCCTGCCAGGCTCCTCCATCCACGGGATTTTCCAGGCAAGTATACTGGAGTGGGTTGCCATTTCCTTCTCCAAGGGATCTTCCTGACCCAGGGGTTGAACCCGGGTCTCCCACACAGCAGGCAGACTCTTTACCATCTGAGCCACCAGGAAGCCTGGGAAGGGTTAAATCATATAAAAAATGATCAACCTGGTAATTATGAGACAAGGCTCGGTACTTTATGAACTATGCCTATTATTACACTTAGAGTGATTGGTATGGAACTCAGTGGATTTGTGGCACTAATGTATGGCCTTGACATCTACACAGATGGATACGAAGGTGTCGCCTGGGATTCCCATGAATTTAAGGTCGTACATATTAACAAATTAGAGGTAACCCCAACCAGTCTACCATTGGTATTGTCAGGCGAGTGTATGGTCCTTGGTTCTGTCTTGTCACAACAAAGATTTGGAGTGACGGACATTAAAGCCCTCGGCGCATCACAGCTCTTGGGTCTTAGACAGACTATGTTATAGCACTCAGGTCTCGAACAGACTGTGTTATAGCTCTTAGACAAATCAGTGTTACAGCTCCATGTTATAGCTCTATTTTATTTAGAAAATAGCAGGAAAATCCATCCTTGAGGCGTGAGGGCATGCCGACCCAAAGACGAAGAGAGTGGGGGAGAGCGCCAGCGCGCGGAGGAGGGGTCGGGGAGAGACCCCCAGCTCTTTGGCTCCTTTTTTTATATGTCTTTTCCTCCCCTCTGGGCCTGTCCTATGTAAACTGGGCTAGCCAGGAGTGCTGTTTGTTCTACCTGAGGTCCTCACTCAGGTCCTCGGACCTTCCTTTGTTCTATTTTCGCGGGCTTTTCCCTTCCTTGTCTTTTAGCCACCGCCATTTTGGACTCCTGTTTCCTATTCTAACTACAACATTCCCCCCTCAAGAGATGGGAGGCCCAATTCTTTGGGAATAGGGGCGTCGAGGGCTTTCTGGCTACTTCCTGCTGAACTGGGACAGCGAGGGGTATTGGGCTTCCCCCTCTTGCTAGTCTCAGGCCTCAGAGTCCTTATAGCGGTGTCATCTAAGGGTGAGTGATATTTTCCATGGTCAGCTATAGTTTTATATATCCTTGTTGAACTGGCACTGGATGTTGTAGTTTGTTGACCTGGGCAGAGACAAAATGGGTCAGACAGTTGATAATACATGGAGCAATCATAAGCAGCATCAATATGGCATAACAAGGACTAGTAGGGGCATTAGCCAATTCCAAATTCCCATCGCCAGGCTGGCTCAAGTCCCTCCTTGTTCAGGGATCAGAAGATCTATTTCCCGTCTGTTTTGGAGTACAGTCCCTACCAAGCTGTGTTGGCTCTTCAGAGCTGTCCTGAGAAATCTTTTCCCAGAAACTAGATTTTGGGGCTGTTCATTAGAATGGCACTCATTTGTAGTTCTGAATAGGTATCTGAGATCTCCCAGGGGCTCACAGGTGTATTGAGTGTCCTCTTCTGTTTTCTTCCATGGCTTGGCTAGTGAGTAGTGAATCCAGGAGTCGTGTCCTGGTACCTTGACTGCTGTGGGGGTAGAAAGTATTACAGGGTAGGAGCCCTTTCATGTGGGCTGGAGTTGAGCCTTTGGGGACCCATCTTTCCAGACTTTAATTAGGACTTGTGTCCCTGGAGCACATAGTGGTGACTCCTTAGAATCTTTTGGGTCCTGATTCACACCCCACAAGCATATATCCTGTTGGAATTGCCCAATGGCCGTGGTATAAGACTGGAGGGTCTGAACCTCTGGATCTAGGAAGAGGTCATTGACAGAAACAAAAGGTCTCCCATATAGCATCTCACAATGACTAAGACCAACCCGTTTTTTAGGGGCAATAGAGGTGCAGAGGAGAACAATTGGTAAAGCCTCCTTCCATCCCAGGGAGGTCTCCTGGGTTATCTTTTTTATCGCTGCTTTTAAGAATTGGTTGGCTCTTTCTACTTTTCCTGAAGACTGCGGCCTTCAGGCACAATGGAGATAATAAGTAATGCCCAATGCTTTAGAGACCCCTTGGGTGACCTTAGAAATAAATGATGCCCCATTGTCACTTTGCAATGACCTGGGAAGACCAAATCTTGGAATGATTTCATGGAGCAGTTTTTTTACCACCTCCTCAGCCTTCTCAGTCCGGGTGGGAAAGAATTCAATCCATCCTGTGAATGTATCTATCATGACTAATAGGTATTTATACCCTTGAGAAACTGGCATCTTGGTGAAGTCCATCTGCCAGTCCTTTCCTGGGTAGGCCCCATGTCATTGGATGGGCTGGGCCAGCTGGGGTCTTCGAGCTCCTTGGGGGTTGTTTAATTGGCAAGTGGGACAAGAGGAGACCACTTGCCTTACAGTCTTTTGGAGGCCTGTTCCTCTGAAGGAACTTTCTAGTAATCTTTGGAGGGCCTTTTCCCCTAAATGAGTGGTGGTATGTAAGGAGTTAACCAACTTCCACTGGAGGTTTCCAGGCAGAAAAAGGAGTCCCTCCTTTTGGAACTACCCCATATGATCTTGAAAGCCCTCACTCGTAGCTTTAAGAGCCTCACCTTCAGTATGTGAAGGAGTTTCAGGCAAATTAGTCTGTGGAACTAAGGTGGCAACCCCTATTAGGTCATTGTTCTGTAATGCTGCTCTCTTAGCTGCCTGATCAGCTGCTTGGTTCCCTCGTGCCACTTCTATGCTCCCTTTTTGGTGTCCTTTACAGTGGGAGACTGAAACCTCAGTGGGCAGATGGACTGCCTCCAAGAGTCTAAGAATTTGATCACCATGTTTGATTGGGGACCCTCGGGTGGTCAAGTGGCCCCTTTCTCTCCAAGCAGCATGTGCATGTAGCACCAGGAAGGCATACTTGGAGTCAGTGTAAATGGCTATTCTTTTTCCTTTTCCTAACTCTAAAGCTCTAGTCAGGGCTCTGAGCTCAGCTAATTGGGCTGAAGTACCTGGTGGCAGAGACTTAGCCTCTATGATCTCAAAATTGGGAGACTACTGCATACCTGGCTCTTCTCTTTCCGTCTAAGACAAAGCTGCTTCCATCAGTGTACCAGATTTCCTCAGGATTGGTCAGAGGATCTTCCGACAATCCCTCTTGGGGTTTTGGCCAGTGGTCCAAAGTTTCTAGACAAGAGTGAAAGGGGAGAGAGCCCTCGGGGGTAGGCAGGAGGGTGACTGCATCAAGAACCTCACAAGGGGATACAGTGAGGCCTGGATTTTCCATCAGCACGACTTGACATCTGAGGATTCTTTGATCAGACATCCATAAATGGCTTCTCCCATTTAGGAGTTGTTTTACTTGGTGGCTAGTAAAAATAGTTAGTTTGCCCCCAAAGGAGAGTTTTAAAGCATCTTCTATCAGGGTTGCAATAGCTGCAAGATTTCAAAGGCAGGGGGGCCAGCCTTGGGCGGTTGGATCAAGCCTCTTGGATAAGTAAGCTACAGGCTGGGGCTCAGACCCCAGCCTTTGAGTTAACACTCCCAAGGCTTTTCCCTCTTTCATGGACATAAAGTTGGAATCCTTTTTCTGGGTCTGGCAACCTCAAGGCAGGTGCCTGAGTTAAGGCCTGTTTTAGTATAGCCTCTGCCTTCTTTTGAGGAGTTCCTCACATCAGTGGGATTGACTCATCCTGTCCCTTTAAGCTTTCATATAAGGGCTGGGCAATTAGACCATAGTTGGGTATCCAGATTCTACAATATCCAGTTAGCCCCAGGAAAGCTCGCAATTGTTTTCGAGTCGTGGGGGAGGGCAACTGGAGGATTCCTTGTACCTGATCAGAGGACAGCCTCCTAGACCCGTGTGTAATCTGAACACCCAGGTAAGTGACCTTTGTCTCGACCATCTGTGCCTTAGCACGGGAGACTTTATATCCCCTTTCTGCCAAAAAGTTTAGAACCTGATTTGCATGATTTGGGGGCATTTTTCTCATCTGGAGAGCAGATTAGTAGGTCATCTACCTATTGTAATATTTTCCCATTAGGTCCCAGGTCCAGATCTAGGAGGTCCCGGCTAATGGCCTGTCCAAACAAGTGGGGGCTATCTCTGAACCGCTGAGGTAATGCTGTCCAAGTCATCTGTTGGTGTTTTTCTCCTGGGGCCTCCCACTCAAAGGCAAAAAGATATTGGGATTCTTTAGCCAGTGGTATGCAAAAAAGTGCATCTTTGAGATCCAAGACTGTAAACCACTTGGCACTGGGTGGGATTTCTCCCAAGATTACATAGGGATTGGGTACTGTGGGATGGAGGGGGACTACAGCTTCATTTATGATCTGGAGATCTTGAACCATTCGCCAGGTTCCATCCTTTTTCTTTACTGACAGGATCGAGGTGTTACATGGCAAACTGTTGGGGACCAATAGCCCACAGCAAGGAATTTATTTATTAAAGGCTGTAGTCTCTCCTGAGCCTCTCTTTTGAGGGGATATTGTTTCCGGTTAGGAAACTGAGTGGGATCTCAGAGGACAATGATGACCGGTTCAGCTTGGTGGGCTCGTCCAGGAATTCCCTGGTCCCACACCCAGGGGTTACTTTTGTCTTCCCATAGTTTTTGGCCCCTTTCTACTGGAGAAGGTGTAATGGATTCTTCAGTAGGAACCAGGAGCTGTAGGGCCCTAAGGGCTGAAAAGCTTCCCATCACAAGGGTGGTCCCCAGTTTAGTGAGTATATCTCTTCCCAATAAGGGAGCCACTCAGGGACCACCAGAAACTGGTGGGAAAATATTTGTCCATCCCAGCAACAAAGAAGTGCTTGGGTGAATCTTTCAGTAGTTGTTTTTCCTGTAGCACCCAAAATGGTACAGGTTTGGGAGGAGAAGGCTCTGGAGTAGGAGGTCAGGACAGAGTAGGTAGCCCCTGTGTCAACCAAGAAATTCTCAGGCCTACCTGCCACATCCAGTTGCACCCTTGGCTCCAGCCCCGTGATGGTTATCTGTGACAGGTGGGCTGGCTGGAGCGGGCCGCTTCAGTCCTGTTGAACTATCATGAGGGAAGGCTTGGCACTTGACCTTGAGGCTCTTGGGTCCCCAGAGCAGAGTGCCGCCCAGTGTCCCAGTTGATGGCATTTGTAGCAAGCCATTTTAGGAGACTTGTCATGGTTTGGACACTCTTTGTCCCAAGGCCCCGCCTGTCTACAGATTAGACATTTGCCTCATGCCTTGTCCTTCAAGGACTTGGGGTTTGCCATAGGGCTTCCCTGGAGGGTGGCTAGCATCTGGGCATGCCTTGTCTCTTTCCTTCTCTCCCTCTCCTGGGCCTTGGCTTCCTTCTCCTGTTCTCTGTTATAAAAGGTATTGGTCTGGACCATCTCATCTAAAGAGGAAGCAGGGTCCTGCTGCTGTAGCTGTTGTAACTTAATTCTGATATCTGATGCACATTGGGACAGGAATTTGTCCTTTAAAATCACCTGTCCCTCGTAAGAGTCTAAGTCCAGATTGGTAAACTTTTGGAGGGCCTCTTTTAGCCTTTCCAGAAAGGCAATGGGGTTCTTATTGGGCTCCTGAGTTATTGTTGAGACTGGGCACAGTCCCACGAGTAATAGGCTTCCTTCTATTTCCATGGGTGGACTTTCTTAGGGATGAGTCTTTCTGAAGCTTATCCTACCCAGTACTGTAGCAACCTGAGAGCCAGGTGTCCCCAGATCAGGGTGCAGATCTCCAGGCAGGCTGAGGCATGACAGCCTCCTGAAGATTGAATCCCCGGGCAGGTTGAGGCGTGACAATCTTTTGAGGACCAGATCCCTAGGCAGGTCAGAGCAGGTTGACCTCCTGGGACCCCTGCCAGAGTTAGGCGTCCCCAAGTCCTCCAGCATGACCAGTGCTGGGTAGGATTAAGGGGTTGTAATCTTAACTCATTGCTGGTTTGTCCACTGTGGATGGGAATAGATATCATGATGTAAAGCAACCCAAGCCTGTGCCCTGAGACTGGGAAACAGTGAAACAGTCATAAACCTTATCCTCTTACTCTAAGGGATTGTAAGTCACTGATTTCTTCCCCTAGTCCTCCATAAGAGCAGGTTAGGGTGTCTACAATGGTAAACATTTCGCTGTCATAGACCCACTTTAGATAATAACAGAAGTAATGACACAGGAGTGGGTTATCTGGCCCTGTTAGGGGCATAAATGTGTTTTAATAATAGACTGGGTGGAGCAACATTGCCTACAAGGGGGCAGGGTCCTAATTGTAGGAGTTAGTAATTGGCTTAAGAACAAATTTGTTAAGAGGCAACAGACAAGATGTTCCATAAAAGTGGAGTGGAGATTTGATCCAGGGGTATGTTTGTAAGTTTAGGAGAAGGGTGGTAAGGGTTTGGGCTCAAACGGCCTGCAGGGCTAACTCCCAAAGTGGCAAACATCCCTGGAAGCCCAATTGCTTTGAAGGGATGCCAACTGATGGACTTCTGGCAGACATTGTGTGCCTGTCTCCCACCCTAGCCGGTTCACTGAGAGATGCTGATGTTGCACATGTTGTAGGAAACATGGAAGATGAAGGCCTGAACATCTAGACGGGTTGGTCATTATACAGTATTTCCCTCCCAAGGGCCAGCTATTTTCAGATTGTCCCTCCAGAAGATTGTAGAGGCAACATTATGGGCCTGAATAGGGCTCAGGAAAGGAGCATGAAACAGGAGGGAAGGGGGCAGAGCACAACCTTTGAAAGAATGACATAGCACAAGAGCATAACATAAACCAATGAAAATCAATTATGTCCAAGATGACAAGTCAAATTCAAGTAAACCTTAATCCTCAATCTGTAAGCCAAAAGACACACCCAGAGGTGGCAGGACAGCTCCAAGTCACTGTCAAAAGGCTGAAGAGTGGGTGGTTCCCCAATGGTTGGGATGATCCTCCAGCTCATTAGCATACGAATTCA
This sequence comes from Okapia johnstoni, assembly GCA_024291935.2. Classification (NCBI taxonomy): domain Eukaryota; kingdom Metazoa; phylum Chordata; class Mammalia; order Artiodactyla; family Giraffidae; genus Okapia; species Okapia johnstoni. The sequence continues at coordinate 5,246,941 of CM044316.1, read as the reverse complement.
CCCCGCTGGCAAAACCTAGCCAAGCTGCATTCCATGGCCCAAGCCCTTGCCCTCTGCAATGACCTACACCCTGCAGAGTGCGCTTCTCTCTGAATCCTAACAAATCCACGTCTTACCTATCGCTTTGTCTCTCACTGAATTTTTGCAATGAGACATCAGAGCCTGAGCTTCATTAGGTCCTAAAGCCAGGCATCCTGGGTTTTGGCCGGGCTCGAGTCCCAGGAGAGAGAGCTGAAGGACAGGAGGAAAAAGCAGTGGGAAAAACGTGCCAAGGCATCCCCTTCATAGCCTGCCGGAAAATCTGCTAAATACCTGACCTGTGCTCACAGTTTTCATTGGCCCGATCCTTGGCACAGAGAAGATTAAGAACAGAAGAACCCCCACCGGCTTGGGTAACAGCTACTGGGGCTCAGCAGATAGTGCCTTTGGGACATACTGAGGAGTAACCCCTCCAGAGTCCCTCAATTGCGCCCACTGCAGCCCGCCTGTTCGCGGGGGTTCGAGGAAACAAGAAACGAGAGATCGTAAAGGAATTAAGCTTTCGTTAGGCATATGTCCCTCCAGCCATAGGAGCGAGGGCTTCCTACCTTAACCAGAGGTCTTCTGGAATCTGAGGCTGAGCCTCGTGAGCTTTCTGCTGCGTTCGTTTTTCGGTGTCCCGGTTTCCAGCACGATGGGCCTCTTGTCACTTCCCTTGTGCTGGGTTTTCTTCGCGTCCCGCTTCTACTGCGCGAGCTTTCACTGAGTTGGGCCCCTGTTGTGCTTGGCCTCCTCCTTGCAGGGGCCGCACCGAGGTTGTTTCAGCCAGGTGAAATCTGAGTCATGGCACCATAGATGTCAGGCGAGTGTGTGCTCCTCGGTTCTGTCTCATCACAACAAAGATTTGGAGTGATGGACATTAAAGCCCTAGGAGGGTCACAGCTCTCCGGTCTTGGACAGACCGTGTTATAGCTCTTAGACAAATCAGTGTTATAGCTCCTTGTTACAGTTCTATTTTAATTAGAAAATAGCAGAAGAATCCATCCTCAAGCCGTGAGGACATGCCGACCCAAAGATGCGAAGAGAAGAGAGTGGGGGAGCACGCCAGCATGCATGGGGGTGGGGGGAAGAGAGAGAGAGAGAGAGACCCCCGGCCCTTTGGCTCCTCAGACCTTCCTTTGACCTTCCTTTGTTCTATTTTCTCGGGCTTTTCCTTTCCTTGTCTTTTAGCCACTGCCATTTTGGACTCCTGTTTCCTGTTCTAACTACCTAACAGTATGATCCCAATGGGTCAAAGATCTGTATTCTACTGGTATGAACATTAAGCAGCTTTTGGGTCTGTGCGTGTGTCTGCCTTCAATAGAGTTAGAGGATGTAATTGGCCATATCGAAGCCTTAACAACTTTCATAAGCTTTAAATGATAGTAACCAGGCTATTAGCCTATTAAATTCTGAGATCTCTATGATGAGAAAGGCAGTGCTAGAAAACTGCAAGGCCCCTGACACCTTACAGTAGCTCGGGGAGACATCTGTGCTATAATTCAAAGTGAATGCTATATTTTCACACCTGATAAATCCTTTAATGTAACACATTTGATGAACCACAAGAAAAATCAGGTTTGCGCTTTAAGTGACCCATTCCCTAGTCTTGACAATCTTTTTAAAAAAATGGTTTGGTGTGGGAGGCTCATGGCTAAAATATTTACTTTTAATTCCACTAATGTTATTAACTATATAATTTATATTTTGCTTATTTCACAAGATTATTATTTCTCGTATTACCAAATATATGACTGAGCCTCCAATGAAAATGATGACTAGACTTGAAGCAGCTGATCAAATGTATAGCTTGATATATGATCAGTGATTGTAATAGTCTAACTCTAGGTATGAAAATATATAACAAAAGGGAATACTTTTCTGGACCATAACTAGAAGACAGGTGTCCAGAGATCTTTGACTATTAAAACCTAGTCCAGTAATAGCACATTGAGTGGCCTATCAACAAAAACCTTCAGAACTGGGAACGAGTCTTCCCAGCAACGCAGGGCAAAATGGTCATGAAATGCCCCCCAAAGTATGGTCAGATTTATGACCACAAAAGGGCCATGTCAACTATAAATTGGCACCTACCTAGAGGATTGCCAACAACTGAACAACAAAGGCATTTGCCTTCTGCCTCTACGGAGACTGAACCCCATGCTGCTATAGCTGTTGACCTTCAACAGTCCCTGAGGGAGTTCAGGGTGGAGTGAGGCACTCTGTGCTTCAGGGAATCTAGTGGGACAGGTCTTTAGATGGATGTTTTCAGGAACAGATTGTGACATCAGATCCTCATGACGAACAGAAACCTTTTGTAAAATGAGTGCTTCATGGGATTGAACTCCCCCTTCACCAAAACCTTATATTCTGACTTTCCCCCACTGCCGCTTTGGAGCAGTGTCTCAGAACTGTCTGAGATGCTGCCTCCCAGGCTGCAGTCCTCCTTTTGCCCCAAATAAAACTTAACTCGCAACTCTCAATGCCGGAGTCCTGCTCCAGCTGGTCCAGGGGTTCCCTCAGGATGGACGGCATCGGCGAAAGGATGAGAAGACACAGCAAGTCTTAGCGTCTTCTGGTGTCTCCTGACTTGATTGTTTTCAAGGCAGCTTTTATATCTTTAGTTGTACATAGAAACAAATGTAAAATGTAGAGTCATGCCAAATCAGCTCAATGGGTCAGCAGTTTTTTGACCCTTATCGCATCCAGGATACCATTTGTATATCTTAGTTACAAAAGTTTTATTTTGTTTACATCATCTTCTGGCCCGGAGGCCTGCTAACATCTTGTGACTCTTTATTGATAAGGGTTGATCAGCCAGAACACTTTTGTATCAGGCACAGAATGTACCAGAGTTACATTTTTTAAAGAATACAGGCACAGCAGGTTATGACAAAGAAAGAATTCATCAACTCAAAGGTTTCAAAGTGAAACCTGTTTTCTGTAATCTATCTTGGGCCTTGAGCCTAACAGAAAAGAATGTGGTCCCATAAAGTCATGGTACAGCAAGCTGAAACAATGTAGCACAAAGGTCAGCTCTAAGCAAGAATCATCAGTTAAATCAACAATTGTCCTATTATTTGTACTAAGGGTAAACTTTTATTCATATGAATCTTTAACTATTATATTTTTATTATGTAGGCTGAGCAAGTTAAGAGCAAAAACATAGCAAGTAAATATAGACTAAATAACAGTTTCGTAAAGTAATATTTTTTATATTTTCCAATAGGCTTTCTCCCCCACGAGGGGTTCTGTGCCCATTGGGGCTTTTTGTGCGTTCAGGCTCTCAATGTTGTTTATCGTTAAGGAGCAGTCATGCACATTAGCTCCAAAGGCACAGGTACATTTATTAAACAAACTAAAATGCTAGCAAGGGGAGTTTAGATTAAAATACTCTATATCCTAGATAATCTTATAGGGTGCCACCGTTTGGGGGCTCCGTCGATTAAGGTTTCATGTTGATTTATTTGGGAAGAGATCAGGAAAGGCCTTCTGCCTAAGTCACGGAAAATAAGAAGAGGTTTATTATAGGAAACATCAGAAAGATAGATATCAACTTTAAGGTGAGTGTGAGGCAGCCTTTCGAGAATCCCTGAGGCCTGAGTTGCTCTGCTCGTCAGGTCTTCTCCTCATGACTCTGTCGTGGGTGGGATCTTGTGAGCTGGCTCCCGGCATCTCAAGTTATATATATATATTTTTAGTCAACAACCTGCATACAAGTTTCTCGGGAGGCAGGTAAGGTGGTCTGGTATTCCCATTTCTTTAAGAATTTTCCACAGTTTGTTGTAATCCACACACTCAAAGGCTTTAGCGTAGTCAATGAAGCAGAAGCAGACATTTTTCTGAAATTCTCTCCCTTTTCCTATGATCTAATGGATGTTGGCGATTTGATCTTTGGTTCCTGTGCCTTTTCTAAATCCATCCTGAACAACTGGAAGTTCTCGGTTCATGTACCATTGAAGCCTGGCTTGGAGAATTTTGAGCATTACTTTGCTAGCATGTGAGATGAGTGCAATTGTGGGGTAGTTTGAGCATTCTTTGGCATTGCCTTTCTTTGGGATTGGAACGAAAACTGACCTTTTCCAGTCCTGTGGCCATGCTGAATTTTCCATATTTGTTGGCATATTGAGTGCAGCACTTTCACACATCATCTTTTAGGGTTTGAAATAGCTTAGCTGGAATCCATCACCTCTACTATCTTTGTTCGTAGTGATGCTTTCTAGGCCCACTTGACTTCACATTCCAGGATTCCTAGCTCTAGGAGAGTAATCACGCCATCGTGGTTATCTGGGTCATGAAGATCTTTTTTGTATAGTTCTTCTGTGTGTTCTTGCCACCTCTTCTTAATATCTTCTGCTTCTGTTAGGTCCATACTGTTTCTGTCTTTTATTGTGCCCGTCTTTGACCTTCAGTAGGTATGGACAATCCCACGGACAAAGGAGCCTGGTGGGCTGCAGTCCGTGGGGTTGCAAAAGAGAGGGACGTGACTTAGCCACCAAACAACAGCAGCAACAGCAAAGGCACTCAGTGGGTATGAGGGCTGGCATGTGGCCCAGGGAAAGAGAGGTGGGTAACATGGAAACATGGCCCCAGAGTAAGGAGTACACTTTGAGGAAAGACGATCAGGTCCACTTTGGTCTGAACCCAAAGGGCCTGGGCGGGGGGGCATCTGGGGAGAGACTTCTAAAGGGTGTTGGACCCTGGAGTGACGTTCCAGGACACTCAGGCTGCACTGATCTCTCTTCCATATGACCAAGGGAACAAGAGCTTCCTGCTGGAGATTGGCCTGATTACAGACTTCCTGTTGCCGGAAGACAACAGACTTCCTGTTGCTGGAAGACAACGGCGTGCTTTCCTGTGGCTTCTCCAGGCGTAGCCTGACCACCACCCAGATTCTGCTACAACAGCCATTCGCAGTGTTTGCGGTCAGCTGGGTCAGATGGCGTGTGGGCCCAAGGCCAGGGGTCGAGGTCTCCAGTTGGACATCCCTCTGCCTAGAAGCCCCTTCATTAAAGCCACTTAGCAACCAAATGACGAGGGATCAAAGATTGTCTTGCTGAGGAGGCCCAGGGGGAGCTCGTGTGTCATCAGTAGGGCCTCCCTCCAGGGCTAGGACTCCAGGTGCAAAGACAGAAATCTTGGCAAAGCTAACATTGTGCCCCACTGTAGTGACCTTCAAACTTGGGGTTGGAAGGGTCAGCTTGGGACCATGATTTCAGGTAGAGGCCAAGACTGTGTATGTATGCAGCCCTGCCTCCATGTGGGACTCTGGGCAAAGGGAAATAGTTATTCCAGCATTCTGATTTTACCTGTTTTATTTTTTGAAGAATCATTTTACTTTTGTTTGCAGAAATACAGCAAAGATAGTAAAAAACATTCCATAAACCCCACAGCCCATTTTCCCTGCTCTATCTTACATCCCTATGGTACATATGTTACAGTTATAGCAGCAGCAGTGATTGATAACAGTTTTATTTAAAAATTTTAAAAAATTTATTTACTTTTTAATTGAAGGATAATTGCTTTACAGAATTTTGTTGTTTTCTGTCAAACCTCAACATGAATCAGCCATAGGAAAAAAATTTTTTTTTATATAGACCTTTTTAAAAGCCTTGTTGAAATTGATACATTATTGCTTCCGGTTTCTTTTTGGTTTTTTGGCCACCAGGCATTTGGGAGTTTAGCTCCCCAATCAGGGATCAAACCCACACCCCCTGCATTGGAAGACAAAGTCTTAACTGCTGGACTGCCAGGGAAGTCCTGATAACAGTATTATTAACTGAGGTCCATGCATTATTTGTATCTTCTCAGTTTTTCCCTAATGTTCTTTTCCTGCCCCAGGATCCCCACATGACATTTTGTCCTCATGTCTCTTTAGGCTCCTCTGGGCTGCTCAGACAGTTTCTCAGCCTTTTTATTTTTTTTAATTAAAAAAATTTATTTTAAATTGAAGGATAATTGCTTTATAATATTGTGATGGTTTCTGCCATATGTCAACATGAATCAGCCACAGGTATACATATGTCTCCTCCCGCTGGAGCCTCCCTCCAACCTCCTGCCCCATCCCACCCCTCTAGGTTGTCACAGAGCACTGGTTTGAGCTCCCTGAGTCATACAGCAAATTCCCACTGGCTATCTATTTTACATATGGTAGTGTATATGTTTCCCCGCTACTCTGCTATTCACCCCACCCTCTCCTTCCCCCCAACCCCCGTCCCAATGTCCACAAGCCTATTCTCTATGCCTGTTCTCAGGCTTTCTTGGGTTTGATGACTTTGAGTGTTTGGAGTCAGGCGTTCTGTAGAGTTGCCTTCACTTGGGATTTTTCTGGTGTTTTTCTCATGGTTGGGCTAGGCTTTGGAGAGAAGGACCATAGAGGATAAGAGTCTTTTTCATCACACGTGTGTCCAGGGCACGTGCTGTCAGCGTGGGTTGTCACTGTGGCATTGACCTTGATCACCTGGGTGTCAGTCAGGAGTCTGTACCATAAAGTTACCTTCTTCCCTTTCTGTGCTGTACCATCTGGAAGGAAGTTACTATTTACAGCCCACACCTAAGGGCTCCTCAGGTGGTGCTAGTGGTCAAGAATCACTGCCAATGCAGGAGACGCAAGATGAAGGAGGAAACACAGAACAGGCTCCGTCTTGAAAGCAGGACTCCATCTTGGGCTGGACTGTGGACTTTGAGCTATATCCCCAGTATCTATGGAAACAATATACCAACTGGAAAACCAGACCCCCTGATGGAAGAGCCCCAAGGCTCATACTTAGACTCTCTGTGCCTAAAAGAATGCCCTAATTATCTGTGTAACCGAACAGAATCATAAATTCTATTATGCTTGTTGGAGTATGACCACAGGCCTATTGATAATTTTCCACTGTTAACTACCTAGACTTAAGGCACATGAATCACGGATTTAAGGCACACAAATCACTGGTTAACTTTGTATCTTTCTTTTCAGAGAATTTGGGAAGGTGGGTTTGAGCACGTACACTTAGGGTATATAAGGTTTTCACAAAAACTGGTTGGGGTCCTTGGCTAAGAGGAGACTCTGCCTTGGGCCCGCTGGTATAATAAACTGCACTCTACTATCTGCATTGTCCTTCTGAGTGAATTTGTTTCCCGGAACTCGTGGCTACGACAAAGAGATATGGGTTTGATCCCTGGGTTGGGAAGATCCCCTGGAGGAGGACATGGCAACCCACTCCAGTATTCTTGCCTGGAGAATCCCATGGACAGAGGAGCCTGGTAAGTTACAGTCCATAGGGTCGCAAAGAGTCGAACACGACTGAAGCGACTTAGCACACAACTAAAGCATGGGAGTCATATTCCACTTCCTCGAGGGTGGATCATTTGTGTAAATTGTTTGGAATTCTTCTGCCTTGGGGATTTGTCTCTTCTCCTTCATTTATTTATTTATGAATCACATGTTTATGGAGAAGGCAATGGCAACCCACTCCAGTACTCTTGCCTGGAGAATCCCATGGACGGAGGAGCCTGGTGGGCTGCAGTCCATGGGGTCGCGGAGAGTCAGACACGACTGAGCGACTTCACTTTCACTTTTCACTTTCATATATTGGAGAAGGAAATGGCAACCCACTCCAGTGTTCTTGCCTGGAGAATCCCAGGGAAGGGGGAGCCTGGTGGGCTGCCGTCTATGGGGTCACACAGAGTCGAACACGACTGAAGCGACTTAGCAGCAGCAGCAGCACATGTTTATATTATCAGCCCAGGAACTGAACCTGGGCTGTCAGCAGTGAAAGTGCTGAGTCCTAATGACTGGAGTGCTGGGAAATCTCTGTGGGTGATTTTTCTTTTCGTGGTTAATATTAGGAGGATAATGTAAGACATTAAAGAAACAGATGCCATAAAGGACAGGAAGGTCATCCACAATCCTGCTTCCTTCACTTAGCTGCTTTGTTTCTGTTTATGAAACTACACAGGTATTTCACTGCATTGACAAGACACCTTTCTTTGGGACAGTTATGAATGGCCATGTGTGGGCGGCAGAAGACATTGCCATGCTTGTAGGAAGGTTCTGGCCCAGGGGCAATTCTACTCCTATTTGCAATGGCTGGAGAGGGTTTTGGTTGTCATGATGAGTGGGTAATAGGCAGGAAGGCCAGAGATCCCCAAGTGGCGGGAGGAAATAAACTGCAAGTGGTGGACATCCTGCCTTGAGCTAACCAATGTGTTTTTCTTATGGTAATGTTTTTCTTAAGCTATTTTAATGAAAGTATGTGTTTTCTTTAGAATTTACCTTTCTTCAAAATGGTTCCACCTAAGACTAACTTTTTTCTTTTCTCAAATCTTGGGCTGATAATGGCCGGGGGATGACACACCTTGTGCCATCCTATCTATTGTGGGAGAGGGGCCTGGCGAAACTCCCTCAGCCTTGTCTCTCATCTGATTAATAGCTTTCTAACAGACATAAAACACCTTGCTAAAAACTAGCAAGGGAACACTCTTTCTGTCCCCTTCTGATGTCTGTGTCAGAAGCTTTCCCTATCTCTGTTATACTTTAATGAAACTTTGCTATACAAAAATCTCCAAGAATCAAGCCTCATCCCTGGTCCAGAAGCTAAATCTTCTTCGATCACGAATCCGACACAATTCACCCTAAGCTATCAACAAGTGGGGAAGGAAATGCACTGCCATCTAGCAAGTGGAGGCCAAGGCTGATGATGTTCAACATCCTGTAATACACAGGAGGTCAGCCCCACCACCAGAGCGGGTGCTGGGTCTCGACAATGCTGAGGGTGAGAAGCACTGCCCTGGAAGGTGCTGCTTAGGAGTCAGTTGTTGTTTAATCGCCAAGTTGTGTTGTTGTAGCCATGCGTTCCGGGAAACAAACTCACTCAGAAGGACAATGCAGATAGTGGAGTGCATTATATAACACAGGTGGGCCCAAGGCAGAGTCTCCTCTTAGCCAAGGACCTCGACCAGTTTTTGTGAAAACCTTATATACCCTAAGTGTACGTGCCCAAACCCACCTCCACAAATTCCAGAAACTAGTCTGAACAAAGGGAAAAGAAAGATACAATCAAAGTCAATCCGTGATTTATATGCCTTAAGCCTAGATAGTTAACAGTGGACAATTATCAATAGGCTTGCGGTCATTCCCCAATAAGCATAAAAGAATGTATGATTCTATTCAGTCACACAGATAATTAGGGTATTCTTTTAGGTGATGGAGAGCCCTGGGGCTCTTATTTCCAGGGGCCTGGTTTTCCAGTTGGTATGTCGTTTCCATAGACACTGGGCATATAGCTCAAAGTCCACAATCCAGCCCGAGATGGAGTCCTGCTTTCAAGATAGAGCCTGTTCTGTTTCCTCCCTCATTCCCCCCTCTTGATGCTCTTAACTCATAGTATGAGCATCATTCATAAGGATATATTGCAACCTGGCTCTCCGACCACCAATTTGGGAGAACCACACCAACCTTTGGGTTACAAAGTTCATAATACATTGTAAAATGCAAGATCCACAGAACAGAACTATCAAGGCAACTTTAACAATGATAAATTAATTTTCCGCCAATCACCCTTCACCCAAGACAGTACCGAAGTCCAGAAAGGAATGTTTTCATTTGACATTGCTTTTACCTGGTTTTTCATGACATCTAAAGCAGCTGATTCATTGCCAGATAAATCAGGAATATATACACAACATTCAACCTTAATTATAGCACAAGTCCCTCCTTGAGCAGCTGTGAACATGTCCAAAACCATTTTATTTTGAATTACCGCTTCTGTTACTTTTATGAAACTGGTGTTTACATAATATGTAACCCCATGACCCAAGTCTATTGACTGTAGGTCCGGCTTACATCCAAGAGAGCAGGGAGAGATTATGATTGTGTCCCAGAAAAGAGCAGAGTGGTTTAAAATCTCTTTGGCGGAGCGGTGACAGCCACCAGGGAAGTCCATCCATCACAGACAGAGACATAGCCCCACATAGCCAACAGTTGGAGGTATTGTGGAAGTTGGCATATCATGCAGCTTCAATCTGAAGGGGCTCGTCCGGGATCTTCTTTTCCTTCTTCTTAAGGATGGTCTTAGTCTTTCGAGGGTCAGAGGGGTCCCTCTGTGTAGTCCACTCAGCGTTTTCTGGGTGTGCGTGGTATGCTCTCTTCACCCTCCTATGACGGATCCAAGGGGCAATACCTGCAACTTTTAACTGTAGTAGCGGTAGTTAGAATAATATAAGGGCCCTTCTACCAAGGGGCTAGTAAGTCATATTTCCAACATTTGACCCATATTTGGTCACCAAACGTAAACTTATGAATCTGTTCCCCAAGGGGGAACGGCACCCTTTCTTGTACAAACTTAGTTACCTGACTTATTACCTTATGTAGTTCCATCTGCTGGGAAATCCTATCTCCCTTTACCTGAGGTAAATTTGTTGACACCTGTTTTATTATGGGAGGGGGCCTCCCATACACAATTTCATATGGAGAATTGTTATGGTCCTTTAATGGACCGGAACCTGGGGGTACAGAGTCAACAATAAGAAAGTGAAAGAAGGAAGAAAAGAGGCTGATATTCCCTGGTTTACATAGTATGTCAATATAACTCTAGACAAAGGGTTAGCACCGTCTATGTAGGCACAGGGCACTCTCTCGAGGAGGTCTTGAAAGCCTGGGCAAGTACATAGACATAGAGGACACCTGTGCTCCATGGAAGCATCCTGAAAGAGAGAGAGAGAGAGAGAAATGAAAGACATGGGGGCCGATGTTCTGATGGAACAGGGCATTTATTCAACATATTGTGGGCATATATATACTGTCTTACAAGATAGCTTTTTCAGCAGAGATAGGAATCAAAAAATCTTACAAGTTATCGAGGAAGCCTGAGGCTAGAATCATTCTCAAGAGAGGGGATTGTAAAAGTTACTTTCCATGTCAGAAGGGAAGAGAGTTGTAAATGGCTACTTTTCACCTTATGGAAAGGCTAAAGGCTACTTTCCATACGAATGAGATACATAAATTCCTATTATTCCCGAGAGCTGGCTTGCCAGCCCTCTGGCACCTGCATTCAGGGGCTGTTAAGGAACACAGGATTTATGCAAGACTGAAAACAGCACACAGGAAGCTTCCTGTTAAATGCTTCCTTACAGAGAATAGCCTTGGGACCGTGGGGTCATCCTGAGTCTAAGCAGAGCTGTCGGAAGCAAGTCCACCCAGAAGCAGTCAGTCTCTATGATCCACTTGGAGAGTCTCTTTAAGTGTCCGGTTGGTTCCTTCTACCATCCCAGAACTCTGGGCCTATATGCAGTTTTCATTTGATGTTTAAAGTTTTGCTTACTTGTTGTACTAAATCAGCTACAAAAGCCAGGCCATTGTCTGATCCAATGTTGGTAGGAAATCCAAATCTGGGAACTATTTCTGTAAGCAGGCACCAGGCTACTTCTGATGCTCTTTCAGTCCAGGCAGGAAAAGCTTCTGCCCATCCCGAGAACATATACACCATGACCAGCAGGTAACGGTAGTGTCGGTGAGGTTTCATTTCAGTGAAGTCCACTCCCAGGTGTTCAAAGGGCAGCGTATCTTTCAGCTGAATACCTGGAGGTTTTTGTCTGTGCTGAGAGGCAGCATTAACCTGTAAGCGGGCAGCGTGGCCTAGGTGGGTTGCTTGGTGTGTTTGGCTTACCAGAGTGTGTGCCACTACCTTTGGTACCAATAATTTGCCACTTGGCAATTCCCACCATCTCTTTTCAGTCTTTATGGCCCCTTCTGTTTTGGCTAACCTGACAGCTGTTGTCCTTGTTTTATCAGGCTAGTGCCATCAGTATATAGGACCCAATTAGGGTCTGGAACCTTGTACCTTTCTTTAAAACAAACCCCAGATACTTTACCTCTTCCTTGCAGATCTGTGCTTTCTTCTTCAGCAGCTGGTAACCTGCTTCCATCAGCAGCTGGGGCAGTGCTTTTGTTCCTTTTCAGCACTTTTCCTTGGTCTCGGCTGCCAGCAGCAGATCATCCACGTATTGTAGGAGCCAACATCCGTACTTTTCCGGCTGGAATGAGTCCAGGTCAGAAGCCAAGGCTTCCCCAAAGATGGTTGGGGACTTCTTAAACCCTTGTGGGGAAGTCCAAGTGAGCTGTTGTTTGGTGCCCCCGAATGGATCTTCCCATTCAAAGGCAAAGATGGACTGTGACGCTGGGGCAAGGCGTATGCAGAAGAAGGCATCCTTGAGATCTAGGCAAGTATAAACTTTAGTCCTAGGGGGGAGGAGGCTAAGTAAGGTATAGGGGTTTGGAACAGTGGGGTGTAAAGTCATGGTAGCCTGGTTGACTAGCCTGAGATCTTGTACAGGCCTATAGTCCTGTTCTCCTTCCTTTTTGACTGGCAGGATTGGCGTATTCCAAGCCGACTGGCACGCTACCAGAATGCTTGCTTGTTTCAATCTATTGATGTGGGGTAGTATGCCCGCCCAGGCCTCTATCGGTAGTGGGTACTGGCGCTTTCTAAATGGGATGGTGCCTGGCTTGAGTTCTATTATCACTGGGGCTTGATGTTTAGCCAGCCTGGGCGGGGGGGGGGGGGGGGTGTCTTCTGCCCAGACCTCAGGGAATAACTGAGTTAGCTCTGTCTCATGCTTTTTCGGCCCACCCAGTTCTTCCTTTGGAGGCTCATGCAACCTCTACTCATCTTGGGGGGGGGTATTGAGAGAGAGAGCAAATAAGTCATAGTGCCCATCCAGAAGGTGGGCATCTCCTCAGGGGAGAAAGTCACTTGTGCTTCTAGTTTGGAGAGCAAGTCTCTTCCCAACAGGGGTACTGGGCACTCAGGAATGTTTGGTCCCTCACTTTTAAGGTTACCATGGGCTCTCGGGGACCTAATATCTCTGAGCCCCGGCAGCCCTATTTAATTTCCAAGTCAGCAAGCCCCACAACTGCAGGAGCTTCCTCTACCTTCCTTCCCTTAGGGCATTCATTTTTCCAGTGGCCAAAACCTGGGCACCAAACACACTGGTTTGGCTGTAAAGGGGCCCAGGGCCTCCATTGGGACCGGTTGAAGGACTGTCTTGTCCCTGGGGCAAGGAGGCTTTCCGGAGGGCCCATGGTAGACTTTCCCAGAGCAGCAGCTAGCATTGCAAATCTCTTGTCTGTTCTCTTTTGTTCCCTTCGGCTCTCTGGCAGAGCGCAGTCTCTGCTGAATTCCAACGTCTTCCTCCCCTTTCTGTCAGTACTCACCTGGAGAGGCAGGTATAGCTTGGGCGGTTCAGCTGGAGCCAGATCCTGGAAGTGTTGGCCAGAGGCTTCTACCACCAGGATCAGAGCCTGCTGAGGTGGCGGCTCTACGACCTCCGGGAGAGCTGGCGGAGGAGCAGGGCTGCTGCAGAAACTTCACCTGGCCCTGGATCGGGCATTAAGGCGGCCTCTGGTCCTGGTGGAGCACTGGGCGGCAGGCGCGTCATCATCCAGTGTGGGAGTGGGGGGCAGGTCATCCTCGTCCAAATCCTGCGAGATCCCAGAGGGAGAAGGGGGATCGGCGTGTCTTCACCTGCTGGTCAGCATGACCGAACCAGAACAGCACATGGTCCAAGACTGTTTCTCCCTTAAAGTCTGTTCTGCCTTGGTGGGCTTGATCAGGTGTGGATGAAAACACAGATGGGTTAAATATCCCATGTCCCAGGCTGTCTCCGGAAAAGCCAATTCATACTCACTTATGTATCCCCCTCCTTCTAGACTGACAATTTCAAGGGGTCAAGAATTTCACAGCAGATGGGACATCTCCTGGGGGAGGGCAGAATAGGAGCATACAAGGACCAGTTTCCTATCCTAAAAATCCCCTGGCGATTGCTCGGTAATAATTTTCCCTGAGGCAGCGTGGACACACCTCCTAAATGACCTTCACAAATTCCCTTCCTAAGCCCTAACACGCTCATCGAACTGTGTACCAAGCAATCGCCGCCTGCCTATTCCAGGCTCCTGTGGGTCCCCGCTCTGTTGTAGCCACGCGTTCTGGGAAGCAAACTCACTCAAAAGGACAATGCAGTTTATTACACTGGCGGGCCCAAGGCAGAGTCTCCTCTTAGCCAAGGACCTCGACCAGCATTTGTGAAAATGTTATATACCCTAAGTGTACTTGCTCAAACCCACCTCCCCCAATTCTTTGAAACTAGTCTGGACAAGGTAAAAGAGAGATACAATCAAAGTTAACCCATGATTCATGTGTCATAAGACTAGATGAACAGTGGACATTTATCAATAGGCCTCTGGTCATATCCTAATAAACATAATGGAATTTATGACTTTGTTCTGTTACCGAGATAATTAGCAGGCGTAATGAAATAGGAGAAACTATCCCCAAACTGCCCTGAGTGGGTTATTGTACACTCTGCCCATAGTGTTTCCAACAGACTGGTGTGGCAGGTGAAAAAGCCAGATGGCTCATGGCAGGTGACCATGGGCTACTGAGAATTGAGCAAGGTAGTGTCCCCCATCCATGCAATTGTGCCCCAAATTGCCACCATGTTAGATACCTTGGCTACAGTCCTAGGAGTATACCATTCTATGTTGGACTTAGCAAATGCTTTTTTTCAATTTCCCCTTGGCCACTGAGTCACAAGATCAATTTGTCTCCCTGTGGGAGGGGCAACAGTGGGCCTTTCAAGCACTTCCCCAAGACTACCTGCACCCCTCACCATATGTCATAGGATGGGAGCCTCAGACCAGTCCCTATTCTCCTTCCCCATATCACTAACGTGAGCCCATTACATTGGTAATATGCTAATAATGTTGTCTTGTGAAGACTTGCCTGTGCTGCAGAGCACTCTGCAGACTTTACTGGAACATCTGTGAGGGAGACAATGATGTGGATGAACCCACAGGAAATTCAAGTCCCATCACCATCTGGGAGTTGTTTGGTTGGGTGAGAGGCACATTGTCCCAGGAGCCATGATTAATAAGGGGCAAGCCTGTTCAACTCCTAATTATGTGAAAGAAGTGCAAGCTTTCATAGGGGTTTGGAGGTTTTGGGGGACTTTTTATTCCCCACCTGGTGCAATGCCTCCATCCTTCAAAAGAATTTTTTTATTGAAATATAGTTGATTTACAATATGTTAATTTCTGTTTTTATATAATTTTATTTATCTTTGATTGCACTGGATCTTCGTTGCTTTGTGCAGGCTTTCTCTAGTTGTGGCGAGCGAGGGCTACTCTATGCTGTGATGCTCAGTCTTCTCATTGGGGTGGCTTCTCTTGTTAGGGAACACAGTCTCTAGGTGTGTAGGCTTCAGTAGTTGCAGCACGCAGGCTCAGTAGTTGCGGCTTGCAGGCTCTAGAGCACAGGCCCAGTAGTTGTGACGCACATGCTTTGTAGCTCCACAAATGATGGAATCTTCCCACATCATGGGTTGAACTCGTGTCTCCCGCATTGGCAAGTGGATTCTTACCCACTGCACCACCAGGGAAGTCCTCAGTGTGTTAATTTCTGCTGTACAGCAAAGTGACTTAGTTATACACACATACATATTCTTTCTCATATTTTTGAACATTGTGGTTTATCACAGGGTAGTGGATATGTTTCCTTGTGCTGTGCAGCAAGACCTTGTTGTCTATCCATCCTGTATATAACAGTGCCTCCATCCTTTATAGCCACTTCAAAGTAAAAAGAGCATATGGGGATTGAATTAGAGCAACAAGCTGCCTTTGAGAAGGCAAAAATACTAGTGAAGCAGGTTAAAGCTCTGGGCATCTCCTAAGCAGGGCTACCATCTGTGTTAGATGTATCTGTGACTCTGGAAAATGTGGGCTGAGCACCATGGCAGAGACAGCAGGAGAGATACCCCTAGGATTTTGGTTCAAGATCTGGAAGGGGACAAAAACCCAATACATCTCCATTAAGCAATAGCTCCTAGCAGTGTATATCACCCTCCTCCTAGTAGAGTCTCTCACGAGAAACCACATATCATGATATAACTTACTCTCAAGGGGTGTGTTGAGAATATGCTTCATCCACCCACTTTTGCCATGGCTGACTCCCACGTTGACTGAGTGACATCACTTTGTGCAGCAGAAGACCACCCTGTCAGCCAGCCCACCATCTCTAGAAATGGGGGTCCTACCAGGCTCTGTAGAGTATGTAGATCTTCCGAATACCCCTGCCTCTATTCCTGTGGTAGCCCCTATATGCTACATATAGGAATATATACTTAGCATATTCGTAGGTATATATGCCTGCTCTACGTAGGTGTCTGTCTTGTCCAGCTACAGGCGGCAGGGATTGCAGTGGCTATTTAGTCCAACACTGACACCATGTGGATAGCAGACAAACTGCAGTAGTTTGGCTGGTGATCACTCAGGAGCCCAGGCTATTTGCTAAACTTAGGCAGGGAAGCCTGACCTGCTGCAGTCCGTGGGGTCGCAAAGAGTCGACTGAACTGAACTGAACTGCACTGACAGTTGGACTGTTCTGAAGAGATTATCACTCTGGCTTGGACAATTGGAAGCCAAGCCGTGGATGATCGTGAATAAGCCCTTGTGGGGCGAGGACATTTGAAAAGACATTTGGGTTTGCTTCCAAGAGCCTGAGGCATGTCTCACTGTTTTCCATGCCCCTGCCTCTATTAAGTCGCTGAAAACCACTGGCAATTGGGGAGCTGATGTCCTGGCCCAGTATAAGCCCTAGCGGACTCCTCAGTAAATACAACGCATAGGAAGAGCAGCCACCATAGTGCCTGAATGGGATGACGTATTGCTAAGAATGCTGTGTTACCTTGAAATACAGTGACTTGGTTAATACGGTAACAGCATGTCCTGCATGTTCTAAATGACTACCCCCACGCCCCACCCCCTCCCCAGGCAATGGCCAATGGAATCCAGGGCCATTCACTGGGGTTCCCAGTGAGGGACTGGCATGGCAAGCTGATTACACTGGCCCCCTCTCTCCAAGTGAGGGTTCTACATGTCCTAGTTTACGTGGACACAGCGTCTAGACTAACCCAAGCTTTCCCCTGTGGCTGCCCAAACCAGGCTGCCACCGTTAGAGGATGAGAGAAACAGAGTAAAGATACACCCTCTTCAAATAGACAGTGACCGGAGGTTACATTTTAAAGGTCATATTGTGCAAGATTGGGCAAAAACACATAACATGGAATGGAGGTTCCCTTTCTCCTAGAAGCCACAGGCAGCAAGGTTGGTAGAAAGGAAGGATGGAATTTTAAGACAGCATATTAAACAACTAACAGGTAAAACCACCTTGTACTGTCCCAGGCTTCATTTCTGTTATTATTATTTTTTAATTTTAATTTATTTATTTGGCTGTGCCAGGTAGTTCCTCTGCCAGGGATCGAACTCGAACCCCCTGCATTGGGAGGGTGGAGTCTTAGCCACTAGACCACTAGGGAAGTCCCTCCCAGACTTTAATATATTTAAATGATCGACCGATGGGGCCTGTCGCCCCATATGCCAGACTGCGGAACCCTGATGAGACACCTAACCTTGGAAAGATAAGGAAGTAATGAGAGACAGCTACAGCCCTGACTCTCACCATGGATGACCAAGCTGTGCTGCTGAGATTACCAAACCCCGTGATCTACTGGAGTTTGCAATGGGACATCCCACTGTGGTGCTGGAGAAGACTTGAGAGTCCCTTGGACAGCAAGGAGATCAAACCAGTCAATCCTAAAGGAAATCAGTCCTGAATATTCATTGGAAGGACTGATGCTGAAACTGCAGCCCCATTTCTTTGGCTGCTTGATTCAAAGAGTCAAGTCATCAGAAAAGACCCAACTCATCAGAAAAGACCCTGGGAAAAATTGAGAGCAGGAGGAGAAGGGGATGACAGAAGACGAGATGGTTGGATAGGATCGCTGGCTCAATGGATGTGAGCTCTGGGAGATAGTGAAGGACAGGGAATCTGGCATGCTGCAGTTCATGGGGTGGCAAAGAGTCACTGAACAACAGCAACAAATCCCAACAGCATGTGTGAGTTGCTTTGCATCTCTATGTGAAATGGGGTTACTTAATATCCACTGGGATCCCGTTGTCCTGCTATTAAATACAAGCTGTGCCCTGTCCCTGCCTTGGAACAAGCACCATTGAGAGGGAGGAGAAGATAGGGGTCCTGATCTGGCATAACCTGCCCCCAGTCTATCTCCTCATGCCTGACTGTGTGCCCCTCCCAGCCAACATGTATGATTTGTACAACCAGGTCAAGTTCCTAAAGCTGAAGCTACATCTAATATCTAAGTATCAGGTGACAATTGTAATTCTTCTAGAAAAAAAGACTTCCCCATGCAAGTTCCTAATAAATAACCTGTCTTGTTTCTCTGTTTTTTGGCCATATCACTCAGCCTATGGGATTTTAGTTCCCTGAGTGGGGATTAAACCTGCGCCCTCCTATATTAGAAGTGTGGAGTCTTAATGACTGGGCCCCCAGGGAACTCCCAAATAATCTGTCTTTTTGACTTTAAACTTCTGCTGCTCCTATGGTGTCCAGTCATAAGATGGGGACCTGGTGGAAATATCTTCCAATGGTGAGCCCACCCATACGCCTAGCAGAGGAATCAATCCAACTATTGGGTGTGTGGGCATCTGCCCCTCTCTGCTTCACTGGGATTGCCATGCTGGGTACCAACACTCCAGTGCAGGAATGAATGAATGAAGGCACTAGAGCAGTACACGACATTACAAAAGACAAACTAAGATGAATGTTCTTAATTCATTTGATATTATCAGTATTGATCAGAAGCTTGGCCTGGGGCACAAACCATCAGTAACACTGGATAGGAGTGTTTTTCTTCTGTTAATCTGTCAACAAAGGCAGTCCAGCAAACTACTGACCAGAAGGGTCCTAAAAATACCACCATCAGGACTTCCCTGGTAGTCCAGTGGCTAAGACTCCATGCTCCCAATGCAGGAGACCTGGGTTTGATCCCTGGTCAGGAAACTTGAGCTCACATGCCACAACTAAAGACCCTACATGCCACAACAAAGACTGAAGATCTCACATATCAACTAAGACCCGGTGCAGTCAAATAAATTAAAAAATACCACCATCAGAGCCAAAGGTGACTATGCCCAGCTCTAGGACAGAGTCACGTGGCTTATTCTGTGTTATGGATATTTGAACACCCAGGCACCCCTATGTTGGAAACAGAAAAAAACGCTCTCAATAGAACCAACCCAATTGTACCAGGAATATAGGGAGGATATCTTTGGAACTGTGCAGGCCTTCTGTTATACATAGTAAAGGACAGCAACTGGTCTGGCACTGACTGGTCATGTTACCCACGTGTTTATTGGGCAGTCCTAAAGAGGACCCAACGGATGTGTGACAAAATTCTTTGGATGTAACTTTCACCTAGATGGTTGGGCTGCTGCACTCTAAGTAGAGGGGAGGATCCACCCCGCAGTCACAAAAGTTGCCAACCTCCCTCCCCCATCTGCCATCTCCCAGGTGGACATGTTCTCTTCTCCCCTGGTACGATCATTTGGCCACTGTCTTTATACCCTCTACTGGCCTGGAAGCTGTTATAGCACACATAGAAGCCCCTACTCAATTGACCCAGAAAGCCTTAAATGAGAAGAGCTGTCCTCCAAAATAAGATGGACTTGGACATCACTACTGCCTCCCAAGGAGGCGCCTGGGCCATTATCCAAGCAGGATGTTGTGTGGTCATACCTGATGAGTCTGCTAGTATAGTGTCTTTATTAAAGAACATGAGGACACAAGTCAATCCCCTGAATGATCCTCAGCCACAGGGACTCAATACATCAGTGGTTCGGATCATGGTGATTTCAGGCACACATAGCAATGACCAGTAGCTTGAAGTAAGACCTTAGTTCTCTGACTGGGCATGAACCATAGCTGTGATGGTGAGAGCTCCATGTTCTAACCACTAGACTATGAGGGCCCATGGCTAGAATTTGTGTCCCAGTCTTTGTTTACCTTGAAAAGAAAAAATTCCCCCAAGGACACGGAAGGTAGAGAGCAAAGTAAAGCATTTATTAGAAAGGCAGAGTACATGTGGACAGATGAATTATGATTGATTTGCCTCAGAACCATACCCTATAGCATGATAGCCTCTAGGGGTGGGGGGTGGGAATTGACTTGACTTATTATGATCTGGTGTTCCCTGCCTTTTGACCCCTGAGAAGCCTTTCCACCCCTGTGCAGTGTCTCTCTTGCCCCAAGGATGGCAAATACGTGGTGCCTTGATGTTTATTCAAATAGGGTTGAGCCCCTTTCTGTCCCTGTCATAACTGTTATCTTAAAGCGTCCACAGGAGACAAAGTAGAGCTATTTACCCGGTTCTTATTGTTATTTATATCTCTTAGTGCCAACAGGAGGCCAGTTGTAAGTATCTAGCCTGGAGCCCACCTGTCTTCTGCTTCAGGAAATGTAAACAGGAGGATAGTTGTAAATGCCCGGTCTGGAACGCATCTTTTTTCTGCTCCAAGAAATATGGACAGGAGGCCAGTTGTAAAGGCCTAACCTGGAGCCCATCCTATCTCAGTGGGGCTCTTGGTGGAAAAAAATTGTTACTTATTTTGGGAATCATTATCTTAAGCTACGTTTCCTCTCACTTGTGCCTGGGTTGTTGCTGAGCTGCCTGCCTCCAGTGCAACCAGATAGCCGTCTAACAAGCCATCTCCTTGCTAATGAGATCCCTAGCTGAACCCTTATTGCGGGGATGAGCCAAATCTGACCCGGTGATGGGTCTGTTTCTTTGATTCTGCCTTTGTTTTCCATTGCTTTGGTCATTAAATCGTACACAATGATCTGCTCAGGGAACCCTGCCCCTCTGCCTGAGGAGGTTAACACATCCCCTCCCTGAGGTTGGCCATTCCAGGAGATATTTGCAAGGTAATAGTCTTTACTTCCTCAATTCCTTCCTCTTCTCTATCCTATAAAAGAACCTGCATCCAGACCCCAATAAGATGGCTATTTTGAGACATTAGTTTGCCATCTTCTTGGTCAGCTCACTTTCAAAAGCCATATTCCTTGCCTCAACACCTTGTCTCTTGGATAACTGGCCTGTTGTGATACGAGCAGAACGAGCTTGGACTCAGTAACACACTCGGTGCACGCTGTGGAAGAGGGGGCTAAGTGAGATGAAAGAGCTGATCGTAATGGGTGCATTGTTGGCAAAGGTCATTGAGAGGACATGACTGCCAGTTGATCCTCGAGGTGAACTCAGACCATCAGAGGCGCCCTTACCCCTTCCTGACTTTGAAAGGTATGTAACATTTTTAGGCCATTTTTCTTTGTCATTGGATCAGAGCTCTAGGTTGACTAGTCATTTAAAAGTTTTCCCAGGGGGTTCCCAGGTGGGGTGTGGAACCTTAGAGGAAGCACTTGCCATTTTAGCTCAAGCAGTTTGTACAGATGTCTGCACACTCAAACCAAAGTAACCAGACCAAACCAAACCAGAACTTCACCAGCCGGAAGTCACACTCCAAATCAAACAAATGGCAACGAGATGCCCAGAAATCAGAAGCCAAAAAGCAAGACTGTCCCCAAAAGATGGCAAAGTGATGCTCAGAAATCAAAAGCCAAATGGCAAAAATACCCTAAGAGGATGGCAAAGAGTTGCCCAGAAGTCAAAAGGCAAATGGCATAAATGCCCCAAATGTGACTTCCTGGTCCCACTAGACCTGTGGCCTGGCAGTCAGTGCTAGCAGCCTTTTTTAGTTCTGATAGAGTTTCAAGCAATTTCTTGTTGGTTTATTGCAAAGAAGTTACTCTATCATTTCCTCTTTTAGAATCTTCTAAATACTACAGTAAGCATTCCACTTAGTCTGTTTGATCTTATGACTGGATTTTTTTTTTTTTAAACTGTGAACACAGTTGATATTTTAGAATATCAAAAGAACTCCCAGTCTGGACACTTTAGGGTTGAGATCTCCTTTAGCATAATTTCCCCAATTAAGTAGGTACTTGCAGGTATAAACTTTGTATGTACATAACCCTGGCAGGAGTGTTAGAGGCTGCCTTCTGATGCCCTTGGTTTCTGTGTTTGAGAGGCTCTCTTTCCCATTTTAAGTTGTATTTGTTGTGGATAAAATTCACTCTTCACTTCTATCCGGACAAATTCTCCCCTTCTCCCCAGTACCATTCCTCTGGGTGGGTATCCTCTTGGTATCTTTAAAGCAGCCTCCCCACCCCTGCCCAGTATCTTTCAACTGGGTGAGTATTTCTCAGTATCTTTCAAATCAGTTCCTTTCCACTGGGTGGGTATTACCCAGTGGATGTCAACCAGGCCCCAATATGGGATATCTGAGAACCAGGAGACACCTGCCTAAATTTGTCTTTACTCCCCAAGGAGGCAGATGGGCCCAAGGGGCCACTGCTGTCATCAAAGGTACCAAAGCTCCAGTTTCTCCTAGAGTTCAGGTGAAGGAGGAAAGTCAACTCCGGTTTGCTTCGTTGGTTGCTGTAACTGCAGACGAAAAAAGATGCAGTGAGAGTTGCATGATTTATTTTATTGGGGGCAAAATGAAGGCTTCAGTCCAGAGACAGCATCTCAGATAGCGCTATAAAACTGTTCCAAAACTGCTGGTGTCGGGAGAAGGTCAATATATTTGGCACTTATTTTACAAAAGGTTTTCTGTTAGTCATGAGGAGCTGATGTCACCATGAAGAGATTCAGTGCTTTTCTACATAGGAGGAGATGTAAGGATTGGGATCATGAAATCAGTTCCTCAAAATGTCTAACTATCTAAGGATCTGTTCCACCAGTTTCCCTGGAGCACAAAGTGCCTTCAGGGCGTTTCAACAGCTGCATCTGCAGAATTCAGATGGCAAATGCCCTGGGCAAGCACCAATTTGTAGTTGACAAGATTCTGGTGAGAAGAGTTGTGGCAGGAAAGAAGGTAGGGTGGGAGAGGACCTCACATCCCCGCTCTCAGGTGAGTCCCTGGGATGTCTGCCAAATATGCATTCTTGGCTTTGCACAGGAAAGAATTCAAGAGCTAGCCTTAGTAAAGTGAAAGAAGGTTTACTCAGGGAGATATGCACTCCACAGACAGAGTGTGGGCCGTCTCAGAAGGCAAGAAGCCCCACGGTATGGGGTGGTCAGTTTTTATAATGATGGGTAATTTCGTAGGCTCATGAGTCAGAGGAGTCTTCCAACTATTCTGGGGAAGGTACAGGAATTTCTAGGAGTTGGGCCACCACCCATTTCTCCTCCTCTTATGTTCAATCTCATAAGAGATTGTTGATGCGCCTGATGGGTGTGTCATTTAGCTTGCTGATGTATTACAATGAGCATATAGTGAGGCTTAAGGTCTAGTGGAAGCTGACTCATCCACCACCTTGGACCTAGCTGGTTCTAACCAGTTTATGCTGCATCCTCAATGGCTATGTCATTCTTTTAAAGGTTGTGCCCTGCCCCTTTCCTATCTCAGTGTGGAGATCTTACTCATTCTCTCTCTCTCTTTGGTCGCTAAGCCCTGTCCGACTCTTGAGACCTGCCAGGCTCCTCTGTCCATGGGATTCTCCAGGCAAGAATACTGGAATGGGTTGCCATTTCCTTCTCCAGATCTTACTCATTAGTGAATGCCTAAGACAAACAAAAGTCCATCTAGTCAAGGCTATGGTTTTTCCAGTAGTCATGTATGGATGTGAGAGTTGGACTATAAAGAAAGCTGAGTGCCGAAGAATTGATGCTTTTGAACTGTGGTGTTGGAGAAGACCCTTGAGAGTCCCTTGGACTGCAAGGAGATCCAACCAGTCCATCCTAAAGGAGATCAGTCCTGGGTGTTCATTGGAAGGACTGATGTTGAAGCTGAAACTCCAAAACTGTGGTGCTGAAGGACTCTTGAGTGGACAGTAAGGAGATCAAACCAGTCAATCCTAATGGAAATCAACCCTGAATATTCATTGGAAGGACTGATGCTGAAGCTGATGTTCCTATACTTTGGCCACCTGATGAGACGAGCTGACTCATTGGAAAAGACCCTGACTCTGAGAAATGTGGTGACCCAAGGATGAAAGTGTCTTGGAATGCAGGAATGGAAAAACCAGACCCTTATCATCCTTCCCTCCCCCATGTTGTAACTCTTAATGGAACAGTATAACCTGTCTCCCCTCCTCCCCATAGGGAGGAGGTATTTGCCTTACTCTTTCCCCCACCCAGTATACGTGCCTTATCCAATTAGCAGATGACCCGCAAGACCCCATCCCACTCCTTGTACGCTGGGTATAAAAATGGACTAAGGACCCCCATTCAACGTCGGTTCTCCCTTGAGCTGGCCCGCTGTTCTAACAGCATCTCCCATTCTAGTAAACTTTATTTCCCTCTCATTCTGTCTCATGTCTGGAAATTTTTTTTCCAACCCACACCCCAACCACGACAGGAAAGATTGAGGGCAAGAGGAGAAGGGGATGACAGAGGATGAGATGGTTAGATGGCATCACCAACTCAATGGACATGAGTTTGAGCAAGCTCTGGGAGACAATAAAGGCAGGGAAGCCTACTGTGCTGCAGTCCATGGGATCACAAAGAGTTGGACACGACTTAGTGGCTGAACAACTGTAAGGTGAGCGTGGAGAAAGAGCAAGCCGGGAATTCAGGCAGAGAAAGATTTATTACAGGAAGACAGAAAGTGACTGGCTTTAGAGAAAAACCAGTGCACCCTCTGTAGCCAACCCTTCTTACACCCTGTAGATGGGAAATTGTGACCCGAAGGGAGGGGGCCTTAGTTTATCTTTAGCCCACAGCTGGGGTCTTGCGATCACGTAGTTGGAGGGGTCTTACACTTGGGTGGTCACGTAGTCTTGAGAAACTGGCACCAGCAGGGACAAACAGGATATCACCTTAAGGAAAAAAACAGGATGCCACCAGGGCAATGTGGCCACTGTGACTTCATCCCTTGTTTGTCAGGTCACCACAATAGGCCGTTTTTAAATAATGTATGATGAGCCCCTTGTGGGCCCTAAAAACAACAACAACCAATCTGGACAGATCTGCCTCTTTCTTTGGTTTCTCCTTGCTTTCTGTGTATGGGGGCTAGGTTCAGATTCCACCTGGGGAAATTCTGAGTTGGGAATCAAATTTCTCCTAAGCAGTGGGAATAATGGGGCACCTCAAAGGGACCCTATAGTCTTGAGATTATAAGCTGAGAGTCTTTCATAAAGTTCTGAGGACTGTTCCAGCCATTAGAGGTCAAAGAACAGTTGTACAGTTTTTGAGTCAAGGCTTTAACAGTTTACATAGTTCACATCTGCATTATAAGGTGAGTAGTGAGTCATAATGATCTCTCACAGGATTGAGAAAGAAATGTTATCTCTTAAGGAGCTACTGATCTTGGTCAGGCAGCAGTAAGCAGTGGCGTGAAGGGAGATCTTAATTTTCTGCCCAAGAATTGAACCTGGGTAGCCTGGATGAGAACCAGGAATTCTAGCCACCAGACCAGCAAGGGCTAGAGGCTAGAAGCTATTTTTCCCTGGATCTTTGCCCCCAGTGAAAAACACATTTATCACGGAGGCAGAAACCATAAATGTAGGTACAAAGTTTATTATTAGAGACGTAGCACAACAATAAGTGGGAGAGCACAGAGAGAAATGGTTTGTTAAGACAAAAGCAAGGCTGAGATGCACAGCTGGGGAGAAAGGGTGTGAGTGTTCTCCCTAGTGAGGAGGAGCACAGTAAAGGGCCAGTTATGTCATTCATATAGGTTAGTTCTTCCAGGTCTTTGTCTTCTTTCATGCCAATTATCTGGTTTCTTTGAACACACTTGACCTACCCTGGGACTCTCCACTGTGTGTACTCACACCCCTCAGCCAAGATGGATCTCAAAGTGAAGGCTTCTGGAAGAAGCAAGACTCATTATGGCCTGGTGTTATCTCCTGACTTTAGACCCACAAGGAGCCTTTCTGTGCATGTGCAGTGTCTCCCTTGTCTCCAAAGAGGGAGGAGTAGAGATCCCTTAATCCTTTACTCAAACAGGGTTTTGCCCCTCTTTGTTCTTGCCATGATTATTACCTTGACTATTGCCAAGACCAGATGGGCATCTGGTCCCATCACTTCATGGGAAATAGATGGGGAAACAGTGGAAACAGTGTCAGACTTTATTTTTGGGGGCTCCAAAATCACTGCAGATGGTGATTGCAGCCAGGAAATTAAAAGACGCTTACTCCTTGGAAGGAAGGTCATGGCCAACTTAGATAGCATATTTAAAAGCAGAGACATTACTTTGCCAACAAAAGTCCGTCTAGTCGAGGCTATGGTTTTTCCAGTGGTCATGTATGGATGTGAGAGTTGGACGGTGAAGAAAGCCGAGCGCCGTAGAATTGATGCTTTTGAACTGTGGTGTTGGAGAAGACTCTTGAGAGTCCCTTGGACTGCAAGGAAATCCAATCAATCCATCCTAAAAGAGATCAATCCTGGGTGTTCATTGGAAGGACTGATGTTGAAGCTGTAACTCCAATACTTTGGCCACCTCATGCGAAGAGTTGACTCATTGGAAAAGACCCTAATGCTGGGTAGGATTGGGGGCGGGAGGAGAAGGGGACGACAGAGGATGAGATGGTTGGATGGCATCACCGACTCGATGGACATGGGTTTGGGTAGACTCCGGGAGTTGGTGATGGACAAGGAGGCCTGGCATGCTGCAATTCATGGGGTCGCAAAGAGTCGGACACGACTGAGCAACTGAACTGAACTGAATTGATTGCCAAGACTACTATTACTGTAAGGCGTTTATAAGAGACAAACACAGGCTATTTACCCTGCTTCTGTTGTTACTTCCAGTGTGGAGGGCAAACAGGAGGCTGATTATAATGCCTTAACTGGAGCTCAACTACCTCTTATATCAGAAAATGCTACCAGTTCTAAGTGTTTAGCCTAAAGCACACTTCTTGTGCCCCATGAAAAGCAAACAGGAGGCCAGTTATAAATATCTAACCAGAGCCCATCTATATCTTGCATCACTGCCTGGCAGGCACCAGAAGAAAACTGCGCTTTTCTAAGCATGCATTCCTGTGTTAAATAGATCTCAGTTCAGTCACTCAGTCATGTCTGACTCGACTCTTTGCAACCCCATGGACTGCAGCACACCAGGCTTTCCTGTACATCACCAACTCCCGGAGCTTACTCAAACTCATGTCCATAGAGTTGGTGATGCCATCCAATCATCTCATCCTCTGTTGTCCCCTTCCGGTCCTTCCAATGAATATTCAGGACTGATCTCCTTTAGGATGGACTGGTTGGATCTCCTTGCAGTCCAAGGGACTCTCAAGAGTCTTCTCCAACACCACAGTTCAAAAGCATCAATTCTTCAGGGCTCAGCTTTCTTTATAGTCCAACTCTCACATCCATACATGACTACTGGAAAAACCATAGCTTTGACTAGATGGACCTTTGTTGGTAAAGTAATGTCTCTGCTTTTTAATATGCTCTCTAGGTTGGTCATAGCTTTTCTTCCAAGGAGCAAGCGTCTTTTAATTTCCTGGCTGCAGTCACCATCTGCAGTGATTTTAGAGCCCCCCAAAATAAAGTCTGTCCCTGTTTCCATTGTTTCCATCTATTTGCCATGAAGTGATGGGATCTTAGTTTTCTGAATGTTGCGTTTTAAGCCAACTTTTTCACTGTCCTCTTTCACTTTCATCAAGAGGCTCTTTAGTTCTTCGTTTTCTGCCGTAAGGGTGGTGTCATCTGCATATCTGAGGTTATTGATATTTCTCTCTGCAATCTTAATTCCAGCTTGTGCTTCATCTAGCCCAGCATTTCTCACAATGTATTCTGCATATAAGTTAAATAAGCAGGGTGACAATATACAGCCTTGACGTACTTCTTTCCCGATTTGGAACCAGGCTATTGTTCCAAGTTCAGTTCTCACTGTTGCTTCTTGACCTGCATACAGATTTCTCAGGAGGCAGGTCAGGTGGTCTGGTATTCCCATCTCTGTAAGAACTTTCCACAATTTGTTGTGATCCACACAGTCAAAGGCTTTGACGTAGGTTTTGTTAACCTATAATACAGACGCACAATGCACACTAAAGGCGAGCAGGTAGTCGCCCAAACGGGCAGAGAGAGTTTTACATTAAAATTTTTCTTATCCTACATTAAAAACGATTTTAATTCATCACAAATATAAAAACCATTTTTTGCTCTCATGTGGCAACAAAAAAACAGGCAGTGGACTAATCGATAATACGGTAAAAAGCTGGAACATGCATAGGAGTAGATAATATTCTGTTCCCCAGTTGACCATATTTTCCATCTAAGCGTGTAAAAGCACTTAGCCATTCTAAATACTTTCATACCATCTTAATGAATTATATGTGTGAATAAATACTCAAGTTACACCAAGATTTCATGGCTCACGCTGGTCCGTACTTTCCGTTATTTAAACTAATAGCTGTATAACCCATGAAAGTGTCTTTTGGGATGACCTCCGGAACAAAAATTGCGGATTTTTCCTATTTCTCTCGGAAATTTCCGGGAAACACCGACGACCGCAGCTCTGGAGGAGAGGCTGATACCGCGCGGTATTCTGGGAA
Source organism: Okapia johnstoni (assembly GCA_024291935.2). Lineage (NCBI taxonomy): Eukaryota > Metazoa > Chordata > Mammalia > Artiodactyla > Giraffidae > Okapia > Okapia johnstoni. Next base: position 5,218,463 of record CM044316.1, on the reverse strand, counting down.
ATGTAGTTCTGGTTCCCAGCTAGCGAGACATTTCCGGCAGAAGTCGCTGGGCTTGAGGTGAAAGCGAGACAGTTTTCCGCAAACGTCTCTCACAGGCGCACCTGAAGGGCGAGGCTCCTTGTCCCCACAGGATTGGCCGGCGGCTTTCCCGTCACGCGCACACTGCGTTTCCTGGCCCCCCGACATCGCAAGGCCATCTGGGAGTTGTAGTTCGGATTCCTGTCGAACTCCGTAGTCCCGCTGCGACTGGAAGGTCCGAGGCTGCCTGCCGCCTTCGGTGCCTGTTTTGGAGGATGGATCCGGGGCCCGGGGCCAACGGGGTGCCGTTGGCTGGCTTAGCCTGGTCGTCGGCCTCGGCGCCCCCGCCGCGGGGATTCAGTGCGGTGAGCGATGTCAGGGGACCGGGGACGGAAAGGCGGCGGCACTAGGGGCCGGGGGTTGAATGGGGGCAGCAGCGGCTGCGGCCAGGTAATATCCTGGCTCTGACCCGCGTTCGCGCTGTAGATCTCCTGCACTGTGGAGGGGGCGCCCGCCAGCTTCGGCAAGACTTTCGCGCAGAAATCTGGCTACTTCCTGTGCCTCAATCATTTGGGCAGCCTAGAGGTAAGGAGCTCCCATCCTCGGAATCCCCTTGTCTTCCCACTTCCCCTGCCCATTCGCGGAGCATTATGCCAGGGACACAGTCCCTGCTGCTGAGTGATTCGCACTGTTTCCCCCCGCGCCCCGCCCCCAGAATCCACAGGAGAACGTGGTGGTCGATATCCAGATCCTAGTGGACAAGAGCCCCCTCCCGCCGGGATTCTCACCAGTCTGCGACCCCCTGGACTCGAGTGAGTCCCACGTCGAAGGCAGGGGTGGGATGTGTGAAGCGGGTGAGGGGCAAGTTCGCTTGTCTCTGCAGGGAAGACCAGGGAGGGAATGGAAGGACCATAGGCGCGCGATTTTTGAGCCTTGGCCGCCCCCTCGATGCTCTGGGTAATGACGGTGTTGGCTGAGGATTGATCTAGGGCGGGATGATGAACCCTGCCCTGCGTAAAAATGTGTCTCTCTTTAGAGTCAGTGTTCAGTTTGTGCGACCTGTTTTATTCCTCTTGCTACTCCACCTTCTTACACTGTAGCCAAGCTGATCCAGGCGCAGTTCTCTTTTACATTTCCAGGCTTTTGTACAGGGGCTGCTCCCCCAGCTCTCCGCCCTGACTGCTCTGCTTTCTAATCACCAGGCTCTCCCTGCCTCCCATGCCCTCTCCGTGCCTTGTCATTTGTATTTGACTGTCAGCATATATCTATTGGTGGGTTTCTCTGATGGCTCAGCGGTAAAGAACCTGCCTGCCAATGCAGGACACGCGGGATCCATCCCTGGGTGGGGAAGATCTCCTGGAGGAGGAAATGGCAATCCACTCCAATATTCTTGCGTGGAGAATCCTATGGACAGAGGAGCCTGGCGGGTTACAAAGAGTTGGTCACGACTGAAGTGACTTAGTATGCATATATATGCAATAGACACCATTTGGCTTGCAAAGTCTAATATATTTACTACCTGGCCCTTTACAGAAAAAGTTTGCCAAGTCCTGTACCAATAGATAAATGTTGTTTAGTCGCTAAGTTGTGTCCAACTCTTGGTGGCCCCGTGGACTGTAGCCCTCCAGGCTCCTCAGTCCATGGGATTCTCCAGGCAAGAATACTGGAGTAGGCTGCCATTCCCTCCTTCAGGGGATCTTCCCGACACAGGGATCAAACCCATGTCTCTTATGTTTCCTGCGGGTTCTTTACCACTAATGCCACCTGGGAAAGCCCTTACATATATATGCATATATGTAAAAGCCATGCTTAGCTCTTGAACCAGACAAAAGCACACTTTGGGTCAGATTTGCCTCATCAGTTGTAGTTTGCTGATCTCTGGGTTAGAGGGCTGAGGGAAAGTGAGTTTGGAGGGCCAGTATGGGCACCCAGTTCTATCTGATCCCACAGCTCCCCACCCTCACTGTGGTCCCCATGACCACCCCATGAGTGCTCCTCCATGTCACCAAAGATGAGCCTGCCCCAATGGCTCCTAAAAGCGTCATGGATTCTCCTATGACTTTACCATTCATGATATAACCACTGCCCCACGCCATACAGATAGCTCCCTTAAACAGCACTCTGGAGAGCGATCTGGAGCCATCTTTGGGCCCCTTCTCTGCTTCTTGCCTCTTCTCACCCCTTGCTCCCCACCCCTCCACTCCCAGAGGCCTCCGTGTCCAAGAAGAAACGCATGTGTGTGAAGCTGGTGCCCTTGGGGGCCGCGGACACAGCTGTCTTTGACATCCGACTGAGTGGGAAAACCAAGACAGTCCCTGGATACCTGCGAGTAGGGTAGGCCTGCTCCCCCGCCTTCCTTCTTTGCCCTCCCAACTCCCTACCTACCCCTCTGACTCTCAGGGACTCCCATGAGTCCTCCCATCCCTTCTGCCTCCTCTCTGTGCCTCAGCTTCCACATGTTAAGATGGGGACAGTTGTACCAGGATCTCATTGTGTGGTGGTGAGGAGCTAGTATGTCTAAAGTGCCTGATATGGTGACTGAACCCAGTAGTATTAGTTAGGATGTTGCTGATGGTGTGAGCTGAGACATGAGGTCCCCGGAGCCTGTCTTCCCGCTGGCAGCTGTGCTCATCCCTGGCTGCACGTTGAGCCAGAGCCCCTTCTCTCTCTTCTTCCTCCCCTAGGGACATGGGGGGCTTTTCCATTTGGTGCAGGAAGGCCAAGGCTCCTCGGCCAGTGCCCAAGCCCCGAGCTCTTAGCCGAGACGTGAGGGACCTCTCCCTGGACTCGCCTGGCCAGCCGAGGTGAGTCCTCTGGCTGAGGCGCGGGGGCGGGGGTGGGGTCAGCATCAGGTCTCCGACCTGGACTGTCCTGCCTCCATCAGCAAGGGTGGCTTCCCGGAGCGGACCCTATCCAGACTGGGCTCTCGAGCTTCTACCCTGCGGAGGAACGACTCCATCTACGAGGCCTCCAACCTCTATGGCATCTCAGGTGAGAGCAGAGTGGGGAGATTGGCGCCCTGGGGTGGGGGTGGGGGGGTAAGACTGGTCCGAGGCTGGACCCCCAGGTAGAGGCAAGGGCAGGGTTGGACCAGGCCTGGGCTTGCCCTGTTCTGTCAAGACTGGAAAGAGCCGAGACCTCTGGGCTGGGCTTCTTGTGTTGGGGTGGGCAACAGGTAGGCTTCAAGTCTCCTCAGCCTCAGCTCCACCCCTCTCACCTGCTTTCCTCAGCCATGGATGGGGTTCCCTTCGCGCTGCACCCCCGATTCGAGGGCAAGAGCTGTGGTCCCCTGGTGAGTCCAGGTCTTGGGGAGTCTGGGTCTGCCCCCACCCCTTGAGTTTCTAGGCACCGCGATTCGGGGTGTATTAGCATATGTATCCAGCATAGAGGGGAGTTTCTGGGTGAGAAGAGGCTGGAGGCCAAGGGGTAGGGGCAGGAGGGTCTCCTCCTGGAATGGGGGGTTCAGGAGGGGCAGCTGGATGCTGGGGGGCGAGAGGCAGTGGCAGGAAGGGGAGATGATGTTCAGGCAAATATTGAGGGGGCCATTCATGAAGATGAGGGAACGGGGGTTCCAGGTTGGGGTCCCTGTCCCAGACTGACCTGACCCTGCCTGCCAGGCCTTCTCTGCCTTTGCTGATCTGACCATCAAATCGCTGGCGGACATTGAGGCGGAGGTGGGTGTGGGAATAGGGAGGGGGCGGAGTTGGGGGGATGCAGGCCACCCTCGTCTCCCCTGGGGCCCCCTTCTGTCCCAGCTGTAACCCACCTTGAGGGCTCTAGATCCCTCATGCCCCACACCCCACCATTCCTTGGGCACCCCCCAGTGGCTGCTCTCTCAGTCTATTCTCCCCTTACCCCACTCCTCACCCCCCAGTACAACTACGGCTTTGTGGTGGAGAAGACAGCAGCTGCCCGCCTGCCTCCAAGCGTCTCTTAGCCCTTCAGCGGTCCCAGGAAAGAGCCGCCACAGCTGACACCGCCCGCCACCCCCCGCCCCCCACACCCAACCCCGCTGACTGGCAGCTGCCCAGCCCATTCCACCTTGGGACCCTTGGCAGTGCAAGGCATGCCGGACCCTTGGCCACCTTGGGGAGCTGCAGCCTGGAGGAGGGAGCGTGACTGCTCTGCTTGGTGATGGGTTCTCCTATCTCCCGGGCCCTAATGGACAGGGGTGGGGGCTGGACAGAAAGCAGTGCCTTCAAGTCATTTGTGTCAAAACTCTCTGGTGCCTGGAGGCCGTGCGGGTGTCCTCCTGGTAATAAACACCACGCACTCCAGAGGTTGTCTATCATCTCCATCCTGACTGTGTGTCTCTCTGGCTCGCAGGAGCTGGGGTGGACGCACACTGAGTGAGTGGGTGAAAACCTGGAGGGGAGGGGACGCTGCTGCCATTCCCATTCTACAGAGGGAGAAACTGAGCCTCAACGAGTGCTTAAGCCGTGATTCTGGACCACATCGGGTCCTGCCCCTCCATCACTGCACCTAACAGTAATAATAGTAACAGCTATGGTTTGTACTGTGAGGACCTTCTCCCTAGTATCTGGTACATAGTATCTCATTTAGTCCTCCTGAGCCCAGTGGGAAGTCCTGGTTTTGTGGCCATTTCACAGATAGTGAAACTGAGGCAGAAGGTGGCTAAATTCAGAGCTGGGATTCGAACCCAGAGCCTGCTTTCTTAACCATCAAACTGTGCTGCTGTCTGTATCTCTTTTCCTCTACTGTGTGGTGGACACAAACCATGAATTCTCATGAATCATGATAGTTATCGTCTATAAAGTGGAGGGAACCCTGAATTAGGAAATACTGGTGCCTCCGGGGGACACGGGTAGGTTCCTCTAAGCCTCTGGTCACATTTTTCTCAAGTAATCAATACATAACCTGGTTTTCGGTGTGTTTCAAGACACCTTGTTTAATATGCAGCTGATTTGTTAATGGTGAACTCACAGCCACCAGTCCTATAACTCATGTCTGAGCAAAATCATGTCTGACTCTTGCGATCCCCTGGACTGTATCCCACCAGGCTCCTCTGTCCATGGGATTTCCCAGGAAAGAATACTGGAGTGGGTTGCCATTTTCTTCTCCAGGGGATCTTCAAGACCCTGGGATTGAACCCGGGTCTCCTGCACTGCAGGCAGATTCTCTACCGACTGAGCCACCAGGGAAGCCCAAACAAAGCTCTTCTAACAGTATATCCTCCTGGAGGCACATCCCAGCCTTGCACTTGCGGACACTAGATAGCTCTTCAGCACCACACTAGGAGACCTTTTTGAACAGCAAAAATCACCAATGAAAAAGCACAAAAATGAAAAATGTGCCACTAGCTAGACCTCAAGAATGATGCCTGTGAGCTGGAAAAGGAAGGCAGAGCATCGCCTTGTCCTACCACAGCTGTGAACACATACCTCTGGGGACTCAAATTTTTCCCTGCGCTGGGAATTCCCTGGTGGTCCAGTGGTTAAGACAGCGTTTTCACTGCAGTAGCCACATTCAGTCCCTGATTGGGGAACTAAGATCCCAAGCCATGCAGCATGGCCAAAAAGAAAATTTTTTTTCCCCTTCACTATGTATGTCCTTAAATGACCACTAAAGCACTGCGAGTGATAATTTGGGAGTCACCGATTTGAGCCGGTAGGAGGACTGGCAAATACTGACTCTGTGAATAATGAGAGTCAATTATTTCTGTTAAGAACATAGGCAATGGTGGCTCAGATGGTAAAGAATTTGCCTGCAATGCAGGAGGAGACCTGGAGTCATTTCGATCCCTGGGTCAGGAAGATTTCCTGGAGAAGGGAATGGCTAGTCACTCCAGTTTTTTTGCCTGGAGAATTTCACAGACAGAGGAGCCTGGCGAGCTACAGTCCATGGGGTCACAAAGAGTCAGATACAACTGAGTGACTGACATATTTTTGTTAAATGAACCACCTCGGGCTCACACCACCTCTCCCATACATGTGGCTTCCTTTCTGTTCTCTCTTCTTCGGGTCCCAGTGGCATCAGGGTGGCCCAGGTGTCGCTGCAGTTAGGAACATTCTCCACATCTCTGCAGCGTGGGAAGGCTAAGCGTATTTCTCATCCATACCACGTGCCCGTGGCAGGGTGGCAACAGGCTGCTGGCTGCGAAAAGTGTGAGTCGCTCAGTCATATCCGACTCTTTGCGACCCCATGGGCTGTAGCTCACCAGACTCCCCTGTCCATGGAATTCTCCAGGCAAGAATCCTGAAGTGGGTAGCCATTTCCTCCTCCAGGGGATTTTCCCGACCCAGGGATCGAACCCAGGTCTCCTGCATTGCAGGTGGATTCTTCACCATCTGAGCCATTTCTCATCCACATCACATGCCCACGGCAGGGCGGCAACAGGCTGCTGGCCATAGTTGCAAGGAAACACACCCAAAGGGGTGGCCAGCATCTCTCCAAGGCAGTGGGGGGTGGACACATGCAGTCAATTAAATGCTCTGGTCTAGAAGTTCCTCATCAAAGTTCTGCTCACAGCTCACTGGCCAGAAAGGATCACGTGGGGGTCCCAAAGGTATGTGCCATTCATCCAGGCACTTGTGGCTAACACCAGTGCCCTGGGGAACCAGACTGGGGAGACACTGCCCAGCACAGGGGTCTGAGGGAAGAGAGTCCTCTGCCCTGGGGTCTGAGGGGGGAGGTATAGCCCAAATCTGGGACTCTGAGGGTAGAGACATGATCTATCTAGGAGGAGTGAGGGGGAAGGGGGAAACTGCAAAATGTACCCCTCCCCCACACACGTCAGCTGCCTTGGGAAAGCTAGGTCCCTGGTGCTAGGATATCTCCTGGAATCTCCCTGGTCTGGGCACAGCCGGCACCTGCCGGGCCCACCCAGGCTGCTGTGGCGCCAGCCGTGGAATCTGATCCAGCTGGGAAGCAAAGGCTATTTGTTCTCCCTGGTTGGGATCTCAGCCATCCTGAAACCAGCCCCAGATCACTTTCCAGGGCATCTGTGTGTGACCAGGGGCCCCCGGATGACTTGGGCTGGCCTTGGGTCCAGCTGGACCAGTCATCGTGGCCAGGTCACTGACTCTGCAAAATCACAACTCTCTGAACCCCACAGGGCCTGGCGACAGACAGCCTCACAAAGGGACCAGAGGATCCCAGTGGAGCCTGTCCCCTGACCCCCCAACTCCTGACTTGGGCCACATTGATCAACACTCCGACTGAGCTTATATCATCTCGGGCTACAGGGGAGGGGGGCTTCCTGGTGGCTCAGGCAGTAAAGTATCCACCTGCAATGCAGGAGACCTGGGTTCAGTCCCTGGGTTGGGAGGATCCCCTGGAGAAGGAAATGGCAACCCATTCCAGGATTCTTGCCTGGAGAATCTCATGGACAGAGGAGCCTGGTGGGCTACAGTCCATAGAGTCACAAAGAATTGGACATGACTAAGCGACTATGCACACACAAGGGAGGGGAAAGAAGAGATTTGTCCTTTTGCCTTTTGCTCGCTCCTGGGCACTGAGAGCTGGGTATTGCAGGGACCTGAGTACTGAGAGGGAGATTTCTGGAGACATGTGGTCACAGCTCCAATGCTCACTAGCTGGTCACCCTGAGCAATGGCTTAACCTCTCTATACCTCAGTTTTTCCATCTATACAATGGGCATCTCACTGGTCCTCACCTCAAAGGGTAGTTCTGAGGGGGAATTTTTATGGGGGCGTGTCTATCCACTGTTCATTTTGACTGTTGCAAAAATGCTTTCTGGCTCTGAAAGTCCTTCTCTGCCAGAAGGTTTCTGCAGCCCGAGGTCCATGCAGAGTAGATGGAGGATGCAAGTCCTCGTGGCCTCTGCTAATGGAAAACCCCACACTATGAAAGTGAAAGTGTTAGCCCTCAGTCATGCCTGACTCTTTGCAACCCCATGGACTGTAGCCCACCAGTCTCCTCTGTCTGCAGGATTCTCCAGGCAAGAATCCTGGAGTGGGTTGCCATTCCCTTCTCCAGGGGATCTTCCCAACTCAAGGATCAAACCCAGGTCTCCCACATTGCAGGCAGATTCTTTACCATCTGAGCCACCAAGGAAACCCAAACCCCACACTTGTATTTAAATGTTGCAGAGTCTGGCTGTGGTCCCTGCTTCTCTCCCCACCCCCGATCTGTGCCAGACTTGAGCATCCTCTTTGGCCCCCTCCCTGCCAAATCCCCCAAGGCTTCTATCCCATCATTCATTCTGCCTGTTCTTTTTTAAAAATATTTTTATTTGTATATTTGGCTGAGCCAGGTCTTAGTTTTGGCATGTGGGATCTAGTTCCCTGACCTTGGATTGAACCCAGGCCTCCTGTATTGGGAGGATGGCGTCTTAGCCATTGGACCACCAGGAAGTCCCTAGATTTACTTCTAACCAATGGAATACAGTAAGGGTTTGGGGACTTCACTTTTGTAACTAGGTTTAAAATACAAGACTTTCATCTTGTTGCAGGGTCTCTTGCTGTTTTTGATGATACATGCTGTTCTATAAAGAGACCCACATGTCACGGAACTGAGGGCAGCCTCTGGCTGACAGCCATCAAGGAACCAACGGCTTCAGTTCCACAGCTCATAGGGAATTGAATCCTGCCAACAACCACAAAGTGAGCTTGAAAGCAGATATTACCCTGGTTGAATCTTGATCACAGTGTGAAGGGGAGGACTCAGGAGAGCCATGCCCAGATTCCTGACCCACAGAAACTGTCAGATAAGAAATATGTGTTGTTTTGACCTGCTGATGTTTAGGGATAATTTGTTATGCAGCAATAAATAACTGATACAAAGGACAAGTATATTTAAATCAGGGAAAGAGTGTGCTGGGTTTTCAGGGAATATTTTTGTCATTCCTGCTACATTTATCCTAACAAACTCAGCTGGCATCTCAGGTGGTCTTCTGAGTCCAAGGCTCTATTTGCCTTGTACCTAGAACCATCCTGAAGATGGAAGACTCATGAAGTCTTTTCAAAATTCTTATTTCACCAAAATATGTTTTAAAGGGTTTGAATAAAGTATTCTCTGATGGGAATGGACCCCTTGTTGCTCTGAACAATTTCCCTGAAGGTGGCATCCGGCCTTCTGTTCTAAATGTCATCATTCCAAAGGAAGTAAGAAGTAAAGGAGAGAGAAAGTCTTCCCTTGTGGTCCAGTGGCTAAGACTCTGCCCTCTGGATTCAGGGAGCCAGGTTCAATCCCTAGTTAGGGAACTAGATCCCACATGCTACAACTCAGACCTGGTGAAGACAATTTTTTTTTTTAAGTAAAGGAGAGAGACCAGGGATTGTATTGAGGGGACAACAGTGGTGACCCTTGTGGGAGTTAGGCAAGGTGTTGGCACTTGGCAAGCATCCAAAAATTAATAGTTCTTCTCCATCACAAATAGCAGAGTTAAGTGCTCAGGGCTGTCTGCTCACTGGTGCCCCCTGCAGGGCTCCAGGGCTTCTGGCCAAACTCTTTGCAACCCCATGGACTGTAGCATGCCAGCTCCCTCTGTCTATGCGATTTCCCAGGCAAGAATACTGGAGTGGGTTGCCGTTTCCTTCTTCAGGGTATCTTCCAGACTCAGGGATCGAACCCCGGTTTCCTGCACTGGCAGTTGGATTCTGTCACTTCCCAGATAAACCACACTCAGCAATCGTGTCAGTCTTTGGTTCTGATGACCCCAAACCAAGGCCACATCTTTGACAGATGTTGTCTACACCTTAAAGTGCACCAAAATGCCAATAGCTACTTGCGTTGGGGAGGAGTCACTGACACTCTTTATGATTTGGTCCTCACAGCTGTGCTATGTGGGAGCCGGGGGAATTTGCTCGATTTTTAAAAATATATCTACTTATTTGGCTGCATCCAGTCTTAACTGCCGTACTTGGGCTCTCCTGCTTTGACATGAGGGCCCTGGAGTGAGCAGGCTCATTAATTGCGGTGCAAGGGCTTTGTCGTTCTGTGGCATGTGGGATCTTAGTTCCCCGGCCAGGGATCGAAACCTCATCCCCTGCATTGCAAGGCAGATGCTCAACCCCTGGACCACCAGGGCAGTCTCTGGTCCAATTTTTATAAAGAAAGAAACTGAGGTACAGGTCGCATGACTGCTCCCTAAGCCAGGTCTGCACCAGCTGGCTCCTGGAACACCAGACTTCCACCATTTTAAAATGTACAGCTCAGTGTCATTTAGTGCATGGACTGCCTATATCTAGTTCCAGGACATTTCCATCACCCCAGAGGAGACCTTGTCCCTATTAGCCATCACTTTCCGTTCCCCACCCCAGCCTCTGGCAACCACTAATCTACACTCTATCAATTTGCCTGTTCAGGACATTTCATATAAATGGGATCATACAGTATGTGGCCTTTCATGTCTGGCTTCTTTCAGCCTGATGTTTTCTAGGCTCATCTATGCTGTAGCACGTGTCAGAGCTGCATTCCTTGTCATGGTTCAGTACTATTCCACTGTGTGGAATATTATCGTATGCACCACTTTTTGTTTATTCATTCATCTGTTGATGGATATTTGTGTTGTTTCCATCTTTTGGTGATTATGACTAGAATGAACACATATATACAAGGATTTGTTTGAACACTTGCTTTCAATTCTTTTGAACCTCCTTAACTTTTGTCCCTCTACCCTAGTCCTGGCCTTGGGCATGAGGCCTAGAAGTTCAACTTCTAATTCTCCTGACCAGTCCAGGAGATGAGGCACTCCTCACCCATAGCCACCTGGGGTCCTTCCTCCTCAACTCTCTTGCCCCTCTTCAGAGTCCCCAGGGCCTCCCCCATTCCAGAGAATTCTCAGAAAACTGGAATCTCCAATGTTTCCCAGGCATGTGCTCTGTCCTGGATCCTATGTGACAAGATTATGCAGTTCTAGCCATCACCATCGCTGCGTGCGCTCACATAAGTGGCCTTGCTTCTCCGGCCTCTGTTTCCCCATCAGTGAGTGGGGTTGTCATAAGAATTAACTAAAGCCAGGAAGTGCCTGGTGCGTGTCTGCAATACCAGGCATGTGACATGACATGCTTTTTTTTTTTGGCCTGCACTGTGTCTTGGTTGAGGTGCACAGCCTCTAGAGCTGGGAGGCTCAGTAGGTGCTGCCTGAAGGCTCTCTAGTTGCAGCTTAGTTGCCCCATGGCATGTGGGATCTTAGTTCCTCAACGAGGGATTGAACCTGCATCCCCTGCACCGGAAGGCAGGTTCTTAACAAGTGGACCACCAGGGAAGTCTGATATTTGTTCTAACTTTATCCTCTTCCATTGATATTTTCATGCACACCAAGAGCCTATGCTTTCTGGATACCCCCTGAGACAGGTGCCATATAGGAGGAGGAGGTTTGTGTAGGCTCCTAGCAGGGGTCAGGAAGGATGTGGCCCAGGGGAGTAGGGCATCCAAGACTCTACCTGATCACTGGCTTGGGGACCAGCCTCCCCGAAGGCTACTGGGCGCTGCCACCTCTCTGCCCATAGGGAGAGGTCCTGGGGTCTTCAAGCCACTGTGTGGCTGAGCTTCCTCCACTAGGTGGCCCAGGAAGGGATGGACAGGCTGGGAGATTGCTGAGGACATCTGTCCGTTTGGAGTGGGGGCAGGAACCAGGGCATCCCCACCCCCTGTGATATTTATATGCATGAAGATTTGTGGGAAATGGACCTCAGACTTGGCTCTACAAGGAATACACTCTCTGTCCCCCAATTCTTGCCCTCCCCACCCCCACTCCTTCCAGTGCACCTTTCATCCTGGACCTAACTTGGCCATGCAGCACGTTTGGTTGTGGCTCAAGTGACATGGAGATAATGACAGGGAATTTATTTTCAGGTTGTGCAGGAAAAGGATGCGGCCAGGACCTCTGGAGACCCTGGGGCTCTGAGTTATCCACCAAGCCCCATAAGTTCCAAGAGTCCCAGAAACCAGACATCAACCCACATTTTCTTGCCACCAGGCACCCCGACTAACAGAAGCACAGGTTGACAAGCATTGAGGACCTGCTGTGCACAGTCCCCTGGGATGACTCATATAGTGTCTCACAGGAGCCCTAGAAGAAGGAACCACTTCTGTTCCCATTTTACAGGCCAGGAAACTGAGACACAGAGTGGTGAAGCCCTCAGCCACAGGCCCACAGCCAGGAGTCTGGGTCCAGGTCTCCAGGTGCATCCGTGGCCTGGGGCTGCTCTGAGCTCGGCACATGCAGGTTTCAAATGCTCACAGCCCAGAAGGAGTCGCAGAGTCTGAGACTTGCACTATCAGCAGCATGGAGGTTACAGGACCCGGGTTCAAATCCAGGCTCTGATGCTCAGTACTGGCCATGGGACCCTTGGTGAGTCACTGCCCCTCTCTGGGCCTCGGTTTCCTCATCTGTAAAATGGACGGAGATGTTTAGAGAACCACTGTCTAAGCTCTCCCCTCCCCCTCCTGCCTAGAACAGAATTTTATTCATTCTGGGCAGATACATTTCCTTGTCTCCTCTATATTGAAGTGTGGCCACATGACTGTTCTGGCCAGTGATGTATAACCAGAAGAGTCCCAAGGCCTCCCAGGAAGACTTCCAAAAGCTCCTGAGTCAGTCCTGGCCTCTACCTTTCTCTCTGAGTGAGGAGGTGAAGGTTGGACCCCCAGCAGCTATTCTGTGCTATGAGGCAAACTTGAGGACAAAACTCGGAGATGCTGTGAACTGACAGAGAAATCAAGTTGTACTGCTACTGTGGTTGAGCCTGGAGCTATTTCTACAAGAGTCCTCTTCCTGCTGCCTGACACTAGGTCTCTATCCCTGATCCTTGGGCTTACACCAAGGTGGAGTCCTTCCCTGAACCCCCTGGCCTGTGGCCCAGGATGCTGCGCATCTCATGTGTGACCTCTCCCCAGTGCCCCTCACTGGCAGACAATGTCCGGTGCATGCGGGATGCAGGCAGGCTACTCTCCCGACCTCCTCCCATGACTGCAGGTGCTGTGTCAGTGACCATGGGTCTGAGGGAGTCCCCCAGTTTAGGGAAGGATGAGTAGAGAGTCCAGTGATGAATACCCTGCTGGGGCTGAGCCCTGGGGCCGGCCTTGGAGACTTCAGGAGGGCGGACAGGGTCATCTTCAAAGTGTGGTGGAGACAGCTCACGGAGGCCCCGGCGGGTGGTCCGGGCGGCCTGGAGCAGAGTGTGGGTCAGTGCTGCCACCAGGACTAGAGCACCCAAGCCAAGGATGGAGGCAGCTGCTGCACCTGTCTCGATCTCGAAGAGCAGCAGGGCATAGATGGACAGTGCTGGGGAAGGAAATGGCTCTTATTCAATGTTTGATCCCCAAGCCCTGGAAGAACTCCCCCACATGGAAGGCAGTTATATAAAACTGTACATTATGATAGGCACATAGACTAACTCATCTAACCCTTCCACACCTGACAAATATATCATTATTACATCTATTTTACTATGTGTGTAGACACTCAGTCATGTCCAACTCTTTGTGACCCCATGGATTGTAGCCCACCAGGCTCCTCTGTCCAAGGGATTCTCCCAGTAAGAATACTACAATGGGGTGCCATTTCCTCCTCCCGGGGATCTTCCCAACCCAGGGATCGAACCAGCATCTCCTGATTTGGCGTCGAATTCTTTACCCCTGAGCCACCAGGAAAGCCAGTGTTATATGTTCAGTTCAGTTCAGTCGCTCAGTTGTTTCCGACTCTTTGCCACCCCGTGAGCTGCAGCACGCCAGGTGTCCCTGTCCAACACCAACTCCTGGAGCCTACCCAAACTCACATCCATTGAGTCGGTGATGCCACCCAACCATCTCATCCTCTGTCATCCCCTTCTCCTCCTGCCCTCAATCTTTCCCAGCATCAGGGTCTTTTCAAATGTGTCAGCTCTCCGCATCAGGTGGCCAAAATATTGGAGTTTCAGCTTCAGCATCAGACCTTCCAATGAACACCCAGGACTGATATCCTTTAGGATGGACCGGTTGGATCTCCTTGCAGTCCAGGGGACTCTCAAGTGTCTTCTCCAACACCACAGTTCAAAAGCATCAATTCTTCGGTGCTCAGCTTTCTTTTATAGTCCAACTCTCACATCCATACATGACCACTGGAAAAACCATAACCTTGACTAGACGGACTTTTGTTGGCAAAGTAATGTCTCTGAGTGCAGCACTTTCACAGCATCATCTTTTAGGATTTGAAATAGCTCAACCCTGTTCACTGAGCTAGGAGGACTGACCCACTTCTCTGGCATCAGTGAGGTATATGGTCCTAAGTCTTGGCCAGTCAGAGATTGCTTCCCCTGGCTGTAGTGATTGGTGCGTGGCTATCACATGACCCAAGTTCAGCCAATCAGAGTCAGCCCTGGGACCTTTGCTTGGACTATGAGGATAGGGGAATTTCCTCACAGCAGCAGTGAAGGAATTGCCAGCCTGCTGTGCTGCAGTCCCTGGGGTCGAAAATAGTTGGACATGACTTAGCAACTGAACTACAAAAAAAAAGGAGAGCAGCTCAGAGTTGGTGAGGGATTTCTTGGCACTTTGTGGACTGTTTTTAGGCTTTCTCCAGCTCTGCACTCTTGCTTTTGAACATGCCACACTGTATTATGTCTGGCATATTAAAGCAAGGCCAAGGACTTTTTTTGCTCTAAACATTTTTAAAAGGTCTTTATAATTATTATTTTGGTTCTGGTTAGCAATGAATGAATGACTGGCTGGACATGCTTGGGAATTCTTGCTGAGTGAGGTCGCCTAACCTCAAAAAGAATATAAATGGGAGCTGAACAAATTCTCAATTTAATGCTTAATGAGGCTGACATAGTTTTTGTGCCCTTTGTGAGTTTTTGTGTATTTTAGAACAAGAATATTTTATTCTCCAAGTCTCTAACAGTTTTGTCAGCCCCTGAAAAGGCTTGAGGTCATAGGTACTATGTTGAAAGTGCTTACAGATAAAGACTTCTTTCTCAGGGCACAGTGGGTGAAGAGGTGAAGTGAGAAGCATTTTTTTTTCTGACCTCATTTGAGAGCCTGGATCCAGCCACACCTGAAGTCACTAACCCCTGATCTTTTCAGATAGACAAGTCACTCCATCCACTCTCCTTTATAAAAAGAAACCCACATCTAGAGTATTTTATTAAGTCAAACAACAGGAGTGATCCAGAGTTAGTTATCCTGTGTGTACAAATTCCCACAATAAACCCTAGGCTCATATTTCATAAATAATCTTTTAAATATATCTTCTAAACTTCTATTTCTCTATTGTGGTACTAAGGGAAAAAACAGTAACAGCGAATCCCTTGTTTTTCAGTAAGCTGATTTGTTTTCTTCCAGTAAAACAGGTTGTATATAGGGCTACCAGAGATCTATGGACGATTTAACACCGAGTCTCCAGAATCAGCAACATATTTTTCAAGATTAGAACAAAATATAAGATGTCAGCAGTCTCTTCAAAGAAATGTGATGATTTGATTTCTTAACCAGCATGTGTGGGTGATCAAAGAAGAGTTACAAACTAGGGAAGAAAGACTGTGTGTCCTTCTGGAACCCAAGTTATTAGTTTTTACTCTGCTTCATATTTGGGAATTTAAAATTGCATTTCTGGTTTAGGAAGCATTTTTATTTTTTCTTAAGCCCTTCTTAAGCTGAATTCTTATATTTGTGATCAAAACAGTTTTTGCTAAGGCCAACCTGTGAAACACTATCTCCAGAAACCAGCAAGGACTGGGAAACTTTTGTTCAAACCAGATGTAGACAAGTGATGAATCATGAGTGTTCCGAAGACAACCACAATTTATGGAATCCCCATTGGGATCAGATGCCAGCCATGGGCACAAGTGTCAGAACCAAGAGTGAAAAAGGTAGGCTGGCTCCAGAGCTGACCCTAATTGTGGGGCCATTACCCTTGGCTGCTCCAACTCATGGGTCATAGAACACCCCATGTTCTATCCTGAGCACATACCTGCCAAGTAGACGGAGACCCCACAACAGAAGAGGCCGAGAGCCACATGTCTGAGGAGGCGGCAGTCATAGAGAAACCAGTCAGACCTGGCAGGGAGGAGGGCAGGAAGAAAATGGACTCAGGAGGCAGAACTGGTGGAAGAAGCTTGGGGAGGAGAGGAAGGGAGAATGGTCCAGCTCTGGGGAACTGGAGATCTATGTGAGGACCCAATCATCCACCCATGTATCCGTCCCCCTCCCTGCTCAATCATTCTTTACCATCCGCCACCATTTACTATCCATCCATCCATCCTATCAATCTGTATGTATTCAACCATACACCCATCTATCCATTTAACCATGTTGTGTTAATCCATCCACCCATTTATTTAAACAGCCACTATCATCCATTATCCATTTGTCATTCACCATCCATTCATTCATCCATCCATCCATCTCCCACCCCTGACCCATCCAACCATCATCTGTCCCCCAGTTACCATTCATCAAGCCAACCAACTATCTATCTGTCCATTCATCCATCCAGTCATCATCCATTCAATTCCCCTCCCCCATAACCCACCGATAGAGTGAAAGTGAAAATGTTACTTTGTCGTCTCTGAGTCTTTGCCACCCCATGGACTGCAGCCCGCCAGGGTCCTCTGCCCATGGAATTTTCCAGGCAAGAATACTGGAGTGGGTTGCCATTTCCTTCTCCAGAGGATCGTCCCAACCCAGGGATTGAACCTGGGTCTCCTGCATTGCAGGCAGGTTCTTCACCATCTGAGCCACAAGGGAAAACAACCTACTTGTATACATCAGTCCACTAGAACATCCAACATGCATGAAACAGCCTTTGCATGTGGACACTTGCTAGGCACCTGACTTCCATTATTTTACTGACCATAAAGTTATCTGGGAATGAGGAAACTGAGGCTAATTTGTTATCACCTGCAATAGAAACAGAGATTCCCAAGAGCTGTGTGAACTGAGGACATAGTTTTGAAACCGGCCCTGTGCTAAGTTTTTCTGCTGTGTGCACGCTCTTCTCCAGTCCTGTGAGATCAAGAAAAGGAGCTTCCGTCATTGCTCACCTCCCACCAGTACCATAGAAATGGCCTCCTCCCTGGTCTTTCTGCCAACTCCCCTCCTGACCCCTTTTCTGCACAGTGGCCAGAGTGAGTTCTTCTAAACCCACTTAAGTCAGATCACGCCCCTCCTGGCTCACAGATTTCTCAGAGTAAAACCTAAGATCTTCACCAGAGCACAGGAACCTCTATATAATCCAGTACCTCTTGGACTTCCCTGGTGGTCCAGTAGTCAAGACTTCACACTGCCACTGCAGGGAGTGCGGGCTCTGTCCTTGGTTAGGAAACTAAGATCACGCAAGTTGCATGGTGTAGCCAAAATATACCCAGTACCTCTCACTTCCTCTTCCTGGTCCTCATCTCCCGTATCTACCCCTACCCCATCCACACCAATCACCTCCATCCCCCTTTAACACCTCAAGCTCATTCCTGCTCCAGGGCCTTTGCACATGCTGGTCCCTCTACCTGGATCTCAGTCTCTTAGATCTTGTGCCTCCTTTCCTTCTTCAAGTCTCAGTTCAGTCCTCCCTTGATGGTAGGACTCACCCCCATCCCCATGATGGTTGGTCTCACCCTTACCCTTTCCTCCTCCACCACATCGCCTCATTTTCTTCCCTTTCCAGCATTCATCACTATTTAACATTTTTGATCTGTTTTTCCTTCTTCATTATCTGCATCCCCAGGAAGGTGGTCCAGATCCACTTGGGTCCTGCTGAGTCCCCAATACCCAGTGCTGGTCTCAGCCCCAGCAGGCACCCAACTCATATTTGTAAACTGACAGAATGCATGCTTTTCATCATCTCTTGAACTAGAAGATGGAGGGTGCATGGTTTGGATGGGATTCAGTGGTGGAAGTGCCCATCTGATCAAATCTATGGAAGCCTGGGCCAGGATCCTGGCTCCCCTGCCCCAGGAGAGTGGGACAGCCAAGTCTTTGGCTCAAGGAACAGTCCTCACTCCACATACAATGCCCCACCCCCTGTGCCCATCTCCCTGAGCTCAGGTGCCTGACAAGGAGCCCTATCCCCACCCCCACGCCCACCCCTAGCCAGGGCACAGGTTCCTAGCTCTATCAGCTTCAAGTTCAAATCCAGCCCACTCCTTTCCAATCCTAGCAGCCTAGATAGAGGAGCCTCCCCTGTCAGACTAAACAGGAGGATAATAACGGTAACAGCCGTTCAGGGGGCTTCACTGCGCTAATCACAAGATGTGGGAGGCACCTAGAGCTTAGGGTTGCATCAAGTAACAAGTGCTATCAACACTGGGGCTAGTTGACTCCAGGCCTTCTTTGAGCCTCAGTTTCTGCATCTGTGAAATGGGGAGTCGCAGCAGCAGTTGTACTTGCTGTAAAATTTCAACAAACATAGGAGAGAGGGAGGGATGGATGGACGAAAGGAAGACGGGAAAGACGGACGTAGGGAGGGAGTGAGGGAGGAAAGCTCTCCCCCAAGCTGAGGCCCAGAGAGGGGCAGCGGCTCGCCCGGGCTGATCCAGGCCCCAGCCAGGCAGTGGAGCCAGTCCTCCTACCTGTTAGAGCCTGGTCCCCGCGCCATCTCGGCGCCCAGGTGGCCGCAGAGCGCGGCGAGCAGCAGGCAGGTGAGGCCCAGCACCAGGGCAAGCGCGGAGAGTGCGGCTGCCAGCGGCAGCAGCGCCCCGGCCGCGTCCTCCGGCAGCCGGGGGCCGGCGCCCAGCTCCGGGCCCAGCCCGTCGACTCGCGGTCCTCGAAGCTCCGCGCGGCCCGCCTGCAGCTGAAACAACAGCTGCGCGCCCAGCGCCGCCAGCACCGCCGCCGGGATGCCCAACAAGACCATCGCGGCCAGCACCCGGCCGCCGTACGACCTGGCCATCGGAGGGGTCCTGCGGGCCTGGGGGATAGCTGAAGAATCAAAGAGATTTTAGGGGGCAGGGCAGTTGAGGGGCGTCTTAGGGCCCTCGGCGGTCCAGAAGGGGGCGGTTTTTGAAAGTTAGAAGGGCCACAGAAAGCTTGGGACGCCAGTCGCGGTGGGGACGAGGAAGCGCTGGGAAAACTTGAGACGAAGTCTTCTCTCTCTCTGGGGACCCTGTGGGCGCCAGCTCCCGGCCGACGGTTCTTGAGGGGCGTGGCCATCAAGGGGCGGGGCGAATAAGGGGCGGAGGCGGTCCCACGTGGGATAAGCGCACAGTGGCTGTGTCCAGGGACCCTCACAGGCCACTAAACTCATTAAAGTGTCCCCCCTTCCCCTCCCGCCGCCCCAAGCGCCTGTTTTATCGTTGTTTGGGGGGAAAGAAAAGAAACTTGCACACATTTTTAACTAATTCACTTTGCTAGGCGATCTCCACCAGCGGACCTGGCAATTGACTGGGATATCCCCTCCGCTTACCTTCTTTCAAGGCTGTGCAGAGACGTCACACCTCAGAGAGGCCCTCCTGGACCTCCTCCCCAAGCAGCACACCTGTCCTTCACTGCTAGACTTTGTTCTTCCCACGGCACATTTTGGGGGATTATTATTATTATTATTATTATTATTTTGCATTTCAAGAAGAATTTTAATGAACCCTACTTCTTCTATCTTCCCATACATAGAAAAACAGTATAACCATGAACTTGAAACATCTGTTCTTTGTGAGTGGCAGTAATATTTCACCAAGATTTATGTCTGATTACATGTATTCCTTAACAACAAAACATGTAAACTAGTTTCCCCCTACCTCTTTAGAGCAGCTCCTCAGAGCTAGCTGAGAGACTTGTCTCCCAGGTTATAGTCCTCAGTAAGACCCTGAATAAAATTTAACTCACAACTCTCACATTGCGTATTTTTCTTTTAGTTGACAACACAATATATACATATTTATGTGTCTGTGTATATATTTCTGTATACGTATATATTAATCACAAAAGCATTTAGAGTGGTTATTATTTCCTGTCTACTAGGGCTTGTCAGCATGTCTTCCATGTAATGGACCAGTACGGTGTTCTGTGGGATGTCAAGATATTTGGGGTCCCTAAGGTCTATATTATAATAAGGAACAAAGGAACTGGCATTGCCTGGAGGCATCAACCATAAAGTTTACACTCTTGTTCCCACTTCGTAAATGCAAATCTATTCTGATTTTGGTTGCAATGTGAATGAAGAAGAAAGCATTCTCCAAGTCTGTAGTTCCATTATCAGGTGCCTGGTGCTGTGTTAATTTGCTCCAGAAGAGATACCACACTTAGAATTGTGATTTTTTTTTATCACCACCTAACTAAATTTACCAAAGCAGAGACATTACTTTGCCAACAAAGGTCCATCTAGTCAAGGCTATGGTTTTTCCAGTGGTCATGTATGGATGTGAGAGTTGGACTATAAAGAAAGCTGAGTGCCGAAGAATTGGTGCTTTTGAATTGTGGTGTTAGAGAAGACTCTTGAGAGTCCCTTGGACTGCAAGGAGATCCAACCAGTCCATCCTAAAGGAGATCAGTCCTGGTGTTCATTGGAAGGACTGATGTTGAAGCTGAAACTCCAATACTATGACCACCTGATGCGGAGAGCTGACTCATTTGAAAAGACCCTGATGATGCTGGGAAAGATTGAGGGCAGGAGGAGAAGGGGACGACAGAGGATGAGATGGTTGGATGGCATCACCGACTCAATGGACATGGGTTTGGGTGGACTCCAGGAGCTGGTGATGGACAGGGAGGTCTGGCATGCTGCGGTTCATGGGTTCACAAAGAGTCGGAAACGACTGAGTGACTGAACTGAACTGAACTGAACTAAATTTGTGATGATCTGTCATTTTTCCATGACTCAACTGGCTTTTGTTAGTGGCCAAACAGGGGCCCTAAGGAGACTAGCCACTGGGTTGGAAGGCAACTATTCCAGGTGTAGCAACTGAGACACTTGTGTGCAGAGCAAGGATAACTGCTTCAGAGACTGGGGAAAGGTCGCCTCCTTGGGCAAAGGAGGTTTGGGGCAATTTAGAGGTATGCCGTTTTCAGCCTCATGTCTGCCTAAATGTACCCACCCCAGGTCTCAGAGTTCCACCCGTTTCCACCAGTGCTGTTACCTTAGCATAACAAGCACAGCGAGGCTGACCATTTAACTGTGACTGCAACTCTGCAATTCACATGCTTAGCTGGTTTGGTATTAAGTCCAAGTATCTGTCTATAACCCCCAGGACACGGAAGACTCCTCCAGAACTCCATGGATGCATCATAATTCTGTATAAATATATATATTAAATATATATATGTATATGTATGTGTGTGTGTGTGTGTGTATATATATATATATATATATATATATATATATATATATATATATATAAGTTCATGGATGTTCTTTGTATATATTCACAACATTTAATTTCTTTTTTCCCCTAAGTATGCTGTAAAAAGAAGGTGCATGCTCAGTCATGTCCAACTCTGCAACCCCGTGGACTGTAGCCTGCCAAGCCCGTTTGTTCATGGGATTTCCCAGGCAAGAATACTGGAGTGGGCTGCCATTTCCTTCTCTATATTTATTTATGTTTAAAATTTAAAAATAGAACTGAAACTTACATGACATAAAATTAACCATTTTAAAGTGAACCATTCAGAGGTCTTTAGCACATACACAACATTGTGCTACATCACCTCGATCTAGTTCTGGAATTTCCATTCCCCACCCCACCCCCATTAGCAGTCACTTTCCACTCCCCCTCTCTCAGCCTCTGGTAGCCACTAATCTACCTTCTGTCTTCTATGGATTTGTCTTTTCTGGACATTTCATATGAAAGAAACCAGACAAGATATGGTCTTTTGCATCTGGTTTCTTTCCCTGAGCCTAAGATTTTTAAGGCTCATCCATACTGTAGCATGTGTCCTTCCTTTTTTATGGCTGAATAATATTTCATTGTATGAATGGACCACATGCAGCTTATCATTCATCTGTTGATGGACATTTGGGTTGTTTCCACCTTTAGTTGGTTATGAATTGTGCTGCTATGAACAGGTACATGGAACAATCTGAGTGTCTGTTTTCATTTCTTTCGGGTCTATAACCCAGAGTGGAATGGCTGGGTTATAATGGTATCGAGGAACTGCCTGTTTTCCACAATGCCAGCACCAGACACTCTGAAACCATTTTACATTCCCGCCAACAGTACACCAGGGTTCCAATTTCTTGATTTGTACATCAACAGTTGTTATTTTGTCTTTTTGATTATAACCATCTTATAGGATGAGAAGAGGTATCTCATTGCAATCTTGATTTGCATTTCCATAATAACCAGGGATGTAGTACATCCTTGTTGGCCAATGTACTTGTTGGCCATTTGCATATCTTCTTTGGAGAAGTGTGTCTTCGTATCCTTTGTTCATTTGGGTTGTTTTGTCTTTTTGCTTTCCTGCAGCATTTTGCATCTCTGGCAGCACACTGCGTGCACCTTCCTGCCATCTGTGGCTGGGGAGTGGGGGTGAGGAGGGCTGCTTCAGGACCGTGGGAGGTCTACTTCAAGTGTCCACTGCTGTGTTCCCTTTGTGTCTGGATCTGCACCCAGCACATAGCAGGTCCTCAATAAAGGCTTGCTGGACATGAGTGAATGGGTTGCCTTGCACTCTGGCTCTGGAATTCTTGTAAAGTTTGAAATAGCAAATTTGAAAAAGGTTTCAAAGGTAACACATTCCTGCTACATCCGGAATATAAGGGTAACTTAAGTCAACGTGGCCTGATGCAAGCAGGTCCCTGTCTTAATGTATCAGGCCTGAAGGATGGCATAGTCATCATCTAGACTTTATAGAAGAGGAAACAGAGGCACGGAGAGGTTCAGTGACTCCCTGGGTCACACAGTCATCACAGACAGCCTGGCTGTTTAAAACCCAGTGCTTCATACTGCTTTCCAGAAATGGTATAGATTCCACTGGTTTTGAATTTCCATGTCTTTTCTCCAATTTAGGGAGTCATTTATCTCTTTCAGGTTTCAAATTTTGGGGGTCTTCTGGGAAAAGTTTGTGAGCCTTGAGCCCCCAGCCCAGTACCTGATGGGTAAAATGACCGCAGGGTTGAGAGTACAGGGTGAACTTTCAGCAACAGGTGGCCTCTTCTCCCCTAGAGATTGAGGATTAGGGATGAGCATGAAATGAAGCACTTGTCCAGCCCCCAAGCCTCTGCTGCTGCTGCTGCTGCTAAGTCGCTTCAGTCGTGTCCAACCCTGTGCGACCCCACAGACGGCAGCCCACCAGGCTCCCTCGTCCCTGGGATTCCCCAGGCAAGAACACTGGAGTGGGTTGCCATTTCCTTCTCCAATACGTGAAAGTGAAAAGTGAAAGTGAAGTCGCTCAGTCGTGTCCGACTCTTAGCGACCCCATGGACTGCAGCCTACCAGGCTCCTCTGTCTATGGGATTTGCCAGGCAAGAGTACTGGAGGGGGTTGCCATTGCCTTCTCCTCCCCAAGCCTCTAGGGCCTCCCAAATCCGAATTTCAATCCCTCCCCGCTTACCCTTTCCGGGAGCTGGGAGAAGGTGTGGATAGCATTTATTTGCATGTTTAGCCCCACCCAGAGGACACGTCTCGCCGCTAGGCGGCGCCAGAGACAAAGTGAAGAGATTGGTGCGCGGGGCGAGCTCCAGCTCTGGCTCCTTGGCTGACCTGCCAGGTAGAACCTTATCTTATTGTCATTTCCCAAAAGAAAGAAAGCTTCCCACGTGGCCCTAGTGGTAAAGAACCCCCTTGCCAGTGCCCGAGACTTAAAAGACCAGCGTTCGATCCCTGGGTAGAGAAGATCCCCTGGAGAAGGGCATAACAACCCACTTAAGTATTCTTGCCTGGAGTATCCCATGGACAGAGGAGCCTGGAGGGTTACAGTCCTTGGGGTGGTAAAGAGTCCGACACGACTGAAGCAACTTAGCACAGAAGGAAAAAAGGAGGCTTAGAAAGGCGGAAGTGGCTGTCCTATAGTCACACAGCCAGGAAGTGGTTCCAGCCTGGCGTTTTTGATATCTATATTCTGCTGTCTCCCCACCCCCCGCCTCCCCACAGGGAATCCTCGGGGTTCACTAAGGACAGGGAGACTGAACCCTCTCTGTAAGTCCGGGACTCAGCGCACATGACACCGAATATTGAACTGCATTCTGGGTAAACGATAAATCTGTTGTTAAAGGATTGTTGCAAGTTTGCGCATGAAATATGTGAACAACTCACTTAGCGTGTGATGGGCGAGCCATTCTCAGCACCATCATTCGATTTTAGTTTGTATTTTCCCGTTTTGCAACTATTAACCATCTCACCTCCTTCAGTCTGAAAGATATTTCTGGATATTTTAAAATATGACTCAGACATGCCCCTGGAGAACCAAGACAGGCCCTGGGTGACAGATTCTGAGGGGGATCTCACCTAGAAACCTCCGTCATCCGCCCTGCCCTGGGTCCCACCCTCCATCTGTTGGCGGGGGTGGGGGTGGGGTGGGAGTTGGGGGTGGGAGGGTGGTGGGAGGTTTGGGGGGGTGGAAGGGTGGTCAGAACTGACTCCATCAGGTCCTGCCCTGCTTCTCTCCGCCATGTTATTACACACCCCCTCGCCCTCACTCACTCCTGGAGGGTGGGCCTCAAAAACACCCTCTCTACTCCCCAATTCTAGGCCTTTCTTCCGCATCCGGGTAGCTCAGAGCACCCCCACGCCTACCGCCCCTCTGCTCCTGGGGCTGGGCTCAGAATAAAGACAGCTTCCATCCCCAGCCCTGGGGTTCGGCTGTAAGCTGGGTACCCCGCTCTGAACTGAACTGAACCTCCCTCTTCCTGCGCTTCTCAGGTGGCATTAGTGGTAAAGAATCCGCTTGCCAGTGCAGGAGACGTAAGAGACAGTGGGTTTGATCTCTGGGTTGGAAAGATCCCTTGGAATAGGAAATGGCAACCCACTCGAGTACTCTTGCCCGGAGAATCCCATGGACAGAGGAGCCTGGTGGGCTACAGTCCTCGGGGTCGCAAAGAGTCAGACACGACTGAGCCACCGAGGACATCCTCCTTCTTCCTGGACTGAACTCAGAGAGGTTCCCTCCCCTCATCCTGTCCCCTTTCCCCCCCCTTGTTGAGGCTGTTCAGAGATTCTGCTTGCTTTGCCAGCCAGCCTTCCACCTTGGAGCTCCTAACAGCTTCCCCCACTCTGGTCCCGCCCACTACCGGGAGGAGGGGTTTTTTGTTCTTCAGGCGCTCTGCAGTATCCGACTCTTCCGCGACCCCGTGGACTGCAGCACGCCAGGCTTCCCTGTCCATCCCCACTCCCGGAGCTTGCTCAAACTCACGTCCATCTAGTAGGTGATGTCATCCAACCATCTCATCCTCTGTCGCTCCCTTCTCCTCCAGCCCTCAATCAGGGGGAGATGAGGGCTCATCAAAGAATCCCTCTCTCCCCCCCTGCCCCGCCCCCCGCCCCGCATCCTTGTGTTCTTTTCCTACAGGGGATTTAGAACAGACCCCCAGCCCCCAGTCCCACCTACCCTTGGGGGTTGGGGGGAGGACTTATCATAGACCTGTCCCTCTCTGTTCCCTACCAGCAAAAGGATCAGAACATCCGGCTTCCCCCTCCTCCCGGCTCCGCCCCAACCTTCCTCTTGAGGGTTTCATCATAGAACCCCCAGTCCTGTCCACCCCATCCAGGGGTCAGAACAGTCCCGCGGCCTCGCCCTCGGCCTCGCCCTCCTGTCCGGAGCCGCCCGCTCTTCCCCGGCCTCGTGCGCCCCGCGCAGCCGGGTCTACGCGGTACTTGCAGCGGCTCAGGGGCTCGGTAAGGCTCCGCGGCGCGGGGTCGTCCAGGTCCTCGGGCTGCAGAAAGCTGCGGTCCAGCACCTCAGCCGCCTCCTGCCAGTTGGCGAAGCAGGCAGGGCCCAGGCGCCGGATCTCGTCGGCCGCGTCGAGCGTCAGCACATCCCCGCTGGGTTTGAGCACCACGACAGCTGGCAGGCGCTCCACGGAGAACTGGCGCCCAAGGTCCCTGCGGGGCGGGTGGGTCAGTGCGATCGGACTCTCGTCCTAGATCCTGAGCTGAGGAACCCTCTACCCCTCCTCCTAGTACTTACTGAGCGCCTGCTGTATGCAACTGTCCCATGCCAGCCTGTGGGAATGCCCAGGAACCCAGAGAGGCCAGGGCCACAATGGCCTCCCGGCTGTGCACCCACCACAGGGCCTTTGCACTGGCCATGTCCTCTACCTGGAGCACTCTCCCCAGACATCTGAGGATTAAGACCCTGTATGCTGCAGACACCTAGCCTTACATTTCATTGCCTCTCTCTCTGCTCTCTGCTGATGCACGACTCTCAGCACCCAACACACTGCATAGTTTATTTCTCCTGTTGTCATTTTCTCCCACAATAGAAAGTAGTTTCACTGGGGCACGGATTTCTGTCTCTATACCCGGGTGTCCCCAGTGCCTGAAACAATGCAGGGCACAGAGTAGATGCTCAGAAAATGCACATGGGATGAATGAATAAATATTGATCAATTCCATAAAGAGATATTAAACTGGATAAGGGACTTAGGGTCAGAGAGGACCTCTCTAAGGAGGTGCCCTTGGAGCTGAGATCCACAGGATGAGGAAGGGGAGAACAGGGGAAGGTTTTCCCAGGCAGAGGGCTCAGCTGGTGCCAAGGTCTGGACGTCAGGGAGATATTGGAGTGCAGCCCTGATCATAGTGCAGGGCCATGGGAAGGACTTGATTTTGTTTTCTGTACGAGAGGAAGGCTGTCAGAAGCCATCCATTGGAGACCCCAGACTTCATCTCCCATTTAGGCCAAAATCTTACTCAGTCTTCATATAGTAAAGGAAGCTGCCAGGGCTGGGCCCATTCATCCACAGTTCTTAATTTGGGTTCTCGGGTGGCCCTTTTGCTGGCCTTCACGCAGAGAAACATAGTGCTTGCAAAATCCCAAAGGAATAGGTTGCCATACTTAGCAACTAGAAATAGAGGATACCCTGTGTGAACGAATTTGAATTTCATGTAAACCACAAGTAACTTTTTATAAGTATGTCCCTGAATTATGTGGGACATACTTATACTCCCAATTCTCCATTGCTTATGTGAAATTTATATTGAACTGGGTATCCTGTATTTTATTTATTAAAAAAAATTGTTTTTAATTTGGGTATGCGGCTTATGGGATCTTAGTTCCCTGACTAGAGATCAAACCCACAATCCCTGCATTGGAAGTTTGGAGTCCTAACCCCTGGACCACCAAGGAATTCCTCTGGCTATCCTGTATTTTATCTGGCAACCTGGTGTGTAGGAAGGGTAGTGGATAGAAACTCTGTCTGGATACTTGCCTGGGGGAAGGGTGTCCGACTCTTTGTGACCCCATGGACTGTAGCCCACCAGGCTCCTCTGTCCATGGGATTCTCCAGGCAAGAACACTGGAGTGGGTTGCCATTCCCTTCTTCAGGGGATCTTCCCAATCCAGGTATTGAACCCTCGACTCTTACATCTCCTGCACTGGCAGGCAGGTTCTTTACCACTAGCACCACCTGTTGTTGAGAGGACCCTGCCCCAAACAAAGTCAGTGTTTGGCTGTGATGCCCTTGTAGTTGGCATTTCTTGCCCCGCGGGAGGGAGATATTTGCCCTTTGGGGAATGGAGCCTCCTCAGCTGCAGAAGCCTGTGGGAGTGAGCAAGTTTGCAAACTCTGATAATCCTGGGTGGCGGATAAAGGTCTCCATGACCAGAAACTTCTAAGTTTTGTAACAAAACTGATGAGATCAGTAAAACGTCACAAAATCTGCAACTCACTTTCAAATGGTTCAGCACAAACTTCACACCAGTGGAGATAAAGCAAATAGAAAAATAGGAATAATTTTCATTGTGTGCTCCTTCCAACTTTTTGGTATCTTTGAAATTATTCTTATCTCTCTCTTTTTTTCTCTTGGATGTTCTGTGCGGCTTGCGGGAAATTTTTCATGATAAAAACTTGGGGCCTAAAAAGTGTAAGTCTGAGACTTCCCTGGTGGTCCAGTGGTTAAGACTTCATGCTTCCACTGCAGGGAGCATAGGTTTGATCCCTGGTGGGGGAACTAAGATCTTGCATGTCATGTGGTGCAGCCAAAAAATAAATAAAAAGAATGACAGTCTTATTGCAGAAAAGGGGAAAGTTTGAAAATAGCCACAAATGATCACAATGTTTATCGGGCAGCTCACTGGAAAGCTTGAACCCAACCACCTCTCTCTCTCAGCTCCACTGTCTGAGGATCACATGCCCACTTATTAGGTGACATTTGGGGCGCTTCTACACACGGTGCCTGCTGGCTTCCCAGGTGGGCGCTAGTGGTAAAGAACCCGCCTGCCAATGCAGGAGACAGACTCGATCCCTGGGTTGATCCCTGGGTTGGGAAGATTCCCTGGAGGAGGGCATGGCAACCCACTCCAGTATTCTTGCTTGGAGAATCCCATGGACAGAGGATGGCTACAGCCCATGGTTACAGCCCATAGGGTCACAAAAGAGTCGGACATGGCTGAAGTGACTTAACACACATGCATGGTGCCTGCTGGCTTCTTACTCTTGGTGTTCGAGTTCCCTGAACTGGCTGTTTTTTCTCTGAAATCCGCTGAGCCTTTGTGCGGTGTCTGTCCTCTGCCTTGAAACCCTTCCCTTTCCTCACTCTTTACCCTCCTACCATCCCTGTCCTTGGGGTTCTCTCTTTGAAGCCATTTCCTCTGGGAAGCATCCCCTGACTCCCAAATCTCAGCAAGGTCTCCCTGTTATATTTTCACTGGACACCCTCGCTTTGGCCTTTGGAGCGCTGCAGTTTGTTATTATGTGTTTCTTTGAGTGTTTGAGTCTTGGTTTCATGTTTGGCTCCCCGGCTAGGTGGTAAACTCCCCTGAAGTTGGGTGGAAATGGGCATAGGTGCCCCTCCCTCCCCCATCTCCATGCCTGACTTCTTTGTCCTGATTGGCCCACAGGGGTGCTTTTATCAACTCCAGATGGAACAGATATACCAATAAACGAATGGTCTTCCTGGGTAGCTCAAATGGTAAAGAATCTTCCTGCAATGTGGGAGAGCTGGGTTTGATCCCTGAGTTGGGAAGATCCCCTGGAGAAGGGCATGGCAACCCACTCCAGTATTCTTGCCTGGGGAATTTCATGGACAGAGGAGCCTGGTGGGCTCCAGTCCATGGGGTTGCAAAGAGTCGGACACGACTGAGCAACTAACACTTCACTTTCAGCAGAAACAGCCCCTCCTCCAGGAAGCCCTCCCTGACCTCTCCTCGTCTCACCTCCTCAGGTCATCCTCGAAGGGCAAGAAGAGCCACTTCTTGGGCATGTCCCTGAGGAACAGGTCTTGCTGCTCCTCTGTTGGGTCCTGGGACACATACACCAGGGCCAACTGGGCTGCCCGCAGCACGTAGAACTCATCCGTGAGCCGCACGAAGAAGTCCCGCAGGATGGGTGCAAAGGCCTGGCACTCCGGGCAAGACCCAGCACCAAAGAACAGCAACACCAGCCGGTTTTCCAGTCGACGGCTGAGCTCAGCCTCTGTGTCCAGCTCATCCTGGTCACTGTTGTTTCGGATGAGGACGCGGCCAGAGAAAAGGGAGGCCATGGCGACTCTGGCTGGGTGCTGGGGACAGGGTGGAAGGACCTCGTGTGACCCTGAGCCTGCTGGCTGGCTGCTGCCCCAGGATTAGGAATCCTTAGGAGGCCAGTTTAGGACATCAGTAATCTGCCTAAACCTCGACCTGATTCTTTGCTGCCTTTGATGGCAGAGGGCCAGCTGCTCATGGGCTGGTCTCAGGAGACAGTTGCGAAGAAATTAAAAAGCCAGTCAGACTGAGATGCGGGTGTGAAAATATTTTATTCAATTGTCATATAAAAAGATAAGTGAATCTTCCTGCATGCACTCAGGAATTCAATCTTCCTGAATGTATTTGGTAATCCTAAATCACAAAGGCTCTACTAATTAATTACTGTGATTTCTAAGTTGTTGTTTGGTCACTCAGTCATGTCTGACTCTTTGTGACCCCATGGATTGCAACACTCCAGGCTTTCCTGTCCTTCACTATCTCCTGGAGTGTTCAAACTCATGTCCGTCGAGTCGATGATGCCATCCACCCATCTCATCCTCTGTCGCCTCCTTCTCCTCCCGCCCTCAATCTTTCCCAGCATCAGGGTCTTTTCCAGTGAGTCAGCTCTTCGTGCCAGGTGGCCAAAGTATTGGAGCTTCAGCTTTGGCATCAGTCCTTCCAATGAATATTCAAGATTTATTTCTTTTAGGATTGACTGGTTTGATCTTGCAGTCCAAGGGACTCTCAACAGTCTTCTCATTTCAAAGGCATCAGTGTTTTGACGCTCAGCCTTCTCTATGATCTAACGCTCACATCTGTACATGACTACTGGAAAAACCATCTTTGTCTATACGGACCTTTGTCGGCAAAGTGATATCTCTGCTTTTTAATATACTGTCTAGGTTTGTCATAGCTTTTCTTGCGAGGAGCAAGCGTCTTTTAATGTTGTGGCTGAGTCACCATCCACAGTGATTTTGGAGCCCCCAAAATAAAGTCTGTCCCCATCTATTTTCCATGTGATGGGACTGGATGCCATGATCATAGCTTTTTGAATGTTGAGTTTCCTGTGATTTCTATGTTGAGATGAATGTAAATGATATTTCAAGGTGTCCGCCTGCCATGACCATGAGGTGCTATGAAATTATCTTAGATTTATGCGGGTAACAAAGTCACAGAACTGGCCAATAGCTGCTTCGATAGCCCATGAGAAAACATGCACAATTCCAGTTAGAGGTTAGTAAGAGTCAACTATTTTTTTTCTTCCCTCCTCCCTCCGGAATTCTGTCTGGACAGCCCACCTTGAGATTCCATGGTGTCTAAGTGTGAAATTCACTGTCATAGTATTTTGCAACCCTCTCCCATCAAGCTCTGGCAACTAGTTTCCCTCTCCTTGAAGCTAAGTTGGCTCCTAACTGCCCCCCCCCCCGCCTTTTTTTAAGTTTATTCATTAAAAAAATATTTTTTAATTTATGGCTCTGTTGGGTCTTCATTGCTGCTGGCAGGTTTTCTCTAGCTGCAGCGAGCAGGGCCTGCTCTTCGTTGTGGTGTGTGGGCTTCTCATTGTGATGCTGTTTCAGAGGACAGGCTCTAGGGCGCAGGTTCAGCAGTTGTGGCACACAGGCTTAGTTACTCCAAGGCATGTGGGATCTTCCTGGACCAGGGATCGAACCCGTGTCGCCTGCATTGGCAGGTGGATTCTTAACCACTGAACAACCAGGCAAGTCCATTCTTAACTTGCTTTGACCAACAGTATGTGATAGAAGATGCCAATTCTCAGAATAAGGCTATTCTTGCCTCCCACCCTCTCTCTTTTGGAATGTGGCCTCCTGACATCCCATGTAAGGAAGCTGATCTAGCCCCGAGGTTGGCAGACTTTTTATGTAAAGGGCCAGGGAGTAAATATTTTCCACATTGTAGGCCACATGGTCTCTGCTACAACTTGGAATTCTCTTATCACGTGCATGCAGAAGCTTCTCTCAGTTCAGTTCAGTCGCTCAGTCGTTTCCGACTCTTTGCGACCCCATGAATTGCAGCACGCCAGGCCTCTCTGTCCATCACCAACTCCCATAGTCTACCCAAACCCATGTCCATCAAATCAGTGATGCCATCCAACTGTCTCATCCTCTGTCGTCCCCTTCTCCTCCCACCCCCAATCCTACCCAGCATTAGGGTCTTTTCCAAGGAGTCAACTCTTCGCATGAGGTGGACAAAATATTGGAGTTTCAGCTTCAACATCAGTCCTTCCAATGAACACACAGTATTGATCTCCTTTAGGATGGATTGATTGGATCTCCTTGCAGTCCAAGGGACTCTCAAGAGTCTTCTCCAACACCACAGTTCAAAAGCATCAATTCTGCGGCGCTTGGCTTTCTTCACTGTCCAACTCTCACATCCATACATGACCACTGGAAAAACCATAGCCTTGACTAGACGGACTTTTGTTGGCAAAGTAATGTCTCTGCTTCTAAATATGCTATCTAGGTTGGCCATAACCTTCCTTCCAAGGAGTAAGCGTCTTTTAATTTCATGGCTGCAATCACCATCAGCAGTGATTCTGGAGCCCAAAAAAATAAAATCTGACACTGTTTCCACTGTTTCCCCATCTATTTCCCATGAAGTGATGGGACCAGATGCCATGATCTTAGTTTTCTGAACGTTGAGCTTTAAGCCAACTTTTTCACTCTCCTCTTTCACCGTCATCAAGAGGCTCTTTAGTTCTTCTTCACTTTCTGCCATAAGGGTGGTGTCATCTGCATATCTGAGGTTATTGATATTTCTCCCAGCAATCTTGATTCCAGCTTGTGTTTCTTCCAGCCCAGCGTTTCTCATGATGTACTCTGCATATAAGTTAAATAAGCAGGGTGACAATATACAGCCTTGACATACTCCTTTCCCTATTTGGAACTAGTCTGTTGTTCCATGTCCAGTTCTAACTGTTGCTTCCCGATCTGCATACAGGTTTCTTAAGAGACAGGTCAGATGGTCTGGTATTCCCATCTCTTTCAGAATTGTCCACAGTTTATTGTGATCCACACAGTCAAAGGCTTTGGCATAGTCAATAAAGCAGAAATAGATGTTTTTCTGGAACTCTCTTGCTTTTTCGATGATCCATTGGATATTGGCAAGTTGATCTCTGGTTCCTCTGCCTTTTCTAAAACCAGCTTGAACATCTGGAATTTCATGGTTCACATATTGCTGAAGCCTGGCTTGGAGAATTTTGAGCATTACTTTACTAGCATGTGAGATGAGTGCAATTATGTGGTAGTTTGAGCATTCTTTGGCATTGCCTTTCTTTGGGATTGGAACGAAAACTGACCTTTTCCAGTCCTGTGGCCACTGCTGAGTTTTCCAGATTTGCTGGCATATCGAGTGCAGCACTTTCACAGCATCACCTTTGAGGATTTGAAATAGCTCAACTGGAATCCCATCACCTCCACTAGCTTTGTTCATAGTGATGCTTTCTAAGGCCCACTTGACTTCACATTCCAGGATGTCTGGCTCTAGGTGAGTGATCACACCATCGTGATTATCTGGGTCATGAAGACCATTTTTGTACAGTTCTTCTGTGTATTCTTGCCACCTCTTCTTAATATCTTCTGCTTCTGTTAGGTCCATACCATTTCTGTCCTTTATTGAGCATATCTTTGCATGAAATATTCCTTTGGTATCTCTAATTTTCTTGAAGAGATCTCTAGTCTTTCCCAATCTGTTGTTTTCCTCTATTTCTTTGCATTGATCACTGAGGAAAAGAGAAAAGCTTCTCTAGACAATATGAAAATGAATTTATGTGTCTGGCTTCCAATAAAACTCTATTTACAGACATGGAAATTTGAATTTCTTAGAATTTTCATTTGTCCTAGGATACCAATCTTTTGACTTTTTTTTTTAACTGTTCAAAAATGTGAAAACCATTCTTTGCCCATAGTGAGCAGGGTTTGGCCTGTGACCCTGTTCTAGCCTACTGGTTCAGAAGCCACATGGAAGACACCTAGATGCCCAGCCAACTGCCAGGACCAACTGCCACACATGTGACCGTACAGCCTAGCTGTTAGCAGAATGTAGCAGAGTGCCTGAGCCAGGTCAGACCAGCAGAGGACCATCAGGTGTTACTGACCAGGGTTGGGTTCTTGGCCTCCTTAATCAATAGAAGTTGATCAGAGGCCAGACAAGAAGTTCAGGCAAGACTTTACTGGTAACCCTGCTGTAGCAGTGGGGAGAGAGAACAAGTAACAGTTTCTGTTGCTTGCTTACTCACTGGGAGGGGGGGAAAGCTTGTTCCTTAACTTGGGGTGAGGGTAATTATATGCCCAGGAGTTGGGTAGGAGGGGTGGCTTTGGTGGTGATATGTGCAGGTGGCATACCCGATTGCTGTCGCTCAGTCACTCAGTCCTGTTTGACTCTTTGTGACCCCATGGACTGTAGCATGCCAGGCTTCCCTGTCCTTCACCATCTCCCAGAGCTTGATCAAACTCATGTTCGTTGAGTCGGTGATGCCATCCAACCATCTCATCCTCTGTCGTCCCCTTCTCCTCCTGCCTTCAATCTTTCCCGGGATGAGGGTCTTTTCCAATGAGTCAGTTCATCGCATCAGGTGGCCACAGTATTGGAGCTTCAGCTTCAGCATCAATCCTTCTAATGAATATTCAGCATTGACTTCCTTCAGGATTGACTGGTTTGATCTTGCTGTCCAAGGGACTCTCCAGAGTCTTCTCCAACACCACAGTTCAAAAGCATCAATTCTTCTGCATTCAGCCTTCTTTATGGTTCAACTCTTACATTCATACATGACTACTGGAAAAACCATAGCTTGGACTATACAGACCTTTGTCGGCAAAGTAATGTCTCTGCTTTTTAATACGCTGTCTAGGTTAGTCATAGCTTTTCTTTCAAGGAGCAAGCGTCTTTTAATTTTGTGGTTGCACTCACCATCTGCAGTGATTTTGGAGCCCAAAAAAATAGTCTGTCACTGTTTCCATTGATTCCCCATCTATTTGCCATTAAGTGATGGGACCTGATGCCATGATCTTCGTTTTTTGCATACTGAGTTTTAAGCCAGCTTTTTCACTCTCCTCTTTCACTTTCATCAAGAGGCTCTTTAGTTCCTCTTCACTTTCTACCATAAAGGTGGTGTCATCTGCATATCTGAGGTTACTGATATTTCTTATGGCAATCTTGATTCCAGCTTGTGCTTCATCCAGCCTAGCATTTCAAAAGATGTACTCTGTATATAAATTATATAAGGGTGACAATATACAGCCTTGATGTACTCCTTTCCCAATTTTGAACCAGTCCGTGTTCCATCTCCAGTTCTAACTGTTGCTTCTTGACCTGCATACAGATTTCTCAGGAGGCAGGTAAGGAGGTCTGGTGTTCCCATTTCTTGAAGAATTTTCCAGAGTTTGTTGCGATCCACACAGTCAAAGGCTTTAGCGTAGTCAATAAAACAGAAGTAGATGTCTTTCTGTAATTCTCTTGCGTTTTACGATCCAACAGATGTTGGCAATTTGATCTTTGGTTCCTCTGCCTTTTCTAAATCCAGCTTGAACATCTGGAAATTCTCGGTTTGTGTTCTGTTGAAGCTTGTCTTGGAGAATTTTGATCATTTCTTTGCTAGCATGTGAGATGAGTGCAATTGTGTGGTAGTTTGAGCATTCTTTGGCATTGCCTTTCTTTGGGATTGGAATGGAAACTGATCTTTTCCAGTCCTGTGGCCACTCCTGAGTTTTCCAGATTTGCTGGCATGTTGAGTGCAGCACTTTCACAGCATCATCTTTTAGGATTTGAAATAGCTCAACTGGAATTCCATCACATCCACTAGCTTTGTTTATAGTGAGGCTTCCTAAGGCCCACTTGACTTCATGCTCCAGGATGTCTGGCTCTAGGTGAGTGATCACACCATCATGGTTATCTGGGTCATTAGATCTTTTTTGTACAGTTCTTCTGTGTATTCTTGCCATGTCTTCTTAATATCTTCTGCTTCTGTTAGGTCCATACCATTTCTGTCCTTTATTGTGCCCATCTTTGCATGAAATGTTCCTTTGGTATCTCTAATTTTCTTGAAGAGATCTCTAATCTTTCCCAACCTGTTGTTTTCCTCTATTTCTTTGCATTAATCACTGAGGAAGGCTTTCTTATCTCTCCTTGCTATTCTTTGGAACTCTGCATTCAAATGGGTATATCTTTCCTTTTCTCCTCTGCCTTTCAATTCTTTTCTTTTCTCAGCAATTTGTAAGGCCTTCTCAGACAGCTATTTTGCATTTCTTTTTCTTTTTCTTTAGTTCTACCAGTTTATTGCTACCAACCCATCTCCCTCCACCCTCATGCACACGTGTTCAGTCATGTAACCCCATAAACTGCAGCCCGCCAGACTCCTCTGTCCATGGGATTCTCCAGGCAAGAATACTGCAGTGGGTTGCCATTTCCTTCTCCATGCATTTCTTTTTCTTGGGGATGGTTTTGATCACTGCCTCCTGTATAATGTCACTGTGTGTTCTAGAAGGTCTTGTAGGTCTTCACAGAACCGTTCAACTTCAGCTTCTTCGGCATTAGTGGTTGGCGCATAGACTTGGATTACTGTGATATTGAATGGTTAGCTTGGAAATGAACAAATATTATTCTGTCGTTTTTGAGATTGCACCCAAGTACTGCATTTTGGACTCTTGTTGATTGTGAGGGCTACTCCATTTCTTCTAAGGGATTCTTGCCCACAGTAGTAGATATAATGGTCGTCTGAATTAAATTCACCCATTCCCGTCCATTTTAGGCCACCGACTCCTAAAATGTCGACGATCACTCTTGCCATCTCCTGTTTGACCACTTCCAATTTGCCTTGATTCATGGACCTAACATTCCAGGTTCCTATGCAATGTTGCTCTTTACAACATCAGACTTTACTTCCATCACCAGTCACATACAAAACAGTGTGTTGTTTTTGCTTTGGCTCCGTCTTTTCATTCTTTCTGGAGCTATTTCTCCACTGATCTCCAGTAGCATATGGGGCACCTACTGACCTGGGGAGTTCATCTTTCAGTGTCATACTTTTTTGCCTTTTCATACTGTTCACGGGGTTCTCAAGGCAAGAATGCTGAAATGGTTTGCCATTCCCTTCTCCAGTGGACCTCATTTTGTCAGAAGTCTCCATGACCCGTTCATCTTGGGTGGCCCTACCCGGCATTGGCTCATAGTTTGAGTTAGACAAGGCTGTGATCCATGCGATCAGTTTGGTTAGTTTTTCTGAGATTATGGTTTTCATTCTGTCTGCCCTCTGATGGATGAGGATAAGAGGCTTGTGGAAGCTTTCTGGGGGCGGGGAGGGGGGACTGGCTGTGGGGGAATCTGAGTCTTGCTCTGATGGGTTGGGCCATGCTCAGTACATCTTTAATCCAATTTTCTGCTGATGCGTGGGGCTGTGTTCCCTTCCTGTAGTTTGGCCTGAACCCAAACTATGGGAGGGCTACTGGCGGTAATGACTACCTCCTTCAAAAGGACTTATGCCAGAATGCGGCGCCTCCCAGGACTGTTGTAGTTAGTGCCCCTGACCCTCGGCAGGCCACTGTCGACCCACACCTCCACCAGAGACTCCTGAACACCCACAGGCAAGTCTGGCTCAGTCTCTTGTG
Organism: Okapia johnstoni; assembly: GCA_024291935.2. NCBI lineage: Eukaryota > Metazoa > Chordata > Mammalia > Artiodactyla > Giraffidae > Okapia > Okapia johnstoni. The sequence continues at coordinate 5,181,400 of CM044316.1, read as the reverse complement.
GGGTCACTGCTCCTTTCCCTGGATCCCGGTGTGCACAAGGTTTTGTTTGCACCCTCTGAGCATCTCTGGTGGGTCTGAGATTTGATTTGAAATGCGATTTCACCTCTGCTACCATCTTGTTGGGGCTTCTCCTTTGCCCTTGGACACTGGGTATCATTTTTTGGTGGGATCCAACATCCTCCTGTCAATAGCTGTTCAGCAGCTGGTTGCGATTTTGGTGTTCATGCAGAAGATGAACTTTTGTTCCTGACACCCTGCTTTTGCTCCCCAATCTTCAGAAGTGGCAGTTGGGGTTTTTTTTGGTCTTTTGTACCTTGTTGTCCACAGTTTGAAATTTTTTTTTTTTTTTAATATTTATTCTTGTTTATCTATTTGGCTGTGCTGGGTCCTAGCTGTGGCATGCAGGATCTTAGTTGTGGCACGTGGGATCTAGTTCCCTGATCAGAGATTGAATCCAGGCCCCCTGCCTTGGGAGCGTGGAGTCTCAGCCACTGGACCACCAGGGAAGACCCATATGCATTAATTTTTAGTCCCCGATCTCCCTCGTAGCTCACTTGTTAAAGAATCTGCCTGCAGTGCAGGAGATCTGGGTTTGATCCCTGAGTTGGGAAGATCCCTTGGAGAAGGAAATGGCAACCCACTCCAGTATTCTTGCTTGGAGAATCCCATGGACAGAGGAGCCTGGTGGGCTACAGTCCATGGGGTCGCAAAGAGTCAGACATGACTGAGCAACTAAACCACCATGAAAGCGAAAGTCGCTCAGTTGTGTCTGACTCTTGCTACCCTATGGACTATATAGTCCGTGGAATTCTCTAGGCCAGAATACTGAGTGGGTAGCCTTTCCTTCTCCAAAACCACAATAGTTTCTTTGTATTTTGCTCCTCAAGGAGACATTTGTCCAGGTACAAGCACTGCAGCAAAGGGTTCCAGGTCCCAGGTCCCAGTCTCAAATAGCTCATGGGACCCTGAGAAATAGTTGATTACCCTTGTATGAAGCACTCAGTGTGGAGTGATTCATTACACAGCACTAGGTAACCAGAACACAAGATCTTGAGGGCGTTTTCTCGATCTGGGGAAACGTGAGAGACTCTGAAAGAAACTCAGTACTGGTTTTAAATAGTAAAAAAGAAAACCCACAGAATCCTCATTTTCAAGAGTCTACTTTGCCTTGTCAAGGCTTTTGTTACCAGGCCCATACTTGATGGGTCCCCATTAGGCTTCCCTGGTGGCCCTGTGGTTAAGAATCCGCCTGCCAATTCAGGAGACGTGGGTTCAATCCCTGTGTCAGGAGGACCCCCTGGAGAAGGAAACGGCAACCCACTCCAGCATTCTTGCCTGGAAAATCCCATGGACAGAGGAGCCCAGTGGGCTATGGTCTATGGGGTCGAAGAAGAATTGGATACGACTTCATTCTGATAGGGATAGAGTAAGATAGTTATACAGTTAGAAATCCCATTTAGGGATGATAGGTAGAGAAGGACTTCAGGAGATCATTATAAACTAGACACCGATCAGGAAATGCCCAGGCCTTCTGGCAACTAAGCAACAATTGGAACATTTTGAAATTAAACAAATTTACTTAGGCCAGTATCACAGAAAAAGATACAAGACCCACTCTTGGCCTTGTGAGGTCTGTAAGATAAAGAACCCTGAAAAACCGCATTCCTGCCGTAGCATGCACAGGAATGTGGGGGGAAAGTGAAAGAAACTAGGGGAAAGGTGACGTTATACTGAAACCTGAGATGAGTTACCATATTTTAGTCTATGTTACAGACTTTTTGCTAATATCCATATGATTCTAGGTAGCCCATGAGAGTCCCAGTTAGACCATATAGAGTGAAAAGAGGAGCTAATGATGTAAGTCTTGACATCTATCCAAGAATGAGGAAGAAAGTGGTATTCTTTCCTCCCCTTTTTCTTTTTAAAGATGTATCTGTTTGCTTATTTATTTTTGGCTGTGCTGGGGCTCCGTGCTGCTTGTGGGCTTTCTCTAGTGGCGGTGAGAGGGGACTGCCTTTCGTTGTGATGTGCGGGCTTCTCACTGTGGTGACTTCTCTTGTTGCAGAGCACAGGCTCTGGCTGTGGTGCCTGGGCTTAGTTGCTCCAAGGCATGTGGGTTCTTCCTGGACTAGGGACCAAACCTGTGTGCCTTGTTTTGGCAGGTGTATCCTTAACCACTGGACCACCAGGGAAGGGCTTCCCTGGCGGCTCAGACGGTAAAGAATCCTCCTGCAATGCAGGAGACCTGGGCTCGACCCCCCTGCTTTGTTCTCAGTGCGGCAGAGTGCTCTTGCTGGCCTGCTTGTATCCTTCACAAGCATCCTACACTATTAAATCCACTTCTTACCTATCACTTTGCCTCTTGTTGAATTCTTTCTGCACAAAGACAAAAGCATCTGAGCTTCAGTAAGCCCTATGATCAGGTGTGACGTTTCAGCTGGGAGATTGTGGGTTTGAGTCCCATCTGAGGCATGGGGCTTCAATTCTGTTCAGAAACAATTTCCTGGCCAGATTTTCCTCAGTCTGCCAGAACCGTGGCAAGTCCCAACTTGCTGTGAATTCAAGATGTTACTGAGAGCAAAATGATCTCAACAATGGAGAATTTTTCTATGATGTTTACGAGGTGTGAAGGAAAATAAAAGGGAACTTCAGGAAAATGATATTGGGAGGCCAGAAGGGGGAGCTCTCACGCAGTACACTCAAGGTCAATAACAGGAAGAACTGTTCTTCACAGACCCCAGCAGAAGAATCATCAATTACAGGCACCACAAAGAAAAGATGTACATTGCATCACCTACAGGAAATCGATTACCCCAGGAACTTTGCCAATGAGAAACTGTCATCACCTGAACTCTCACTTTTCTCCGATGGATTTTCCTAAAACAATGCCTCTCAACTTCCTCCTTTTTCTCTGTAAAATAATGACCCTCTCCTTTAAAAAAATGATTGTTTAGTGTCCATCCTAAAGGAAATCAGTCCTGAATATTCATTGGAAGGACTGATGCTGAAGCTGAAACTCTAATACTTTGGCCACCTGATGCAAAGAACTGACTCATCTGGAAAGACCCTGATACTGGGAAAGATTGAAGACGGGAGAAGGGGACGACAGAGGATGAGATGGTTGGACAGCATCACCGACTCAATGGACACGAGTTTGAGTAAACTCCGGGAGTTGGTGATGGACAGGGAGGCCTGGTGTGCTGCTGTCCATGGGGTCACGAAGAGTCAGACACGACTCAGCGACTGAACCGAACTGATTCATTTATTTTGGCTGCACTGGGTGTTTGTTGCATCATGGGCTTAGTTGTGGTATGTGGAATCTTAGTTCCCCAACCAGGGATTGAACCCAGCCCCTCTGTGCTCTCAGCACAGAGTCTTATCCACTGGACCACCAAGAAGTCCCCTTGTTTGACCGGACCTTTCAGCTATCCCAGAATTTCCAAACTGTAGCACCTCTGCCCTTTGGGGCCAGATCATTCCGGGGGCTGTCTTGAACATCGCAGGACATTTGGAAGCATCCCTGGCCTCGACTCACTAGATATCATAACACCCTCCACTCCCACCACAAGTGATTCATTGTAACAATTAGCAATGTCTCCAGGGACTTCCCTGGCTGTCCACAGCTGAGACTCTGGGCTCCCAACAAAGGGAGCCCTCGATTACCCCTGGTCAGAGAACTAGATCTCACATGCCACGACTAAGACCCAGTGCAGCCACATAAATAAATACATAAATAAATATTTTAAAAAATGTCTCTAGGTGTCCACAAATGTCCAAGCGGGCAGGATCGCCTCCTAGCTGAGAATCACTGCTCTAATGTGTTACCCTGTTTTTATTGGGCTGGCTGGTTGCCCTTACAGAGACATGTGCAAGTCCTAACCCCCTCGAACCTGTGACTGTGACCTTTTTTTGGAAAAAGGGTCTTTACAGATGTAATTAAATTAAAATTTCATGATGCGATCATCCTGGATTATCTAGGTAGGTCCTAAGTCCAACAGTAAGTGTCCTTGTAAGAGGCATAAGAGATACAGACACAGGGAAGCAATGTGAAGAGGGAGGCAGAGATTGGACGAAGGTGGCCACAAGCCAAGGAATGCCTGGAACTGGAGGCAGGAGGTAGATGCCCCACCCCCCGCCCCCAGTAAAGGGATCAGAGATTCACTCCCTGTGGACTGAAACTCCAAGAGAAAAACAGCAGGACAATTAAAGGAGAAGGCTGGGCCCTGCCCAGACCACATATTTCTCATTCTTGAAGTCAGGAGAACTTTCCGACCACACATGTGCAGAAAGACTCTTTAGAAGTCAAAGAAGGTGATGTGAAGGGATGCTACGCCTTTTCAGTAGAATCCATCTTGGCTAAGAGATGTGTATGCACACATGGGAGGAACCTGAGATATACCAAACATGGACTGTGAACCAGGAAATCAAAATGACTGGCCAAAGGAAACCCAGAAGAAATGCCCCCTAAAAGTAATTCAACTACCACAAGGGCGCGGAGGAACCTGAGATATACCAAACATGGACTGTGAACCAGGAAATCAAAATGACTGGCCAAAGGAAACCCAGAAGAAATGCCCCCTAAAAGTAATTCAACTACCACAAGGGCGCAACTCAGCGGCTCTTTTTCTCTCTGTGTCAGATTAATCGCTCCGTCATGTCCAATTCTTTGCGACCCCATGGACTGCAGCATGCCAGGCTTTCCTGTCCATCACCAACTCCCAGAGCCTACTCAAACTCATGTCTATTGAGTCAGTGATGCCATCCAACCATCTCATCCTCTGTCGTCCCCTTCTCCTCCTGCCTTCAATCTGTCCCAGAATCAGGGTCTTTTCTAAGAGTCAGTTCTTCACATCAGGTGACCAAAGTATTGGAGTTTCAGCGTCAGCATCAGTCCTTCCAATGAATATCCACATGTACTGTACTCTTTTTCCTCTTAACAAATACTTTGTTTCACTACTTTCCATCTTTGTGGGAATTCTTTTCTGCAAAGCCGAAGGGCCAGGGCCTTGTCACTGACCACCAGTCCACTGGCTAAGATTTGGTTGTCTCCCACTGTCCCGGCCTCAATCTCCAGCTGGGAACCCAAGCCCTGCTTCAGGCTGTTGCACGCTGAGGACACCTGAGGTCAGAACCACCAGAAACTGAAAGAGGCAAGAAAGGATCCCTAGAAATTCCAGATGGAGTGAAGCTGCTGACACTTTGATTTCTGAGCCCGGCTTCAGGAAGAACTGTGAGACAATACACTCCTGTTATTTTAAGCTACTCAGTTTGTAGGATACTGTTATGGCATTCCCACTAAACCAATACCTCTACTGTGGTGGGCACTTGAACTTGGCTGAGAGAAACTACTCCCTCCCCCACAGTGCTCATGTTCTATTTATAGAACAATTCCCATGCTGTGATGGTCCACTTATTTTATTTCAACGTATGCTTCACTTCTCTCGTTCTTTCAGAAAGTTCCAATAATTCCCTCTGCTGAGGCCTGCAGACTCCTGTGGTTACCTGGGGAAGGGAGACACCTATCTTTCTGTGTCCCCCACCTACTGTGTGCCTGTTAATTTCCCAGATGAGAAGCCCCCACGAAACTCTGTGCCTGGTGCCCTGGGAGGTGATCACCCAGAGGGCAACCAATGTGCAGAGGTGAGAGGTGACCCACCCAAGGTTACCCCACTGGAGAGGCTCAGAGCCTGCTTTGACCCTGAAGCTTGAGTTCTGGTCCCCTTGTCCAGGTCTCAGTTTCTCCTACTGTGAAATGGGGATAGGACTGTTCCTTTACCGGTCATCTGGAACCATGGAGAACTGCCATATTTTTGGAACTGAGAATTATTCAGATCTTGAGAAGGGAAAGCTGCCATGTGTTGTGTGATGTCCCTGGGGGTGTGTGGAAGCTCTTATGTAAAGAGATAAATAAAGGGCTTCCCAGGTGGCGCTAGTGGTAAAGAACCTGCTTGCCAATGCAGGAGATGCAAGAGACGTGGTTCGATCCCTGGGTCCAACGCTTGGGTCAAGAAGATCCTCTGGAGGATGGCATGGCAACCCACTCCGGTTTTCTTGCCTGGAGAATCCCATAGATAGAGGAGCCTGGCTGGCTACAGTCTATAGGGTTGCAAAGAGTTGGAGACGACTGAAGCGACTCAGCAGCAGCAGCAGGGGTAAAAAAAGAACACTGCTCACTGAAAACAGCTTGGGTCAGTGCTAGGGAAATGGTCCCTCCACTGGAGTACTGGCACCATCTTAAGAAAAAGGTGGGTCTCCAGAGCCTTTAGGATTTGGGGATTGCTGGCTGAAGACCCAGAAGAGTGTCTCCGGTAGCCATGGGAGGAGTTAGAAGAGATGAACTCTGTGGAAGCACAGAGTCTTCATAACCATTGGGCCACCAGGGAAGTCTCAGGTGCACTACTGATATTTAGTCAGGGCTCAGTGAACTTGGAAAGATGGGAGGAGGAGGAGAGGGAACAAAGTGGAAGAAGAAGGGGGAGGAGGGAAGGCCACTGGCTGGGAGGAGAAAGGGAAGAGGAGTGGGTGGAGGAGGAGAAGGGACGTGGAAGAAGGCTAAGGGAGGGGGCGGAAAACTTGAAGAAGGGAAGGAGAATGGGGGAGGGGGAGAGAAGGAGGAATGGGGGGTGGGGGGAATCAGGGCAAGAGGGAGAAGAGAGAGAAGTTTAAGGAAGACTGAAAGGGGGGAAGAGGAACAAGCTCTCCGCCCACATCTGTGAAAGAATGACTCTCAACTCCAGCTAGTGCGACAGTGTCAAGCCTCAGTTTCTTTACCTGTAAAACGAGGTGATCACAATAGCGCTATCTGGAAGGAAAAGAGTAGCTGCTGTAGTTTCTGGGCACTGCTGATCCCTAGCTGAGAAAGCCGGGGACCAATGGCTGGCTCTGGGCCTGCCCTTCGGATCTGCCTCCTCGTCCCCATTTCACCCACCCTAGGCAGCCCGTAGGGACCAATGGCAGCATGCAGGGGGAGTGCCTGCCCAGTCCTGTCCTCTAAATGGTGCTGGAAGCAGGCGCTGGCTGCCTCCCAAGGAGAGAGCTGAGAAGGTCGGCCAAGCAGAGAAGAAACAAGCAGGGGTGGGACAGGCAGGGGGGCAGAGGAAGGGGGAGCTTGGAGAGAGGGTTCCAAGGCAGAAGCCCACATGGGCACAATGCAATCACAGCAGGCCCCATGAGACTGCAGAACCAGAAGCCCCAAGGGGAGGTCCTCTGTCTTGGCCTCACTGTGGATGCCTGCCTCCTGCCTGAGCTTCTGGGAGCCCACGACCGAGCAGCCAAAGCCTGAGGATCCGTGAGCGGCTCCAGGTCAGCCAGGGAACAAGGTGGTGAGCAGTGAGGACAGCACTAGCCCTCACCTGATCAGTTGGAGGGCTTTAGGGTCTCTAGGTGAGCTAAATCGAGTCATGGGGCGGGGCTCGCCAGTGACTGACGGAACAGAAGACGGATTCGGGGGCGTGAAGATACACTAATGATTGGCACAAAAGCCTGGGCCGGGCTTGAAGCAGGGAGGTCTGGGACGGGGCGGAGCCTGCCCGAGACACGTCCAATCCCAGACATCGGGGTGGGGCCTGGTTCGAAGCGGGAGCGGAGCTCGGTCTGGGGGCGGGGTTGGGTCGATCGCGAGGGCGGGGCCCGGGCTGCCCGCGGCCTCAGAGCTCTCCGCCTCGGCAGGATGCGGGCTCCAGGCGCAGGTTCGGCCTCCGTGGCCTCCCTGGTGCTGTTATGGTTGCTCGGACTGCCGTGGACCTGGAGCACAGCGGCGGCGCTCGGCGTGTACGTAGGCGGCGGCGGCTGGCGTTTCCTGCGCATCGTCTGCAAAACCGCGAGGCGGGACCTCTTGTGAGTGCAGCCCGGGCCTGATCTAGGGGCTGGGGTCGGGGGCGGACTGAGTGTCCACGGGGGGCGAAGAGGGGGCGCTGCAAGGGCGGCGTGGAGACTTAGGGGAGAGAGGTTTTGGAGGCTGGGGGCGGGGTTTGGGTGAGGGCGGGGCTAGGGGCGGGGCTGGGACGGAAAAGAGTGGATTGGGGTCTTGGAGGGCACCGGCAGGGGACAACTTGAGGGTCTTTGGAGGGAGATGAGTAGGTTTCAATGCCCTTGAGACTGAGTGGGTGACTTCGGGGAGCTGGACTGCAGTTTGGGGGTATTAGGACTGCGAGTAGGACTTCCGGAGAGCTGAGACTGATGGAGGGGGAACTGTGCGTTTTAGGGGGACGGGGGGCTCTAATGCGGCTTTGGTGACTGGGAGGACTGGGGACTCTTCAGGGACTCTGGTAGGTCTCTAGGGGGTTGTTAGGGGAACTTTCTCGGGGAAGATGAAAGGGCTTCCTGGGGAATGTGTAAAGGGTTTTTAGGGTCTTTGAAGGGTGTTTGTCTCCTCAAGGACATTTACAGGTGTCTCTGTAGTTAGAATGCTGTTTGAGAGTTTGAGGTCTGTGCATGATTTGGGGGGTTGTTCAAGGCCTGCCGAGAGGTTGCTGTGTATTCCAAGCCTTGCTTAGAGGTCTCTGGAGACTGACTATCTCTCGGGAGGGTTCGCAGGCATCCTTGGAAGGTCTCTGGGCTGTCTCTGACGGCCTTGCTCAGAGAAGCTGGTGGGAGTCCTTCTGGGGTGAAATAAATGTTTCTGGGCATTCCACCGGAGCAAGTCTTAGGAACAGCCTCCATGTGGAAGTCCGTGAACACTTGCTATGGGTCTGCCAGTCTTGGTGCCCATGAGAAGATGGGAGGACTAACCCATTGCAAAGATAAACTGAGTTTCTGTGAGCAACAGGGATGGTGTGGAGCTGGGAAAAGTTCCTCTGCTAACTGACTGGTTCTGAACCTTTTAGAATGCATCCTTTCCTTTCTACACCGTGGTCCCTGCCGCTGGTTTTCTGACATGCAGTTCAGACTGTACTCTTCGCTCACACATTTTCCACGACCTCTACCCACTGCAGTAGAAAAGACTCAGTCCCCCGCTGTGTCCTTGAGGTCCTGCCATTCTATTGCCGGCCCACTTGCCACTCCCCACGTCTCCATAGGCTCACCCGCCCCCAGATCAACTTGCCTTCTCAGGCTCAGGCTGCTTCCTCTGCCTGGAACATGTACGTGTGGGTGCTCTGTCGCTCGCTGGGGTCTGACTTTCTGCGACCCCCTGGACTGTAGCCCACCAGGCTCCTCTGTCCATGGGATTCTCCAGGCAAGAACACTGGAGTGGGTTGTCAGTCTCCAGTCGTGTCTAACTCTTTGCAACCCCATGGACTGCAGCCGGCCAGGCTCCTCTGTCCATGGGAGTCTCCAGGCAAGAATACTGGAGTGGGTTGCCATTTCCTTCTCCAGGGAATCTTCCTGACGCAGGGATCAAGGCCGAGTCGCCTGTGTCTGGAGGACTCTTTAGCACTGAACCACCTGGGAAGCCCACGGGCTCTTTTTCTTTTTTTTCACCTGGTGATGCCTTATGATGTTGGCTCCCTCAGAGGAACCTTTGCTGAATTTTCTTGGGCAGCACTCTCCCATGGCTCCTTGTTGCTCTAAGAATCTAGACCATGTGAGCTTTCTGACCTTGTCCTCAACCTCCTGTCCTTTTCTTTGTCACTCTTCCCACTATACTGGCCTCCATGCCATTCTTAAACACGCTCCTATTTATTCAAGCCCCAAGGCCTTTGCACTTGCTGTTCCCTTTGCTCAGATCACAGTTCCCTTGCTCTTTATTTTCATCATGGGTTAAATGTCACCTCCTCAGACAGCCCTCCCCTGACCCTGTGTCTCTGTAGACCCTCCTACCTTATTGCTTTCTAGGAGAATAGCCAAGATTGACGCAGGGCTCCCTCTGTGTGAGGCGCTCTGGGAATCATGACTTCTTCAAGTCCTCTCAACCACCCTGGGAGGTCTGTACTGTCTTGTCCCATCTTACAGATGGGTAGATTGAGGCACAGCATGGTTTGGTCACTTGCCCAAGATCACACAGCTGGCCGATACCAGGGGCAAGATTTGAACCCAGACAGTGTGGCTCCAGAACTTGACTTGCAACCACGAGCAGCATTAATCACTTGTAATTATCTTGTGTATCTGCTTTCTTGCCTTTTAATTTTTGGGTCTCTTTTCCCCCTCGGACTAAACTGTGGGCCTGGTGGGGGTGGGTGGCACACACTGTGCCACTGTGGCCCTGGCCTCCTTCCATCAGGGTGGTACCCAGCAAGTGCACAGGATATATTTTTTGGCTGACAGACCTTTCCCCACCGCCTTCCTTGGACTTGCCTAGGCCCCAGCTCTGCTCCATGGGGCAGGGGCTATCCATGCCCAGTCCTGTCTCCCCTGGAACAGGGTAGGAGCTGAATCCACTCTGAATCCCCGACACAGAGCTTGGCACACTTTCTGTAAGGAGACAGCCTGGAAGATGGCCGCACCTTCTGGTCTTGATACCTTTGTGTGATCCCTTTCCTTTGAGTGTGGGCTGGACCTAGTGATTTACTTCTTTTTTTTTTTTTTAGTTCACAAATGTTTATTACCAAATTACTGAAAGCTTTTAAGAAAAAAGAAAAGAGGATTTCCTTAAACCTGGAAAAACAAAACACAAAAGAACCAGCAATGTTTTAAACAAAAAATCATAAAAAATTATAATCATCTTCATCAGTTCATTCAGTCCTATGCAATTAGTTTTTGATCTTCATCTTTTGTTAGCAGTTTTATGAATCTAGTTTTTCTTTAGAGTTCTATAAATCCTTAACCAGTTGATGTTATGATCTGAAAGTTACCATAAACTTGTATCCTAGAGTACTTGTCAGAATCCTTTTTAGAAATTTCTCTGGAGAAGGAACACTCTTGTAGGAACACTTTAGGAAAAGCCTCAGAGTAAAGCAGTAACTGTCTGTAAATGTCAAAAGACTTAAAATGCCGTGGCTAAAGATCTGATTAGAGTTCATTACAATGTAGCTGACAGTTGCTTATTTCTATGATACATAGCACTCGAAGACAATAACTAGAATTATGACTGATAATATTATCAGTTATTATATTATTATTATAAATAGAATATCACTATATGTATTATGATGTTTTATCATAACATTACTATATACTAACATATATTATATTTCTAGGAACGTCATATAATTTTAAAACTACTTATATACCTGTATAAGTACAATATAAAGAAAGCTTAGTATTTTTACTTCTTAATGTTCTTCACATGTAATTTAACATACCAAATAAGTCTAATTAGTTTAACATCTATATTTTTATGAGAAGAGAGAACAAATCTTTTGCAATATGCTAGGGGCCCTCTAAAAAAATCCCAAAGTTAGTTTGAGGTCAAAAAGACTTCTTTGAGAATTTCATTTTTGGCAGGTTTGTAAAAAAAATATTAAAAGGTTTAAAAACACTTGGTCACATAGGGTCATAGGACACTGTGAAACAATACTTATGTATTTAACCGAAGTGGCAAAGACTTTACAGACAAATATGGGTTGCATAGCTAGTGATTCACTTCTGATGAACAGAATGTAGCAAAAGCAACAGGATATTATTTCTGAGGTTAGGTCATCAAAGACTGTCGCTTCCATCTGGGGTGCTCTTTCATGGGTCCCTTACATGGCAGCCAGTAAGGCAGCTCTCTGGAGAGTTTCACATGAGTGAACTTGGAAGTTGATTATTTCCCAGTGAAACCTTGAGATGACCCCAGGCCCAGCCAACACCTTGATTTACAAGAGAGCCAGAGCCAGACCACACAGCTAAGATGCTCCTGAATTCCTGAAACTGTGAGATAATGAACGTTTGTTATTTCCAGCTGGTAACTTTGGGTATAATTTGTTACACAGCAATAGCTAACTAATGCAGCTTGTCATAATACCCACCTACCCACTAGAACACCTTCTAGTGTTCTCACAGTCTTGTAAGGGAGGAATACTTACTAATCCCATTTGATTGTTGATGAACCAAAGCACAAATAGGGCAGGTCATTTGCCTAAAAATGCATAGCCAGGGAGGGGCAGGGCTCTAGAGTCTGTTCTTAGCGGCTGTGTTGTGCTGGAGTAATGGTGGAGGCTGGCTGCATTTAGATCTGAGGTTCAAAAATATTTAAGCACCCTGCCCCAGTTCTTCCAGCTCTCCTCTATTTTCATCATGAAATCTGATCACATTCATCCTTGTTTATTTCTTCCTGCCCCGGTGCCCTGGAGCTCAGGGTGAAAACAGGAGGGGGCAACAGGAACAGAGGGACAAGAAGAAGTCTCAGGAAGGGTCCAAACGCAGACAGTGGCCTCTTTGTCCCCAGAGTGGGGGTGGCTTGTGCTGCTGCCAGGCAGGGCGGTCCAGGCATGTGGCTGGAGCCCAGCGCTGAAGTCCACTGCCTGGCCGTGGGTGTGCTCCAGAGAGGGCTGTGAATGCTGGAGTGACCTGAGCACGAGCCTCTGGGCCTCAGTTCACATTTCTTTGCTGTGTTGTCTGTGGACAGGAAGCATCCTCGTGGGGGCTGTTTCCTATGGTTCCCACCCTTACTGCTAACCCTCTCCCCATGGCTGTAACACTAGTATCCCTTCATGGGGTTTTTGGGGTACCCTATTGAATTCATCAATGGGAAGCTCTTAGAGGAGAGCTGGGCACAAAGTAGGTGCTCAGACTTGTTGGTACTGATTGCCTTCAGGCAGCAGTGGGTACCTCAGTGGTTAGGAGCTTGGTGGATGGAGCCAGAGTAGCTAGCCCATGAAATATCACCCTCTGGGTCTCAGTTCCTTCGTCTGTAAGAGTACACCTTGTACAGCGCCTCTCCTTCAAGAAAACATGAGTTGAGCACCTGCTGTGTGCAGCATGGGCACTTGGCCTGCCATGTGGTACATGTTGAATATTGCCCTCAAGCTTTGGGGCAAGCTTGAGCAGGAGCAGAGGGACCCTGCCAGGGGGCCTGGGTCTGGGTTGTTCTGTCCTCTACTTGTTGTGTGACCTTGGGTGTGTTAATTCACGTCTCTGAGCCCCCACCTCATCCACCATCTGACATGGGGATTTTAGAACCCTACTTTGAAGGGTGGCTGTAAGGTCAGCTCAATAAACACTGAGGATGCTCATCGTAGCAACTCTATTTATTAGTTGAATAGTCAAGATATCAGGATTTGACCCTGGAGTTGAGTGTATAAACAGCTAGTTTTTGACATTTTACATTTTCAGTTATTTTTTTGTAGTGATTAATACATAACAGGTACAAAATTCCGATGTTACAGACAGGTTTGCATTGAATGTTGCCATCTCTGGACTGCCTGCAGCTCTGCAGTTCCCCTCCTCAGGGTGTCTTATGTCTCTCTTCCAAGATATAGTTATGTAGGGGCTTCCCTGGTGGTCAAGTGGCTAAGACCCCATGCTCCCAATGCAGGGGGCCTGGATTTGACCCCTGGTCAGGGAACTAGATCCTACATGCTTCAACTAAGAGTTCACAGGCCACAACTAAAGAACCTGCTTGCTGCAAACAAAACCTGGCGCAGCCAAATAAATACATACATATTGTGAAAAAGAAATATATGCAGACCTTTTGTTCTTTTTTTAAAAGTATTTGGCCACATCCCGTGACTTGTGGGAACTTTGTTCCTCAACCCAGGGTCAAACCCATGCCCCCTGCTTTGGAAGGCAGAGTCTTAATCACTGAACTGCTGGGGAAGTCCCAGACCCTTGTTCTTGGTGCTCACGAGTGGCCACACATTCATCATCATTTTCTTCACCTCATGCTTTCTTTCTTCTCTCCACTTACACTTGAAATTTTTACTTTTATTAAAGTCATGCAAGGTTCAAGATGAAAGATTCTAAGCCATCTACCTCAAGTGGCAGCTGCCTGCTCAACCTTTACCCACATTTTCTCTTCTCTATCAGGAGTGATTCTTACCTCTTGTTCGAATCTCCAGATGGCTTATGTGACAATATCTGCATTTTCTCACTTTGAGAGCTGGTCTGTCATCTCCCTCTATGGAAGATGAGGATTCAGCATCCCTTTATCCCCTTGTCCTCATTTTCTTTCTGTTCCTGTGCATGTTGTACACATACCCACCCCCCATACATACACAGACATACATGTTTTTCCATTCCTTCATTGTCCCAATATTATCACAGTAGATTCTTATCATCTGTTCTACAAAATTGTTGCAAACATTGAATTAGCAAATACTGAACCGTTGTTCCTAGGGAAAATACAGGGTTAGGTTCCTGAGAGCCTCTGATCACAACATTTCCATCAACCAGTCAATACATAATCTTGTTTTATGCGTGTTCTATTTAAAGACACCTCCTATATATTGTTTATTTATTATAACCGAACTCACTGCCAACAGCATTATAACTCATGCCTGAATAAAACTTATCTAATGTGCACATCTTCTCCAAAAGGCACATCATAGCCTTCTTGTGCTTAGAAACCCTAGACATCATTTCAGCATTATGTGTAGGACCCATTTTAAACAGAAAAATCACCAACAAAAAGCAAAAAGCTTACAAAAACTGTGGTGTATGTGGTGTTTAGTAGACTGCCAAAAGGATGCTTGTTTATAATATGAGCTAAACAACTTTATGTATTTTCTCTGGAGTTATTGATTGCCTTTGTATTTGTTAGTTTTCTATGTATTTATCTCTACTTCAAGCTCAAACTCCACACATATGTCTTTCTCTCTTCTTATGTTTATAGTATCAGATGGGCTTTCAATTTCACCTTTTTGGAGAAATCTCTGTTCTAGCCTCCAATCTGTCCAAACTGTGCAAATTGCCCTTTCCACCTGGTGTGTAACCATCACCCCAGCCTTGCTCCTAGCCATCTTCCTGAGGATTAGCATCACTTTTGTCTTGGGCTGGATACCCTGTTTCCTGAGTTTCTGGTAGTCCTCCTCTTTGGTTTACTCTTTTAATTAGTTGGAGCACATCTTTATTAGTTTTGGGAGAAATGATGCATGGGAATTTAAGTTTTTGAGACCCTCCATATATGAAAATATCTTTATTTCCACCCTCACACTTGACTGATGGTCTGGGTATAGACTTCTAGTTTGGATATTATTTTCCTTCAAAATAGAAAGCATTTCTTATTTTCTTCTTACATCATGGTTATTATTGAGAAATCTAAAACCCTCTGGTTCCTGATCCTCTGGTTCCTGGCCTGTTTTTTTGTTTTTCTTTCTGGCAGCTTGTGGGATCTTTTCAAGATAGTGGGCTATTTCCATCCATTGTACGGTCTGTTGGTGGGGTTTCAGGTCAAGGAAGTTTTTTTAATGCTGTCACTGGTGATTTCCTCACCTTTCCTTCCTTTGTTCTTCTTGGGACTCCTGTTATTGAGTGCCTGAAACAATGTCTAGCTTGATAACCATTTGTTGTAGTCAACAAATGATGTTGGATCTTCTGGACTGATGCTATAATTTTCTTATCTATTCTTTTTTATTTTCCATCTCTGTCTTTTTATTCTACTTCCTATGATATTTCTTCAAATGTTCATTAAGTTCTATTAATGTTTAATCTATGCTCTCACATTTAAAATTTTTATTATGATTATCATTTGTTCAAATTAATAAACTCTTTTTATTGATTTTTTAATTATATATTTTTTCTTTTTTATAAAGACTTCATTTTTTATTATCAGTTTTAGATTTATAGAAATTGAGCAGAAAGTAATATATACTCCCTTCCTCTCCCCTGAAGTTTTCTCTATTTTTAAGATCTTGTATTAGTATAGTACACTCATCACAATTGATAAGTCATTATTGATACATTACTATTTCTATTCACTAAATCCATATTTTTCACTAGGGTCGTGTTTTGTGTTGTATATTCTATGGTACCCTCACATTTAAACTTTCCAGGATCTTTTTTTTTCTTCATTCCCTGAAAGCTTTTTTTTTTATAGCATTCTATTCTTATTTCATGGATGCAGTAAATCTTCTTACATCTTCAGGAATATTAATGAGTTTATTAGTGGGTTTTTTTCTCTTTGCACAATCTTTTTTTTCCTCAAAGATTTTCTTCTTTGTTTGGTTTAGTCTCTATCATTCCTGTTAGAGGAGATCCCCAGGAGTCTGGTAGTCTTTGGCTGTAAAGCCAATTAGAAGCTCTCAGCATGAGTGTGTGTAAGGGGTGAGGGGTTTTGTCAACTGAGTTCATGATGAGGGTCACCTGGCCAGGTGGTGCTTTGGGGAAACCACAGTGCAGTGTCTTTGGATCTTTCCTCTGGGCCTGGTCACATTTTCCCATAGGAAGCTCTTCTGGTCTTCTGCCTGGGGTAGAGACCCCACCAGCAGCATCCCAGGAATGCAGAGGGGCAAGAGGGCTGGAAGCTCAGTATCTGGCAGGTGAACGTTAACACCCATTTGCAGGAAGATGTCCCACCCAGAAACCATCCTGTGGTTGGATGTTCAGTCTCCTCCTGGGTGGCAAAGGGGCCGCTTTCTTTTTAAATTTTATTTATCTATTATTTTTGGCTGTGCTGGGTCTTCCTTGCTGTGTGGCTTTTCTCTAGTTGTAGCAAGTGAGGGCTACTCTCTAGCTGCAGTGTGCGGGCTTCTCAGGCAGTGGCTTCTCTTGCTGCAGAGCACAGGCTCTAGGGCGCGGGCTTCAGTAGTTGCAACACATGGGCTCAGTAGTTGTGGCTCCCGGGCTCTAGAGCACAAGCTCAGTAGTTGCACCACGGGGGCTTAGTTGTTCCATGGCACATGGGAATCTTCCTGGACCTGGGATCGAGCCCCTGTCTCCTGCACTGGCAGGCAGATTCTTTACCACTGAGCCACCAGGGAAGCCCTGATTGAGATACTGACGTATAATACTCTTGGTTTCAGGTGGGCAACATAATGATTTGCTATTTGCATAAAGGTTGCTCTTGCTATACAAAAAATAGAGCATTCCTATGAAACTGTTCATAAGCCAAAAGGATGTAATGCAAAGAAGCAATTACTTTAGGATTCATGTTGCTAATGGATGCACAAAATAAATTGAGATAAAAGTCAGATGCTCACAGAGTTCAAAGCTATAGTGGCTTGATACTGGGGTGCCAAGTGTATTTAGTTCCAGGGTAAGGGGCTTGGCGGTGCCTCTCTCGCTCCTTTGGGTTCATGCTGCCCCTATAATAGCTCCCTGCAAAACAAACACTGAAGGCTGTTTTCACACTTTGCCTTTTACTGTAAAAGTGAAAGTCCTCTTTGGATTTCTTTTGGTTAGCAAAAACAGGTACTCATTTAGGTCTTTCACATAAGTGAAGGGGCATTAAAGTGAATTTTTGAGAAGTACAGTGTATTATGTATATTATGAAAATGATTATATTATATATATTATATCTTGTATATTATGAAATGATGAACCACAGTAAATCTAGTTAACATCTGTTACCATACATAGTGACAAAATTTTTTTTTCTTATGATAAGAACTTCTAAGATCTACTCTTTTAGCAACTTTCAAATATGCAATGAGGTATTATTAACTATAGTTGCTATGTTGTACATGCATCCTCATGACATTTATTTCACAGAGGGAGATTCTTAATTGTATTTTATTTTTTTGGCCATGCCATGTGGTATGTAGGGATCTTAGTTCCCTGACCTGGAATGGAACCCACACCCCCTGCATTGGAAGCACAGAGTCTTAACCATTGGACCTCCAAGGAAGTCCCAGAAGAGGTTTCTTAGACAGATTTCTATCAGTCCTGCAACCCAGGGTTCTGTTTTCTCCCACCTCCTAGAGCCCCCACATCTTATCTGCTGTTTCCCAGTTTTCCAAAGTGTGGTGTGTTTTGGTCTCTATGCCCATCTTACAAGTCCTTGTGAGTACACACTTTAAAAAAAAAAAATCCCTTTAGGGACTTTCCTGGTGGTCCAGTGGTTAAGACCCCACACTTCCACTGTGGCGGGCACGAGTTCAACCCCTGATCGGGGAACTAAGATCCCACATGCTGTGTGGTGCAGCCACAAATAAAAAGAAAAAACTAGAACAGAACAAAAATATAAACCCTTTACTAGCTGTTTGGGGGGATGCAGCGAGGTGTGATGATCCATCAGTGTCTGGGTGCTCAACCAGCTACCTTTGCTAAGAGATCAGCACTGACTTTCCCCATTTACCTTCAGTGTCCTTCCTCATTCCTCACAGTGGGGGTGCCACTCTTGTGTGCAGCTTTCTGTTGTAACTTTGAGCTGATGTTCATCTAATCTCTCACCTACTGCAGGATGTTTGGATTCCTTCCTATCTTCTGCTCAGAGCTTTCCAGGTGGCTCAGTAGCAAAGGATCCACCTGCCAATGCAGGAGCTGCAGGAGACCCAGGTTCGATCCTTAGGCCAGGAAGATCCCCTGGAAAAGGGAATGGCTACCCATTCCGGTATTCTTGTCAGGATAATCCCATGGACAGAGGCCCCTGGTGGGCTATAGTCTAGTGGGTCACAAAGAGTCGGACATGAACTGAGCACACATATCCGTCTTCTGCTCATTGGAAGCTACAAGTGAATAATGTACTATCATTTCGTCATGTGACTTTAATGTGCCAAAATCAATCCATGAGTTAGTGGAGCAATTTAGAGCCATGGAGAGATATTCCCGACCCCGTGCTCTCTCTACCCAGTCTCTGCTTCACTCTCTCTTCTCCCCCATGGGCCTTTGCTCTCTTTTAAACCTGCCAATCTCCTTTCTGCCTCCAGGTCTTTGCACTCGTGGAGCCCTCCATTTGGAATTCTTTCCCTCGAGCTTAACCTATGGCTGATTCCTTCTTATCCTTCAAAGTTCAGTGCAAATGTTGCTTCTTCAGGCAAGGCTCCCTTGTCCTTGTGGGTGAAATCTGGTCCTGGTTGTGTCTGATCACATCATCTTGTTTGCTTTTTTCTTAGGAAACATATAAAACTGTCATGGTTTTTGTTTGCTTTCTCCTTGATTATTAACTGTAGACCCATGGTGGCAGGGATCACACCTACCTTGGTCACCTGTGTGTCCCCGTTCTTGTCATGATGTCCAGCATGTTGTAGTCCTTCATGGAGGTGTGCTGCACATGTCGATCAACTCCTCTGGGGAGGCGTTCTCTGTGAGGAGACTTCAGCTGCAAATAGTGGGAATCCCAACTAGAAGTGGCATCAATAGTAAAGCACATTTATAGCCACATGCAGTAGGGTATTGGGACATGAGATGGCTTCAGGTTGATCAGTTTGTGTTCAGCATGTTCTATTGATCCAGTTTCCTTCTGCCTTTCTGCTCTGGCATCCTTGCTGCAAAGGCTTGGTGTCTCCAGTTGATTACCCTCATGGTCTCAGATTGGCTGCTGTGGCTCCAGCCATCACATACTGACAACTTCCTTGGACAGAAGAAAGGGAATATGGGACTACCATGTCCTATGTTGCAGGGGGTGTGAAAGGAGCTATTGTGATGGCAGGGGGTCTGTGAGTTGGGCACTGATGGAGTCAGAGCCAGATTTCCAGAGCTTTGAACACTGAGCAGAAGAGTCTTATGTTCCCAGGGAATGGTTCTGAGTAGGGAAGCAGCAGAGCCAGGCTGACCTGCAAAGAGGAGGATGGTGGCTTGGTGAAGAGGATTTGGGGCAGCCAGGCAGGAAATTCTCTTGTTCCCTGATAGTGGGAATGGAGACACAATCTCTCCCCTTGAATGGGGCACAGGGGTGAGAGCAGTAAGGAAGACAACCAAAGGTTGGAGATGAAGCAGTGTGTGTTAGTTTCCTGTGGCTCTCAGGACAAAGTAGCACAAACTGGGTGACTTATAACAATAGAAATTTATTTGTAGAGGCCTGCAGTCTGAGTCTTCCCAGGTGGCACAAGTGGTAAAGAACCCATCTGCCAATGTAGAAAACATAAGAGACGGGGATTCAATTCCTGGGATGGGAAGATCCCCTGGAGAAGGAAATAGGAAACCAATCCAGTATTCTTGCCTGGGAAATCCCATGGACGGGGGAGACTGGTGGGCTACAGTCCACGGGGTCACAAAGAGTCAGACATGACTGAAGCAACTTAGCACACACCCACAAAGTCTGAAGTCAAAGTGTGGGTAGGGCCTTCTGGAGGCCCCAGGGAGAATCTGTTCCATGCCTCTCTCCTAGCTTCTAATGGCTTCCAACAATCCTTGGCAGTTCCTTAGCTTGTGGTTGCATCACTCAGTCCAATCTCTGCCTCCACCTTCACATGGCCTTCTTCTCTATGGCTGTGTCTCCTTCTGTCTCTTAGAAGGACACTTGTCATTGGATTTAGCTGTGCTTAGTCTCTCAGTCACGTCTGACTCTTTGCAACTCTGTGGACTATAGCTTGCCAGGCTCCTCTGTCCATGGGGATTCTCCAGGCAAGAATACTGGAGTGGGTTGCCACACCCTCCTCCAGGAGATCTTCCCAACCCAGGGATTAAACCCAGGTCTCCCGTATTGCAGGTGGATTCTATACCATCTGAGCCACCAGGGAAACCCATTGGATTTAGGGCCTACCCTAAATCCAGGAGGATCTCACCTGAAGATCCTCAGCTTCGTTACATCTGCAGAGACCCTTTTTCCACCTAAGGGCTCATTCACAAGTTTGGAGGGTCAGGACTTGCATGTGTCTTTGGGGGCCACCATTCACCCCACTACGTACAGGATAGGGCCTGGCCCAGGGTGGAGGTGGGAGACTAGGAGGAGGGGACTGCACTGTTTCAGGTGTGTGATGCGGGGCCTTGGCCATGCTGGTGAGATCGTCAGGCTCCAGCTAGTCTTCAACAGAGAAAGTAATTTGTTGTACCTAGCCTTGAGGACCTCCTGGGGACCACACCCCATCTGGGCTTTGGGATGCCAGGGTCACTGTGATGTGCTGTGAACACATCAGGCACTTTTTGTGTCCTCTGGAGCCCACAGCATAGAGAAGGACACTTGAGAAGGAATGAAGGAAATAACTTAAACATCAGAAAGTGACAGGAAGGGGACTTCTCTAGTGGCTCAGTGGTGGAAGAGTCAACCTGCCAGTGCAGGAGACACAGGTTCAATCCCTGATCTGGGAAGATCCTACATGCTGTGGAGCACCTAAGCCCGTGCACCACAACGACTGAGCCTGTGCTCTAGAGCCCACAAGCAGCAAGTACTGAGCCCACATGCTGCAACTACTGAAGCCCTGCCCCCAGAGCCTGTGCTCTACAAGAGAAGCCTGAGCACCGCAACTAGAGTAGCCCCTGCTCACTACAACTAGAGAAAAGCCCGAGCAGCAATGAAGACCCAGCACAGCCAAAAATAAAAATAGATAAATAAAATTTATTTTTAGAAAAGAGAGAAAGTGACACGAAGAATACGGCATGAAGAGGGGGAAATCAGGGTTCATGCTTGACTACTTCAGCCAGGGTGGTGGGCATGGGGCACCCTGCACAGGTGGTCAAAGAAGAAGGAACCCACCTTGCAAAGCCTAAGAAGGAAGACCTGCTTCAGGCAGATGGGACACCAGGTGCAAAGTCTGGAGGCAGGACTCTCCTGGGCAGAGTAATGATGCTGCTAAGTCACTTCAGTCATGTTCGACTCTGTGCGACCCCATAGACAGCAGCCCACCAGGCTCCTCTGTCCCTGGGATTCTCCAGGCAAGAATACTGGAGTGGGTTGTCATTTCCTTCTCCAATGCATGAAAGTGAAAAGTGAAAGTGAAGTCGCTCAGTCGTGTCCAACTCTTAGCAACCCCATGGACTGCAAATCCCTCTTATTCAGTCCTTTTACTTGGTCGGGCACTTAATACACTTGACAGGTATTAGGCCAAGAATCCTATTGTTTCCCCATGTACAGAGGCACTGCCATTCTGGGCTTTGCTTCCTGTTTGTAAACGGGGTGATGGCAGTACCTACACTTTGCTGAGCTGCAGAATCCTTTAGAGGTTGTGATGTTTAGCCTTCTGATTCCAAGTAAGGAAACTGAGGCCCAGAGAGGGCAGGATCTGCCCAGGTGCCACAGTGGTTAGGTGGTACCAAAGCTGTCAACTCCAGCCCACTTCTTCTTTCCCCTGGGTTCTGCTGGAGCTCAGAGCTCTGGGACAGACACTTGAGGAATCAGTGTCTGCACAAGGCCCTCAGGTGATGTCTTGCCCCATCTCCTAGACTCCTTGGGGATTTCCTGTGCTGGCCCCCACTCTTGGAACTTGTTTGTTCCTCTTTCTTCCTTGCAGGGTGGGTATGAGTCAAGTTTGGGAGGCTCCCTGGTGGCTCAGATGCAAAAGAATCTGCCTACAATGTGGGAGACCCAGATTTGAACCTCGGGTTGGGAAGATCCCCTGGCGAAGGAAATGGCAACCCACTCCAGTATTCTTGCCTGGAGAATTCCATGGACAGAGGAGCCTTGAGGGCTACAGCCCATAGGGTCATAAAGAGTCAGACATGACTGAAGCAACTGAGCATGAGTCAAGTTGCTGGGCAGATAAAATGCTAATTCAATTCTAGTTTCTTATTGATAGTGCATACCTCCCTGAGGACAGGATAGCAGCAGAGTTTACTGAGAACGTAAGACATGTCAGGCCCTGTCCTTAGAAGTCTCCATCCATCTCTTTATCCCCCAGTGACCTGGAAGGCACAGAATCTTATTGTCTGCATTAACCAGGAGGCCCAGTGCAGGATGTCCCCACCAGTGTCCTCTGTATGAGTGTCCTGGGGCTGCTGTAATAAATTACCACAATCCTGGTAGCTTCAAACAAAAGGAACTTGTCTCAAAGTCCTGGAGACCAGAAGCCAAAATCAGTTTCTGGGGATTCCAGGTGTCGTTGGCTTGTGGCTGCATCACTCCAGTCTCTGCCTCTCTCTCCACAGGGTTTTCTCCCTTGTGTCTCTGAGTTCTCCCTTCTTCTTCTTCTTTTTTAAAATCAACACTTCTTGGCCACACACATCTCTAGCATGCAAGATCTTGGTTGCCCAACCAGGGATCGAACCCACACCCCCTGCAGTGGAAGTGCACCGTCTTCACCACTAGACCGCTGGGATGTCCCTCTCTCTTCTTGTAAAGATACCTGTCAGTGGATTTAGGGCCCACCTAGGCAGGCAGGAAGACCTCATCTCATATTTACCTTAATTATATCTACAAAGACCCTGTTTCAAAATAAGGTCACAGTCTGAGGTTCCAGGTATACATGAATTTTTGGGGACACTCTTCCACAACTACAGTCACATAGACAGAAGAGACTGGGTTGCATTCGAGTCAGCCTGTGGGACACCAGCATTATCCTTACATTCTAGGCCCTGTCTCTAGTGCTGGAATTACAGCTCTGGACACAACAGACAGACAGACAGATGGGGTACCTGCTGTCATGGAAACAGATAAAGAACTTAGGAAACCCACAAAGGAAGATGACAGTTTCAGATTGTGATGATTGCTCTGAAGGAATAAAACCATATGGGGGTGGGAACTGGAAGTGTATTTACCCACTGTTACCCCCTGCTGTGTAACAAATTACCCTTGAGCCTCAATGAGGGGCCTAGGGCAGAGTACTCCAGGCAGTGGGAGCTGTGCAAAGGCCCTAGGGTAGGAACCTTTGACTTGCTGAAGATCAGGGAAGGAGGCAAGAGCAAGGTGGGGGAATGAAGGGTTGAAGAGGTGGTCAGATACAAGGGGCTGGTCCATGCTGGGCTTCCCAGGACACAGGGAAGGCATTTGATCAACAAAACAATGGGAGCCTTTGGAGAGTTAAAGTATTATTTTTTTAATTGATTTTAAATTTTTTTTAATTTTTAAAAATTTAGGGAATTCCCTGGACAGTCAAACGGTTAGGTCTCCATGCTTCCATTGCAGGGCACCCAGGTTTGATCCCTAGTCAAGGAACTAAGATCCTGCAAGCTGCATAGTGTGGACAAAAAAATAAAAATTAAAAATTTTTAATTTTTTAAATTAAAAATTATTTTATTTTATTTTTTATTTTTTAAATTTATTTTATTTTTAAAAATTCTCTTAAAATTTTTACTCTGCAAAACTCAAAGCTGCAAAAGTAGAAAGAATAATGTAATAAGCCCACGTGGCCAACCCCCCCAGCCTTCGTGATCTTCATATGATTGTTTCCTCGTCTCCACCCACTTCCTCCTCTGTCTGAATCTCAGTGGCATGTATTTTCATCTGTTAGTTTTCCAGAGTATATCTATAGGAAGGCAAGGACTCCCTTTTTTAACCTTGCCACAGATAGGCTTCATGAATTTCAATAATTTTTGTTGTGGTAAAATGCATATAATTTACCATCAGCAACATTGAGTACATTCACAATGTTGTGCAACCGTTAGCTCTAATTCTAGAACATTTCCATCACCCCAAAAGGAAACCCTGTCCTCATTAGCAGTCATTCCCCATTCCCCCTTCCACAGCTCCTAGTAACCACCAATCTGCTCTGTCTTCATGGATTGTTTTTGAGGTGTAATTTACACATAATAAAATGTACCCATTCTAAGTGTTCAAGTAGGGCTTGGGGTATCACACCCAGGTTACCACCACCATCAAGATATAGAAATTCCTGGGCTTCCCTGGTGCTCCAGTGGTTAAAAATGCCTTGCAGTGCAAAGGATGCCAGTTCAATCCCTGGTCCAGGAAGATCCCACATGGCGAGGGGCCACATGCACCACAACTACTAAGCCTGCACTCTAGAGCCCTTGAGCTGCAACTCCTGAAGCCCACCTGCCCTGGAGCCAGTGCTCCACTACAAGAGAGGCCACTTCAATGAGAAGCCTGTATACCACAAATAGAGAGCAGCCCCCACTAGCCACAACCAGAGAAATCCTGTGCACAGCAACAAGACCCAGTACAGCCACAAATAAATAAATAAATATTTGTAAAAGTTGGATTAATCATTTTAGAAAGATACGGGACATTCCCATCTCCCCAAGGACCCTCTCCTGCCCCTTTGCTGTTAGTGTCCCTGCCCTCCACCCCAGGCCCCACTGATCTGCCTTCCTCCACTCGATCAGGTCACCTGTCCACGATAGGTGCTCACTGTTTCCGGGATGAATGATGGAAACTGTGCCTTTGTACTGGCTGCCAGGAGGGGACAGGATTCTGGGCTCCATGTTGAGGGATGTGAATACAGTCATTCAACCTCTGTTTACAGAGCACCTACTATGTGCCAGGCTCCTAGTTAGATGCAGAGGGTATTGCTTCCTCTGGGCCCCCTCACCAGGTTGCTGCAAACAGCAGCTTTGATGAGGGGAACCCTCCAATTGGAGATGTTCACTTAAAAGGATCCATTCAGCCACCAGGAGTAACAGGGCAGGCACCCAAAGGGACCTGGTGGGCAGGAACCTGCCCAGGACTCCTTGTCCTTGTTGTTCACATCTGTCCCCATTGCTGGCCCCTAGACAGAGAGGCCTTGCCCCAGACCCTATTCATGTGTGGCTGCCCCTGCCTTTGCCAAGGATCTGACCAGGGCCTGGCCAGCTGCTCCCTTTGGTTGCAAGGTTCAGGCCTGGCCTGGGAGCCCCAGACACTTCTCCCTTCCTCAAAGTGTCCCATGTGATTATTTGTGGCAGGCTCACTATACTCCAAGAGGATGAACCTTGGTCTGTCTCTTCCACTGCTGTTTCTCTTGGGTCTGGAATGAAAAAGACAGAAGTCCTGTCTACCAGGAGCAGGGAGAGACAACTCAGAGGCAAATGGTGAATGAGTAGACTGCATTTGGCATTTGTGTGTGTGTGTGTGTGTTAGTTGCTCAGTCATGTCTGACTCTGTGACCCCATGGACTATAGCCTGCCAGGCTCCTCTATCCATGGAATTCTCCAGGCAAAAATACTGGAGTGGGTTCCCATTCCCTTCTGCGAGGGATCTTCCTGACCCAGGGATTGAAGCCAGGTCTCCTGCATTGCAGGCAGTTTCTTTATCGTCTGAGCCACCAGGAAAGCCCTTTAAAGACCTTAAGTCCATGTTAAAAAAACAAAACGGGGGGGGACTTTCCTGGCGGCCCAGTGGTTAAGACTTCACACTTTTACTACAGAGGCTGTGAGTTTGATCCCTGGTGGGGAACTAAGATCCCACATGCTTTGAGGCATGGCCAAAGAACAATAATAATAATAATAATAATAAAAAGCAGGAGGGAGTTCCCTGGTGGCCTAGTGATTAGGAGTCCATGCTTCCACTGCCACGGCCCACGTTCAATTCCTGCTTGGGAAAGCGACATCCCACAAACCATGCAACGCAGCCAGAGAACAAAACAACACAAAGCAGGGACCCGAGAGGGAAGAGGAGGGGGTGATGCAATAACAGATGGGGGTCCAGGAATGGCCACCTGAGAGGGTGGCATTTGAGCCAAGACCTTACAGAGGTGGGGGAGGAGCCACTTGGATGTTGGGAGACGAGTGGTCCAGGCAGAGGGCAGAGCCTGTGCCAAGGCCCTGAGGTGGCAGCGTGCCAGGTGTGTTCAAGCAACAGCAAGGAGGCTGGAGTGAGTGAGTGAGGGGGAAATCTGTGGGGAGGATAGAGGGGGAGGAGGGTTGGTCTCCATCACCATTGGGTCTCTCTAGGCCTGGCACACAGTAGGTGCTCACCATTTGGGGATAAATGGAATAGTCTGTGCTCCTGTGCTGGCTGCTAGAGAGGGCAGGCACACCAGGTTCTGAGTTCAGGCAAGAACACAGTTTTTCAGTTTCTGTTTACTGAGCACCTACTACATGCTAGGCTCCTTGGCTGGAGCAGATGTAACTTCCCTGGCTGCTTACAACCCTGGAGAAAATGGATTCACAACAGGGTGGCTTCCCACAGGGGTTTTGATGGGGGGGGGGGTGGCGGGTAAAGGGGATTAGGGAGGGCTCTTGGGGTGAACAAGAGGACATTCCCTGAGCCCAGCCAGCACCCAATCCAGACTGGCCCCCTTTGGGGACGTGATGGGGGAGCAGTGGCACAGCACAGGGCCCGAGCTCTGGAAGGCTCCCGGGGGAGGTGGTGAAAGGAGTCACCAGAGAATGAGCAGGTATGTAGGACTGTGTATAGCTCAGTGTGCTGGCAGGTGACATGTGTGCAGGTGCTCTAGTTGAGCCAAGTTATAAGGGCCACAGAATCCTGGTCCCTTCCCAGGGGCAGCTAGAGGGGCCTTCCAGGGACTCTCAGCTTGACCCAAACAGGAAGTCTCATAAATCTCTCAGAAGCCTGACCTCTTGTTTTTAAAAACTGCAGATGCAGGTGGCTGTGTGGATCCATCCTCTCCTCTAACAGACCTTCCCGGCCCACCCAGGACCTTGTCTTCCTCCACTCCCCAGGTCCAGTCTGACCCCAGGGCCTTTGCACTGGCTGTGAACCTGGCTTTACGCTCACACCACTGCTTTTCACTTCTGAGGCCCTGCACAGGCCTTACCTACCTGGCTCTCTACAGGGCCACCACTGCCTCCATTCTGACCCACATCACTCCGACTGAATCATCTGTCACAGCCTTATCATCATCTAGCACTTTCCTCATGCTCATTCATTTATGTAGAGGGGGTTTCTCTCCTGGGAAAACTATGAGCCTTGAAGGGTTGGATCTAGTTGTCTCTGAGCCAAGAATGCCCAGCGTGCAGTAGGTGCTGGTACCAAGAAAAGAAGAAATCCTGAAACAAAGCAAACAAAAATAAAGCCAATTAGATCTTCTAATTAAAATATAAATAAAGCCAATTAGATCTTCAAACTGAAAAACACAAAACACAGTAGGCCCTGATACACATCAGCTGCCTTCATGAATTAAGGACAGAGGGAATGAATGAATGAAGGAAAATGCTGAGGTCTGTTGTAGATCTTTGGAGTCTGAGGAAGTCATTGCAGGGAATTAAGGAAGCAGCACAGAGGAAGCAGTAGGGACACAAAGGATGGTTCTGATAACCAATTTGACGCTAAAACTGGTGGACACAATAACCAGACGAAGCCTAAAGAAGGGGCAGAGTCAAGACCACTTGTATTGGTCAGGGCAGAGGAAGCTGCTGTAACAAACAGGTCCTCACTCATCAGTGCCTTAACCCAGCACCAAGTTCCCTCTCAGAGCCAGGGGCTCTGGATGGTGGGGCAGGGAGCCAGATAAAGCCAGGAGACCACTTGTTTCTTGAGCTCCTGCACTAGGAAATTCTGGCTTTCTCGGTTCTGTGATCTAAAAGCCATCACTTTTGCTTGAAGTCTCACTCATCTCACGGCCTGACATCATTGATGGCTGCTCATCTCCACAGGGTCATTTGGGAGGCTGGCTCCTTCTCCTGGAGTTGTCCTTTCCCCTGGGACCTCTGATCACCTTGTATCCACTATCAGGTGGGGACAGAGGAACAAGACACCTGCTGTTAGGGCCTCTCACTAGCCTGTCTCCTGGCCCCACCTGGGGCAGAGGCAGCTCCCCCGCTTAGGTGGGGGCACCCGAGCTGGATGACTCAGCCAACTCAGCCTAGTGCCATTCAGTGACTTGGGAGTGGAGCAGCCACCCAGCTCAGGGATGGACCCCAGCCCAGGGCCCAGCTGAGGCAGGCAGGGCATGAGGAGTCCAGGCTGGAGGCAGTGTGGAGTCAGCATGGGGTACTCTGTATCTCCCAGTAAGGAGAAAGGAGGACTGGGCTCTGGCTTCCTGAGGGTCACCGGGCAAGCTGTGATGGGGGAGGACAGGGTGACTCTGATGAACACTGCATGGCCAGCTTTGAGAATCTGCCTCCTTCTGGGCAGGTTGGTAAATAGCCCTTTGCCTTTAGTCCTCCGAGAGACCTGGCACCCAACCATCCTCTTTGAACCCTCGTCGCCCTTGGGGAACTGGGGTCTTTTCCTCTGCTCTCTCCGTGTGGGGATGCCGAGGCTTGGGGAGGTATCCTGGGGTGGGTAGGGCACCCAGGGACACCATCTCCTTATCCCTCTCCTAGCGGCCTCTCAGTGCTGATACGCGTGCGCCTGGAGCTGCGGCGGCACCAGCGCGCCCGCCACACCATCCCACAGATCTTCCAGGCGGTGGTTCAGCAGCAGCCCGAGCGCCTGGCGCTGGTGGACGCGGGCAGCGGTGCGTGCTGGACCTTCGCGCAGCTGGATGCCTACTCCAACGCTGTGGCCAACTTCTTCCGCCAGCGGGGCTTCGCGCCGGGCGACGTGGTGGCCATCTTCATGGAGGGCCGGCCTGAGTTTGTGGGGCTTTGGCTGGGCCTCGCCAAGGCAGGCGTGGAGGCCGCGCTGCTCAACGTGAACCTGCGGCGGGAGCCCCTGGCCTTCTGCCTGGGCACCTCGGGCGCCAAAGCCCTGGTCTTCGGAGGGGAGCTGGCGGCAGGTGAGGCCGGGTGTGGGTAGCATCTTCTCGGTGGGGGCCTGGGGCTGCTCAGGGGAGGGAGATGGTGCTTCCCCAGCCCTGTCCATCTTCAACCACGACATATTTCGGGCTGCAGTGGTGGCAGAGGTGAGCAGACAGTCGGGCAAGAGCCTGGTCAAGTTCTGTTCTGGAGACGTGGGGCCTGATGGCATCTTACCGGACACCCAACTCCTGGACCCGCTGCTGAAGGAGACCTCCACAGCCCCCCTGGCGCAGCCCCCTGGCAAGGGCATGGATGGTGAGTCCAGGTGGGATCCCCCTGCCCACGCCCATCCTGTCCCCTTGTCCCACCCAGCCCAGCCTCTGGTCCCCAACACCCGTGTCTCTCTCAGATCGACTCTTCTACATCTACACGTCGGGGACCACGGGGCTGCCCAAGGCTGCCATCATCGTGCACAGCAGGTGAGGGGCCCGTGGGTGTTGCCCGCCCCCCACCCCCAATGGAGAGCCACTCCAGGTCGTCTCTAAGGCCTGATCCTCCTGCCTGCCCCGCCTCCCTCCACCCCCGCCCCCCTCCCCTCCTGCCTCCCGCCCCAGCTCTTGTTGAGGATCTTGTGGGCATCTTGATCTCAACTGGGTAAAACTCACAGCCCATCTCAGGACCCAGTGCAGTCCTCTGCCCCTCCTCAGCCTCCTCCTGCCCCCATTCCTGCCCCCAACAGCCCTCCTCTCCTCACGACCATAGGACATCCCAACTCATGCCAAACCTCCCTGTACTTACCTTGGCCCTTGGAATAAAAAGCCTCATTCGTGTTGTGCACCATCTGCCACTTCTCTGATGTCATTTTCCTCCTCTGCCTCTTCACTCGCTCTCTCCTCAATTCCTCCAACCTGCCAGGTTGCTTCTGACCTTAGGACCTTTGCATATGCTCTGCTCTTCACCTGCGTGCCCTTCTCTAGCTCTCCCCACAGCTCCTTCTCACCAGGTCTCAGTCACCTCCCCAGACAGGATACCCCAGCCTCCCTGGCTTTGCCCCCTTCAACCTCTCTCTGTTGCTGTTATATTCCTCATGGCACCAAATATCATTTCCTTTCTTTGTTGCATGTCCCTCACCCGCTAGCGTGTAAGGCCCCTAAGAGCTGGGCTGGCTCTGCCTGGGTCCCTGCTGTGTCCCCAGTACCCAGCACGCTCCACCCCGCCCTCCCCCCCCCTCCACGCTTTTCTCGGGGACGTGGGCCCCAGCCCCTGCACTCCCTGACCTGCAGGTACTACCGCATCGCGGCATTTGGGCACCACTCCTACAGCATGCAGGCAGCAGATGTGCTCTACGACTGTCTGCCCCTGTATCACTCGGCAGGTACCATGGGGCGGCTTGGGCAGGGAAGGGGGCAGGGGACCGGGGACCCCTCATCAAGTCCACTCTCTGCAGGGAACATCATGGGCGTGGGTCAGTGTCTCATCTACGGGCTGACGGTGGTTCTGCGCAAGAAGTTTTCAGCCAGCCGCTTCTGGGATGATTGCGTCAAGTACAACTGCACGGTCAGGCCCCGCCCCGGCCCGGTCAGGCCCCGCCCCTCTTTCACCCCTACCCTCCTCCCACCTGTTGGCCATTACTTCTCTGAATGGCTGCCTTGCAGGGACGTGAGGGAGCTCGGAGGGGGCCATCCGTGCTTCATGCTCTCTGTCGGCCAGAGACTAAACCTTCAACATGTAAGCTCCTTGTATCCTCATAGCTGTTTGGGAGCGGGCAAAGGCACCACACCCATTTTGCAGGTAGGGAAACTGAGGCTTCTAATGCAGTTAGGATTGGACGCAGACTGCCTGAGCTCCTTAAGATGCTGCCTTTCCCATGCCCTGTGCCAGGTTTTCCCTGCTGGTAGCTGCAGGCAAATGGGTGCCGTCACCGCCCTGGCCTGGTTAAGGCCACAAGGTCCAGAGCTTCCTAGTGGGGTAAGCATGAGGCAGAGGTGGAGGGCATCCACTGTCCTGCAGAGCAGGTAGGGGTTAAGACAAGTCCTTTCCTCTCCTCTGCCCTCCTCAGTGAGAGGAGACACCCCGAAGGTTTCAGTGCCATGGTGGGGGTGGAAATATAGGTACTAGTACCTTCCTCCAGGTGAAAGAAGGAGCGAGAAGGGGGTGTGTCCAGAGACTGACAAATTGGGAGGTAGTGACCTCACCTTGAACACGTGAGGCCCAGAGAGGTTCAGCCAGTTGCCTGGATCACACAATAGCGCAGGGTGGGGGCTCTGGGCTGGCATCCTGGGGGATCCCTCAGGGTGAGGACTGTGACCTGTTCTGCTTCTGAGGATTTTATGTTCTACCTGGAGGTGAGGGGTCTGGGGAAAAATTGCTAATCTGAATCTTGAAATAGAAAACAGTCCATTTGATTAACTTAATTATTGAGAGTTGCAAATATAAACGTGGACAGAAACGTTTAGGGGCTTACCAGGTACCCATCACTCAGCTCCAGAGGAGATAGATACCCTGTCCTGCCCCCTCTGCCTCCCCACCCATGTCCCTCCTTCAGCCTTGTTGTGAAGCAGCTCCAGACAGCAGCCTGTTTCCTGCATAGATACCTCAGTAAAAACTCCAAAAGATGATTGGTTTTTTTCTAATTGAGGTGAAATTTACATAAGATTAGCCATCTTGAAGTGGACATTTTAGTGGTATTTAGTCCATTTATAGTGTTGTACAGCTAGCCCCTCTATGCAGTTCCAAAAAATTTCCATCACCTAAAAAGGAGATCCTGTCCCCATTGGCAGTCACTTCCCCCCCCCCCCCCCAGCCCCATGGCAACCACGAATCTTTCTGTCTCTGTGGGCTGGCCTGTTCTGGACATTTCTTGTAAATGGGACCTCTCTGTGGGCTTTTGTGTCTGGTGAGGGCTGTTCTTAAAACAGAAGATCTGAAAGCGGGGTCTCAAAGAGGTATTTGTACATCCATGTTCATAGCAGATTATTCACAATAGATAAAACATGAAAGCAACCCAAGTGTCCATCCACAGATGAATGGATAAGCAAAATGGGTCCATCCCTTCAATGGAATATTATTCAGCCTCGAAAAGGAAGGAGATTCTGACACAGGCTACAACGTGGATGAACGTTGAGGATATTATGCTAAATGAAATACGCCCATCAAAAAAAGACAAGTAGAGCCTGATTTCACTTACATTAGGTACTCACAGTAGCTAGCATCATAAACAGAAAATAGGGTGGTGGTTTCCAGGGGCTGGGAGGAGGGGAGAATGGAGAATTAGCATTTAACGGGGATACAGTTTCAGATTTACAAGATGAAAAGGGCTCTGGGGATGGATGCTGGCGATGGCTGCTCGATAATGTAAATGTGTTCAATACCCCTTTAAAATGGCTACCCAGGTGGCGCAGTGGTGAAGAAGCTGCCTGCCAATACAGGAGACACAGACTTGATCCCTGGATTGGGAAGATTCCCTGGAGCAGGAAATGGCAGTCCACTCCAGTATTCTTGCCTGGGAAATCCCAAGAGCAGAGGAGCCTGGTGGGCTACAGTCCATAGTGTTGTAAAGAGTCGAACATGACTGAGGGACTGAGCATGCACACACAAAAATGACTTAAGATGGAAAAAGAAAATGCTAAGATGGTGAATTTTATGTTATGTGTATTTTACCACAATAAAAGAAAGAGGAAAGAAAAGAAGGGAAAAAACCCCACAACCACATAACTGCAGTATCATTATCACAGCCCCAAAGTGACAGGATTTCTCAGTCATCAGGAATCTGGACACTGATCCTGTGTTTTACCATGTCCAAAAATATGGTTGTTTTTTTTCTTGTTTCTGTAAATTTTTAAAAAATCTAAATTAGATAAGACCCACACACGGCAACTAGTTGATGTTTCTTGTAAGATTCCTTGTCTCTCTCTCATTCTTTCTCCTTTTTCTCCCTCCCTCCCCTTATAATTTATTTATTGAAGAAACAGAGTTTGCCCTGTGGTGTGTTCCCTGTCTGGGGATTGCTGCGAGGTCCCTTGACATACTCCTGTCACTTTGGTATTTCCTGTACCTTGGGAGTAGGTTTAAGCACAGCAACTTTTTTTTAAATCCATTTTTAAAAATTGAAGTATAGTTAATTGACCATGTTGTGTTAGTTTCAGGTGTACAGCAAAGTGATTCAGTTATATATATATCTATTTTTTCAGATTCTTTTCCATTATAGGTTATCACAAGATATTGAGTATAGTTCCCTGTGCTACACAGTATGTCCTGTTTATTTTATATATAGTAGTATGTATCTGCTAATCCCAAAGTCCTAGTTTATCCCTCCCTGCCCCCCCCTCGCCGGTCCCTTGTCATAACTGTTAGTTTTCTATGTCTGTGAGTCTGTTTCTGTTTTGTAAATAAGTTCATTTGTATCGGTTTTTTAGATACCGCGTGTAAGTGATATATAATATTTGTGTTTCTCTGCCTCACTTACTTCATTTTATATGATACTCTCTAGGTCCATCCATGGTGCTGCAAATGGTATTATTTCGTTCTGTTTTTATGGCTGAGTAGTATGTATATTCTATTGTGTATACATACCACGTCCTCTTTATCCATTCATCTGTCAATGGACATTTAGGTTGCTTCCATGTGAACACTGAGATGCATGTATCTTTTCAAATTAGAGTTTTGTCCAGGTAGATGCCTGCAAGTGGGATTGCTGGGTCATATGATAGCTCTGTTTTTAGCTTTTTAAGAACACTCTGTACTGTTTTCCATAGTGGAAGCTACAGCGCTGTGGACGCTTGGTGCTGCCTCGTTCTCTGTGGTGGGGGCCATCCTGTGCACAGTAGGATATTTAACAGCATTTCTGGCCTAAAATCACTGGATGCCACCAGGACCCAACCTCCCAACTGTGATAATTAAAAATGTGTCCAGTCATTTTCAAGTGTCTTGACCATGGTTGAAAACCACTGCTTTAGATATTTGATTGATTCAAGGTCTTCTTTTTTGTCTGGGGTTCCATGTGGGTGGTATCATGGCCTCCTACTGGGAGGCCCACTGTGTCTGGTGGTCCCTCTCTTTGTCCTTGACATGCATATGTTACATCGGGCTTTGTTCACTGTCTCCAGGGCCCTGAAAGGCTTCCATTCTCTTTCCTTGAAGAGTTATTTTTGTGACCAAGAGAAAGCATTGAGGGGCTCTCTAAGGAGTAGAGAGGGTGGAATCCTCAAGTGAAAGTCACTCAGTCGTGTCCAACTCTTTGTGACCCCATGGACTGTAGCCCGCCAGGCTCCTCTGTCCATGGAATTCTCTAGGCAAGAATACTGGAATGGGTAGTCATTCCCTTCTCCAGGGATCTTTCCTACCCAGGGATCGAACTGAGGAGGCCAAATAGTGGACAGTTTCAGGCACACCTTGATGAGGGTGGGGTGGGGGTCTATCTCTCTCTTGTTTTTCTCTTCCTTTTGATCTCTTCTTTCCTTAGTGGGTTGCCTCCTCCCCATGTCCCCAGGAGGGTTCCTGGCAGCTCCAGTTGACAAAGAGCCTGTGTTCCCACCAGTCCATTAAAAGTCTCAGGGATGATTCTCATTGCCTGAGCTGTGATCACGTGCTTATCCTTGAACCAATCAGTGTCTGAGGATGGACTGGACTGATTGGCCAGGTTGTGTGACTTGCTCTGCCCTGAAAATGGTGTGGGCTGGGCCACCCAGACACATGAAGGAGCCTGAGGGCAGAGGCTTGCCTCCTGGTGATCTTTGCTCAACTGTATCTCCTCTCTGGGTCTTAGTGCCTTCATCTTCAATAGGGAGTGTTGGGATGATTAAACAGATGAGCTGTGTTAGACAGGCTTGTATTCATCAGATACGCACCAAGTCCTGCTCAGCCATGGTGGCATTTGAACTGAGACCTGACTCTCAGTGCGTCAGAGGGAAGAGTGTTCTAGGCAAAGGGCACAGTATGTTCAAAGGCCCTGAGGAGGAGAC
Organism: Okapia johnstoni; assembly: GCA_024291935.2. Lineage (NCBI taxonomy): Eukaryota > Metazoa > Chordata > Mammalia > Artiodactyla > Giraffidae > Okapia > Okapia johnstoni. The sequence continues at coordinate 5,146,370 of CM044316.1, read as the reverse complement.
CCATGTGACAGAGCCAAGTGAGCACCGGAGTTGGAGGGAGGCAAGGTAGTGAGGAAGGCAGGGCCAGATGGAGTTGATCACAGGTCAAATTTTATAATGCATTTTAGTGTGAGTACTTTGAAGCTATAATGATTGCCATGGTGGTTCATTCTGAACATGTAACTGTTTCATTGAGACTCTGGAGCCAGGATGCCAGATTCAAATCAGATTTTATCACATTATCAGCCTTGGTGGGCACTTAACATCTGTGAGCATCTGTAAAATGGGGAGGGTAATCATTCAGAAGCTCACCTGGAGAGGAGGACTCAAGGGCAACTGGGGTACCTGGGAGACGACCCCAGAGGGTGGAGCCACAGGAAAGAGAGGGAAGGAGCCGGCGGAGAGGGATGGTGAGTAGGTGACTCCATGAGCCACACTGACTTCAGGGAAGCCACAAAGAACATGACTTGACTGTTGTCCCACCCCTAGGTCAGGGCTGTGGGCGGGCAGCCTGAGCTCAGACAGGGCTCTGAGTGAGTGCATAGGTATAAATGGTCTGAACTGTTCTCTTGCTGTCATAATCTTTAAGGCCATTTTGCTCCTAGTGCCCAGATAGGAGGAAGGAGGTTGTTGAGTCTGGGGGCCTCCAGCCCGCGGCAGCCTCCGCCCCCACTAGGCTCCTCTCTGCCCCAGCACAGGTGCCCACCGTTCACTTCCTGCCCCATCCCCAGGTGGTCCAGTACATCGGGGAGATCTGCCGCTACCTGCTGAAGCAGCCAGTGCGCGAGGCAGAAGGACGGCATCGTGTGCGCCTGGCAGTGGGCAATGGGCTGCGGCCGTCCATCTGGGAGGAATTCACGGAGCGCTTCGGCGTCCGCCAGATCGGCGAGTTCTACGGGGCCACTGAATGCAACTGCAGCATCGCCAACATGGATGGGAAGGTGGGCGCGGGTGGGGCGGCCCGGGCAGGTCTAGGGGTTCAGGGAGCACTGATCCCTCTGCCTCACTGGCCCGGGTTCCCATAGAACAGCCTGGTTTGTGGTGAGCAGCTCGGCCAGGGCGCTGGGCAGCCTTCCTGCCAGCTTGCTCAGTTACCTGACTGTCGCCCCTGAGTTCCTATTCACAGCATGGCTCTGTGCCTCAGCCTTTCAGAGCTACAATTTGTAGCAATGGAGGTAACAAGGGAGAGCAGGGCTTGGGGGGATCCAGGGCCAGGAATGGGGTGCTGATCTTCTACTAGGCAAGTCACTCAGGCTTCTTGGGTCTCGGTTTCCTCATCAGTAAATGGGATTAACAACTTAGGTTTGTTCTAATCATGGAACATCCTGAACTCAGCATAGCACCCCTTCCCCCTGCAGTAAGCTCTCTGAAAACATGTAGACGTTTATGATTAGCAAGTTTTATCTCCCCTCTATCCTTGCAGGACTGTCCTTCTCCCTTATCAAGCCTTTCCCACCCAACATCAGGGACAGAATAGGAGAAGAATAATAAAGCAAGCGCCCCAGAGGCAGGCATTCTTTTCTGTCTCTTGCTGCTGGGTCCCCAGCACTGGACGACAAGGCCTGGTCTGCGTCATGCACATGGGTTGAATGTGCAGCCCCAGAGTACACTCTTGCCAAACCAGCAGAGGTTGTTGCTGTAACAAACACGCCCAACCGCATGCAGCAGTGCAAACCCACTAGATGGGCATTTCTGCTCATAGAACTGAGCCAGGCAGCATGCCATGCAGTGGGCAGAAGCCCTGCCAGTGCCCCTTCATGGCTTCAGAGTCACTCTGGGCATCCACTTCCTGCGATCCTGGAGGGTTTTAAGGACCTGGCTGACTGGCAGATCTCCTCACATGACTGCAAGGGAGGCTGGCAACGGGGAGAAAGGGGGCATGATTCCTGGTGGGAGCCTGCACTTCATAACCCCCTCGTTCAGATCATCGAAGATCAGAGTTGGGGTGACACCAGGAGTGCTAATTCTAGGCCCTGAGGCAGGAGAGGCAAGGTGTCGGGGGCGGGGGTTAGGGGAGGCCACACCGTGTCACTGCAGGGCTCCTCGCTGACTGGGTTGGCCCCATCCCAGGTTGGTTCCTGTGGCTTCAACAGCCGCATCCTGCCCCACGTGTACCCCATCAGGCTGGTGAAGGTCAACGAGGACACCATGGAACTACTGCGGGATGCCCAGGGCCTCTGCATCCCGTGCCAGACCGGTGAGCAGGATCCCGTCCGGTGCCCCCGGGGAGCTGGGGGCCCCACCTCCTGCCCGCCCCGCACAGCCTGAGTGCTGCCTCCTCCCCAGGGGAGCCTGGCCTTCTCGTGGGTCAGATCAACCAGCAGGACCCACTGCGTCGCTTCGACGGCTACATCAGTGAGAGTGCCACGAGCAAGAAGATCGCCCACAGCGTCTTCCGCAAGGGTGACAGCGCCTACCTGTCAGGTGCGCAGATCCCAGGGGCCGGCTGTGGGGATGGCGGGTCACCGTCTCACCTCCCCCTTTCCCCTCTTCCAGGTGACGTGCTGGTGATGGATGAGCTGGGTTACATGTACTTCCGGGACCGCAGTGGGGACACCTTCCGCTGGCGTGGGGAGAACGTCTCCACCACTGAGGTGGAAGGCGTGCTAAGTCGCCTGCTGGGCCAGACAGATGTGGCTGTGTATGGAGTGGCTGTGCCAGGCAAGCTGGGGCTCTGGGGGTGGTCCCAGGGTCCTGGGGGCAGCCCCAGAGGAGCCCAGCCAGAAGGAACTTGGAGGTACAGGTGCCCTGGTAGGCAAGACCTAAAGCAGTGCACAGCCTGGACAACCGCACTCAACAGGGTGGTAGCCTGGATCTGGAATTATTCCTCATGCCTGATGTTGAGCTTCAGTTTCCTCATCCAGGAAATGGGCTCATGAAATCATCTGTGGCTCAAGGTTGCAGGGAGTACAGCAGGAGCTCAATAAAGTGTTCACTGCTTCAGCGAGCATTATCCCAGGTGGATAGGGCTGGAGATCAGAGGCCGGGGGCCACCACTGGAGGATGGATCTTGTCTCATGGTGGGGCAAGGAGTGGTGGTCTCAGCCAAACCTCTGTCTCTAGGAGTAGAGGGCAAAGCAGGCATGGCAGCCATCGCAGACCCCCACGGCCAGCTGAGCCCCAATGCACTGTACGAGGAACTGCAGAAGGTGTTGGCACCCTATGCCCGGCCCATCTTCCTGCGCCTCCTGCCCCAGGTGGACACTACAGGTGCGGTCCCCTGCCTCTCCATCTGTCTGTCTGTCAGTTTCTCAACCATTTCCTTACCCGTTCTGGTTCAGCCCCTGTGCCTGGTCTAACCTAATGGTCTAACCAGCTGGCACTATGAGCTAAGCTCTTCTCTTGTATTTACACACTTCTTTCCATTCCTTACTCCTACTCCCACTGGCCATCCTGCAATGTTTGGTGCATTTCTTCATTTTCAGCATTTTTCTGAGGACTAGGAAATTTGAGCAAATCATCTCACACCTTTGAGGTTTCCTATTTTGTAAATCACCTTCTCCTATCTTTGACCGATCTTAGTATTGTCTCATTCTTTCTTTGTGATTTATGGGAGTGCCTCCTAATAGTCTAGGTGTTAATTCCTTAGCAATTTCAGACATTTAAAATCTCCCCTATTTTGGAATCTGTTAACTTTGTCCATGGTGCCCTTTATTGAAAAGAAGCTTTAATTTTGATACAAACGTAAACCCCACCACCATCACCTCCGCCCCTGCTTTTTTAATCTTGAGGTTTGTACTTTGCAAGTTGCTTTCCTTTTTTTTTAACGGCCAAGCAGCATAACTTGCGGGATCTTAGGATCAAGCCCATATCCCCTGCAGTGAAAGTGCAGAGTCCCAAACACCAGGGAAATCCCTGAAGTTTCATTAAAAAAAAAAAAAAAAAACCTTCCTAATTCTTGAGCACACAGGGATTCTCCCTCGATTTTCTACAAACCCAGATCTTTCACAAAACCCCTCTTTAACTGTCTACTGCAGGGAGTGCAAACTTTTTCTTTAAGGCCCAGATAGTAAATATTTTCGGAGAAGGCAATGGCACCCCACTCCAGTACTCTTGCCTGGAAACTCCCATGGACGGAGGAGCCTGGTAGGCTGCAGTCCATGCGGTCGCTAAGAGTCGGACACGACTGAGCGACTTCACTTTCACTTTTTGCTTTCATGCGTTGGAGAAGGAAATGGCAACCCACTCCAGTGTTCTTGCCTGGAGAATCCCAGGGACGGTGGAGCCTGGTGGGCTGCCGGCTATGGGGTCGCAGAGAGTCGGACACGACTGAAGCGAGTTAGCAGTAGCAGCAGTAAATATTTTCAGTTTTGTGGGCCACAGCCTCTGCAGCAATAATTCATCTCCTCAGCTGTAGGGCAGAAACAGCAGTAAGTAGTGTGTATATGTCCGAAGGTGGCTTCCTCAGATGGGGGGTTGAATTTGGCCTGTGGGTAGATCATGGGCTTATAAGTTGCTGACCCCTGACCTCCTGTGTGACTGACCCAGCCCTTTCATCTTCTTGGTCTTGTGTGGGTTGGACATGTGACAGGCAGGGAGTATACATGGAGTTTCGGATCATGAGGTGGGTGGTCAGGGAGGCCTCCCTGGAGGAGGAAGCATGAAGCTGAGATCCAAAGGCCAGGGGGGAATCAGGCGCGCAAAATGGGGAAGAATGCTCCTGGCAGAGGGGACAGCCTATTCAGAGGCCTGGAGGTGCTGGAGAGAATAGTGAGCTGGGGCGGGGTGAGGTTTCTGGCAGCCCCCTGCCAAGTTCCCACCCCACCCCCACCCCTACTTCCGCCCCCGTCCCCACAGGCACCTTCAAGATTCAGAAGACCCGGCTGCAGCACGAGGGCTTCGATCCACGCCAGACCTCGGACCGGCTCTTCTTCCTGGACCTGAAGCAGGGCCACTACCTGCCCCTGGATCAGGGTGTCTACACCCGCATCTGCTCAGGCGCCTTTGCCCTCTGACACTCCTGTGTTGGCCCAAGACTCCGCACCAGGCCCAGCGAGCAAGGCGGGCTGGAGCCAGACAGCCCTGCTCTGTCCTGGGGCAGAGAAGCCGGATTGCAGGAGGAGCCCTTGTTTCCCGCCCTTATCCTCCTCTTCTCCACCAACTGGCTGCCCCCGCCTGTCTTCCACTCCTGTGTCTGTGTGTGTGTCTGTCTGTCTCTGCTCCCCACTTCTGGGCCTCCCCACTGTCCCTGACTGTCCTCACCTCTTCCTCCATCTCTCCTCTCCTGCCCACTTCCTGCCAAAAGTAGAACAGACATTTCTGGGAGCTGTGGTCTGTGCGGGGGCCCAGCTGTCCTGGGGGCCTCTGTGGGTCCTCCCCACTGGGTGGTACACCCAGAGTGGGGCCGCTCCACCTCCCTCTCAGCTGTGCCTTATTAACAAACCCCACCCAGCCCAGCCCTCCCTAGGCTGCTGGATTCCAGGACATTGTAGCCCTGTGGGAGCTCCAGGCAGCCCCTCCACCTTCCTTGCTGAATGAGGAGCTAGGGATGGTCTGCCTGAACAACCTGAGTTCAAGGGGGCCTCGGCCTGAGGCCCTCCAGGTGAGCAGGGAATCTCTGCCAAGCTGGGCCAATTGCCTTTTGCACTTTCTGTCCCTGGTGGCTCTCCCTTCTCTTGCCGGCCTTTCCTGATGCCCCAGAAACTTCTAGAACTGACTGTGACCACTTGGATGTTGCTCCTGCCCAGTTGTCACCATGGAGCTCCTGCTGGAGGGGACCTGAAGATGGCCCTGGGTGGCTGCTTGGCCCACTGCTCAGATGCTTACCCTGGAGGAGGCCTCTTGGGGACCCCACTTGCCGTGGCTGCTGGGAGGACCCAGGGGAATGGCAGCAGTGGATTTGGGGGAGCCTCCAGGTCAGGGATGGCCTCTGAGATGCCCTCAGGGGTTCCTGCCTATTGAATGTTCCCCTGACCTTGCTAGTGACAACTTGGACCCTTGGTTGGTGACATCCCGAGACCACCCCGCCAGGACAGTGCGGACATTCCCATCAGCTTCGTTGGTGGCTCATCCCAGACACCCATCGGTGGGGCTGGCCACCCAGACTGCCCCCCTGCCCCTCCCTCTGGCAGCACCGTCCGGCAGCTAGAACAGCAAGGCCAGTAGCAAATGACTCCATGCGGTTTCGCATGGGCCTTTTCAAGCACTGAGGTTTTGTTTCCTTGTTGAGTTTAAGAAATAAACCTGCAGAGCGTCTGGTGCCTGACAGGAGCTCAGTCACTCACCTTTGGTCCCCACGTGGCCCAGAACCCTGTGAGTTTCAGAGAGCAGGCCCCTCCCAGGGAACACATGGTTGGTCGCCAGACACGGGCAAAACACACTCAGGCTTTACTGACAGCTCCTGTTGCCTCTTCTCCCACTTGCAAGGTCCAGGGACTGGGGACTGGGTAGGAGGGGGTGGAGGGGCCATGGGTTAGCGTTCTTACCACCTCCCTAAGCCTCTGGGTTCTGGCAGGTGCACAGGATGGCCCAGGACAGGCAGTATGTCTCGGCAGGTCTGGCTACCCCTCTCTGGGGACCACCATGTGTGGCTATAGCTGAGTGAGAGCCACCAGGCCTGCAAGGGTAACTGAGCTGGGATTTGAACCTAGGACACTGAGCTCCAGAGTTCATCTTCTTAGCTCCCTCCTCCAGAATTACAATGTCTGTCTTATCTTGTCTCCAAAGGAGAGAGGAAGAAAATCTTACAAAAATTGCTAGGTGCTAAGTGGGGGCACCCAGGGGGTGACTCTGGGGATGGATGGGGGTTGGATGAGTCCTGGACTAGCCTAAGAATAGATGAACTATTGTTGTGGGGGTGCTGGTCCTTCACTGCCCACAGTGCAAGGAAGGTGATGCAAGGTAGAGCCTTTGAGATAGATGCCCAGTGAAGGTGAGAAAGATATGTCGTGGTGGGGATAGAGGCCCCTGGTATGCTGATAAACAAGTGCATTCTGGGTAACATCCCTTCGGACATCTGACCACCTCCAAAGGTGTCATCATGGTCCTCGTTGGAACAGATGAGGAAACTGAAGGCAGGGAGGGGAATGAAGTCACTGTCAGGGGTTCTGGTGAGGAAGTGGTCTAGTGGGGACCCTTCTCATTGCAAAGTTAGTCTAGCTGCAACAGTGTAAGAAGTTCTTTCCAGACCAGCAAGAAAATCCTGATGACTCGTAGGTCCCGGCTCTGTGTTTGCTCTTAAAAATTAATAGATTTTATTAGGGCAGTTTGAGGTTTACAGAAAAAAAGAGCAGAAAGTACAGAGTTCTCATATGCCCTTTGACTGCTGTTTCCGCTAGAATTAACATCTGACATTCGTGGGCTACATTTGTTACACCTGATGAGTTAATGTTGATACATTATTATTAAGCCAAGTCCACAGTTTACATTAGGGTTCCACTCTGTTGTATATTCTGTGGGTTTCAACAAATACATAATGACTTCCAACCACCCTTAGAGTATCACAAAGAATAGTTTCTCTTGCTCTAAAAATCCCACGTTCCATCTCTCATCACTCCTATCCCAACCTGTGGCAACCACTGATCATTCTGTCTCGCTAGTTTTGCTTTTTCCAAACTGTCATGGATGGACATGGATCAAACTGGGTGTCATCTTTTTAGAGTGGCTTCTTTCATTTGAGGTTCCTCTATGCCTTCTTGTGGCTTCATAGATCTGTTATCTTTTTTTGTTTATACCAAATGAGAAGCTCTGTGACTTGCCCCTGGGGACCCTCAGTAAATCATGAAGAGAGATGGGAGCTGATGGTGCTCTGCCCCGAGCTGCTCCTTTCTGGATGGGCCCTGGAAGAATGTGCGCAGAGAGGACGCTTGTACTTGTGGGAAGAGAAACGCCCCAGCCTGGTGTTGGCAAGTGTGCTGTGAGAGGCAGGGGCTGAGCGGTGCACAAAGGGCCAGGAAGAAGCAGCAGCTGCCTGAGAGGACATATGGAAGAGGAGAGTTAGCGCCAAGAGCTTCCCGAGGATAGGTGGCTGCAGGTTGAGTCCCTGCCCCACTCTCTTCTGGCATCTCCATCACTTCGGGGAAGATTCCAGGCTCTTTGGCTAGCACTGCCGTCCTGCCGGCTGTTTTCCTTGTACCATGGATAATTGTTTCCAGCCTGTGTCTGGCTTCAATGCCTTCATTCCTGTTGTTCCTTGTGCCTGAATCACTAATTTATTTTTAATTAATTATTCAGTCCATAAATTTGCCCTTTTAAATTGTGCAACATAGTGGCTTTTAGTATATTCACAAGGTTATGCAACCATCCCCTATGTCTAATTCCAGAACATTTTCGTCACCCCAAAAACCCCTCATATCCATTAGAAGTTACTGCCCACCCTCTGTCCTCAACCTCTGGCAACTACTACTTTCTGTCTCCTTGGATTTATCTATTCTAGACATTTCATAGAAGTGGAATCACACAATCTGTGGCCTATGGTGTCTGACTTATTTCTCTCAGCATGTTTTTAGATTCATCCAAGTTGTAGCTCATTCCTTTTTATGGCCAAACAATATACCATTGTATGGGTAGACCACATTTTCTTTTTAACCACCAGTTGATGGACATTGATTTCTTTTCTCTTTTTTTGGCAATTGTGAGTAATGCTGCTGTGATAGTTTGTGTAAAGGTTTTTGTGTGAACATATGTCCTGAATTCTCTTGGGTGTAAACCTAAGTGTGGAAAAGCTAGGTCACATGGTAACTATGTATAACCTTTTGAGGAACTGTCAGACTGTTTTCCACAGTGACTGTATCACTTTATATCCCCATCAACAGCAGTGTGTGAGTTCCAGTTTCCCACATCCTTGTCAGCACTTATTTTCTCTCTCTCTCTTTTTTTTTTTTTTTTGGCCGCACGGCTAGGCATGCAGGATCTTAGTTCCCCAACAAGAGGTTGAAATTGCGCCCCCTGCAGTGCAATCTTGGAGTCAACCACTGGACTGCCAGGGAAGTTTTTTTTATTGTGATCATTTTAGTGGGTTCTCCTTGGTATCTCCTTGTAGTTTTGATTTGCATTTCTTGAGGGCTAATAAGCAGACCATCTTATCATGTGTTTGTTGTTGTCTAGTTGCTAAGTCCTGTCTGACTCTTTGCCACCCCATGGACTGTAGCCCACCAGGCTCCATGGAATCCTCCAAGCAAGAATACTGGAGTGGGTTACCATTTCCTTCTCCTGGGGGATCTTCCCAATCCAGGGATCGAACCTGCATCTCCTGCATTGGTAGGCAGTTTCTTTACTACTGAGCCACCTGGGAAGCCATCTGTATACGTTCTTTGAGAAGAAATGTCTATTCAGATCCTTTGTCCAGTTTTTAACTGGGTTGCCTGTTTAGAGCTGGAAGAGTTCTTAATAGAATTCTGTATACTAAATCCTTATAAGATATGGTTTGCAAATTTCTCCTATCCTGTGGATTGTCTTTTCACTCTTTTGGTAGTAGCCTTTGAAACTATTTTTCATTTTGATGAAGACCAGTTTATCTATTTGTCTTTTTTCTGGCCACACTGTGCAGCATTTGGGAACTTAGTTCTCCAACCAGGGATTGAACCTGTGCCCCCTGCATTGGGAGCATGGAGTCTTAACTGCTGGACTGCCATGGAAGCCCCACTCTTGCTTTTGGAATCATTTTCTAACCCAAGGTTATAAAGATTGACGCATCTGTTTTCTAAGAAGAACGTTTTAGTTTTAGCCCTGACATTTAAATTTTTGTATATGGTTTGAGGTGGGGATCTGTATTAGTTTCCTAGTGCTAAGGTGACAAACACCGCAAACTTGGTGGCTTAACACCAATTATCTTACAGTTCTGAACGTGAGAATTCAGAACTGGATCTTACTTGGCTAAAATCAAGGTATGGCAGGGCTGCATTCCTTCTGGAGTTTCTGAGACAATCCACTTCCTTGCCTTTTCCAGCATTTAGAAACTGCCCACATTCCTTGACTCGTGGCCTCTTCCTCCATCTTCAAAGCCATCAACAGTGGGTTGAGTCTTTTTCATGCTGTCATTTCTCTGGTCCTCCTCCTTCTGCCTCCTCCTCCCATTTTCAGTGACCCTTGTGATGATATTGTGCTCATCCATGTAATCTCTTCTAAGGACAGGTGATTAGCAACCTAATTCAATCTACAACCTTCATTTCCCCCTGCCAAGTAACCCAACAAATTCACACATTTAAGGAACTAGGGTGTGGACAACATTGGGGGACTATTTTTCTGCCTACTACAGGGTTCAACTTCATCCTTTTGCATGTGACTGTCTAATTTTCCCAGCACCACTTGTTGAAAAGACTATTCTTTTCGTATTGAATGGTTCTGGCACCCTTGTTGAAGAGTCACTGATCACAGACATATGGTTTGTTGTTCTAGCTCAGCTCAATTCCATTGATATATATGTCTATTGTATGTCAATACCACACTGTTTGATTACTATAGCTTTGTAGTAAGTTTGAAATCAAGAAGTGTGATTCCTCCAATTTAGTTCTTCAAGATTGGTTGGCTACTTGGGGCCCCCTGCAATTCCTCATGAATTTTAGGATCAGTTTGTTGATATCTCAAAAAAGGCTCTCAGAATTTTGACAGATATTACATCGTGTGTCTATATACCAACTTGGGGATTGTTGCTATCTTAACGGGTTTCCCATGTGGCTCAGTAGTAAAGAATCTGCTTGCCCATGCAGAAGATGCAGGAGTCACGGCTTTGATCTCTGGGTTGGGAAGATCCCCTGGAGGAGGAAATGGTAACCCACTCCAGTATTCCTGCCAGGAAAAGCCCATGGACAGAGGAGCCTGGTGGCCTACAGTCCATGGGGTCAGACACAACTGAACACAAACACACATGCTATCTTAACAACATGAAGTTTTCCAATCCATGAATATGGGGTGTTTTTCCATTTATTAAGATCATATGTTAAGTTACTTTTCGGCAAAGTTTTATAGTTTTCAGCGTATAAGTCTTGCACCTCTTCTGCTAAAATTACTAAGTATTTTATTCTCTTTGCTGCTATTATAAATGGAACTGTTTTTTAATTTGCTACTTCTTTGAAAGATGCACAACCTATGCAAATCTCATTGCACTTATTACATTATCCTAAACTCTCAGGTTCTGAGGTGGTCCAGCTGCCCTGACCCACCAGACCTCCTGCCCCTTCCAATCCTCCCTGCTCATGTTATTCCCTGAATATTCTATGTTATCTGGCTTCCCTCATAGCTCACTCGGTAAAGAATCTGCCTGCAATGTAAGGGGACCCTGGTTCGATTCCTGGATCAGGAAGATCCCCTGGAAAAGAAAACAGCAACCCACTCCAGTATTCTTGCCTGGAGAATCCCATGGACAGAGGAGCCTGGCAGGCTACAGTCCATGGGGTCGCAAGAGTCAGACACGACTTAGCGACTAAACCACCACCATTCTGTCTTGTCAGCCAAGGCCCACTTGTCTCAATCTGGGAGCTTCTCCAGGCAAGACCCAGGGTGGAGGCGATCTCCAGAGAGAACATGCAGGAGAAATTCAACACAGCTCCTACACTGTTCAGGAGGGTTGAGAGGACTCTGTGAACAAACCAAATACACCCGTCCTTATCAAGTATATACTTTAAAATACCTAGTTATACTTTAATTAAAGAGAGAAACAACAAATACCAACAAGATAAACGTGCTAGTTCAGAAATTTCGAAGTCCACCAAAATGCGCGCCCTCCAAGAAATCGGCTCCCTCCAACCCCACCCCAGGGCCCTCTCGTTGCGAGCCTCGAAGCTCTGAGCTCCGCTCTCTAGCCCCGCCCTGATACCGGGAAGTAGAGCTCAGCTGCACCTACTCTGCCTGCTCCAGCCCAGGAAAAAGCTCCATGATCAGGCAAAAAAATCAACGAGCGTATCCAGACCGACTGCCCGGCTCCTCCGGGACGTCACTCGTGGGTCTGCGCATGTGCTACAGGCACCTGGGTAGCAGGACTGGCGTTCACGCAGGCGCACTCGTGGCCGCCGGGAGGGCTTCCTCCTCCCTGCCACTGCCACACTGCCACCGCCACCGCCACCGCCACCGCCACCGCCACCGCTATGGCCGCGCCGGCCCCCCGCCTCATCTCTGTCTTCTCGAGCCCGCAGGAGCTGGGTGCGTCGCTGGCGCAACTGGTAGTGCAGCAGGCAGCATGCTGCCTGGCGGATGCCGGCGCCCGCTTCACGCTCGGCTTGTCCGGCGGCAGCCTTGTCTCCATGCTGGCCCGCGAGCTGCCCGCTGCGGCCGCCCCCACTGGACCCGCTAGCCTCGCGCGCTGGACTCTAGGCTTCTGCGACGAGCGCCTTGTGCCCTTCGAGCACGCCGAGAGCACGTACGGCCTCTACCGGGTGAGAGCTACGGGGGCCGCCGGGGGTCACGCCGAGAGGGCCGCGCCCACCGCCTGAACCAGGCTGCGAGAGATATGCAGGGTAGCACCGTGCCCTCTGCCTGGACTGGAGCTGGAAATGGTCTGCTGGGTGCCCTGAGGTTCCATCTGGGGTGCACCTCCACTGCCACCCGGGTGGACCGGTGATGCATTGTTTGTGTGTGTGCTCTATCGCTAAGTCGTGTGCGATTCAGGTAGCCAAGTAGAGGGAATGACATGAGCAAAGGCACAGAGGCGAAACAGAGTGGTCCATTCCAGGGTCTTCGAGAAGGTCAGCCGCTGCAGGCTCGTAAGTGCAGAGGCCGAGTTAGGGAAGAGCCAGGTAGGCGGGATCTGGTGTGGAAACTGGGCTTCAGTTTCCCCATCTCTAACCTGGCTTGTTCTCTTTAATCTCCACTCTGCTTGTGGCGCTGACAACTCCGTGGCTGGTTATCTTTGGCCAGGGGCCCCAGACTCCTATAGAATCAGGGGAATCCCCCCACCCCCATTTTATAAGAAGGGAAACTGAGGCCTGGAGGAGCTACATCTGAGCTGCCCCCCACCCCACCCCCGCATCTGAGTCAACTCTTCCTGCCATGGATGGAAAAGAAAAACCCACTCAGGGAGGTTTGGGAGGGGTGGATTTGGCCAGAAGCCTCAGGTTGCTCAGGTCCTGGGTGTGTTGAGTTCTCTTCGCAAAGACGCTTGAGCTGTTTTTTGTTTGTTTGTTTGGTAATAAGGAAGGTTTACTGATTACCATGGCTTTATCCACCTCATCTCATGAAACCCCACAAGTGCCTATGAGGCGAGGACTATTAGTACCTGCATTTCATAGATGGAGAAACTGAAGCCAGACAAGGAGAGTCACCGAGGGACCAGGGAAGGAGCTGGGGTATGAACCTGCCTGTTGGAACCCCCCAGAGAGCACCTGGGACACATTTCAGGGGCAGGGGCCACTCTCAAGTCTGCTGTCCTGTGTGTCTTCCCCTAGAGCTTAATTTAAAAGTGAGCTCGTGCTTCTTTTTTACTTTGCCAGACTTTGAAAGACTTTTAAAAATTTTTTTATTTTTAAAGATTTTTTTTTTTGATGTGGACCATTTGTAAAGTCTTCATTGAATTTGTTAAAATATTGCTTCTGTTTTATGTTTTGTTTTTTTGGCGATAAGGCATGTGTGATCTTAGCTCCCTGACCAGGGATGGAACCCATATCCCCTGCATTGGAAGAGGAAATCTTAACCACTGGACCATCAGGGAGGTCCCTGAAAGACTTAATTAGGAAAGCTGTACTTGCTCAAGTAACAGAATCCTAACAGTCAAAGAGAAAGTTGCAAGGATATTCAGTGCATGTGTGTGTGTGTGTGTGTGTGTGTGTGTCCTTGTATCCAGCACTAGGGACAGTTCCCTCATAGAGCTCATAGTAGGGTGGGACACCAACACACAGGGCAATAAGAGTGGAAATCCACTCATAGCCGCCGTGTAATGCAGTTTGGACAAAAGATAATAGTGTGAGATGATGGGGACTTCCCTGGTAGTCCAGTGGCTAAGACTCCACACTCCCAATGCAGGGGGGCCTGGGTTTGATCCCTGGTCAGGGAACTTAGATCCTGCATGCTACAATGAAGATCAAAGATCCCAAGTGCTGCAATTAAGACCCAGTCCAGCCAAATAAATATTTTTTAAAAACAGTGTGAGATAATTAGAAGTGCCAGGGGAGAAGGGAGAGCATCCTTCAGCCAGGGCAGTGGGGTGCTCTGAGAAGGTGACATTTGGGCAGCGACCGGGAGAATATGAAGAGCTGGCCGCAGGTGAGCTGGGGCAGAGGGTACAGCAGAGGCAAATGCTATGCAGTCGGAACCGATGTGGGGCGAGGATATGCTCCTGCCAGTTTCCCCAGGAAGGGAATCATGTTAGTTTCCTGGGGCTGTGGTAACAAAGTACTAACCAATGGGTAGCTTAAAACAACAGGCATCAATTCACAGTTCTGGAGGCCAGAAGTTCAAAATCAAGGTGTCAGCAGTCCCATGCTCCCTCCAAAGGCTCTCAGGGAGGAGGCTTCCTTGCCTCTTCCAGGTTCTGGGGGTTCCAGGTGTTTCTTGGCTTGTGGCCACATCACTCCAATCTCTGCCTCTGTTTCTACATCACTTGTTCATATGATTCTCTCTTTGTGTCCTTCTCTTGTAAGGACACAAGTCTTTTGAATTTAGTCTTTTGAATTTAGTCTTTTGAATTTAGTCTTTGAATTTATCCTAATGCCTTGTGACCTCATCTTAACTAATGACAACTGCAAAGGCCCTCTTTCTAAATAAGGCCGCATTCTTTTTTTTTAATTAGTTTAATTAATTATTTTTGGCTGTGCTAGGTCTTTTTGCTGCATGGGCTTTTCTTTAGTTGTGGTGAACGGGGACTACTCTAGTTGCAGTGCACGGGCTTCTCATTGTGGTGGCTTCTCTTGTTGCAGAGTTCTGGCTTCAGTAGTTGTGGCTCCTAGGCTCTAAAGCACAGGCTCAATAGTTGCACACAGGCTCAGTTGCCCTGACCCCAGATTAGAGATCAAAGCTCTGTCTCCTGCATTGGCAGGCGGATTCTTTACCACTGAGCCACCAGGGAAGTCCACATTCTGAGATTCCAGATGGACGTGAATTTGGGGAGGGGCTCACTAAGCAACATGGTACAGGGATGCAGAGACCTTCCTCTCCTGGAGGATGGACCCTGGGCAGTTGGGGTTCTCTGAGCATGAATGGTTCACCCTGTACCATGGGCATTCTGCTATCCAGGCTAGGAGGAAGAGCTGGGCCCACCTTCCTGGGGATGGTTCCTTAGCACCTGCAGTGTTTAGAGAGAACCCACCCAATCAACCAGCAGTTCCAGTTCTAGGAACCTGCCAAACCAATGTCCACCCTGAGGAGGAGGAAATGGCGCTGAGCCTCTAGGGGGAGGGCAGCTACGAAGGGGACTCAGGTGACAGAAATAGGGCACCCGTGCTCCCTCCTGACTTCACTCAGTATGATCCCCAAGGGTGTATGTAGATAGGGACCTTGGGCAAAGTTGGTCTTTCCGACAATGGATCTGTCTGATCTTGTTCCTCCCCAGCTCACACACCCTCCTTGGCTCCCTGTTACCCTCAACACAGAGCCTGCACTCCTCAGGCTAGCATTTGGTGGAGAGTCAGCACCATAAGTTCTGGCTGGCTTATCCCATGTCCTTGCTGCCCTCCCCATCTGCTCCAAACACTATATTTTTGTTGTTTACCTGCTTTTACTTTGTGGGTCAGCCTGGAATTGCTTTGGCTGAGCTAGGCCCTGCCCAAAAGGAGGCACCGAGGTGGGGGTTGCCAGCATCCATCCCAGAGCAGATCAAAAGCCATGGGGCTCATCTCTGCAGGAAAGGGCTGGAGCCTTCTGCCTTGCAGGACGCCTGACTCCGGGTACTTCTGCACTAAACCCACCAATCATAGGCTGGGGTGCTTGCTATCGGCTGGGCATGCTCACACTGTAGTGCAACCCAGAAGAGAAATCAGTGCTTACCACAGTTACATGTCACAGCCCCAAGCAGCAGTTGGGGAAGGTGCAGGCAGAGGTGGCTTCTCAGAGGAGGCAGCTTGAGGGATGTGTAAAGTTTCCCAGCAGGATCAAGAGCTGGTGTACCTACTTAGGCATGAAAGTCAGCAGGACCTCCTGGAGGGCTGAGAGGGGCTAGGTTTTATCCTGAAGCCCAAAGAACCCTTTAGAAACAGGATCCTGGTGTGGCCAGACAGGTGCAGGCTGGAGCCAGGAGACCTCCAATCACCAGGGACTTGAAAGACCTCTGGCAGAATGCCACTGGGATCCTCACTCACACAGGAAGTGGATATAATGACAGTTGTGTCCTAACCTAGAGGATCCAGGTAGTCCCAGGTGTAAGCCCCGTGCCCCCACTGACTGTACGTTTCTATTGGTGACACTGTGCCTCTGTCTACTGCAGACCCACCTGCTCTCCAAGCTCCCTATCTTCGACAGCCAGGTGATCACCATCAACCCCGAGTTGCCTGTGGAGGAGGCGGCTGAGGACTACGCCAAGAAGCTGAGACAGGTGAGCCCCTTGGAGCCACTGCAGGAAGACCTCATCCACCCAGTGGGCTCTCCCGGGGTGATGGAGTAAGCCTACTGGTGACACTGAGTGGTCATCACTGGCAGAAACTCTCCCTGGGGGCGGCCAGTAGACTCAGTCTCACCCTGGGCAGACCCCTTTGAGAATCTCTCTGAGAGGCCACAACCCTGGTCTGGGGGCACCCCCAAAGGTGGCCTCACTTCTGACACCCTGGTAGTAGGCCTGGGTATTCACATCTTGGGAACAGCTGCATCCCCAGATTGTCAGGCTATTGAGACAGTGAAGTGTGGAGACTTGTAGATTAATAGAGTTCCTTTTTTTCTGCAGGTGAGCCTGAGCCTTGCTTACTGTGTTACAGCAACTTGTTTTTCTGACAACTGTTTCTTTGTGTCCTCTGAGCTCTTCCCTCACAACTTTTCTGGACTATCTTCTTTCCCCACCCAGGCCTTCCAAGGGGACTCCATCCCGGTTTTTGACCTGCTGATTCTGGGTGTGGGTCCTGATGGCCACACCTGCTCACTCTTCCCAGACCACCCCCTCCTGCAGGTGAGCACACCCACGAAGGCCCTGCTCATGTCTGAGCCCCGACCTCTGCCATCTGGGGCTTCCAGAGGGTTGGGAGGTGCCTGCAGCATGGTGTGAGTCTGCCTCAGCCAACAGGCATGCCTACTGGGGCTTGACCCTTCTGAGCCTCAGTTCATCCATCAATGAGGGACCTTCAATCAAGTACCACAGAATTAGCAGGGTGGGATGGAATGATGGATGGACGATGCCTGGCCTGTGTGAGTACTCAGGAAGTCAAGTGATGTTTTCCTGTTTCCACCTTGGGCCTCCCTGCCCCCAGGAGCGGGAGAAAATTGTGGCCCCCATCAGTGACTCCCCGAAACCACCTCCGCAGCGTGTGACCCTCACTCTTCCCGTGCTGAATGCAGCTCGAACTGTCATCTTTGTGGCGACAGGAGAAGGCAAGGCAGCTATTCTGAAGGTAACAGTGAGGGCCCCCTTCCCTAGAAGGTTGTAGGCAGAGAATGTGGTCCTAGACACTATTGTGCTGAAAACACCAGATCCCAAGGTATTTCGGTAATTCTTGGGTTGAAGGAGAGATGAAAACTGCAAATACGGGCTAGTTAGGGGTTAACAATTATGAGTTGAAATTGACGAGATACGACCAAGATGGCTCAGAGGTAAATTCATAGCACTTAATGTGTATACGTATATATTTCATTATTAACTAGAAAACAATTGAAATAAACCAATCAAGCACTTTAGAATGAGAACTAGGGAAAAAACATAAATCTAAGAAAAGTCAGAGGAAGGAATAAGTGAGATTGAAATCACTGAATTGCTTCATATTCTTAAAAACTTAATGGTAAATAGATCCATAACATAGACAGAGCCATAACACAGACATAGATCCTAACATAACAACTTACCCTTGGCAAAACTGGAGAAAAATCATATGTAGTAGGAATAAGTAAAAAAAAAAAGTAGGAATAAGAAAAAAGGTATAGTTATACATAATATATTAGGAAAATATAAAATTAATAAACTTATATTGGGCTACCCTGGTGGCTCAGTGGTAAGGAATCCTGCTGCCAATGTAGGAGACATGGGGTTTGATCCCTGATCCAGGAAGATCCCACATGCCATGGGGCAGCTAAGCCCATGCACCACAGCTACTGAGCCTGTGATCTAGAGCCCACAAGCCGCAACTACTGAGCCCATGTACTGCACCTATTGAGGGCCACATGCTCCACAACAAGAGAAGTCACCGCAATGGAAGGGCATGTCCCACAACTAGAGAGTAGCCCCCACTCGTCACAACTAGAGAAAAAGCCCACGCAGCAGTGTAGACCCACCACAGCCAAAAACAAATAAATAAAACCACATTTAAAAAAATCATAAAGTGGATATTAAAAATAAAAAAATATTTTAGTTACCATCACTGAAAAGCCCAACAACTATAGAAGAAACTAGACATATTTTTAAAGATAAATAAGTAGCAATTCTTCCACCAACTGTTGGGCCCAGATGTCTTCATGAGGGTGGCTAACGTTAGGGTTCAGGGTGTAGATTCCAGCAGACCCAGTGTCCCTGCCAGTGATACCCAGCATGGCCTTAGATGGTCACTGAACCCCCCACCCCCCGCCCCACCAAGCCTCAACTTTCCCATCTGCAAGGTGGGCTAGGAAGGTTCCTCCCCATGGACCTCCTGAGGGTCAGTTAAGGCAGCTCCAACTCACAGTCCACCCACGGGATACTGCCCTCAGCCTCAGCTTCCCTGACTGTGAAAAGAGGGGTGAGAACAGAGGCAACCCGCAGGGCTGTGGTCAGAAGTGAACAAGTTAATGAATCAGAGTGCTTGCGGCAGACCCAGCTGGCAGAGAGGACTATTTACCATGCCCACTGATCGTGAAATCACATTAGGGAGTCAGCCCACCACAGCTAGAGGGACCGAATCCTCCTGACAGCTAAGAAGCCTTTTGACCTTTTTAAGCGGTTGGGAGAAAAAGCAAAAAAGGAGGAGTATTCTTTGCTGTGTGAAAATGTTACAGAATTCAGATTTCAATGTCCACAAATAAAGATTTGTTGGAACCTGGCCACACCCACTTGGTGAGGAGTCATCTGCTGGTACTTTTCCCCTGTAACAGCAGAGCTGAGTAGTTGCAACAGAGTTGGAGTGTGATCTGCAGAGCTGAAATAGTGACTCTCTGGTCTTGGCAGGAAAGGTGTTCTGGAGACTTCCCTGGTGGCCTAGTGGCTAAGACTCCATGCTTCCGATGCAGGGGGCGTGGGTTTTATCCATGGTCAGGGAACTACATCCCACGTGCCGCAATTAAAGATGCCCAGTGCTGTAGCTAAGACCTGGTGCAGTCAAATAAATATTTTTTTTTAAATGTGTTAAAAAAAAAAAAAGTGTGCTGACCCCACTATTAAACAGTCACAGATGATAAAAAGGAAGAGACGCCCGTCTCTGGTGATTGCTCAAAGCCAGGACATCTGGGAAGGGTGATCTCACCTCCTGAGGGTTGGAGAGGTCTGAGGGGTGCTGGGGTGCAGGTGGGGCCCCACACTCCTGCCCTCTCCACACAGCGCATTTTGGAGGACAAGGAGGAGAACCCGCTCCCCGCCGCACTGGTCCAGCCCAGCACTGGGAAACTTTGCTGGTTTCTGGACGAGGCAGCAGCCCGACTCCTGACCGTGCCCTTCGAGAAGCATTCCACTTTGTAACCCATGCCGGGAGATGCTACAGCTGTGACTATGTACAGCCCCAGTGGCCTGGGACCTTCTGGGGCTGGGCCCCACTGCTAGCCCACTCTAGGCTTCATTTTAGAAAAGCCGAGTGGTGCCACTGGAAGCCAGTTGGGTCTGGCCACCAGGCCCACCCAGAGGCTTAGCCCATGGGCCGTGGCTCTGGGTGACTCATATTAAAAGGAGCATCTGTTTGAAGTTTCCACTGTCTCGTGGTCCTTGGTGGGTGGTGGGACCATCGGTCTCTAGGTGGCATGCCTGGCTCGTAACACTCATCCCAGCCTGTGGAGGGCAGGGATGGGCATCTGGCATGAGTGTCCTGGACCTGCCATAGCAAAGTACTACACATCAGGTGTCTTAAAACAAGTGCAGATCATTGTCTCAGAGTTCACAAGGCCAGAAGCCCGAAACCTAGGTGTCAGGAAGGTTGGATCCTTCTAGAAGCTCTGCAGGAGAGTCTGTCCCACGTCTCTCTCGTGGCTTCTGGTTGCTGCTGGCAGTTATTGACCTTACTTGGCTTGTAGATGCATCACTCCAGTGTCTGCCTCTCTTGTCACATGGCCTTCTCTTTGTGTGTCTTTCCGTGTCCTGTCTTGTCCTTTTTTTCTTTTGGTTTGTCTTGTTTTTTCTTTGGCCATGCTCCTAGGTTTATGGGATCTCAGTTCCCAGACCAAGGATTGAACCTGGGCCACAACAGTGAAAGCCCAGAATCCTAACCACTAGGCCACCAGGGAACTCACTCCCATCCTCTTCTGATAAGGACCCCTGACCTTGGACATAAGGCCACCCTAAGTCCTAAATCTTGAGAGTTCGTCTCAAGATCCTTAATTCATTATGTCTATAAAAATGCTTATTCCAAATAAGGTCGCATTCTGAAGTTTCAAGGGTTAGGACATGGACTTAACTCTTTCAACTGTATTAAAATAACACATAACATAATTACCATCTTAACCATTTTTATACATTCAGTGGTTTCAAATACATTTACATTTTTAAGCAGCCATCACTTCCATCCATCCCCATAACTCTTTTCATCTTGTAAATCTAAAACTCTGTATTTGGGACTTCCGTGGTGGTCCAGTGGCTAAGACTCTGTGCTCCCAATGCACGGGCCCCAGGTTTGATCGCTGATCAGGGAACTAGATCCCACATGCTGCAACTAAGACCCAGTGTGGCCAAATAATTAAATAAAAATAATATATATTATATATGTATAAATATGTGTATATATGTGTTTATTTAAAAACTGTATACTTATTAAATGCTCACGTTCTATTCTCTCCTCTCCCCACCCCTGGCAACCACCATTCTGTTTTCTGTCTTTATGATTTTTTTTTTTTTGAAGTATAGTTGATTTACAATGTTGTGTTAATTTCTGCTGTACAGTACACTATTCAGTCACACATACATATACATTTTCTATATTCTTTTCCATCCATGGTTTATCATAGGGTATTGAATGTTCTCTGTGTTACACAGTAAGACCTTGTTGCTTATCCTATATCTTTATGATTTTGACTACTCTTAAGTGCTTCATATAATTAAAATCATACAGTATTTGTATTAATGTGATGGGCTTATTTCACTCTGCATAGTGTCCTCAGGATTCATCTATGTTGTAGTGTGTGTGAACTTCCTTCATCTTTAAAATATGATCATATCACATTTTAGTTATTTATTCATCAGTCGGCAGACACTTGGGTTACTTCTGTGTTTTGCTGTTATGAATAATGCTGCTGTGAACAAGGGTGGACAAATATCTCTTCCAGAGCCTACTCTCAGTTCTTTTCAACAGACATCCGGAAGTGGAATTGCTGGGTCATATGCATATGGTAATTCTATTTTTAATTTTCGGAGGACCCTCCTTATTGTTTTCCATAGCTCTTGTATCATTTTTATATTCCCACCAACAGTACAGAAGGATTCCGATTTCTCCACATCCTGGCTCGCTTGTTTTCTGGTTTCTTGATAGTGGCCTGTAGACATTATCCTTTGGGGGGACACGGTTCAACCCTCTCCACACTCACTTGGCTGAACTCCCACTGCAAACCCAGGGCCCGGGTGACTTCTGCACCTGGCCCTGCTGCAGGTCTGCTCAGAACCTTGAATGCGCCTAGGCACTGCTTCTTTGCCTCAGGGCCACAGCATTTCCCCAGAGTGCGTCTGCCTGTGGCCCACCTGGCTCCAGGGGCCAGGGCAAGCTGGTGGGCGAGGGGCGTGGGAACTGAAACCTCAAATCCGAAACCACAGAAAGTGAAGTTTCTTTCAACGTCTTGTCTGGGTTGATCACTCAGATGTGAGAGTGAGGAAGTGGGACCGATTCTGAACGGAAACCGAGGAAGGTGGAGGAGAGGTTTGGAAGGAAAGCAGCTCAGCAACAGCAGGTGTCATGACCCCAGAAGCCGCAGGCGGAGGCTGAGAAGTGGAGGGAAAGTGATGAGACAGTTACAAAGACCCCATGTGGAGGGCTCTGCCTGAGACGTGTCACTTTTCCTGTACCCCTCTCTGCATAGCAGCAGCTGTTCCTGCTCCAGACTTGCTTGTGGCTCCCCTTTGCCTTCATAGTGAAACCCATCCTTCTCACTCGACCCACAAGCCCCCATGTGGCCCCTGAAATCCCCCACCCTCATACCTAACATCTACTCCCCATTCAGTCTCCTCCAATCCATCCACCTTGTGTTCTTCCTGGAACCGGCCAAGCCCATTCCCACCTCAGGGCCTTTGCATGTGTTGTGCCCGCTGCTCGGTATTCTTTTTCCTCCAGCTTTTTGCACGGCTTGGCCCTTGTTTCCTTCAGATCTTGGTGCACTATAACCTCCCTGACCCCTCCTTGCCCTTAGCATTTTTTCCTATTCCATGTTTCTCCCTTATCTATACTGTCTGACAGTTTTGTTGTTGTGCTAACTAGTGGTCCATGGGGGCTGGACCGTGTGGTCTGTTTTGCCCACATTTGCATCCCCTGCTCAGGTATGGCACTCAGGCTATTATGGAGTGATGTTGAAAACAGAAATTCTGTGGAATTGGTGAAGATTACAGTCAGATGTTCCTGGTTTAAACAAAATGGAGATTTAGCTTTTCCTCTGGAGGGAGGCCACCCAGAACTGGCGGAGCAATGTCATGAACTCTTTGGGGACTCTGCAACTGACATCATAGTTGTGCCATTGTCATCATGTGAGTTTTACCTCCTGGTCCAAAGTGGCTGCTTATGCTCCAGCCATCACGTCCACATTGCACCCACTGGAATTTGATGCTCTCTTCATCTGAAATCCTGTGAAAACCCCATCTGATCACATTTCAGTCTGAAATGTACACCTTCCTTCCTCCCTGCCTGCCTTTCTGTCTTTCCTCCCTCCCTTCCTCTCTTCCTTCCATTGCCAAACACTGAGGACTGCTTTGTGCCAGGCAGTGGAAAAACAGGTGAAGGGGTAAGGAGACCCAACTAATTCAACACAGTCCTCTGCTGTAGACAGGTAAAGCATGACCTGAAGGGACATGGTCCCCCTGTCTACAGCAGAACAGTGGCTCCCCACCTACTCCTGCCCTAGCACAGACCCCAAGACTGGAGGTGTCAGT
The DNA here is from genome assembly GCA_024291935.2 of Okapia johnstoni. Taxonomy (NCBI): domain Eukaryota; kingdom Metazoa; phylum Chordata; class Mammalia; order Artiodactyla; family Giraffidae; genus Okapia; species Okapia johnstoni. The sequence continues at coordinate 5,123,155 of CM044316.1, read as the reverse complement.
CCAGTTGTGTCTTCCCAACCTGGGTCTGGGCTAGGCCTGAATCCTCTTGGGCCTCAGAATCACCCCACATGAGTACAGATGAGGGGCTAGGTACATGATTTAGATGCCCTATCCTTGCCTTCTCCCTTCTTCCCTGCCCTCCCCACATTAACAGTTGCTCTCATGTGCTGCCAGATGTCTGCCCTTCATCCACCCTCCAAGGCCAGCTAGGTCTTTTTTCTCCACCCGCACCCTGGGGCAGCCCCTACAGAAACCACCAGTCCTGGGGAACTTGGCCCAGGGGAAGCGGGAGGACACAGGTGCAGGGTGAGGCAGGCGGGGCAGGGGGCAGGGCAGAGTGGGGAGCAGGTATCCCACGCCCGCACACACCAGGACTGTGCTCTGGTTTTGGATCCTGGGCGGCTGGTCTTGTAGCATTTGGGCCACTCAGGTCACCTTGCTCCCAGGGCGGCCCCTGAGCTGAGGAACCTGGGGCGTTGTGGGGAACACAGGGGTGTTTACTTCACTCTCAGGGGAGCCCAGGAGACAGCAGCAGGATGGGCGGGCGCCCCTCAAGCCCCCTGGACAAACAGCAGCAGCAGCACCTGAAGGGTGAGTGAGGTGGGAAGGAGCCCCATGTTGGCAGGTGGGATTTAGGGCTGGGTTGTCAGCTACACAGGATGTCCTATTAATGTGAATTCTAAAACAATGAATACTTGCTTTAGTATCAGTGTGTCTCAAATTTTGCATAAGGGCATATTTGTGCTGAAACAAAGCATTCCATAGTTACCTGCAATTCAAATTTAATTGGTGTCATGTACTTTTATTTGGTTAAATGTGGTAATCCTACTTGGGGCATGGGTTCAGTTGTGGGGGGGGGGGGGGCGGGGGCACGGGGCCAGGAGGGAAGAGCCCTGAACCTAGCCAGATGTGGAAGGATCCCCTCAGGCGGGCAGGGACCAATAGGCCCTCTGTGTGGAACTCAGGGACCAAGTCACAGTTCTTTTGAGGCAAAGAAGGGCCAGTGTCCTTCACACTCCGTACCTGCAGCTGAGCACTCACTGGGTCATGTGCACTGAGGATATGGGGGTGCTCACATAGACCAAGAAACAAGGTCAAGCTATCATTACATGAATGGATTCAATAAGCTACTCTGCAGAGTGTTGAAATTTTTTTCTGTAGTGGCTTAAACAAGATATTTATTCTCTCTCTTAAAGAGGGTTAGAATCCCTGAAGAAGGAAATGGCAATGCCTGGGAAATCCCATGGACAGAGGAGCCTGGCGGGCTCTGGTCCACAGGGTTGCAAAAGAGTTGAACATGACTGAGTGACTAAACAACAGCATAGAGGGGAACAGTGGAAGGCAGGCTGATGATACGCAACCCAACGCCTCCCGTCTCATGGTTTACCACGCGTGGCTTCCATGCCTGAGGTCACCGCCTGACCCAGAACTGCTGCTCAAGCTCCAGTCATCAGATCCACATTCCAGTCTGCTCGATGGATGTGTTGTAGACACAGTCAAGTGCACACATCTTAGAACAGCTTGAAGAGCTTTAACACTTGTGTAATCACCTCCTAGATCAGGCTACAGGACACATCCATCACCCCAGAAAGTTTCCTTGTGCTGGGTGAGGTTTTTGAAGATTTTGATAGTCTCCTCAGGTAAGGGGCACAAGGAAATTTTCGAATGCAATGATCTGTTCTTTATCTGTGATGATTTCACAGGCGTGTACATGTGTCAGACTCATTAACATCTGTGATTTATACAGTTAAGGTGTGTTGTACATCGGTTATAAATTAAGCCTGAGTCCCTTAACTCCCCTGCCCCCCACCAACACCCCTGTGGATAAAAACAGTGGAGGGTTAAGGATGAATGGAATTGGAGCCTGTCTTTCGGGGAAGCTTTGGGGTGTGGGTAGGAATCCATAAGTAGCTTCTCTGCCTGTTTGGCCTCCACTCCGGCAGGTTGAGAGGACCTGATTCAGCCACCTCACCATCCTCTTGTCCCTGCAGGCCAGGTGGACACCCTGCTGAGGAACTTCTTGCCTTGCTACCGCGGGCAGCTGGCAGCCTCGGTCCTGCGGCAAATCTCCAGAGAGCTGGGCCCCCAGGAGCCAGCCAGATGCCAACTGCTGCAGAGCAAAGTGGGTGCCACAAGGGGGGAGGGGGCGCAGAGCAGGCAAGGCTGGGGAGGCCGTTTGTTTGAGGGTCCCTCTTCACATCTTTGCCCTTGCTGGAGCCACGACCTAGGGTGACTATTAAAAATTCATTCTTGAAATGCAATAATGACATTTGCAGCCACGTGGATGAAGCTAGAGATTGTCATACAGAGTGAAGTAAGTCAGAGAAGGAGAAATATCGTATGACGTCCCTTATATGTGGACTCTAAAAAGAAATGATACAAGTGAACTTACAAAACAGAAAGAGACTCATAGACTTAGAGAAGGAACTTATGGTTGCCAGGGGGAAGGATGTGGGGAAGGGATAGTTGGGGAGTTTGGGACGAACAGGTACACACTGCTTTATTTAAAATGGAAAACCAACAAGGGCCTGCTATATAGCACAGGGAACTCTGCTCAATGTTATGTGGTAGACTGGATGGGAGAGGAGTTTGGAGGCAGAAAGGATACAAATAAGAAAAAAAAAGATTCATCCTTTGAACAAACATTCACTAAGCATCAACCGCCTGCCACATCCCTGGTTGGATGCTGGGGGTGGGGGTGGTGCTAAGTTACTTCAGTTATGTCTGACTCTTTGTGACCCCATGAACTGTAACCCACCAGGCCCCTCTGTCCACGGGATTCTCCAGGCGAGAATACTGGAGTGGGTTGCCATGCTCTCCTTTAGGGCATCTTCCCAACCCAGGGATCGAACCCACATCCCTTATGTCTCCTGCATTGGCAGGCAGGTTCTTGACCACTAGTGCCACCTGGGAAGCCCCACCAGGGATGCTGGGGACGTGATAGTAACTGAGAGAGATTTCCCTCTGCCCTCCGGGGCTCACAGTCTAATTGGGAGAAATGATGAGTTAGTTATCAAGCTAACGTATCATGATGCAGGATAACCCCTGATAGGTGCTAGGAAGACAAATTGAAAGGTGGTGTTAAGGGTGGGAAGCTGGGGTGTAGGAGGGCCCTTCTGAGCTGAGATGTAAAGGATGAGACAGAGCCAAAGCATTCTGGAACCCACATCGGAAGGTCATTTTGGGAGAGGGCACAGCCAGTACAAAAGCCCTGAAGTTGGAAAAGGTGTGGCCTGGCTGAGTATAGTTCCCAAAGGCACAGCATGCCCATTGGACCCCCAGGCCTTTTCACGTGCCATCCTCCCTATTCCATCCCATACTTTGGCTGCTACTTCTTCCAAGAGGCCTTCCTTGATTACCATCACCCTTGCCTGAGTTGAGCACCTCCTCTGGAACCCCCCATCTGTCTGCTTCTCCAGCGCAGCTCCAGGGTCACAGGTCTGCGTCCTCCATTTGTCTGCTTTGTAAGGACAGGGTTCAAGTCTAATTTCCCCTTCCCCCTCACTTCTTGTGCCCACGTGGTGCCTGCACCTAGTAGGGGCTCAGGAAGAGTGTGTCAGTGGAACAAAAGAGCCTGGAGCTGCCCATTCTCAGCTCCAAATGTCTTCTGAGCTGGATGATGGTGCCCAGGATCTCCACATGCCCTGCCCAACTTACTCCATCTTCACCAGCCTCAGAAGATGAGTCTTTGACCATTGAGGAAACAAAAGCACAGAGAGGTGAAGTGACCTGTCTGAGGTCACACTGCCAGCAAGAGGCAGAGGCGAGATTGGAACCCGGAGCCCACAGTCCATATGACACCGGGTCATCTGTCCCAACCAGGGCTCTGAGATTTCCTCTTGGAAATCGGGGCTCCCTGGTACTGTGGACACAGAGCCCACTCCCACCTGGGATGCCACCTGTCCTGCTTGGGGCACCGCTGGGCCTGGGTGTTGCCCCCACCTGCACCTTCCACCACCTGCTGGTCCCAGCCACCTGGCCAGGGCACAGCTGATGTTGGGGCTCAAGCAGCATGGAGGGATTTCCTCTCACTTCAGTTGGAATATTTTCTGTAACATTTATTTTTTATCTATTTGCATTAGGTATATCATTTCTATAATAACATTTTAACAATATTGCTGTGAAAAATGTCAGACCCAGGAAGAGGGATGGAGAATCATTTAACAAACATCTTAGTTCCCACTACTCTACCAAAGAATCGAAACATCACTAATGCTGGTCATTTAGTCATCAAATATTTACCAAGTGCCGACTGTGTACCAGGCACCACTCTGGGGCCCAGTCGTGGGGCAACACAATTCAGGTGGACAGGTAGTGAGATGGTCAATAAAGAAAATAAAACAAGTTAATGTCAGCTCCCTCGCTGCGATCTATTGAAAGTCAGCCCTCGACACAAGGGTTTGTGAAAAAGAAAAGACAAAGATGAAGTTTTTTTTTTAAAACAAGAAAAAATTTAAAAAAAAATCTAAAGAAAAAAAAATAAGTTAATGTCCCATCCTGCCTGAGGGAGGGGCCTGTGGACAGAGGCCTGGCCATTTCTCATAAACTTAAACTAACACCTGTTCCATGATCTAGCAATCCCACCCGTATCAGTTAGCTATACACTGCAAAATCGCTCCTTCAAACAACACACATTTATCTTTTAAAAAAAATGTTTTTAAGTTTATTTTTGGCTGTACTGGTTCTTCGTTGCACTGTGCAGGCTTTCTCTAGTTGCAGCAAGCAAGCAGGGGCTACTCTTTAAGCTGCAGTGCATGGGCTTCTCATTGCAGTGGCTTTTCTTATTGCAGGGTTGGGGCTATAGGGTGTGCGGGCTCAGTAGTTGCAACTTACGGGCTCCAGAGCATGTGGGCTCAGAGTTGTGGTGCCCAGGCTTAGCTGCCCCATGGCATGGAATCTTTCCAGACCAGGGGTCAAACCCATGTCCCCTGCTTTGGCAGGCGGATTCTTTACCACTGGACCACCAGGAACATCCCAACACACATTTATCATCTCAGTTACGCTGGGTCAGGAATCCAGATGGGGCTTCGCTAGGTCCTTTCTTTCAGTTTCTCACGGGCTGCAATCAAGATGTTGGTCAGGGCTGGGGTCTCATCTGAAGCTCAAATGGGAGGAATCCCCTGGCAAGTAAATTGGAGATAACAAAAGTGTCCGCCTAGATTCGTATTTGGAAGTGAATGCTGTGAGCATGTGTGATAAAGAATAAAACATCACAACAGCAGCTCCCAAGCACTTTGTACTTGGGGGCACCCAGGTCACAGCATGAGCTGTCCAGGGGATTTGGACACTGGGACACTGTCAGATGCTTCTGACATCTGCCTGCCCATCCTCCCACAGAAGCTACCCCGAGTCCGTGAGCACCGAGGGCTCCTGACCCAGCTGCGGGGTCACCCACCCCAGTGGCAGCCAACCTTCTGTGTTCTGCGTGGAGATGGCCGCCTGGAGTGGTTCAGCCACAGGGAGGTGAGTGGCTTACAGTCCATCTACCTCTCCATCCCACCCTCCCCAGTGTGGGTTTGGGGTCCAGTTCCCAGCATAGCCCCCTCCTTTCTTCAGTCATCAATATGAATCAAGGTCATCTGTGTCCTTGGCCCCAGATGGGCAACCATCTCCTGCTGTGCCAGGTGGGTAAACTGAGGCCCAGACCAGGGTAGGGACTCACTTGTGGTCATCAGCAGAGTAAGGTTGAAACCATGCGAGGCCTTTGCATATCCCACTTGTGTCCTGCTTCCCAGCTGGGGAATTCTTGTCTCCCTGGGACTCAGTTTTCACCTCTGTGAAACGGGATGATGATGGTCTACGCCACATGGGGCTGTGAGGATTCGATGAGATAGTCCTCATATAGCACTTCGGACTGGCCTAACACACAGTGGGTACTGGGTGCTCCACTGTGGGAAAGGGGGGAGGGGTGGCGGCAGGGAGGTTGGTAAACCCAAGTTAACCCCAAATCTTCCCCTGATCCCACGTTGGGATATAGAAGCCACTGTTTAGACCTGTCCCAAGACAGTTCTTTGGATGCCTTTTGCAGGAATATGAAAATGGGGACCGTCCACTGGGCTCCACGACCCTGACGGGGTACACAGTCCTGACTTCCCAACGTGAATATCTTCGCCTGTTGGATGCTCTCTGCCCAAACTCCTCAAGTAAGGCTCCTGGGGACCCCAAGAGCCGGTTTCTCTACTTTTGCACTGCTGATACTGGAGCCAGATCATTTTTTTGCAGTGAGGGCTGCCCTGTGCACCACAGGATGTTACATAGTATCCTTGGCCTCCACCCACCAGATGCCAATAGCACTCTGCACCCCAGATGTGACAACCAAATAAAACTCCAGAAATTGCCAAGTGTCCTTAGGGGCAGCATTGCCTCTGGGTGAGCACTCTGTTTCTTTGGAAGAGAAACACCCACTCTTGTCAGGGTGAAGGAGTTAGGTCACTAAACCAGAATCAAAGCAGCAAAGGGTAAAAAGGATAAAAATCTGGTGTCAGCAAGCATATGGAGAGATGGACAGTGGTGGGCAGGAAAACTGTACAGACTTGTTAAGATTCTAATTGTTCAGTTTAGTGTTTCCAGGAGGGTTCTCCTTCCCTCCTTCCTGCCTTTACTCCCTCTTCCCATCCTCTTCCTCTTCCTGCCCCTCCAACCTCCCTTTCCTCCCCACTCCTCCTCCTTCTCTCTCTGAGTAGGGTAAGGAGCAACATAAGTGGCTGGCATGCATCTGACTGAGGGCCTGCATCATCTCATTGACTCTGCCCAGGAGGCAGTCCCATCACTAATCACCCCATTTCATAGAAGGGGACACTGTGGCTGAGGACTACCATACCGTAAGAGATAGAGCCAAAATTACACGCTTTGGTTCACTGCAGAGCTATTCTGCTGCTTAATGATGAAGAGATGTAGCAACAAAAACCGTCTGCAGAAATGTTGAAAACATGGGAGCCCACCCAAATACTCATCCTTTGGGGTTGATTAAATAAACTTTGGCCTGACCCTTAGGAAGGAAATCTGTGCAGCCTCTGAAGGTATCCCAGACATGCACAGGAGCCAAAAGGCCAGTTATACATCAGAAAACTCCACCCTGTTAAAAAATACATCCCATGCAGCTTTGTGCTGTACTCCAAATTTTAAGTAATGTCTCCCAAACTGTTAATAGTTATTATCATCTCTGGAGGCTGCGATTAAAGGACTGCATGATGAGGAATGTCCACTTCTTTCTGCGTTATTGTATTTTACTGCAGTTTGTATATATCACTCTGGAAATCTGAACAAAACACTTAAGGATTTACGAGATCCCAATTTAATTAATCTGGGCTTCCCTGGTGTCTCCATTGGTAAAGAATTTGCCTGCAGTGCAAGAGACCACAGGCAGCCTAGGAGACCTGGGTTTGATCCCTGGGTAGGGAAGATCCCCTAGAGAAGGAAATGGCAACCCACTCCAGTATTCTTGCCTGGAAAATTCCATGCACAGAGGAACCTGGCGGGCTACAGTCCGTGGAGTCACAAGAGTCAGACACAATTTAGCAACTAAACCACCACCAATTTAATTAATCGAAATAAATTCACTCATTTTTGTCCTCCCAACAGTTCTAGGTCATTGGTATCACTTTTTAACCCATTTTACAGATAAGAAAACTGAGGGGTTTTTTTAGAGTGATGAAAATCTGTGCAAAGAGCTAGAAAATGGTTTGGCTAGGTATGAATCTAGGCCTAGCTGACTCCAGCACTCTCCAGCAAGCAGGGCTCAGATCACATGCCAATTCAGACAGTTGCTGGTGGCTGCCTAGACCGCTGTGTTGAGGAGAATGCTGAGATGGATTATTAATATCTGCCATGGGCACACCTCCTCCTGGGACTGAGCGAAATAAGGATCTTCTAAGCATTTCAGTATTCTTGCAAAAATTCCATGGACAGAGGAGCCTGGTGGGCTACAGCCCATGAGGTTGCAAAGAGTTGGACATGACTTGAGCAGTTGAGCTCACACACACAAGTATTTCATGGTGAATGAAGAGAATGAATGAATGAAGATGGGAGCTTCTCTGTTTGCTTTCAGGAGACCATATACAGGAAGAGCCTGATCCCCTCTTGGAAATGCCTGTTAGCTCCCCCCTGTTCCTGCAGCATCCCTTCCGCCAGCACCTCTGTTTCTCTGCAGCCACAGGGGAGGCACAGCGTGCCTGGAGACTAGCCCTGCAGGGCGGCATCCGGCTTCGAGGCACAGGTGGGTCCTGGCAAAGGGCAGACAGTGGTGGGGTGCAGAATCTGGGGTCAGATGGCTCTGCTCCTGCTGGCTGTGGAATCCTCTCCAAGCCTCAGTTTCCTTATCTATAAAATGGATCGTGGGGAAGGACAGAGGGGAAACAGGCAATTTATGCATGGCCATGGCTGTAATGAGGGCACAGGCCTGGGGATCACGGAGGGGAAGTCAAAGCTGGAGTCTCAAAAAGATGAGGGACCAGCAGGTCAAGAAGAGGAACAGAATTGACACATACAGTTGGGCAGGTTGTTGACTGAACACATGTACCTAACTGGAGAAGCAATTGGAGACTGCCTTGGGACCTGGGTGGTGACTGCCTGTAGATGATGTCTTTTCCTAAATGGCATCGGCACCGACAGGAATTGAAGCCAACTGCAGGAGATAGTGGAGGACAGAGGAATCTGGCGTGCTACAGTTCATGAGGTCACAAAGAATCAGACACAACTGAGCATCTGAACAACAACAAAACATAAAGCTCACTTATGGGCTGATGATGGTCTTAGGGAGGTGTGCTTCCTGCAGAGGGCAATTCTTTGTGCAAAGGTCTGGTAGTGGTTGACCTAGCTGTTTGAACCTGGCAGGAGGTGGAGGGCTTCCTCCTGAGGTGATGGGGAGCCAGGCAGCCTGAGAGCAGGGGAGGGATGGGTGGACGCTTAGGAGTCGCCCCCTCAGTCCTGCAGCGAAGTCAAGCACCGGCAGCCCGTGCCTTCCTAGATGCCATACGGCTCTACCGGCAACGACAAGGCCAATTTGGCAACGATGACGTGACCCTAGGCTCCGACGCTGAGGTCAGTGCCGCACCAGGCCGCACCCGGCACCCCCAGGACCCCTCTCGGCCCACCAAAGCACCCATGGCCACCTCTCCCGCAGGTGCTGACCTCGGTACTAATGCGGGAGCTGTTGCCAGCGCTGCGAGCCCAGACCCTGCCCGGCCTGCGAGGAGCCGGCCGCGCCCGGGCCTGGGCCTGGACCAAGGTAGGCACAGGGTCGAGGAGGTGGAGTAGGGACTCTCGGGAGGCCAGGAGGGGGATAGGAGTCGGACTTGAGTGCCCAGTTTCTCTGCGCGTCTCTCTGTGCCTGTCTCTGTCTCTCCGTCCCTCTCATCCCTGCCCCGTCTTGGCGGTCTACCGCGCCCCTGGCCCTTGTTGGGTCCCCTCACTGGTCTGAGCAGCTCCTGGATGCTGTCCACGCTGCAGTCCTGGCTGGGGCCTCCGCGGGGCTCCGCGCCTTCCAGCCCGAAAAGGACGAGCTGCTCGCGGCCCTGGAGAAGACAATCCGCCCGGACGTGGATCAGATGTTGCGGCTGCGGGCGCGCGTGGCTTCGAGGCTGAAGGGTGCGGCTCGGGGGCGTGGCATAGAGGGGCGGGGAGCCCTAGAGAAGGAACGGGAACTGGTTGGGTGTAGGGGGTGGAGGCAGATGATCTGGAACCTGGAGACCTAGCAGGGGCAGGGCCAGAAAAGGGAAGGGCGGGGCCGAAGTGGGAGAATGGCCGTGGTTTTGAGGTTTAGGCTGAGGGTGGGGAGAGACAAGGGCCGAATCAAGAGGAAGGGCGGGGGGCTGGGAGAGCCAGGGATGCAGAGGGTGAGACTCCAGACCCTGACTGGGTGGGGAGAGGGGCCGAGGCACTGGCAACAGTGGGTCTGACCCGGGTTGTGGGTTGTCCGGTCAGACAGCGGAGATAGCTCCTACTCCGCTCAGTAACAAAGAGAACTGGGTTGGAATCCGGACTCAGCCTCCCAGTGTGCGACTTTTGAGCTGATCCTCATCGCACCTGAAGCCTCCGTTTTCTCATTTGTAAAATAGGGTAGAGGAAGATGCTCAGAGTCTGCGCTCCCATCTTCCTCGCCCTGTTGAGCCAATAGTCGCACACCTTCCCCCTCCCCTCTCCTATTTGCTGAGCACCTGGAGGAGATCCAGGCCAGTGTCTTCCACTCGCAGCCGAGGTCCAGGGCCCCCTGGAGTCGTGCCTGCGCGGGAAGGTGGATGCACAGCTGCCCCGGATCACTCAGACGCTGCTGAGCACTGTAGAAGCCGAACTCACAGCGGTGCGGACCCTCCTAACCCAGGGCATGGACCGCCTGTTCCGCCTCCTGTGTGGGAGCTCCTCGAGCACCCAGCTGCGGAAGGAGGTGAGCTGCAGGGGCTCTGGATTCATCGGGCCTATGGGCAGTGTCAACTTTATGGAAGAGTCACGTGAACCTTGCATCTTTCTTGTTTGAAAATCTCTGAACTTTCTTCTAGGCTGCATTTTACTTAGGGTGGGCCACGATGGGTGGGGAGGAGTTAGAGGACAAGATTAGCGATTTAGTAACATTAATCTGGAGTCACCTTACCTGAAAACTCTTCCTCCTCCCATTCACTTGTTTGGCCACAGCCCACCCCATCTCCTGAGACAGAATTCTGCTCTATGCAGGTCAGCTCAGTTCTTCTGATATGAAATGAGAGCATACTCTATGCCAAGAAACATTCAACTCGTTAAGTGTCTGTTGTCCTTTAAAATGAAACAGCCAGTTATTTTACAAAAAAAAAAAAACAAAAAAACATTTTAGGGAGAGAGAGACAGCCTCCACATTGCAATTTGGGACATGCAAGCTAGGGCAAAACCATAGGCAAGTCTGACAAAGGGGAGGAACATTACTTTATAGAGAAAAAGGAGGAAGTTGGGAGGGGTGACTTTGAAGGAAAGCAGAAGTTCAGCATGGTGACACTTTCTCATTGGCCGAGTGGTGGTAGTTTCTCATTGGTTGAGGCTGTTACTGTGTAAGGAGAAAATCTTCCTCCTGTAGGAGTGGTAAAGCAGTCATTTTCTTTTCCCTGTTTGGAGTCTGCAGAGGGCAAGGAGTGGCAGTGAATGAGAGCTCTCCCTTTAGGGCTTAATGGCTTCATTTTATTTATTTATTTGGCCCAGCCACTCGATGTGTGGGATCTCAGTTCCCTGACCAAGGATTGAACCTGGGCCATGGCAGTGAAAGTGCAAAATCCTAACCACTAGACTGCCAGGGAACTCCCACGACTTCATTTTAAATGAGGTTTCCAGTATTCTTGCCTGGAGAATCCCATTAACAGAGGAGCCTGGTGGGCTACAGTCCACAGGGTCTCAAAGAGTCAGGCACGACTGAGTGACTAACATTAACACTCCCTTTATTAATCTTCACATCTCCGTTTCATAATCACCTCCTCCAGAAATTTTCCCTGGTCCTTTCTGCAGCTGCAGCTGCTTATGCTTCCCTCCTCATATGAGCATTTACACACCACTATAGTTGTTTGTCTAAACTCTATCTACTCCAACTTTTGTGTGAGCAGTTTGAGGGAAAATACCACTTTGGATTATTCCCCTTCTGCAGCCCCAGGATCCAGCACAAAGAGAACATCAGGTGATGGCATTGGTGGGACAAGGGTTGAGTGTGCCCATTTCCCCTCAGTCATGCCATCACCACATTATCATTTTTTTCAAGTTTCACCATTTTATGTCCATCACACCATACCTCACCCTTATTGTACTTTTTTTTTTGGTGACAACTGAGTTGGGATGTGTTTCCAGTTGTGTTTCTCCTTCAGTGAATTGGCTCTGAGGCCCTTGGCCCTGCTTTTCCACTGGTGGTGTTTTTCTCACCTGTCATTGGAATGCAGGTGTACTCATTTGGGGAGATGCCATGGGACCCAGAGCTGATGCAGATTTGCTACCGAGAGGCCAAGAGGAGCCGGGGGCAGCTGGGGCAGCTGGCAGCACTGTTTGGCTTCTTTGGAACACAGAGCCTAGTGTTTGGGGCCCAGGATCTCGCACAGCAGGTAAGGGTTAGTGGGAGGCTGGGAGGAGATGAGGCAAGGATGGCAGCCCCTACTTAACAGGTGCTGCGTGTGTGCTGAGGAGACCACAATGACCCAGACAGACCTGAGCCTCCCTTGCCGGGCTCCCAGTGTCAGGCAGACATGAACTCATGAGGAGGCAATAACCACATCCGATGGACAGGGCTGTGATGGGGACACCCGAGGTGCTATGGGAACCCTGAGGGGGCACCTGATCCATCTCCAGGGTTAGGAGAGTTTCCAGGAGGAGAGGACTGCCAGGCTGGGGCAGCCATGGGAGGAATGGGAGTAGGGTATGTCCTGGGTGTGATGAACAGTGTGGATAAGCCTTGGGAGGTGAGAGGGCTTGTCCACCTTTGGGAAGGTAAAGCAATTTAGAGACATTGGGTTGTAGATTTCAAGAGCAGGCAATGATGTGAGAGAAATGAGAGAGGTGGGGAGGCAGATGAATCAGGGCCTTGAATAATGGGACTGTGGGGGCTGGGTTCTTTTCAAGGGCAATGGGAACTACGGCAAGTGTGTGAGCAGGAGAGGGGCACGAGCAAATTCAAAGTTTTTTAGAAAGCCCTGCCTGCCATGGGGAGCAGTGGCTGTTGGTGGCAGGAATGGAAGCAAGGAGGTCTGAACCAGAACAGGTTGGTGGAGAGAAGCCAGGGATTTTGAAGGCCAAGGGGATGGGACCTGCTAATGGAAATGGTGAGTGAGAGAGATAGAGATTGAGAAGACCCAGTACTGCCTGGCCCGGTTTTTCGGTCTGCATACTGCACAAGAGGGCTCAGTCATGGAGCCTAGACTCTGGACAACTCTCTGCTCCCCATGCTGGGCCTCCTGGCACTGACTGGATGAGGCCCAGGTCCTGAGAGGAAGAGAGTGCTATATTTGTCTTTTTTAAAATTGTATTTTTAAATATTTATTTATTTGGCTGTTCCCAATCTTAGTTGTGGACGCAGGATCCTTGGTTGCTGCACATGGGGATCTTCAGTTGTGCCATGTGAACTCTTAGTTGCATCATGTGGTACCTAGTTCCCTGATCAGGGAGCAAACCAGGCCTTCTGCGTTGGGAGCTCAGAGTCTTAGCCACTGAGCCACCAAGGAAGTCTCAAGGGTACTGTATCTTGGAACAAGGAGCCTGGGGGGAGGTAGCTGGTCAGGGCAGGCTGGATACTGAGAAGGGTTCAGCTGAGCAGGCGCAGGGCCCAGAAAGAGCATGGATTTCCAAGGCTCATCTCAGCATCTCCTCCCACAGCTCATGGCTGATGCCGTGACCACCTTCCTACAGCTGGCTGACCAGTGTCTGACCACGACTCTGGACTGCGACCAGGCCACCCAGCAGCTGGAGAAAGTCAGGGGGCGCGTGCTGAAGGTGAGGTCTGTGAAGAGGGCATGGCAATGGGCCTGATTGTTCAGGAGGTTGGAGGACCAGCTGCTGTGTGTGTCATGCAGAAATTCCAGTCGGATAGCAGCTCGGCGCGGAGGAGGTTCATCCACAGCTGGCTGCTCTGCATTTTCTTGCCCTTTGTGTTGAGCCAGCTGGAGCCAAACTGCAAATCGGTGAGCTGATGGGGGACAGGCCCTACAGAACAACCAAGCATCATAGAGCCACCTTGATGCTTAAAGACTTTTGTCCCCTGAGGCTGGGTCAGATGGCTCTTCTGGGCTCCCATAATGTCCTCTGCTTCTCCCATGACAATGCTCGATGTCTGCCATTTGAGAGCTGGCATGGGGTCCCATGTATCACATATCAGCAGGTGATACAGGCTACAGAGAAAGGAGGAAGCAGAGAGGGAGTGTGCGTGTGATGAGGCTTCAGAGTGGTTAGGGAGGCTCTCTTTGAGAAAATGATGCTTGAGAAGCAGTGAACTAAAGGCATGAGCCATATTCAGGGGAAGGGTGTTCTTTGCATGTGCATAGGTCCTGAGGTAGATCTGTTTCTGGTATGTTGGAAGACAGTGAAAAGGCAAGTGTGGTTGGAGCTTGGCGAGCAAGAAGGTAGGAGGTAGACAAGGGAAGAGGTCACAGGCACCTGGCTATACACGGCTTAGGGGCACTGGAAAGTGGTCTGCAGCAGGGGCCACGCAGGAAGTGGCTGTGAGGGGACCCAGCAGGATAACCTATACTGTTCCCACTGAGGTGTGATGTGCTTTGTTTCACCAATCCCCACAACAACCAAGGGAATAACGAGTCAAGGAGTCCATTTTAAAGATGAGGAGACTGAGGCCCAAATTTCCCTGTCTAATCAATGGACATGAGTTTGAGTGAACTCTGGGAGTTGGTGATGGACAGGGAAGCCTGGCGTGCTGCAGTCTATGGGGTCGCAAAGAGCTGGACACGACTGAGCAACTGAAGTGAATCAGTGGCAAAGCTGGGGAAGGAGTCCATTTCAAAGATGAGGAGACTGAGGCCTAAATTTCCCTGACTAATCAGTGACAAAGCTGGGGCTGGAACCCATGTCACACACAGCCCACTCCTCTAGCTCAGCCCCTCACCTTCTTCGGTTCCAGGAGCTGCTCAAGTTTGAAGGGGACGTCCTTGCTGTGGGCAGCCCTGCCCTGACCATCGAGGGGATTTACGAGGATGTTGTCCGGGGGTTCCTGCTCCAGAGGATCAGTCGAGGTGAGCCCCCATCCCCCTACAGCTCAAGGGAGCCTGGTGACTCCTTGCTGTGTCTACTGAGCCGTACTAGAGTCCCCATTACCTCTCACTTTCTGTGAACACTAGCCTTTTGACTCAGGGCCAGAACTGGGAAAGAAGGTATCTGGGGTGGGAGAGCCTATAGGGACAGTGATGGAAGTTCCCTCAAGGAGGGGGCACTGGAATGGGGCTGTGAGGGATGTGTAGGAGTTCTTAGGATGAAAGGAGGGAGAGAAAATTTTAAAACTGGGGGTACGTATTTACATTTATTCATTCAGTAACCTCTCCCTGTTTTATTCTGAGCTGACATTGAGGCCCCAAGTGTACTTGGACTCAGGAGTAGGCCTCTAAGAATTTCCTGGGCTGAGAAGAGGCTCCTGAATGGTCTCTTCTCCCTCCTGCCTTGTCGCTTCCTTCTTAACCCAATGCCTGTGACTACTGAGACGTGTGTACTCACAGGGTAATGAGCAATGTGTAATGGTTATTCAGGGAATGCCACAGCTGACACAGAAGGAAGGAGAGGAGGCTGGAGGCTGCCAGGGAAGAGGTGCAGGGCCTTGCATGACAGGCAGAGGAGCTTAGACATTTTGTGGCAGGCAATAGAGAGCCATGGAGAGTGTGTGAGCAGAGGGCAACAGAGGCCAGACTGGAAGCCAGAGAGGAGGCTGAGGACCTGGTCCTGGGAGCAAACGATGGACTTGAGCAGGGGCAGAAACCAAGGGGATGGAGCCCAGGCATGAGGAAGAGGCAGAAACCAGAAGCTGTTGTTGGCCTTGGGTGTTACTGGGTACATGGGAGAGACCACAACCCTGGAAATGGTGTGGATAGACTGGAGAGGCGTCCCAAAGGGCCTGGATTTGAAGGACACAAGGAAGAAGAAAGGGGATTCCCCTGGCGGTCCAGTGGTTAAGAATCTGCCTGCCAGTGCAGGGACACAGATTCGATTCCCATCTGGGAACTAAGATCCCATATGCCTCAGGGCAGCTAAGCCCATGCACAGCAACAGCTGAAGCCCTTGTGCCCTAGAGCCTGTGCTCTGCAACAAGAGAAGCCAGTGCAATGAGAAGCCTGAGCACTGCAATTGGAGAGTAGCCCCCACCTGCTGCAACTAGAGAAAAGCCCACACAGCAACCAAGACCCAGTGCAGCTGAAAATTTAAAAAAAGATAAATAAAATTCAATGCATATATATGTATATGTATTTTGGTTTTTTTAAAAAGAGTAAGAAGGGATGCAGAAAGAGCAGTCAGAGTTAGCAAAATTCTGGGAGCCAGGAAGTAAGGGTGAGAAGAAACTCAGAGGAGAAACTCAGAGATAGCAAAGTTCTGGGAGCCAGGAAGTAAGGGTAGGAAGTTTCCTTGTTCTGTTCATGGCCAAACAAAAAGAACCCAGTTATCTTAGAACAGGGGACATTTTAAATGGAAAAAGGCTATCCTGTGGAAAAAAGTTTTTAGAAAACAAGTTTCTATTCCTAGAGGCTTTACATGTCATGTGGGTGGGGTATGGTGGGTAGTTGGGGGCGGGGTTTCCATCCTGAAATGATTCGTGATGTCTGTTTGAAGGACTGTGCTGGAAGGTAGAGTAGGTCACATTCAGGCTCAGTGAAGGTGTGAGGATTGGCTAGCAATGTCTCATGGGCACAGGTGTGGACATAGGCTCATATGAGCCATTCCTTTAGGGTTCCTGGTTGAGATACATCCCCCATCCTTCGCCATCTTGTGGCCTCTCTGGGAAAATTCATGGAAGCCCTGGGATTACGGGGTTTATCCACTTGGGCCCAGGGTTTCTGTTTTATTTTAGAATTGAAAAATGCCCTTGGGGCCAGAAACATGTCCTGCATTCTGGATGACTACTCAGAGGAGCCATGGGACCAGGCAGAAGCAGGTGAGGCCCTCAGAGGTTCTTGGCCCATGCCAGTGAATTTCTGGGAGTCAGGCAGGGGAGTCTCCAGGGGGGTCTCCATGGGGGTACAAGATGGTTGTGAGTGTGGGTTCTTGGATGGAGCAGCATGTACCTTGTCTGCTGACTTGGCCAGGTTGGCCAGGCTCATAGTGAACTAGGGCAATGGGAGATCACAGAGTGTACCTGAGTGATAGAGGTATCCTCTGACATGCATATGAATTTGTGTCCCATTTCTTCTTGCCAGGACTCTATAGGGCCTCTCCCAGCAGCCACTGTTCCCAACACTGGTGGGGAAGATAGTGGTGATGGGAGTTTTGAGTTCAACTCGAACAATGCAAGGAACTGTGTTTGGGGCCAGGGCAGCCTGGCCTCCTACTATAGGACCCTACAGCAAGCTCCTTGTTGGAACAGTAAATGCATGTAGGGCTGAGGCTGTCACTGCTGGTGGTGCGGGGATCCTGAACTCCAGCCCTAAGATGGAAATGTTTTATGGAGAATTCCCTGAAATGGGACAGAAAATAGCTGGTCCAACTGGAAGCAGACCAATGGGCAAGATGTTTAGAATCTGGGTGCTCAGAACCCAGGGTAGATGTAGGGATTTTGGTGTGGCTCACAGCTCTTCAACTCCCTTGGGTATCACTGTTTTGAGAGCTTTGTGAATCCATCCAGCTACATGGCTCCCACATTCTTTACCCACAGAAACTCTGAGATATTAAATGTAGTTTTCAGTGGCTAACTTTTGGGGTCCTTTGCTATGTGGCAGTAGCTAACTAATACACATCCCAGCTGATCTGGGACAGCATCTCAGGGTCAATCGGGTTTCTCAGGTAGCTCAGTGGGTAAAGAATCTGCCTGCAATGCAGGAGACACAGGAGATATGGGTTCAATCCCTGGGTCAGGAAGATCGTCTGGAGGAGGGCATGGCAACTCACTCCAGTATTCATGCCTGGAAAATCCCATGGACAGAGCAGCCTGACAGGCTACAGTCCATAGGGTTGCAAAGAGTTGGACACAACTGAAGTGACTGAGCTAAGGGTTATTTCTCAATAGATTTAAATGTCTACTAGTGGAATTTCTGAGTCAAAACATATATATCATTTCAAGGCTTATTATGACCCCTACAACCTTCACTTTACTCCTTCCTCTCCAGAAGGCTGTGCCTTTTAATCAACTCAGAGTCAATTGCTGCAGATAAACTGATGAATATTCACACTCACTGGGATGAATGAAGATTAGACAACTTTTAAATGATTAAAATTATCCTCAAATGTCAGAATATTTGGAGATTTGAAACTAGGATGAGGGATTGTGGATGAGCTTCTTAACCTATTGTTTTTCAGTTGCTCAGTCATGTCTGATTCTTTGCGACCCCGTGGACTGTAGCACACCAGGCTTCCCTGTCCTTCACCATCTCCCAGAACTTGCTCACACTCTTGTCCATTGAGTCGGTGATGCCACCCAGCCATCTTTTCCTCTGTTGTCCCCTTCTCCTCCTGCCTTCAGCCTTTCCCAGCATCAATTTAACCAGAATCTAATTGGTGATGGGGTTTTGCTTCTAGACTTTTGCACTGACAGCTAATGCCACTGTGGGTAAATCCCCCAAGGTGAAATCTCAGGGTTTAGAGCATATGTTTGTCATTTCAGTAGCAGTTTCCAGAGTGCTGTCCATCAGGGTGGTCCCACCTGGTACCCCTCACCTGGAGGTGGACCATTTCCCCACAGGCTGTCAGCTGACTTGGGATTTCTCAGATCTTCTGGGTGAAAAACGTCTCAGCATCGTTTTATTTTTTTTTCTGTATTTTTTTAAATAAATTTATTTATTTTAGTTGGGGGCTAATTACTTTACAATATTGTAGTAGTTCTTGCCATACATTGACATGAATCAGCCATGGGTTTACATGTGTTCCCCGTCCTGAACCCCACTCCCACCTCCCTCCCCATCCCATCCCTCTGGGTCATCCCATTGCCCCAGCCCTGAGCATTTGTCTCATGCATCGAACATGGAATGGTGTTCTGTTTCACATATGATAATATACGTGTTTCAATGCTATTCTCTTAGAACGTCCCACCCTCATCTTCTCCCTCAGAGTCCATGACTTTTCTATGCATCTGTGTCTCTTATTCTGTCTCAGCATCATTTTAATGAACATATCTTCTTGGGGATGAGGTGGAGAGTCTTTTCATGTGTTTAGGAGCCTCTCTGTGAAACTCTGTTTCTCTCGGTGGCCTACATAGGTATCTTCTGGGGGCTTTTACATTTCTATTAAGCTTTTCTCACTAAGCTTCCATTTCCTAGGTATTTATTTATATTCCAGGCACTTGATATGTCCAAATGTTTTGGCATCATTACTATACTTTTCCATTTTACAGATGTAGAAACTGAGGCTTGGAGAGGGACTTGCTCCAGGCAACCAGGCCCCAGCACTGAGGTCTAGCCACTATGCCCACTGCCTCCTCCGGGAACATTCCAGCGCTGAAGCTCTGCCCACACTTATCATCATTCTCAACGGATAAATATCTACTTGTGGAATTTCTGAGTCAAAACATATGTACCATTTCAAGGCTTATTATGACCCCTACACCTACACCTTACTCCTCTCTGGAAAGGCTGTGCCTTTTATTAACACTCCCACCAACAGTATTTGTGCATATTCTCCTTTCCAAACACTGGGACTTTTCATAAAAGAAAGACTGCCAATCTAATAGACACACACAGATTGCATTGTTTTAATTTCTTTGATGACTATGTGCATGCATGCTAAGTCACTCAGTTGTGTCTGACTCTTTCTGACCCTTTGGACTGTAGCCCACCAGGCTCTTCTGTCCATGGGATTCTCCAGGCAGGAATCCTGGAGTGGGTTGCCATTTCCTTCTCCAGGGGATCCTCCCGACCCAGGGATTGAACCCTCATCTCTTACGTCTCCTGCAGTGCGAGGGGGATTCTTTACCACTAGCGTCACCTAAAAATATCTCTACTGACCATTTATATGTTTGTGTGTTTTTGTTTTGCTTTGTTTTAGTGAGTTGCCTGTTCAGAGCTTTTATCTATTTTTCTCTTCAAGAGAGTTTATCTTTTTCTTATTGATCTCTAATAACTCTTTATATATTAAGGATATTAATAGTTTTGTGATACAAGCTATAGATTTTTCCCTCCTCAGCTTGCTGTGTGCCTTTGGGATTGTTTACTTGCTCTAAATCTTAACTTAGTGTCAAGTTTCCCAGCTGACAGTAGAGCTTTTACTGGTTTCCCCCTGACTGCCAGAAGCCATCAGTCCACTGGAGGTTGGCAGCTTCTGCACATCACAAGCCTTCCAGCTGCTTCCGGCACCAGTCCCGAGAGGGATTTCCCCAGTGTTTTTCTCAGTTCAGCTTTCAGAGGGAGGACATGAGACTCCCTGGTTTTCTCCCATTCTGCCCTGGAATGTTCATCCTCTCCCAAAAGAATGAGATTTTCCTTAGCTTTCCCTCCTAAACTTTTGACTCATGTCCCTTGAGCCATTGAGGACACACAATCTGTGCTCTGAATTTTACTTAACAATATTGAGCCTCCCCCCACCGCTCAGGTTAACAGACATCTGAGCATCTTTCTTAAAACAATTTTTTATAATGACACAAAAGCAATCAGGGAAGCCTGTTCATGGGGTCGTAAAGAGTGGGACACGACTTATCAACTGAATAACAACAAAAAGTGATTAGAAACACATTAGATTATTGGGAAAAAATAGATTATTGAAAAACAGCCCCCCACCTTGTCTCCAGAGCGTGTGCTTAGCGAGTTCTATCCTCTGACAATTCTGAGGTCGTTATGACTCCATTTTACATATGGACAAACTGAGGCTCACACAGCGACCCCACGCGGGGGCTGGATTTATAGCCAGGTCTGGGGACTCCAGGGCCCATGATCTTAGTATCCAACAACCCCTGAGGCCATCTCTGGGAGATCGAGAACTAAGACGGTAAAACCATGTTGCAGCAGAGGAAACTGAGATTCAGGTCTCAGGAGTCTCAACCCAGGTCCTAACTATCCAGGTCTGCCTCGTGACACAATCGGGGTCTTATACAAATAGAAGTGGGACAGAGAATCAGGTTGATCCCGGCGGGGAGCAGTTTCTGAGGCAAAGGCAGATTCTGAGCTCTGACACCTTTACTGCACAGACCCAAGTTCAGAGCGCTCCAAGTCTGAGGAGGCGGGGTATCCCGAGCCTGCCATAGGTTGACGTCATTCCTCCTAGGGGGCTGCTGCTGAGGGTACCGGGCACTTTGTATCTTTAAGACCGTTTGGAGGCGGGCCCTAAAGCCTGATTCCGCCTGGAGCTCTCCTCCTCCTTTAAGGCACGCAACAGGGGCGGGGCCCTGACGTCCCCTTTAAGGCACGCAGCAGGGGCGGGGTCCTGACGTCCCCTTTAAGGCGCGGTCCGCGTCCGCCGGCAGAAAAACGGCTTAAAGGCGACTCGTGGCGCGATGGCGGTGGCCCCACGCGCGTGCAGGGGACATGGGCGGCCGCTCCCGGTGTGCTGCTGCTGCTGCTGCTGCTGGCGCTGCCGCCTTTGGGGGGCCGCGCCCGGCGCCGCCGCCTACTTCCCTGAGGAGCGCTGGAGCCCCGAGTCGCCGCTGCAGGCGCCGAGAGTGCTGATCGCGCTGCTGGCGCGCAACGCGGCCCACGCGCTGCCCGCCACGCTGGGCGCGCTCGAGCGGCTGCGGCATCCGCGGGAGCGCACGGCGCTGTGGTGAGCGCGCGGCGCCCACCGGCTCCGCATCAGGCCTGCTGCCCCCGTCCCGGCGGGTCCACGCCGCGCCCTGCCCTCTGTCTTCGCACTGGGCAGGGCGGACCAGACCCACGCGTGCCCTCTGCTTGCTGTCTCCTGCCAGACCCGCGCCCCCCGCGCGCCCTGCCTGCTGTCCCGCATCAGAGCGGACCAAAGCCGCGTGTGCCTTCCTTTCTGCTTTCCTCCGCCGCGTTAGCACCGGCGGAACCGCGCTGAGCCCGCTGGCCCCTTAGGGTGGGGCGAGCCACAGCTCTGCCGCCTACTGGCTTCCCTGCCCCCACTCCCATTAGGACATATCCGGGATCACCCGTGCCGCGCAGCCCGAGACTAACCCCCTAACCCACTTGGGAGCGCTCACAGCTTCAAAGACGGGAAGCCTGAGAACCACCCCGCCCCTCGCATTGGGGCGTTGCCGTGGCCCACATGGCACTTCTACTAACTGAACGTCTTTTCGCTCCTGCTGCTCCTGTTTTGGTCCCCGAGCCCAGCCTGAATCAGACTTCCTGCCTCCTGACTACTGGAGTGGGTGGGTGGGGTGCCCGGCTGATGGCGGAGAGTAGGGGGGAGCAGATCCTTCCTGGAAGCGGAATGGGGCAGGGCCAGGAACAATCTGGCTGGTGACTCATTGCTTCCTACCTCAGTTTTCTCATCTGGAAAGTGGGGATACTAAGATAACTCTGATTGAGTTGTTTCTGAAGATGAACCGGTTAATGAGTGTGAAGCCCTTGTGCTGGGCATCAGTGACCCGAGTTGTGAATATTATAATAATAATTTTGTTCAATTTTGTTGTTATTACTGTCATCAGTGTTATCGTTGTTGTCAACTAAATAACAGTTCATATGGGAGAATAGTTCTCGGCTGATGGCTTCCAAATATTCCTTTTCCCTCCAGTCCATAGAATCCAAGCACATAGTTGGTGCTTAAGAAATGTTTTTTGAATGAATGACAACAACCCCACTACTCACAGGAGAGAGTTGAACGCAGGACTGGACCATGTGATATATATGTATTTTTACTAAATTGTACGTATTTAGTAGCGAATATGGTTATAAGATCCTAGATGCCCTAGGATACTGGCATCATATCTAATGTGTTTTTCCAAAATTATCTTGTGTAGTCCCCTCTGCAGCTCACTGAAGTGGGCCCAGTCCTCACCCCCTGTGTTACAGATAAGGAAACTCGGGCATGGTGAGGGGACGTGTCATGCCCAGGACTGTGTAGCTGGTGTGAGGCCCAGCTGGTATGTGGCAGCCCTTGCTGCCTTACTGTTGCCTGTCCTGCCTCTGTCTCCCTCACTCTACTCACTGTCCTGCTCTGTCTGCAGGGTGGCCACAGACCACAACGCAGACAACACGTCAGCAGTGCTTCGGGAATGGCTGGTGGCTGTGAAGGGTTTGTACCACTCTGTGGAGTGGCGGCCATCGGAGGAGCCAAGGTGAGCGCCAGGCCTTGCCCTGATCCCCTCCTCCAGTTGGACCTGGCTGTGTCCCTGCTCACACACCCTCCATGGCTCCCATTGTCCTGAGACAGACATACCCGCCCCCTCCCTCCAGCCCCTGACACTCCAGTCCAGCTCTGCAGCCTTCAGCACTGGCTCTGGCTACCTACCCACCTCCCCTCCAACTTCCCCAGTGGGCCATAATCCTCCTGTTGGACTTTTACCCCCTCTTTTATTCCACCTGGAATCCCTTCATTCCCTGGGGTTTGTGGTGGATGCCCGCTGCTTTATTCCTTGTCTCTCTTAGCTCAGCTGTTTACCTTCCCCATGAGCCCTTGGCCGATGTGGACTTCAGTTCCTTTCATTCTTTCAGGCTTTAGTTCTGTACCCACCCACTGCCCAAACCAGATTTGGAGTCTATAAGAAGACAGGCTCCCAGTTTTCTTCGACTCCCCCTCCCCCTCAGAGATGGGGATGTGTCCCTACAAGGCAGTAGAGGCCCCTTTGCCCCTCACCCTTTTCCAAGCTTTCTTCCCCTCTGGGTCTTTGCACACACTGTGTCCCCTACTTGGGACACACCATACCTCCGTCCTTCTCTATTTTCTCCTTGCTTCTTCCCAGCCTTCAGATCTAGCTTACACATCCCCTCCTCCAGGAAGCCCTCTCTGACTACCCCACATTCAGCCAGCTCAAGGTCTCTCTGGGCTCCGACAGTGCCCTGTGCTTCCCCCATCACAGCTGCCTCTCCGCAGGTCCTACCCAGATGAGGAGGGCCCCAAACACTGGTCTGACTCACGCTACGAGCATGTCATGAAGTTGCGCCAGGCGGCTCTGAAATCAGCCCGGGATATGTGGGCTGATTACATCCTGGTGAGTTTCTTGGCCACCCAATCCAGGGGTCCCCAGCTGAAGGTCTGGGGTCTCCAAGGGAAGGCGGAGCAGCGGGATTCAGAGACCAACCTTAACCCCGTTTTACAGAGGGGGAAACTGAGACTCTAAGAGGGGAAGTGAGTTGTCAGAGGTGACACAGCTGGTTAGTGGAGGAGCTGGGTCTTGATCCTAGAGGCCACCTCGGTTCTTAATCATCAGAAGTGAGTGGGTTTTATGTCCCCTGTGGTTGGACAGTTGTTCATCTCCCCGTTTATCACCACCACCAGTGATCTGATATCTCTGCACAGTCACAGTGATGACCTCTGGGTGACTCCGAGAAGCAGAAGGATGGGGTGGGGGCTGGGGGATGTTGGCGACACTGAGCTGCTGACCCCTGACTTTCACTTCCCCCTCCTGGGCCCCTGGCAGGAAGGGGCTGGTTGAGGTTTGAATGCAATATTGGGATACATGCCCACAGATCACGAGTCTTCTGTGAGCTCCTTCAGCCTGGCCCCTTGGCCAGGCGTGGTCCCCTCACTTGGTGCGATGGGCAGGGGGGCACTGACCACTGAGATTAACTCTCTGTGGAGGTTGAATGTAATAATGCCAGACTAACAGTGCCTATGGTGGTTTCCCATCTATGCATCAGACCCCAAGCTTTGATCTTTTCCTTCTCTTTAAAAAAATTTGTTTTGGCTGCACTGTGTGCAGGCTACTCTCTAGTTGCAGTGCGCGAGCTCCTCATTGCAGTGGGTTCTCTTGTGGAGCACGGCCTCTGGAACACATGGGCTTCCATAGTTGTGATACATTGGCTTAGTGGCTGTCCTGGACGATCTGTTTTATTTGTTTATTTTATATTCTTTTCCATCATGGTTTATCACAGGGTATTGCATATAGTTCCCTGTGCTATACAGTAGGACCTTTTTGTTTATCCTATGTATAATAGTTGACATCTGCTAATCCCATACCCCTAGTCCCTCCCACCCCCACCCCTCCTCCCTCTTGGCAACCACAACTCTGTTCTCAAAGTCTGTGACTGTTTCTGTTTTATAGAACAGGTTCATTTGTATGATATTTTAGATTCTGCATATAAGTGATATCATATGGTGTTTGCCTTTCTCTTTCTGGCTTACTTCACTTAGTATGATAACCTCTAGTTGCATCCATGTTGCTGCAAATGGCATTATCTCGTTTGTAGTATTCCATTGGGTATATATACATGTTTTCTTTATCCATCCTTCTGTTGATGGACATGTAGGTTGTTTCCATGTCCTGGCTGTTGTGAACAGTACTGCTGTGACATAGAGGTGCACGTGTCTTTTTGAATTAGAGTTTTGTCTGGATATATGCCCAGATCTGGGATTGCTGGATCATATGGTAATTCTATTTTTAGTTTTCTGAGGAGTCTCCATAGTTTTCCATAGTGGCTGCACCGACTTACATTCCCACCAACAGCATAGGAGGGATGAACTCCACCTTAATTACATCTGCAGAGACCCAGCCTCCAAATAAGGTCACAGTCCCAGGTACCAGTTGTTGGGGACCTCCCTTAGGAGGGGGCCCTAGCAGAGATCTGAAGGAGCAGAGGAGCCAGGCTCAGTGGGAGCTGGGGGTCGATGTCTGAGGCAGAGCTAAGAGAGCAGGAAGCAAGTTTGGGACATTCAGGGACTGGCTAGGAAGCCAGTGTAGCCAGAGTGGAGTGATGGAGGGGGTGATGCTGAAGTGGTGGGTGGGGGCTGGACTATACAGGCCAAGAGAGGGATGTGGCTTTTACTTTGAGGGTAATGGGGAGCCATGGAGGGTGTGTGAGCAGGGGAGGGTTTGGTTCTGATTTCTGATTTTTAGAAGTCCCTGTGGCTGCCATGGGGGCAGGGCCGATTGGGCAGGAATAGGGGCAGCAGGAGCCCAGGGTGGGCACTGGTATGGGGCTGTGGCTTCAGAAGGTGTTCTGAGGCTGAGAGAACAGTCCCTGTCAGATGTTTGGATGCCAGAAGGACCTTACATCCTGGCGTGAGTGTTGTGGGGAGGACAGAGCCATCTCCTGGGAGGAGGAAGGAGGTAACAGGCTCCTCCTAGGAGCCCTGTGACTTGGTGCCTTATCAGACCATTTTAGATGGGAAAATGGAGGCTTAGAGAAGTGACAGCCTGCGAGTGGCATCTCAGAACCAGTGAGGGACAGAGGTGGGACTCAAACCTCCTGGAACTATCCAGCCCAGGGCCACCTTGTTTGCCTCCCTGGGTTTTGCTTTCATGGTTTGAGGTTAGCCGGTTTTCACTTTTTTCCCTCAGCAAACCTGGGTGGAACTCAGGGATCTGGTTCAGAACTCAAAGCAGCTTTTGACACACCGATGTATTTTTGTAATTGAGGGCTTTGGTAATCCGTATTGGAATGTGAAATCGTTTGTTGAGTGTTTTTGTTTTTTTTAATAATTTTATGGGTTTATTTGGGGCTTCCCAGATGGTGCCGTGGTAAAGAATCTGCCTGCTAGTGCAGGAGACTCAAGAGATCCAGGTTCCATCTCTGGGTTGGGAAGATCCCCTGAAGAAGGAAATGGCAACCCACTCCAGTATTCTTGTCTGGAAAATTCCATGGACAGAGGAACCTAGCGGGCTACTGTCCATGGGGTTGCAAAGAGTCAGACAGGACTGAGTGACTGAGTACGTGCATTTATTTGTTTGACTTTGACTGCTCTGGGTCTTCACTGCTGCCTGCAGGCTTTCTCTAGTTGCGGCTAGCGGGAGCTGCTCTTCTTTGCGGAGCACGGGCTCGAGGGCGTGCAGGCTCAGTAGTTGTAGCATACAGGCCAAGTTACACCATGGCACGTGGAACCTTCCCGGGCCAGAGATCTAACCCATTACCCCCTGCACTGACAGGCAGATTCCCATCTACTGTACCACCGGGGAAGTCCCTAGTGTTTGAAAATTATTAAAAAGCCCTCTTTCTCTTTTTATGGATACTGTGGGTGTGGGTGTTACTTGTAAGAAAATATACAAGAAACAGTAAGAATTAGCCTAAGAAAAAAAAAAACATACCTTGTAATCTCACCTCCTAGAGAGACTCACTCTCTGGCTGTGTTTTTTTAATTGAGGTACAAGTCACATAACATAAAATTAGCCCTTTTCAAGTGTACAGATCAGTGGCGTTTAGTACGTTCATCATGTTTTGCAACCACAGCCTCTGTCTGGTTCCAAAACTAGCTTCCATCATCCCCAAGGGAAACCCAGTGCCCGTGAGCAGTCACTCCCGATTCTCCCAGTCCCTGGTGACCAGTGATCTGCTGAATGTTTCTGTGTATTGGCCTGTTCAGGACATTTCATAAACTATGCGGTCTGACTTCACTCAACCTGGTGTTTTCCGAGTTCACCCATGTTGCAGCGTGTGTCCCTGCTTCACTGCTCTTCACGGCCGAGTCATGTTCTGTTTTCCTCCGCTGATGGACACGTGGTTGTTTCCAGTGTCTGGCTTCTGTGGATAATGCTAAACACGGTGTGCAAACATCTGTTCAAGCCCATGTTTCCAGTTTCCTCAGTCTGTATCTCTGAGTGAACTCACTGTAACTTGATGTTTTACTTTCTGAGAAACTACCAGACTGTTCCGGCCGTTTTCACTGAGTGTATATTCCAAGGTCACAGGTTCAAATGTCCACAGCGGCTGCGCGGGGAATATAACAGGACTGCACGGTTTGTCCCAAGGGGCAGCCACCTCCCATCTCCAGCTGCGCCGTGCCTTGTGGAATGCCATCCCCATGTTGCTGGAGAAGGCTGGTGTTCTAGTGTTTGCTGTTTGCATAAATGATTCGAGCATTCTGAAAACCCTGCATGGGTAACAGAGAGCGTGTTCTGTGGACCAGATGCCTTAAAAAAAAAAAAAGAAAAACCAAGAATCCCACCTCCTGACAGCTCTCTGTGATGTACTGTGATCTGTGTGTTTTCACATCCCGGGAGATAGAGAGATCCTTACCTGTTTTCTGTTGCTTGATTTTCACTTGTCTCAACCCTGTAGCCAGACAATGGGACAGGGCCAGAGTTTCTGTAGCTGATTCTCCACCACTAGACTCCTGAGTCATTCCCAGCTTGTGTGATGAACAACTCTGCCGTGTGGCCTTCTGGGGAGGCCCAACAAGCGCACCACCCCCATGATGACCCTGTATGTGAGTTCGTGAATTTCCTTCCAGTTGCCACAAACAAGTGATCATCTTTTTACTCCAATACTCAAAGTGTTAAAGGAAAAAAAGAACCTTACGTAAAGATCATATTTTTACAAATTTTTTGGTTGGCGTTTAACTTACATAGAAAAAACTGTCTTCCTCCCGGCCCCTCCCTGCAGAGGTGGCTTCTGCCCCAACCGTCCTCCTCGTCAACCAGCACTGCCCATCTTGAAAGTTCCCATAAATGGAGCCACGTGGTGCACCCGCTGTCACTTCTGGGGTCTCACCAGCACTGTTCGTGGGACCCATTTGTATTGCTGTGTGCCGTGTGGCCCACCCCTTCTCTTGCCGTGTAGTGTACTTAATCATGTGATTGTAACTCTGCTGGTGACAGGTCAGAGCTGTCTGTTGAAAAGCACAGGGGCTTCCAAGGACGCGTGTGCTACTCAGGGTACCCCAGGCCCCCGGGACTCTGGCCTCGGCCCCAGCTGTTCCAAGCCATGGCCTAGCCCAGGTGACTCTGTTGGTTCACACAGATGCCAGCCCAGGTGACTCTGCTGGTCCACACTGATGCCAGCCCAGGTGACTCTGCTGGTCCACACTGATGCCAGCCCAGGTGACTCTGCTGGCCCATACCGATGCCAGCCCAGGTTGACTCTGATGGCCCATGCTCATGCCCTTGGGTATTTTGCAGTTTGTGGACGCCGACAACCTGATCCTCAACCCTGACACACTGACCCTGCTCATCTCAGAGAACAAGACGGTGGTGGCCCCCATGCTGGATTCCCGGGCTGCGTACTCCAACTTCTGGTGTGGGATGACATCCCAGGTCAGGGGGCTGCTGGGGTAGGACAGGGGCCTGGGGGTGGTGGGGGCTGGACAGAGCAAGTAGGGGCTGGGTTTGAAATCTAGCTCATTACCATGCTGCCTTATCTGTGAATATTTTATAAACACTGTTGTGACAATTCTTAAATTAGGGGATGGTCTACGATTGTTGCCACCCCACCCGTTGCCCCCAGCCACCAATACTCTGAGGCGGAAACACAAATAGAGAGGGGGAGTGACTTGCCTATGCAAACATAGCTATGATGTGGTAGTGCGAGGATAGGACTTCAGGCATGGCTTGATCCATGTGTTCAGCTAACATTCTTCTTCCTCCTTCCCTTGAGTGACTTCATTTTCAAACTCCTGGGAATAATTCCAGCAGCATTCAGCTAGTTCATTCTGATTGAACCTTGTCCCATCTCCTTCTCCACCTGAACCAATTACTGAAGCCACGAAAATGCTAGGCTCTGATTGTCCCACCCCAGAGTTAAGGGTGGGGTTGTAGGGAAAGCGAGAGGGGGTGAGGGACAGGTGGGAGCAGGGCTGTGCCACCGGAAGGGGGTAGCTAGAGCCAGGATGCTGACCTACCCTATCTCTTCCTATCTTTTTGTTTTGAATTGATATATAATTCATAGAATATAAAGTTAACCATTTTAAAAGTGAATAATTCAGTGGTGTCTATATTTTAAAGTATTTGTAGAAGTCTAAATTTATATGCTAACAGTTCCAATTAGTAAAGGGTACAAGGAAGAGAGATAACAACTCCAGATTGTTTCAGAAGCTTTTAGAACTTCTAAAAGATTCCTCCTGACTTTTTTGAAGTCCCGCTTCTGGTGTTTAATTTTAAAATCAAAGAATCTCAAGTATATGGTCCCTTTTCAGCTTTTTAATTTCCCTTCCCAAATGCTGCCTTTTCTGATCGGAAGTGTTGATCTGGGTCTGTGAGTGACTATTTCCCTGTGTTTCTCTGCCACTGCCCAGCGACTGAGGTTTGGGGGATGGAGACTGATTGGCCCTCCCCAGAGCTTTGCACTCAGGGAATGCCCACTGCATCCAGAAGCTGACACCTGGTCTTACTCTCCAGGTGTTCTGGGCCTCCCATTGTCCTGGTCTCCAGCCTGCCCTTTAGGGACCCCCACGCAGAATTCTGCCTCCACTCCCCACAGGGCTACTACAAGCGCACGCCTGCCTACATCCCCATCCGCAAGCGGGACCGCCGGGGCTGCTTTGCAGTCCCCATGGTGCACTCGACCTTCCTGATCGACCTGCGGAAGGCAGCATCCAGGAACTTGGCCTTCTACCCTCCGCACCCTGACTACACCTGGTCCTTTGATGACATCATTGTTTTTGCCTTCTCCTGCAAGCAGGCAGGTGAGCCCACAGAGGATTTGCCATCATAGGGTGTCTGTCTGGTTCTTTGGGACCAATTCTCAGCCCACAGAAGGTTCACAGAACCAGCACTACAGAGTACAGCGATGACTTCAGGTGCAGCTGTGTCCAGGTGTTCAGGTGATATCCTCAGGACCCATTCTCTCTCCAGCTGTGGCTCTGCTGGGTGACTTCACTCCCCAGGTCTTTAAGACCTCCTTATTGATATTTTCCTATATTCTTCCAATTATCTATAGTTGAGCATAATTGCTCTCTAATTGTATACTTAGGGCAAAAAAAAATGTTTTTTAAGAGAAAGAGAACACTGAATGCTGACTTGTCACTTATTGTAAAGATGGGTCAGCAACTCATGGCCCATGGGCCAAATCCAGCCCACCATCTGTACTCATATGGACACAAGCTAGAATGTCTTTTGGATTCTAGGATCCAACTCCTGTGTGTGTATGTTGGAGATGGGGTAATTTCCCATGCCAGCCAGCAATTCTAGGACACCAGCAAGGTGTCTGACAATTCAGGTCAATTCTATTTCAATTTTGACTCTATCTCCTTGGAGATAGCATCTGATTCCACAGGTTAAGGTCTCAGGCCCACAAAACTGACCCCTCTCCTGCTTCAGATGCTGGTCACAAGTTCAAGTTGTCACCTGTGTTTCTACTGCATACTCAATTGCTCAATTGTGTCTGACTGTGCAACCCTATGGACTGTAGCCCGCCAGGCTCCTCTGTCCATGGGATTCGCTAGGCAAGAATACTGGAGTGGGTTGCCGTTTCCTCATCCAGGGGATCTTCCCAACCCAGGGATAGAACTCACATCTCCTGCGTCTCCTGCATACATTGCAGGTAGATTCTTTACCACTGAGCCACCAGGGAAGCCCCCATGCTTCTGACCAAATGGAAATCAGAGGTTTCACAGCCCCTTCCTTGGGTTCTGCTAATTTGCAAGAGCAGCTCACAGAACTCAGGAAACTCATTTACTCACTAGGTTACTATTTATTATAAAAGTGTATATAAGCCAGGAACAACCTGCAGGAAGAGATGCATGGGGCAAGGTGTGGCGAGGGGTGCAGAGCTTCCATGCCCTTTCTGGGCACATTCTGAAGGCAGACTTGAGTTGTTGAGATAGAGCAGTTTGGCCCACAAACCTAAATATTTACTATCCAGCCCTTTAACGAAGGGCTTCCCTGGTAGCTTAGCAATAAAGAATCCGTCTGCAATGCAGGAGCCTTAGGGGATGTAGGTTCAATCCCTGGGTTGGGAAGATCCCCTCGAAGAGGGCATGACAACCACTCCAATATTCTTGCCTGGAGAATCCCATGGACAGAGGAGCCTGATGGACTACAGTCCATGGGGTCTCAAAGAGTGAGATACAACTGAAGCCACTTAGCACCCACACACCTTGAATTAAAATCATTTTCGTTGGGATTATCACTTTAGAAAAAGACATATACTTGTTATAAAGTTTTAAACCATTCAAAAAAAAATTTTTTTAACTATTCAGAGAAGGACAAACACAGAGGTAATGATATTCATGGTTTGTCCAACTGCATCTCATTTCTGTGCATAAATGTGACTATTTACTGTTCACCCACCATTTTGTGGTTTGCTTTGTCATGGAAGCCTGCAGGGCTGTCAGTACCCGGCAACGTGCTTATTAACAGTTCTGGAGGGTTTTTTTGTCTTCTCGCCTGGCACTGTGAACCCCTCATCTGACTCCAGTTCCCGGATGGAGTGCTGGGGTGGTCTCTGCCAGTTGCTGGGAATAGCTGGACCCATTTATGCCCCGGCCCCACATCGGGCAATGAGGCTAATGCTGCTGCTAGGAGGCTGCTTCTGCGGCCTTACTGCTCTGTGTTCAATTCTCATCGTTGTTTCCTTGGCCCCAGAGGTCCAGATGTACGTCTGCAACAAGGAAGTGTACGGCTTTCTGCCGGTGCCACTGCGGTCACACAGCACCCTCCAGGACGAGGCCGAGAGCTTCATGCACGTGCAGCTGGAGGTCATGGGTGAGTCTGTCCGCACCACCCCGGGAGGGCCAATTTGCCTCCCTCTCCCCACCATCTCGCATCTATCCGTGAACACTGATTGAGTGTCTGTTGGGTATCAGTCTCTTTGCCGGGCACTGAGAATCCAGTGTGAACAGTTGTCCCTGCTGTCATGGCTTGCAAGTGGCTATGCATGGCACACTTGGGGAAATCAGAGTGAGCTTTCTGGTGGGGGTGGCATTAAGATGCAGGGTGAGTTAGCTGAAAGGGAGATTGCAGCTGGAGGGAGTAGCATGTGCAGAAGCTGGGCAGTTGGAGGGGCTGTGAGCTCAGAAAACAGGCAAGGTTGGTGGGGCAGAACGGGGACAGAGCCAGCAGGCAGGGCCATGGTGGGGGCATCAGACACTGGGCTTAGGAGCAGGTCGTGCCCGCAGGGTTAGTCAGGAGCCGTGGAGGGTGTGGGAGCATGGAAGGTAGGAGGTTTCACTGATGACCCTGCACGTGCGTGGCCATGTCAGCCATTTCATCACCCATGCTCCTGCCAGCCCCCAGACCCACTATTTGTTTAATGTTTATCTTATCGGACACTTTCTTTTTTTTATTTGGATACACTTTGAAAAGGAAACTTTAATATGTATTTTTACTGTGGTTGCAAGCTGATGTCTTTCTAATACATATACAAATAAATCCACAGACTATTATATTAGCACCTGTACCTCTGGTGAGGTGGGCTGAGTGCACAGGGCTGAACCACCATTGAGGCTGCTTGAGGAAGGGGCCTCTGCCCCAGCTGGGGAGTCTCTGAAGCAACCAGACAGTGGAGCAACGTCCTCTTCTGTGTGGGCCTTGCCCTGTGCTGAGCACCCACTTCCCTGTGAAGGCCTGTGAAGCAGCACAGCGATTCCTTCCACTGCACAGAGAGAGGATTGGAGGGCCAGGCCCCTGTCCTGAGGCTCACCAGCCCCCATCCATTTCTAGAAGGCTCTGTCTATGGCTCCCCCTTGTGGTTGAAGATGGAATGACACTCTGCTCTCTGTTTAGAGGGGGCTTTGGGGTCTTCCCTAGTGGTTCAGATTGTAAAGAATCTGCCTGCATTGCGGGAGACCCGGGTTCAATCCCTGGGTCGGGAAGATCCCTTGGAGAAAAGAATGGCTACCCACTCCAATATTCTTCCCTGGAGAATTCCGTGAACAGAGGAGACTGGCAGGCCACAGTCCACAGGAGTCACAAAGAGTCAGACACAACTGAAGGACTAATACTTAACACTTTGGGTCTTTTAAGATAACACCTGGAGGCTGCAAGGTCACCAGGGCGAAGACCACCCCCCCTCCACAACACCCAAGTGTCTGTCCCATGCAGTTGCCCAGGCCGAGCACGACAACCCCACCATAGTAACAAGAGGTGGGTCTCTGCTTATTGCCAAGTCCTTTCAGTGACTGGACCCTGAGAAGCTTCTCTGTGGCTACTATTAATGGTCCTAGTTTAAATTTTCACATATATTCTTGTTTCTGGTCAGGAAACCGTTCACTCCACTGTTATAAACTCAAACACAACAGAGGCATGAATATCTTCCTGTTTTTTTGAGGGCTCGAGCAGATCACCCAGGACAGATAGAAGGAGGGTCTGGAAGTTTCAGATATTTGTGCAAATCCTCCTTTACAGTTCTTGTGAGAACCATCTTTTCTCTCTACCTGTGTGTGGGTGCCTGGTCCCAGGCCATGCATGTGATTTTACATGTGTTCAAAGATCTTTCTTACAATAAAATTTCAGACTTACAGAAAACTTCAGAGAGATGCCCTCTGTTGGGGAATCCAGCAACTTGCTTCCTTCCCTGCCTGCTCATGGAGTGTCTTTCCCAGTTGGCCCCATACACTTGGCTCCATATAAGTCCTGTCCTCTGAGTTTTAGCACACAGAGCAGTGACAGGTCATGGGTGTGCAGCATGATGATTGTTTTTATATCCTTTTATATCTAGATGCAGACCAAGCCCTGACCCTCCCCAGTGTCCCCACTGCCCTGAATCCGCCAGCTGACAGGCTTTTCCCATTTTGTGATTCCATCAGTGGAATCACAGAGTGTGCTGCTCAAGTGCGGTGTCTGCCACTCAGTGTCCTTGTCTGTGCTGTCACTGGCTGCTGAGTGTGGCTGTGACTCATTCCCTTGCCTTGCTGTCCAGTATTCCATGTAGATGTTCAGCTACATGTTCCTGATCCTTTCTGTTCAGCTACAGATTTATTTACTCTTGGCTGTGTCATATGTCACTTTACCCATCTTCTCTGGGGCATGTAGGGCATTTGTTGTTTCTCAGCATTGCAGTGTGTACAAGAGTTCTAGACATGCATCTGTAGGTGCAAAGTTAGGAAATATCTACAAGATTCCTCCCACTTCTTACACCAGTTACAACATCAGGAGTCCCCAAGAACATGTTCAGGTTGGATTATCTACTAGAAGTACTCAGAGCTCACTGCAAGCTACTATACTCACAGTTTATTACAGCAAAAAGACACAAATTGCAATCTTGGCAAAGGGAAAAGGTGCATGGGGCAGCATCCAGGAGAGTTCCAAGCACAGGGATTCCTAGCGTCCGTTCTCTGTGGAGTCGCGTGGACAGTGCTTGCTTCTCCCAGCACTAGCGCATGACAACATGCATGGTGTACTGCCAACCAGGGCTGCTCCCCAAGCCTCTGCGTCGAGGGCTTATGCTGGGGCTCATACAGATAAAGCTGACTGCCCTGTGGCTGACCCCCATCTCTAGTCGCTGTAGAGACTGAGCCAAGACACTCCACCCTAAATTACACTGTTGGCATAGATACCCACTATGGCCCAAGGCCTGAAATAAACAAAGGCATTTCCAAGGTCTTCAACTACCCAGGAGCAGAGAGCAAAGGCCAGACCTCTCTGTGGTCAAGTTTAATCCTTCACCCTATAATAGGTCTAGCAATGTTACAATTTTTTTTTTCTTAATTTGACTGCATCTGTTGTTAGTTGCAGCCTGTGGGATCTTCCACTGTAGCTCATGGGCTTTGTAGTTGCCCATGTGCCAGCTTAGTTGCCCCAAGCATGTGGGATCTTAGTTTCCCGACTAGGGATTGAACCTGCATTCCCTGCACAGGAAGGCAGATTCTTAGCTACTGGATGACTGGGGAAGTCCCTAGGGGTGTCGCATTTTTATATCACTGTGATATAGCTGCATTGCCTTGCTCTTTCTGAACCCTAATATGCTCCATTTCCCCAGAACTGCTAAGACAGGATAAAGAGATACCTCCACTTCCCATAGGCAGATCCTTCCCACACGTAAACCCCAAGGGGGCAGGCAGAGACTGAGAAAGAGAGGGCAAGTGATTTGAAGCCGGATTCTCAGATCCCAAAGCCTTGCCCTTTTGGGTCCCAGGGTCCCCTGAGGGTGGCAGGGAGATGTGATGGGTCCCGAATAGGAAGAAGCCCCAGGGCACAGTGTCCCTAGAGGAGGAGGCCCAGGCCGTGAGGTGGGAGGCTCTGGGTTGACTCTGGGCCTCACCTAGGCCTCTTCCAGACAGAGGGGCCTGTGTCTGCCCTGCTAGCTCACACGGGGCCTTTGTTCTTAGGGAGGTGGATGCCACACTCACCGGCATGCTGGGCTTTTCTGGGCCAGACTGGTATATACCAGGAGCCTCAGCAGGCTCACAGTCCCCTGTGGATCTATTCCTTCTATGGGAAACCATCAGGGATGGGCCAAGACAGGGCTCTGGGGATGTGGTCTGAGCACTGCCCACAGAAGCTAAAAGGGGAACGATCATGACCACCCTGAGATTCTTAGCATGCCTGGGCTTGTAGATGTGTCACTCCAGTCACATGGCCGCCATCTCCCTGTGTGTCTTCACCCCGTCTACCCTCCGTGTAGGTCTCTGTGTCCAGATTTCCCATTTTTATAAGGACCCCAATCATACTGATTACATGCCAAGTGTATATGTGTTAGTGGCTCAGTCGTATCTGACACTTTGTGACCCCATGGACTGCAGCTGTGTCCATGGGATTCTCCAGGCAAGAATACTGGAGTGGGTAGCCATTCCCTTCCCCAGGGGATCTTCCTGATCCAACCTGATCCTTCCTGATCGAACCTGGGTCTCCTGAATTGCAGGCAGATTCTTTACCGTCTGGGCTACTGGGGAAGCCCATGTTGATTAGGGCCCACCACCCTAATGACCTCATTAAAGATCCTGTTTGTAAATAAGGCCACCTTCTGAGGTACTGGGGATCAAGATGCCAGCGTATCTTGGGGGGAGGACACAGTTTAACCCAAAATAACAAGTGTGATTTCATGGCATCGTCTCATGATATAAACCTCTGAGAGGTTTTTTAGCCCATTTTCAAGATTGAGGGAAGGAGGAGAAGGGGGCGACAAAGGATGAGATGGTTGGATGGCATCCCCAACTCAATAGGTATGAGTTTGAGCAAACTCTGGGAGATAGTGAAGGACAGGGAAGCCTGGTGTGCTGCAGTTCATGGGGTCACAAAGAGTCAGACACGATTTAGTGACTGAACAACAACACAGATGAGGAATGTCATTCCTTTGCTTGTTTTATGAGTTTATGCCAAGCTCCTTGTTGGGCGCCAGGGAGCCAATGTGAGTGGGTGGACCTGGTGTCCATCTGGTGGAGCTCATGAGAGATAATCAGAGAACTGGGACTTAGGGCAGCGGAATGAGGCTTTGACGGAAGCCCAGGTGCTGTGGGGGCCTCCAGAGAGGTACCTGACTCAGCCTGGGGAGGTCAGGAGACTCCTGTTGGTGCATCCCCGCCTCCCCAAGAAGACATCTTAGCTGATAATTCAGGGAAAGGAAGAGAGGAAGGAAAGGGGTTTCAGCAGAGGCCCAGCATGTGCAAAGGTCCAGAGGTAGGAATAGGGGATGGGTAAGTCTGGAGCAGTGCCAACAACCAGAGTGTGTAAGAGGCAGAGGAGAGAGACTGGCACTGCTTTTGTGGGTGGGGCTGGGTCAGGCAGGGTCTCTAGCATCAGGCTGAGGAGCCCGGGGTGACATGGAGCTGTGCAGAGGTTGGGGAGGGGGCATCAGGAACGAGGCTGGAGCCCTCCGTCTCCATGACCCCCTTGTGACGCCTTGGCTTTTCTAACCCCCCAGTGAAGCACCCACCCTCGGAGCCCTCGCGGTTCATCTCAGTGCCCACCAAGATGCCAGACAAGATGGGCTTTGACGAGGTAGGCGGGGCCTTCCCTCGGGGGTGGGGGCCGGGGGCCAGCCTGGAGGGTCCAACAGAGGCTCTGGGCCGCAGGTCTTCATGATCAACCTGAAGCGGCGGCAGGACCGGCGGGAACGCATGCTGCGGGCCCTGGAAGAGCAGGAGATAGCGTGCCGGCTGGTGGAGGCTGTGGACGGCAAGTGAGTGGGGCCCTGGTGGGGGAGGGGCGGCGCCACGGATGGGTGTAGACCACGCTGATGGCCGCCGCGGAGGGGGCGTGGGTCTGACGCTGGCCGGTGCTAACAGACCTGCGCACGGGTATAGACCACACCCAGGCAGGCCACATCGGGTCCACGACGGGTTGGGGGAGGGTGGGGAAGGGAGGCTTACTAACTGGTGGGCTTGTGGATAGATACGGTCTTCCTCTGCCTCCCACCCCTCCCCACTTGCAGAGCTATGAACACCAGCCAGGTGGATGCTCTGGGCATCCAGATGCTGCCCGGCTACCGGGACCCCTACCATGGGCGGCCCCTCACCAAGGGCGAACTGGGCTGCTTCCTCAGCCACTATAACATCTGGAAGGAGGTACGTCTGGCAGGGGGGCAGGACCTTCCTCAGCCCTTCTAGTCATAAAAAAAAAAAATCTTATTTATTATTATTTTTATTTATTTGGCTGCCTCCAGTCATAATCGGAGAAGGCAATGGCACCCCACTCCAGTACTCTTGCCTGGAAACTCCCATGGACGGAGGAGCCTGGCAGGCTACAGTCCATGGGGTCGCTAAGAGTCGGACACGACTGAGCGACTTCACTTTCACTTTTCCCTTTCATGCACTGGAGAAGGAAATGGCAACCCACTCCAGTATTCTTGCCTGGAGAATCCCAGGGACAGCGGAGCCTGGTGGGCTGCTGTCTCTGGGGTCGCACAGAGTCGGACACGACTGAAGCGACTTAGAAAAAGAAGAAGTCATAATCGCAGCACTCGGAATCTTTCCTTCACGCAGGGGCTTTTCGTTGCAGTTAGGGGATTCTCCAGTTGTGGCACTTGGGCTCTCTAGTTGTGGCTCAAAGGCTTAGTTGTCCCACCGCATACAGTATCTTAGTTCCCCGACCAGGGATCAAACCTGTGTCCCCTGCGTTGCAAGGCAGATTCTTAACTGCTGGACCACCAGAGAAGTCCCCTCCTCGGGCTTCTTAACAGCTCAGGGAGGGAATCCCCTGCACCCCAGGCAGGCTTCCAAAACCACTGCAGGACACTCAGCCTCTCTCCTTGGGTGAATGTGGCATCCAAACCCTGGGTAGGGCAGCTGCCATCCTTCCACTGTGCAGATGTGAGTCCTGAGTCTGAGGAGGGGTGAGCCTGACTCTAGAAACTGGTGGGGTCTGAGGCCCGGGACCTCCAAGTGAAGCCTCTTCATACCCAGCCACTGTCAAGTATCTAGAGCCTGGGCACCATGCTCAGAGCTTGCTAGTAGGAGCACCAGCCATGGTGATGTTAACTAATGCACACCCCACACATTGGTACCCCATTAGCCACAGAGGCTCATCAGACACCCTAGGAGGGAAAGGTTATGATGGGCGAGGATACCAGATGGGGCTTCGAACCTGGGACCATCCATCTTGAGGCCAGATTTGGTGTGTGAGGCAGTGCATTCTCGCCCAGGTTGCTCTCTTTTTTCTGACATTCATCATGGAAGGTACAGGGCAGAGGTTTCAGTGTCCAGACAGCTGTGGAGCCCGAGGGGATCCAGGTTCAAGTCCAGCCCTGCCTCTGAGCGGGGTGAGCTCTGTGAGCAAGGAAGGCATTTCTCAATCTGAGCCTCATTTTCCCAGATGAAGAAGACAGAGTCTTCAGTCATGAAGATTATCAAGTTCATTCATTCAGGGAAGATTTGTCAAGTAGTGACTGCGTGCCCAGCCTGGTGCTGGTCCAGGGGACACGACAGCCACCAAGACGCCCCCACGGGATTCACAGCCTTGGGAGCTGGGGAGACTGATGATAAACCGCAGAGAAATGACTAATGTTAAAATAAGTGAGAGGCACCTACAGGAGAGGTGCAGGGTTATGAATTGTCCTCAACTAGCAGTTTTGGGTGATAGTCATGAAGGATCTCTTTAGTTGACATTGGAACTGAGGCCAGCAGGGTGAGAGGGATCCTGCCTGCCGCTGCATGGGAGAAGGGTGCTCTGTATCAAAGGCACAGGGCAGGCCCAGGCCCTGGGGTGGAAAGGGGCAGCCAGGCTGAGGCTGTGAAATCTGCTTCCAAGTTGTAAGGAGAAGGTTTTGGCCAAGAGGTAGATCTGAACTTTTGACGCTGTGTGTGTATATTTTGCTTTTTTCCTGGTGCCCCAGACCTCTTAAGCAGAACTGGCTTTGGGGTCAGGCCTGGACTTGATCTCTCCAAGATCTCAGTGCGGCCTCCTCCCTCAGGTTGTGGACCGAAGGTTGCAGAAATCACTCGTGTTTGAGGATGACTTACGCTTCGAGATCTTCTTCAAGAGGCGACTGATGAACCTTATGCGGGATGTGGAGCGGGAGGGTCTGGACTGGGACCTCATGTGAGTCGGGCCTGGGTGGGGCCGGAACTCCGAGGTGTGGCCTGGAGGCTAGCTCTGAGGGCCTTTGCAGGTTAATAGGTTGGGGCAACTTGTGAGAGGTTGGCAGGAGGACTCATACTTGACCTGTAAGTCTGGAGTCTTGGAAGCCTGCCAGCTCTTTCAGGGCTTGAAGACTTGACTGGGGCCTTCCCCTTACTTAGCCACTATGGCTAAGATTTGACCTGGAAGCCTGTGGATGTGGCTAAAGAACTTGGGGGTGTGGCCTGGGCGGGTGTAGTCAAGGCTTGGGAGCCCAGCCAAGCCTTTGGTGCTGAGTGTGGGGTGTGGCCCAGGGAGCCTGGGTCTTAGACCAGTACTGGGTGGAGGGTGGCCAATGTATTTCCAGAACAGTCTCATGTTGGTGGGTTGGTTCATCCTCCCCCCCCCCCCCCCCCCCGCTTCTCCCTCCCCTGTGCAGATCCTGGTTCTGGG
The DNA here is from genome assembly GCA_024291935.2 of Okapia johnstoni. Taxonomy (NCBI): domain Eukaryota; kingdom Metazoa; phylum Chordata; class Mammalia; order Artiodactyla; family Giraffidae; genus Okapia; species Okapia johnstoni. The sequence continues at coordinate 5,082,945 of CM044316.1, read as the reverse complement.
CCTCAGACTCACCAGCATGTCGTTAAAATGCATAGTAATGGGTCCCCTCGGAGAAGGCAATGGCACCCCACTCCAGTACTTTTGCCTGGAAAAATCCCATGGATGGAGGAGACTGGTAGGCTACAGTCCATGGGGTCGCGAAGAGTCGGACACGACTGAGCGACTTCACTTTCACTTTTCACTTTCATGCATTGGAGAAGGAAATGGCAACCCACTCCAGTGTTCTTGCCTGGAGAATCCCAGGGACGGCGGAGTCTGGTGGGCTGCCATCTATGGGGTCGCACAGAGTCGGACACTACTGAGGTGACTTAGCAGTAGCAATGGGTCTCCTTCACTCCTGACTGCTTCACCTGAACCCTCCACCTTGCTCACCTGTCCCACTGCCCTCTGAACCCAGAGCAGCTTCCTTCTCAGTCCCACTCTCCTCCTTGTGGGCCCTGGACCTCTGCAGCCTCTTCTCACCCAGTCCAGTCATGCCGGCCTCCTCAGTGCTCCCCAACTGCCCCCCCACCCCAGGTCTGACAGCAGCTCAGTGGCTCCCTGGGTGAGCACTCTTGGGCAGGTGAACAGGTGGAGGGTGACAGAGCCCCCTTTCTGCACCCCAGCTACGTGGGCCGGAAGCGGATGCAGGTGGAGCACCCCGAGAAGGCTGTGCCCCGTGTGAGGAACCTGGTGGAGGCCGACTACTCGTACTGGACCCTGGCCTACGTGATCTCCCTGCAGGGTGCCCGCAAGCTGCTGGCTGCCCGGCCGCTCTCCAAAATGCTGCCCGTGGACGAGTTCTTGCCAGTCATGTTCGACAAGCACCCAGTGTGAGAGGGGGCGGCAGTGGGCAAGGGGAGCTGGGGTCTCGCTGTGCAGCTGGCCTGGGAAGGGGGCGTGAGGCTCGCGGGTCCCAAGGAGGGGGCTCCTCCTCTGCCGCTTCTTCCTTCATGAGTCCCCTTCCCTACACACTTCTGTCTCCATCTGCCTCTTACCCCCACCCTGCTCCTGCCCCGCAGGTCTGAGTACAAGGCCCACTTCTCCCCTCGGGACCTGCGCGCCTTCTCCGTGGAGCCCCTGCTCATCTACCCCACACACTACACGGGTGACGATGGGTACGTGAGCGACACAGAGACCTCAGTCGTGTGGAACAACGAGCACGTCAAGACCGACTGGGACCGTGCCAAGTCCCAGAAGATGCGGGAGCAGCAGGCCCTGAGCCGCGAGGCCAAGAACTCCGACGTGCTCCAGTCCCCGCTGGACAGTGCCGCCCGGGATGAGCTCTGAGGGCCGGTGGGCCGTGGAGCCAAAGGAGCCGTCGCTGGCCCGGCCCCCACGCGCCTACCAGGGACGGCAGGGCCCCTGTGGCCCCTGGCAGGCCCCGGAGGGCTCCCCACACAGGGCAGCATCCAGCCGGCTCTTGCTCAGCAATCACGTGCACGCAGGCAGCATTAATGAAGTGCCTACTGTATGCCAGGCGGACTTGGTGGGAACTGTTCGTCTCTGGGTGCACCCAACACTTGGATCGGTTACAGGGTGCCAGGTTCCCGTGTTCTGGCAGTGAATGAGGTTTGATTACTCCCTCCATCAGTGATGGATTCAGTCATCAAGCATTATCGATCCCCCATCAAGAATCAAGCACTAGTGATACACATTCACTGTTTCAGTTCATTCAAGTATTTATTGAGTGCCTACTGTATGCAAGGCACCATTCCAGGCTCTGGGACAAGTGAGGCAAACTTTCATTTATTTGAACACATACTGAACACCTACTCTGTGCTCGGTACTTGCAACACAAAAGTTCTTACTGACTCGGTGAATTTATGGAGTGCCTACTGTGTGCCAGGAGCTGAGCGTGGTGCTAGGGCTGAAGATAATCAAGGTGCTTTTCACTCTAATTGATTTCTCCACACATCCAGAGAGCATCTCCTGCACTAAGTGATGCAGAAAACAGGACAGCTGTTCAGTCAGCATTCGATCCCCCCCCAACAGAGATGGACGAGTCCTTCCATTTCTTCATGCAGCAAGCATTTATTGAGTGCCTGCTGTGTGCCTGACCTCGCGGACTCCCATTGGGGCTGACTGAGTTTGATTCCTCTTCTGCACCATCCCCATCACCTGAAATGTGTGTACATAACATGCCCCCAGCACTGCCCGGGAACAGGGGTGACTCTTCCCTTGCCAGGGAGAGCCACAAGTTTCAATGACCCCATGTCCTCATGCAAGGCTCCCTCAGACCCAGCCCCCCTGGAGGGGGTGAGGATCCCCTCTGTTCTCGGTTACTTGGCTGCCCTGCCCTGCATCTCAGGAGTGGTCTACCTGCTTGATGGCATTCTTTTGTCCAAGCCTCTGGTGGGATCATATGTTTGGGGCCTTGGACAGGCTCCGCTGCACTGGGGCACTATCTGTGGCCTGGGCAGGATGTCCCCCTGCACAGCCTGGAGGACTCACCATGCCTTCAATCCTGAAACAAATGTCAGAACCGGCCAGCAGTGCCTCATTCTCTGAGGGGTAACTAACTGCTGGCCCGGTCGGGTTCTGGATAACTTGCTTATTTTTTTATTAAATGTTCCTGGTTGGGTTTTCACATACATCTGTGTTCCCTTCTTGGCCTGATGGTCTGCTCATCGCCTACATACCACCCACACTCCCCACCCCCTGCTTCAGGCCAAGACGTGGGAGAAAACCAGGTGCTGTCAAGAAGCCAGGGAGGTGGGGTGAGGGTGGCCTGAGAGCCTGGTGTCCCAGCGTGCCCCATGAAACTTACCCAAAGTAGCGCGGGGATGACAGATGGTCAGCCTCACTCTATCCTAGTGGGTCAGCTGCAGGAGTGTCTCAGATGACAGAATGAGGAGGGGGGCTGTCATAGTTTGGAGTCTCCAAAAAATAGACCCTGAGAGGAGGACTTGAGTTATCCAAGAGAAGACCCTCAGGTAGCCCCCAGGGTGACGTGAAGAAGAGAGGGAAGGAGTCCTGCAGGGGTCACCAGTGAGCCATTCAGTTCAGTCGCTGAGTTGTGTCCGACTGGGTGACAGTGAGCCATTAACTACCAATAACTGGGGGCCTGAGATGGGGGCTGAGCAATATAGAGCATAGACCTTGGAGTGGTCCCAGCCCTCAGATGAGGGAGGTGGGGCATTTATCCACCCTCAACAACATGCACATTTTCTGGGTCAAATACTTAAAAGTTTTCAAGATTCTTAAGCCCTTAGGGCTTGCAGGCATGTACCCAAGGCTTTTACAAAATAACAGATGGTGTGTGATCCTAGTGAAGAACTGGGAACTTCACAGCTAAGCAAACTGAAAAAAGCAACATTAAATCACACCTCTTCAGAGACATCAACTAACTTTTTGGCGACAAACCGTTTCAGTCTTACCCATGTGTATGGTACAAATATATACATGTTTTGAAAAAGAAATTTCATATTACATAAACTCGGTTACAACCTGCTTGTATTTTCTCCCACACAACACATTTTCATTTCAGAAACACAGGATCAAATTGTACCCAGGTTTTTTTTTTTTCTCCCCCGGCAAGGTTCTTTTTAAGTTTAACAGCATATTGTGGTCATTCTAATCAGTGCAGGCACCTACCAGCTCTTTTTGGATTGTTACATATAATAAAAAATACCATAATCAGGATGGACCAGCATTTACTCAATCATCCTGACTGAAGAATATCACAGTCCGGCAATGAACAGCATTGTACAACACATCTTTCCTACTGGATTTTTTATTTCGGTTGGGTAAGTTGATACAGATGAGATTGCTGGGTTAACAGAAATGAACGCTTGACGTTTCAGTAGAGACTACCATATTTACTCTTGTTAAATCCTAACTGTTCATCGTTTGTCTACCAGGGTGTCCAGTCCCCTCTCATAAAACACTGGAATCATTTCTCATGTGTTGCTGTTGCGAGTGATGTTTCCATATCTTATTTTAATTCTTAGGGGGTAAATTAAGATTTTAAAATTTGTTGGGTCACTGTTGGATTGGATTGTGTCTCTCCAGGACATTTGGTGATGTCTGGAGACGTTTCTGGTTGTCATGACTGGGGGTGGGTGCTATTGGCATCTGGTGGACAGAAATTAAACACCGTGTGGTGCTTGGAGAAGATCCGTAACAAGGATTGGGCCCCAAAAGTCCACAGTCACACCCAATTCCATTCAGCCTCTTGAAGACATGAGCCTCTAGAAGAGACTTCTTTGTGGCGTGAGTAAAATTTCCTTTGCTGTGAAATGTCTCTGATTCAAATATAGATTCTTAGGCTCTGTTTCCAAACTGAAGGGGTCAGAATCTTGGAGGTGATGCCTAGGAACCAGAGTTTTATTTAGAGGGCAGCAGAGGATGAGATGGTTAGATAGCATTACTGACTATGAATCTGGGGAATGACGTGAATGACATGAATTTAGGGAAACTCTGGGAGATAGTGAAGGACAGGGAAGCCTGGCATGCTGCAGTCCATGGGTTGCAAAAAGTCAGACATGACTTAGCCACTGAACAACAACAGTCCAATTGTCTATGGGGCTTTCCAGGTGGCTCAGTAGTAAAGAACCCATCTGCCAATGCAGGAGACGCCAGAGACTCAGGTTTGATCCTGGGTTGGGAAGATCCACTGGAGAAGGGAATAGCAACCCGCTGCAGTATTCTTGCTTGGGAAATCCCATGAACAGAGGAGCCTGGCGGGCTATAGTCCATGGGGTCGCAAAGAGTCGAACAAAACTGGGTGACCGAGTACACACACAGGCATCTGGTTATCTAACTTGGATCTCTCCTTGGCTCTCTGAAACTGGGAGAACCACAGCCTTCTAGAACATTCCAACAGAACTGGCTCACCAGGGGGAACTGAGGCTCCCCACACTCACAGAAAGGGGGCAATTGGGAGATTTTAGAAACCTCCAACCTGGGGCACATACCTTGTATCTGCCTCCATCAGAACTGCTTTTCTTTAATTGTTGTTTTTGGTTTTGAGTTTTGGCCATGCCATGTGGCATACAAGATCCTTAGTTCCCCAACCAGGGATCAAAACTGTGCCCCTGCTATGGAACCATGGAGTCTTAAGCCCTGGACTGGCAGGGAAGTCCCACAACTGCTTTTCAATGCCTTCCAAACTGGTCACTGAACAAGGGAATTTGAATTCCAAAGTATCAGATGTTTCCATGCCCCGCTGCCGGCAGTGTGAAGTGAAAGCAAAACCAAGACATCTCAGATTGCTTCTGCCTTCCAACCCTCCACTCCCACCTGAGGGCACCTCTGGCCTGTAGACCTGAGCGCAGACACTGATGCAGAGACTTCTCGCAGTGTGGTTGCAGCTCTGTAGCCTCTGCCCGGAATGGAGTTGGGTGGGGGCGGGTGCTGATGTCAACCCAGCACTCTCTCTCATTTAATGACTGTACGTTGTGATGGAGGGAAGAATGACTGTGTAATTGCAGACCGCATAATCATAGAAACCATTCTGTGTAATTGCAGGATTAGAAACTGAATAATTATAATGCAGTATAACAAATTACAGAATGAAATGTAATCTTACGTTGATCGGGAATCACATAGTCATGTTACACCCTCCAGGAACTGAGTGTGCATTTTGTTGACTTCCTCTGAGAGAGCCTGCGGTGTTGGCAGGTGTCATGACGAAGAGGTGTGGGTAAATGGGGAGAGGGTGGGATTACGTAGTTTAAGGGGGAGCAGAGGGTTCAGGTGAGAGTGGAGGGTGGGGTGAGTATAAGGAAGGGTGGTGATAGAGTTTAGCCTAAGGTTGGGAGAAGTGAGAACCAGGAGGGGAAGTTGAAGGAAAATGGGTTAAGTCATGTACCATCCTGGTGGTCCAGTAGCTAAGCCTCTGAGGTCCCAATCCAGGGGGCCTGTGTTCTCATCCCTGGTCAGGGAACTAGATCCCACACGCTGCCACTGAGAGTTCAAATGCCACAGCTAAAGATCCCACACGCCTCAACTAAGACCCAACTAAGCCAAATAAATAAAAAATAAATTTTTTTTAAAAAATGGATTAAGTCAGAGGTTGGCAAACTATGGCCTGAGGGCCACATCTGGCCAGCCATGTTTCATCATTGTTGTTCTTGTTTTTCAGTTGGGACTTCCCTGGGTGTCCAGTGATTAAGAATCTGCCTTGCAGTACAGGGGACTCAGGTTCGATCCCTGGTAAGGGAACTAAGATCCCCCATGCCCTGGGGATGCTACTGAACCTTTGAGCCACAGCAAGTGGCGCCAGAGGTAAAGAATCTGCCTGCCAATGCAGGAGACACAAGAGATATGGGTTTGATCCCTGGGTTGGGAAGATTTCCCTGGAGGAGGAAATAGCAACCCAATCCAGTATTCTTGACTGGAAAATCCCCATGGACAAAGGAGCCTGGTGGGGTACAGTCCATGGGGTCACAAAGAATCGGACATGACTGAGCACGCATGCACAGCCAAAAATAAATAAATATTAAAAAATAAAAATAAATTTTTTATTGAGGTGAAACTCAGGTAACAGAAAAGTTATTCATATTAAAGTGCACAATCTCATAGCATTTACAGTATTCACATTGTTGTGCCACTATCACCAATAGCCATTGCCAAACATTTTCACCCTCTGAAACTGAAGTTCTGTCCCCAGTAGAGACTAACTCGCCTTTCTCCGCCTCCCAGCCCCTGGCACCCACCATCCTGTTTTCTGCCTCTATGAATCTGATGACTCTACCGACTTCATATAAGTGGAATTATGCCGTAATTGTCATTTTGTATGTAGCTTCTTTCACTCAGCATAGTATCTTCCAGGTTCATCTATGTTGTAGCAAGAACCAGAATTGCTTTCCTTTAAAAAAATGTATTGACTTATTTAGCTGCTCCAGGTGTTAGTTGCAGCACATGGGATCTTCAGTCTTCACTGAGGCATGTGGGATTTTTTTTTCTTCTTTCTCTTCTTAGTTGCTGCATGTGGGATCTAGTTCCCTGACCAGGGATTGAACCTGGGACCCCATTATTTGGAGTGTGGAGTCTTAACCACTGGACTGCTGGGGAAGTCTGAAAATTGCCCTCCTTTTTAAGGCTGAACAATATTCTGATCTGGGTGGCCTTGGCGGGCAGCGGCTTGAAGCAGGATCTCACTTCACCCACCAGAGACTGAAGCCAGGCTGCAGCAGTGGGAGCACTGAATCCTAACCACGAGACTATGAGGGCCAGTGGCCAGTAACAAGGCCCGGGCTTTTCTGCTTTGTGGAAATGAATTTTTAAAGAGACAGAAAGTGGTGAAGCAAGTGAAGTGTATATTAGGAGGAAAATAAGAGTACGTGTGAATAGACTCAGAGAGAGAAATCTCTCCTTTGTGGTAGTTTAAATCAGTTATATGGGGCCGTTTCTTCCCGGTTTCCTCTGGCCAATCACTTTGCTTTCCCTGGCTCTGAGCTTGTATTTAGTATAACTCAGGGCCCTCCTCTGTGTGCCTGCACATCTCTTAGACAAGATGGATTCCAGCGCAGAGGGCTATGGGAAGGTTGACACCACCTATGATGGGCCGGCGTTGCTTCCCTTTTTGGCCCCCGAGGAGCCTCTCTGTAGGTATGTAGTTGGAAAGGTCTCCTCAACCTCGAGAACGAGAACTAAGTTCTCTTTATCTTTTATCTGGACAGGACACAGCTCCTCTCTGTCCCTGCCATTGTGTTTATCTTGGAGTATCTGTCCACAGGAGACAGACTTCAGCTGCTCAGCATGGAACTCATCTCTCTCCTGCATCAATTCCACTGCCTGTATGTACAGAACACATTTTGTTTACCTATTCAGACACTTGGATTTCTTCCACCTTCTGGCTATTCTGAATAAAGCTGTTATGAACATAGATGTACAAGTATTTGTTCCATATTTATTTTCAGTTCTTTTTGGTATACACCTAGAAATGTGTTGTTGGATCATATGGTAATTCTGTTTAATTTTTTGAGGAACTCTCATCCAATGTTTGGAGAAGGCAATGGCACCCCACTCCAGTACTCTTGCCTGGAGAATCCCAGGGATGGTGGAGCCTGATGGGCTGCCGTCTATGGGGTCGCACAGAGTTGGACACGACTGAAGCAACTTTGCAGCAGCAGCAGCATCCAATGTTCCATAATGACTACATTTAAAAAAAATTTTTAAGCATTTATTTATTTATCAAGTCCCAGTTGCAGCATGCAGGATCCTTTTTGCAGACACAGGCTTCGTTGCCCCATGGCATGTGGGATTTTAGTTCCCTAACCAGGGATCAAATGACTGTCCCCTACATTGGAAGGTGGATTCTCAACCACTGGACCACCAGGGAAGTGCACATTTCCTTTTTTTCCTCCCCATTTCTTTTTTTAAAAATTACTTATTTTATTTTTTGGCTGTGCTGAGTCTTCCCTGCTTCGAGGGCTTTTTTTCTAGTTGCCGTGAGCGGGAGCTCCTCTCTAGCTGCGGTGTGCGGGCTTCTCATTGTGGTGGCCTCTCTTGTTGCAGAGCACAGGCTCCAGGGCCCGAGGGCTTCAGTAGTTGCAGCACACAGGCTCAGTAGTTGTGGCTCACGAGCTTAGTTACTCTGCAGCATGTGGGATCTTCCGAAATGAGGGACCCAACCTGTGTCTCTTGCATTGACAGGCAGATTCTTTACCACTGAGCCAGAAGGGAAGCCCCCCATTTCTTTTTTAAAATTTATTTATTATTGTTCATTTTGGTGAAATTCACATAATATCAAATTAACCAATTAAAGTGTACAATTTAATGACATTTGGTACATTCACCAAGTTATGTAACCATCACCTCTATCCAGTTCTGGAACATTTTCGTCACCCCAGTGGAAACCCGGTACCCATGAGCAGTCACTGCCCAATTTCCCTTCCCTGCAGCCCCTGGCAATCTGCTTTCTGTCTCCTCCTCTGGACATTTCATATGAATGGAATCATATCTAAGCAGTCTTTTATGTCTCATTTCTTTCATCACCATACTTTTTAGGCTCATCCACATTGTAGTATGCATCAGTGCTTCTTTCCTTTTAAAGCCAAGTAATACTCTACTGTATGGATGGCCTGCATTGTGTTCATCCACTCATCTGTTGATGGACATTTGGGGTTGTTTCCAACCGTTGACTATTGTGAGCAGTAGAACTAGAGCGCTTGTTTTTCCGAGCAAAGTTCTATTGTCACTGAACCCCGTCGTCATTCACGTGTGACTGCTTTCATGCCTTAGTGGCAGAGGTGAAGAGTGATGTCAGAAACTGTATGGCCTAAGATATGTACTATTTGGCTCTTTACAGAAAAAGTTTGTTGACTCCTGAGTGAATGAGTTTGGGAGCTGGGTCACCTGGGAGAAACTTCTAGGTTTTCTTTTTTAACTCAATATATATTTTTTATTGTTGGTTGACAAAGTGTTAATTTCTGCTGTACAGCAAAGTGATTCAGTTATACATATGTATGTATATTCTTTTTTAAAAATATTCTTTTCACGATGGTTTATCATGTTATGTGCGTGTAATTTCACAGTCGTGTCCATGTGACCCCATGTGACCCCATGTGACCCCATGTACTGTAGCCTGCCAGGCTTATCTGGGCATGAGATTTCCCAGGCAAGAATACTGAGTAGGTTGCTATTTCCTACTCCAGGGGAACTTCCCATACCCAAGGACTGAACCCTGGTCCCCCACAGTGCGGCAGATGCTTTACCATCTGAGCCACCAGGGAAACTCTTACGGTTTATCATAGGATATTGAATATAGTTCCCTGTGCTTGTAGAAACTTCCAGTTTTGCCCCAATAACTTTCTTTTCTCCTGTAGAACTATAATTATGCTTGAGAAAATGGCCGCAAAGAGCACATTTCCCAGCATCCTTTGCAACTAGGTATACGCCATAAGGAGGTTCTGGTCGGAGGACTCCTAATGGAAGCGATGGTCACAGCCTCTTGGTCTTGCCTGAAGGGATGAGATTTGACCTCCTCAGGCCTTCCCCCTTTTCCGCCAGCTGGAGCAGACATCTTGGACCCTGAGGTAGAAGAAGCGAGATGAAAAGGCGGTTCCGCATGGCCATATCAGCCCTGGTAATACAATTCCACTGTGGCTCTCATTTTCATTCTCTGATTACCAGAAGTGTGTGCCTTTCCATATGTTTATCAGCCATCAAGTTTTCCATTCAGGAAATTCCTATACATGCTTTAGCGTATTTTCTATAGGGTGTGATCTGTCCCTTATTAATTCAGGGTTCTTTACAGATACTATTCTTTTCTTTTTGGCTGCACTGGGTCTTTGTTGTGGCACGAGGGCTGTTTGTTGTGGGACGCTGGCTTTCTCTAGTTGCAGCACTCAGACTTAGTTGCCCCACATCATATGGGATCTTAACTTCCCAGCCAGGGGTGAGACCCAAGTTGTCTGCATTGGAAGGTGGATTCTTAACCACTGGACCACTAGAGAAGTCCTGATACTGTTCTTTTTTTTGGTCAGGTGTGGTGCACACATATGCTCCCAATATTTGGCTTGTCATTTCATTCTCTTCACAGTGTCTTTGATGAACTGAAATACTTCATTTTAATGAAGTTGAGTTGATCATCTTTTCCTGTATTTTCCTTTCATGCTTGTTGTGTCTCCTTTAAAAAGTTTTCCTGGAGCCAACGTCATAAAGCTATTCTCTTACACTGACTACTAAAATCTTTTATCATTTGCTTTTCACATTTAAATGTTTAATACGCCCAGAATTGGGTTTTGTATATAGTTTCGTGTAGGGACTTCCCAAATGGCTCAGTGGTAAAGAATCCGCTTGCCAAGCAGGAGACACAGGTTTGATCCTTAGGTTGGGAAGATCCCCTGAAGAAGGAAATGGCAACCTACTCCAGTATTCTTGCCTGGAAAGTCCCATGGACAGAGGAGCCTGGCAGGCTCCAGTCCATGGGATCACCAAGAGCTGGACATGACTTAGCAGTTCAACAAGAGTAGTTTCATGTTGGGTAAGCCAGGGTCCTCAAATGCTTTGCTTTTGATTTTTGACACAGAAACCCCATTTCTGTTTTTATGAAAATCATCAGTGGAGCCCTTGTAAACTTGTAGCAGGATTATCTTCCATCTTATTTCTGATGTTGGATTATCTATTAGTCGTTCAGTTCCAATGCATTTTTTTCCAGCAGAAAAAAGCAGACCAAAACGCCCGAATTCCTGTAAGCCTCAGGATTAGGGTGGGAATTTAAAACCAAAGGGAGTGTGGTCATAGTTAGGGAACCCCCAAGATGGTCCCCAGTGATCTCTGCCTGGTCTTCAAGCCCTTGTGTCATCTTCTCCCCTTGATGTGGGCTGGACATGGTGACCACCTCCTAACTAATAGATTATAAAAGAAGTAATGGGATGTCACATCTGAGATTAGGTTACAAAGGACTGGAACGTCTATGTCTCTCTCTGATAAAGCCAGCTGCTGTGCTGTGAGCTGTCCCATGCAGAGGCCCCTGGCATAGAACTGAGGGGAGGCCCCAGCTAGTGGCCAGCAAGGAGCCATCAACCTGCCAACCACCACATGAGTGAATTGGGAAGTAGCTCCTCCCACAGTTGAGCTTTCACATGAAACCACAGGTGTGGCCAACATCTTGATTGTGGCCTGTGTGAGACTTTGAGGAAGAGGCGTATCCCTGACCCAGAGAAACAGTGAGATGATAAATATTCGTTGCTCTTTTTTTTTAAGTATTTATATTTATTTATTTTGCTGTGCCAGGTCTTAGCTGCAGCGTGCTGGATCTTTTTTATTTGTGACTTGTGGCATCTTTAGTTACAGCATATGAACTCTTAATTGCAGCATGTGGAATCTTGTTCCCTGACCAGGGATCAAACCCGGACTCTCTGCATTGGGAACTCAGAGTCTTAGCCACTCGACCATAAGGGAAGTCCAAATATTTGTTGTTCTAAGTTGATGCATTTGAAGGCAATTGTTACATAGTGTTAGATAACTAATACAGAGGCCATCCCAGAGTGGAGCAAGGACAATGAATGTGGCTGGTTCTGGGGGCTGTTTACCTGGAAGCCACCATTTGCTTCATGGGCTGGGTGGCCTGGTGGGAGGTAGGAACCAGTACTAAAGGTCTGATTGGTCTACACCAACCCTGCTGATCCATCTCCCTTGTCAGCTTAGGTGTAGGCTTGTGACCCAGTTCTGGCCAATGGTGTGCAAAAGGAGATTTCCAGAAAATTTTAACTGCCTGAGAAAAAGAGATATACACAAATGGAGTTTTGGAGCTCTGACAGCCATCCTGGGATTGAGGAAAAGGCCATTAAAGACAGAGAAAAGACAGCTAACACTGTCCAGCACTGGACCTGTCTAGCCTTCTTTTTAAGGATATGACCTAGTTTTGTCCATGTGGCTTCTGCTCATACCTCATTGGCCAGAAATGGTCACATGACCACGAGCTACAAGGGGGGGTGGTAAATGTAGCCTTTGGTTAGCTAGCTATGTCCACAAATGATGCTTCTATTGTTGTACTAAAGGAGGGAAGAAAGTGCTGGGGGAGGGATAACCAGCTACCTCTACCACAAAAATATATGTTGTACATTATAAAACAACCCCCTACAAAGCCACTGCCCACTAAAGGACCAGATTTTTATTGATACCATCTCATCCACACTTCCCTGCTCCCACCTCCCTGCCTTCCCCACTCCGCAAGGCAACCACTGCCCTTGGTTTTTATGTTTCCTTTTTTAATCCTTGATTTTTAAAAATTGGGTTAAAATACGTATAAGCTAAATTTTGCCATTTTAACCATTTTTAAGTGTGCAGTTCAATGGTGTTAAATACATTCATAGTGTTGTGCACATCACCACCATCCATCCCCATAATTATTCCATTTGTAAAACCGATATTCTGTACCTGTTAAACACTAACTCTTCATTCCCCCTTCCCCACTTCCTGGAAACCATCACTATATTTTCTTTCTCTGTGATTTTGCTTAGTCTTGAGTACCTCATACAATTAGAATCAAACAGTATTTTTCTCTTCGTAACTGGCTTATTTCACTCAGTATAATATCCTCAAAGTTTATCCAGTGTAGCATACTGCAGAATTTCTTTCCTTTTTAAGGCTGAATAATATTCCATTGACTGGATGGATCCCATTTTGCTTATCCATTCTTCTGATGATGGACACTTGAGTTTCTTCCATGTTTTAGCTACTGTGAATAATGCTGCTATGAACATAGGTGTACAAATATCTTTTTGAGACCCTGATTTCTATTCTTCTGTGCATATACCAAGAGGTGGAATTGCTGGATCATTTGGTAATTCTATTTTTGATTTTTAATTGAAGTATAGATGATTCAGAATGTTTCAGGTATACAGCAAAGTGATTCAGTTATATGTAAATTTATACATATATATTCCTTTTTCAGATTCTTTTCAATTATTATAAGATATTGAATATAGCTCCCTGTGTTATACAGTAGGTCCTTGTTATTTATCTTTTTTCTATATAGTAGTGTGTATCTTTTAATCCCAAATTATCAGTTTATACCCTCCTTTCCCCTTTGGTAACCAAAAGTTTGTTTTCTATATCTGAGTCTATTTCTCTTTTGTAAATAAATTCATGTCTTTCATATTGTAGATTCCACATATGTATCATATTGCTGATGTCTCTGCTTTTTAATACACTGTCTAGGTTTGTCATAGCTTTTCTCCCAAGGAGCAAGCGTTTTTTAATTTCATGGCTGCAGTCACCATCTGCAGTGATTTTGGAGCCCAAGAAAATAAAGTCTCTCACTGTTTCCACTTTTCCCCATCTGTTTGCCATGAAGTGATGGGACCAGATGCCATGATCTTTGTTTTTTGAATGTTGAGTTTTAAGCCAGCTTTTTCACTCTCCTCTTTCACTTTCATCAAGAGGCTCTTTAGTTTCTCTTCATTTTCTACTGTTAGGGTGGTGTCATCTGCCTATCTGAGATTATTGATATTTCTCCCAGAAATCTTAATTCCAGCTTGTGATTCATCCAGGCTGGCATTTTGCAAGATGTACTCTGCATATAATTTAAATAAGCAGGTTGACAATATACAGCCTTGACATATTCCTTTCCCACTTTTGAACCAGTCCATTGCTCCATGTCCTGTTCTAACTGTTGCTTCTTGACCTGCATACAGGTTTCTCAGGAGGAAGGTAAGGTGGTCTGGTATTCCCATTTCTTGAAGAATTTTTCAGTTTGTTGTGATCCACATAGTCAAAGGCTTTAGCATAGTCAATGAAGTTGAAATACAGGTTTTTCTGGAATTCCCTTGCTTTTTCTATGATCCAACAGATGTTGGCAATTTGATCTCTGATTCCTCTGCCTTTTCTAAATCCAGCTTGTACATCTGGATGTTCTTGGTTCACATACTTTTGAAGCTTAGCTTGAAGGATTTTGAGCATTACTTTGCTAGCGTGTGAGATGAGTGCAATTGTGCAGTAGTTCGAACATTCTTTGGCATTGCCCTTCTTTGGGATTGGAATGAAAACTGACCTTTTCCAGCCCTGTGGTCACTGCTGAGTTTTCCATATTTGTTGGCACACTGAGTGCAGCACTTTCACAGCAGCATCTTTTAGGATTTGAAATAGCTCAGCTGGAATTCCATCACCTCCACTAGCTTTGTTCACAGTGATGCTTCCTAAGGCCCACTTGACTTTGCACTCCAGGATATCTAGCTCTAGGTGACTGATCATACCATTGTGGTTATCTGGGTCATGAAGATCTTTTTTGTACAGTTCTTGTGTATTCTTGCCACCTCTTCTTAATCTCTTCTGCTTCTGTTAAGTCCTTGCTATTTCTGTCCTTTATTGTGTCCATCTTTGCATGAAATGTTCCCTTGGAGTCTCTAATTTTCTTGAAGAGATCTCTAGTCTTTCCCATTCTGTTGTTTCCCTCTGTTTCTTTGCATTTTTCACTTAAGAAGGCTTTCTTATTTCTCCCTACTATTCTCTGGAACTCAGCACTCAGTTGGGTATATCTTTGCTTTTTTCCTTTTCCTTTCCCTTCTCTTCTTTTCTCAGCTATTTGTGAGGCCTCCTCAGACAATCACTTTGCCTTCTTGTGTTTCTTTTCCTTGAGGATGGTTTTAGTCACCACCTCCTATACAATGTTACACCCTTCCATCCATAGTTCTTCAAGCATTCTGTCTACCAGATCTAAGCCCCTGAATCTATTTGTCACCTTCACTATATAATCATAAGGAATTTGATTTAGGTCATACCTGAATGGCCTAGTGGTTTTCCCTACTTTCTTCAATTTGAGCCTGAATTTTGCAATAAGGAGCTGATGATCTGAGCCAGGTCAGCTCATGGTCTTGTTTTTGCTGACTATATAGAGCTTCTCCATCTTTGCCTGCAAAGAATACAATCAGTTTGATTTCAGTATTGACCATCTGATGATGTCCATGTGTAGAGTCATCTCTTGGAAGATGTTTTTGGAAGAGGGTGCTGCATTCTCTTGGCAAAACTCTGTTAGTCTTTGCCCTGCTTCATTTTGTACTCCAAGGCCAAACTTGCCTGTTACTCCAGGTATCTCTTGACTTCCTGCATTTCAATCCCCTATGATGAAAAGGACATCTTTTTTTTTGGTGTTAGTTCTAGAAGGTCTTGTAAGTCTTCATAGAATCATTGAACTTCAGCTCTTCAACATTAGTGGTTGGGGCATAGACTTGGATTACTGTGATACTGAATGGTTTGCCTTGGAAAGGAACTGAGATCATTCTGTCATTTTTGAGATTGCACCCATAGTCTGCATTTCAGACTCTGTTGTTGACTATGAGAGCTACTCCATTTCTTCAAAAGGATTCTTGCCCACAGTAGTAGATATAATGGTCAGCTAAATTAAATTCACCCATTCCCATCCACTTTAGTTCACTGATTCCTAAAATGTGATGGTCCCCCTTGCCATCTCCTATTAGACTACATCCAATTTACCTTGATCCATGGACCTAACATTCCAGTTTCCTATGCAATGTTGTTCTTTACAGCATCAGACTTTACTTTCACCGCCAGGCACAAGCACAACTGGGTGTTGTTTCTGCTTTGACTCAGCCTCTTCGTTCTTTCTGTTGTCATTTCTCTGCTCTTCCCCAGTAGAATCTTGGGCACCTAATGACCTGGGGAGTCCATCTTTCAGTGTCATATCTTTTTGCCTTTTCATACTACTCATGGGATTCTCAAGGCAAGAATACTGAAGTGGTTTGCCATTCCCTTTTCCAGCGGACCAAGTTTTGTCAGGCCCTGACTAGCAGGGACATGCCATTCAGCTGCTCCATGTAGCTGTAGGACATGCCTGGCACCCTGGTTGTCCCACTGCTGGTCCTCTTGAGTGTGTAAACCTTCACAGGCTGCTGGGAATTGGCCCGCATGGTGCCCAGGGGCCTTGGCAAAGACCCTGCTGGAGTTGTTGCCTGGAGCGCATCGATGTTGAAGGATGCCCAGGAGCAGAGGGCTCTCTGGCCTCACCATCGTCATGGCCACATATTGTGTGGTATTTGTCTTTCTATTTCTGACTTACTTCACTTGGTATGATAATCTCTAGGTCCAAATTATATTATTTCATTATTTTCATGGCTTATTAATATTCCAAATTTTCTTTATCCACTCATCTGTTGGTGAACATTTAGGTTGCTTCCATGTCTTTTGTCGTTGTAGAGTCTCTAAGTCATGTTCGACTCTTTGTGACCCCATGGACCGCAGCATGCCAGGCTTCCCTGTCTTTCACTATCTGCCAGAATTGGCTCAAACTCATGTCCATTGAGTCAGTAATGCCATCCAACCATCTCATCCTCTGTTGCCCCCTGCTCCTCTTGCCCTCAATCTTTTCTAGCATCAGAGTCTTTATCAATTCTTCACATCAGGTGGCCAAACTATTGGAGCTTCAGCTTCAGAACCAGTCCTTTCAATGAATATTCAGGGTTGATTTCCTTTTGGATTGATTGGTTTGATGTCCGTGCAATCCAAGGGACTCTCAAAAGTCTTCTCCAATACCACCATTCAAAGCATCAATTCTTTGGTGCCTAGACTTTATGGTCTAACTCTCACATCCATACATGACTACTGAAAAAACCATAGCTTTGACTATATGGAACTTTGTCGGCAAAATGATGTCTCTGCTTTTTGATGTGCTGTCTAGATCTGTCATAGCTTTCCTTTCAAGGAACAAGTGTCTTTTAATTTCATGACAGCGTCACCGTCTGCAGTGATTTTGGAACCCAAGAAAATGAAATCTGACACTTTCCACTTTTTTTTCCCATCTATTGGTCATAAAGTGATGGGACTGGATGCCATGACCTTCGTTTTTTGAATGTTGAGTTTTAAGCCAGCTTTTTCACTCTCCTCTCCCATCTTCATCAACAGGCTCCTTGGTTCCTCTTTGCTTTCTGCCATTAGGGTGGTGTCATCTGCATATCTCAGGTTGTTGCTATTTCTCCATGTCTTGACAATCGTAAATACTGCTGCTGTGAACATTGGGATGCAGGTATCTTCTTGAATTAGAGTTTTGTTTTTCCAGATATATGCCCAGAAGTAGGACTGCAGGATCACATGGTAACTCCATGTTTAGTTTTTTTAAAGGAATCTCCATACTCTTCTCCTTAGTGGCTACACCAATTTACACTTCATGTTTAATCTTTTGAGGAGCCATGTACTGTTTTCCACAACAGGTATATCATTTTTCAATCCCACCTACAGTGCACAGAGGTTCCAATTTCACCACATATTCACCAATGCGTGTTTTCTGTTTTGTTTTGCTTTTTTGATAACAGCCAATGTATATAAGGTAGAATTCTCAATTTTTTAACCCTTGCTGTGTGTGCTGTGCTTAGTTGCTCAGTTGTGTCCAACTTTTTGTGACCCTTTGGATTGTAGCCCACCAGGCTCCTCTGTCCCTGTGATCTTTCAGGCAAGAATACTGGAGTGGGTTGCCATTTCCTTCTCTAGGGGATCTTCCCAACTCATGGATCGAACCCATGTCTCCTATGTCTCCTGCTTTTGCTGACGGATTCTTTATCCACTGAGCCATTGGGGAAGTTTTGTGCTTATCACATTTTATTAATCACCCTTAATTATCCCTAAACAAAATCTCCGTGGGTGTACCTGGGAGGTCTTTTGAGCTTTATAAATGTAGTGTCATGCTCTTTGAAGCCTTCTAGGACTTTTTTTTTTCACTCATCATCACACTTCATTCATTTGTCAGAATGAAGAAGCTCTCTCTTCCTAGAGAATAGCAGAAATAAGCCTGTCCTTCATCCATTGGTGTGGAGTCAACTGTGGGACTCACTGCATCAGAGCAAGAAAGTTTATTTCTCACAGTTCAGCAAGCATGAGCCTCAGTCCCCAAGCCCCACGGGTGACACGATGGACCTCACATACTGAAAGGCAGAGGGCCAAGGGCTGAACACCTTTTGTAGAAAGCAGTACAAGCCGGCTTCCCTCTGTCAGGAACGAAACAGTTACACAGAAGTCATGCTGGGTGGGGGGGGGGGGGTTGCTGGCAGTCCAGTGGTTAAGACTCTGTGCTTCCACTGCAGGGGCACAAGTTCAATCCCTAGTCTGGGAACTAAGATTTCTCATGCCTGGTGGCCCAGCTAAAAAGAAAAGAAAGTCATGTTGTGTAGCCTATGTGCTTAGCTATGGAAACTGCTTGGGAGAAGTACAGATCTGCAGTCTGGCACAGTCAGCAAAAACCTGCAGGTGGACTTCCCTGGTGGTCCAGTGGCTAAGACTCCAAGCTCCCAGTGCAGGGGGCCTGGGTTCGATCCCTAGTCAGGGAACTACATCCTGCATGCCACAAGAGTTTTGAGTGCCACAACTAAAGATTCCGCATGCCATAACTAAAAGATCCTGCCTGCCACAACTAAGGAACCAGCATGATGTAACAAAGACCAAAAATCCCTCTTGTCATCACAATAGTTACAGATGGAATTCAGCTTGGAAATTTGCACTCCATTCAAACAAGTGGAATAGGTCAGCCCATCATTGTGACCGTGCCAGATGGACAACAAGTATTAACAGTAGGGACAAAAGACATTGCTGAAGAAACTGTTACACATGAAGAGCCACAAAAGACAATGTATCGAAATTGAAAGCCAGGTGGAGTCTGCAGAAATAGAAGGAGTCTTTTACCCAAATAGATACATAATTTTTTTAAAAAATTAGTTTTTTAAAAAAAGAATTGAAAAAAAAGAACTTGCAGGGTGCTCAGGACCTGCAGGCTGCCTCCACAGAGGTTATGCAGACACATGTGCCTTATCCATTTCATAGCTGTATAATATTCCCCCCACCATGTGAAGATACCATGTCATTGACCCTGCTTCCAATCTTGCCCACATGCAAGACTCTCTTGAGAACAGAGTTACTGAGCTATGGGTTACCCCTGCGGTTTAGCCACTTTTTCTTTTATATTTTACCCTTTTTGTGGGGGCACGCAGCATGCAGGCTGCTAGTTCCCCAATCAGGGATCAAACTCATGCCTCCTACAGTGGAAGCATAAAGTCTTAACTGCTGGACCACCAGGGAAGTCCCTTACTTTTAGCCTTTCTGACTGTTACTTGCAGCCAAATGCACTTATCAAACTCACTTTCAGGGGTGGATCCCACAACCCCTGCCCTGGCCACTCAAATGTAGAAACAACTCTAGGTCTTAGGAGGAAACCTATAGAAGAAACCTCAAGAGGAACCTCTGGACTTTACCGAGAAAGCCCTGAGTTGAGTAAGATTCCATTTCTGCTCCCTGGTGGGATGGGGGATCAACAGAGAAGTCAAACTCAGCTATAGAAAAATGAAGCTTCATTCTTTGCCCATCCAAGTTGATAACATGAGATTCTCACCTGCTACATCAAAAAAAAACCCCAAAAACTTCCAAACAAGGGTGAGTGGGTGGAATTTGAGTGCGTCCCTGGCATTTGTGTCGTAACTTGTTTGAGCAAAGAGAGACAGTTGCCCAATATTTTGGGTTCAGATCCTGGCTCCATCCCTTCCGAAATATCTCCCTTCCCTGGACCTGCTTTCTTCTCTGTAAAATGGGACCATGGTAGTTGTAATGATTTGCATTTGTGGGCGGGAAGTATATTGAACAGTGGCTGCTCGCAGTAGGTGCTGTGTGATTTTTTTTGCCAATTTAGGAAGGCAAGGAGGTCACCACACATCCGAGGCTGTGTGCTTTTTCTTCTTTTAATGTCTGCTGTTAATAAAATATTTTTACAGAGACCAAAAAGTCAGAGTAGTGCAAAACATCTCAACACCATGCATTCATGACCACTTCTCGTTGGTTTTAAACATTTGTTCCAATATTTACAGAGAAATGGGGACATCTGTGCAGATGCCAGACTGACAGGATGGAATTAAAACAGACAAACAGCATTTTGAGTTCACATTTGCAATCACATGCTAAGAGAAGGTGTGTGGAGGAAGAACCTCCCTGGACTGCGTGGCCAGGTTTCGGGGTCTCAAGGGGCTGGGGCCAGAGGTGGGGTCTGAGTTCCCCTGGCTGTGTAGCCAGGGATGCCTAGGGACCATCCGCCAGTGACCTGTGCCTCGCACAAGAGTCACTGTGGCTGGGTGGGGTTTGGGGGGTAGGTGGAGGGGGTCTTACTTGACACTGTCAACTTGATTTGTCTCTTTAAAAAAAAAGGCGAAAAGAAAAGCAACACGTGTCAGCAAAAATGACTTTGGTCCTTGACAATTATTAGGAAAGGATGTTCAGGGGACAGCAGGGGTCATGATGTAGAGCAGCTCGGCAGTGAGTTCCCCTTCCTCTCTGCCTGAGCAGCAGAATTGGGGCAACTCTGGGCTGTCTCCCCTCTGCCCCCGTGTCTCAGTGTTCCCACCTGTAAGATGGACATTGCTGGGGGTGAAGGACAGAAAGGTCTCTGAGGTCCCAGCCGAGAGAGGTCCCAAGGATTTCTAGTTGGCTAAGTCTTTTTTTTTTTTTTTTGCATCTCTGATGGGGGCACGGTGAGGTTTCAGGATGTAGTGCCGGAGAACCAGGATTGGGGGATGCAACTGGGCACCTCCTTATTTTAGGTAAATCTTTTGAGGACAGACTGGTGACAGCCAGAGAGAGCAAGGAGGTCCCCCTTCCCTCTAGTTCTCTGTTGTTGCCTTTTCTCTCCTGTCTCTGCAGCCCCATCTCTGAATCGCTCTCTCATTTCAAAGTTCTGGCTGTCCCCATCCGGGCATGATCTGATCCTCTTGATTTCTTCTTTTGCCTGTCTGCCCGCCCCTCTTTTCTCTCCTTCCCTCCCTTCTCTTCTTTGTGGCCTTATTGTCTCCGTTCCTTTTGAGGGAGGATTGGCTATGTCCCTCAATGTCACCACCACCCCCCATCCCACTACAAGCCTATTTTATCCTTTTCCTGATCCATGAAAATCTGGGGCGAGTTCCCCGCATGGAGCAAGGTCCAAATGCAATGCCAGGACCCCACCTGTGCTCAGAACCCTGGGCACCCCAGGTGAAATGGTGAAAGCCCAAAGGTATCATCCAATGCTGGGCCCCGAGGAAAGCCCTGCTCCTCTCTGAGCCTTGCCGTTCCAATAGAGGAACATTCTGATTTCAAACACTTCCAATCCCCTCTGTCCTCTCTTTACTCTGCCCCGTGGCTTAGCCAGTCTGTTGGGAATACCTTCTGGGTGCCTAGATCTGTGTGGGAGGGGAAGGTTGGTATGGACAGACACATGTGAATGTGTGGGCATACATAGAACTCCCTGCCTGAGACATAATTCAATTAGACATCCCCTCCCTGACATGCCCCCTTGGGCCCAGCCTTTGCTCACTGAAATTGGGGCTCTTGAGGGGCTTCAGAGCCCCATCTTGGGGGGAAAGAGAGCCTTTCACATATACCCTCAGCCCCATGGCATCAGAGACAGAGGCTGGGGGAGGGGCAGACAGAGGAGGGACACTGGCTGGGGAAGTCCTGAGGGGGATCATAGGTTTTCCACAGAAGGGAATATTTGTGATGAGTTTTGAGGAATGACTAGGAGTTCTCTGGGGGAAAGAAGAGGGAGAAAATTTCCTGAACAGTTTTAGCCTGGGAGTCAGAAAACGTCATTTGACAAATACTCCCTGAGGCTCCCGCCATGTGCCTGGGCCGGTGCTGGGGAACCCCTACACACACACACACACACACACACTCTCTCTCTCTCTCTCTCTCTCTCTCTCTCACACTCACTCACACACCCCTAGACCAGAGCACCTCCCAATAAAGCTTTTGGGAAACATCTTGGCTTTCTCAGGCAGAAGCTCAGCTCCCCCTGCCTTTTCCTGCCAGTCATTCAAAAAACAGATTAACTCCCCTCTGGATGTTGCTCCTGTCCTCATCTCCAAGTCAGCCATCCAGCCCACCTCCACCTCTTGGATGGTCTGAAGTTCAAATCTCCCTCTTGGGCCTCATGACGGAGACTTCAAGTTCCCCGCAAGACACCTTCCAGCCTGTCCCTTGTCCCTGGGGCAGGGGGCCCTCTTGCCCCACCATCCTGAGTGAGAACTTGCGTCCTAATCTCCAATTCCGTACCATCAGTTACCTGAAACTGCCTGAATTTACACACACTCAAAACGCTCAGTCATGTCCGATTCTTTGTGACCCCATGGGCTGTAGCCCATGAGGTTCCTCTGTCCATGGGATTTCTCAGGCAAGAATACTAGACTGGGTAGCCATTCCCTTCTCCAGGGGATCTTCCCAACTCAGGGATCGAACCCGGCTCTCCTGCATTGCAGGTGGATTCTTTACAGTCTGAGCCACCAGGGAATTGAGGGGACACATGAATACTTTCAGGTAAATTAGAAATAAGAGTGGCTTCATCCAAACTCTTGTTCACAGATGGGGAAACCATTATGATAAATCTACAACTCTCAGTTTGCACATGGCCTCCTTAGAGATGCTTAACCCCCGGGCAGTGCACAACCAGGACATCTGGGGCCCTGGGGATCATCTAAGGCATAGTTTTTAATATATCCTCTGAAATCTTTCCAAGAATTAATTTCAGTGTCCTGAAAGCATTTTGTCCTCCCTCCCACCCCCACCACCACATCAGTCCATTCTTCATGAGGTAGCCAGAGGGAGAGTCAAAACCTGAAATCCAGACTCTCCTCAGATTTACAATCTCCTGGGGCCTCCCAAGCCTCTAGGGTAAAATCAAAACTCCTCAGGGCTTCGTATCAGATCCCACCTGCTCTGAGACCTCTGCAGGCCTCCGCAACCTCATCAGCATCTCTCACCACCCCATTTTTTGGCTCAGCTCCAGCCACCTGATCTGGCTAATGCTTCAAGTCAGCCCCCTTTGCATCTCAAGTTCCCTCTGCCTGGAGCTCTTTTCTCTCCAATGGGTGGTTTCTTTACATTTTTCACCTCCACAGAAAGCCCTCCGTCACCTTCCCCATCTGAGGTAGCCCCCATCACTCCAGGAGCCCAGTTAACCCTCTTCTCATCCCTCTGTTTAAATTTTCCTCTAGTACAGCACAATCCTGTATTTATCAATCTGGTGGGAAAAAACCCACGGCATACACACACTGGTCCAATGTGAAAAAGCAGATCCTGGGCAAAGACAAGCCATGCCAAACTTTCCCAAAATGTCTCCCCAAATGCCTGTGTGAGCTAAAACGGGGAAATTTGGCCAAACTGCCCCAAAATCCCTGCTGAAGGAAGAGTTTCAGGGAGCTAGAGGCTCCACCTGTGGTATCCTGTGGCCTGTTTAAATGAATGAATGAAATTTTGGGGGAGTAAGCTCCCCAGCAAATTTGTCTATTCACACACACACACACCCCCTTCAAGTTTCTGGTCTCTTTCCATTCTTTCCTGACTGGAGCATTCTAGAGCAGGAATAAGTGGTTGGGGCAGGGGACTGGGTCCAGGGAATCCTAAATCTTCACTCTATTTTGGTGGGAGGTCAAGAGTTCTCAGGTATCTAACCCTGGTGTCCCAATGGAAAGCAGTGAAGGCAGGGGTTTTGCTTGGCAGCCAGAGGTGGAAGGGGGCACTGGGGGCCTCGGCCCTGAACCCCCCCTTTAAGGATTGGGGGCAGTCCCCTAAGGGGGGTTAGCAGCAATGGGGAGCTGTGTCGGGTTATCCGATCTCAGCTCACCCTTCAAAGGGGCACACAGGCCAAAGGGAACAGGGAGAGGATGTGGTACTGGAACCCTCCGCATTGTCTTAAGCAGCTCTCTGGGCCTCGGTTTTGCCATCTGTCAAATGAGTGGGTTGAACTCTGATATAAGGATTGGATATGTGGTGGGGAAAGGGGGAGGCAAAACCCCGTAGGGAAGTTGGGGCAGCGTGGATGCCCCAGAGCTGACCCCTTGGCCGGGTTTGGGCGCCCGAGAGCGCATGTGCTTTTAAAATCCATCCTCCCCCCCTTCCCTTTTTATTTTTTGCACAAACATCAAAAGGGACTCTGGTCCACCTTGGTGGGGGGGCTCTCTAACCACCACCCTAGCCCCTCCAGTGCCCACACTACCCCAGGGGGCACGCCAGGAAACCCTGCCCCTTGCCCAAGGCCCGCCCCTCAAGGGAGCTGAGAGTTCCATACTTGGCAAATTGGTCTTGGGCCCCAAAGGTTGGGACCCATCTTATGGCTTTTCCAGGGGGCAGGAGGCAGGGCGTCCAGGTAACACAGCTCTGGGACCTGGCCTCCTTCATAGGGGCTTGTTTTCCTCCCATTCCAGCTCGAAAAGCCCCTAGACGCTGGGGGAGTGGCCTCAAGTAGGGGGGATGTGGCTTCTTCCTTCCTCTAGCCCTGGCGCAAGGCCTCCTGAGGGGGCGGGGCGTTGCCATTCACCTTTCCCCAGAATGGGAAACTAAATCAAAGGCGCAGAGGCAGGATGCCTTCCGTACAGAGCCCGGAGACTCGCCCTCAGGGAGGTCCAAGCGCGCAGGCACCGCCCCGCCCTGCGCGCTCTGCGCAGGCGCAATGGTGCCTGCCTGCCTGCGTGCCCCGCACTAGGGGGCAGGCGCGGCACCGCCTTCCTCGGCGGAGCGCGTGTCCGATTTGAGCTTGACGAATTCCTTGGCCACCTCGTCATTGCTGCGTTGCGACAGGATGCGCAGCACCGTGAGGCCCGTGTCGTCCATGTGGATGCGGCGGCCAAGGGGCAACCAGCAGGCGGCGCTCCCGCGCTGGACCAGCTCGCGCAGCTGCAGCACGGCCAGCCCCACTGTGCGGTCCTCGCGCGCGAAGCAGTAGTCCTTGACGCACACCTGCAGCTCGTAGCACTCAGGGCCCGTGTCAGCGCTCAGCGTGCTGCGGGAGGGCGAAGCGTGAGGACAAGTCTCGCCCCCCTGGCCAACCACGCCCACTGGTAACTCCTCCTCCCCTACCGGGTCACGCCCACACCCGGGCATTCTGAGGCTGGACCATGCCCACATTGAGTGATCCTATTTTCATCACCTGATGCGAAGAACTGACTCATTGGAAAAGACCCTGATGCTGGGAAAGATTGAAGGCAGGAGGAGAAAGGGACAACAGAGGATGAGATGGTTGGATGGCATCACCAACTCGATGGACTTGAGTTTGAGTAAGCTCCGGGAGTTGATGGACAGGGAAGCCTGGCGTGCTGCAGTCCATGGGGTCGCAGAGTCGGACACGACTGAGCGACTGAACTGAACTGATTTTCATAACGTTCCAAGAGAATAAGCCTGGCTCTGCCCCTGCCCCAGGTGTCTTGCCTCACAACCCCATGTTGGGCCACAGCCACATCAGCTGACAACTCCTGTCCCTAGCATGATCCCTGCCCATTCTCTCCACCTTTCCTTCTCTCACTCCTCACTCAAGGACTCCTCCATGAAACTACTCCCAGCCCCCAGCCAAGCCATATCCTCACCCCAAGAGACCCATGCTCCCACCCTGTGATACCAGCACCCACACCCACAGCCAGCTGAACTGCTGCCTCCACCACCCTGACCCAGATGTGGCACCCAGAAGACCCTTTACCAAGCTCCCATCTGAACCAAAGTTTTCCCCTTGACGTGGCCCCTCCCCCATGCTCCCTAGCCTATTCTTCTTACCCCCAAGATGCCCTCTCCATATAACCCTGCCCTGATGTCTCACCATGAGTGACTACCCACTCCAGCACTCCTTCCCCTCCTCCAGGTTACAAAGTTCCAGCTGCTGGGTCCTGCCCTGATGCTGGCTAGTCAAGAACTCGCTTCTTTCCAGCTACACCTGCACTGATCCCTTGCATCACCTTCCCAGGCTGCATTCCTAGCCCTCAACTACTTCGGCCCACCCCCAGGAGATATCTGCCCCTACTAGGCAGTGCTCTTGTTCCCAGGTATTGCTTTAGGTGACCTACCTCTCCAAAGTCCTCTGACCAGGAGCTCTTGGTAGGATAGGATTGGCCAGGCCTGTCCCTCTGGGGCCCCCTCCCTTCAGCTCTGATGCCCCCTTACCCTGCTGCACTCTGTCCCCCAAGAACACCTCCCCAGTGTTACCCTGCCCCAGTGAGGCTAACACATGATCCAAAGATCCACCAACACTCACCCTCACCCCAGGTATACCTTGATCAGACTTATTTATGTTCCCTATAAATCATCCGCTCCTCTCGATCCCTGACGCCCCTGACCAAGATTACTCTTGCTTGTTGCAAAGCCCCATCTAGATGTGATCTCAGCCTTACCCACATGACACATATCCCCATGCCCTGGACCAAGCCACATTCCAATCTTGTCCCCCAGAGCAGACTTCGCCAGATGACCTACCCCAATAGCACCAACAAAGCTCACTGCTGACTCCAGGAGGTCTACCCCTATGCCCCTCAGTCCCTCAGCCCCAAGTTTCTTGCCTCATCATGACCACCCACGCCTCTTAGACCAGAATTTTTAGCCCTATAAATGCCCCAGCTCAACATGTTCCTTCTGGCCAGACATCTTCTCCCCTTCATGAGCCCTCATTCTGCTACTATATCATACTCACTGTCCCCGACTCTGACCTGTGTGTCCCCCAAGGTGGTCACCTCCATCCTGGTGTCACTCCTGCACTAAGGTGCCTCCCTTCCCAGCATCCCCACTTACGATGTGATCTCTCCTGTTCCTGTCCCCAGAAACCACTGGTCCACCAGACATCCCTCCTGCCTAGTGGGTCCTGAGGTTCATAGAAGATCATGTCCCCTAGCCATGCTCCCCAAAGCACCCCAGACTTACAACTGAAAGCTCTCATTGTACTTGGGGGCCCAACTGTTGTTCTTGGATTTGGTCGCAAACTTGCGTTTCTTGTCACTGAGCTGGGGCCCAATGATGTTGACCTCGATGAATGGCCGGAAAATGCCAGAAGTCTGCCACTTGAGATCATTGGCAGCCACCACTGTTGGGGGAATTAGAAGGTAAGACTGCTTAGCGTCCCCAGTACATAGCTGTGGTTTTCAAAGCCTGGCTGATTACATTTGCCAGCATGCTTCTGTGGAGAAGGCAATGGCACCCCACTCCAGTACTCTTGCCTGGAAAATCCCATGGACGGTGGAGCCTGGTAGGCTGCAGTCCATGGGGTCGCGAAGAGTCGGACACGACTGAGCGACTTCACTTTCACTTTTCACTCTCGTGCATTGGAGAAGGAAATGGCAACCCACTCCCGTGTTCTTGCCTGGAGAATCCCAGGGATGGGGGAGCCTGGTGGACTGCCGTCTATGGGGTCGCACAGAGTCGGACATGACTAAAGCGACTTAGCAGCAGCAGCAGCAGCATGCTTCTGTAGCTAAATATGACCACGTGACTAACTTTCAGCCAATGAGATGTAAGAGGAAGTGACACAAACAACTTTCAGCAGGGGAATGCCCTAAAGGCAGGGAGAATGCCCTGCACTTTCTCCTTCCCCTAGCTGCAGACTGGGAAGCTGATGGGGGCTGAGTTCTTTGGGACCTTATAGAGGAAGAAAACACATTAGGGATAAAAATACAGCAAAAGATGTTTGGAGCCTGGATCCCTACCACTGTGAAGCCCCCATGTCAGTTCTGGGCTGATTGTTCTTGGAGTTACCCCAGAGGAAGATTCATTCCATCTGTTTTATTAATATCTTGTTTAAGCCATTGTTATTTTAGGTCTTGGATAAAACAGATCAATCTGTATTCTAACTAGAAAATTAAAGCCCACAACAGGAAAGCAGAGCTGGGAAAGTAGAATGAGTCCTGTAACGCTCTTTGTACCTCTTGATCCAGCTGTGCCTGAAGGTGGCTACTTCTGAACATTTCAGTTTTATGAAAACAATTTTTTAAATGAAAAAACGAAACACATTTCTTCCTTAAGCCTGTTTGAGTTTGTTTTCAGTCTTAGAATCTAGTGCATCCTGGCTGAGGCACTCTCCCTCCCACCTCAGGCTACTCACCTTTCACTGTGACCTTGTGTTCCCCAGTTCCTGGATGAGTGAAGAGCTCTACGTGGACGGAGACTTCACCTACAGGGTCTTCCACACCCGAGCCTGGGCGGGGCAGGGGAGGATGCTTGGCGTGAGCTTCATTCTTTCCCACCCACCAGAAAGGACGTGGACTGTCTCCCACCCACCATATGCTGGCGGCATCAGGTCATCAGCCATGACAGGTTGGCACTGAGGGCAGGCTGGGGAGATGGGTGCTCATAAGGAGGCCAGAAATCCTCGGTTGTAGGCTTTCACTACCTTGTTGTGTGATTTCAGGCACATCTCTTAACTTCTCTGAGCCTAATGTCCTCTTTTTCATTCCCTGTCATCAGACTCAGTCTCCATCTTTCACACCATCTTGGCAGCATCTGACACTTTGGCTTTCTGTGCCTCAGTTTCTCCTCTTGGCTGCAACAAGGCTACACTCTCCAAGTTCTCATCTTACAGTTAGTCTCTCCTTCTCACACTCTTTTTCCGTTCCCTATTCCTCTGTTGATCTTCAAACTGTTGGGGCACCCTGTACCTCAGTCCACAACCCCTTTTTTGTTTCCACTTCCTTGCTAAGTAGTGGTATGGTGGAAGATACTGCCAGGTCTGCCTTCAAAATACATCCAGACTCTGGCCCATCTCCACAGCCTCCATCCTGGTTCAGTCCCCATCGACCATGTGGCTCCGTCTCACACTTCGGGTATGGCTAAATGAACCACAGCCGCCCAATCAGAGCATTCTCTGGCCATGGCTACAGTGATTGGCTCAGGGATGGCCATGTGATTGGAGCTAGGCCAATAGTTGTCGTCCCTGGGCCAACTAGGCCAACCTGAACTGTTGTAGTAGCCTCCTCCATGTCTCCCTACACTTTCCTCTCAGCTTCTTTCAGTATACCAGCCAGAGAAATCCTAAGTCAGACTGTATCCCTCCTCTGCTCAAAACCCTCCCGAGGCTCTCATTTCACTCTGAAATAATCAGAGTCCTATGGCCTGCAATCACTCCTGACATGTCCTCACTATTACCTCTCCTGCCTCACCTCCCTCCATTCTCATCCTTGCCAGCTCTGCTCCTCTAACACTTTGTGACAACATGACCCAGAATTCTCAATTCTGCTGAAGTGACAGCTTGTAGAGATATTTTTAATTTTCTCTGCCATTCCTTTTCCAACGGACCATCTCAAGTTTCCACTGAGAAATGTCCCTACCTCACCTCAGACATTGTGACTCCATCTCGCACTTTAGGTATGGCTAAATGAACCAGGGCTGCCCAATCCGAGCTGTCCCTGGCCATGGTTGCAGTGATTGGCTCAGGGATGGTCATGTGACCCAACCTGGGCCAATAGGAACTGGTCCCAGGACTTTTGTTGTAACTTTTAGGAAAGAGTCTCTCTCTGGTTAAGCTGCTCCAAGGCCCAGTGAGGGGAAAGTCCATCCCACAGAGGTCTCAACAGAGACCAATGACCAATGGCATTGTTGGAGACTCTAGATCCAGCTATTACTGATGGCAAATCAATCTGTAGGCTTTCAGTTACAGGCTCACAAATTCTCTAGTCTGCCTGAATCAAGGTAAGGTACTTTTCAATTTCAGCCAGGACAAGCATCCTGATTGATTGGTTCTGATGGGGATCATTGAAGGAGCAGTTTAAAAGCTTCTGTCCCCACTCCTCCGTGATTCTTGGGAAGGGCATCCTGTGGCGTCTGGGGACCTGTGACCGCCAGCACCTCCACCAGGCCCCTCCCCTGCCCCTCAGGAAGCTCACCACGCCTGGAGCACCCCATGCATGGGGGGAGGAAAAGGGGGAAAGTTGGGGTGGGGTGGGGTAGGAGAATGGGTCAGTCCAAGGTTGATCAGGTTACCTGGCTCTGTGCGGTTAGTGACCAAGGCTCAGGGGGCAGACCTCCATTGACCCAGTATTGGGGTGTGCACCCCCTCATCTTTGCCACCCATCCCAGGCTGCCTTCCTTGTCATCTCAGGCTCCCACCCCACTTCCCCCAACCAGTCACATGCTCAGCCTCACCCCCCCAACCCCCACCCCAGGCTGATGCTTCATAGCAAGCTCAATCCGGGCCAGACTGAGGGGTGCCAGGGGAGAGTCGGACAGTGGTGGGTGGGGTGAGGGGGTCAGATCAAGGCCGAAGCTAGTAAGAAGGGGGAGGGGGGCAGTGCTGGGCACCCCCATCCCATGGTTTGCTGGCTCCAAGGGGAAGTGTCTTTCCCAGCCCTCTCTGTGCTTGTCCCAACCCCACCCCCACTCCCCCAACCCCAGGCCCCCTTGAGGGGAAGGTTCCTTGGGCAAGGGGCTTAATCTCCTTTGAGACAGCTTCCTCATCTATGGAATAACAGATCACCCTGAGGGGCAACCTAAAGGAATGTCTTCTAGAATCCTGAGAAATGGTTGGCACAAAGGCTAGCTCAGAGTTAGAGCTTGAAAAATGCTCGTTTTCTTTGCTCATAAAAGTGACATCAATAAAAATGGTAACAATAATAATACAACTAACAATTGCTGCCAGCTAGTACATGTCAGAAACTGCTCTAAATTTAATTCATCTAGTCCTAAAAATAATCTTATGAATTAGGGTCCTTGACTGTTCTCATTTTACAGATGAGAAAACTGAGGCTCAAGGAGGCAGCCGGTTGTGGGAGGTGCCCACCCACGGAGTGGCACAGCTGGAATCTGAGATGGGCAAGCGCCTGTCTGGGGGACCCGGGATCTGGGTTAAGATCAGCACCTAGGGAGAAACGGATTCCCACTCGAATCGCTACTCCTTCCCCACGTGGAACCAGCAAGCCGTCCTTCCCCCTGGTCCGCCTGGGCACCCCTGAAGCCAGTCGGGCCTGGGCGGGGCCCCGCAGGCCTGGGAGGCGGAAGGACGGGCCTTTTACTAGCCGGGCCAGGAGGGGTGCAGGCACCGGGCACCGGGCGCGGGCGGGCGGGGCGGGCGGCGGAAGCACGTACCCTTCTCAGGATAAATGTCTTCACTAAGGGTAAACCTAGTCCCTTTTCCACCATGAACTAATCACGGGAGTGGGGAGGTGGAGAAAGGAAGGGAAGGAGGAAGGAGGGGAAAGACGAGCGAGCGAGAGAGAGGCGAGGATGGAGGGCGAGTGTGCGTGGCGGGGAGCAGGGTAGGCGCGGAGAGGGGGCGGCGAGTGAGAGGGAGGAGAAACAAGAGAGAGAGAAACGTCAGCTGCAGACGGACAGACAGACAGCCTCCCGCTCCGGGGGGGACACCAGGAACACTAAAAGCAGCAGCGTGGGCTGGGCACGAAGCTGAGCGCAGAGGCCCGACGCCCAGGGAGGGCCCTAAGCCCTGGGCTGACTCGGGGGGAAGGGGGCAGCTGTGGCCGCAGGGTTTAGCTCCCCTCACCCCAGCCTCCTGTTCCACTGCCGGTACTAAGCCTGGGTTAGCGGCCAACCTTCTCTCCCGTGTCTGCACTCTTAGGGCCAATTTTGAAAAGGAGGGTCCCCAGGGAGGGGAACTAGGACCCTTAGAGTCCTGCCCCCAAGCCCCAGCTGCTGTGTGCGAACTCAGAGATGGACAGGAGACAGAGGCAAGAGAAGAGAGAGAAAGAGAGAATTTGAGAAATAAGAACTCCCTCTCGGTCCGCCCCCCCACCCCCAGGTTGGGGTCCCTCCCATCTCCGGTGCTGTCACTCCTTAGCCCCCGACAGTACAGAGGTCCCTCCCCACGGTACTTTCAACCCCTCTTCCAGAGGTCCCTCCCCTGGAGCTGCCAATCAGTCATTGGCCACGTGACGTCAGAGATCCCGCCCCTGCCAGGGATGTCAATCACTGTCTCCACTGTCACAAGTCCCTCCCCTAAAGCTATCAACCATTCTCTGGAACCAAGGAGTCGAGGTCCCGCCCCTAACAGCTGTCAATCACTCCCTGGTCCTTGAGGACAGAGGTCCCGCTCTACAGATTTCAATTACATCCTGACCCCCTGACGTCATGGGTTTTCCCAGGAGAGGCATTCCCTCCTGGCCCATTGACGTCAGAGGTCCCGCTCCTACAAGCTGTAGATCATTCACTGGCCCGGTGACATCATGGAGCTCACGTGCGCCCCGGTGCTGTCAATTCTTCCCGGACTCGTGATGTCACAGAGGAGGTGAGTCCAAGGCGACCGCCTCGCCGGGGCTTAGGGCTGGGCTGCCCCTATGGGAGGCGGGATTTTCATCGAGCTAACCAGCGGCTCCTTACCCTGGGCCGACTGCGTCTGCACGAATGTCTTGATGAGTAGGTCGGTGGCTTGCGTGTAGAGGGACAGGGCATAGCGTAGGGACTGCAGGTCTGGGCTTTTCTCCAGGAAAGTTTTCTTGAGGCCCACGCCACCTGCATGGAAGTATTGCTGTGGGGAGCAGGGTAGAGAGAGGTCAGGCTCGGACCCTCGACCTGCCCTTCAGATTGGGCAGCCCCAACGCCCCTCCCCCACTCTGCTGCCCTCTACTGTGATGGGCGGGGTGACAGGGCGGGTCTTCAGAACACCCAGGTCCCAGGACTTCCCTGGTGGTCCAGTGGCCAAGATCCTGCGCCCCCAATGCAAGGGGTGTGGTTTTGATCCCTGGTCAGGGAACTAGATCCTGCATGCAGCAACTAAGAGTTCACTGCTGTAACTAAAGATCCCACATGCTGCCCTGAAGATCTAAGACCCAGCGAGCCGCAAGTAAGACCCAACATACCCAAATAAATAAATTAATAAAAATGAATATTAAACAAAAAACCCAGGTCCTGCTACTCCTACCCTTACCCCTGCCCCAAACCCACAGGTGGGCTACCAGCATACTCAGAATAACACCCATGTCTTGCACGCCCTCCCAGGCCCTTTGCAGCTCTAACCTGCAGTCTGCTAACCTTCTTTCCAAAAATCTTCCCTTGCCTCAGGGCCTTTGCACTTTCTCTGTTTGCTGGTGAGAAGGTCTTCCTAGTCCCCACCCCTAATTTTCCATTTCGCCATGGCTCGCTCTCTGTCTTTCTTTGATTAAGTTTTCAAAGGGTTTTCCTTAACCACCCCTCCTTAATATGGTGACAACCATATTTTGCTGTAATTCGCCACTTCAACAAAACATTTCCTTCTACAAGAGTAGTCTTCACACTTCTTATTTCATGGAAACCACAGCCCCTTTCATGTCTCCATGTTCTTGCAAGGGCTGTTTCCCTGAAAGAATGCTCTATTTGTTTTGCCTTGTGAGTTTTTACTCCTTAAACTCCACCTCCCATGTGCTCTCTTCCAGAAAGCCCTCCCTGGACTCTCCCATCCTTTCCAATACCCTGTCTTGACCCCACAGAGCTTGGGGATGTCCTCAGAGGTCTGCCGTCAGCCAGCCTGGGACTGACAAAGAAGGGTGATCAGGGAGTGTTTATAAATGGAATGGATTAAGGTGGGTTGCAGCCTAGATTCATGTCCACACTAGCCACAGCCTCTGCTTGCCCCACCTGGGATGGGCAGGGGTGGGGCCTCTCACCTTGATAGTGTCCAGGGCCAGCTCAACAACTGCACACTGCTTCGGGGTCAAGCTCTTGGCTTCTTCTCGTACCATGTGGTCCTGGATGGATGGAGAGAGGGGCCAGGTGGGCAGTGCAAACTCTTCCCTGGAGATCTGCCTATCTATGGGTCTCATCTTTGCCAAACTCCAAGGAGTTGGATAAATGGGTCTTTCTTTTCGTCATTGTGCTCTCAGTGCCTAGCATGTGGCTGACACACAACATGTGCTCAATAAACACTTGCTGAAAAATTATTTTACTCTTGATCAAGCTGTATCTGAAGCTGAACTTTGCAATACACTGAGCAAATAAATTGTGCTTAAGCCAGTCTGAATAGGGTTTCTGTCCTTTGAGCCTGCAAAGCACGCCACTATTCTCAGACCTCTTCCCCAGGAAGCCCCTGAACCCTGGCCTCACCTTGAGTTTAGATAGCTGACCCAGCTCCTTGGCTGCATTGAAGATCATCTGGGTTCCCTGTAGGTAATAACCGACATAACCCCGGTGAGGGTGGGGTCCTCCTGCCCAGTGCCCAAGCCCCCATTGACACCCTAGCCCTGGACGCCATCTTGATTCTTGTCCAAAGGCTCTGGACAACCTTGTCCCCAGGTTAAGTCCTGGGGACAGATGATTGGAGCCCCCAGAAAGTGCTGAGGAAGAGATGGTGACCTTGTCCCCAGAAATCTCAGTCCTGTGGGGGCACTACCCATCCTCCCACCTCCACCATGGCCCCAGGTTTGTGGCACAGAGAAGAAAACAGGGCAGTGGGAGGGGGAAGCCCAACTTGATGTTATGGGTATGAGTGGGACTTGCCAGCCCCAGGTCATGGAGCCTTGAGAAAACCATGGGATGGGCTCTGGTGAAACCTACCACCCACCATGGGCCTGTTCCGTCTGTGGGAAAACTTCCCCAGTAATCTGAGGGGGTGGGTAGGGGAATGTTAACCTGAACTTTTAAAGAAAGAATCCTCCCCCTTAACACCCACCTCTGGACCCATCTCCCATTCCTCCCCAAAACAGACATCAGCAAGATGACATCCTGGTTATGGCTCCGATGGGCCAGGTGGGCCTGGGTTCAAATCCCAGCTCTGCTGTGTGGTCCTGGGCAAGTCACTGAACCTCTCTGAGCCTCAGTTTTCCCATCTCTGATGGAGGAAATCCTACTCCATTTGTGGCTTAGCTGGGACTAAACATGTCTTTGTTCAGTGTTCACAGCTATTATTACTCTGTATCAAGGTCATGGGCAGTGCTAGGGGAGATGGGGCCCTGGCCTGGAAGCTATATATCCTGCCCCTCAACCCCCATCATGATGCTGAGTGAACTGAGACAAGTCTCAAGCCCTCTTTGGGCCTCAGTTTCCTCCCTTGGCCACTAGGGGCACCTACACTAGCTTAGGGGATGATGGGGGGTGGGGGTGGGGGGTCTGATTATCATTGAGGTTATGAGCCCTGAATTACTGGTCCTGGGGTGGCCTTGGAGTCCTGGGCAAGGCTAAGCAGGGAGAAGGGCCATTTTCAGCTGGGATATTTGGAATCACATTGATGTTTTTCCACGCTGGCCAGTGGGATCCGGTCACCCTGCCACTAGCGGTATTAGTATTATCATCCTGGCTGTAGCTACTCTTCTTAGTCCTTGTCTGTGATTCCCCGAGGCTGTCACAAGGCACAGTTACTTGGGAGCCCAGCCTGGGCCTCAGTTTCCCCTGCCACACCCTCCTCCCCACTTGCCACCCGCCCCTGCCACCCCTCACGAGCAAGCCAGACAGACAGAGGAAGAAGAGACCGACAGACAGGGTCACAGTACACCCCCAGACGGCACAGATCACAGAAGTGGAAAGAGGCATGGGTGGGGTGGGGGGGTAGGGGTGAGGGTGGGAGCCAGACAGACAGTGAGAGGCCGGTCTTACATCTGAGTGGCTTGGCAATTTCACCCTGCCCTGTGGAGAGAATCAGGTGAGGGTCAGAGTTTGGGTTGCTGCTGAGAAGATATTCAGTGGGGCTTTCCTACCCCCCTCAATGCACAGCCCATGAGCTCCCTCCCAGGTTCTGGGTCCAATGCTGGACCCCCTCCCCAGCTAGGCACCTCCCCTAAGCCCCTGGTGGGGATTAGGGGTCAGACTCTGAACTGCCAGGAGACTAGAATCAGCCCATCACTTGGGGACAGGTACCCAATCCCACAGTCAGCCTGCCCCAAGATGGGGTGCCTTGGGGAGGGGGGGAAAAGAGAGAGACAGAGCTTGGGGTGTCTCCTTCCTCAACTCCCAAGACCTTACCCCAGCAGGCCTGACTCTAAAAGAAGTATACTAACACAAGTATCACAAGTTCACACAATACACAGACACACACCCAGGCATATCCATGGGTGTGCAGAAAGTTCACATACATACACACCTGGATCAATATACAAAGACACATACACATGCAAAAGAACTCAAGAGCTAAAATACACACATGTACTACTAAACGCTTGCACACATGTGCACAGTCACACACATAAACCCACACACTCTCCACCCCACAGGGATGCACATACATGCATAGAGTGCCTGAACATACTGAACACATATGCCCTCCAAAGGGCTGGATGGGTGAGTTGGAAGCCCTACAACCTCTGTTCATG
This sequence comes from Okapia johnstoni, assembly GCA_024291935.2. Lineage (NCBI taxonomy): Eukaryota > Metazoa > Chordata > Mammalia > Artiodactyla > Giraffidae > Okapia > Okapia johnstoni. The sequence continues at coordinate 5,046,592 of CM044316.1, read as the reverse complement.
AAGTGGAGACACCACTTGTGTGCACACAGCCACGACAGCTCCTGTATGAGTGCACAACAAGAGTAACTGTTCACGTATTACCGCAGCTCCCATCTTATGACAAACACCCATTAGAATGAACAAAACATGTCTCAGTCCAGGGCAGTCCAGTGTCTGGGCCCTTCTAGAGGCCAAAGAATTTCAGCTGAGCCCAGGACTGGGATCAGCCCTTTGGGCACTGTTGTGAGAGGACAGGGGCTGTTTGTGCACAAACACACATGCTCCAAGCCGTGTCCCTGGGGAACCACTTTGTTTCTGATTCCTGGTTTTGTGGAACTTGGTTAGGGCACCCATCTCCTACCCATGAAACTCCCAGCTGACCTCCCTGCCCATGCAAATGGACACACACATATACACACGCACCCACACAGTAGAGTTTGGGACCTCAGCACAGGTGAGGCCCTCATTACCTTTTCTAATCCCTTGCCATGTTTTCTCAAGAGGGTGCCCTGCAGAGACAATGTCACAGGGTGATCAACCTAGCAGCTGTGTGGGGTGGGAACCCAGGGTGATGATACTCATGGGGATAGGAAGTAAAGGGCATTTTCACTGCACAATGGGCTGGTGACAGAGTTGCTGGGGGGATAATGTGTGTGCCTTAATGACTGACTTAAACGGTGTGAGAGCCAGAGAGGCAGGAAAGAGAGAAGGAGAAAGAGAAATACAGAGCCAGAGAGAGAGAGAAGTCACTGCCAAAATACAATCCATTTATATTTACTGTATGTTTGAGGCTCTTGGTTTTTGAGTCAACAGGAAAGTAAATGGGCTCCATGTTCAGACAGACCTGAATTTGAATCCTGGCATATATTTACTATGTGGCTTTGACCAGGTGACTCTTCCTCTGTGAGCCTCAACTTTCCTCATCTGTAAAATGGAAATAATATCTATCTCACTCAAATGGGTGTCATGAAGGTGAGCTGAAACAATAGCTATGAGGTCTGGAATACAGGAAATCCTCAACAAATGTATATTCCCTTAGTTCTCTACCCACAGATGTATTGTCTGTAGTTGAATACGCTGCCACCATGTGGGTACAGTCAGATTGCAGCCACAAGAAGTGAGATGAGCCCTAGCAAATTTTTGACAAACCTTGAGTAACAGCCTTGTCTTGCCCAAAAAGAGGACTCCAGAGTGGTTCTAACTGATCTCTGCTCTTTTATGTGTCTAAATACTACCACCACTACCAATAATATTAGCTCTAACTTAGCGAGCACTGCCTTAGTCAGTCACTGAGTTCAGCACTTGAACACATCATCCTACTTGGTTCTGAAAACAACCCTCAGAGAGCTGCTACAATTAACCTCTTTTTTTTTTTTTTCCAGACAAGGAAATGGAGGTTGGGAGGTGAAGTGACTTCCCAAGGTCACAGAGAAAACGGCTGGGCTGAGATTTGATGCCAAGTCTGCCTGACACCAAGGAGTCACAACATTGTCCCCACCTGGGTGCCTGTCTGGGATTCCTGTGTGTTAGCATGTGTGGTGGGAGTCGGGTGGGCAGGGGTGATGGTGCTGTCTAGCTGATCAGCTAGCTTTGGGAACCGGGGTGGTGAGAGTGTAGTTCGTACGGTTACTAACAGTTCAGAGTGGAAAAGGGAGGTCAGAGAAGCTCCATTGACTTTGAACATCCTTTTAGCTTCAGGGAGAGACTCAGATATCCTGGTGGCGTCTCAGCATGGCAGCAAGGGTGAATTCTAACTAAATCATGCGAGCTGTGAAGGTGGTGGACCCGGGTTTTGGAAGGTGGAAGGCCCCTCCTCTGTACTTATGATTGGGCAGGGTGGGGCGTGGCTTCCCTCCCTCCCGGCCCCGCCCCCCATGCCCCGCCCCAGACAGACACAGGCACATCTAGGCGGAAGGTGGGACAGTGGGTGGGGGACCAGTAGGTGAGGAGGGGGCGCTGAGAGGGGGGTGCAGCCACGCGGTGGGCCGAGTCCAGACACAGAGCGGATGGACAGACAGACGGACAGAGGGGCCTCTACTTACGATCATCTGTCAGCCGTGATGGGGGCGGGGCGGTGGGGGAGGGGGGAATAAGTCACCGTGAGTCTCCCGGAAAAGCCAGGGAGGGGGCGGAGACGGCACCAAAGGGCGGACCCCGTGTCCCAGCCCAGCCCAGTCCAGGGTGGAGAGCGGCGGGCGGGCAGCTGGAGGTCCCCAGCTTCCCCCACCATCACTGCCTCTCGGCTGCCACCGCCGCCCCTCCCACACCTCCCTCATTCACCCAGAAACTTCCTCCCACTCTATGCTGTGCCATTAACCACATGCCTTCACTGTCCTTAGGCCCTGACACCCAGCCACACCCCTCTGAAGATGACACAGTCCCTCCACCCCTACCCAGCAGCCTAACTCTGCAGATCACTATCTCTGGGCTGTTCCCAGAAGAGTCCCAGAGGATAGGTCCTGTTCTCCAGATGACCACTGAACTCTGCTTGACCTCTGTTAACTTCGGTGCTCTCTATAACCTCTGGTTGATCTCCTGGAACTCTGTTTTATTGGCCTCTGATCTTTGAAATCTGGGTATCTCCTTTACTTGCCTCTTGATTGACCTCCACAGCCCCCTGATGAACCCACTGACCCCTATAACCTCTGTGACCCATGGGCGGCCTTGATGCCCAAGCTGATCTCTCTATTTTCTGGGTAATCTCTGACCTTTAAATAATCACTTGTTCCTCCTATGACCCCTATATCCCCTAGACGTCTCTTTACTTGACCTCTTTGACCCTTAAATAACTGACCCCTGAATGACCTTTTGACCCTTTTATGCCTTTTCACCCATGTGTGACCTCTCTGATTCTGAAAGGTCCTTCTGGTGGACCCCCAAATGGCCCTTGTGCCTGGATGACCTCTACGCCCCCAGTGCCTTTGACATCAAGCTCTCTGGGTTCTCACAGAGGAGGCAGCCCAGGTGTCCCCTCTGGCCCCCTGCAGGCCTCACCGTCTGGTCAGTGAGGGGTGGCAGGACGATGGTCTTCTCCATGGTGTTCATGACCAGCTTCCATAACTCCTTCAGCACCCGCTTCAGCACCGTCTTCTCACAGATTTTGGCAAAGAGAGTCAGGCTGGGGGCAAGGGATAGGTCTGAGAAAGGGCCCAGATGGTCCCAACCTGAGGAACCCCTTCCCCTCACTACAAGGGCAAGGTGGGAAGGCATGCCATGGACATGCAAGAGGGTCCAGAGCCTGTACACAGACCCCAGGTGGTCTGATGGGGCTGCAATATGTGATACACAGGGAGAAGAGTGGATGGTAGCTGGACAGATCAGCAGGAACTAGACTGGGAAGGAGCCTCAAAATCTAGGAGAAAGGCCTGGGCCTTAGCATGAGGGTAATGGGGGAGCTGTGGAGTGTTCAAGAGAGAGAGCCAGATTTTTCTATTTGAATGGATAGAGTGGGGGATGAACTAGAATAGGAAAGTTGGAGACAAGGGACTATGAGGGGGCTGGAGCCATGCTCAGGAGAAGAAGGGAATGCTAGGGAAGGGGACAACCTTGAGAGGGAAAACAACAGAGTTCATGACTGGCTATATGGGGTTGACAGAGGGCAATCCGTCATGATCCTTCCAACAACTTAGCTACCCTCCACCAAATCATCCTTCCCCCAACCCTAATGCTTCCTCTATCAATTTTTTGAAAAAAGTGAAGTGAAAGTGAACTGACTCAATGGACATGAATTTGTGCAAACTCCAGGAGATGGTAAAGGACAGGGAGGCCTGGCATGCTGCAGTCCATGAGGTTGCAAAGAGGTGGACATGACTTAGTGACTGAACAACAGCAACCATCACTTTTTCCTACCTCCCTTCTTTCCTTTAGTCTGTACTCCACCCATACATCCATATACCCATCCTCCAAACAGTTATTCATCCATCCAAATATTTACCCAACTCTCCATCCATCCATTTATCCATCCATCCTTTTATCCATATACTCTCCATACAGCTTTCTAAGCATTTTTCTTTTAATCTACTCATCCATCCACCCACCCATCCCTCATGTCTTTTACCATCCATTCATCCATACAAATATTGACCCACTGATCCTTCTAATCATTAACCCACCCATCTTTCCATCTCTTCAATCTCTCTTCATGCCTGGCTCACCAGCCCATCCAAACCATTCAACCACAACCCAGCAAGCATGCCCTGAGTATCCTCTCCAGGCCAGCCCCAAGGTTACTGAGGCCCCACCCTAGAGCCCTCCCTGTGGACCCAGTCCACCCAGCCTGGCTCACTTGCTATCCAGCAGGTCCATGATGGGTTGTAGTACATTGTCAGCATCCTGGGCCACGCTGCTGCAGGCACTGGCTGGCACATTGCCTGTGCCTTTCACCTGGCTGAGGATGTCACCCATCTGCTTGACACAGTCTTCAATGTGCGGCTGGAAGCTGGGGACACAGAGAGGAGGACCTCAGATTAGACTTTCCTGGCCTCTGGAAGAAGGGCAGGATGAGGCTGATCTGTGGACCTTTTATCACCAGCATCAGAGAGCCACGGCATATAACAGGAGTGGGGTTTAATAGCAGAATTGGGCATCAGGCTAAGATATTTACTTGTGTTGTTTATTTCATCACATGGTCCTACTCAGGTACTACTGTTAATTATCTTCACCATCTGAGTTTCCCTGGTGGCTCAGACGGTAAAGAATCTGCTCGCAATGCAGAAGACCTGGGTTTAATCCCTTGGTCAGGAAGAGCCCCTGGAGTAGGGAATAGAAACCTATTCCAGTATTCCTGCCTGGAGAATTCCGTGGACAGAGGAGCCTGGCGGGCTACAGTCCATGGGGTCATAGAGAGTCGAACACAACTGAGTGATCAACACTTTCACATTGTTATCATCATCCCCACTTTATAGATGGGTAAACTAACATTCAGAGAAGTTAAACAACTCACCCAAGGCCACACAGTAGTAAGCAGGGAATCTAGGCTTGAACTCAGCTTTGTATAGCTCCTAAGGGCCTGAGGTCTTCGCCACTACATCTGCTGAGTCTCCAGATGCCCCAGGCTGGGGGCTGTCCCCTCCCTTCTGCTCCCAGCTCTGGAGATGCCCCCACCTGGTAGCAAACACTCGGCTGAGCTCATCCAAGACGTTGTTGAGTTTCACCTGTAGCTCCTTCAAGATGTCACTGGCCTCGGCATCCAGCTGAGGAGGGAGAAGGAACGTCAGGTCAGGTTCATAGGGCATCCGCATGGATGGGGCATTTTCCCATCCAATTCAGGGGAAAGGAGCTGGAGAGGAAACTGAGGCTCAGACAGTTAAGCTGCTTGCTTGGGTCTGATGAAGTCGCTGAGCCGGAATTCATCAGGTACACGCTCGGGCCTGCAGGGACATGAGATGATAGTGACCCCGCCTGGGCCCTGGCTCACCTCCTTCCCTCCCATGGCTTCAAACATCTTCTCCAGCTGAACTCTCAGCTGCTGAGTGTTGTTCATGAGGATGCAGGGCTGCAGATGGGAAAAGAGGAGGGAGTCAGGGCTCAGGACCTCTCCCCAGGGCCTCCCACACACACCCCCAACTGCCAGGGACCTCAGATGGTTACAGGGTCTGTGTCTGGAGGAAGCTGGGGTCCCATAAAGTCATCTGAGCATGGAAGACAGCATTTGGGAGTTCTAGGGGGATCTCTAGAGATAAAGAGTGGGAAGGAGAACTTCCCCTCTGGGTAGGCTGGACCTGGTGAGTCCAGAAGGGCTGGACCTCTGAAAGTAGCAGAAAGAGGAGTTCCTGTCACACACCAGTATTCTTCTACATGGGCTCAAAACTTTGTAAGCTCACATACATACTCCCTGAGGGCTTCATTCACAACAACCAGACACATTGAAGATGTGTCCCCTCACCTGCGGATCCCCCTGGACTCACACAATCAGACACAGAGACACACACACACAGTTGGACATACATGCAGACACAGGTATCAGAGCCCAGGAAAGGATGCTCTGGGGGTACAGAATGGGGTTGAGGGAAAGAGGACAGGGACCCCCGCAGGTCACCACTTTCTCCTTCTCCTTGGAGCAGTAGGAAGCGAAGTCCTTGGAGATGATGTCTGCATACTGGAGGAGCACATTACTGATGGTCTGGGGAGGACACAGAGGGTGGGTGAGACGAGGAGCTGGGGTTAGGTGGGCCCAATAAGAACCGTTAGTGAGGTCGGGGGTGAACCTGAATCCCTGCTAGCACCTAAGACGGACCACCAGGCTGGGCGAATTCTCCACCCAGAATGAGTATCGTGACCAAGGGGAGACACCACCAATGAAAAAGATTGTTTCACATAGACATAGCTCCTCTTCAGAGCAACCCAACAGTCATATTAACCTAACCCCAAGCATAATCATAACTCAGTTCCAAATTGAATCCCAATTCCTATCTACAATCCTCAACTTTACCCCAGGTTAAAGTCAATCCAACTGAACTTCAACCCCAGGTCAATGGCCCCAACCTTCTAACTCACCCCAACACCTGCTCACATTCTATATAAATCCCAATACGCACTCCAAACTCAATGTCTGATTGAGTCCCAGTCCTAACAGTAACCCAAAAACTAACCCAAATCTCAATCTCACCCCTAACCCTGACCCCAGGTCCGAATTCAACTCCAACTTTAATTATGACCCTGACCTCAACCCCAACCTCAAACTCAACCCAAACCCTGATCCCAACTTCAACTCCAATCTCAATGATCTCAAACCTAACCTCAACCCAACCTCCAACCTCGAATCCCAACCCCAAACTCCAACCACAACTCCAATGTCTATGGCATGACCAATCCCAACACTGGCATCAAGCCCTACCTTAATACCAGTGATATCAACAACCCCAACCTTGACCTCAATCCCACCTCAACACCAACCCCAATTTTGACCCTATTCCTTCCCCCACCTGGACCCCATCCACACCCCCAAACCTTGGCAAAACGTCTCATGTAGTGCCCCACAATCTGGGGGTCAGGACACTCGAGTTTCTTGATGATCTCAAAGCTCTGATTGAGCTGGGAGAAGACATCCACCACGGAGCAGGAGAATAGGGCATGCTCTGAAGTCTGCTGGAACTGCAGCGGAAAGGAGGATGGAGGGAGGAGAGGTCAGAGCCAGATAGTCCCTGGAGTCCAACCCTCCTGCTTTCCACAGGGAGAACCAGAATGCCCTGGGATGACAGTGAGATGGATAGTGGGCAAGGTGAACTCAGAGCCAAGACTTAGAGGTGGATGCAGGGGGAGGGGTCAGGCTTGACAAATTCTCATTCATTTGCTAGAGGAACAAAAGACCCATCAACACCGTGAACGAGACAAAGATGGACATGTTTTCCAGAGTCTTGCCTCATCCCAAGGGCAGTTTTGCCCCCAAATTGGATCTCAATGGACCCCAGAAGTAGTGAGGCCGCTGTGAGCAGACTGGAAGCTTGGTGGTGGATCAGTTTTCTTACCCCATCCTTCTTATCTCTCTCCAGGGCCCCATGCAAGAAATCTCGGGACACCTCCTCATTCTCGTCCAGCCACTGGATGACAAAGGGCTCAAACCACCTGGAATGGAGAGCCAAGATGGGGCCCTACCATCTCTTGTCTCCCTAATCCTCTGCTCAGACTCACCCTATGGCCTAGGTGGCCACTCCCCAGCTCCCCTCCTACTTCACCCTTGAAATGACTGAATGACCATTGTCAGAGCAAGCCCCAGATATGTGGGATCCTGGTGGATAAACTGCCTTTGGGCAAGTGGGTTTATTCTCTGAGATCCTGATAGAGCACACAGCAGGTCCTGGTAAATGGTGACCATCCCAGTCTCCAACAGAGGCCAAGAGTGAGACATCCCGAGTTCAAACCCTGGCTCGGCCACAAACTGGACATCACCTTGGGCGAGTCTTTCAGTATTTTATCCTCTATTTCGTAATCCACACAGTAGAAATGACAATACTCCTGTCTCATAGAATTGGCGAAAGGATTAAAGGGGAAAGGACAAGTGGGACTGCTCAGCATGGTTCCTGGATCTTCTGACCATTAATTGTCAGGCTAGAGAAGTCCATAGTTCAATGGCTGAGAATGGAGAACACTGGGATTGTAGCCCACCTGTGCCCCCCTGATGCCCAGGAAGCTCGGAGGAGGTCGACTTTCCCGCCCAGGACCTCAGTCTAGCTGTCTGATGCCCACGGAACTCAGAGGAGGTTGACTCTCCCGCCCGGGACCTCAGTCTAGCTGTCAGCACTACAGTTCTGGCTTGGGCTCAGGACAGGGGACTTACGCAGGATACTCGGGCACTCGGTCCTTAAAGGCAGGCAGCTCAGCCACATACTCATTGTAGAGCCATTTGACCTTGAAATGGAGGTTCATGTAGTCGGCACTCTTGCACAGGCGATGTTTATCATGCTCTGGTGGGGAAAGCAAGGGGGCAACTTAGCCGGAGGTGTCTACCACTCTCTGCCTTGGTAGTGCCCACTCTGGCCATCACTGAGGTCTGACCTCCAATATGAGGGGCCAGGGAACTCACAACCTTAGTGGGGACACTGAGGCACAGCTAACTGCTATTTCCAGGCTGGGAGATGTGGGGGTGGGGGGCACTCACCCTCCATTGCATACTTCATATCCTGGGCAAACAGATTCCACATCACTTCAGCGCTGATTTTACCCACGTTCAATTCCTGGGGAAACCTAGTGAGGTCATAAAAGTATGACAGCTTGGCAGACAGAAGCCGGATGGCACAGGCTGCTTTGGCCTTTCCAGTACCAGAGGGTAGCATGGGACAGGCAAGGGGTCTGGATTCAAGTTCACTCATAGCCACTGACTTGCTAAGTGACTCTGCACTGAGGCCTGCTTCTCTCTGAGCCTCCACCTACCCATCCCTCCATTCATTCATTACCCCACTCATCCATCTATCTACCCATCTATTCACCCACCCATCTGTCTATTCACCCATCCCCCCATCTCACCATCCATCTACTCCTGCATTCATTCCTTTACTCAACCAACCATCTGTCTACCAATCTATTCATTCATCCACCTATTAATCCATCTGTTTATCCATCCAGCCATCTGTCTATCCATCCATCTATTCATTCACCCATCCATTCATCCACCTGTCTATATATCCGTCTATTCATCTATCCATCTCCATTCACCTGTCCATACATCCCTTCATCCATCCACCCTTTGGTCTATTCATCCAAAATCCCTGATCTTAACTGAATATTTAAGTAAGCAGGAGATGCTGGCACTCCAGAGTCAGGAGCCCTTCTAGCATTCACTTGAGGGAGCAAGAAAACACAATAGCTCACTCAGTTAACACAGATGAAAATTCTACAGACATGTAAAGCCACAAACCAAAACTGTGTGCACATTCATACATAATTATGCAATTCACATCACATATTAAAGTACACGACTGAAGCGACTTAGCAGCAGCAGCAGCAGCAGCAGTACACAAATAACAATTAAACACACAGACCACAACTATACACAAAATTATATTCACACATGTAAGAGATAATGCAATGTACATGCAAAAGATTTAGTAGAGTATCTAACACACAGGGAATAGTCGAGCAACACCATTGTTATTTATGAACCTACAGATACATAAAATTATATATACATGTACACACTGTTACACACGTCAACACATAGAAAATACATGTCTGACTAGACCAGTGGTTGTGTACATACGTACAATTCTGTTTGCAAATTATGCTGTATTTCATCTATGCACACCCACACCCACAGTTGCCCCCATATACACATTTCACATATAATTAGATAGGGTTGCCTTTACACACAAGACACAAAATTGTGACACACATTCATGACGACCTCCAGATAATTAATTACACAGACACAGAACTCACTGGTTGAGGCAGGGAGTGTACGAATTTTTGTCTTCCTCAATGATGGACACTATGAGAGTAATCAGCTTGGACCAGAAGTCGAGGTTCTTGATGCTGGGGCCCTGTTCCTCCGGGGGAACTTCCCCCTTCTTGGCCTGGAAAGAACAGTGGGGATGTTGGTCACAAAGGGTTCAGGGGTAGGGAGCTCAGACAGTTCATTATTGAGGGGCAGGAGGTTAGGGAGGAAGGGCCCAATTAACATGTGTATGATTCAGGTGGGAGGTCTTCTTGAAAAGGAATTAAACTCATGTAAACTGGCCTCAATGAGTTTGAGCAAACTCTGGAAGACAGTGGAGGACAGGGAAGCCTGGCATGCAGCAGTCCATGGGGTCGAAAAGAGTCAAACACGACTTAGCGACTGAACAACAACAACAAAACAGGCCCCAAGAGAGCTCATGTCCACACAGCTCATGAAGCTTAATTAGACTCATAAAAATAAGTGGAACTGAATTTAGTTGAACAAACTCAAGCCCACTAAACCAACAGAATTGAAATAAATGCAAATCAGGACCACTTAGCTTAACAGATGGCAGTTCTCAGAGTTAATTCAGTGGAACAGGGCCAATTACACTGAATGAATAGAATTAAACTTAACAGGACTGAATTAAACTCAGATGAATCCAATTGGATTGAACCTAACCAACGTGCCCAAGATCAACATCAATCTAAACCAGAATAATGGAAATACATCAACTTGAACTCAATCCAACCTAAAGTAATCTAATTCAATTCAACCCAAGTCAACCCAATCCAATTTCACCTACTTATCTCAGCCTAACATACTCAGGCCAACTCAATCCAACTTTGGTCAATCAATGGAAACGAGAATATTGGTAGTTAAACTCAACTGAAATAAGTCCGACTCAACTGAACTCAACTATACCTAATCCAACAGCTGAGCTCATCCTAACTCAAGCCAATTCAACCCAGTCAAGAACAATTTCAAGTAAACTAAATGGAAATAAATAAATTTTTACTCAACTCAGTCCAACTTGGTGATGCTCACCCAATTAGCCTAGAGCAATTTTAACCTAAGTCAAGTGAATAGAAATAAACAGATCTAAACTGATTATATTAATAATTGAACTAAACCCAACCCAGTTTAATCTACTTCATCCCAACCCAGTTAAGAGCAACTTGATTTCAACTCAAGTCATCTGAATGCAAATGAACAGAATAAAAGAAAATTGAGCTGAATTCAGCTTATGTGTTATCTCTTATCAAAAGCCCAAGCTGATGCAAGGGTTCAGCTCCCACAGCCTCTTGTGATTTCTCCATCCCAGTGCTAATAACTCTGGTCATAAATTTCCAATTTATACATTTTCCCCCCAATAGAGTATAAGCTCCTTGAAACCTCATTGACAATCTTGGGATATTATATGTATAAACAATGCGTTGAAAGATCTCAAATAAATAAATAAATACTCAAATAAATTGAGTTCAAGACTGAACTGAAGAAATTCAATTCAACTCAACATTTATTGAACAGGGACTCTATTGCAGGCACATTGTACTATGCCAAACTCAACTAAGTTTGTGCTCAGATGCTTCAGTCATGTCTGGTTCTTTGCGATCCCATGGACTGTAGCCTGCCAGGCTCCTCTGTCCATGGGATTTCCCAGGCGAGAATACTGGAGTGGGTTGCCATTTCCTCCTCCAGGGGATCTTCCCAACCCAGAGTTTGAACTTTTGACTCCTGTGGCTCCTGCATTGGCAGGCAGATTCTTTACCACTGAGCTACCTGGGAAGCCCCTAAAACCAAACTGATTGAGCTCCTACTGTGTACCAGATGCTAAGTACTTAACTATATTTTATCTAAAGCTTGCATCTCATTGAATTTCCTCCTCAATCCTGAGGTGTGGGTTTACGACTCCATTTTACAGGGGAAGATATGGAGGTTGAGAAGAGTTAAATCACTTGGGAAGTGAGACTCAGACCAGGGTCTAGTTGGAGCCCCCCGGTCCCCTCTGCCTCATCTGAGGTCCTTACCGGGTCAGTCTGGTACTCTCGACTATAGAGTTCATGACAATTGTTGAAGATGTACTCGTAAGTAGAGTTGAGGCAGGCTTTCACACAGTCCTTCACCACCTGGCTGGCTCGGGGTGGGCTCTGGAGTTCTTGTACCTGGAGGGAAGAAGGGAGAAGGGCATGGTTGTGCACAATTGGGACAGGAGGTACCCAGAAAGTGGCTACAGGTGGATCCGTGTTTAAGGAAATGATGTAGCAATATGAAAGCACAGGGTCACTGAGAAAGGGCCCTACTTTCCAGACAAAATGTTACTTGTTTAGGACCTAAGAGTCCTGGAGTATCCTTCTCGGAGAGCTAATGGAACTAGGTCCCCTTACCTACCTTCATCCGAAAGAAGGTGATGCTGGTGAGAAGGTCCACAGTGGATTTGAGGTCCTGGAGTCTCTCTGGGCTGCTGGCTGGGAAGTTATTCTATGGAAGGGAGGTGGGGTTATGGAAGAAGGCTAGGGGTTGATGGGAGATCATGTTTTAGGGAAGACACAAGAGCCTCCAAGTTTCAAGAGGTATGTTAGGGGCAATTGAGAACATCTTGAAGTAACTGGGGGTATCTTCTTGGATGTACTAAACGTGTTGAGCAGGTGCTGCCCACAAATGTATACACGTGTTGGAGGAACACATTCCACATATTAAGCTGGGTCCTCCTATATGCATGCTTGCTGGTAGCAGTTCCCTTCAGGCACACACATGCATGTGGCGAGTGAATCGTCACATGTGCACTTCTCACCCGATACATGGAGAGGTCGATCCGTAGAGAGTTATGCAGCTGGTCCAGGAGCTTCACAAAGCGCTCTTTCTGAGGAGGTAGAGGTGGAGGAGGAGGTTGGGCAAAAGCAGGGACTTGGGGGTCAAGCGCACCAGCCAAAGTTGGCTGACAGATTGGCTAAGTGGTTGCTATACACTACGCACATCCCATCCACTGTTGAACTGACCCTTCATAACATCCATTTCCATTCAACACAGGGGCAAAATTAGGCTCAGAGAGGGGAACTGAATGGTGCAAAGTCACACAGCAAGTGAGGTCCAGACTGGGGATCTGGGAGTCACATGAGGCCTGACCAGCACAACGTCAAGCTCTCCCTTATCTCTAGGCCTCTGCTCCTGGAACTGACCCCAAAGTTGGAGGCGGCGAAGCGGTCGGAGGCAGACACGTTGGTGGAGGCGGTGGTGTGAGCATAATAGGCGTTGATGTTGGCAAGCAGGGTGCTCATGACGGCAGGCACCCCGGGACACATGTACTTGGAAGAGAGGCAGGCAAAGTGGCTGGTAGGAGGGAATGGGAAGCACTGGGTCTGGTGTCCAGACCCCAGAATGCCTCTAAGAGCCCCCCAAACCCTCAAACTATCCCCTTACCCTCTGCTTGATTCTGCCCTCTGAGTTTCTGTCTCTTCTCTGAATTGCCCTATCTCTGCCTCTATCTCCAGCTCTCATCCTTGTCACTCTAATCCCCACAATGACACTTTCCTAGCCTCCAGGAAAATTACAGAACCCCAACCACACTCACCTTCTCTCTGGATTCCCCTCCCAAGAGCCCCTTCCACTCCACATCTGCCAGTGTCCTCTTGGAAACCACCCCTTCCCCCCAGTTTCCTGCACCTCATGTCCACCTCAGCCTGCAGCCTTACGTCATGGCTTGGTAGATGGACTCGACGCCGTAGCGCATGGCAAATTCATCTACAATCTCCTGGGCTGTCTCATCATAGTAAACTTTCCAGGCGTCGTCACCCTTGGCATCTGGGATCTTCACGACCCCATTGTTCTGCACGTCCGTCACGAAGTGGAACAGATTCTGCCACCACAAGGAAGAAGGTGTCAGCAAGAGTATAAGGGGACCCAAAGGGTCAGAGATCCCAGGTAGAGGGCAGCTTACCTCATTCACCAATCTGTTTACTCACTAATTCATTCATCTCTTCGGTCCATCCACCACCCATCCATCCATCCAACTACCCCAAATTTCAGTTATCCCTCATCCATCCTTTCAACAGTTCAACTACACACCCACCCATCTGTATGTCTATCCATCCACCCATCTACCCATCCATCCATCTCGCTCCCCATCTGTTCATTTACCCATCAATACAACTACCCCCAAACCCACCTGTTCACTTATCCACTCTTTCAATAATTCAACCACACATCCATCCATCCCATACACTTACTCAAAACTTCACTGTCCATCCAATAATTTATCCTCCTACCCATCAACCATCAATCCACCCATCTATCACCCACCTGTCTGTGCATCTACACATCCACCCACCTACTCCAAAATTCTCCCATCCACACATCTATACTTCCAGTAGTTGAACCACACATCCATCCACCCACCCTTCCTTCCATCCATTCATCATCCACTCACCTACCTACCTACCATTCCAACAACCCCCAAATTCACCTATCTACTCAAACTTCCCTCTAACTAATTCAACCACACATCCATCAATTCCATCTAACTACCCACAGCTTAATCTCTCCATTTAATAATTTATCAACCCATTCAACCATCCATCACCCATCTATCCACCCATCAATTTATTCACTCATCCATCTTTTCATCCATCATCTATCTGTCCAACTACCCCCAATTCACCAATTCAACTCATCTGTACTTCCAACAATTCAACCACACATCCATCCACCCATCCTTTCATCTTTCTACACACTTTTTATCCACTCAGCACTCTTTCATCCATTCAATCAATAAACTGAGTTCTCTCCAGGAACCCCCAGGCAGTTAGAAGAGACAAACCTTGGCACAAAGAACCTAACTGTGAGTGTTCAGGGCTGAGACAGATGGAAGACCTGGAGTTTGCTGGTGGGAGTCCATTCCCCTTCCCAGGAGAGGGGGGCCTGAAGAGGGAACTTGATTGATGGGGAGGAGTTTTCTGAGCAGAAAGAATGGCATGGGGGACAGTCTCAGAGGCCCAGAGGAGTGTGGATGGTGTGGTCAGAAAGAGGAAGAAGAAGCTGGGGCAGAAAGGAATGGTGAGTGGACGGAATGTGGGAGATGAAGGTGAACTTCAAAGGCAAGGTGGAGTAGTGGGCCTTACCTCGTGCAAACAGGTGTACTGGACGTGGTATGGAGCCACCTTCTCTTCACCTTTGATCTCCACACTGATGTGTAGCCGGATGGCACCTGACACAGCAGATTTGTCAGTCCGCTTGTCTGCAGAGCAGAAATGATGCCAGTGTCAGAACTTCCCGATATAGCCCCGGACTATTTTCACATATGCATAACTGCAGGCCTCCCAGACTCTTTGATAAGGCCTAGGAGTTTCTCCTTAGATTGGCTCCCTAGACTTGTGTCTCTCCCATTAGACTAGAATTCTTAAGCCCTGTGTCTGCCTTCTAACTAGGATCCCAGATCTTGCTTCCTCTCCCAGATTAAATGCCTTGGTCTGCATCCCCTTTATACTCAGAGCCTTGCTTCTTCCCGAGGCTGAGCTCTCAGACTGTCTTCCTCATCAGATCAAGCTCCCCAGAATCTACTTATCCTCTTAAACAGGATTCCTGGATCTGTGCCTCTTTCCTCAGACTAGTATCCTCAGGTCTTGCTTCCTGCCTCCCCCATCAGAATGGGAGATCTAGATTTCCTCTAACCAATCTAAGAAGTTTCGAGACTCTGCTCCCCTCTCTCAGAATGGGGTTCTTCCTCTGCCCTTGGTTTGGGCTCACAGATTCTACTCATCTCCTTAGAGTTCTTGGGTCTATAGCTCCCGCTCTCAGATTAGGAATCCCCATATCTACCTCTTCCCTCTTCCCTTATGCTGGATTCTCAAAGTTCAATTCCCCTTCTTAGTTTAGATGCCTGGCTCTGTGCCTCTCTCCTTGTACTAGGATCCTCTGGTCTTGTTTCTGCCTCCCGCATCAGAATGGGATACGGAGATTCTGTCCCTCCCTCACTCTCCCAAACTGAAGTAAGAGATGCCTAGGTTCTGCTCACCCTCTCAGCCTGGGTGCCTTCTGCTCCTATCAGACGGGGCTCACAGACTCTGCCTTCCTCATCAGATAAGGTCCCACAGACCCTGCCTCTTTCATTAGACTGGGCTCCTAGACTAACTCCTCCGGACAGTCTCTTCCCTCCAGCCGGGCTCCCCACTTTGGCTGGCTGCCTGGGACTCCCCCTCCCCTCCCCCCACCGAACCCCACCCTTGCTCACCCAGGTTGTACCACACGTCCATCTCGCCACTGAGTGTCCGCACCTCGATGATCGTCTGACCCAGGAAGTCATCGGATTCCCTCTTGAACCGCTGCTTCACGCGAGATTTGATATCGTCGTCCTCATCCCAGACGCGCACCTTGATTCGGTCTGAGGAGTTGTGGCATTCACTGCAGAGGGGAGGAGGAGGTCGGGGCAGGGCTCTTGAAGCCCGCCCCGCTCCACCCCCGCCGCCTTCAGCTGCCCCAACAGGAAGCTCCGTATGGGGGGCCCCAGCCGGACACTTACAAGTGAAAGTTTTCCTCCCACACGGGATTCAGGTTTCCATAGATGGTTTTTGTCCGTTTCTTGGTCTTCCCGACCTGGACGGTGACATAGGGGTCACTGGATCCCGTCTTGTCCTTTGCCTGCAAGCCCTGGGCACAGACCACTGGAAGACACACAAAACAATATAAATGTGGGCTCCAGGAGGAGGCAGGCCAAGAACAGTCACTCCACAGGCTCCTCAGGGAACCCCGATGACGAGGACTGTGGGCCGCAAGGGCCGCAAGCATACCCGCTGCGCATGCGCGACGTGCTCGCGCTTTAACAACCCCGGGAAACCTCACCCAGTGAAGAAGGCGAAGGTGCCCCAGGGTCACCCCTGGGGCGGGTCACTCTCAGGCGTATGCCCTACACTGCCCCCATAAAGTCCCCAGAAGAACTGAGCCGCCAGTTGCCCACATTATGACCTGATTGGCATCCTCCTCCGAGCTGCTTACCTCCCACCTCACGTCTCCATCTCCCACTGGGACTTTCTGGGACAACATCCCGGATACCCATCTGCCCTGAAATCCTCATCTTGTCATCTGTTTCCCGGGAAATCCCAAGGAGGATGAGGAATG
Organism: Okapia johnstoni; assembly: GCA_024291935.2. Taxonomy (NCBI): domain Eukaryota; kingdom Metazoa; phylum Chordata; class Mammalia; order Artiodactyla; family Giraffidae; genus Okapia; species Okapia johnstoni. The sequence continues at coordinate 5,029,632 of CM044316.1, read as the reverse complement.
GATAAACACTACAAGGCCCTAGCCCCTGGGAAGGACCTCTCGGGTCTGGGAACTCAATACTGTCCTCTAGTGGTTGCAGGTGTCCACTACATCCACTACATCGCTTGCTAGCTGGCACCCTGCGCGCATGCTAAATCGCTTGTCAAGTCTGACTCTGCGACCCTATGGTCTGTAGCCCTCCAGGACTGTAGCCCTACATCCCCTCTGTCCATGGGATTCTCCAGGCAAGAATACTGGAGTGGGTTGCCATGCCCTCCTCTAGGGGGTCTTCCCGACCGAGAAATCAAACTTGCATCTCCTATGTCTCCTGCATTGGCGGGCAGGTTCTTTACCACTAGAGCCACCTGGTAGGACTTATTCCCTCCTGGTGTCACTTCCCAATACTCCTGGGGGCTTCCTGGGTTCACCTCCCAGATAAACTGCTTGCCCTCATCTCTTCTTCAGATCTGGTTATAGGGTCTACCAACCGAGACGCACCCAGATAGTTTCATGCACATACGTTTGGAGACATATATGCCCAACTGTGGGCGCAAACGCATACACACAGCCATGAGAAAGTTACGGAAACCCTCAGATATGTGTAGCAAAGGGAAGGAAGGAGCGTGGGAGGGAGCACAGGAGGTTAAGATGGGACCCCGTAGCAGCCCCTTCCCCACTCCGCGGCCTCACCAGTGATACTGATCTTGGCCGACCACTTGGATGTTCCGTCCAGCACACTCTGCTTGACCGCTTTCATCTGCTGCGTGTGCGCAGTCTTGGTCACCGCGAAGATCTCCTGGATGAGCTCGAAGATCTCGGGCTTGTTGCGCTCCCGGATCTTCATGCGGTCCTTGAGCACCATGATTATGTTCTGCGTCCGGTCCTCCGCCCCGTGCTTGGAGCTCTTTTCCGCCGCCCCTGCGGACAGATGCAGACAGGCATCATCTTCCACGGTGCACCCCCTCCCAGAAGCGACAGCCCTGATTCTCACTCCAGGGCTTCCTCATCCGCTGCCACGGATACCGGGTTCAGGTGAGTCACAGCCCTCAAGCTAGAGATAGCAATGCGTGCTCAGTTGTGTCCAACTCTTTGAGACCCTATGAACTGTAGCCCGCCAGGCTCCTCTGTCCATGGGATTTCCCAGGCAAGAATACTTAAGTGGGTGGCAACCCACATTTTCCTTCTCCAGCGGATTTTCCAGACACAGGGATCGAACCCGAGTCTCCTGAGTTGGCAGGCGGATTTTTTTTTACCACTGAGCTATTTGGGAAGCACTAGAGATGCCAGAGCTCCTACCAGCTCTCTGAATCCTCCCCCAAACAGGGCTTTCACCCTAAAGTTCCCACCCCCTTTCTTAGCCCCTCCTGTCCGCGTGAGTCCCTTCCTGCTCTGACCCCAGCCCTCGCCAAGTCCCTGCCCTTCTCTGACTCCTCTGCCCAACTTGAGTCCTCTCTGTCCTTTGAGTTAACCCTAACCACAATCCATTTTTCTCCTTGGAAAAACCTCTACCTCCCATTAAGCCCGCCCCTTGTACAGTTTATTCGCTTCCCAGGTGGCGCTAGTGGTAAAGAATCCTCCTGCCAAAGCAGGATACACAAGAGACGTGAGTTTGATCCATGGAGAAGGGCATGGCAGCTTACTCCAATATTCTTGCCTGGAGAATCTTCATGGACAGAGGAACCTGGCGGGCTGCAGTTCGTGGGGTCGCAGAGTTGGACACAACTGAGCACGCAGGAGCACCCTTGCATAGTGTACAGTTTAGCTCCTCCCTGAGTCCTGCCCCACCCCTCTACGACCTCCCTTCCCCATACTCCCCAACACCATCCAGTAGCATAGCTCCGGCCCAGCCCCGCCCCTCGTCATAGCCCCGCCCCTATATTAATAGTCCCGCCCCTTGGTCTCAGCTCCGCTCCCGCCAGGGTCCAGCACTCACGCTGCAGACAGTCTGCGTTGAGCAGGTCCTGGCACTTCTCGTGGCACTTGACACCGCACTCGGTACAGCGCATGCCCTGCCGCGCGATGCCCCACAGCAGCCCCTCACACTCGTAGCAATAGGTGGGTGTGGTGGCCGTCCACACCTCGAAGTTGTGTGGCGTCGTGCACGAGATGGGGTAGATTAAGGCTTGCAGGGTCTTCTTGTAAACGTGATTTTTCTGCGGGGGAAGCAAGGCATGTGACATAGAGCCCTAACCTGGGGGCACTGGCTTCCCTCTCCCCCCACCCCTACTTCCCCGGGCTGGCTGAGTATGGTAAAGTTCCCGGTCCCTCCCCCACCTCCACACTGTCGGAATCCATGGTTCCGGTGCATAGACTATGCTGCTGTGTTGTCGAATTCTGTAAAGTGAGGAGTGCCTGTCTCTGCCACACCTCACTTCCTTTCCTCCAGGAGCTGGAAGGGGGAGTAGCCCAGACTCCCATCCCTCACCACCATGGACCAGACTGGGGAACCAACCCTCACAGCCATGAAAAGTGGGGAGTCACCTGCTTTTCTTGGGGAAAAAGCAAGCCCCATGTGCTGGGGGCCAGCTGGAAGCTGCTTGGGGGCCTGTTCATTCAAGGGCCTGGATGAATGAAGTGTCCACGCAGCACGCAGAATAGAAATCAGATCACATTAGTCTCAGAGAATGCCTTGCTGGCCCCCAGCCCCAGGCCTGCCATGGGCAGTTGTACAGATTGAGCACTGCCTGAGCAGGGCTGCTCTGCTGGGGGAGGGGAGGCAAGGGCTGCAAGACAACCATGGATGTCAAGGGCCCAGGGAAGTCCCCCTTCCTTCAACAGACATCATCTTAGCCCTGGGGAGGACACCTGATCTCTCCAGGTATTAAGGGTTGAATAATGTCCCCCCAAAAGATACACTGAAGACCTAACCCCCAGTATCTCAGAATGGAACCTTATTTGGAAACAGTCATTGCAGGAGTAATTAGTTAAGGCAAGATCATACTGGAGTAGGATTCACTCCTAATCCAATAGAAGTGGCATCATTCTAAGAAGAGAGACACACAAGGAGAAGACAGTGGGGTGATAATAGGGGCAGAGATTGGAGTGACTCGGTTTCCACCCAAGGAATACCAGGGACTTCCAACAACTAACTACCAGAAGCTAGAAAAGCAAGGATTCTCCCCTACAGATGTTAGTATGACCCTTGCTAACACTTTGGTTTTGGAATTCTGGCTTCCAAGAACCACAAGAGGATAAATGCTGTTGTTTTAAGGGCCCCGTTTGTGGCGGTTTGTTACGGCAGCCCTAAGAAACAAAGACACTGGGCCTCAACTTCCTGGTCTGAGGAATGGGGAGATGATGCAGTTGCCCACATTCAATGAAAATTCGAATTAAGGCAAATCTAAATAAAAATGTATGTAAGAAATCGATGAAAACTTTATGCTCAAAACTGGAAATATATGTGCATATTTAAAGTCTATCCTGGAAGAAGGGATTTCAAAGCCCATGGGAAGGAGGAAACAGGAGATGGTGTATGTGCTATTTTCTCTCTGCAGCTTTGGTGTAGCTGGTGAATCGGAATGAGGGCTGTGGCAAATGCCCAGTGGCCTGTCCAAATTCACTTTACTGAGAGACGCACTCATCCTGGAGACAATTCAGGTGTGGTTCCTCTCCTGAATGTTCCCGTTGGCCAATGAGAGTGATGCCTGTGGCCAATGACCCTGGACAAGCCCTGGGGTGCTATTCATGGACCAGCACTCCCTGAAGGATCAGACAGAGGCTTGGAGACATCTGAACTTTGTCTCTGCTTGGCTGCTTCCCCTGCCTGGCCCTGCCTGTGAGGGAAGCACTCTTGAGAATGTTTCTTGCATAAATCATGCACACAGGAGCCCCACTTCAGACTCTGCTTCCACGGCTCCCCACCTGGGACACTTGCCCACCTGGGAGTCACAGCTTCTGTCTCCCTGCCTCTGTTTGCGAAGTATGTACCAGGGAAAGTAGTAACCTTCCAGCTGCCATTTAAAATATTAGTGTAATTTACAACCATCTTTCGAATCCTCTAACCTCACTTAATCTCCCCAGGGATTAAGGGTTGAATTGTGCTGGAATGCACAAATGCTGAAAAAGCACCCTGGAAAATCAGTAACTTAGAAACTAGACATGAAAAATGTTCCATGTAAGAACAACTAGTGTCATGAAACAGCCAGCAGCTGTAGCAATAATCTGAGAAATGTAAAAGCAGAATTGAAGCAAAAAATTCACTCCAAGGTTGCAGCTGTATCATGCAGGAAGTGGGTTTCTTCTTTACCTTACATTTTGTCTAGGGGGAAATGGTCTTGAATTATGAGTGGCTTGGGCAAGGCCTCTCTCGACTCAGTTTTCTCATCTGTAAAATAGGGGTAGTGGGCCCCCCATGGGTTCGTTGTGAGGATTTGATGTGTTACTCTCTTTGGCTCATGCTGGTTATGAGTGTCTTATGACAGTGGCTACATTATTTCACTCATGCTCAATCTGTCTCCTGTCTAAATGGAATCTCTCCCTGCTCTGGTTGGGCTGAGGCTATGGTGCAAACCAGCTTCAGGCTCTGGATTCAAAACTTCCTCTTTCTCCCCACCAAGATCCATTACTCACCCGCCTTTGAACCACAGGGACTTGGACATTTCTCCTTCTCCCCGGGCCTGCAGGACGGATAGATAGAGTCAGTGTGGTTGCTCCTTCCCAAGTCAGCACAGGTACCACACCCACAACCGTCTCCCCTTTGTGCTGGAAGTCAGAAAGCCTGGGTCCTAGTCCTCACTGTGTACCCTTAGGGAGCTCATTGACTTTTTCTGGGCCTCAATTTATCCATCTGTAAAATGAGAAGAAAGGAGATATTCTTTGCCACCAACTGCAGTGAACTTTAGTCCCCTTGTCTGTGAGAATGGAGGACTTTTTTGAGCATCATCTTAAGCAACAGCTCATGCTCTATAGTCCTGGAATTCTTAGAGGCTGGCTCTCATTCATAAGATCCTATCATTTGATTATCTCACTTGATTATCTGATCTCATGCCCCAGGACCTTTGCCGAAGCTGCACCACCTGTTTGTATGCTTTCCCACCTTCATTCTCAACCAGCCTCCATCTATCTTTTAGGTCTCAGTGTAGACCCAAAGTCAACACCTCCCACCATGCAACTAAAGGGTGGCATAATGGGGGCAGGGGGTGGGGCGGTGGGCAGGGCAGGGAGAATGGTCTGGCACTTTCTCCTGAAATACTGTTAAAGTATTTTGAATATCACTTCACTTTAAGTATCACCTCCTTCACTGAGTTTTCCTGATTACCAGATTAGCTTTATGTCCCTTCTATGAAACCCAGAGGTCCCACTCATGTTTATTTTTTCTTGTCATATTATTAGTTTCATTACAAGGGAAGCTGCTGCATTTTTCATTTAATTTGCTGACTTGGGGAAAGTTAGTCAATAGCCTTTTCACAGTATATTCTTTGCTACTCTTTGAATCTAGAGCAGTGGGAATGTATAGTAAAAGAAAATTCTATTGCACAACTGATAAGAAATTTGACTTGAAACTTTTGTAGCTCTGATAATTGATGAGACTTTGGGAGTCTGTTTAGGATCTCCTCCTCCTGCCAGCCTCATCCCAGTTTGGAAGGTAGCTCTGGATAACAACAATGCTCTGTCCCCAGTCCAGGGAAGGCTAAATGAATAAAGCAGTGAATGAATGGGCTTATTCCTGCTGCCCATTAGAACAGTCATCCTGACCCTGACATTAATTCTATTTTTCACCTAATTCCTTTTCCAATACTGATCAGACTTCAGACCTTTCCCTAACCCCAACACTGACACCCAGTGTGACCCCAAGCACTGACCTCTTCCCTTAACACCAAGTCTAACCCTGAGCTAATGTTTGGCTGCTGCCCCAACCCTGACATCCGTTCCTATCTGACCTCTATCCCTGTCCATGAACCTGGCCCCTGAACTTGGCCATAGCCATGCTCTCAGCTTAATTTCAGCTCCAGGTTCTAGTTCACCTCTCCTTCTTCCCCACTTAGAAATCCAGGGCTGCCCTGGGGAGGTTGGACTAGGGCTTGGTGGAGTCATCAGGTTGCACCGGAGAGTAGGTAGGCATGGGTAGGGCCAGGGAGGAGTCAGACTGGGCAGGCGCTGAGCTGGGAATGGTGGGGCTGGAGCCAGGGCAAGCATGGGAGGGGCTAAGGAAGGGGGAAGTGGGTGGCATGCGCTAGTGTGAGCAGGGCCAGGGAAAGGACCACAGTAGTAGATTGGGGCTTGGAAGGAGTGGGGAAATGGGCATGGCCAGCCTGGTCATGGGTGTGGGTGAGGCGTGGGCATGGCCAGGCTAGGGGTGAGCCTGATGCTGCTGCCACTCACCTCCTGCAGCTGCAGCCGCACTTTGTTGAAGGCTCGCAGCCAGTTGGCCTTGGCTCTAGACATGGAGTCCTGACCCTCTTGGCCTTCCTCATCTTCTCGTGGCCTAAAACTGAGGCAAGGGGTTTTGTGATGCTCCAGGGCCAGCACTCACTCCACCCTCCACTGTCTAAGTGATGCTGGGCCCTCCATGGCCTCCCTGGCACTTCAGAGATAAATGACCCACCCATGACCCTCCGACCATCCTCAGTTATCCTCCCCACTTCCCACATGCCCATCACCTCTCTGACACCTTCAGGTCCCCCTGGGTCCCCTTGCCACCTTCCTGGACCTTCTGCAACTTTGTAATCCTATCTGCCCAAGGTTCTTCTGATGCTTTTGTGACCTCTCCAACCCTGGAAAGCCCTCCAGCCCCTCACAACCCCCAAGACTCCTTCATGACCCTGCTTGACCCACTCTGACCCCACTGAGCCCTTTCTGACCTCCAAGACTCTCCTATCCCATCCTAGACCCATGACTCTGTGACAGCCCTCTTCCCTATTCCCCAGGTCTACACTGACCCTACCATGGCACCACTGACCCTGTGATACCTGTGAGGGTTGTGATACCCTCAACCCCTTCCCATTACCTCTCCTCAGCCTTGGGGGCCTCAGGCTCCTGCTCAGATGCAGGAACTTCCTCAGGCACAGCTGGCTCAGGGGCCACCTTGGGTACGTCGGGGGCCTCAGTGGGCATGGCTTGGGCCTTGTCCTCTTTCTCGGGGGCAGCAGGTGGAAGGCTGACACGCTTGAAGTCCTTGGGCTCGGCCACAGCCACCTCCTCTCGCATGGCATAGCCTCGGATGTCATCCGGCACCTCCTCCTCCTCCTCCAGCTCTTCCTCGTCTTCAGGTAGCTCCTCCTCCTCCTCCAGAAAGTCCTCCAGGTCCTCATCCAGCTCTTCATCCAGCTCCTCATCCAGTTCATCCTCATCCTGGTCCCAGCGCGGTGAGTCCTTGTGGTAGCTGACTGAGCTGTGGCAGGAGTGGTAGGAGTCCCGGTCCCGCTCATCCTCTAGCTCAGAGCCCTGCAGGCTCTGCTCATCCGGGTCGAAGTCCTCGCTCAGCTGTGAACTGCCTTGGCTCAGCTCCCCTGAGGAGGCATAGCGGCTGCTGCCTGTGGGGCTACAGGGTTGAGCCAGGGCTCAGGGGCTGGAGCACAGAGCTGCTGCCCATCCCAGCCCTGGTCACACAGGTTCCCTCACCCAGTCATTCCCTGGGTTGGCCATTCCCTTTATTCCCAGCATTGGTGGGTCACCTCTGGGCACCAGGGAAACACAGCCATGAACCAAAGAGACAAAACAACTGTTCTTAGGTCACTGACTGTCTTGGGGGGCAGGCAATAAAATCAGATTGATGACAAAATCAGTGCCCTACTGTGTGCCTATCCATGCACTGTGGAAGCTGTAAAGTATTCACCCACATGTTGAGGACCCCAAATGAGTGTCCCTGCCACAGCCCCCTTGGAGACCTAGCGCTCCTGAAACAAACATAATTGCCCCTGTCTCCTGATGTCTCCCCTACCCCAGCCTCAGCTTGTTCCTCCCCCTGTTGAGACCCTTCCATTCATCAGGACTCCCTGTCTCCACTCTTTCCCCAACTTCCACTCACAGCTGATCCTTCAGCGGGCTCCCTCAGCTCCACCTCAAAGACATATGTGTAATGCGTCCAATTCCTTGCATCATGGGCCCCACGTCAGTCCAGGCTCTGCCATCTCCATTAGATGCTGTCTTATTCAATGTCCACTTCTCTCCTGGACATTAACATTTTCCATGAAAGCCACAAAGGGGTTTATCAGAATCATAAACCCAATCACAGATTCCTCTGTTCCAAACTCTACCATAAAAGTAAAGTTAGTCGCTCAGTAATGTCCAACTCTTTGCGACCCCATGGACTGTAGCCCACTAGGCTCCTCAGTCCATGGGATTCTCCAGGCAAGAATACTGGAGTGGGTTTCCACTTCTTCCTCCTGTGGATCTTCCTGACCCAGGGATCGAACCCAGGACTCCCGCATCGCAGACAGATTCTCTAAAACCCCATGCCATGCCCTGCACCTCTGTGTGGCCCAGGCCCTCCAACTTCCCTACCCTCAGCTGCCTCCATCCTACCTTCACTCCCCCTGCTCCAGCCACACTGACCTCCTGACTGTCCCTCCAACACCCTAAACTGCTCCCACCTCTGGACCAGTGGTAAAGAATCTGCCTGCCAATGCAGGAGATGCAAGAGACACAGATTCGATCCCTGGGTCAGGAAGATTCCTTATAGAAGGAAAGTGATTCCTTCCCACTCCAGTATTCTAGCCCGGGAAATACCATGGACAGAAGAGCCTGGCGGGCTATAGTCCATGGGGTCGCAAAAATTGCAGAACGCAACTAAACAACAACTGGGCCCTAGCACTTGCTGTGCTCCCCCAGGAACATCCTTCCTTGCCTGCTTTATCTGGAAAATTCCTTTGGTGCCCACTGAAATAGCACTTCTTTGGGTGAGTTGAGTCTCCTTCAACCTCTAGTCAGGTCAAACCTACCCCCATTCACATTATATGCTCCTTATATGCACCCTGGATCACACTCAACATAACCAGGAAAAAATATCTGCATGAGGGCAGACACACAGGCCACCTCTCAGCCCCTTCTAACCACTCATTCAGACACTTAATAAACAGTGTTCCTTGCCTTAAACACTTCCCCCACTCTCAGTGACTAGGATCCTCTTTCTTAACCAGCCCCTGGGATGCTTTAGGAATCAAACAAGGGTTTCTCCCCCTTGTCCTTATTCGCTCAGCTATGTGTGTGGTTGACTGCTTTTCATTACCTGTCCTTGTAGACAGCAAGGATGGAGGAAGCCTCAGGTATTATTGGGCTGGAACAGGCTCCCAGCTCCCTCTGCTGGTGAATACTCCCAAAGTCCACTCCAGCACATTCTGGGTTCCCAAGTGAGGAGTGCGCCTAGGACTGGGATCCCCACACAAGTCTAGAAATGCCCACCTGTGACACCAGGCACCATGTAAATCGCTCCGGACCGCAAGATGGTAGGACTGATGGTCCCCAAGACTCCTCCCACCCCAGCTCTGACATTTGGGAGCCAACACAACTCTGATCCCAGACGCTTCTCCTGGATCCCATTGAGTTAGCCACCAAGAACCTCCCTGTATGATCTGACCAAGTCCACTTTTAGCTGAGCTGTTTTCTCTGCCTGGAATTCTTCTCCTCAGACTCCTCATTTATCCTTCAAGGGCTAGCTCCCAGGAACCTTCCTCTAGGAAACCCACCTTGCCCTTTCCCACGACCAGGGCATCCAGTTGTGTCCCTCTCTTAAGCCAAGCCCTGAGCTGCAGGATGGAATGTCTATTCCTCTGGGGACATTCAGTGTCCAGCACTGGGCAGCAAGACCAGGGTGGCATGGGATGGTGTCTTGAGTCACTGTCAGGCTGTTTCTGCCTGTACACCCACTCTCTGTTGTGTGACCTGTTCATGGGGAGAGTGGAGAGGGCTCCCCCTTTTCCATTCCCACCCCCCATTCTACCCCAAGAATGCTTATGATAAACAGACTTTCCCTGGGACACACAGACACACCCAGGGCCAGAGAAGGACAAGACAAGCCCATGCACACAAAATGGGAGCTGGTCCAGGACCAGCTCTGTGCATACCCTGCTTTGAGACCCAGGCAACTCGCTCCTACTCTTTGAGCCTCAGTTTCCCTATCTGTAAGATGGGTATTCTTCTGCTTTTTTCCTCCAAGGGACAATTTTTCCACCTACTAAAAGAGCTCATATTTTCTTTATATTTGATATCTTACTCTCCTTTCAGCTGTTTCCCATACATTGAAACTTTGTTTCAATAATTGCATGAGAATGAGCCAGCTTGAATATGCAAGTGAATGATGCTTTACAAATGAAGTGGTTGCAAAAATGGTAGGAGAGGCTGTTAGGGAGACAGGAATGCTTCTGAAGATATTTGGAATAAGGAAGTCACTAATACAAACAGAAAAGGATCTAGTTCTTTGTTTTCAGGATGGCTCACACACAAAGGAGTTAAATGAAGGATGCTAAACTAAATCTAGGGTAAGACTAATTCTACTCCCTCTTATATCACTAAGTGGTTTACCTTGAGTATGTCATTTCATTTCCTTGGACCTAAAAAATAAAGAGGCTGGACTAAATGCTCAAGCTTATTTTCTCTTTTTTGAAGCCCAGTTGATTTACAAAGTTGTGTTATTTCTGCTGTACAGCAAAGTGATTCAGTTATACATATACATTCTTTTTATATTCTTTTTCATTATGGATTATCAGAAGATATTGAATATAGTTCTCTGTGCTGTACAGTTGGACCTTGTTATTTATTCCTTCTCTATATAATAACTTACATCTGCTAAGCCAAACTCCCACACCATCCCTCCCCCAAACCCCTCCCCTTTGGCAATCACAAGTTTCTTCTCTATGCCTGCAATTCTGTTTCTGTTTCGTAGATAAGTTCATTTGTGTCATGTTTTAGATTTCACATATAAGTGATATCATATATTAAATATTTGTCTTTCTCTTTCTGAGTTACTTTACTTCTTATGATAATCTCTAGTTGCATCCAAAAATGCTCTGGAAAAAGTTCCTTCTAACCCATGTCATTTATAAACTACCTGAACTTTCTATGGTATATGCAAAACATAAGGAAGTTTAACATAAAACTTGGTTGCTGCTGCTGCTGCTGCTAAGTTGCTTCAGTCGTGTCTGACTCTGTGCAACCCCATAGATGGCAGCCAACCAGACTCCCCCGTCCCTGGGATTCTCCAGGCAAGAACAATGGAGTGGGTTGCCATTGCCTTCTCCGTAAAACTTGTTTAAATACCTGCAAAAAAATATTGTACTGGATGGTGCTAAAGAGTGAGTAGAGAGGACTTCCCTGGTAGTGCAGTGGATAAGAATCCACTTGCTAAGGCGGGAGACACAGGTTCGATCCCTGGTCTGGGAAGATTCCACATGTAGTGGAGCAACTAAGCCCCTGCACCACAACTACTGAGCTCAAGCTCTAGAGCCCACACGCTGCAGCTACTGAAGCCCTCGCGCCTACAGCCTGTGCTCTGTGACAAGAGAAACCAATGCAATGAGAAACCAGAGCACAGCTACAAGAGAGCAGCCCCTACTCGCTGCAAACTAGAGAAAGCCTATGCAAAGCAACAGAGGCCCAGCAAATCCAGAAACAAGAAAATAAAAGTTAAAAAAAAAAAGACTGAGTAGGGAGCTTATCAAGGTTTTCTTCAACTTCTATTTTACTGAAACTCTCTAGAGTGTTGTCCAGAAGAAATGTTTTCTGTCCATACTATCCAACGTAGTAGCCATACGTGCATGGCTGTTGAGCACCTGAAAAGCTTCCAGTATGATGGAGGGACTGAAATTTTATTTTACTTATTATTTAAAATGTGGGCTTCCTTGGTGGCTCAGATGGTAAAGAATCCACCTGCAATGCGGGAGACCTGGGTTCAATGCCTGGGTTGCGAAGATTCCCTGGAGGAGGGCATGGCAACCCACTCCAGTATTCTTGCCTGGAGAGTCCCCATGGACAGAGGTACCTGGCGGGCTACAGTCCATGGGATCGCAGAGAATCGGACATGACTGAGCGACAAAGCACAGTGCACAGCATTTAAAATTTAACTTTAAAAAGCCACTTGGGGCTGCCATGCTGAATGGCACAACTCTGAAAGCTCATTTACTTCAATGGCACAAAGAGAAACCATTTAAGATTTCTTTTCTTCCTGCATTCAAAATAAAGTGATTCTGAGGGTTTCTCCAAATCTCAACCAGGATGTAAGCACTTGTTTACATCATTAACGTTTTTATCAAGAGTTGGAGAAGGCTTGCTGTTCAGGAGGCTGAATGGCTATGTTTAATACCAGGTTTGCCCCTGAATTTTTTAATTGAAGAATAATTGCTTTACAGCATTTTGTTGTTTTCTGTCAAACATCAACATGAATCAGCCAGAATGTGGTCAACACAGGGGTGGTTCTAAGATGCTGCTGGGAGCAGAGAGAATGGACCATCTCCTTGGGGGATATCCTTGCTGATGATGTAGAAAGAACACCACTTCTGTCCAGCTGCAGGACCTTGGGAGGCTAACTTTGTGGGTTCCCAGGTGTCATTTTTAGGGCTGATAGGCAGTGTGGCATTATGGCTGCGGTAATGGACTCAGAAGTCTGCTTGACAGGGTTTAAATTCTGGCTCAATCACTTAATAGCTAGGTGGTCTTAAGAAAGTCACTTAATCTCTCTGCTTCATTTTCCACAGCTGCCCCGAGGCATGTGGGATCTTAGTTCCCCGACCAGGGATTGAACCCACATCTCCTGCACTGCAAGGCAAATTCTTAACCACTGGACTGCCAGGGAAGTCTCATAAATAAATTTTAAAAAAACAACCTGGAACTTAATAATTGTTCAATTAACCAGCATTATTTTGTTTTGTTTTGTTTTGTTTAACCAGCATTTTTTTCTTGCTTATAGACATAGCAGAACCAAGATCAGGATAAGGCAGGTGCGGCTGACTCCTGCAAGTGCAGATTCAGCTCCTGCCTTTACTTAAAACTGTGTATTTTGCTCAGCATGGATTTTTTAGAAAATTCACTGAAGTGTAACTTACATACAACAAAATTCACTCTTAAGAAGATATATTTTGGTGAATTTTTGTTTCATGGGCTATTTTGGCATTCATTTTGATTTTTTAAAATATTGCATTGACATATTGATCTTGATGACTGAGTTTTTTGGCACCCTCTAAATTTTGTACTTGAGGCAACCTCAAGTGTACCACACTTGCCCCAGCATAGTCCTGGACCTATGTTACAGGGTTTGCCTCCAATTCTGCTATATCAGAGTCTCACACAAATCGGAGGCCCTGGTGTATGTGTGAATTGAGCCAAATATCTTATTTATTTACTTACTTATATGTTCTATTTTTAATTTTCTTGGCCACATGCCATGAGACATTTGGGATCTTAGTTCCCTGACCAGGGATAGAACCCACAACCCCTGCACTGGAAGTGCAGAGTCTTAACTGCTCGACCATCAGGGAAGACCCTGATCTAATATCTTACAGAGATTTGAGGGGTCACATTAATAGAATTGGGCTTCCCAGGTGGTGCTAGTGGTAAAGAACCCGCCCACCAACGCAGAACCTGTAAGAGACGTGTGTTCGAACACTGGGTCAGGAAGATCCCCTGGAAGAGGGCATGGCAACCCACTCCAGTCTTCTCGTCTGGAGAGTCCCATGCACAGAGGAGCCTGGCAGGTTGTGGTCCATAAGGTCTCAAAGAGTCGGACACAGACGGAAGCAACTTAGCACGCACATGCATTAATAGAAGTATAGGTTCAACAAGAGAGTAGAGAACACTCAAAATTCTCATCCTGCCCATCTTTTAATGAAGGAAATGTATTCTTTGGGGAGCAAGCATTTTGGAAGACCCGTGACCAGTAATTCACCAAGCCACTGCTTGCCACCCAGTGGGTTCACCACAAATACTTGTCCTTATGATGATTTACCAACTGTGTGACCTCAGGCAAGTGACTTAACCCCTCTGGGCTTTGATTTCCCACCTGTGAAATGGAGTCAATAATATTCCCAACCAGAGAGTGAAATAAGATGATGAAGAAAAAGTGTTGGACCAGAGCCGGGCACCCAGTTAGCTCCGAATACTATTATTCGTGTTTTTTACCTAACAGTCACTACACAGCACCTTCGGGAACCGCCCCAAAGTGCTTTACAAATATACAACCCGTTTAATATCACGTTTGCTGCAGTTCAGTTAAGAAACCAGGACTGGGGAGATCAAGTCAGCGAAGAGGGGAGCAGCAGGCACAAGTCTCAGTCTCATGGGCTCAAGGGCCAACACACTGCACCCACGTAAGCCAGGGGACCAACCTATGAGGTAGGTCTAGGGACAGCCTACTTTGAAAAGAGTAGTGATGGTGGCTAGACTGAGAAGGGGTAGCTCCTAAGTCACTGCACCCAGGTGGCACTGGTAAAGAACCTGCCTGCCAATGCAGGATTTGTAAGAGACGCGTGTTCGATCCCTAGGTCAGGAAGATTCCCTGGAGGTGGGCATGGCAACCCACTCCAGTCTTCTTGTATGGAGAATGCCATGGACAGAGGAGCTTGGCAGGCTATGGTCCACAAGGTCTCCAAGAGTCAGACACATGCCCATGCCTGACTAGCAGTGCCCATGCCTGCGGGTCAGGAACACAGAGTCAGGGGCCACCAGGAAGGCTGAGCAGGGCCACTCCAGGACCATGAGCCACCCGCTTGCTGGGAGCCTTCCTAGCATTACTATGTTTCATACCACCCTCATTCCCTCCCCATCCCTGGTAATGCTCATCTCTTCATCCACCCCCTCGCCTGAGCAGTTAGAGAGTACACAGGGACCAGGGGCTTTTAATTGGAGTGCCAAGGAGCCCCTATTTTGCAGGGGAAACTCTTAGGGGCTTTGTGACTTCCTTCTCCTCCTTCAACCAAAGCAAACCCCTTTTTATCAGGCTTGCGGAGTTTTCTTGGTAAGATTTTGGGTAAAGAAAATTTCTACTGCCTATAAGAAAGTATGGATGCTGCTTTCTTAGACCTACTTGCCTCCAGCTCCCTCCAGCCTCCTATTTCTCTCTCCACTCCAGGAGATAGAATTGGACACACACACACACACACACACACACACAGACATATCCTCCACTCCACAGTGACTACCTGAGGGCCCGCGGCTCGGAGAACTCCTCATAGCTGTGCATGGAGTCACTGTAGGATTCCCGGGAACCCAGGGGTGGTGGGCGAACAGAATATTGGTGGACTGAGGCATTGGGCTGGGATGTAGTGTAATAGGGTGGTGGGATGCTGTTACTTGTCTCACTGCGGTAGTCACTGTCACGATCATCCACTGCACTGTCAGGGTCATCATCTGGAAGAGAGAGGAGGTGAGGGGAGAGAGTGAGGAAGGGAGGCAGAGAGAGAGAGAGAGCACGCAATGGAGGCCAACACAGTCTCTCAGGCTTAGGAGGGTCTTCACTGATTGCTAACCCAAGAAGAGGAATCTACCAAAATGAATAAAGGATCTTGGGTCATGTTAATAGAGGTATAGATTTTAGAATAAAGGAGGTGAAAACCCTGCTTTTCTGTACGTGGGTCAAATTGGACCTAGAGTCTGGGGACCAGGGTAGGTCCTACAATGTGAAGAGGACAGGAACAAATTGGAGCGTGTCTTTCAGCTCAGATGTGAGAATGGACCAGTCCAGGCTCTCTGAAAACAATATGGGTTTTTCCATCAGGTAATGAGTTTCCCATAATGAGAGTCACCCAAAAACTTAGGGGGAAGTTGGAGGGCGATCAGGAAGACAAGGTAGAGTATAAATGCCCTTTAACCTTCAGAGATTTCTTGATATCCTAGGAAGGTGACCCAGACCTGAACTCACATGTATAGGAAGGGGCTCTGACAAGGTATTTTCTCCCTCAGAAAGATTAGATTATTGGGTTGGCAACACCATCACAAGCCCAGAATCTATCACTCAAATGGAACACAGTGGGATTGCCAAACTCCAAGTGTTTAGTAAGAATTAAAGGATACTTTAGTTCAGTTTGCTTTCCTTAGTAAACAGAAAATAGATTTTCTTTCTCAGTGAAAAGAAAACCATCTCAAAGGATGTTAAATTGTGGTGGGAACAGGAAAGACTCAATTTATTTGGAAAGCAATAGTTGAGCTGAAAAGAAGTGAGCTGCCTGCCCTAAATTAACTTCCTAACTGGGTACCCCATGGTACACTAGGCTGTGGTATCAACTTACTGGTGATTTTAAACACCAAGAGGGTGGGTTATACTTTTTATTTAAAGATTTTTTTTTAAGTAGACCATTTTTCAAGTCTTTATTGCATTTGATACAGTATTGCTTCTTTTTTTCTTTTTTGATCTGGAATCTTAGCTCCCCAGCTGAACCTGTACTCCCTGCATTGGAAGTGCAGAGTCTTAACCACTGGGCAACCAGGGAAGTCCCTGGCTTATGCTTTTTTTTTATGTCTTTAAGTATTTTTGCTCATCTTCTAGATTTTTTTTTGCTTTATTATTTTAACTTTCTAATTCTTTTTCCCTCTAATTGAGTCTATCTCTTTATATTAAAAAATAGGTCGAATTTTTAATATGGTAAACTGTTAAAATATTAGTTTCATCCTTCGCTTAGAACTAGCTATCTGATTCAGTGCCTATTTTGCCTCCAGAAAAACCTTAAATTCATTTTTAGCAGCAGTGCTGGCTTTAGCAGCACAGCTCTGGCTTCCCAGTTTCTCATTTGACTTGGGCCACTGTGACCTGCAAGCTTTTCATCCTGTCCCTGCCATCCGACCATCATCACCTGATGCACTGTGTGCTGACAGCGCTGGCGTCAGAGGCAAAAACAGATGTGAATTTCCACAACTTAGATGTATGAGCTTCAGGGTAAAACTGATGGACCTTCAGGCCTGAAGTGGGGCATCTGAAACTGGGGATGATGTGGCAGGGTTACCAAACTGCCCCTCTCACCAACCTGTTTTCTACACAGTTATTTGGGTTTGTAGTCTACCAAATTGCCCTTGACCAGGCTGAAATATTTCCAGTCAAATCACATGAGACTCTGTGCATGTTCACCAAACTGATTTTTTTTCTGACAGATTATCAGTTTTTAAGGGGAAGATTGCTCTCTGTTGGGTTCTTTCTGCTTTTTCCCAGACTCTGCTCTTTACCAAATTGTTTTTGACCAAACTGCCTGCTTCTGGATAAGACATTTTCAGCCACTTGTTTTGACAAAATGCTCTGCTTTGGGCCCCATTGTCTTTGCTCTTCTTGACTCAATTATTGTTACAGGCTTTTGCTAAATTGGTTTTAATACAGAATGATTTAATACAGAATGGAGTAGAAATCAGGAAGTAGATACACGCTCAGACTAGAGGATTGGATTTCTTGGAAAAAGGCATAGGGAAAAGGGAGCTATTCCTTAGGGAGAACACAGTCCTCTAATCTGGGGAGAGGTGGCTTGTTTCCTTTCCCTGGGGGCAACTTGGAGGAAGCTGTGTGTGTTGGGGGGGGGGTGGCCTTTGGGAGCTGAGCTCTCCAGAGTGATATCTGCCTGGGGGGTTCTCTGCCCAGCTGCTCTGTCTGAGACCCTCTCCCCTCCCCACCCACCAGCCTCTGAGTGACACTGGGGCTGGAGGAGGGCTCCAGGTGAAGGAGGAAGACGGGGAGACAAAAAGAGGAAGGAGTCACAGGAGAGGAGATGAGGTTATACATGGGGAGCGAGGTGGTGGGGGGTCACAGTGCCCAGCTGAAGACAGGCAGGTCTCCTGTCTAAATGCCCACTCCTCCCAGCTGAATCCCCCCACCCGAGTGATGGGACCCACTCCCCATGAGACAGATCATGACCCTCAAACAGATGTTAGTGATAGGGGGCAGGAGGGCACAAGAGCGGTCTTGCCGGTCCTCTGGCCTCAATGTGTCAGCCACAGGCTCCCCGCTTCCCTGATCAAAGGGGAGGGGGCCTCATGGTCTCCGAGGTGCCTACCTCCCCGTGACCTCCCAGAACATCAAGCTGAGTACTTACTCTGCTGCTCACCCCAGCCAAAATAATTCCAGTTGCCTACAAAGAGAAGGGGCAGAGATAATAAAAGGGAGCAGACAGAGGGGGAGGCGTGGAGAGGGGGGCTCCCCCATCCTCCTCATTCTCCCCATCTCCTCCTCCCACCCGGACCCCATGCCCTTTTGCCCTGAGGATCTTTCCCGAGTATCACTTTAACCACTGACTTTTGTCATACCTTCACTCACCATCTTGGGAGGAAGGCAGGATATCCTCATTATTTGACAAGACCACAAGCTCAGCCAGGAAGTGATAAAGAGGCCATTTGGACCCAGAGTTTTCCAACTCTGAAGTCTGGGGTCAGCACGCCTCATTCCTCTCCCCCCACCTCCCCATCCTCCAGACAATGAAGGAAACTCTGAACTGGAAATCAGCTTTGAAACACCCCTGTTGTGTGAGTTTTTATTTTAACTATTTTTATTTTAAAAGTGAAGAAACAAGGCTCAGAAAGGTAGAGAGTGAACAGCCTAAAGTCACACAGCCTGAGTGTCAGAACCAGGGAGGGAACTACACCTTCACTACCTCACCCCTATCTTCTGGCATCTCAGAAAAACAACTTGGACCAGAATTCTGACTCCTCTGACACTGGGCTGCCTCCTTTGTGAAATAAGGGTGATAAAACAGTCCCAAGAGAACTTGGAGGTAAATGCTGGGTGGTAGGTCTACATTCTTATATTGAACCCACCTCTGGCTTCAGGTCACCTGCCCAGGTGCTCTGTGTCATCTGCTCCTGCCCCCACCTTGCCTGGCCCTGCTCCCACCACAGTCCGTCAATGACCCCATTCACCAGAGAGGGGGTTTATAATTTCTTCAGAGCAGTGGTAATCCCTTCCCAGGTATGGAAATCAAGGGGCTTTCTCCATATCACACCCCAAGTGAGTGTAGGAATGGGGTCCTTCAATTGCAGTCGCCCAGCTCCTCCCTCCACCAATCTCCATCATCACATATCCTGGGCATATTGAGGGGAAGGTGGACGACGGATACAGGAGAGACCATGAGAGGGAAGAAGAAGAGGATGGGGAATCAGATGGAAAAGGAGAAAGAGGTTGAAGGGTGGAGTGGGAACAAAGTGTCATGGGTAGGGGTTTTGCCCGGAGACTATAATTTTCACTTCCCCAGCTCAGAGGACTTGGAGGGCACTTTAAGGAGAAAGACATCGCCTAGATCTTTGAAAACCTGGTCTGGAGGCATCCAAGTGTCCACAGGGCCAACCAAGGAGGATAAACACTCTTGAAAAGTCCAGCCTTTGATGAAGGAGACGTATACAGAGGAATACAGTGACCATCATCATCATTACGAGATTCAGCACAGTGGAAAGAGAAGATAACTCGGAGTCCCTTGGACCTAGGTTCAAACCCTGGCTCTGTCTCCTGCCACGTGTGTGACCTTGGCAAGTCACCCCTCCTCTTGGACCTCTGTTTCTTTATCTAAGAAAATAGGAGCCTATTATACATGTGTTGGCAGGATTGTCTGTCTGCACCGTCTGACTGTGGGCTGCTTGGGGGGTCTGTGCTGGCCTCATGAAAGTTTGCTGAATGAGTTATAGGTCCTCATCCAGGACGTAAGGAATGGAATTGAAGACTCTGCAAAGTGCTTTTCAACCCTCTAGATGTCCTGCATTCTTCCAAAAAAGGTCAGAATGTGGGGGACTATCAGATGCCCCTATTTCAAAGAGAGGAACTCTAAGGATCAAAGACCCTGGCATGCCTGTGGCCCCATGGCAAGGCAAGATTCAGTCCCAAGTACCAGATCTTTTCTTCTTTCCACTACACTGTGACTGGATTCTGTTCACTCTTAGGACCCATACCATTGGAGGGGAGTGACCCATTCATTACAGAGGACAGTCATGGGATGGAGGAAGGATGAGAGTTTCAACCGATGCCCAGGAAGGAATTGAGAAGTACTTACAACACTGATTGCTGGGAACAGGAAGAGGCTTGTCTTGTTCATCTTCGAATGAATACTGAGGGGGAGGGAAGGAGAGAGGGTTTATCTCAGTGGGGTGCCAGAAGACAAGGCCCTCTGTTCTCTTCCCTCTTGACTTTCCCCGCCTCCTAAGTTCTCTCCCTCTGGAGGAGGATACAGCTGTCCACAGAGGAAGAGGGAGAGAGATACACACAGAAAGACAGTGAGAAACAGATATAGAAAAAAAGAAAAAGAAACACAGAGGAGGGGAAAAACCAGAGGAGAAAGAGAGAGAGAAGAGAGAACACTGAGGCAGGGAGCTAAAGACAGAAGAAGGTGAGAGCTGAGTTTGGACAAAAATTACTAACCAGTGAGTGATACTCCCTTTGCCCCCTGCCTCCCACTAAAGAATGTTCTAACCTTGCCTGCTCTTTCTTCCTTGCTCCTACCTTCTGAAGACTGTCTTCTGGGCCACACTGGGTTTTTGAACTGTGAGAATACAGAGCCCAGAAGAAGGGGGATGGCAGAGAAGAACAGGTACAGGGGCAGGGGCTTGTGGGGAAGGCAAATTTTTAAGAAAACCTGAAAGTGTGACTTGAGGAGTTGAGGGGTGAGGGGCAGAAAGGGGGTTTAAGAACTGTAATGGGGTCTCTGCATCTCCTTGAGAGTATTTAGTAAATACAGAACCTGAGTCCATTGATAGCATCACGTCCTTGGTGGGCTGTCTGTTCCTTAACATGATCGTTGGTTTGAGACTGGACCACGTGAGTCACAGAATTTAGTCAGGTTACAAAGAGTTAGAGACAGACACAGGGGAAGATAAGTGGAGAGAGAAATAGAGGGTGGAGGACATGGGGAGACAAGGAGAGAGAGAGAGGAAGGAAAGAGCCCCCATGCTAATGCTCACCTCTTCCTGGTCCCGCATGGCGTTCAGCTGCTCCAGCTTCTTGGCCCAGTAACGGGCCTCCTCTTCAGGGATATCTGGAGGCAGAGGCCTGGCCATGAGCCTGGGAGCCCCTCCCTGTCCCTCAACCTCCATCCAGTGTGTCCCGCCCGCCTATGGGGCTGGTCTCCAGAGAGCGGGGAGAGAGGACAGGAGAACAGAAACACCCTTTCCACCACACCACCCAGAGCTGCCTTGGGAATGAATGGAAGATGGGAGAGGAGGTGCATCCTAGCATTACCAGGATGGGAACGCCATGGATTCTTGGAAGGATGACATGGGAGAACCGAGCTGCTTCCAGGAAAGGTAGAGAGGCTTCTCTGTGTCTCTGCCTTTGCTTATCTCTACATCTCTCTCTCTCTCTGATTCTCTGTCTCTCTTTGTCTTTCTGCCTCTATCTGTATCTTCTCCATATCCAGCTCACTTCTGCAGCCTAAGTCTTCACCAAAGACCAGCCAGGACAGCCTGATCTGAGCCCCATAGGTTGAAAGGCACTGGCAGCCCATTGGTGACCTGCAGGAGCTGGAGTGTGCTCTCCACCCAGCAGGCACACATCTCTGCTGACTATGATCTGGGAGAGTCTCTTCTGGGGAGGGGGAGCCTCATCCTCAGAATGAAGGGTCATCTGATGAGATCGGGCACATTCAGGATGGTATGGCTCTAGACATGAAAGGTTATCTGGATCCACCCAGGCCTGGTCATTCTCCTGGGGCTGGGCAAGGGTTCTTCCCCTCCCCACCCCTCCCCAGCCACACTCACCTAAGGGCAGCTCAAAGCGGGTGTCGAGGAGGATGCGGTGGAAGGTGGGATCTTTAGTGCCACAGATCTCACTGTCCGCCATGATGACCTGAGAGTCCAGGGTCAGCCACTCTCCAGGGCCCTCCTGCGGGGTGGGTGGGGTGACACGGGGTAGGGTCCCGTGTGAGGCCACGTGAGTCACACATCTGCTGTGCATTGGCCAGCAGGCCTCTACTCTCACGTGACATGTCTCTCTCCCTTCATCTCACCCTTATGCCAAGAACAAGGGCCACATCCTCACTTCAGATAAAGAAATCAGGAAGAAAGGTCACAAATTCAACGCAACATAGTGGGTCTGGGGAACCCAGAGAGAGGAGCCTGCAGGGTCAGGTAGCGGTGGTCCCAGCCTTGCACAGCACTCCTCATCCCTACTGAGGGCTCAGCTTCAGATAAAAGACCTGATCTTACCACCATCCTGGGAGGAAATCCCCTGAGTGAATGAACCAGTCCCCCTTGGTGCAGGGAGATGAGCTCTTGAGCAGTGGGGTCCACTCTGAACCTCAGTTTTCTTCATCTCTCAAAGGAGACTAACGCTCTGTAGTCCCAGGGAGAGGCTGGCAGGGGTCAGGGGAGCAGTCTTGGGTCCCCTGCAATAGGTCGTGGTTGTCCCAGGTGACCAGGCCTTCCTCACGCTTGGGGGGAGGGGTCACTGAGGAAATTGTGGTTCATCCACATGGCTTCCTTTTGGAATCACTTGCCTGGACTATTGCACCCCTTTCTTCTCTTTCCATTCACTCATTAAAAAATAAAACCTCCTCGGTGCCTGCTCTAAGCCTGGGCCATATTGGGCAATCCCTGAGAAGCCCACAGTCACAGAGTCTGACACAGACACTCCCAGCACCACAAAGTCAAGGGAAGGCCAGAAGAGGGGAGGGAAGCTGAGGGATTCAGGGGGGCTTCCTGGAGGAGAGGACATTGGAGCTGGGCTTAAGGGTGATGGAAAAGAGGACACTTGAAACCCAGAGAACAGCATATGTGAAAGCTCAAAAGCCATCTGTGGGGCCTGTGAGGAGTGTATGTTGTGGTGTGGGGGAAATAAGGCTGGCAAAGTTGGTGGATGCTATCTGGAAGGCCTCCCAGGGTGATAGGCAGGGAGGGCAGGACAGGATTCTAGGGGCCAAGTGGAGAGGGTGAGATTTAAGGCCAGGGGACTAGAGAAGGAGGCCAAGGTTATTTTCTAATACTTCTTTGGGATTGCTGCAACCTCCCTCTCTGATGCCCATCTGGGCACAAAGTCCTAGTTGCTCACAATATCCCTTCTCCTCTCTTCCATAGGGATATATTTCTAGTGGGGCTGTGCAGCTAAAGACTATATTTTCCAGATTCCCTTGTAGGTAGGTGGGGCCACATGACAGTTCTGGCCAATAACATGTGAGTGAAGTGCCTTGAGCAGTTTCCAGTTTGGGCTCTTAATTAGGAGTGCAAACCCCCTCCCTTATTACCTTTCCCTCTCCCTGACTGGAATGCAGATGTAATGGTAATATGTGAGCAGCCATCTTGAGCCATAAGATGGAAGCCACGTGGGGAGAAAGGCAGAATAACAAGATGGAAGGACTTTAGAGCCTGGTGACTGGAGCTTCCACAGCCACCCTGAATGCCTACATGAACACTGTCAGGAGATGGAGAGAGAGGCCTATCTCATTTAGACCACTGGCCTCTGGGCACCTCCCAGGCACTCCTGTCCAACCTTCATCCTACCACTCACTTCATTGGACTGGCGGATGGTCCTCAGGGGGATCCACACAGTGCCCACCATCGTGTCCCAGATGAGACCCTTGTTCCATACCTCCACCGTCAGCCCCAAATCCAGGCGATTAATCTCACTGTTGAGAGAGAACAGAAAAGTCAGTTCAATAGCGTTTGGACACATGACCAACTGGAATGCAAACCCAGGTCTGAATGAATGCCAGCCAGGAAGGTGACACAGTAGTTCTTGTTTTACAGAGGGGAAACTGAGGCCAGAGGGCTAAGTTACATGCTCAGGGTGTCACAGCAGAATCAGGATTCCAAGCTGGGAAAGAAGGAGTGAGGACAAGTATTACATGTACCTTCAATTCACCTGGCCCTTCCTCTAGCCCTCAGACCCTGAGAATGCTGGTTAAGTGAGGAAGAGGCTCCAACCCCCTCCATGGCTCCCTATTACTCCCATGATAAGGTCAATTCATGGTTCTTCCATCCTTCCCAGTGTCATCCCTCTCCAATCATATGGGGACACCCTTAAGTATATGAATGATCCCACCTCTAAGCACTTTCCCTGCAGGAAATGTGCAGATTTGGAGGGAAAATCTTCATGAATGTCCAGTTCACTGAATCTACCAATTTACCAAAGATTCATCTTAAGGAATGTTCTCCTTGAATATACCTGGTCATTCAGTAACTGGCTTTAGGGGAAGTTTAGGACTATTGTTTCCTGCTCCCTTCACCTTTTCCCTAGATTGTAGGACTAGCACCTTCCTTCCCTTCTCTAAGTGCCCCCTTGCTCCAGAATCCCAATTCTGTATTTTCCCATGGCCTCCCACGGTCTCCAGCCAGCCTCTGCTCAGGGGTTGAGGGCTGCCCGGGTTCCCATTCCAGCTCTGCCAGATAGAGGCTATATGACACTGAGCAGGTGGCTTTGCCTTTCCGGTCCTCTGTTCCCTCATCTGTAACATGAGGATTGTGTTAGCATACTCTCTCCCAGGGCTATAAGGCAAAACTGATTTAATCAAAGCCTTGGAAGAGGTCATGGCAGATGTTGGCCATCATCAGAGTAGGTAGGATGTAATAGATCGTCCTAGAGACTTCCCTGGTGGCTCAGATGGTAAAGCGTCTGCCTACAATGCGGGAGACCCAGGTTCGATCCCTGGGTCAGGAAGATGCTCTGGAAAAGGAAATGGCAACCCACTCCAGTACTCTTGCTTGGAAAATCCCATGGACGGAGGAGCATGGTAGGCTACAGTCCATGGGGTCGCAAAGAGTCGGACATGACTGAGCGACTTCACTTCACTTAATAGGAGGTCTTAAGTGGCTCCAGCTTGAGAAGAGGGTGCAGGTCATGAATTCATTCAGTTATCAGACAAATATTTATTGAGCACCTATTGTGTGTCAGCCTCTGTGCTTGGCATGGAGGTCACAGGGGCAGAGACCAATAGGGCATTACCCTCTTGGAGCTCATAGTCCAGGGGAAGGGGCCAGAAATGTGTCAAATGTCACACAAACGAATAAAATAACAATTGATGGTGAGGCATGACACTACTTTTCAATTACAGTTTGAGGGTGGTGATCAGAGGGGACTGCACTGAGGAGGTGACACAGTTGAGACCCAAAGGACAGGAAGGAGCCAGCTGGGATGGGGAGAGAACAAGAGCAAAGGTCTTGTGGGCAGTAACAAGCTGGACATGTTGGCAGAACAGTACAGAGGTGGGTGTATCTGGGGCAGGTGAGCCAGGAGAAGTGGAGCAAGGTACTGGTGTGAGGTCACAGGGACAGGGTCTTGGGGGCCGCAGGGAGGGATATGGGCTTTGTTTTGAGGTTGATGATCCACAAGCCACGGGCAAGTTTGGAGAGTGACAGGATGTGATTTGCAATTTTAAAAATATCCCCCTGACTGCCTGGAGGAGAACAGATTGCAGGAGGCGGATGGCAGCAGGAGGCCAGGGCAGCAGGGACTTGGCTGGTGGCCTCGGAGACAAAAGGAAGTGACTGGATTGGAGAAGCGCTTCGGAGCCAAAGCTGATGACTGGACAACGGGCTGAAGGAGGAGGGAGGGGAGTCCCAGACAACACTCGAGTGTCCGGCTGTGCCCTGCGGGACCAGCAACAAGCCCGACTGTGCCAGGGGGTGAGGCCATGCAGGTTCCAGTCACTGCAGACTCACAACATGAAATCCTGCTCCCAGCTGGGCTGGCTGCCTCGGACTGCGATGGTCGTGCTTTTGACATTCTGCACCTTCAGGGTCACATAGGTGTTGAATTTCTCTGTGGCGGTGAAAGCAGATGTCAGTGTAGGGGCTCAGGGACTCCCCCATGTCCCTTCCCAAGCTCCCAATGGCCCCACTATGATCCCCAAGGGTCTGTGAGTTCTTGGGGCCACCCCAGGTCCAATACATGGGGGTGCTTCTGTGCCTCCCACCCCCAGGTCAGCCCCCAGAACTCCACCCGAGCGCCTCAGAGCACACCAGGGAGGGGCCTTGGTGCAGGGAGATGGGGAATTTGGGGATGCCTAATCTTTATGCTTAGAAATGATGACGTCCAATATCCACGGACATAAGAAATTTCCTTTGCCTCTCTGAGCCCGTTTTCTTCCCTGTAGCCTAATCTAAGAGTCCCTGCCCTATCTCTTAGGATCATGGGAAGCACCACTGGCTCAGGGTGAGCCCTATTCCCATCAGGGTTTTCAGGGGATGGTAGGGAAGACAGCTGGGGGACCCCAGACCAATTCCGATGCTCTTTGTGATGCTTGCAGACATACAGCCCAAGTTCCCCATCACTGGCTCAGACACCCTCCCTCATCTCTCTAAGAGACAGACAGACAACACAGGACAGGACAGGAATAGAGGGC
Source organism: Okapia johnstoni (assembly GCA_024291935.2). Lineage (NCBI taxonomy): Eukaryota > Metazoa > Chordata > Mammalia > Artiodactyla > Giraffidae > Okapia > Okapia johnstoni. Next base: position 5,003,503 of record CM044316.1, on the reverse strand, counting down.
ACTTACCTTGGGCACCATCAAACTTCGCTTTTTTGACTGTGGAGAGAGACAGAAATAGGGAAGGGAGGTGGGGAGAGTGGTGGGGAGGAGAGAGACAGAGAAACACAGGAAAATAGAGACATAACGAGAGAGATAGAGAAGAGAGAGAGAAGAGAAAGGCAAAAAACATAGAGCAAAAGAGGCAGTTAAAGAGACCAGATTAAAAAAAGATAACAATAAAGACAGAGGTGAAATCAGAGACAGAGGCAGAGACAACAAGAGGAAGAGAAATAAGGAGAGGAGGGAGGCAGGGATGAATGGGAGAGAGAGAAGCCATCAGACAGATGAGCACAGGCAGACCTATGATAGAAGAAAGTTTGGACCTTGGGAATATTCTCTGTCCCACCCTCCTCCCCATCAAACTTCCCCAAAGCTCCCTCCCTCCGGTGGTGACTTTACTCACAACTGAACAAAGATTCAAGAGAAGAGACCTCCTACAGGAAGCCCTCCAGGATTTCTTCAGGAGGAGCCAGGGAGTTGGGGAGAAGGAGGTAGAGGAGGAAGGAGAATCAATCTCCAATGATTCCCACCCCCCCAGTTATATTAGTGAGACTTCTCCCCTAACTGTCCAGCTCAGTCTGTCCTACCAAATGCCCCCAGGGTTTAGAGTCCAATATTCAAAAGGGATTGGGAGAGGTGGAAAAAAATCAACCCAGAGAGCTGAATCTGCAGTATACATAGAGACATCCCAGTCCTGGCCAGTAGGTTGTTAGTTTGTCCAGCCCTACTTGACTGTGAAATGTGCAAGCCAGATATACCTCAGGGTCTCAGGGGGTCCAGTCTCTTCATATTTCACATAACCCCGCAGCCCCAAGTGATTCAAAGCAATTTCACTCATTACTGGACTTTCTTACAGGATATTAAACTTTCACTTTCAATATCTCCCAAATTCTGCATCTTCCCTCAACGTATTTCTCTACCATTACTCTCTACTCCCACCCAAAAGCTGCTGCCAAACTGAGGTTTGGTTTCTATATTTCCTTTTTCCTTTAAACTTTTCAAGAGACTATTTTTGTTTGAGTAAGCAATCATGCATATTTTACAAAATCCAAAGCAACCCAAAGATTATACGATGAAAATGAGGTTCTTTCTACCCCAGCTCTCACTCTCCCTCCAGGATGCAATCAACATTAGCAGTTCCTCGTGGGACTAGATAGAGACAGATAGTCCATGCATCAGCAATCGTGTGCACGTGTGCGCTATTTCCTACACAAATGGTAGCATTTTATACCCTCTGCATGTCTTGAAGAGTGTGTGCTAGTGAGTTAAAGGATAAATTCCTAGAATCAGAATTGCATTTCTATTCTTTCTCCTATTTTTTGAGAGTCAAGTTCAGCCTTTTTCTCTGCAATAAAAATGGCCTCCCATCTGGGATTCAGTCTCCCATAGGGATTTCATTTCTCTGTCCTCACCACTTGAATTTCTTTCTCAAAGAAGTACCTGAATGGAGCCAGTGAAAAGAGAATTCCCATCAAGGTCTGGGGAAATAGAGTGGCTCTAAACACTTGTCAGTAAATACTACTTGTTCCCATTGCAGACAGACTGTGGGGGTAGGAACTGATGCCCAGAAGCACTGAGTGAGTGCCCCAGAGTTGCAGAGCAGAGAGGGAATGAGCGCCTTCCTATACCAACACCACCATCCCCCTAAGACCCAGATTTTAAATGCAAATGCCCACTATACCTGGATTTGGTTTTGGAAGGTAGAAGACAGATAGAGCCCTTGACTGGGCATTAGGAAAGGTGAGCCCTGGTTCAGCATGGAGTCAGGTGGAGCTGGATTCAGACTATGGTGCTGTGTGACTCTGGGCAAGTGAACCCCCCTCTCTGGGCTTCCATCTCTGTCTCTCTCTGTCTCTTTCTTCCACATCCAAAATCTTCCCACTTGAGGCACATAACTGCACATGCAAAGTTCTCTCTCCCACAAGGTCCCTCCCCCTGTCCCACATGCCCCCTCTCATACCCTTGGCCCCACCCAGACTACAGAGAGCCCACGCACCTAGCCCCTCACCCCTGGGACTGAGAGAGGCTTAGGGGCACATAGGACTGTGCCCAGCAGGAGCTCCAGGCCTCCCTCCTGGAGGAGCTTCAGCTTGCAAACCTAATGACTCTGTAAAGGGGGAGGAGGCTGCATGGGGAGGATGGGGAGGGAGAAGGATGGGAGAGACACAGAGGCTCAGAAAGGCACACATAGAGGCATCTGCTGCTGCTGCTGCTAAGTCTCTTCAGTCGTGTCCGAGTCTGTGCGACCCCATAGACGGCAGCCCACCAGGCTCCGCCGTCCCTGGGATTCTCCAGGCAAGGATACTGGAGTGGGTTGCCATTTCTTCCTCCAGTGCAGGGAAGTGAAAAGTGAAAGTGAAGTCGCTCAGTCGTGTCCGACTCTTCGAGACCCCATGGGCTGCAGCCTACCAGGCTCCTCCGTCCATGGGGTTTCCCAGGCAAGAGTACTGGAGTGGGGTGCCATTGCCTTCTCCGCACGGAGGCATCAACATGAGAGAAAGGAAAAGGAGAGGGGGAGAAGTGAGACACAATAAGACACGAAAGTCAGACAGACAGAGACACAGAGAGACAGAAAGAGACACACAGATTTCCACTCGGGAGGGCAGGCAGGGGAGATGCTGCAAGAGGAGAGGCAGGATTGGGAAAGAAAAGTTGGGAGCAGGTACCAGAGCGGGGTAGGTGCCTGGCCTTGGGGGATCAGAGGGGCTCACTGGTGTCTGACCCAACCTGGGCTCCAGTCTGCAGTTCTGTCTCTGCGCCCCTTTTTTACAGATGAGGGGTAGGTCTCAGAGGGGAAGCAAGTTGTCCAAGGTCTGTCCTTCATCCTCTCCTCCCGGAAGAAGGGCTCTCCCTGTCTCCCTCCTTCCAATTCCGTGTCTTTCCACTCCTGTCATCTTTCTGTCTTTCTTCTTCCCTTTCTCCCTCTGTCTCTGTCTCTCTGGTTCCTAGTCCTTCAGTCTCTCTCCCTTCCCGCCTCCCTAATCCTCTCTAGGCCAGAGGGTAAAGGGCTCAGTTGGGGTCTACTAGCAGTGGGAGATTGTCAGAGAGCCCTCGCTCTAACAGCAAGCCCCCAGGCCCCTTCAGAAAATGCAGGGTGAGGACATCACTCTTTGTTCATCATGGGGACTCAGAGGGAGGAGGGTCAGACTCAGGGTGGGAGATGGAGTTCAGAGAAGAATGGAGAATCAGAGAAGGGGGTTCAGAATAGGAAGCTCATGGCGGGGGAATAGGGTATGAGGTAAGGAGCAGGAAGGTAGAGGACTAAGGGGTGGGAGCTCAGAGAGATGGAGGAGGCTCACGATAGGGGAGGGGACACAGGAAGGGGGAGGGGAATGGAGGGGCGGGTAGCCTGGGGGAGGGGCTCTGTAGGAAGAGAGAGGTTAGAGGCAGGGGCTCAGAGAAAGAGTCACTGCTCTCTCCCCATCTCTCTTCCTCGTCAGCAAGCGAACCGAGTCATTGTCATCACATCTCCGCCCCGCTCCCTTCCTCCTGCCCGCGGTATCGGGGTCACCAGGGCGGAAGCGCCGCCCCGCCTTCGCGAGCTCCTGGTCACAAGCACCGGGCTATTTATAACGTGGGCGCCGAGGGCGTGAGCGACGCGACCGCGGGGAGTGCTGAGTGGGGGAGGTGCCCACTGACGGGAGGGCTGGAGATACCGCGTCACGGCCAGGTCAGCAGCCTGCGCGGACTCCTCGGTCCCTGTCCACCCCACCCGCCAGCGCCCATCGGCGCTGACTGATTAATGTGGTTGCACAGGCAGTTGTTGCCGGGGGCAGAGGCGGTGGAGGTGGGAGCAGGGCGTTGGCACTGCCAGGCTCTGGGCCTCAGTTTCTGCATCTAGAAAATGGCCCTACTTGGTCTCGGTTTCTTCTCCTCTTCCCTTCTTCTTTCCTTTGCTGCCTTCTCCCCTTTCTTCTTCATTATTAGCATTAGCATTATTATACTGTTATTACTATTATTATTACCGTCACTAGTATCTTTATTATTTGATTGAATTTTAAGTGTACCTCCTGGCCTGGGTGACTCTGGATTCTAATTGAGATAGACTCCAGTCCTTGGGGTCCATTAACCTGCCAGGCCTGGTGGTGGGACTGGAGGAATAGAGAGTTCCAGCCATCAGTGGAAGCGGCTAAAAGCCCACCCACAGGAGGTTCTTCCCTGATAGCTTAGTTGGTAAAACTAAGCTGCAATGCAATGCAGGAGACCCTGGTTTGATCCCTAGGTTGGGAAGATCCCTTGGGAAGTGAAAGGCTACCCACTCCAGTATTCTGGTCAGGAGAATTCCATGGGCTGCATAGTCCACGGGGTCGTAAAGAGTCAGACACGATTGAGCGACTTTCACCTTCCAAAAGCCCACCCACAGGAGGTGCTTATTGGGTGTCAGAGAACACTACAAGTGGTAGAAGGGAAGCATAGAGAATTCAAAACTAGATTCTAGGAAGTCTGGTATTTAATATGGGATGTCTGTAGCATACGTGGGCTTTGTGATAAGGACATTGGTCCCTGTGACTTGGCATCTCGGAGAGAATAAACGAGAACTCTCATCATCCTTGGACAGAAATAAGCCAGAACCCAATTGAAGCCATAGGTGAAAAAAACACACCAAGAACCTTGACAGATAGTCAGTGTTGTTTACCAAGTACCACTTAGAACTAAGTCTGGCATATAGTAGGTGCTTATTAAATACTGTTCATTGAAAGAATGACGTCATTGCCTCCTCCAGCAGTCCAGCACTGAGAGAAGGTGCCTCGACGCGGAGCTGTGCTGTCCACGGTGCTGAAATCTATGGCTCCTCTTTGAACTGTCCGCGGTGCTGAACTTTTCATCCCTACCCAAGTACCTCCAAAGAATTGCTACTTCTTTCGCCCCGCTATGTATTACTGAGCCATCCTCAGGCCTGAGAACGCAGTGAGCTCTGAGGAAATGTCCTACACTCACGGAGCTTTTAGTCCCCATTAATAAAAACACCATCATTGATTTTTCCTGCCTTTGGCTCACACTTATTGAAATTTTCCACAAGCCATGCATCATGACAGTATCTCTGCATGCCTTATCTGACTGGAGAGTTCCAGTAAATCTAGGCAGTGGACACTGTTAGTGTGCCCATTCTACAGATAGACACACTGAGGAATGAAAAAGACATGGGACTTTCCAGGAAGGGGTAAATTTGGGGATTCAAATCCAGGCCTTATGGACTCAGGTTGTCCTGGTCGGCACCTCACAGATAAGTTAATAAATCTAAAAATAAAATAAATTCACAGAGGAAACCCACTGTATGCAGGAGGAAAGTGAGGTGCAAGATAGGCAGATAACTAAGATTGCAGCCCTGAAGATGAATCAGAGCCAAAACCAGAGGCATCCTAAGAGGGTGGTAAAAGCAAAGACCCAGATGCAGTTCCCCCACCCCCTGGCTGGATGGTATCAGAAACAGGGCAGCAAGAGGCAGAGGGATTTGTGCAGGCTTCCTGGGAGAGAGGCAGGGGAACAGCCATGATGAATGGGGAAATCATGATGTGTCGGTTTACTGAGTGGATGAAGTAAAAGGATGAACCTGGGACAGATTCTCACCCCATGGCAAGGACTTAGGTGTCTCCAGGTCCTGAAAGCTGAGGGTAGCCTCGACCTTGAGCCTTCACTCCTAGTAGACTGTGGAGTCAGGCAGCTATACCTCTGACTCTGTGGCACCAGGCAAGTTGTTGAACTTCCATGAGCCTCAGTTTTCCTCATCTGTAAAATGGGTTGCTCTGAGGATTAAAGTGGGCAATAGGCATAAAATTCCTCAAAACTATGCCTGTGTAATGCTGGATAGATGGAACTTGTTGTAGATATCATTATTAGTTGTGAGGCAAACTCACCTTCAAAGACATTGCTAATTTATATGCAATATTCAGTCATCAAATATTTATGAATCCTTTTAAACATTGAGTGGCCTAGCAAAATGCCGCGAGGCATATAGGGAGGTCTGGAACCAAAGCACTACCATCATGTTTTTGCATATGCTCTCCACTTAGAGCAAGATCTCTCTTCTGCTCAGTTTCCCCTCATCTTCTGAGACACAGGCAAATGGTGATGATAGGAATGGGGTAGGCTTGCCAAAGGAAAATGGCCATGGAAACCCTTCTCCTTAGCTCCCCATCTCTCCCAATCTGACTCCACCAGCATGAAGCCAGGAATAAGGTTGCGTTCCAAGAGCCAGGATCAGTGCCTGGCTATAGTGGGTACTCAATGCTTGCTGAGTAAATATATGAATAAATTCACAAAGGAGTTAAGTGGCACTTGCTATTAGCAGCCTCAGGATTCTGCCAAGACTTAGAAAGTGAATTAAGGTTGGGGAGGGGCAATGGGGCTCTACATAAAGAAATGAGTGGGGGCAGAGGCAAGGTCTATACAGGGTAGTCTCCCATATGTAAATTCAGGATATGCACATAAGAATTGCATTGTGTGTGCTTGAATGTGTATTTTCTCACGTTACCAGGGCAGGCAAGTGAGTGTACATGAGTGTGTGTGTGTACATGTGTGGTGGGATAATTACACATGTGCACCACCTGAGTGCAGGTGAGGGTCTGCACGTATGTGCTGGGGAGTGGGGTGTGACTGTATGTGTGACATGCTGGTGTGAGCTTAGGTATGTGCAGGCTTTTGAGTGATACGTTAAATACAAACACATGTTGCGTGTGTGTGTGTGTACGCACTATGCAGTTGTATAGCATGTGTATTTTTGTTTGCTTGTATACATGTGCAGACTCCTCTGAAGCTACATATATTAGTGTGTGTGTGTGCATCATCAGCCACCTGTTCAAAGTGACAGCTTGAATGTCCAGGGAAGGGTTATCATGTGTGTACATATATGGCCTTGGCATGTACTCTTGTGTACATATGTGTCTCTTGTGATTTGGGGCCCTAATAGGTATACATAGGTACATGCATGAGTGTTAGGGCATGGGTTGATATTTAGGTGACATGGATACTGTAAACACACATCAGACACATATGGATATATCTGTGTGTGTGTGTGTGTGTGCAGATACACATGCCTGTATCATGGGGACCATGTCTGTGGCACAGACTGTGTTCAGTGTATATGTATGTGTGTGTCAATGGGCATGTGAATCTGCACATGTGTCCATGAATGTGCAGTCACAGGCACATGGTCTTCATAGAGACTTGGTGAATCCTAAGCACTTCTGTTCACACAAGGCAGGCAAGCCTGGGCATGAATGTACAGGCCCAAGTGTATGCAGGTGTGGGCAAACATGGGTGGGTCCCTGGGTCAGGGGCAGGTATTTCCTCAACTCTAAGGATGAACTCAGATCCAAGGAAAGCCCTCCCAACCTAGTTGCCCTGATCCTCCCCTCTTCTCCCTCAGCCTTCAAGACCTCCCACTCTGGGCATCACCCCTACTCCTCTCAGCAATTCTTCCTCTTCTTCCTGCTTCTCCCTGTCACCTGCACCCCCCCCCCATACACACAGCCTCACCCAGCATCAACTGTTCTCTTTACACCTCAGGGCTCTACTTCCCACCTCATCCCCTGTCTTACTCCTCCCAGCGAGCCCCCTCTACTCTGCTGATGACTCCTTCCCTATAAATTCCACGAAGTTATCCAATACAATTCTTTCTCACCCCTCTACTGCTTCTGCTTCACACCACCCCTGTAGCCAAGACTCCAGTTTGCATGGGGCTAGGGGGCAGAGGAGAGTGAGCTTGGAGGAGTCAGCCAGGAACCCACATTGAGGCAGTGCTATCCCATCTCAAGTGTTAGGCAATTCAGAGGAGGGGGAGGGGCCAGTAGAGGGTTTGGATGTTCACCACCCCCTCCCCTGGGGCCTAAACTGTGAGCGATGCATGGGGGTCTGCTCCACCTCTCGACTCTCCTAACTCCCTAGGCTAAGGGTTGAACGAGTTGACTTTTGATTTTACTGGCCCTTCGCCCACCACCAGCCCCGCCCGTCAGGAATGAGTTCAAGGAAAGGAGGCACCTGTCCCTTTAAGAACACCCGCGTCCACGCCAGCCCAGCCCCGCGCGAGCAGCACACGGGAAGCCACCGCGGCGGGGAGCGGGCGGGCGGGGTTGGGTTTGTGAATGGAGAGTCACAGCACAGGGGGAGGGGAGAGAGGGGGAGGGGCAGCGGGGGCGGTTCCCGGCTCCCGGGCCTTCACACTAGGGTCCAGGGGAAGGCCAGGGTTCATCCTTCTCTCTCTCTCTCTCTCTCTCTCTCTCTCTCTTCCCCTCTCTAGCTTTCTCTCTCTCATTCTCTTTCTCACACACACACACACACACACACACACACACACACACACACACACACATCACACGCCGGACTGCCTAAGGTGTCCTGAAGCCTGCCGTCTCAGGCTTGGCCAATACACCTCTTCTTCCACCTCAGCCTTCTGGAAGGGAGTAGAAGTGAGGGGAGGTGGACCTCAGTACTTAAAACCCAAGGTTGAGACCTCTATAAGCCTTGAACCCTGGTTGGGCCACCACCCCTGACGCCAAGGTCCCCTGCTGAGAACTCAGGAGTGCCCCAGGTGCCTTGGTCCAGGTGGGCTGGCTTCTCCCCTACCCTGCCTCAGGGGTGCGGCGGCGGGTTGGTGGGGGGGAAGGAAGGAGTCATGCCCCTCCGGAATCTCTCACTCCACCCACCCAAACGCAGAGCGTGGGCCTGGGCGTGGGCCTCGGTGCAGATGGCGTTCTGGCCCCAAAATAGCTCCACCCCACCTCTCTCTCCCTCCCTCCCTCCAGCGCAAAGTGGGTGAGGTGAGGATGGGCCGCGAGGGGAGCAGGGGGGTACTGCACTTCCAAGGGGTTGGCTCCCTGCGGAGAAGGTCGGATAGGTGTTTGTTCGGTGGGGCCAAAGAGGGCGGAGAGGGTGAGGCCCTCAGGCGACTCCCCCAGCCCCGACTAGGGAAACCAAAGAGTTAACTGGAAAAGCACCTCCAGACCCCTCCATCAGCTCTCTTAGGGTGCTGGAAGGGGTCTCCCCGGCCTCCTCCCCCAGTTCTCTCCACTCCCAGGGTAAGGAGTACCTAGAGCTCACCGGTAGTCCTAATAGTCAAGCCCCCCTACCCAAATCTTACACGCCCAGGACTTGGAGACCGCTCCCCCTGCACTCCTCTCCGAATTCCAAGGCGGGTCCGCAGCCCAGCCCACAGGACAAGACTCCTTCCAAGGACCCTGCAGGATTCATTCGAACCACCCAGCTCCTTCCACACGAACCCGCTAATAACTTGTTCAACACAGACAACCCCGACTAGACCGTTTCCAGATGGAGCCCCGAACGCCTGCCCGCGTCCACACGGGCCTCCGCGTTCAGCCGTGTCCACACGACCCCAGCAGCGGCAACCAGGACCCCCTGAGAGCCCAGCTGTGTCTACACGGATCACCTTCTCAGGCACCCTGACTCGTCTACAAGGGCCACCCCCTCAGAAGTCCAGCCGCGTGTACGCGGGTCACCCCCTCAGGAGCCCAGCCGCATCCACACGGATCCCGAGCCCAGTTAGGATCCACATCGGCTCCCCGTCCCGCAGCCTCGCCTCCTACCTCCAACGCAAAGCAGAGACATGTCTCCAGAGTCGCCGGCGGGCCGGCTCTGTCACGTCAGGTTTAGCTGCCGCTGGGGTGGGGCATGGCGGGGGCTGCAGCCCGCGCTCGCTCAGCTCACGCCGGGGCCCGGCCTCCGCCGCCGGCCATCTTGGTTCAGCACCGGGGGCGCGGACAGCTCCTGACGTGGTGCTGATGTGAGCCTGGCGGGCGGAGCCCACGGACGCCTGATGGGGCGCGGGCGCAGCGAGCTGAGGGGTGGGGGTGGGGTTTAAAGGGCCGGAGCAGGGTAGGGGCTGAGGGCGGCCACCACGCAGATTCCCTTCTGATTCTGCGTGTTTTCGTTTCTCCTTTAGCTCTCAACCTCGAGACCTTGGCTGTCTCTCTGCTCTTTCTCAGTATCTCTATTTCTCTGTCTCTTTGCCTCTGTCTCCCTCTCTGGGTCTCTCTGTTCTCCTCTCTGGCTCCCGGTCTCTCTCGGTAATGTGTCTCCCTCTATTCCTCTGTCCAGTCTCTCTGTGTCTCTGCCACGTCCTGTTTAGGCCTCTTTCTCTGTTCCTGTTTTGCTCAGCCTGTGGATCTTTGCACACAGTTGGACTGGATTCCATCCTTCACTCCCTTGTGTAACTGGCAACTCCTATTCATCCATCAATGCCCAGTTTGAATATACCTTTCTCCAGAAAGCCTTATCTAATTCCCCCAAACTGAGCCCTGACTCCACCTTTCTGGTCTCCCCTGGATTCCAAATCTTCCTCTGGTTGGGCGCTGACCCCAGCATAGCTCTGCTCACTACCCCTCTCCACACATCTGACCCGGCAGTTCCAAGTGAGCTGGTGGCCAACAAACCTGTTCACTCTGTAATGCCAATACCTAGAACAGTCCCAGAGGCTGAGCCCCAGAGAGTCTCCAGCCCCCAGCATACACGAAGGAACTTCATCAACACAAGATATATATGGAATTAGTGAAGCCTGTGTTCAAAATCCAACTCTGCCTGTAATCACCAGCATGACCTCAGACAAGTCATGTGACCACTCTGCCTCAGTTTCCCTGCCTGTAAAATAGAGATAACAGGAACTCCTTCACAGAGTTGCAGGATATATTGTATAAGTCAACACCTGAAAACACTTGGAATAGTAATGTATAGCGTTAACCATTGTTGTGATTCTCATTTCTTTAACATTTTTTATTCCATATCCATTAACCATAGGTAAGGAATTTGTTGTTGTTCAGTCACTCAGTCGTGTCTGACTCTTTGTGACCTCATGGACTGAAGCACGCCAGGCTTCCTTGTCCTTCACCATCTCTCAGAGCATGATCAAACTCATGTCCACTGAGTCGGTGATGCCATCCAACCATCTTGTCCTCTATCATCCCCTTCTCCTGGCTTCAATCTTTCCCAGCATCAGGGTCTTTTCTAATGAGTCAGTGCTTCGCATCAGGTGGCCAAAGTATTGGAGTTTCAGCTTCAGCATCAGTCCTTCCAATGAATATTCGGGGTTAATTTCCTTCAAGATTGACTGGTTTGATCTCCTTGTAGTCCAAGGGACTCTTAAAAGTCTCCTCCAACACCACAGCCCCAAAGCATCAATTCTTCAGCATTCAGCCTTCCTTATGGTCCAACTCTCACATCAATACATGACAACTGGGAAAACCAAAGCTTTGACTATATGGACTTTTGTCGGCAAAGTGATGTCTCTGCTTTTTAATATGCTGTCTAGGTTTGTCATAGCTTTTCTTCCAAGGAGCAAGCATAAGGAATAAGGAGCAGCAATGACAGGTGCTTGAATACAGAACAGTATCATCACAGTGGAAGATCCAATGGGCCACTGTCCCTCCCCAATCTGTTGTCTCATCTCTGAAGGATGAACTATGTTGAATTTTGGTTTTCATTCTCCTACTTTTCCTCATAGTTTTACCACATATTTATCATGGTTTAGGTTTGTATATTTTTGAACTTGACACAATTAGAATAAAACTCACACTCTTATAACTTTGTTTTGAGTGTGTGTGTGTGTGCAACATGATTTTACCGATATTCATCTGAGTTTCTGTGGTTAGCTGTAGAGCATGCATTTTCACTGCTGTATAGTATTCCTCTGACCTATTACATTTTATTAAAGTATTTGTTTATTTAATTATATGGAATGCAGGATCTTAGTTCTCCGGCCAGGGATTGAACCCATTCCCCCTGCAATGGAAGCAAGGAGTCTTAATCACTGGATTGCCAGAGAAGTTCCTGAATTACTACATCTTTGACTATCTGTTTTCCAGTTGGTGAACTTTAAGGTTGTTTCCCCACTGGTATTGTCACAAACGCAGCTTTTATAACCATTCTCAGAAATGTAGGCTGGTACACGTGAGTAGTGATAGCTTGATCATAAAACACCTACATACTTGGCTTCATGATATAATATTCAACTTGTTTTGATGTGGCTTCAGCGATTTACATTGCAATAGCATCATATAAGTGTCTGACTGTTCCACATCCTTGCCAACACTTTGAGTTGTCTGGGTTTTTGAATTGTTCCAAAATAGAAAGGGTGAAGTGGTGCCTCATTTTGGTCTTGATTAGCTTTCTGAATGCTCATAAAGTAGAACACTTCATGTAATTTTTTGGTTTCTTATTAGGGTGAAATGCCTGTTGAAGTCTTTTATCTATTTAAAAAATATGATGGTCTTTTCCTATTGATTTGTAGTTATGAATCTTTTGTTGGTTTCATGTGTTGTAAAAATCTCCAATTTTGTGGCTTGTTTTTATTCTATTCATGGTGTCATTTTCTCCACAGAAGCTCTTAATTTTTAAAATAACCTTTTTATTTTGGAAAGATGTTAGATGTATAAAAAAGCTACAGAAGTACAGAGCTCTAAAAAGCACAGAGCATTTCTATATATCCTTCATCCAGCCTCCACTAATATTAACATCTTACATATGATTACAAGGTACATCATACTCAGTTGCTCAGTCATGTCTGACTCTCTGTACTTCATGGACTGTAGCTCACCAGGCTCCTCTGTCCATGGAATTTTCCAGGCAAGAATACTGGAGGGAGTTGCTGTTTCCTACTCCAGGGGATCTTCCTGACCCAGGGATCGAACTTGCATCTCTTGTGTCTCCTGCTTTGGCAGGCAGATTCTTTACCACCGTACCACCTGGGAAGCCCTACAAGATACATATGTCAAAACTAAAACATCAACATTGGCATTTATCATTCACTTTTTATTAACTAAATTGCAAAGTTTATATTTCACTTGTTTTTCCACTGATAGTCTCTTTCTGGTCCAGGATCCAATCCAGGCTCCTGTGTTGCATTTAGTCATCTCACCTCCTTGGTCTCCTCCTCTCTGTGAGTTTCTTTAGTCTTCCCTCATTTTTCACGGCCTTGATAATTTTGAAGAGTGCTGGTCAGGTATTTTGTTGAAAGTCCCCTGATTGGGGTTCATCTAATATTTTCTCATTATTAGACTGGGGTTATTGGGTTTGGGAGGAAGATCACAGAGGTGGGGTTCCCTTCATGTCATTTCATACCAGAGGTCCCTGATGTCCACATGACACATCACAGAGGATGTTAATTTTGATCACCTGGGTAAGGTGTTACCTGCCAAGTTTATCCACTCTCAAGTTATCATTTTCACCTTTCCCTGCTCTGTCATTTGTAAGCAAATCACTAAGCCCAGCCCACACTCATGGGGAGGGAATTCAACCCCTGAGTGGAAGTTTCTAAGAAGCTCTTAATTTTAAATTCCCTTATCTTATTGTCATAAAATAAACATAACAAAATTTACCATTTACATATATTAAAGTGGACAGTTCAGTGGCATTTAGTATATTCACAATGTTGTGCAAGCACTACTTCATTCAGTTCAGTTCAGGTACTCAGTCATGTCCGACTCTTTGTGACTCCATGGACTGCAGCACGCCAGGCTTCCCTCTCCATCACCAACTCCCGGAGCTTACTCAAACTCACGTCCATCGCATCGGTGATGCCATCCAACCATCTCATTCTCTGTCATCCCCTTCTCCTCCCGCCTTCCATCTTTCCCAGCATCAGGGTCTTTTCACATGAGTCAGTTCTTTGCATCAGGTGGCCAAAGTATTGGAGTTTCAGCTTTAGCATCAATCCTTCCAATGAATATTCAGGACTGATTTCCTATAGGATGGACTGGTTGGATCTCCTTGCTGTCCAAGGGACTCTCAAGAGTCTTCTCCAACACCACAGTTTGAAAGCACCAATTCTTTGGCACTCAATTTTCTTTATAGTCCAACTCTCACATCCATACATGACTACTAGGAAAAACAGTACTACTTCTATCTAGAACTAAAACATTTCCATCACCCCAAAAGGAAACTCCATCCCCATTAGCAGTCACTCCCTATTCCCCTCTCCCTGAGGCGCTGACAACCATTAATCTGTTTTCTGTCTCTATGGATTTAATTTTAAATTCTTCCACTTGATCAATATTTACCTTTAGAGTAAGCACACTGTGCCTTTTTTTTTGGAGGCATAATCAAATTGTAACATTATATTAGTTTCAGATGTACAACATAATGATTTGATATTTGCACACATTTTGAAATGCTCATCATGTGGAGTCTAGTTAACATCCATCACTATACATAGCGACAGATTTCTTTTCTTGTGATGAACACACATTATGTCTTGTTTAAGGAATTCTTTACTGTCCCAGAATCAGAAAGATATTTTCATAGCATCTTCTATATGCTAAGTCTTACCATTTACAGTCAAGTCTTGCTCTCTCTTGGAACTGATCTGGGAGTGTGGAGTGAGACAAAGTCCAATTGTATATATTTTTTCCAATGTGGATAATCAGTTGTCCCAACACTCTTTAATGAAACGGTCACAAAGCAAGTTTTTGTATAAGTGTGGACTTCATAGTGGACACAGAGCAACCAGAGTACCCAGTGCTGCAGGATATCTGCCCCATCTGGGGTTTGTTCTGGCTCTTTCTTGTCCTGGGACCATCTATCCCTGTTACAGAACTTTATACCTGTCCTTGATATCTGCTAATAATGCCATTCTTTCATCTTCAGAGTATCTGGATTATTCTTTTTCTCTCAGCTTGTTGGGTTCTGTGGAGAAATCTAGTTGGGATTTTGGTTGAAATTGCATTGAATCTATAAACCAAATAAGGGAAGAATCTTTTCTCATATTGACTCACCCAAAGTGTGAATACATGTCTTTCCATTTGTCTATCTTTCAGTAAAGCTGACAACTTCCTCCACAAATCTTCCATGTCTTTGTTTTTCAGATTTATTTCTAGGTAATTTGTATATTTGATGCTATGAATGAATGGCCTTTTTAAGTTACTTTATTTTTTTACCTGTTAGTCACAGGAGTTTAAAATGCAATTGGCTCTAGTATCTAAGAAACGTTATTGACCTTCTGTAAATCCAAGAAACAGATCTGCAGATTCTTTGAGATTTTCACTGTACACAAAGATGTCATCTGTAAATAAAGACACTTTTATTTCCTTTCCAGTCCTTTGGCCTTTCATTTCTTTTTCCTAGCCTACCATACAGGTCAGGTACTTCAGTACAATCTCAGACACCATGGTAACAGGCATCCTTCCGTTGTTCTGCATTTGAAAGAAAACATTTCAACATTTACCATTAAATATGATATCTGCTATGTGTTTTTAATAGAAAATCAAATAAAGGAGATCTACTTCTATTTCCAGTGTGTTAAAATGTTTTTTTTTAAAAGATTTTTCTTTATCATGAACAGGTGGTGAATTTTAGCAACCGCATTTCCTACATCAGTCAGGATAACTATGTAACTCTTCACCTTTAATTTGTTAGTGTGAATTATGTTCTCTTAATATGTTTGATACCCATTGGTCTCTCTTATTCTCTCTCTCTCACCCATCTCTCATCTCTGTCCTTTTGCCAAAGACCCTGATAAACTGATCACTCAGATCCAATTAATTTTTAAGCCCCAGTGTCCCGTTTCGCTCACAGCAACAACTTGGCTCATTCCAAAGCTATTTATTTGAGCTATCTCATCTCTCCACTTAATTACGCCCCGCTGTCTTTCTCTTGCCCTCTCTTCTCTGTGGTTCCCTCTTTCCCTGACTCTCCTCACTGTGCATCTACATTCACGTCTTTTGCAAACTCCCTTGCACTCTTTATCTATCTCTCCTTCCATCTCTCACGTAGCTTCCGATGTCTCACTTTCTCTCCACCATCCTATGACATCCACAGGTAAAAATTGTTGAAAGAGAGGTGATGGGAGATAGCTCACAGACTGGTGAAAAGTACAACACACACATATAGACACACGTATCTGTGAAGAGTGCATCCGCCACCCACCCCACTCCACCAAATGCACACACACACATCCCTCCCAGCCATCCAAGCTCCTGACCATCCCCAGAGACTCTGCTCTTATTAAAACTTTCCAATCCCTGGTGCCAAGAGAAGCTGTGGAGACGTTTGGGCTTTGGATAAGAAAATTCCTCCTCCACAGCATCTGCTGAGCTCAGCTTTCTAATTGGGAATGAACAGAGCTGCTTCTAGAAACCCCACACAGGGCAACACTGTTTGGTCTTCAGATAAACTTCCGGTCCTTACTGGGTACATGTGATGTTTCTGGCACTGAGCGAAGCTCGATGGAGGAGACAGATACGAATCAGATGTCAATCAGTTTGTTCAGCAAACATTTCTTGGCACCATCTGGACGCTGAGAACTACTCTTGTCAACAGGTTCCAACAAGTGACATGGTTCCTAACATCAGAGTTGGAAACAAAAATAAGCATGCACAGAGAAAATCAAGGAAAATTATGAGGAAAACAGGGAGGGTCCCATGATACAGAGAAATGGTGGAGGAGAAGGTAACTGCCTCCTCCTGGTGGAGGCAACACATGAGCTGAGACCCAAGGAAGAAGGAGACAGGCATGGGGAGAGTTGGGGGAGGGGCGTTCTAGACAGAGGGCAGAGCAGATGCAAAGGCCCTGCAGTGTGACTGTGTCTGGTGTGTTGGAGGAATACCAAGGATGCTGGTGTGGCTGGAGCAGAGTGAGAGAGGTGGGAGATGAGCAAGGGTTATAAAGAGCCTAGGGGATGTGAGGAGGAGTCTGAGATGCAGAGAGAAAGAGACTGAGCGAGGGAGACTGAGTGAGAGGGAGAGATGAGACCTCAGCCCTGGGGGCAGAACATAGACCCAGCAGGACCAGAGACTCCATGGGCATTTTGTGACCACCAAGGCCTCATCTTCACCCACAAACCCCATGCCAGACCTCTCTCTGATGCCCCAACTGCCCAGGTTGGGGAGGGGGCAGTGACTGCACTGTACTGAGCTCAGTGTCATTTTAAGAATCTCTGATTTATCATTTTAAGGATCTCTCAGGTTGCTCAGGGGAGCAGGGATGTTCAGGGCAGGAATGTAAGTGGTGGAAGGTCAGGGAAGGATACAGGAAGGAGCTGGCAGGACCCACAGGAGTGCTGGGCAGGTTTGGGTTCATTCTGAAGTCTGAGCCTACAGGACAATTGTATGGACTGGACATGTTGGGTAAAGGAAGAGAAGTGATGAGAATGAGTCCAGGCTTTGGGACCTGGGGAGAGGAATGATGGTGCAGCCATTCATCTGCCATGCTGATGAAGAAGTTGATCTCAGGGTGAGAAACTGGGACCTGTGCTTCAGACTGGCTGAATGTGAGATGCTTACAAGACATCCAATGAGAATACCCAGTACAGTTGGATATTTGAGTCTGAAGTTCAGGGGAGAGGTTGAGCTGGTGATGCAAATGGGAGAGACATCAACACGAGATGAGGTGTAGCCACTTGGGGCCAGACTGCAGACAGAGGGCAAAGGGCTACCTGGCTTATAGGACCAAAATCAGGACATCAAACTCAGGATTCCACCATCTACCTGTTTGTCTATCTGTGACTCCAGTCCCTGTAATCAGGGTAGCAAGCAATGGCATGTGCGGGGCACATGGAATTCAGAGCTCTTGGGACTGTCCTATGGGACAAAGTCTCCTTTTCCTCTGACAGTTCTGTTATCAACAGCCTTGTCCTGGGGCAGGGTGGGAATGGGGGAGTACTGAAATAGATGAAGTAGGACATGAGTCCTGAGTCCAAGTTTCTCATAAATATTTCTCCTAATTGGAGAGGACAAGAGAGCTCATGTGGTTCCTGAAGGCCTATTGTGTGCTTGGCAATGTGCTGTGTTCCTGACATATCCTATTTTCCTTAATCCTCTGCAACCTGAGGTGGGTGCAATACTGTGCTCATTTCACAGATAGGAAGACTGAGTTCCTGAGAGACTGGGGAGACAAGGCTGGGATATAAAGTAAGATTGGGCCAACTCTCGGAATAGGCTGTTTATGCAACACAGATGTTCATGTAATCACTCATTCATTCAAAAAACACAGCCTGGATCCACACCCATGTCCATGCCACATCCAAGGCCGGGGGAGGGGGTGGATCCTGCCTGGAGTCCCGAAGAAGGATGGGGAGCCACAGAACCAATCTCTGCAGTCAGTGCTGGGAGATGACTAAGGGGGAAGGAGGCTCTGATTCGTATACTGGGAAAGGTGTCCTGGAAGAGAGGAAGCTGGAGAGTGAAGAGGTCTCCCTAAGCACTGTGGAATCAGAGGAAGGGCATTCCTAGCATAGAGCAAAGCAAACGTTATATCAATAACCTCAGATACACAGATGACACCATCTTTATGGCAGAAAGCGAAGAAGAACTAAAGAGCCTCCTGATGAAAGTTCAGTTCAGTTCAGTTCAGTCACTCAGTCATGTCCGATTCTTTGCAATCCCATAGACTGCAGCACACCAGGCTTCCCTGTCCATCAGCAACTCCCAGAGCTTGCTCAAACTCATATCCATCGAGTCGGTGATACCATCCAACCATCTCATCCTCCATCATTGCCTTCTCCTCCTGCCTTCAGTCTTTCCCAGCATCAGGGTCTTTCCCAGCGAGTCAGTTCGTTGCATCAGGTGGCCAAATTATTGGAGCTTCAGCTTCAGCATCAATCCTTCCAATGAATATTCAGGACTGATTTCCTTTAGGATTAACTGATTTGATCATCTTGCTCTCAAGGAAGTCTCAAGAGTCTTCTCCAACACCACAGTTTAAAAGCAATTTGAACTTTCAAAAGAAAGTGAAAGAGGGGCATGAACAAGTTTGTTTAAAACTCAACCTTCAAAAAACGAAGATCATGGCATGGCAAATAGATGGAGAAACAATGGAAACAGTGAGAGACTATTTTCTGGGCTCCAAAATCACTGCAGATGGTGACTGTAGCCATGAAATTAAAAGTCACTTGCTCCTTGGAAGAAAAGCTACGACCAACCTAGACAGCATATTAAAAAGTAGAGACATTGAAGACAAAGGTCTGACGGCAAAGGGAGGACGCCCTCCCTCATAGCTCATCCCATTACTCCTTTATGCCTCGGTTATGAACTATGAGGGATTGGCCTGGGGAGGCTGATAATACAAGACAGCGATTGAATTGGCCGAGAGGATGAGGCCTCGAAAGGGGCAAAGTCATGGAAATCGTCCGAATAGGATGGCGGGCGGGGTTCCGGCCTCAGAGGCGGGGCTCAGTCTAAAGTCCCCAGAGTGACCAGCAGGGGGCAGCACTGGGCCAACGGCTGATACCCAAGGCTGCGGGTCACCTGGAGTGAAGTACCAGCTGCAGAGGAGTTAATTTATTTAGCAAGTTCCTTCAGTATGCTAGGTGCTGGGCAAAACTCTACAAACTTTCACTTCTTTAATCCCCAAATTGATTATATGGGCAGGGAAACACAAAAATTTTAAGTCACATAGCCAAATTCACACAGCAAGGAAGTGGCAGTTAGAGTTTGAACCCAGGGAGTTCAGCTGCAGCCCTTAACACCTACATTCCCAAATCCTCTAAAATGACAGTTTTTGTTTGTTCGTTTGTTTTTTAAAGCAAGGGCTCCCTTTCAACAATTACTGAGCTCTTCTTGCTTACCTTTCTTTTATGCCATCTTCACAGGTTCATACAATCATTCCCATTCCCCAGGTGTGTACAATCATTCTACATACCTGGAACAGAGGCATAAAGGAGTAACTCTTGGAGTCTAGATGCTTCTATGTCCAAAGTGAAAATCTCAAGAGTTTGTGAGGCTCATCCACCCTTGGGTCTGGATCCAGCTCAGGGAAGGAACCAGCAGGAATCCAAAACCTCTGCCTTTTCCAGTCTCCAGGCCCCTGATGCCACCACTGCCCCAGTCAAGGCCCTCGACGTGCCCCAACTCCGAGGTGCCCCATCATTCATGCCACCCTTCCCCACCCTGCTTCCCCACCCCAAACTGGCTGGAGACCCCATGGACTCCCGCCCAGCCAAGGGAGAGGGCTGAGAACACTCGACAAAGGGGCTTCAGTGATGTTATCTTTGACAGGTGGGAAACTGATCAGAAATGCCAAAACATTTGCCCGAACTGCCGACAGTAGGAGGTACAGCTGGACCCTAAGCCATACCTCTAAGACTACCATTGAGGCACTGTCAGGCAGGTCTGTATGAGTCCAGGTGCCTGGGGCACCCAAGAAAGCCAGAGAATCCTTTGAAAATGTTTGAGACCCAGATGCATAAACACTTGGGCTCCAGAATGCAAAAGGGGAACTGCAAAGCCCAAATGAACCCTGTTTAAGAACAGGATGTCAACTTTATTGTGGTTAAAATCGATCCATCTGAAAAGAGGCTTGGGTTTGGAATACTCTCCCTGAGAAGACCCCAAGCAGATCGCCGGCAGTTGTCTACTTAGAGAGTTGCCTGTGGCCCGTAGATTTCCAAAGCAAAATGATAAATTACAAGTATAATTAACCCGATGCGCATTTAGCACGTGGAACGTCTGCTTCGTTGGGCGTGTTTTAACTCCTTTAATTCCAACGGCGCCCCTACTGGGTGCGGCTGTTTTGATACAGGTTCAAGTGAGGGGGAAACTGAGGCACAGGGAAGTCAAAGAACTGAGGAGGGACACAGCTGGGGTTTGAACCTCACCAGACCCCCTCATGTGGTCTGCACCCTTGACCGCTGTGTTGTCTTCAGCCTTGTGTTTCACGGCGGCGTCTTCAGTGGAACGGGAGATGCGGATACCATGGTGACCGTTTGATTTGGAAAGGGTATAGATGTCGGGACACGGCGCAGTTTGGGGTTCCAGATTAGACGATGGTGGGAAACTAGGTCAGAACTCCTCTATGTCCCCTCCAATCTCGGTTCTCCTCCCCGGACTGCAGGCCACCCAAGGCAGGTCGCCTCCCGCCCTGGACCTGGATGCCGGACAGGATGCAGCCCCGCCCCTGACCACGCCCTGGTGGCCGGCGCTGATTGGATCTGGGTGGGTGTAACCGCTAGAGCAGTACTTCGTACAACAGCTGGTAGCCAATTAGAGGACGTACTTCGAAAGCTCTGCCCGCAAGGCTCTTCTTGCACGGTGATTGGCTCCCAATCTTCCCTTCTCCTCTAGCCTCTGCCTCCAGACTGTGCTTCAGTAAGATGTTCCTCTAACACACCTCTTGTGCAGGCTTCTGCACGCACTGTTCCCGTTGCCAGAAACACCTCCTCCTCTCTCCTGTATAGGCTGCTTTTTCTCCCCTTCTCAGCTGAAATGTCCCCTCCTCTGGGAAACCCCTGATGCCCAAGGCTGGTTGGAGACCACCCCTTGGACCTTCGGCATCTCCTGTTCTTATACCAGTTTTCTTGTCTGTTTCCCAACCAGGCAGCAAGTTCTTTAGAAGCTAGGGCTGGGGCTCAGAAAACATTGTCTCCCCATTGCCCAGCAGCATACAGAAGGTGCTCACGAAATATATGTCAGACTTCCCTGGTGGACCAGTGGTTAAGAATCCGCCTGCCAGTGCAGGGGACACGGGTTTGATCCCTGGTCTGGGAAGAGTCCACATGCCAGCGGAGCAACCAAGCCCCGTGCACCTCAACTCCTGAAGCCTGAGGGATCTCGAGCCCACGTGCGGCAGCTACTAAAGCCTGCGGTGCCCTAGAACCTGTGCTCCGCAACAAGACAAGCCAATGCAATGACAAGCTGGCACACCACGACTAGAGAGTAGCCCCTGTTTTCACAACTAAATAAAGGCTGTGTGCAGCAACAAAGATCCAGTGCAGCCGAAAATAAATAAAATTTAAAAAGAAATAAATATTTACTGGTATAATTAATGAATTAATCTGGTACCAGAGATTCGGGAGCTCTCCACCCTTGTGAAACAGAAACAGACCCTGTGGGGCCTTCCCAGTGACAGACACCTGTGTTCCCCACGTCTTGCTTGTAGAAAAAGCTTTTAGTCTCTTAGGCCTTCCACGAGAGCAGACTCAAGCAATCGATGATTGGAGAAGTGGAAAATCAGGGACAAAAATGAAGCAGTCAAGCGGTAAAGTAATAGCAAATTAAATAAAAGGTCCACCAGAAAAAGAGTCACAAAACCCCTAGTTTCTCCTTGAGGTTACCCCTATATGGATAGCCTTCTGACACATATTCTTATGTTGTTTTTGCAGAAACCAGGACCCCACCAGATGGAAACTGCTGACCACAAACATATAGAGCCTAAACTGGTTGGAGGCAGAAGATTGATCATCCTGTTAACTCACCACCGACCAATCAGAAAAATGTCCATGACGTGGTCATACACCCTGTGACCCTCACCCCTAATGCTGCTTTTAAAAACCTTTTCCTGGAAGCCATCAGAGGTTTGACATCTTTGGCACTTTAGCTACCTTCTCTCCTTGCTTGGCACTGTGCAAAGGAATGCTGCACTTTCCTTCACCACAACCTGGTATCAGTTGACAGGCTTTGCAGTGCATTGGGTGAGAGGACCTGAGTTCAGTTTGGTAACACTTTTGGGAGCACTGAGCTAGAAGCTCCTGAGGTCAGGACCAAGATTCCCCCACTCTGGTCTGGCATTCAATACATGTGTGTGGAATGGGGGAGGAAGGGGGTGCTGGTCTTTTGTAAGGATGACATTGAGCAGAGTAAGTGTTCCATGGTGACTCATGGTTCCCTTTCATGATCCTCTGCAGCCCCCAGGGATCCAAGCCACTCTAGCCTGGCACCTCCCTCTCTACTTATCCTTTATCTAGGGCCCACACTGAGATAGGATTTGGAGTGGCCCAAGGGGGAGGAAGGGGTGGGCATTCATATCCGTGAGCCTCTGTTAGGCGTCCAAAGTGGGCTGTCTTGTCCAGTCCCCCGTGGGGGCAGAGCTTGGCGGGACCCTGAGCTGATAAGAGGAGAGAGGAGGGAATCACCATTTCTGGGGGCATCTTTGCACTAATCGGGGAATTTGGGGGAGTGGCTGAGAGATAGCCCACCCAGAGAGGACCTGGATTATAAACAAGAGGCAGCCTCCCTCCCCCATTCCACCCATCCCCACCCCACTTCCTGGTGATTTTATGAAATAAACTCATTGCAAGCAAGTGCCTATCCCTGTCAGGTCACTCCTAGACTCCTCTTTCCTTTTTGCTCCATAGTATGGGGTTTAAGGGAGAAGGCAATGGCAATCCACTCCAGTACTCTTGCCTGGAAACTCCCATGGACGGAGGAGCCTGGTAGGCTACAGTCCATGGGGTCGCGAAGAGTTGGACACGACTGAGCGACTTCACTTTCACTTTTCACTTTCATGCATTGGAGAAGGAAATGGCAACCCACTCCAGTGTTCTTGCCTGGAGAATCCCAGGGATGGCGGAGCCTGACGGGCTGCCGTTTATGGGGTCTCACACAGTCGGGCACGACTGAAGCGACTTAGCAGCATGGGGTTTAAGAGGGCTTCCTTGGTCGCTCAGATAGTAAAGAATTCTTCTGCTATGCAGGAGACCCAGGTTTGATCCTTGGGTCAGGAAGATCTGCTGGAGAAGGGAATAGCTACCCACTCCAGTATTCTTGCCTGGAGAATCCTATGAACAGAGGAGCCATGGGCTACAGTCCAAAGGATCGCAAAGAGTCAGGCATGACTGGGAGACACACACACACACACACACACACACACACACACACACACACACACACACACACACACACACGTTGTCTTGGTCTCATTTAACCCATGCAATATATTTCAAAACAAAAACTTTTAGCATCAGCTCTCTGCTCTGCAGGAGCGAACTGAAGCCACATCCTCCTCTCAGGAGACCCCTGCTGGTCCCCTGAAGAACTTCTATGTTCCTCCATATGGGGCAATACCAGCCCCTCCCTCCCCTTCCAACCCATCCATGACCCTTTGGAGAGTCTGTGTCTGGTTCTGTCTCTCCTAGCTCCTTGCAACCAGGCTGAGGTGAGGTTGGCACAGAGGATTTGGCTGAGGGTGTTTGCTGAATTAATGAATGCATGATCTGCCTGATGAACTCAAGTACATTCTTCAAAAGCCCAGCTTCAGTGTCCCTTTTCCCAGGATACCTTCCCTGTCTCCCCCTACAGAGCCTTCACTGCTCCACTCTGGACTCCTCCAGCTCCAGGTACACCCTCTAGCCCAGCCCTGGCTCCACAGCTAGGGGGCATCTGTGGCCAGCTCTTCCTCCTGCAGACTGGGGTCTCCTTGGGGACCTCTTGGAGGCATAGGAAATTTGTCAGGAAGTGTTTACTGAATGGATGAATGTATGCCTCTTGCAGGGCCTGGAGTCACATACCCTGGGTTCACACCCCCACTGGGGTGCTAGATACTAGATCTGCCCCTTAACTCTCTGAATCCTTTTTTCTCCTTTATTAAATGTGTTTACTCAGAGCTTGGGGCCAAGTTGTTGCAAGAATGCAATGAACTGACACATAAGCATACAAGCCTCAGGCTCCCTCCTGTTCCAGATTCAGAGTGATTTGCACCGAGGACCAGTAATTTTGTTCCCTTCGCAGCACCCAGAGCTAGAGTGTTGTCAACGCAAGCGCTTAATGAATGTTGATGAACAGGGTTGGTGATAGGCGTGGGGGAAGAAGGGGGAAAAGGCAAGTATTAAAATAACAGTCATAAAAAAGAATAAAATAATGACATTTGCAATAACATGGATAGAAATAGAGATTATCATAATAACTGGAGTAAGGCAGAAAGAGAAGGGTAAATACCATATGACCCTAGTTGTATGTGGAATCTAAAATATGACATGAATGAGCTTATCTAAGAAACAGAAACAGACTCACAGACTTGGAGAACAGACTTGTGGTTGCCAAGGGGGAGGAGGGGTGGGGGAGGGATGGACTGGGAGTTTGGGGATTAGCAGGTGTAAGCTATTATCGATAGAATAATAAACAAAGTCTTACTGTATAGCACAGGGAATAATCTTAAATATCCTGTGATAAACCATAATGGAAAAGAGCATGGAAAAGGATGTGTGTGTGTGTGTGTGTGTGTGTGTGTGTGTGTGTGTGTGTATAACTGGATCACTTTGCTGCACACCAGAAACACAATATTGTAAACAGACTATACTTCAAAAAATAAAATAAATTATAAACAAAACAAAACAAAAAGGCTGAAACCTAAGTGTTGGTAGGACATGGGGGCATTTCCTCTCTCACAGCCTGCTTAAGAAAACAGCCTGACCATTTCTTACCCCATGACTCAGCCATTCCACCCCTAGGCATTCACTGGGGGAAGAAAAGAGTATAGTCACCAAGAGACATGTACAAGTATGCTCAAAACAGCTTTATCCACAATTGCTCCAGACTGGAAACAACCCAAATGCTCACCAATGAGGAAAATGGATGAATCGTGAAAAATTGGCACCCAGTGGTTACAATAAGAAAGGAAAAAAATCTAATTGTTTGCAAGGAAGTGGAGCCTTTGGAGCCCCTGTACACTGCCAGTGGGAATGTACAATTTAACAGCTGCTGTAGAAAACAGCCCGGCAGTTCTTCAAAAGCTAAATATAGACTTACCATATGACACAGCAATTCCACTCCTAGGTACAGACCCAAGAGAATTGAAAGCAATGTTCAATGAATCTTTACAGCAGTACTGTTTGCAGGAGCGGAAAGGTAGTAACAACCCAAATGTCCATCAACAGATGAATGGACAAGCTGAATGTGGTGGGTCCACAGGAAGGAATAAAATGGCCACATATGATACAACACGGATGCACCTTGAAAACCTTATGCTGAGTGAAGAAAGCCAGAGAGAAATGGTTTCTTATTGCATGAAATGTTCAGAACAGGACAATCGACAAGGACAGAAAGCAGATTAGTGGTTGCCAGTGGCTGGGAGGGAGGGGGTTGGGGAAGACTGCTAAAGAGTATGGGGTCTTTTAAGTATTTTGGCGCTCGATGCTAGTGAGGGTCATACTACATTGTGTGTCCTAAATACCTTAAATGGTTAAATAATAAGTGCGTGCTTAGTCACTCAGTTGTGTCTGACTCTTTTTGACCCTTTGGACTGTAGCCCACAAGGCTCTTCTGTCCATGGGATTTTTCAGGCAAGAATACTGGAATGGGTTGCCATTTTCTTCCTCTAGGGGATATTCTCGACCCAGGGACTGAACCTGCATCTCCTGTGTTTCCTGCATTGCAGGCAGATTCTTTATCTGCTGAGTCATCAGGGAAGCCCCTAAAATGATAAGTAATATGTTATATTTATTTGATCACAATATAAAAAGAAAGAAAAGATACTTGGGAATATTACATAAACATGAAAAGGGACAAATGCCTGCTCTACACACATGAGGAGCAAGAGAAGCCAGAACCAAGAGTGGGTACCCTGTGCAATCCCATCTATGAGAAGTTCAAACTCAGGTAAAATTCACCAAAGTGATGACAGTCCGATAAGTGGTCACCTTGAGGGAGGGGATAATGAACTGGAATATCCAAGGTGGTGCAGCAGGGGCTGGAAATGTCCTAAACCCTGACCTCCGTCAACCTCCACTCCTGATATTCATGAACTTGACCATGTCCATGCTCAACCTCAATAAAAATGTTAAAAAGAGAAAAGAATTGCCAGGGGAAGGAGACTAGAGCATCCAGCAGTCCTGACGGTTGAGGGTTTTCCATTTCCCCCACAATTTCATCACCTGATCCCTCTGGGAACTGATGACCTGAAAACAGGCATTGAGCTGAGTGTGGACAAAAGCAGGAGGGCAGTGACTGGAGTCTGTTGCCTGGGATTTCAAAAATGGTCCCCAGACGCCTCTTTCATCTCTTGGGCGATGCTCCCCCCACTCTTCACACTAGGGTCTCCAGACTGAGAGACACTCTGGGACAGGAAAACCTCAGGACTCCAGAACACTCAGAATATCAGGTCCCAGATGTCTTGGCAACTCAGAGTCCTTTAAGACCCACTAGAATGAACACTAGGGCTTCCCTGGTAGCTCAGCTGGTAAAGAATCCACCTGCAATGCAGGAGACCCCAGTTTGATTCCTAGGTAGGGAAGATCCACTGGAGAAGGGATAGGCTACCCACTCCAGTATTCTTGGGCTTCCCTGGTGGCTCAGCTGGTAAAGAATCCGCCTGCAATGCAGTAGACTTGGGTTTGATCCCTGGGCTGGGAAGATCCCCTGGAAGAGGGAACAGCTACCCACTCCAGTATTCTGGCCTGGAGAATCTATGGATTATTCCATGGGGTCGCAAAGAGTCGGGCATGACTTAGTGACTCCCACTTTCACTTTCATAATTCACAGCCCTGGGCAGAAGAGAGAGCATAGACTTCAAGCAAGTTCCAGGTCCCTTCTAAGGTCCCAGGTTCCAGTCCTGACCCAACCAATCAATACACATGAGTGAATGGTGGATGAAGGAGCTTTTCACTCCCATTTCACACCCTTTGTCATGCACTTCCCAGATGCTTAGCTTTGTCCCGCAAAAAAAACTGGGATCCCAGAGAAACCTCAGCCTGGTCTGGCCTCCAACAATCTCCTATCCTGCTGGGGGAGATAGAACCTGACACAGACACTCCCACTTTCATTACTGTTGAGAGCAACAATAGAAGAAATCACAGGCAGCCAGCAAACAGGGAAGGGAGCCAAGGGGGAGGGACTAGGATAGAGGAAGGATGCCAGGGCCATAAAGAGAGAGGAAGTGGAGCAGTCAAACGGTAGACAGACAGCGCGTGGCCAGCGACTGTTATACACTGACCAGGGAGGAAGTTGGACTGAATAGATAATGAAGGGCAGTGGGAGGTTAATCCTTCTTAGCAGATCTTTTTATTTGTCTTGATTGGTTTTGTATACCTCCAAAGATGGGGAGCTTACTCCTGAGGGATGCAACCCAGCCCTTCCTAGACATGATCATCTGTCAAGAAGTTTGGTGCAACATGATTTTTCAAGTAGTGGCCACCATGGGTAAAAAGGCTGAATGCAATTGACTGAAGAAGGAGGGTTATCCATGTGAACCAGGAAGCCAGTCCCTGTCGCAGGCTGGATCTGGAATCAGACCCACCTGAATCTTTCCTCTGCGTCTTATGGGCCTGGTGACTTCATCTCCCCAAGTCTATTTCCTCTCCATTCCTCTGAAATGACTGTGCCCACAGCCTACTTCTTAGGTACCAACTTCATAGATTTATGCATATCTTCAATGAGCAAAATGCCCAGCAAACTGTAGGTGCAGAATAACTATGGTGCCCTGCTCCAGATCCAGAGTGCTCTGGAATCTGTCTCAACTTCATATGTACTTTCCTAATCTCTAAACTCTGCACATGCTCTAATTTATGCCTCACATGTCATTATCCCATAACCCACATCTGGCAAACTCCTACACATCCCTCAAAGCCCTCAAAGTTACCCTTCTTTTCTCTGTTTAAGCCCTGACCTAGGGAACCGGGACCATCTTGGACCTGGTTCAGATTGGACCCACTGAGATGTGATGTGAGTTTCTGGAGGGCAGAGATTCCAATCGGCAAGTAGTAGGCACGCAATCAGAACTTGCTGGATAAATGAGTGAGAGAATGAATGAGTGAATGAATGAATGAAATAGTAGTCATTTGGGAGAGGTGCCCAAAACGGAGATTCAAGACTCCGCTAACCCTTACGAGCCTGTATCCTCATGTCCCACTACCGCAGAGGGCGAGAGGGGGCAGATAACGGGCGAGGAGGGGCTTCCGGGAGGGGTCTTCAGCCCTTCCGGTCCGGCCCCTTTAAGGGGCGGGGACAGCAGGGCGGGCGCTCGGAGCGTCAGGGCGGCGCTAAGATGGCGGCGATGGTCGCAGGGTCCGGGGCGGCCGAGGTCCCCAGCTCGCTGCTGCTCGTAGTAGGCGGCGAGTGCGGGTACCGGGGGCTGCTTGCCTACGTGCTGGAGGAGCTTGAACGAGGTCGGACCGGTCCAGGAACGCGGTGTCGGGGAGGCGGGAGCGGCCGCGCATCTCGGCCTGAGAGCCCGAGGATGGAGCGGTCCGGGCGGGGTCCGGCCGGATCGGGGCGCGGGGGTGGCCCGGACCCCTGTCCTCTTACCGTTAGACGCAGGGCGCAGGCAGAGTCTTATGAGCGCCCGCGGAGGAAGCAGCGTTCGGGGTCGGGCTCAGCTGCTCCGCCTCGAGCGTGGTGGAGACCGGGGAGGGGACACGGGCCCCGGCTTGGGGGCCCACGCGATTGGGCAGCATGGGCAACGGCTCTGCTTCCCGCCCCCCGGGCGCGCCTCCATTCCCCGGCTCTTAGTAGCCTGGACGTCCTGGAGGGAGGAGCAGGGATGGGGAGGTTGGGCCCTGAGCCCCGGGGGCCACTTTCCGTAGCTCCATGAGGAACTGCTAATTGGGGTGTGGGCGGGTGCGGCCTGCTTAGGGGATTTGGCACCTGAATATGTGAGTCATAGATGCACCTGCAAGATTCACCTGCAAGCACTTGGCACAGTGGGACCGGCGGGCGTGGTGCACCCCACACCGTGCTGCTTGGAGGGCATTCATCCGTCATCCTGCATCTCTCAGATCGTCAGCGCCTGTCCTCCATGGCCAGTAAAAATTGGGGAATGTCACCCCGCAGGGCATCGAGGATAGGGCGGGGACCTCTGGCAGGTTCAGACCTGCTCTCTCAGGACTAATGGTCTGGTGGGGAGGGGGGCAGGGAGATGGATCAAGTATTAAGCTCAGATGGTTACAGGACTGTTCAGAGGAAGATGCCAAGGACTGAGAGGACCTGAAGGATGGGAAGGCAGGGAGAGGGGCCTCTGGGCAGTGGGAACAGTTTCTACCAAAGCTTAGAGGTGGAACCTGTGCGTGGCAGGGCTGAGGATCAGTGAAACAGTGGTGGGGGTGAGATGATACTGAAGGGGACAAGATGACTGTCTAGGAGGTGGGGACTTTCTTGCTGAGGTTCTAAGTATTCTTTGTAAAGTGCCCAGGTTTTTGGGTTCCTTGATGGTGGATGCAGTGAGTTCCAAAGGCACACTGGATGGTTCTGAATCTCCTGGCCTTCGTGTGCAGGGGCAGGTTGGGGCGGGGGGAAGGGGCTGTGGTGGCCCTCACCTACCCTCTGCTAGTTATTGAAATATTCTGGGAGCTGGGGAGCCCAGCTGATTTCCTATCTCCCTTTCCCCCCTACCCCACCAGGCATCCGGTCTTGGGACATTGACCCGGGCGTCTGCAGCCTCGATGAGCAGCTCAAGGTCTTCGTGTCCCGGCACTCAGCCACCTTCTCCAGCATTGTGAAAGGTGAGGCTGTGGAAGGTGACCCTGCGTGCACCAGCTGCTCCCCTTCTGTTCACTCAGTGGGCGGATGTTCTCCGAGTGCCAGCTGTGTGCGTCAGGGATGGCTGTAAATGACAACAGTAATGATACAGCTGAGATTCACTGAGTAAGAGCAGGGGCAGGCCCTGAGCCAGCACTCCCTCCCTCAGTCATCACCAGCTCATGAGGTCAGAACTTGCGTTTTTGTTCCCATGTGACAAATGAGGCTGTGTGGTGTGGGGGACAGGGAGACCTCTGAGGAGGGTGTTTTTGGATGAGAAGCAGCTGGTGGGGAGGGTGGAGGGAAACCCCCAAGCAAAGGGACAAGACATTTGGAAAGTGAGGGGCTGTGGCATGTGGGCTGGGCCTGGCAGGGGCCAGGTGTGGTTTATGGCTGTGATTCTTGCACAGGGCCAGGTACACAGTAAGTGCTCAGTAGATGGGAGCTGAGAAAGCAAGATTGAGGAGGGGGGTTGGGACTCTTGGGCAGCCCTACATGGTCTGTGCTCCCTGGGGATCCTGGAGTGACTGGGGTGAACAGAGTAGCTGCTGGGCAGGGCCTGGGTATTGCCTAGCTAGCCCCTGCTCAGCTGGCCTGTTGAGTCACCTCCAGGCTGCTTTAGGAGGGGAAGGAAGTGTCCGTCACCTCTTTGTCCCAGCAGTTCCCGGTGGCTTCCTGACCCTCACTGTATCAGATTGGGGAGGGGTGGAAATCCCGTCCCTGCTGTGTGACCTTGGCGGCCACTTCCCCTCTCTGTGCCTCAATTTCCCTGCCTGAATGGGGTAATATCCGCACATGATAAGAAGCCTGTGATAAGCTGATAAAGGATAACCAGTAGTGGAGGTTCCTCGAAACACATCTGGATTCTCAGGGGACAGATGAGGGTTCAGAGCCCAGAATCAACCCCACTCCCCTCTCCGTGACCCATGAGGCCTCCGTGCCATGCTGCCCCACGCTCTAGCCCCTTCCTGATCCTCAGACACTGAGAGCTCAGTCCTGCCTCAGGGCCTTTGCCCATGTTGTACCCTTTTCCTGGTGTACCCTCCTTGGCCTTCCCTGGGCTCAGGCTCCTTGATTATAAAATGGGGTGACAATGCTGTCCCCCACAGGGCTGACAACTGATTGGGTCCTGCCAGCAGTGGAGGCCTTGTCCCTGCTGTCTCCAGCATAGGGCCTGCCAAGGCGGTTTCCTGTTCTTGCCTCATCCTGACCTTCAGCTCTATCTCATGTCTATTAATCTCCGGGTGACCCCCTGGCTGGAGGTCCTGGGAAACAAGAGTCCTGGAGGGGCTTCTGGCCACCTAGGATCACCCAGTGAGGCGGGATTTAACCCTGGTGTGTGTGGTTCAGCCCTAAACTCAAAGAACCTGGTTCTCCCGCAGGCCAGCGGAGCCTGCACCACCGTGGTGACACCTTGGAGACGCTGGTCCTGCTGAATCCATCAGACAAATCCCTGTGTGACGAGGTAGGAAAGGGAAGGCTTCTGGGGGGAATGGGCTGCTGGGACTGGCGCCATCCCCTGGCCCCAACTTCCGGGGGTCCCTGACTTCATCTGCCTGAAATTCTCTTCCTGACACCCAGCAGCAACAAATCCTCCCCTGATGACTCCACTCTCGATTTAGTTCCTCCTCAGAGCTGCTGATGGGAGTAGGTGGAGCCAGAAAAGGCTGGAGCATGGGAGGATTGAATGGGATAGGGAAGGGCTGGAGTGTGGGAGGGCAGAACCCATCCAGTGTTTCTGGGTCTTATGTGTTCCCTTGGGCTGGGCCCTGCTAGTTGTGTGAACTGACTTCTTAATAATTCGAGCTGTAGACATCTGCACTCTTCTCTCAGTTTCCTATGAGATAGAGCCCTCTAGAGATCCTTGTACAGGTTGATGCCATTGATCAAAAATGCCCTATTTTGCTCCCTGAGCAGGCTCTGGCAGAAACAGCCAGACACAGTCCCCTCTTCCCTATGGCACTTGGGCTGGGCCAGAGGGAAGTGTGGGCTTGAGGGGCCCAGGAAGACTTGGAAGGGGCACTGGAGCTGGGCTTTGTAGAATGAGCAGGAGTTGGCAAGGAGGATGGGGACCAGCTCCAGCAGGAGGCCCACAGGCTACAATCCCGGCTTCTAGTTTAGTACTAGCCAGGCCACTTGGGGGACAGATTGTTGTGTTTTGGTCACTGAGTCGTGTCTGACTCTTTGGCAACCCCATGGACTGTAGCCCACCAGGCAAGAATATTGGAGTGGGTTACCCTGTCCTTCTCCGGGGGATCTTCCCTACCCAGGGATCAAACCCGTGTCTCCTGCATTGGCAGGCAGGTTCTTTACCCTTGAGCCACCAGTGAAACCCTGGTAGGACAAGAGTGGGGTGGTTATACATAGATTTGGGGCTGGGGACTACCCCAAAGAGGGGTGCTGGCTATCTCACTGCATGGAATAGGGCTTTGAACACTCTCCCCCTCCCTCAGCTCCGGAACCTTCTGCTAGACCCTGCCTCTCACAAGCTGCTGGTGCTGGCTGGGCCCTGCCTGGAGGAGACAGGGGAGCTGCTGCTCCAGACCGGGGGCTTCTCACCCCGCCACTTCCTCCAGGTCCTGGGCGACAAAGAGGTGAGCTGCCCCCTCTCCATCCTGCCTCTGAAGTCTGGCTCATCCCCACTGGGCTGAGCCGCCCAGATGACCTACTGTCCCCCAGCCCCGAGCCTTGTCCCTTCTTTCTCTGTAGGGTGATGGTGACAACATGTACTGTCAGGCTCAGTCTCGTGGCCCACTGCAAGGTGAGGGCCTTTAGGTCAGATGTTGCAAATGCTTCAAGTGGCACCCCAGATTCTAGGTCCCATCTGGGACACAACTGGATGGGGTCCTTTCTGATCCCTTAGTCTGAGAGGGGCAAATGAGCAGAAAACTCTGGGAAACCATCTTTTTGAGTGGGTGATGCAGTGATGGTAAGATAAAGGCTAGTAGACAGAGGTGGGGGTGGGGGTGTATGTAGAAAGTCTCCCTGGAGGGAAGTGTGCTCTAGGGTGTGAGAACAGCAAGTGCAAAGGCCTTGGGGCAGGGAGAGTGAGCAGGTGGGGGAGGGCAGGAGGGAACAGATGGTGAGACAGGACCATGGGCCCTCCTGGGCTGTGGGGAGAGCTAGGTTTTGTCGTGAGGGTGACAAGGGCAGGCAAAGGGGCTTAGCTTTCCCAAGGGTCTGGGTGTTGCCTAGCTCCAGGTGACCCCTTAACCATTCCCCCTCAGATCCGGGATCTCCTGGCCTCCACACCCCCTCCTGCAGAGCCACCCAAGCTCACCATCACCTGCCCGACCTTCGGTGACTGGGCCCGGCTGGCCCCCGAAGTGCCCGGCCTGCAGGGCATGCTCCAGCTGCGGTTGAACCCCCCAGTGCAGCTGCCGGCTTCCGAGGGCCTGCGCGAGTTCCTGGAGTATGTGGCTGAGTCACTGGAGCCGCCGTCCCCCTTCGAGCTGCTCGAGCCTCCAGCCTCCGTGGGCTTCCTCAGGCTCGCCCGGCCCTGCTGCTACATCTTCCCCGGCGGCCTCGGGGACGCCGCCTTCTTCGCCGTCAATGGCTTCACCGTGCTGGTCAACGGCGGCTCCAACCCTAAGTCAAGCTTCTGGAAGCTGGTGCGGCACCTGGACCGGGTGGACGCTGTGCTGGTGACCCACGCGGGTGCCGACAGCCTCCCGGGCCTCAACAGTCTGCTGCGGCGCAAGCTGGCGGAGCGCGACGAGGCGGCTGCTGGCGGGGGCTCCGGGGACGACCGGCTCCGCCGGCTGATCTCCCCCAACCTGGGCGTCGTGTTTCTCAATGCCCGCGCGGCTGCCTCGCGGCTGGTGCGTGGAGAGGATGAGGCTGAACTGGCCCTGAGCCTCCTGAGCCGGCTGGGCATCACCCCTATGCCCCTGAACCGTGGGCCGCTGCCTGCCGAGCCCACCGTGCTCTTCCAGAAGATGGGCGTGGGCCGGCTGGACATGTATGTGTTGCACCCGCCCTCAGCCACCACCACCAACCACACCCTGGCCTCTGTGTGCGCCCTGCTGGTGTGGCACCCTGCGGGCCCCTCCGAGAAGGTGGTGCGTGTGCTGTTCCCTGGCTGCACACCTCCCGCCCGTCTCCTGGATGGCCTGGTCCGCCTGCAGCACCTGGGGTTCCTGCGGGAGCCGGTGGTGACGCCCCAGGACCTGGCGGGGCCTCGGCGAGCTGAGAGCAAGGAGAGCGTGGCCTCCCGGGACAGCTTGAGGAGAGAGAGCCGGACGACGGTGCCCTCCAGGGCCACCCAGGAGCGCCCTGGGGTGGCCCGGAAGGACTCCCCACGGACTGAGGCCCCTCGCGGGGCTGAGAAAGAAGCCAGGCCCTCCCGGGAGGTGAAGAAGGACCCCAGACCTGGTGCCCCTCGCACCCAACTCCGGGAGGTGCGCCGGGCAGCCTCCGCCGCAGTCAGTGGCAAGAACGTGGGTGCCCAGGTGGCTCCCAAGCCCCGCAGAGCACCCAACACACCCCGCCCAGGGGTCCCACCAGCTGAGAATGGGCCCCGCAGCCCCCCCAGCTTCCGGAGCGGAGAGGCCAGCCCCCCGACAGAGGCCTGTGGCTCCCCGGCCCCCCAGCTCGTGGCCACACCCAGCCAGGAGAGCAGCCTGGATCTGGGGCTCAGCCCGGCGGGGGAGGAAGGCGGCAGCTTAGAGGAGAAAACCCTGGAGCTGCTGTTGGCCGCCAGCACCCCCCAGCCGTGCACGCCCTCGCCCGTTGGAGCCCAGCAGGGCCCAACAGAGAGCAGCGGGCCGCTGTCGCTGAGCCCCCTGCGGGGTGGGGAGCCAGGGCCGGATGCCTCCCCCACGGTGACCACGCCCTCGCTGCCCGCGGAGGTGGGCTCCCCGCACTCCACGGAGGTGGACGAGTCCCTGTCCGTCTCCTTTGAGCAGGTGCTCCCGCCGCCGCCTGCCGCCGCCGGTGAAGCTGGGCTCAGCCTCCCACTCTGCGGCCCTCGGGTGCGGCGCTCAGCCTCCCCACACGACGTGGACCTGTGCCTGGTGTCGCCCTGTGAGTTTGAGCACCGCAAGGCCGTGCCCATGGCACCGGCCCCCGTGTCCCCCGGCAGCTCCAACGACAGCAGCGCCCGGTCGCAGGAGCGGGCGGGAGCTCTAGGAGGAGCCGAGGAGACCCCGCCCACATCTGTCAGCGAGTCCCTGCCCACCCTGTCCGACTCGGACCCTCTGCCTGCTGCCCCTGGCGCTGCCGACTCAGACGAGGACACGGAGGGCTTCGGGGTCCCCCGCCGTGACCCACTGCCTGACCCCCTCAAGATCCCCCCACCGCTGC
The DNA here is from genome assembly GCA_024291935.2 of Okapia johnstoni. Taxonomy (NCBI): domain Eukaryota; kingdom Metazoa; phylum Chordata; class Mammalia; order Artiodactyla; family Giraffidae; genus Okapia; species Okapia johnstoni. The sequence goes on along the minus strand of CM044316.1, from coordinate 4,968,062 downwards.
CCACCCCACCTAGTATCTGCATGGTGGACCCAGAGATGCTGCCTCCCGAGCAGGCCCGGCTGAAAGAAGGCGGCGGCCGTACCCGGAAGCCCCTTACCCGCCCCAGCTCTGGCACTCTTTCCTCCAAAGCCACTCCAGTGACTGCTGCCAAAACCAAGGGGCTGGCCGGTGGGGACAGGGCCAGTCGGCCACTCAGCGCCCGGAGTGAGCCCAGTGATAAAGGAAATCGGGCACCCCTGTCCAGAAAGCCCTCTGTCCCCAAGACAACCACTCGCGGTCCATCTGGTAAGTACCTGTGGGCTGGAATCCTACAGTGGGTTTCCTATTTGCAATGTGGTCTCAGCCACACCCACCCCACCCCCGCTCTGGGCCTGTTTCTCCTATAAAATGGAAGCTCTGGCCTGACTGTCTTAAGCTCTTGCAGTTCTGAGGTGCTTGAGCAGTATCGTCAGTGGAAACATATCCCAGTGAGTACATCTGTGGTGGTGACATTTCCAGTAGCCACTTGAAGCAGAAAGAAACCAGTGAAATTAATTTTAATGGTACATTTTATGAAACCCCTTTGTGTCCAGGGTCCCAAAACCACCTCCAGGTTTTATGATTGGGTAGGAAGATTCAGTGTGTGGTCATATTTACAAATGTATTAGAACAAAAGGATACAGAGGAGGATCAGCAAAGGGACGAGGCACAGGGAAGTCTGGGAAACCAGGCATAAGCTTCTGGAACCTTTGTTGTTCAGTTGCTAAGCCGTGTCTGACTCTTTGCGACCTTACGAACTGCAGCACGCCAGGCTTCTCTGTCCTTCACTATCTCCTGGAATTTGCTCAAACTCAAGTCCATTTTGTCGGTGATGCCATCCAGCCATCTTACCCTCTGTTGCCCTCTTCTCCTCCTCTCAATCTTTCCCAGCATCAAGGTCTTTTCTAATGAGTAGGCTCTTCATATCTGGTGGCCAAAGTATTGGAGCTTTAGTTTCAGCATCAGTCCTTCCAATGAATATTCAGGACTGATTTCCTTTAGGATTGACTGGTTTGATCTCTGTATTGTCCAAGGGACTCTCAAGAGTCTTCTCCAGCACCACAGTTCAAACTCTAGTGGAATTACACATCACATGCTTGAGTCCCTGATCTCCAAGCTGTGATGACACATGTGACACCCTGTCTTCCAGGGCAGCTCCTTAGAGACTCAGGGCCCAGGGTTTCTATTTGCGCTGGGTGTGCAGGCTCCTTCTGCCTCACATACACACTGAAAAGTCTTCCTGGGTCCAAATCTTGGACACCAGCCCGGGGGCCCAACATTCCCCTGCATGTTGACACCATCTACCTGGAGAGAGAGTCCCATTCCACAGGCAAAAGGCTCAGTCCCAGAGCACCCTCCAGTCCAGGTGCCAGTCCCAGTGCAGACTGTTACCTGTGCTTCTCACTGGCTGTAAATCAGAGGCTCCCATGACCCCTTCCTTCCATCTGTTAAATATGCCAGAGCAGCTGACAGAACTCAGGAAAACCCATGTACTTACTAGATGACCATTTTATTATAAAAGGCTCTTAAAGAATACAGATCAACAAGCAGATGAAGAGATACCTAAGGCGAGACAGGGCACAAGGGATTTTCTGTTCTCACAAGCCTTGGGGCCCTGTGTGGTAGCACAAAATGTTCTGGTTCCCTGAGGTGGGAAGCTCTGAAAAAGGGCTAGAAAGCTGGAGGCTTTATTACATAGTAACGATTGACTAAATCATTCGGCCAGTGGCAGTTGGTTCAGCCTCAAGCCCCTCCCCTCCTCAAAAATCAGGGGCAGGACTGAAAGTTATGACCCTCTAATCACGTGATGGGTTCTCCTGACAACCAGACCCCACCCTGGGCTGGGATCCAAAGTCACCTTCGTTAGCATAAACCCAGTTGTGATGGAAGAGAGCTGAGGAGTAACAAGACACCCATTTTACCTCTCTGGCCCTAAAATATTTTTTGGAACTAAAGACCAGAGAGCAAATATAGCAAAAGATGCTCCCATTGCTCTTATTGATCAGAAAATTCCAAGAGTTTGAGAACTGGAACTGTTTGAGTCAGGAACTGTGGATAAAGACCAAATATATCTGAGCAAGCTCCAGAGTTGATGATGGACAGGGAAGCCTGGCGTGCTGCAGTCCATGGGGTCGCAAAGAGTCAGACACGACGGAGCAACTGAACTGATATCTGAGAATGACCAAATATATTTATTTCTCACAAATCACAATATTGCAGTCTACCCCCTGGTGGAACAGATCCCTTATGGCAAATGACACCCTGTTTTTGTGGATGGAAAAAGATTAATCAAAAGTAACAGAAAATCGTGGGTCCCTGTTATAGACTTACATTTGGGGTCACATTTATAGAACAGATACAACAATAGTACCAACACAAATAGGCCTGACATTTGGAGAAGTCAGTGTGGGATAAGGATTGATTTAAAGAAACATCATTGCTGTTTGTACCTTACAGTCAATTTATACAGAACTGTTTGGCACAGAAATCAGCTGGTGATTAGCTAGATCCTGTTCCTCCTCAGGCCAGTCATTTTCCACAACTGTTACATCCTTAGGAGACTTTAAGTCAGGCTCTCAATACACTTGATCATCAAAATGCAGTGTTGCTGGGGAAGCCACTTCCCCGGTGGCTGAGCGGTAAAGAATTGGCCTGAAGTGCAGGAGACGCAGGAGGTAAGGGTTCTATCCCTGCTTTGGGAAGATCCCCTGGAGGAGGAAATGGCAACCTGCTCCAGTATATTTCTTGCCTGGAGAATCCCATGGACAGAGGAACCTGGGGGGCTACAGTCTGTCTGTCCATAGAGTTGAAAAGAGTCAGACACGACTGAATGAGCACACACATATGCAGGGTTGCCATAAACTCATTTACATGAGGTAGTTGAATCTTACCAACGCCAGGGTTATACCATATCAAAATATGGCCAGGGTACAATTCAGTTTCATTACAGAACAAATTAAGAACTGTGGAGGTATTCACTTTGCCTTCCCAACATCTGCCTTTGCTCATGTACCACATGTTATTAAGGGTAGAGGTTGTAACAGTTGACCATGATTCAGTTAGCTCTGAATTCCAAGGTAACCAGGGACAAACTCGCAGGCTTATACTGAGTCTGTGTTTTACAGAAGGGCCCACCTCTCCTATAAGGAGAACATAAATGGCATTTAGGTTATTCCCGTCCCTACTGGCTGTGCCACGGGGTATATTTTATTTCTAGCTTTCCTGGAGGTGAGAGCAGTCCGGGTACATCTGTGTAAATCGTTATTGCGTCTAGAGAACTTCCCTAAGCTTGAAGAGCCATAGCATCGCCATAGGTGTGTGTGCCCCGAGCCTCAGTAGCTAGAACGGAGGGCCACTTGCCCCCTGGCCACTTCAGCCTCTGTTCGTATTAAAACAGTCAAGAGGCCTTGGGCTTGTTAGGTCGGGGTACAGGCCTCTTCCCAGTGCTGGGTTCTAGTGTATCCAGCATTACTGGCTGAATCTGCCTGACTCACTTTGCTACTACCTCATTCTCTTTCCCTGGTCCAGGAAGATCCCCTGGAGTAGGAAATGGCAACCTGCTCCGGTATTCTTGCCTGGAAAATCCCATGGACAGAGGAGCCTGGCGGGCTACAGTCCATGGGATCACAAAGCATTGAACACAACTGAGCAAACACACAGACGTACACACACACAGAGTCCATGGGATCACAACGAGTTGGACACAACTGAGCAAGGACACACATACACTCTCTCTCTCTCGCTCTTTCTCTTTCGAGGCTGGCTTCCATCCTTTGCCTTCCATCTGGAAGAGAACTCCCCCTCATCTGCCTATTTTAGTTCCATCTTCTTCCTCTGAATGCTGCTCCTCGTTAAAAGCAAATTCCAATTGTCCTCAGATCCCCATTAGCACTTGTTCACCCTCAGACTCTTTCTGGCTTGTTGGCCAGCATTGTTGAATCCACCAGGGACGTTGATGCCATTGCATACTAGTGGCCTGGGTACACTTAGGATGCATGTTTTGCACCCCAAAATTTTGGATCCCCCAGACTAGAGTTAGATGCATGGTAAGCACACCTAGATGTAGTTTAATTTAGTTGGAGCATGCCACGAGACTTCACACAGCCTGCCTTGTCTCTGGTGGGGTCGTTCCCCCAAGGAACTTGAGCCACCAAGTGATGCCCACTGCTTTAATCTCATCAGGGATCCGCTGTTTTTCCCTCTTTTTTTTTTTTTTTTAATTTTAATTGGAGGCTAATTACTTATTTTTCCCTCTTTTTGATGAATAGTTTTCTATCTGCAAAAACAGGATGTCATGTGCTTGTGATGGCACACCCTCAGGTGTGTGTGCGTGCTAAGTTACTTCAGTTGTATCTGACTCTGTGACCCCATGGACTGTGTAGCCCACCAGACTCCTCTGTTCTTGGCATTCTCCAGGCAAGAATACTGGAGTGGGTTGCCATGCCCTCCTCCAGGGGATCTTTCCGACTCAGGGATCTAACCCATGTCTCTTAAGTCTGCTGCATTAGCAGGCAAGTTCTTTACCACTAGTGTCACCTGGGGAAGCCCCATGTTGGGCATGCTGCCATTATATTTTGACCATCATAACCAAGGACGTTTCTAAGCAATTGATGATCAAGATTTGTAGTTACACAGTGATTGCATAGACCAGTCTGCTGGGAGCCACACACGGTTTGCAGTCCCAGAGGAAACAGTTCCCAGGTGTTGTCCTTTGTATAGTAGATGTAGCCTGAAAAATAGGAGTCAGAGATATAGGCACATCGCTTGAATTCCATTTAGTCATGAACAGTTTTCCTGTTCATTAATATATCTTGGGACCAGAATGTCTCCCAGAGTGACACCATTCAGGTTTGCAGGCTGCTGCTCCATCTTGTTAGGTCCCCAAATCAGGGCTGGTCTCAGCAAACTAGCTTCAGCCTGCCAGGCATCTGGCATGCTTCTGCTCAGAGATCATATTATTCTGCTCTAAGCCTCTCTCCAGGTATTAATAAAATGTTGGGTTTCCCTCGTTGCATAACCTACTTATTCACCCCTTTACCCTCAGAGGTTATTTCTCCTTTCGTCATTTCTTTTTTGCCCACACTTTCGCACCCTTGGAAGGGACGTTAGTTTGGCCACTACACTGGTCCATCTTGCTGCCAGGAAGCTAGGCTAGCTAACCCAAACCTCCTCCCCGCCCCCGCCCCCTCCCCCCACAGGCTTGCACAAGTACAGAACCTGTGGGCTTTCACAACCTCTAGACAACACAACAGCATTCACTGTCAGCCCCAACGTTGCCAGAGGGGATGAGGGCACATTCCACCCCATTGGGCCCTTAGGAATTCTGACAAAGATTTAAAGGTGTACTTACAGTTTCCTGTTAAGGAATCCGCTGTGCTGCTGGCACCTGCAGTTACATTCCTGGTTCTGGGACCCCTGCATCAAGTAGCTGGGGGTGGGGTGGGAGTGGGTTGCTATGGTGTGGGAAGATGTACCAGCATCCATGCCTACTTCCCCATCCAGAAAAGTGGAGAAAGCTGTTCAGTGGGGACCCTCCCTTAGCCCCCTTATGTTGAGGGTGAGCACACACTCGGGAAGGCAAATAAGCCAGCCTCTCAAGCCTTTGTCATCTCCCCTGGTTTTAGACAGCAAATGTTTCAGCCATTCATTCGAATTTTCATTTAAACCATTACTCAGAGGATGATACACAACACCTCTGATGTGAAATCTCTTGCCCCACCATTGGACAATATGGGCTGAAAAAGTGCATCTCTTTGTCTGTCTGAAGGAATGTAACTCGGTGGCTCAAACTGTTACAGTATTTTCTGTTCCAATCCTTCAGTAGTATTTTGAGCATTTGCATTGGACCTTCAGGTATGCAAACCTAGAGGCTCTGTTCCTGTTGGGACTCATTTTGTAGCCCCCAGGGTTACTGTCCTTGGTCCACAGTAACCCACTTGCCAGCTCCATCTCCCGGGACATTTCCCTCAGAGCCATCTGCAGTTTCTCTCTCTTGTTGACAGAGTTCTCAACTGCATTTTTGTGCCTCGCAGGGCGCCAGAGGACTAGATCTAGGTTTGGCTCCCTCCACCTCATTGCTGAGAATCTGCCTACAATGAGGGAGACCTAAGTTTGATCCCTGGGTCAGGAAGATTCCCTGGAGAAGGGAATGGCTACCCACTCCAGTATTCTTGCCTGGAGAATCCCATGGATAGAGGAGCCTGGCAGGCTACAGTCCATGGGTCGCAAAGAGTCGGACACAGTTGATCAACTAACACTTTCACTACTGAATTGCTGTAGCCCACCTCCCCGTGCTGACTCATTCTTGGACCCCCAAAACATCTACTTTGTGGTTCAGTGACCTTCCAGATCTAGAAGGGGTTCTTCTGTTGGACGTTGACATGTCCTACTTGACCACGCCCTTTAAATTCCCAGAGTGCTTTCCATAGAGCCGTGCCCCTTGCAGACATCCCTTTTATAGCCCAGGTTTCCATTGCCCATCTACCTGACCACACTGCCAGGAGTCAGTAAAAACACAAAGGGGCTTTTACACATTGCTCAATTCTTCCACCACCGCTAGGAAAACAGCATGCGCTCCTGCCCACTGAGCCAGTTTGTTCTTGCTGCCTTCAATCACAGTCTCGCCATCTCCTGGTCTTAATGCTGTCACTTGCCAAACGGTATTACCTGTTCATCTTAAAAACTGCTGTCCATACAGCAGGCACACACTGTGGTTTGTCTGAGAGCCGTCCACAGGGCTTCTTCTCATGCCGGTTGGTTCCAGCAGCTCCTCAGTTGGCTCCAAAGTCAGTCCTAGAGGAAAAGAGACTGTGTGCTCAGGATACAGTGGCTGCCTCCCTGCTCCCCCTGGCAGCCTGCAGCCCTCTGAACCACTTGCGTTTTATGATGGGGCTCATAGGGCTTTCCTGGTGGTCCAGTGGTTCAGTTCGGTTCAGTTCAGTCTCTCAGTCGTGTCCAACTCTTTGCGACCCCATGCACCACAGCTCGCCAGGCCTCCCTGTCCATCACCAACTCCCGGAGGTTACACAGACTCATGTCCATTGAGTTGGTGATGCCATCCAGCCATCTCATCCTCTGTCGTCCCCTTCTCCTTCTGCCCTCAATCTTTCCCAGCATCAGGGTCTTTGCAAATGAATCAGCTCTTTGCATCAGGTGGCCAAAGTATTGGAGTTTCAGCTTCAACATCAGTCCTTCCAATGAACATCCAGGACTGATCTACTTTAGGATGGACTGGTTGGATCTCCTTGCAGTCCAAAGGACTCTCAAGAGTCTTCTCCAACACCACAGTTGAAAAGCATCAATTCTTCGGCACTCAGCTTTCTTTATAGTCTAATTCTCACATCCATAAGTGACTACTGGAAAAACCATAGCCTTGACTAGACGGTTCAGTGGTTAGGACTTCGCAGTTCTACTGCAGGGGACCTGGGTTTACTCCCTGGTCAAGAAACTAAGATCCTGCAGGCTGTGTGGTGTGGCCAAAAAAAACTCTTACGGAACTCTTCCGGGCACTGTCTCCCTCATTAGTGTTTCTCTGACATCACCCAAGATGTTACGGGCACCTCCAGTTTCATGATTGTTTTATGTCTGTCAGTCATCAAGGCTATCTCAGTGAATGCCCAGTCACAGGCTACTACTAATTGTCTCTCAAGTACCTTGTTCAGACGGCAGCATCTTGGAATGTTGTGGTCCAGAATTCCAGCGGTGCTAGAAGGCATCCGTGGACTTTTGCCAGAAGCTCCAGTCTTCAGAATATGGTGGCAGACACTGCCCAAATCATATCTGAGTTGGGGGTCAGCAGGGCCCAAAGGCCAAGTTGAGAGGGCTGCCGCTGTTTGTAATTCAGATGCAACCTCCCCTTGTTTGGGTCACCAACTCAGAGCTGTCTTTTGGGTGGTCTTAAGGGGAGAGCTAGCATGAATTCCCAAATGAAAACCCAAAGCAACCAGCCAAATGCTGGGATTCTTGTTCAGTCCTGGGGACAGTAGTGACAGCAGTTTATTTTTAGTCTTGGGGGACTATCCCAGGTGGCTCCTGCCCAGGTTCTCCCTGAAAATTTGACTGTCTGGGCTGGCCTGGGGACTGGTGCTGGTTTTATTAACATGCCCTAGTTGGTCAATGGACATGAGTTTGAGCAAACTCCAGGAGATGGTGAAGGACAGGGAACCCTGGTGTGCTGCAGTCCACGGGGTCACAAAGTCAGACACAACTGAGTGACTGAGCAGGTTGGTCACGTGTGTTCCATTGCATTCAGATCAGCCCTCGCCTGCTCTTTGGTCTCCCCTGCCACCAAGTGCCATCGGCAGAGTGCATGGGTGCACCGGGGATCTGCATCAAGGCCACGTCGCTTCTGAGCAGATGATGACAGTGAGTTCAGCTATCCCTTAGCAGTGCAGAAAAAGAATGCTGGGGACCTTCCCGCATGAAGGCCAGTTGCTGCTGGCCCTTTTCTGAGATCAAGACAGAGAAGAGCATCTGCGACGTGAGTTGCTGAGTAGCAGCCTCCTGGCATTTTCTGTGTGGTTGAGACCGTGTCCAAACTGCTGAGCCAATGGGCAGTACAGTTTGGTTTAAGCCTCAGTAGTCTACAATTGGTTTCCACAAACCATCTGCCTTTTTCAGGCCACGCAGGGCTATATGGTACAGTGAATTCATTGGTACCGGCACTCTGGCTTCTAGTATATGATGAATTAAAGCAGTCAACTCTTTTTGCTCCCCATGCATTCTAGATCATTCTGCGTTAGCCACCTGTGTGCACGCAGGTTCCCACCTAGCGTCCCCGATTAAAACTGGCCAGAAAGCAGACTTAACAGGCCTCTGCTGTACAATGTTAAGTAGGGAAGACAACCCCGAGTCTGACATAACCCCCATCCTAGTTGTATATTCATGTAAAGGAGATATGACCACCTCACACAAAATCTGTTCATACACCCCAGTTTTCATTCAAATGTTCACCTTAATCCCATCAATGTTTCATCTCCATTCATCTCAGTCTAACCTTAGCTGCCTGCTAAGACTTCGCCAGCGAGGGTTGGAATCACAGTGTGTATCTAGGTGTCCTGGGGAAGGCCTCTCTCCTCTTCTGGCCATTTTATCCACACCTGCATATGCATGTGGGCTTCCCAGGTGGCACTAGTGGTAAAGAACCCGCCTACCAATGCAGGAGACATGAGACATCTGTGTTCAACCCCTGGGTGGGGAAGATCCCCTGGAGGAGGAAATGGCAACCCACTCCAGTATTCTCTTCTTGGAGAATCCTGTGGACAGAGGAGCCTGACGGGCTAGAGTCCGTGGGGTCTCAAGGAGTTGGGCACAACTGAGTGACACAGCACACACGCGTTTGCATAAGGCCTTGGGTCCCTGCCCAGGCGTGGGACTGGAAGACCCTGGCCCTGCTTCAGTCTTTCTCTTGATTACCCAGTGAACACCCAGGGGTCCCCAGTCAGGTTTCTTATTTAATTTTTTTGCTTCCAGCTTTTGAAACTCTTCCAAACTGGAGTAAATCACGGACTTCTTTGGGGCCCTTTAATGTTGGGGTCCACACTGGTCCACTCAGTCTGGGAGTGCTGCATCAGTTGCTGAAAACTCGGCCTCTGGGCCCCGGTGCCAAATTGAGTCTTGGAGACAGAGTTTCGGATGAAGTAGGAAAGAGGACTGTTACTGCTTTGCCAGGCAAAAGGGGATGTGTGGGTTTGTGCCCCTGAAAAACTGTCCCCCAACCCAGGGGGATTCGATGAGGAGTTTTGTAGCTGAGGTTCCAGGGCACAGTTGCTGATAAGATTAGGGTGTGTGCCGGGCCTGCACACCTGTAATCTGGTCTCAAGTAGTCTCTCTCTCTTTTTTTTTAATTTATTTTTCTGGTTGTGCTGGGTCTTGGTTGCTGTGCACAGGCTTTCTCTAGTTGCAGTGCGCAGGCTTCTCACTGCAGTGGCTCCTCTGGTTGGGGAGCATGGGCACTAGGCTTGTGGGCTTCAGTAGTTGCCACACACTGGCTCAGTAGTTGTGGCTTGCAGGCCCTAGGGCATGTGGGCTTTAGTGGTTGCGGTGCGTGAACCTAATAGTTGGCAGCTAACGAGCTCTAGAGCGCGCTCCAGAGTTGTGACGCAGGGGCTTAGTTGCTCTGGGGCATGCGGAGTCTTCCCTGACCAGGAATCAGTCCTGTGTCCCTGCACTGGCAGGCAGATTCTTAACCACTGAACCACCAGGGAAGTCCTTCAGGTAATCTGATGAGCATCCTTGAATCCTTTAATCTGGTGGTGGTCTCTGGAGTGAAGAACGCTGACATCTTCCATTTGTTGGTTTTAGTTCTGTAAAGAGCTCCGAGTAGCCCTTGAGGTAGAACCAGGTTTCTTGGCTACTCCTCTTTTACTCTGCCTCCCCTCCCGTCCCTGATTTAGACCTGCTTGAATCTGCCCTTTGGACCTCAGGGAACGTCTGTCTTGGAGGATGGAGTCTGTTCCTTACAAATAAGGAGGGACACAGAGCTGCTTCTGTACCCAGGAGCCCCACGGCCCCGCTTGATTTCACATCGACACCTGGTTCAGCTCCATCTGTGCTTCATTCATTCCACGTTTCAACAGCCATCTGAAGACTCTCACTCCGCTTGGTTGAGTCCCTTGACTCTCCTTTGTCTCTCCCCATTTTCTAAATTACTTGAATATTCTTGGTATCATAGGGGAAACTGAGATAGCAGATCTGATAAGACTTCTAGAACAGTTTTGTAAACTGGGAAGTAATGTTCCATGGGGTGCCCATGCAGTAAGCGTCCCTTAATCACAGCATTGACCAAAACCTGGGTAACAGGCATCTTCAGTGGGTGAATGTCCCAGTTCTAAAACCAGTCCTTCGTGGCTTGCACAGGAAGGATCTCAGCTGCTTCATCTGGGGTATCCCACTCGGCGTTTGTAGGGCCAGTTGGGCAGTCCGCACTCTCAGGATAGACACCCTTTTCAGTGTCTTTTATCCAGTTGACCAGGCTGGCTATTCCTTTGGGAATAATCTGTGTGTCTGGGGCAGTCTGTGATTGTTCAGTAGTGAGCTATGGGTCCTGCATCCACCCAAATGTGTTCTTCCATTCCGAAGCCTTCAAAACCAAAGACACAGATGCTCCGGGAAACCAGTGACACCAATCCAGAAAGTGAGTCAGTTTCTTCACACTGTATCCCTTGGTTTTAGTTGTTTCTTGGTTTTGCTCTCCCCCGACATTAACTACCTTCTTGGTGACCAGAGAGAGACCCTAGAGGTACTTCCTGTTGCCCCTGCATAATTTGGGGCAGCTTTGAGGCTAATGGCCAAAGCTTGGATCTATCTAAATCTGATCAAGGTCTGAGTGAGCACTTTTTTAAAATTTCATTTTGGCTATTACAGATAAAGTTGCTGTTAAAATCTTGGCTTTTTCTGCCCACTGAAGCCAAATTAAAAAAGAAAATTCAGAGACAGAGTTTGGAGGAAATAGAAAGGTAGCTTTACTCCTCAGCCTGCAGAGTGGGAGAATGCAGTAGGCTCGTGCCTCGAGAACTGTGGCCCCCCTTCCGTGAGGAATCTGGTGGATTATACAAGATGAGAGCACGCCGATGGGTAGGTGCTGAGGAACAAAGGTGCAAGGATCTTGTCTTCTTTCTCTTGCATTGTTTCAAAAACAGCCACAGGCTGGCGTCAGGTAACCCGGCAACTGGGTCCTTGGTCTTCTGTGTATTGTACTGCGGCCTTCTTTCTGTAATGCAAAAAGAGAAGAACCACAAGGGGTAGCCTGCGAAGAGAGTGCTGTAAAGGTGAGCACTGGAAGCAAGATGTAATTGGCATAGAGTCAAAGGATAATAGGTGCAAAATGTAGCTTACGCCAAGTTAGGGGGCAGAAAAGCAAACTTACACACTGCAGATGAGGAATAGTTAAAGTAAAAACTAGGAGTGATCAAGCCTGCTCACTGATCTTTTTATCTTCTTTGTTCTCAAGAAAGAAAAACTCATTCCTCTTTTTCCCTTTTCACTGCAGCAGTAATTGGGAAACTGTATATTTTGTGTGCTGCTTATAATTTTGCATCTCTTTATATATCCATTGAGCCAACTGCTTGGAAGTTGGCTCTACTGTCTCGTCTAGATTCCATTAGTAACAGTTACCTTTAGTAACTGCAGTGCAGATTGCAGTGCAGCTGCAGTTTCATTGTGGGTGAATAGGTAGCCATCCAGGGACCAGAGCTTTTTCATTCCCCATCTTTTTATCCTTCCTCTTCAAAAAACACGTTTCTGTCAGCCAGGGCCATTCTGGTGAATCCCACTACTGACACCAACCACAAAGGGTTCCTGTCCCCAGTTCCAGTGTGTAGGTTTCCCCACACGAACAAGCCTGGATGCCAGCAGGCTGTCCAGGAATTCAACTCAATCCTGCCACTGTCTACCCAGAGATGGAATCGCATTCCATTCATTATCACAAGACCACTCTCCCTTTTGGATGCCAGTCACAAGCCCAAGTTTCTACCTGTGCTTCGACTAACTGACTGCAGACTGGAGCTTCTGATGACCTCGTGCAATTGAGGATGCCAATTGCATGTCCAATTTGTTACCTGTGCTTTTGACTGACTAGCTATAAGAGGCTCCCATGACCCCTCCTTGGGTTTGGTTAATTCAATACCACAGCTCACAGAACACGGGGAAAGACAGGTTTACTCACTAGATTACCAATTTATTATAAATGAAAAGCTATTAAAGGATACAAATCAACAACCAGATGAAGAGATACGTAGAATGAGGTCCCAAACAAGGGATCTGATGTCCTTGTGGAGCTTGGGGCTCACACAGCAGCATGCAGAAGCCTTCTGGTTCCCTGACGTGGGAAAGGGCCAGAAAGCTGTCCTTTGGGGCTTTTGTGGAGGCTTCATTACACAGTTATGATTGACTAAATCATTGGCCAATGGCATTGATTCAACCTCAAGTCCCTCTCCCTTCGATGAAAATCAAAGGGCAAGACTGAAAGTTTCAACTTTTTAATCACATGCTTGGCTCTTCTAGGAGCCAGCCCTCACCCTGGGGTGGGGCCCAAAGTCACCTTCATTAGCAGAAACCCAGTTGTGATGGAAAGGGTTTGTTTTGAATAACAAGACACTCACTTCACTGTTACAACCCTGAAGTGGTGGTTTCAGGAACTGAGGACAAGAAATGAACTATTGTGACAAGAGATAACTCACATTGCTCTTACAGATCAGAAAATTTCAAAGGCTTTAAGAGGTGAGAGGCAGAACTGGGGATAAAGACCAGATACATCTGCAAATGATCAAATTTTATACATATATATAGTAAATCACAGTATTGCATACACCAAAATTTCAGACATCCCCCCCCACCAGAAAGGAGCAAGCAGGTGTACAGCATAAACTGCCTTGCCGTACAAGCAGTGTAGGCACAGTGAGCCACTTTTACCATTTGGGAAATGGTGGGAACCCTTTTGAAATTCAAGTTCCCAGAAGGTAGCCAAGGGCCAACTTGTCAGCTTTCTAAGGATAGCAGTCTCAGGCTTCATGTACTAACTTTTTCTTTTCAGTTTTTGAAAATTGTGATAAAATTAATGTAACATAAAATTAACTACCTTAAGCCATTTTTAAGTGCACATGAAGCAGTAGCATGAAGTATCAGTTCAGTTCAGTCGTTCAGTTGTGTCCTACTCTTTGCGACCCCGTGAATTGCAGCACGCCAGACCTCCCTTTCCATCACCAGCTCCCAGAGTTTACCCAAACTCATGTCCATTGAGTCGGTGATGCCATCCAGCCATCTCATCCTCTGTCGTCCCCTTCTCCTCCTGCCCCGAATCCTTCCCAGCATCAGGGTCTTTTCCAATGAGTCAGCTCTTCGCATGAGGTGGCCAAAATATTGGAGTTTCAGCTTCAACATCAGTCCTTCCAATGAACACCCAGGACTGATCTCCTTTAGGATGGTCTGGTTGGATCTCCTTGCAGTCCAAGGGACTCTCAAGAGTCTTCTCCAACACCACAGTTCAAAAGCATCAATTCTTTGGCGCTCAGCTTTCTTCACAGTCCAACTCTCACATTCCTACATGACCACTGGAAAAACCATAGCCTTGACTAGACAGACCTTTGTTGGCAAAGTAACATCTCTGCTTTTTAATATGCTATCTAGGTTGGTCATAACTTTCCTTCCAAGGAGTAAGCGTCTTTTAATTTCATGGCTGCAATCACCATCTGCAGTGATTTTGAATGCTCAAACTTCCACACAATTGCACTCATCTCACATGCTAGTAAAGTAATGCTCAAAATTCTCCAAGCCAGGCTTCAGCAAGACGTGAACCGTGAACTTCCAGATGTTCAAGCTGGTTTTAGAAAAGGCAGAGGAACCAGAGATCAAATTGCCAACATCCGCTGGATCATTGAAAAAGCAAGAGAGTTCCAGGAAAAACATATATTTCTACTTTATTGACTATAAACTGTAGAAAATTCTGAAAGAGATGGGAATACCAGACCACCTGACCTGCCTCTTGAGAAACCTGTATGCAGGTCAGGAAGCAACAGTTAGAACCGGGCATGGAACAACAGACTGGTTCCAAATAGGAAAAGGAGTACGTCAAGGCTGTATATTGTCACCCTGCTTATTTAACTTATATGCAGAGTACATCACGAGAAACGCTGAGCTGGAAGAAGCACAAGCTGGAATCAAGATTGCTGGGAGAAATATCAATAACCTCAGATATGCAGATGACACTACCCTTATGGCAGAAAGTGAAGAGGAACTAAAAAGCCTCTTGATGAAAGTGAGAGAGGAGAGTGAAAAAGTTGGCTTGAAGCTCAACATTCAGAAAACTAAGATCATGGCATCTGGTCCCATCATTTCATGGGAAATAGATGTGGAAACAGCATGAAATATAGTAGATTCATATTGTTGTACGACTATCACCACCATCTGTCTCCAGAACTCCTTTCATCTTGTGAAACTGGAGACTCTGTCCCCATGAAGTACTAACTCCCCATTCCTCCCTGCCCCTGCCCATGACAACTACCATTCTACTTTGTGTCTCAGGGGACCTCATGTAAGGGGAATCGTATAATATTTGGGTTTCTTTGTAACTGGTTTCTTCCACTTGGCATATTGTCCTCATGCTTTATCCATGTTGTAGCATATGTCAGAAACATATGTCTTTTTTCAAAACTGAAAAATATTCCATCATGTGGGTGGACCACATATCTGTTCATCCATTGATAGATACTTGAGTTGCTTCCACCTTTTGGCTGCTGTGAACCTGGATGTACAAATACCTCTCTGAGACCCCTGGTTTCGATTCTTTGGGGTACATACTCAGAAGTGGGGTTGCTGGATCTTATGGTGAGTCGATTTTTATTTTCTTGAGGAACTGCCATCCTGGTTTTCCACTGTGGCTGTACTGTTGTAGAATCCACCAACAATGTACAAGGGTTCAAGTCTCTCCACATCCTTGCTATCACTCGTTATTATAGCTTCTTGATAGTAGCCATCCTAGTGGGTGTGAGGTGGTATCTGGTGGTGGTTTTGATTTGCATTTCACTAACGGTTAGCGATGTTGAGCACCATTTTATGTGCCTGTGGGACATTTGTATATCTTTGTGGAAACATCCTTTGCCCATTTTTGAATCAGGTTGTCTTTTTGTGGTTAGGTTGTGAGTTCTCTGTATATTCTGATATGCATCCCTTATCAGATACATGATTTGTGAATATTTTCTTCCATTCTGTGGTGTGCAGGCTTCCCACTGCAGTGGCTTCTCTTGTTGCCGGCACAGGCTCTAGGATGCCCTGACTTCAGTAGTTGCAGCACATGGGCTCAGCACTTGGAGTTTTGGGGATCTAGAGTATAGGATCAATAGTTGTGGTGCGTGGGCTTAGTTGCTCCAAGGCATGTGGGATCTTCCCGGACCAGGGATTGAGTCTGTGTCTCCTGCATTGGCAAGCTAACGGGTTTCTTTTTTGTGTGTGAAATCTTTAGGATTTTCTACACATAACATTATATCACCTGTGAACAGAGATAACTTTATTTTTTTCCATTCTAATGTGGTTACCTTTTAATTCTTTTTCTTGCCTAATTGTTCTGGCGAGAATTCCTAGCACTGTGTTGACTTGGAGTGGCTTCTTGTTGTTGTTCAGTCACTCAGTCGTGTCCGACTCCTTGCGGCCCCATGGACTGCAGCACGCCAGACTTCCTGTCCTTCACCATCTCCTGGAGCTTGCTCAAACACATATCCATAGAGTTGGTGATGCCATCCAACCATCTCATCCTCTGTCACCCCCTTCTCCTCCTGCCTTCAATCTTTCCCAGCATCAGGGTCTTTTCTAATGAGTCAGCTCTTCGCTTCAGGTGGCCAAAGTATTGGAGCTTCAGCTGCAGCATCAGTCCTTCTGATGAATATTCAGGATTGATTTCCTTTAGGATTGACTGGTTTGATCTCCTTGCAGTCCAAGGGACTCTCAAGAGTCTTCTCTAACACCACAGCTCGAGCATCAGTTCAGCCTACACAGTCCAGCTCTCACATCCATACATGACCCCTGGAAAAAGCATAGCTTTGACTATACTGACCTTTGTTGGCAAAGTAATGTCTCTGCTTTTTAATATGCAGCCTAGGTTGGTCGAGGAGCAAACGTCTTTTAATTTCATGGCTGCAGTCACCATCTGCAGTGATTTTGGAGCCCAAGAAAATAAAGTCTATCACTATTTTCATTGTTTCCCCACCTATTTGCCATGAAATGATGGGACTGGATGCCATGATCTTCATTTTTTGAATGTTGAGTTTTAAGCCAGCTTTTTCACTCTCCTCTTTCACCTTTATCAAGAGGCTGTTAAGTTACTCTTCTATTTCTGCCATAAGGGTGGTGATATCTGCATATCTGAGGTTATTGGTATTTCTCCCAGAAATCTTGATCCCAGTTGTGCTTTATCCAGCCCAGCATTTCACATGATGTACTCTTCATATAAGTCTAAATAAGCAGGGTGACAATATACAGCCTTGATGTACTTCTCTCCCAATTTTGAACCAGTCTGTTGTTCCATGTCCAGTTCTAACTGTTGCTTCCTGACCTGCACAGAGATTTCTCAGGAGGCAGCTAAGGTGGTCTGGTATTCCCATCTCTGTAAAAATTTTCCACAATTTGTTGTGATGCACACAATCAAAGGCTTTAGCATAGTCAATGAAGCAGAAGTAGATGTTTTTCTGGAATTCTCTTGCTTTTTCTATGATCCAACGCATGCTGGCAATTTGATCTCTGGTTCCTCTGCCTTTTTCTAAATCCAGCTTGAACATCTGGAAGTTCTTGGTTCACATTGCTATTCTTCAAGCCTGGCTTGGAGAATTTTGAGCATTACTTTGCTATCATGTGAAATGAGTACAATTGTGCAGTAGTTTGAGCATTCTTTGGCATTGCCCTTCTTTGGGATTGGAATGAAAACTGACCTTTTCCAGTCCTGCGGCCGCTGCTCAGTTTTCCATTATTTGCTGGCATATTGAGTGCAGCACGTTCACAGCATCATCTTTCAGGATTTGAAACAGCTCAACTGGAATTCTATCACCTCCACTAGCATTGTTTGTAGTGATGCTTCCTAAGGCCCACTTGAATTCACGCTCCAGGATGTCTGGCTCTAGGTGAGTCATCACACCATCGTGGTTATCTGGGTCATTAAGATCTTTTTTGTATAGTTCTTCTGTGTATTCTTGCCACCTCTTCTTAATATCTTCTGCTTCTGTTAGGTTCATACCATTTCTGTCCTTTATTGTGCCCATCTTTTCATGAAATGTTCCCTTGGAATCTCTAATTTTCTTGACGAGATCTCTAGTCTTTCCCATTCTATTGTTTTCTTGTTTCTTTTCATCATTCACTTAGGAAGGCTCTCTTATCTCTTCTTGCTATTCTTTGGAACTCTGCATTCAAATGGGTATATCTTTCCTTTTCTCCTTTGCCTTTCACTTCTTTTCTCAGCTATTTATAAGGCTGCCTCAGACGACCACTTTGCCTTTTTGCATTTCTTTTTCTTGGGGATGGTTTTGATCACCGCCTCCTTTACAGTGTTACAAACCTCCATCCATAGTTCATCAGGCACTCTATCAGATCTAATCCCTTGAATCTATTTGTCACTTCCACTGTATAATCATAAGGGATTTGATTTAGGTCATACTTGAATGGCCTGGTGGTTTTGTGTACTTTCTTCAATTTAAATCTCAATTTGGCAATAAGGAGTTCATGATCTGAGCCATAGTCCGCTCCTGGTCTTGTTTTTGCTGGCTGTATGAAGCAAAAGTGGCTAAAGCAGACATTCTGGCCTTGTTCCTGATCTTAGAGGAAAACTTTTCAGTCTTTCTCCACTGAGTATCTGTGAACTGTTAGTTTTTCAGTATATGGCTTTTATTATGTTAAAGTGGTTTCCTTTTAATCCTAGTTTGTTGGGTATGTTTATCATGAAAGAGTGTTGGATTTTGTCAAGTACCTTTTCTGCACTAACTGAGATGATCCATGTGGATTTTTTCCTTCCTTCTATTTATGTGTTACACTGATTTTTATGTGTCAGGCTAGTTATTCCTGCATCCCAGGAATAGCTCCTCCTTGGTCATGGTGTATAATCCTTTTAATATGCTGCTGAATTCAACTTGCTAGTGTCCCATTGAGGGGTTTTGCATCAATGTTTATGAGAGATATTGGTCAGTAGTTTTCTTTTTTCATAATATCTTTGTGTGACCTTGGTATCAGGGCAGTGTTGGCCTCTGAATGTTGTCAGAATGAATTGGAAAGTATTTCCTGCTCTTCAGTTTTTTGGGAAAGTTTGAGGACTGGTTCTTCTTTAAACAAAACTCAGTGAAGCCCAGGAGGTTTTTGATTACTGATCCAGTCTCTTTACTAGTTTTAATTCTGTTCACATTTTATGAGTCAGTCTAGGTAGGTTTTGTGTTTCTAGGAATTTATGCATCTCTTCTAAGTTATCTAGTTTCTTGGTATGTAATTGTTCATAGTTTTCTCACAATGCTTTTCATTTCTTTCCCTTTTTTTTTTTACTTTTTATTTCTATAGGATTGGCAGTAACATCCCCTTTCATATCTGATGTTGCTAATTTGAGTCTTCTTTCTCTTTCTTAGTCAGTGTAGCTGAAGATTTGTTGATTTTGTTGATCTTTTCAAAGAGCCAACTTTTTGCTTTGCTTTTTTTCTTCTGTGATGTTTTTCTATTTTCTGTTCTTAAAATCTCTGCTCTAATTTTTATTATTTCCTTCCTCTGCTGGCTTTGGGTTTAGTTGTAAAGTTAGGTTGTTGATCTGAGATATTAATAACAGCATTTGTGCCTGTAAACACCCCTTAATCTCTTTATCACTGTGTGTTTATTGTTGGACGGTTTGATTATATTGTGTCTCGGTGTGGTTCTCTTTGAGTTTATCCTATTTGGAGTTCATGGAGTTTCTCAGGTGTTTCTATTCATGTCTTTCCTTAAATATGGAAGATTCTGGCCATTATTTCTTGAAACAATCTCTCTGCCCCTTTCTCTTTCTTTTTCTTCTGAGATTTCCATAATGTGTATGTTGGTCCTCTTGACAGAATCTTTCTGTTCCTCAGACTCAATCATATCCATTGTTCTGTTATCAAGACCACTGATTCTTCTGCTTGTTTAAACCTTGAGTTGAATCTCTCTAGTGAATTTTCCATTTCAGTTATTATACTTCCCAGCTCTAGAATTTCTTTTCACTTACTTTTATGTTTTCTGTCTCCTTATTGATATTTGTGCTCTGTCTGTACATTGTTTTTCTTGATTTTTTTCCACATCTTCCTTTAGTTCTTTGAGTATCTTTAGGACAGTTTTTTAAAGTCTTTGTCTGGTGATCTGCCCTTTCATCTAACTTAAGGACAGTTTCTGTTAATTTTTTTTTTTTACCTTTGACTGGACCATACTTTCCTGTTTCTTTGTGTGGCTTGTGATTTTTTATAATTGGAAACTGTACACTTGAATCTAACAAACGTGATGACTCTGGAGATCCAAAATTTCCTCTTCCCCAGGGTTTGCTGTGGCTCTTTTGTTTGATTATTGTGGGCTGTCTCTGTGCTGGAAATCAGTCTGAGGTATAAACTTCAGGTGTTCTTATGCCTTTTCTGATCCTGTACCTTTCCCTGGGTGTCTGTGGTTCCTTTCTAAATTCCCCTGTATCTGCTTTTGAGTGTCCTAGTCCTTGACTGTCTGGCTCCCAAAAGGGGAAAAAGAAGAAAAATGAAGGAGGAAGAAAAGA
The DNA here is from genome assembly GCA_024291935.2 of Okapia johnstoni. NCBI lineage: Eukaryota > Metazoa > Chordata > Mammalia > Artiodactyla > Giraffidae > Okapia > Okapia johnstoni. The sequence goes on along the minus strand of CM044316.1, from coordinate 4,947,823 downwards.
AGAATTAAAATTTGTAGTTCTTAAATCCCATGTAAGTGGCTCCAAACCTACAGGGCGGGGCTGGCAGCACAGCTGTCTAGAAGGGGAGACAGATTCGTGGAGCCTCCTGCTCTGCCATCGTCCCAGAATCCTGCTGTGTTCATTCTTGCCTGCATACCTACTATGTCACAATGATAGTGCAGCATATAACCAGCATTAAAAATTAGTAGATGGTTCCCCTTGGCTCTTTTCCACACCACATCTTGGGGGCCTAGCGCGTAGCCTGCACTCCCAGCATGTCTTGGCTCACACCATGTTCCAGCACTCAGTGGCCAGTGCACCCGTCAGAGCGGGTCTGCAATCACCTGGAAGGCTGGTGAGAAAGCAGCCACAACAATGGCAGTAATAATAGCTCCAGCTCACGTTCACTGAGTGCTTCTCTGTTGTTGTTCTTTAGTCCCTGAGTCGTGTCCAACTCTCTGCGACCCCGTGGACTGCAGCGCTAAAGGCTTCCCTGTCCTTCACTGTCTCCCACAGTTTGCCCAAACTCACGTTCATTGAGTCGGTGATGCTATCCAACCATCTCATCCCCTGTTCCCCACTTCTCCTCCTGCCCTGAATCTTTCCCAGCATCAGAGTCTAAAGTATTGGAGCGTCAGCTTTAGCATCAGTCCTTGCAACGAATATTCAGGGTTGATTTCCTTCATTATTGACTTGTTTGACCTCCTTGCTGTCCAAGGGACTCTCAAGAGTCTTCTCCAGCACCATAATTTGAAAGTATCACTTTCTCGGTGTTTCCTTATGGTCCAGCTGTCACATTCATGTATGACTACTGGAAAAACCATAGCTTTGACTACATGGACCTTTGTCAGCAAAGTGATGTCTCTGCTTTTTAATATGCTGTCTAGGTTGGTCATAGCTTTCCTTCCCAGGAGAAGCGTCTTTTAATTTCATGGCTGCAGTCCTCGTCCACAGTGATTTTGGAGCCCAAGAAAATAGTTTGTCACTGTTACAGCTTTTTCCCTTCTACTTGCCGTGAAGTGATGGGATCAGATGCCATGATCTTAGTTTTTTGGATATCCAGGTGCAAACCAGCTTTTTCACTCTCCTCTTTTATCCTCATCAAGAAGCCTTTTAGTTTGCTTTCTGCCATTAGATTGGTATCATCTGCATACCTGAGGTTATTGATATTTCTTCTGGCAGTCTTGACATCAGCTTGTGCTTCATCTGCCCTGGCATTTCACATGATGTACTCTGCATAGAAGTTAAATAAGCAGGGTGACAGTATACAGCCTTGATGTACTTCTTTCCCAGTTTTAAACCAATCTGTTGTTCCATGTCCAGTTCTAACTGTTGCTTCTTGACCTGCATACAGATTTCTCAGGAAGCAGGTAAGGTGGTCTGGTATTCCCATCTCTTTCAGAATTTTCCACGGTTTGTTGTGATCCACACAGTCAAAGGCTTTAGTGTAGTCTGTGAAGCAAAAATCATTGTTTTTCTGGAGTTCCCTTGCTCTCTCTATGATCTAACAGTTGTTGGCAGTTTGAACTCTGGTTCCTCTGACTTTTCTGAATCCAGCTTCCTGTGGGCTGGGCAGTGTGCTAGTTGCTTGGGGTGGCCCTGCCCTCCAGGAGCTGAGAAACATCTCCAGTTTCTCTTCCCATATGGCCTGTCCTCGGCTCCTGGCCACCTTGGTCTCTTGCTTTGCCTCTAGCCTCAGCGCCTCCCTGAGCCACCGCCTCTTGTCTTTCATGGGTAGATTACAAGAGAGGCACCTGGTGGGCTCCTGTGACCTTTGGCAAGTCAAGGGTTCCCAGTACAGGGGCAAGGGGAGAGAGGGTGGCCCTCAGGGCCATGAACAAGGCTGGCACCCGGATACTGGGGGGTCATCTGAGGTCCTCTCTGCCGAGGTGTTTGGCCTCTTTCAGAGACCACGCATCTTGGCCACTTGGGGTCTCCTGCTCCCACTACTTCTAATAAACCAGTGGTCCACACTAGTGTCAGCAAAGCCTATCTTAAAGGGCCAGAGGGTTCTCACCTTTGCAGGCCAGGTGGTCTCTGTCCCAGCTGCTCAGCCAGGTGTTAGAACACAGAAGCAGCCCAGTGAGTACCCAGATGGGTGTTCTAGTAAAACTGTTTGCCAGAGCAGGCAGTTGCTGTATTTGGCCCCCAAGCCGTAGCTTGCTGGCCTCTGCTCTACCCTTGCCCTCCTGCCCCTGGCTTCTGTCCTCATTCCCCTTGTCTTCTCTTTGCCATTCTGCCTCTCCTGTTGCCGTCTGCCTCTCGCCTTCCACAGCTCTGGTGGCTTTCCCTTCCTGGCGTACCACTGTCCCCAGTCATAAGTGAGGGATGCTACTTACTGAAAGCTGGGGGTTTCATTCATTCTGCAAATGCTCCCCCCACCTCACCCCCACACCGTCCAGCAGCCCTCTGGTCCCACGCCCTGATCTGGGCAGTGCTTAGGATCTTAAGATGATCAGACATCTGACAGACTTCCTGTGCCCAGGAGCCGGCTACATCCTCAAGCAGTTGATGGGTTCGTGGCCCGGGAGTGATGGCCCTGTCCCCCTCACACCAGACTCTGGGTTCAGGGTGTAGACAAGGCCCTGGTGCAGCTGCCCCATCCTGCATCTCCCTTTCTCGACTCTCTCCTTCTCACACCCACTCTGGCTCCCCATCAACCCTGAAGGCAGGGATTGTTATTTGTTCTGGTCACTGCTGTGTCCCCAGGATGAGTGTGGTGCCCAGGAGTAATTGAAAAACAACAGATAAACCCCCTGTGAGTAATTAAACAGATGTATCTGCTGCTTCAGGGGCTCAAGCTCCAAAACCCCCTCTCTCAGGAAGCCCTCCCTGAATACCCCTCCCCTCAGGTGCTGGAGACGTCTGTGTCCAGGGACTGGCCAGTGTTTGTCCTTGACGGGTTGACTGGGGTGTATGCAGGATTCATCCAGTTACTGCACCTGCCAGGAAGGACTTGTCTCCCATGAAATGGTGAGATCAGGCCTCCTGCCAGGGAGGGAGCCACTCTGAGAGGTGCAGGTGGAGCTGGGAGCCTTGTCCTGGGCCCTGAGTCTCCAACCCTTCCTTATTCTCTGGAGCTCACAACTGATCCCATCCCTCTTACCCACAGGGTCAGCTGGCAGTCGGTCAGGAGGGTCAGCGGCCCCACCGGGCTCCCCTGTCTACCTTGACCTGGCCTACCTGCCCAGCGGGGGCAGTGCCCGCCTGGTGGATGAGGAGTTCTTCCGGCGGGTGCGTGCGCTCTGCTACGTCATCAGCGGCCAGGATCAGCACAAGGAAGAGGGCATGCGGGCCGTCCTGGACGCGCTCCTGGCTGGCAAGCAGCAGTGGGACCGGCATCTCCAGGTGTGTGATGACCAGGGCATCGGATGGTCCTGATGACAGCACAGGTCACTGGGGCATTTTCAAGCTCCTGGCACTGGGCAGGGCAACACTTCCCGGTGTCTTCCTGCTGAACCCACACAGTCCTGTGAGGTTGGTGTGACCTTCACCCACATCCAAAGAGGGAGTGGGGCTCAGAGAAACTAATGCCTGTCCCGAAGGCCATGCAGCAGTGAGGGCAAATGCAGGACCTGTCCAGCTCTCGGAACTCTGTTCCTGTTACCTGTACTTCCTTGTCTGCAGCACCCCTGGGTGAGGTTGCAGGGCGGGGCTGGTTTGATCCCGTCACCTGAGCCCTGGCATTGAGTCTCCCCAAAATTATGAGAATCAGCCAGGAGGAAGAGATGGGGTGTATGGTGTCTACACATGTTGACAATTGAGCCTGAAGGCTAGGGTTGTCCCCATGAGGATCCTTGAAATACAGCCTCTAAGCGCGAGGTGAATTTGGGTGAAAGGAGCCTCCAGTACCTGGCCGCCCACACAGCGCGAGTGTGCTGAGACCTGGTCTTACAGAGCGGGAGGGAGTGTTCCGACCAGAGGCAGGAGCACGCTGTATTCAGGGAGCTGGCAGGAGGTCTGGACAAGAGAAGCAGGGACATGGCAGGGGAGTGGGGGGATGGGTGGGAAGCGTGGAGAGGAATTCGCAGAGGAGTGGTCTGGTCTCCCGGGCTGTGAAAGGGCCCTTGGGGTGCCATGGGAAAGAAAAGGGACTTCAGGGACAGGCCGGCCGCCAGCTGCAGACACCTAGGCGGGAGAACAGAGGCAGCGTGGATGTGGTCAGAGAAGAGGGGCCTCCAATGCCTTGGGGCTGGGCCGGGAGGGCAGAGGGTGCGTCCCTTCACCGTTGGTCCATCTGTCCCACCCGCAGGTGACCCTGATCCCCACCTTCGATTCGGTGGCGATGCACGAGTGGTACGAGGAGACACACACGCGGCACCAGGCGCTGGGCATCACGGTGCTGGGCAGCAACAGCACCGTGTCCATGCAGGACGAGGCCTTCCCCGCCTGCAAGGTGGAGTTCTAGCCCCACCCACAGCACCCCCCAGCATCTGCCACTGTCCTGGGATGTACCTGCGTCAGAAATAAACCAGGTACCGACTCAGCTGTGGCCTCAGTTCCTTCTGCCAGCAGGAGACTCGGCAGCACTCCAGATGGTCATTGCTGCCATGGGGTGGTCCCCAGTTTGGGGAGGGACAGCTTCTGTGGAATCCCCAGTAGCCTCCAGGTCAGATGCACTCTGGCCCCCATGTCACAGGTGGAAAACCTAGGCCCAGGGGAGGCAGTACCTCCCAGGTCAGTGGAGCTGGCTGCCAACATCAGCCCTCCAGCCCAGCAAGTGTGCCTATGGGGGCCCCGGTTTAATAGACGGGAAGGCAGCCTCCAAACCCCAGCCGCACAAACCAAGTGGTGGCCAAGGTGAGGTCTGAACCTTGTTTCTGTGCTCCCGAGCCATTTCAACAGAAGTCATCCTCTGTTCCTAGAGATAATTGACACTCATGGCAGGACAGTCTCACTCTACAGCAAGCTCTCAACTCATTATCGACCGGGAGATTTTTGCAGACACTAATGCCTGTGGCCAGCGTTTTTATTTTGGCTGGCCAAAATTTTATTCTGTTATTTCACTAACACTGTGTGGGTTATTACATTCAGTAGTTACACCTGACACCCTGTAAAGTCTTCTCCAGCACTGAGTTTCATTTTCACTTTCCATATCAGAATCAATCACTAAAGTTTCTTGTCTTTTCATTGGTCTAACATTCACATCGTCTAAATGGGAACTATCTTCTGAAGAACTGCCACCTTTGGAGACACTACTGTGTATTTCATTCGGCAGTCAGAGCAGGTATCTGCTAAAATTCACTGAAAAATTCTCCACTCAAAATTTAGCAATACATCATTTTTGAAAAGTTTATGGTAACTTGTGTTTATAAAATACACAAGGTTGGAACTAACAGAGGAAAACGTGAATGATAACGATAGTCTTAAGTTGTGTAATGAACCCTTAATCAGCTTTAAGCTCTAACAACTTTGCCTGGTGTTGTTAATTGTATTACTGTCTAAATATTGATATGTCTTTGGTCAGTAATGTTCAGGTAACAAAATATGTGTTAATATGTCTCCAGTCAGCAATGTGTTTAAAACGCAGTCTGAAACCTAAAAGCTACAAAACACCAATCTCCTGATGAACCCCTCTCCCTAATCTCTCTGTTCTGCACGTATAGGAACACCTAGATTTAATTTTCAGTAAGATGCCATCTGCACTGGATTGGATGGTGACCTAAAAAAAAGTGACAAGTGCTAACCCCTCAATACCTCCCCACCTTTTCCTATAAGGAGTAACGTCTTAGTCTAGGGTCTGAAGAACGGTCACTGTTTATACCTGAGGCCGTGCCACCCTGATTTTCATCCTGTACTCTTGTTGAGCACAGCTGCTGCCTCCTTGTTCTTTCATTTCTTTCCTGGGCGGTTTGCTTATATTTATTTTTAATTAGTTCAGTTTTTTTATTTAGACGTTTGTCTTTTTCTCATTCAGATATCGTAGTTCTTTTTTTTTTTTTAAAGAATAGGGACAATAAACTTGTTAAAATTTTTAATTGTAAAAAAATACATGACATAAAATTTGCCATTTTAACCACTAATAAAGTCTTGCGTTGTAACTTTTTTTTCCCAGATTTGCCCTTCAGTTTTGTTTAGCAGTTTTGCTGTAAATGTTTTATTTTTATGATTTTCAAACCTCAGTTCTTTAAATGTCTCTCCTTTGTGCTTTTAGAGGTCCTTCTACAGTTGGCACAAATTCTCCCAAGGTTAGTTTTTTTTTTTTTCCCCCTAGGTATTTTTACCCACGTAGGGGTTATTTTGGGGTGAAGGGAGAGGTAGGGATTGCCCCAACCTGGACAGTTCAATTTTCAGTGCAATATACAGATTTAAAACACTCCTTCCTCCCTGAAAAAGATCCCAGATGTGTTGTTGTTTATTTCCAAATCTGTACTAATCCATCGCGAACTTTTCTGGCCATCTCCTTGCTTTCTCTGGTGTAGCTTTGTGTACCTCAGTAGCTCATCAGGCAGGTTCTTTCTCTTCAATTTTACTTTTTCCCGTCATAAAAGGTTTTTTTTACATTCTTATTCCTCTTGGAGCTCTAGAATCTCCACAGAGGGGGCCCAAACACATGCTTAAGAAAAGCTGTCAACTTCTGTTTCTGACCAGATAGTGGGCTAGAGTCCCAATAAAAACAACTAGAATTGCTGGGTGAAAATGAGTTAAGTGTTGGTTAATGTATCAGTGAGCACCCAGAAAATGAGGAACAGTCAGAGGCCAGAACAGTGCAGATAGAAACCCCAGGAGGGAAAAAGGAAGCAGCTTTTCTGTTACACAAGGTGGTCTTCCATCTTCTTTTCATGGACCTTCAAGATGGTGTGTCTGATAAGTAGAGACCTCAAAGCATGAAGTAGACATCAAAATAAGATCTTCCCAAAGATGGAAAGCAAACTTAGGTGGATGACATGGTTTAGAGCAGTCCAGCATGCTGGAGACCATGGGGGAACTTTCAACTAATCTTAAAGAATTCTCCTAGTCACATCCCAGGACATATGAACCAGCATCAAAATTCACAACCTATCAATGCCAGTAGCAAAGACCTGGTGTCTTTAATCCTGGTGTTTTTGCTGTGTTTAATCCTGAAAAGTGAACAAAGTGCAAGAGACAGTAATATTTGTAGAAGAGCCAAGAGAAATGAAAAAGCAAATAATTGGGTTGGATCAACCCACTTATTTGGGTTGTAGGTAGCTGAAGAGAAAATAGGTGGACTGGAAGATGAAATTGAGTGAGTTTCCTAAACAGGGGAAGGGGAAAAAAGGGGATGAGGAGACAGAAGAGAGAGAGCAGAGGCAAATTCTGAAGGGGGTAATGGTGGAGAATTTTCCAGAAGTAATGAAAGGTGTCAGTTCACTCATATTCAGAAAGCCAGCCAAATCCCAAGCAGGATATATAAAAAGACAACTTGGAAAACCTAGACAGCTTATTAAAAAGCAGAGACATCACTTTGTTGACAAAGATCCATATAGTCAAAGCTATGGTTTTTCCAGTAGTCATGTACGGATGTGAGAGTTGGACCATAAAGAAGGCTGAATGCCAAAGAATTGATGATTTTAAATTGTGGTGCTGGGGAAGACTCTTGAGAGTCCCTTGGACAGCAAGATCAAGCCAGTTAATCCTAAAGGAAATCAACCCTGAATATTCATTGGAAGGACTGATGCTGAAGCTGAAGCTCCTGTACTTTGGCCACCTGACGTAAAGAGCGGACTCATTGGAAAAGACTCTGATGCTGGGAAAGAGTGAGGGCAGGAGGAGAAGGGGGCTACAGAGGATGAGATGGTTGGATGGCATCATTGACTCAATGGACATGAGTTTAAGCAAACTCAGGGAGATAGTGAAGGACAGGGAAGACTGGTGTGCTGCAGTCCATGGGGTCGCAAAGAGTCAGACATGACTGAGCGACTGAACAACAGTGCAGAAAACCAAAGTCAACAAGAAAAGCAAGAATAGTCGATGGAGAGACAGCGCCTCAGCCCCACAGCATGAAACTCAGGACACAGTCGGGTACCGCCTTTAGCAACCCAGAAGTTCTCATTCAACAAAAGCATCTTTGAAGGGTGAAAGAAATGAAAACTCTTGAATGAAATCCTGAGGGAGTTTTTTTCAGGTAGAAAATGATCCAAGTTCTGGAAGAGCTGACTTGCACAAGGAAACAGCATAGAAGTTTTAATAACAGCTAAAGTGTCACCCTCGTTAACAAGAATAATAGTATCCAATATGTAGGATGAAAAATTGCATTTAGGCGACAGTGGCAAATAAGTAAAAACTGAGTGGAGTAAGCTTTTAAAATCTTTACATTGTTTGAGGGGAGAGTAACATACTGCTTAGTTGAGCAGAGTAGCAGTATTAATAGTTGGAGTAAATACTGGGTGAACAGAACTAGTCTATAACTTCCAGATTAGCAGAGAGGGGAAGTTAGACAGAAAAAAAAAGGAAAATCCCAAATTCTTCCATAAGGAAACAGGTACAAATAGAAAGCACAAGATAATGAAAATACATACATAAAAATTTGCCAGTAATTAAGTAAATGCAGATGGACAAAAAACTCCAGTTAAAAGATCGATTTTTATCAGACTATATTTTTTAGTTCAATTTTTGTGCTACTTACAAGAAACATCTAACATGAAGATGCTGAAATTTTGAAAGTAAATGATGGGGGGAAAAAAAAAGAATAAACCTGGCAAATACTAAAAAAAAATTAAAGCTGATATATCCACCCTAATAAAGTTTTATTTTTGGCGTATTACTAGAAATAAGAGGTTTTCTGGGTGGCTCAGTGGGTAAAGAACACACCTGCCAACGCAAGAGACAGGGTTCGATCCCTGGGTCGGGAAGATCCCCTGGAGGAGGGTGTGGCAACCCACTTCAGTATTCTTTCCTGGAGAATCCCCATGGACAGAGGAGCCTGGCAGGCTACAGTCCATAGAGTCACAAAGAGTCGGACATGACTGAAGCGACTTAGCACAGACACACTAGAAATAAGGACTATCAAATGAAAGCTTTTAACTCACCAAGATGTAACAGTTCCAAATTTGTATGCATCTAATAACAGGGCCTCAAAATAAAGTTATGAACCACCAGAGGGAGTAACTTTATCTTTAAAAAGAAAATCTAGGGGCTTCTCTGGCAGTCTAGTGGCTAAGACTGTCGAAGACTCCAAGCTTCCACCATAGCGGGTGCAGGTTTAATCCCTGCTTGGGGAACTAAGATCCACATGCCATGCAGCAGGGCCAAAAATTTTTTTTTTTAATCTGTTAGTAGGTTTTCTAATACTGATCTGTCTTTACGTTCCTAGAAAGAACTCCACCTGGATTATATTTCTTTTATTATATTTTTATTTCAATAAGTGGTGTATGTGTTGTGGGGAGCAGGGAGGGGTCTGGGCTTTTGCCCTCAACACTTGGCGGATCTTTCCCTGCCCTTCAGATTTCCCATGCTGCTGTGTTTCTCATCACCCTCACTCGGTAGCCCAGCATGACGGAGCTTCCACCACCTAGAACATTGGGTGGCCAGGCAGGAAAGGGACATGACAAATCAGGCACCAGCTGCTAAGGATTTCCAGCAGGAAGTTATGTGCCACTTCCACTCTCGTCTCATTGGCCAAAGCAAGTCACATGACTGCCCAAATCAGGAGCTGAAAGATAACATACTTCTCTCTTGTACCTAGAAGGAAGAGAATCAGAAATAGTGATGGAAATCAATGACTAGCCACTGACAAGTTCCCCCAAAGAGAGAGTTTTGTTCTGGCAGGCAGGAGGTTTGGCAAGCTTGTTCTATTAAAAAAAATAATAATTTTTTTTTTTGGTGTTGTGGACCATAGAGTCTGTCCAGACCTCAATTCTGCTGTTATAGCTGAACAAATGGAAATAAATAGCTGCATTCCAATAAAATCTTGTTTACAGAAAGAAACCAGTGGGCTAGATTCAGCTTACAAAGGCTGTGATTTACCAACACCTGGTGTAGGGCATTACTCTGGCTTCCTATCTTACCTCTTAGAACAGTTAGGGACCTGGAGTTCCCCACCCCCACTTTCTGCTCTCTGTCCTCTCTGTGTCTCTCTCCTTCCTCCCTCCCCACCCCAGTCTCTCCTGACAGCTGTCCCGCCCACCCTGTACAGAGCATGCACTAAAAATACCCCGGCTACAGCCTGAGCACCTGGGGGCCCTGAAGCCTGTGGCAGAAGCCAGATGTGTGACCCATGTGTGACCTTGTCCTGGGCACCCACTCTTGGTGCCGCCTGCTCATCGGCAGCCCCTCCCCGATACTTGCCCAGAGCCTGAGCCACAACCGCCCCCTGATTTCTCGGTGTTGCTCCAACATCTGGATCACGCCTCCAGGCCTTTGCACCCAAGGTGTCCCCTCCCTGGAATGCCACCATCCAGCCTTGCATCAATCAACGCATGCTGCGTTGTCGGGGAGCAGCGTCAAGTAAGGGAGCCAGACACATAGGAGGGGCCAACACCCCACGATGCCAGGCATGTTGGGTGGCCCTGGGTGCCAGCGGAGTCCCCCACACCTGGGGGTGGGGAAAAACTTCAAAATGCAAAGGATTAAGCCAGTATTAGGGGACAACCGAGAGCAAGGGTGGCAGAGGGACCCGCAAAAGCAGAGGCTTGGTCTTTTTGAGGAACTGAGAGGAGACAGAAAATTGAAGCTTCAAGAACACTGGGAGGCTGGGGGTGGGGCCATCCCTACAGCTTCATGGACACCCCACTGAGCAGATGGGACTTGCCCTTCAAAGGACCGAGTGTTGGAAGAGACCAGCCAGGCTGGGGAGCTGTGAGCACACCAGGATTGGCATGTAGAGTTGGCAGTTTCCAGAGGGGCTTGGGGTGGGACTGGGGGACCTGGTCCCTGGTGGGGCGTGGCCAGGGCACTTATCTGGAAAAATGTGGACTCTTGGAAGGCCATGATGGAGGGGGGAGGGGTTGCCTTTCTCTGAGAGAGCAACATAAAACCTCTCATCTTCCAAACCCACCACCTAGGGATCCTTCTCCAGGAAGCCCTCCCTGCTCTCTTTCTGGCCCCCACCCCCAGCCCAGGGCCTCCTCTGGCTCTTCCTGACCCACTCCCTTTTAAATGCCCCCCTGGATTTCCCCGGCACTCCAGTGGTTAAGAGTCTGTCTGCCAATGCAGGGGACATGGGTTCGATCCCTGGTCTGGGAATAATCCCACATGGCGAGGGGCAGCTAAGCCCACGCGCCACAACTACTGGAGCCCTCTCTCTGCCACAAGAGAAGCCACTGCAATGAGAAACCCTTGCACCACAACTAGAGAGTAGCCCCCACTCACCTCAACTAGGGAAAGCCCGTGCACAGCAATGAAGACCCAGCACAATCAAAAATAAACAGATCAATTTAAAACACCACCCTGCCCACCAGTAAGTCACTCTTGTGCTGCCTTCTGGTCTGTAACCAGGGTTGCTGCTGGGACAGGACATGGCTGGCAACCTACCTGTATAGCATGTGCCTTTTCCCTTCCTGACATATAGTAGGTGCTCAGGAAATGTTAGTTGTGTTCCAGCTTGGCAGCACTGGGAATGTGACCTGGGGAGTATTACTTAAGCTCTCTGGACCCCACACCTGCATCACATATCCAGTCACAGAAAATTGGCATGAACCTCCAGGTATTGTTGGTGACCAGACACCCGAGTTTCCTTCCCCAACCCCAGACAGGCCTGTTCTGCATCCTGTCCTCCCCATCCTCACAACATCTTCTGGGATCCAAAGTCAAGACAGGTGAGAGCTTAGGCCTCAGTGCACCTGGGTCAAGCCCTGCCTCTGACATGTCTTCGTGTGAGACTTCAGAGAGCAGCCTCTTGTCTATCAGCCTTGATCCCTTCACCTGTAAAACAAGAATCAAAGCCCCTTCCCCACCTTGCCCCGGCCCAGGCTCGAGGAAGCCATGTGTGGGGGTATGAATGAAGTTCAGACACCACCTAGCTGGTGTGGGTGGTGCCAGAGCCCCCACGGACCTCCCAGCTTCTGATGGGAAGGGCACCAAGCCTAACACAATGCCCCAGCCCTGAGGGGTTATCTCTGAACTGAAGGAAAGCCAGACCAGAGCTACCATGCAGGAACTGAGAGCTAAGCTACCAGTCAGATGGGGAAATGAGAGAACTCCAGGAGGAGGGAACAGCAGAAGCAAAGGCTCTGAGGTGAGACCAACTTTGTAGAACTGCCGTGAGAGGGGCAAGGCCAGAATGCGCTGGCCTGGAGGGCTTAGGGATGGGGGTGGGGTGGGGGTGGTGTACGGTCTTTACTGAGGGTCCTGGGCACTGGGGCAGGGTTTGGAGCTAGAGAGGCAGGTGATCACTTTCTGTTTGAAAACTGATCCCTGTGGGTACAGGTTAACATTCTGAGCCTCTATACCTGTACCCCTGAATGGAATAATTCAGCAAATGGAGAGGGGATGGTAGGAGCCAGGTTTCTCCCTACTGGTGTGGGAGGTTACAGACAGGCAAAGGAGAAGGTTAGGAGGATCAGTTTAGTAAATGTAAAGGCATCTGTATGAATTCATGTTTAATTTCCTATTGATACAGTTACATATGGGAATATTTATAGATCTGTGTATATATACAGGTTAATACACACACATATATGTCCTTGCTCTGTCCACCGAGAGGGCCTAGAAGCAACTATACTCCAGTAGTGATGAGCACACTTACTGTCCAAATGTTGGTTTTCTAAAAGTATTCTCCAATGAAGGGCACCAGGGCTGCTCCTTGGAGAAAGGCTGATTCTAGGACTAGGGCAGGAAATATATCAGATGAGCTTGAAGCATGTTGTAGTGGCAAAGAAAGGGAAGTGCTAAGAGAGAAAAAAGAGAAAAGTGCTAAAAGAGAAAAAAAGACAAAGACAGACAAAAAGTGCGAAAGACGAGGGCGTGTCAAAGCAACATGAGAGCCAACTGAATGAGCTTCCAATGGCCAAAGTTGGAACAATTTGAACAAGAAAATCAATAAAGTAGTATTGGATTATAACCCAAAGTATAGAATAAATATCCATGATTCCATACCGATATGGGAGAAGAGACTTATTTCCCATCGGAGGAATTCCAAGTAATTTTTTGCCCTCGAGGTAGGAGAGAGTGATTCCTTATCCCCTGGATGTGGGCTGTAAATAGTGACTTCCTTCCAAAGGGTAGAGCTTGGAAAGGTGGCAGAGACTAACCTGATAGTGGAAACCCCTGCCAGATGCTACCTTAGCCCAGTGATCTCAACATCACTGAAATTTCATGTTGAAGATGTGCGCCCCGGATACAGTGTGATGAGAGGAGGTTTCACCTCTGTGATCTGATCCATCACCCCAGTCAAACCCAGAGAAAAACATCAGGCAAATTCCAATTGCAGTAATCATATAACAGTATATAAACATATCAAATCAACATGTACTACACAGGAAATTCACACAATATTATATGTCAAACACAGTTAAATTAAAAAAAAATTTTTTAAATCCCCATTGAGGGGCATCCTACAAAATACCTAATGAATTCTCAAAACTGTCAAGGTCATTAATATTAAAAAAAGTCTGCGAAACTGCTGAATTCAGAAAAGCCTAAGTGATATGATGACTTGATTACCCCTGAAGGGGTCCTGGGACAGAAAAAGAACATTAGGGAAAACTGAGGAAATCTGAATAATATATGTATTTTAGTTAATAATAACATCTCAATGTTGGTTCACTAATTGTGACAAATGTACCATATTAACGTCAGGTATTAATAATAGAAATTGGGTGTGGGATACACAGGAACTCTGTAATATCTTCATAGTAATTCTGTAAATTGAAAACTGCTCTAAAATTTAAAATGTACTTTTAAAAACCTCTCTAGGGTTTTTCTGGTGGTCCAGTGGTTAAGAATCCACCTTGCAATGCAGGGGACACAGGTTCAATCCCTGGTCTGGGAAGAGCCCACATGCCACGTGGCAACCAGATCTGTGTGCCACAACTACTGAAGCTACATGCTGCAGCCACTGAAGCCTGTGCTCCAGAACAAGAGAAGCCCCCGCAATGAGAAGCCCATGTGCCATCACTAGAGAGTAATCCCCGCTCGCTGCAACTAGAGAAAGGCTTTGTACAGCAACAAAGACCCAGAGCAGCCAAAAATAAGTAAATAATTAAATCTTTGTGGGGGGTGGGGAACCCTATAGTTGCCATGCGGAACAGGGATTGTCAGCAGGAAGGGGTGAAGGCAAAAAGAGGCACATGTACTAATAGGAAGCCGAGGCAGCATCCAGTCTGCACCCAGGGCCCAGGCCACTGCAGGGTACAGGAAAATGAGCAAACTGTGACCAGTGTGGATGATGAAGAGAAGAGAAGGGTCTCAGAGACTCCCAGGCCTCTGGCCAGGTTCCTGCGCGGCCTTTCTAAGCTGGGGAGGCTGGTGGAGGAGCAGGCCTGGAAGCAAGCTGATCAGTCAGGAACAGATTTGAATGGAGGACCCACAGGCGCTGTATGAATCTCATTTTATGAGCACTCACTTGAGGGCGACCGGAGCCTCTCAGGTTTACGACGATTAAAAAAAGGAGCCGCTCCCCCAGACAATCAGCGCGCTGGGCTGGTGGAACTGGCCGCCTAAATGGCCCAATGGCTGGCCGCGCGCGCTCGCAGCCCTCCCGTGCCTCCCAGGCCGCCGCGGAGGTGGGGACTCTCCCGGCCACGCCCCGGAGGCGGGGCCATCCGGCGGCCGCGCCGCATCCGCGGAGGGAGGGGAGGGGCGGGGCGGGCTCGGGTATCAGCTACCGAGCCGCAGGTGGCGGCGGGCGCGGGGCTCGGCCCGAGCTCGGGAGGTGAGTGCTGCTCCCTGAAACACCCCGAGCCCCCCTGGCCCGCGCAGCGCCCCATGCGCACCGCGCCCGGCAGCCCGGCGGCTCCAGGGTCAAAGGCGCGGCGGGATGTGAGGGGCGGAGAACCGAGGGTGGGGGACTGCGCGTTGGGTACCCGGTCCTTCCTCCACCTCCCGCGTGATAACCGGGGATCCGCGAAGGGAGATAGAGACCCCTCCTAAATCCTCCATCTCCTGGCCTAGAACTGGAGCGTGCAGCGGGGCGGCTGTGAATCGAGACCCCTCCCCAAAATCCCTTTATTCTAAGCCGGGATCTGGGTCTAGGTTCCAGAGCTGCAAAGATGAGCTTGCCGCTCTCCCTCGAGCCTGGGACCCAAGACAGATGAAATGGAGACCACCCTCAATTTCCCTCTTCCCAGCTCTGGCCTGTAGATCGCCCCAACCCACCCCACCCCCGGTCCCGAGACCAACATGAGGAACCCCTTCCTCTGTGAACCCCTATCTAGGCCTGGCTAAGGAGCTGGGGGTCCCCTGGTCCCTCCTCTAGAGTGTCTTTTTCTAGCTCCCTACCACAAGGATGGGGTAATGGAGGGGCCTTTCACTGGCATCCTCTGCAGGGACCCCAAGATTGGAATTCTGGGAAGGGTCAGATGGAGTCCCTTGCCTGTCAGGACCAGGCCGGGCCAGGCTTGGAAAGACCTGGAGCATGGACTCAGTGGTGGTCCCTGCTTCAGTGGGAGATGGGCAGTGAGCATCTGTTCCCAGGGATTAAAATAAATCGAGGTAAATTAGGATCTTGCTGGAGGCTGACTGAAAGTGGGGTGCGGAGGAGGGTTGGGGGGTGGGCAGCCCCTCCATCTGCCTCAGATCCCAGAATTCGCCTGCCTCATCTGCAGTAGGTACCAGGAGGTAGCTTCGGATGGACCTGCCTCACTGGTGACCTTGGACAGATGACAGACCTCCCTGAGCCTTTATTTATTTATTTTTTAATTTAAAAGTGGGGTTGAGGCTTCAAAGCTTGTACTCTACTGATTCTGAAACCCACCCACTCCATCTTTTGCTAAATTGTGACTCCACCGTTTTGCTAAAGATGGTGGTCGGAGGAGAGAGAGCAATAGGTTTGGAGATCCCTCCATATGCCTTGCTGGCCTCAGAGCCTCAGTTTACTGCACTGCAAAATGGGCTGATGGTCACACTCTGGCATTGCTGGAAGAGTTGCTTTGCCAGACAATAAAACATATTACCAAGCTGCCATCATCAGAACAGGGGCTCCTCCACCCTGGTCATGCTGGCAGGACTGCCCGGGGCATATCCTGATTCACCTACCTTCACCCACGCCAGGGGCAAGCCATTACCTAGATAGGATCCTGGGCAAGATGAGGCGGGAGGTGCTGGGCCAGTCTGTCCCCTGTCCCTTGGGGCTCTGTCCCTGTGGTGGGGGTGGAAGTCCAGAGTTTCCAGGTTCAAATCCAGCTTTCCTGTAAGTGGCTTTGCCCCTTTGCACCTTGGTGTGTTCTTCTATGAAGTGGGCTGAATTCCCCTTGGAAGATCAGAGCAGACTGGCAGAACAGGAGCGCTGTAAATGCAGACATTGTAATACTGTAGTCATTATCATACAGTATTATAATCATTACCATATTGTAATTATAATACTAATTGCAATATTAGTGAGCATAAACAGGGTCAACAGCTGATTCAGGTCAGGGCAGGATAGGAAAGGAGGAAATCTGCAAGGGTAATGCCTGCTGTGTCTCCAGAGCTCAGTAGTCAGTTGGTGCTCAATAGGTGTTGGCCAAGGAAAGTGATGGAGAGAGAGGAGACAGCAGGGAAGACTGAAAAATTCCTGAGCAGAAGCTCAGAGGCTATTCACCACCCAGTTACTGTATGACATAGGGCCAGTGCCTCAGTTGCCTCATTGAGGGTAATGGCTGAGTCGAGACCCTGCCTCCAAGGGTCACTGTGAGAATCAAGCCAGACTGTGTAAATGGGCACAACTCTGGTGGGCAGCCCTAGAGGGGAGCAAGTGCATGACAGAGCTGGTCCTTGAAACAGCATAGCCAAGAGGCCGGTCACAGGAAAAGAAGAGAAAGACCCCAAATTGGCCCTACTGTGAGCAAACTGGAGTCCAAGGGAGAGCAAAATGATAGATCCTGTTTTGCAGAAGCCTAGAGGCCCAGAGAGGTCAGGGGCAGCCCAAGGCCACCTACTGAGAAGTCAGGAGCTCCAGACAACCCGTCAGGAACAGGAGCCCTGCCTTCTTTGCTGACTTGGTTCCTGTCTTGTTTTATCTGCTCCCGGACCTGCTCAAATGCTGAACTGGCGAGAAACCCCAGGGTTTTGGGAATTGATGCTGGGGAGGCTGGATCTCCAGGCAGTGCCCAGAGCTTGTGTCAGCCATCTCTGGGAAGGACGCTGTTCCCCACTTCCAGCAGCCAGAGGATGGGGGCATCCGGGTCAGCTGACAGCCTGCTGTGTAACCTTGGGCAAGGACCTATCCATGTCTGGGCTTTGCCCTGGCACTGAGGAGGCTGGGAGACCTGGGTTTGCACAGGGCTGACTTCTCCATCAGACACAGTGACCACCATGTCTCAGGCACAATCTTGGGGTCCGTAAAGGTGTTTTAACTTCTTTTAAAATCAGAAGGGGGAAAAAACCCAGGCTTTGGGGTCAAAGAAAACATTTAGTATATGATATTTATATATTCGTCTCTATGTCAAATGTAGCTGTAAAAATCGTTTAAACTCTTTTTTTAGTGGAGGAAGGGACCCTGAAAGCAAAAGCGCGTTAGGCCCATGGAAGTCCTTATACAGCCCTGGGTTTGAGTCTTGGTGCTCCCATTCACCGGCTGTGCAACCTTGGGCACATGGACTCCCCTCTCTGAGTCTTGGGTTCCCTGCCCCCACCCAGTGAAGCAGGCATCACTGGGCCACCTAAGAATGGTGAGATGTGGAATGTTTAGTCTACATGGTTGGTGCTCAAATTTGTGGGTACTATTATTTGACAATTGTTATCAAGATTATATTTGCTCATTAATAATAGCCCCAAGGTGGGGGCCTCAGCTTTCCCACCCAGCACCTGCACAGTTCTAGGGAGGTCCCAGGGGTGCTGGTCTGGCGGGGGAGGTGAGCTGGCGGTTGGGCCATGGGCGGGGCGGGGTGAGCTTCCTGTCCCCCAGGCACAGGGGCCTCAGCTAACGGAAGTGGCAGGGGCCACGTGGTTATCTCCTGATACCCGCCCTGTCTGACAGGGACTCTGTTCCCACTCGCTGTCCGGTGAGTCTGAGCCCAGGCCAGGAGGCCCCCATTGCTCCTCCTTTCCCCTCTCAGGGACAGGAGGGAGACCCTCCTACCTGGCCCGGGTTTCGAGAGAAACAGTAGGTGTCACTTCCTGGGCCTGCGCAGGGTCACCTTTGCTCTGCCACTGTGCTCCCCCACTTTACAACCCTGAGTGGCAGGATGGATGGGAGGGAGGTCGCGGGAATATGGTGAATCAGAGCCACACGGGGTAGTTTCAATCAGGGGTTCTTCAGCAGACAGGTCAGGGACAAAATCATAGAGACCTGGGGACAGTCAGTGACCTCTCTGTGGTTCAGTTTCCTCATCTGTAAAGTTGATATTGAGCCCCACGTTGTGGTTGTGAAGGTTGAATGAATGTGTGGTGCCTGGAAAAAGCCAGACACAGTGTTGCACTCACACTGGTGCTCAGGGGCAATCTAATGGGAGTTGTAAAAACAGTAGCGAAGATTCTTGGTTTCGGGGGAACTGAGGCCCTCTGGCTCCTAGGGTCTTCTAGACCTATACTATCTAGCAGAACTTCATCTGTGCTGTCCAGTATAGCGGCCACCAGCCTTGTGTGTCTACTGAGCCCTGGAAACAAGGCTGGCACAACTGAGGAAGTAGGAGGTAAATTGTATTTAATTTTGTTTAGTTTAAAATTAAGTTGCCACGTAGGGGCTAGTAGTTCCCATCATCAGTTAGCATAGCTCCAAGGGATTTGGAGATGCTCAGGGTCTAGGTCGTGGCCAAAATCTAAGAAATAAGATGGGAATTTAGGGCTTTTCCCTCTTGGGATGTCAGCTTAGTATGCTCCCAGTTAGACTAGGTTTCCTCATGGGCTACACTGGGGGCTGGAGTTTCTCAGGGGTCCCAGTGCCACTCAACACAGGGTGGTGGTTGGGAATGTTTGTTGAATAAAATAATTGTTTGCTTGGTGAACTCCTGTTCATGCTTTAAAACCCCAACTCCCATGCCCTCTCCTTTAGTTCAAGTCCCCCACCCGAATCATCTCATGGACCCTCTTATTGTCCTGGCCATGTTGGCACATGGTGGGTGCTGGGTGACTTATAGAAGTCATGTAACCGGAGGCTAGCTGATCATGGGTCAAATTAAACTCAAGATTAGAAAACTGAGGCTTAGAAAGGGGCAGCCTTGCCCAAGGTCCTTGCTCAGTCCTTTCCAGTGAGGCCCAGGGAGCTTTCCCATCCCTGGGGTCACCAGCCCCGTCTCTGCTGCTACTGTGCCTCCTGGGCTCCCAGCTGCTGCTGAACTGCCCTCGGGGTCATGAATTATGGATGAGGCTTGTGGGCTCCAGTGACAAGCCCAACCTCGACAACATGCCAAGGACACCAAGTGTCCCTCCCTTGCCTGGTGGCTTGGCTCATCCCCTTCTCCTGGGAGGCCTCGGGTCCTCCAGTAAGATCCCTTCTAGGCATTTCCTCGTGTTTTGCAGATAGGGAAACTGAGACACGGAGCTGGACAGTGATTCAGATACCTACCAGGTGAACACACTGGCTTCCAGGGGGCAGGGTCAGGACTCATGGACACACCAGTGTCAGCTGGGTCACCATGGCGAGGGTTGAACTTTCCATCCCAGGAATGTGCATGGCATGGGGACTGTTGTAGAGGGATTCAGGAGACCCTGAGGGAACCTTAGGGACACTTGAAGGACCCCAACTCCCATGTGGCCGATCACAGTCCCAGTGTCCACCTCTCACCAGACCCTTTTCCGACAGGAGCTGCCCGTGCGGAGCTGAGTGCTCACAGAACTCAGCTGACCCAAGCGCAAATCCACTGTCATTTCCTGGCTGTGTGACCTTGGCAAGTAGCTTGAGGGGACTCAGTTTTTCTGTCTCTGAAATGGCCCAGAGCTTTTCTACCCATCCCCCACCATGAACTCCTCTTCATGCTTAAAAACCCCACCCCCATGCCCCCTCCTCTAGTCTAGGCTCCCCCCAGACCCTATTCCTTCATTTAGTTCAGCTCTGACCCCACAGGGCTGGGGGTATCTGTATCCAGCTCTGTCCCTGTAGACTAGGAGCTACTTGGGGACCATGCCCAAAGCTGAATCACTCCAGGGGCCCTGGCATACTCCCAGCATTGGGGCTTTTGGTTCCTCCTCCATCCTCTTTCTCCTTCCTCCACAAGGAGAGAAGTTGGAATTTCCCCTCCTTAGGCCCGAGCCAGCTGTGACTACAACTCAAATTTGCCTCTCTCTTTGGACAGGCACAAGATAGGAACCTTCAGGGGTCTCCACAGAGGCCATCAAAATGTCGTATTTTGGGGAGTATTTTTGGGTAAGTAAGATTCACTCTTATTTTGGTGGGGTGTCCTGGAAGGGCTGCGGGGGCTTTTATGGAGATGGAGAAACCTGGTGGCTTGTGGGCAGAGTCTTGGGCAGATGGAGGGTTTGCAGGGGGTAGAAGTTAAAGTGGGAGGAGTCAGGCTGGGTTTGAATCTATAGCCCCAGATGTCATAGGCCTTATGGTCTTGGGCATGTCACAGCTTGAACAGGGTGACTGAGGCCCACAGTAGGAATCTCTTACCTGAAGTTGCCCAGCGAGGAAGTACAGAGTCAGGTCTCAAACCCAGGGCCAGACCAAACTTCCAGGATCATTCCAGCCAGGGAGTTTCCATATCTTCCCCATCCTGGAGAGTTGGGGGGTTTTCTTGACTTGACCCCTAGGGACCTGCTTACCTGTCTGCTCTCCAGACTGAGGACCACATAGTATGACTCAAGGAGCCAAGTGAGACAGATTTGTTTTTACTCATTCACTCCCTCCCTCCCTCCCTGTCACCACCACCCCACACCCAGCCCACTCTGGGAGATGTTGGAGCCCCTGGGAGACTCCCTCCCAACCCTGACCCTGAGGAACCCCCAATCTGGGGGACACAAGCTAGTAAGACACCTCTAGTCCTACTGAGTCAGGACTGAGCCCAACCTTGGGTGTGCCAGAGAAGGAGCAAAGATGCAGACCTGTGTTTGCCATGGGCTTTGAAGGCTGATTTCCAGAAAGGCATTCTGGGCAGGGGGAACAACCTGGGCAAAAATAAAGATGTGTGACACGGGGTGGCCGGTGGAGGGCACAAGGACTCCTCTTGCAGAGCCAGGCTAATGGGGAGACACAGAGAACGTGTGAACAGGAGAATAGGGTAGGACCCGGGGCAGAAAGCCCCTTCCTCGGTTGCAGGCCCAGAGCTTGCAAAGAGGAAGCCCGTTGCTAGGCAACTAGTTGCCCCTGGCAACAGGCCTTTCTCCCTCCCCAGCTGGGGCTCCTCTTACTAGCATTTGCTTTCTTAAAGGGGCAGCACCCCCTTGCCACCTGCGGGTAGCGGCGGGGCGTGGGGGTTGGTAGGGGGATGGTAGGGATGGGGGGAGGGCTGGACCTCCACCTTCTTTCCAAGGGTCACAGTCCCTGGATTTGCCTCTGAACGGCTGTGTGACCCCATCCAAGGGCTGCCCTTCTCTGAGACCCCGGTGGCACTTTGTGTAAGGGGGTTTGACCGTTTGAGGATCAGTTGTTGCCCACATTTTGCAATCCTGACAGGGGCACATACATGTATTTTAAATTCTTTTTTATTGTGTGAGGCAGGCAAGTTTGCTGCAGAAAATTCAGACTACCAAAGAGAAAATAGTAGCCACCTCCAACCCCTCCCTCCAAAGATAGCCTGGTACAGAGTGGATAAGAGCTTTGAGTTTGGGATTTGAACTGGGCTCTTCTGGGAGCACTTGGGCAAGTGACTTTGCATCTTGAAGCCTCAATTTCTCCATCTGGGAAAGGGGAATGAAACTCCTCCTTCCCCAGGGCTCAGGGAGTACCCCGGAATATCCGTTTCTCTTGTATTTGTTTATTTATTCATCTATTTATTGGCTGTGTCTGATCTTAGTTGCAGCATGCAGGATCTTTCATTGTGGCGCACAGACTGTCTAGTTGTGGGCTCAGTAATTGCAGTGCACAGGCTCCAGGGCATGCAGGCTTTAGTAGTTGTGGAAAGCAGGCTTAGTTGCTCAAGGGCATGTGGGATCTTAGTTCCCTGCCCAGGAATTGAACCTGTGTCCCCTGCATTACAAGGCAGATTCTTAACCACTGTGAGGGAAGTCCCTGTCTATTTCTTTTAGTTAATGTTTCTTTTAATCTATTGTTAGTATTGCTGGCTCTTTGCTGGATGATGCTGGGGCCCTGACTGACCTGAAGCAGGCTCCACTCAGGAGAGATAAAGCCAGAAAAGGATGCCCCAGTCTTGTTGGGCCATGGCAGGGCTGGAGGCATGGAGGGCACTGGGGAGCCCACGGGGGAAGTGTGAGCCAGAGAGGGACATGATCAAGCTGTATAAGAAAGATCTCTTGGGCTTCCTTGGTGGCTCAGTGGTAAAGAATCCGCCCGCCAGTACGGGAGACACAGGTTCGATCCCTGATCCAGGAAGAGCCCACATACTGCAGAGCAACTAAGCCCACGTGCCACAACTATTGAGCCTGTGCTCCAGAGCCTGGGAGCCACAACTATTGAGACCATATGCTGCAACAATCAGAGCCCTCACGCCCTAAAGCCCGTGCTCCCCGACAAGAGAAGCCACTGCAATGAGAAGCCTACACACTGCAACTAGAGAAGAGCTTGCACACCAATGATGCAGCATAGCCAAAAACAAATAAATTAATTTTTAAAAAAACAGAAATATCTCTCTGGGCCTGGCTTGAGAGTAAGACTGGTGTTCAGAGGTTCTGATAGGAGACATAGGCTCAAGATAGCCCTTCCCAGGACCCTCAGCTGCCAACCCAGCCCGAGGGAGTCAGACACTGCTGGGGTTTTGCCAGGTCTGGGAAACAGGCCAGCAATTGGCTCTGAGTCAGCTCCAGATGCTGGCCTGGGCAGCAGTGCCTGGTGCAGCCTCACCCGAGGATCCCCTGGTTGGGGTGGGCAGAGGGCTGCTAGGGTTGTTTGTTGAGGCCTCACCACTGTGCTTCCCAGGTGGCGCTAGTGGTAAAGAACCTGCCTGCCAATGCAGGAGGTACAAGAGATGTGGGTTCGATCCCTGGGTCGGGAAGATCCCCTGGAGGAGGACATGGTAACCCACTCCAGTACTTTTGCCTGGGAAATCTCATGGTGAGAGGAGCCTGGTGGACTACAGTCCACGGGGCCGCAAAGAGTGGGACATGACAGTGACTTATTCAACAAGGAGGGCTGCCTTTGGGACTTTAGAGGACCATGATGTGGATCATCCCATATGAGAGGTAGATGACTTCCAGCCCCCATCTTAATGAGGAGCCACTATAGGTTTGGCGAGAGACATGACTGGTCTGGATCACACAGTGTAGCCCTAGCCCTCCCTCAAACCGTGGTGACCCCAGAAATGGGAGAAAAGGGGTTCTGTGCAAGGCATCAGCAGACACCAGGGTAGATGCTCTGTTCCTACCAGCACCAGGCAACAGCAAAATAACTTGTCCCTCTATTCAACAAACTCAAATGCCCTTTCTGTGCCCCACCCTGCACTGGATATTGCTGGGTCCTGAGAGAGTATCAGACCCACATCCTGCTTTGTGGGGTCCTCAGACAGAATTTTCATGTTGAAGAGAACAGAAAGTAAGGCTACAGTGACTTAAGCAACAGGGGTTGTAGTAATTCATAAAATTAAAGAGTTGTGCAATAGTGTGGCTTTCAGGATTGGTTTGGTCCAGCAACTCTACTCAAGATGCTTTTTTTTTAAAAGATTTCACAACCAAGACCTTTGTTGCAGTACACAGGCTCCAGACTGCCTGGGCTCTGTAGCTGTGGCACATTGGCTTAGTTTCCCCATGACATGTGGGATCTTAGGTCCCTGACCAGGGATCGAACCTGCATCCGTTGCACTGGAAGGTGGATTCTTAACCATTGGACCCCCAGGAAAGTCCCTCAACACACTTTTTATTCAGACCCTCAAGTTCAGCATCTTTCCAAAATTCATGGTTTCCATTTGGTTTCCAGGATCTCCTGTGACCACATAATCTCTCATTTATGGAAAGAAACAAAGAGAAAAACAGAGGGGAAGAGACCAAAGAGAAAGGGGCAAACAGAGGTAGAGAGATACGTACACACTCGCACAGAAAGACAGAAAGATAGTGAGAGAGGAAGATAAGAGTGAATGAGACTGCCTCTCTCTCAACTGTGGTACAAGAATCCCAGGGTTTTTTCTGATTAGACCAAATTAAGGTCCATAAGCCAATCCTTAGGACCAGGGGAAAATGCAACAGGTGATTGGCTCAGTCCAGAACCAATGCCTACAGCCAAGAGGATGGACTTCTGCCAGTTAGCTCTTCAGCCCAGGCTCCTGTTGCTAGGCATCCTTGATGTCCTCTCCATCCCCTTTCTCAATCTCCATCCTCATCCCCTGCAGGGAGAGAAAAACCATGGCTTTGAGGTCCTGTACCACAGCGTGAAGCAGGGGCCCATCTCCACCAAGGAGCTAGCAGACTTCATCCGGGAGAGGTGAGGTTCCCCAAGCCCCATCCATCCCTGTGGCCAAGACCTGAAGTCCACACAGCCAAGCCCATCTTGTACTTCCACCCAGGCTCTGCCCCCTTTTCCCCTTGCCCATCCCACCCTGACAGGGCACCACATTCTGCCAGAAAGGGTCCTGATCCCTGGGGTCTCCAAGAACCAAATGAGCTTGAAGACCCTCCCGACCAACAGTTCTCAACACTGTCAGCCCTATGCCCCATTTTAAACAATAATCACCAGACTTCTAAGGCCTCTTCTTGTAGAGATGATAATATGACCTACTTACAAGGAGAAATTTGAAAACTCAATCTCGGGCCCTGAGTACAATAAAAGAAAATACATGTATGATGAAATAATCTACATTTCAGCTTGTAAATGTTCCAACGTCCCAGAAAACACAATAAACTCAAATTGCAAGGCAACCTCTGCTTCCCAGCCACTCAGCAGCTGAATGCCCATTAAATCCGGGCAGAGAATCCAAAGGATTATTAACCAGGTTTTTCCTCTCTGAGGCTGTCACGCAAGACCTGTCACAGCCATCCTCTGTTTCATGAGGCTTCAGACCCTGGATCCATCCACTATTGCCTGTGGCACCCGATGGGTGCCTCTGTCAAAAAATACCCCAGTGGGTAACTAGTTTTAACTGGGCACATGGCTATCCCAAACAAAACTGAAATTCTATTAAGATGAAAATGTGAGTGGATATTAGGTAGGCATTTAGCAGTGTCTGTCTAGAGAGAATAAAGAAATCTGAGTTTATCTTCTGCAATTAAATGAGACAAAGCACATGAAACATTGATACTATGTGCTCAAAATTTTGTTTACTTGCTCTTGATGCTGCTACTACTACTACTGCTATTAGTAAAATTTTATTTAAGGATGAAAACCTCTCCCATGAATTTCCCAAACATCTTCCCCTGCCAGGGGGCTGTATCATTCTCCTGGAGGCCTCTGCTCAGATGTTTGAGATAGGAAAACTGAGGCCCAGTGGTATGGGGCCTGTCCCAAGGTGCCCAGGACCTTCCCCATCCTTTCCCTGTCCTCCTACCCAGGGCCACCATCGAGGAGACCTACTCGAAGGCGATGGCAAAACTTTCCAAGCTGGCCAGCAACGGGACCCCCATGGGGTGAGTGGGCTGTGCATGAGGCAGGAGTCACCAAGGATGTGGGGGTCCCTGGGGGCAACAGGAGGCTGCCTTTGGGTGTACATCTCTTCACACTTGTGATATGTGGGGCAGGGAGTCATCCCCCCACTTATGGGCTAATTGGACAGAGGAATATGAATGTATATATAGGTGGCTCAGTGGTCAAGGGGCTTCCCAGGTGGCACTAGTGGTAAAGAATCTGCCTGCCGTGCAGGAAACTTGGGTTCAGTCCCTGGGTTGGGAAGATCCCCTGAAGAAGGAAATGGCAACCCATTCCAGTATTCTTGCCTGGGAAATCCCATGGACAGAGGAGCCTGGTGGGCTATAGTCTCTGGGATCGCAAGAGTCGGACATGACTGAGCACACACATACAGTAGTAAAGAACCTGCCTGCCAATGCAGGAGACACAGGTTTGATCCGTAGGTCAGGAAGATCCCCTGGAGAAGGAAATGGCTACCCACTCCAGTATTCTTGCCTGGGAAATCCCATGGACAGAGGAGCCTGGCAAGCTATAATTCATTCATTCATTCAGTGGATATTTACTGAGCCCAAACTGTGTGCCAGACGTTGTTCGAGGCACCAGGGGGCCCAGGGGCAATCAAAACAGATCAAGCCTCCAGTCATCTTCATGCCCTGTGCATAGGGTGTGTGTCTGGGATACGTGACAGATGTTAGCCACAAACACAAACAAAGTCTTTTCCCAGAGAGAACAGTGCTAGGAAGAGAAAGAAATAGGAGCATTAGAAGGTGGGTACTATATCTGGAGCTGAGATCTCAGAAATGAGAAAGAATCAGCCATAGGGGTGTCTGAGGGACAGAGACCCAGGGAGGTGGCTCAGCTAGTGCAAAGGCCCTGAGGCAGCAGCACACTTGTGCATGTTCAAGGAAGAGCAAAGAGGCAGGCAGGGCTGCAGGGCCTGGGCACAGTGGAGATGAGGTGGGGGAGAAAGAGAGGGGAAGGGGAATATCAGGCTGGGCCTGGAGTCCAGAGAGAGGAGGGCGGACGTCAGCCTAGGTTTAAATTCCTGCTCTGACGTTCGTTTGCTGAGGGGCCTTGGGTGAGTGACGGGGCCTCCTATGCCTCAGTTTCCCTGTCTGCTGCATGCCCACCTTACGTGATTGCAGTGGGGATTAAATGAGTTCATATATGTTCATGTTTAGCAGGGCCCAGGACACATGCAATGTCTGAGCCAAAGCCAGCCATGAGGGGTGAGGGGTCCCTTGCCAAGGGGTTGGGGTTGGGCCTGCTGGGCCCTGGGTGTGACCCCCAACTCTCTTGTTTCCAGGACCTTTGCCCCGCTCTGGGAGGTCTTCCGAGTCTCCTCAGACAAGTTGGCGCTCTGCCACCTGGAGCTGACACGGAAGCTTCAGGATCTCATCAAGGATGTGCTCCGCCACGGGGAGGAGCAGCTCAAGGCGCACAAGAAGGTGTGTGCTGTGGGCGCCGAGGGGCCGGTGGATGGGGAACGGCTGTGGCTCCCAGGATCCCAGGACTTCTGGGGCCTTGGAACCCCAGCTCCTGGTGTGTGCCCCTGAGGGTTCTGTTAAAACTCAGAATCTCACAGACCTGAGCAGTGTTGAATTTCAGACTCTCAAAATTCTAAGAGCAGAGGGTCTGCAAACTACAGCCAGCGGGTGATGGCTAGACCATCACCTCGAGCTATGAGTACTTTTTCTACTTTTAAGGGACTGGGGGAAAAAAGTCAAAAGAAGGATATTTTATGATGTGTGACTATTATAGGACATTTAGATTTTAATGCCAGTAAATAAAATTGTGTTGGCCCCACAGCCAAGCCCATTCACGTTCAGATCTTCTGTGGCTGGCTTATGAACTGCAATGGCTGAGTTCAATGTCAGATTTACCACCTGATCCTTCACAGCAAAAGTCTGCCGACCCCTGACCTAGAGCGTTAGAAGCTACAGATCTTGTTATTTGACATTTCTAGACTCTTTTTTTTTTTTGGCCTAAACTTTATTTTTTAAATGAAGTTGTTTTAAATTTATTTTTAATTGGAGGATAATTGCTTTGCAGTGTTGTGTTGGTTTCTCCCATACAACAACATGGGGCTTCCCAGGTGCCTCAGATGGTAAAACATCTGCCTGCAATGCAGGAGACTTGGGTTTGATCCCTGGGTCAGGAAGATCCCCTGGAGAAGAGAATGGCTACCCACTCCAATATTCTCGCCTGGAGAATTCCATGGACTGAGGACCTTGACTCCATGGGGTCACAAAGAGTCAGACATAACTGAGTGACCAACACACATACATGTATATTCACTCCTTCTTGAACCTCTGTCCCAAAGCCACCCCATCCCACTCCTCTATGTCGCCACAGAGTGCCGGGCTTCTAGACTCTTAACAAAACTAACTAAAATCCTGGAAGAGCCAGACCTTAGACTCTCAAGATTCCAAAATATTTGAAGCTTATAAATCTAGAGTCATAGAGGGTTGCATTTACAGAGCCCTAGAATCTGCAGTTTTTAACTCTGTTAAAGAAGAGAGTTGTAGTACTTCATACTATACACTTAAAAATGGTTAAGATGGCAAATTTTACATTATATGTATTTTACAACTTTCTTTAAAAAATTAAAGAACAAGGAAGTTTTCTCTGGACTGATATGGAACAATCTTGAGAATGAATTATTAAGTGGAAAAAGCAGTAAGTTAAACAGTATGGCCTGTCACCATTTGTCATAAAAAATGGGCATATTTGCTGATCTTCTTGCTAGTTATTGGAGGAAATGTATCATGGTAATAATAGGAGGTTTGGGATTTCCTTGGTGGTCCAGTGGTTAAGACTCCATGTTTCTAATGCAGGGGGTGTGGGTTCGATCCCTGGTCAGGGAATTAAGATCTCACATGTCTGCCTTGCAGTGGGGCAAAAGAAAAAAAAAAAAAAAGACTTCATAGTAGGAAAAAAAAAGGGTGGGGGGAGGATTTTACCTGAGCTCACTCCTTAAAACTTTCTGAAATGTGAATTATGTGTAAATATTACCTATTTAAAGAGTTAAAATTTTTGAAATTCATAGAATTCTTAGAAAAAAAGTATTCTGTAAGACCTGGAACCCCACAAGTTTGGGAGGCTGGGAATTTCATGGTGTATACCTGGGTCTGCTCAGGTCCTGCACCCCAGCAGGGGCTTCAGGTGGTCCTCATGTTCTTCCCCACCCCCACAGTGCAAAGAGGAAGTGGTGGGCACCCTAGATGCCATACAGGCCCTCACAGGGGTCAGCCAGCTCCTGCCCAAGTCTCGCGAGAACTACCTGAACCGGTGCATGGACCAGGAGCGGCTGCGGAGGGAGAGCACCAGCCAGAAGGAGATGGACAAGGTGGGCGTGCAGCTGCAGGTCCCCAGCTACCACTGGCCCACACAGATCCGAGGGATTTGCCGAGAGGTGGCGGGACTGCCTGATGGGAGACTGAAAACATAGCACAGAGCCATGGTCATTGAACCTGCATGAACCACACCCTGGGCTCCCCAAGGAGTCTACGTGCTGGGGGATGGGGCCAGGGAAAGTGCCCCGAGTGTCCTTTCCCAACTCCGTCCCCTCCCTGTGCCTCCTAGGCAGAGACCAAGACCAGGAAGGCAGCAGAGAGCCTGCGGCGTTTGGTGGAGAAATACAACTCAGCCCGTTCTGACTTTGAGCAGAAAATGCTGGACTCAGCTCTGGTAAGAACCGGGCTTTGGAGAACTACACATTCCTGGGCCCAGGATGCTATGGGCCTCAGAAGTCCAGAACCTTCCAAACCCTCGACTCCCAGAAGCCTTAGAATCACAGGCTAAAACTGTAAAATTCTAGAGCCAGTGAGCTATTGTTGTTGTTGTTGATGTTATTATTATTTCAAAGACCAAATCAGTTCTGTGCCTTAATTTCACCGTTTGTAAAATGGGGACAGTAATACTACCTGCTTCATAGACTTGTGAAGATTAAATGAGTCACCATATATGAAATTTTCAGACTAGTAGCAGGTGCATAGAAACCACTCTATGATGTATTATTATTATTGATGAGGTTTTTGAACAAGATGGGGCAGGGTTTAGAAGCCAAGAGTCTCCTGACATGTCTTGGTGACTGAAAAGCCTGGATTCCTGGTCTAGCCTGTCTATCACCAGCTGTGCAACCTTTGGCAAGGCACTGCACCTCTCTGGGTCTCCGTCTACTCAAAGGTTTAAAAAGCAGATTGGGAGCTCAGGATTAAGAATTAGATTTTTTTTTTCCCTGATTTTGCAGTGATAGAAAGTTGCAAGCAATAGAAATCTTTGTTCAAACTGACAAGGAGACTTACAGGCTCAGGTTGCTGAAAAGTTCAGGGTGGGGCAGAGCTTCAGGCATGGCTGGATCCAGGTGCTCAAATGGTGTTGGCAGGAAGTTGTGCCTCTTTGCTTCTCAAATCTGTTTTTCTCCCTGAGGGCTTTATTCCCAGGCAGACACACCCTCCTCAATGTGTGTGTGTGTGTGTGTATGTAGCAAAGTAGCCACCAGCAGCGGCCCCATTTATCTGCCAACTCATTGATTCAGGATATGAAAGTGTTTTTTTCTATGATTCCAGCACAAGTCCCAGAGCTCTTACCCAAATCAATCACTGAGGCCAGGGGGTTGGAACATCTTGGCCAGGTGGGGTCACTAGCCACACCTTCCCATTTTGCTCCTCCCCTCCTGCCTCAGCGCTTCCAAGCCATGGAAGAGACCCACCTGCGGCAAATGAAGGCACTGATGGGCTCTTATGCCCACTCAGTGGAGGACACCCATGTGCAAATTGGGCAGGTGAGTGGGGCTGAGGGTGGGGAATGAGGTTGGGGTGCGGTGCAGGAAGGCCCTGCCTGGTTACAAATTCCATCCTCCTGGCCCAGGTGCATGAGGAGTTTAAGCAGAATGTAGAAAACGTCAGCGTGGAGATGCTGCTGAGGAAGTTTGCAGAGAGCAAAGGCACAGGCCGGGAGAAGCCTGGTGAGTCGGGCGCATCTGTGGGAGTTGGGCTGTGGAGCCACAGCTATGGGGAAGGAACAGGTTTCAAGAGGCTAGAGAATGAACCTCCCTGGGCTTCATTTTCCTCACCAGAAAAATGGGGTTAAAAAAAGAAAAAGAAAAATGGATTGATGGAACTTCCCTGGTGGTCCAGAGGTTAAGACTTCTTCCAATGCAGGGGGTGCAGATTCAATTCCTGGTCAGGGAACTCCCACGTGCCTTGCAGCCAAAAATCCAAAACATAAAACAGAAACAGTATTGTAACAAATTCAATAAAAGACTTTGAAAATAGTCCACATTTTAAAAAATAATCTTTAAAAAAAACAGACTGAAGACAAATCTAACTCAGCAACCCACAGAGGGAGAGAATTTGATGCCTAATCTTACAGATAAATCTCTTACCACTAGATACCAGAGGGACCTTGAATGCCAGGGTCAGCCTTTCAGATGTTTCTCTGAGGGCCCAAGGGAGCCACTGAGGACTGTTGAGCAAAAGGCCCATTTGAAAATGTCCCAGATACAGGGTCAAGGAAGAATTGAGAGCCAAAGTTTTAGGGTCACATCTGGGTTTGTATCTTTCCTTTGTCATTCATTGTGTCACCTTGGACATCTGTCTTGCCTTCTCTGAGTCTTAGTTTCCTCTTCTGTAAAGTTGGGATGATAGCCCCCCACTAATGGTGTCGTGAAAGTTCACTGTTATTGTTGTTCAATCACTAAGTTATGTCCGACTCTTTGCAACCCAATGAACTGCAGCACGCCAGGCTTCCCTGTCCTTCACTATCTCCCTGAGTTTGCTCAAACTCAATGGACATCATTGAGTCAGTGATGCCATCCAACCATCTCCTCCTATGTCGGCTCCTTCTCCTCTTGCCCTCAATCTTTCCCAGCATCAGGGTCTTTTCCAATGAGTCAGCTCTTTGCATCAAGTGGCCAAAGTATTGGAGCTTCAGCATCAGTCCTTCCAATGAATATTCAGGGTTCACTAATTTGATGCAAACAAAGGGCAAAATGTGTGCTTGGCACACAGTAGGCACTTAGTAAATGCTGTTTACATCCTTAGGTCTAGACAACCCTAGGGTCTGTCTTTTCTCCCTCCCGTCTCTATAGCTCAGCACCAGCTCAGGCTACCTCTCATTGTGTGAATCTCCATTCTTGTCCTTCCCTGGCTCCAGATTTCTCATGCCCTGCTCCTGCTCCAATAACCTCTGTGGCTTCCCATCCCCCTTGGGAGAGTCCCCGGTCCTCATCCTGGGACTTAAGGCTCAGCTCACTGCACTGACATTTATGATCCATCCTCTGACCCACCCAAGTTCTACCCAGAAATTCTGGAAGTAGAAGTAACTCAGGCAGTCCCTCCTGTCCACCCCAAGGTGGCAGCCATCCAAGGCAAGACCAAGAACCCTTGGCCCATCCCACTCATGACTATCTCAGAGACTGGTTCAGCATCTTGGCTCATGCCTTGGACCCTGACTCACCTTAAGCTCAGATCCAGGTGCCAAAGGTATATTCCTACCCTTCCCAGGCCCGGTCCCCCTGCCTGGCTGAGTTTCTCAATTTTTTTCTGTCTCAGGGCCTTTGGACTTTGAGGCGTACAGAGTGGCTACCCTGCAGGAAGGCAAGTACGTCTGGGCCTGGATGCCCAGGCTGGACCATGGGGATGAGGGAGGCAGATCTGAATGGGAAGGGGACCCCCACCCAGGGCTCATCTGCACCCCTTCATCTGTTCTCAGCAATGAAACGTTTACGTGGAGCCAAGGCCTTTCGCCTCCCAGGACTGAGCCGGCGGGAGCGGGAGCCACCTACAGCTGTGTGAGGAAGCACCCTCACCCCCAGCCCTGGCCCAGGCTAACCCAGGATCCCTCCTCATTCCTAGGCTCTCCCGGAAGTCCCCTGCTTAGGGTAGCCCAAGAGAATTTCTATTCCAGGCTAGCCCAGGATGCCCTCTACCCAGGCCAGCCCAGAAGCTCTTCTGTCCAGACTGGCTCAGAATTACCAGTGCCCAAGCTAGTCCAGGGGGCTACCCAGATGGTACTAGTGGCAAAGACCCTGCCTGCCAGTGCAGGAGACTCAAGAGACATGGGCTCAATCCCTGGGTGGGGAAGATCCCCTGGAGGAGGGCATGGCAACCCACTCCAGTATTCTCGCCTGGACAATCCCATGGACAGAAGAGCCTGGCAGGCTACAGTCCACAGGGCCACACACAGTTGGACACGAACGAAGTGACTTAGCACGCACACAAGCTCGTCCAGAATTTTCCTTTTGCCAAGACTAGACCAGGGGCAGCCTGTTCCAGACCCACCCAGGATTACCCCTGCCCTGGCTGGCCTGGGATTTCTCCCTAGCAGGCTGTTTCCCTCATTTCATCTAGCCTGGTAATTCTAACCTTGTCAAGATGAGCCCAAGAGTCTCTCTGCCCAAACTAGTACCAAATTCTTTCCTATACCCGTGGTCTCCCTGGCTAGCCCAGGGTTAGCCTTGCCCAGGCTAGCCCAGGATTCTTCTCTTTGCCAAGGCTGGCCCTGTTATTTCCCTGCCAAGGTGAGCCCTACATTCAGACTGATTTCCAAGTCCCTCCCCTTCCAAGCTGTTTGAGAATGCCCCGTACTCAGCTAACTCAGACTCACTGGCCCCAGCCCCAAGCTAGCTCCAAGGTTGTACCACCTGCCAGGCTGGCCCAGGACCACAGAGCCACCCAGGGACTGCCTGCAGGTTCCGCTTCTGGTGTTGGGGGCAGAGGGGAGGGCCAGAGGAGGTGGGGGAACTGACACTGACATCTCCTTCTCCATCCCCAGAGATTCCCTGGAACCTGATTTAGGGGTAAGTGCCATGGGAAGGGCCGGGCTGCGCTGCCAAGTGGGAGGGCTTCAGTCCTGCCTTGCTCCCCACTCTATGCCTGGAAACCACACCTGGAGCTCAAGGGGATAGAGGTCACACAGCTTAGGGACCAGGTTCCAGTCCCTCATTGGCTGCAAACCCCCATGGACTATGTTGGAGGGACCAAATATCCTCGTTTCACTTCAGTTTACCCCTTAGGACAGGTAGTGGCGTGTTCTCTTCCTCTAAGAACCTGTCTACACAGCACGGGAAGATAGCTATTGCCATTGGGGTTCTTTTTTTGATCTGAGTCAGGGCCCAGAGGTGAGAGGTGGGCATGGCAGTTTGAGATGGGAGGTTTGGTACCGGAGAGCCTAACGCATTGCTTGCTTGTCCCTCCCCAGACTTGTCCAGAGGTGGATGAGGAAGGTTTCACCGTCAGGCCTGATGTCACCCAGAACAATATCCTCCTGGCGCCCTCTGGGGGCAGTTGTTGGCACAGCAAGGACAAAGCTCCATCCACAGGGATCCACCCACCATTAGCAATCCTCTGCGTACATCCTTGGTGGAGCCTCCAGTGGTGAAGCAAGCAGATTCAAATGCAGACACTCACCCTGAGGGGTCAGAGCTGAGCAAGAGGGAGAGGAGGGCTTGGTTATCCCAGAGTGGGGAGCAAAAGGGGCTTCCTGGAAGAGGCGGTCACGTGTTGGGGTTTAGCAGCTGAATAGTTTACTAATTAGGTCAGGGAATGCTTATATGATAGGGGCTTCCCAGGTGGCACTAGTGGTAAAGAAACCACCTGCCAACAGAGGAGATGCGGATTTGATCCCTGGGTCAGAAAGATCCCCTGGAGGAGGAAATGGCTTCCCACTCCAGTATTTTTACCTGGGAAATCCCATGGGCAGAGGAGCCTGGTGGGCTACAGTCCGTGGGGCTGTGGAGAGTCAGACACGACTGAATGACTGAGCATACACACATGCTTGTATGAAGGCTGGTGGGGAGAGGAGAATGGTGGCAAATACATGGTGTCAAGGCAAGGGTGGCAAGTGATGGGAGAGGAAATGGGGCAGCACCTCAAAGGGATACGAGCAGGAAGGGACAGATGTGAGGGCTGACTGGAGGGGAACCAGTGTTGGTGCCTTGACTGCAGTGCACGCACAGCAGAGCCCACCCACTTCTCATCCAGCGACTCCGATTTTGATGATGAGGAGCCCCGCAAAATCTACGTGCACATCAAGCCTGCCTCGGCCCGGGCCCCACCCTGCAGTCCCAAGGCAGCTGCGGCCCAGCTCAAGGCCACAGCTGGCAGCCTCATACTTCCTCCTGGCCCCGGGGTGAGGCGTGGGGAGATGCCATATGCGGGGCAGGGGGCACTGCCTGAATGCCCCCCCGACCTGATGCCACCCCTTTGTCCACAGGGCACCATGAAACGCCATTCTTCACGTGAGTAGTCTGTTGAGGGGTCTTCAGTTTGACAAGAGGCACGTGGAAGGGAGACTGGGCCTGGAATGTGGGTGTGGGTTTGAATCCCAGCTCTGCTGTGTGACTTGGGGCAAGCTGCTTGCCCACTCTCATCTCACTCTTCCTTGAATGACATGGGGTCATTCATTATGAGAATTAAATGAGAGCCAAAAGGGATCACTGAGGCTGGGAGAGAAGCCAAAAGCTGGAGACAAGTTGGCTCAGATTCAAACCCCTCTATGCCTGATTTGCTGGTCACTTTGGGCAGCGGACTGGACAGCCCCAAGCCTTGGTCTCCTGGTCTGTGGAGTGGGAAGCTGTGCAGGCCTGGCGACAGGAAGGCTCAGGAGGTCCATCTCTCACAGGGGACCCTGCCGGGAGACCACAGAGGCCTCAATCCGCCCCAAGGGCCAGCAGGTGGGTTCCATGGGGGTGAGGCATTGGGCCCACATGAGTGGGCAAGTGGTCGGCCCGTCCCTGACACCTCCTCTTCCTCCTCCTCCCCTGCTGCCTCCCCAAGTCTCTGACTCCCCTTCTTTTACCCTGGCAGGGAGTTAAGGACGTGCCATTTTTGAGGGACCACTTGGTGATTCATTTGATGAACATTTATTGGGTGCTTTGTGTGTGTTCCTGCTGTTCTGGGTTCCAAAGATAAATGATCTAGATAGATCTTCCTTCTCGGAGTCACATACTAGTGGCTCAGATTTTTTAAATAGTAAGCACGTTAGAGCATATCTGATGCTTCGAAGTGCTGTGAAGAAACTAAAAGAGGGAACGTGATGGAAAATAGGAGCGAGTGACTTTAGTTGGGGCCGTGGTGGAGGGGTAGCAGGAGAGGTGGGGAGGGCCTTGAGCTGACTCCTGAAGAGGAGCAGGACGTGGCAGTAGGGAGATTTGGGGGAACAGAGCTCAAGACCAAAAACAGGGTATGCCAAGGTCCTGAAGTGGAAGGGAGGAAGCATGGAAGTAATAGAACGCACCCCACCTGTCCAATCCGTGTCCCCAGCTGTGCGGAGAAGCTGCAATCGGAAGAGCAGGTTTCCAAGAACCTCTTTGGGCCTACCCTAGAGTCCGTCTTGGACCACGAAGATTTTACAGGTGATGGGGGTGGGGCTTCGGGGCATGGGCGTGGCTACAGGAGGGTGGGTGGGGCCACTACAAGAGTAGGAGGCTCGGATAGGCGGGACGGTGGGATG
The DNA here is from genome assembly GCA_024291935.2 of Okapia johnstoni. NCBI lineage: Eukaryota > Metazoa > Chordata > Mammalia > Artiodactyla > Giraffidae > Okapia > Okapia johnstoni. Next base: position 4,911,723 of record CM044316.1, on the reverse strand, counting down.
GGTTGGAGGGAGGAGGTGGGGATCCTTTGTGGGTCAAAGTGAGGGTGGGCGAGGCCACAGACGGGATGGGCGGAGCTGGTGAGAAGGTGTGGCCTTTGTGGGAGGGGGGTGACAATAGTGGGTGGGCGGGGCATCAGTAGAGATGGACAAGGCCTGCTAAGGAGGGCAAGACATTGAATGGGGGTGGACCATCCTCAGCATGGGCGTGGCCTACGGGAGGATTGACAGGGGTCTGGAGCTGGCTGCCCTCTTCCCTCCCCCAGGCTCTAGCAGCCTCGGCTTCACCTCCAGCCCCTCGCCTTTCTCTTCCTCGTCTCCCGAGAATGTGGAGGACTCTGGACTGGACTCACCATCCCACGCGGCACCGGGTCCCTCCCCGGATTCCTGGGTCCCACGCCCGGGCACCCCACAGAGCCCACCTACTTGTAGGGTGTCACCCCCAGAGTCGAGGGGCACACAGTCTCTGCTGCCATCAGACTCGCCACAGCCCCTTGCAGCATCCCCGAGCCCCTGGGGGCCGGAGGCTGTGGCTGGAGGAGGTGAGTCCCTCTACCCCTGGCCTGAGAGTTTTCTGAGCCCTGGGGGATGAGAGAGTTCCTAATGTGGCCAGGGCCTGAACTGGGTTTTGAGGGATACAGCCGGGACCCAGGCAGGCAGAAACCCTAATCCTTGCAGGGACATTAATGAGATGAATGTTTAACAAGGCAGGAGGTGACAGGTGCCGGGTGACGGCTCCGAAGCATAGGGCCTCCTGAAGAGGCTGAACTGAGATTTGATGGAGGTGAGGACGAAGCCATATGGACTCCAGGCATGGAATTCTCAGCAGAGGAATGTGCAAAGGCCCTGGGGCAGAAGTGGGCTAGGCCCTTTGAAGAACCACGAGCAAGGAGGCCAGTGTGACTGAAACAGAATAGTGACAGGGAGAAGGAGGGAGTCGAGGGGGAGATATCGACAGGGAGATAGGACCACATGGGGCCCAGTGATCCCAGGGAGAGACCTGAGTTTTACCCCTAACAAGGTCAAAGCCATAGGAGGGAGGGGCTGTGAACAGAGAAGGATGAAACCTGATGGGGTCACAGGCTCTCTGACCACTTGGTCGCGAGGGATGGGAGCTGGAGACCAGGGAGGTGAGTCCAGGTAAGTGGTGATGGGGTAACAGTGGGGAGAAGCCGCCGGTAGACATGGGGCCCAGAGAAAAGAGGAGTCAGGGCGGAGGGCCTGAGAGCAACTGAAAGGAGAGAGAGGGACAGAAAGAGCAGGAAGGATGGGGTGGAAGAAGCTGGGGTGGGGGTGTGTCAAGGCCGGGAGGGAGGAGGGGATTGGGTGTGGATTGGCTTCTGGGGCCTGAGTTAGAGGGACTGTGGGCTGTGGCCACGTGAGATCCCCAGCAGTGGGGGTAGAGGGTACCATCCTTGGTATAAAGAACGAGCCTGGTTGGAACTGGTTCAAGGGAGGGCTCAGAGGAATGAGTGTAGACCACAAGTGTAGACAGATAAAGTTGTCAGAGGTTTATTGTAGAATTAAGGTTCTCAACTGGGCCAGTTCTGCCCCCTTATTCCCCGGGCACACTTGGCAATGGCACCACTGATACTTGATTGTCACCACTTGGGGGCAGGGTACACCTGACATTTGCGGGGTGGAGGCCAGGGGGCAAGACAGCCCCCCATAGCAAAGTATCTGACCCTGTTGAGAACCTTGGGATAGACAGCATAGTCTGGGGTGTAGGTGGGCAAGTAAGCGTTTATAGATGGAGCAAAGCAGGAATACTAGGGAAGCAGGAGAGCAAGGAGAACTGAGGTGTTACACCGAGATTAGTTAAATTAGAAGGGTGTGACTCAGAAATTGGCCAGGGTGGGAGACCCTCTCAGAGAGGATGAAGGTCATAGAATTGCCAAATGTTGGATAAAAGGCCTCTGCCAAATCCCCCTGGCCCTCGCAATGGTGTGCCTGCCTTCTGAACATCCAGCTCTTGTTTGCATACCTCCGGTGATGGGGAGCTCACCCCTTATTGAGCCACCAGTCTAGTGTCTGGGAGACTCAGGGTTGCATATGGTGTCTCCAGTCCTGTCCAGCACCTTCTCTGCAGCCCTAGGACTTCTGACCATCAGGGGGTTTCCCCTGTAAGCCTGATTCTCAGATTGGGACTGAATTCTTCCTCCTAGAGGCCCAGACAGCAGCTGAGCCATGTCTGTTCTTATGCTTGTTCCCCAGACTTGATGCCTGTATCTGCTGACCTTGCAGTCAGGGAGGGTCTGGCAGCCCCATCCCGGAGACCGCGCTCCAGGAAGGCATCCTGTCCCCTCATGCGCAGCAATGGGGACCTGGTAGGGTTGGGGGGAGCAGGAGCTGGGTTGAGGGGGTCGCCTCCAGGGTTGGCATCGGGGCACTTCTGCTAGGGTGTTCACAGGCCGGCTTATCTTCTTCCCTTCCAGTCTCGTTCCCTGAGCCCCTCCCCACTGGGCTCTTCAGCCCCCAGCTCCATCCCTGAACGGCCCAGCTTCTCATCCCAGACTGGACATGGTACGTGGGTCCTCCCTGGGCTTCAGGTTCACCTTCTCCAGTCCGGGTGGGTGGCCAAGTGATACAACGAGGCTTTGCCACAGAGGGTGGGGTTTGGGAGCCTGGGACCTGTGCTCACTCTCTGTCCCCCGTTCCCTCCCTGCCACCCCCCAGGAGTCTCCCGGGGTCCCAGCCCTGTGGTCCTGGGCTCCCAGGATGCCCTGCCCGTGGCCACTGCCTTCACTGAGTACGTCCACGCCTACTTCCGTGGCCACAGTCCCAGGTACACAGTGGTGGGGCAGATGGTGACAAGCAAACAGGGCTTCCTGGGAGCTGTGCATCTGGGTTCCAGCAGGGCCAGCGTTCAGGGGGGTCTCATGATCTCTTTACCATGGAACAGCCTCGAACATGGAGCTGAACAATAGGAACAATAGGAACCATAGCGGGCATTTGAGAGCAATAGGAACCATAGCGGGCATTTGAACAGGGCTAAGGCATTGATGTGAGCTTCCCAGGTGGCTCAGTGGTAAAGAATCTGCCTGCCAAGCAGGAGATTCAGGTTCCCTGTGTCAGGAAGATCCCCTGGAGAAGGAAATGGCAACTCACTCCAGTATTCTTGCCTGGAAAATCCCATGAACAGAGGAGCCTGGCGGGCTACAGTCCATGGGGCTGCAAAGAGTTGGACATGACTTAGTGACTGAGCGGGTGTGCACACACACCCAGGCAGGAAGACAAGGCACTGATGTATCCATGGTTTAAAGGAGCTCCTCCGAGGCTGCTGTGGGCATCAAACTGAAGGGAGCAAGACCACAGGCCAGCCCACAGAGCAGGAAAGGGAAGGGTGAATTGAGGGACCAGGGATAATATGGGGGCATTGCCCAGCTGAAGACACCATAAGATCAAGCCACAAAGAGGAGGAGAGTATCAGACCCAAAACCCAAGCTGAGGACTGAATGTTTTGCTTTGAGCTTCCTAGTGGCCTAGGGGAAAAGAGAACTGGGGAAGGGAGTGTCCCTGTCTCCTTCAGCTCATTGTGGATTCTTCCTGGTGTCCAGATTGCTGTCCAGGCAGGGACACAAGGGGAGGCAGCTGGGGCTGGGATGCCGCCGTGGTCAGGGCCTTGCTGATTCTGATGGACCTGGTGAGCCACAGGCTACACTGGAGCTAGGAGCGAGGGGAGGATGAGGGGCCTGGTAGAGCCCTAAGCCAATGCCCAGTTTCTTCAACTCCCCCCACCAGCTGCCTGGCTCGAGTAACTGGGGAGCTGACCATGACCTTCCCTGCCGGCATCGTGCGTGTGTTCAGCGGGACGCCACCCCCTCCCGTCCTCAGCTTCCGCCTCGTGCATACAGCCCCCATTGAGCACATCCAGCCCAATGCTGACCTGCTCTTCAGGTACCATTAGAGGAAGGGGTGCAAAGTTAGGTGGTACCAGGGGCTGGTGGAGGCCGGGTGCTCCCCGGCTCTGAATTTCTGTTCTGCCTCCTGGGATTTGCTGTGTGACCTTGGGCAAGTCACTCTCCCTCTCCGAAACTCACTTTCCTTCCCTGTTTTGCTTCCCACCACCTCCCTTTCCTGGGAGTTACGCTTTACTGGTCCCAAGGTTAGCCTGGGAATCTGCATCTTTAGGAAGCTTTTGGTGTAGGCATCTCCCAAGGGTTGGGGTGATCATCCTTGGTCTCTGCAGTGACCCTTCCCAGAGTGACCCGGAGACCAAAGACTTCTGGCTCAACATGGCGACTCTGACAGAGACTCTGCAGCGCCAGGCAGAGCAGAATCCGGCTGCCTCCTACTACAATGTAGTGCTCCTGCGGTACCAGGTGGATGGGGTGGGGCAGAGTGGGCATAGAGAGGATGGTGGGTGGGGGCAGGGTGAGCAGGCAGCTCTCACTGGTGAGAGCAATGAGAGCGGGGTGAACTGCGGGAAGCAGGCAGGGTGGGCAGTGTAAGGGGGCCAGGACTCTGCTGGTGCAGACGGCTGCATTATGCAAATTAGAAGGGGCCTTTTCCCAGGGCCTGTCCCCAAGACTATTAGAATGAGGTACTCTACTGCCCTCTGCTGGACATGTCATGTAATACACCCTCTCATCAACAAAGAGCTCCCTTGGGGTAATGGAGCCCCTTGGGTGTCACAGACAGCGCAGAATCAGGTCATTTGAATGGTGGGTGGCATGGCAAGGGCAGCGTGGATGGAGAGTGTGTGGTGTGGCAGGACAGGGCAGCTCAAGCCACATCCTCTCTCCTGTTCTTGCTCCCCCTAGTTCTCCCGCCCCGGTCCCCAGTCCATGCCTCTGCATCTGAGCGCCCACTGGCAGTGTGGGCCGACCCTCACTCAGGTCTCGGTGGAGTACAGCTACCAACCCGGTGCCACAACTGTGCCCACGCCACTCACCAATGTCCAGATCCTGCTGCCCGTGGGGGAACCTGTGACCAATGTCCGCCTGCAGCCGGCTGCCACCTGGTGAGGGCGAGCAGGAGGACAGGGGAGGCTCAGAACCTAGCAGACCTCCCTCTGATGCAGCAACTGATGGGTCCACCATGGGCCTGACCGTTCACTTGGGGGCTTCCCAAAGAGGCTTGGTGTTAATCCATCCACCAGTGCAAGGAGACGCAGGAGACGTGGATTCTGTCCCTGGGTCAGGAGATCCCCTGGAGGAGGAAATGGCAGCCCACTCCAGTATTCTTGCCTGGAGAATGCCCATGGACAGAGGAGCCTGGCGGGCTACAGTCCATGGGGTTGTAAAGAGTCAGAGAGGACTGGAGCGACTGAGCACGCATGCACGCACCTTGCTTGGAGCTAAGGGCAATATCATTAACAAAAGTAATGTCTGACACCAAAAGCTTCCTACATGTCAGGCTTGTTTTACATCTCTACATACACTGACTGGCTCGGGGCTTTTAGCAATCCCTTGAGGGGTGGACCACCATTATCCCCACTTACCGAGGGGGAGCTGAGGTATACAGAGGCAAAGTCACTTACCAGGGGTCACACCAGTAGTCACTGTACAACATTGCCTTTGTTTTGTACAAAAGGCAGAACCTACAACCAAGAAACCAAATTTATAGGACCGAATGCATCACCTAAAAGTGCTACAAGGCTGAGGAGCCTTCAGGAACCAGCTGCTCCACACCCTTGCCCCCATTTTCACACATAGGGAAACTGAGGCCAGGGAGGGGACCTGGCTTTCTTGGGTCATGTAGCCAAGGGGCAACTGAGCTGGGACCCTGGGCTCCGAATGTCTTTTCTGGGAAAGACCTGACCTGATCTCTTGATGCCAGGAACTTGGAGGAGAAGCGGCTCCTATGGAAGCTTCCAGATGTGTCTGAGGCAGGGGGTGAGTTATGGTTGTACATAAGGGCTTGGAGGTCTCAAATGGGAAAGGCTTATTTAAACTAGGGGAGAGGGAATTCCCTGGCAGTCTAGTGGCTAGGACTCCACGGTTTCACTGCCGAGGGCGGGAGTTGGATTCCTGGTTGGGGAACTAAGATCCAGTAAGCCATGGGATGCAGCTAAAAATGTTTCCTAACCAAACTAGGGGAGAACTAGGGATGTGCTGGAGGCAGGCAAGTTAGGCATCAAGGAAAGCTTAAAAGGGCTTTGACAAAGTGGGAAGAGAGGGCATCCCAGGGGGTGGGCACAGGAGGTGCAAAGGCCCTGAGGCAGAATTCCTTTGCAAACCACATACAACCCCAGCAGGACCAAAGGAAAAGGGTGCAGGACACAACAAGTCAAAGGGAACAGAGCCACAGATTAAAGAGCTTGGGTGTAGGGCTGAGGAGGAGCCCAGGTCACTGGAGGGCTGGGGTCAGGAAAAGGGCACAGCTGACCTCAGACCTCCCCAGGCTCTGGCCGCCTGTCTGCCAGCTGGGAGCCATGCTCTGGGCCCAGCACGCCCAGCCCTGTGGCTGCTCAGTTCACCAGCGAGGGGGCCACTCTGTCCGGCGTGGACCTGGAGCTGGTGGGGAGTGGCTACCGCATGTCACTGGTAAAGAGGAGGTTCGCCACAGGTATGCCCTCGCCCTGCCACTGCGCATCCCTGGAGCCAGGACCAGGCTGGGCTCTGAGTCCCACTCATTACTTCTGCTAGGATGCAGGGGGAGGGGAGACATTTAGGGTGTTTGGAAAAAATAGGTGGGTGTTGGGGCCTGGAGACCCAAGATGGGGGGTATGGGTGGAGAGATGGGTGGTCAGAGCCCCAGTGAAAGGGATCAAGAAGTATCCTCTATGGGACTTCCCTGACGGTCCAGTGGTTAAGACGCCATGCTTCCACTGCAAGGGGCATGGATTTGAGCCCTAGTCGGAGAACACATGCGCAGAGCAGCCAAAAAAGAAAGAAAAAAAGAAGTGTCCCTTGGTTGGCTGGCGTCCTTGCAAGAACCCAAGGCAGGGAGCCGGAAGCCCCACTGGTGCATCCACCCCCACCCCCATCCCATGCTTCTATCCCCACAAGGGGCTCCTTGGGTCCATGGGGCAGTGGGAACAGTGAGTTACAGGGGTGTTTGGGAGAGCTTAGGGGATCCCTTCTCCCCTCACCACTCTGTCTCCACAGGGAAGTACCTGGTGAGCTGTTAAGCCCGCAGAAGATGACCAGCGTTGCTGGCCCCAGCTCTGCACTGCATCCTGGTGCTCGCTGACTGCTTCCTGCCCTCCTGCTGGACCCAGGGGCTCCCCATCTGGCCTCCCCTGAGGCCCTGACTCCATGGAGAGGATCCCCGTACTCACTTTGGCTGAGCCTGAGATCCACTCCTGCTCATGCCAACTCCCAGGCAGGTCCTCGACCTTTTGATGTTCTTTACATAAACACTCTATTTTCTAATAAAATAAATAACAAGACTTTTCCTGCACCAGGAAATTTCCTTCACATTTCCAGAGAGGAGAGGAAGAAAAGACATGGGTAGGAGAGATCTGAAATTCCTAATGATCTTACCACCACCCCTCCACCCTTACCTAGCCAGTGCAGGGTGATATTGAGGGTAAAAAAGCCAGATATGAACACCCCCAACCCCATGGATACCTCCAGTCCTGTGGGCTGGTGAAAGAGAACACGGACTAGAGGAACCTCGAGGGGGATGCCAGGAAGACTTCCTAAGCAGAGGGCAGTATAAACAGGGCTTTGAGGTTTGAGTAGAAGTTTTCAGGCTGGCGTGGACATGCCAAGCAGAATAATATGAGTTGGCATCCCAGGGGTGGGTACAGGAGGTGCAAAGACCTCGAGGCAGGATTCCTTTGCAAACCACACACAGCCCTGTGGGACCAAAGGAAAACTGCAAAAAGCAATTAGTGTGAGAAAGCGAATAGTCCACAGACACTGACTGAGGACTTAACAGTCACCTACAGCCGTGAGCAAGACAAAGCTCTTAGAAGCTGTGAGGCTGTGAAGCTGAAAAGACAGGGTTTAGAGCCAGTGGCTGTATGACCAAGCCAGTAACTTGAGCTCCCCAGGCCTCATCTGTAACCCACTTCACTCGGTGGTTGTGAGGAGGTCACAAACTTTGAAGGGTGCCTGGTACAGAGGAAGCACTCCAGAAGTCCTGGTATTCTCTTATTTACTGGGGGTCCCCGGGTGGAAGGTGGGGACCTGAGTGCAGGTGGGCAAGGGGTGGCCTGAGGGAGGGCCAGGACAAGTGAGGGAGCCAGCATACTGTGGTGGGGAGCAGGTCTGAGCTTGATGGAAAGTCCTGGGTCCTGGTGGACATGTGGGGATACTGGGTACCTGACACTGAAGGCCATGGAGATCCCAGGGATGGCACCAGCACGCATACTTTGCTGCCTCCAACAGGACTTTAGAGCCAGCGCAGGTGGGTCCTTCCCCTCACAGGCCCTCAGCTCCTCAGCTGCAAGTTCATAGCCCACACTCACCCTATGTTCCCTGAGTTCATGAGCCCCATAAATATGCTAGAATCAAATGTCAGAGCCTATGGGATTGTCCCCTCCCTCCAAGTCTTTGCACACGTGCATACATGAGTACGCGTATTCTCAGTGGCTTTGAGCCCTCCAAAACAGTCCCTTTGCTAGTCCTGTATGGCTAAAATGCTAGAGTGCCATGTCCACACTGTGGACCAGAGCATGAGGAGACACTGATGTTTATCACAGCTCTGAGCATTATCTGGGTTTGGGTTCTGCCCATCTGATAAGAAGCAGGAAAATGTTACCTCCTGGTGGCTTTCATTTGCTTTCCTTGGGTCACAAGTGAGGCTGGGCAACCTTTAAAACACATCAGGCATTTCTGGGTGCGGCCCCGTAAGTGCCCGGACATCCAGAACTGACGTGACAGGTGCTTATGTGGGAGGGTGAGTCCCAGGAGGGAAGGTGAGATCCCCATTTAACTGGCCAAGCCCAAGCAGGCAGCCCTGTCATTTGGTGGTTTACAATGCCATGGTCTCCTACACCTCGGAGGCCTCCAAACACAAAGCGATTAGGTGACCAGCCAGAGGCCACCGCAGTAGGTGAATGGCCTGAGATTTTTTTTTTTAATTGAGGTGACATTCACATAACAGAAAATTAATGATTTAAACAATTCAGGGACTTCCCTGGTGGCCCAGTGGCTAAAACACAGCGCTCCCAATGCAAGGGGCCTGGGTCTGAGAACTAGATCCCACATGCCACAGTGAAAAGATCCCTCCCACAGACAAATAAATAAATAAAACAATATTTTTTTAAAAAAATACAAAAGAATTTAGTGCCATATAGCACAACCACAATGTTTTCAACTGTCCCTTCTAGTTCTAGAACATTCCGATCACCCCAAAAGGAAATCCATTCCCATTAGCTGCCACTCCCCATTCCCTCCAGGCCCTGGTACCTACTAATCTGCTCTCTGACTCTAGAGATTTGCCTGTTCTGGACATTTCATGTAAGTGGGTTCATACATGATGTGGTTTTTCTAGCCTGGCTTCTTTCACTCAGCATAGTTTCCATTGTAGCATGTGTCACTGCTTTCTTCTTTGTTAAGTCTGAATAATATTCCTGATTGTTTTCATCCACTCATCCTTTTATGGACACAGGTTGTCTCCACCTTTTGGTGATTGCCTTGTGCTACTATAAACATGGTGCATACCTGTTTGAACACCTGTTTTTTTATTTTTGGGGGGGTGGATACCTAGGAGTGGAATTAAATTCCTGGGTCATATGATAATTCTAGTCTGTATTTGAACCCAAGCCCTCCAGCCCCACGGTTCTACCCTGAAAGCTTTTGAAGCCACCCTGGCTGTAATAGGAGACTCCAACTTCCTACCAGGCGGGACTTCAGTTTTCACATTGCCAGCCCAGCAGGGCCAGCTTGGTCAGCTCCCAGGGCCCACACCTTTGTTGGGGGGGGGGGATGGATTGGGGAGAGGGATAACACAGGAAGCGGGCACTTGGCTGATATGGAGGGGATGGGCAGAGGCACACCCACCAGATCTGTTGTCTGATTAAGCTTTCCTACCACGCTGTTGTGGAGAAGGAAATGGCAACCCACTCCAGTATTCTTGCCTGGAGAATCTCATGGACTGAGGGGTGTGGGGGACTACTGTTCTGGGGGTCGCAAAGAGTCGACAGGACTAAAGCGACTGAGCACGCACACACACATGGAACTTGTGAACGCAGGAAACCCGAGGGGGCCCCAGTGGGTAAGAGAGGAACTTTAAACCAGGGAACTTCAACGGGCTCCGTAATTCGAAGGTTTGTTATCGCAAGCAAGTGCAAGAGCCAGGGTCTCTGTGGCCCGAAAGTGTTAGTCGCTCAGTTGTGTCCAACTCTTTGCGACCCCATGGACTGAAGCCCACCAGGCTCCTCTTTCCAAGGACTTCTCCAGGCAAGAATACCGGAGTGGGTAGCCGTTCCCTTCTCCAGGAGATCTTTCCGACCCAGGGATCTGAGGCCTGAAATGCCCCCATATGAGGCAGACATTTAATGCCATCGCTCTTCCACGCCCGCAGAGTAGCTCATGCAGTTGCTCTGTGTTGACCTTGCTCCCCAGACCTGTCCCAGCGGGATGAGCCCGAGTGTAGTTCCTCCACGTTACAGATGAGGAAATTTAAGTGCAGCCAGGACCTGCTCCTCTTCCTCCTAGGGAGGAAATCGCAATGGGGGAGGAAGCAGAGGATGGCTTGAACCACCACCTGGCTTACACCTGTGGACCTGGAGCTCTCCTCCGCAACCCGGCTCATCTAATGTGCCAACACCAGAAAGTTCAAGACAATCAAACGCAGCACAAGCAGGGTTCGAATCTTGGCCAGCCCCAACCTCAAGAATCTTCCAATCTGACTTGCAATTTTGCCAATCCCAGCCCGCGGTACCCGGAGGTCTGGGGGCTCCGGATAGATTATGGGGTTCTGAAATATTGTAACTCCTTGAAGAGCCACTGGGATCAACTCGCCTGCTTGTTCCCCTCCACCCGCCCCCACCCCCCGACACACACACCCTCTTAATAATTTCATCATCGAACACACGTTGGACCAAACCTGGGGCGCTGTGCCAGAGATAGGAAAGCGCCTCTCGCACATCTCCAGCCTCGGGGTGCTCACTCTCTGGCTGTGGGCGGGACCCAAATGGGGTCTGGAGCCGGGATATGGTCGGGGGAAGCTAGAAGCCGCAGGGTTGGCGCGATCCCGCCAGTGGAGGGGAAGGGGCGGGGCCGGGGAGGGAAAGAGGGGCGGGGCCGCGGGGGAAGAGGGGCGCGACCGAGGGAAGAAGGGCGGGGCGGGCGGGAAAACTTAGACCTGGCCTTCCAGGAACCCGGCTCAGCTACAGTAGGGGGTCCGGCGGGAGGCCCGCAGGAAGGCGTGAACCCTGGAAGGGCGGGGCCTCGCGCTCAAGTGAAACTCTTCCTCCTGCTCCGGAGCAGGATAAGGGGTCGGAGGCTGGAAGGTTGTCTTGGGGTAAGTACTGGGGCCCCTGAGGATCTAATGGAACTCTGGTGGAGGGGCGGAGTCGGGGCTCTAGGGAAACCTGAACGGATCCCTGGGTTTGGGGTATCCGTTGCGTGCACCCTGAAGTGTGGTGGTGGTTTAGTCGCTAAGTCGTGACCAACTCTTGCGATCCCATGGGGGCAGCGAGATCCTGGAGCCCCGGGTCTCAATAACCCTGTTGCCCTCACCCATCGGTAATAGTAGTCGCCTGCGTCCCACGGCCGACTCAATCCCGGCCCCGAAGGAAGCCTCACTCACGTCTGGGGAATGGGGGGAAACCGAGGCCCCTGATCCTGTAACTGCCCCGTTGCAGCTGTGGTGCACACAGTGAAGCCACCCTGGACCCCCGCCTCCCGCCTTCCTCCTAGGATAGAGTGGGAACCGAACGAAGAGTGGAGTGCGCTTTGTACACGCTGGCCATTACTATTACTGTTATCGTTGTTGTTAAAATTGTTAGCACGCTGATTGGGAGAGTCTGGGCAGGAACAGCAACAGCCTTGCCAGGCGCTGCACCAGGTTCCCGCGCGGGACCCCAGCTCACAGTTTCCTTTGGGATTCATTCAGATCCCGGCTCAGCCAGTGCCTGGCTATATAGCTTGCTTCTGGTTGCTCCTGCTCTCTGAATGCACCTCAGTGTCCCCTCCTTGAGGCAGCAAAATGACCCAGCTTCCGCGAGGATGCCTGAGCGGTTAGCCTGCAAAAGCTTTTATGGTGGGGGCGCTTCTGGCCACTGAAAGACCTCAAGCAAGTGATTGTATGTCTCTGACCCTTGGTTTCCCCTATGTCAAGTGGGGCTCAAGATATGGAACTGTGATGAAGGTAAAATAAGTGCAACAAACAAACGGTGGGGCCACAGAAAGCCAGCCATCCCCATGAGTATATTAATAATTATAATTATTATATTGCATCATTAGCTATCTTTATGGCTTCTCCACCAACTTTCCCTCTGGGTCAGATTTTTTTTTTCATGGCCACTTTTCAGATGGAGAAACTGAGGACCTGTTCCCCTCCCCCCCAACCCTCTACCCCAGCTTCTCCTGCCCCCTCTCCCTACCCCTACTCATCCCCTATCCCTTGGGCCAGGACCTCCTTGTCCAAATCTGGAATTCATGGCCCAGGGGAAGTTTGCTGGATTTGGGACTGGCCCTGGGGCCATATGGGCTTCCCCTGGTGGCTCAGATGGTGAAAAATCCACCTGCAATGCAGGAGACTTGTTTTGATCTCTGGGTCGGGAAGATCCCCTGGAGAAGGGAATGGCTACCCACTCCAGTATTCTTGGCCTGGAGAATCCCATGGACAGAGGAGCCTGGTGGGCTACAGTCGATGGGGTCGCAAAGAGTTGGACATGACTGAGCAACTAGCCACACACTTCCAGCTGGGCCCGCAGCTTTCTCCCACAGCCCTGTCTGTTCCCAAGGTGGCCACCAGCACTGGTGGTATAATGGTGAGTATAGCTGCCTTCCAAGGTGGCCACCATGCCAGACAGGTACGAAGAGTCCAGAGGAAGAGGTGTGGCCCCTGCGTCAGGCCACTGGGCCCCCACCTCTTAGCTGCCCGTGTGAGCAGCTCATGTTTGCACAGCCCAGCCCAGACACCCTCCATTCCGCTCTCCCTCACCCAGAGTGTGAAGATTGATCTCTAACAACAGAGTGTAAAGATTGATCCTCTGGGTATGGAGGAACTGAGGAGGGGCCTTGGAGTTTCTCTCCTCCAAGCCAGAACTTGGGGAATCCAGACAAGCCGGCTTGGCCCAGGGACCCTAGGGCTGGGCTGGGTTAGCCCAAGGGGAGGAGATAAGGTGTCACTGAGACTTCTCTTCCTGCCAATGGCCTCTGAGGCTCAGAGTGGGATAATGGCTTGCCCTCCAACCCCCATGACCCCAGGAGGATGCACACTGTGGTCCCTCCACCTGATGGAAATCTGTTTGAGCTTGATTGCCCCCCATGATAGGGGAACTCACTACCAACATCACAAACTAAAGGAGATCCCACCAGGTGGTGGTTAAAGGCAGGGACTGGGCTACCACTTAACCTCCCTTGAATGAGTTCCTTGACCTCTCTGTGTTTCAGTTTCCCTAGCAATCAAAATGAGACTAACAAAGCCCTACCCCAGCACAAGTGTGCAATGTAGGTAGGAAGGCTGCCATGCCAGGGCATGTTAACTCTATCTTTAATTATGTTTTCATTCGTGACATTTATTGATCGTTGTGTGCAAGAAATTAACAAGACCTGGAAAAGGGCCCTGATCCAGTTTGGGGGTCCTTCAGAAGGTTCCCAGGGGTTCAATTTCCACATCAGCCCTGGATCATGGGAAGAGTTGAAGCCTTGATCCGCGATGCTTGGCCTGCCTCCCCCAGCCTCAGTTTCCCCATTGAAGAAATGAGCCCAGAGATGCCCTTTGCTCATCTGGGGGCAGGGCTGGCATTTAATCAGAGGCCTATGTCCAGCCTCAGAATCCTTCCTGGACTCATCCAGGTACCCTAGGCAGTTTCTGCATTAGGTGAGGGCCAGCTCTTTCAATGAGTCATCCATTAGGAGCCCTGGGACCTGGAAACAGGACTCAAAGGTCTAAAGGGCATGTGTCGCCCGGCCCCCTCCCACCCTTTCTTCCACACCCAGGGGTTCACCAGAGTGAATGTTGGGTGTATATTTGCGTAAAACCCACTCACACACCTGTTAAGCAATGTCAGCTCATAATGAGCCATTCTTAGAAATTATCTTTACTGGGCTTTCGCTCCTTTTTATTCCTGTTTACAAAAGCAACCAATGGTTCTTGTAAAAAAGGACCAGCCTATCATTGCTGGAAGGCCAAACTGGTACGAACCAGTGAGGAGTCACCCACAGGTCCAGGTGGTCAGTGTTCAAATTCCAGCAGCCTGGCCTCTGATAGGTGGGTGCCCTCTCTGTGCCCACCTGAACCCCACTGCCAGGAATTGGGACCTGGGCCCTCCTTGGGAGGCTCATTAAGAGATACAGAGGCCCATCCACAGGCCAGTGATTCACACCCTTTCCTGCAAGCACCCCCGACTCCCATCCTTGGCTTTGTCTCCCCAGAACTTGCCCTGTCCTGGAAAATTGTCTCATTCACTACTTCTGTCCCCTATTAGCTCATCGCCTCCCCGATAATGGTGGTTGGTCTCCCTCTACTTGGCTGGGTGCCCAGAACCTAGAGTAGGATCATGGTATACACTGGGTGTTCAGCTCAGAGTGCTGACCAGTGTGCAAGTCATATCAGTAGCTAGTGCTGCTACTAATATTGTTACTGTTGGCACTGTGTTGGCACTTCATAAATGTGTGTGTGACTTGGAGGAAAAGTCATTGCTTGGTCCTCTAGCCTCTCCCAGGGCTCGGGGGATTATATATACAAATGGGGTTCTCCTGTCACCCCAGAATGTTTCAGGTCCCCATCCCCATCCAGATGCCACCTGAGGGTTGGTGGGGAGTGGAGGAACAAGGAAAGCCCCAGTGGCTGATATTTAGCACGTGCTGAGGGTAACCCATGAGTGGTCAGCTGTTACCAGGCAGGTTTGGAGAGGGGATGCTGAGGCCCGGAGTGGGAAGGGACAGCTACTTGCCCCGAGTCTGCAGATGGCCAATAGCAGCTGGGTCAGACTTTCCTACCCCCAGGGGCCACCGTGGCAGCTTCAGAAGCATCAGTTTTCCTGGTCCTCACAGCTGCTTGGTGGGGGGAACGAGCCCTCATGTTCCTGACTTAAAAACTGAGCCCCAGTGACTGGGCTGTTTGGGAGCACCCTGGAGCTGGAGGGTAGGAAGTGTGGCAGGTGGTAGTGTGTCTGACAGGTCTGGAGAAGGACTCAGGATTCACCCTCTTCAAACCTCAGTTCTCTCATCTGGAAATTGGGAGTCTCGTGTGGGAAATCACCTTGACATGACCTCCAAGTTGGCATCTCAGGCATGCCCTCACCATCTGTGAAATAGTGCCGGGTGGGGATGCGGGGCTGGCCCAGACCCCCAAGAATGCTAACCTGGATTGTGTGGCATTCTCACTTCCCCACATGTCTCAGGGCTTCACTGATGGCTCAGATGGTAAAGGATCTGCCTGCAATGTGGGATACCTGGTTTCAATCCCTGTGTTGGGAAGATCCCCTAGAGGAGGGCATGGCTACCCATTCCAGTATTCTTACCTGGAGAATCTTCATGGACAGAGGAGCCTGGCGGGCCACAGTCCATGGGGTCGCAAAGAGTTGGACACAGCTGAGTGACTAAGCACACATGTCTCAGCCTCTCTGTCTTCCTGGCCTCCCAAGGGACAATGACGAGAACAAGGTGAGAAGAACAGAGGTGCCTGGAGCCACACATGCCCAGACCTTGCCAGGCCTTGGCTGTTGCTTGGGGGTGTAGACAGAGAATGGGGGACTAGAGCACTGTTACCAGAGGGGGTTCCTAATTAATTCTGCTGAGTGATTGGCCTCTTCTGCACATCTAGTGTCTCATGAGTATTCAATGAGTTATTAACAAGAAGTACTGTGTATATATATATGCAATGAATCAAGACTGTTCGGTGAGCATGTCTCTGGGTGCCTCGGGGCTGTTTAGTGGCTGGTCCATATCATATTCATTGTTATAATATGCATATTCATTAGGGCTTTCCTGGTGGTTCAGTTGGTAAAGAACCCACCGGCAGTGCAGGAGACCCAGGTTTGATCCCTGGGTAGGGAAGATCCCCCAGAGAAGGAAAATGGCAGCCCACTCCAGTATTCTTGCCTGGAAAATCCCATGGACAGAGGAGCCTGATGGGCTGCAGTCCTTGGGGTTGCAAACAGTCAAACACGATTGTGATAATATGTATATTCATTAATGCATCAGAGATGCATCTTGCAACTATTAATTGTTGCCTTATAACTATTTCATGTATTATAAATACTGACTGCCTCTTGTATAGTTAGTGGGTCATTCATGTTTAGCACTTCTTACTCATTAAATACATCGTGAATGTATTTCAGTGCCAGGAATATTTGGCCCTTTCACATATTAAGAAGGAGTCAGGGATATTCAGTGCCTCTTGGTCCTTCCCCCTTGGCTCCATGGTTGGGCTTGCTGACTTACCAGGACTGAATCACCTGCATTCTCTAAGGTCCTGAGTAGGGAACGGTGACAGCTATTGTCTGCCATGGGGTTCGGCTGAAATGACACACAAGGAAATAGCCAATACATGAATCATCATTAGTATTTTTGCCCGTACAACGAACAGCAGCAAGTGTCACCTGGGGCTTGAGCTGTGAGGACTAAGACGCTGGGCCCCATTTCTGGGACTCCATGTTGGCTGGGGAGATAAACAGGAAAGAAGCGAGCAGATTTGTCCAGTGGTGGTGAGAGCAGCAGAGGAAAGTGGAGCCGAGGTGGGGTGGTTTGGTTGGGAGGCCGAGGCCTTCTCTAAGGAGATAATGTTGGATGGAGGCCTGAAGATCAAGGAGAACCAGGGGGAAGAGCAGGAGGGAAGGGCGTCTGAAGTGGAAGGTGCAAAGGCCCTGTGGCAGGGTCAAGCCTGGGTGTTTGAGTGCATGTGTGCTTAGTCACTCAGTTGTGTGGCACTCTTTGTGACCCATGGACTGTAGCACACCAGGCTCCTCTGTCCATGGAATTCTCCAGGCAAGAATACTGGAGTGGGTTGCCATTCCCTTCTCCTGGGGATCTTCCCGACTCAGAGATAGAACCTTGGTCTCCTGCCCTGCAGGCAGATTCTTTACCGTCTGAGCCACCAGGGGTTGTGTGTGGCTGGAGTGGAGGAGAGTGGCTGGAGTGAAGGAGAGGAGGCAGAGGTGTTGGGGTGGGGGGAGAAGGGGATTGAGAGCACCCAAGCGTGGGGAGCATTACTGATTAAATGGACATGAATTTGAGCAAACTCCGGGAGATGGTGAAGGACAAGGAACCCTGGTGTGCTGCAGTCCATGGGGTGGCAAAGATCTAGACACAGCTGAGCAACTGAACAGCAAGAGGCAGAGGCTTATGGGTCTCAGTCAATGGAAACAAGAGGCTTTGCTGTGTGCAGTGGAAGAAGCAGGCTCTGGGTGATTGTGAAGTTGCAATGGTGCATGGAAGGCAAATAGCCCCCAGCAGGATTGGCTGGTATTGCAGTGGGGTACCTTTCATGGCTCTCCCATATCCCCAGGAAAGAACCCCACTACTCAGTTTGGCATTCAAGGTCTTTATGGGGTCTGGCCCCACCTCTTAGCCTCAGAAATCAACCCCTCTCCAAATTCTGCTTTTCAACAAAATAAACCACGTGATTCCTTGAATAGTCTTTGTTTTCTTTCTCTTTCTCACTTTTGCATTTGCCCTCCTATCTGAACTCCCCTTGGTGAACTCATATGCATCCTTCAAAACCTCAGCCTCAATACCCCAATCCATTCTTCTGGCCCAGACCTGAAGCCACAGGTGTCTGGATTTGTCTCCCCCAGTCTGAGAGCTTCTGGAGGGCCAGACCCAGGGTTGAGGCTTCTCAGTTCCTCCAGAATCTTGTTTGTTGAATGAATGAATGTTTCATATGTGTGCTTTGGGGTAAGAGACTACAACACCCTTCTCAGGACTGAAGAACTTGGAGACAAAGTGGGTTTCTGTGACAATGCAAGTCACCCACTGGGCCACCTTAGGATGACTCTCTGAGCTTCACTTCCCCAACTATGAAGTGAGGGTGGGGATTCTCCCAGAGTTACTCAGACCCCACAGACTTCAAAGTGAGCAGCTATTTCGGCTTCCATAAGTCCAGTCCTTCCCAATCTGGAGAGGGTAGACAGCAGAATTTTGGGGTGGGGTAGGAGGTCAGAGAATTGAAAGCAGGCCTGAGGGGAACTTCTCACCAACCACTTAGCCCACTGACAAAGGTCCCAGAGTTGCTGCACAGCTGCTTGGAGGAAGTAATTCCAAGGGGCTTCCCATCAACACTGGGTGCCTAAGCCCCAGCCTTTCCCAAGGCAGGTGTGAGGTCATTACCTCTTTAGAAAGTAAGGCCTATAAGGGGAGATTGGGGACCACCTGGGGTACCGCCCACTGAGACACCCAGCAAGGTATTCTGGATCAGTGAATCCCCAGCACTCTCAGCCTGACTGAAAGGGGGCCCCAGGGATTCTTTTTTATGCAAATCTGGATGTGCGATGTTGTGAGTTTGGAAATACTTCCTGCTTGAAGTTTCAAGGGGCCATGAGTTAGTGTTGAGGGTGACCTTGGTGGATGAAAAAGGGAAGGGGAGCTGGGGTGCATTAATAGAGGTCTAGTGTTGGGAGAAGGGGAAATGAACCTCCATCCCCTCCCCTGCCCCCAACCTGAACTCTCAGATCCCAGTCAGGAGACTCACAGAGACTGAGAGGATGGAATCTCTGTAAGCTCCCTCCATTTTAAGAAAAGATGTGGCAGGAAAAAGTTGGGAATGCAGGTAGCCAACAAAGAATGAGTGTTTCATATGCAAAGAGTTCTTACAAATAAACAAGAAAGAAAGTGCAAGGAAAAGAACAAGCATTAATGGAATTATTTAGAACTAAATGACCACCCTGAAGAGGTTCTCTTTTACCCAGACACCCTGATCCCTGTAATATGAGCCATTTAGTCATTTTATCCCTTCTCACCCCTTCCTCCTTCCCAATGCCCAGTTTGGCTGAATTGTTGTTCTTGTTTAGTGGCTAAGTTGTGTCCAACTCTTTTCTGACCCCATGGACAGTAGCCTGTTAGGCTCCTCTGTCCATGCAGTTTCCCAGGCAAGAATACTGGAGTGGGTTGCCATTTTCTTCTCCAGGGCATCTTCCTGACCCAAGGATCGAACCCCTTTCTCCTGCATTGGCAGGTGAATTCTTTATCACTGAGCCACCAGGGAAGCCTGCTGAGTTGTAGATATTCCTATTTCGCTGAATTAATTTTCTTTGTTATGGGAACTAAACACGTTCCCAGCTAAGGGATCCTTGGCCATTTAGGTTTGATTTTCTATTTAAATAGAAATAAACACTAATAAATCTCAAATACTCCATCCAGGGAATCTATCTAAACCGAAGGAAATGGCAACCCACTCCAGTGTTCTTGCCTGGAGAATCCCAGGGACGGCGGAGCCTGGTGGGCTGCCGTCTATGGGGTCGCACAGAGTTGGACACGACTGAAGCGACTTAGCAGCAGCAGCAGCAGCAGATCAAGGGTCTGTGTTCAGCCCTCTTTTCCCTCTTTGAATCCTTCCTCCTTTTCAATTCTCTATTCCGTTTCTATGTTTACTTAAATAAAACCAGGATTTCTCAATCCTGACAATGTTGACATTTGGGACTGGATCATTCTCTGTCATGAGGCTGTCCTGTGACCTGTAGGATGCTCATTTAAGTAGCATCTCTGGCCTCCACCCACTCCATGTCATTAGCAGCCCCATATCTCTACCCTGCCCCAATCATGACAACCAGAAATGTCCCCAGACATTGCCCAGTAAGTATCCCCTGGGAGCAGAATAATCCCTGGTTGAAAACTGATTTAGACTAAATGAATTCACCCTCTGAATGAGGGTGTCTGAGTTAGAAGTTGGGGTCCCATGTCTTCTAGCATCTGTGGGTCTCTGGCCACCAGTGTCACCAAAGAGAACATTGTGACATCTCTTATCTAATTTTTGGTGACTTGGGCTTTCTACTGCAGCTCCTGAGTTTTTTCCCCATCCTTGGAGCTCAGGGATCTGCCAGGTTTGCCTGAAATACTCCTTTCTTGTGGTCCACTCTGAACTCAGGCTCCTCTTCAGCTCAGGAAAATGCCCTTCTTGGATTTGTTCATTCTTGCATCACATTTGTCAGTTCACATGATTGTGATATGTCCTTTTAGGACTCACAGACCTGTCCTCCAGATGATGAAACCACCCCCTCGCAGGCTGGCAGCCAAGCCGGGGACTCAGCAATAAGACAAGCTCTGTGTCACAAGCAGACAGGGCCCCTAGCTACTCAGGCTCCACTGACTCATTCCCACCGCCGGGCCTTTGCACTTGCTGTTACCTTCCCTGGTATCCTCCTGCCCTCCCCCGCCCCCCCCCACACACACCAACCTCAGCCATTCTGGCTCCTCTGTGCCATTCACATCCCACTTTAATGTCATCTAGACCTCAAAATCCATGCCCCCACGCACACGCCAGACCCCATTTCCTCCCATGTCATTTCAGTGAGGTTTTTATTTAGTGTTTATTCCCCCTGGAGAGTGTGGGTCCCAGAGTGGCAGAGACATTGAGGTATCCCATGCCTGTTCACCACTGGGTCCTCAGCTCCCAGGAGGTGCCTGGCACATAGGAGAAGCACAGTGAATATTGGCTTGAATGAATATATAAAGTCATTCTGAGAGTCTATATATATGTTTGCATATTTGGCCACAGTGTGATTTCCAGGATGTTAGTTCTCCAGCTGGGATTGAATCTGTGCACTTTGCAGTGGAAGCAAGTAGTCCTAACCATTGGAGCACCAGGGAAGTCCCAAGAGTCAGTATTTTTTCAGAATCTTCGGCATCTGAGCATTCATTCATTCGTTCAATACTCATTTACCAGACACCTACTATGCACGAAGCCCAGTTCTGGGGGCTGGGGATAAAATGGTGAATAAGACATTTCATGGAGCTCGTGTTCTGGTGGAGAAGATGGATGAAAAGCAGTACCTTTTTAAAGTTTTATCATGTATTTTAGAAGATGAAAGGGGCTTCTCTGGTAGCTCAGCTGGTAAAGGATCCGCCTGCAATGCAAGAAACCCTGGTTCAACTCCTGGGTCAGGAAGAACTGCTGGAGAAGGGTTAGGCTACCCACTCCAGTATTCTTGGGCTTCCCTGGTGGCTCAGCTGGTAAGGAATCCACCTGCAATGTGGGAGACCTGGGTTCGGTCCCTGGGTTGGGAAGATCCTTTGGAGAAGGGAGAGGCTACCCACTCCAGTATTCTGGCCTGGATAATTCCACGGACTGTATAGTCCATGGGGTCGCAAAGAGTAGGACACGACTGAGCAACTTTCACTTCACTTCAGAAGATGAAAAGTGCTGTGGAAGACAGGAAAAAGTGGGCTAAGGTGGAGGATCAGGGCTGCCAGTGAGATGATGTGTCCTGAGGAGGTGTTCCTGAGACGAGGACATTTGAGCAAAGACAGGAAGGGGGTGAAGGAGGGAATGTGTGGAAATCTGGGGAATCAGGCAGAGGAAACAACCTGTGCAGAGGTCCTGAGGCAGGACCATTTTTGAGGTCCTCAGCATGTTTGAGGTTAAAATCCCAATCATATTCTTACATAGGGTTAATTCCCATTTAACGTTGAAGCTCAGAGAGGTCAAGCTTCTTTCCCAAAGTCACACAGTGGAACCTGTAGAGTGGAGTCTGAGCCCTTTCTTGGGGACATACCTGGTCAGAGAGTCCTTGGCTAAGCAGTGTGCAGAGATAATGATGGGCGCATTGGGGAAATGACCTCATGGATCAGGGAAGGAAGCCCTGTCCCCAGCACCAGCACCCTTTTGTAGCTCCAGATAAAATGGGAAACTCCTCTCCTCTCGCTCTTAGGAAAGAGCTGGTTGAAGTTGCTTAGAGCTGGAGGGGCCTAGGAGAATCCACCGACCGCTCTGCAGTGTTTCAGGTGCCAAAGGGGAAAACGAGGAGACCCCAGACCAGCAAGGACTTCCTGAGGCAATCTGAGGTAAACGTTGAGGTTCACATATTCATTCAACAAACACCGGTCGAATGCCCACTAGGTACCAGGTGCCAGGAGCTCCCTTCACACCTGCACAACCCAGTGACTTGGGGATTGCTCACATGTCCCCTTTATAGCTGAGGATACTAAGGCCCCAGGTATGAAGGGCACATGGCCAGGGAGTGATGGAATTGGGACTGAAACCCAGGAATTTAGCTCCAGGGGGCACCTTTCTGAGATAAGCCAGTAAGCGTTTAATGGACCCGTAGGTCCTGCCTTGGGTCTAATTTAGCATTTTCATGCTGTTCATTTTCACATTTAGGGCTGGAACACAGCACAGATACCACCTTTTCAGACAAAGGGACATCAAGGGAGGCCAGGGAAGCCTGGGAAAAGGATCTGAACAGGAGACCAAGGGCTCTGCATAGATATGGGAAAGGAAATCTAGGAGGAGGGGTTTTGACGGATGAACAAGCGTTTGCCAGAGAGAAACTAAGTGAACTTATTTTTATTCATAAAGTATTCCTTTAGACACTCCTTGCTTCCCCTGTGCATCTGCCTCATGCTGGGCAATCCCAGGACCCCCAAGAAGCCCTCAGTCTTAAGAAATCAAAGTCAGATACAGACACCCTCATGGGACCATGACTGAGCCAGAGAGGGCCATGGGACTAGAGGTGGTGAATAGGGAACGAGGACTCTTCCTGAGGGGTCAAAGAGGGCTTCATAGAGAATGGATCATTTGAGATGAGCTTTAAAGGAGGAACAGGAGTTTGCCAAAGAAGATAGCATTGTTTGAGACATGCTGAGCCTGAGAGGCCTGTGAAGAGCCAGGGCCCACATTCAGCTCTGTGTGTGTCAGTCTCTCAGTCGTGTCTAACTCTTTGTGACCGCATGAACTGTAGCCCACCAGGCGCCACTGTCCGTGGGGTTCTCCAGGCAAGAATGGTGGAGTGGATTGCCATTCCCTTCTCCAGGAGATCTCCCTGACCCAGGGATTGAACCTTGGTTTCCTGCATTGCAGGAGATTCCTTACCAACTGAGCCATCAGAAAAGCCCATGCTCAGCTCACAGGACCACTAAAAACAGTCATGGGACTTCCCTGGTGGGCCAGGAGTTAAGACTCTGTTCTTCCACCACAGTGGGGCACAGGTTCGACCCCTGGTGGGGGAACTAATATCCCACATACAGTGCCCTGCCACCAAAATGTAGAATGAGTGATGGTTATAATGTTATAGCCACGCGTTTTGGGAAACAAACTCACTCAGAAGGACAATGCAGGTAGTGGAGTGCAGTTTATTACACCAGCGGGCCCAAGGCAGAGTCTCCTCTTAGCCAAGGACCCCGACCAGCATTTGTGAAAATCTTTTATACCCCATGTGTACGTGTCCGAAGTCACCACCCCAAATTCCTTGAGACTTACATAAACAAAGGAAGGGTAAATATAATCACAATAATCTCATCATTTAGGTGTTATGTGTTCAAACAGTTAAACAATTGGCCAATAATCAATAAGCCTGAGGTTACACTCCGATAGGTACAGAAAAATTTACGGCCTGTCCAGAGACAGGGGTGATTAGTGTATGTTTTCTCTTAGGCGATGAGTAACCTGGATGCGTTCTTCAAGGTTCCCCTGTCCGGAGGGGGTCTTATCCTTCTATTGTCGTTTCCACAGGCACTAAGCACAGAGTTCAGAGTGCATTAGAGAGGTGGCCAAACGTGATCAGCACGAACAGGCCTAAGATGGAGTCCAGGCCCTATGAATTCCTTCTTCATTCCCCCCTCTTGATGCTCCTAGTTTTCGTAACGAGCATCATTCATTGAGATATATTGTACTTTAGCCCTCTGGCCCCCCACATGAGAGAACGCTATCAACCTCTCGGTTACAAAGTTCACAAGACATTGTAAGAAGCAGGGCCCACAAAGCAGTATGATTAGAACTATTATGACAACAGTAACAATAGTTTCCCACCAATCTCCCTTTACTCAGGACAGGACTGAAGTCCAAAAGGGAATATTTTTATCAGACATGGCTTTCACTGGATTTTGCATATCTTCCAAAGCAGTAGATACATTTTTAGACAGGTCAGGGATGTATACACAACGTTCGACTTTAATTATGGCGAAAGTCCCTCCCTGGGCTATTGTGAGTATGTCTAATGCCATCTTATTTTGAATTATTGCCTTTTTCATCTGAATTTGTTCTTCGTTCAAGGCTTGAATGGCTTTTGTACCCTCTAAGAGGGCCTGTTTAGTGAAATTAGTTAAGGCCTCCACCTTAATCATGATATCTATTGTCTCTACAGAGGGTACAAACAAGGCAGCAAGATAGTCATACCATTGGAACACAGATCTTGTCCATCTTGCGTGCAGATAGAGCAGGTTTACTGGAGGTTGGTGTAGGCTAGGCTTAATACTGCTATGGGTGAAAGCAAATCCCAGTGCACAACGCCCTACCCAGCCAACTGGTAACCACGGCCGTAAGTTAAGCCCACAGAGCCACTGGGTCCCGTTGGGGGCTACCCAACAGATTCCAGGATTATACTTCCAGTCGGAACCGGGCCACTGAACCGACTGATTGGGGTGATAGGTAACTTCTATGATTTGTTTACATTGTTCAGGAGACAAATAACCCATATATTTTAATTCTTTTGGGTCTAGGTGGCAGTCTCCAAATCCAACTTCGTGTTCTTTTTGTTCCCAGCAAATAGTAGCGGGAGCAATCAACTGTCCTTTCTCAGGAGTCATCCAGAAATATTCATCCCAGACCTGGTAGTATTGCTCAAGGTACCGGGAGGCCTGTCCCCCTTTTGTAAGGGAGCCCTTCTCTTTTTTTATTTTTCATATATGAGGTATAAGCTCTTGTTACCTCCGTAAGACTAGTGTTCATATTAAATGTAACCCCATGTCCCTGGCCCATTGATGGCCTTTTCTTACACCAGGAGAGCAAAGAAAGGTTATGATTGGTGAGAGAAAGGAAAGTTTCCTTCTGTTGTTCCAAGAAGGAGCACAGTGGTATAAAGTCTCCATAACGAAGTGGCGACACCCACCAGGGGAGCCCATCCATAACTGACAGGGCATAGCCCCACATACCCAACAGTCGGAGGAGTCGTGGAAGTCGGCGTAGGAATGTGCCCATGAGAGGAAGACGTTGTCCTGTGCAGGAACAGTGGTCAGGTTCAGAACCGCGTTGGTGAGGCCGAGTAGCAGGAGTCGTTTACCCAGCTCCATCCTAGAGAGGGCTCGTCTGGGACCTCGTTTTCTTCTTCCTCTTCAGAATGATCTTGGTTTCCTGTGGGTCGGTGGGGTCCTTTTGGGTGGTCCACTCGGCGTCTTCCGGGTCAGCGTGGTATGGCTTTTTCTCTCTGGTGTGATGGATCCAAGGGGCAATACCTGTAACTTTAACTGCAGTAGGGGTAGTTAGAATAATATAAGGGCCCTTCTACCAAGGGGCTAGTAAATCATGTTTCCAATCTTTGACCCATACTTGGTCACCAAGCATAAACTTATGAATTTGTTCCCCAAGGGGGAACGGCACCCTTTTTTGTACAAATTCAGTTACTTGATTTATTACCTTACCTAGTTCCATCTGCTGTGAAATCCCATCTCCCCTTACCTGAGGCAAATTTGTTGACACTTGTTTTATTATGGGGGGGGGGCGGCTCCCATACACAATTTCGTATGGAGAGTAGCCTTGGTGGGCTTGATCAGGTGCAGATGAAAACACAGATGGGTTAAATATCCCATGTCCCAGGCCGTCTCTGGAAAAGCCAATTCATATTTACTTATGTATCCCCCTCCTTCTAGCCTGACAATTCCGAGGGGGTCAAGGATTTCACAGCAGACAGGACACCTCCTGGGGGAGGGCAAAATACGAGCATACAAGGACCAGTTTTTTATCCTAAAAATCCCCAGGCGATCGCTTGGTAATAATTTCCCCTGAGACGGCATGGACACACCTCCTAAATGAACATCACAAATTCCCTTCTTAAGTCCTAACATGCTCGTCAACCTGTGTACCAAGCAATCGCCGCCTATCCCAGGCTCCTGTGGGTCCTTGCTCCTTCTAATCCCTCCCAGGGGGGTGATCAGGCCCCCTCTTCCACCCTGCTGGGTGGGTTCCTCCTCACCTGAGCGCTCAGTTCCCCTGCTGCCGCCCACTACCTGCTAACGTGAAAGGTCCGGGCGTTGAGAAGCAGAATCCTTCTAGAAGGGCGAGGCGCCTTCCCCCCTCTAGAAGATTCAAGCCGCAAAGCCTCGGAGTAGTCCCAAATGCGACTTGTCTCCTCAAAGTGAGGAGTTTCCCTGCCAATGCACCAAATGTTATAGCCACGCATTTTGGGAAATAAACTCACTCAGAAGGACAATGCAGGTAGTGGAGTGCAGTTTATTACACCAGCGGGCCCAAGGCAGAGTCTCCTCTTAGCCAAGGACCCCGACCAGCATTTGTGAAAATCTTTTATACCCCATGTGTACGTGTCCGAAGTCACCACCCCAAATTCCTTGAGACTTACATAAACAAAGGAAGGGTAAATATAATCACAATAATCTCATCATTTAGGTGTTATGTGTTCAAACAGTTAAACAATTGGCCAATAATCAATAAGCCTGAGGTTACACTCCGATAGGTACAGAAAAATTTACGGCCTGTCCAGAGACAGGGGTGATTAGTGTATGTTTTCTCTTAGGCGATGAGTAACCTGGATGCGTTCTTCAAGGTTCCCCTGTCCGGAGGGGGTCTTATCCTTCTATTGTCGTTTCCACAGGCACTAAGCACAGAGTTCAGAGTGCATTAGAGAGGTGGCCAAACGTGATCAGCACGAACAGGCCTAAGACGGAGTCCAGGCCCTATGAATTCCTTCTTCAATATCAGAAGCTCAGAGCTTCCTGGAGGGGCAAGTGAAAACGGAAGCAGGAAGGATCCCAGCAGCTCTCAACTGCTAAAAGGGGAGTTCTCTGTCTCTTTCTCTGGGAGGCTCCTGAGCCATCTCTGAGGCTGGAACATAAAGAGGTCCAGGTTGGATGTCAAGGATTCTGGGCACACTGAATCTGGGAGGCTCCCCTTGGCATCTCCATGCCTGTTTTCTCTGTAAATATATTTCCCCAGTAGGCCCTGGCCAACAGTCAGAGCCAAATGGGGTACTGGAGGAGGTAGGGGGCAGGAGAATCCCATCTGGCACCTTCAGCGAGTGTTGTTGTCTGCAGGAGCTGTCCAGGGATCTCCTCAGACCACTCCCAAACTCCGGTGGACCACAATGAGGTGTTCCCGTCCCCTGCGGAAAGAGGCGGGCCTGGCTCTGGTTCTAGCCACCTTCACCCTCCTCCTCTTCAGTCTGCACCGATCACCACCCACCTGCCTGAAGGAGTCGCCGCGCGCCCCCAAGTCTCCGGACTGGCCCTCACCGCCCTTCCGCCCCGCGCCCGCCCCCTGCCGGCCCAACACTTCCATGACGTCCCTGCCGGACTTCGCCGGGCAGCCACAGCACATCCGCGACTTCCTGCTGTACAAACACTGCCGCGACTTCACGTTGCTCCAAGAAGTGCCGCCTGACAAGTGTGCGGACCCTGTCTTCCTGCTGTTAGTGATCAAGTCCTCACCCAGCAATTACGAGCGCCGGGAGCTGGTGCGGCGCACCTGGGGCCGCGAGCGCCAGATTCTCGGCGTCCAGCTGCGTCGCCTCTTCCTGGTGGGCACGGACTCCAACCCGCTGGAGGCACGCAAGGTCAACCGGTTGTTAGCCATGGAGGCGCGGAAGCACGGTGACATCCTGCAGTGGGATTTCTACGACTCGTTCTTCAACCTCACGCTCAAGCAGGTTGCCTGGGGGTGGGGGGACGGCGGGGGGCGGGGTGTCACCTGTTGGGGCCACCTGTCCTTCCTGCCCAAAGTTGCTCCCATCTCCTTTGAGGGGTACTGGAGACCAGAAGCCCCCTCACCCCACCCCCTCTACTGTCATAGTGATCTGAAGTCTTTATCCAAGAAAGGCAGGGAGAAAGGACAGGGTGGTGTGAGCTTGCAAGCCTGGCTCTCCAAGCCTTGATGACCTGGGTTCAAATCCAGGCTCCACGTCTTATTTGCTGTTTGCCCTGGATGATCATTCACTTCTCTGTGCCTCAGTTTCCTCATCAAGGAAATGGAATATTAATTGAACTCATTCACCTCTGAGGGCTACAGTGAGGATTACATGAGGTTTTATTTATTTATTTATTCAGTGGTGCAGCATGCAGGATCTTAATTTCCTCCATCTGGGATCAAACCTGCGCCCCCTGCAGTGGAAGTTCAGAGTCTTAACCACTGGACCTCCAGGGAAGTCCCTGAGATGATATTATATTTATAAAGTACCTGAGCCAGTGCCAGGTAAGGTTTCCCAGGTGGAGCTAGTGGTAAAGAACTCACCTGCCAATGCGGGAAATGCAAGAGACCTGGTTTCGATCCCTGGGTCAGGAAGATCCCTTGGAGGAGGGCATGGCAACCCACTCCAGTATACTTGCCTGAGAAATCCCATGGACCGAGGAGCCTGGTGGGCTGTAGTCCATGGGGTCGCAAAGACTTGGACACGACTGAAGAGACTTCGCACGGGGGGAAACACTGGACAGAACACATTTTGTTTCTTTGTTCTGGTCTGTCTCCCCCTGAGGCTCAGGTCTGTGCAGTAGATATTCAACAAAGACCTTTCTGATGAAGAGAAACCATGAGAAGTAGAGGTTATCTTGCCCAAGCTCAGAGGAGGAATTGAAGGCTCCAAGGACCCAACCAGCTTGGGGGGGTGGGGGGTGGAGAAAGCTGAGTAGAGATCCAAGTTGAAAGGGGCCCAGTGCAGATTCCTGCTCATAGTAAGTGCAGAAAGGTCTGGGTTCAAGACCTTGAACAATAGACCATCTCTGTTGTGTGACCTTACTCAAGGCACTTTCTCTGGAGACCCTCTATTTTCTCATCTGTAAATGGGGTTGAAGACCACACCTGCCTCCTAAAATTGTATTATGGATTCAAGGTAGGGCAGACACTGAGAAAGCACAGTGCCTGGCATGCAGCAATAGTTGTTATGAAGGTAACTAAAGCCAAGGTGGGCAGAGGACCCAGAACCTCTTAACATGCCATGTTCTTAATGCAAAACATAAAAGCCTGTGACAAACGTCAACTTGACAAACATGAATCCAGTGCCTATGAAGTGTTGACCCCATCCTGGGTGCTGATGGCATATAGGAGAGACACAGCTCCCACCCAGGGGGAGTCCAGAGTCTGGTGGGGGAAGTACTGAAGTGTTAGTCACTCAGTGTTAGTCATGTCTGACTCTTTGCAACTCCGTGGACTGAAGCCTGCCAGGCTCCTCTGTCCATGGAATTCTCCAGGCAAGGATACTGAGGTAGGTAGTCATTAACTTCTCCAGGGGATCTTCCAGACCCAGGGTTTGAACCTGGGTCTTCTGCATTGCAGGCAGATTCTTTACTATCTGAGCCATGGTAGGGAAAGTAGATGTTATATAAGAATCATACAAGTAATTCTGTGATGGCAGTGCTTGGCAAGGCAGAGTCAGAAAGAATAGCAATAAATGTAAGTGAGACAATTTTCAAGCACTTCTTGGTACATTACAGAGCATCATCTCTGAAGATCCCCAGCACTCCAGGAGGTAGGTCCTATGACAAGTCCTGTCTGGGAGGTTGGAAACTGAGGCACTGAGAGGGGCTGTTGGTTGCAAAGACCACCCCACAGAGTGAATTATTGAACCTGGGTTAGCCTGACTGGAGGTCACTGAGGTGGTCGATAGGGACCCAAAGCCAATGACCTAGGCATCAAGCCCGCATGCCCTGTCTACCCACCGCCTCCCCTTGCAGGTGCTCTTCCTGCAGTGGCAGAAGACACAGTGCACCAATGCCAGCTTTTTGCTCAACGGGGATGATGACGTCTTTGCCCACACAGACAACATGGTCGCCTACCTGCAGAGCCACAACCCTGACCACCACCTCTTTGTGGGGCACCTGATCTACAATGTGGGCCCCATCCGGATTCCGTGGAGCAAGTACTACGTGCCAAAGGTGGTCATGGAGGAGGAACACTACCCGCCCTACTGCGGGGGTGGTGGCTTCCTACTGTCCCGCTTCACGGCCACCGCCCTGCGCCACGCCTCCTGCACCCTGGACCTCTTCCCCATCGATGATGTCTTCCTGGGCATGTGCCTGAAGCGGGAGGGCCTGGAGCCTGCCTCACACAGTGGTATCCGCACGGCTGGCATTCACTCCCCTTCCAGCCGCCTGTCCTCCTTTGACCCCTGCTTCTACCGAGAGCTGCTGCTGGTGCACCGCTTCTTGCCCTACGAGATGCTGCTCATGTGGGATGCACTGAGCCAGCCCAACCTCACCTGTGGCAGGCGGAGACAGGTCTACTGAGGTGGTGTCAATGCCCCCAGCCTTGAGGCTACTATCTCTATCCCTATGGAAAGGGCAGCAGTTTCCATCCAGGAAGCTGAGACCTTGGTCCTCCTAAGTAGGCAGAGCTAGGAGGGTGCCAGGGAGGGCTCGATGAGTGAATCATCTGGCCAGTGAACTCCTACACATCCTTCAAAACCTACCTGGTACTGCCTGGATCATGTTCCGTCCTCCTCCCTTGATTCTCAGCTGGAGGGACCATCTCTTTCCATCACTGCTGAGGGAAGCAGCACTTCTGCTCAGGTCCCAGCTACTGCTGTTACAGCCATTCCTTTTCAATGTCCCACCTCCTAGCCCTAACGTTGATCACGGGCTGAACCCTAAGCAGTGGCCAGCCTCTTCTTGGTCATAAACCTGCTGTGGTAGGTGAGTTCTGGCCATGGTTCAAGGCCAATTGAGAACTTCTGGGTCCACACATAGCTGAAGGGAGAAGGATTTTTCAGCTGGGAGAGAGGGTTACTGTTCTCCATCCCTCCCCAGATCTCGGACCCCTCAGATGGTGGGAGGGCCCAGAGAGGCTGTGAATGTGACTGCCCCTTCCCTGCTTGTGGCATCAATCGCTCTAATGGTGGGAACATTGAGCAGAGGAGGGAGGCGGCTATCTGTCTCAGACTATGGGAACTCAGAGTTTCTGGTGTCCCTGGCAGGGCCCAGCACCCTCATCTGTGCTCCCCAAGATTTCAGGGAAGAGTAATGAGGCCAGAGGGGTTCTCACTGGGCCCAAGTCCTGCATACAGACTCACTTTTGTGCCCAGAGAAGGGGGATATTCAGCTATTTGGGGTGCCTAAGTTCTCAAACTGGCCCCCACCCCAGTGTGTCTCTCCAATTGGGGAGATCCAAGTGAGCTGGTGACCCCCCGCCCTGCCACCCTCAAACAGGTGTCTGAAACAGGCTTCACACGGATTGGGACGGTGGCAAGGGGGGGTCTCACTGCAGAGAGCAAATCCTCAGGGAATAAAATGTTTTGCAAAAGAATTTGAGGTCTTTTTTTTTTTTTGCAGTGATTTACAAGTTTTAAATCAAATCAGTCTACATTCATCCTTAAAATTTGATTTCCAGAAGAAAATATACACCAGTAAAAATAGGGCATGGATGAAGAAGAAGCTATAGAGCTTCTATCAGGTAGATCTCACGTCATCCCCCCACCTGCTCACACACCCTCCATGGCTCCCTATTGCGTTCAGCTCATATTGTTGCAGGAAGAGGGACCCCTTCCAGGGCCTGAGAGTGAGCTCTTGTTTAACATTTGGAAACGAACTGTCCGAGGAGACACACGTGCTGACAAAGCTG
Source organism: Okapia johnstoni (assembly GCA_024291935.2). NCBI lineage: Eukaryota > Metazoa > Chordata > Mammalia > Artiodactyla > Giraffidae > Okapia > Okapia johnstoni. The sequence goes on along the minus strand of CM044316.1, from coordinate 4,880,007 downwards.
CTCCTACTGCTGCTAAGTCACTTCAATCATGTCCGACTCTGTGCAACCCCATAGACAGCAGCCCACCAGGGCGCTTGCTGACAAAGCAAGAGACTTTATTGGGAAAGGGCACCCAAGTGGAGAGCAGCAGGGTAAGGGAACGCTGGAGAATTGCTCTGCCACGTGGCTCACAGTCTCAGGTTTTATGGTGATGGGGTTAGTTTCCGGGTTGTCTTTGACCAATCATTCTGACTCAGAGTCCTTCCTAGTGGTGCACGCATCGCTCAGCCAAGATGGATGCCAGTGAGGATTCTGGGAGGTGGTTGGACACGTGATGTCTTCTTTTGACCTTTTCCAAATTCTTCCGGTTGTTGGTGGCTTATTAGTTCCGCATTCCTTACAAGGACCTCCTGTCACAAAATAACTCATGCAAATGGTTACTATGGCGCCTGGCCAGGGTGGGCAGTTTCAGTCAGTGTGCTTTCCCTGACAATATTACCTCCTCAGACTGACCCTCACTGCCAGTTTAGTGGCAGGCTCCGGAAAGAAAGACACAATGGAGAGACTGCTCCTGGCTGCATGGGACACTGGGCCCACCTGCTTCTGGCCAGGCTCCTTGTGAATCCCACCACCCACCCTCCCTCTCTTCACTGGGTTCACCTCCTCCCACTGGGACTACAGTTCTGTCCCCTTCCTCTGTCCCCTTCCTTGTGTCTCTTCTTTTTTTTCTTCAGTTTCATTTTATTTATTTGTGGCTGCACTGGGTCTTTGTTACTGCACAAGGGCTTTCTCTAGTGGTGGCGAGCAGAGGCTCCCCTTCATTGTGGAGCACAGGCTTTAGGCACACGGGCTTCAGTAGTTGCCCTGTGTGGGCTCAGTAGTGATGGCATGCATGCTCAGTAGTTGGGGCACACAGGCTTAGTTGCTCCACGGCATGTGAGATCTTCCTGACCAGGGATCAAACCCATGTCCACTGCATTGGCAGGCAGGTTCATAGCCACTGGACCACCCAGGAAGCTCCCCTTCTGTCTCTTCTTTAAGCATTTATTGTGCACGTACTGTATGCTGCACACCTTGCCCTGTACTCCTCCTCCAGTCCCCCTGGGAAAGGTCAGTGGGCACTGACCCATCTTATAGTGAGAAAACAAAACTGTGAACAATGAAACAGGAAGTTACCAGAAGTGGTAAGAATTTTGAGGAGAATTAAAATGAGGTGAAAGAAATCAGTCCTGAATGTTCATTGGAAGGACTGATGCTCAAGCTGAAGCTCCAATACTTTGGCCACCTGATGCAAAGAATTCAGTCATTGGAAAAAACCCTGATGCTGGGAAAGATTGAAGGCAGAGGAGAAGGGGACGACAGAGGATGAGATGGTTGGATGGCATCACCGACTCGATGGACATGAGTTTGAGTAAACTCCGGGAGTTGGTGATGGACAGAGAAGCCTGGCATGCTGCAGTCCATGAGGTCACAGAGTCAGACACGACTGAGTGACTGAACTGAACTGAACTGAACTGAACTCCCAAAAATAGTTGGAATAATCCCACTGATTAGCATATGAAATTACCCAGCCTATAAAAACCAACCATGCCAAATTTCGGGGCTGCACTCGCCCTTTGCAACGGCCCACACTCTGTCTGGAGTGTGCTTCTCTCTGTATCTGATTAAATCCACTTCTTAAAATCTCTTTGTCGCTCACTGAATTCTTTCTGTGATGAGACATCAAGACACTGAGCTTCATTAGGTTCTGAAACCAGGTACCGCGGGTTTTGGCTGTGTTTAAGTCCCAGTCACGTGGGTCCAAGTCCCAAGCAGGGTTTTGGCTGGGCTTAAGTCCCAGCAGACAAAATGATCTCTGTTCATTTCCAAGGCAAACCATTCAATATCATGGTAATCCAAGTCTATGCCCCGACCAGTAACGCTGAAGAATGTGAAGTTGAGTGGTTCTATGAAGACCTACAAGACCTTCTAGAATTAACATCTAAAAAAGATGTCCTTTCCATTATAGGGGACTGGAATGCAAAAGTAGGAAGTCAAGAAGCACCTGAAGTAACAGGCAAATTTGGCCTTGGAGTACAGAATGAAGCAGGGCAAAGGCTAATAGAATTCTGCCAAGAGAATGCACTGGTCATAGCAAACACCCACTTCCAACAACACGAGAGAAGACTCTACACATGGACATCACCAGATGGTCAACACTGAAATCAGATTGATTGTATTCTTTGCACCCGAAGATGGAGAAACTCTATACAACAAGGAGCTGATTGTGGCTCAGATCATGAACTCATTATCGCCGAATTCAGAATTAAATTGAAGAAAGTAAGGAAAACCACTAGACCATTCAGGTATGACCTAAATCAAATCCCTAACAATTATACAGTGGAGGTGAGAAATAGATTTAAGGGACTAGATCTGATAGAGTGCTTGATGAACTATGGACAGAGATTCATGACATTATACAGGAGACAGGAATCAAGACCATCCCCAAGAAAAAGAAATGCAAAAAAGCAAAATGGCTGTCTGAGAAGGCATTACAAATAGCTGTGAAATGAAGTGAAGCCAAAAGCAAAGGCGAAAAGGAAAGGTATACCCATCTGAATGCAGAGTTCCAAAGAATAGTAAAGAGAGATAAGAAAGCCTTCCTCAGTGATCAATGCAAAGAAATAGAGGAAAACAACAGAATGGGAAAGACTAGAGATCTCTTCAAGAAAATTAGAGATACCAAGGGAAGATTTCATGCAAAGATGGGCTCAATAAAGGACAGAAATAGTAGGGACCCAACAGAAGCAGAAGATATTAAGAAGAGGTGGCAAGAATACACAAAAGAACTGCACAAAAAAGATCTTCATGACCCATATAATCACGATGGTGTGATCGCTCACCTAGAGCCAGACATCCTGGAATGTGAAGTTAAGTGGGCCTTAGGAAGCATCACTACGAACAAAGCTAGTGGAGGTGATGGAATTCCAGTTGAGCTATTTCAAATCCTGAAAGATGATGCTGTGAAAGTGCAGCACTCAATATGCCAGCAAATTTGGAAAACTCAGCAGTGGCCACAGGACGGGAAAAGGTCAGTTTTCATTCTAATCCCAAAGCAGGACAATGCCAAAGAATGCTCAAACTACTGCACAATTGCACTCATCTCACACGCTAGTAAAGTAATGCTCAAAATTCTCCAAGCCAGGCTTCAGCAATATGTGAACCGTGAACTTCCAGATGTTCAAGCTGGTTTTAGAAAAGGCAGAGGAACCAGAAATCAAAATGCCAAAATCCGCTGGATCATCAAAAAAGCAAGAGAGTTCCATAAAAGCATCTATTTTTGCTTTACTGACTATGCCAAAGCCTTTGACTGTATGGATCACAATAAACTGTGGAAAATTCTTAAAGAGATGGGAATACCAGACCACCTGTCCTGCCTCTTGAGAAATCTGTATGCAGGTCAGGAAGCAACAGTTAGAACTGGACATGGAACAACAGACTGGTTCCAAATAGGAAAAGGAGTACGTCAAGGCTGTATATTGTCACCCTGCTTATTTAACTTATATGCAGAGTACATCATGAGAAACGCTGGGCTGGAGGAAGCACAAGCTGGAATCAAGATTGCTGGGAGAAATATCAATAACCTCAGATATGCAGATGACACCACCCTTAAGGCAGAAAGTGAAGAAGAACTAAAGAGCCTCTTGATGAAAGTGAAAGAGGAGAGTGAAAAAGTTGGCTTAAAGCTCAACATTCAGAAAACAAAGATCATGGCATCCGGTCCCATCACTTCATGGCAAATAGAGGGAGAAAGAATGGAAACAGTGGCAGACTTTATTTTGGGGGGCTCCAAAATCACTGCAGATGGTGACTGTAGCCATGAAATAAAAAGACGCTTACTCCTTGGAAGAAAAGTTATGACCAACCTAGACAGCGTATTAAAAAGCAGAGACATTACTTTGTCAACAAAGGTCCGTCTAGTCAAGGCTATGGTTTTTCCAGTAGTCATGTATGGATGTAAGAGTTGGACTGTAAAGAAAGCTGAGTACTGAAGAATTGATGCTTTTGAACTGTGGTGCTGGAGAAGACTCTTGAGAGTCCCTTGGACTGCAAGGAGATCCCACCAGTCCATCCTAAAGGAGATCAGTCCTGGGTGTTCATTGGAAGGACTGAAGTTGAAGCTGAAACTCCAATACTTTGGCCACCTGATGTGAAAAGCTGACTCATTTGAAAAGACCCTGATGCTGGGAAAGATTGAGGGCAGGAGGAGAAGGGGTCGACAGAGGACGAGATGGTTGGATGGCATCACCAACTCAGTGGACATGAGTATGAGTAAATTCTGGGAGTTGGTGATGGACAGGGAGGCCTGGGGTGCTGCAGTCCATGGGTTTGCAAAAAGTCGGACTCAACTGAGCGACTGAACTGACTGTGTCCCAGCCTCGTGGGTACAAGTCTCAAGCAGGGTTTTGGCTGGGTTTGAGTCCCAGTCACGTGGGTTCAAGACCCAAGAAGGGTTTTGACTGGGTTCGAGTCCCAGCCACGTGAGTTTGAGTCCAAAACTGGGTTTTGGCTGGGTTTGAGTCCCAGCACATGGATTCAAGTCCCAATCTGTGGTTAACGGTTTCATCTGGCACCCTAGGTGGGACGGTGATAAGGTAAGAAAAGGTTTAGAGTCAGGTCTTGGTCCTAAAGAGGTCCCGGGATACCAAGCCTGGCCAGGTATACTGAGGAAGACGCTCTGCTGTTCTCTGCTTATTTGTGACTGGCAGGTCAATCCCGTATGCTTATGCATATCCAACAGCAGGTCCAAAACAGAATTATACTGTTTTCTTTGAGGTTCTTCTCCTATATTTTTTTGTTCTTTCTCATTTCTGATCTGTTTCTTCTGTTAACCCCAGAAGATTGCTTTTATCCCCTCCCTCAAACCCTTACAAGTGTTGACCCTTTATTTCCAACTTATAGCTAAACCACCTCCAGCTCATCATCAACACCACTGGGGAAGTCTTCGTGCCATTTCTTTGCAACAACTTTTGGGCACTAACAACCGGTTGGGAGACTCCCTTGGAAGTCTTGGATAGCATCTGAAATCGTAAGTGCAAATCTTGACCAAATTGTGTGGTGGATTTTGACTTAAGGGTAAAATTTTGGATAGAATGGGAGTTAGAGACATCATCTCTGGTTTGGGTGTGAAAATGGATCAGGCAGCATCTATCCCAACCAATACCCCTCTGGGTCTTATCTCCAGAATTGGGAAAGATTCAGGCTACTGAGATTAAAAACAAAGAAACTCGTTAGGCTATGTAATCATGTTTGGCCATGGTATGAGCTAGGAAGCCAAGAAAAATGGCCATTAAATGGGACCCTGAGTTATGATACTATACTGCAGTTAGATTTATATTGTAGAAGGAAATTTAAATGGAGTGAGCTTCCACATGTTCAAAAATTTTTTTCCATATGTTCAAATTTTCTTTTTTTTCCTTCATACTGTATTTTTTTAAATTAGTCTATTTATCTATTTTTTAACTTTACAATATTGTATTTGTTTTGCCATGCATTGACATGAATCCACCATGGGTGTACATGTTTTCCCCTTCCAGATCCCCCCTCCCACCTCCCTCCCCATCCATATGTTCAAATTTTCATGGCATTGTATTTAGACAATGAGACCCAAAATGAATTTAAGGTGTGTCTAGCTCCCAGGGATAATTCTAGTGAAAAGACAAAAGACATTTTAACTGACCTACCCTATGGAGCCATCCAAAGGTTAAATCATCTGCAAGGAAGTGCCAGAGTTACTCCTCACCTACAGAGAGGAGCCATTGTCTCAGGGGCAGACACAGCTAGGGATGAAAAGAGGTCCCATTCATATTCTGAAACCTCTTCTTTGTATCCTGAGTTACCCAAGGGGCCCATCCTTAGCTCAGCTAGCCTGGCAATGATACAAGTTACCAACCAGCTGTCCCTACAGTTTTGCCTCTGAAAGAAGTTCCCGGTGGAAATTGAGAAACAATAAGAGTGTACATACCTTTCTCCATGTCTGATCCAGGTGTGGCAGAGGACAAGGTGGGAAGCTTTCCGGAGGGTCCTGAACATTTTACAAAAGAATATACGAGACTAGTGAGATCTTTTGATCTCCCCTGGGAGGACTTACAGATTTTACTATCCCATTGCTGCACCCCTGAGGAAATCAGTTCAGTTCAGTAGCTCAGTCACGTCCGACTCTTTGAGACCCCATGGTCTGCAGCATGCCAGGACTCCCTGTCAATCAACAACTCCCGGAGCTTGGTCAAACTCATGTCCATCGAGTCGGTGATGCCATCCAACCATCTCATCCTCTGTCATCCCCTTCTCCTCTGCCTTCAATCTTTCCCAGCACCAGGGTCTTTTCCAATGACTGAGCTCTTCACATCAGGTGGCCAAAGTATTGGAGTTTCAGCTTCAGCATCAGTCCTTCCAATGAATATTCAGGACTGATTTCCTTTAGGATGGACTGGTGGGATCTCCTTGCAATCCAAGTGATTCTCAAGAGTCTTCTCCAACACCACAGTTCAAAAGCGTCAATTCTTTGGCACTCAGCTTACTTTATAGTCCAACTCTCACATCCATACATGACCACTGGAAAAACCATAGCTTTGAGGAAAAGCAGGGTATAATGTTGGCAGCCCGAGCCCAGCAGAGCCATTCAGTGCACAGGTGGGAAATGATGCTGTCCTCGAGGTAAACCAGGAATTACAAGCTGAATCCTATTGATAGAGATAGACAGGATTATATGATTAACTGTTTAATAGAAGGTATTGTTGACTAAAAAAGATGTACAACTTGAGAGTTATGAGTTAAGTTTTATTTGGGGCAAAATGAGGACTGCAGCCCGGAGGCAGCATCTCAGACAGTTCTGAGAGACTGCTCCAAAGCGGCAGCGGGGGAAAGTCAATATATAAGGTTTTGGTGAAGGGGGAGTTCAATCTCATGAAGCACTCATTTTACAAAAGGTTTCTGTTAGTCATGAGGATCTGATGTCACCATGAAGGGATTTAGTGCTTCTCTAGATATGAGGAGATGCAAGGATTGAGATCATAAAATCTGTTCCTGAAAACATCCAACTATCTAAAGACCTGTCCCAGCAGATTCCCTGGAGCACAGAGTGCCTCACTCCTCCCGGAGCTCCCTCAGGGACTGTTGCAGGTCAGCAGCTATAGCAGCATGAGTTTCAATCTCCTAGAGGCAGATGGCAAAATGCCTTTTTTGTTCAGTCATTGGCAGTGCTCTTGGTAAGTGCCAATTTGTAGTTGACAGTATGAAGAAACTTACAGTAAAACCTGTTAATTTTGAAAAGGTGAATGAGGTCCAACAGGGACAGGATGAAAATCCTGCAGTCTTCCAAAGGAGATTAGTGGAGGCTTTGAGGAAGTGTACAAATACGGATCTCTCCCCTGAGGGACGGACCCTTTTGGCTATGCATTTCATAGTCCAGTCTGCCCCAGACAACAGGCACAAAATTCAGAAAGCAACTGCTGGTCCTGAGATTCTAATGAATGATTACTCCAACTGGCTTCAGTTTTTGATAATAGGGATATGGCTGAAAAAGCTGAACACACTCAGAGAAATATGCAAGGGACCCAAATGATTGCAATGGCTTTGTCTGCTCAAAGACCACCAACTAGGAGGTAGCTGTTTCTGGGCCAATCTGGTCCTGGCAGACCTCAAGGCCCGTGGGTACCCACACAAGGCCGGTGAATCCTGTGTAGACAAAAGGGACACAGGAGGAAGGACTGAGGTTGATACGTCCTTTGCAAGCAGCCAGGGCGTTGGCAGAGAGAATGTCCTAGATGCCAGAGAGCAGTGGGGGCCCCCTCAGCCATTGATGGTTTTGCAATCAGAAAACCGATGGGACCCAAGGCCAAAAGTGGCTCTGCCTAGAGATACTGTCTACATAACTAATGTCCAGCCTCCAGCGATCATTGATGTGGCCAGCCGCTTGATAGAATTTCTTATAGACACTGGTGCAACCTTCTCAGTCTTAACCCAAAGGATTGGAAACCTTAGCAATCATAAGGAATATGTAATGGGATTGTCAGGGAAGAAACAGGGACACAATTTTCTGGAGCCTGTTTTGTGCAATGCTAATGGTCAGCTGTTTTTACATTCATTGCTGTTTGTGCCTGATTGGCCCATCCCTTTAATGGGAAGAGATTTATTAACTAAGTTAGGGGCTGAAGGAAAGCTACACGGCTCAAAATAGCCTGGAGTTAAAACTCCCCTCCAAGTCCTCCCCACCATTCTATACAGAATAAAGAACTTTCTCCCCCGAAGAAAGGAATGGACATTAAGATTGATTACGTTCTAGCCGGTCACAGGAATTTCTTGCCCCAGTTGCTTAAAGCTAACTAATCAAAAATAATCTTGAGGAAAAACAGACCCCCTCAAAACAATGTATCTCAGCATATATGTTATCTATATATACCTACTGTCTTCTTGACCTAGCACAGCAGCTCACTAATCTCACTGTCCTTCTCGCCTCATTAAAGGTGATCTGTTCCTGTAAAGTGCTGGTCTCGTTCTTCTTCCGAACCTCACCTTCTCTAGTTCCTTTACCTTACAGGGGCCACTCTGTTTCTGGAAGGGCAAAGGAACCACTCTCATTGTCAAATGATTTTAACAGAAAACAGAAAGGGACAGATTGAATCTGAAGTTGAGATAGAGATTTAATAGGCCCTGGAATGTGGAATATCAAGGTTCCAGGTCTGGCCAAAGAGGTCCAGCCAGTGGTTACTATACAAGGTCCTCAAGAAATGGCTGCTGTTCACTGTAGGGGACATCAGCCTCAGCTTCCCAGGTCTGAAATTGGAAAGAGAAATCAGCAAACTGACCAAGAAGCAAAGAAAGCAGCTGACATATCAACAGATAAAATACAGGCAGTTTTAAAAGTCCTAGGCTTGACAGAGGAAATGCCACAACCTTGCTACACCAAGGAAGAAGAAGATTGGGCTAAAAATAGAGGGTTAATAAATCAAAAGGGACGGTATATATTAAGTGAAAAGATTATGTTTCTACAAGCTCAGCAATGAAAAGTAATCAAGGCTTTATATGAAACTACACACTATGGATCTGAAGCTCTTTGGAATTTACTACAAAGATTGTTTGTGGGTAAAGGAATGAAAATAGTGGTGGCCCAGAATACCAAATCATGTGACACATGTTTACAAAACAATCCTAGAACAATGCCACCCCCTCCTCCATTATTTAGATCCATTCAACACCAAGGAAACAGCATGGAGAAATGGTAAATTGATTTTACTCAGATGTCCAAGTCCAGAGGATACAAATATTTATTGGTAAAGGTAGACACATTCACTGGATGTTCAATTCAGTTCAGTTCAGTTGCTCAGTCGTGTCTGACTCTTTGTGACCCCATGAATCGCAGCACGCCAGGCCTCCCTGTCCATCACCAACTCCCGGAGTCTACCCAAACCCATGTCCATCAAGTCGGTGATGCCATCCAACCATCTCATCCTCTGTCGTCCCTTCTCCTCCTGCCCCGCATCCTTTCCAGCTTTAGGGTCTTTTCCAATGAGTCAACTCTTCGCATGAGGTGGCCCAAGTATTGGAATTTCAGCTTCAACATCAGCCCTTCCAATGAACACCCAGGACTGATCTCCTTTAGGATGGTCTGGTTGGATCTCCTTGCAGTCCAAAGGACTCTCAAAGAGTCTTCTCCAACACCACAGTTCAAAAGCATCAATTCTTCAGCGCTCAGCTTTCTTTATAGTGAAACTCTCACATCCATAAATGAGCACTGGAAAAACCATAGCCTTCAATGGATGGGTGGAGACTTTTCCCATATGGACAGAAAAGGCAGGAGTAACAAAGAACTTGATTAAAAGGATATCCCACCTTTACGATTACCTCAATATATACAAAATGATAATGAATTTCTCCCAGATTTACGAATTATTTTTGAAAAATGGTTTGGTTCTCAAGATCATGGCTGAAATTCTGGAACAGGAACGATGAGGTCTCTGTGTGTGTGTGTGTTCATATGTGTCTATATGTGTATTATAGATATATAAGAAAGTAAGTAAGTGTTAGTCGCTCAGTCATGCCCAGCTCTTTGCAACCCCATGGAGTGCAGCAAGCCAGGCGCCTGTGTCCATGAGATTCTCCAGACAAGGATACTGGAGTGGGTTGCCATTTCCTTCTCCAGGGATCTTCCCGACCCAGGGATGGAACCCAGGTCTTCTGCGCTGCAGGCAGATTCTTTACCGACTGAGCTACAAGGGATGCATCATTATAGATGTATGACCAAAAGTTAATTGCCAAAAGTTAATTCATAAAGGAGTTCTATTTAATTGACTTAAAGGAAATTAAATACTCATGTAAATACTCAAAAATACAAAATAATCTGGCCAGAATGAATTTCAGGCTCATGTTATCTGAAAAATGTTCAGGACAAAACTGATATCTGGTATTAAAAGTGGTTTAAGCTTTTTGGTGTGATTAATGTAGGCAAAGAGTACACATGATCAGGATTTTCTAAGATTGGATTAAATTTAGTTGGGAAAATGGATTTTGTTAGGAATGGGCTAAGACAAGACTGTATTTGGTTTCTCCCTCTGAAGTCTTCTTGAAATGCTGCTTTTGACAAATAGATTGAGGTGAATTTCTTTGCTGTAAGTGATTTGTATTTGCTTTTGAGATCTTTATAACTTTGGACAGGGAATAAGTATTGTCTCCCAGTGACTTATGCTCTTATCTGACTAAAAACTAACTTTGGGATGTTTTAGAGGGCTCCTGAGTTATCTCAAAGAGAAATATTTAACTAGGGTTATTTGGTACGTTATGTTAAATGCGATCATTTCTAATTCTGGTTATTGTAACCAAACTTTATCTTACGCTGTGATCAGATATTTGACCATGTCTTTTGAGTCTTCTGTCATTTATAGATATTTCTGTACACCGGTGCTGGTACAAACATGCTTCATCATCAAAAAGATACAAAAGACGAAGGAAACAGTTATAGCAGTTCTACATCAAGATGATGGCTCTGTAGGGATTTCTACTCAGCCTCAAAACAATTCACAGAAGATGGACCTTCACCCTTCTGCTTCCCATAAGAATATGGGAGTAAAGCTCTGAGGAGGGAATGTAAAAGGAGGGAAAGGGGCAGGGCACAACTTTTGAAAGAATGACATGGCCCAAGGACACACCATAAAACGATTAGAATTAAATTTGACCAAGATGGCAGATAAGACCCGCAATCAGCAAGTGCAATGACACACCCAGAGGTGCCCTGACAGTTCCAAAGACTGTTAAAAGACCAAGGAGTGGGAGGTGGCTGAGATCCTGGAAATCTCCACCCCTTCCCCAAAATAGTTGGAATAATCCTCCCACTGATTAGCATATGAAATCACCCAGCCTATACAAACCAACCACACCGGATTTCAGGGCTGTGCTCTCCCTCTGCAGTGGTCCACACTCTGTCTGGAGTGTGCTTCTCTCTGTATCTGAATAAATCCACTTCTTACCTATCACTTTGTCTCTCATTGAATTCTTTCTGCGATGAGACATCAGAACCTGAACTTCATTAGGTTCTGAAACCAGGTACCGTGGGTTTTCGCTGGGTTTGAGCCCCAACCATGTGGGTTCAAGTCTCAAGCAGGGTTTTGGCTCTGTTAGAGTCCCAGCCACAAACTGGGTTTTGGCTGGGTTTGAGTCCCAGCACATGAGTTCAAGTCCCAATCTGTGGTTAATGGTTTCAATTGGACACACAGTAATGGGTCAGGAGGTCAAGGGGCTGGATCTGCAGAGATGCGGCCTGAAAGAGGAAGCTATGGCCTTAGGAGGAATTGGGAGGAAGGATGTTCCAGGCAGAGGGCGCAGCATATACAAAGGCCCTAAAATGAGATGATCTTGGAGCATTTGAATTGCAGCCAGGAAGCTGTGGTTTGAGCTGGGTGAGTAAGGAGGAGATGGAACAGATCATAGAGACAAGTCACTTTGGGGGCTGAGGAGAGAGGGTAGTTTTGAGGGTTATGGTACCTTTGGAGCAAGGAAATTACACAATTGATTTTTTTTTGCAGGGGGGTGGGCTGTGTTGGGTATTTGTTGCCGCACATGGCCTTTCTCTAGTTGCGGTGAGCAGGGGCTACCCTCTAGTTGCGGTGTGCAGACTTCTCATTGCCGTGGCCTCTCTTGTTTTGGAGCACAGGCTCTAGATCACATGGGCTCAGTAGTTGCAGTGCACGGGCTTAGTTGCCCCACTTGTTCCTTCCCAGAGCAAGGATCAAACCCGTGTCCCCTGCATCGGCAGGCGGATTCTTAACCATTGGACCACCAGGGAAGCTTGTGGCATGATTGGTATTTAAGTTTTAAGAAGCACTGTGGCTGCTGTGGAGGCTGTTGGAAAGGAAGGTGGAGGCTGAGACAGCATCCAAGCCAGAGGAGGCAGGCCTGGATGAGTCAGAGGCTGCAGGGGTTTCTACCAGCTAGATCTGACCTCATCCTGCCACTGCTCAAACACCTTCTGTGGCTCCCCATTGCCCTTGGGAAAGCCACAAAATCCTGCTGCATTGGATTGAATAGTGTCTCACGAAATTTCCCATCTACCTGGAAGCTCAGAATATGGTCTTATTTCAACAGAGAATCTTTGCAGATGTCACTGAGGTAAGGCTCAGATAAGACTGAGGTAGGAGATAGACTCCAGGTTGAGCATTTACAATGAGCCACCCTTCTGTTTGTATTTCCTGAGGCAAGAGATAGATGGACTCCAGTTGAAGAATTTACAATCAGCCACCTGTTTGCTCTCCAAAATAGAAGGAACAACAGAAACAGGGTAAATAGCCAGTCTTTGTCTCTTGTAAACATCTCAAGGGAATGATCATGGCAAGGACAATAACCTTGACAATAACCAACAGGTTATATCAATATCTTCAGATAAGCAGATGACATTACCTTAATGGCAGAAAGTGAAGAGGAATTAAAGAGCCTCTTGATAAAGGTGAAAGAGGAGAGTGAAAAAGCTGGCTTAAAGCTCAACATTCAGTAAACTATGATCACGGCATCCGGTCCCATCACTTGATGGCAAATAGATGGGGAAACAATGGAAACAGTGACAGATTTTATTTTCTTGGGCTCCAAGATCACTGTGGACGGTGACTGCAGCCGTGAAATTAAAAGACACTTGCTCCTTGGAAGAAAAGCTATGACAAACCTAGACAACATATTAAAAAGCAGAGATATTACTTTGCCTACAGAAATATGAATAGTCAAAGCTATTGTTTTCCAGTAGTCATGTACAGATGTGAGAAGTGAACAATAAAAAAGACTAAGAGCCGAAGAATTTATGCCTTTGAACTGTGGTGCTGAAGAAGACTTGAGAGTCCCTTGGACTGCAAGGAGATCAAACTAGTCAATCCTAAAGGAAATCAACCCTGAACATTCATTGGAAGAACTGATGCTGAAACAGAAGCTCCAATACCGTGGCACCTGATGCTAAAAGAGTCAATTCCTAGGCAGGTGGATAAGAAGTCCGGGGTCCCCGAGGAGGAGCAAGGGGTCTGGAATTCTCAAAGAGAAGAAAAGGACAAACGCTTTTTTTCTGGATTCCTTAGTAAGGATTATATAACAATAATGTATCCCGCTTGAGGACATGTTTCTCCTTCCTGAAAACCTTCTGACTAATCTTAAAATGTATATTATAGGAGTGGGTCTAAGATCTTCACAACCTTGATACATTCTTTTGATTTATTTTAATTGTAGGGTATAGTTCGGGTGAGGCAGAAAAGGAAAGACCACCTTAATGGAAGTAGGTTACCTTTATTCAGGCAAGGAGGGGCGACAGTCTGCCTAATGACCAGGCTGAGCACCAAGAGGGATTGGGTGGCTCCATATTTATAGGGGGTTTGTGCAAGGTTTCTGAACAGGGGGTGATAAGTGGAAATGGTGAAGGACAGGGAAACCTGGCGTGCTGCAGTCCATGGGGTCGCAAAGAGTCAGACATGACTGAATGGCTGAACAACAACAACAACAAAGGACAAAGAGAGGCAAAACCCTGTCTGAGTAAAGGATTAAGGGATCTCCACCTCCCCCTTTTTAGGAGACACTACACATGCGCGAAAGGGCTCCTTGGGGTCAAAAGTCAGAGGATAATTCCAAGTTGTAATGAATCTTGCTCCTCCCAGAAGCCTTCACTTAGAGATCCATCTTGGCTAAGGGGTGCATGAGCATCCCAGGGGAGGGTCCTGAGACAAATAACCAGGGGAGGGATGAAGCAAGACGACTGGCTTGAGCGAAGACAAACACCCTAAGAATTTCCTCCTTATAAAGGATTTAAATCCTGAAAGTGCAACTGTCTCTCTGAGCTCACCCATGTGCCTTTTTGCATGTACTTTTCAATAAATGTCTTACTTTACTCTTTACCTTCCGTCTCCTTGCCTGAACTCGTTCTGGCTCCTGTGGCCCAGTGGTTAGGACTCCCAGTCTGGGAAACTAAGACCCTGCTTTCAGTTACACCTCGCTGCTGCTGTTTGCTGCAAGCTGCTTGCTGTTTAGTGCTGCTCACGTCCGAAATCAAGATCGTGTGGGATTAGAGTGAACTCTGAATCCAACGAGAGTGTTTTTATAAGAGACCGAATCGAAAACCCAGAGGGACACAGAAAAGAAGGATGGTGTGAAGATGGGAGCAGAGCTTGGAGAGATGCACCTACAGGCCGAGGATTGCCAGTGGCTGGGATTGACTTCCCTGATGGTCCAGTGGCTAAGACTTCAAGCTCCAATGCAGGGGGCCTGGGTGTTTGATCCCTGTTCAGGGAACTAGATCCCACATGCTGCAACTAAGAGTTCACATGCTGCATCTAAGGCCCGGTGCAGCCAAAAGAAAAAGATTGCCAGTAGCCACCAAAAATTGAGAGAGGCAGGGGATAGAATCTTCCTGAGGGCCTTTCAAAAAGAACCAACCTTGCCAACACCTTGATTTCTGGCCTCTAGAACTGGGAGAGTATGTTTCTACTATTTTAAGCCACCCAATCTGTGGCCATTACAGCAGCCTTAGGAAACTAATATACATGTGAACAGATCACATAGTCAAATACAATTTTTTTTTTCCAAGAGGGTCAAATCATATAATTTCCATCTCAGGATTAAGGGAGGATGCAAGTGAAAAGAATGGTGAGGGTTGAACCAATAAGTGCCCACTGTGATATATGGAGAAAACCACAAATTGAAAAGATGCATGCACCCCAATGTTCATTGTAGGACAGTTTACAATAGTCAGGACATGGAAGCAACCAAAATGTCCATCAACAGAGGAATGGATAAAGAAGATGTGCTACTTATATACAATGGAATATCACTTAGCCATACAAAGTAATGAAACTGTGCAATTTCCAGAGATGTGGATGGACCTAGAGCTTGTCAGAGTTAAGTAAGCTTACAGAGTTAAGTAAGTCAGAAAGAGAAAAACAAGTATTGTATAATATTGCTTATATGTGGAATCTAGAAAAATGATGCAGATGAACTTATCCGCAAAACAGAAATAGAGACACAGATGTAGAAAACAAATGTATGGGTACCAAAGAGAGAAAGGAAGGTAGGATGAATTGGGAAATTGGGATCAACATATACACACATTTATGTATAAAATAGATAACTAGCTACTGTATAGCACAGGGAACTCTACTCAGTGCTCTGCGGTGACCTAGATGGGAAGGAAATCCAAAAAAGAGGGGATATACATATAGCTGAGTTACTTTGCTGTACAACAGACATTGTAAAGCAACTACACCCCAAAACTTTCTTAAAAAATAAATCCACTGTGAGGGGACTTCCCTGGTAGTCCAGTGCCTAAGACTCCATGCTTCCATTGCAGGGGGCACAGTTTCAATCCCTAGTCGGTGAGTTAAGGTCCCACGTGCCGTGCAGCATAGCCAAAAAAAAAATCCGCTGTGATTCATTCACACATTCATGTACTGTGTCCACTGATAACTGCACTTTAAATGAGTTTAAGGCTTGAGACATGACAGAGACCTGGATTCGAATCTTGAATTTGGCTGCTCCCTCCCTGTCTGAACTAGGCAAACAGCCAGCTCCCTTCGCCTCAGGTTCCCCATGGGTATTGTGATGACTCTCCAATTAAGTTTCTAGAAGTGCTGGTGTGTCTGCAGCTGTCAGGGAAAAATCCCAAATGAGGGCTGACCTTGGCTTGTCCCTTTTTCTTGTGAGAAAATGCAAAGTTGCTTCAGATTCTGCACGCATCTTATTTATTTACTAGTGAGGAGACAACAAGAAGGGTATCAAAGGCAGGGAACGGGGCACCTGGGGCTCCTCTGAGGTGAGAACATTTGAGAAGAGTGTCTGGCATCTCTGCAAAACCAAAAATCCTCCAAGGCAGATTTGGGGTCTGGTGTTCTCCCTAGTTGGCCCCCCAGAAGACAGGTGGCCTGGGTGAGGTGCTGAGCACCTTGTCCTAGGAGGTAATAACAACATCCCCCTAGATATGGGCTTCATGGTGCTGTGTAGCATCAGGAGTTCACCAGACTGGACTCCTGTGGGTCTCAGGCTCCCCCAAGGCCATGCCCCAGGAGGATTCAGTGGGGACAGAGGGTCAGCAGGTCTTGTCGGGTGCAGCCGCTGAGGCAGCAGTGGCGGGCAGGGTTGATGGCAGTTGCCCGGCGGTGGTGGTGATGGCGAGAAGCCTGGGGCAGGGGCTGTGAGGCCAGTACCAACACGGGGTCCCCACTGGCCATCAGCCCATGGAGGAGATGTTGTCCTTCCAGCCACCGTAGGAGCTCACCTGGGAACAGGGAGGAATTCAGCATAGAAGGAGGAACCCCAGAGGACCCCACCCACGCTGCCCGCATGGCAGCCAAACACGCATCATGCACACAAATAGAAAGTAAGCATTTATTAAGTGCCTACTCTATACCAGGCCCAGACTGAATCACCCCATCCAGACGTGTACACTCTTGACCCACACCCACACTCAAGTCCCCAGCTGTGCACACTCCCACGTGCCACCTACAGTAAGAAGGCATAGAGGTTTCACAGAGCAGAAGGCAGTAAGGGTGGCATGTGACACATGCATGTACACACCCGACACAGCCACTCGCCCTTGCAGCCCCTCCCAGTTCCTCGACCCCACCATGTGCATCTCGGCACACCCATCCGGGTCACACAGACTCACACACAGAGGACGCCTGTGACAGATGTTGTGCATAATACCGTCTGCCCCAGGGCGGGGTCTACAGTGAAGAGAGCTAGGCACTGACCCAGAGCGAGCAATTTAAGGGGGCGCCAGAAACACTCAACAGTCAAGATCACTCTTCTTATAACTGAATATTTTACTAGTAAAATTAACGCAAAAATTCCTGAAGATCAAAACATTGAAGTTGTAAATAAAGATAGGATCAGATCTGACCTTGCACTTGTTAAGACTCTACCTCGCTTCGCACTGTTTCCCTTGCCAGGCAGGGGCTCCTCCCCGCAGACTCGCACACGCCAGAGCAGGAAGCCAGAACATGCATGCAAATCCGTCTGCAGACACCTGCTCCCCTACCCCGCCCCAGAGACCCCAGCGCACAGTCTCGCCCGCCCCCACTCACGTCGCCGCCAGCCACAGGTCGCCCGTCCTCGGAAGACCAGCGCGGACCGCCGCACAGCCGCACGAGCGCGCGCACGAAGTGGTGGCCGCACAGTTTCTCAGGCGCCTCCTGGGCGGCTGCAGAACCGAGGGCGATCGCAAGGGCCGGGATCAGCAGCACCAGAGCCCAAGTGAGCGGACGACGGTCCATGGCGGTGAGAGGCACCGGGCCCCAGCGGGGATCTCCCTTATAGGCGTCCGGCCTGCCCCAGCTGGGAGCCTTGGAGCGGGGACAGAGCCTTCCCAAAGGAGGGAAGGCCCAGGGAGGTCAAGGGCAGGGTCAGGGCAAGCATTGATAGGCTGAGAGCCACACAAAATGGCCATAGTCTGTCTTCCTGGGTGTATCTTTCCCAGGGGGACCATTGAAGAGTCTTTATTTATTTTTTTTAACCATTTTAAAGAGGAGAAATAAACTTAGATATAATAATTCCCTGGGATGGTGCTGGTGAGCATCCAACCGAGACCAAGGACATTCAGAATCTTGTTATCCTTATTACTGTACAAATAAGGAAACTGAGGCTCAGAGAGGGGACCCCATACTTGCCCAAGGTCACAAGAGGCTGGGCCCCAAGGCTGGGAGTGTTTGTTGGTTCTGCCTCCACGTCAGGGTCTCCTTGGGATGGAGAGGAGCTGGAGGCCTCTACTGGGTGTCAGTTTTACCAAGGAGGGAAATTAAGGCATAAAGGTTACTCAATCCAGTGCAGGGGAGACCCTGAGCTGAAAACCCTGTGTTGCAGCCCCCTACCACTTTTCACCAAAGCAGACTATGAAGTAGGTACAGAGATCTCTGTCTGTCTCTCCCATGCTGTGTCCTTCTCTGAGTCTCTTTCTGTGTCTCTTTGTCTCTGTCACTCTCCAAATCTTTCCATCAGTCCTGAGGAGCAAACAGAGGGCTGCCTTGGCCCCCAGTAATGTTGCACCCATCTCCATAGCCTAAACCTCCCAGTAGGACCTTGCCCTCTGATCTCCCCCAGAGCAGCTTGTTCCCTCCACCCCCAAGAGCCTGTAATCAGCTCCCCAGGACAGAGCCAAGGCCAGCAGCTGAGGTTCGGGGGAGGGCTTCTGTCCTTGAGGGCCTCACCCTCCTGTTCCTCCTCCCCCAGAATGTCCTGAGGCTCCCATTGTGGCCCCCAGGGGTCTCTATCCCCCAACTCTGATCACATTCCTCCCTGGCTTACACATGCGCAAGAATTCCCATTGCCCAAGTCCAGCAACAAACCATCCTTTCCACTGAACTTCTTTATTCATTCAACGAACACTCCCAGAGTCCTCTTTGTGCCCACCCCAGCCCAGCTCCCTAAGGAGCCTCCAGGTCAGAGGAGACAGCTGGATATAGATGCACCCCAGCCCTAGATCTGGAAGTATAGGGCTGAATGGGAGTAGTGGGAGAATCCCAGGGAAGGCTGCAAGGAGGTGATAGCTGGGGTTTTGAGAGATAACTGAGTTTTCCAGGGAGGCAAAAGTTGCAGAAAAACCTTGCAGACAGGTATGAAGGAGTGGTGGGGGCTGAGCCTGCACTAGATGCCTTCCCACAAGCTTCCAGAAGTTGACTCTGTAGAGCCCAAAGGCCAACACTATTGCCCATTATACAGAGGATGGAACTGAAACCAGAGAAAGGAAGCAACTCGCCCACCATCACACAGCAAGTAAGTAGCAGAACTGTGGGCTCCAACATCTGTGCTCTTAACCCCTGTACTCTGAGCCTTTTCCTCTCGCCATGCCATTTCCTCTGCCAAGAATGCCTTTCCTTCCTTCAGTTGATGAAAAGTTCCTGTTAGGCTCCATTGTCATCAACTGTATTATCCTCTGGTCCAGACAGAAAGGGCCCCAGTGTACAGAAGCCCTGGGACACTCAGGTTCAGAGGCTGGGGACCTTAGCCTCTCCTGGTCTCTTACACAGTTCCAAACAGTCACAGGCTCCCCCTCAAAGAGTGGATTTTCAGCCCGGACAGTTGCTCTTGTCCTTGGCTTCCTCCAGCTAAAGAGGGAGAGGGGAATAGAAGCCTGAGATGACATATTTAATGCTACATAATGTCTTCTCTGAAAATGAGAACAGGAAGCTGCAGGCCAGACCCTGAGAGGGTGGGAAGATGGAAGGGCCTTAAATGTGGTCCCTTGATTCTGGGGAGTGGATGGAGCACGTTAGACTCCATCATGACATCTGTCTTGAATCTTTCCAAGTTCAAAAAGCCACAAGGCTGCTGTTGCCCACAAGGCTGGCTGTTGAAGCCAGGGTTGCTCCCCCAAGTGCAATGTCAGTTACCTATGAGGAGTCTCTGTGAAGCAGGAGGACCAGAGAGGAGCAGGTTCCTGCTCAAGGTCACACAGCAAGTCCATGGAGACCAGAACCTAGAGGTCTGTGTGCAGGAGATATGAAAAATGACAGAGAATGGTGTTCTCCCTCTAGACAAGCAGGGAAGGTAAGAGTCTCATGCCTCTGGACACTATCCCCGGCTTCCACTCCACAGTGCATCCAGCTGGGGGCCCAGGGCACTAAATGATGGCCGGTCTTGAGGGTTAGAGGCCCAGCACAGCTTCATGAGCTCGTGAACCTGAGGGGTGGAGAAGAGACAGCAGGGTCACATGGGAGTGGTATAAAGGACATGACTCCTGTTCACAGTTTTAAAATATAAACTAGACTCCATCCCTCTCTTGCTCCAAAGCCTCCCATGGCTCCCTATGGGTCTTAGAAAAAAAATTTCATCTCCTCCTGTCTCCCCCCGCTACCACTCCCTCCATCACCTCCTCTCATGTTCCATGCAGCCACATTTGCCCCCATCTCATTTTTCAAATACACTAAACTCATTTCCACCTCAGGGCCTTTGCACCTGTTGTGTGCTCCACTGAAAATGCTCTCTCCCAGGTTTCCCCTTGGATGGTATCCTCTTCCTCCCTCAGGCACCACCCCCTCTAGGAAGCTGCTCCTGACTATACCTCCCTCATCTCTTTCTAGACATTGATCACCACCAGAATGTTCTTGTTAGCTTCGGGTGGTTACAAGGAGGAGGAGTATTATCTGTTCTGTTCTCCACTGGGTCCCCAGCACCCAGCACAAAGCCCAGCACACAGTCAGAGCTCAATAAACATCTGTGGCCTGAGCAAATTAATTTGTGAATGACCAACCACATGTCAGACACTTCCACAAAAGCTGTGATGAGAAACTGTAAGAATCATCGTTTATTGAGCACTGACTGTATGCTAGGCTCTGAGATGAGCACTGGAGAGGTGTTAGCAAATTGGTCCTCCCCCACCCTATAAGGCATTGTTATTGCCTGGAAAATCCCATGGACGGAGGAGCCTGGTAGGCTGCAGTCCATGGGGTCGCTGAGAGTCGGACACGACTGAGCGACTTCACTTTCACTTTTCACTCGCATGCATTGGAGAGGGAAATGGCAACCCACTCCAGTACTCTTGCCTGGAGAATCCCAGGGACGGGGGAGCCTGGTGGGCTGCCATCTATGGGGTCGCACAGGGTCTGACAGGACTGAAGAGACTTAGCAGCATTACCATTTTGGAGATAGGTAAACTGAGGCTCTGAAAGTGTGCTTTACCATACAGTAAGACAACAGCAAAGCAGAGGCCAGAAATCCCCTTCAGCCTCATTCCCTGATCCCTGCTCTCAACCAAGAGATATCTTCAGTGGAGAGTAATTCAGAGGGATCAGCAGGCTTGCCCAAGACACCATGATGAATCTACAACGTGGGAAACTGAGGCAAGCCCTCCAGAGCTCACCTCACTAGGACAGGCAGGAGGTGCGGGCAGCCTCTGGCCCTCTGCCAGCAGCTCCAGGAGGCGGCAGAGGGCTGGAACATCTCTTTCACATCCCATCATCCGCAGGAACTCCTGGAGCCAAGAGGGAGGGCCCGAGGTGGGGGAGGAGCCATCCGGCATGGAGAGGGGAGGGGCCGCCCGTTATCGTGGGGGTCAGCCACAGTGAAGGAAGGAAGGGAATCACCCGCCCGTGGTAAGGGAAGAGGGCCCTCCTAATGGGGAGGAGGAGTTGTCTTTGATGGATGGGGAAGGGAGCTGCCTGTGATTGGACGGGAGGAGCGGGAGGTATCAGTCATAGTGAAAAGAGGTCCTCCTGGAGCATCTAAGGCTGGGACCGGGTGACCCTCAGCACAGAGGACAGGGGTTGATCTGAGGGGGAAGAGGGTATGGGGAACCCAGGGGTGCCAACTCACGGCTGAGGGGCTACAGCTCTTGTCACTGTAGGTGAAGAGCTCGTACAGGACGACCCCGAAGCTCCAGACATCCGACTGGCGCGAGAAGATGTTGTCCGAGAGGGACTCTGGGGCATACCTGGAGGGGGCCAGGGAGGTCTTGGGATGCGACAGTAAGGCAGAGGACAGGAAAGGGCGCAGCCCTGTACTGGGGTAGCTGGTCCCGGTAGGTGACTATGAGAAAGTCAGTCCCAGCCAGTTCTGAGGTCTCAGTCTCCCTGGCTGGGGGATGGGAAGATGCTCCAAAGCTGTGGGGTGCCGGGGCGTGGCCGGGGCTGAGCGGGGGGTGGGGGCGGGGGTGGGGTGGGGAGCAGGGCCAGGGAGGGGCGGAGCCAGAACGAGAAAAGGAGCGTGATCGGGGAGGAGCCAGGGTTATGGGGGCCTGGCCACCGCAGGGGCCCCAGCCCCGCGGGAGGCAGGGCAGAACCGAAAAGCGCGAGAGGCTGAGCGGCCTGGGTAGTGCGGAGGAAGGCTAGGGCTGGGAGGAGGTCCCTACCAGAAGATGGGGCTCTGGCCTGGCTCGCGGACCACGTAGTAATCTTTGTCGAGAGGCAGCAGCTTGGCGAGGCCGAAGTCCGCGATCTTGACGTGCGTCTCGCTTTCCACCAGGATGTTCCGGGCTGCCAGGTCGCGGTGCACGCAGCGGCAGGAGCCCAGGTACTCCATGCCCTACGGGCGGGCATGGGGTGCGGACCCCCAGGATGACTCCGTAGGGGCCCCAAGTCTGACCTGGAATCCAACAGCAGCCCCAACCCAGATCCCAAGCCTAACCCTACCCCTGACCCATCTTGCACTCCAGTCCTCACCTTTTTATTGTTTTGGACCTACTAGAAGTGTTACGGAGAAGGCAATGGCACCCCACTCCAGTACTCTTGCCTGGAAAATCCCATGGACGGAGGAGCCTGGTAGGCTACAGTCCATGGGGTCGCTAAGAGTAGGACATGACTGAGCGACTTCACTTTCACTTTTCACTTTCATGCGCTGGAGAAGGAAATGGCAATCCACTCCAGTATTCTTGCCTGGAGAATCCCAGGGACGGCGGAGCCTGGTGGGCTGCCGTCTATGGGGTCGCACAGAGTCGGACACGACTGAAGCGACTTAGCAGCAGCAGCAGCAGAAGTGTTAGTCGCTCAGTCATGTCCGACTCTGTGCGACCCCATGGACTGTAGCCCGCCAGGCTCCTCTGTCCACAGGATTCTTCAGGCAAGAATACTGGAGCGGGTGGCCATGCCCTCCTCCAGGGGATCTTCCCGACCAGGGATGGAACTCAGGTCTCCTGCACTGCAGACAGATTCTTTACCGTTTGAGCCACAAGAGAAGTCCCCGACCTTAGCCCTAACTCAACCGCATTTCCAACCTGACCTAGACCCCAAACTTCAACCCTCAGCCTTCCTGGCGAATCCATGCAGACCCCGCCCATCGAGCCAGCTCTGTGGACGCGGCAGGTCCACGGTCGCCCCACCCTCCTCCGCCCCGCACCTTGCAGATCTGTGAGGCGTAGAGGAGCAGGCGGCTAGCGTCGAGGCGGGCGCTGTGCCGCTGCAGGAAGTCGCGCAGGCAGCCACTGGGCAGATACTCCATGACCAACCGCAGGCTCTGGCGACCTAGGGGTGGCGGGGGAGGCAGAGAGGAGTAACCACAGGGCCTAACTTCGTCTCCTCCCCCTCCCCATTCTTCTTCCCCAATCAGAGTAGGACCTTGTGTCCCCTCCGGGCCTCAATATTGCTTTCTATAAAATGGGAACGGCCACAGTGACACGTATCACTAGTCTATTTGAGTACTTTCTATAATATACATTAATTCTTTTTAACCTCATAACGACACGTTTTTTTTCAGGTGGGGAAACTGACGATGCCAAGGTAGTCTTAGGCTTTCCTGGTGGCTCTTCAGTAAACAATCAGCCTGCAATGCAGGAGACTTGCAGGAGATATCGGTTTGATCCCTGGATGGGGAAGATCCCCTGGAGTAGGAAATGGCAACCCACTCCGGTATTCTTGTCTGGAGAATCCCACGGACAGAGGAGCCTGGTGGGCTACAGTCCAGGAGGGGGGTCACAAATGAGTGGGACAGGACTGAACGACTAAACAACAAGGCAGATCTGGATAAAGAAGATCGGTCAGTAGCGCCCCTGCTGGTGTTCTCAGAGCACCTGAAATGGTCGTGCAGAAGGATAAGGGTGTGTGATTTGAAGAGCAGTTCACCTGGGCCATAGCTGACACCCCGGTACTTGACAATGAAGTCACTGTGGAGGGCTTTGAGGATCTGGATCTCCCGCTGGAAGTCCCTCTGCTGTTCTGGCCCACTATGCTGCAACTGCTTCACGGCCACCAGGGCCCCTGTGTTGTCACCCAGCGGGTCATAGCGGCACAGTTCCACACTGCCAAAGTTGCCCTGGGGGATGATGGAGCTGGTGTCCACATGCATGAGTGCTACCCCACCCACCCCAGCCTAACCCACCTCACCTTTCCCAGCTGTGAGATATACTTGAGGTGTCTCTCCTCAAAGATGGTAGGATCCTGGCAGGCATAGAGCTGGGTGCCATTCCAGAGCCCATCACGGGGCGCCAGGGTGCCAGGTGTGGGGTCTGAGAGGAGCTCATAATCTGGGGAGCACAGGCAGTGAATGAGCAGTGTATTGGGCCCTGGGCCCCCGATGCTAAGCTAACTTGCTGTTTGACCTCCATCTGAATGCTTACCCTTGCTGTGCATTATGGCAGGGCCACTGCAAGCCAAGAGGTAATTTGTAGGGCTGGGAAAAGGTGTCTCTTGGCAAAGGCAGCCCACTTATGCAGTGCACATGCTGCACACAGACAGAAAGGCATTTCCCAGACTTCACTGCCATGGGGTGATAGGGGAGAGAGACGCATTTGAAGCTCCTCTAGGCCTGGCCCATGAAAACCTAGAGTGGGACCCTCCATAATCTCCTGTTTGCAGAGGATCCAATAGGGGCCTAAGGCCATAGGATGGGTGGAACCACAAAGGGAGAGTTTCTTGCTGACTTGGACACCCTCACTGAATGAGAACTAAACATCCATCATGTGTGACCTTGAACTGAGGGGCTTGTTTGTTACAACAGCTGTTGAAACTCATACTGACTGTCACAGTCATCAATCATTCCAACCTTGTCTGGCACGCAGGGCAGGCTCCACGTACAAATCTCACTCTTCTACTGGGTCCAATATGACATCCAAGCCCTGCCCACCCTGCCTGGCCCAAGTGGGCACCTGAAGTGATGAGGCTGTTCAAGTCACGGATGACAGCGCGGAAAGAGGGCCTCTGGCCTGGCTCATAGGCCATGCACTGTTGGATCAGCAGCGCCAGCTCCATCCACTTGGGGGCAGGCAACTGCTGCTGTTCCTGGTAAAACTGGAGCTTCTAAAGGCAGGATGAAGGGCTGGTTACCCCCAGAACCCTTGGAGGTATCCCCTAGACCCGCCCATCCTCCCCAAGCTGGACTTCATTCTACCCTTCTGTCAAATGAGAGCTCTAGAAGCCAACGCTGGTGCTCTGACCTTGGCAGGCTCCAGGGTGCTGATGGGCACTGTGACACCACTGAACACCTCCCAGACTGTGGCTCCAAAGCCCCACTTGTCAGCTTCCAAGCCAAGCGTTCGGGCCTCCTGGAGACATTCAGGGGCCACCCAGGGGATCCTGTCAGTGAGCACTGGTGCAGGAGGCAAGGATGGGATCAGAGATCCGCTTTCTTGCCCCACTAGATCCCTCCCTCCTTCACCCCTCAGCACTTACTCTCCAGGCTTAGCACAGTGGGGCTGACACCTGGATCACTCAGCTTGATGAAAGGCAGGTTCCCATCAGTCCCCTCACGAGCCAAGAGCACCTTCCGGGCTGAGACATTGCCATGAGGGAGACCTTTGTCCTCCTAAGTGGACCAAGCACAGGGAAATGCCGGGGGTGGGGTGGGGATGAATGAATATGCTAGTTGGTGAACTCCTACACATCCTTCAAAGCCCACCTGGTACTGCTCAGACCATACTTCAACATCCCTCCTAGACTACTGGTAATATACCTCCTGTGTCCCTCCTCTTCTTGAACACTTCTCCTTCATCCCATGGCTCCTTACTCCCTTCAGCATAAAGTCAAAGGTCCTCAGACTGGCACTCAAGGCCCTTTGAAATCCAACTCTTGGTCACTTTTCCCAAGGGCTTCTCTCTCCCACATCTCCACTCTGGTCTCCTGCCAGGTGAACAGACTGATACATCCCAGGACAAGCAACACATCTTCTAAGCTGCAGCCTTTGCCCAGGCTTTTCTCTCAGCCTGACATGCCCTCCTTTCTTTTTTCCTTAATGAACTTCTACTCAATCTCCAAGACCCCAACTTTAATGTTCTTTCTTCTGAGGAAGCCTCTCCCTGGGGCCAGCCTCGTTGCTCATCAGTCCCCTCAACTTCCATGAATGATCAGCTGTCCCCTTCTGCTCTTACACCTCTGAGCCTGTATGTATGCTGTTCCCTCAGTCTAAAAGGCCCTCCCCTATGCAACCTTGCCAAACTCCTATCCATACGACACAGCCCACTCTCAAAGCCCCATCCACTCTGTGAATGGAGGACGGAGCAGGCAGAAGAGCACTCACCAGGTAGTTGAGGGCATAGGCCAGCTGTTTGATCACCTGTAGCTTCCAGCTGGCTGGCACTAGGTGGCCACACTTGCGTAGATACGTGTCCAGCGCTCCCAGGCGTACAAATTCCTGAACCATGATACCTTGCGGAAGTAGGAAGGGGCAGGGTTGGGAGGTAGGACTGTATTGTATTCAACAGGCTCTGCCCCCAACCCCACCATCAAGGGTCGCTTGAACTCTCAGCTCTGACTTTTCCCTCCTCTATTCCTCTATCCTTACCCTACTCACCTCTCTGCTTCCCCACTTCTCATCTCAGAACCATTTGCCTGTAATGCCTGGGAGGTGTCGAGCTCTCTTCATGACTCACTCCCAACCCTTTGCAAGTTCTGTGTTTCTGACTGGAACACCCCTCTTCTCTCACTTCCCTAATGTCTATTTATTCTTGTTTTTCCAGCTTAGAATTTATCCTTACCTACTCAGAATCACTGCTTGACCTCCAAGCTGGGTTAGCAGCCTCTGATCACCCACAGTGACCTGTGCTGCCCCACCACACACAATCATTTATCATTCTGCTCAGCCTGTCATGTTCTATGCTATGCACCCAGCTCCTGGGACATGTTGGGCTCCCAAAAAACAGCTGCTGAGCTGAACTGATGGAAACAAGCTTGGAGAGGCAGCATGGACCTTGCAAAGCTGCAGAGATGGTACACAATAGATCAGAACCCAGGTCTGTCTGACTTGAGGTAATTCTGGGGGCTTAAGTATTGGTGGGAGCCTGGAGCTGCTTATTCAAAGAGTGATGATGGAGGGACATGAGTACAGGATGATAGGCTCTGGTGGAATGGAGCCGCAGCCAGGGCAGGCTCTGAGTGTGTACTGCTATTGCTGCTGTAGGTGGGTTCAATGGGGCAGGGCAGAGATGGGGAGTGTCTCTCACTGTCTCCAGCCATGCACACGCCATGGAGCAATATGAGATGCTGGTATGACACTTGGCTCATCAAGCTCGCTGCTTCCAGGAATGACTGGGGAGGAAAGAATAGAGAGAACATGTATGGGTTTCTTCCACTCCTGGGTCAGACCAATGGACCCCAAACTTGCTGCTCACAAACTTGCCTCAGGAGACCTGGCTGCCAGCTTCCTTTGACCTTGGAGTCCACTATTAATGCGCACAGCACTCTGTATCGTGATTTTTTTGATGAAGGCAGGAAGTCCCCACTGTAGTCTACCTTGAGTCACTCACCTCTTGGCTCAAATCTTCCTCCGTGTTGCCGAGCCCCTGAAGATGCCTCCGTCCACATCATTCCTCTCTTCTCCTTTGCTCATTCCTCTCTGACCCAATGTTCTCCTTGCTATTCCTTAAACATGCCAGACTTGGTCCTGCCTCAGGACCTTCTCACTGGGTATTCCCTCTGTCTGGTATACTCCGCCTGTTTGCATCTAAATTCCCCACCCTTCTATATTTCATGGAGATGTTGTGGCTACATTTCTGTTATTTTAAGACCCTGTGTGTGTTCTCTTTGTTTTGGTTTTGGGTTTCTTTTCTGTTTGGTTTTTTTTTTTTTGGCTGCGCTGCAGCATTCAGGATCTTCCCCAACCAGAGATCGAACCTGCATCTGCTGCTGTGGGAGCATGGAGTCTTAACCACTGGACCACCAGGGAAGTCCAACCCTGTGCGTTTTTAAATTTCTCTGAATCCACAACCCCCTCTTCAGCTAGGCCCTAACCCAGAAGGTCTGGTCCCACCCTACTCACCTCCATGCAATTCTTGTGCTTGGCATCCATCACTTTGAGCAGCACCTCTGTCTCTCGTGCCTCCCCATCCACAATCTCATGGTGACAGCCCCGATAAATCTTGGTGAAGGACCCGTGACCTAGGTTCTCATGCTGGAGAGTGAGGAGGCAATATGAAAGGCCAGTAACAGGGCTCCCATGGGATCCTGTCCCTTAGCCCAAGCAAGGCACAGGTAATGGATCAATTTTACAGATGATGAAACAGAGGCACAAAGAGGTTATATCACACTACTGAGGCCACACAGCAGAGGTGGATGTAGACCTGGTCTCTGGATCCCAACTGAAGTATGTTTCCCCCATTTCCTGGGGCCCCTTACCCACTGCAGGCTGTCAGCAGGGATCTTGTGAAATGTCATCTGACTCAGCTGGCACTGGAGCTGGGGCTGAACAGGGGATGATGTGGGTGGGTTGCAGCCTCTCCGGACCACAATCAGATTGGACTTTTCTATGGGGAGTGGAAGGAGGAAGAAAACTAGAGGTCAAAGGTGAAAGGTCCTCAAAGGATTGCTCACTCCCTGTCTCAGTGTGGGGACATCCTTGGTGGCTCAGATGGTAAAGAATCTGCCTGCATTGAGGGAGATCCGGGTTTGATCCCTGGGTCAGGAAGATCCCATGGAGAAGGGAATGGCAGCCCATTCCGGTATCCTTGCCTGGAGAATGGACAGAGGAGCCTGGTGGGCTACAGTCCGTGGAGTCACAAAGGACCGGACACAACTGAGTGACGAACACTAAACTGTCTCAGCATGGGGTCTTCTGCAGAAGCCAGGACTAAGATGAGGGTTCCAGGGCACACCGTTTATTTGAAAGGAAACTCCAGGAAGTCCCAGTGAGGGGAGGGAGAGTGAGAATGAGATGGAAGGAACTCTGCAGGTGGTGCAAATGAGCAGGTGATGCTGTGGGCAGCCTGGTCTCAAGTCCTACTAGGGATTCTGGGAAAATCTGGAGAACTCACACCTCAAAGCTGTTCCATCCCAGGGGTCTGTCTAAGAGCAAAATTCACCCAGAGCAAGAGGCAAGAGACGAACAGAGGCTAAGCGCTAGTGACATCACTCAGATCCAGCTGTGCCTGGATTCAGCCATCCCTGGAAGCAGCCTCTATCCCATAAGCCCTAGATCACCTTTTTTCCCTCCTAGACTACTTTGACCAGCAGTCTTTGTCACGTGCCACTCAAGAGCTGGAACAGACACAGAAAGGCAGGGTCCCAGATTGCCTACTCAGCTCAGGGGAGAAGGAAGGCTCACCTTTAGGTCTGGGGTTGCAGCAAAAGGTGAGGTACAGCTCAACCCCATCCACGTGCAACCCACCATTCCAACAGGCTGCCAGGAGCTCTCGAAGACTGCTATGGGGACGGCCAAGGCCAGCCAGGGAGAAGGTTCCTGCGGGGTCACACCGGATGAGGCAGCCCTTATAATCCGGGCCCAGGGGGGTCTGCAAAGAGGAGTGAATGGTCTCTGAGTGGAAGTAGGCGGCACTCTTCCCCTCAAATCTCCAAGTCTTTGCATATTCTGTTCCCTCTACTGGGAATGCCTTTTCCCTCCCCTTCTTCAGGAAGCCATGATGACTCATATTCAGTTCTCAGCTCAAATATCATCTTCTCCAGGAAGCCCTCCTTGCCCTCCTGGCCCCTGGAGGTAGACTGACCAGGACACAAACAGTTAGGAGGTAGCTGTCGAAATCCTGGGGACTGCGGCGGAGGACGTAGGAGCCGGGAAGTGAGCCCCCAGTTTTGAGTTTGTTGATGGCAAAATCCAGGCTGTGGGGAAAGGTGGAAGAGAACTGAGAGTCGAAGATGATGAGAAACAGATGGAGGCAGAGAAACCAAACTAAACTTGAGCTCTAATCTTGGTCTCTCTGAAGCCCTGGGAACCTCACCAGGTAACATTCCCTCACTCCCTCCCATTTGTAAAATGAACCGAAAGCTGGGCTTCTGCCTAGGGGATTAAAGAGGAAACCGCAGGTGAAGCCCCACGCCTGGGCACCTCGAGCATCCCCAGGAAATGGCTCTGGGGCCTCAAGGAGCCAAAGGGAGGGAGGCGGCTGCAGAAGTGAGACTGCAGACTCATTGAGCGCCAGGTATGCACCTGGTGCTGTTGAAGGGCTCCTGAGAGGCAAGGACACCGAAGCAGCGAGAAGGGGAGTGCCAGAGATTTGGTCCCCAGTGAGTCTGGCCACTGGATGGGGGTGGGGGGTGGTCCTTACGTGATGGGGCCATGGCACTGCTCAGCCACCTCCTCCAGCAGCCGCGGCGGCGCCACCTCCTTGCAGAAGTAGTGCTGCGAGTCCGTGGTCAGCCGGAAGTAGCCATCCACAAGCGCCACGAAGGACAACGCTGCGGGAAGCCCCGGGAACTCGGCCTCCTGTGAGGACCGGTGTCAGGGCCCGCCGCGATCCGAGGGTGACAATCCCGCGTCCCCTGCCGTCAGGGACGGGGAAGGTAGGAGGGGAGGGGCTCCAGCACCCACCAGGATCTGATTGTCTGTCCTGGTGATGGTGACCAGGCGATGCTCCGCAGCCGGGCCAATGCACGGGGCCTGCTTGATGCTGATATCCACGATTTCTGGAAAGTCGCAGAAGGGCTGGAGGACCTGTGAAGAAGGGGGAGGGCTGAAGCTGGGGGTCCCGCCCCCTCTGCGCCCCCAATCCTTTTTGGAATCCGGGACCCCACCAGTCCATACTCATGAGACCCGCTCCTGCCAGCCTCCCCGAGTCCGATCCCTCTCCCGTCAAGCCCCCACCAAGCCCCGCGTCCTTCTGTCCACACTACCCCTCTCAACTCCCTCCCCTGCTATAATATCTGCCCCCTCACCTCTGCCAAACCCCGAGTCCTTCTCTCGGCCGGTTCCCCACCCCGCCCAGAGTCCCTCCCTCACTTAACTCTACTTTATCTCCCGGTGTCTCTTAGTCCGGTCGGGAGCCTCGCCCACCCCCAGTCCTGCCTCTTGGCTCCACCTGCTGTTAGCCCCCACTAGCCCCGCCCTCTACGTCCCGCCCTTTTCTTCCCCGCTTCCTCTCTCAGCCCCACTCACACCTCACTCAGCCGGGCGCTCGCCCCTCCTTCGCCAGCCCCCTCACTGCCCCGCCTCTCCTTCGGCCCCGCCCCCGCCCCCGCCCACGACCCTGCCCCTCCCCTCGGCCCCGCCGTTGGCTCCGCTCAGCGCCCCCGCACCCCTGCACCTCGTGTTCTCCTGGGCTCCAGGCGATGCCACTGCCACCAGCCACACGGAGCAGCCCCAGCGTATCCTGACCACCAGCAGCGCCGGGGAGACCCACGCGGAAGGTCTCGGCGGCCCTGTCTGGATCCAGCCGCTCGAGGTCCATGATGTACTTGACCATGAGCGAGTGCCTGTCAGCCTGGCAGGCCGCCACGCGGCGCAAGGCCCGGCGCACTGTCCTTCGGATGCGCCTCCGAGTCACGAAGCTCAGGCCCTGGATCAGGTCGCGGAGGCCAGGGGGCAGGCAGACCTTGTAGCTGCAAGTGGGCGGAGTGGGGCCCTCAGTGTGGGGCGGGGTCTCCGCCAGGGAGGACCGAGAAGGCACATCAACCCAGCCTCTAGGTGAGGGCTTCAAGTGTGGCCTCAGTAGGGGGTCACACAGCACACACAGAAAACACACTCAGGGACCGGCGTGGGGGTAGGGAGGGCCTCCATGGGAAGGGCCGTTGGGGTCCATGAGACAGACAGGGACTCACATAGTCCTTTCAGCTGCCTGAGGTCTGGCTATGGAGTCTCAGAGGGGCTGGGTTCAAGGGGAGGGGTTGGATCCCATGAACACACTGTAGGCTTGTAGGCGGGGAGCCGGATTCGTGATGCCCTGGTGGAGCCATGTTGGCTCGCTCCCATATAGAAGCTGGGTGCCACAGCCTGGAAGCCCTCACCTGACGGTCTTCAGCAACTCCTCGGGCCGCTGAGCCTGCTCGAGGGCCATCCGGGCCAGGTCCAGAACAGCCAAGCTGAGACACTCACCCTGCTCCTTGAGGCTGAGGCCTACCGGGAGGCGGCCGCTCACCAGGTCATGGCGGTGCTAGGGGCCGGTCACAGCCCAACCATGAGCTCTGAT
Source organism: Okapia johnstoni (assembly GCA_024291935.2). Taxonomy (NCBI): domain Eukaryota; kingdom Metazoa; phylum Chordata; class Mammalia; order Artiodactyla; family Giraffidae; genus Okapia; species Okapia johnstoni. Next base: position 4,847,771 of record CM044316.1, on the reverse strand, counting down.
GTCTTCAATAGACCCCCCCACCCCTGGGCCGACCTTCACCCTGGGGCTGCCACTCTGAGCCCCACCCACCCAACTAGCCCTTCCCTCTTCATACTGCCCAATTCATTCCCACCTCCTCGCTCAGCCCTACTCCCAGGAGAGTCAGCCAAGGCTGCCCAAACATGAGCCCTGACATTGCCCTGTGTATCCCCACCCCTGAGCTGATCCCCATGCAGACACCTACCTGAGCAAACAGATGCTCCAGGACTGGCAGATCCAAGATGGCACTGGCCAAGTCCTTTCGTAGCCCAAATCGGTGGCACTTCTCTAGTCCAAACCAGTTGGGGAAGTAAAAGCTGTGGGGGAGGGGAGAGCCCTGGAGTAGGGGATATGATGAGGAGGGGACTGTGCCAAGACCTCACAGAGCCCAGGTTATACCCTTGACTTGCTGTGTGATGTTGGACAAGTGAACCACCCTCTCTGACATTAGTCTTCTCATCTGTGAAATGAGCAGTGCTCATGCCCTCCCTGGGGCACCCACCAGGAGGTACAGGGAGATGATGATCCAAGGGTTACTGTGGTTTTAAACTCCCATTTCCCAAGCCCTCAGCATAAGGCATGCCGTCCTGGTATCATTTAACCCACATTTGTGGGGACGGGGGGGAGACACTTCCTACCGGAGCCTGTAGACGAGGACCTGGGTACCCGTGTCCTCCACGGAGAAGATGTGGCTCGGGGGGAACCAGCAGGACAGGTCTTCCAAAGCCAGAGCAAAGAGGGAGTGGTACACGGGCAGGATGCCTGAGGGGACACTCGCATCAGTTCCCTCTCAAATCTCCCCATCTGTCCCCTGCAAGGCTGCCATGTTATCCTCATGCAGCCCCACAGGCTCTTTCTCACCTTCAGCTCTGACATCATGTCCCACCCCTGCTTGCACCCATTCCAGGGCTCCTCAGTGCCCTGAGGAAAAAAGCCATGGACTCAGCCTGCTTCTCAGGGCTCCCTGTCTCTCTCTCCAGAGCATCTCTTTCCACTTAACATTTTACCTTGAGGGATGACCATCTGTTTCTTCTAATAGACCGTCATGTCTCTGAGTCTATGCACATGCCATTCCCTGTGCACTCTCCTTCCTTACCAAACTCCTACTCATCCCTCAAAGCCCCAGATCCAATGCTGACTCTGCTTGACAGCTATTCCAGCTCCCAATCTGTGTTCCATACAACGTTAACCCTCCTTCTGACCAAGCCTTCTAGGGACACACTTACCACTGGCCTTAGCAGCGCAAACACACAGGTCTTCAGCTGAGTGGTCCCCAAAGGAGAAGGACAGGCACTGTGGGGGTCCAGGGCCCCGAGGGGGCATCAGCACATGCAGGGCACCAGCCTCTGAAGAGGAGAGGCTGCAGGAGCGCTGAGAAATCAGGGGTGTCTCCTCACTTGGAGGTGCCATGAGTGCAGCCTGCCTGAACACAGAAAAAGGTAGCCCCTCAGTTGTGATCATGGGTCAAGGTTGCAGATCTTCTGAGGTAAGAGTGGGGGGGGGGTGAAAGAAATACAGCTGAGTGAGGTAGGGATGAAACCAGAGAAATAAGGAGGAGAGAGGGACAGAAAGAGAACAGACATGGACAGACAGAGAGAGCTGAGTGTGGAAGGTGGGTGAGGAGCCATATCACCCCAGGTGAGGGCTGTGCTGGGAAGCTGAAAGACATTCACACAAATTTGTGTGAACTCACACTTCAGACTCTTGGTGCCCAGGGCAAACATCTCTAGTTAACCTCCAGCCTCCACACACACCCACTCTCCAATCCCTTCTCCAGACAGGCATGATCAATTAATCACAGATATAGGGATTTGCCAACCAGCAAGCAGACAGTTACAGTTATTGGCCTGTGCAAGTGTGCATGCTCAGTTGTGACTGATTCTTTGTGACCCATGAACTGTAGCCCCCCAGGCTCTTCTGTCCATGGGATTCTTCAGGCAAGAATACTGGAGTGGGTTGCCATTCCCTCCTCCAGGGGATATTCCTGGCTTGCGGATTGAACTCACAACTCCTGTGGCTCCTGCACTGGCCAGCGCCACCTATGAAGCCCATTGGCCTGTGCACATGGGTGTTTAAGGAGATAGAAGTGGCCACACCTCCTTGTGAAGCTGGAGGATTCTAGCACTTCTGAGGCTTGGGAAAGAAGCTTTTGCAGCTGGTTTAATGCATGCTTTGGGGGCTGATCCAGACATCAGACTCAGTCATCATCAGATTCAATCAACAGAGATCTCTGCTTCTGTCTCCCCCGATCCCTGCTTCTCTGTTCCATTAGTTCCCCAGAGTAGGAAGTCCTCCCTGGGTTAGGTCCAGGAGGAAACCACCCACATTATTTCCAGGAGTTCTACACCAGCCACCTTCCAGATCTCTCTCGCCCTGGGGGACCCAGAGCTCAGGACCCTGGGTTGGGTAGAGGAAGGGATTGGGTTTCACATGCCATGAGGAAAAGGAGGAATATGAAGAAGATCTACTTAAATTGACCCAAATGAAGAAGATACAAACAGAATATTGGATAAAAACTATGTTCCAGGGACTTCCCTGGCAGTCCAGTGGTGAAGACTGTGCTTCCAATGCAGGGGATGTGGGTTTGATCCCTGGTGGGAGAACTAATATTCCACATGCCGCTGGATGTGGCCAAAAAATGTAAAACAGACAACAACAACAACAACAACTATGTTCCAAAATAATAGTGGGAGAGGGCAGAGAGTGTTAATGAGATTTTAACACACTCAGAATATAAGCCTAGGACTGGGGATCAGTGAAAACCTCAGGCTGTGGGTTCAAATCCCAGCCCCACCATATCCTGGCTTTGTGACTCCAGCAGGGCTCCCACAGTTGGGACACAGTTTTCTCAGCTATGAAATGCGCTGACTCCCACCTGCTTCAGTGAGCTGGTTTACTGAGTCCAGCCCGACCTGTCAACACGTTTAAAAGTGAGAGTGTTGGCCGCTCAGTTGTGTCTGACTCTCACGACCCCATGGACTGTAACCCACCGGGCTCCTCAGTCCATGGAATTCTCCAGCAAAAATACTGGAGTGGGTAGCCATTCCCTTCTCCAGGGGAATCTTCTGAACTGAGGGACTGAACCCAGTTCTCCTGCATTGCAGGCAGATTCTTTACCTTCTGAGCCACCAGGAAAGCCCGTCAATGCATTTAATCCCCACTAAATGATACAAACCCTTGGTGGCATGCTCAGCAAGCACTTGACAAATGTCAGCTAAACCATACAGGAAGGTCCCTTAGGACAGTGTTTTGAGGCTTACCGTCAGGGAGATAGGACGTAGGAGAGAGAGAACTTTCCCCTAGGGACACTCCAGTGTTACCAGCTCCCAGACCAGGAATTGGAACTTTCCCCACCCCACCCCACTGTGTCACTTCTCATAGAGATGCCCAAAATCTTATTTCTAACAGTCGCCCTAATCTTTGCACCTTTGTAAATGGAATCACAAAGCAGTGTTTTTTGTTTAAAGTAAATCTTAAAAAAAAAACCACATGATGTTTAAAATATCAAAAGTAAAAATAGAAAGTCTGTTTGGCGCCCAGAGAAACGTCCCTGTTTTAACATCAAAAGTCCCACAAGCCCAGAAGGGAAGGTTGGTTGGTCACCCAGTGCTCAGGCCTGGGAACCAGGAGCATAGGAGACGCGAGGAGACGCAAAGTGTGTCCCCAGAGATTGGAGCCCTGGGCGCATGCGCAAGGATTCCTTCAGGTCCGGGAAGCTGGGAATTCGAAGCCTCGTGTGCGGGACAAAATTGAGGCCCAGAGGGGAAGCGCTTTGCCAGAGGCCGCACAGCCAGCTGTCCCAGCTTATGTCAGACGGCTTTTCTCTGAGACCTAGAAGGCGAACTTGCTTTTGTCCCCAGCGGCGGCCGTCCACACAGTCTCCCCTCACCCCCACCTCCGACCCGAGCCAAGTGGCTCCACCAGCCCTTACCTGGAGGTGAGAACCCTGGGCCAGCGACAGAAGGGCAGAGCCGGGGAGCAGCCGGAGGAAAGTCCCACTTGCTCCTTCCTGTGTGGGCCCCTCGGCTTCCTGAGCTGCTGTCACTTACCGAAAGTCATGGCCATGTGGGGGCCGGGGACGGGGAGGGGCAGAACGTTCCGGAAGCCTCTGCAGCAGTAGTCCTGCTCAGGTTGCTGAAGACCCTGGACCTCAGGGAAGGAGTGACAGCAGAGAGAAGGGCCCAGGTCACCCCGAGGGGTCTCAGCAGGCTCCGGGACTCAGTCTCTGTGGGGCCCTGGCAACACTCTGGCTTCCTCCGGCCTCAGTTTACCCGTTTGTGGCGTGTGTGTGTGTGTGTGTGTGTGTGTGTGTTGGGCACCCAGAGGAACTGATTTCACACCTAAGGAAGGCAACTGGGCTGGATCTGCCCAGGAAGGAGGCAGGGAAGTTGCCCCAAACAAAAGTGAAGTTCTCCTTTACAGTATTTTTCCAATGAGACCCTGGAAGGTATGGCGACCCTTTTTTTGTGCTCCATTACCCAAGACCAGCCCTAGAATCTGTGAAAACCAGACAGACTGGGTCACCTCACTGTTTGCTCTGGCAGGAAGGCAATTAATCATTATGGATAACCAAGAAAACCAAGATGATGGGACAGGCACAGGCTGAGGCTGAAGGGAGGGGATGAGGGGCAGGGAGCTTGGGGAATGGGAGGGGGCGTGTTCTTTGTAAAGGACATAATGGATCAAGCAGGGATGTGAAGCAAGACAAAGACGACTCCTGGTGAGCACCATAGGGGCAAAGACCCAGAGGTGAGAGTGAGTAGAGCTATTTAAGGCTCAGAGGGCTTGACTGGATGCAGTGGGGAAGGAGGGGGGTGGTTTGGCAGTCAGCAGGAGCCAGCTCACAGAGCCAGGTCTGATTGAGGGTTTTTTTTTTTAACACACCTGAGGCTGTCATGTGTGGAGGAGGCAGGAGGCCATGGCAGTGCCCTTAGTAGGATACAAACCCCAGAAAGTAGAGCTTTGGGATAAATTTTATTTTTTTTAATTAATTTATTTTTTATTGAAGGATATGGGATAAATTTTAGAGCACCTTTTCATCTCTGTTCTTCCCTGATGGCTCAGATGGTAAAGAATCTGCTTGCAATACAGGAGACTAGAGTTTGATCCCTGGATCTGGAAGAACTTCTGGAGAAGGGAATGGCTACCCACTCCAGTATTCTTGCCTGGAGAAGTCCATGGAAAGAGGAGCCTGATAGGCTACTGTCCCTGGGGTCCCAAAGAGTCAGACACGACTGAGTAACAAACACTTCACTTTCATCTGTGTAATTCCATCACAAGCTGTGGCACAAAAGTGGCTTTGGCACATATTTTGTTGACTTCAATTGAGTCACCCACAGACACTTACTGGGCACTTCCTGTGTACAGGGCATTGGGGACACACAGCAGGGTACAGCGCAGATCCAGTCTCTGCCTGGTGGAGCCAACAGGGAAGGTGAAGATAAATTAGTATCCAGTCAGGGTTTCAGTGGCCCTCGGTGCCAGGCTTCTAGGAGAGACACTAAGTCTGGGAGGGTTTCCTGGAGGAAGTGACTTTGATATACTGAAACTCAAGGACAAGAAGGATTAACCAGTGATCCAGAGGCATGGGGAGTTCTGGCAGAACAACCCAGGCAAAGGCCGAGAAGCTGGGTAAGGTCACAGTGTTCCTGAGGACAGGGTGGCAGGGGAAAAGTGTACTGAGACTTGTTTGGAGGCATCAGTGGGGCCTTTGTGGGCTTTGTGGGTGGAGAGGGAAGAGATATGAGTTGTGTCCTCAGTGCAGCAGGAGCCAGAGCAGGCTTGTGGCAGGAAGTGCTGCATGGGGGCTTAGGCAGAGTATTTTTCTTTCACTTCCGGGATGGCTTCAGCAGAGAAGAATGCAAAAAGTGAGTTTCTAGGCCACTGACAACTTGAGTGGGGTGGTCACTGTGATATACTGAGAATGAGCAGAAGGGGAACAGAGTGAGATTAAAGGCACCCTCAGTCCCAGAGAGGGGCATGTGAAGTCTCCATGAGGTGATTCCAAGGGGCACAGCCCAGAATTTGCCCATGAATAAGTTGGAAATTTTGTTGATGCAAACATCCTAAATTTTCTCCTGGCATAAAGCCCACAAATACAAAGAATAAACAAATGGAACTGGAGACAAAGGTAAACTCATGTCATGGATAAAATATATTCATAGTATGAACAATTCCTGCATACATGTGTGCTAAGTCGCATTAGGCATGTCCAATTCTTTGCAACCTTGTAACCCGCCAGGATCATTGGTCCATGGGATTCTCCAGGCAAGAATACTGGAGTGGGTTGCCATGCCCTCCTCCAGGGTATCTTCCCAATCCAGGGGTCAAATCCATGCCTCTTTGGCTCCTGCATTGGCAGGAGGGTTCTTTACCACTTGTGTCACCTGGGAAGCCCAAGCAACAATTAGAAGACAATTAAAAAAAAAATGCCAGTGACTTAGCACGATATGAATCCATAGATCACAGAAAATGAAGTACAAATGGCCCTTAAACCCAGAAAAAGATGCTCAGCCTCACTCATAATAGGAGAAATGCAAATTAAAAGTAGAGTTGACCTTCGAATAACATGGGATTGAACTGTGATGGTCCACATATACACAGATTTTTTTCAATAACTATGTACCACAGTACTGCACATTCTGCAGTTGGTTGAATCAGTGGGACCTCAGATATGGAGGGCTGTATATAATGTTATCCATGAATTTTTGACTGTGCAGAGGTCAGCACTCCTAACCCCTCTGAGTTGTTTAAGGATCAACAGTATAGTGAAACCATGCTTATTTTAATGGACTCAGGAAATGATGAAATTCAACACCTACTCATGATTAAAAAAAAAAGTCTTAGCAAACTATATGCAAATGGGAATTTCCTCAATCTGATAAGGAGTACCTACCAAAAAAGTCTACAAGTAATATTATACTTAATTTAAAAGACTAAATTGTGTCCTTCTGAGATTGGGAACATGACAAGAATGTCTATTCTCACCTTTTCTATTCAGCATTGTTCTAGAGTTCATAACCATTGCAGTGAGGCAAGAAAAATAGATAAAAGGCTTAAAGATTGAAAAGGAGGAGGTAAATTTGTTCCTGTTTATAGATGATATGATTGTTTATACTTAAAATCCAAAGAAATCAATGACAACTACTGGAACTAATAAATGAATTTATTAGTTCAAAGTTCACAGTTTAAAAAATTAATGTATAAAATTCAATTGAATTTTTACATACTGGCAAGAAACGATTGAAAATGAAAAAAAAATTTAAATGCCATTTGCAACAGCACCAAAAAAGATAAAATACCTAGGAATAAATCTAACAAAAAAAGTCTAAGACTGTTACACTAAAAGTTACAGATATTGCTGAGAGAAACTCATGAATACATAAACAAATACAAAGAAATACCATGTTCATGGATTGGAAGACTCGGTGTTAAATTAAGACATCAGTTCTCCCCAAACTGGTCTATGTGAAAGTCACTCAGTCGTGTCCAACTCTTTGCAACCCCATGGACTATACAGTCCATGGAATTCTTCAGGCCAGAATACTGGAGTGGGTAGCCTTTCTCTTCTCCAGGTATCTTCCCAACCCAGGGACTGAAACCAGGTCTCCCGCATTGCAGGCGGATTCTTTACCAGCTGAACCACAAGGGAAGCCCAAGAATACTGGAGTAGGTAGCCTATCCCTTCTCCAGGAGATCTTCCCGGCCCAGGGATCGAACCAGGGTCGCCTGCATTGCAGGCAGATTCTTTACCAACTGAGCTATCAGGGAAAGTGGTCTATAAAGTAAATGTAATTCCAATCTCAATTCAATTTTTTTTAGAAACTGGCACTGACTTTAAAATTCATATAGAATTACAAAGGGCCAAGCTGATTTTTTAAAAGAAGATAAAATCAGAGTAACTATTCTACCCAACTTCTAGGCTTATTATAGAGCTAGAATAATAAGACAGTTAGGTATTGGTGAAAAGATAGACAGGTAGATCAGTAAAACAGAATAGACTAGAGTAACAGACCCATATAAATATAGCCAGTTGACTGTTGACACAGATAACTAAGGCAATTAAAGGAGAAAGGGAAATTCTTTTCAACAAATATCATCAGAACAACTAGACATCACATGAAAAATAACATTAACCCTTACCTTATATCATACACAAAATTAACTCAGTATAGATCGCAGAGACTTGAATGCATAACCTAAAACTCTAAGACATCCAGAAAAAAAAATAGAAGAAAAAAATTTTGCAAACTGGTAGGCAAAGTTGTCTTAGCTAGAAAACTGACAAGTTAGACTTCACCATTTTGCTCTTCAAAAGACACCATCAAGAAAACAGAAAGGCAGTATGCAGATCAGGAGAAAATATTTGCAATGTATGTATTAAATAAACAAAATACCTGCATACAGAATATATAAATAATTCTTACAACTCAGTAATAACAAACAACTCAATAAGAAATTGGGCAACAGATTTGAGTAGACACTTCACCAAAGAGGATATATGAGTGGCCAACGAACATGTGAAAATATGCTCAACATCACTAGCCTGGGAAGTGCAAATGCCAACCATGTGAAGATACCATCTCACACCCACGAAATGGGAAAAATTAAAAAGACAATAACAAGTGTTGACAGCGTACTTCTGGTGAAAACACAAAGTGATGCAGCAACTGTGGAAAACAGTTTGGCAGTTTCTTAAAGCTAAACATACAGTTACAATCTGACCCTGTCACTCCACTCGTAGGTATTTAGCAAAAATAGAATGGATGTCCCTGCAAGGCCTTGTACACCAGCATTCATTGCAACTTTATTTGTCATAGTCCTAAACTGAAAGCAACCAAAAAGTTCATCAGCAGGTGAATGAATGAACAAGCTGGTCCAGCCATCCAGGGCAATATGACTCAGCAATAAAAGGGAATAAACTATTGATAAACACAACACCGTGGAACAATCGCTGAATTATCATGCTGAAAGAAAGAAACCGAGCAAGAAGCTTCCATATAAAATTCTGAACCTTTTGCAAACTCATCTTAGTGACGGAAAGCAGATCAGGGTTACCTGGGAATGAAAGCATAGCATTGCAATATTTTCTCTCAATCTTTGTCTTGCCTTTCTGTTTTCTCATTGGTATCTTTTGAAGAGCAAAATGATGAAGTCTAATTTATCAGTGTTTTCTAGCTAAGACAACTTGGCAAAAATGTTTCTTCTGTTTTTTTCTAGATGTCTTATAGTTTTAGGTTATATATTCAGGGATCAAACTCACACTCTTGGCAATGAAATTGTGGTATCCTAGCCACTGGACCCGGAGAAGGCAATGGCACCCCACTCCAGTGCTCTTGCCTGGAAAATCCCATGGACGGAGGAGCCTGATAGGCTACAGTCCGTGGGGTCGCTAAGAGTCGGACACGACTGAGCGACTTCACTTTCACTTTTCCCTTTCATGCACTGGAGAAGGAAATGGCAACCCACTCCAGTATTCTTGCCTGGAGAATCCCAGGGACGGCGGAGCCTGGTGGGCTGCCGTCTATGGGGTCGCACAGAGTCGGACACGACTGAAGCGACTTAGCAGCAGCAGCAGCAGCCACTGGACCACCAGGGAATGTTCTCATCTCCCTTATTGGGGAACTAAGATCCCACAAGTCATGTGGTGTGGCCAAAAAAGAAAACGTGGAAATGACCCAGCCCTATGGAAGGGAGCAGACAAAGGTGAAAAATGGCCCTGAAACCCAGCAAGTCTCCTTTTAGCAAATGAGACTTCCAAGAATGATACCTTTACAGTATTATTTAGTCATCAAAGCACTCTTATAACAGCGATCAGTTGGAAACAACCTAGATGTCCAGCCACAGGGGATTCATTGAATAACCTATTGCCATTCTCAGCAATAGGTTCAATATTCTCATTCAATATTCTCATTGAATATTATGCAGCTATGCAAAAGAATAAGGTAGCTTAATGCTGACCGTGTGGGAAGACCTCCCAGATACTGCAGCCAGTGCAGCAGGTAGAGATCTAAAGTGGTCAACACACAGTTTGGAAAAAAGAAACTAGAGACAGAATTAAAGTTTTAAAGATGGGACCGGGAGACTCAAGACCTCTAGGATCAAAAGCCCTGTTCCTCGGAGTGACAACACTTTTATTTAGTGTCTTGGCAAGCAGAAAGTATCTGTTGTGCTACGATAAAATCAGCCTCCTGTGTCCCCGGTCACATCTCCCATTTTATTGATTACTTTGAACTACCTCTGTTATTTTCTTGTACAGGGGTATTGCTCAGCTGGAGGTCACAGACCCACATACGCCTTGGGAAAGCATCTTGGTGTGTGCACATGCAGCGTTCTAAATCTGCACTGACCCGGAGCTCCAAGGCCCACACTGTGTTTATCCTTGGCTTAACAGGGCATGACCACCCCAACTGATCAACCTGATGTACTTTTGCGTAGATTACACTGTACTGCTATATTTTGCTTTTATTGTTTTCCCATGGTGATTTTCTCATGGCTTAGCCAGAGCAACAGGCGGCTGACTGTTAACCCCCTCATTTCCCTCTTTTTGTTTTTGTAGCAGAAAATATGTCGATATTGCAACTTCTTTCTTCATTAGTTTTCGGAGGGCTTTTCTCTTGCATCTGAGGACTAAACAGATAATAGTGAAACAGTAAAACATAGCTAGTGTTCCGCTGAGAACACCTCCGATACCTTTGATCCACTCGAGAGGATTTAATGAGTTAAGGCCTTCTGCTATCCCTTGAAGTGTATCCATACCTAGTAGTAGCCTAAGAGAAGCATGCTGTATGCCAATAATTCTTGCTTGTAGTTTTTTAATATCCAGAGTAAGGTTGTCGGCCATATGGCCCTGCAAGTGCCATCTAACGTTTTCCTAGGTGTGTTCAGATTGGTTATATTCCTGAGGGATTACACAGAAACCAGTAATGTTCCAGTGACACTTTAAATGTATTTTTAATTTAAGACTTTGTACTTCTTCTCCTAAGAGTAGCACTGCGTTTTCTAAATCCACCAACCTGTTGTTAATCTCCTCATCTATATGAATTTGGGCTCCCCAAGCATAACTGGCATTTTTATGCCACTCCTGCACAAAAGTGGTAGTTTGTACTGTCTGATGGAGAGCTACTCCTGCCACTGCCGCTGTGGTGGTAATAGCGATAATGCTCATTATGGTGGCAATAAGGAAACCAATGAAACGCTTGGATCTTTTCAGAATGGTATTTAGTACTGTGAGCAAAGTATGCATGTCAGGGGAGAGTTCCCAAGGCCTACTTTGAGTTACTGGCAGCCAAACTCCTAAACATCTGCGCAAAATCACATAGGAATGATTAGAGTTAAATAATAAATTGTTCAAGCAGGTATATGGCTTACAATCCTGGCAGGTCAGATTCCTTTCTGTCTGATTAATAATTATAGTGCCAATGATAGTTACATATGGATCCCTAACACCAGCTTGAGTATAAAATGTCCAATTTGTTGATGTATTGAATGACAGAGTATAATTCATGGAATGAGAATAATTTCCATCCCAAATTTGATATTTTTTCATGTTTATGGCCAACTGCCAAATTTCTGTTTGAGCTCTACCTAATTGGAGCTGTGGCTATGGCGGAGACATGCCAGATAATGGGATATTCTGAATGTGCAGTAATATTAGTGTGATTATATTCAGACACATGCCAGTGCAACTTCTTGTAAGGATTGCAAGATGAGTGATAGTGTGAGCAATTAGAGACTGCATACCCCTTAGGGGACCAATCCCCGACAATTCCATAGGAGCCATTAAGTAAGATCACCTCCTCAGTCCTGCAACAATTACCTCAGCATATTTGATCTTGTAGGTTGGCCCATATGCATCTGTTCTCACACAGGGATCTATCTGGCTTGGTTAGATTATCTTGATTAGTCTCTTGATATCCAAAGCTCAATCCAGAAAGTAAATGCAGTTGAACCTTAGTGTGATTTCTGTTTAAAGAATTTACAGAAAGCCAAGCCTGCATTGATAGATTAAGACAGCCCTGGCCTACACCCAAGCAAACAGGCCAAGTGTCAAAACCCAAAGTACTATTAAAGGGGTCTCCTCTTCCTTTTAATGATGTTTGTCTTCTGGACCAGGAATCCAGGAGGAGTCATTAACATAAACAGGGATAGATCCTTCACCCCAATTAACAGGCCTTATCAGTGGGGGATTAGGTACATAGATAAGCCCAATAGGTATAACTCTTTGCTTCTGCCAAAGCCAGGAGTATACTCACTGAGATATTAGGGCAAACATAGCCATGGTCAGGTTGCCTGGAGTCACTGGTTGTTTCTGCTTGGTTTTACTCTATGAGCTGGAATCCACACAGGTTCTAGACCTTCTCCTGGGGAGATACAAGCAAGCCTTCTTCCCCATGTGATTAACTTCCCCGGTGACCAAGCATTTGTTAGTGGATCTTGCTACCAAGTCACAGGCTTAGTTATGTTTGTGGATGTAGCCTGAAAATGTCACTCAGCTGCAGTTTCCATAGTTTGTGCTGAAATATTAAAAAAACTGAGGGTATGTAAAGCTTTATTCAATATTCAGTGTTGTCCTATGGCATCTCCCCCTCTTTGTTTTTGTATCATATGTTTAAGTGATTGATTAGCCCTCCCCACTATGGCCTGTCCTTATGGATTATAGGGAATGCCAGTAGAATGTTTTATAGACCAAATTTTAAGAAATTGTTGGAATGCTCTACTGGTATAAGCAGGGCCGTTATCAGTTTTTATAGTTTTTGGTAGTTTTATAACAGCAAAACAAGCATATAAATGTCTTTGTACATGTTTTGTAGTCTCACCGGATTGAGTAGTGGTCTGCATATCAATAGTCACGTGTACATAAGAGAGCTTACCAAAGGAAGATGTACGAGTTACATCCATTACAACTATGCATTTTATATGGGACTGTATACCATCATTATATCAGGGTCTCTGTCACACATTTGTGACTACACACACATAATGTAGGGGACAACACCTTTTGAAACAGGCAATATTGAATATTATATATTTATCAGTAATAGTAAAATCATAAGTAAGAACTGAAGTCAAGAACTTTCATTAGATATAGCCCAGTGACATCTTTATGTCATCTGACCTAGTTTGTTAAAGGACTATAGCTTGTTGTTAATTTCCTGGTTGTAGATCCTGAAGCATCTGATCTTTATTTAAAGACTGGTTACTGAGATAAGCTTTAGAAACAAACTTAAGAGTGTCCTTTTTAATAATTTAATTAAACCTCTTAGCAATGTAACATAACCACAAGGAACTATATTAGAAGTGAGTCTTAGTAAATACAGACCTTAATTAACAAAGCTAGAACTTAATATTCAGTGAAACATAATAGATACCATAGGCCTGACAACGGTTGGGTGGATTTTTCTTTTAGAACTCCCCAGTATACTCTTGAGATTTTTATATATGTCTGGAGACAGTCTTTTTTACCTTGATGAGGCTGTTCAGAACCCAAATGTCTCCAATTTCTGGAGGGATGAAGCAGAGAGAAAAGAAATGTTTTAATTTTACCCACAGGTGTAAATCACTAAATTGTTTTAAACCATCAGTGACTTGAGGAGAAGAGCTTTTTTATATTTGAAAACAAAGATTAGAAGCTAGCAATATGTCAGACAAAAAGTCATGAAACTTGTAGTCCTATTTAGCAGTCTGTTCAATCTCACGTAACCAATCCCTTTGCTTTGTGGTCCTGGCTGGACGACCGAGGATGTCAGTAAAAACGATAGTCTCCGAGAAGTTTGTGAAGTTTTTTGTCAATGTCTGTATGACCTGTCCAGCAAAGTGGGTGCCCCAATCACTGGAGATTGTAGAAAACACATTTTAACCACTTTTTTTTCTCTATTGTGAGATATTAACCCTGAAGTCAGGAAAGGCTTTATTTTATCAAATAAAATTGAGGTTTGTCAGGAAGCTGGGAAAAGCCAAGCAGCAGTCTTGGACTTCCTATAGCCCTGACTGGTTTATAGCCATTGTTTATCCATCTTAAATTTCCTGATGAGGGGTTAATTTTGTAGAAGCAGAATGACTTTGTCTATGTGTGCCATAGTCTCCATAGATCATTGCGAAATAACACTCATTCATTTTGTCAAAGTAACAAAAGATTTTAAAAGCAAGTATGAATCACTTCAAGACAAAGAACTTTATATAGTCTGTTATCAAAAGCCATATTCCAAAAAGACTTTATTCTTTTAACAGGAAGAGAAAACCAAATTCCAGATTGGTGCCAGCTTATATTCACTGTGAAAAAATAGTTATTTACTTCGTCACAGTAACAATAAGACTTCAAAAGCAGTTTAATGTCTTAAGAAACTTGTACCATGCACAAAACTCTTCTTTCATTTGCCACAAACCTTTTTTTACATTTTTTGTATTCATCACTTCGTTTATTTCTTTAGAGAATAGCCACCTGTAAATTTAGACTTATTTTTTTAATAGACTGTAATTTCATTTTTTAATACCTTTTTTATTAAAAACATAAATCATTTTCTTTAAGCAACCATGAACTGCTGACAAACTTAGCTTACATTAAACCTAGGCACAGTAAAAGGATTACATAATGTTGATGACTCAAGACATGTCTTAATTAGATTAGCAGACAAACATTAATGTTAGATATTTAATATTGAATATTTTTCAGTTCACATGAACCTGAATTTAAATTGAGCTCATTTATAAATTAACCTCATATTATCCAAAAATGAAGACACACACTGAGACACAGATACATTTAGACAGACAGACAGAGATCTCATAGTTTTCTGCTTGATTTAAAATGTCTCTTTGCCTCTTCTTTTTTTCTTGGTTTGAATTCTACCAATTTGTTCATGGCTGGAGTCCCAGATAGAGTGGGCTGTGTATCCCAAGGACATGATAAGAGTTAACTTCAGGTTTTTACCCAGGCCTGTTTTTGTTTCTCAGGCAGAATTGGAGCTCCAAAAAAGTATTTTAATAAGCCAACTTTTTCCTACTCGCATGTGCAAGAAGAACTGGTTTTGTAATTTCAAAAAAGATTTTATTTTAACCAGTTTTCTCTGGAGTCTAAAGAATTTCATGGCTATTCAGTGTCAAAAATGTCATCTTTTTTTTTTTTTTGTAATCATAGTTTCACAGCTAAAAATTAAACCAGAGAATGTTCAAATTGGCTCTGATGACAGGGGTAGCCTGACTGATAAGATATTGTCCCAGCAGGGATTGTCTCTCTGGGGAGGTGAGGTCTTCTCTTAAAGTACAGAAAGCCTGTCCTTTAACTTCTATTTTCTCCCAGGCTCTTAAGCAGTATCACCTGTTCTATAGCCTGATCTTCCATAAACTCTTGATCTTGAGTTCTCCCCCAATTCATTACCTATCAATTGATCTAAAGAGATGGGGATCTGCCTGGCTTGGTTATGAGCCTCCATAATCAAACAGGAACCCTCAGCTAGTCCCTGCACTATTCCCAAGGTAAAAGAAGAATTTACTTCATAGTTCTGAACAGCTTGCTTAAGTTCCTTTAGTATTTTGAAGGGAATCTGTTTGTGTACAGCCTCTTGCACCCCACTAGGATTATTAAGATCTGCCCCAGGAGCTATCTGTTCATGTACTGTCACTGGAAATGCCATAGTCACCTTCAAGTCACCATAGCCTTCAAGTCACTCTCCTGTCAAGCCTACCAAATACCTTTCTGGAGGGGTGACAGAACTGCCATCTGTCCTAAGGAAGGAAAAGCTTGAGCGGCTTCAGCGGTTAAGACAGGAGAGGGAGGAAGAGGGGGCAGAGAAAGTTGTCTTCCCTAAACAAAGGCGAAAAAGGAACTGCAGCTTTAAGAGACTCCTGAGTTTTTTGCTCTACCCACTTGGGCTCTAGCATATTCAGAGCATCCCTTTGATGGGGTTTCACATTCATCCTCACTCCCTTCTGGTTTTCTGGGGTCTGAAAAGGTTCTAAAATGGATTTTATCAGTGCCCAAGTTGACCAGACGGATACAGGCAAGGGCACTCACTCCCTTGCAAAGAAGTTTCTCTAATTCACTACCTATCTTCTCCCATGTTCCTAAATCTAAAGTACCAAGAGAAGGGAACCGTGAGCAATGTTTCTCAATGGTTTGTAAAAGCTCCAATAGCCTGCCCTCACTTAATTTTGTTCCCTCGGCTTTGAAAAGCTGCCTTAAGAGGCATATATATGGCCGGTATTGTTCTGAGCTTTCTGAATTTCCCATGCTTAACACTGGTTTCAATGCCTGAGTGTTACTTACCCAAAAGGAGATTTTCAGAGGCCTCACCCCATTCTTCCTCAGGACCGTGTGTCTATATTTCAACTTTAGCTTCGCTTTCTCGGTGATCCTTCACTTTTGAGCCCCACATTGGGCGCCACTTGCTGCAGCCAGTACAGCAGGTAGGGATCGAAAGTAATCCAGGCACGGTTTGGAAAAAAGAAACTAGAGACAGAATTAAAGTTTTAAAGATGGGACCGGAAGACTCAAGACTTCTAGGATCAAAAGCCCTGTTCCTTGGCGCAACATCACGTTTATTTAGTGTCTTGGCAAGCAGAAAGTATCTATGTGCTACGATAAAATCAGCCTCCTGTGTCCCCGGTCACGTCTCCCATTTTATGGATTACTTTGAAATACCTTTGTTATTTTCTTGTACAAGGGGTATAAACCAGCTGGAGATCACAGACCCGCATATGCTTTGGGAAAACATCTTGGTGTGTGCACAAACAGCGTTCTGAACCTGCGCTGACTCGGCGTTCCAAGGTCCACACCATGTTTATCCTTGACTTAGCAGGGCATGACGACCCCAACTAATCAACCCGATGTACTTTTGCTTAGATTATACTGTATTACTATATTTTGCTTTTATTCTTTTCCCATGGTGATTTTCTCATGGCTTAGCCAGAGCAACAGAAGACTGATTATTAACCCCTGCACTCAGATACTCTGTGAAGGAAAAAGCAAGGTGCAGAAAGTCTGGGCAGGAGGCTTCTGTTTGTATAGAAAGAGAAGAGACAATGAGGATTTCCTCATACTGGCAAAGACTCTCTGCAGGGAAACATAAAAAACTTGTTCACATGGTGTCTGCTGAGGAGGGGAACTGGGGAGCCATGATAAGTGAAAGAGGGAGACAGTTTATGCTGTTTATCTTTTCGTGCCTGTTGAATTTTGTATCTGTTGTGCTCAGATGCCCCGTCGTGTTCGACTCTTTGTAACCCCATAGACTATAGTCCGCTAGGCTCCTCTGTCCGTGGAATTCTCCCAGCAAAAATACCAGAGTGGGTTGCCATTTCCTCCTCCAGGGTATCTTCCTGACCCAGGGATCAAACCCTCATCTCTTGTGTTACTTGCATTGGCAGGCAGATTCTTTACCACTAGTGCCACCTGGGAAGCTTGTATCTGTTAATAGTTTTTAAAAGTTAAGGGCTTCTCCGATGGCTCAATGGTAAGGAGACAGAGGTTCAATCCCTGATCTGGGAAGATCCCACGTGCCGCAGAGCGACAGCCCGTGCGCCACAACTATGGAGCCTGCGCTCTAGAGCCCGGGAGCCATATGAGCCCATGGGCCGCAACTACTGAAGCCTCCTCGCCCTAGAGCCCGTGCTCCACAAGAGAAGCCAGCACAATGAGAAGCCCGAGCGCAGCAGCTAGAGTAGCTCCCGCTCGCCACAACTAAAGAAAAGCCTGCACAGTAATGCAGACCCAGTACAGCCAAAAGTAGATAAAATGATAAAAATGTTAAGTGTTGATCAAAAAAGGAAGTATATTTAATTACACAGATTGCGGGGGGCGGGGGGGGGGGAGCGGGGAATGGGAATTCTGGAGCTGCTGTTCAGAACTTGACCGTGAACCAAACCAGTCATTGGTGATAAGAACAACAAACACTTATCAAGCGATCACCAGTACATCAGGTGCCCACTGGGGGTAATTCAGTTAATCCTTGAAACAACCTCAGAGGTGTGAACTGTGATACCCGTATACAGAGGGGAACATTGAGGCTAGGGGCGGTTGAGTGATGAAGAAAGAGCCTCAAGCTTGCTTTGCTTCTCCTCACAATGCCCTAGGATTCCCCCCAGATAGACTGAGAAGTGAAAATAGGGATCTGGCCCCCATGTGTGTGTGGGGGGGAGGGCAGATAGCTGTGCAGAGCCCACAGAGACCCACCCTCCTTACTTAATTTTTCTCCCTAACCTGCACACCACACTCTGCTGTGGTACATATTTTTCTTCTTTATCTTGTTTTTGGTCATTTCCCCCATTGCTATGTCAGCTCCCTTCTAGCTGGAGCTTTTGGTTGTTATGGTCACGGCTGTGTCCCCAGTTCCCGATACACAGTAGGTACTGAAGAATGAATGAATTCAGAGGAGGAACCTTAGGAAGGTTGAGAGCAGAGACAATTGGGGACAGGAGACGAGGGGGGAAAGAGGCTAGGGCAAGGATGGGGTGGCACCTGGGGTACAGGGGAGCAGGTGGCTTGCAGACATCTGGGAACAAAAGGACAGGAGCAGAACTCCGGCCAGCAGAGCCCTGGAAGGACGGAGGTGCCGAGATGGAGAAGGGAGTGGTCAGGATGGCAGAGCTCCAAATGTGACAGCCAGGACAGCCCAGGAGGGCCAACTTGATGATGCATGAGAAGCCTGGATTAACAAACTGGTCCAGGGCACTGAGGCGGCCTCATGAACCAGGAACTTGGCTGCACCTAATTGAATGATGGTAACAGAAACAGAGCGATGCCTGGCTTAAGATCTCTGGTCCAGGGCCAGCTTATCCGGTCAGATTCCTGCTTGGCCCCAGGTGAGGGCAGCCAGGAGGGGTGCACAGGGGCAAGAGGGTGGGTCAGGGGCACAGCGAGAACCATGACAGCACTTGCCAGGCAGGTGCTGTGCTGTGCTTAGTCGCTCAGTCATGTCCAACTCTTTGCGACCCCATCGACTGCAGCCCACCAGGCTCCTCTGTCCCTGGGATTTCTCCAGGCAAGAATACTGGAGTGGGTTGCCATGCCCTCCTGCAGGGCATCTTCCCAACCCAGGGATTGAACCTAGGTTTCCTGCATTGCAGGTAGATTCTTTACCATCTGAGCCACCAAGGAAGCCCAAGAACACTGGAGTTGGTAGCCTATCCCTTCTCCAGGAGATCTTTCAGACCCAATAGTCAAACCAGGGTCTCCTGCTTTGCAGGCAGATTCTTTACCAGCTGAGCTAGCAAAGAAGCCAGGTAGGGCCAAAACATAAAAACAAACAAACAGACAAAAAAACACTTTTAGACAGAATACACACACACACACCCCAAGTGTTCGTCCCTCTTCTTAGCTGCAAAGGTCATCCTGACCCAGGCTTTGGCGACAGTAGCGCCAGGTCCCAAGGCCGGGGTTCTTCCTATCACCCTCCTTCTCCACTTTACCCTCCTCCCCTCTCCCTTCTGTTCCCTGTCCTTCCTACTGCCCCTCCTCTGGATCCTCTCCTGCCCTCGCAGGATTCATTTTTTGCACCAGGCTCTAAGACTTCTTTCCACTGCCTGTTCCCTCCCCGAAGTTTGGGGAAACTAAGACCCAGAGCGTTGGGTTCACACACAGCAGGAGGGGTACAGCTAGCAAAGACAGAGAGCCCCTACTACCCCAGTACAAACAATTATACACCTTTTAAACCACCCAATGGTTTCCCTGATGGCTCAGTTATAAAGAATCCACCTGCCAATGCAGGAGATGCAGGAGATGCGTGTTTGATCCCTGGGTCAGAAAGACCCCCTGGAGGAGAAAATGGCAACCCACTCCAGTATTCTTGCCTGGAAAATCCCATGGGCAGAGGAGCCTGGCGGGCTACAGTCCATGGGGTCACAAAAGAGTTGGATACGACTGAGGATGCACGCACCAGACTTCCCAACAACCCTACAAGCTGGGGACTATAATTAGCCCCATCTTGCAGATGGGGAAACTGAGGCCCAGAGTAGTAATGTCCAGGAAACTTGTTTACCCCACATCAATGTCCTAGGCTATTTGGCCTCAGCCTGGCAAAGACAGGCAAAGGCTCTTCTGCCATCTAGTGGACACTCACGGCAGCACCGTTCTAATGGAGTCACCTCTCACCTGCCAATGGGCCCAGCGAGGGGGCCAGAGTCAGGAAGGTGCAAGCCTAATGCCCTGACCACCCTTTCTCTGTCATGTTCTTCTCCCTCCAAGCGTTCAGATTTTCACACCCTAAGTGTCCGCCTGAAAGGCATCAACTGACTAGTCTCCCTCCTGGGCTCTTCAGCAGGGAAAGACCCCAAAAGGTGGGGAGGGGAGGGGGGTGACATTAATTCGATGCATACAAAAAATTAAAGACCATAGATAAAGGTAATTCTGTAATTATAAAAAAAAACCAGCATGCATGCATATTTTTCCTTTTGTCTCAACTGATTTTAAAAAGCAGTTGTATAAAAATTATTAATTTTATTTGGGGGCTTATAACATGTAGAAAGGTAATATATTTGTCAATAATAGCACAAAGGAGATGAGAGGAACAAAGCTGTGTTAAAATCAGGAAATAACACCAAGTAGTAATGTTACCCAAAGTGGGGTCTGGCTGTTTGCTGCTCAAAAGCCAATAAAAAGGCAAGTTGGTAGAAAGGAAAGTTTGCTTTATTTTTGGATACTGGCAATTGGGGTGCAGGGAAGATGGACTCCTTCCAAAGGCTGACCCCCCCCCACCCATTGACAATCAGTGGGCGAGAGGTTTTATAGACAGAGGGATGGGGCTACATGCAGAAATAGCACAGCCAGCTCTGACAGTCATCTTCAAATCGGTCGCTCAGTGGTCTGCAGCATCACCCTGACTGTTTCCTTACAGTTAATCTTCAGTTCCAGGGTCAGTTTGTTCCCAAGTCCTTGATGCCAGTTGTTGAAATTGTAACATCTTTGCTTATGTCATGGCTACAGTCTGGTTATCATGTAGTTCACTTCTTCCACCCGGTAGGGATTTCAGTATCTTAAAGACAGCACACAGCATACTGCTCAGAATATTATTTACAACTCATGAAGAGGAACTAAAAGTCCTTGACTATGTTTAATGACTAAACTGTTACTGTTTAGTCTTGTTGAATTGTTTCCCTTTGTTTCTGCATTTTCTCACTTCTCTGATTAAACTTATTCTTTGGCTAAAGTTTTTTGTCATAGACAAAAGGCAGGCAGAAGACCATAGGGTCCTGCTCCATTCTGGTAACTCTAATTGACAAAAACAAAGGAATCGAACCAGAAATTCAAAAAGAGAAAACCAATATAACAACTCCCTTGTTTTCTTGGATTCTTTGTCAAACATATAACTGCATGGAGTAATCATTATAACAGTGTATTATTTGTTCTGTAACACACGTGGATGCAATATGTAAAACAATAATAGCATAATAATAACAATAATAGCATGGCCTTCTCTGGTGGCTCAGATGGTAAAGAATCTGCCTGCAATGCAGGAGACCCAGGTTCCATCCCTGGGTCGGGAAGATCCCCTGGAGAAGGGAATACAAACTCCAGTATTCTTACCTAGAGAATTTTATGGGCAGAGGAGCCTGGTGAGCTACACAGTCCAGGGGGTTGCAAAGAGTCAGAACCGAGCAACTTTCACACACAATAATAGGACAAAATGGGGAAAAGGAAATGACATATGTAAGCTCAACATTTCTATATATGTCCTTAAAATTTAGGCAGCATAGAGACTTCCCAGATGGTCTAGTGGGCAAGGCTTCATGCTCCAAATGCAGGGGCCCAGCTTTGATCCCCAGATGAGGAACTAGATCCCACATGCATGATGCAACTAAGAGTTAGCATACTGCAACTAAGACCTGTGCAGCCAAAATAAGTAAATATTTTTTAAAAAAATTTAAGACAGCAAAAATCCAAGGAGATTCTAAGTTGAAATGCATATGGTAAGCCTAGAACAGTCACTAAGGAAATAACTCAAAATATATACTGAAAAAAATCATTAAATGAAGTAAAATGTTACGTTAGAAAACAGTTGCTTCATGCAACAGTAAGCAATAAAGAAATAAACAAGTGGGACTACATCAAACTGAAAAGCTTCTGCACAGCAAAGGAAACCATCAACAAAATGAAAAGACAAACTACAGAATGGGAGAAAATATTTGCAAACTCTATATCTGATAAGGGGTTAATATCCAAAATACATAACTCAAAACCCAAACAATATGACTTTTTTAAATGGGCAGAAGAACCAAATAGACATTTTTTTCAAAGAAGACATCCAAATGGCCAACAGGTACAGTCCATGAAAAGATGTTTAAAGTCACTAGTCATCAGACAAATGCAAATCAAAACCACAATGAAATATCACTTCACACCTGTTAAAATGCCATCAAAAAGATAAGAGTGGGACTTCCCTAGTGGTCCAGCAGTTAAGATTCTGAGCTTCTACTGCAGGGGCTGCAGCTTTCATCCCTGGTACAGGAACTAAGATCCCTCATGTCCTGTATGTATGCTTAGTCTCTCAGTCATGTCCGACTCTGTAGTCTATGGAGCCTGCCAGGGTCCTCTGTCCCTGGGATTCTCCTGGCAAGAATACTGGAGTGGGTTGCCATGCCCTCTTCCAGGGATCTTCCCAACCCAGGAATCCAACCCATGTCTCTTACAGCTTCTGCATTGGCAGGCGGGTTCTTTACCACTGGCACCACCTGGCAAGCCCCATATGATCCAGCTGTTCCACCTCTGTATATTTATCTGAAGGAAACAATAACACTCACTGAAAAAGATATTTGCACTCTCATATTCACAGCATATGAAGTAGCACACATCTATGCTGTATCAAGGTCGCTTGCATCCTGCCTTATCACTTACATCTTAACCACTAAACTACCATTGGAATAGCCCACATGTGTTCTGTAGGATGGATGGAATAGTTGGTTCTCTGTTGTTAGCTAATGCTTTGCCTTAGTAATAAGTATGTGAGGCCTTTTCTTGGGGGGGAAAAATGGGCAGGACTTCCCTGGTAGACCAGTGATTAAGAGTCCACCTGTCTGTGCAGGGAACACAGGTTCGATACCTGCTCCAGGAAGATTCCATACGCTGTAGAGCAGCTAAACCCATGCACTACTAAGCCACACGCTGTAACTAGTGAAGCCCGAGCGCCCCAGAGGCCAGGCTTCGAAAAAAGAGAAGCCATCACACTGAGAAGCCTGTGCACCACGACTAGAGACTAGACCCCCACTCACTGCAATTAGAGAAAGCCCCCACACAGCAAGGGAGACCCAGCACAGCCAAAAATATATAAATAAAATAAATGCTTTACAAATGGGCAATGAAATTGAATAGACATTTCGCCAAAGAAGATACAGGTAGGGTCAATAAGCACAGGAAAAGATGCCCAAAAGCAATGAAAATTGCTTTTCAGCGAAAAGCAAATCAAAACTACAATGAAATACCACTTCACACCACTGGGACGGTTATAATAAGAGAAAAATAATAAAAAGCATCAATGAGGATGTGGAGAATTTGAAACTCTCACACATTGCTGATGGAAATGTAAAATGATACAGGCATTTTATAAACCACTCTGGCGGTTAAACACAAAATTACCAAGGGACTTGGCAATTCCACCCCTGGCAATATCAAAGAGAAATGAAAACAAACACTGACACAAAGATTTGCATGGAAATGTCATTATTTCCTTATCCACAACAGCCAAAAAGTAGAAACCACACAAGCGTTCATCAATCGAAGAATGAATAAACAAAATATATCTGTGCAATAGAATATTACTCGGCTTTAAAAAGAAACGAAGTATTGATCCATGATATAATGTCAATGAACCTTGAAAACATTCTGCTAACTGAAAAAAGCCAATCACAAAAGATCTCATTTTGTGTGATTCCAATTCCCCAGGTGGCGCAGTGGAAACGAATCTGCCTGCCATTGCAGGACATACTGGAGATGGAGACACACAGGTTCAATCCCTGGGTCAGAAAGATCCCCTGGAGGAGGAAATGGCAACCCACCACATTCTACATTCTCGCCTGGAAAATTTTAGGGACAGAGGAGCCTGGCAGACTACAGTCCATGGGGCCCCAAAGAGTCGGACATGACTGAGAGACTGAACACGCATGCAATTATGTAAAATGTCTAGAATAGGGAGATCCATAGTGGTATAAAGTAGATTCCTATAGCCTAGGGCTGGGGAATGGGGAGGGAATGGCAAGTGACTCCTAAGAGTAAGGGGCTTCTTTCGGGGGGAAGATAGAAATGTTTTCAATTTTATGGTGATATTGCACAACTGTGTATATATGCTGCTGCTGCTGTCGCTTCAGTTGTTTCCGACTCTGTGCAACCCCATAGACGGCAGCCCACCAGGCTCCGCCGTCCCTGGGATTCTCCAGGCAAGAATACTGGAGTGGGTTGCCATTTCCTTCTCCAATGCATGCATGCACGCTAAGTCGCTTCAGTCGTGTCCAACTCTGTGTGACCCTATGGACAGCAGCCCATCAGGCTCCTCCATCCACAGGATTCTCTAGGCAAGAACACTGGAGTGGGTTGCCATTTCCTTCTCCAGTGTGTGTGTGTGTTTGTGTGTGTGTGTGTGTGTGTGTATACATATATATGTATGTGTGTGTATATATATATATATATATATATATATATATATATATATATGTAGTTTAAAAAAACACTGAACTGTACAATTTACATGTGTGAATTGTATGGCATGTGAGCTATATCGTTTTGTTTTTTTTAACTGACATTCCCCTTTATAAAAAAACTGTGGCTGCGCTGGGTCTTTGTTGTGGCCCTCAGGGTTTCTTCCTGTTGCAGAGCACAGGGCTCCAGAGCAAGTGGGCATGTAGGTTTATGTGCTCCACCCCATGCGGGATCTCAGTTCTTTGACTAGGGATCAAACCTACCTCCCATGCATTGGAAGGCAGATTCTCAACCACTGGACCACCAGGAAAGTCCCTGTGAACCATATCTTAGTTAAACTTATTAATTTGTAATTAATAAAATAAAAATTCTAACTGGGCTCAGCTGTTATCTCCTCTGGAGAAGGCAATGGCACCCCACTCCAGTACTCTTGCCTGGAAAATCCCATGGACAGAGCCTGGTAGGCTGCAGTCTGTGGGGTCGCTAAAAATTGGACACGACTGAGCAGCTTCACTTTCACTTTTCACTTTCGTGCATTGGAGAAGTAAATGGCAACCCACTCCAGTGTTCTTGCCTGGAGAATCCCAGGGACGGGGGAGCCTGGTGGGCTGCAGTCTATGGGGTCGCACAGAGTTGGACATGACTGAAGCAACTTAGCAGCAGCAGCAGCAGTCACCTCCTCCAAGAACCCTCTCTCCTAATATAAACCCTCCAATTTATCCTCTTTCATGTCTTTCTTCACAGCCTGGCTTCGTGAGTTCTTTCCTTTTCCATTCTGGGTCTCCCCTCCAGAGAAGCCATTTTTTTGCTTAAACAAATTGCTAAGCCCTGAGCTTCCAAAGGTGGGGCTGCCTCTTGATCAGTTTTACCACCCCCACAAACCCCCACTCCCCAGCCCCAAGCCCTACGCTGCCCCAGGATCTGTACTGGAAACAAGAAGATGGGGCTTGAATATCTGCTACTATGAAACACAAATCAGATCCTCCCATAATAATAATTACTATTCCATTGCTTAATGAATATTTACTGTGTTTGCTAAGTGTGTCTGATTGTGATTCCATGGACTGTAGCCCATCAGGCTCCTCTGTCCATGGGATTTCCCAGGCAAGAATACCGGAGTGGGTTGCCATTTCCTTTTCCAGGGTATCTTCCTGGCCCAGGGATGGAATCTGCATCTCTTGGCAGGCAGATTCTTTACCACTGAGCCACCAGGAAAGCCTTAATGAATGTTACACTTGTTAACTGCTCTGTACCTGGCCTTTCACACGAGTTGAGTGTGAATGAATGAGTGTTACGTGCTCAGTTCTCTCCAACTTTTTGCGACCTCATGGACCGTAGCCAGCCAGGCTCCACTGTTCACGGAATTTTCCAGGCAAGGATACTGGAGTGGGCTGCCATTTCCTGCTCCAAGGGATCTTCCCGACCCAGGGATCTAACCTGTGTCTCTTGGCAGGTGGATACTTGACCACTGCGCCACCTGGAAAGCCAGTATGGTAATATTACTAGGAAAAACAAAACAAAACAAAACAACACCAGTTCAGTTCAGTTCAGTCGCTCAGTTGTGTCCGACTCTTTGCGACCCCATGAACTGCAGCACGCCAGGCCTCTCTGTCCATCACCAACTCCTGGAGTCTACCCAAACCCATGTCCATCGAGTCGGTGATGCCATCCAACCATCTCATCCTCTGTCATCCCCTTCTCCTTCCGCCCCCAATCCTACCCAGCATTAGGGTCTTTTCCAATGAGTCAACTCTTCGCATGAGGTGGCCAAAGTATTGGAGTTTCAGCTTCAACGTCAGACCTTCCAATGAACACCCAGGATTGATCTCTTTTAGGATGGATTGATTGGATCTCCTTGCAGTCCAAGGGACTCTCAAGAGTCTTCTCCAACACCACAGTTCAAAAGCATCAATTCTTCGGCACTCAGCCTTCTTCACCGTCCAACTCTCACATCCATACATGACCACTGGAAAAACCATAGCCTTGACTAGATGGACTTTTGTTGGCAAAGTAATGTCTCTGCTTTTAAATATGCTATCTAGGTTGGCCATAACCTTCCTTCCAAGGAGTAAGCGTCTTGTAATTTCATGGCTGCAATCACCATCAGCAGTGATTTTGGAGCCCAAAAATACAAAGTCTGACACTGTTTCCACTGTTTCCCCATCTATCTCCCATGAAGTGATGGGACCAGATGCCATGATCTTAGTTTTCTGAACGTTGACCTTTAAGCCAACTTTTTCACTCTCCTCTTTCACTTTCATCAAGAGGCTCTTTAGTTCTTCTTCACTTTCTGCCTTAAGGGTGGTGTCATCTGCATATCTGAGGTTATTGATATTTCTCCTGGCAATCTTGATTCCAGCTTGTGTTTCTTCCAGCCCAGTGTTTCTCATGATGTACTCTGCATATAAGTTAAATAAGCAGGGTGACAATATACAGCCTTGACGTACTCCCTTTCCTATTTGGAACCAGTCTGTTGTTCCATGTCCAGTTCTAACTGTTGCTTCCTGACCTGCATACAGGTTTCTCAAGAGACAGGTCAGGTGGTCTGGTATTCCCATCTCTTTCAGAATTTTCCACAGTTTATTGTGATTCACACAGTCAAAGGCTTTGGCATAGTCAATAAAGCAGAAATAGATGTTTTTCTGGAACTCTCTTGCTTTTTTGATGATCCAGCGGATGTTGGCAATTTGATCTCTGGTTCCTCTGCCTTTTCTAAAACCAGCTTGAACATCTGGAAGTTCATGGTTCACGTATTGCTGAAGCCTGGCTTGGAGAATTTTGAGCATTACTTTACTAGCATGTGAGATGAGTGCAATTGTGCGGTAGTTTGAGTATTCTTTGGCATTGCCTTTCTTTGGGATTGGAACGAAAACTGACCTTTTCCAGTCCTGTGGCCACTGCTGAGTTTTCCAAATTTGCTGGCATATCGAGTGCAGCAGTTTCACAGCATCATCTTTCAGGATCTGAAATAGCTCAACTGGAATTCCATCACCTCCACTAGCTTTGTTCGTAGTGATGCTTTCTAAGGCCCACTTGACTTCACATTCCAGGATGTCTGGCTCTAGGTGAGTGATCACACCATCGTGATTATCTGGGTCGTGAAGATCTTTTTTGTATAGTTCTTCTGTGTATTCTTGCCACCTCTTCTTAATATCTTCTGCTTCTGTTAGGTCCATACCATTTCTGTCCTTTATCGAGCCTATCTTTGCATGAAATGTTCCTTTGGTATCTCTAATTTTCTTGAAGAGATCTCTAGTCTTTCCCAATCTGTTGTTTTCCTCTATTTCTTTGCATTGATCGCTGAGGAAGGCTTTCTTATCTCTCCTTGCTATTCTTTGGAACTCTGCATTCAGATGGGAATATCTTTCCTTTTCTCCTTTGCTTTTCGCTTCTCTTCTCTTCCCAGCTATCTGTAAGGCCTCCTCAGACAGCCATTTTGCTTTTTTGCATTTCTTTTCCATGGGGATTTTCTTGATCCCTGTCTCCTGTACAATGTCACGAACCTCTGTCCATAGTTCATCAGGCACTCTATCTATCAGGTCTAGTCCCTTAAATCTATTTGTCTGGTAATAGCAAACACCCTATTCCAACAGCACAAGAGAAGACTCTACACGTGGACATCACCAGATGGTCAACACCGAAATCAGATTGATTATATTCTTTGCAGCCAAAGATGGAGAACAACACCAGTACTATTCCCATTTGGGGCTTCCCTGGTGGCTCAGACAGTAAAGAATCTGCCTGCAATGCGGGACACCTGGGTTTGATCCCTGAACTGGGAAGATCCCCTGGAGGAGGGCATGGCCACCCACTCCAGTATTCTTGCCTGGAGAATCCCATGGACAGAGGAGCCTGGCGGGCTACAGTCCACGGGGTCGCAAAGAGTCGAACACGACTGAGCGACTAAGCACGCATTCCCATTTTACAGAAGAGAACGCTCAGATCCTGGAGCCCCATCACCGGGATGATGATGCACACAGTATGGATGTAAAGGCAGGAACCTGGAACCGGCCTCAGAGACCGCCCGTTTTACCTACAACTCCCGGCATGCCGCGCGCGCTGACGCTCTCTTACGCCTCGCTAGAACAGGAAGGCTAGTCGCGCTGCTTCTCGGGAGTTGTAGTCTCGCCGCAAGGGGAAGCCGGGCTGTGAGAGGTTGGTAGATCTGGAGTCAACGAAGAAGCAAATCTTATTGAGCTCGGGGCTTGAGGAGCCAATGGGCTCGCGGCATCGAAAGGGAGGGACTTCCGGCCGCGAAATCAAGGTGAGCGGCTGCGCGAGGGCGGCCACTTCCTTTTCGAGGGTGGCGGCGGTCGTGGTTAGAGCGCTATGAAGGCCTCAGGGACGGTAAGGCGGGCGCGGTGGGGCAAAGAGTCAGAGAACGCGACGCGGACCGAGTCGGGGGCTGCGGGAGGAGGCATGGGACACGCGGGGAGTGCGCGTTCCGGTTAGGGCCAGTGCGCCGAGGTTTCCAGTTGCGGCCAACATGGCGGCCACTGCGGGAGCCGCGTGGGGAGGCCAGAGCGTGGCCCGGGCCGGCTCGGGAATCGTGCGGGCCTGGGAGTCCGAGTCTCCTTTCCACAGGAAGAGACAGATTGAGCGGTGTGGAAACACGCGCCACGGGACCTCGTCGACCTTCCGAGCCTTAGTTTCTCCGTTTGCGAAGTGAATATGGTGCCAAGGGTGGGGGCTGGCGGGCAGTAGTGTTCTGTTTCTCTTGACATGGTTGTAAGAGAAGTAGAAGAAAATTATTATAACTCGGGGCTGACATGGGGAGTGGGAGTCTTAACCGCTGTGGTAGGTGCTGGGCAAAATCAGCGTTAGGGCTCAGAGATGGAAGAGTAGACCCTACGGAGACGCATTTTGGGTGGGTCATTCTCAGCTTTCCAGCTCCAGTTTGCACATTGGAAAGGGGTCCGACTGCATCGGTCCCTTCCTGAATGGGTAGTCTGCGAGGCCGATGAGTCAGATTGAGAGGTTAAAGTAAGAGTCGAGTTTGTGATGTTCGGAGTTATTTTCTATTGACATTAATTAGTAAAATGGTGACGAGCATTTTGTGGAGGTGGCTCCTTTCTACTGTATCCCAGGATTTGAACGTGGCAGATATCATCCCCGTTGCAGGGAGCTTCTGCTTGGGAGTCCAAACTTCTTGGACTGCAACTGGGAAACTGAGGCAGCTGCAAGTCATGACCTAAGTCCGGGGAACCCAGAGCTGGCAGGGAACTGGATTCTTGTCCTGATTTTGCCTGGAGTTGGCTGTGAGATTCCCGGCTGGTCACTGTCTCTGGGGTCCCGAATTTTCATTTTGACAAGTTGTTGTGAGCTGGATAGATGAGGTGTTGGAGGAAGGAGGCAGCCCCACCGTTCTGTTCCTAGCTAACGTAAAGGGGGAGAGGGGCTGAGAGCCTCACCTAGCTTTCCTGAGCTAGGGCAAAGGGCATTTAGGCACCTGGGTTAATCCTCCCTGCTCGCACTCCTTTTTATGTGGAAGGCTTGGACAGTGGTATGACCCACAGTCACCCAGATATCACAGGAAGGCACCGGGGTGGGACTTGACCTTCTCCATCCCCTGAGCCAGTTGTCAACAGGCTTGGGAAAGGGAGCAGAGTGAGTCTCCGCAGTTGGCTCTAGACTTTGGGTGCTGGTCCCCGCCTCAATCGCTGTTTCTTTTTTAGCTTCGAGAGTATAAGGTGGTGGGGCGCTGCCTGCCGACCCCCAAATGCCGCACGCCGCCCCTCTATCGCATGAGAATTTTTGCGCCTAATCATGTTGTTGCCAAGTCCCGCTTCTGGTACTTTGTGTCTCAGTTGAAAAAGATGAAGAAATCCTCGGGGGAAATCGTCTACTGTGGACAGGTATGTGGTGTCTGAAGCTGAGTGGGATCAGGGTGAATTTACACTTTCCCCTGGGGCATCTGTTACCCTCCAGAGTTAGCAGACTTTACAGCCCCTGATCCTGTTCTTTTGTGGTCTTCATGCCCTACATTAGGATGGAATAGGTGGCTTGGTGCCCTTTTCTTAAGGAGAAAACCCTGGGCCTCATCTGTAAAGTGTGTGGGGGGTGGTGCTGGACTCTGCACAGTGAGGCTGCATTGGGTAACTGATGGTTTTTTGGGCCAGATGGTCCCAAGAGAATTGTTGGTTGGTTGTGGGGGAGTCGGAAGCTGTGTTGGTCCCCGTGAGGGGAGCATCCCAGCCTGGACTGCCCTGTATCCCTGCGGTTACCATGGGGATTTCCCTCAGACAGCAGATTTCCCTTCGGGTGCTTGAAGGTACAGGGGCTGGACCATCCTTCGTAGCATTGAGGGCAGAGACGCAGGGATGGTGGGGGGCCCTGGTCGAGGCCCACTTGCTGCTCTAGCCTCAGCCGGTCTCCTCTCCTTGACAGGTGTTCGAGAAATCTCCCTTGCGAGTGAAGAACTTCGGCATCTGGCTACGCTATGACTCCCGCAGCGGTACCCACAACATGTACCGGGAGTACCGGGACCTGACCACAGCCGGCGCCGTCACTCAGTGCTGTAAGCCACCGGGTCTCTCCTTTAGACTCAACAGGGCAGGCACCTGCGGCTCAGTCTGACACCTTCCCTGTCAGACAGAGGCATGACAAATGCAAGAGGCTTCTCTGGGCTAGGGGGGCAGTCCTCAGGGATGGAGGCAGGGGGAGGTGTTTGCTTTGGGGGCAGGAGGAGTGGAGAGAATGCCCCAAACGTGCCTTTTTCTGGAACCTGGCAGTAGGTGGACTCAGGCCGGGGGTGGGTGGAGAGGAGGGCTTCTGGTCATTCCTGAGCTGGTTCACCACTGCCAACTGCATCGGGAACCTCCCTCTTGAGGTACAGATGGAGCTACCGCCCAGAAACCTAGTCCAGCCCCTGTCCAGGGATGGGACCTGGCATTAGCAACCCTGGGTGCTCCCAGCGTGTCACCTGCCAGGAGCAGAATCCAAGCACCTAAACCCAAGAACCGCTGTTTCTTGTAGCAGTGGTTTAAACAGAGGTGCTAACAGCAAATGTTATCTCGTCGCCTTTGTGGGGCTGCGGCTGTGCCCCTCAAAGTGAATTTGGAGGTTCTACACACTTGGTAGCCAGTGCCTGCTGGGACCAGATGTTTCCCCTCCCGTGATGGGAAAATGTGTACATTCACCCTGCCCCCTCCTGATCTCTGCAGACCGAGACATGGGTGCCCGGCACCGAGCCCGGGCCCACTCAATCCAGATCATGAAGGTGGAGGAGATCGCAGCCAGCAAGTGCCGCCGACCAGCGGTCAAGCAGTTCCACGTGAGTGCCCTCAGGGCCCTGCAGGGCAGGCTGGGCTGAGGGGGCTCTCTTGGAACACCAGACTGGTCTGGCAGCTCCCCCAGCCTTGGGAGATGCAATAAGGCAGCAGGTTTGACGCAGGAGCCCAGTGGGGGGTGGCCACACCTCAGTGGTCCCTGGGAGACAAAGTTAAGAGCCTTCCACCCCCATCCCCTCTTACCTGCCTTTTTCTTATCACAGGACTCCAAGATCAAATTCCCACTGCCCCACCGGGTCCTCCGTCGCCAGCACAAGCCACGCTTCACCACCAAGAGGCCCAACACCTTCTTTTAGGTGCAGGCCCTCTGTCCCCGGGTCTGCCCAAATAAAACTTAGTGGGAAAACTGAGTGCCCAGATACACTTCTTGTTTTCTTTACACACCCTGCAGAACTCAAAAGGGTGCAGCCAAGCTGTGAGTGCTCTGGGAGGGGTGGTCCTCTTCTTGAGTAGGGCCCCAGCACTGGATTCTCCAGAGGGGGGGGGGGTGGTCTAGGAATGGCGAGCCCCTCCCCACTCCCAGCTCTCTCTTCATTCAGTGCCATCAGCTCTGCTGTGAGCTTCGGGGTGTGCTGCAGGCCACAGGTTTGGCCCCAGATCTGTCTTGCCTGCCTTGTTATACATATTTCTTAGAGCTTTGTGCCTCTCCCCGTCATTTCTTGGTGGTAAAAGGACAGCTGCACCCTGGGAGGAAAAGCCTGTTGGTTTGGTTCTATTCCACGGTGTGATCTTCCCTACATAACCTCCAACCCTGTTGTAGATCCTCAGAGCAGGCACAAGGGGGCGCCCAAGAGGGTTGAGAGCCTGCTGTGCTAGCTTCTACCAGCTGGGGCCCCTTGAATGAAGCTGTCCTAATCCCACCTAGGAGGCCAAGGTCTCTCAGTGGGCGTCTGTCTACTTGAGGCCTGGGGAATTCCAGGCATGAAGCTAATCCCACCCTGAGCTCCTCAGCCAGGAGGCTGAGGCACAGCTAAGAATTCAGTTCTTGGTGTTACCTTGGACAGTCAGGCCTTTTGTACCTTGGTGTCTTCAGGTCAGAGCACTGACTATATTTGCTCAGCTGCCTTGGGGAGTCACTGTTCTGCAGGCAGTGGATACACAGGTCAGTGAGGGCCTGCCTTATCTTCCAGAGAGCCATGGATGGGGAAGAAGCTGAGGCACAAAGAGGGAGAGTGGGGTGGGGGCTGGGAGAAGAATGGTCCTGGACAAGGGCACAGCCTCCTCTCCCCTACCTGTCCAAGGAGGGGTTTAGTTGGCGTGATGATCTTGGGTGGTTTCCAGAAAATCAACTCACTTTAAATCCCATCTATTCTTGGAGAGGTTCCCGGGGCAGGGCTCAGGCATGGCTAGCCGTTCTCACGGGAAAGACAGGCCCTGGGTCCTCAGTGACCACTTTGCCTGTTCCAGCCCCTGGGGCTTCCCAGGTGATGCTAGTGGTAAAGAACCTGCCTGCACATGCAGAAACAGACATGAGTTCAATCCCTGGGTCGAACGAGCCCCTGGAGGAGGGCATGGCAACCCACTCCAGTATTCTTGCCTGGAGGATCCCATGGACAGAGGAGCCTGGAGGGCTGCAGTCCATGCGTCGCTAAGAGTCAGACACAACTGAAGCGACTGAGCTCACAGATCAGCACCAGTGGCCCTTCCCTACCTCCCTACACTTGAGCTGAGCGCTCTCCCTAGACGACTCCACAGATCACTGCCTCACTGAAGATTGTAGACCATACAATGATTGATTCACAGGACTGTCCCACACCAGACTGAGGCAGGGGCCACATGAGGCACTGTAACCCCAGGAGGAGTTAAAAATAATTTGAGAAAGGGTCATGATGGCCAATGAACACCCTTGTACCTCCATCTGCACCATGTGGGTAAGCCCTGATCTGGCCGTGCTGGGCCACGTTTTTTATATTAATGCCAAAATGCCTACCATAACATACTAATTAATTCTCAACATCACTTAATAAGAGGACTATTTTCCTTCAACCTTGCCAACACCATGGGTGAACAAGCTAGTAGCTGAAAAAAAAACTCAGGATTTGCTTTTCCTTATGTGGAAAGCATTCTGCCCTGATAAAAAAAAGTCGCTCATAGAAAAAAAAAATCTTAGGAACTTAAATCATTCCTCTCATGGGCTGCTGTGTTGGTACAGTATGGGCATTCCTTAGTGGTGCAGTGGTTGGGACTCCAGCGCTTTCACTGCCGGGGCCTGGGTTCAATCCCTGGTCGGGAACTAAAGATCCTGCAAGCCTTGTGATGTGGCCGAAAAAAAAGCTCAGGTATGTGGGGCAAAAAGCTGAAAAAAATTTCCCCACATATATTAGAAATACTTTTTCCTCAGGGTTCTTCATCCTGATGTTTAAGACATTTGTCCGGCCAAATTTTTCTTGAATATCTGCCTAGGTGATTTCATTAACCCTGTGATTTCTGGCAGAAATTCCTGGTTACCCTAAAGATTCCTTCTCTTCTCTCAGTAATCAGTTCAGTTCAGTCGCTCAGTTGTGTCCGACTCTGTGACCCCATGAACCTCAGCACGCCAGGCCTCCCTGTCTGTCACCAACTCCCAGAGTCCACCCAAATCCATGTCCATCGAGTTGATGATGCCATCCAGCCATCTCATCCTCTGTCGTCCCCTTCTCCTGCCCCCAATCCTTCCCAGCATCAGGGTCTTTTCCAATGACTCAGCTCTTCCCATGAGGTGGCCAAAGTATTGGAATTTCAGCTTCAACATCAGTTCTTCAATGAACACCCAGGACTGATCTTTAGGATCTAGATGCCACCCAGGAAAAGTTTGGCAGCTTCCTTTTCACTTAAGGGTGGGCATGTGATATTAGCAGTAGTGATGCATGCCATTTCCAGGAAATAATCTGGCTGGGATATAGGAACAATGGCTGGTGCTCCAGCAGTTGTTTGGCCATGAAGCTCCTGATGCCTGTTTCTGGGGCAGGTCACAGCCCACTCTGAGCCTTAGTTTTTTCCTGTATAAAGTGGAAATAGTGATCCCTTAGGTCTCAGGTGGGGGGCTTCAGATGAGCTAGAGGTTGAGAGGCCAGAAATACCAGGTGGGAGAATATACCACCAGGAAAGTGGAAGGCCAGGGAGGGCCCCACAAAGGTTCCTCATGCACCCCCATCCCCACCTTGAAGCTCTGCCAAAATTTCATCCACATTACAGCCTGGGAGCCGCTGGTTAATGGGATCGGCCTCATAGAGGAGGCCTTGAACCAAGTGATGAGTGAGCCCTTAGCTTGCTAACACACCGGTTGATACATCCATCCTGCAGTCTACTCGTCGTCGCATAACCTTGTCCATAGACACCCCCCTACCATGTAACCACCCACCTGGCAAGTACCCCACAAAGCGTGCATAGAGCAGTCATCCAGAAGCTGGCTGCAGATGAGGACCACTGACGCGAACCCTCAAGTTCCCAGTGGCAGTTGTGCCAGGACCAGCCAGCACAAAGGCCCGAAGCTAGGAAGAAATGGGCCTTTCTGTGTGGGCCTGTGAAGCAAGACTGGCCACTTGGATTGCTGACTCCCCTCAGTGTTCAGCTCGGGCCCAGGGACAAGTCTTTTCCCGGGCTCACGCGGCCAACCCAACGGTGGGCAGGAATCTGCAACCCACCAGGCCCTTAGGTGCCGAGGCACTCCCAGGTCCCGCCCCTGGACTTCTCCAGGTGCCAGGTGTCCCAGACTGGACAGGGCTGGGAGCCCTGGAGGAGAGCCGCACCTCCTTGACCCACCCTGCACCTCATTTCTGAGTCAGGCAAGGCAAGCGGGGACCTTAGGTGACCCGTGGTAGATCCTGAAACCCAGAGAGCCCTGGGAATCACAGGATCAGAATCCTCAGGACCTGGAATCAGGGAATCTTAGAGAAAATGACAGCCACTGGTGGTAATGATGGTTTGCTTTTACTGAATGCAGGATTCGGTGTTCCAGGACCTACCCAGCAGGTCATGCTGAACCAGCTAGAACAGCTCACAACCTCTCATCTCTGACCCCTGCCCTGTCTACAGGGAGACATGAGAACACTGGGGATGCCCAGGCAGCAGGCAGGAGTGGTGGCAGCAGATATCCCCTCAGCAACCTGACATCCTTGCCCCTTTTGCTTAGACCACTGCTGCTGGGCTCTTGGGGACTGCCCTGCACCTCTCCCCCATCCAGGGGGAGTCCTCCGGTCCTGCCTGCCCTCCTCCCATCCCATAATTGGAGTCATACAGTCAGGGAAGGCATAACTGCTTCCCCTCCCTCCTCCCTTCCTTCCTCCACACTTCCCCCCACCTCCCACCACCCTGCAGGGCTTCCAACTCTGAGCCTACCATCCAGGAAATCCATATCATGTTCTGAATCGACCCATTTTTCCCCACCCTCAACTGGTGGGTTTTTCAAAACCTGTGGTGATTTACTCGTTAAGTCGTGTCCATCTCTTATGACCCCATGGACTGTAGCCTGCCAGGCTCTTCTGTCCATGGGATTTCCCAGGCAAGCATGCTGGGGTGGGTTGCCGGTTCCTTCTCCAGGGGTCTTCCCGACCCAGGGATTGAATTCAGGTCTCCTGCTTTGCAGGTGGACTCTTCATCGACTGACCCATCAGGAAAACTAGTTCCCTTATTTGCTCCAGACTCTCCAATTGCTCCCACCCAGTGCCCTCAGAATAAAATCCAGACTTCTTCCAAGGCTCAAGGTCTACAGTGATCCTCCCAGTCCTGCTCTTTCCAACCTCAGAGCCCTACCCCCAGCTCTCTCCAAACCTGGCTCATTCTCTGCCTGCAGGGTCCCTCTCTGAGGCTTCACGTTAAGTGTCCCCCACCTCCATCCCCCAGGCTGTCTCCATCTCTGACATTGCTTCACTCTTCTCATCTGTTATCTTCTGAAATGGGTATTCGTCTGCTGGCTTGATCAGAGCCCTGAGGCCACGAGCAGGGCATGTCCACCTGGATCCTGTTGTGTGCCCAGTGGCTGGTGCAGGGCCCTGCACACAGTAGGTGCTTAATGAAAGGGACTCAGCCCAAGTGTTAGTCTGCAGCCTGGACCCTCCTTCAACCAGGGTAGGAGAAAAGAGGAGCTGGCAGGGGATGATTCCCCACCCCAAACGCCCTTGGGGAGACAAGACAGCTTTTGCCCGAATTTGCATCAATCTGCATATATCTGCATTTTCTTGCTTGGCTTTGCAGGGGAATCTTCCCTCATTTCCCTTTCCCAACAGGTTTTCAAGGAGGATGCAGTAGAGAAGGGAAAGGAGGAGGAACACAGTGTCCTCCTCACCCTTCTGGCAAAGGCGAAGGGTGCATCAGTTCAGTTCAGTTCAGTCGCTCAGTCATGTTCGACTCTTTGCGAACCCATGGACTGCAGCAAGCCAGGCCTCTCTGTCCATCATCAACTCCCGGAGTTTACTCAAACTCATGTCCATTAAGTCGGTGATGCCATCCAACCATCTCATCCTCTGTCATCCCCTTCTCCTCACACCTTCAATCTTTCCCAGCATCAGGGTCTTTTCCGATGAGTCAGCTCTTCGCATCAGGTGGCCAAAGTATTGGAGTTTCAGCTTCAACATCAGTCCTTCCAGTGAACACTCAGGACTGATCCTCTTTAGGATGGACTGGTTGGATCTCCTTGCTGTGCAAGGGACTCTCAAGAGTCTTATCCAACACCACAGTTCAAAAGCATCAATTCTTTGGCGCTCAGCTTTCTTTATAGTCCAACTCTCACATCCATACATGACCACTGGAAAAATCATAGCCTTGACTAGACGGGCCTTTGTTGGCAAGTAATGTCTCTGCTATTTAATAAGCTGTCTAGGTTGGTCATAACTTTTCTTCCAAGGAGTAAGCGTCTTTTAATTTCATGGCTGCAGTCACCATCTCCAGTGATTTTGGAGCCCAAAAAAATAAAGTCAGACACTGTTTCCACTGTTTCCCCATCTATTTGCCATGAAGTGATGGGACTGGATGCCATGATCTTAGTTTTCTGAATGTTGAGCTTTAAGCCAACTTTTTCACCCTCCTCTTTCACTTTCATCAAGAGGCTCTTTAGTTCTTCTTCGTTTTCTGCCATAAAGCGAAGGGTGCATCCCAGCAGACAATAGATGCTGAGTGGAGCTGCGGCATCCTATCTCCAGGGAGGAGTAGGTCGGCTCTGCAGCCCTGCACGGAGACAGAATGACAGTCCCGGGTCAAACGAGAGGCTGCCTGGTGGTCACTGGACCCAGCTTGGGTGATGTGTGTAGGCCAGAGGAGGCCACCAGGGGGCGGCAGAGGCTGAGGAGGGTCCCAGTGCCCTAGGAGGACAGATTCTCAGATCCCTCACGCTTATGGAGGAGGGAATCCAGCTTTTGGAGGTCCAGCTAGGACTCGAACACAGTGGTCAGAACCTCCAGATGACAAAGTGTGGGTTTCTTGAGGGCCTGACCCGAGACAAGGGACACCCCCTTCCTCTGTACCTCTGATCTCATTTGTGGGACATGCCAGACACGACTTCCCCAGGTAGTCATGTCCCTCCATTTTTTGGGAATATGGTCATAGACAGCCCCTCTGCCGTGACCGCCATTTTACACTTAATGTTTGGCACAGCGTAGACTCTCAATGCATTTTTGGTGAAGGAACCAACGAATACATGAAGAAGTGAATGAATGTGGTCCTTGTTCTGTGCCAGGCTTGTGTTTTACAGGTTCACTTTGTTCCTCTGAGACAAGAGCTATTTTATGCCCATTTACAAATGGGAAAACTGAGGCCCAGAGAGACACAAAGTCTTCCTCAAATATGGATGCATTCAGGACTTGAAGGAACTTGCCTTCCACTCAACTTAGCCTGAGGGCCGGGTTTGGTGATGCCCTCCTGCTAGGCTCTAGAGAAATGGAGAGGGTCAAGGTACCAATGGGGAGGAGGGGCGGTTCAAATAGAGCAAATTTTCCTAATGGGACCCTGCAACCTTGAAAGTACACCCCAGTTCTGTGGGTGAGTGATCTCCCCATAGCTCAGGGTACAAAAGCTCAATGGGGATCTGAATGCTGGGCCACTGCTCCCAGCTGTGTGGCCTTGGGTGAGTGACATGCCAACTTTGAACCTCAGTTTCCCCACCTGTCCAAGGGAGACATTAACAGCTTGTGGTCAGCGGAAAGTGCCCCACAAAGCAGGGGGGAAGGGGGCATTTGGGAGCCTCCCCTCACCCCCAGAAGCCACCTAAGTGTTCTGTCCTGGCCCATCTGACGGAGTACAGGGCGGAAAGGGTGCGGGTCCTGCCCGCCCCAGGTCTGGGGGCGGAGTCTCGCTGACCGGGAGCCCAATAAATCCGCCGCCGCCGGGAGCTGCCCCTTTAAGCCCCACCGAGATCTCTTGCTGTCAGCCCTGAGCATAGCTCCCAAGGAGGGGGACGGACGTCTGGGCGGTGGACGTACTGCTTGCACCGGGCGCCTGGACCGAGAGAGAGGCCAGGTGGACGGACAGACAGACACGAAGACAAAGAGGGGTGACAGGGAGGCAGGCGACCTGCAGCGAGGAGCCACAGATTTCTCGCCCAGGGAGCCCCGGGCCACGGGGGACCAGAGGGGACAGGCGCGCGGTGTCGCTGCCGCCGCTGAGCATCCTCCTACCTGCGCGCTCTCTTGCCTCCTCGGCCGCTGCCAACTTCCCTCAGCCGAGACACGCCGGGTGGCTGGAAGGGGCCGAGGACGCGCCTGTCCCCTCCCGCGCACCTCATGGCCACCGTCGAGGCAAAGGAGCGGGCCACGTTCGGAGCCTGGGACTACGGGGTCTTCGCCCTTATGCTGCTGGTGTCCACCGGCATCGGGCTGTGGGTCGGGGTAGCGCGAGGCGGGCAGCGCAGCGCCGAGGACTTCTTCACCGGGGGTCGGCGCCTGTCCGCCCTGCCGGTGGGCCTCTCGCTGGCCGCCAGCTTCATGTCGGCGGTCCAAGTGCTGGGAGTGCCAGCCGAGGCCTACCGCTATGGCCTCAAGTTCCTCTGGATGTGCCTGGGACAGCTGCTCAACTCTCTGCTCACTGCCCTGCTCTTCCTGCCGGTCTTCTACCGCCTGGGCCTCACCAGCACCTACGAGGTACTGGGCAGGGGACCGGAGGGCCTGAGGACCTGCCTGACTGGGAACGCGGGGAAGCGGCAGGGGAGGCCCTAAGGCTCTGAACCGCAGGCGGGCTCCTGGGTGCTGTAATTGGGGAGCCTCCGAGATGGACAGGTGGGGAAGGTTCTGGGAAGAAGCCGCAGGCAGTGAGGCCGGGGCAGGAAGGAGGAAGAGAAGCTGGCGTCCTGGTTCTCTTTGGTGGAAACTCGCTCAAGGCGGAGCCAGGCTCGGCCAGGGGCGCGCTCACATGTGGACAAGCACACACCTGCCCCCCGCAAGCCTGGGCTTGCGTACACCCGAGTGATTGCCTGGAGCCAGGCTCCGGATTCGAAATCCGACTTACCCCCAGCTTGCTTCCTACCTTCCGCAAGGGGTTGCCTCTCCACTCAGGTTTCCCAAACGTCCAACTGGCGTAATTACAAGACCTCGCTCCGGGGCAGTGAGCACAAAGATTAAAATCTTGACCGGTCGTACCGTAGGCAGCCAGTCACAGGCACTGTCTGTATCTTGCGAAAGTGGACTCAGAGCGGCGGCAGCCCCAGGGGAACGATCAGACCTGAGTGGGAGCGTGTGGGACCAGTGTGTACACACTTGATGGCGCAGTCCTACGGCCACACGCCGTATGCACAGGCGCAGGGATGGCGAGTGTGCACAAGTGTGTGCGGATAGATTGGAAAGGGTGCTTGGCAGGAGCCCTCCGACCGCCACTCCTCCGTGGCCAAGAGTGTGGAGTTGGCCTCCGGTGGGCGGGCAGAAGCCAAGAGGGCGGGTGAAGGACCCAGAAGCCTCGGGTCCCTGAGTGGGGACTCTCCAGGTGACCACGAACCCTCGGCTCCTCCTTGTAGTACCTGGAGATGCGCTTCAGCCGCGCTGTGCGGCTCTGCGGGACTCTGCAGTACCTGGTGGCTACAGTGAGTGGCCTCGGCCCCGCGCTCGCCCCCAGGGTCCAGCTCGAGTTAAATAGCGGACGGTCACGCCCACAACCCCGCTCCCATCCCTGGCGACCCCACCCCCACCCTGCAAAGCCTTGCCCAGGCTCCGCCCACAATCCTTCCGGCCCCGTCCCAGGAGACTCCATCTGCAAGTCTGGCCCGCCGGCCTCTCGCAGACCTCCTACCTGACCCCACCCCGATCCCGCATGGCCCGGCCCATCCGCCCTTAGTCAAGTACCCCAATCGTCCTCCTCCCCCTAGCTCCTTCCTAATATCCTCTTCGCACAGGTGCCCCCCAGCCTCCCTGCTCTTGCCCTCTATCTGCAGATGCTGTACACTGGCATAGTGATCTACGCCCCCGCGCTCATCCTGAACCAAGGTCTGAATGGGCGGGGGTAGGGAGGGCTGGTGGCGGGAAGGAACAAAGGCTTAGAGAGTTGCCGGGGTGAGGGGAGGGACAGCTCTAGGAGGGAAGAATCCTACTTCACTCCCCAAAAGGCAGGACAGTGAAAGCCAAGCTTTCGGCCTGCAAATTGACCTAACATGAGGGTCTCCTTGCAGTGACAGGGCTGGACATCTGGGCATCGCTCCTGTCTACCGGAGTCATCTGCACCTTCTACACTACTGTGGTGAATGTCCCTCTACCTCCACCCCACATGGGGCTGCATGCCCACTGAGTGGGAGAGACCCTGGGCAGGCCCATTCATTTCCCTACCTTCCCTATCTCCAGAGGAAGACTGTGTCCCGACTGGGCCTATTTCCTCATCTTTATTATGAAAGGTGATTTGAAAGGCTCATTGCTGAAAGTCCAAGGATATGGCATGGCTGGATCCAGGGGCTACAGCAGAGCCCTCTGTGTTCTCTCCCATCTGTTAAGAACCTCATTTGCTCTAGGCTTCCATCCCTTTGGGCTTCATTCTAGCAGAAAGTGAGTTCCTGTTTCAGGATGGACTGACTGAAGTCCTAGGAGGGTTCTGTCTGTCTGGCACTGGTATTCAGGGAAGGATGAGCCTTTCGCAGAGGTGTGGGGAGCTAGGATATTCTGTTGGCTATTCCTGGAGTTGGGAGCAGGGTTAGCCTCACCTGAATGACCTGGAAGTGCTGAAGAGATTTCTCCAAAGGAAACTGAGGAGCTGCCAAGGGAAGGCAAAGATGTGAAGGCTGGATGGGTAAAAACAACAGCTAATAATAACAGTAGTGGTAATAATAATAATAATAGTGG
The DNA here is from genome assembly GCA_024291935.2 of Okapia johnstoni. NCBI lineage: Eukaryota > Metazoa > Chordata > Mammalia > Artiodactyla > Giraffidae > Okapia > Okapia johnstoni. Next base: position 4,805,625 of record CM044316.1, on the reverse strand, counting down.
CAGCCATCACTCAACTGAACACTTGTATGTGCCAGATGCTCTTCCAAATATTTTTCTTGTATTAATTAATTTATTCCTTGTAATGATACCCTGAAGAAGGTACTATTATTAACCCCATTTTACAGATGAGGAAACTGAGGCAGAGCCGCTACTGGAGGCCAGGCCAAATCCCCTCTAGGTCCCCCACCTGACTCCTCCTCCCTCCCACCTCTGCTCTGTCCTACAGGCCGCAGACAGATCCCCATCTGACACCCTATCTCCCTCTCTTGTCACACCTTGCAGGGTGGTATGAAGGCTGTGATCTGGACCGACGTATTTCAGGTCTTAGTGATGCTGAGTGGTTTCTGGGTTGTCCTGGCTCGTGGAACTGTGCTTGTGGGTGGACCTGAGCAAGTACTCGGGCTTGCCAAGAACCACTCCCGGATCAACCTGATGGAGTACGTGAAAATGTAGAGTGAGATTTGGCAGAATGATGGAGCTGGCATTTCTGCCCTGGGAGAAGCCAGACGATGCCGCCTCCCCCAGGAAGCCCTTCCTGCTCCCCTCCCCAGACAGAAAACCTAGACGAAACCCTGGCTCCCCCTCTCTGGGGACTGAAGGCTCTCTGAAATCCCAGTTAAGCACACACAAAAAATGTTTTTTGAATACAGGTGGATGACTCAATAAACCCATGAACTTTTAATCTGGCAAACTACTGTTCACAGTTCAAAACCTAGCCCAAAATGTCCCTTTAAGACCCATCAGGTCCAGAATAGGCATCTGGGGCAACTTGGGAGGGAGAAGTCAGTGTAGCATTCCCACATGGCTGACTTGCCCCGTCCTCATCCAGCTTTGATCTGGACCCGAGGAGCCGCTACACCTTCTGGACTTTTGTTGTGGGTGGCACGTTGGTGTGGCTCTCAATGTACGGTGTGAACCAAGCACAGGTGCAGCGCTACGTGGCCTGTCGCACAGAGAAGCAAGCCAAGCTGTGAGTATTTGGCAGGGTGCCTCTGGGATGTGCTGCCCCCTTTCTCCAACCCTGAGACCACATCTCCCCTCCAGGGCTGTGCTCATCAACCAGCTGGGCCTGTTCCTGATCGTGTCCAGCGCTGCTGCCTGTGGTGTCGTCATGTTCACCTTCTACCTTGACTGTGACCCTCTCCTGGCAGGGCATATCTCTGCCCCAGACCAGGTGAGTCTAGTCCAGGCTCCTAGGCCACTCCTACCCACCCATCCCCACTGTGAACCTCTGGGTGAGTCTCTGGAGGTGAAGCCTCACTGGCTTCATCAGTAAAATGGGAATGACCTGGGATCATAGAGTCAGTCAACAAACACACGCTGAGTGCCCACTGTGAGTCTGGCCTGTACTGGGTGTTGGGAATGTGCAGTGTGAGGACAGATAGATGCCCTCATCCTTGGGGCATTGCTGTCCTGGAGGTTGACCCCTGACTCCCTTCAGTACATGCCCCTGCTGGTGCTGGATATCTTTGAGGACCTGCCTGGAGTCCCTGGGCTCTTTCTGGCCTGTGCCTACAGTGGCACCCTCAGGTGAGTGACCTGCTTTCTCACTTGGCCACATCTGAGCTCCTGGGGCCTTGTTGTAATGTTCTGAGCATGTCACGCATTTACTGCTCAGTCCCCAGTAAGTGGGGTCCAGTGGAAGGCATACCCTGGCCCAAGGACCCCAGATCCGGGATCTTTACCCTTATTTCCCAGCAGGGTTACACTCGATTCCTTTCCCTTTCTTCTTTCTGTCCTCCCTCCTTCAAACAAATGTTTGTTGAGCACCTATGGGGCAGGTACTGCTGTTCTAAATACTGGGGCACAGCTGTGACCAAGCGGTCCCGCACTCCTGCCCTCAGGGGCGTCACACTCTGGCAGTTTCAGATCTCCCCTGACTTCTGCTCACATCCCTGCTCCTGCTGTGACCAGAGTCCATGTGCCTGTTCCCTGCACTGCATCACTGCTTTGTAATGAGACCTTGTGTCATTCATGTTCTCGGTCATGGGTGTCCTTGCTCCCATGAGGGTATCTCAGGTCTGCAGGGAGAGTGGGGAGGTGGACCTCTCCTCTGCTCTTGAGGGATTCTGTTGCCTAGGCCTCTGCCCTTGGGTTGGGTTGGGTCCTGGCAAGCCAGTTGGTGTGGGTAGCTGGGGGCCTCCTCCACCAGGTAAGCCCTGGGGGCAAGAGGTGGCCAGTCCCTTGATGTGGCCTGAAGACACACCCCCCTCCTCTGTACTCCTCTCTTCCAGCACCGCATCTACCAGCATCAATGCCATGGCTGCCGTCACTGTGGAGGACCTCATCAAACCTCGGCTGCCGAGCCTGGCCCCTCGGAGACTGGTCCTCATCTCCAAGGGGCTCTGTGAGTTGGGAGACCTGGGTGGGGGGCCGGGGCAGCCTCTCCCCACTGACAGAGCCATCCTCGTCTGCTATAGCGCTCATCTACGGCTCAGCTTGTCTCACCGTGGCGGCTCTGTCGTCCCTGCTGGGGGGCGGTGTCCTCCAGGTAAGTACCCCCCACAATCTTCCCAAGAGGTGAGGCATCATCCACTTGGAGGCTCAGAGAAGGCTATACATGTCAATGGCAGAACTGAGTTCTGACATACCATCAGTAGGATGGCCGCCGCCAGGCCTGAAACAGGGATGCTGGGAGGTGGGAGTAGTGACCTGGGGGCAAGAAGGGCCTCCTCCTGGCATGGTCATGGAACCAGATTTGTCAAGAGAGAGAATCCACATCTTTGGGAGAGAGATAAGAATAGGGCATCCCTTCCCCTTTAGAGAAACTGAGGCATAGAGGAGTCTCAAGACCACCAGTGGAGTTCCCCAGGTCTTCCTTTCCCAGCCGGTAAACTGAGGCTAGGAAAGGTGGGATGACTCCGCCTTCAGTCCCACTCCCACCCACTCTCCCAGGGCTCCTTCACTGTCATGGGAGTCATCAGTGGCCCCCTCCTCGGAGCATTCATCCTGGGGATGTTCGTCCCCACCTGCAATACACCGGTGAGTATTAATCCAAGGGCGAGGGACTAGGAGTGCGAGTGGATCAACACCGACCCCCGCTGACACTGGGTCCCTCACCAGGGCGTCCTGTCCGGGTTGGCAGCGGGCCTGGCGCTGTCTCTGTGGGTGGCCGTGGGCGCCACTCTATACCCGCCTAGTGCGCAGTCCATGGGAGTCCTTCCGTCATCAGCCTCTGGCTGTGCTGCGCCCTCAGCCAACGCCTCTGGTCTCCTGGACCCTCTTCTCACTGCCAACGCCTCTGGCAGGGTCTCCAGGTAAACTCTGAGCGGGGAAGCGTGGCCAGAGAGAGTGTGGTTGCAGAGGGATCCTGAAGCTGAGTCCCTGTTGGGAAGGAGAAGGTCGGGGGCGGGGCAAGTGGGGAGTAGGGCATTCCCCGCCGAAGGAACAGAGAGTGCGGTCTCTGAGGCCAGGGTTCAGTGTAGTGTATTCCAACTATGGTGAGGTTAGAGTGGATTTAATGGCAGAAGAAAGGATAGGAGATGAGGTTCAACCAGAGAAATCAGATTCTTTTTAAACTGTGGTATCCTTTACAGACCATAAAATTAGCCATTTAACAGCGGTTTTTAGTATATTCACCAGGTTATCCAGTCATCACCACTATCTCAGGAACATTTTCATTACCTCAAAAACAAAGAAGACAAAAGCCCCCAAACCCTGTACAATTTAGCAGTCACTGCCCATTTCCACCTCCCTCTAGCGCCTGGCTTCCCTGGTGGCTCAACTGGTAAAAAATCCACCTGCAATGCGGAAGACATGGGTTCAGTCTCTGGGTTGGGAAGATCCCCTGGAGAAGGGAATGGCTACCCACTCCAGTATTCTGGCCTGGAGAATTCCATGGACTGTATAATCCATGGGGTCACAAATGGTCGGACAGGACTGAGCGACTTTCATTTCTAGCCCCAGGCAACCACTAATCTACTTTCTGTTGCTATGGACTTGCCTGCTCAGGACATTTCGTATAAATGGAATTGTGTAACATATGACCTGTTGTGCCCAGCTTCCTTCACTTAGAATGATGTTTTTAAGGTTTCTCCACACTGTGGTGTGTCTCAGTGCTTCATTCCTTTTATGACCTCATAGTATTTCACTATCTGGATGGACCAATTTTGTTTAGCCTTCATCAGCTGATGGACATTTGGGTAGTTTCTACTTTTTGGTGATTGTGACTAGTGCTGCTATGAACGTTTGTGTACAAGTGCTGGTGTGGACATATATTTTCTTTTTTCTTGGTATATACCTAGGAGTAGAATTACTGGGTCATATAGTAATTCTATATTTAGCTTTTAAGAAACCACCAGATTATTTTGCATAGCCACTGCATCATTTTACATTCCTACCAGAAATGTATAAAGATTCCAATTTCTCCACATCCTTGCCAATACTTATTATTATCCCCTTCTTTTTTTCTGAATTCTAACCATCCTACTGGGTATGAAATAATACTCATTGTGGTTTTGATCTGCATTTCCCTAATGACTAATGATGTTGACAGTCTTTTCATGTGCTTATTGGCCATACTTATATCTTCTTTGGACAAATGTCTTCTCAAATCCCTTGCTCATTTCTAAATCGGGTCATTTGTCTTTTCATGTGGAGTTCTAATTTATATGCTCTTTATATCTTTATTCTTGATATTAGATCTTTATCAAATGTATGATTTGCAAATATCTTCTCCCATTCTGTGGGTTGTCTTTTCATTCTATTGACAGTATCCTTTGATACACAAAAGTTTTCCACTTGGATAAAGTCCAATTTATCCTTTTTTTTTTTTTTTTTTTACTGGAATGGGTTTCCATTTCCTGCTCCAAGGGATCTTCCTGACCCAGGATCAAACCTGCATCTCCTGCATTGGCAGGTGGATTCTTTACCACTGAGCCACCTGGGAAGTCCCTCTATGTTTGTTTTGTTTGGCCATGCTGTGCTTCTTGTGGGATCTTAGTTCCCTGACTAGGGGTTAGACACAAGCCCTCAGTAGTTAAAGCAAGGAATCCTAACCACTGGACTGTCAGGGAATTACCTCCATTTTCTTTGGTTGCTTGAGCTTTTGGTGTCATATCTAAGAAAGTATTGCCAAACCCGTGGTCATAAAGATTCATACCTGTTTTCTTCTTGGAGCTTAATTTGGTTTGATTCTGAGGGTGATAAGCAGAAGCAGGAGGCAACATGAGTTATATTTTATTTGTATGTGCTCAGTCGTGTCTGACTGTTTGCAACTGTAGTGGACTATAGCATGCCATGGAATTTTCCAGGCAGGAATACTGGATTGGGTTGCCATTGTCTCCTCCAGGGGATCTTCCTGACCTAAGGATGAAACCCATGTCTCTTGCACCTCCTGCACTGGCAGGCAGATTCTTTACTGTGCCACCTAGGAAGCCCTGAGTTACGTTTTAGTAATGTTCCTCTGCTTGTGTGTGGACAATGTCTGAAGGTGTTGGTGGGATAGCAAGAAGGAAGGAGAATTGTCATATGTCCAGACAAGCAATCATGAAGGACTGGGCTGGGTTGTGAGAGTGTAGACAGGAGGAAGCAAATGGAATGGATTTTAGATTCATGCTCATCTCTCTCTCTCTCTTAGCCTGGAAATGGACCCTGATCAGCAAACCTTAGCTGACAACTTCTACGCCATTTCCTATCTCTATTATGGTGCCTTGGGCACACTGTGCACTGTGCTATGTGGAGCCCTTGTCAGTTGCCTGACGGGTAAGGAGGGCATATAGCATCCTTAGAGGTCACCCTGTCCACCACCGTGTCCACAGGGAGGGAGAGGAGGACCCTTTTGTCAGTGAAGCGGCCACTGTATACTAGCCACATCTGCACCCTTTTTGCTACATCGCCTTCAGGGCACCCTCCACCTGTAGGACTTGTCCTATTTTGCAAAGGCAGAAACTGAGGCATCCCCTCTCCACCTCTCTATTCCCTCTTCAGCCCCAAAGATAGTGTCTTTGCTGGAGGATGGCGGGCGGGGGTGGGGGTGGGGGGAGGTGTCACAAGACGCTGTCCTTGGTGCTGAAACATCTTTTCCCCGAAGTCTTGGCAACTCTGCACCTTTCTGGGAATTCTGAATCCCGTGAAGAAGTGGAAAGAGATTAAAAGAAATCAATAGTGATAAGAGTACCTATTCTCTCTTCCTGAGTCTCAGACTTTCCATTCACCAGGGCTCTACTGAGTCCTTCTCCAAGTTGGGCAATATTCTAGACACTGGGGACACAGCCGCAAATGGAACCATGTGCTGGACCCTCCTGGCCATCCACTGTTGTCTATTACAACCTCTCACTGTGTAGATGAGAAAGTGAGGCCAAGAGAGGGGCAGAGACTTGCCGGTGTCCCCATTGGGCCACTGCCAGATCTGGGTTTGGAAACCATCAGAGATCTCCCTTTTCCTCCCCAGGGCTTGGTCTCCAGATCTCCTGCCACCCTCACTAAATAACTCCATTTTCTCTCTGCCCCCTCAGGCCCCACCAAGCGCAGTGCCCTGGGTCCTGGTCTGCTCTGGTGGGACCTCATGCGTCAGACAGCATCAGTGGCCCCCAAGGAAGAGGTGGCCACCCTGGATGACAGTTTGATAAAGGTCAGTCTCAGGGCTGGGATCCCAGAGCAGGGGGAGGGGCAGTGAAGTGGCTTCAGGTGCTCTGTTTGTGATCTTAATTCAGGGAAGTGACATGGTGAGTCACCGTCTTGTCTTTCTCAACTTCTCCTTACCGCCAGTGGAAAGGCTCAGCTGGGAGCTAGTGCGTCTTCAACTCTTCCTATTACTCACTTTAACAAGGACTGAGCAGACTTTCATACTGTTCATTTTCATTGTATCTATTTTTACAATTACCTCCAACCTATGGCAAATGAAACTGGCTTGCCTTTCAGTTATTGATATAAAGTCTCTCCTGAAAATAAAATTGCTTAATTCAAAAGTGAGTTAACTTAGAAAAAATCTTACATAAGAAACATGACAGGGGGTAGACCAACATTGACCAGAGCCGTGTGGTTGCTATGGGAATGCCCTGAGTTTAGGAAACACTGTCCCTGGGGGGTCTGATCCAGGTCTGCTCCTGCTTTGGAGTCCCTGTTTCATTTCCTTATTTATTAAGCACTTGCTGTGTACCCAGACATGCTCTGGCAGGAGCAGAAGAAAGCTAAGCCAAGAAAGGAATAGGATCTAAGCAGGTGGTGAGTATTAGGAAGAAAATAAAACAGGATATGGTGACGGGGGTGGCCTCTTGGATGAGGTGACATTATTATGTCCAGAATGAGAATGAGACAACTACTGGGAAATCTGAGGGAAGGGCATTCTTGGTGGAGGGCACAGCAGGTGCAAAGGCCCTGAGGTCAGAGCAGACGCAATGGTGAGGACAGGGATTTGGGATTTGAAGTGCTTTAAAGCTTCCTCCAGCTGCTGTGGGGAAATAGTTTATTTTCTTGAAGAATAGGTAGAGTCAGAGAAAGGAGAGGGGTAGGCATCCATGGACGCAAGGATGGGCTGGGCCATAGGTGACATGGCCATGGGGGAGAGAAGTGGATGGAGGTTTTGGAGGCAGAAGGGACAGGACTGGCCAAGGTGATATTGTGCCACTCTTTCCAAGGTCTATCCCCCCAGATCTTCTGTCCCCATCTGGAGAATATCTGAGCTGACACAGCATAAGTGGGGTCTCTGACAGGGACTTTCTTCTCTCCTCTCCCCCAGGGTGCTGAGGAGCTGCCCCCTGGAGCCAAGAGGCCTTCTGACTTTCTGCCCACAGATGAGGACCATCTGCTCTCCCTGGGTCAGAAGGAGGTGAATGGAGCTGGTTCCAGGACACCAGGCAGTGAACATGGCAAATGTCTTGATCTGCAGGAGACAGACCTCTGAACCAGTTGGGGACTGACCACCTGGGATGGGACCTCAGGGGGTCCCATCCCAGGCCATGGGCCAATGGCTTTGGGCTCTGATTGGTTGAGTCACATCATATGCAAATAAACTTGGGGCTGCACAACCCCGCCCTATGGGAAGAGGCAAAGCCCTGCCTCCAGAAGATCATTTTATCCTGCCTCCTGCTTCCAGCCAGCCCTGAGTCTTAGATGCTATACCCCTGCCCATTCTCCCAAAACAGCCATAGTTTTCTCTACCTATAAGAGAAAGAGATTGGAGTCCCCTCTGGACAACATAGGAAACCCCCAGGCCCAACAATGGGGCCTGAGAAAGACCCCAAGTCTTCCCTGGGAGATATCTGAACCTTAGCAATGATTTTGGAGGTCCTCAGGCCCAAATCCCTGTACCCACTTCACAGGTAGGGCAACTGAGGCCTGCAAAGGGCCATTGACTCGGGCAAGGTCACAGAACAAAACAGAGACTCATTGAGAGTTGGAGACCAACTCTCCCTCCTTCATCTCCTCCCTATTTTCCTCCCTTTGGCTTCTGATCTTGGGAGCAGAAAGACAGGAGAAAGGAGAAATAAGGTTGTTAGCCTTCCTCCTGTGCCCGGACACTTTTACCCATCTCATCCATTAAGGACCAAGGAAACTGAGGCTCAGCAAGTCCAGTCAGGAAAGCGACAGGCATGGGTGCTGCATGATACTGAGGCTCTATCGATGACATGTCACTGGTATACAGAGTAAGATGGGCCAGGTGAGCTCACGTACCAGAGACGCGTCTGACCGTCTGACCCTGGTTGGAGTCTTCATTCACACACATCAAATAAATGGACTTTTGATGTTCTGTCCTCTCTGAAAAATCATTCTGGCTGTCACCTTAAATCTCCACAGTCAGATCTGAGTGCAAATCTCTGTATCTCTTGCCCCGAGCCTGTGAAGAATAAACCTGAGTATTTAAAAGCATCAGAGCAAGGTGATCACTCCCATACCAGGGTGCATTATACTGTCCTTCCAGACACATAGCTCCTCTCCCCTTCTGACTCACTCCCGAAGCTTCCCTTCTCACTGCCCTTTGCACCCCATCCATGCATCAGTTGCTAGGGTTTCTGAGAGCTGTCTGTACCCACCTCTATCCATGCATCTGACATGGTTCCCATGGCCTCCAGGGAACCATGCTCTGCTCACTTGGAAGTTGGGGCCCCTGTACTAGGTTCAATATGGTACCCTCAAAATTCATGTCTACTTGGAAACTCAGAATGTGAACTCCATTGAAAACAGGGTCTTGGCAGGTATCCTTAATCGAATTAAGATAAGGTCATACTGGATTGGGATGGGCCCTGAATCTGATGACTGTGTCCTTATTAGAAGAGGAGAAAAGGCATAGACGCACAGGGAGAAAATCATGAGGACACAGGCAGAGATTAATGGACCTACAAGCCAAAGGATGCCGAGGATTGCTGGAGCCACCAGAAGCTGGGAGAGGGGTACAAGAGGGAGTCTGTCTTAGAGCCTTCAGAAGAAGCATGGCCCTGCTAACATCTTAGTTTCACACTTCAGGCCTCCAGTACTGCTTAAAAAAAATAATAGTTTCTATTGTTTTAAGTTGTGGCAGCCTCAGGAAATGAATACTTCCCTCCTGATCTCTCAGAGGCCTGAACCTCTCTGCAGGCTGTTTTATGGATACCTTTAGATTTGGACTTAAAAGTGACCATCACAAATTTTGAATCCATGACTGAATAAAGTGGGACAGACTTTGGGCTCATTGATGGTCCTTCCTCAAAGCAGAGCCTAGATTCGGGGAGGGGCAGTGGGTGGGGCTAAGGGCTGCCCAGTGCGCGCAGAATAAGCTGGTCTGGCCGCTGTTTTAGACATCCAGCCATGTTGTCCTCGGTATCAGTAGTTCATCCCTTAGTATTGCTGAGTAACACTCCACAGTATGGATGGACCACACTTTGTTCATTCATTCACTCACGTTCATATTACTTCCAGCTTTTGGCTATTGCAAATAAAGTTGCTAAGAACATTAGTGTTGATTCATTTTACATCACAAACAAATGTATGAATTTCAACTGCTCAAAATACTTGACAGAACTTACTATGGTCCATCCTTTTAATTTTTCCCATTCTAGTGGTTGTGAGGTAGTATCTCACTGTGGTGTTGATTTATATTTCTCTAATAACTGAAGATGTTAAACATCTTTTCACATGCTTGTTACTCATCCATGTAGTTTTGGCCAAGTGTCGTTCAAACTTTTGCCCAATTTTTTTTCTTTTGCCCAACTTTCAGTTAGATGTTTTATCTTCTTATAGCTGCAAAAATTGTTTTTATATTCTGGGTACAAGTTCTTCACTGGTTATATTTTCTTCCAACTTGTGTCTTGCCTCTTCAGTTGTTTAAGATTGCCTTTGGAAGATAAGAATTGTAGCTTCGATTGACAAAAAATTATCTTTTTTCCCCCCTTTTTCTCTTTGTGGAAAAATTTACACTTAAAAGTCATGATTTTAACCATTTTTAAGGGTATAGTTCAGTGGCATTAAGTACATTCACATCATTGTACAATCACCACCATCCGTCTCTAGAACTTTTTACTTATCTGAAACTGAAACTCTTTAACCACGGATACTAATTCTCCATTCTCCTCTCTGCCCAGCACCTGGTAGCCACCATTATATTTTCTCTGTCTATGAGTTTGACTATTCTAGGAGTTCATTTAAGTGGAATCATATGTTATTTGGCCTTTTGTGTCTGGTTTATTTCATTTAGAATAATGTCTTCAAAGTTCATTCATACTGTAGCAAGTGTCAGAATTTCCTTCCATTTAAAGGTTGATTAATATTCAATGGTATACATATATACATTTCCTTTATATGTATATATATATACACCATATACCATATTTTATTCATCTATTCATCCACCAGTAGACATCTGGCTTGTTTCCATCTTTTAGCTATTGTGAATAATATTGCTGTGACATTAATAGCAAAATATCTTGTCAATATTTGCTGTCATTTCTTTGGGGGTTTTTAACCCAGAAGTAGAGAACTGAGGGCTTCCCTGGTGGCTCATTGGTAAAGAATCTCCTTGCAATGCAGGAAACCCTAGTTCAATCCTTGAGTCTGGAAGATCCCCTGGAGAAGGAACCGGCAACCCATTCTGGTATTCTTGCCTGGGAAATCCCATGGACAGAGGAGCCTGTTGGGCTACAGTCCATGGGGTTGCAAGAGTCACACATTGTCAGGAAGCATTTAACGGGAGGCTTCCTGTGTGCTGTTTTCAGTCTTGCATAAATCCTCTGTTCCTTATTAGCTCCTGAATGCAGGGGTGAGAGGAGCCGCAGGCGGTTCCTGGGAACGGTAGGAATCTATGCATTACCTTCCTTAGCTTTTCCATACGAAAAGTAACCATTTACAACTCTCTTCCCTTCTGATACGGAAAGTAACTATTTACAACCCCCTCTCTTTGAGATTGATTCTAGCCTCATGTTTTCTGGATGACTCATAAGATTTTTGATTCTTATCTCTACTGAGAAAAGCTATCTTGTAAGACAGTATATATGCCCACAATATGTTGAATAAACGCCCTTGTTCCATCAGAACTCGGGACCCTGTGTCTTTCTTCATTTTTCGCTCTCCTTCGGGCTGCTTCCACGGAGCACAGGTGTCCACTGTGTCTACATACTTGCCCGGGCTTTCAAGACCTCTTCGAGAGGGCGCCCTGAGCCTACGTAGATGGTGCTAGCTCTTTGTCCTAGAGTTATATTGACATACTATGTAAACCGGGGAATATCAGCCTCTTTTCTTCCTTCTTTTACTTTCTTATCGTCGACTCCATACCACCAGGTTCCGGTCCATTAAAGGACCCCAACAACACGTGACTTAGCAACTAAACCGCCACCACCGCCACCAGAAAACTGGATCATACTGTAGTTCTGTTTAATTTTTTTAATACAGTTTTCATTCCTATTTTAAATACTGTTCACATTCCTATCAAATATTAACAGACATAAAAGGAGAAATTGCCAGTAACACAATAATAGTAAAGAATTTTAACACCCTACTTACATCACCTGACATGTCATCCATGTGGAAAATTAATAAGAAAACTCAGCCTTATATATGGAATCTAAAAAATAAAGCAAGTGAATAAATATAACAAAACAGAAGAAGACTCATGTATATAGAAAACAAACTAGTGCTTACCAGTGGGGAGAGGGAAGGCAGGAAGGGTAAGGTAGGAGTGGAGGATTAAGAGGTACAAACTAATATGTATAAAATAAATAAGCTACAAGGATATACCCCAGGGATATAATCAATATTTTATAGCAACTTTAAATGAAGTATAATCTATAAAAATTCTGAATCACTGTGTTGTACACCTGAAACCAATATAAATCAACCATACCTCAATAAGAAAAAAGGAAGTAATGCAACTGATTTGGGGGTGTTGAGTCATGTCCTGCAACGTTGTATTTTGAAACTCTGATGAATTAGTTTATGAGTTCTAACAGATTTTTTACAGAATTTTCCATGTTTTCTATGTATGAGATCATGTCATCTGCCAAAAGAGATAATATTATTTCTTCTTTTTCAATTTGGATGACTTTGATTTCTTTTTCATGCCTAATTGCTTCGGCTAGAACTTCCAATACCATGTTGAAAAAAGTAACAAAAGCAGACATTCTTGTCTTAATCCTGATCTTAGAGGAAAAGCTTTCAGTCTGTCACCCTTGAGTATGATGTGAGCTGTGGGGTTTTCATATGTGGTCTTTATTATATTAAGGTAGTTTCCTTCTATTCTTGGTTTGTTGAGTGTTTTTATAAAAAAAAATGTTGATTTCTGTCAAATGCTTTTTTTCCCTGCACCAGTTGAGACAGTCATGTTGGGTTTTTTTCGTTCATTAATGTGGGATATTATATTGATACTTTCATATGTCGGACTATCTTTGTATTCCAAGAATAAACCCTGCTTGGTCATGGCATTTAATCTTTGTAATGTGCTGCTGAAATCAGTTTGCTAGTATTTTGCTGAGAATTTTTGCATCAGTGTTTATAAGAGATACTGGTCTATACTATTCCTTTTCTATAGTGTTCTTGTCTGGCTTTGGTATCAGGGTAATGCTTTTTTTTTTTTTTTTTTTGAGGTTGATGCCTTTTGTGTTCAATCTATGAAATTTTTGCTTAATTTAAGATCACTAAGGCCTTCTTCTTAATTTCCTTCTAGAAACTACATTTGGTTTTGTTTTTTAAATATTTATTTAAAATTTTGGCAGCATTGGGTCTTAATTGTAGCATGCAGGATCTTTTTGTGGTGTGGGGGCTTAGTTGCCTCACAGCATGTGGGATCCTAGTTCTCCATCTAAGGATGGAACCCATGTCTCTTGCATTGGAACGCAGACTCTTAACCAGTGGACTCCCAGGGAAGTCCGTACATTGTTTTGAGTTAAAATTTTGTATGAAAAGTTTTTCTATTTCTAATCCCAAGTGAACTACCTTGACTTTTTCTTTTTTAATCAAATGGCAAAAAAAATGTATGGGGTTATTTCTGGACTCTCTGTTATGACCCACTAGTCTACTTCTCTATCCCAGGGTTTTGCATCCTCAGCATTACTAATACATGTGTCTGGATCATTCTTTGTGGGAAGGACTGTCCTGTGCATTATAGGGATACTCAGCAGCATCCTTGCCCTTGACTCACCAGATGCTAGGAGCACATCATTACCCCCCTAGTCTTGACAACTAAAAATGTCTCCTGACATTGCCCAATATCCCCCGGGGATACAAAACCGCCCCTGGGTGAGAGCCTCTGGTGTATGTCTGTACCAGTACCACCTGTCTTGATTACCAGAACTTTATAGTAAGCCTCAGCAGACATCAGGGCCTCTGAGCTTTTGAATGGACACTATTCAACCCTAGTCCAAGGAAATGGACAGGTGTGGGTGAGGAACACATCAGGGGTCAGAAAAGCCATGACATTAAAGGGGATAAAAAGACAATCCAGCCGGCCATATTGAGAACCTAGAATCCAGGACATGGTACTTTTCTGTACATGGTACAGAAAACTAGGCAGGTAATAAAAAGATCAGGGTGGGGCTGTCCAGGACTCCAGATGACAGGAAGAAAAAGCAAGTTGCCCAGTGATATCAATAATCAGGTCTCACTTAGACTAAAAAAGAGAGAGAGAGAGTTTGTGCCAGGATTTCTCAGCCTTGGCACAGTTGATATTTGGGGCTGAAGAATCCTATGGATTGTAGGGTGTTGAGCAGCACCTCTGGTCTGTACTCACTAAAGGCCAATCGCATCCTCCCCCCAACCCCTGGCCAGCTGTGACAATCAAAGATGTCTTCAGGCACTGCCAATGTCTGGGTGGAGCACAGAGTCATTCCTGGTTAAGCATGACTATTCTATGCCCCAAAGCCCCAAGATGATATATGTAAGGAATTCCTTTTCCATATCGTATATTTGATTTTTAAAGTGATTATTATTTTTTTGGTTGCTCTAGGTCTTCTTTGCTACCTGAGGGCTTTTTCTTGTTTCAGTGAGCAGGGGCTACTCTTTCTTGAAGTGCACAGACTTCTAACTGTGGTGCCTTCTTTTGTTGCAGAGCATGGGCTCTAGGTACAGAGGCTTCAGTAGTTGCAGCTCATGGGCTTTAGTTGCCCATGACATGTGGAATCTTCCTGACCAGGGATCGAACCTGAGTCCCCTGCATTGACAGAAGGCTTCTTATCTACTGTACCATCAGGGAAGTTCTAAAAGCAATTCATTTTTATAATCAGAAGAATATTTTGAAATGCTTCACTTTTGAGCATACACTACGGGCAAAGCAGTTTACTTATGTCAGAAATATTGATGTTTGGGACTTCCCTGGTGGTCCAGTGATTAAGAATGCACCTTCCAATGTGAGAGACATGGGTTTGATCCCTGGTAGGGGAATAAAGCTCCCACATGCCCCAGGGCAACTAAGTCTGTGCTCCACAGCTAGAGAGAAGCAACTGAGACCTGATGCAGCCAAATAAATAAATAAATTTTTAAAGTATTGATGTTTATTTGACAGTGGCTCAATAGTAAGCACATTTTTTGGTAATTGTTTTACTAATTTATTTTATAAATTATATATAAATTTTATAAATCAATAAACTATATTTTAGAGAAGTTTTAGGTTTAAGGAAAATTTGAGCAGAAAGTTCAGAGAGCTTCCATATATCCCTCTTCCCCCAACAGTTTCCCCCATATTTAACTTTCATTAAAACAATTGATTGTGCCAACATTACAATAGCTGAGTGAATACTGATGTATTATTACTAACTCTGAAGTCCACAGTTTACATTAAGGTTCACTCTGTGTTGTGCATTTATTTCATGCATTTGATAAATGCATCATGTCATGTCTCTGTCATCACAGTATCACACAGAATAGTTTTATTGCCCTAAGAAATCCTCTGTGTTCCATCCCTTAATATGTTGGACTTGCTGTCAGCAAGTCAGGTTCTATCCATTTTCATTTACTTATTCTTTTTGATTTTCTATAGATGATTGTGTCATCTGGTTTCAGTTTTTTTCTTATCTTTCTTTTCTTATCTTATTGCATTGACCAGCACGTCTGCATCAGTGTTAAGTATTAGCCATGACTGCAGCCATGCCTTGTTTGGGAATACGTTACCTCTTCTGTTTCACCACCCAACACAATGTGGATGTTTTCTTTCTAGTAATGACCTTGGATCAGACTAATTTCTTCCTATTTCCCATTCACTAAAAATTTTTTTAAAAGATTGGAAGGGGTTGCTGAATGTTATCCAGTGTTTTTCCAGCATGGTGAGATGATCATTTGGTATTTTTCTCTTTTCATCTCTCCACTGAGTACATGAGGCTTTCTGAGGCTGAACTTTTCTTGCTTCCTTGGAGTAAAACCCTGCATGCCCCTGGTATGTTGTCCTTTAAAGAGCAGCTGAACTCAATTTGCTAATATTTTATTTAGCATTTTTGCATACACCCAGGCTCCTGACCCCTTCCTGGCATCTCCATTGCCTGCGGTTGAGCTGATTCCCACAGGGTATAGGGGCGGAGGTACAGCGTACATGCTAGGAACATCTGCATGAGTTCAGTCAGGTGACTTCAAGCCAGCAGCTCCCTAGCCTCCCCCGGAGAACTACCCCTCCTCCCAGGGATCCTGATGCACTCTGAAACCCTAGGAAGCATCCTAGATTTCTGCTCCTCCTCACTCTCTATACCCCATCCCTCAGTCTTATTGACTCGTTCTCCTAAATGGGGGAAGGGGAAGGTCACACAGCGCCCCGTGTCCCCTACACACACACACACACACACACACACACACACACACACACCCCAGAGGGCTGAAGGCGTGTCTCAGTCTTCCCTGCTGATCTTGGCATCTGCCACTGAGGCCAAGACAGAGGTCCCAAATTCTTGTTTTGGTACAGTGGGAGAGCTGTCAAGAAGCCAGCCTTAGCAGAAGACAGGACCTGGGACAGGAAGCAGGTAAGTTTCTACTGGCATGGTCCCACCTACCTCTCCCCTGGTCCACTACACCTTCAGGTTCAGCTGGTTCCAGGTGCATCTGGGGCACAACAGTGAAAGGATGGAGGATCCATCCTTAAACCAGTCCTCCCTGGGCCAGGTCTCAGGCTGCAAGTGGGACCTGGGATGCTGCCCACCCCCTTCCAGCAGCTCCTCAGGAGGTGACTCACCTCATATCACACCACCCACAGGGGCGAATCGTGAAGAAATCTGCTTGTGCAGTCTGCTGCCCCTCTCTGAGTCATGGAAGTTACTTTCTCTAAATCCTGAGCTGACAAGGAATCACTCAAAGAACAAGTCTAACTGACAGTAGCCCCAGCCACGCAGAACCCCTACATGACGGAGAAAAGATCTAAAGAAGGAAAGGTTTTCTTTTCCTTTAAAAAAAAACTGAGTACTGGACCACGCTATTCATACTACCATGAAATTTACTATTTTCCTTCACGAGTAAAGCACAGAAATATTTCCTGGGAAGTAATTATAAATCTTATTCATCTTTTGATTTTTTAAAAAATTTGCATTTTTCGGTTACGTTTTATCACATCATATTAAGGATTAACAGCCAAGTTGTTCTGGAAGTCTTGTTATGACAATCTGAAGCCCCCCCACAGTTCCCATGTTTGATGAAATCAAGAAAAAGAACACAATGAGAAATACGAACCTCTCTCTCACCCACTCCTAGCACCCACTGGTACCCTGCTTCCTGTCATTCAGACTCTGAACCAGCCAGTCCCACTGTCTCTCCTTCCAGGGCTCTGTCATCTACCCTGCTTCCCCAACACTCCAGAGGGGTCTAACACCCACCTCTCTCCCCAGCTCACACACCCCTCATAGCTCCCTATTGCCTCAAAATCCATCTGATGACAAAATCCACCTGACCGCCTGCTCTCCCTCCTTCTTTCCCTCTTCATCTCTGCTCCTAGAGAGACAAGGAGGACTCTATGTTCAAATCTTGACTTTGGTGTTTACCAGCTGAAGTGACTGGGCAGCTCAGTTTTCCGGAAGCTTCAGTTTTCCAGTCCATAAATGTGGGTGCGAGTTCCAAAGATTGTGTGAAGGCACTGCCCTTTACTAGAGGCATTGCCAGGGAGACCACAGGGTTTGAGGGGACCCCAACCCAGGGCTCTGGTAGAGGCCCATGTTTGATGTAGGGAAAGAGGCACCAGATTGACTGCTATCAGGGCAAAGTGAAAACACACCCGGGGTGTGCAAGGACAGCAGGGAGCCCACAGATCGCATCTACTGGGGAGAAGGGTCAACCCCAGAAAGCAAACAGCGGCTTTGTGTCCTCAAGGGGGCTGGTCACGGGTTAACGCCTGATCCCCACCCCAGCCCATTCGGTCACTGACATCTACACAGAGGTGCAGCATATTTGCTGAATTCAGTGCTTGTTCAAACATTTGTTTTCAAGACCAGATGCCTGGAGAGGCCTCACATGCCCTTTAGCCAGGGTCAGAGCCCACAGCTGGACTGGAGGAGGAGTGAAGCACCCGGCCAGGGCTGCCCAAGGCTGCATGTGACTGGACCTACGGGCTTCTCTCCAGGCCTGAGACTTGGGGCCAGGACTCCTGCGGTGAGTGAACACGCATCGCTCAGAGCTACGGACTCAGCAACTCCAGCCCTCACCATAAAAAGGAATGAAGTACTAAGAGACACTACAGTGGATGAACCTTTAAGCATATGCTCTGTGAAGGAAGCCAATCACAGAAAGTCACAGGGAGTGTGATTTCATTCATCTGCAAGGCATTGGGGTTTCAATGGTAGAATTCTCGCCTTCCATTCATATGAAATGTCCAGAACAGGCAAATCCATAGAAACAGATAGCAGGTTGGGGGTTGCCAGGGACTGCAAAAGAGGGGAAAGACTGCTATTAGAGCCTGGGTCTCTTCAGGCTGATGAAAATACTCTGGAAACAGATGGGGGGGGGGGGGGGGGTCACATAACATCATGAATGTATTAAATGCCACTGAGTTTTACACTGTAACTGGTGAACTTGATGTTGTGTGAATTTCACCTCAATAAAGAAAAAAATAATAATCTGATAGACACAGAAAGTAGAATGGGGGTTGCCAGGGGCTATGAGGGAAGAAATAGGGAGTTAATGTTTAATGGGGACAGAGTTTTAGTCTGCGATGATGAAAAATATCTATGGATGGATGGTGGTGATAGTTTTGCACAACAATATGAATGTACTTACTGTGTCACTGAACTGTACACTGAAAAATGGTTAAAATGATAAATTTCATGTTATGTACGTATGCATGCATGCTAAGTCTCTACAGTCATGTCCAGCTCTTTGAGATACTATGGTCTGTAGCCCACCAGGCTCCTCTGTCCATGGGATTCTCCAGGCAAGAATACTGGAGTGGTTTGCCAGGCCCTCCTCCAGGGGATCTTCCCGACCCAGGAATGAAACCCACATCTCCTGCAGCTCCTGCATTGGCAGGCGTGTTCTTTACCACTAACGCCACCTGGGAAGCCCATGTTATATATATTTTACCCCAAGTTGAGATAAGAATCTAGAGTTTTCAAGTGTCAGATTCCTAGAATTTGGGGATTTTAGGGGTAAAAACCTTTTGCTCTGAACCACAGCAGGCAGTACCAGTTGTCTGTGACACCCTCTCCCAGTGCCTGGCTGGTCTTGCCACAAGCTCTGGTTGGATGATGCTGTGTGTGTTGGGTAATTGGCTCCTCATGACCAGGAAGACACACACCATGGCGACCTGTGAGCTTCTCAGCCAGAGTTCAAAACCAGGCTTGTTTTTATATTTCACTTCAAGGAGCTAAGGGGCGTCCTAGGTGGCGGTAGTGATAAAGAACTTGCCTGCCAATGCGGGAGACATAAGAGACGTTGGTTAGATCCCTGGGTCGGGAAGATTCCCTGGAGAAGGGAATGGCAACCCACTCCAGTATTCTTGCTTGGAGAATCCTATGGACAGAGGAGCCTGGCAGGCTACAGTTCATGGGGTTGCAAACAGCTGGACACAATTGAAGCAACCGAGCACTCATGCATGCAGGTCCTGTATCAGCTATCTACTGGTATGTAACAAATGACCTCAAAACTTAGCAGCTGAAAATAACACTTATTTCACAGTTTCTGTGGGTCAGGAATCTGAGAGTGGCTTATCTGGCATTGACCTTAAACATAAAATAACCAGTGATTTTACCAACAAAATGGGTTTATTCAGGAATAGCAGAGAACTGTAACTCTGGACAAGCTTACCATAACAAAAACTAAAGGCAAGTCCAGCAGACAAAGGAGAGGGATGTTATTTTTAGAGAAAAGGGGGAATTTGGGAGGGATGGCTTTGAAGGAAAGTCCATTGGAGGACAGCAAGAGTTCAGGGGAGTGATGGTTTCTGGTTGGCTGAGTTGTGACCATTCTCATGGTCTGGGCTGTGACTGGGCAAGAAGAAAACTTTCTTCCTCCTGTTGGGGTAGTAAAGTAGGGATAATTTCCTGCTGGGAATGCAAGGTAGGTCTCTTCCTGTTGGGATCTGTAATTGACATCAAGTGGTAGTGCATGAGAGCCCCCGCTCTGGCTTTCTGACTCCATTTTAAATGAAATTTCCTTTACTCAGTTCCACGCAGGGTTTTTGGGACTTAAGGTCTCTTGTGAGGCTGCAGCCAGGGCTGGGGTCAGCTCAAGGCTCCACTGGGGTCAGAGATCTACTCCATGCTCACTCCCTCCCCAAGGCTGCCTCATGACACAGCAGCTGGCTTCCACCAGGGTAAGTGTTCCAAGAGAGGACACCCAAGACGGAAGTCATCGCCTTTTCTTTTTTTTTTTGCTTAAAGACATGGATGTATTTTTCTTACATAACAAAAGTCCAGAATCCAGAACTAGGCAGATACAGGTGTCCTTTCACCTGCCCCACAATACCACAGGCTTTTTCTTTTTTGGCTCTGCCATCTTTAGTGTGTCCTCTTTATCTCCAGGCTTGTTGCCTTCTGATTGCAGAATGGCTGCTGCATGTCCAGGTATCGCATCTACATTGAAGACAAAAAGAATGCGGAAGGGGATGCCAGCTGCATCTCCCTTTCATCAGGATAGGAAAAGCTTTCCTCGAAATCCCCACAGCATAGATGGCTTCCTTTACTGAAAAGGGGGCTAGGAATTTGGGGTGTAGGAATTCATAGTCTTAGAAACCTAATCTTGGAAGTGGTATCTCATCACTTTTGTTGTGTGATATTTATTAAAAGCAAGTCAAGGGACTTCCCTGGTGGTCCAGTGGTTGAGGGTCCACCTTGCTGTGCAGGGAACACAGGTTTAGTCCCTGGTTGGGGAACTAAGATCCCAGTGTAGAGAAGCAGTTGGACCCTTGAGCTGCAACTATGAGCCTGCACACTCTGGAGCCAGTGTGCCATGACCAGAGAGTCCTTGCGTCACAACAAAAGATCTCACACGACACAACTAAGACCCGATGCAGCAAATAAATAGACAAATTAAAATATTAAAAGAAAAAAAAAAAGCAAGTCAAGGAAATTCCTGGTGGTCTAGTGATTAGGACTCGACTTCCACTACAGGGGGCTCAGGTTTGATATTTGGTCAGGGAACTGAGACCCTGCAAGCTGCATGGTGCAGCAGGGAAAAACTAAACAAACAGCAACAAAAAGCGATAAGTCCAGCCCGCTCCAAACGGAGGGATTTATGCAAAGGCATAAAATACTGAGTGGTGGGGGATCAATGGGAGCCATCTTGAGAGCTTGCCCTCGGGGGGCCCCAAAGCCAGGAGCCTAGCTGACCAAATCCAGGCAAAGAAAACATATCCCAGCTCAGCTGGGGGGTCTGTGCTAGAGATCTAAGCCGCTTTTTCTTTCTTCTGGTCAGACTATTCTGCTTGACCTGCAGTATTATCTTGTGCAGCAGGAAGTGTTTGCCAAAAGCATAGACTCCCCGGGGCGGCTACAACGAGGAAATCAAGACAGGGGAATGAAATTGAAACGGGTATGTGGGACCTCCAGAGAAGAAGCTGGATCTCTGAAGAAGCAGTAATACAGAGGGTTTCTCTGCTGGCTCAGTGGTAAAGAATCCGCCTGCCGATACCAGAGACACAGGTTTGGTCCCTGGTCCGGGAAGATCCCACATGCCGCAGTGCAGCTCATGCCGCAACTAGTGAGTCTGTGCCCCCGGAGCCACAACTACTGAAGCCCGCGTGCTCCAGAGCCCGTGCTCCGCAGTAGGAGAAGCCCGAGTATCGCAACTAGAGAAAGCCTGCAAGGCAACAGAGACCCTAGCACAGCCACAAATAAGTAATGATTTTTTTAAAGAAAGAAACAGTAATCCAGAAAAGGAGAGGCTTGAATGGGAACCACAGCAGACATGTCACACATCTGTCTCTTAACGAGAAAGCTTTTCTGAACTGGCTGGCTGAGGCGTTTCTAAGAGGAACGCATTGAGTATTGTAGGGAAGATAACCCAAATGCTGCTGCTAAGTTGCTTCAGTCGTGCCCGACTCTGTGCGACCCCATAGATGGCAGCCTACCAGGCTCCTCCGTCCATGGGATTTTCCAGGCAAGAGTACCGGAGTGGGTTGCCGTTGCCTTCTCCAAATATTTGTCTCCATTTTGATGGGTGGGGTTTGCTGATACAGTGGTAATGACCTCAGCAGAAGCTTTTTGTTGATCTTAGATCAAGTTCTAATTTTTTACCAAATGACACTTGGGATTAAGTAGGTGAGGAAAGTGTACATAGTAGGAGGGGCCTAAATAAGGAAATCTGCTCTATTCCTTTTCTCAGACTGCTGTAACAGAGTTCCACAAGTTGTGGTGGCTTAAAAGTGAAAGTGAAGTCGCTCAGTCGTGTCTGACTCTTTGTGACCCCGTGGACTGTAGTTTACCAGGCTCTTCCGTCCATGGGATTTTCCAGGCAAGAGTACTGGAGTGGGTTGCCATTTCCTTCTCCAGGGGATCTTCCCGACCCAGGGATCGAACCCAGGTCTCCCACATTGTAAGCAGACGCTTTACTGTCTGAGCCATCAGGGAAGCCCATGGGTGGTTTAAACCTACAGCTATTTCTTTAGGTGGCCAAAAAGTTCATTTGGGTTTTTCTGTAAGATGCTATGGGAAAGCCCCAGCAAACTTTCTGGCCAAGCCAACATTCTGACTTTCTCAGTTCGAAATCAAGGTGTCAGCAGGTTGGATCCTTCTGGGGACTGAGAGAGAAAACTGTTCTGGGCCTCTCTTCTATTTTTCAGGTGGCTGCCTGCAGTCCTTGGAGTTCCTTGGCTTACAACAGCATCACTCCAATCTCTGCCTCCATGCTTGCATGGCCATCTCCCTCTGTGTGTCTGTGACCATATTTTCCTCTTCTCATAAGGACACCATCACTGCATTAGGGCCCATCCTAATCAACTATGACCTCAATGCAATATGATTATACCTGCAAAGACCCTATTTCCAAATAAGGTCACATCTCCAGGTGCTAGGGGTTAGGATCTGAACAGGTTCTTTGTGGAGAAACAATTCAACCCTCAACATCTACCTTCTGAATTGTTCAAAGGAATAGTTATTACATTTTTGTCAGCAGAATCAGGAAGGGAATGAAGGTGCAGCAATCCCAGCTGTTATCCAAGAGAGTAGCTGTGGTCTGTGAAACACACACAAGAGAGTTGTTTTCTTACGTAAGTGGCAGAGGAAAACCATAGGAGATCTGCATGATGAGGAAGAGCATACTGAGAAAACTTTTAGCCATTTGATATAGGGTGTCAAAATATGATAATAGGCAAGATAAATAGGGTGAAGACTAAAAACCAGCCCTGAAATCAGAAAATTAATCTTTTCTTTTTAAGGCAGGTGGAAGCTGTCCAAAGCTGCAGTCATCAGCTTGATCCAATGGATACAGAGTGGGGGGTAAGGGGAGCCGATGTTTAACATAGCCAGTTATTTTACTAGAGAAATGAGTTTATTCAGGAAAGGCAGTTCAGCTCAGTTCAGTTGCTCAGTCATGTCCAACTCTTTGTGACCCCATGGACTGCAGCATGCTAGGCTTTCCTGTCCATCACCAACTCCCGGAGCTTGCTCAGACTCATGTCCATCGAGTCGGTGATGCCATCCAACCATCTCATCCTCAGTTGTCCCCTTCTCCTCTCGCCTTAAATCTTTCCCAGGATCAGGGTCTTTCCCAATGAGTCAGTTCTTTGCATCAGGTGGCCAAAGTATTGGAGTTTCAGCTTCAGCATCAGTCCTGCCAATGAATATTCAGGACTGATTTCCTTTAGAATTGACTGGTTTGATCTCCTTGCAGTCCTAAGGGACTCTCAAGAATTTTCTTCAACACCACAGTTCAAAAGCACCAATTCTTCGGCGCTCAGTTTTCCTTATGGTCCAAATCTCACATCATACATGACGACTGGAAAAGCCATAGCTTTGACTAAATGGACCTTTGTAGGCAAAGTGATGTCTCTGCTTTTTAATATGCTCTCTAGGTTTGTCATAGCTTTTCTTCCAAGGAGCAAGCATCTTTTAACTTCATGGCTGCAGTCACCACCTGCAGTGATTTTGGAGTCTAAGAAAATTTCAAGAATCCTCAGTTTAAAGTCTCCCAATGGAATGGACATCCACTGGTTAGGATAAGAGGACATAGGGTTTTTAATTGGAAAACACAGATCCTCCCATCTGCACCTGAGTCTTACTTTTGCGCTTTTGTTATTTATAGAGCCTGATGAAACTATTTCCATCGAGACTCAAGGGCAGACTTCCTCTAATGACTTTTTCAGAACACTGTCTCGTGAGGTTTCAGGTGATGCTTGGACCACTTGCATGGTCACTATGGAAAAGCAGCTTGCGTGTGTCTGTGATGCTGTGTGAATGTCCTCTGAGTTTCCTGCAGTATTTAGTCACATTAGCCTGTGATAGGGTAGACTTCAGGACTGGGAGTGGAACCATCAAATGCACGACAGTCTACAGTTTACTCACAAGGAGATAACTTTCAGGTCCTTGAGGAGTTTGATTTTTCATGCCAACAAAGGCTACTGGCAAGTTTAAACCTTGGAATTTGGAAGATTTCTGAGATCTTTGCTATGTTTTCTTTTAGAATTCCATTAGTTGTTGAAGTCACAATATCCTGGCTATTTTAGGCTAAGTGAAATCTATCAGGAAATGAATTCCACCTGTTTCTTTTTACTTTTTGTGCTGCCTGCCTGCTGCTGCTGTTTAGTCGCCCAGTGGTGTTCAACTCTTTCCGACCCCACGGATTGTAGCCCATCAGGCTCCTCTGTCTACGGGATTTCTCAGGCAAGAATACTGGAGTGGGTTGCCATTTCCTTCTCTAGGGGATCTTCTCAACCCAGGGATTGAACGTGCATCTCCTGCTTCACAGGTGGACTCTTTACCACTGAGCCACCTGGGAAGCCCCTACGAAGTTTTAAGCCATATTGGTGGCCTACCTTCCATTCCTTTCTTTCTTTCTTTTTGGATGTAATTGGCTCTGCCAGGTCTTAGTTGTGGCACGTGGCATCTTGTGGCATGCACTATTAGTGGCAGCATGTGGTATCTAGTTCCCTGACCAGGAATTGAACTGGTTCCCCTTCATTGGGAGCGCAGGGTCTTCGCTACTGAACCACCATGAAAGTCCATTTATTTCTAATGGACAGCACAGCTCCATAAGATTGTCCCTCAGTCGAGAGAATTTTTTTTAAAGATGTATTTATTTTTATTTTTGCCTGCACTGGGTCTTCGTTGCTATGTGAGGGCTTTGCCTACTTGCAGAGAGCGAGGGCCACTCTTCTTTGTGGTTGCTCAGGTTCCTCAGTGCAGTGGCTGGCTTCTCTTCTGGAGCTGGGGAGGGCTCAGTAGTTGTGACACTTGGGCTTAGTTGCTCCATGGCATGTGGGATCATCCTGGAGTAGAGATCGAAACCAAGGCCCCTGCATTTGCAGGCGGATTCTTAACCACTAGACCCCCAGGGATAAGTCTTTAATACAGGGAGGCAATTGTGAATTCTCCTCTGGGGAGGGGAGAAGGAGGACCAGGTTTATAGTGTCATGGTGATGGAGAGTCACACGTGAAGGAGAAAGCAGGAATATGTCAATATGTCTCAAGAGCTGAGAAATGCTGAGTGTTTTCTGTCTAAAGCGCAGTCTGCAGGTATGGGTTCCAATAAGTTAAGCAGAGACCCCAGAACCCAGTCGCTGAAGCTCCCACAAATTCTGCTGCTGCTGCTCTGGCTCTTACACAGGGTTACAGAATCCAATGAACGACTGAAAATAAACAGTGATGCTGGACGACTCCCACGTGACTGAGTCAAGAACCCCACTGTTTTCTCCAGCCCTTTCACTGAACAACAACAAAAAACAAAAGAAAAGAATTTGTGGATCTAGAATGCAAGAAACAAATACTTTTTTTAAAATCAGGTAAAGACACACAATGTGTTTTTATTTATGTCTAGATCAGTGAAACAAAGTATTCACTGCAAGGTACAAACATTTTTAGCTTGAAAAGTACAAAATCTTCTTATATTTGAACATAAAATATCTTGCTGAATTTGAAAAGTATGTTTCAAAGTAAAATTCATTAATCATCAGTTATTTTGAGACTATGGAACAAAGAAAAGTTATGTTAATTGGGGCTGCTTAAATTGTATCTTTTGCAGATATTTTTTCTTAAAAATTCCTTTACACTTTTACAGTCATAATTAGATATAAAATGATCAATAGATTTTATACTATATTTATTTTCTGGCCATTATTATTTCCTTTAATTTATGAATGTAACCAGAAAGGTGTTCTACTGAGTGAGTATTAAAAATGACTCCTCTTGTGTGTTCACTGTTCACACTTCTGTTGGGGGACATTTTATTGCCTAAAACCTTTTATAATTCAGCTCTAGGGTCTAGGCCTTTTGTTTTGCTTTGTTTAGGCTGAGAATTTTCTCACCTATTTCTAGTTTCTTACGAGTTTCTGTTAGGAATGTGTGTTTGTTGTTGTTTAGTTGCTGAGTCGTGGTCGATTCTTTTGCCGTCTGTAGCCCACCAGGCTCCACAACAAAAACTTTTGAAACTGCTTTTTTAAAAGTAACCTTTGCCCCCCACCCCCCACGCCTGGACCCACTCACCCAGCTGGCCTTCTCCCTCCCTCCCTAGAAGCACAGATGCGCCCCTAGCTGCAGACGCTCCATGGACAGTGGTCCCTGGGAAAAGGTCTTCACAGTTGCGGCGTGGAGGGGGCAGAGACAGGCTTCAGGGCCCACACAGGACTGGCCCAGACAGAGCTGAGGCACGAAGCTTCAGCAAGGCACAGCCCCTTCTAAGTATTAGTTTGGGAACTGATAAAATCGGCATCTCAGCCAGCATTCATGACTTCAAAAAAAAAATAATAATAAAATAAATAAAATAAAAATAATCTTTGTGCTTCCAAGTAGCTGTGCTTCTTTTAACCTGAGAAGTATACAATGACCATACATTGAAAGATATTTATCTTACTTCAATACAATGAACGGAGGAATATGGCTCTCTTTTTGATTTGTCACTTTTTAAACTAATCCTAAATTTGGTAAGTGAAAAAGCTCTCCTAACAGTTTGAAATTAATTAAAATTTGCAGACTTCTAGACAAGCTTGATATTCCTTTTGTCCTTGCTTCTTTAGGTGAAGGAACACATACCTGTGTTACCTAAAGGCGATTTCAGGATGCCCAAAGGGAGTTGAGGCATAAAAGACATCTTCAGGGTTGTGTTCAGGTAGGACATGGGCAGGTAGATGGGCTCCAGGTTGGCCATCTGCAATCAGCCACCTTCCCCTTGGCATTCCCTGAGATGAGATATGGGTGGGCTCCAGTTGAAGAATTTACAGCCAACAAAAATAGGGTAATAGCCAGTCTTTGTCTCTTACCTCAAGGGAATAATCATGGCATGGACAAAGGAAAAAACCCTGTCTGATAAGGGAGACACTACACATGTGCAGAAAGGCTCCTTGGAGTCAAAAGTCAGAGGATAATTCCAGGCCATAATGAGTCTTGCTCCTCCCAGAAGCCTTCATTTCAAGAGCCATCTTGGCGAGGGTGCACATGCGCACCCCGGGGGAGGGTCCTGAGACAAATTAACCAGCAGGGACAAACAAGGTGATGGCCTGAGGGAAGACCCAGATGGAGAAAACAGCCCCTTTATAAAGGATTTAAACTTCCCAAAGGCACCGCTCTCTCTCTCAGCTTGCCCACGCCCCTTTCCACATGTACTTTTCTTTTCAATAAATTTTTACATTATTCTTTACTGTTAGGTAGTTAGAATAGGGGAAAGGAGTCCAAAATGGCGGTGGCTAAAAGACAAGGAAGGGAAAAGCCCGCGAAAATAGAACAAAGGAAGGTCAAAGGAGGGTCCGGGGGCCTGAGTGAGAACTTCAGGTAGAACAGCACTCCTGGCTAAGCCCAATTTGCATAGGGCAGGCCCGGGGGAGGAAAAAAATTGGCTCCCTCGCTCTCTCTCTCTCTCTCTCTCTCTCTCTCTCTCTCTGTTTCCCTCTTTGTTTCTCTCTTCTCTCTCCCACGTGCGCGCGTGCTCTCTCTTTCTCTCCACCCCTCCACCCCCACCCCACCCCTGCCCCACGTGCTGGCGCGCTCCTCTACTCTCTTCTCTTCGCGTGCCCTCACGCTTCGAGGATGGATTCTCCTGCTATCTTCTAAATCAAAGAGCTGTAACACTGAGCTGTAACACTGATTCGTCTAAGAGCTATAACACGGTCTGTCCAAGACCCGAGAGCTGTAACCCTGCGAGGGCTCTAATATCGGTCACTCCAAATCTTGTTGTGATGAGACAGAACCGAGGAGCACACACTCGCCTGACATCTGTGGTGCCGTGGCTCGGATTTAACCTGGCTGAAACAACCTCCATGAAGAAAACCCAGAGCAAGGAAAGTGACAAGTGGCCCATCATGCTGGAAACCGGGACACCGGAAACGAACTCAGCAGGAAGCTCACGCGGCTCAGTCTCAGATTCCAGAAAACCTCCGGTTAAGGTAGGAGGACCTCGCTCCCATGGCTGGAGGGACATATGCCTAACGAAAGCTTAATTCCTTTACAATCTCTCGTTTCTTGTTTCCTCAAACCCCCGTGAACAGGCGGGCGGCAGTGGGCGCAATTGAGGGACTCTGGAGGGGTTACTCCTCAGTATGTCCCAAAGGCACTATCTGCTGAGCCCCAGTAGCTGTTACCCAAGTCAGTGGGGGTTCCCCTGTCCTTACTCTTCTCTGTGCCAAGGATCAGGCCAATGAAAACTGAGCTCAGGTCAGGTACTTAGCAGGTTTTCTGGCAGGCTATAAAGGGGATCCCTTGGCACGTTTCTCCCACTGCTTTTTCCTCCTGTCCTTCAGCTCTCCCGGGACTCAAGCCCGGTCAAAACCCATAAAGCTCAGGCTCTGAGATCACATTGCAAAAATTCAGTGAGAGACAAAGCGATAAGTAAGAGGTAGGATTTGTTAGGGTTCAGAGAGAAGCCCACTATTGAGGGTGTGGGCCATTGCCAAGGGCAAGGGCTCAGGCCATGGAATGTGTTCTGGTTAGGTTTTGCTAGTGGGGTGAATTCATATGCTAATGAGTGGGAGGGTCATCCCAACCATTGGGGAACCACCCACTCCTCCATCTTTTGACAGTGCCTTGGACCTGTCCTGCCACCTCTGGGTGTGTCTTTTGGCTTACAGATTGGGGACTAAGGTTTACTTGAATTTGACTTGTCATCTTGGACACAATTGATTTTAATTGGTTTACGTTACGCCCTTGTGCTATGTCATTCTTTCAAAGGTTGTGCTCTGCCTCCTTCCCTCCTGTTTCATGCTCCTTTCCTCAGCCCCATTGTGGCCCACAATGTTGCCTCGACAATCTTCTGGAGGGACAATCTGAAAATAGCTGGCCTTGGGAGGGAAATACTGTGTAATATCCAATCCCTCTAGATATTCAGGCTTTCATCTTCCATGTTTCCTACAACATGTGCAACATCAGCATCTCTCAGTGAACCCGCCAGGGCAGGCAACAGGCACACAATGCCTGCTAGAAGTCCATCAGTTGGCATCCCTTCAAAGGCAACTGGGCTTCCAGGAATAATGTTTGCCACTTTGGAAGTTAGCCCTGCAGGCTGTTTGGGCCCAAACCCCTTAATCCTACCTAGCACTGGTCACGCTGGAGATCTTGGGGATGCCCACCTCCAGCCCGGGGGTCCCAGGAGGTCATCACGCCTTGACCTACCTAGGGATCTGGTCCTTGAAAGATTGTCACACCTCAACCTGCTCAGGGATCCGCTAGTCCCAGGGGTCCCAGGAGGCTGTCACACCTCGACCTGCCCAGGGACTCAATTCTCGGGAGGCCGTCACGCCTCGACCTGCCCGGGGATTCGATCTCCTAGGAGGCTGTCACACCTCAGCACCCTGACCCGGGGATGCCTGGCTCTCAGGTTGCAACAGTTCTGGGTAGGATAAGCTTCAGAAAGACTCAACCCTAAGGAAGCCCACCCATGGAAACAGAAGGAAGCCTATTACTTGTGGGACTGTGCCCAGTCTCAGCAATATCTCAGGAGCTCAACGAGAACCCCATTGCCTTGTTGGAAAGGCTAAAAGAGTCCCTCCAAAAGTTTACCAATCTGGACTTAGACTCTTACGAGGGACAGGTGATTTTAAAGGACAAATTGCTGTCCCAATGTGCATCAGATATCAGAATTAAGTTACAACAGCTACAGCAGCAGGACCCTGATGCCTCTTTAGATGAGATGGTCCAGACAGCCACCAATACCTTTTATAACAGAGAACAGGAGAAGGAGGCCTAGGCCCAGGAGAGGGAGAGAAGGAAAGAGACAAGGCATGCCCAGATGCTAGCCACCCTCCAGGGAAGCCTATGGCAAACCCCAAGTCCTTGAAGGACAAGGCATGAGGCAAATGCCTAATCTGTAGACAGGCAGGGCCTTGGGCCAAAGAGTGTCCAAACCGTGACAAGTCTCCTAGAATGGCTTGCCACAAATGCTGTCAACTGGGACATTGGGCAGCACTCTGTCCTTGGGACCCAAGAGCCTCAAGGTCAAGCGCCAAGCCTTCCCTCACGATGGCTCAACAGGACTGAAGCGGCCTGCTCCAGCCAGTCCGCCTGTCACAGATAACCATCACGGGGCTGGAGCCAAGGGTGTAACTGGATGTGGCAGGTAGGCCTGAGAATTTCTTGGTTGACACAGGGGCTACCTACTCTGTCTTGATCTCCTACTCCGGAGCCTTCTCCTCCCAAACCCGTACCATTTTGGGTGCTACATGAAAAGCAACTACTAAAAGATTCACCCAAGCACTTCTTTGTTGCTGGGATGGACAAATATTTTCCCACCAGTTTCTGGTGGTCCTTGAGAGTCCTACTCCCTTATTGGGAAGAGATATACTCACTAAACTGGGGACCACCCTTGTGATGGGAAGCTTTTCAGCCCCTAGGGCCCTACAGCTTCTGGTTAACTACTGAAGAACCCATTACACCTTCTCCAATAGAAAGGGACCAAAAACTATGGGAAGACAAAAGTAACCCCCAGGTATGGGACCAGGGAATTCCTGGACGAGCCCACCAAGCTGAATCGGTCATCATTGTCCTCCGAGATCCCACTCGGTTTCCTAACCGGAAACAATATCCCCTCACAAGAGAGGCTCGGGAGCGACTACAGCCTTTAATAAATAAATTCCTTGCTTGTGGGCTATTGGTCCCCAACAGTTCGCCATGTAACACCCCGATCCTGTCAGTAAAGAAAAAGGATGGAACCTGGCGAATGGTTCAAGATCTCCGGATCATAAATGAAGCTGTAGTCCCCCTCCATCCCACAGTACCCAATCCCTATGTAAGCTTGGGAGAAATCCCACCCAGTGCCAAGTGGTTTACAGTCTTGGATCTCAAAGATGCATTTTTTTGCATACCACTGGCTAAAGAATCCCAGTATCTTTTTGCTTTTGAGTGGGAGGCCCCAGGAGAAAAACACCAACAGATGACTTGGACAGTATTACCTCAGGGGTTCAGAGATGGCCCCCACTTGTTTGGATAGGCCATTAGCCGGGATCTCCTAGATCTGGACCTGGGACCTAATGGGAAAATATTACAATACGTAGATGACCTACTAATCTGCTCTCCAAATGAGAAAAATGCCCCAAAACATGCAAATCAGGTTCTAAACTTTTTGGCAGAAAGGGTATATGAAGTCTCCCGTGCTAAGGCACAGATGGTCGAGACAAAGTCACTTACCTGGGAGTTCAGATTACACACAGGTCTAGGAGGCTGTCCTCTGATCAGGTACAAGGAATCCTCCAGTTGCCCTCCCCCACGACTCGAAAAGAATTGCGAGCTTTCCTGGGGCTAACTGGATATTGTAGAATCTGGATACCCAACTATGGTCTAATTGCCCAGCCCTTACATGAAAGCTTAAAGGGACAGGATGAGTCAATCCCACTGATGTGGGGAACCCCTCAAAAGAAGGCAGAGGCTATACTAAAAAAGGCCTTAACTCAGGCGCCTGCCTTGAGGTTGCCAGACCCAGAAAAAGGATTCCAACTTTATGTCCATGAAAGAGAGGGAAAAGCCTTGGGAGTGTTAACTCAAAGGCTGGGGTCTGAGCCCCAGCCTGTAGCTTACTTATCCAAGAGGCTTGATCCAACCGCCCAAGGCTGGCCTCCCTGCCTTTGAAATCTTGCAGCTATTGCAATCCTGATAGAAGATGCTTTAAAACTCTCCTTTGGGGGCAAACTATTTTTACTAGCCACCAAGTAAAACAACTCCTAAATGGGAGAAGCCATTTATGGATGTCTGATCAAAGAATCCTCAGATGTCAAGTCGTGCTGATGGAAAATTCAGGCCTCACTATATCCCCTTGTGAGGTTCTTGATGCAGCCACCCTCCTGCCTACCCCTGAGGGCTCTCTCCCCTTTCACTCTTGTCTAGAAACTTTGGACCACTGGACAAAGAGGGATTGTCGGAAGATCCTCTGACCAATCCTGAGGAAATCTGGTACACTGATGGAAGCAGCTTTGTCTTAGACGGGAAGAGAAGAGCCAGGTATGCAGTAGTCTCCCAATTTTGAGATAATAGAGGCTAAGCCTCTGCCACCACATACTTCAGCCCAATTAGCTGAGCTCATAGCCCTGACTCGAGCTTTAGAGTTGGGAAAAGGAAAAAGAATAGCCATTTACACTGACTCCTAGTATGCCTTCCTGGTGCTACATGCACATGCTGCATGGAGAGAAAGGGGCCACTTTACCACCCGAAGGTCCCCAATCAAACATGGTGATCAAATTCTTAGACTCTTGGAGGCAGTCCATCTGCCCACTGAGGTTTCTGTCTCCCACTGTAAAGGACACCAAAAAGGGAGCATTGAAGTGGCACGAGGGAAAACAGCAGCTGATCAGCAGCTGATCAGGCAGACCTAAGAGAGCAGCATTACAGAACTAAATGACCTCCTTCATATACAGGGGTTCTTAAAGCTAACCTTAGGCTTCCACAGATCTAATGTGCCTGAATCTTCCTTCATAAACCTCCAGTGGAAGAGGTTAACTCTTACATGCCAAAGCTAAGAGAAAAGGCCCTCCTTTAAAAAGAATCAGAGGAACAGGGTGGTTGCAACTAAGGCAAGTGATCTCCTCTTGTCTCACTTGCCAATTGGATGGATGGCAGATGGATTGAAGTCTTTCCCGCCCAGACTGAGAAGGCTGAGGAGGTAGTAAGAAAAACTGCTCCATGAAATCATTCCAAGATTTGGTCTGCCCAGGTCATTACAAAGTGACAATGGGACATCATTTACTTCTAAGGTCACCCAAGGGGTCTCTAAAGCATTGGGCATTACTTATTATCTCCATTGTGCCTAGAGGCCTCAGTCTTCAGGAAAAGTAGAAAGAGCCAATCAATTCTTAAAATCAGCGATAAAAAAGATAACCTAGGAGACTTTCCTGGGATGGAAGGAGGCTTTACCAATAGCCCTCCTCCGCACCCATATTGCCCCTAAGGAACAGGTTGGTCTTAGTCCTTTTGAGATGCTATATGGGAGACCTTTTGTTTCTGTCAATGACCTCTTCCTAGATCCAAAGGTTCAGACCCTCCAGTCTTATACCATGGCCATTGGGCAATTCCAACAGGATATATGCTTGTGGGGTGTGAACCAGGACCCAAAAGATTCTAAGGAGTCACCACTATATGCTCCAGGGACTCAAGTCCTAATTAAAGTCTGGAAAGATGGGTCCCCAAAGGCTCAACTCCAGCCCACATGGAAGGGCCCCTATCCTGTAATACTTTCTACCCCAACAGCAGTCAAGGTACCAGGACACGGACTCCTGGATTTACTACTCACGAGTCAAGCCATGGAAGAAAACAGAAGAGGGCACTCAATACACCTGTGAGCCCCTGGGAGATCTCAGATACCTATTCAGAACTACAAATGAGTGCCATTCTAATAAACAGCCCCAAAATCTAGTTTCTGGGAATAAGATTTCTCAGGACAGCTCTGAAGAGCCAGCACAGCTTGACAGAGATTGTACTCCAAAGCAGACAGGAGATAAATCTTCTGATCCCTGAACAAGGAGGGACTTGAGCCATCCTGACGATGGGAATATGGAATTGGCTAATGCACCTACTAGTCCTTATTATGCCATATTGATGGTGCTTATGATTGCTCCATGTATTGTCAACTGTCTAATCCGTTTTGTCTCCGCTCAGGTCAACAAGCTACAACATGCAGCGCCAGTTCAACAAACATATAAAACTACAGCCGACTGTGGAAAATATCACTCACCCTTAGATGGACACTGCTATGAGTACCCTGAGGCCTGAGACTAGCAAGAAGGGGAGGCCCAATACCCCTCGCTGTCCCAATTCAGCAGGAAGTAGCCAGAAAGACCTCGACGCCCCTATTTCCAAAGAATTGGGTCTCCCATCTCTTGAGGGGGGAATGTTAGGTAGTTAGAATAGGAAACAGGAGTCCAAAATGGCGGTGGCTAAAAGACAAGGAAGGGAAAAGCCCGCGAAAATAGAACAAAGGAAGGTCCGAGGACCTGAGTGAGAACTTCAGGTAGAACAACACTCCTGGCTAAGCGCAATTTGCATAGGGCAGGCCCAGGAGGAGGAGAAAACAAAAAGAGGAGCCAAAGTGCTCTCTCTTGCTCTGGCTCTTTCTCTCTCTCTCCCCCCCTCCCCCACCCCACGTGCGTGTGCTCTTGCTCTCCCTCTCGCTTCAAGGATGGATTCTCGTGCTGTTATCTAAATAAAATAGAGCTGTAACACTGATTTGCCTAAGAGCTATAACATGGTCTGTCCAAGACCCGAGAGCTGTGACGCGCCGAGAGCTGTGACGCGCTGAGGGCTTTAATGTCCGTCACTCCAAATTTTTGTTGTGATGAGACAGAACCGAGGAGCATACACTCGCCTGACAATTGTATCAAATAAAACCTTGTGTGTCATAAAGAATCTGCCTGCAGACTTCTGTGACCCACTCAACAAGGGGCACAACTTCCAGCCAAGGTTAGAATCATTTTTTGTATGACTTCCTGACTCTTAGTCCCAGGAGACCTGGGACATATCTCATTCACTGCTGTGTTCCCAACACAGGCCCACAGTAGACCCTCAATATTTACTTGAGAATGTGAGCATCCAAGAGCTATAGAATGTCAGAACAATAGAAGTCAAGAGCCCTCAGGGTTGGGAAACATGCCCTCTAGCCTGGGAGGTGGCAGAAGTCACCTTGCAGAAGACTTAGCTTGTTCTGGAACGATTCACTTGACCTGCACCCCCTCAGTTATGTCAATAGACTTAAGAGGCTCCTTGTCCTCAGGAAGGTGTGACAAGTCTGGCTTTTTTTTTTTGAAATTTAAAAAAAAATATTCTTTTTTTAAAACCTGGCTCTTTACCAGCAGAAGCTTAATTAGGTGTTGGCTTTGGCACCTCCACACCCCACCCAATACTGAACAATGATAAATATTTATGCTGAGCTCCTGCTGCTGCTGCTGCTAAGTCGCTTCAGTCGTGTCCGACCCTGTGCGACCCCATAGACGGCAGCCCACCAGGCTCCCCCGTCCCTGGGATTCTCCAGGCAAGAATACTGGAGTGGGTTGCCATTTCCTTCTCCAACGCACGAAAGTGAAAAGTGCAAGTGAAGTCGCTCAGTCGTGTCTGACTCTTAGCGACCCCATGGACTGCAGGCTACCAGGCTCCTCCATCCATGGGATTTTCCAGGCAAGAGTACTGGAGTGGGGTGCCATTGCCTTCTGGTTGGTGACAAATATCACATCAGGTGAAAGGGTTCCATCTTTCAGACATCATAGCCAAAGGGGAGACTGAAAAGAAACACTTAAACCAACAAAGCAAGTTACGATGCAGGAAATAAAAAGAGGGCTGGGGGTGGGGCACCAACTACTTGGAGAGGTCCGAGGTCTTTCTCAGAAAGCGATATCTGAGCCAAGGCCTGAAGGAAGTGAGGGAGTAGTCCACGGGAAAAGCTGAGAGCAGAGGGAACAGCACAGACGAATTCCCTGAGGCAGGACTGTGCCTGGCAATTCGGAGAAAGGAGGTTGGTGTGGCTGGAGCTGAGAGAGACTAAAGAGGCGGCAGATGAGATGGGAAGGTGGTTGTGAGTCCTGCAGGGCAGTAGGGAACCCTCTGAGACTAGAGAGCAAGGAGATACACAACCCCACTTAGGTCCTAGCAATGTCACTGGTGTTGCTTTTTGAAGAATGGACTCTGTGGTCCTGCCTAAATCGTCCTGTCTAAATCCCTAAATCCTTGCTCTGCTTCCCCGCTATAGCTAGACCCAGTATAATCATTTTCCGACCCCTAGTACTACCTTTTTTATAGATGAGGACACTGCAGAAAATCTTAAGTATAGATCCCTACGACAAACTGCGCCCTGCCCCAAACCTAATTGTTGCATAAGATAAAAGAGTAAGGTGTGTGCGGGGGTGGTGGAAAGCAATCCCAGAGGAAGGGTTCACTAGAAAGTTTTTGAGTCCTTCGATTACATTTTGCTCAAATTCCATTCCTGGTCTGTAAACCTGTTTCCTCGACCTGGATAGCGCAGAGTGTTTTAGTTTCTCTGTCCCTTTCTTCTGCTCCCTACCGCTTAAGCTTCGCAGTAGGGAGGCAGACAGTGAGGAGCAGGAGAGCGGCTTCAAAGCACAAAGTGATGGCAAAGGGCCTAGGAGGCTTCCACAAGCGAAGCGCTTCTCCCAGCCACGCGGGGACCGCGGATTCTGGCGCGCCCTGCCGGCCAAGCAACTCTGGACTGACGCCTCCAGACCCACGTGTGAAACCGAGGACGCCGTTTTTCTTCTGGGCAACGGCCATCTTGGTAAGGACAATGGTCCAGTCTGTAGTTTCTGTTCCCCTCTCCTGACTAGTTAGTATATGAAGTGAGCGGAAGAGATAAGGGTTTATAAAATATTCGCTTCTTGCAGACAAAAACAAATAGCTAACGCCCTTGACTCGGATTGGATGTCAACGCAGCATTTCCTCTACCAAGATGGCGACGAAGCCCAGACGTAATCAGCACGCGCCGCCTGTGGGGGTCTCCATGCGCAAGCCTCGCGGTGACGTCACGGAGGTGCGACCGGGCCGGCGCCGGGGGAAGGAGGTAGGAGCGGCAGCGGCGCGGGCGGAGCCGGGGGGCGGGGTGCGGGTGAGCCCCGCGGGGTAGCAGGACCTGAGACCACCTCCCCGGGAGGGCTGGAGGTGGGGTTCTCAGAGACGAACGCACTTCCAACCTCCAGTCTCCCGGGTTCCCGCGAGGGCTATCCCCATTTTCCGGAGCGGACGATTGAGATCCAGCGGGACAGCGTCGTGTTCGAAGCTACTTAGTTCTGGTCGTGCTCCTGAGCAGCTTACAGGCTTGGGGGTGACAGAGCTGGGTACGGACGTCCCTGGCCTCATGCAATAGGATCAGGGCTGGATAGAGGGACGACGGGCTGGAGGAGCCTAGAAGGGGTGGCTGGAGGATTTCTTGGAGGAGGCGGCGTTGAGTTTCATGTTTTATTCTATTTCTTACTTTCACATCTAATCAACCACGTGGGTCTTGATTCCCTCCTAAGTGTACTCCCTGCTTTAGCCAAAACCACTTCTTAGACCCCTCCTGCTTGAGCTTCATGCTTCTGTCTCAGTCCTCCGTTCACCACCTCAGTAGCCCCAGAGGGCTCTGAGGTTCTCTGCACCTTCCCATTACCCTGGAATAGAAATCCACTCTACCCAGCCCGCCTCCCCCCGACCACTGGGGGCTTGGGTCTCCCCACACCCTTAGGTTTTTCCTTTGATGTCTCCTTCAGGAAGCACTTTGACACCCCCTGGGTCAGAAGCTCCCTCCTGACTTCCCCTGGCATCTGTATGGTCCCATCACAGCTCTGATCTGGAACTAACACTCCTGTTGTCCATCCAGCAGTGCATGTTTTTAGTGAATGACAAAGTGTGGTGTGTTTATTAAACAGAAGAAAAGCTGTCTGTTTTAATCAGCTCTGGCTGCCATAACAAAATACCACTGGGACATAATATTTCAGTGTTGGCCTGAAGGAGGGGGTCAAAAAAGCCCTTTTCAGGCTTTGGGATGGAATCAGAGTCTTAAGCAACAGGGGGAGGGGAGGGGATGCCCCATCTGAGTTGCTGTGAGTGGGCAGGGTTTTCACAGGAGGAGGGGGGGGCAGGTGTATCAGGTGAAGGCACAGCTAGAGAAAAGGCTCAGAGGCTGGGAGGGAAGTGAGTGGGAAGAGAAATGAGAAGCTGAGTTTGGACACAACACAGAATGTGAAGTAAATACTGAGGGCACCATGGAAATAAATGCTTATTCATTTGCTCAAAAACATTTTTTGAGCCCCCATTGTATAGAACACTGATCAAAGCAGTCCCAGCCTTGCCCTTGCGGAGCTCTCAGCCTAGTGGGGAAGATGGTTGTTGTTCAGTCGCTCAGTCCTGTCTGACTCTTTTTGAGTCCCCATGGACTGCAGCACACTAGGCTCTTCTATTCTTCACTATCCCCTGGAGTTTGCTCAAATTCATGGCCATTGAGTCAGTGATGATATCTAACTATCTCATCCTCTGCCACCCTCTTTTCCCTTTGCCTTCAGTGTCTCTCAGCATCAGGGTGTTTTCCAGTGAGTCCACTCTTTGCATCAGGTAGCCAAATTATTGGAGCTTCAGCACCAGGCCTTCCAATGAATATTCAGGGTTGATTTCCTTTAGAATTGACTGGTTTGATCCCCTTGCAGTCCAAGGGACTCTAAAGAGTTCTCCAGCACCACAATTCGAAAGCATCAGTTCTTTGGCATACAGCCTTCTTTACAGTCCAACTCTCACATCCATACACGACTACTGGAAAAACCTTAGCTTTGACTATATGGACCTTTGTCGGCAAAGTGATGTCTCTGCTTTTTAATATGCTCTCTAGGTTTGTCATAGCTTTCCTTCCAAGGAGCAGGCGTCTTCTAATTTCATTTGTTCGATAATCCTGTAAATGAACATAAGATAGCAACCCAAAAAAGTACCTCAAGAGAAAGTTTGTCATCTGAGAGTCAAGGGGAGTTTCCAGAAAGGGTTCCTGAGGGTTTGCAACACTTTTGAGTTGGGCCCCCGAAGTTTCAGTTGGAATTAACTGGGTAAAAAGAGGAACAAATATGTAGAGCACAGCAAATGCAAAGGCCCTGAGGTAGGAACCTGCATGGTAGGTTTGAAAAAAGGCAAGGCAGCTGGTGTGGCTGCTGCTGAGAGAGTGAGGGGGAAATGGGGGGAGTCCTCAACTGAAACTGTGACCCCCACCGACTTCTTAGTGCTCTCCTGGGGAGTCCAGAAGAGGTTTTCTGGTGGGTACATTGTAGATGCCCAGTAATGAATGTTAGATTTAGGGGGCTCAGGAGCAGGATGGGGATCAGGCTGGCATATTCAGCTCTGCTGTGGCAGGTCTTACATCCTGGGCATAGAGGGACTGTAATCACCCCTACTTCTCAGATGAGGAAGCTGAGGCTCAAGGGGAGCATGTCAGCCAAAACTGCAGAGCCAGGACTCAACCCTGAGTCTCCTGGGTCCACTGATCTCCCCAACTTTGCCCTGCTCTTCCCCGTGGGACTCAGTCCCCCGTCTCAGCCTGGAGGGACTGCCTCTCTGTGTCAGGGGCACCAGTGGCCTCAGAGGCCCGATCTGCCTCGATGTTCCCTGAAGGGCCTGCTGGCAGCCTGGGGTGAGGGAAAGATTAGGACCAAGTTGGGACTGAGGGGCTGGGCCTGGGTTGGAATCTGGGCCCCTCCACTAACCCACGATGTGTCACTCTCTCAAAGCCTCAGGTTCTTCATCTGTAAAATGGAAGAAAAGTACCTGGCCTTGCTGCTGTCAGGGGATGACATAATTTAGACTGCAACACCAGTCAGCGTTCCAGTTATTGGCCAGCTCCATCTGACTCCAAACCTCTGGCTCTGACCACAGCACCATCCTAATTCCCTCAGCATTTGACTGCCACCCTCAGCCCCTTGCCCACCCACATGACAGCATAAATCAGA
Organism: Okapia johnstoni; assembly: GCA_024291935.2. Lineage (NCBI taxonomy): Eukaryota > Metazoa > Chordata > Mammalia > Artiodactyla > Giraffidae > Okapia > Okapia johnstoni. The sequence continues at coordinate 4,765,805 of CM044316.1, read as the reverse complement.
ACGTGTTCATGATCTGCTCAGAGCTGCCTTAAAGTTCTCTGGTGCCCAGAGAATAAAAGCCTTGTTCTTCCTTACCCCTAAGATCCTGATCTATCAGCCTCTCACCTTCCCTATCCCCTCCCCTCCCTCCCCCGTCCCAGCACTGCCTGCCCCCTCCTCCCTCTCAGTCTCTCTCTCCTCCTTCCCTTCTTCTCTCTCCTCCTCCACCTCCCCTCCTCCTCTTTCCCTTCTCCTACCTTCTCACTCACCCACACTGGCCTCAGTGGCTTCCATGCTTTCTCTAGTGCATGACTTTCCTGCCACAGGGTCTTTGCACATCCTGGGCCCTCTGTCCAGGAGTCTCAGCCCTTCATTCCCACAGGGCTGCTTCCAGTCCATCTTTCAGGTCTCAGCTTGGCCATCACCTGCCAGGGTTGTGAGAATTCACTAAGACACTTTGTGTAAAGCACTGCAACTGCTACAAATGGGAGCTGATGTTAGAGTTTCCAGAGGGGCTCAGAGGTAGATTTCCCTTCCTCCATAAGCCACACAGCTAGGAAGTTGGTGGGGGTGGGTTGCCTGGTGGTCCTGAGTCAGAATGGACCCCACATTCTCTCCCCTTCTTTCTTGGTTGCTGGGCCTACTTCTCCAAGGTTCAGTAAGGGACTGAGCTGGAGATTCTCAGTGGGGAGAGAATGACTCAGGAATGAGGAACACCAGCCCATTTCCCAGATGAGGAAAATTGAGGCCTGGAGAGCTGAAGGCTTGTGCCATGACCTCACAGTGCTTGTGTCAGCACTCTGGAGGGAGGGTGCTCTTAATTTCTTGGTTTCCCTTCCCCACCTGAAAGGCAGGCTTTGGAAGTGAGACCCCAGGCTCAGTCCTGTGCAACTTGGCTAGGTACCTTGACATCCCCATCTTCGAAAGGGAATAAGGACAGTCCCCAAGTTTAAGACTTTGTGCTGTGTGCCAGTGTGCTAAGTCGTGTCTGATTCTTTGAGACCCAATGGACTGTAGTCCACCAGGCTCCTCTCTCCATGGGATTCTCCAGGCAAGATACTGGAGTGGGTTGCCATGCCCTCCCCTAGGGAATCTTCCTGACCCAGGGATCGAACCCACGTCTCCTGCATCTCCTGCATTGCAGGCAGATTCTTTATTCACTGAGCCACCTAGGAAGCCGGTTTAAGACTTTGGGAGCATTCAGTGAAGTTGGGCCCTATATAATGCTTAGTAGGGGGCCGAGTGTGGGGAGGGTGGCACCTCCCATTTGAGTGTATCTTGATTACCCCAGCACCCAGTGTGGGGCTCACACAGAGCAGGCGCCTGCACTGGACAGCAGCTTTATGGTTGTTATAACTTCTCATGGGTGTGTGGGCCTGGGCTGGGTCACTGGGAGCAGTTCAGGGCAACTGCTTACCCAGGGGGAGAGGCATTCAGCTGTGGGATCAGAGGAGTGCAGCCTCATAGGTGGCAGAGTGGGCGGGTCCACACAGACTGGCCCACGGGGATCTATAGCAACATGACTTGTAAGAGCCGAAAAGGAGAAAGCACTCACATGTCCACCATTGTGGACAGATGGATAAACATAATGTGGTCCGTCCATATAGTGGAATATTATTCAGACATAAAAAAGGCATGAAGCACTGGCACATGCTCAAACGTGGATGAACCTCGAAACCATGATGCTAAGCGAAAGAAGTCCAGAAGAGGCAAATCCACAGAGAGTAGATTAGTGGTTGCTGAGGGCGGGGGGATGTGGAGTGATAGGTAATGGGGTCAGGTCTCCTTTTGGGGATGATGGAAATGTTCTGGAACTAAATAGAGGTGATGGTTACACAGTATTGTGAATGTGCTAAATACCACGACTTGTGCACTTTAAGATGGTTCCTTGTGTATTATGTGAACTTCACGTCAGATTTTTTTTAAAAGAGAGGTTAGTGAGTCTGAAGCCCTTGTTTTATAGACGAAGCCACTGAGGCCCCAAGGGGGTCATGGCTGCACAGGTGTGAGTGTGAGGCTGTGGATGGTGGATGCCCTTGACTCACTGTTCCCTGCTGTCGTCTCAGAGCCTGCTGAGGGATGCCCAAGAAGTTCCAGGGCGAGAACACCAAGTCGGCAGCGGCCCGGGCACGGAGGGCTGAGGCCAAGGCGGCAGCTGATGCCAAGAAGCAGAAGGAGCTGGAAGATGCATACTGGAAGGATGAGGACAAACACGTCATGAGGAAGGAGCAGCGCAAGGTGAGTGGGCCCTGGGGCCCCACGCCCCACTTGTGGGCAAGACAGGGCAGTCAGCAGAGCAGAAGGTAGCGAGAAGCCCCCGGGTCTCTGGCCTGAGAGATGAGGCAGTGTTGGACATGGAGCAAGGAGGGAGACAGAAGCAGAGGCAAAGGCTTGTGCAGAGTCCCTGAGGTGGCCGGGGTTTGGCATGTTTAGGGAATCATAAGCCCTCCATGGGTCTGTTTCTCTCCTTTATGTGATGCCAGGATTAGACAAGACTGGCAGTACCTCACCCTTGAGCACGGAGGGGACACTTGGCAGCAGCTGGAGACGTGTTTAGTTGTCACAGCTGGCAGCTGGAGGGTGCTACTGGCATGTGGTGGGCTGAGGCATGGGAAGGTGCTACACACCCAGTGGTGCCGAGGCTGAGACACACTGATAGGTCCCGTTTCTGACCTGCTGACGCGGTTCTTCCAGATGTTTATAAAATCACAAGAGGACAGGGATAGTTGACTGTCTTCTGCTGGGCCCCAGTGCCTGGCACACAGTGGGTGCTTCATTGATGAGAGGTTCAGGGCTGACGCTGACCCACTTGGTCCAGTAGGTGGCGCCAGAAACCATTCTGAGCTGCTTCTCCTCCTCGCCTGGTGGGGTCCCAGGATCCAGCCGGCCTGACACAGGTTCTAACATAGCAGTGGTGACACACCATCCATGCATGCCCAGTTCTGGGAGAGCCTGAGTACTTTTGTGAGTACTGGGTACTCACTGTACCTGGGTACTTTTTCCCATTGTCTTTCTGTGTAGGGCAAGACAGATCCTGCCTTGTTTTTAGTTGGAATTGAATATCACTGATTCCCTCCCGCCCAACCCCTCCTCTCCCCAATCTCCCCGCCCCCACGCTACATTCTGGGTCCATGGACGTCTTTCAGTTTTCTTTTTCTTTTTTTTGGGCTGCTCACGGGATCTTAGTTGCCTGACCAGAGATTGAACTCGTGCCTCCTGCAGTGGGAGTGCAGAGTCCCACTAAACTGCCAGGGAAGCCCCTGTCTTTTTCGACTGTCAACATTTTGACAATACAGGAAAGTTAAAACCCAAAAGAAACACCAGTGTCTGCCAAGGATCTGTTATCTAGACAGAAAGGCCAGAGACCTTTCCACAGTCCCAGAGGCAGCAGCCCAGCCCAGCCCAGCCCAGGAGCCCTCCCCAGGCCTGCATTTTGGGCTTCCCATCCTCCAGGTGAGGAAACTGAGGCACAGACAAGGCAGGAAGCCCAAGTCACAGGGCTGTGAGTGGGGACTGGAGCCGGGCTGGGGGTCTGCCTTCAGGTTTGCAATGAGTGTCCCTGCCCCAGGGGTGTGGCCCAGGAAGCATCTGCCTGTCCCATCACCTGTGTTGCACAGACCTGGAAGGACACACAGGCAGAGGTCAGACAGGCAGTAGGGGCCAGACAGGCTCTCAAGGCCACTCGACCTGTGGCTGTAGCACAGGCCACCGAATGCAGAGAGACCAAAACTTCACCAAAACAGGCCACAGTTTGCCAACCCCTGGTCTCTAGAACATTCCCAGCCCCCATGCCCCTCCCAGACAGTCCCCCCTCCTGAGTGGGTTTTTTTTTTTTTGCCACAGCAGCAAAAGTGCTGAATCCTAACCACTAGACCACCAAGGAACTCTCCCCCCTGAGTATTTTACATGGAGCCTCTGATGGTTCTTCTTCCCCACTGGGTGATTTTCTGGGTTCTGTTTATCCCTATTCCTGCTGATGGGTGAGGGGGCCCACAGTCTCCACAGCACACCTGGTCCCTCTTTCTTATGTGACAGTTGCTTTAAAAAGATATTGTTTCTATGAAAAGAAAATCCGTGTTTGTTCTAAAGCACTAAAAAAAACCAGTACCCCCCCCCGCCACCATGTGACACCAAAGGCTTTTCTCACCCGATGCCGTACCCTAAAGGCCATGTGCTTCGTTAAATGGGATCTTACAGCCAGATTTCTCCCTGCTGCCAGGCATCAGCCTCAAGCTGGGCCATAATTCATTGCCCTGCCTGGAGTGGTAGCATTTTGTCTCCACTTGTTCCATATTAAGCAACTCGGCAATGAGCACCTGACTCTCTGGGTTCCATCTCGATTATTTATGAGGCTCATTTTTGATGGCTCCGGAATATTCCACCAGTGGCCTCATCCTTCACCCATCACCAGATGCTGCCAATTGTTAATTGCTCTTTGTAAAAAACTGCGAGTGACTTTTTTTTCAGAAAAATTCTGCTGAATGTCAGAGTGTAAATGCTCATGTTCCCTCCTCAGTCCCATGTCCCAAGAGACTCACGGCCACAGTCTGCATGTCCTTCCTGGGTTCTTGGAGCCTTGTGGAATTCATTCAGGCATTCGTCCAGCACACTTTTACTTAGGTACCTACTGTGTGCTGGGCCAGGGCCTGCCTCCAGGATGAGCCAGATATGACTGAAAGACTAGAAAACAGGGATTTGTGGAACACAGGAAAGAGCCATGTGGTAGAGCAGGTGGATTGGGAGCCAGGAGCTCAGGATGAGCCAGAGGTAACTAGGAAAGGAGGCTGGCAGTGGTGTCCCAACTGGGGAGAATAGCTAGTGCAAAGGCCCTAAGGCAGGGTTGTGTTGTGGACAGGGTAACATGGGCTGTACATGGACTACGTGGCGGTTAAGGAGCCTCACGAGGACCAGTGGGGAAACCAGTGGGGAAACTGAGACTCAGAGCACAGTGGCCCTACTGTAGGCACCTGACCACAGATGTGGGAGCCCAGCAGCTGTGTCCAAACGGCCTTGACCTTTAAACCTTCCTCCTTTTCTATCAGCCAGGCAGGTTGGGAGGTCAGAGGCCCAGTACGTGTCCTCAGGAACCCCTCTTCTAGGGCCCTTCGTCCTGTCACAGGGGGCACTACCAGCACACAGACCATCTCCAAGGCACGGAGGGCAGATGGCCGAGTTGCAGGCAGTGGGTGGGCAGGCGGGGATGCCTGCAGCGCAGGGCTCTGTGAGGATGCTGGGTGGGCGGCAGCAGAATGTCTCTAGCCTGTGGCCACACCGCACTACAGATGAACCAGGACCTCGTGCTGTCCCCGGAGCAGTGGAGGGCCAGCAGCCAAGGACAAGTACTGTAGGCTACACGTCTCCTCGACCAGCTGGCATCAGAGCCTTCCTGGGGAGCCAGCGTGGGATCAGTCCCAGCCTCTGTGCCACTCAGCTGGGAACACTTCAGCAGTGCCTCCCCAAGGTCTGCTGGCCCATAAAAGAACCATTGCCCCAGCTGGCAGATGGGTTCAGACCCTCGAGTGGCTCCTGTCGCCTTTGGAATCCAGTACAAACCCTTGCCCATGCCCTTGAGGCTCCCCATGGTCCTACCTCTGCCCTCCCCAACTCTTGTCCTTCACACTTCCCCTCCTCACTCTAACTTCTTGCCGTCCATGTCATGCTAGGTGGTTCCTGCCTCAGGACCTTTGGACCTGCCATTCCTCCCACTAAGGACTCTCCTCTTCCCCAGCCTAAGCATCACTTTTTCTTCTAGAGCCACCCACCCTGCTGCCTTGGCTAAGGTTCCCATAGACATGTAGGATGGGAGCCCCCAGGTAGGCCCATGGTGCTCCCGTGTCCCCTATGACCAGCATGGGGTCTGACACACAGCAGAGTCCCCATCACATGGGTTGGGATGCGAACTGGACCCCATGCCCCTGGGGCAGGGTCCATGCCTGACTCTCCATCCCTCAGGAGGAGAAGGAGAAGCGGCGCCTGGAGCAGCTGGAGCGCAAGAAGGAGACGCAGCGGCTGCTGGAGGAGGAAGACTCAAAGCTCAAGGGTGGCAAGGCCCCCCGGGTGGCCGCCTCCAGCAAGGTCACCCGCGCCCAGATTGAGGAGACTCTCCGCCGAGACCATCCGCACAAGGAAACCGCTGACCCAGGTGGGGCCTAGGCCCACGCTGGAGCTGCCCTTTTACCTGATAAACAAGAGGCAGTGGGCCCACCCCCTAGATTGAGTCCAGATGGCCTCCTCCACCTCCAGAGAAGCTGTGTGGGCTCTGCAAGTTGAAGGGTGGGTGGGTGGCGTCTCGGCAGGCCTGGCTCTGAACACGGGCGGTATAGGCATGCACGTGTGTAATTACTTACGCCGCACCTGACCCTTGCTTGTGCTCTCCCGGGTCCCCAAGGCTGATGTGGTGCCCCGAGGTGAGGAGACAGCAGCGGCTTATGAGGTGTCTCCTGAGTGGTGGGCTGCAGGGAAGTAAGTTAGGGGACTGGGGGGCAGGACTGGCCCACCCCGATAGGTAGGACTTGGGGCGGGATTCGCATTTCTATCCTCCCTCAACCCTCTGCCTGCCTCCCTTTCTCCCCTACTTCATCCCCTCCGTTGTCGCTCATCTCCCTGGAACTCAGCATCTCTGCTCATGTCTCTGTTTCTGGTATATCTCTGTTCTCCGGCCGCTCCTGCCCGCAGCCGAGAAAGCCAAAAGTCACTTGGAGGTGCCGCTGGAGGAGAACGTGAACCGCCGCGTGCTGGAGGAGGGCAGTGTGGAGGCGCGCACCATCGAGGATGCCATCGCTGTGCTCAGGTACGGCGGAGCCTAGGCCTTGGGGCGGGGCTTGGATCGGGGCGGGGCTTGAACCTTGGGTGGGGCTAGGCCCGGGGGCGGGGCGACCACGCCCCAGCCCCCCTGACGCCTGCGTCTTCACCAGCGTGACGGAGGAGGCGGTGGACAGACATCCGGAGCGCCGCATGCGGGCGGCCTTCACTGCCTTTGAGGAGGCGCAGCTGCCGCGGCTTAAGCAAGAAAATCCCAATATGCGGCTGTCGCAGCTGAAGCAGATGCTCAAAAAGGAGTGGCTGCGTTCACCGGATAACCCCATGAACCAGCGGGCGGTGCCCTTCAACACCCCCAAATGAGCCTGGAACTGCAGGAGCCGCCCGGGCAGGCGGTCAGGGTTGCAACCCCACACGCCCTCCCTCTGGGTCGGCTCCAAGGGCTACAGAGATATCTGGGGCCGTGGCGTGTGTCCTAGGGGCTCGGTGGCATCACTGGCCACATCTCCCGCTACCGGGTCCCTGCTCCAGTGACACCCCTGCCCTTCCTGCGAGCGCCAGAACCCTGGGGCCGAGTGCCCAATAAAGGTGGCTGGTGAGGCAGAGTGTGCACTTGAAGTCTACGTGGGTATGGGTCGATGCATGCGTGGGTGGTGGGAGAGGAGAGCTGGAACGAGGGGGCCACAGCCAGAGAAGATGGGGGCCCCCGAAGCGCTCCTGTCCTAACAGGCTAGGTGAGATAGTGTAGAGCGGACAGTGCTCTGCTTCTGCCTGGGCCAGTGGTCCAGTGAGTGGCCTATACCATCATCCCCTGGAAGCTTTGCTGGGTTGCTGCAAAGGGGTAGCTCAGAGAGGTTGAGGCACTGGCTCCAGGTCACACAGTACTGCAGAGGTAGAACCAGAGAAGAGTTGGAGGCGAGTTGTTGGCATCCTGAGATTCTGGTCCTGAATCAGCAGCCAGGTCACATACTGTGTTGGGGTCAGGAGATGCAGGCTGCTCTGCTGTTATTCCAACACGGGAGGCATCTGGGTCGAGTCCTGGGCACGCTTTCTGGTGGAGGGTTTCTTTAGAGCAGGCGTTTGTGGGAAATGAGTCAGATTCAGTGCAGAGGCAGGGCCCTGGGCAGGCAAGGCCCTGGAAGCTGGAGTGGGCAGGTGGATCTGGGTAGGAATGAATGTCCGGTCGGAGGCTGAGTGTCTGGGAAGGGTTGGGTGAGATCTCAACTTGGTTCTGGCTTCCTAAAGCTTAGTTGACCTCAGGGAGCCAGTAGAGAGGAAGGGCAGCTGGGAGATGGGCCCAGGTGTGTGGGGCGGGGCCCAAGCATTTACCATGTCACTGCTATTGGCTTCCACGCAAGTGACTCCCTCTCTGCACTCACAAGCCTGCCTCTGCACCTCTGGCCCCCATCCCCCCACCTCCACCACCCTCCAGCTCCAGCCCCATCATCTGCTTGTTCTCAACTTCTCCAGCACAGCAGGCTTGTTGCCCCTCATGGCCTACATGCTTAGTTCTTGCTGCCAAGAATGCTTCGTCTCCCAAACATCAAGTCTCAGATGCAGATCTTTACAGATGGCCCCAACTCTGTGGGGTCATGGTTGAGCCAAAGGGAGCCAGGCTCTGCCCGGAAGTAGAAGGGTAAAGGGCTTCATGGGGGAGGAGGGCCTTGAAGGATGGGAGTTCTCCACACTGACAAGGGACAGAAAAGGCTGAAGAAACCACACGTACAAAGGCCTGGAGGTCACAACTCCTATTCTACAGAGTTGTTACTGGTTAGTCACTCAGTCGTGTCTGACTCTTGCAACCCCCCTGGACTGTAACCTGCCAGGCTCCTCTGTCCATGGGATTTCTCAGACAAGAATAGTGGAGTGGGTTGCCATTTCCTTCTCCAGGGGATCTTCCTGACCCAAGGGTCAAACCTGGGTCTCCTGCATTGGGAGGCAGGTTCTTTACCAACTGAGCCACAAGGGAAGTCCCTGTGATACCCATTTCCAGAGGGGAAAATTGAGATACAAGGGCTTCCTAGTTCAATGGGCTGGGGTGGGGTGGAGGGGTGCCTTTAATAATCGAGTACAGCTGAAGTGCAGTATAGCAGGTGCCTGAAACAATAGTAGCTGACATAAAAACTAACCAACATACATACTGAGCACCGGCTTAGTTTGGGGATTTCCCCAGGAGCCAACTCTGAGGCAGGACTAGAGGCATGTGAGGGGTCCAGGAGGACCTCAGGAAGATCCCATGGGGTTTAAGGGAAGGAGCCATTCACGGAGCAGAGTCTGGAGGGGAGCGTTGTGGGTGGGGGGTATCGGGGACTGGACCAGCTGTGAGAAACATCCTATGGATGCTGGACCCTGGCCTAGCACATGGTAAGATTGCTGGGAGAAATATCAATAACCTCAGATACGCAGATGACACCACCCTTATGGCAGAAAACCAAGAGGAACTAAAGAGCCTCTTGATGAAAGTGAAAAAGAGTGAAAAACCTGGGTTAAAACTCAGCATTCAAAAAACGAAGGTCATGGCATCCAGCCCCATCACTTCATGGCAAATAGATGGGGATACAATGGAAACTGAGAGACTTTATTTTCTTGGGCTCCAAAATCACTGCAGATGGTGACTGCAGCCATGAAATTAAAAGACGCTTACTGCTTGGAAAAAAAGCTATGACAAACCTAGACAGCATATTAAAAAGCAGAGATATTACTTTGCCTACAAAGGTCCGTATAGTCAAAACTATGGTTTTTCCAATAGTCGTGTGGATGTGAGATTTGGACCATAAAGAAGGCTGAGCACCGAAAAACTGATGCTTTTTAACTGTGGTGTTGGAGAAGGCTCTTGAGAGTCCCTTGGACAGTTCACCCTAAAGGAAATAAATCCTGAATAGTCATTGGAAGGACTGATACTGAAGCTGAAGCTCCAGTACTTTGGCCACCTGATGTGAAGAACTGACTCACTGGAAAAGACCCTGATGCTGGGACAGATTGAAGGCAGGAGGAGAAGGGGACAACAGAGGATGAGATGGTTGGATGGCATCACCACTCAATGGACACGAGTTTGAGCAAGGTCTGGGAGATGGTGGTGGACAGGGAAGCCTGGTGTGCTGCAGTCCATTGGGTTGCAAAGAGTCAGACATGACTGCGCGACTGAACAACAAATGTCATTTCACTGAGCCCTGGGGACAGTCCCCTGTTACATTGATCCTCTTTCTAGATGGAAAAACTAAGACGCCTGCCTGTGTCATACTCAGAAAGCACTCTCAGTCAGCAGTGTGGAGGTGGAGCCCAGAATTAGGGCTCGAGGTATCAGCTGAGTAACAGAGAAGCCCAGATGGCTCCCCACAAAGGGAGGCCTCTGCCTCTTACCTCTGGGGGCCTTAGACTAAGGCCGTAAGGGGTCCGAGCCTGTTTCCTCCTATATAAAATAGGACTGAAAACAGTATCTAAGCCTAGGCCACCTCGAGAATCAAGGAGATGGTGCCTGAGAAGGGCAGATCTTGAAGAAGACTTAGCAAAGGAGCCTCCTGCATAGCCAGGTTTGGCGTATTTGTTGTGGCCAGGGATTAGGGAAGGTCTGGAACCAGTGATGAGTAATCGGAGGGAAGAAGCAAGCCGAGCCTATAGGGCCTTGGATGCCAAGGGTGGGATGAATGGGGCTTTACCCAGGGCGACGGAGAGCCATAGTGGGTGTGTGAGCAGAGTAGAAAGAGTACCAGAGCTGTGCGTGGCAAGCTCTGCTGGGGACTCGTAGGGGAATGGCTGGTAGGCCAGAGAGTGAAGGTAAAACTCAGACAGAAGGTAGGAGGACTGTCTTCATTCCTCAGACACAAAGACGACGGTAACAACGACAGTTTCAAAGAAAACTTCCATCTTCTGGTCCCACCCGAGCGGAATCCCAGGCTCGCGCATGCGCGCAGGCAACAGGGAATCCCCGGCTTCGCCGCAATGCGCGGGAGGGGGCGTGAGACCGGAGTTCCGTGCGCTCCCCGCCCGCTCCGCGCGTTGCCGGGACGACCGGGCGGGGGCCGCGGGGACGCCGGACACTCACTGCGCCTGCGCGCGGGTTGTCTCAACAGCGCCAGGGCTTTCCCGTCGCGCGCGAGTCGGGGAGGGAAAAGCCGCGCACGGCGCGCATGCGTCGACCCCCGCCCGACCCCCGCCCTGTGGGCCAGGGAATCCTCACCTGCCGCACTGCGCACTGGGGGTGGGGTGGGGAAACCGGCTCAAACTGGAGTGGGGGTTTGCTGAGGCGTGAGCGGGGGAAGGAGAGAGCGTGGGGTCTTCCCCAGGTTTCCGCTCTCGCCGTCGCCTTGGCAACCGGGCGCGCGGGCCGCAGTGCGGGGGCGGCGGCAGCCTCGGGGAAACCGGGTGGTTCTGCGCCTGCGTGGGGCTCCGCGCCTGCGGCCGGGGTTCCCCTTCGTGCGCCTGGGGGGGATCGATGGGGGGGAGCGGTGTGTGGGGATGATTGGAGAAGGTGGGTGCCAGGGAAGAGAATGAGCGCGGAGAGAGGGGAAAGGGGAGAATGGTGGTGGAATGAGAAGGGAGGAGGAACAGGGGTAGCAGCTAAAGGACATGGACAGTATGAGGGGAACAAAGAGAAGCTGATGAAGGGAACACGGTAGAGGGGACGAACACCTTCAGGACACCCCCACACACACACACACAACCTGCAAACCCCAGGTTTGCTGAGCCAGGAAATCTGGATTTAAGATTTCCAGATTTAGAAGAAGAAAAAAAGGTACAGGACACACCAGTTAAACTTGACTTTCAGTTAAGCAATGGAATAATTTTTATTCCAAGTGTGTCCCATTCTGTGCATTGCTTTTACTGGCAGCTCTAATTTTGGTCGGACCACTCCCTTCTCCCCCCCCCCCCACCCCCCCGCCCCGGCCAACCCCATCCCCTGCCTGTCCCTTGAGCCTTTCTGAAAGCCACTGGGACCTCTCAGATCAGATGATTCCTTTGTTTCTTATCGCTCTGGTCCCCCACAGTCCTGCACACTGGTGCCCACCCCTGCCATCTCCCATCCTGGCTTCGAACACCACCCTGAGGTGCAATCCTAGCCAGGTGATACAATGCACAAAGGCATGGCACCTCCACTGCCTTCTCTGTCTCTCTGTGTGGCTGTCTCTGTCTCAACCCCTAAAGCCCTTCCAAACTCTCTACCATGGGCCTGACCCTGCTGAGATTATATAATCTCTCTGCCTATCCCAGCTGCCGTCACCTCCTTCTCCTGTAACCTCTAGGGCTCCTTACTCTCAAGCCTGAGACGCAGGAACCTCCTACACCAGGCTTCCCCTCAATCTCTGGGCACATAAGCATATAGTAGATACGCGGAAAAATTTTGGAGGGGAATTTTATGGAGGCAAGTCCTGGGGGTAGTATTCAATTCTTCAACACAGAGAGCTGCATTTTTCGTACCTTAGAGGCACACACACTCTGTCCAAGCTTTTGTACCCTCCAACAAAGTAATTTGCCTTTTATCCTCCTTGGTTTTGAAAACAAGTAAGATAATAAAACATTATAGGAAAGCTAATAACAGGAAAGGTCAGTCCCTGGCCCCACTTCTCATCTTTGCCCTTCGTATTTATTTGCCATCGGAACACACAACCGAACCTCCCAGCTGGCTTCTGCCCAACAGGCCAAAAACTCAGCCCCATGGATCATTTTTCCCAGGGGCATGTTATTCTGGAAACCAGCAGTCCTCAGAAGGGAAACATTTGAGCCCCTGACCGTGTCTATATTTCCGTGTCCTAGGCAACGCCCCCGCAGAATCAGGTCCTGGATCTTTTGTGCTTTGTCCCGGGGTGTTTCTGGGGGTGGGTCACTGGGTAGAGGGTGATGCCATCCCGTTATTTGGAGCTGGGTAACTCCTGGGGTGGTCTTAGGTCAGAGTTGGACCTCTCCTCTCATCAGTCAGGCCCAAGTGGCACTGGGCCCCCCATTCTCCCCATCCCCATTTCTGGGGAAGCCAAAGGTAAGTGAACCTACGACCGCTTCCACTAGGGATTGAGGACAGCAAACTAGGCTGATGTGCCCGGATAAGGAAGGCCTCTAGGCAGGAGGTGACATTGGACCGGGCTTCTGAAAGACAATAGGGGGTGAGGAGAGCTGGGAAAGGGTGATCCTGGCAGAAGGAGCAGCAGATGCAAAGGCCCCAAGGCTGGACAGGGTGACAGCTGAAAAGCTGGGGTTAGATCAGACCACGTGGGCCTTTCAAGGGGGGAGGAACGAGGATCATCCTCTTGGTTCAAGGAGGAGGTGGCCGGTGATGTGGGGCAGGATGTGACCAATCACATGGTTGACGATGGAATTCTGTGGCTGCATCAGAGAAGGGACAGTGGGGTGACACTGGGGACACATGAGCTGCGGGACTGAGGGGGCGTTCAGGGGCTTCTACAGGGCAATTGTGGGGTTCAAGGTCGGGGGACACCCCAAATAATGCGTGTCCTGTCACCAGTGGCTGCGGACTCTCCCTCACAGGGGCCTCAGCATCCCCCCACGGGCTGGAAGTCGCCCCCTGAGAGGTGCTGGGGGAGGCCCCTCCTCTGTGGAGTCCCCGCAGTTCCCGCAGCCCTCCCCCTCTCTGCCCACACAATGCAGACCCCGGAGGCCCCCCGCCGCTTTGTTCTCTTTCCCTCCACACATGGTGTCACGGTCACGCTGGCGGCTCCCTCTGAGCGCGGCTTACACACACATAATGGGAAGGGTGAAGAAAGCGTTCCCAGTCGCCTCCCCCTCCCCATTCGCCTCCGCGGGCCGCCTCCCCCAGCCCCTCCCACGCCGCGGAATCCCCGCCTCAGGACCCCTCCCGGGAGCACAGTACCTTTCTCGAGACGCTCCCGGCCCGGGAAGGGGGAAGGGTTGGCGAGGGAGGGGGGTGTTGGAGGGGAGGGCTATTTTTAGAATGAATGGAAGAAAGGGGGGAAAAAAACAACGAAAAAAGGGATGTAGGCTCGTAGAAACCTTCTGGCTCCCAAGAGGCAATTCCCCACACCCAAGGCCCAGGTGGAAGGTGGGTGGGGGGTTCAGAGACGGGGCGGGCGGAGCTGCGGGGGCAGCGGGCGAAGACAGTGGTCTTTGGGAGGGCGCCACGCTTCCTGGAGGTAAGGGGAAAGTTGGAGGAGACCAACAAAACGTAGCCGGCAGCCCTACAGATTCCCGAGAGCTGGAGGGACTCCAGAGGTGGGCACTGTCCAGTCCAGACACTCCGAGAAACAGACTCGGAGATGCGCTTGGGCAGGGCCAAGGTCATCGGAGGACTGAGCCCTAGACTCAATACCCCATCCTCTAGTGACCCAGACCTCGGTAGCTGCATTGTTCTCATTTGGCAGTGACCTTCACAAACCCTGCCATCCAGGCCTCTTCCTTTCACGTTCGGCGGGGTCCCGGCATCCTGCATTTAAGAGGGCTGGTTTCAGGGTATCACGACGCAACAGTAATACGGAGAAGTTTACTGTGGTTAGTTTTCTGGACATTCCGGGTCTCCCCTCCCTCTCTGGGACCTTCCAGCCCGGGCAGCATCACCAGCTGCCCCAACCCCCCGATTCCCCCTGGAGCCCCTGGGTCCCACTCAAGGTTCGTGGAGGGGGGCGCTTAACAGCCTTCCTCTGTCGCCCTGGCCTCGGCTGCTTACCCCGATCCCGGGAGCGGTCCCCGGGTGCGGGGGAGGGGGGGCGAGGGCGGGGACAGCTGTCTTCTGTGCTGCTGGGTCGCCAGGCCCCAGCCATGGGCTCCCCCCGCCCTGGGTCTCAGTTTCCCCACCTAAAATCTGAGCGCCGCGGGACAGCGGCGGCAGAGGGTCCTCTCGGCTCTTGGAACCTGGTCGGAGATTTGCTGGCACGCCCCTGAGAGGAGGGGGCTTGCGCGAGACGGGGATTCCCGCTCCCCTCTTCTAGAGCAGCGTGGCGTAGGAGGGGGGCGCGCGGTGGCAGCCGCCGGTTGCCTCTCCCTTGGCGCGGTCGGCGCCCCCTCCCCGGGCGGCGGGGCGGGGGCCCGGAACGGCGGGGAGGGGGTCAGCTCTGCGGCGGCGCGCACACTCCCTCCCGGCTCACACGCCCTTGCCCGGCCGGGCACTTGTCTTCGCGCTCGGGCCAGGCGCTGGGGGCTCCAGCTGCCGCGGCCGACTCCGGCCGGTGAGTAGGCAGTGGAGGGGTGGGTTACAGGGTGGAGGTCTCCGCGGCGCTCGTAGTCTCCTCGGTGGGAGTATCTGTCAGGGTTTGCCCGACTCGGGAATTCAAAGCGGGAGCTGCGGAAGGGAAGGAAACCCCCTTCCATCCCTCTCCCCACTCAACACCAAGCCCCGAGTCAGCTCCAGGGCCCCCAACCCCTGGAGAAGGGGGCTTCCGCTCCCGGAATTTGGGATGCGGGGACATCCTCCCACGGAGGTGAGGGTGGAGACAAGCGGACCCTCCCGGGAGGCCCTCAGTGTGCTGGGAAGCGGGAGGACTGGTTCCACTGCCCCCTCCCCACTTCCTCCCCCCTCCCCGCCGGTCTTTCTCTCCCAGTCTGTGGCAGGGATTCCCCCGGCCGGCCTTGCTGCGGAGTAGAAGGAAACCCCACCTGCCAGCCTACTGTGCCCGTTCTTTGGAGCTCCCGGCTCTTTTCTCTTCTTCCCTGACCCCCACGGACAGGGAGAGAGGCCCAGAGAGGGTTAGCACTTAGCCAAGGTCACGCAGCTGGGCAGGAGCAGAGCGGAGGTTTGTGGCTCACTAACCTTAGAAGCCGGGGGGGGGGGGGGGGGGGGGGGGTGTCAGCTCTAGGGTCCTCTGCTCACTGCGTTTAACCACAGGTGTGAGGGCCCTCTCTGGAGGCCCTGGAAAGGGAGGAGGGTTTCTGTCACTCTCCTCAATCTCTCTGCCCTGCCAGAGGCCCCGATGGGACTCTTCCACCCCACACCCCGGACCTGGCTCCTTCCTTTTGGCTTCCAGGTCTCTCATGCCTCCTAGCCCCCCTCCCCAAGCTAGCTCAAGACCTGAAAGGAAACCCTTGGGAGTGGAGGGGATTCCAGATGGGCAAGCCAAGCATTGTGAGCCTATAGAATAATTTCCACTCTGATCACTCACCGGCTATTGATCTACAATTCCCCACCCTCCGAAGGGCCAGGGTCAACATCAAAAGGTCCCCTGGCTAGAACAGGCAGCACCAGAGCCATGAACCTGGCCATGAGCCCCCACCCCAGACCTCTGGCAAAAGAAAGGGCGGCTGTGATGTTCACGGCCGGCGAGTTTTCCCTTCACTCCCTTTCTGAGGTCTCCCCCCAGCCCTGCTGCACCATGGGACCATCATGTGTCCCCTTCTGCCCTCTCCTCCAGGGCGGGGTGAGGGTACTATGCTCACATGGGGCTTCTGGAGACAGGGAATTCTGTGAGGGAGCCTCAGTCCCCAGGGCAGCTGCAGACCTGGGAGAATTAAGGGGCAGCCAAGAATAGAGCTGGTCAAGCCGGGGATTCCTTGACTCCTTTATCCTCACACGAGCCCATGCCAGCCTCACCCACCCAACTCTTCCTGTGGTGAAGGAATTGGTGGGGGTGTGGTGGGGGGGCACGGGAGAGGAAGACAGGGACCAGCACTAGGAAAGGCAGATAGAGGGTGTCAGGGGAAGGAGGGGGGCCTCCAGGGAGGGGGTCTAGTGTGGGGGGGGTGTATCTGCAGGGGCTCAAAGAGGGGTCCACAGAAAGAAACAGGCCACCACCTGGACAGACAGTGCCACCACTGATCACAGTTTTCCCTGAAACTTACAAGGTAAAACTCAGCTTGTCAGAGCACAGATCTGTTCTAAAGACCATTGCAGTCTGGGAGCTGTCCACACCCTGCCCTCCTGGGACCCTGGCTCCACCCCACAACCCATGTCTGGTCCTTGCAGGTTGACGGGGAGGGGCAGGGCGGGAGAAAAGTGGCCACAGCCCACTGCCAGCCAAATGGTAGCCCAGTGGGACTAAAGCAGACAGCCCCTTTCATTGTGTCTCATCAGGAACATCCCTGCACTCCAGGGTGAGTGAATCGCAAACTCAGGTCACCTTTGGGAGGTGGGGGGTGGACCAGGAGTTGGATAGAAAAACTGGTGATTTCAAAGTGCCAACCTTTGAAATAATACTACTAATATAACAATAATGATTATTATTGTCATGACTATGTGTTCTAGAGTCCCCTCTGGAGAGTCACTGTCCACTTTCTCAGGTGATGGGGAACCTGCTCAGAGAGGCTGACTGATCCAGTCAGAGTTACACAGCCAGAAGGAGGGAGTTGAACTGAGTTGGAGTAGCTCTAAAACCCCCATAATTTCCACCACCCAGATCCTGTGACCTCAATCCCTAGAGACAACCCTCAGGGAGCAGCTCCTCTGATCTTTCTCCTGTGAATATTGACTGACATTCTGGGCTTGGCAGTGAGCTGCCTCTGTGGAGGGGACCAGGTGCCAGTGTCAAATGTATGGGGTCAGTTAGTCAGTCAACAAAGACTAAGCAGTTATGGTACGCCAGGCCCAGGGCTGGGCTCTGGGAACACAGTGAGGAAAATAAAACACAGAGATGTGTTAGAGAATGACTGAGGGGTCAGAGAGGCTTCCGTAGTTGGGCAGAAGGGCCTCTCCAGGGAGCTGACCATGAGCTGAGACACAAGAGAGGAGGTGTAGCCAGTCAGGCAACAGCTAGAAGAGCAGCATATCAGGCAGTGGGAACAGCATGTGCAAAGGTCCTGAGGCAGAAATGAGCTTGGCGTGTTTGAGGAACAGTGAGGAGACTGGTGTGGCTGGAACAGAATAAGCAAGTGGGAGAGAGGAGGAGGAGGAGGGTGGGGGTTTCTGCAGGCAGGGGCTGTGGTGAAGGAGTGGACTGCAGAACAGTGGGGAGCTGTGGACGGTGTGTGAGCTGGGGAGAGATATATCATGATTTATGATTTTCAAAAGCCCCTGTGCCTGCCATGGAGAACAGGGACTACTGGGGCAGGAGTGGAAGTGATAGAAGGCCACAGGGGAGGCCAAAGGGGCATCTGAGTAGTCAGTTTGGCTAGGACCAGGTCGGGGCTGCAGGGATGCAGAAAAGTGGGCAGATTCTGGACTGAGCTGGGCATGGAGGATTAACTCTTTGGGGCCAATTTTCTGCCTGATGCTGAGGGACCACGGAAAGGGAAGGAGGGATTCATTTTGCCTGGGGGAAATCTAGGAAGGCATCCTGGAGGAGGTGTGCTTGCTCTTTGAGCTGGTCTTTTTTTTTTTTTAATTTATTTATGTGGCTGTGCCAGGTCTTAGTTGCGGCACTTGGAATTGTTGTTCTTTGTTGTGGCATGCAAACTCTTAGTTGTAGCATGTGGGATCTAGTTCCCTGACCAGAGATCAAACTCGGGCCCCCTGCAGTAGGATCGAGGAGTCTTAGCCCCTGGACCACCAGGGAAGTCCCTGTTGTTGTTGTTCAGTCACTCAGTCACGTCTGACTCTTTTCGACCCAGTGGACTGCAGCATGCCAGGCTTGCCTGTCCTTCACTTTCTCCTGGAGTTTGCTCAAACTCGTGTCCATTGAATCGATGATGCCATCCAACCAGCTCATCCTCTTTTGCCCCTTCTCCTCTTGCCCTCAGTCTTTCCCAGCACTGGACTACCAGGGAAATCCCTGAGTTGGGTCTTGAAGGGAATTTGCCAATGGCCAGCTGGAGCCATGCTGGGGATCTAATTATACAGATGCTGTGAGGGCCACATGGAGCCGCTGAGCACTCAGAATTAGCAGCAGCATGATCATATTTTAGCAAGGAAAGATCCCTTCTGGGACCTGGCAGAGACTGGGCTGGAGCCCAAGAGGCCAGAAAGGAGCTTTTGAAATGGTCCAGATCAGGACTTCCCTGGTCATCCAATGGTTAAGACTCTGAGCTTCCACTGCAGGGGGCACAGGTTTGAGCCATGGTTGAGAACTAAGATCCTGCATGCTGTGAGGTGTGGCCCCCCCCCCCCCAAAAAAAAAGTCCAGGTCATGATCAGACCAGTAGCAATGGGGAACATCCAGTCAGCCATCACAGTATTTGTGGCACATTTAATTGGGATTAGCTCCCTAACTCCTCCCCTTGCCCTTGGAGGGTCCTCGTTGCCCTTTTCAGGAAACTGAGGCTCAGAGGACGGCCCCTTGTCCATGACCATGATGAGAGTTTTTGGGGGCAGCCGTAACAAATGTCTACAACCATGGTTGGCTTAAAACAACAGAAATGTATTCTGTCTCATTTTGGAGGACAACAGTCTGAAATCCAGGCATGGTAGGGCCACATTCCCTCTGGAGGCTCCCGGAGAGGTGTCTTTCAGCCTGTGGTGGCTCTAGATATTCCATCGATTGTGGCTGTCTCACTCCAGTCTCTGTCTTCACTTAGCCTTCTGCCCTGTGTGCATGTCTGTATCTTCATGTGGTCTTATAAGGACATCAGTCATGGGATTAGCACCCACCCTAATGCAGTATGTGAAAGTGAAAAGTGTTAGTTGCTCAGTCGTGCCCAATTCTTTGCAACCCCATGGACTAATGTAGCCCACCAGGCTCCTCTGTTCATGGAATTCTCCAGGCAAGAATACTGGAGTGGGTAGCCATTCTCTTCTCCAGGAGGATCTTCCCGACCCAGGAATTGAACCCGGGGCTCCCCCATTGCAGTCAGATTCTTTATTGTCTGAGCCACCAGGAAGACCTCATCTTAATTTAACTACATCTGCAAAGACCAATAATGTGATCAAATAAGGTCCCGTTCTGACATCCTGGATGAGCTGCAATTAGGGGGAGGGATACTGTTCAAATCAGAACAGCCACACAGGGGTACACCATGCTTCAGAATCAAGCCTTATGCCGAGGCAGGAGCTGTAGGGATGGGGACAGAGGGGTGGGCTGGAATGAATTCAGAAGTGATCATGGACTGGTCTGTCAGATGTGCGGGACTCTGGGGAGGAAGTGTTAGTCTGGAGCCTTTGAGCCCGAGAGTGGCAAGGGCGGGAGGGGAGGCTGGTGTCTGGAGCAAGGATGCAGCTACCAGCTGAATGAACAAGACAGCCCCAGGGCAGGTCCCCTGGTGGATATGGAGGGTCTCCCTGCTGCTCATGGGAACTCGGTGCTAATGACAGAGCCCGTTCTCTGCCTGTGTGCCACCCCCAGGCTCCCATCTCCTCCTCCAGAGTAGGGACCGAGGGCTCCTGAGTGGGCTGCCCATGGTAAGTAACAGAGGAGGCCAGGCACAGTCCCTTCCCACCCCTCCCTCGCCTCATTTCCCCTGCGAGCCATCTGCAAGCCCCAGCTGTATTTATTGATTGATTCAATATCTTATCTTGCCCATTGGCCTGAAACCCTGCATTTGGGGGATTTTGTGTGTCTTCGTCCTCACAGTAGCCCTGAAGACAGGAGGTGCTCAGTAAATGCTGATAGAATGATTGAAGCTTCTGGGGGGAGGCAGTCCCTCAATACTGAAGAGCCCACGAACAAGCCCTCTGGAATGCCTATCCCCCCAACCCCCACAGTTGCCAGGACACTAGGAGGCTAAACCCTTCATGACTTCCGCTGTGCTCAGAGTCCTGCACACAACCCTGAGAGTGGGACCCCTGCTTGCCTCTGTGACTCCTCCCACCCCACTTACTCCTTCACTCTAGCCCCACCGGGTCTCCCTTTTCTTCCTCCATCACATCCTTCTCAGTAATCTCACCTCAATGCCTTTGCCCTTGCAGTGCCTTCCTCTGGGTGTACCCTTCTCCAGCTTTTCTAGGGCTGGCTCCTTGGCCTGCTTTCAAATGTTCCTTCTTCTGAGAGGCCACCCCAGAACACCCTAGTTAAAGGCTCCCACCTCCGTTCCCGTTTTTCTCAACTTCACTGGATTCTTTTCCAATGCTTTTTTTTTAAAGCTTGTCTATTTTTCTTTTTTTAAGTTAATTTATTTGACTGTGCTCGGTCTTAGGTGTGGCACATGGGATCTTCAGTCTTCATTGCAGCATGCAGAATGTTTAATTGAGGCATGCAGGGTCTTTTAGTCGTGGCATGTGAATCTAGTTCCCTGACCAGGGATTGAACCCTGCTCCCCTGCTCTGGGAGCTTGAAGTCTTAACCACTGGACCACCAGGGAAGTCCCTCCCATGCTTTTGTGTGGAAGCCTTACTAGTCCTTTACTAGTAAAGGATGTTCCCTTCCTTGAGAAGATCAACTCCAAGAGGGGAAGATATCTCAGACTCTGCGTCCTCCACACCACACTTGGAAAAGAAACTCGGTGGATGTGTGAATGAACGAATGAATGTGTGGATAAATGAATGAATGAGAGAGTAGTGAATACCTTCCCCACTCTGCCATTCCCACACTCACAGGGGATTTAGGGTCCTGCCTCCTTTGAGGCAGTCATTGGTTAGACCCAGGATGGGTCTGAGACTTCTGTGAATATGCAGCTTAGGTGTAGGATGGAGAGGTGGCCAGTCTGCCCCAGCTCAGGTTACTGCCTCTGCCTCTGGGTGCTTCAGTCCCTGTGAGGTTCTCCTGGGTCTCCTGCACCCAGACCCACAGCCACTGCCCTGAACTTGTGGTGCACCCCTCAGGGCCCTGGAGGAGGGGCTTCGTGTTTAGCCTCTACCCCCTCACCAGTCTGTAGGTCATTTCCTGGGGCCTGAGTCCTGAGGGTCTCCCAGCTGAAGTTCATGTTCATGCTCCTTGAGTCCCTTCCAGCTAACTGTGGGCTGCTGAGAGGCTCTGGAATGGAAACTCAGATATATCCCACCCAGTGTGTGCTGAGTCGCTTCAGTCATTTCTGACTCTTTGTGACCCTCCCTCCCCAGACTGTAGCCCACCAGGCTCTCTGTCCATGGGATTCTCCAGGCAAGAATACTGGAGTGGGTTGCCATGCCCTCCTCCAGGGGATCTTCCTGACCCAGGGGTTGAACGTGTGTCTTCTATCTCCTGCCTTGGCAGGCAGGTTCTTTACCACTAGTGTCACCTGGGAAGCCCACCCCTGACCTCTGTCCACCAATGCCAGCCTTGTCTCAGAGGGGTGAGATTCAAGCAGACAACAGGGCCAACTTGGGCAGGAGGTGATCGGTCACCAGATTGACTGTCCTAAATGCAGCTCCGTGAAGGAGTTTCCTGATCCCTTGAGGCATGTGAGCCCAAAGGAGAGATAGGGATTTTTCTAGAGAGAGAGAAATGGTAAATACATAGCCTGCAGGGTCTGGTAGGATGGGAGGACTGGAGGGGCCTCTGTGGGCTGTGGTCGATGCTCTTGTGAATTTCCGGACATTTGCACAGTGGACTTGAATTCAGAAAGCACTGGATACTGCAGCAGCTTCCCAGATGGTGCAGTGGTAAGAATCCACCTGCCAGTGCACAAGACACAGGTTTGATCCCTGGGTGGGGAAGATCCCCTGGAGTAGGAAATGGCAACCCACTCCAGTATTCTTGCCTGGAGAATCGCATGGACAGAGGATCCTGGTGCTCTACAGTCTGGGGGATAGCAAAAGAGTCAGACACGACTGAGCACACACGCACAATGCTGCAGGGGCATGACAGCAGTCTGTGCAAGCCTGAGTCAATCCGTAGGCACAACAGGAATGCTTTTTGCGGGTCAGGGACCCATACGGGGGCAGGCATAGGCTGTCAGGGGCCAGGGCATTGAATGCGACACAGGGATGTGTGCCAGACCCCAAGGGAGATGTGGGTGGCTCCATCACTGTTGTGCTTTAGAAAGAGGCCCCAGTGGCTCAGGCAAGGGAAAAGCAAGTGCAAAGGCCTGGAGTGAGCTGAGGGGAGTCTGAGGATGCCTGGGAAGGGGGGCTGGTTAAGTGGATAGAGGGATGCAGGATGAAGCATGTTTGAGAATGCATCCCCTTACGGTTCCCAAACCCCACTCCTGGAGCCCCTATGGACACATCAGGGCATGGGGATCCCCAGGCCTCCACTTCCCGACTAGCATAGACCATGGCTAGGCCTTCCTCAGGGTGCTCCCAGCAGGCTGGGATAAAGAACAGGCTCTGGAGATGAGGGATCAGGAGTCCCATCTGCTGACCCCCCACCCATCACCTGGCTCCTCTCACCCTCACCTCCATCACTGACCCATGGGACTACTCCTGCCCAAGCCACTGTCCACTCACTCATTCATTCAGCCCAGCTATTTTCTGGGCACCGCAGAAAGAACAGACAGCTGCCCCGAGGCAGTGATAAGCAGTCAGATGTTTCTGACCTGGCCTAAAGCTTAGGGCCAGGAGGAACATAGATGGAGGACTGGGAGAGAGAAGGGGGAACGGCTGCCTCCAGGAGCCCTCAGGTCGGGGAGGACAGAGCCAGGTTCAGTCACCCAGCTGACAGGGTGGGGATAGGGTGAGGCTGAGGTTGTGAGGCTGCCTGAGAAAGGAGGAGGTAAGGGCTCTCCACCTTCCAGTCCCCAAGGCTCCTCTGAGCTTCCATGAACATCGAATGAGTGTTGCCCAAGGTCATCCTCGGTACCAGGGGAAAGGGGCACCATTTGGGGGACCCAAAAAATAATCTGTTTGCCTGCCATCCTGGCATTGGTTTGGAGAGTTTAGGACTGGAGGAGGGGGCTAAATCTGAGTAGATTCTCTCCTCTCAAAGAAGATGGCCTTTGCCCCAGCAAGCACCCCCCACCCCCAGCCCTGAAAGCCCCCACACCCAGCTCCAAGGCACTTTCTACTTGACATCATCTTGTTTCCCCACCCCAAGACCCCCCCCCCCCCCCACCAAGACACACACACACAGAGCGGAAGTTTGACGAGGTCATTTCAGGAGGGAGGTGGCCAGTCACTTTGCAAAGTTGTCACCTCTGCAAGTGCAGAGGGTGTGATCAGCCCCCAGGTGCGCTAATGTTGAGAGGTGGCTGGAGTTTGGGGACCTGATTTTGGAAAACGGGTGGTTAGGAGTACTCAAAGACGATCGAGGGCGGGAGTTTTCGCTTCGCCATGGTCCTCTGCATCGCGCGGAGCAGGAGGGTGAGTTTGAGGACCAGCCGCGCGCTGGGGGGCGAAGGGGGCACCGGGGAATGAGGGATCTTTAAATGGAGGCGGGGCTTTCGGGGTCGCCGGGGGCGGTGCCAACCAGGGCTCGGCCAATCGGCCGCGCCGCTGGCGTCGCACCGCCCCCTCCTTTCCCGGCCCGGGCGGGAGCTCGCCCCCCCGGCCGGGCCCGTGTTCTGGGCGGCGGGGGATGCGAGCGCTGCCGCTGCCCCCGGCCCCACCGCCCCGGGGCCTCGCGCCTGCCCGCTGCTGCCCGCCCCGTCCGCAACCCCGGCCCCGGCCCCGACCTGGGGGTCCGTGGCCGCGTGGGTCCCTCTCCCTTCCAGCCTCGTCCGCCCGCCCGAGCCGAGTCCCGCAGGTACTGAGTGGTATGGGCAGGGGTACCCAGGGAGACATGTCCCGTAGTGAGATGCCGTTTGGGGCAGGGGCCAGGAGGGAGGATTTCCGTGGGGTCCGCAACCGAGAGGACATGGCAGTGGGGGAATGTGTGTATGTGCACTGCCCCAGTGAGTCGATTCACGGATCCCCATCCTGGAGGGGGAGGGTACTGGGTTCACTTTGGCGGGGGCAGAGCAGTGAGTCTCCAAACTCCATAGATACGGTGGGGGAGCTCTCGGGGTGGAGGCAGTAACCCAGGACTGACATGGGAATGGGAGGAACGAGACCCTCACCACTGGCCCTTGTGTCCAGCCTTTAGGGGCAGCATGGCAGGGTTTGTAAAACTGGTCCCCTAGCTCTCCCAGGACAGAGGTCGGGCATCCTGCACAGCGCACTGTTCTGGCTGTCCTGGAGAGTGGGGCCTCAGATGTGAGTGCTGGAGGCTGGGGGTGAGCCAGAGATGCTGATGGAGACGCATCAGAGTGGAGGGCACTGGGGAGAGCAAGCTAGGGCAGGCTAATTGCACCCTGATGGGTGGTGAAGGCGGGAATGCCTAAGGGATGGGGCAGTCAGCCAACGACTTGCTGCACCCACTCTCCAACAGCCCATAGCGTGGGAGGACAAATGGATCCTGTCCGCCCGGCAGAGCTAGGGCCTGAAGAGTGATGGTGGAGGAGTGTCTTGGGGTCCTTCCCTACCCTCCACAGGGACACACAGCCCACAGCTTGCCCACAAAACCTACAAGATTCTGCCATGTGCTGCTCTGTCCACAGTTCCTGGGAGTGGTGAGGTGGGCGTTTTGCCCCAAGGAGGCTCTGCCTTTGAGAGTAATGGGCAGGGGGTACTTTCTCCTGGTCCAGCTCTGAAGGACAGATAGCGGTGTTGGGCAGTGGAACCACAACGTACCCATGACTGCGTGCTAGGCATTTTCCACGTGAGATCTCATTTCTTTCTGGTCATTGACCCTGCTGGGTTGGCACTAAGATGCCCCGTTACTAAAGAAGTAGCTGAGGAAGTGGCAGTGACTTCGTCCTGGCTGGAATACCCAAAGGTCCCTCTGTAATCGACCCATCATTTGTAAAAAGAGCTCACTCGAGGGCCTTTGGTGTCTGGTCATTTTCTTTCTCTTCCTGTTAGGTGGGAAAGTTCAGAGGAGCTGGCCTCCTTGGTCCCTGCTGCCTGCACACTTTCTTCCCTGCTTCAAGAACCTTCCTGGGTTCCCCCTACCCCACCTACAGATTTCCCACAGTATCTCTTGAAATGGTGCAGAAGGCAGGGTCTGCTCATCTCCTTACTCCAGCATTCAGGGAACAGAGAGGTCTTGTGCCCCAGACATGTGAGACAGTTTTAGCAATTCCAAGAACCTTCAAAACCAAATACAGCCCACAAGGTGTTTCTCCCTTTTTAGAAGAAGTCCTTGGAGAACTCAGGGCCTTCACCCAGAAAATCACACCCTTTCATGGACATCGAAACCTTGGCTGGGGTTTTATAGGAGTTTCTGGTTCTTTGGGAAAACTCTGAGGATCCTGGGGACCCCACCTTTAGGCCCAAGTTGCAATGAGGGAGGGGAAGGTGAACCTGGGGAAGAGTGGGGTCTCTTGTCCCCAAGGCCCTCTGGTCCCACCCAGTCTTTAGATTATGGGCTGGCCCCTTCTTCCGTGAGATCTCGGGCAGGCCACTCTGTCCTTCCACTTCCTATGAGGTCGTGGGAGGTGTCAGACAGCTACCACTCCTGTGCCCTGAGCTCTGTGGTTCCTCAAGGGCAGTGCCATACTGGCTCCCTTTCCGAATAGTCACCGATCAAGAGGGATCCAGGCAGATCCTGCCACCCCTAGACTGCACTAACTTAGCCCCTGCCCTTCCTGGCTGTGTGACCTCAGGCAACATGCTAAACCTCTCTGAGCCTTGTCTCCCATCTGTAAAATGTGAGTAAGAATGCCATCTGCCTCTCTGAGTAGCCACAGGGATTAAATGCAGTAATTCTTATCAAGGTCTTGGTCCACCTGGAAAATCCCATGAACGGAGCCTGGCGGGCTACAGTCCATGGGGTCGCAAAAGAGACACGACTGAGCGACTAAATAACAAATAACCGCATTAACGTGATGGGCCCTAGGAAGGCCCTCCAGGCCTCCGCCCTCCTGGAAGTCACCTGCTGCCTGTCCGCATGCCCCACGCCACTCCCTCTCTGCCCAGGGCATGTCAGGACGGGCTGCCAGGCAAGGAGGAGCATGGCCGCCACGTGGCTGAATTTGGCCTGTGTGTTAGGTGGCTGAGTCACATCCCTAAATTGCATCTTCATCGGTGCATTTCAGAAGGTCGTTTGCAGCGCCCCCACCCCCTCCCAGTCCTGTCTGCCAGGCCATCCTCTCTCCTTCCTATTGTCCCCAAGCCCTGGGCAGGGACCCTTCTGCACCT
The DNA here is from genome assembly GCA_024291935.2 of Okapia johnstoni. Lineage (NCBI taxonomy): Eukaryota > Metazoa > Chordata > Mammalia > Artiodactyla > Giraffidae > Okapia > Okapia johnstoni. The sequence continues at coordinate 4,739,332 of CM044316.1, read as the reverse complement.
TCAGGAGGGAAGATGGGAGGACTGTCTGAGGTTTCCTTGTCTCTTGGGGAAGAGCAGGTCTGGGGCTGCGGTGTGTGTTCTGGGGGCAGGCTCTTAGTCCCACCTAGCAGCTCACGGCCTTTCAGATGGCAAGCAGGGACCGTAGCCCCAGAAGAGAGTGGCACCTGAGTGCTTTTGAGGACAAAGAGAGAGATCAGGGCCAAGATCAGCCTTATAAACTGTGAAGTGCTGGGCCTGCAGGCGATCAGCCCATACAAACTGTAACGTCCTGGGCCCACGTGGGGCCAGCTCTTATAAACTGTGAAGCGTCAGGTCACAGGTGGCCACAGCCTGGTTGGTAGGATGGATGGAAGTGGGACATGTCCTAAGACTCATGTTTCTTGTGTTCTTCCTTTGTGCTGGCACCCTCGTCTGGGGACATGTAATGAGTGGGACAGATACTGTCTGGGGGCGGGGTGGACATGGACACAGGTAGTCCTGCAGTGCATGCGGTGGTTGGTGTCCTGGCCAAGGTCACCTGTGTCTCGCCTGGCAACCTTGCTCATCGTGGTGTGTCCTGGTGTGACATTGTCTGAGTCTCTCACCCCTAGGAACGTGGTTTCAGGGCCAGGGAGGTGTCTTGTCTCTGCACGCAGCCCCTTCTCCCAAGCCCCCAGCACACACCAGCTTAGCCTTTTCCAAGAGGACAACACTGGACCCACAGCCCACCGCTGCCTGGCTTCTTGGGAGAATCCCACAAGGCAGCCTGATGCAGAATCTGCCTTGTAAGGAGATGGACCCTTCACCACACAGTGAAGAGAAACTGGTGCCTTAGTTTCCGCATCTGTACAACAAGCCAAATCCTAAGACTCCTTTTTTGGAGATGTTGTGAGAATTAAGGAGAAAACTCTGTGTGAAGGACAGAGCCTGGCATGTAGTGGGTGTTCAGTAAACAAAGGCTGTGGTGGCAGCTGGGGTGCCTGTGGGGGTGAGGAGTGACTGGGGTGGGCTGGGGTGGAGCAGTGGAGGGTCTGGCAAGATTGGACTCCAGGCAGGCTCATCCTGTGCATATCACTGTCTTCAAGGTCCTTGCTCCTGCACATGACACACGGGACCTGGCCCCAGGCAGGTACAGAATCTGAGGATGTCAGAGCATATCAGCCTGTCTGCTTCTCAGTAGCCAGTTTCCTTTGTGGGGAAACTGAGTCTGGCCCAAGGTTGCAGGACCAGACCAAGGTGCTGTAGAATCAGTTCTGGGATCTTTTTGTTTTTTTGACTGCATCACATGGCTTATAGGATTTTTAGTTCTCCAACCAGGGATCAAACCTGTTCCTCAGCAGTGAGAGCACAGAGTCCTAACTCCTGGACCTCCAGGGAATTCCCTGGGATCTTTTTCTTTTTTAAGTTTTATGTCTTTATTTTTAGCCACACCTTGGCTTGTGGGGTCTTAGTTCCACGACCGGGGACTGAACCTGGACCCTCAGCAGTGAAAGCACAGAGTCCTAACCACTGGACTGCCAGGGCATTCCTCAATTCTGGGATCTTAGAATTAAATCCTGGATTGTTCCTTTGGTCCTGGAATCCAGGCAGGAGGGACCTGAGGGTCTCATAGCCATAGTCACGGTCCCTAATATCTCCCTGGCCATACCCTTTGACTGTGTAAGTATGTTCGGGCCTTTGGACAACTCTACGTGGTGGTGGTAGGGAATTGGAGGCTCAGTAGAGTGAGATTAATTTGTCCAAGATTCCAGAAGTCAGCAGACAAGCCTGGGTCGGAACCATCTCCTGATGGCTCACTTGTCATTGTTCAGTCGCTAAATCGTATCTGACTCTCTGCAACTGCATGGACTGCAGCACACCAGGCTTCCCTGTCCTCCACTATCCCCTTGAGTTTTTCTGAACTCATGTCCATGAGTCAGTGATGCCATCAAACCATTTCATCCTCTGTTTCCCCCCTCTTCTCCTCCTGCCTTCAATCTTTCCTAACATCAGGGTCTTTTCCAATGAGTTGGCTCTTCACATCAGGTGGCCAAGGTATTGGACCTTCAGCTTCAGCATCAGTCCTTCCAATGAATATTCAGGACTGATTTCCTTTAGGATTGACTGGTTTGATCTCCTTGCTGTCAAAGGGACTCTCAAGAATCTTCTCCAGCCCCACAATTCAAAAGCATCAATTCTTTAATGCTCATCTTTCTTTATGGTCCAACTCTCATATCCCTACATGACTACTGGAAAAACCATAGCTTTGACTATATGAACCTTTGTCAGCAAAGTAATGTCTCTGCTTTTTAATACACTGTCTTGGTTTGTCATAGCTTTCCTTCCAAGGAGAAGTGTCTTTTAATTTCATGGCTTCAGTCACCATTCACAGTGCTTTTGGAGCCCAAGAAAATATTAATAAAATCTGTCACTGTTTCCACGTTATCCCCTTCTATTTGTCATGAAGTGATGGGACCGGCTGCCATGATCTTAGTTTTTTGAATGTTGAGTTTCAAGTCAGCTTTTTCACTCTCCTTTTTCACTTTCATCAAGAGGCTTTTCAGCTCCTCTTCACTTTCTGCCACTAGAGTGGTATCATCTGCATATCTGAGGTTGTCAATATTTCTCCCGGCAGTCTTGATTCCAGCTTGGGAGTCATCCAGTCCAACATTTCTCATGACGTACTCTGCATCTAAGTTAAATAAGCCTGGTGACAATATACAGCCTTGACATACTCCTCTCCCAATTTCGAACCAGTCCATGTGTGGTTCTAACTGTTGCTTCTTGACCTGCATACAGGTTTCTCAGGAGACAGGTAAGGTAAGGTAAAGTGGTCTTACCTTAAGACCACCTTAAGGTGGTTCCAGATGGCTCATTTAGGTGGCCTCTAATCCTCCCAGGCAAACCAGCCGGCAGAATTCCATCGTGAGGCTTTCAGAGGTGTTTACTGAGTGTCACCTGTGTTTATTGCTTTAGGTGTTTACTGCTTTTAGCGTCCATTGCTTTAGGTACTTGGAAACACAGAAAAGTCAATGCACAAAGGTCTGGTAGGAGGGTGTTCCAGGCAGAGGGTGCAGCAGGTGCCTCAGAGTGTGCAAAGGCCCTGAGGCAGGACCAAGCTCGTTGGAACCTGGTAATGGGGAGGTCAGTGTGGCTGAAAGGGAGTGACTCTGGGAAAGTGAGAAGGATAAGATGGGTAGGAGCCAGGCGATAGAGGCCTCCTGGCCACAGTGAGGAGTTTTTATGCAATAGCGCTGGAGAGCCACTGGGAGGTTTGTTTTTGTTTTATATTTATTTACTTATTTTTAGCTGCATCGGGTCTTAGTTGCGGCATATGGGCTCTTCGTTGTGGGCCACAGACTTCTTTCTTGTTGTGACATGTGGGCTTCAGAGTGCGTAGGTTCTGTAGTCACAGCGTGCAGGCTTAGTTGCCCTGCAGTGTATGGGATCTCTGTTTCCCCGACCAGGGATCGAACCCACATCTCCTGCATTGAGAGGCAGATTCTTAACCACTGGACCTCCAGGGAAGTCCTGTGTGGACGTTTTGAGCCGAGGAGAGGCATAGGTTGGCTTGATTTCTGGTGGGTCAGTCAGTCCACATGTCAGCTGAGATGGGTTCATGACCTCTCCAGCCTCAGGATGTTCTGGGGTGGGGGTCCCTAGCCATCTGGTCAGTTGGCCAGGCCCTGACATGACCATGTTCCCTGTGCCCTGCAGGTCAGCGCGGGAGCCCAGTTGCCGAGCCATGCCAGGCCCCAGGCGGCCGGCAGCAAGCCCAAAGCCAGCACCCACATAGTCATGAACAGCCACAGACACAGTGGCTGCGAGGGACGGCCACTAGGTGGCGGGCTGGGTGCCTTGGGCCGAGATCCTCTGGACCCCGAGGCCAGCCACCCCCCGCAGCCTCCAAATGGCCCAGGCATCCAGGTGGTGGTGGCCAAGAGCGAGCCGTCGCAGCCCTCACCTGGCAGCCCCCGGGGGCAGCCCCAGGACCAGGAAGAGGAGGAAGATGAGGAAGAAGATGAGGCAGTCAGACAGAGGGGCTCAGGGAAGCCCCCCAGCGTTGGCCACCGCCTGGGCCACCGGCGGGTGCTCTTTGAGAAGCGGAAGCGCCTCAGTGACTATGCCCTAATCTTTGGCATGTTCGGCATCGTTGTTATGGTGACAGAGACGGAGCTGTCCTGGGGGGTCTACACCAAGGTAGGCATGGCCCTTCCCCCTGGCACCCCGGGGAGGCCCTGCTGGTCCCACTTGGCTCCCCGAGACCCCCTTGGGCACAGGGTCTGGGACCACATCGGCCCTAGGAGAGGTGGGCGGGGGAGGCTGAGGGGACCCTGGAGGTGGGAAGTGGGGGCACCCAGGGTCTCCTGTTGTTTCTACCCTCTGGGGGCAGCAGGAAGGCCTCAGGTGGGGCCCGAAGTCGCCAGCCCCTTTCCTCCGCCTTGCACCATGGGGCTGCACTTTTGCTGAAGGTGGGAAGGGGGCTGCTTCCAGGTTAGGCCCGGAGGAGACAGGGGAGCACCAGAGAAGAGCTGTTTTGAGGAGCAGGGAAAGAATTTTGCCCCTTTCGAGGGCAAGCTGGGCCAGGTTATGAGCCTGGTTGTGGGTCCCCAAGTGGATGCCAGGACAGAGAGAGATGAGAGCCAAGTCAGCCTGTAAACTGTAAAGTGCTGCATCTGCTCAAGGCCTGGTTTTATAAACTATGAAGTGCTATGCCCATGTGATGCCTGGCCTTATAAACTGGAGTGCCACCTTGCTGTGAGCCCAAGCCTAAGAGTAAGGACCGGAGCTTCACTTCCCGAGCGAAGTGACCAGGTTGGGGGGGTCAGGAGGGCTGCCCACCTCCACAGTGTCTGTCCTGCCCTCTGCTCTCTCTTTGCCCAGGAGTCCCTGTACTCATTTGCACTCAAATGCCTCATCAGCCTCTCCACGGTCATCCTGCTGGGCCTGGTCATCCTCTACCATGCCCGAGAGATTCAGGTCAGTGCTCAGTGGGGTTAGGGCAGCTCCCCTCCCTGCACCCCAGAGCCCCCTCACCAGCCACCTCCATGCCTGCACGCTCAGTTGTGTCCGACTCTTTTTGACCCTTTGGACTGGAGCCTGCCAGGCTCCTCTGTCCATGGGATTCTCCAGGCAAGAATACTGGAGTGGGTTGCCATTTCCTCCTCCAGGGGATCTTCCCAACCCAGGGATTGAACCCGCATCTCTTGCATCTCCTGCATTGGCAGGTGGGTTCTTTACCACTAGTGCCAGCTGGGAAGCCCCCAGGACCTGGGAACCCTCTAAAACATAGAAGGATCAATAGCCACTTTATAGAAGGAAAAAAAAAAGATCTCCATGGAAACACACTGGTTAGATCACTCTAAATTTCCGGGAATGCATATCATCATTTTAATTTTCATCGATAATTTGGTAAAGAAGATGAACAGTGAGGGAGCAGGCAGTGGGCTGGGGTTCTGAGGTGCACGTGGATTGTGTTTGCAGCCCTGGGGTCTTCTGAGGTTTTGCAGCCATGGAGTCCAGTGTTTGTAGCACCAGCCTCCTTTTCCTAGTCCACTGGACCTGTGTTTGAAAGATTTCTCATGTGCCAAGGATTCTCGTATTTCAGAGGTTGATCAAAACCTGGTCAGGTGCCTGGAGAGCCAAGTTCAGGGCTTGTAAGGCAGGTGTTACCACAGCACCAGGCCAGCACCAGGGCCTGGGGACACCAAAGGAGGTCAGATCTGGCTCCTGACTCTAGCTTTTGACCCCTGACCTCAAGGAGCCACAACCTGGCAGGAGATGGGTGTAGGAAAGTCCTATGTAGGTTGTACTGTATGCAGACCTGTCAGCAGACACCCAGAGGGGTCCTCAGTCTGGCTAGGGGTTGGGGTAGGAGGACGATGACCCTTGAAGTAAAGGAAGCAGTTCTAAAGGGACAGCTGGGAACAGAAATCTGGCAGTTCCTCGAACAGTTAAACATGGAGTTACCATATGACCCAGCAATTCCACCCCTAGTTACACACCCAGGAGAAACAACAACTACATCCACACAAAAACGTGTACCCATGTGTTCAGAGCATCATTATTCACAATTGCCTAAAAATGAAAACCACCCAAATGTCCATTGACTGATGTATGGGTAAACAAATGGTGGTCCGTCCATACAATGGCATGCTATTCAGCGAAACAAAAAAAGGATGAAGCACTGTATGTTTGCAGCACCACAGCTGAGTGTCTTAAACAACAGAAGTATATTTTCTCGTGGGGCTTCCCTGATGGCTTAGACAGTAAAGAATCCACCTGCAATGCTGGACACCTGTGTTCGATCCCTGGGTTGGGAAGATCCCCTGGAGAAGGAAATGGCAACCCACTCCAGTATACTTGCCTGGGAAATCCCATGGACAGAGAAGCCTGGCGGGCTACAGTCGACAGGGTCATAAAGAGTCAGACATGACTGAGTGACTAACACACACGTGTAGTCTCTCACAACTCTGGAGGTTGGAAGGCCAAGGTCAGGTGCTGGCAGGGTTGGTTTCTCCTGAGGTTCTCTCCTTGACTTGCAGGCTGCTGTCTTCTCATTGTGACCTCACATGGCCTTTGCTCTATGCGCATATACCCCTCATAAATACCCTTCTTATAAGGACACCAGTCCTGTAGGATGGGAGCTCCACTCCATGACCTCATTTAACCTTAATTATATCTTTAAAGGACCTATTTCCAAATACAGTCATATTGGAGGCTAGGGCCTTAGCAGTTGAATATTGAGTGGACATAGTTCAGTCCATAACTCTCCACCCTCTGGCCCACCTCCCAAATCCATGTCCTTCTCCCATGCAAAATGCATCAATATCAATCTCAGCAGCCCCCAAAGTCTTAACCCATTTCAGCATCGACTCAAAGTCCAAAATCTCCTTTAAATATCACCTAGGGACTTCCCCGGAGAAGGCAATGGCACCCCACTCCAGTACTCTTGCCTGGAGAATCCCAGGGATGGGGGAGCCTTGTGGGCTGCCGTCTATGGGGTCGCACAGAGTCAGACACAACTGAAGTGACTTAGCAGCAGCAGCAGCAGCAGCAGGGACTTCTCCAGTGGTCCAGTGGTTAAGAATCCACACTTTCACTTCAGGGGCCCAGGTTCGATCCCAGGTCAGGGAAGTAAGATCCCATGTACTGTGAAGTGCAGCCAAAGGAAAAAAGAAAGAAAGATTATATTTAAATGTGTGTGTTCTGTTACTCAGTTGTGTCTGACTCTCTGCAACCCCATGGACTGTATAGCCCACCAGGATCCTCTGTCCATGGCATTATCCCAGCAAGAATACTGGAGTGGGTTGCCGTTTCCTACTCCAGGGGATCTTCCCGACCCGGGGATCAAACCTGCGTCTCTTGCATCTCCTGGATTGGCAGGCTAAGTATCATCTAAAACAGACATAGGTGAGACTTGAGGTACAGTTCCTCTGGAGACAAAATTTTCCTCCAGCTGTGAACCAGATAAGTTGTGTGCTTCCAAAGTACAGTGGTGGGACTAGCATAGGATAGACATTCCCCTCCCCGAAGCCGAAAAATGTGAAAGGAGAGAAGTGACAGGTCCTAAACTTGTCTCAGACCTGCCCAGGCAAATTCCACTGGGTGTGAAGGTTGGAGAATGATCCTCATTGGCTCAACGCCCCACCTTCCAGGCCTACTGAGCGGCAGCATTGCCTCCTTGAGCCTGGCCGGCGGCCTTTTGTGACTGCCTGCTTTTCCTCGGCATTATGTCTTCAGGGAGTAGCACATGCCAGTGCTTCACTCCTCTTCATGGCCGAGACATGTTCCACGTGTGGAAGGACCACGTTTGTTTCTCTCTCCATCCATGGATGGACATTGGGTAGTGTCTACTTTGGGCACCTGTGAACAGTGTGATTGCACGCACACAAGGATGTGTTTGAACAACTGTTCTCGTCTCTCTTGCGTATATACCTAGGAATGGGAGGGCTGGGTCATTGGTAACTCTGTGTTTGAATATTGAGTGGACATAGTCCACTCAATATAAACCTGTGCCCTGTTTAGCTTGAATTGTGTCCAACCCTGAGAACTAGGGGGTTTCGGCTGTGAAGCCATATTTGTTGTAAAAGCTGATGCGGTTTGGGACTGGGATCTCCCTCCATGGCCTGGGCACGTGTCCAACACCCACTGCGTCCTGCCCACCTGATCTCTGCAGCTATTCATGGTGGACAACGGGGCAGATGACTGGCGCATCGCCATGACGTGCGAGCGCGTGTTCCTCATCTCCCTGGAGCTGGCTGTGTGTGCCATCCACCCGGTGCCCGGTCACTACCGCTTCACGTGGACAGCACGGCTGGCCTTCACATACATGCCGTCAGCGGCCGAGGCTGACGTGGACGTGCTGCTGTCTGTGCCCATGTTCCTGCGTCTCTACCTGCTGGGCCGCGTCATGCTGCTGCACAGCAAGATCTTCACGGACGCCTCCAGCCGCAGCATCGGTGCCCTCAACAAGATCACCTTCAACACGCGCTTCGTCATGAAGACGCTCATGACCATCTGCCCGGGCACTGTGCTCCTCGTCTTCAGCATCTCCTCCTGGATCATTGCTGCCTGGACCGTGCGGGTCTGTGAGAGGTGTGCCCCTGACCCCCTGGGCCCTGACCCCCCATGACCCTCAGGCCCACCCACGATTTTAGTGACCCCAGGGCTCCCCCAGCCATCACTCTGACCCTATGACTTCTGACCCTGCTGAACCCCGTACCCACCCATGGCTCCATCCCCATGACCCCTGATCCTGCCGACCCCTCCCCCAAGTTCCTGGCCTCAGTGACTGTCTCTCACATGCAACTTCGTCATGCCTGGGACTCCAACCCCGTGTGCCCAGCCACCCCCAACTCCTACCCTGACCCTCACCCCTCTAGGACCCCATCCCTCTTTCCACTTCCCCTCCCTCCAGGGGCCCCTCCACTGGCCCCATCTCTGGCCCAGGGTGTTGGAGGCAGCAGGAACAGGGACCCCCTCCATCCACCTGCATCCTCCACAATTTAACCTGCTCTCCTTCTCCCGTCTGCCCACCCTGCCGGACTGTAGGGAAAACATGTGAGTCCTGCCCTCAGCCGAGCTATGTGTGTGAAGCTGCCAGCTGTCCTGCCCGCCAGGAATTTAAGATCAGCTGCCACCAGGGGAGGGAGCGAAAAGGGGAGGCGGGTGTCCGGGACCCGCCCAGAGCCCATGGGCCAAGGGGAGAGCTTGTCCCAGTGCCACCAGGCCGGTGGGTCTGTGTCACTCTCGGGCCCGGTGCCCTGGGCATCCCTGGGGTCCTTGCCACCAAGGAGGGGGCAGCAGAAGGGAGTAGAGGGAAGAAGAGTTTAGCTCTGGTGCCTTGTTGAGGCAGCTGGCCCCAGGGGGCAGGGACAGCTCCTTCAGTGGGCCTGGGATGAATGAGCACAGTCCCAGCTTTTAAGATCCCCATACGGGGGTTTCTTCTGAATGGCCTTGGAAGGTGCAGGGCCATCCAGCCAACTTACAGATGAGAACACTGAGGCTCTGAGGAGCTAAAGGGACACCCAGAGGGCCCAATTCCTGCTTCTCTCCAGAAACCCCCCGGGGCTTCATGGAGAGGGAAGGGTCCCCCTGGATCTCTCAGGGCAGGGAAATGCCTTGTCTGGGAGGGGGTCTCTGTTGCCTCTTGATGAGCTGGGTAGGGGCTGTAATGGGTGGTGCTGGCACTGGGCTTCCTGGGAGGTCCCTGGGCCGGACCTGTCCCCAGAACCCCAGTCCTCACCCCTTCAGCTGTCCCCTCCCCCACCCCGCCTCCACCTGATGTGGGGCTCCTGGGAGAGAGGGCCCAGCTCTTCTCGTCACCAAGGCTGAGGATCACATGAGGGCTCCTTATTCACCTGATGTGCCTCTGTGCCAGTTCCCACAGACCCAAGGGCTGATGGCTGGGGAGTGGGAGAGGATGCCCCGCATCAGCCATCGCTGAGGTCCAGGCTGGGTCACTGCAGGGGCGCCTGGTGAGGGCGGAGAACGGGGCAAGGCCAAGGGGCAGCCAATCCTAAATTCTGAGCCCTTTGACACCGCTTGACGCCCCCTCGCCTGCCTCACTCCACCCCCGTGGCTCTGTCCCACCCCACCTCCTGCATGCCCTCCACTCCCTGGTTCAGGGTGACCCTGTAGCCCCCACCAGAGCTCCAGCCGGGCCTGGAGCCTCCGCGCCCATGGCTGATAGCTGATAGGTTCCCGGCTCCTCCTGCCTCCTGGGTGTGGGGTGCTGGTCTCTGGAGAAGTAGAAGCTGGTGCAGCTTCAGGCTCAGGTGCCACAGTGAAAGATGAGGCTTGGTCCCTGGTGCCCTTCACCCAGCAGGCAGCCTGGAAGCCCAGGCTGAGCAGAAAGGCCTCCATCCCTCCGTCCCACCTTTTGGGTTTCCATCTCCTCCTGGTCTTTTTTTTTGGTCACATCCCATGGCATGTGGGATCTTAGTTCCCTGAACAGGGATTGAACCTGTGCGCCAAGCATTGGAAGCTGAGAGTCCTAACCACTGGACAGCCAGGGAAGTCTCCATCTCCTTATCTTGAGCCCCTGACCCCAGCTCCATCTGCCTGGAACAGCCCTCCCCACCAGCTCCCCCTGCCCGGCCTCTGTGCCCCAAAAGGAGAGGGGTCATCTGAGAAGGGCTTCCTGACCTCCCTGAGCTGGAGGGGTTTTGCAGGCAGGGGACTGGGCTGGAGCAAAGCTTTGAACCACCCCCAGATCCAGAGCACCAATCCCTCAGCCTCTATGGTCAGCCTGGGATGACCATAGATACCACCAGTTCATAGCCTGTACGGCCAGGGTTTCGGGCTTGGCTTTGACTGGAGCAAATCATGTCCCTTTGCAAGGCCTTGGAATCTGTCCTCTTGAATAACAAAAGTTGAGTCCCGCATCTCTCCCCAGAGCTAAACATGCTGCCGCCTTTCCCACCTAACACCAGAAGATTCTCAGGCCTGAAGTTGGAGCAACTGCCCTGCACATGTTGACTGTCCTAGGACTCTCATCCCCAGGGCTTGCTCCTCCAGGCTTCTGTCTCCCCGTGGAGTCCTCCTCCCTCCTCAGGGCCTTGCTGATTAGGGAAGTTCTTCCTGGTGTCTGACTTGAATCCTTGCCTCTACTTCCTGCCGCTTCTGGTGCCCATGGCCACCCGTGTTTGCATCTGTCTGTGTGTCTGTCTTTGGGAGGGGGATCATGTGCTTATGTGTGGACACAGGTGGACGCTCCCTCACCTGGACCCCTTACTGCCCCATAATGGGCAGCTTGGCGGTCAGGTGAAAGGAGGGTGTTGGAAGGGATGCTGGGGAGGAGGGTATGGGTGCCTTCTGCCCTGTGGTATCCTCAGGAGGACCATGGGGCTGTCCTTGGTACTAACCATTGACCCACACTGCCCTATAGCAATGCTTTGGACACTTTGAGCCTCCAGAGTGGTCAGCTTCCTGCAGTCAAGGCCCCCATGCAGTCAGGTGGACCCAGGGCCCTGCCTTCCTGGCACTGCCCCTGGGGGTGTAATGAAGGCAGAGGGACCAGTGTGAACTGACTAGGCCCTCCCTGGCTCCCCTTCAGGTACCACGACAAGCAGGAAGTGACCAGCAACTTCCTGGGGGCCATGTGGCTCATCTCCATCACCTTCCTCTCCATCGGCTATGGTGACATGGTGCCCCACACCTACTGCGGGAAGGGTGTGTGCCTGCTCACTGGCATCATGGTAAGGGCAAGGGCCCCTGCATGTCCCCACTGAAGGGAGCTCACCCTATTTCGAGCTGGGCCTGCTCAGAGTTCCTCCCTGTGTCAGCCCTCCACTGCCCTCTTCCCTCTGATGCGACATGAAATCCACCCCTTTATGCTTCCAGGGGACATCTCTTCTTGGGTTCTTCCAGCCTCAGTCATACAGCTTCTTCTGTGCCCACCAGGCCAGATGCTGTGGTCCACTCTGAATCAAGAGTCGCCATTGCCTCTTTATGCCCCACAGCCCACTTAACTCACGGCCCTTGGATCCAGGGCAAGGGGCTTGATGCTTCTGTTTCCCTGGCTGTAACCAGTGCCCACTCCCTCTGCTTCTTGCAAGGACTCAGTCCCTTCATTTTTGTGAAATGCCTAAAGCCATTATGCCTCAGATACCCAGTCAATACCCCCTGACCCCTGCCATCACAACCCAGTTCCCCATCCTTGCCTAACTGTCAGGGTGTGCTGAGCATCCCACTGAGCCCCTCGGGTGTAAAGTTTATCTCATGTGACTCTGTGGGCCCAGGCAGCACCCTGTCTTCCCTAAAGTTTTCCTAAGTCCATCTGCTTGTGTGGGCAACTTTTGACGTCTGGTGACTTGTCTTTACCATGATTCGATCATTAGGTTCCCTGCCCATCCTTTCCTTCTGGAACCTTCTTTCCAAGCTTCTTTGATCTCCATAAGTGCTTTTCCATGTTTTGAATTATGACTTGTTTGACATATGGTAGGGAATGCCTATCCCTAGCCCCCAGTTAACATGTTCATTTTGATGCCGGAAACTTGGCCTCTGTGTACTGATTTCAAATCAAATCTTGGAGATAGAGTTTGGGGTGAAATATAAAAGAATAGCTTTATTGCTTTGGCAGACAAAAGGGGACACAGCAGGCTTGTACCCCTCAAAACTGTGTGTCCCAACCCAGGAGGATTTCGTGAAGGGTTTCATAGCAATGGTTCCAGGGTGGAGTTTTCCCCGGTGGTTCAGGCGATAAAGAATCTGCCTGCAATGCAGGAGACCCGGGTTTGATCTCCGGATCAGGAAGGTTCCCTGGAGAAGGGAATGGCTACCCACTGCAGTATTCTTGCCTGGAGAATTCCACGGTCAGAGGAGCCTGGTGAGCCACAGTTCACGGGGTTGCAAAGAGTCAGACACAACTGAGCAACTAAACAACAACAACAAAGTTAATTTACCGGGGGTGGGATGCTAGAGTAGATTGTGAAATAACATAAGGAAACATGCATAATGCCTTTTAACTAAGAGAGGGCTGGGTCAGCTTAGCCTGTAGAAGCAAGGACCCGATGGGGGCCAGAGGAGGATGTGTACCCCCAGCTTGTATCCAAAAAGAAAGAGATGAGGGGCGAAGAGGGGAGAGAGCCATGGGCCTGGGGAGATGGTGACAACATGAGACAGTCAGCGTGCAGTGAATGGGGCCGAGTGAACCCAATGGAGACACAGCCCCTCCTTCTGCGGGAGGAAAGGAAACCATGCTGGGGATGATGATGGACTTTCGTAAGGACAAATGCATTTCTCTACAAAGGAAAATAAGTGGCCTAGGGAGGACCATGGGAGGAATTTGGCTTCCTTTGGCTTGTTTGTGTTATTTTTTTCACAAATTGAAATTGAGCAGGACCCTGTGGGCACAGAAACCTTTCAAATAGTTGCTGATCAGGGGAGGGGCTACAGAGACAGGAGAGGAGCAGCCAGGAAACCACAGTGCAGCCTTGGGGCAGAGTCCCGATTCTGCCTCGGGGATACACATAATGGTATCTTTGAGCTCTTCTACAGAACTAGAACCTCCAGCCAATGGAAGATGATGAAATACTTGGTGAAGCAGTCTTCATTCCAGAGAGAAGGTCAGTTTGATAACCACAAGAACCACAGAAGCTCATCCAGAGACCACCTGAGGCCAGGTTAAAGGAATGCAGGCCCTGCACACGGTCTTGAGCCTTATCAGGAACTCCCCCCTGGAACCACCGCTATGAAGAAAAGTGAGAATGTCAGTCTCTCAGTCACGTCCAACTCTTTGCGACCCCATGGACTATAGCCTGCCAGGCTCCTCTGTCCATAGAGTTCTCCAGACAAGAATACTAGAGTGGGTAGCCATTCCCTTCTCCAGAGGATCTTCCTGATACAGGGATCAAACCCGCATCTCCTGCACTGGCAGGCGAGTTCTTGACTACTGAGCCACCAGGGAAGACCTCAGATGCACTTTACAAATAAAAAAACCAAAGTATTCAGATAAGATGACTTATCACCCATAGTGAAACAGAAAAGCCATGTTCTCTCCACTGGGATGAGCCTCCTTCCAGAAAATTAGTTTGGTATTTAGCCTGCAGCTCACTCCTGGCCCTCGCCTCCAGCAAATGCAGGAGTGTTTATACCCAGGAATATTTCTTGCTTTTCTGTTACCACAGAGCCAGGTATCACATGAAGCCACACCTTGGTCTTTCAAGCCACTTTCTGTTTCTTATTCTGTTATTGTCTCCTCTTCTATCCTTGTTCAAGTGTGTCTCCTCCCTGTCACTGTTCCACAGCCCACCCCCTTCCAATATGTTATAAAACACACATTTGCTCATCCTTGAACTTCAAGGCATCCCAGCATGGCCTCCTCTAAATTCAGAGTCTTTTGCTGGATGTGGCATCTGTGCTATTGTCTGGCACATTGGCCATCAGCCCATCTTTTTCCTGGCTGCATATTATTCCGCGTGGAGGTTCCCAATATGTTCTTTGCCCCAGTTGACAGGGATTTTTGTTTTTAAGTTTTTATTGAAGTATAGTTGATTTACAATGTTGTGCCAATCTCTGCTTATAGCAAATGACACAGTTATACACATAAAACATTCTTTTTATTAAATATTCTTTTCCATTATGGTTTATCACAGGATACCGAATATAGTCTCCTGTGCTATATTAGTAGGGCCTTGTTATTTATCTATTCTATATATAATAGTTTATATCTGCTAATCCCACAGTTTCACTCCATCCCTTTCACCTCCCTCTCCCTGCTGAAAACCACAAATTTGTTCTCTATGTCTGTGAGTTTGTTTCTGTTCTGTAGATAGGTTCATTTGTGCCACGTTTTAGATTCCACATATAAATGATACCATATGGTATTTGTCTTTCTCTTTTTTCACTTACTTCACTTAGTATGATAATGTCTAATTTCACCCATGTTGCTGCAAGAGGCATTATTTTATTCTTTTTTATAGCTGAGTAGTATTCCATCGTATATATGTACACATCCTCTTTATCCATTCATCTGTCAGTGGATATTTAGATTGTTTCCATTTCTTAGCTATTGTGAATAGTGCTACTTTGAATATAGGGGTGCGTGTACCTTTGTGAATTGTAGTTTTGTCTGGGTATATGCCCAGGAGTGGGATTGCTGGATTGTATGGTAATTCCATTTTTCATTTCTGAGGAACCTCCACACTGTTTTCTGTAGTGACTGAACCAATGTACATTCCTATCAACAGTGTAGGAGGGTTTCCTTTTCTCCACACCCTTTCCAGTATTTGTTATTTGTAGACTTTTTAACGGTGGTCATTCTGACAGGTGTGAGGAGGTAGCTCATTATAGTTTCGATTTGCATTTCTCTCACAGTTGCTGATGTTGAGCATCTTTTCATTTGCCTATTGGCCATCTGTATGTCTTCTTTGGAGAAGTATCTATTAATGTGTTCTGCTCATTTTTCAACTGGGCTGTTTGTTTTTTGTTGTTGAGTTGTATGAGCTGTTAGTGTATTTTGGAAATTAAGCCCTTGTCTGTTACATCATTTGCAAATATTTTCTCCCATTCCGTACGTTGTCTTTTCCTTTTGTGTGTGTGTGTGGTTTCCTTTGCTGTGCAAAAGCTTGTAAGTTTGACTAGTTCCCGTTTGTTTATTTTTATTTCTATTGCTTTGGGAGACTGACCTAAGAAAACATTGGTACGATTTATGTCAGAAAATGTTTTAGACAGTGCTTTTCTTGAACATAGACTCCTGAGTCCTCCCGAGACCCATATCCTGGCCAGAAATGCATGATGGGATCTCCTCAAGGGGTGACTTTGTGCCCACCCTTCCCCATAAATGTTTGCTTCCATCTGTAAGAAAAACTAGCCACTCCCATTGGCCCCAGGGGCTGGGTTTCGGTCTTTTCCTTCCTTCCATCCTGTATGAAGCACCCACAACCACCTGCTCCCTGGCCACTCCTGGGCTGATGACAGCTGGATGTCCTGTGTTCCCAGGATCCCGATTCTCAATGGCCAAATGCCCCCTTTCTCTCCCTCCTCCATCACTTTTCACTGTCCCCCCTACTCCTGCACGGCAGCCTTGCCCTCCTCCTTGGGTCCTCCCTCCTGCCCTTCTGTCTCTCAAGTGGTCACCAAGTGGATAAGCAAGTCCTCTCTGGCCTCCTCCCTCATTGGGGCACTGGCTGCCATTCAGGACATACTGGGGAGGGTGGTTGCTAAGAGCAGGGAGCCCCATCACAGGGGATATGACCCCTCCTTTTACTTCCCCACATCCTGGGACCTATACTTTGCCTCTTCTGTCCTGAAAATGCCCCACCATGGTCAGCTGACCTGATCTTCTTTCTCACCACCCTTCTGACCCTACCAGTTAGCCACATTACTGGTCAGCAACATGTCAGCTGGGTCTCTGTCTCCATCACGTAGACCCCAAAGCCTGGATGGAAGTTCTTCCCATCCTCCCACCTCCATGGGCATCAGCTCCAAATGTACATGCAGATCCTGCCTGCTTCTTGTCCTTTTTCTTATCTTTGAGCCTCACTTTTCCCCTCTGCCCAAGATGGATAAGAGTGGTCCTGCCTCCTGGGTTGTTGGGAATCAAATGAACTAATGTATGGCACAGACTCCCTGGACATTCAGTGGTGTTAAGCAAGGTGGGGTTAGAGTCAGTGAACTCAGAAGATGAGATTTCCAACCCTGCAGGTTTGGAGGGCAAAGGTGAGGGGGGAACCAGGAAGGCTTCCTGGAGGAGGGAGGGTGTCCTACTTGCGACCCATATGAGGTGGATTCTGACATGCCCCTCACTTTCTTCATGTAGGGGGCTGGCTGCACGGCACTCGTGGTGGCTGTGGTGGCCCGGAAGCTGGAGCTCACCAAGGCAGAGAAACACGTGCACAACTTCATGATGGACACTCAGCTCACCAAGCGGGTAAGGACACCAGCCCCATCACAGCCATTTCACCTCCTGGTCCTCAAGGCTGACTCTCCATACCTTATTTCTGCACGTGTGCCCGTGGGTCACACCATGCTGCCTGTATTCCCAGAGTGCCCTGAGCTGCACCACCAGGTGAACACCTTTGAGCTGTGCACAGAGTGGTGGCTATGGCCACAGGTGTCCACTTCTGTGCTCAGTCACAGCGCAGCCATGGGCCACTCAACCAGAGGCAGGGGCTTCATCACCAGGCAGCCAGGTGCGACATAAGGTGTATGACCTCAGCAGGTGAGTCTCTCTGTGCCTGTTTCCTCACATATAAAGTGAGAGAGATACCACCATGTGTAGATTCACCGAGTTAACATTAGCAAGATGTATAGAAAGGGTCTGGCCTGTGGTGAGTGATGTTTGTTAGGCACGCATGCATGCACATACACACAGAGTACAGATGTGGCTGGGTAAACATGGCCCTGCCTTACAGTCCCAGGACCCCAGAGGGACACTTCCATTCCAGTTTCTAGGAGTTTCTGGAAGTTCCCAGAAGTTTCCAGAAGTTTCCAGAGCCTTCCATAGTTTTTTGCCTACTCGGGGCTTCCCAGGTGGCTCAGTGGTAAAGAATCCACCTGTCAATGCAGTAGATGTAGGTTTGATCCCTGGGTCGGGAAGACCCCCTGGAAGAAGAAATGGCAACCCACTCAAATATTCTTGCCTGAAAAATCCCATGGACAGAGTAGGCTGGTGGGCTAGAGTCTATGGGGTCACAAAGAGTTGGACACGACTGAGTAACTGAGCAGCAGCAGCAGCAGCAGCAGCAAGGAATTGTTCTTTCTTTGGCCTCAGGTAAAAAATGCCGCTGCTAACGTTCTCAGGGAGACGTGGCTCATCTACAAACACACCAGGCTGGTGAAAAAGCCAGACCAGGCCCGGGTTCGGAAACACCAGCGTAAGTTCCTCCAAGCCATCCATCAGTAAGTCCAGCACCTTTCCCACTCGCGTTTCTGTGTCCACCTGGCACAGAGGCAGCCCTGGCTCACGGGGAGGAGGCTGCAGACTAGGCCAGACAGCTCATCGTGGCTACATACATCATGACCATTCCCGTTCTGGGTGGTCAGTTGGTTGGGGCCTACAGCTTCTGTGCTGGGCGGGATAGTGGGACCAGCATTTTTCCAGGACAATCACCTCTGATAAATTATGCAGACCACCCAACATAAGTGGCAGGAAGCATATTTTATTCTCTGGGATAGCCAAAATGCCTTTCCCCTTGGACACTAAAGCAATTTCCCCTTTTTGCTTTGGCTTCCAGGAAGCTCAGAATTAAATTTGTGGCCTGATTTATATGATCATGTGGGGTAATTAGAGATTACTTAATTTTCTCTGTTGTCCCTTTTTCCTGAGAATTATTTAATCAAGTAGTTCTCATGTTGACTGCTCATTGAAGTCACCTAGGGGGTGCTTTTTAAAATCCCATAGGCCATACCGAATGCCAGTTACACTAGAGTCTGGGATACAGCCTGAGCTTAAGTTTAAGTTCCTCAGGTGAATCCACTGTTCAGCCCGAGTTGGCAGACTTTTTCCGTAAAGGACCAGATATTAATTATTTCAGGTTTTGTGAGCTAAAGTGTCTCTGTTGCAAATACTCAACTTTGTTGTTGTAGCAGGAAGGCAGCAAGGTGAATGGGCATAACTATGCTCCAATAAAACTTTGTTTTCTAAAACAAATAGCTGCCCAGAATTTGGCCTATAAACTATAATATGCCAATCACTGTCCACAAGAAGTATTATGTGAGTAACATACATAGTTAAAATTTTCTAGTACCCACATTTTAAAAAGGTGAAAAGAAAGAACTGAAATTAATTTTAATATATTTATTCAACCTAATGTATAAAAATCAGTATCACTTACTAATATGTGATTAATATAAAAATCACTAATATTTTAGAAAGTTTTTGATACTAAATCTTTGCAGTCTGGTGGGTATTTTACACTTACAACCTGTTTTTATTCAGATGAGTCACATTTCAGTGTTCACTAGGAGGTATGGGACAGTGAGCAGTCTAGAATTTAAACAGGTCCAAATTCTATGGGATCCGGCACTCAACAATAAATTAGAGTTGAGTCACATAGTACCTGATTTGAAATTTTCAAGCATTTTTAGGCACTTTTCAGAATGAGCCTATGCACTCCCAGCTCTTACATTCTGGAAAACCTCATTCACAGTTTGGCTTCCCTAGGAAAATCAGATGGATTCTTGCCCTAAGAACTCCTCAACCAGACTCAGGGGCTGATGAATCAGAGAGTGAGGAAAACAATGTTAGGGTCTGAAGTAGTACAACAGGAAGGCAATCAAGTCAGCCATAAGGAACAGAGATGGGAGGTGACACTGCCGACCCCTGTGTGAGCAGCCGAGTCAGGCAGCTTGTTGTGGGGAGACTCCAGGGTATGGCTAGTGTGGTCAGCTACTGGGGCACTGCAGGGTAGCAGAGTGTGGCCACAGAAGACCAGGCCATGAGCGAGGAAGCTCAGCTAGCTAGCTTTGATTTTTTAAATGCTGTTTAATCATTTTGCCTCTTTTTAAAGAGGAGCTTTATTAAAGTATAATCAACATACAGTCAACTGCAGCTATTTAGAGTACACAGTTTGATCAGTATTAGCATATGTGTACACCCATGAAACTATCACCACAGTCAAAATACTGAACAGATTCATTGCCCTAAAAGTCTTCTTGAGCCCATATCATCCTTGTCTTTTAACTACAGACTTTAGTTCATTAACATTTATTGTATTTACTGTACCATCCTTGTTTTTTAGCTAGAGTTTAATCCATTTACATTTACTGTGTTTACTGTTATGATTGAATTAATTTCTCATGATAACAATCTCTACTTCACAAGACTGTGGGGAGGTCTAAATGGAGTGATATGCAAAAATGCCTAGCATAGTTCATGGCACAGAGCAAGTATTCAGTAACACATGGTACCCCCAACCTCTGCTTCCATTATCACCTACGAAGCAAGGAAAGAAACTGGTACCCCACTTACTTGGCATCACTGTGCCCAGGTGTTTGTCCTATTTCCTCACAAGACCCTACAGCCCTCCTTGTTGACCCTTCAAAGGTTGTTTACTGACCACAGGGTCCCAGTCTGGTCTCTGCCACCTAACTGACTATGCTACTTCAAACTTCATTTTCTTATCTGTAAAGTGGAAACAGTGGTGACATCCCTCTTCTCCAGGAATGGAGTGTGGATCAAACACAATTGGGGTAACCAGATGACTTGCCTGCACCTGCCTACCACATAGTATTTTCTGAAAATGGGAACTGGTATTGTTGTTGACACCCTCAATATGTTCATTTGGTTATTCCACAAGAATTCCCTCCACCAGCTGGTGTGCCAGGCATAGGGGGCACAGACATGTCTCTGCTCTGGACCTTGCTCTAAGGGATATCCCTGAAAGTTCTTTGGGAGAAGTTGGACGGTAGGAATTGAGGACAGTTAGGTCGGTGGAGAAGGCACCTTCTCTGTGAGGTATCTGTGTTCTTTTGCTCTGGGGCAGGGCTATCTCACCTTTAGGTCCCCCTGCACACCCCCCCCCCAAACAGTGGCCTTATAAGAACAGCTGATGAAATCAAGCACATTGAACTAGGGCCTGAAAGATGGATGGGATTTGGGTAGGAAACCAAGAGGTGGGCATGCATACCAAGGAGTGTGCACAGTTTGGACAAAGGTGGCAGGTGGGAATGAGCACAGTGCCCAGCAGACAAGAGGTACTACCTGCAGATATGAGGTCGCCATCGCATCTTCTTGAGCTGGAGAGTCCCCACAACGGGAATGTGGTATGAGCAGCCAGTGAAAAGGAAGAAATGGTCTCAGAGGGGACAGACTGAGGACACAGCATACAGTGTACACATTTCCTAGGGCTACGTTAACAAAGTACCACAAGCTGGGTGGTTTAAAACAGAATTTGTGATCTCACCACTCTGGAGGCCAGAAGTCCACAGTCAAGGTGTTGGCAGGACCATTCTCCCTCTGAGGACATTAGGGGAACTGTCGTAGGCATCTCTCCTAGCTGTTGGCAGCCCCAGGCGCCCCTTGGCTCGTAGAAGCATTGCTCTGATCCTCCATCTTCATATGTTCTCCCTGTGTCTTCACATCATTCTCCCTTCCTGTGTGTGTGTCCAATTTCCCCCCTTTTATAAGGATACCAGTATACCAGTTATCTTAACCTGATTAAATCTGTAAAGACTCCATTTCCAAACAGTCACATTGTGAGGTGCTGGAGGTTAGGACTTCAGTATGTCTTTTGTGGGGACACCATTCAACCTGTAATAGGAAGTTTCCAGAGATGCCAAGAATGACTTCCTCAGGGCAGACATGTCCGTGGCTCTGTTTCCTCTCCAGGGCACCCCCAGACTTCCAGTGTTGGAGTTGCCTGTATCTGCCTCTACTTCTCCAGACCGAGAATTAGGTCCTCCCAGGGGTCCTGACCACACCCAGGATGGGTGGGACACAAGGGTCCTCTCCAAGCGTCTGTCACATGTTGGATGTGCAGGGGTTGAGTTTGGACCAGTTAAGAGGAAAAAAAAGAGTCCTGCCTGAAATGGTCTCCCTGGGCTGGCTTAGCTACAGAAGGGGCGGAGAGAAGGGGTGAGGACAAACCCCCACACCTGCATAGGGAGCTGTCCACAGGGCCAAGGTCTCAGAGGCTGAGTGGCAGTGCAGGTTCAAGTCCTGGTAGGAGGCTAGGAGGCACCGGCTTTGCCCCCTCTGAGCCTCGGTTTCCCCCTCAGGAGATGTGTGGGCACAGTTTTCTGGACTAAACACCATCTCCAGGGCCAGGAGCTTGGTACAGGTTGGCATACAGTGTGGCTGCAGGGCTGAAGGCAGCTGCATTTGCTGGGAGGGCATGCTGGAGAGAGGAAGCAGAGGGAGGAGGCATCCCTGAGGGCTGGTACCACCCCCTCAGAGGCTGGACCTCACCCAAGAGCAAGGGCGGTTGCCCCTCTGCCATCTAGGGCCCCCAGTCTGGCCCTGGGGTGGCACACGTGGGGGGTGGGCCGGGTTGGGTACGGGCCACCCAGCTGTGCTGAGGTTAAACTTGCCTTGTGGTTTCTCTCTGCTCCGCCGGGTCCCACCAGAGCGCAGAAGTAAGTCTCTTCCCTGGGGGTTAGTGCATGTGTGCTGAACCATCCCCCAGGCTCTGCTGACCCCTGCATGCCAGGAGGGGATGGGCTGCAAGGGGACCTCCAGCTTGCCCCTCATCCCCCAACTGCATACCCTACAAGGTCACTCTGGGTGGGGTGAGTTGCATGGAAGACCCCTGACCCCACTGCAGCCTCTGCACAACTCCACCTGCCCACCTGTCCCCCAGGCTTCGGAGCGTGAAGATTGAGCAAGGAAAGCTGAATGACCAGACCAATACACTCGCAGACCTGGCCAAGGTGAGGAGCGCAGGGCATGGTGGGGCAGCCCCAGGGGCCAGAAGGGGATGGTTGGGCCTTCAGGGGAGGATGAGGAATGTTAATTGCTTAGTCATGTCCAACTCTTTTGCGACCCCATGGACTGTAGCCTGCCAGGCTCCTCTGTCCATGGGATTCTCCAGGCAACAATACTGGAGTGGGTTGCCATTCCCTTCTCCACGGATCTTCCCAACCCAGGGATCTAACCTGGGTCTCCTGCATTGCAGGAAGATTCTTTACCATCTGAGCCACCAGGGAAGACTGGCAGAGGAGGAGGAGGAGGAGGAGGTGGAGGAGGAAGGGTGTTCAGTAAAGAAACAGGCCCAGCTCCTGCCAGGGAGGGAGGAACAGTGCTGGTGCCCATGGCACCAGCCAGGGATGCAGGGCAGGGAGCAGCCACTGTGGAATATGAACCCTGTCTTCAAGGGTCCACTTGACCAGAGGCTCCAGTTGTTAGGGAGATGCCAGAAATCTACATCTGTGTGTAAAATCTTTACTTTGGAATGTTGGTGGCTATTTTACACTTTTAATTAATAGCTCTAATAAGAATATGTAACTAGTGGGCTAAATTGGTGAATTGGTACTTTCATATTTAGAAATGTCAGCTACATACAGGCTCTAAAGTTTAAGAGAAAAACAAATTTCTTTTGCTATCAATATAAGTTCAAATTATAGACTTCCCAAGCGGCTCAGTGGTAAAAGAATCCACCTGCCAATGCAGGAGACACAGGTTTAATCCCTGGGTCGGGAAGATCCCCCGAAGAAGGAAATGGATATCCACTCTAGCATTCTTGCCTGGAGAATCCCATGGACAGAGGAGCCTGGGGGACTATAGTCCATGCAGTCGCAAAGAGTCAGACATGACTTGGCGACTAAATAAACAAGAGAGTAGAGCTTGAAAGCTCTCATCACACACAAATTCAAATTATAGCCTCAGGAGAAGGCTTATTTGTATAGCAATTAAATATCTTTCAGGAGATTCAAGTTAATTGCCAGAGCTCTGTAAGATCAGTTTGTGTTAGAAATGGATCTGTTTGTTAGTTCTAATGTCAGGCCCCATCCTATTTCTTGCTTTCTGTTCATCCATTATAAGATATGTCAACTGACTCAACTTCAGTTGGGCAAGCTCTTAGAATGTTTGTCACACCCTTCTCAACTCCCATCTGCCCCTTCACAAATAGTTCACGTGTGAACTTTGCTAATTGGCTCCATCTCCTAATCAATTAATAGATCTGAGCCTAATTTAATATTATCCTTAGAAAATGTGAACTCCTCTTCTATTTTACTAGTCATACTCATCACATTTTGGACTCACTCTCTTCGTCATTAGCAAGAGAATGCAATTTAAGGGAATTCCCTAGGAGCCTAGTGGTTAGGATTCCGGGCTTTCACTGCTGTAGCCCCAGATTCAATCCCTGGTCAGAGAACTGAGATCACACAAGCCATGCAGTATGGTCAAAATAAAAAAAGAGTGCAATTTAACTTAATACTAACCTATATAAACTTAATTTGGAAGGGAATATTATAGAGGAAAAAACATTCTAGAAGCCTGAAGAAATAATTCAGTTGGTAGTAGAAAGAGCATAATCCTAAGAGCATGCACAAGTCCTTGGCCAACTAATGTGATGCTAATGAGATACCAGCTCCAAATACATATTAAATGCCTTTGAAAAACTCAGGTATATTATAGTCTGGATTATCCATTGTCATACTTACTTCATGAGTATAGATGATTAAAATGTGAATTGCTAAAAGTTATTTAAACCTGTAATTACAGCAGTATGCTCCTCAAAATACATTTAAGGAAGGCTTCTTTGAAGTAAGTCTTTCACTGAATTCGATGATATGGTTTCTAATTTTTTAAAAAAATTTAACGAGGTTAAAATATTTTCCAATATTAAATTTTAATGCTTTCCAAGGTTGCTGATTTAATTTGTATCTCTCCAACGAAAACAAAATATATATTCTAATAAAAACTTAAACCTCAGAGAGGGCCAAAAAGAACCATCCAGCGGCTGTTTGTTCAGTTGCTAAGTCGTGTCCAACTCTTTGTGACTCCACAGACTGCAGCCTGCCAGCCTCCTCTGTCCACAGAATTCTCCAGGCAAGAATACCTGAATGGGTTGCCATTTCCTTCTCCAATCCAAGGGCTGGATGCCTCCAGATGTTACTCCCTGGCCTTGGGGACTGTGTGGTCCCTTGAGGCAGGCTGGGATGAGGGTCTGTGGCCCTAGGAGGGCCGCAGAGGCATTTGTTCACCCGGGGATGGGATTTGCTTACCAGTAACAGGAAAGGGTAGAAGGCCCGGCCCAGGTAAAGATTCCGGGCTGAGAGGCTGTGGGTACAATGCGGTAAGAAGGAGCGGTGGTGTGGATGACCAATCTCCTTCCCACAGAGCGAAAGCATGGCGAGGGAGGGTGGGGTGACACAAACCTGAGGCCCAGAATGGGTGGTGAGCTGCGGATCGCCTCCGGAGGGCGGGTGGATGGTGGGGCAGGAGGGTCTAGTCTGCAGGGAGCTGGGCTGAGAATGGAACCATGGTCTAGCGCCACCTGGTGGCTACAGCGACATCTGCACCGAGGGCTGAACGTGTGTGTCCCGCCTCCCCCTGCAACTCCCCGGCTCATCTATCTGGACACCCCTGCTTGCTGGGTTGTGAGAAAAAAGCAGTCGAGGTGGCAGGGACACCCCACCACCTGCTGTAACAGTGACTGTTGTGGCAGTCGTGTCCCCTGGTCTGTGATGGAGTCAGATCCTTGGGGCAGTCACCTCTTCCCCAAGACCCCCCTCCCCTCCCCAGCCTAATGTGGGAAGCGGGGAACGGTTCACAACCTAGCCTCCTCCCCCTCAACCGTGTTCCCAACCTGGAGCAACGTCAGTCCAGAATCACCCAAGACCACCCTCTGATTTTATGCACCACGTGGCTAGTTCATCCCCTCAGGGCAACTCTGGTCATACGCAGTGGGCCCCAGCACCTTCCTTGACCTTCCCCTGGACTGCTGGCCCCAAGCCTGGCATCCAAGACCTGTGTCTCGCCGCACCTGTCTCCCACCGCTCCCTGGGGTCCACCCGAGAGACCTTCGGCTGGGTCGGTAGTGCCCTTTAGCTGTCCCTCACTTAGGTCCGATCAGTGGGTCACCACCCAACCGGGGCTGCCTGTCGTCTCTGTGTCCATCCCTCCCCTCTCTCACCTGGTTTCTCCTCTCTCTCTCGCCTCTCTGTCCGACAGACCCAGAATGTCATGTACGACCTCATGTCCGAGCTGCACGCCCAGCATGAGGAGCTTGAGGCCCGCCTGGCTGCCCTTGAAAGTCGCCTGGATGCGTTGGGCACCTCCCTGCAGGCCCTGCCTGGCCTCATCGCCCAAGCCATACGCCCGCCCCCACCACCCCTGCCTCCTTGGCCTGGCTCCAGCCCCCTAGACCAGGTGGCTCGGAGTCCCCCACACTGGTGGCCACCCGTGGCCCCTTCAGACTGCGGGTGACAGCCCTGCCTGCCACCGGACCCCTCAATTTTGGCCATCGTGTGGCCGCCACTTCCACGCCATCCAAGAAGCCCTGTACAGTGGCGCCTCTTGGAGTTCAAGGAGCCGAAGCTGAGTTGGGCTGAGTGGACTGGGGCCCGAACCACTGCACCCCACCCAGATTGTTCGGGCAGAGAGTAGAGCCAGACGGCAGGTGAGGGCAGGTCTGCTTCCTCGCTGATTGGAGCTGGGGGAGCTTGGAGCTATCTCTGGTCCCCTGATTTCCTGCGATACGCCCCTCCCCCGCCCTCGGCTCTCTCCAGGCCCCAGGTGGGTGTGGAGCAGCCAGGAGAGGGGTCCTTGCCAGTTCCAAATAAAGCAGGAACCCGCCCACTTGCTGCCTGTTGTGTGTGGTGGGTGGACACTCGTATCACAACATGGGAAGTGGACACCAGGGCCCTGGGGATTCCAGACCGGATGTAAGGGTCAAGATGAGCCCATCCCATCCTAGCCTAGTGGTCTTCCGGGCCTGAACTCCACACCTCCCTGAGGACATCTGCCCCTGGTACCAATAGAGGAACCCTGCAGAGAGCAGGGCCCAGCCGTGGCCCGCAGGGGAAAGGGGCTAGTCAGGACCTCCCTCGAGCTCGCTTTGCCAGAGCACCCTGTAAGGGCCAGGCTCCAGTGAAACCGTAGGTCATGGTCCAGAGGGGGAAGTGACATGAGTGAGGAGGGCCATTCAGTTTTTGATGAACATGGATTGAGCACCTGCTGTATACAGCCAATATAATGATGACTCTTCACCAGAACCTGACCAGGGTAGGATGGGGAGACTCAGAGAAGTGAAACCACCTGCCTGGGGCTAGAGTGAAGAGGGTGAGCCAGGATTTAAACTCAGGGGTCCATAGGCCAAGGGGAAGAATGGACTCGGTGGAGGTCACTCAATGGGGAGGGGACTGCTGTGATCCTGGGCTTAGAGAGGCCTCTCTGGGGCAGAACGGAGGGGAAGGTCTCAGACAAGTAGAATCAAAAAGGTCCTTCCAGGCCTTGGGCTCAGAGTGCTGGAGTCAGGTGGGGAGGCAGGCTCTTGGCAGATCCTGGGCCCTGGGTGGAGAGGGAGGCTACTCTGGATCCAGCTGAGAGCCCAGGCTCTGGCAGCCTCTGATAAGGCCATGGGCCACCTGCCTGGGGGCGATAGGTTGGACACAAGAACAAGAAGGGTCCCGGGAGGTGTCGGTGGGCTGAGGTCAGACGTAGGCTCGAGTCCTGAGTCAGCCACCGCTGGGTGCCTCTGGGCAGCGGCTGCCCCTCTGGGGGGCCTCAGTTTCCTCTTCTGTAAGATCAGGTGCTGAAAACAGGGCACAGTGCTCACCCTTGGGGACACCCAGCTGATGGAAGAGGCACAACAGTGAACACACAGCAGTCACAAACAGAGCGGCCAGAGCCACAAAGAATTAAGTCCCGAGCATGTCTCCGAGTTGACATTTGGGCATGGAGACATGGAGAAGGGCGTTCCTAGCAGCAACCGCCGGTGCAAAGGCCAAGAAGCGAGACCCGAGCTTGGTGTGTTTGGGGAACAACCAGATGATGGCAGGAAGGCCGGGGAGGAGGCTGGGGCCGCGCCGGGTCCAAAGGTGCCGGGTAGGGGACGAATGAGTCCACTAGACAGATCCCGGGTGGTTGCCTCCGCTCCACCGCCAGCCACATCCGCCCCCGCCCGCCTCTGACTCAACAGCGCCTACCCTGCAAAAACAGGACCCGCCCCGCCCTGGGGGGTAGCAAAGTCAAACGCGCGGACACGCGGGCGGCACGTCCCCGGAGGCCCGAGCGCGTCACGAGGGCGGACACGGAGGACCAGGAAGTCAGCCAACTACGTGCCGGCCTCGGGCCGGCGGCGTCCACACAAGTTCGCAGAAGCAGGAGAAAGCTCGGGAGGGGTGTCCGGCGCGGCGAAGACCAGCACTGAGACCAGAGAGGTCGGCAGACACTGCCCAGCAGCGCGCCGGGCGGAGCCGCGCGGGTACATCATCCCCGCCGTGGGCCCTGGCCCCCGCCATGCGCCCGGGGGGCGTGCGCAGCTTCGCGCTGGAGCTGGCGCGGGGCCCGGGCGACGCGCGTACCGCGGCGGGGAGCGCCTGTGCGGCCGGGTGCTGCTGGAGGTGGCGGCGCCGCTGCGGGTGCTAGCGCTCGAGGTGGCGGCGCGCGGCGGGGCGGTCACGCACTGGCTCGAGAGCCGAAGCGTGGGTGTCAACGCCGTGTCCAGCGACTACACGGCCGCCGAGACGTACCTGCGACGGCGGCAGCTGCTGCTCCGAGGTGAGCCGCTCATCTCCCCCACCCCCGAGCCAGAATCCCCGCCACCGACTCCTCTTCTCAGGTCTGGGCGCCCCTTTCCAAGGCCAGCCCTTTCCCTTTAGAGGCCGTGTGGGCGGGCAACCCTTCTCCAGAGGGGAACTCTCTTACCGGGACACTAGGACTCCCTTGACCTAGAGGATATGCAGTGGAGACATTCCCCAGCCCCCCACCCCCCGCCCCATATGGAGTCTGGGGAGGTTACCAATCGCTTGCCCTCTCTATACAGCAGTGAGGAATCAAAGGAATCAAATCCGCAGGACAAAGTTTTGGGTGAAGTGTAAAAGTATAGTTTTACTGCTTTGCCAGGCAAAGGGAGACACAGCTGGCTTCTGCCTTGAAAAACGATGTCTCCATCCTAGAAAACTAGATGAGGGGTTTTATAACAGTGGTTCAACATTGGGGGTCTTTGATAACATTAAGGTGTGAGCAGGGCTTGCACGCCCTTAATCTCATCTCAGGTGGTCGGTCTTCTAGTCTTTGTGAGGTCTCTGTTCCCTGTAATCTTGTCTCAGGTGGTTTCTTGGCTTCTCCCTTGATTAGCAATTCAAACCCACCCTATGAAACTCAGGAAAGTTTATGGGGGCTGGAGTCAAGAAATGGGGTCAGAAAGGCCTCTGTGCCTGGGAGCCCCACAGGACCCCCTTGGTTTCACAGGATCCCTTGGTGGAGCTAGGAGATCCTCCTCTCTGAACTCCAGGATGTCTCGTTAGCCCCAGGCCTGGGGGCTCTGATTCCCAAAGGTGGCCCGTGTCTCACCCCCGGCCAGTGCCTCTTACCAGTGTTTACATGAAGGGTTGTTTGCTCGATTGGGGATTTTGGTGCTGTTTGCAGGTAAGGGGGTGGGAATGCCTCCCAGGCAGGGAGAAGACTTGGGGTAGGGTCAGATCAGGTTAGGAGTCTTGGACATGTCCCTGCTTGCTCTGAACCTCGGTCCTCCTCCCTTAGGCCATACAGCCAGTTGAGAGCAGAAGTAGGGGAGGGCAGGGACAGAAAGAGTAAGTCTGTGCTCTAGCACATGCTGTGTGGCTGAAGAGGATGTTGGCCTCTCTGGGCTGCCCTGGCTACTTCAGGGAAGCCAGACCTCACCCATCTTGCAGATTCTACCCATCTGCAAGATGGGTAGAAACAGGATGCAGCTCAAATCTGGCTCCCTGCCCGCAGCACACTTATTTCCGGCCCTGCACACACTAGATGCTTTGCCTACAGGCTTACTACTTTGTCCAAACAGCCGCCAGGTGTGGGAGGCTCTCGCCTGACGGGCTGTGGAAATCAAAGCATAGCCGGCATGGAATGAGGCAAGAAGGGGCCCTGTAGACACTTCCCTTTCCTTGAGACTCAGAGAAATCGGAGCTGGTCTCACCCTACAGCCCTCCTGCTCCCACTCACTGGTAACTTTCTTAAGATACTGGAGGAGTGAAGCAGAGTTGCTGTGTGGCTTCTGGTGAGTCCCTGCTCCTCTCTGGGTCTCTGGGGGAACCTATCTGTGAAACGGACTGAGGACACTGGCTCAGAAGGAACCTTCCCAGGGTTACCCTGGCGGTCCAGTGGTTCAAACTCTTGAGTTTCCATCGCAGGGGTCGTGGGTTCGATACCTGGTACCTGGTCATGAAACTAAGATCCCACAAGTCTTGTGTGACCAAAAAGAAAGTATGAGCCGTCCCATCCCCCCAAGGTCACTCTATTCCCTGCCTCCTCCTGGGCCTGTGGCCCCCTGTCTTCTTTCTAGGCTTCACTTGGCCCTGGGAGAAGGTCCTGGTGCCCTATTTCAGCCCCAGAGCCCTCCAGTAGGCTGATCACCGAGTGGACAGCCTCTACCCATCTCTGCTGGTTTGCCCTGACCTCTATCACTGGTTGTGTCCGGTTTTGGCCACCTCCCACTGGGGGGTGTCTTGGCCTCAGCTGGGGTTCCAGCCAGGCTGAGCCAGACTCAGAAGGGATGGCCAAGGTAGGGGGTTTTAGGACTTCCTAAAGGAAATCAGCCCTGCATATTCATTGGAAGGACTGATGCTGAAGCTCCGATACTTTGGCCCATTGATGGGAAAAGCCAACTCATTGGAAAAGACCCTGATGCTGGGAAAGGTTGAGGGCAGGAGGAGGAGGGAGGCAACAGAGGATGAGATGGTTGCATGACAAGAGTTTGAGCAAACTCTGGGAAATAGTGAAGGACAGGGAAGCCTGGTGTCCTGCAGTTCATGGGGTCGCAAAAAGTTGGATACGACTTAGGGACTGAATAGGATAGGGGGTGGGTTCAAGCAGCAATGTATGATGCTGCCACCAGAGGGCGCAGGCGCTTCGCACATCGCGTACAGGCAGCTTCCTACTTGGAAACCCTACTTAAGGTTCTTCTCTGTGGAAACTGAGGTCCAGAGAGTGGTCACCGTCCCAAAGGCATACCGCAGCCCTGAACCCGGGGATTCCATGAGCTTCCCTGGCACTTAGCTCTGTCTGTGAGGGGACGAGCTGGGTCAAAAGAGCAAACAGAAGTTTGCGGAGGCGAGGAGGGTGGGGAATGGGGGTGGAGAGGGCAGGTGCTGAAAGTTTGGAAAGGAACGTCGGGGCAAAAGCGCTGAGGCGCCGCTGAGTGTTGCAGTGTGTCAGGGGCGGGTGGATGAGTCGGGAGAGAGGCTCTGGGAGGGTCGAGTAGGGCTAAACCGCGATTCATGCACAACTCTCTGAGGTCGGGCCTGATTTTCTTCTGACTCTACAAACGTGGAAACTCAGGCTCCGAGATGTCATTAAACCAGGTCACCCAGCTGAGCGGGTTTCAAATCATAGATGGGGACAGCAGGCGCCGTGTTGGGAGGCCCCAACCCTTTCTTCCTCCCTCCCCCATTGCACGGGGTGGGGGTGGGGGGTGGGGTGAGCGGGCCGATGGGCCGAGCTGAGGCCCGAGGTAGCTAGTCCTAGACTCTCAGGGACCTGGCCGTTCCCTCCAGCTCCGGCTGGACGTGCATCGAGTCACGTCTGCAAGTGGCGGCCAGTATATAATTAAGCCGACGGCAGAATGCTCTTGCTAGGTGACCTCAGGCCTGGGTCCTGCCTCCAGGCCTCGGTTTTTCCTGTTCACCCCTGGAGTCTGAGAGATACTTGTTCTGTGCTGCGATGCTTGTCTCATCCCAGGGTCCAAGAGGGTAGCAGGGGTAGAAGGCCGCCAGCCGCAAGCCCGGGCTTATGTTATTTTGCTCCAAGCCTGGGCAAGATCACGCCTCTTGCCGCGCCATTGGCGTATTCCGTTCCGGGGGCGGGACCTGCGTCTCGCCCCGCCCCTCCCGCCGTATAAATGCGGCGCCGGCGCAGGCCGTGAGTCTTTGGCCCGACCTTCGAGCGCGCCTGCGCGCGCCTGGTGGGATCGCGTCCTGAGGCTGCAGCCGTCGAGCCGCGTAGCCGCGGGTTCGAAGCCAGGGGCCGCGGGCCGCGAGTTCGTATCCCCGCGGCGATGCTGTTCGACAAGGTGAAGGCATTGGTGGTGCTACTGGATGGTGCTAGCACGGGCTCTGAGCCCGTGTTCAGCGGCGGCCAGGCGGTGGCCGGCCGAGTGCTTCTGGAGCTAGCGGGCCCGGCGCGAGTGAGCTCCCTGAAGCTGCGCGCGCGGGGTCGCGCCCATGTGCACTGGACCGAGTCACGCAGCGCGGGCTCGAGCACGGCGTACACGCAGAGCTACAGCGAGCGCGTGGAGGTTGTGAGCCACCGTGCCACGCTACTCGCGCCAGGTACCAGCCGGGGGAACCTCTGCACTGCTCTTGCTGTGTGCTCCAGGAGCCCCTTCGCAGCCACTGAGCCTCCCCCTCTTACTCCTACCTGCAGGCACTGGAGAGACCACAACGCTGCCTCCTGGGCGTCATGAATTCCCATTCAGCTTCCAGCTGCCACCGTAAGTCGAGTGGGGTGCAGGATTGTGGGGGAGCCTCTAAGTGTCCCTAAGTGTGCAGCCTCTTCCAGGTTTGGGACTCCACTGCTCGGTATCTGGGGGCCACTGAGACCCAAGATTGTCTCCCTTGGGAGGCCCCCCAGAGTGTCTCCTGTCTCTCACCCCCCAAAGCCTTTGGGGATCCCCCACCTGGGTGTCTCTGGGTCTTACCTTCCGTCCACTCCCAGGACGCTAGTGACTTCCTTTGAAGGCAAACACGGCAGTGTCAGATACTGCATCAAAGCCACTCTCCACCGGCCCTGGGTCCCTGCCCGTCGGACAAGAAAGGTGTTCACTGTTATTGAGCCTGTGGACATCAACACACCGGCTCTGCTGGTGAGTGGCTGCCCTTGGTGGGTTGGGGGCGCTGCAGGCAGGGCCCTGGCTACATGGTGATTGGCTCCTCATTCCTTCCTTCGCAAAGTGGGGGTCACAGCTGAGCCCTGGCGGGGAGGGAGGCAGGCATGGGAATGCCAGTGGAGCTAGGTGCAAGAACCAGCTGCACCAGTTTGCTTTGTGGCTCTGTGTGAGTGTCTCACCCTCTCTGAGCCTCCCACGCGTCCCTTGTCTGTGAAAGGGGGCACAATCAGAGCTTACAATAATAATGGCTTACTGAGCACTCTTTAACACACTAAGTGCCTGGCTTGTTCACTTGTTTTTAGCTTAATGAGATGGATCACATTCCTGGATCCATTTTGCAAACAGACTGTTAGAAACCAGGATGCTAAGCCCTGCCCCAAATCTTCCTTCAGCTGAGGGTGGTTTAGAAGCTCCACAGGGTCTGTGATTGGTACAATGGGACCCGTTTCACATCCTTTTCTCCCCCCCAACCCCCGACCAGGCCCCTCAAGCCGGAGCTCGGGAAAAGATTGCCCGATCCTGGTACAGTAACCGTGGCCTTGTCTCCCTCTCAGCCAAGATCGACCGCAAGGGCTACACACCAGGTAACAGGTGGGAGGGCCTGGATTGGGAAGAAGGCCAGTGTCAGGGTTGCAGGTGGAGAAACTGAGGCCCTGCGGTTCCACCTAACAGGTGAAGTGATCCCTGTCTTCGCTGAGATAGACAACGGCTGCACGCGCCCCGTGCTGCCTCGGGCAGCTGTGGTCCAGACCCAGACCTTCATGGCGCGAGGTGCCCGCAAACAGAAACGAGCCGTGGTGGCTAGTCTCTCGGGGGAGCCTGTGGGCCCCGGGCGGCGGGCACTGTGGCAGGGCCGGGCTCTGCGGATCCCTCCTGTGGGTCCTTCTATCTTGCACTGTCGTGTGCTACACGTGGACTATGCCCTCAAGGTAGAGTATCCTCAGAGGCTGGGGTGGTTGCATTTGCTGTGTCCCTGATGCTGGGAAAGATTGAGGGCAGGAGGAAGAAAGGGAGACAGAATGAGATGGTTGGATGACATCACTGACTCAATGGACATGAGTGTGCACAAACTCAGGGAGATGGTGAAGGACTGGGAAGCCTGGCATGCTGCAGTCCAGGGGGTCACAGAGTTGGACACAACTTAGTAGCTACTGAACAGCAACAACAACCAGCCCAGGGTCCCCCTCCCTCCTTGAGGCTAGAGCTGGGACCACTGGGCCTCCTCCTGTAAGAAGGAGCGTGTGGCCAAGGCTGCCCGAGTGGCTGGTCTTCTTTATCGTGATGCTTTCCTCCAGGTCTGTGTGGACATCCCGGGCTCATCCAAGCTGCTCTTGGAGCTCCCACTGGTCATCGGCACCATCCCCCTGCACCCTTTCGGCAGCCGCTCATCCAGCGTGGGTAGCCGTGCCAGCTTCCTGATGGACTGGGGGCTTGGGGTCCTGCCAGAGCGGCCTGAAGGTGAACTCTCCATCCTGCTGTGGATGGGCATGGGTGGGAGAGCGGCGAGGGCCTGGCTGACTCTCTTCCCCTCCAGCCTTGCTCGCTGCCCCCATCTCTAGAATTGCTCCGGAACAATCATGTTGGCAACCTGAGTCCCCCTCAAGAATCCCAATCCAAGGGCACACAGCCCAGTAGCCCCAGAACTGGCACAAGCCAGCTCCCCCTGGCCATTGCCCCCGATTCTGGGGCTCCCCTCCTCGTCTACCAGCCTCACCCACCCTGTCTCTCAATTCCAGCCCCTCCCGAGTACTCCGAGGTGGTGCCTGACGAGGAGGTGGCAGCCCTGGAGCAGAGCCTCTTGCCCCTACTGCAGGACCCTGACATGAGCATGCAAGGCCCCTTCTTCGCCTACATCCAGGAGTTCCGCTACCGCCCACCGCCCCTGTACTCCGAGGTGAGCTTGGGGGTTCAAGAAGCCCCTGTGCCTCTCCAAGGCCCTGGGAGCCAAGAGGAGGGAAGGGAACCACAGGTGAATCTTCATTAATGATAGAACTCCTAGGGACTTCCCTGGTGGTCCAGGGAAGAATCCACTTTCCAAGACAAGGGACCAGGGTTCGATCCCTGGTTGGGCAAGTAGGATCCCCTGTACTGTGAGGCAGTCAAGCCCATGCACCCCAACTACTGAGTCCTCAAGCCTCAACTTGAGAGCCCGAGTGCTGCAAACTACAGAGCCCACACGCTCTGAAGCCTGCACCATCACAACTAGAGAGAAGCCTGTCTGCAGCAATTAAGACCTGATGCAGTCAAAACTAAATTTCCTCTTTTTTAAAGAGATAGAGCATCTTCTACATCCTGTTCAGGGCCTGAACCCACTTTGCATCTCAATCTGTTCCTAAGTGTTGCTCCCTAACCTAGTGTGGGAGTGGAGATCATGAGGATGGGGTGGGGGTGTTTCTGAGCCTCCAGGGCCTCCTAAGACTTGATGGGATCATTTCTGGTAGGAGGATCCAAACCCACCCTCAGAGGCCAGGAGGCCCCGCTGCATGACCTGCTGAGTGTCAAGTGGAAACTTCAAAGGATAAGGTGTTTACATGTGCTTCCAGCCACCGTCGACATGAGCAAGGAGTGGCTAGATGAAGAACAGACTGGACTGACTACATTGAAGTTGGGGAAACTGAGTCTCAGAACAAAACAGGGCCATTCCAACATCACACAGAGGAAGAGCCAGTCTGGAGTCTTGACATATCTGGACTGGTCCTCATAAGGTACCAGATACCCACAGTAGGATCTGAGAAACCATTCAACCTGTCTATGTCGGCCTGTGTTCCCTCAGAAGCCTCCAGTCTGGGAGCAACAGAACCGAAATACTTCCAGACCCACAGGACCAGAGGAAAGGACCCAGAGCTGGGAGAATCCAAAGAGTGAGCGGAGAAGGCTTCCTGGGGAAAGGGCATTTTAGCTAAGGCTTTGGTGTATGAATAAGAGCTTGGTAGGCAGGCAAGCAAGAGGAAAAGTTGAAGAAGGTCAGAGCTGACTGATGTTTGAAGACCGTCCCCTTCATCTTTGGAGCGTGGCTCAGAGAGCAAGTGCCTCAGTCGAGGCCATACTGCAAGGTCCAGGAGGTGAGAGGGCCCAGGAATGAGGCATTCAGGAAAGCAGGTCATCAGGGCTGTGTGGGGCTGAAGGGTGGCAGGTCCAGCAACTCCAGCCTTAAAACCTTTGAAAACCAGAGACTCCTGTCCCAGGCTGGAGTGCCTGAGCCCCTCCACACGCTCCAGGACATAAGCACTGCCTGGGTACTGCATGGCCAGAGAAACATAGGTTCAAAGTAGGACAGACAAGACTGGCTACATAACTTGCAGAATGAAGACATGGGGCCACTTGTTCAAGAATTAAGAATTTCAAGACAGGGACAGCAGAGCATTAAACCAGGCTGTGGGGACAGAGGTCAGTCTTGGGTGACAGAGTAGGGCCACAGTATGCTTCTGAACACCCCCTGTGTCCCAGAGGGACAAAATATGATGGGGCAGCTGGACAAGCCTCCAAGTGCAGAGACCCGGCCGAGGCAGGGCCCCTGCCTGGGACTTCACATTTCTGATAAGCCTTAAATTGTTCTCTTTTGTACATTTTTTTAAAAAATAAAAATCACAGAGGAAGAGATTGGGCTTAGTGGTTTATTGCCCCCAGGTGCTGAGGAAGTTGGGTGGCCTTGATCACCATCTTGGGTCTGGATCTCAGATGAAATTCCAGGCTGAGGAGGGCTGAGGGGCCCATTGACCAGAAGGTGAAGGTGAGGCTTGAGGACACAGAGGGAGACACCACATCTCTCCCCTTAGTGTAGCTGCAAGGCGGGGAGCAGAGCTAGTGGAGGCCTCATCTGTCTTCACAGAGTGGAGCTGAGCAGGTGGGAGGGAGGCCAGAAGCAGGAGGGTCCTGCCTGTCTGTGGAGTCTGGGCTGTTTTTGCTTTTGTTGGCATTGTTTAGTCACTCAGTCTTGTCTGACTCTTTGCAACTCCACGGACTGTAGCCCGCCAGGCTCCTCTCTCTGTCCATGGGATTTTCCGGGCAAGAATACTGGAGTGGGTTGCCATTTCCTTCTCCAGGGGATCTTCCTGACCCAGGGATCGAACCCACTTTTATTGAGATTCAATTCATTTGCCATTTGTCAGTGTGTCTAGCATTTAGGACTTGCCCAATATTGTGCCACCATCACCTGTAATTCCCCATTATGCTCATCAGCCCCAAAGGAGACCCTGTCCCCACGAGCCGTCACTCCCCATTCCCCCAAAGGAGACCCTGTCCCCACCAGCCGTCACTCCCCATTCCCCCAAAGGAGACCCTGTCCCCACGAGCCGTCACTCCCCATTCCCCCAAAGGAGACCCTGTCCCCACGAGCCATCACTCCCCATTCCCCCAAAGGAGACCTTGTTCTCAGGAGCTGTCACTCCCCATTACTTCTCCCTTAGCCCCAGGCAACCACTCATCTGCTTTCTTGGGTCTCTGAATTTGCCTGTTCTGGACATTTCATGTAGATGAGCTCATTTGTTTGGCTTCTTTCACTCAGCGTGAAGTTCAGCCACTTTTGTTGCAGCAGGAATCCATGCTTTTGGTCTTTTTGATGGCCAAATAATATTCCATTGTGTAGAGGCACCACGTTTTATTTATCCACTCAGCCCCTGTTGATGGACATTTGGGTCATTTCCACCCGCTGATAATTGGGACTCTAGTGGCTGTGGTTGTGCTAGTACAGGGTTCGTCTGAGTACCCACAGAGCTCTAGGGCAGCTCTAGTGGCCTGGAGGTTGTCGTTTTTCTGGAGCTGCAGGGGTGGAAAGTGAGTCCAACGGAATGAGGTAACTTGTCCAGGGTCACATAGTGCTGGAGCTGCCACTCGAAAATGCCCCTGGAACTCTGGAATCCCGTGCAGCTCAGGCTCTTCCCCAGACAAGAGGCCCCGCCCCATTGGGCGGAGCCCAATTAGACCACCCGCTGACAGCCTTGACTTTATGCCCACCAGTATTCCCAAAGCAGTGAAAATTAACTAGCAGCCCAGAGTGGCCATGGGTAGGGCTGAGGGGCAGGATTGAGGACTGGGGGGGACCCTGGAGCAGGACACTGGGAGCTCAGTGTTCAGGCTTTGCTCTCTATGATGATGGGTTCAGAAGTCACTTGCTTCTGAACCTCAGTTTCCCCATCTGAGACTCTAGGACACTTCCTCTTCACATTAATCACTCTCTTCCCTGGTGTAAATTTAGGCCCTGATTCCCAACATCTCCTGGTCTTAGGGTTCAGCCGGTTCTCCCAGTCCAGCAATACCTGCCCTGAGTAGCTGATTAGCCATCAAGCTTGGAACTTGTCAGACTTGGGGTTCCTGGGGGCCCAGTGGCAGGGGGGAG
This sequence comes from Okapia johnstoni, assembly GCA_024291935.2. Classification (NCBI taxonomy): domain Eukaryota; kingdom Metazoa; phylum Chordata; class Mammalia; order Artiodactyla; family Giraffidae; genus Okapia; species Okapia johnstoni. The sequence goes on along the minus strand of CM044316.1, from coordinate 4,701,619 downwards.
ATGTTCCTACAGCATGGTTACCCAGATCCCCAAATGGCAGCCTCAGGTGGGGCTGAGTTCCCCATCAGCTGGATTGTGGAAGACGCAAGATCGTGGTTTCCAGATTCATGTTCCCAAACTAAGAAGAGTCTGAGGTGTTTATTGCAACAGTGGATGTGGGTACACTTCTATGAAAGGTTCCCCCAGGGGGCTTGGGAGGACAAGCTACCTCGTGTCCCCAGGACTCCTGTGTCTGCAACTCTTTGGAACCTGATCCCTAAAGGTGGATTTTCTGGTTCGGATAAATGACAACCAGCACGGAGCTAGGCCAGGCAGCCCAGAATTCAGGGAACTCCCTGGATGTTGAGTGGGGCCCACAGAGTATAGAGGAGTGTGGCCAAATGTTCTTCTAAAATAAAATCCCTCCCCTCCTTGGTCCTCTAAGACCACCCACCCACCTCTCCCTCCAGTTTCCCCCTCCATCCCTGGCTGCTACTCAAACACCCCAAGCTGACTCCCACTTCAGGGGCTTTGCACATGCTGTTTCTTCTGCTAAAAGGCTGTTCCCTACAGCTGGCCCCTCTTTACACACTAGCCTTAAATTTCAAGGATAGCCCAACCTGAAGTCACCACCCCTCATCATTCCCTCCCCCATCTCCCTGTCCTATGTTTTCTTTGCCTTTGTCAGTCTCTGAAATTTGTATTTAGGTATTCACTTGTTTGGCTGAGACCTTGAGAGTGGGGCTAAGTCAGGGGTGTATCTGGGGACCCAGCACACAGCAGGTATGAGTGACTGAAGGGGACTCCCCATCTACTCTGTTGTGAACAAAGACTCTGACGGGGGTAGGAGGGTCACTGCTTTACGTTTATTCCCAGGATCCCCGAGAATCAGAACTATCACCAGTTTAGAGTCAAGGCCGGGTCTCTCTGTCTCTCACTGCTGTCTTTCTCTCTGCTTCTGCCTCTCTCATCATCTTTGCCTCCCCCCCATCTCCATCTCTTCATGTTGCTCTCTCAATGGCTCTTATCGTCTCTGACTTACCATCTCTGCATCTCTGTCTCTCTCTCACCTTCTCTCTTGGTCACTCTCTCTGTCTCTCTCTGTCTCTGACTCTTTTACCATCTCTCTCTCCTGCCCTGGCTGGGCCAAGCCCGGGGCGTGGGGTGACAGGCAAGCAGGGCGCCTGCTGCTTGTTTTCCGCCCTCACTGGCAGCAGGCCCAGCCGGGCTGGTGTTCAGGAATCCTCCAGCTGCCTTGCTCCAGCCACCAGGCCCAGCCACTACCAGCCTCTCCTCCCGGCACATTCTGTCCCGAGCAGGGTGTACTGGGGGCGGGTGGGCAGGGGGACATGTTCCTGCCGGGCTCCTGTTACAGGACAGCCCGTCCTGGTGGCCCTGCTCCCCACCAGCGCTGCCCCCTAACGCCTCCCCTCTTTGCTGTGGGCTTAGATCTTCTTGAATGGGGCCCCTCCTCCAGCTAGTCCCCACCTCAGGAACTCTGCACCTGCCAAGGCTTCCATCTGGAACTCCCTCTCCCCAGATGGTCCCAGGACCTTCTCCCTTGTAGACCTTCCTGTCCCTTGGCCAGAGCACCTCCTTAGTTCCCCTACCCCTGCTCTGAGGCATTTGCTTTCTGATCTTTGCCCTTCCCAGAGTTATATATTTATATGTTTAGGGTTTTCTTTTTTTTTCTTTTTGGCCTTGCCACATGGAATGTGGGATCTTAATTCCCTGATTGGGGATCAAACCCGCACCCTCCTCATTGAAAGCATGGAGTCTTAACCACTGTATCACCAGGGAAGTCCCATATTTGTTGATTTACATGTTTATTACCCCAGGACTCCACTATATCCATAGTGCCAGGCACACAAATTAGGGCCTGGTGACTATTTTAGAGTTGATGTCATCAGCCTGCATTCTGGCTCATACACATGACTCCTCATCTACTCAGCTTGCCTGACCCACCCCAGCTCCTGCCTCCTCCTGCCCCTGCTGTTTCCCACCCCAACGCCCCCCACACCAGGAATCTCTCAGTTCTCCGGCTGTTGCCCAGGGAATTCCCTGTACCACCAGAGACACCTTTTTCCAACGAGGGGTTGGGTCTGTCTGTCCTTTAAGCCCACTGGGCTCTACACACAGGGGCAGCCACGAGGCGCACACACACACAAGCAGAGACACAGAGACGGCCCTGCGAACTTGAGCACACGCAGCTGAGAAACCACTAATGCAGAGCCTCTGACCCGTGCCCGCTAACACCTGTGCAGACAGGGTTGCCGGCAATGACCACACTCACCCCAGCGCTGGGCAATCATGGTCCTGGTTGAGGGTGTGTGGGGTGTTCACGTGTGGAGTCCCTCAACTCTGAGGAGGCTATGGCTTCTTTGCAGGTGGGGACAGGACGTGGGATTTGAATCCACGCCAAGGTATACTCCATCTAGTCCACAAGCACCTCTGCCCTTGCTCCCCTGGCCCAGGAGTCACCCCCCTCACCTTGTTTTGATGTTCAGGGAAGGCCAGGAAAGTCCCCAGAAAGCATCAGGCTGGGCAAGGGGCCCAGGAGGAAGTGGTGACTCAGCCGGCGGCCATCAGTGCCTGCCACACTGTGCTGCCCCATCTCAAGGGAATCAGAGAACAACAAGAAAAGATGGGGGAAGGGGGTGCATGGTAAACAGGGCCTCTAAACACTGTGTGTGGTGGGGAGGGGAGAGCTGGGTGGCCCCTCAGCGCTCCTACATCTCAGCCATGCTGAGTCCAATTCACAGGTAGAAAAACTGAGGAAAAGAGAACAGGTGACTTGGCCCAAGGCTCCCAAGCCAGGATGCAGCAGGCAGGGGACCCCTGAGTCCTTGGCAAAATGGTCCTGAGGGCATCTACTCTCCCTGTGCACATTTTGGTGGGCAGAAGGAGCCAGGTCCACTTCCTGCTTCCAGATGCAGACAGGTGACCAGGTCTGGCCAATTAGAGGTTTTTGTCACCACAGACTCAGGGATTGGTTCAGGGATGGGTGTGTGGATCTGGCTGGGCCAATCACTCTGGGACTTTGGAGACTCCCTGGAGGTGATGACAGGGGCCCTCTTTACCAACCATGACAAGGACAACAGAGTCTGGAGGACCACAAACACCTCCCACCCTGTGAAGTCAGGGTGGGGCCAGATGGGAAGGATGAGGGCTGGAGGGTCTTGGGAGGGCTAGAAGCAGGAGAGGACATTGGAGTTGGGGCTTTGATGGATGAAGAGGAATTTGCCAAGGAGCTCGAAAAGAACATCACAGGCAGAGGGCACAGCGTGTGCAACCCTAGCAGACAAGAGAGAGCCAAGCATGTCCTTAGCCATCCTGGTGGCTCTCTGGGGCTGGAGCATAGAAGGGACAGCTGTAGTTGTGTTTGTTTATTTGCTCCTGGGCTGGGTCTTTCACCGACCCCCAGAAGATAAGACCAGGTCTACTTTATCAGCTGCTGAAGCTTCATTAATGTTTGTGACAGGGAGGGCACTCCTTGGGGGACACAGAGGGATGGGATGGGGAGAGTGAGTGGTGAATGGGAGGATTGCATTCATGGGGCAGGAGAGCCTGGGGTTGCATGGGGGTGGTCCTAGAAGCCAGGAGAAACTGGGCCATAGTCCAGGCAGAAAGGGGCAATTCCCCGTCTGTGAATCTTGGACCTCCAGGGATGGTGCTCTAGTGGGAGGCAGGTTAGAGCTCAGGGTCTGGGCTCCAGGCACTATCTCTTCCTTCCTGTGTGACCTTGGGCTAGTGACAGCACCTCTCTGAACCTCAGTTTCCTCATCTGGTGTCTGATCTCACTAGAGGTCAGGTCAGTACTGGGGTACAGAGTGGGTGCAGGATCTGCAGGGCCAGATGGGGGAGGGTTGCTGAAGCAGTGAGGGAGGGGCTGGGCCTGTCCAGAACATTCCATCAGCAGTTCCCAGCCACTTTGAAAACAGGAAGCCAGCTCTCAAGGGAGCCCCCAGCAGCGTTTCCTGAGCCTCCTAGTGACGCAGGCTAGGGGGTGTGCACATGTACATGTGTATTTACAGGCGGCAGGAAGATAGCTGGAGCCACCAGCGTGTGCAGCATGTGCGTGCGCTTGTGTGTCTGCCTTGTCTGTGGCATTGCTCAGAGGCATGAGCACACAAGTTGTGTGTACTCGAATGCGATCTGCATCTCAGTCAATGTGGGAAGCAAATGAGGGCTGATTGGTGCATTTGTGAGTCTGGGTCCAGGTGTTAGGCGTGGGTATCTATCAGCAGTGGGTACTGGTGTGCCCTGGCAAGCACTAATTTGTACTGGAGGGTACTGGCTTCTGCAGGCTTATGTCAGTATAGGCAGGCAGATAGGAGCCTGTTTAGTGACCTCCCCCCCAGGCCTCTGAATCCCCAGGTAAGTCCTGATTCAGCTGTCAGTGGTCTCTCTGGATACCATCTCTTCCCTGCTCCAAACCCAAGGCCCTGCATAGCCTGTGTGATGCCTCCACTCTCCTTTCCTTCTATCTGCCACTCACACATCAGCTCCTGGCCCACCTGCTTCCTTGCTGTTCCTGTAGGCTACCAAATATGTTCCTGCCTCAGGGCCTTTGCACATGCTATGCCAGCTACTTCCTTCCCCTTCTCCCCTTCTTTCCAATCTCAGGACACTGGCCTTGGGCAAGACACCCCCTCTCCTGATTATCAACTATCTCCCTCCCCTCCCCCAAGTTCCCACTTTGACCACTTCCCTCTGCATCCTAGGATGAGTGGCCTCCCTCTATAAACCTCAGTTTATTCTCCTGGAACCTGGGGCCAGTCTTGATGTGGCTTCACTCACTCATAGTCACTGAGAAAGTGAAGAAGCCTGGACTCAAATTTGAACTGGCTAGATCCCATGGCTTTGTCCTTGCCCATATTAAGTGAGAAAAACACCTGAGGGTTGGGGACAGTCTAGGTCACTCACTCACAGGGGCCAAGTGGGGCCAAACTGGGGCCTTCCCTGGGTCATGTCCCTGGGATATCTTTTTCTTACTCTCAAACTTCTCAGTTCAGTTCAGTCGCTCAGTCGTGTCCGACTCTTTGCGACCCCATGAATTGCAGCATGCCAGGCCTCTCTGTCCATCACCAACTCCCGGAGTCTACCCAAACCCATGTCCATCGAGTCGGTGATGCATCCAGCCATCTCATCCTCTGTCATCCCCTTCTCCTCCCGCCCCCAATCCTACCCAGCATCAGGGTCTTTTCTAATGAGTCAGCTCTTCGCATGAGGTGGCCAAAGTATTGGAGTTTCAGCTTCAACATCAGTCCTTCCAATGAACACCCAGGATTGATCTCTTTTAGGATGGATTGATTGGATCTCCTTGCAGTCCAAGGAACTCTCAAGAGTCTTCTCCAACACCACAGTTCAAAAGCATCAGTTCTGTGGCGCTCAGCTTTCTTCACTGTCCAACTCTCACATCCATACATGACCACTGGAAAAACCATAGCCTTGACTAGACGGACTTTTGTTGGCAAAGTAATGTCTCTGCTTTTAAATATGCTATCTAGGTTGGCCATAACCTTCCTTCCAAGGAGTAAGCATCTTTTAATTTCATGGCTGCAATCACCATCAGCAGTGATTCTGGAGCCCAAAAAAATAAAGTCTGACACTGTTGCCACTGTTTCCCCATCTATTTCCCATGAAGTGATGGGACCAGATGCCATGATCTTAGTTTTCTAAACGTTGAGCTTTAAGCCAACTTTTTCACTCTCCTCTTTCACTTTCATCAAGAGGCTCTTTAGTTCTTCTTCACTTTCTGCCATAAGGGTGGTGTCATCTGCATATCTGAGGTTATTGGTATTTCTCCTGGCAATCTTGATTCCAGCTTGTGTTTCTTCCAGCCCAGCATTTCTCATGATGTACTCTGTATATAAGTTAAATAAGCAGGGTGACAATATACAGCCTTGACGTACTCCTTTTCCTATTTGGAACCAGTCTGTTGTTCCATGTCCAGTTCTAACTGTTGCTTCCTGACCTGCATACAGGTTTCTCAAGAGACAGGTCAGATGGTCTGGTATTCCCATCTCTTTCAGAATTTTCCACAGTTTATTGTGATCATCCTTTAAAACCCCATCTCCAATACCCCTTTTCTCTGGCCCAGTTCTGACCTCATGGACTGAGGGCATTTGTATCTGACCATGTCTATCCCCTCCAGATAGAGGGGATCTGGAGGGGATAGACATGGGTTGAGGCCCATGGGCTGAGGGTGCAGGCCTCTCAGGAGCTGAGCATCACCAAGACAGGTACGCAAGACCATGTTTCTCACATGCTGACTTCCTGGAGCTGGCTCAGGCCCCTCAGCCATGCCTGATTCCCAGGAGGTGCCTCCTGCTGGCTTATCACCCTCAGGACCTGCCAAACTCAATAGTTTAGAAGAGCAGGCAAGACTTTTCCATTCCACTGAGAGGTCTCTGTGTTCTGGAAATTCCCCTTCCTAGGCTTCCAGTCCCTCTGGCCTTGGTTCACATCAGCTCCATGCCAGGCTGATTCATTTGAGAAATGAACCCGAGACAGTCTAAGACACAGGCAATGCAGTGGGGGTTTCTCACTGGTGTCTCAGGGCCCCAGCCCCAGGGCAGCCTTGGGAGCTAAGAAACAAGGCTCAGACCTTCCCCAAAGCCTATGACATCCAGTGTGGCCCCACTCCCACAGCCTCCATCACAACAAACTTAGAAAGTCCCACCTCAGGGCCTTTGCACTTGCTGTTCCTCCTGCCTGGATAGCCCTTCCCTCACTCCTCACAAGACCTTCCCCTTCTCCTTGAGGTCTAAGCTGAAACATCCCTTCCTCAGAACCCCTGGGCCTCCGCGATCAAACCTGCCCTGCCTCATGCTCTCTGTTAGCCCTTCTTTTGTGCTCCTGACAATTCACAATTACAATGTATTTGAGGGTTCATGGTTGTCCTCCACCTCCCCTCTGTATTGGGACTTCTGAGAGGGCAGGGCTGTATTATGCAGCAAGTGTCCAGTGAACATGCAGTAACAAAGGAGAATGCAAGAACCCAGAGGATGTCTCCTTAAGGGAGAGTCCCCAGCCTCCCCACTGGCCTCCACATCCTTGCTGGCTCCCTCTCCCAGAGCTTGCTTGGTGTTTGGGGGGGAGGGGAGGTGGGGAGAACAAAAGGTCTTGCTCAGTTATTCACACACTGGCCTCTCATAAAACCCTCCCCATTATGATCCAGAGCCCTCTTTCCTTCCAGACTCCAGGCCTAGAAAGATCCTTATTTTGGCCTCCTTAGCTCATAGCATGAGTGGGAAATCCAAGGTCAGGAGAGGTCCTGCATCCAGGCTGAGAAGGCCCCTCCTCTACTCACTCATACTCTAGCCATAGCTCCCCATCACCCTCCAGAGGAATCCAGCTCTTCAGCTCAGGGTTCAAGGTCCTGCCTGAGTGTGCCAAGATCCTTTGTTTTTCCTCTGCCTAATTCTCAGTCACCCTTTAGATCTCATCTTGGTTGCATTTCCCAGTGTTTTCTTTTTAATTTTTATTTATTTATTTTTGGCTGCATTGGGTCTTCATTGCTCTGCACAAGATTTCTCTAGTTGCAGTGAGAGGAGGCTGCTCTCTACTTGCGGCATGTGGGTTTCTTGTTGCAGTGGCTTCTCTTGCTGCAGAGCACAATCTCTAGAACGTGGGGGCTTCGGTAGTTGTGGTGCATGGACTTAGTTGCCTAGAGGCATGTGAAATCTTCCCAGGTCAGGGATGGTTGGTAGGCAGATTCTTAGCCACTGGACCACCCGAGAAGTCCCACGTGTCAGTATTGACTGTTCACACAGTCTCTGGATACATTGACTGACTTCAGAGACCAAATATTCATTGCACCCAGTGTGTCAGCACATCAGGCTGAATGTTATTCATACTTGCAATGGTATGTGAACATTATGGACCACTGTACTTGTTTTTTGCACACTATATGAACATCAGGAACCATTGAACTCATTGTTGGCCCAGTATATGAACGTCATATACTGCCGACCACTAACAGGATAGTATAGGGAACAGCAACTGCTTGGGAGCTTAGATCAAAAGTTGACAAGCTTTTTCTATTAATGGCCAGATTATAAATTTTCTCAGTTCTGCCGGCCATACAGCATCTCTTGCAACTTGTCAATTCAGCTCTCTTGAAATCAGCGACAAACAACACTCAAATGAGTGAGTGTGACTGTAAAACTTTATTTATGCAAATTAAAATCTGAATTCCATGTAGTTTTTTTGTTTGTTTGGTTTTTATTTATTTGGGTGCACTGGGTCTTAGTTGTGGCCCATGTGGGATCTAGTCCCCTGACCAGGGATTGAACCCAGGCCACGTGCATTGGAAGCTCAACGTCTTAGCCACTGGACCACCAAGGAAGTCCCCTCATGTAGTTTTCATGGGTCACATATCTTCTTTTGGTATGGTTTCAGTAATGGAGAAGTGTTGAAGCCCTTTCGAGGTCTGGCCAGTGTTGCAGTTTGCCAGCCCCTGGATGAGGCTCAGTATGGGTAATGAAGTATCAAGATTCATTGTTTACCGAGTATCAGAGCTCTGTTTAAAGTGCTTCCAGGTCTCCAGCTAAGAAACATTAGGGCAGGTTGATGACTAACAGTGTCTGATCATTGACAAGTAACAGGTATCAGGACTTCATGTTTACAAAGTATCAGTACAAAATGAGCAGGGATGGCTAATGAGGCGTCAGGATCTGCCTTTAAGTTGGACCCAGCCACCAGCCCTGGTACTGATGGAGCGCTGGCCAGATGGAGCGCTGCTGCCCATTCTCAGAATACTGTTTACCAGATATCCGGTGACAGGGGCTGACCACAGGGTATCGAGTCACAGGGCAATCACATTGAGACTCGGGCACTGTGACAACAACGCTAGACACCAGCTGTTTACAGTGACATGAGACTGTCTATTTACAGGAGACCAGCCGCCCTGCTTCCGGATGCAGGAATCCAGATGGTGGGACAGGATCCTCCTGTTTGCAGAGAGTCCTGGTCTAGGGATACCTCTCCTGTGCCAGGAGCCAGAGTGAGAAAAGTGCCTCCAACCCAGGCAAGGTGGGGCTTTGGCTCATTCAAACACCCTCTCCCCACCTCCTCCCTAACCCCCACCCTTGTCCTCAGGCTAGGCTCTTTGGAGTGAAGAATTGAGTAATTGAGTACTAAGGCACTGGGTCTCATTGTCCCACTTGAATCCTCCTTCTGCCCATCCCTGGCTGTGCCATCAATTAACCTCTCTGGACCTCCATTTCCCTATCTGTAAAATGGGCACAATGATGGATCAGGGTTCCATCAAGGTACAAGAGACCCAATTAACTTTAAATTTCAGATAAATTTTTAAAAAATTTTAGTATTGTTGTTCAGTCGCCAAGTCGTGTCTGAATCTTTGTGACCCCATGGACTGCAGCACGCCAGACCTCCTTGTCCTTCACCATATCCTGGAGTTTTCCCAAGTTCATGTCATTGAATCAGTGATACCATCCAACCATCTCACCCTCTGTCGTCCCCTCCTCCTCCTGCCTTCAATCTTTCCCAGCATCAGGGTGTTTTCCAGTGAGTCAGCTGTTTACATCAGGTGGCCAAAGTGTTGGAGCTTCAACATCAGTCCTTCCAATGAATATTCAAGGTTGATTTCCTTTCAGATTGACTGGTTTGATCTCCTTGGTGTCCAAGGGGGCTCTCAAGAGTTTTCTCTAGCACCAGAGCTCAAAAACATCAATTTTGATATAAATATAGACAATGAAATATTTGGGGTTATACTAAAAAAAAAAAAGTATCAGTTGTTTATCTGAAATTTGAGGTTAACTGAGTGCCTAGATGTTTATTTGCTAAACCTGACCCCTCATTCTCTTTTTTTAGCCATGCCATGTGGCTTGCAGGATCTTAGTTCCCCAACCAGGGATTGAACCAGGGACCCAGCAGTGGAAGTGCCAAGTCCTAACCACCGGACCATCAGGGAACTCCCTGACCTCCCTTTGATGAAGCCTCAACCACTGGAGTTTGTGAACATCCTGAGGGGATCCCAGGCCAGAAACAGAGAAAGTGGTACCACTGATGGTTCACCATCCTTGTCTCCCCTAGGAGCTCAGGGGAATGGATCTGTTTTGATGATTGACTCATAAATACATCATCTGTCTCTGAGGACCAGAGCCTGGGTGATAAGAACAGCTCCATTATTCAAGTTTCACTAGAATTGTCTGCAAGAGGCTCTGGACCACAGGGGTCCACAGGAGGGTTGGGGTCCAAGTTGTGTCTGAATCTTTGTGACTGCATGAACTGCAGCATGCCAGACCTCCCTGTCCCTCACCATCTCCCAGAGTCCAAATTTCTTCATTCACCATGTGCCTCCAGAAACCAGAGTCCAGCCTGGTGCCCTGCAGGGCTCAGGAAAGAGTTACTGAATGAATAGAAGATGGGATTCAATAAGTAGTTATCAAATTCAATGATTGATCCCATCACTCTTTATTGAATACTTACTATTTGCCAAGTACCCCAGTCCTTGCCTGCCCAGGACTCCTCATAAACAAAGGAGATGGATAAGTGCAAAATTATTATTTGGACAGGACCTGCCAAAGGAAGACACCCCCCTTCCCCCGCCCCCGCAAAGTGCTAGGACCACCAGCATGGACTCCAGAAGAGTTTCCTGGAGGGCCTCACAGAGATCTGGAAAGTGAGATATATAGGTATAAACAGAAGAAACAGAGTTGGAAGCAGAGTGCACAGCATGTGCAAAGGTCCTAGAGTGGGAGGGAACATGATGCTATCAAGGGCTCTTCTCATACCACCCACAGTTCCTTTTGACAATTTGCAGACTCCCACAGATAGTCAGTAAGGCTAGGTTTAGGATCACCAAGGTTGAGTGGCAAGCTGGGCAGGACATTGTGTCCTGAATCACCCATGTGGAAAAGGATGAAAGCCCCAGAACAAACTCAGTCCTGGTAAGGGCAAGACAAACAGCACCCAGTGCCGCCTCTGTGCTGGAATTTCCAGAGTCGTCTGCCTTCCGGGTATACCCTGCTCTCCCATGATGTCCTGGCCACCTCAGAAGACGCAGGAGGAATGGGATGGGGACACAGGCTGCTAGATGGGGTCAGGAGGGAGAGAGAAGAGCTTCAGGATATCCAGCTGGGAGGTCTCAGAGACAAGAACCAGGGTTGGGGGGCAACAATAGCAACCCCAGTAGTAGGAACAATAGCTGTTGACACCTATGAGTGCCAATTGCCACCCCCCCAAACCATCAGAAATAGGAATATAAATTGGTGTAGCCACTATAGAAAACAGTATGAAGCTTCCTTAAAAACAAACAAACAAAAAAACCATAGAGCTACCATATGGCCCGGGCTTCCCAGGTGGTGCTAGTGGTAAAGAACCCGCCTGCCAATGCAGGAGATGTAAGAGATGTGGGTTCAATCCCTGGGTTGAGAAGATCTCCTGGAGGAGGGCATGGCAACCCACTCCAGTGTTCTTGCCTGGTGGGGTACAGTCCATAGAGTCTGAGTCAGACATGACTGAAACGACTTAGCAAGCGCACTCATGCACCATATGACCCAGTAATCCCACTCCTGAGTATATATCTGGAAAAGATGAAAGCTAACTTGAAAAGACGCACGCACCCTAATGTTCACAGCAGCACTGTTTACAACAGCCAAGACATGGAAACATCCCAAGTGATTGTCCACAGATGACTGGTTTAAGAAGATATATACACAGTAGACTATTACTCAGCCATAAAAAAGAATGAAATATTGCCATTTGCAGCAACGAGGATGGACCTGGACAACATTATGCTCAGGGAAGTAAGTCAGACAAAGAAAGGCAAATATTATATGATATCACTTATATGCAGAATCGAAACAATAATACAAATGAATCTATATACAAGTCAGAAACAGACTCACAGACATAGAAAACAAATTTATGGTTACCAAAGGGGAAAGGGAGGGTGGGAGTGATATATGAGAAGTATAGGACTTTATGATATAAATAGATAACCTATAATAGATAAGCAATAAGGATTTACTGTATAGCACAAGAAACTACAGGGCTTCCCAGGTGGAGCTAGTGGAAAAAATCCACCTGCCAATGCAGGAGATGTGGGTTCTACCCCTGGGTTGGGAAGATCCCCTGGAGGAGGAAATGACAACCTGATCCAGTATTCTTGCCAGGAAAATTCCATGGACAGAAGAGACTTGCAGGCTACAGTCCATGGGGCCGCAAAGAGTCTGAAAATGACTTGAGCATGCACGCACAAGGAAGTATATTCAATATATTCTAATAACATATAATGGAAAACAGTCTGAAATATACATATATAAGTGCATAACTTTGTGATACACCTGAAACTAACATAATATTGTAAATCAACTATACTTTTAAAAAAAGCCCCATCAGCTGGAAACAGGATCTAGAGGAAGAAACAGCTGGCTGAGGACTTGTAGTTGACCCCAGGATGCAGCAGAGTTTAGTTTGTGTTGCTTATGACAAAAATAACAAAGGTTGGGGAGCTTAAACAATAGACATTTATTTCTCAGTCTGAGAGGCTGGGGAGTCCAAGATCAAGGTACCAGCAGATCTGGAGTCTGGTGAAAGCCCACTTCCTGGTTTGCAGACAGCTGCCTTCTTGTTTCATCCTCACATGGCAGAAAGCAGAGAGACAAAACAGGCTCTTTCAAGTCTTAGAAGGGCACTAATCCCATCAATGGGTGTTGCACCCTCATGGCCTGATTACCTCCCAAAGGCTCATCTCCTTACAGCAACACTCTGGTGATTGGGATTTCAGTTTATGAATTTGGGGGGCATGTATCCCTGGTGGCTCAGACAGTCAAGAATCTGCCTGCAATATGTGAGACCTGCATTCAGTCCCTGGGTTGGAAAGATCCCGTGGAGAAGGGAATGGCAACCCACTCCAATATTCTTGCCTGGAGAATTCCATGGACAGAGGAACCTGGTGGGCTACAGTTCATGGGGTTGCAAAGAGTTGGACACAACTGAGCGACTAACACACATGTATGCAGGGTGTAAATATTCAGTGTATAGCAACACCCACTTTTCCTTTTTTAAAAATTCTTTTAAAATTTATTTTAATGAATTTATTTGGCTGCACCAGGTCTTAGTTGCAGCAATGGGGTCTTAGTCCCCTGACCAGGGATGGAACCCAGGCCCCCTGCATTGGGAGCCTGGAGTCTTAGCCACTGGACCACCAGGGAAGTCCCTTTACCTTTCCTTTTAATCATCTTTTTTTCCTTTTGGTCACATCACACAGCATGCAAGATCTTAGTTCCCTGTCCAGGGATCGAGCCTGTGACTCCTTCAATGGAAGCAAAGTGTCTTAACCCCTGGACCACCAAGAAAGTCTCTTAATTTTCACTTTTGAGATGAGGAGATGAAAACCCAACATCCAGGGCCAGAATTGAGGCCACAGGACCCACTGAGGCATTTGTCTCTAGCCTCAGTAGTACTGGCTGTAAAATGGGACTTTGGCCAACTGTGGATGTCGGCAGGCAGACCCCTCACCCCAGGCCCTGGGCTCACTCTGGGTTCGGCCAAGGGGGTTTGTGGCATGAGAAGTCCCCATCTCTCTCCAGCTGAATCTTTAAATCTGACTCTCTGTATCCAGTGGGAAAAGATGAATGAGCTCACTCAGGACTCGTCACTTATTATATACCTGCAGTCTGGGAGGAGTTGGTTGTAAAAGGGGCCTGATGGAACTTTTGGGGTTGTGGAAATATATCCAGATTGACAGTTCCAAGACTATGCATTTGTCAAAACTCATCTAACTGTACTCTGCGGTACATGAATTATAACCTAACCAAGCAGACTTTAAAAATAGGTATATGATGGGCTTCCCTGGTAGCTCAGTGGTAGAGAATCTGCCTGCCAAAGCAGGAGACACAGGTTTGATCCCTGATCTGAGAAGATCCCACATGCCACAGAGCAACTAAGGCTATGCACACAACTACTGAGCCTGTGCTCTAGAGCCCAGGAGCCACAACAAGAGAAGCCACGGCAATGAGAAGCCTGTGCACTGCAACAAAGAATAGCCCCTGCTTGCCACAACTAGAAAAAAACCCGATGGGGCAACGAACACCCAACACAGCCAAAAATAAATAGAATTTTAAAAAATAGGTATATAATTTATTTTGAGACTTTGGGGGTGGGGGACAGGGTCGGGGGGGGATAAGGCAACATAAGGACAAAAATCTAAACACATTATACAAAGTCTCCTGTTTTGGAAGTCTGTGTAAGGAAGAAAAGTGATATCTTACTATATCTCTTGTAACAGTATTTTTATTTTGTTTTATTTATGGGCCACACTGAGAAGCTTGCAGGTTCCTAGTTACCTGCACCCTCAGCAGTGAAAGACTGGAGTCCTAAGTGCTGGACCACCAGGGAATTTCCTAATAATCTTTATTTTAAAGTCTCTTTTGTCTGATATGAGTACTGCTACTTCAACTTTCTTTTTATTTCCATTTGCATGGAATACCTTTTCCATCCTCTCACTTTCAGTCTGTATGTGTCTCTAGATCTGAAGAGGCTCTCCTGCAGACAACATACATACGGGTCTCCTTTTTGTATCTATTCCGACAGTCTGTGTTTTTTGATTGGCACATTTAATCTGCTATACATTTAAGGTAATTATTGATACGTATGTCCTTATTGTCATTTTGTTAATCATTTTGGATTTATTTTTGTAGGTCTTTTCTCTTCCTTTCCTCTTTTGTTCTTTTCTCTTGTGATTTGATGACTATCTTTCATGTTGTGTTTGGATTCCTTTTTCTTTTCTGTGTATATCTATTCTAGATTTTTTCATTTGTGGTTTCCATGAGGTTTTGATACAGCAGTCTCGATGTTTCCATGGTTGTTTTAAATTTCTGGTCTTTTTATTTCAAATTCATTTCCAGTATCCTGCATTTGTACTCCATTTCTTACTATATACTCTAGCAGTCCAGATGAGTCAGCAAATATTCTTTCTCTCCCTTCAAAATAAAAGACATCTGGGACTTCCCTGGTGGTCCAGTGGCTACACATTCCCAATGCAAGGGGTCTGGGTTCGATTCCTGGTCAGGGAACTAAAGATCCCACATGCCACAACTAAGACCTAGTGTAGCCAAATAAATAAACAATTTTTTTAAATCTGTATTTTAAGTTGTGTCAATAAAAACATGCTATATATGAAGCATTTGTGAAAGATATGTGAGCACTGCTGCTGCTAAGTCACTTCAGTCGTGTCCGACTCTGTGCGACCCCATAGACGGTAGCCCAACAGGCTCTGCCATCCCTGGGATTCTCCAGGCAAGAATACTGGAGTGGGCTGCCATTTCCTTCTCCAGTGCATGAAAGGGAAAAGTGAAAGTAAAGTTGCTCAGTCGTGTCCGACTCTTAGCAACCCCATGGACTGTAGCCTACCAGGCTCCTCCGTCCATGGGATTTTCCAGGCAAAAGTACTGGAGTGGGGTGCCATTGCCTTCTCCACACCATAATATAAAAACAGAAAAAAGGTTAAAAAGCAATCCATTTGGAAATAGAGACATTATAACTGTCACAGCTGCCCTGAGATGCCGCCTCAGTTTTCTCATCTGTACTAAGGGAGTAATGACCCCCATCTGCTGTGTGGGGCTGTTGTGGGGATCAGGTGGGTTGGGGGTGATGCAGTAGGTGCCATCAGGATAGGATAAATAAAGCCTGGGTTGGATTGAGTATCTTTCTGATGCATTTATTTATTTTATACTAATGAAAGTCAACTTAATGTGTAGCTCACATATCTCACCATTGCCTAGATGCTCAGGCTGTTAATCTACAGGCCCTGTGAGGTCAGGGCCACCCTAATGAGGCAGCAGCACTGTCCCAGCCTCACTCCAGTGCACAGCTGCTCCTTGACCAAGGTCTAGTCCTGCAGCTGCTTCTATTCTAGAACAGTCTCGGGGGTGATGAGGAGCCCAGGCTGGTGTCCTGGGATCCTGGAGTCTCTGGATCACCAGGAGTTGGACGCAGGGTGACCAGTGGGGGAGCTCCTGGCCTGGAAAAGGGACCTGGGGAGGCTGCTTTGGGGACTCAGCAGTGTGGCCAGCAGGATGGGGGAGGGGTTTCACAGGGTCAGGGCAAGGTGGCCAGGCCCAGATTGGGCCCAGTGTGTGTAATTCTGACCTCATCAGAAAGTCCAGCCTGTCAACCATCTGGAGGTTCAACAAGAGCTCGTCCGTCTCTCTCCAGCTCAGACTGGAGGTCCCAGGGGAGAGGCAAGGGTTGCAGGGAGATCAGACAGCGGACTCAATAAACCTGCAGGACAGAGAGTGAAAGACAAGGGGAGACATAGAGACAAGAGAGAGACAAGGATACAGAAAAAGAGGGAGAGGCTTCCAATCAACACAGGGGTCACGGGTTCGATCCCTGGTAGGGGAATCAAGATTCCCAAATGCCATGGCACACACCACAGCTAGAGAGAAACCCTCACACCACAGTGAAGAGCCTGCCTGCTTCAACTAAGGCCCAATGCAGTCAAATAAATTAACATTAAACAAAAAACTCTGTAATGACCTATATGGGGAAAGAACCTAGAAAAAGAGTGGATATATGTATACGTATAGTTGATTCTCATTGGAAGGACTGATGCTGAAGCTGAAGCTCCAATACTTTGACCATCTGATGCAAACAGCCGACTAATTGGAAAAGACCCTGATGCTGGGAAAGATTGAAGGCAGAAGGAAAAGAAGGCAACAGAGGATGAGATAGTTGGATGGCCTAACTGATTCAATGGACATGAATTTGGACAAACTCCAGGAGATGGTGAGGGACAGGGAGGCCCGGTGTGTTGCAGTCCATGCGGTCGCAAAGTCAGACACAACTTGGTGACTGAACAACAACAATAGCTGATTCACTTTGCTGTACAGCAAGAAACTAACATTTTAAATCAACTATACTCCAATAAAAATTTTTTTAAAAAGAAAGAAAGCTAGGGAGAGAGAGACACACAAGGAGTGAGACAAAGATAGTGAGAGACAGAGAGACACACACAGAGAGATAAGGAGTGATAGGGTGAGAGAGACAGGAAGAGTGATATGGATGAGAGAGAGGGAAAGAGAGAAATGAGGAGAGACAGAGTGACAAGGGGAGACAGAGAAATGGAAATAGAGAAACAGAGAGAGTGAGAGAAAAACATGGTGGAGAAACAGGAAAAAAAACAGACGCAGAGAAGAAGAGAGATAGAGAAACAGTAGGAAAGACAGGGGGTGGGAGAGAGATTTGGGGGCATTATCCCACCCTCCCGCATCTGGCCTGTGGACGCCTCCCCACCCCCAACCAGACTGGTGCCCCTTTGACATACAGACAGGGAAACCGAGGTCCCAAGCTCCCGACTTGCAGCTGTAACATAGGCTGGCACCCTCAGGATAGGATCCCAAAGGCTGGGAGGCAAGGAATGAAAGGGACCCTAGTTTCTGGTGAGTTTCAGGGGTCAGGCTTGTCCTGTAAAAAGAATTTCACATCTTGGATGAGGAGCATGACCTTGGGATAAACATGAACCTTATAAGGTCACGGCAGGGGTGGGTAGTCTCTTGGACATGGGGTGAGTGTAGCCTGGGTCACTGTGAATCTGGGGATGGCCCTCAAGTCACTGTTCATTCTTAACTGCAGGGCATGTTTGAAAGTTTCCATAACACAGAGCATTTTTAAATGACCTCTGGGCTCCTGAGGCCGATCCCAGGCCTGATGTCCAGGATCAAGGAAAATCTCAGCTCTTCCTGGAGACTGGCCCAGAGGCACCAGAGTGGGGAATGCCGAGAAAATTCCGAGAATGACCCAGGCCTGAGATGGAGGCGCCAGACAGCCTAGAGGGGGTGGCTGGGAATTCTGTTCCTGGCATCCCCCAACCCCCGCTGTAGCCATTGCAAGAACACGTGATGTGCACCCCCACACCTGCTGGCAGAATGACCTGAGCAGGGGACTGCCCCTCTTCACCCCTGCAGAGGCACTTGCAACAGAGAGTGGCACCCCCACCTCCCATTGGCTGCCTCCCTGGGAGATGCTGGAAAGGAAGCTGGAACTAGGGAAAGAGGGGAAAGAAGTGATGGCCTAAGGTTTCAGGGGACTTGGGGACTCATCTCATTATCTGAGACTGAGGTACTGGAGCTGGCCTTATCATTGAGTGTTAGGCCCTCAGTTGTGTCTGACTCTTTGCAACCCTATTGACTGTAGCCCATGGGATTCTCCAGGCAAGAATACTGGAGTGGGTTGCCATTTCCTTTTCCAGGTGGCCTTCCCGACCCAGGGATCAAACCCATGTCACCTGCATTGCAGATTCTTTACCATCTGAGCCACCATTATCATTGATGTTCCTGAGAAAATGGGCTGGAATCAAAAAAATCAGATTTGGAGAAAATCATCATTTCACTAGGAAAAATTTCTGAACCACGGCTTCCACTGAGAGCAAGAACAGAAGGACAGATAGGCCAGGAGCTTAAAATGAGCTTGACATGCATCCCAAACTGGGCAGGAAAATATGACAGCCATGTGAAAGTGGGCCCATCTGAACAGAACAAAACAAAATTCAGAAAAGAAACAGACAGAAATCAAAAATACCATGTATGAAAACAATCCTCAAAGTGAAAACAAGTATGCAGTAGTAAAACAGAAAATCAGATGGAGGGCCCCCTGCATCAGGAAAGAATAATAAATGAAACAGTTGATGTTCTCAGCCTTTCAGGGAAACAGAAACATCTGTACTGAGATTCTAAGGAAGTGACAGGGATGGTGGGTGTACCATATTCATGGACAGTGGGGTTGAGGCTCAAGATGCTGATTCTCCCCATCTGAAGTTTTAACAACCCCAGTCAAAGTCACAACAGAATTGTGACTCCCCGCCTGGAACTTGATGAGTCAAATTTTTATCTAGAAGAACAGAGAGTTGCAAGGATGCTTCTACAGAAGAACAGGGTGGTGTTACCTGCCCTACCAGATACTGGGAGCCATTACAGAACCTATAATTGAGTAAGAGGGATATTGGCACAGGGAGAGACACATTGACCAATGGATTGGAATTAAATGCCTTCATACAGCCAATGCAGGTCAGAGATTTTGTTCCAAAGTGGAGAAGGTCTGTCCTAGTAGCTGGGAGGGGAGAGTATCTCATAAAAGGATCTGGGAAGTGAGAGTCCAATTAAGTTGGATCCTTACATCATACAAAACTCAGCTTCATGTGGGTGAAGGAACAACATGGGAAAAAAGAGCTTGAATAAAGCTTGAGTGTCTTGGTAGAAAATATAGGTGAACTTCAGTAAAGAAAGATTTCCCCGTAAAGAGCACCAAGGCACTCTGTGTGTATGTTAGTCACTCAGCTGTTTCCAAGTCTTTTGCGACCCCATGGACTATAGCCCACCAAGCTCCTCTGTCCATGGGATTTCCCAGGCAAGAATACTGGAGTGGGTTGCCATTCCCTTTTCCAGGGGATCTTCCTGACCCAGGGATCAAACCCAGGTCTTCTGCATTGCAGGCACATTCTTTACCATCTGAGCCACCAGGGAAGCCCAAGACATTGTATTCTATATAACAAAATATTGATCAACTTGTATATATAAAGACTTTTTGTTAATCAAAGGTACTTTGAAGAAAGTAAAGAGACAAATTGTAAACAAGGGGAAGATATCTGCAACACACTTGACTGACAGAGGAATAGTATCAAACATATATAGGGAACTCCTATGACTAATCATAGAAACGGTTCCCAGGTGGCGCTACTAGTAAAGAACCTGCCTGCCAATACAGGAGACACAGGAGACATGAGTTCGATCCTTGAGTTGGGAGGATCCCCTGGAGGAGGAAATGGCAACCCACTCCAGTATTCTTGCCTCAAGAATCCCTTGGACACAGGAGTCTGGTGGGTTACAGTTTATAGGGTTACAAAGAGTCGGACACAATTGAAGTGACTTAGCATGCAAGCACACCTGGCTCATCAAAAATAGTAGGAAGAAGCCAAGGAGGAAACCCATGTGGTGAGATGTTCAGAATCAATAAGAGATAAGGAAGATGCAAACTGAAACTCCAGTGAGATGCTGTTTGACTGACAAAAGCTACAAAAGCCAACAAAACCAGTGTTTCCCACGACACAGATTCACAAGGAACTCAGACTTTCCAACACTTTAGGAAACCATCTGGGGTTTCTAAAACCCACGTGCCCCTGAAATCCCCAAAAGACATGCCTCCCTACTCCTAGCCAGAATGCCCCAGGGGTAGGCACCCCTGTCTCAGGGCTGGGAGACCTGCGGGAAGACAGGGAGCAGGTTATTTGGATGAGAGAAAGTGTGGGAGTTTCCTGGGGAGAATCTGCCTCTCTCCTGGCCTCTGACTGGCTGGCAGCAATGCTTAGCATCCCTTGGCTTATAGCAGCATCATTCCAGCCTCTGCCTCTGTCTTCGTATGGCTGTCTCTTCTGTCTCTTCTCCCTCCTTTCTCTCATTTTATTGGGACACTTGTCATTAGATTTAGGATCCATCCTAATCCAGGATGAGCTCATCTCAAGATCCTTGCCTTAATTATATCTGTGCTCAGTTGCTCAGTTGCATCTGACTCTCTGAGAACCTATGGACTGTAGCTCCTCTGTCTATGGGATTTTCCTAGCAAGAATGCTGGAATGAGTTTTTATTTCCTACTTCAGGGGATCTTCCCCACCCAGGGATCAAACCATTGTCTCCTGAATCTCCTGCACTGGCAGGCAGATTCTCTATCACTGAGCCACCTGGGAAGCCCTGCAAAGACCTTAGTTTCAAATAAGGTCCCATTCATCTGTACCAGGTAGATACATCTTCCAGAGGATAACCATTCAGAGTCTCAGGGGAGATTCTCAATCCTAAGATCACACCCTAACGTGAAACAGCCATCAGCCCGAGGTTCAAAAGCTGTGTCCCTGATACTGTAATTCTTGTTCCCCTCTGTGTCCCCAGCTCCTGGTAAGGACTTGGCACAGAGCAGACTGGAGGTGACTCCGGAACAGTGAAGCGAATAGATCTAGGCTTCAACGGGCTGGGGTTTAAGTCCTAGTCCTTCAAATCAGCGACCTGATATCTCTGTGCCTCAGTTCTTTGACATATAGAGTTGATAATATCGGCCTGGAGAGGGTTGAGTCATGGTCCCCCCAAAAATATATCTACCCAGAACCTCCGAATGTGACCTTATTGGGGACAAGGGTCTTTACAGATGTAATTAATTGAGGATCTTGAGACAAGATCAACCTGGATTAGGGACTTCCCTGGTGGTCCAGTAGTTGGGAATCTGCCTGACAATGCAGGAGACACGGGTTCAATCCCTGGTCTTGGAAGATCCTACATGCCATAGAACAATGAATCCTGTGCACCACAACTACTGAAGCCTACTCACCTAGAGCCTGTGCTCTGCAGCAGGATAAGCCACTGCAGTGAGAAGCCCAGGTACTGCAACTAGAGAGTAGCCCCCACTGACTACAACTGGAGAGAAGTCCATGCAGAGCAACGAAGGTCCAGTGTAGCCAAAAGTAAATAAGTACATAATTTTTCTAAAAAGATCAACCTGGGCTAGGGTGACCCTAAATCCAATGACAGGTGTCCTTGTAAGAGATAGAAAAGGAGAAGACAAAGGAGACAGAGGAGAAGACAGAGACAGAGGCTGGAAGGATGCGGCTGCAAGCCAAGGAACGCCAAGGGTTACTGGCCGCCACCAGCACCAGGAGAGAGGCAAAGGGTAGATTGAGGAGTTCTGAAGGAGTTCAGAACCCCCAGAAGAAACCATCCCCTACCCCAGCCCACACCTTGATTTCAGACTTCTGGCCTCCTGAACTGTCAGAGAATACATTGTTATTGTATTAAGAACCAGGTTTACGGCCACCTGTTACAGCCACCACAGGGAGCTCAAACATTGCCCCAGAGGATTATGGGATGATGTTTAAATGAGTGAATACCTGGTACACAGCCTGGTATGCACGTAATATATGCTCACTGGGAAAATAAAATATGCTAATACAGCAAAGCATGAAGTATGCGATAGTTGTTGATTGAATGAGTGACCGAGGCTAAATGAGGATAAGGGGTCAGTGCACCCCCAGGCTCCTGACCTCTGACCACCCCCAGGCCCCGGCAGCACCCTGCCTCTCTGAGGCAGTAGGTTAGATGTCCCCTTAGCTCAGATACTCTCTTGTAGGCAGCGGTCCAGCAAAGCTCCCCGGCTGCAGCAGGCAGTTGGAGCCGGACGCTGTTTGCAAACTGAAACCCAGGCCTGCGGCTTTGGCCACCCACTTGTGCAACCAGCTGCTGCTGCTTCCTCCCCATGAGAAAGTTCCCTGGTGAGGCTCCTTGGTGGAAGGGCAGGGAGCCTGGAGGGGGCTGGCTCTGTTCCCAGGGGACAGCACCTCCATGCCTCAGTTTCCGCATCTGCAACTAGGCCGCATGGGGGGTGTGTGGGGGGCAGGGGAGGGGATTGCAGGCTCCAGGAGGGGGAGATTTGACCTAGGGATGCTTCTCTTCACATCTCTGAACCTCTGTTTCTCCATCTGTGAATGAGTGAGTCACCAGAGTGAGCGCACGAGGTCACATCTTTACCTGGGGAGACAAAATCAAGTCCTCTGCCCTTGCCCTTTGAGACTCTCCCAGGGTGCCTGATTGCTTTTATTTTATTTTATTTTTTTTGGCTGCACTGTGTGGCATGCAGGACCTTAGTTCCCTGACCAGGGATTGAACCTGCGTCCCCTGCATTGGAAGCATGGAGTCTTAACGACTGGGGCCATGGAAGTCCCCACCGATTGTTTTAAGGTAAAGACCATCACCCTGGGACTTTTCTGGCAGTCCAGTGGTTAAGATTCTGAGCTTCCAATGCAGGGGGTGCAGGTTTAATCCCTGGTGGAGGAACTAAGATCCCACATGCTGTGCGGCGTGGCCTAAAAAAGAAAAAAAAAGACCAGCAACCTCCCCATGGCCCTCAAGGTCCCATGAGGTCCAGCCCTGCTGCCCTTCCCCCATCATCTCACTCCATAGCCTCCTTGCCAACAAGCTCATTCCCAGGTCAGAGTCTTTGCCTCTGCCTGGAACCTTCTCACCACACTTCCTGCTCTCTCCTTCCCCTCATTCAGACCTGGACCCCAATGTCACCTCTTCCAGGAGGCCCTCCACGACTGTTCATTCTGGAAAGACCCTCCCTCTGGTCCTGTGTCCCATTTTATCTGTACTGTCCATCTCTTTCCCTTCCTCCAGACCTTGAGTCCCACAAGAGCATGGATGCCTCCACTATCCCCAGCTGTGTCCCCAGCTACCAGCCCAGGACTTGACAGTAGGCATCTGAGTTGAGCTCATTGACCTGACACTGCCATGAAGAAAATCGAGACTCCTGAAGGTAGGAGAGAAAGAAAGGGCAGGTGGGCAGGAGTTGAGCCAAGACCTGAAGGAGGTTCAGAAAATACTTGGGTGATTCCGGGAAGATGGTTCCAGGCGGAGGCATTGCATGTGCAAAGTCCCTGAGGCATGAAAATACCAGACTTATTGGAGGGGTTTGAGAAGGCCGAATGTGACCAGAGCTTCTCTGGTGGCTCAGCGATAAAGAGTCTGCTTGTCTGTGCAGGAGACCTGCATAGGTTCGATCCCTGGGTGGGGAAGATCCCTTGGAGGAGGGCATGGCAACCCACTCCAGTATCCTTGCCTGGAGAATCCCATGGACACAAGAGCCTGGTAGGTTATAGTCCATGGGGTTGCAAAGAGTCGGACATGACTGAGCGACTATACAATGTGATTCAATCAAGGTTAAGAGGGAAAAGGAAGTGGGAGCAGCAAGACCAGCAGGGCCTTGTGGTCTCAAGGAAGACTTTGGCTTTTACCTTGAGGGAGGTGGGAGTCATCGAGGTTCTGAAGAAAGGAAGGATGCATCTGACTCTGGTCTCCACAAAGGGAAGAGATTATAGGGGAAGAAGGCAGGAGCGAGGACAGGAATGCCTACGCTGGTCCCATCAATGATGCGGCTAGACTAGGTGGGGAGGAGGTGGGGATTCTGGAGCAACTTTGCTGGTGCATGGGGGTGGGGGCTGAAGAGTCAAGGATGCCTGCTTGGTCCCGTTTCACAGACGGAGAACTGAGCACTCTCTTGATCTGAGTAAAGGAGAGGCTGAAAGGGTCAACAGGAAGTCAAGAGGCAACCGAGTCTGGGAGGGAGCCTTATACCCCACCCTCCTCTCCCAACCAAGTGCACCAGCTTCCTTCTGATGCATCTCCTCTCTTTCGGTCTCTGATTTTATCTCTATAATGTCAAACCTTGTCAGAGGAGGAGGTTTACCATTCACAGTTGAAGACAGGCCTGACCCAGCTTCACACAGATTCACTTACTCCCCCAACAACCCTGAAACAAGGACACCAGTCCCATTTTACAGGTGGGCAAACTGAGGTTCTGAGAAGCAAAATGGTGTCCAAGCCAATGAGTGACAGAGGCTAGATGTGAACCCTAACTTGGGGCTCCAGAGCCCGGGCCTGGGACCGCACTCTACCTGAGTTGGAGTGGGGGTGGGGTGCAGACGGGCTCGTGTGTTCTGCATGCTTAGTTATGTCCAACTCTTTGCAACCTCATGGACTATAGCCCACCAGGCTCCTCTGTCCATGGAATTTTCCAGGCAAGAATAGAGGAGTGTGTTGCCATTTCCTCCTCCAGGGGATCTTCCCAACCCAGATGGAACCCGTGTCCCCTGCATCTCCTGCCTTGGCAGGCAGATTCTTTACCACTGCGCCACGTGGGAGGCCCGGGGGTGCAGACACACACCATCAAATGTCCTTCCCTCCCTGGAATGTATTATTCACTTCAGGCTTCAGATGCAGGCTACAGTGGGAGCCCCTAGGGGGAGGGGGACGCTAAGAATTCCAGTTTCAGTGTTTAGGCCTACGTTTCTATGGTTCCAGGATGCATGTGAATCACGCGTTTGTTCACTCATTTGCTCACCGGGCCACTGTCAGGTGCCTGCTTTATGTGGGTCAGTGTTTAAGGCCCCAGCTTGAGAGAGCCCCGGCTCATCACAGATACCCCCTGCAGGGGTACCTATGGTTCCACAGGGTCAAGGCCAGCACAGAGGGACGTATTCAGAGCTGGGGGTCCCCAGGAGTTTGGGAGGCAGTGGGAGATGCTTCCAGAAGAAGGGACCCTCAGTCTGTGAAGTGGCTCTCTCCCTGCCCCAGCCCCGCACACACCATGATGAAAGCCAGCCAGAGAGGGAACACTGTGGGACCCTCCTCAGACCCCACCCTCGGGTCCCCATTTCCTGCTGGCACTAGGCAGCTGCCAATGCCACTGGGACACAGCCCGGGCCATCGGCCAGGTCTGCCACCGGGAAACCAGCTCTGGGAGGTGGGAGTGTCACTGCCTGGCCTGTCTGGGTGGAACCAGGGCCATTACCATTTACGGGGCAGGCCGGGGCGGGGGTGACGAGTGGAGGGGGGAAGGGGGGACTAGACGGCCGCCTGAGAGCCACAGACCCTAGAGGCTGGACACGGATGACAAGTGACGGCCCTGGAGCTGGCAGCTCTGGACAAGAGTCTTCATGATACAGGCCTTAAAGTCAGTCATTCAGTCGTGTCCGATTCTTTGCGACTTCACAGACTGTAGCCCGCCAGGCTCCTCTGTTATGGGATTCTCCAGGCAAGAATACTGGAGTGGGTAGCCATTCCCTTCTCTAGGCCTTTTTTCTCGACCCAGGGATCTAACCCAGGTCTCCCTCATTTACCATCTGAGCCACCTGGGAAGCCCTGTACAAGCCTCAGTTTCCCCATCTAAATGAATCATGGGGGAGGGGGAACCGGTGTGTCTCAAGACTGTGGGTTTTGATCTGTTGGGCTTTTGAGGGTTAGAGAGAGACTCTTACACTGTTTGGGTTTTCCAGGCAGCAAGTAAGGGCCCCAAGCTGCTTGGATCCTCACCCTGCAGCCACAGTGGAGGCGGCTTCAGGGAGATTAGATTGGACCTTGTCTCACAGAACTGTGGCTTAAGACACTGGTCAGGCCTGGGCTGAGCTGGCTGATGCAGGCCTAGTCTAGGGGACCTGGAGGAGGGTTTAGGGAAAGACAGAGACCGTGAGAGATACAGAGAGAGAGTGAGAGCCAGAGAAGTGAGGTTGAGAGAAATAGACAGGGAGAGATGAGACAGAAGAGAAAGGGAGGAACTTCCCTTGTGGTCCAGTGGCTAAAACTCTGGGACCCTGATGTGGGGTGGGGGGGACCGGGTTGGATCCCTGGTCAGGGAACTAGATCCCACACGGCAACTAAGAAAAGAGAAGGAGGAGGAGGGCGAGAACAGGAGAGATGGGGAGACACAGGCAAAAAGAGAGAGGGAGGTGGGCAGTTAGGGAGACACCGGTGCCCCCACCTGGCCCCCTGGGTGGAACTAATCTCCGTGTGCTCTTAAACAAACCATGACTTTCATATTATTGAGGACGAAGTTAGGGACAGCTTCCTAAGGTGTGTGCTTCCAGAGCCAGGCACCCTCTTCACCTCTCACAACACCCAAGGAGGGTTGTGTGTGTGTGTGTGTGTGTGTGTGTGTTAGTCGCTCAGTTGCGTCCAACTCTTTGCAACCCCATGGGCTGTAGCCCACCAGGCTCCTCTGTCCATGCAATTTCCCAGGCAAGAACACTAGAGTAGGGTAGCCATTCCTTTCTCCAGGGGATTTTCTTGACCCAGGGATCGAACCAGAGTCTCTGGCATTGCAGGCAGATTCTTTACCATCTCAACCACTAACTACTCCACTAACTACTCCCACCAATGGGGAAACTGAGGCTGGAGAGCCCCAGGCTGCACAGCTAGCTGGAGGCAGAGCAGAACTCGGTCAAGACCTGTAAGATGTTTTTCCGTCTACTGTGTGACACCTCATTCCTCCAACCTCCCACCTGAAATCACACCCAGGCTGGTAAAGAAACCTCCCCCGGCCCTCCTCCCTGGCCCCCACTCCCCACCCCTCCCGGCCCAGCTCGCCCGCCCACAGAGTATTTTCCTTCTCTGCTCATGGGTGTTACGGTTTCATCCGGAACCGTCTTGCCTGCAGGTGGCTCGCGCCCTCCAGGGTCAGCTCAGGGCAGGGACCGGAGCCAGAAGCAGCTTTGGGGGGCGGCCTCCGCCATCACCCCAACCCAGGGACCAGGCAGCTTCCTTCCTGCTCCCTCCGTATCGTGGTTTCCCCGCCTGGAAAGTGGGGCCCTGCCTGGTTGCCGGCTCCCACGCATGGCCACGAGGGAGCGGCGCTCGATGTGGCCAAGGGGTGGATGCCTGCGGGCGGGGTTTCCCGCGTGGCTGCCAAGGTTCCGAGCGCTCCGTTATTAAGCACTGATGGAAGCTGCCCGGTGTCTGCCAGGAGGCCTCCCAGTGCGGAGACAGTGTTGGACGGCTGATGCCCCAACCGGAATTGATGGGGGGTGGGGGAGAGGTCAGCGCTGGCCAGAGGGAGAGGCTGAACAGTGGCAAGGATGGGGAGAGATACCTGCAAAGTGTGTGTGTGTGTGTGTGTGTGTGTGTGTGTGTGTGTGTGTGTGTGTGTGTATCAGTCGTGTCCAACACTTTGCAACCCCATGGACTGTAGACACCCAGGCTCCTCTGTGCATGGGATTCCCCAGGCAAGAATTCTGGTGAGGGTTGCCATTTCCTTCAAGAGGGTATCCTCCTCACCTAGGGATCCAACCTGCTTCTCCAGCTTCTCTTTCACTGGCAGGTGGATTCTTTACCACTGAGCTACCTGAGAAGCCCATGCCTGCAAGAGCGGGCGTCAAAGACAAGGAGAATTCTTAGATATGAACCTAAAGCCCAAGGGACCAAAGCAAAACACATAAATTGGACTCCGTGAAATTTAAGAGTTTTCTTTGAAAAAGGACACTTAAGAGAGGGAAAAGCCAACCCATGGAATAGGAGAAAAGAGTTGTAAATCATACATCGGACAAGAGATTAATATGCAGAATGTATGAAGACCACTCATAACTCGATAATAAAAAGAGAACCCAGTGAAAACTGGGCAAAAGACTTGCATGGACATTTCTCCAGAGAAGAGGTGCAAATGGCAATATGCACATGAAAAGATGCTCACCACCTTTAGTCCTTGGGGAAATGCAAATCAAGCCCCCTGAGATACCACTTCACACTCACTAGGATGACCAAACTCAAAAAAAAAAAAAAAATTTGAAAATAGTAGTTGTTGATGAGAATGTGGGGAAATAAGTAGCCCTCACACACTTCTGATGGGAATGAAAAATGTGCAGGTACTTTGGTAAACAATCTGGCAGTTTCTTAATCATTTGAGCATAGAATTACAATGTGATCAAATAATTCTACTCCTAGGCATTTACCAAGAGAATTGAAAATAGGTATTCACACCAACCCTTGTACACAATGTTCATAGCAGCCCTAGTCACAATTGCCAAAAGGTGGAAATAACCCAAGTGTCCATCAATAGATGAATGGATAAACAAAATGCAGCCCATCCATACAATGGAATATTACTCAGCCATAAAAAGAAATGAAGTGGGGAATTCCCTGGCAGTTGGTTAGGACTCCAAGCTCTCATTGCTGGCTTGGATTCAATCCTGAGTCTGGGAACTAAGATCTTGCAAACCTTGCAGTACATGTGGGAAAAAAAAGGAATGAAGTTCTGATATGCACTACTACATAGATGAACCACAAAAACACCAAGCTGAGTTTCTTTAACAAAATAACAGATACAAAGGTCACATATTATATGATCCCATTTATATAAAATATCCAGGCAAATCCATAGAGACAGAAAGCAGATTAGTGGTGGCCTGGGGCTGGGGGAGGGGAATGAGGGTGACTGTGCAAGGTGATAGGGTTTTTTCTTGGGGGTGATGGGAATGCTCTGGAACTAGATAGTAATAATGGTTCCATGACATTGTGTATGCCACTGAATTTTTCACTTTAAAAGCATAAGGGGACTTCCCTGGTGGTACAGTGGATAGGAATCCGCCTGCCAATGCAGGGGACACAGGTTCGATCCCTAGTCCGGGAAGATTCCACATGCCTCAAAGCAGCTATGCCTGTGAGCCACAGCCACCGAGCCCACACTCTAGAGCTCTCAAGCCTTAAATGTCCACCTGGCACAGCTACTGTAGCCTGTGCGTCTAGAACCTGTGCTCTGCAACAAGAGAAGCCACTGCGGTGAGAAGCCCGTGTAGGGAACCAAAGAGTAGCCCCCACTTGCCGCAACTAGAGAAAGGCTTCGCACAGCAACAAAGACCCAGTGCAGCTAAAAAAAAATCTCCCATACCTCGAGGCTAGAAAATAAATTACAAAATAAATTTTAACAAATGAAAGGAGGTTAGACTTCCCTGGTGCTACAGTGGATAAGAATCCGCCTGCCAATGCAACAGACATGGGTTCGATCCCTGGTCCAGGAAGATACCATATGCCATGGGCAACAAAATTCTATGAGCTGCAACTACTGAAGTCCGTGTGCCTAGAGCCCGTGCTCTACAACAAGAGAAGCCATTGCAATGAGAACCTGGGCACTGCAACTAGAGAAAGCCTTTAATGGAAGGGTGAATAGTGTGGTATGTGGATACAGCCTTTAAAAAAAAAATGAATGGGAAAAGATGCACAGTTAGGGGAAGGGCATTTCATTTCAGGGCAAGGGCCTAGCATCTGCAGGGTGAGGGCAGGGTCACATAACAGGCCAGGCCAGGGCTGTTCTGTGTCACCTCCTGCACCCCAGAGATCTGTGATATCCCAGCCCCATCCTGGCTCAAGAGTAGAGGCAGAGACAACATCTCTTTATGACCAAACTACCCAGAGGCTGCTGGAGTGACGGAAGAAGCAGATTATCTGGAGAGGTAAACTGAGGCAGCCTGTCTCCCTGATGGAAACATGCGTCTTGACTCATGAGGGGATGAGTTTCTTTGTCTCTTGAGGCCCTCCACCTCTCCTGCTCCAGAACCTCCCTTCCAACCCCCTACAAACTTAAGAATAAAAACTCTTAGGTCCCCAGGCCACTGGAGGCTGTGACCTCTATCTCCACTCTCACCTATTCCCCACTGCCACAGGGCCTTTGCTCCTGATTTTCTGGGCTCTCTCCACCATTTGGCCCTAGCACCACCTCCTCCAGGAAGCCTTCCCTTACTTCTGTTCCTCACACTTTCACTTGTCACTCTCCCAGGTTTATTGTAACTCTCTTTGTGATGATTAGATTAGCTTCTGTCCTCCCTACCCAACCAGGAGCCCCTCATGACTGGACCAATTCTGACCTGTGCAGAACAGGAACTGGTATACAGTAGACACTCAATACTGATTTCCTGAGTCAAGGAAGGAAGGAAACTGTGAAATAGGGTCTACCACAGTCTTGGTTCCTGGAACTGCTGGGAGCAGCTGAGGAATCAACACTCAGAGAAGCCCTAGAATAATGAGGACACAGCAAGTGCTCAGTTAACACTGGGCCAGGGCTCTGCTAAGTAGGATTTCCCAACCCATGGAGGTAGGGCCCTCAAGCCAGTGCCCTGAACCCTCTCCTATTATACAGATGGGCAAGTAGAGGCCCAGAGAGGAACTTCTTAGGGGTCATTTTTCTAGCAGCAGAAACAGAGCTCAAAATGCCTTTAACAACAAGAAAACCAGAAGTTTGGGCTTCAGGCATGGCTGGATCCAGGAACTAGGACGCCATCTCTGTGTTGCTGTCCTCTCCACAAGCTTCTCTTCCAGGTATGTTCAGCCTTCCCCCAACAGGAGGGTGTTCATTTTCTCCATTCATTTCAGCAAGAATTTCCAGTGGTGCTCCATAAATATCAAACTTCTAACTCCATGGACCCAGGAGGTGAGTTTGCCAACTCCAAGGGCCGCCTAACTGGGTGCTGTGCTATTGATAGGTCCAATACTGGGTCCCATAGTGGGACGGCCAGCATGGGGGCATAGCTCCCTGAAGGTTCCACTGTGTACATGTGTATGTTGGGTGAAGGAGAGGGGAACTCTGGACTTGAGGTGGGTAGCTGCCAGTCTCTGGGGTCAGGTCACTCTGGTCTTTCTCATGAGGCTGCTGACCCAGCATCCCCTCTATCCTGTCCACTTGGTCCTGCCGCTGTCCAGGCCTCCTCCTCAAGCTGCAGCCCAGCCCTCAGGAATGAGGTGGGTTGATCTTTAGGGGCGGGTTTATCTAGAGGAGGGCGCAGGTTGAGTACTTGGACCAAGTCTTCTATTTCCCCATGACGCACTGATGGGGAAATAGAAGCCCCAAAGAGGAAGGGCCAGGACCTCTTGATTCTTGACCCTACCCTACCAGGCTGCACCCCAGAGGTCTCTCTAAATGATCATCAGTTCAGTTCAGTTCAGTCGCTCAGTCGTGTCCGACTCTTTGCGGCCCCAAGAAATGCAGCACGCCAGGCCCCTCTGTCCATCACCAACTCCCGGAGTCTACCCAAACCCATGTCCATCAAGTCAGTGATGCCATCCAACCATCTCATCCTCTGTCGTCCCCTTCTCCTCCTGCCCCCAAACCTACCCAGCATTAGGGTCTTTTCCAATGAGTCAACTCTCTCAACTCTTCGCATGAGGTGGCCAAAGTATTGGAGTTTCAGCTTCAACATCAGTCCTTCCAATGAACACCCAGGATTGATCTCCTTTAGGATGGATGATCATCACTCTTGTTTTATTTTTTAATTTTTGGAGTTTAGGTGAATTTTATTCTAAATGGGGTAAGAAAACTGAATAGTAACAAAAGCAGTTAACTATTAAACTTAATTACTGATTCAGGAAGTTTAAATCCTATCTTTTTGTTTTGTTTTTTTAAATCCTATCTTTTTAAAACCACCCAATGATTTTTAATATTTAACACAGTCAAACCTAGTGAAAGCTCTTTTTATCTAAACCTTTAAAATGACTGGAAAACTAAAACTTAATTCCCATTCATGACTGCATTGCACTCTTTGCTAATGCAATAATCTATTTCTTCCTAAAGATGTTGTGGCTTATAGCAAGCCATTTTCTTCCTCTCCACCCTAAGTTTACTGAATTTCCTCCTTTGTTTTCAGGTTTTCGTTTTCTCCTACAATGACTTCATATTTCTCTTTCAATTTTTCCAGGTCTAGGCAAAGCAGCTCTATTTCTGGATTTTCTGGGGGTAGCAGCTCCCGAGTGATGCTTTAAAAAAACATCCAAAGCACTATCAGGTTTCTCTGGTTCTTCGTATGTGTCCAGCACCCCCAACTTTTCCAGGCACCTCTGGAAGTGCTCAGCAGTCTTGTGATGAGATATAGTGACAGCAGCAGTGACCTCCCCATTTTATCATGTTTTTATTTTATATTTTCACCCCCACTTTACTGGCGAGGCATCTGCGGCCAGGGAGGGGCCATCACCTCCTTCAGAATGTTTAACCTTCTTTTCCCCACATCTGGATCGTCCAAGCCTGAAGACGCTGCAGTGCAACAGAGAATTCTGCACCCAGATTCCCCATTTAGACAGGACGCCCAGCCCAGGATCTGGGATCAGCCTGAGCCTCTTTGGGCCCCTCTTCAGTCTATCCCACACAACCCCTCAACAGGCCAACCACAGTGCCCTGCTCCATGGATGCCAGGTCCTGGCCCTGGGTAGCAACTTCTGTTTCAAGGTGGTTTTTAAGTTCCCACCGTAGGATTGTGGCAGCTGGTGCTGGGCAGTCAGTGTCTATGGAGGGCAGTGGCTCCAAAGCCTGGGGAGTGAGGATGGAGTCTGAGCCACTTGGCCTGGATTAGAGTCTTGCGTGTGCTGTGTGGCCACAGGCCAGCCACTAGCCCTCTCTGAACCTCACTGAGGCTCACTAAAATAGGTCAGTAGGACAGCCATGTCACTCAAGGTGGCCACGGGGATTCAGGGCATCACATGAGTGTCTGGAAAGAACAGGTTGAGTATGCAGTAAACACTTAATAACCAGCCGTCGTGGTGGCAATCGTCAATCTTCTCTGTAAGAGGAGGTAGATGTTCCTGTTTCTCCCTGGGAACCGAACCTGGCGGTCTGCCTTAGGTCCCCCAGGAGCAGCAATGGGAATCTAGCCGCCTGGGCAAACCTGTCCTCCATACTGTCCTGCCAGCCAGGCCCCAAAGCCCCAGTCTCAGGGCATCCTTGCATCTGTTTCCTGTCCTTTAAGGGCAGCTCTGTGTCCAGGGCTGGCTTAGGGGCACGCAGAGGCAGCTCCATCTTCTCCTTGAGAGGCCCAAGTGTGCCCATGTCCGCTCCCTCGCCTTTTTCCCAGGATATATTCACCACCAGGGCCTCTTGTGGAGACACCTCCTCTGGGAAGTCTGCGGGGCTGGTCCACTGCCAAACCTGTAGAGAGAGGGCAGGGTCAAGGCTGTGGGTGGGGCCTCATTTCTCATCCACACAAGGATGGAGGGGACCAGGTCCCTTCTGGCTAAAGTCTCTAAAATCCTGAGGCCAATTCAAGGATCAATAGGGAGGGCTCCTTATTTCTCTTTGGAAAACTGTCTCTCTTCCTCTGATGAGTGATATGGTTGGGCAGGGCAGCAGCCCCAGGCTGGTTCTTGCCATCAGCATGTGATCCTGGCCCAGTCAATCAGAGCATTCCAGCCCTGTGGTTCCAGTGATAGGCTTACGGGTGGGCATGTGACCCAAGCTGGGCCAGTCATGGTCCAGAATTTTGCTGCAGTTAATGGGAAAAAGGGATACTCTGTTTCCACAAGAGGAAGGCTGAACCTGCCTGGAAAAGAAGCCTGCAGGGAAGCTAGCACCCCAGAGAGATGGAGTCCTAGTTTTTGGATCCAGCCATGCCTGAAGCCCAAAACCTTGGAATTTTTTTTCCATCAGGTTATGTTGTGAAGTCACTTGAGTTCTGTTTCTGCTACTAGGAAATGATCCACATGAGGGTCACTTTGGGTTTCTATTTGTTTGTCTATAAAATAGGGTAGGTTTTTTTTTTTTTTGAGTCTTTGCACCTATGGTTTGGAAAGAATAAAATGAGTTAATGCATGGCCATTACTCTTCAGAGTCCTAATCCAGATGTGGACCCAATAAACAAGACCTGGAATTAGAAAGAGGGGCCCTTACCTGCTTCCCCTGGCTGCCAGAGAATTCGATGGCAGAGCTGGCACCAGGTGTGGGCAGAGGTGGGCACAGGTGCCTTACAGCCCTGGGGAGAGAGGGGAACTGGTCAGTGCTTCTGTTTGTTCTTACTTTTTAATTGTTCTGACTTATTTTTTTTCATCTCCATTAGGTTACAATAAGGGGAGTGAAGATGCAGCTGAGGGGTCAGAGGAGAGAGAAACTGACAGACCCAGGTTGAAATTCCAGCACTGTTGGATGCCCTGGGCCTGACTATCTGGGCCTCAGTTTCCTCATCTTGAAAGTGGACGTAAAAACCTATTTGGGGTTAACAATTACTATTATTCATGCTATCACTATTACAGATCAACTCAGGGGAGGGGGTGCAAGTTACCTGTTCAAGCCGAGGTACCCAAAGATTCCCAGGAGAAGGATGCTCACGAAACTCCCCAAAGATGCGAGGAAGATGGACAAGTCGGACAACTCAGAAACCTGGACTTCTAGGAGCAGAAGAGCTTGGGCTGAGGGAGACACACCTTCTGCCTCTCATTGAGGAGGGAACTGGGAGGGGCAGGCCCCCCATCAACTCACTGCTGACCCTGGCCCAACGTGTGCCCCTCTGAGCCTCAGTTTCCTCCTCTGGGAAGTGGGACCCGGCCTGCCCTGTGACTATAGGATAAAGCCCTGGCACACATTATTAAGTGCTCAGGACACTGTAGGTGGGGCTTGTGTGGTTGCTCCCCTGGACCCAGACCTGCCCACCACACACCTAGTCTGACTAACTGCTTCTTTTACAACCAGATTTCACTGCAAGGACAACAGGTAGGGACTATGCCAAGAACAGGGGTCATTCGGTCCCCAAATCTCCCACTTTCACGTGCCCCAAGACAAAAGAGCCCACCGACTTCCTTGTTTGTGATGAGAGATGTTCATTCATATTCATTTGTTCCCTCAATAAACACCCACCCCATCTCCCTCCCTTTCCCCAGTAGCTCCAAGGTTAGGGGAGGCAGAGCCCAGAAAGACACCCCCATCTGCTCCCAAGGTGTCAAGCCAGGTAGGCAGGGCAATCACAGCTGGAGGGGAAGGGGATGCCCCAGAAGGAAGCCTGGAAGGCTTCCTGAAGGAGAGAGCTTTTGAGCTGAGTTATGAAGGGTGAATAGGAGTTTGACAAGGAGATCAAACATTCTAGGCAGAGGCCTGCAAGGGCAAGAACATGGGAGTGTGAGAAAAGGTTTATGAGAGGAAGACACAGCAGAGGAAGCTGGTGAAGGAGGTGGGAGCAGGTCAGCCTGTGACTTGCTCCTCAGGGAGATTCATGGGGAGCAATGGAAATTTGGAGGGTCAGGGCAGAAATGCTTGTTGATGTGCGATATGGGGCAATGCATGCTGGGTAAATACAGGGTCCACCCCCTACCCTCCTCCACTCAGGCTTCCCTGGTGGTGCAGATAGTAAAGAATCTGCCTGCAATGCAGGAGACCCATGTCCCATCCCTGGGTTGGGAAGGCTCCCTGGAGAAGGAAATGGCAACCCACTCCAGTATTCTTGCCTGGAGAATCCCATGGTCAGAGAAGCCTGGTGGGCTACAGTCCATGGGGTCACAAAGAGTTGGACACGACTGAGAGACTATCACTCACCCCCTCACTTACCGATGGTGAAACGCAGGGGCTGGCTCCAGGCACCCCGCCACTTGGCTGTGTCTGCGCGAACCTGCACCTTGTAAGCTGTGCCAGCCCTCAGGTCCCGGAGGGTGACCTGGGTCTCTGTGGGCTTCACGTGCAGCTCTGTGAACGGAAGGCAGCCGTGAGTCCCCAGACCCCCTTTATGCTGGGCTCCACCCTGGGAGGTGAGGATGCGGCTGGGGGCTCACAGACATTTTGTGGAAAACTCTTCCCTAAATGAACCCATTCACCTCAAGTTTATTTGGAAAACTATTCTTCATCAAAATATTCAGCAAACAATGCTGTTTTTCTCAAATTCTGACCAATACGCCCTTCCCTCACTCCTAGCCCACTCTCTGCCAGCCACATCTGCCTTCTCCTCAGAGCTCCCTAAAGGCATCAGGTTCCATCGTCAACCTCAGGGCCTTTGCACTGGCTGACTCCCTGGCCTGGTTTACCCTTTCCCCAGATGACTACATGGTTTCCTCCCTCACCTCTTTCCCATCTTTCAGGTCACAGTCCGGGTTACGTTTGTCTAAGTTGTTCCCCCTACCGTGTCCCCAGCACCTCAGCACACAGTAGGACCTCAACAAGTGTTTGTGGAATGGGCTGACTTAAAAAATAAAGCACCTTATAAAAATCTTTAAAATGAGAATACAGTTGGTGGTGGTTTTCCAAAAGAAAAAATTTCCTAGAACCCTAAATCCATATTCTTTGTAAATATCCAAGAGGAATATTCTTCAAAAGAAATTTCAGGAAAGTTGGTACATTTGGCCAAATGGGCAATTGGTGCATGAATCTTCAGCAGTTTGGCTTTTGGCAAATTGGTTTTCAGTAAGCGGGGCTGTTTTTGGCTGTGCTGCAATACGTCACCGACTCCCATTAGGCTTCATTTATCCCCTCTAAGGGGCTTCCCAGGGGGTAAAGAATCTACCTGTTGGAGATGCAAGAGATGTGGGTTCCATCCCTGGGTGGGGAAGATCCCCTGGAGTAGGAATGGCAAACCACTCCAGTATTCTTGCCTGGAGAATTCCATGGACAGAGGAGCCTGGCAGGCTATAGTCCATGGGGTCGCAAAGAGTCGGACATGACTGAGCAACTGACAGTGCATGCACGAATGCACACACTCCCTCTAAACATCACAGGGTGACCAAACTGATGGCAGGAAGTCTATGCCTGGATCTGGAGAGCCCCCCCCCCCCAACCCCCCCCATTCCCCCTCCCCTACCCCTGGCATCATGCCTTTCCCTGTGCTGGGCTTGTGCAGAGAAGGCAGGAGGTAAACCTATGGTCTTGCCAACCTGGCCTGTTGCTGCAGGAGATGGATGGATGAGGCTGTATCTGCAAGACTGTGTTAACCAGTGGGAGAATGAGGCTCCCAGTGCAGGAAAAGACAGGAAGATCCAGCCTTGGTGAGACCTGCCCTGTACATCCTCATTTCTTTCCCTCTTATGGGGCAAGAAGGGGCACCTGAGTTCAAATCCAGGCTTGCTTAACCTTTGGGCAGGTGAATTCCTCTGCAAGCCTCAGTTTCCCCATCTGTGGAATGGGGACAGTCATTCCTGCTCCATGGGAGTTGCCATCAGGGCCAATTAAACGATGAGTCCAAGTCAATCATTTTATGGGTGGGGAAACCAAGGCCCAGAGAGGGACAGTGAGGTGCCCAGGGTCACACAGCAAGGCAGACTCAAGCCCAGACCCCTTCCTCCCCCAGCTAGGTCTGTGCTGCCTCACATACCAGATACTTGGTTGCTATCCTCATCCTGGCAATACACAATGTACTCCTTCAGGACGCCAGGGCAGGTGCTCAGCAGAGATGGTGTCCAGTCCACAGACACTGAATCCTGGCTTAGTTTCTTCACCGACACGTGCTGTGGGCTTCCGGCCTCTGAGGCTGCAATCACACCATTGCCATGGTCATTTCCAAGGGTGCTGGCTCAGCACGTTCTGCCTGCCCAGCCTGGTACCATCCAGAGACCCAGGGAACCATGACCACCAAGTCAAGTGGGCCTGGGTTCAAATCCTGGCTGCACTACTCTGGTACCATCACTTCTCCTCTCTGAGCCTCAGTTTTTTTACCTATAAAATGGGGCAGTGTTTCTTGGGATGTCTTAGAAGTCGATGGAGTTGACTTTTCTCTTTTTTTGCCTCTCCATGAGGCATGTGGGATCTTAGTTCCCTGACCAGGGATTGAACCTGCACCCCCTGCAGTAGCAGCAGAATCTTAACCACTGAACCACCAGGGATGTCCTGACTGAGCTGACTTCCAAGTGTCTGGCTTTTGGCCAGCACCTAATAGGCAGTAGGTGCCTCTAAATGGTATTCCCCATTCCTTATACCCAAGGACCACTGCTGAGTCCCCAGAGGAGAGCACCCTGCAGGTTTGGGCCACTCACCATTGCCTCCAAAATGGTAGGTGGACAAGACTGTAGACCATGAGGTTGGCTTCTCCGGGTGTGCAGAGGCAAAGATGGTGACGCGGTAACATGCCTTCTGATCCAATGCCCTAGATTCTTGGCTCCAGCTGTGAGTTGCTGGAAGGATTAGCAAGGGCCAGGCCAGTAAATAGATTGTGTCCCCACCTTTGCACCTGTGCCATCTGCCAGGAACTTTTAGAGCACTCTTACCCATGCCTCAAAACCCTTGCACCAATATCTCCTCCTCCAGGATTCCTCCAGGATTCCTTCCTTTTGCCCTCTCCCAAAGCATCCTCACCTTCTCCAGCACAGCTGTTACTCCATGGTGCCAGGGGTGTCTGTGTCCAGCCTGTCTCCCCTGGCTGGAAGCCCTTGGAGGGCCAGGCTAAGATTGAGGATTTAGGGGGACACGGCCAAGACCAGGGCAGAGAGCAAGAGGCCGCCTGGGCCATTCAGCACCCCCTCTTTCCCTCCAGAGGCCTCATTAATTTGCCACTAGCATCTTGCTAGTTGCCACCTTTCCTGACACCAGTGAGTGTTTAACAAACACCCTGGGACGTGAGACTCATTTCCTGCCAGGGTGCAACCTGCCCAGGGCTGAGCCCTGGCAAACCGGGATTGCAGCAGGAAACTCCAGACTTGCGCCAGTAGGAAGGTCTGACAGGTCTTGGCCTGTCCCCACTTCTGTGTGACCTTGAGCAAGTAGCAAGACCTCTCTGGGCCTCAGATATCCCACATGGAGGATGCCTATAGGCTTGAGTTGACTGGGAGCTCTAATGGAGGATGCAGGGTAACCAAAACTACGGTACCCATTCCAGCAGCGTCCGGGTCCTGGGGTGCTGTGACAATGCAGGTGGCAAGGTTCTCCTGGCCCTGGAGCTGCCACTCAATGCAGTACCTCATTCCCTGGGCCCGGGCTGGCCAATGTATGGTGGTCCCGTTGGCTGCTGCACTGATATTCAGAAGCCCTGGTTCTGGAAGGAAACAAGGGAGGCACATCAGACTAGTGATCTTTTGCCCCACCCCCAACCACCCACCCAAGGCTCTGAGAGCCCCATCCCACCCTCTTGACAAACTCTAACCTCCCAGGGGACCAGGAGTGTTTGTGTCTCATTCTGTCTCCCCACGCCAGGGGCTGCCGAGTTGGGGGCTGAGCACCAAGGGGAGAGCAGCAGCTGTTTGAATGAATCGAGTCCTCCCCCAGCCTGACCACGGGTTCTCTGCCAGGATGCCCACCATCAGAGCTCCCTATGCTGCCACTTCTACCCTGCCAGGCTGGTAAGCAGACGCTCCAGCAGATGCCTGGCTGCCCACCAGCCACCTCGCACCGCGGCAGTGGGTGGCTGTGGTGGGCGAGGGACCTCCTTGTTGGACCAGCGCTCAGAGGACACACCCACTCAGCCCTCTTGGGCTCATCTCTGCCACTCCCTACAACAAGGGTATCTGCACCAACCTGAGAGGTGGGTACTGCTTCCAGTTCTAGACAGCTATCATTTATTGAGTTCTGACTGTAGGCAACAGGCCAGGGCTGTTTTACAGTCACCATGATCAATGATATAAATCATATCAATATCATGCCACATCATATCAGATCATATCAATGATATAAAAACTGAGGCTCAAAGATAGAGAGCCACCAGCTCAGGGTCACATAGCAAGGCCATGGCCCAAACCAGACCAGGAATTGATAGACTCCCTGATGTGCCTCCCTGGCAAGTGGCTGCATCTGTATGAGCCTCAGTCGTCCCATCTCTGAAATGGGCATCATCGTAACCACCCTGCTGGGTGCTCAGCAGGATCAGGACTAAGGTGAAGCAAGCAGGGCAGTTATCTCGGGCATGAAACTTAAGGAGGTGTCAAAGAATTCAGTCATCAGTATCAATGCTCTTTTAATGCAATATTTTTTAAAAATAGAAATGAATGGAAAAATATGTACCGAGTACTATTCAGGATTGCTAAACAATGGAAACAGCTTAAATGTTCATCAGTGGAAAAAAAGATAAACGAAATGTGGCCCATCCACACAGTGAAATATTACTCAGCCATAAAAAAGAATGAAGTATGACATGCGACACCATGTGGTTGAATCCTGGAGACATCAGGCTGAGTGAAAGAAACCAGACACAAAAGATCACAAAGTGTACCATCAGTTTCTATGAAAAAGTCCAGGAAAATCCACAGAGACAGAAAGATTAGTGATAATCAGAAGGCCGGGGGAGGAGATGGGAAGTCACTGCTAATGGGGACAGGGTCTCCTTTTGGGGGTGATGAAGTGTCCTGGAACTAGATGAGGCGATGGTTGTATAACATTGTGAATGTAATTAGTGCACCAAATCGTGCTTGTTAAAATGGTTCATTTTGATATGTGAACCTTACCTCAATAACATATATGTGTATATACGTACACGTAAATCTTGACTTTTTTAATTTTAGATTTATTTTTTATTGGCGTAATGTTGGTTTATAATAGTATATGTTTCATGAGTACAACATGAATGAGTACAACGTCTGAATCCCCTACTGTGTGCTCACCATAGAAAATGTTTCCGTCTATCACCATAGAGTTGGCCCTCTTTGCCCCTCCCCTTCCCCGCCTCTTCCCCTCTGGTAACCACTACGCTTTTCTCTCTGCCTAGGTGTTTGTTTCGGTTCGTCCATTTATTTATTTGGTTAGTCAGTTGGTTTGTTTGGTTTGTTGGTAGGTTTTTATATTCCACACCTGAGAGGAATTATAGCATATTTGTCTTTCTCCATCTGACTTACTTCACTAAGGATAATATCCTCAAGGTCCATGCGTGTTGTCACAAATGCCAACATTCCATTCTTTTTTATGGCTGAGCAGTTTTCCATTGTATACACGCGCCACATCTTTTTGACCCATTGACGATCATTTAGGATGTTCCCGCATCTTGGCTATTGTGAATAACGCTGCAATGAACATAGCGGTGCAGATGTTGTTTCCAATAGTGTTTTTCTTTTCTCTGGATAGACACAGAGAAGCGGAATTGCTGGATCATACAGCTCAGATGGCAAAGAATCTGCGCGCAATGTAGGAGACCTGGGTTTGACCCCTGGATTGGGAACATCCCCTGGAGAAGGGAATAACTACCCTCTCCACTATTTTTGTCTGGAGAATTCCATGGACAGAGGAGCCTGGCAGGTCCATGGGGTCGCAAAGAGTCAGACATGACTGAGCAACTAACACTTTCACTTTTCATGGTAGTTCTGGTCTTAATTTTTTGAGGAATGTACATACTGTTTTCCCTAGTGGCTGCACCAACTTACATGCCTACCAATGGTGGACAAGGATTCCTTTTTATCCACATCATCACCATTGATTTTTTCATTATATGTAAATATATGTATACATTTGATATATGTATGTGCATGCACGCATGCTAAGTCGCTTCAGTTGTGTCCGACTCTGTGACCCTATGGACTGTAGCCCGCCAGGCTCCTCTGTCCATGGGATTCTCCAGGCAAGAATACTGGAATGGGTTGCCATGCCCTCTTCCAGGGGATCTTCCCAACCCAGGGATCAAACCTGCATTGGCAAGCAGGTTCTTTACCACTAGTACCACCTGGAAAGCCCTTAATATATGTATGCCGGTATATAAAGTGAGCAAATTGCCTAGATTTTAAATGAAGTCAGGACCGACCCTGTACTTGTACAACCCTGCCTCACTTGACATCCTGATCCTGCCCCTGGTCCCAATAAAACTTTATTTACAAAAACAAACGTTTCACCTGAGCTGTAGTTTGCCTGTGAGATTATTTTTTGAACTATTACATTATAACACTATGCCTTTTTAAAAACACTATGCATTTTTGATTACTAACTTTTGATACACTCCTAAATTAGACACCCCCTTAAATTTTTGTGCTTCACTTGCCTCACCTAGTC
This sequence comes from Okapia johnstoni, assembly GCA_024291935.2. Classification (NCBI taxonomy): domain Eukaryota; kingdom Metazoa; phylum Chordata; class Mammalia; order Artiodactyla; family Giraffidae; genus Okapia; species Okapia johnstoni. Next base: position 4,659,685 of record CM044316.1, on the reverse strand, counting down.
TAGCTGAGGTTCAGAGTATGTGCTCAGCTCCAAGGGGCCCTCCCACCACCCAGCCAAAGGCACCTGAGTGGGTGCAGGCAGGAATGTGCCATGTCTGATTGGGGCCAAGGCCAAAGCGATTCCGGGAAACGACGGCCAGATCATAGGCAGCACCCGAGAGGATGAGCTTTTTCTTCAGGCGCAGAGTCCTCTTGGCCTTGGTCTTACATGGGCAGGACAGCATGTGCAGATGGATGCGGTAGGTCATCTCCATGCCAGAGTCAGGCCCAAGGCAGCCTTCTGGAATCTCCAGTTGGGGCAGCTGTCATGAATGTGAGAGATGGTTTTGGGGGGACCTGAACATGCTCCTTGTCCCCATGGGTTGACATAAGGATTCAGCCCATGAGCACAGACTCATCCACAGGCCCAGGTGATGACATGAGCAAAAATTTACAAACTAGTAAACCTCAATGCCAGCAAGACTGTTGGGAAACTGACACATTCACGGATCGTTGGTCTGGAGGAAGGGGGGAATAATTGGGCAAAACCTACTGAAAGCCGGTGGGGGGGGGGGGGGGGGGGGAAGTTTCCATCTTTGAACCCAGTTACCTCAAGTCTGGAAATTTTTTCTAAGAAAAAGGATTCGAATTATAGGAAGCCTAGAAAGAGAAGGAGCTTCCCTATAACTTTACTGTGACAGGTCATTGGGGATCTGGCTGAATCAACTATGGTGAAATCAGGGGTTGAAACATGTTTTTGCCCCTGACTCAGGCAGGAGACTTTTCCTCTGTGCCTCAGTTTCCTTCTCTGTAAAATAGGTACATTTGACTATACTTAGTGAGTTGTTTGGGGGACTTCAAAGAAATTATCTCCCGTCCAGACCAACAGTCAGCTACTTCCTGGCCTCCCAGCTTCCACCCGAGCCCCCCACAATCTATTCTCCCGATGACCACCAGAGGGAGCCTGTGAACACCTGAGTCCATCCATATTCCTCAGCTCACACACCTACCATGGCTCCCCATTACCTTCAGATTTCAACCTACAGTCTTTCTGGTCTCAATCACCTTCACAGTCCATCTCCCTGAGTTTTACACACTTCCACTTTAGCCTCTTGATTCCTTTCTCTCTTTTCCCGGGCTAACCCACAGCCCAATGTTACCTGCTCATGCAAGTTCACCTGCCTCCTCCCATCTGGGCGAAGCTGCTCTACTGAGACCCTCACCTCAGCCTGTGGAGGGGTTTCTGCAATGAGACAGCAAGACGGTGACACTGGGGGTGGTGCCCTTGCTCACAACTTCCTGCAGACCCTGGATGGAGACATGGGACCTTTTCCTTCCCTCCCATGAAACACAGGATTCCGTGGGTTACATAGTTTTCAGAATCTGCAAACATGGAGAGCCACCTCATGAGGGTGAATATGCTGCTTCTGCTGCTGCTGCTAAGTCGCTTCAGTCATGTCCGACTCTGTGCGACCCCATAGACGGCAGCCCACCAGGCTCTGCCATCCCTGGGATTCTCCAGGCAAGAATACTGGAGTGGGTTGCCATTTCCTTCTCCAGTGCATGAAAGGGAAAAGTGAAAGTGAAGTCGCTCAGTCGGGTCCGACTCTTAGCGACCCCATGGACTGTAGCCTACCAGGCTCCTCCGTCCATGGGATTCTCCAGGCAAGAGTACTGGAGTGGGGTGCCATTGCCTTCTCCGGAGAGTGAATATATCTGGCTAAAAATGGTTAAAATGGTCGATTTTATATAATGTCTTTTTTTTTAATACTACATATTTTTTTTAAAAAAATCTGGAAACAACTACTAGAGTTGTTTCCCAGCAGATACACTCTTGGGCGGGCAGGAGGAAGCTCCAGTTCAAAGGGTGGGGGCCAAATATTGATAGTCACCCCATCTCTCACTTGCACCCCCACCTTGGACTACATCTCCACTCTGGAATTGCCCAGAGTGTTGCTCCTGTGTTGTTTGGGAAAATCCGTCTTCACAACACAGCTACTTGCACTCATCAACTCTTTGTTCAGCTTTCAGAGAACAAAACCCACCAAACTAACCGGAAGGAGAGAAGGACTGAGAAATGTTTTCTTTTTAGATTACGGGCTAGCTGCATTTTATAAAGTGAAACTCGCTCACTGCCCTGTCCCCTGGCACCAGTTTTCCCTAATTTCTCCTGCCAACTTATTTCTAACACCCATCACCTTATTGCTAACACTCATCACCTTATTTCTAATCCCACTACCATCTTTCAGGTGCCTGTCTCCCTTCCTGTGGCCCAGGGTTTTCTCACCAGGGGGGATGCACACAGGGCTGCTCCAACTGCTCCAGGGACCTCCAGGGACCCCTGGCCCCAGACGCCGCCGCAGCTGGAATTCCTGGGCCATGTCCATCTCCAAGGGGCAGAGGCATGACTCTGAGGAGAAGCAGAACAAACTTCAGGCCAAGGGGCTGTCCCACAGCTAGGAGTACCCAGAGCTTGGGATGGTCACTTAGCCATTATGTACATATTAAGTGCCAACTGTATGTGCACTTATTGAGCATCAACTGTGTCCATGCACTTGTTGGGTGTCAACTGTGTCCATGCATTTATTGAGAGTTAACTGTGTGCCAGACCCTGGGGACAAGGATAGTCAGAATAGGCCAGGTCCTGTGATCTGGGGCCTCAAGGATCACCCACTTCTTACACTGTCTGGGGTTCGAGTCTCAGCGATACCATTCCTTGGGATGTGACCTTGGCCAATGGCTTCTCAAGCCCAAGCCTGTGTTTCCTCACCTGTGAAATGGGAATCATCCAATATTGAACTACAAGGAGGCACAAACAAGTATACAAAGGATTTAGCACTGGGCCTATGACACAGTGGGGGCTTCTCCAGTGGCTCGGCAGTAAAGAATCTGCCTGCAATGCAGGAATCGCAGCAGTTTTGATCCCTGCGTTGGGAAGATCCCATGGAGGAGGGCTTGGCAATCCACTCAGTATTCTTGCCTGGAGAATCCCATGGACAGAGGAGCCTGGTGAGCTACAGTCCATAGGGTCACAAAGAGTCAGACACCACTGAAACGACTTAGCACGCACACAGTGGGTGCCTAATTAATGCTAACTTGCTGCTGCTGTCATTGTTCATTATTATTCTCACCGAAGCCAGCATCATCCTGACGTCCACAGTCACCCTAAAATGAGATCATATTTATACATTATTTTACATTTGGTGTCGAAGATATTAGTTAGCTGCTTTGAAATCTTCAACAATTATTTTGCTAAATGCATATAGAACCCTGGATTGGATCTGGGAACAGCAAGAGGACATCCTTGGAAAAGCAAATGAGGGAATTCCACGGTGATGCAGTGCTCAGGAACTCGCCTTCTAACTCAGGGGATGCAGATTCAATCCCTGGTTTGTGTGAGCAAGGGCAGTCATAATCAGATCTTGAAGTCAGAGACAGACCCCAGAGGCTAAATATGGGGCAAGAGTGGAGGCCAGGTGGAAGGGGTGATAGATACTGAGACTGCAAAGCTGATGGGGGAAATGTGAAGGTGCCCTGTGCCCTGTGCAAACCGCCGATCTGGGGAATAAACTCACCAGCTTCCACGGGCTGCCAGCTGTGCGGTGTCGGAATTGTACCTCGGCACCATCCTGGCGGGCTGGGGTCTCCCACTCCATAAACAGCTTCCCTGCTGACTTGGACACCTTGATGTTTCCTGGGGGAGGGTCGTACTTAACTGGAAGCAGAGGTGGGGGTTGGGGAAGGGAAGAAGGCATGTGTGTGAGTTGTTGGTCCTAAAAATCCCAGAAAACCTGCACATGATCCTCCTGGTCCAGAGAAATCCCCAAGGCCCACCCTAGCAGGTCCCGTCGACGCCTGGGATCCTATGAGTCAAAGAGTCAAGATTTATACACAGGATCCTGTTAGTAAAAATATCTTTAAAATATTAATACTCATTGCTGGCAAAGCTATGGTGAGACATACTTCTGCAAATTGCTGATGAGAGGGTAATTAACTGGTTCTGTTTCTGGAGGACTATTGGGGAACTCTTACTAACTTTTTAAGCCCACTTCAGTGAGCCTGACCTAAGGAGAGACATCTGTCACCCTTCCTGTCTTTTGGTCATATGGTGTTTGATTCTACCTCAGGGCCTTGGCACTTGCTGCCTGGACCACACTTCCCTATCTTTATTCCTGCTGGACCTTTTTCATCCTTCAAAGACTCAGCTTGAGCCAGGGGCTTTCCTGACCTGCCAGAAGTATCTCATTATGTGTAATGGTCATGACTTGTCCATCACCCTACTTGAATCTGGGCTCCATGAAGCCTTGTCCATCACCCTACTTGAATCTGGGCTCCATGAAGCAGAGATAAGGTTGGGATTAGGGTGAGGAGAGTGAGGCAGGGTTGTACAAATGCAGGGTCAGATCCTCTCTTCATTTAAAATCTTGATATTTTGTTCATCATGGCTTTTCTTTTTTTTGCATGCATCAATATTGATTTTTTCAAACACTGCATCATGATACTGTTTATCTTGACTACTGAGGTTTTTCGCCACCGCCCCCCCTTAAATTTTGTGGCCAAGGAGGGTGCCTCACTCACCACCCCCCTCATCCCAGCCCTGGACTCTGACCTCCTTTGGCCTTGTCCGTGTCCTTTATGACTGAGCATGGCACACAGTGGCAGCTCAATACATCTAAACCAAGGGTGTGTTGTTGATTAACAAAAACAGATTTTAAAGACCCAACAGGATCTTGGGAGCATTATGGTATCAAGGAGAAACCAGAAGTTACCTAAATGTCCAGCAGTAGGGGATTAGTAAGGGGACCATGAAAGACTCTGCCAAGTCATAGGGCAGTGTTGGATGGGAAAACAGCTGGCACTATTCAACCCCTTTCCAGGGACCCAGAATCTCTCCCAGGTCTTGGCTTGGGAACCAGAAGCTTCTCTGGGTGAGGAGAGGTTAGTGGGGAGGAGAACAGGGTGCTGACCTGAACTGTAGAGGTTCAGGGTAACGTTGGGGGACTTCTCGGTCCGGTTGGCGGCCCGGGATTCCACCCAGAGAGTGACATCGTGGAGCACAGATATGCCATCCTGGTCGGAGAACTGAAGCTTGGTGGCCGAGCCTGTGGCAAAGTAGCAACAGCGGCCAGACTTGAGGCTGCAGGAAGGAAGGTATTGGTGCTGAGTCTCAGCGGCCGCAGTGAATGACGTACATCACATCCCATTTTCCTTTCCTGCCCCTTTCACTCCTCCTCCCCAGCCTGGGGGGCTTCTCGGAGATCAGCCTGGGACTAAGGGTTTGGAGGACCCCAGAATCTCCTAACAGGGCCTGTCATGGAGGGAAGAAAGAAATGAATGGGTGGATGAGTGAATAGAAGTATGAATAAGTGAGAGGGCGAGGATGAGGGAAGGACAGAGGGGTCCTAATTGCCACCCAAACTGGGTACCCATCTGTGCTGAGCCCCCGCAACACAGAGCCCCCAACAGAGGCCCAGGAAGGGGCACAGACTCTGAGAGCAGAGGCGGGGGTTGTGGAGCAAAGGGTAGCGTCCTCACCAGCATCTGAGGAAGTGGCTGACTCCAGCTGCAGGGCCCTCGTACTCCCAGGAACATTCATAACCAGCACTGCTGAATACCCGGTAGCAGTTCAGGTCCCGGGGGCCTGAAGCTGAGCCTGGAGGTTTGAGAATAGGCTACAGTGTCAGGGAGGGGGTGTCCCCAAACTGACACAACTCAGGGAGGTATCTTTGTGACACTGATGTAACCCAGTATGACCTCAGCTTAAACGCGCTGTGGCTTCCAGTGCCTTCCACTGCCCTTCCCACCTGTCTCCTGCCATCTCCCCTGCACTTCCTGCTGCAGCCACTTCAGCCTCCTCTCTGGTGTTCAAACATATCAGACTCACTCCTGCCTCAGGGCCTTTGCACGTGCTGTGCCCTCTGCCTGAAATGCCCTTGCCCCAGATCTTTACATTCCAGTTTCTCCTTCAGAGTCACCGCTTCAAACACTAGGTTATTTGAAGCAGCCCCTTCCCTCTCCACCTCCCATTCTGCTCTGTTTATTTCATAGCACATCATTATACACAGGATGTGCATTAGTGTGACTGTGACCCACCTCCTACACTAGGGTGTGACCCCAGGAGGACAGCTGGATTCGCAGCTGATTCCTTCACATCCAGGATCGTGTCTGCACATAGTTAAGTGTTCAGTAAATATTTCTTGAACAAAAGAATAGATGAAACGCCTGCCCAGGGGCAGATTAGTGAATTTGTTATAAGCATGAGTGTTCTAGCAATGCTTGCCTCGGGGGAGGCAAAATGTTTAACAGCTGCTTAACCCCACATGCTGACCAGTCAGGACAGACACAGACACTGCCCTGTGACTCTGTCAGGGAGCAGACAAAATTCAGAGAGGTGGATGACTGCACTGAGTTTGATGTGGACAGGCTGGCAGGATGTCAGGTCAGGGCCCCCAAGACCCCAGTCTTTGGCTGAGCAGGACGGAGCTAAGGGAGGGGCTGCTAGGGATGGGTCAGTCAGAGCCCAGCACAAGCCCTCCCTCCCATGATGGGGAACTGCCCCTGACCTGAGTCTGCATCTGGGTATGGTGGGTTCTGAAAACAGCATCCGATGGTACTGCAGGCTTCAGCTGCAAAGGCAATGAAGAGATAATGACAGTCTCAGCCTTTCACTACAGAGGAAGAGGAGCTCGCCCAGGGATCATCCACACACCTGCCCACTTTCCCATCTGCGCACCCTCCACCCATCCATCCACCTTTCTATCCATCCGTCCATCCTCCCATCCACTTATCTATCCATCCAGTCATCTATCCGTCTTTCCATCTACTCGCACATCTATCCATCCACCCTCCCACTCTCCTATCCATCCATTCATCCCTCCACCCATCAACTCAACTCTCCATCCATTCATCCATCCATCCTCCCAGCCACTCATCTATCCATCCATGCATCCATCCTCCCAGCCACTCATCTATCCATCCATTCATCCATCCACCCATCCACTCATCTATCCATTTACTCACCTATTCACTCATCTGCCCATCTATTCATCTATCCATTCACCCATCTGCCTCTCAGGCTTCTCCTCTAAAGCAACTCAGTGTCCTCTGTCCCCTCCCTTTTGCTGGTCTTTAGGCCTGCCTGACAAGAGAAGACTCTACACGTGGACATCACCAGAGGGTCAACACCGAAATCAGATTGATTATATTCTTTGCAGCCAAAGATGGAGAAGCTCTATACAGTCAGCAAAAACAAGACCGGGAGCAGACTGTGGCTCAGATCATGAACTCCTTATTGCCAAATTCAGACTTAAATTGAAGAAAATGGGGAAAACCACTAGACCATTCAGGTATGACCTAAATCAAATCCCTAACAATTATACGGAGGAAGTGAGAAATAGATTCAAGGGACTAGATCTGATAGACAGAGTGCCCAATGAACTATAGACAGAGGTTCATGACATTGTACAGGAGACAGGGATCAAGACCATCCCCATGGAAAAGAAATGCAAAAAAGCAAAATGGCTGTCTGAGGAGGTCTTACAGATAGCTGGGAAGAGAAGAGAAGCGAAAAGCAAAGGAGAAAAGGGAAAGATATTCCCATCTGAATGCAGAGTTCCAAAGAATAGCAAGGAGAGATAAGAAAGCCTTCCTCAGCGATCAATGCAAAGAAATAGAGGAAAACAACAGATTGGGAAAAACTAGAGATCTCTTCAAGAAAATTAGAGATACCAAGGGAACATTTCATGCAAAGATGGGCTCGATAAAGGACAGAAATGGTATGGACCTCACAGAAGCAGAAGATATTAAGAAGAGGTGGCGAGAATACACAGAAGAACTGTACAAAAAAGATCTTCACGACCCAGATAATCACAATAGTGTGATCACTCACCTAGAGCCAGACATCCTGGAATGTGAAGTCAAGTGGGCCTTAGGAAGCATCACTACGAACAAAGCTAGTGGAGGGGATGGAATTCCAGTTGAGCTATTTCAAATCCTCAAAGGTGATGCTGTGAAAGTGCTGCACTCGATATGCCAGCAAATTTGGAAAACTCAGCAGTGGCCACAGGACTGGAAAAGGTCAGTTTTCATCCCAATCCCAAAGAAAGGCAATGTCAAAGAATGTTCAAACTACCGCACAATTGCACTCATCTCACACGCTAGTAAAGTAACGCTCTAAGTTCTCCAAGCCAGGCTTCAGCAATACGGGAACCATGAACTTCCAGATGTTCAAGCTGGTTTTAGAAAAGGCAGAGGAACCAGAGATCAAATTGTCAACATCCGCTGGATCATCGAAAAAGCAAGAGAGTTCCAGAAAAACATCCATTTCTGCTTTATTGACTAGGCCAAAGCCTTTGACTGTGTGGATCACAATAAACTGTGGAAAATTCTGAAAGAGATGGGAATACCAGACCATCTGACCTGTCTCTTGAGAAACCTGTATGCAGGTCAGGAACAACAGTTAGAACTGGACATGGAACAACAGACTGGTTCCAAATAGGAAAAGGAGTACGTTAAGGCTGTATATTGTCACCTTGCTTATTTAACTTATATGCAGAGTACATCATGAGAAACACTGGGCTGGAAGAAACACAAGCTGGAATCAAGATTGCTGGGAGAAATATCAATAACCTCAGATATGCAGATGACACCATCCTTACGGCAGAAAGTAAAGAAGAACTAAAGAGCCTCTTGATGAAAGTGAAAGAGGAGAGTGAAAAAGTTGGCTTAAAGCTCAACTTTCAGAAAACTAAGATCATGGCATCTGGTCCCATCACTTCATGGGAAATAGATGGGGAAACAGTGGCAACAGTGTCAGACTTTATTTTTTTGGGCTCCAGAATCACTGCTGATGGTGATTGCAGCCATGAAATTAAAAGACGCTTACTCCTTGGAAGGAAGGTTATGGCCAACTTGGATAGCATATTTAAAAGCAGAGACATTGCTTTGCCAACAAAAATCCGTCTAGTCAAGGCTATGGTTTTTCCAGTGGTCATGTATGGATGTGAGAGTTGGACGGTGAAGAAAGCTGAGCACCGCAGAACTGATGCTTTTGAACTGTGGTGTTGGAGAAGATTCTTGAGATTCCCTTGGACTGCAAGGAGATCCAATCAATTCATCCTAAAGGAGATCAATCCTGGGTGTTCATTGGAAGGACTGATGTTGAAGCTGAAACTCCAATACTTTGGCCACCTCATGCGAAGGGTTGACTCACTGGAAAAGACCCTAATGCTGGGAAGGATTGGGGGCGGGAGGAGAAGGGGACGACAGAGGATGAGATGGTTGGATGGCATCACTGACTCGATGGACATGGGTTTGGGTAGATTCTGGGAGTTGGTGATGGACAGGGAGGCCTGGTGTGCTGCAATTCATGGGGTCGCAAAGAGTTGGACACGACTGAGCGACTGAACTGAACTGAACTGACCTCCAAAAGTCCCGAAAACTTGCTGATCTCCAGTTTACAGAGAGAGAAACTGAGGCACAAGGAAGTTATCCAAGTTTATGCAACAGCAGAGTTGGGATGAGAGTCCAAACTTGGCTCTTAGAAAGGGCTGAGTCCTTTCTGGTTGGATTCCACAAGATGGAGAGAGAGTATGTATGTTACATATACTAGATACATATCTGTTATACACATGCTTGCTCTTCATCCCTTCCTTAGCTACTCCTCACTAAACTCTGGGAAGTGGGAAAGATTCAGAGATTTAGCCCACTCCACTCTGGTAGCTCAGCTGGTAAAGAATCTGCCTGCAATTCAGGAGAACCTGGTTCGATTTCTGGGTCAGGAGGATCCCCTGGAGGAGGGCGTGGCAACCCACTCCAATATTCTCGCCTGGAGAATCCCCAGAGGGGCATGGCGGGCTACAGTCAATAGGTTCTCAAAGAATTGGACACCACTCAGTGACTAAGCACAAAGTACAGAAGACAAAATCAAGACTGGAGAGGAAATGCCCAAGTCTGACTTTAGAAGTCATAATTACTAATGTCCCATTTGACAGAGGGAAAGACTGAGGCACAAAGACACAGAACCAACCCTGGAACCCAGTCCACAGCCCTCCACATACACACAACCCCACCACCCCCAATAAGAAGAGGTGAATTGTCAGGGTAGGGGACTCACCGCCCTGTCTGTGGAGCAAGAGGAGAAGGAGGGCAACCAGCCTGAACACCCATTGCCCCATCTGGTCCTTGAAGAGGGCAGCAGCCCAGATGAACGTCTGTGCTGCCGGTGAGGCCCCAGCCACCAGGTCCTTCCTCACCCAGGAACAAGCTGAAGCTAATAAAGAAAGACTAAAGAGATTAAAAAAAAAAAAAGTTATGAGACAAGGCCCCTCCCAGGGCAAGTCAAAGTGAAAGAGAAACCCAGGAAATCAGCTTGGGGGTGGTAGCCTCATCTAGGCCACAAACCCACTGGAGCCCTAGACCCTGAGCCCTGGGGTCTGGGGTCTTCTCTGCTGGCTCCAGATGGAAGCCAGACATCGGCTGAGAGTCTCATGGGTGGCCTGGGGCTCTGTGTACTTGGCTAGGTCTCTAGCTCTCTCTGGCCCACTTCTGAGATCCAGAAGGTAAATGAGAGGCCAGGGGCCTTTGGACGTCAGAGTTCACTCTCCTGACAAATTGTTATGAAGTGCTTTCTGTAGGCTGGACCCCCCCAAAATGTCCACCTCATCGTTTCCCAAACTCAAACCTCAGGGCACCCTGGGCCCCGTGTCTGAAGAATTTCCTTGTTTCCTTTAGATTCAGCTTAGTCTTTTTCCTGTGTCTGTTTCTTGGCCAGAGATGGGGAGGTTGGGGATGGGGATTGGGGGGGGAGGGAGTTGTCTTAGTTTCTGATCCTCCCTCCCCACTGTCAACAAAGGTCCAAAATGTCCATGGAAAAGAGCTGATTCATGCTACAAAAAGTGGATAGCACCCCCAAAGCAACGTACTGAGTGGAAAAAGTCAGACCCAGCAGCCCACATGTTGTATGATTCTATGTATGTGAAATGTCCAGAACAGGTAAATCCACAGAGACCGAAGGCAGAATAGTGATTGCCAGGGGCTGGGCGAGGGGATGAGGAATGACGGTTCATGGGGATGAGGCTGCCTTTGGGGATGCTGGAAATGTTTTGAAACTAAATAGAGGTGATCATTGTACAATACAGTGAATGTTCTAAATGCCACTGAATTGTATATATTAACACAGTTCATTATATGTTGTGTGATTTTCTCCTAAAAAAAAGGCTGTTCTCAGAACCCAGGTGGACAAAAAACAGGATAAGGGTCTCTCCTGGGGAAAAGCATCTGGGGAAACTGAGGCCCGGGGTGGGTGGGAGGAAGCACTTTTTCTGAGAGCCGGTTCTGAGAGGCAGCTGAGCCGGCCAGGGTCAGGCGCCCAGCAGGCCGTGAAGTCAGAGTCATTAAAACAAAGAGGCAGTGTTCCAGGCCTGGCACAGTAGGGACGGGGACCCTGTGATCCTGTACAGAACAGCCTTCACTGGCAGCAGGGCCCAGGCCAGGCCAGGGGCAGAGTAGCTGTGAAGTCTGGGGGAGGGGCAGAGACAGAGAGAGAAATGAGAGACACAAAGAGAGAAATGTAAAGATGGAAGAGACCATTGGAGATGAGGTAAATCAATGGGCCCCCTCTCGAGGATCCTGAAACTCTTACCCCAGGTGCCCCATTTCACAGATGGAAAAACTGAGTCCAGAGACATTCAGCCTACTCAGGGCCCCGGCTAGAGGTAAAGACATAGATGCAAACCCTGAGGCAGAGCCCCCCACACAGTGAGGCTGAGCTTCCATGAGCAAGGCTCATGCCCCCTAGGGCTACCTCCTATCCCCAGGAAAGTCAGGCCTCCCAAGCTTCAGCTTCCTCATCTGCAAATGGGCTAGAGTGAGGATAAATGGGGCTTCCCCAGGGGCTCAGCAGTAAAGAATCCATCTGCAATACAGGAAACACAAGAGGCGCGGGTTCCATCCCTGGTTCAGGAAGATGCCCTGGAGAAGGAAGTGGCTACCCACTCCAGTATTCTTGCCTGGAAAATCCCACGGGCAGAGGAGCCTGATGGGCTGCAGTCCATAGGTTCACAAAGAGTCAGACACGACTGCGCGACTGAGCACAAGGATAAACAAGGGTTGCTGCCCACCAGACAGCCAGTACGATTTGTCATTCTTTGAGGGCTCTCAGTGACCTCGGCTCTTATCACACCTCTTCCCATCCCCCCAAAGTTAGAGCAGCCACTGAAAAAACATCAAGGGGGTGGAGCAGAGCTGGACACAGATGCTCCCAGCTCCTTGGGGGTTAGGGGCTGGCTGCAGGGAGGGGTAGAGGTTGGGGACTCTGAGGGGGACCAGAGAGGGCTGCCCAGAGAAGGGAAGTCTTAAACTGGATTTGTAGAGTTAAAGAGAATTCCCAACAGAGGTCAAAGGAGAGGCAAAAGCCTGGGGGACACACTTTGGGGGACACCAAGATGAACGGGCAGATCTGGGGCTCCATGTGAGAGATGAAGATGGTAGAGTGGACCAGAGCCTTGACTGCTGGGCTGAAGGGCTGGGCTTTTTCCCAAGGAACTATGGCAGCAGTATGAGCAGGATTCAGCCACACGTGAGCTGTTGTTTCTTCCCTTATTGAGGTCACATCTGGAGGCTCACCCTGAGGTTCACCGCAGCCCACCTTCCCCATGTCAAATCTTTGTACACCCACCTCCCTTGGCCTGCCTGCCACCTACTTCAGGAAGCCCTCCCAGCTGCCCCAGAAGCACAACTGAGATACGTCCCCAGGGCCGTCCCACTTTCAGATGCCCCACAAACTGAAGAGGGGCAGGAAGGATAGGGTCATAGGCCCCCCTGCCCAGGAAATGGTAACAGGAGGAACCACAGAACTTCCCCACCCCCTCAGCTTCCGTCTTTTGTGGGGAGGGTGGGTAGTGACCTTTAGCCTGAGAAGAACTGAGCTTCCCTCCATGTGGTCAAGAGATCTGATGCCCTTGAGGGGTATCTAAGGAGGACCTTGAGGGATGAGTAGGAGTTGGCAAGGAAACAACCCATTAGCTCATTTAACAAACACATTTATCAATAAGAACATTTTTTCACCAATAAGAGCATTTTTCATTCACTCAGCCAGGACTTTCTGATGCCTCCAGAGGATTATTTGAGGATGTTTTAAAGGATACATAGTGGTGACCATTTTGTAAGGTATAGAAATATTGAACTAATATATATTATATATATATTATATACTGATATAATGCTGTAGGTGTATTTATTCAATTTTTAAAAAACATTTATTTGGCTGTGCTGGGCCTTAGTGGGCTTCCCCCTGGCAGGCTACAGTCTATGGTGTCACAAAGAGCTACTTAGCGGACACAGGTGGCGCTAGTGGTGAAGAACCTGCCTGCTGATGCAGGAGACATAAGACCTGGGTTCGATCCCTGGGTCCGGAAGATCCCCTGGAGGAGGAAATGGCAACCCACTCCAGGATTCTTGCCTCGAGAATCCCATGGACAGAGGAGCCTGGCAAGCTTCAGTCCCTGGGGTTGTAAAGAGTCGGACATGACTGAGTGATTAAGCACAGCACGTGATGGGTCTTAGTAGTGGCATGTATGTGTATGCTAAGTCGCTTCAGTCGTGTCTGACTCTTTATGACTCTATGGACTGTAGCCTACCAGGCTCCTCTGTCCATGGGATTCTCCAGGCAAGAATCCTGGAGTGGGTTGCCATTTCCTCCTCCAGGGCATCTTCCCGACCCAGGGATCAAACCCACATCCCTTGTGTCTCCTTCATTGGCAAGCAGGTTCTTCACCAGTAGTGCCACCTGGAATGTGGGGTCTTTTTTCAGTTGTAGCATGTGAACTCTTAGCTGCACGTGAGATCTAGCTCCCTGACCAAGGATCAAATCCGGCCACCCCGCATTGGGAGCATGGAGTCTTGGCCACTGGAACCACCAGGGAAGTCCCTTATTCAATTTATTTTTTAGAAAAGAATACATACAAAGTATGTGTGTTGGTTGCTCAGTCATGTCTGACTCTTTGTAGCGCCCCAGGCTCCTCTGTCCATGGGATTTTCCAGGCAAGAATACTAGAGTGGGTAGCCATTCCCTTCTCCAGGGGATCTTCCTGACCCAGGGATCAAATCTAGGTCTCCTGCATTGCAGGCAGACTCTTTACTATCTGAACCACCAGGGATGCCCATATACATATATATTATTCACTCCCTGATGCCCTCCTCATGGAGACATTTGAGGAGGGTTTTGATGAACGTATAGAAGATTGCAAGAAAAAAAAACCATTTATGTCCATTCAATAAATGATCTCTGATGTTTCTCAAAGAGAATTTGAAGTGGCTTTTGAAGAATAGGTGTTCACTGTGGGAAAATTGCATTCATTCAGTCCGTCAGTCTGTCAGTCAACAAATGCTCCCTGTCGCCCATTGAAGTGGTCTTTCGGGAAGGAGTTTTGTGAAGGAGTTCTTCAGAGGGATCAAGGACATTGAGACTTCTCTGGTGGCTTCCCCTCTACTAGCTCCTCATCTGTCCACCCAACCACCTCTGGTACATGAGTAACAGGTAGGAAGGCCAGAGGCCCCCAAGCGGCAGGAGGAAATAAACTGCAAGTGGCAGACATTTTTTTCCTTCTCTACACAAAATCAAAAGAGGCTTCTTTTAATTATGTGTTGACGACACCTGGTTCTGCCTTGACCTAACCAATGCGTTTTTCTTACAGAAATGTTTTTCCTAAGCTGTAGTAATGAAACTATGTATTTGTTTTGGAATCTGCCTTTATCTGCCTAAGGCTGTTTTTTTACTTTTCTCAAATCTTGGGCTGATAATGGCTCTACAAGCCAGTATTCCTGTCAATTGTTTTATGGCCGGGGGATGACACACCTTGTGCCATCCTATCTATTGTGGGAGAGGGACCTGGTGAAACTCCCTCAGCCTTGAGGTGTCTCTTATCTGATTAAGAGTTTTCTAACAGACATAAAACACCTTGCTAAAAACTATCAAGGGGGCACTCTTTCTGCCCATTTCTGATGTCTATGTCAGAAGATTTCCCTATCTATATTATACTTTAATAAAAGTTTTCTACACAAAAAGCTTCAAATAGTCAAGCCTCATCTCTGACCCTGGATCAAAATCCTCTCCTCTGGAGGTCACGAAACATGGTGTAACACACAGCTCGCAGCAACCTTTCATACAGGAAACCTCTCCCCCTCCAGATTCCAGCCAAAGTCCTAGGGAAGCTACTGATTGGCTGAGTTTGAGTCACATCTCCATCTTGAACCAATCATAGCGGCTGGATGCAAGACTCTAGGTCACATATCCACCCCAGCCTGGACTATACTAGAACTTTTAGGCAGAACTAGCCAGAGACAGAAAGTTGGCTATTTTAGGGCATGAGTTTATGATTACCTGGGTGTATGCAAGCTCAAACTGAAGCCCATTTAGTGCAGGGTTGTCAGATAAAATACGTGACCCCCAGTTAAATTGGAATCTCAGATAAATGAAAGTGAAAAGTGAAAGTCATGTCCAACTCTTTGGGACCCCATGGACTATACAGTCCATGGAATTCTCTAGGCCAGAATACTGGAGTGGGTAGCCTTTCTCTTCTCCAGGGGATCTTCCCAACCCAGGGATCGAACCCAGGTCTCCCACATTGCAGGTGGATTCTTGACCAACTGAGCCACAAGGGAAGCCCAAGAATACTGAAGTGGGTAACCTATCTCTTCTCTAGCGGATCTTCCTGACCCAGGAATCAAACTGGGGTCTCCTGCATTGCAGGCAGACTTTTTATCAACTGAGTTATCAGCAAATCAGATAAATAATAGAGAGCTTTTTGCATACTTACATCCCAATTATTGTGGAGAATATATACTGAAAAAGTATTCATTGTTTATCTGAAATGAAATGTAACCAGGTGTCTGTATGAGTTTGGTAGAACTGCCATAACAAAGTGTCACAGTCTGAGTGATTTCAACAACAGAAATTTTCTTCCTTATAGTTCTAGAGGCTAGAAGTCTAAGATCGAGGTGTTGGCAGGTTTGATTTCTCCCAGGGTCTCTCTCTACAGCTTGAAAATGGCATCTTTTCCTCCTGTCTTCACATACATATTTGTATACTCATCTCTTCTTGATTGTCTGAGCCCCCAGGGAAGCCCCTAACCTCCTCTTCTTATAAAAATATCAGCCATACTGGATTAGGATCCACCCATATGATCTCATTTTACTTCAATTACTTCTCCAAAAGCCTCGCCTCCAAAGACATTCAGAGGTACTGGGGGATGAGGATTTCAACTGATGAATTTGGGGAGAACACAAATCAACCCCTAACAGTGACTTCTTTGGAGAACAGTTTGGTAGTTTTTTTAAAATATTTAAAAGCAGGGTTGCCACGCATGGGTGCTACGTCCCTTTAGTTGTGCCTGACTCTTTGCGACTCTATGGACCTACCAGGCTCCTCTGTCCATGGGATTCTCCAGGCAAGAATACTGGAGTGGGTTGCCATGCCCTCCTCCAGGGGATCTTCCTGACCCAGGGATCAAACTTGCATCTCTTACATCTCCTGCATTGGCAGGCAGGTTCTTTACCACTAGCACCACCTTGGAAGCGCAAGTGACTATAGGACCCAGGAATTCCACTCCTAGGTATATACCCAAGAGAACTGAAAGCATGTTCACGTCCACATAAAAATTTGTAATACAGGTAATACATGAATGTTCACAGCAGCACTCTTCACAAGAAGCAAAAAGTAGAAAAACTCAAATATCCATTAATGGATAAATGAATAAACAAAACACTATCCATGCAATGGAACATTATTCATCCCTAAAAAGGAAAGAAGTGGCATTTGCTGCAATGTGAATGAATCTTGAAAACATCGTGCTGAGTGAAAGAAGTCAGGCAGGAGAGACCACATGTTGCATGATTCTCTATGTGAAATGTCCAGAAAGGCAAATTCACAGAGACAGAAAGCAGACTGGTGTTCACCAGGGGCTGAGGGGAAGGGGAATAGGAGGTGACAGCTCATTAGTATAGGGGTTCTTTTGGGGTTGATGAAAGTGTTGTGGAGTTAGATAGTGGTGCTGATTGCGCAACTCTGTGAATATGTCTAAAAACCACAGAATTGTACACTTTAAAAAGGTAAACTTTAGGGTAGGCAAATTACATGCCAATTTCAACACATGTATGAGAAAAACACATTTTGTCTTGGAGTCCTGTATTTTTTTTTTACAGGCTTCCCTGGTGGCTCAGTGGTGAAGAATCTGCCTGGCAACGCAGGAGACACGGGTTTGATCCCTGTGTCAGGAAGATTCCCTGGAGAAGGAAATGGGAACCCACTCCAGTATTCTTGTCTGGGAAATACCATGGACAGAGGAGCCTGGCGGACTATAGTCCATAGGGTTACAAATTGTTGGACACAACTTAGCGACTGAACAACAACAACCACCTATATTTTTATGTGTTCAGTCTGGCTACCATAACTTGGTGGGCTCTTACAGTACCTCACAGGCGATTAGCCAGGTCACCTCCAACCTGAGAATGTAAGGTGATGTCAGGTGGAACATTAGGGTAAAAGAAGGAACCTGCAGCTGCAGAGACAGCGGGAGTTCCAGGGAAAGAGAGAATGTAGATGCCACCTCGGGACTTTAGGCTTTTTCCAGCCTCCCTTTCCCTTCTGCAAAGTCAGGTTGAACAATTACCATCAGATACCTTTGAGGGGAGGTCCTGATGAAGCATTTAGTTGGGGGCTCAGTTGACACTCAGCAAAGGCAGTCATCATCAAAAAACAAACTGGTAACTACAGTGGCTGCTTATTCTTCTAAATAAAGTTTTATTAGGACAAGGGCCAGGACTGGAGTGAGGCAAGCAGGCAGGGTCATGCAAGGGCAGAGTCTGATCCTGTTTTAAAATGTTGATGTCTAGCTCATCGTGCATTTTTGCGTTAGCTTTGATTCTTTACACCATTGTTTTTAAATTGTTGGGTATCTTCAGGAAATTTTTGTGTGTGTGAGCCCTTGTTAAATTTTGCACAGCAGTGAATACCCCACCCGCCTCACTCTTGTGTGCCCCAGGTACACGGATCCTGGGCCTCAGTTTCCTCATTTGCAAAAGGGGGATAATTCTCTGTTCTAGGAAGATGTATTGAAAAATGTTTACTTCTAGGCTCTAGGGGCGGGGCGGGGCCTGGAAGGGCGGGGCAGGCTCTCCCGAAGGGGCGGGCCTTTCGTAACCGGCTCCTGGAGAGGGGCGGGGTCAGGCCTCGTCAGCTGACCTGTTTGGCCAATGGCACGGGGTGGCGGGGCCTGGCTGGCTGAGGCGGGGCTGGGCGCCGGCCGGCAGTGCGGACTAGCGGGCGATGGACGAGCCGAGCCTCCTGCGGCGCCGTGGGCTCCAGGTGAGGCCCCGTGCAAGCGGGTAGAGATCGCTGGTGGACTGAACCTGCCTGGATGCGGGATCGGGGCTTGGACAGACCAGGGGGAAGCTGAGGCAGAGGGAGGGGCGCGCTCCGGGGGCTCCCGCTTGTGCACTCACATCTCAAAGTGCTTTTCGCTAGGTGAGAAGAGGGTATGCCCATTTGCCATATGGAGAAACTGAGGGTCCTTGGGGGAAAGGGGCTGAGGGTTTCGCTCTTTCCACCAGGAGCTCTAATAATACGAGCAACGACAGCCTTTGAGCGCTCATCGTATGTTCATGTCGTTGATGTTAATCCTTTTACTTTTATGTTGTATTAACCTTTTTACTAGGGATATATTAATATTAATTAATGTATATTAATACGTGCTTCGTGCCTTCGCAGCGCCATCGCACCCCTGTCTCAGCTCACCCATAAGGCAAGATGGGGAGGTTGGGGCTGTCAGGCAGCCCTTTCATCAGACAAGGAAACTGAGGCTCCAGTCCAAGAAACGCACAATCCCGAGGTCGCCCAGCAGGCATGTAATGTGCCTACCCTTAACCAGCTCTCTGGTGCACAAGCCACTGCCAACTGGCTGTGTGGCCTGGGGAGTGGGGGCAGGGGCGGTGGGAGGCACTCTTGCGTCTCCGGACTTCAGTTTCCCGATTCACTGTAAGGGCCCTCCTTTTCTGACCCCTGGCCTCAGGTTTGTGTTGGGGAGACAGCGCCACGAGGAGATAGGAAAAAAGGCATCACAGCTAGCAGAGGCTGACATTCCAGTATGGGTGACCTCGGGCGGCAACTCCTTTGATCTCTCTGAACCTCAGTTTCCCAGTCTGTTCAATGGGAATTTAGACAATCTCGCCCTTTCCCTCGAGCTTAGACCACACATGTAGAAGCCACCAGTTCCAAGTGGGGAAACCGGGATTCATCATTTACCCAACAAACATTTATTGAGTGCCTCCTGTAGTCTCCTGGCTCCAAGAGGCATTGGTGGTGGTGAGAGGTGTTCACCCCTGAAACTACCCTTCTGGACCTCCCAGCCTGTTGGGGGAGATGAATGCCTGAGCACCAGTGACCCCGCCGAGGGGTCAAGTGCCATGGGGCACCCTCAGGTACACCTGGAGAAGGTACCTGAACTGATGGTTGCCAGTGGCTTTCGGACAGAGAAGGCAGCCCCTGGTGGCAGGGCAGGGGGTTGGTGTTTGGGGAATGAATAAGGCTGAGAGAAGCCAGAAAGGACAGGGGTGGGGAAATGGGCACTGAAGCTGAGGAGAATGGGGAAAGGCAGGCCTTGAGCCTGGCTGCCAGACAGTGAACTTGTCTGAAGGTGCAGGGGGGTGCGGTCACCTGGATTTGGATTGGGGATCAGGGAGGGTGTGGGTAGAGCTGCAAGGCAGAGACCCTGACGGCATGGGGAAGGAGGGGGCAGGAGAAGGGCAGGGCTCATTGCCCGAGGCAAGAGCGGGGGGCCTGAGCATAGACAAAGGGGTGCAGCTGGACTAGTGAGCACGGGGGAACCGGCCCCTCCCAGAGCCCCAGATAGATTTGAGCCCCGCCCGCAGCCTCTTAAAATAGAGAAACTGCCTTCGGGTAGGCGAATGGGGGTGCAACTGACGTCAGAAAGTGGGGGCCTGTTCCATGGGGAGGAGGTACCCATTCCCTGAAGAAGAATCCCACGTTACAAATGGGGAAACTAAGGCTCATAGAATCATAGGTTCTGTCCAGGTGTCCCAGTGGGTAACAGAGTCAGGATTTGAACCCATACAGACCTGGCTCTCCCTCCAGACCAACCACACATTGGCAGGACTCTATCCAAGGAGGTGGAGGGACGAGTAGGGATTGCCCAGGTGAGTGAGGGCAACCTGAGCAGAGGGAACAGCACGTGGAAATGCTCAGAGGTATGCAAACATATGTGTTTATGGGGCAACCAGAGGCCATTTCTTAGCACTGGAACTGGGCCTGTGAGATAGACTCATCTACTTCCAGGGCTTTTAGCGCTGATTTTGAAGAGGTTAGACTTTCTCCCTAGGGTGATTAGGAGCTGTGGAAGGTGCTGGAGCAGGGGAGGTCATGTCAGATCTGAGAGCTTTGAAAGACTCCTTTGGAGCAGGTGAGGGTCTAAAATAGAGCCAGAAACAAGGAAAGCATCTACAGTAAAGGACCAGGTAGGAGATACAATGAAAACATTTTTAAAAATAACAGTAGAAGTGTAAATCACTGCTCACTGATGGGGCACCTACAAATGCTAAATGCTAAGCATGCATTTAAGTCTCCAACAGCCCAGGAGATTATTAGCTTTATTTATCAGAGAGGGAAACTGAAGCTCAGAGAGGGAAAGTAACAGCCAGGAAGTCAGAATTGAAATTCTAACTGGTCTGGCACTTGAGAGTGCAAAGATGTTGAGGGCTTCGATTTGGGGCATCAGTCACACACTCATTTAACTGGAGCCCTGAGTGCCCCTAGCCAATCAGGGGGCAGCCTGCTGATCAGAGTCAATCATTTATCCTGGAGATTAATCTTTGCCACAGGTCAAAGAATCAATTCATAAAAGTTTGAGAAAGTCATGTGCTGATTGGCCAGTCCAGACAATACTTGGAGGTGTCCTGGCCAATCTGACTGTGGCAATGCAGGGTATACTGTTGGCTGAGTGGTTTTGTTGTTGTTTAGTTGATAAGTGTGTCCAGATCTTTGCAATTCCATGGACTGTAGCCCAACAGGCTCCTCTGTCCAAGAGATGTCCCAGGCAAGAATAGTGGAGTGGGTTGCTCTTTCCTTCTCCAGGGGATCTTCCCCACCCAGGGATCAAGCCTTTGTCTCCTGCATTGGTGGACAGATTCTTCATCGCTAAGCCACCAGGGAAGCCTGAATGAATACTAGGAGGTCATAAATAGGACCTGGCTTGGCCCTTGGGCCACCAGTTTGCCTTGGCTGTGGGTAAAGGGAAGAGAAGACTGGCCCTTCCTGGTTTGGGTTAAGCTTAGCCTTCTGTGTAGCGATTGTCGGCGCCAGTTAACATAAGCTGTTATTACTAGGATTACTACCACTATTATTCTATCATTTTCATCTCCCATTTGGCCCTTTGCTTCACAAATGACAGAATTTTAAAACATCAGATCCCCAAACAGAGCATCCGGGGACAGAGAAATTGGCCAGTCTGTGTCTGGACTTTGTCTCTGCTGCTGCTGGGGAAGCTCCCTGAAAGGGCCATCTGGCATTCTCATGGCCCAGTTCCAACTATTCTCCTCCTCCAGGAAGTCCTCTGGCTGGTGCCATGTGGTCCCTACTGATCTCTCTCTCTCTACTCCAGCTGCCATCTTCCCATGAGACTTGGTATCCACTGGGCTGAGTCCCACCTCCACCCTTCTGTTTCCCACTAGCCTGCTGGTCCAACTTGAAGACCCCTCCAGGAAGTCTTTTGGCTCCCCACTCCCTCCAGCCCCTTCTCTTCCTCTGGGTCCTTGCTAGTGCCTCCAGTAAGGGGATGTCCATGCCTTCCCCTGTCTCCTTCAGACTGGGGATTCCTCCAGGTGGACCTGAGGCTTCTGGTGAAGAGGCAGCATCACCCAGCCCAGAAGAGGATACCATAAATATTATCTTTAAAGGGCGGTTCCAGAGAGTTGGATACCCCCACCTCCACCCCCTTTCTAGGTGAGAGCCACTCCCTGAGGAACAGCTGGCAAAGAGGAGGCTGAAGGCAGAAGCAGATGGTGCAGGGAGCAGAGGGTCCGGGGGTGGTTCCGGGAGAGTTCCATGTGGGCCCAGCATTCCACTGAGCCTATGCAGGGGGCTGCTGACCTTCCCTCATCTCTCTTTGCCACTTCACATCTTTTTGTATTTTGGAAGTAAATGAAAATTTATGGATTAATTGTAAGTTATCAACCTCACAAAATAATTGTCTTGGCTTCCTTTTATCAAAGCCTCCCCCAGCGTCAGGCCCTGAGGCTGCTGCTTGACTCCTTCAGGGTCCCATGTAACTGGACCATTTCCAAACAAGGAAACTGAGGCTCAGAGGAATGAAGTTGTTTGGCAGAGATCATACAGTCCAGGTTGGGGAGCCAGACTGGGAACCAA
Organism: Okapia johnstoni; assembly: GCA_024291935.2. Classification (NCBI taxonomy): domain Eukaryota; kingdom Metazoa; phylum Chordata; class Mammalia; order Artiodactyla; family Giraffidae; genus Okapia; species Okapia johnstoni. The sequence goes on along the minus strand of CM044316.1, from coordinate 4,637,275 downwards.
GGACTGTCAGGATTTTAGAAGGAAATGGCTGGGATGGGGTGTATGTGTGTGTGTGTGTGTGTACACGTGTGGGCACAGCAAACCCCCCTGAGCCCAGATCCCAGCTCCTCACTGTTTTGTGGGTTAGTAGGGGAGGGAGGAAGCTGGCATAAGAGCTCACAACAATTGGAGGGGGCCAATGGAGCCCCTAATGGTGGTGGGTCTGGGACCGTTTGCCCTGCACGATACTGAGCTCTCCATCCCTGGAGGTATTCAACCAAACAAGGAGACCTCAGGTTGGCAGGGGAGCCTCCTCCCATCTTGAAGGGATCTGACTTGATTTTCTGAGCTCAAGATAGTTGGGGTCCAGCCTCGGGGCTTCGCCCCACCCACGCAGATCCATCTCTTCCTCTGCCTGGAGACCCTTTCAATCCTTCCCAGCCCTGTCATCTGTGCGCCCAGCAGCTTCCGGCCCCCTCCAATTGGCTGCGGGGGCTGATGACGTCACTGTTGCCATGACGAACGCCCAACTCTCGATGTGGGCAGCCCTGAACCCACCCAGATAAAAATAGTTGTGCATCCTCGAGGCTACCGCCCCAGCGTTTGTGTTTGTGTGCGGTGTCCAGAGACCTGGATTCCCGACCCTACCTCAGTCAAGTGATGTGGGCAGCTGCTGCCCTCCGCGCCTCAGTTACCCTGCCTGTAAAAAGGCCTCTGCTCCTTGTGCGTAGTAGCGGCTCAGTGAATGTGAGTAAAATTTAGCAAGTATTGTGATAGTCTGCGAAGGCCCTTGCTAGGTTCAAAAATAACACAACAACAACACGCTGCTGCTGCTAAGTCACTTCAGTCGTGTCTGACTCTGTGCGACCCCATAGACGGCAGCCCACCAGGCTCCCCCGTCCCTGGGATTCTCCAGGCAAGAACACTGGAGTGGGTTGCCGTTTCCTTCTCCAATGCATGAAAGTGAAAAGTGAAAGTGAAGTCGCTCAGTCGTGTCCGACCCTTAGCGACCCCATGGACTGCAGCGTACCAGGCTCCTCTGTCCATAGGATTTTCCAGGCAACAACACGCGACGGTAATAATTTCTGATCATTTTTACCCCAGACCCCTCTTTACATTATCTCCACATTACACATGGGGAAACCAAAGCACAGGGAGTACCAATCACTTGGCTCAGGGTCCCACGGACAGGAAAGAAGAGAGAATAGATCTGGACCCAGGTCTGAGTGTCCTCGGATTCTAAACTTGTGCTACGCAGCCTTTTGAGAATTAAAAAGCCCTCTTGGGCAAACCACATATGAGGGTGGACTCTGAGATAACAGTGGACCCTAAGCATAGGGATTTCTTGTATATGGTAAGGACACCCAGGATTGGTGCATATCAGCTTGCTGAGCTCTGCATCTTCAATAGGGTTTGTGCTTCCAGCCCCCATTGATGACCAGGACCCAAACCTGCCTGGATTTTGCAGAGGGTGAGCAGAAATGGCTTTCAGATCTGGGAGGGGACAGGGTAAGGATGATGCAGGAATCTCCCTCTCCTCAATTGTTGTTCAGTCGCTAAGTTGTGTCTGACTCTGTGACCTCGTGAACTGAAGCACACCAGGCTTTCCTGTCCTTCATTATCCCCCGGAGTTTGCTTAAGTTCATGTCCGTTGAGTCAGTGATGCTATCTAATCATCTCATTCTCTGCCACTTTCTTCTCCTCTTGCCCTCAGTCTTTCCCACCATCAGTGTCTTTTCCAATGAGTCAGCTCTTCGCATCAGGGGGCCAAATTATTGGAGCTTCAGCTTCAGCATCAGTCCTACCAATGAATATTCACAGGTTGATTTCCTTTAGGACTGACTGATTTGATCTCCTTGAAGTCCAAGAGACTCTCAAGAGTCTTTTCCAGCTCCACAATTTGAAAGCATCAGTTCTTTGGCTCTAAGTCTACTTTCCTCAACAGAATATTAGTATTAATATTTAGCCACTACTGATATAGTTCTTTGTTAAATCAACTAATTTATTTTAAATAATGAAGTTATTTTTAATGTAAGGAGTCTGAGAGGCCTTCCTGGAGGAAAGGATGTTTAAGGTGAGACCTGAGGGATGAACTTCAATTAACTAGCGCCAGAAGGGAGGGAAAGTGGTCCTAACAGAGGATACAGCTGGTGCAAAGGCCCTGAGGCAGGGCTGAGTTCAGTGTATGGAGTGAGCAGAAAAGAGGCATTGGTTGGAACAGGGTGAACAAGGGGCCAACTGGGAGATGAGGTGAGTGTGGAAGGCTAGGGAAGTGAGGGGTTTGTCTCCTTGGGAATGACTCCTGTTTTCTTTTCAGAAGGAGCTGAGCCTACCACGCCGGGGACGTGGGTGAGTTCACCTGGGGCCAGTTGGCTGGGTGGAGCCCTATGGTCCTGGGCACAGATATTTCAGCAGCAGCATCTGAGTTGTGAATTTATTTAATAATTACTACAAAGCTTCTCACCTTGATCCTGCCCTGCCCCCTTTCCCCCCTGGTATTTGCTAAGTACTTCACAGACACCTCACCACAGGCTGGGAGGTCAGGTACAAATCATGCCAGTTTGCAAACAGGAACCTGAAGTGCATAAGGGTTGCATCACTGGCTCAAAAGCACCCAACTTGAAAGGGTGGTATCCAGGGTCCAGACTATAGAATTCCAATCGGGTGTCCTGGAATTGGCTTGAATGCCTCCCATGACAGAAAGCTTACTCTATTTCAGGGGACATTGGTGGAAAATCATACAATTCAGGGTCACATTAATGTTCTGGTGGTTGGCATTGTGAGATCCCTCAAACTCAAAGAAGATTTGTTAAGTGTCTTCACTGGTTTGTTGATGTCGTATTCCACTCTTTGTGACCACCTGGACAGTAGTCCACCAGGTTCCTCTGTCCATAGGGTTTCTCAGGCAAGAATCCTGGAGTGGGTTGCCGTGCCCTTCTCCAGGGGATCTTCCTGATCCAGGGATCGAATCTGCATCTCTTGTGTCTCTTGCATTGGCAAGCAGATTCTTTATCACTGAGCCACCTGGGAAGCCCCCAGGTTTACACAGGTTTATGTGGGCTTCCCTGGTAGCTCAGTTGGTAAAGAATTTGCATGTAATGCAGGAGACTGCCTGCAATATAGGAGATGCAGGATTGATCCCTGGGTCAGGAAGATCCCCTGGAGAAGAGAATGGCTACGCACTCCAGTATTCTTGCCTGGGAAATCCCATGGTCAGAGAGCCTGGTAGGCTACAGTCCATGGGGTCACAAAGAGTTGGACACAAGTGAAGCCACTTAGCACACTTAGCAGCACCGGTGGGAAAACCAAAGTCCAGGAAGGGGAGGAGTTTGCCTTGTGCTGGGGAAGTGTGATGGCAAACACTCCCTCTTTGGAGGCTTGGAAGCTGTGTTTGCCTGAGTTGAGGGTGGGAATTCCCTTTCGCCTCAGTGAAATCACTCCCTCAGCAAACTTCTTTTGAGTATCTACTGTGTATTAGGTTCTGTTCCAGGCACAGGCGACAGGGTGAGAAGTCAATGCTGGACCCTGTCATGCAGCTTGCACTCTCTTGGGCAAAATGATGAAGTGATGTTCTATAGCGTGTGTATGTGTGTGTGTGTGTTTGTGTGTGCGTGTGCACGCTCGGTCATGTCTGATTCTTTGCAACCCCATGGACTGTAGCCTCCCAGCTTCCTCTGTCCATGGGATTTTTCAGGCAAGAATACTGGCGTGGGTTGCCATTTCCTACTCCAGGGGATCTTCCTGACCCAGCGATTGAACCCCTTGTCTCTTGGTCTCTTGCATTGGCAGGCAGATACTTTACCACTGTGCCACCTAGGAAGTGATGTTAAACAGGGGAGAAATTAGAGGCAGACAGAGGGGGCTGGAGGGTGGCTTTAGAGGAAGTGACATTTGAGACTAGATCTGGAAGAGGAGGGAGAGGCCTGGGGAAAGGGTAGGGGGAACAGCATTCCAGGTAGAGAGAACTGCATGGTCAGAGGACCTGAGGTGTGAACTAGCTTAGGATTGGAGAAACAGCGTAGAGACAGGAGCGGAGAGGAAAAGGGGTAGATCCTGGGGGTTGGATGAGAGTTTGAAGTCTGGTGGTGGGGCTGCTATAAGAGTAGCCCCCAAGTCCAGACCATCTCTTATTGGACGGAGGATAGTGCAGCTGGTGGGGAGGGACCTACGGGCCCCGGTAGGGGCGGGGCTTGCACGCGGCCCGGAAGGCCGGCACTGTCCCCAGCCTTTGCCCAGGCTGGGGGCGGGGTGGTGGGCGGTGAATCAGTCCAGACTACAGAGGGCAAAGTCCGAGACCACGGCGTAGGACCAGGACAAACACTCCCTGAAGGTTGTCTACTCTTAGCCACCTGTGGTGTGCTTGACTCATTCTAACCAGGATTTCTAGGGGGCTGCGGCCAGACACAGACTTTCGGGAGTCTGGGCTGGTCAGGAGGGAGGCTGGGGCTCAGCGCGCCGGAGGTCCACTTGTATTAGGGAGGCTGGTGGGGCTGAATTCGTATATGAATGAGGGCGAAGACGGCCCAGGCAAAGAGAACCCAGGGAAGCAAAGGCCCGGAGGCGTGGTCGGGGCCTCCGGTGTGCCGGGAGATGCTGACACCGGCTGCGGGGGGCTAGGAACGCCGGGCTGAGCCCCCGCGGCGGTGGCCAGTGGGAGGATAGGGGCGGGGCACGATCAATCCCCGGTCGAGAGACCCCACCCCCCACCGAGGGCGGGGCTGGGCGAGCGCCGGGTCTCAGCCGGGAGGAGGCGGGGCCAGTTGATGGAGCAATGAACCCGGTTGAGAAGGCTGTGACCGCCCTTCCTTTCCGATTGTGCAGCTCAGTGACTCGAAGCCGGCACCCTCGCCGGCCCTTCCTGGGAGAAGGTGGGACCGGTGCCTCCTGCCTCCCGCAATCCGATCTTTCCTGCCAGGCTGGGCCTGCGCGTAGGTGCCGGCCTCGGAGCCCCGCCCCTAGGCGGAGAGAGCCCGCCCTCCCCGCCCCCCGCAGCCCAGCCCCCAGTCCGCGTCCGCCTAGCCTGTTAAGCGTGCTGTCCTGGCGTCCTGTCTGTCCGTCCGATTGCGACACGATCAGGGCGGCCACGAAGGGGGCGTCAGTACTCGGTCGCGGTCGCATAGACGCGGCCTCGGCATGAAGTCCCGCAGGGACAAGCTGCACATCCCGGCGCTGACCCTCGAGTGAGTGCTTGACCCTGGAAGGGGAGAGGGAGGGGAAGAGGGCCAGGCTGACAACCACCCTTCCTCCACATCTCTGTTCAAGTCGCCCCGAATCGCACCACCGCCTCCGGGGAGTCCTCACGGGTCAATCGGTCTGGCTCCGCCCTTGTGGCCTACGGTAGACCCAGTATCCCCAGCCTCAGGCCCCTTCTCCCTAAGGGAACCACACCTTGGTCCCGTCTCCAGCCACACGCAGGGGCCAGGTTCACCGTCCCCGGCCTCTTTCTTTGCAGTCTGTCTCCAAGCAGCCAGAGCCCGTCCTTGCTGAGTCCCAGCAGTCCCTGCAGCCCCTGCAGCCCCTCGCTGGGCCTGCACCCCTGGAGGTAAGTGACAGCGCACGCAGGCTGGGCACGGACATTGCCCTGGCTCCCCAGAGACTTGGAAGCCGCCCAGATCCAGCTCCCTCCCCCAAGGTACTGTGGGCTGGTGACATGGACTCTCTGGGCCTCAGTTTACCCCTCCATAAAATGACACTGTGATCCACACTAGGACCATAATGGGAAAATTCCATATTCAGTCAGAGCCAGCAGGTCCCCCTTCTGGCAGATGGCCAGGGCGAGGCCAGAACTTAAGCTGTTGCCCAAGAACTTCCTCGAGACAGGTGCTGGGTTCCCAGCCTGTTCAGGGCCTTGATGAATTGGCCTGGCCTCCTGGGCTGTGACCCAGCTGAAGCTGGCCTGAAAAGTCCTCCCTCTGAATGTACACACACACACACACACACACACACACACACACACTCACCCCTAAGGCTGAGAGTCCACCATTGGCGCCCCGGCACTGAACTTAACCAGGCAGAGTGGTATAGGGAGAAAAGAACCAGCTTGACTGAGCACCAGCTCTCTACCAAATGCCTTCTTTCCCCTCCACAACCTTGGGAGAGAAGCGCCCTTTCTGATCCCATTTCCGAGCAGAGGAAACTGAGGTTCGGAGAGGAGACATCAGTTCTCCTGGTTCAGTATGTCTGGGGGCTAAGTGTCCGGACCAGCTTTGCCATCAGAGTTTGTTAAGAGTTTGAACTACCCTCTATAACTGGAGAAGTGGGCATCTCAGGGTTTTGCCCCTGTACAGAAAAGAACATCAAGGTTATAATGGGCTCCTCGCACAGCTTGGGCAATATTTAGGGAGGTGACAGAGGTACAGGTCAGTGATGTCTAGAATTTGATGGCCTATCAACCATTTACACCTTAGTATGAATTAGCTGCTCGGACTCTTTCCCTGGGCCTTTAATGGAGAGAAGAGAGAACACTTTGGAGCCCACACAAGGTGCTGGGCAACAGGCAGATACCTTCATTAAATAGGCATCTCCTGTGTGCCAGGTGCTAAGGGCATAGCTGTGAAAAAGAGGAACATAATTTCTTCCTCATGGGACTCTCGGTCTATTCTCAGGCAGTAGGCAATGAACAAGGAGATGGGCAAACAAGACACATTCAGAGGGAGACCTCTTAATATGGTGTTTGAGCCAAGGCCTGAGCAGAGCTAGGGGAAGGAAAGCACCAGAGAGAACTGCACATGCAGAGGTCCCGAGGCAGGACCAACATTTTTTACTTTATTATTTATTTATTTATGGCCACGCTCCCCACACTATGTGGGATCTTAGTTCCCCAACCAGGGATCTAACCCACACCCCCTGCAGTAGAAGCACACAATCTTAACAACTGGACCACTAAGGAAGTCTCAGGACCAAGATTTTTAAAGCCTCTGTGGCCACCTTGGGGGAAGAAAGGTTGGCTGGGGACAGGAGATAGGAATGGAGGTGACGGAGGCAGGGAAGTGGCTAGGGCAACATCCAGGTAGGAGATGGTGTGGTCTGGACCAGGCTGGAGTGCCTCAGTGGAAGGCAGAGATGGTGTCACCCCCTATTTAGCAGAGGAGGAGGTTACAGCTTAGGACCTCGGAGTGTGTTGTCCAGGGGCACCGTGGGAGACAGTATCAGGCCAGATCTGACTCTTGAGTCTTTGGCCTCAACCCCAGGTGAGGACCAAATGAGGGGAGGGACCTGTTGAAAGCAGATAAGCCAGTTTTACCAGGAGGAAATGGAGGCAGAGAGTTTGGGGCCCAAGCTGAGTCCGCCGGTCCCCTTTTTCGCCACCAGGGGGCAGAAGAGCCACATTGCCTTGGGCCCGGCAAAGAACTGGGTCCCGGCCTCCTCTGCTCTGAGCACGTTAGGAATAAGCCCACACTTGTCCCTTCAGCCTCCAAAGCCCTATAGGTCCAGCCCACAGTGTGCCAGTAACTGTGTAAACGGGAAAGTGTTAGGTGGACACAGTGATGCACCCCTCCACCCCAGCCCATCCATCTCTCTCCGGAGCTCACCTGACTACTGATGTGGCTTCCTGGGCTGCCAGAGTATAAGCTGGTCCAGCCTCAGGGCCTTTGCATTTGCTGCCCCCCACCCCCCGCCCCTGCCTAGAGCTCCATTTTCTCTATTTACTCCTTTATTCATCTGTCAAGTCTCCGTCAAGCTCTCAGATAGGAAGCCTTTCCTGACCAATCCTCCCTGTCCCTGCCCCACCATAAGGGCCCCAAGTCCCACTTACATTCATGTCGTGCATCCTGACCCCACCATGAATGTGATGCGATGGTCCTTAGTTACAGCACTGAGGCTCCTGATTGATGCATGCAGGATCTTTCGTTGCAGTGCACAGGTTTCTCTCTAGCTGTGGCACTCAGGCTTAGGTTGTGAGCTCAGTAGTTGGGGTGGGGTCAGCTGCCCTGCGACATGTGGGATCCCAGTTCCCCAACCAGGGATCAAACCCGTGTCCCCTACATTATATGGCAGATTCTCAACCACTGGACCACCAGGGAAGTCCCTCTATGTTTTCTTGTGTGATAATTGGGTTGTTTTTTTTTCACCCAAAGGTTTGGGAGCCCCTTGAGGGCCTTACTTCATCTGTCCTGGTCATCCTATAGCCTCAGGCACAGCCTGGTAGACAGCAGGCACTCAGTTAATGCTTGGGGCACAAATAGGAAGCAGCTGGGAGGGCCCCACCCATGTTGGGGTGCAGGGAGCAGATTGAAGAGAAGGTCTTGAGTTGGGTCCATATGGCCAAGGGGACAACAAAGAGGCTGTTCCAAGCAGGAACAGCATTGTCAGAGGAGGGTTCCCTCTGGCCTTGGATACCAAGGACAGGAAGATTTTGGATTTTCTACTGAGGGTACTGGGAACCCTACAAGTACGGGGCTTAGAGGGGTGTGGACAGCTCATGGGCAGGTGGAAGGGGCTGCGATGGTCTGACCAATGTGGGGTCAGGAATGGGGGTCTGTATGTCCACTGAGGGCTTTCCTGTTTACACAGTTACTGGCACAGGCAGAGAGAGGCAAAGCCCTAGGCACAAAGCTAGGATCTGAGCTCTAGGAAAGGGATTAACCCGGAGTGCGGATTTGCTGTAAAATGAGCCGTGGAGGGTGTGTGAGCAGGGGAGGACTTTGATCTGGTGGGCAGTGGGCTAGTGCTGGAGATTACTGGCTCAGCTAGCCTTTCATGAGAGGTCTTTGCCATGGCCATGGGTCCCCTGGATTGCCAGCTGTAGGCCTGGTCTGCAGAGGAGGAGACTGAGGCCAGATGGGCGTGGGAGAAGCAGCTGCTGGGGATGCCAGCATCGTGGGCGTAATGGGAGGCAGGCAGGCAGTGCAGGCTGGGGATGATGGGCAGCTCCTTTCCTAACTGTGCAGAAGTGTCCCTGGCACATGTGGTGGTGGCAGGGAGGAGCTTGTGGATACAGCGTGTTAGCATATGGTGCATGAGACCATGACTTCATCCCTACTTGGGTTTCTAGATCTATGGGACCCCGAATTCCTCCCAGCCAGGAGGCTCTGTTCCCTGTACATGGCTCTGGCTAAATACCTGAGGATCCTGGATGACCTCTCTTTTCCTCATCTCTTCATCTGACCCCTTAACAGCACCTCTTCTTTATCCTCAGAATACATCCAGAATTTACCCACTTCACTCTATGGCCCCATCCTGGTCCAACCCTCAGTATCCCCCTCCCAGGCCCTGTTACAGCTCCTCACTAGCTTCCTTCCACCTTCCACTCCTGCCCCAACAGCTCCTGTTCTCCATGGCAGACATGAGGGAGGATGTTTTACAATAGTCCAATCACACCCTTCCTCTGCTAACATATCCTCCATGGCTCCCTATTGCCCCTGCAGTAAAACTGCCATCCTCCCTGCAGCCTACAAGGCCTATATGGAGAGTCTTGCTGGTATCTTCCTCTCATCCCTGCCTCAGGGCCTTTGCATGAGCTGTGCTCTCTGCCTGAAATGCTTTTTCTCCATGTCTGGCCCCTCTTCCTTCTCAATGTGTGGCTGGCTGCGGTGTCACTTCAGAGAGGCTAAAGTTGTCCTTTGCCAGTGTTACCCCTGTTCTTTGCCTTCTTTGACTTCAGAAATTAACTTGTTCATGTAACTGTTCTGTCTACTCTCTGCCTCCCCTACCAGACTGGGGACCCTGGCTGCAGGCATTATTCGTATCCTGCATTCCCAGTGTAGGATACAAAGGGTAGGTGTTCAGTGTTTTTTGAGTGAACGAGTGGCTAGGTATGGGATGAGCCTCAGTCTGGAGGGCCTGGGGAGACACTCAGCAATATCTGGGCCACCAGAAGGTGACCTTGGGCTTGAAGGGAGCAAGGTGGGGAGTCTGAGAGAGACTTGAGAAGCAAAATCAGTGGCAAGATGGATGGGCAAGGTTAGGTCTAGGTACCAGGCAGCAACACCCTCTGTATGCCTCAGTTTTCTCAGATGTGGGGTCAGGCTCCAGGTCAGTCCTGCCTGGGCTAGTTCCCAAAGTGTTGTATGGCCTGTGGAGTGTTCACCTTCAGGGTGACACTGTCCCTGATTTCCTGGGGGGGCTGTCGTGAAAGGAGGAAGCATTAACTCACAGTCTTCTGTGTGATGCGTTACATAATGAAGATGATCTGTACCCCAGCTCTGTACCAGGCACTTTCGTGCCTCTGATTTCATTGTTATTCAGTCGCTAAGTCCTGTCCAACTCTTTGGGACTTCATGGACTGTAGTCCACCAGGCTCCTCTGTCCTCCACTGTCTCCCAGAGTTTGCTCAAATTCATGTCCAATTGAGTTGGTGATGGTGTCTATCCATCTCATACTCTGCCGCCCCCTTCTCCTTTGGTCTTCAGTCTTTCCCAGCATCAGGGTCTTTTCCAATGAGTCAGCTCTTTTATTGCATTTTTACAAACGGACATGTGTAGATGGGCAAACAGTGGCCTGGAAGTTTACCTAATGCTAACATTTATCAATTGTTTACCAAGCACTCTTGGAGACACAAAGTAATCTTCGTGTCAGCCCCATATTCCTCCCATTTTACAGTTGAGAATACTGAGGCTTGAGAAGTTAAATCAGGTGTCTGATTCCCAATAGTAGCCAGGATGATGGCCTTTCCTGTCATACAGACAGGAAGAGCACATCAGGTGCTTTGACTCAGTTTGCTAAACACGCCCACTACTGGAAGATGCTGGGACAAAGAAGCCCAAGCCAGGGGAAGACAGAGCTGGACAGACACAAGAGAAGTCTTCCTGGAGGAGGGGGACACTGGATTTTGCCAGACAGGAAAGGCATTCCAAGGAGTAAAGCCAGCGTGGGCGCGGTAGCATGAGCTGAACCGGGCCACTGGATGGGTCTGAGTGCCACACTCCCGAAGGGCTTAATGCCTAGGGAGTGGGTAGAGGGAGAAGCGGTCGTATTTACATTTTGCTGGAAGAGAGCCAAGTTCCAAGGCCCTGCATCCAGGTACCGCCAACGCTCCGCCCCCGCCGCCTGCAACCCTGGCAACGTCCCGCCCCTCCGCCCGCGGCCCTAGCAACGCCCCGCCCCTCCGCCCGCGGCCCTGGCAACGCCACGCCCACTCGCCAGCACGCGAGCCCGCCGGCCTTGCTTCCGCGTCGCTCACCCCTCCCAGCCAGGCCAGGCCCCGCCCCCGCGCGGTCCGGGGCGGGGTTCCCGGGCGCGCGCTTCCTCCTCTCCCCCTACCCCCGGCCCCGCGGCGCGCCCCCCGTCCCTCACCGTGGGGCTCCAGGAGCAGATTCCACGGCGAAGGTTCGCGCCCCGCCGCCGCTGGTTGTGCCCCCGTGCCTCTCGGGCCTCTAGCGGCGGCGGCGGCACAAAGGGAAGAAGCATGTCCGACCCCAGCTACTGGACGGCGGTGGCGGCGCCCGGCCACCGGACCCGCCTGGCCAAGGGTGCATTGCTGCAGCGCTCCAAGAGGTAGGGGGCTTCGCGCGGCGGCCAACCGAGCAGACACGAGTTGCTGAAAGTGCGTCTCGGCAGCGTGGGGAGGGCCACAGCGTGCGGCGGCAGGGGGAAGTGGGAGGATACTTTGGGATCTAGGTATCCCCTGGGGTCCCGGGTACCCTCCTCTCACCGTTCCTTACCCAGACTGGGGTGTCTGTCCGCCCAGGGTCAGCTCAGGTGGTGACAGAGGCTGTAGGGATTTGGGGCTGAATCAGGATTCGAACCTGGGTCAGTCCTCTGGCCAGACCTGGGGAGGAGCTTCTTGGAAAAACTGAGGCTCTTGGGGCCCAGTCAGCGGAAATGTTGTTTCAGAAGTAAATATTTGCTGCAGGAGGCTGGTGTGCATGTCGGTTATCGGGGGGGGGGGGGGGGGGGGGGGGGGGGGGGGGGGGGGGAATCACTTTGTTCTATACAGAGCAAACTAGAGTCTCAGTTTCTCCTGAAAAGCAGAGAAACTAAGTGAGGGCTGTGAGCCCTGCTGGACCTGTGTGGAAATTCCAGCTCAGCCAATGTCAGGATATGTGACCTCAGGCAGTTCCTTAACCTCTCTGTGCTTAAGTGTCTCACCAGTGCTTGCTTGGTCTAGGCATTCCCAGAGGGAACACAGACAAAGGCTGAGTAATGGGACCAGCTGCTGAAGGACCTTGAATGCCCAGTTCAGGGTTTAGGCTCTTCTTCCAGAACCCGGGGAGCCACAGAAGGCTCATGGGCACCTCAGGAATCAGGTGCCGGAAACTGACCTCAGGCCCCTCTTTTCTGACATACTTCTCACTTTCTGTTGAACCACAAGAGTGATTATTGAAAAACTAGGCAGCTTCTTGGGGTCCTGAACCTTCTCCAGGAAGGGCTGAGCAAACAGTTGGTGCTCTATAGATGCTCAGGAATTGAACAAAGGATGCCCAGTTCCCCTTTGAGAGCTCAGATGTAGCTGTTTTTGAGAAGGTCCTTCCTGAGAGCAAGAGGGAGGAGGCCAAGTGTTTTTCCCAAATGCTGTTGGAAGTGAAAAATGATGCATCGGGATGAAGAGTCCGGTGAGGGGTTGGAAGAGGATGTGGGCTGTTGGGGGGAGGGTGTTGGGGGGGGTTGACAGGAAGTTTTGCAGGAACCTGTGGGTTTCACTTTTACTTCTGCACCTCAGACTAGAGGACAGTCTCTGGCTGGTGACAACCGTGGCCTCAGTTTTCCGGGCTGGGAAATCGGTGTAGCCAGTCTCTCCTTCCTCTGGGTTTATTGGTATTGGTGAATGTTGGTGATTTCTCTGGTGAGTCATTGCCTTCTCTCCCACCATGCACCAAGCCCTGTGAGCAATGTTGGGAGAAAGATGACAATATACGTACCCACCACAGCTTACCCTGTTCCCCGCCCAAAGCTGAGTACTGTGTATGCACCTGGCAAGGTATACAGATGGGGAAACTGAGGCTCAGAGGGGCAGTGGCAAGTACAGCAGTGGGTAGGCTGAACCCCTCCTCCCTGTACATTTAGTCTCCTGAGTGGGTTGCTGACCTCGCCTTCCTTGGCCTGCATTGTGCCTTCTGCCGGGGACACCGTTCCTGGCCCCATGAGGCCACAACGTTTCATCTCTCTCGTGCTACGCAGTTCCGCCGAGGCTGGGCTGCGTTGGCAGCTCTGGCTGTGTGGGCTGATGCACTTGTCGAGCGAGCAGAGCCGTTGCCAGGCGACTGCCAGGGTTGGGGGAGGGAACCATGTTGCTCCCAACTTCCCTATGCCAGGGCGGGGGCTGGGGCCAGGGCCCAGGTGGGAGAAACTGGGCAAGGGCAGGAGGGAGGGGCCTGGGCCAGGGATCCGGTGGCCAGGAAGGAGCTGGGATGAAGGGAGGAAAAGACATGGGCCAAAGTTTGGCAGAACAAGACGCAACTGTGCATAATGCCGGCTTTAGGGTTTCCAAGGGTCAAATTGGAGTTTTAGAGGGGTCTTGGGGGAGGGGATTGGCCAGGAGATTGGAGCAGTGGTCCTGGGAAGAGATGCTTAATATGGAGTAGAGGGTCTGCTGCAACCCACCTGTGGGTTCCAGGGTCCTCTCCACCCTCTGTCTTGTTTGCCAGTGTTCCTGGCAAGGCTCTGGGAGTGGGATTGTAAACACAGAAGCTGGAGAAGCAGGGCCAGGGGCTCCCAGGCTGAACTCAGGGCCATGGGGGAGTCCACCTGGGGAGCAGAGAGGGCATGGCCATGCCCCCGAAACTGCCGCCCATGGGCTCCCATTTGGGCATGTGGTTCTCTGAGCCAGGAGCCCCAGGCCTGACCTTATCCTCACCTCCCCCAATAGCTGCCGCAGCGGGAACCGCAAGAGCCTGGTGGTAGGGACGCCCTCACCCACCCTTTCCCGGCCCCTGTCGCCACTGTCCATCCCAACAGGTGAGTGCGGGGGGCAAGCGGGGTGGGGTGGAGGTGTCCTGTCTCCACTCCTGCTGACTCAGTTTCCCCACCTCCTCCTCAGCAGGCAGCAGCCCCCTAGATAGTCCTCGGAATTTCTCAGCTGCCTCTGCCATCAACTTCCCTTTCGCACGGAGGTGAGTGTTTGCCAGTTTTGGGGGATGGGGGCTGATACCATGGGCAAGGGGACAGGCAGGGGCCTGCACTTGGTGGCTGGACCTGCCTCCTCATCAGCCTTTTCCCCCTCCCCTGTCCTCTGCCCTGCGGTGGTCCCCTCTCTGGCTCCTGCCCCTGGCAAACGCATGCATGCACGACCTCTTACAGCCACATCACTCGCACAGACAGGTAATTTCTAGGAGCCCTTGGGGAGGGGGTGGGGGCGGGGGTGTCGTGGCTTGGTCCAGGAATCTCTCACTCACTGAAAGTTATTAATTCACCCAACAAGAGCTGGCAGAGGAGCTGTTGTGTGCCAGGCATTTAAATGTCGCTTATTCATTCAACAACATTTATTGCATTCCTGCTGGGTGCCATGCCCTCCGCTGGGGGGCTGAGGAATGGGAGGCTCGACTTTGGCCCTCAGGGCATCCTCAGGCTGGTGGGAGTGGCCAGCAGGTACCCTAGCAGCTGCATGTCAGAGAGCAGCTTTGATGGCAGCTGGCATCAGGGAGGACTTCCTGGAGGAGGCGTCTGGAGAACAAGGAGAAAAACATAGTGGACTTGCTCACCCTGTATTCCTGTTCTTGGCCTTTGCAGAAGGTCCTTCCTCTGGCGGGGCCAGGATCTGCCAGCCATAGTGCCTGCCCTTGGTCCCCACAAACCTCAGGGGCCATGCCTCCCTTCCAACTGCTCATTCTCCTCCCCAGAGCTGATGGCAGAAGATGGTCCCTCGCGTCGCTCCCGTCTTCTGGCTATGGAACCAACACGCCCAGCTCCACTGTCTCGGTACCCACAGTCCTACCTTGGCAGGCAGACCAGGGAGTGCCAGGTTGGGGGTGGGGGAGACACATCTTTGTTTTGTTTTGGGTTTTTTAAGGTATTGAATAGTTGTCTAGTCAGTGAAACATCCTGGCTTCCCCCCTCTGTGCTACATTTTGAGCAATGTGGGGGTCCCTGAAAAGACCCAGCCTTGGCCCAAAGGGCTGCTGGTTGGGTATACACAGATATCTGCATCCTTGTGTGGTCAGGGAAGGTCTGGTCAGAGGGGGTCTTGAAGTTGCCAAGGGAGCAGTGAGGAAAGGGCATCAAAGCTGAAGTTTTGAAGGATGCACAGGAGAGAGGCAGGAGAGTTACCATGATGACCGATAGACAGATGGGCCTTGAGTGTTAGGATAGTGCTGGGGTCCTGGCTGTGGTGCTGACCGTGAACCCATGGCCCTGACACCCCCTCCTGCCAGTCGAGCTCATCCTCTCGGGAGCGCCTCCACCAGCTTCCTTTCCAGCCGACGCCGGACGAACTCTGCTTCCTGTCCAAGCATTTCCGCAGCTCAGACAGTGTGGCTGATGAGGAGGGCGGCCACCGCTCCCCTCGCCTCCGTCCCCGCTCCCGCAGCCTCAGGTGGGCCTCCACCTCTGACCCCAGCCCCAGCCCTTCTCTGGGCTGGCTTTAGGACCCGCCACGTGGCTCCTCCTCCACCTCTGGTCCTGACCCTGCCCAAGCCTGGCCTCTAGCCCTGGACCCTCAGTCCTGACTTAGCCACCCTTCCCTGGGCTGTCTTTTGGGCCCCATGTCTTAAGCCAGTTGTCCCCTCCTTCAGCCCTGGACGCACCACAGGGACCTTCGACAATGAGATCGTAATGATGAATCATGTGTACCGGGAGAGATTCCCCAAGGTGGGCAGCACCTGGTGGCTGGACCAGCCCCAGCTCCGCTCCTTGTTGCTGTCCCTCCGTGGCGCGTGCTGTTTTCTTGGTTGTGTCCCGCCCCCAATCTGTGCGTTTCTGTTTTTCCCTGTCACTCTGTCACACACCGCACCCCCCGCCCCCTCTCGCATCTGTACACATTGCTTCTTCCCATCCAATCCTTGGACCCCATCGTCACATCTTCTCTCTCTCCCGCCCCCATCTGCACACGTTGCTCCCAGGCCCCATCCGATGACCAGGTCACCCCATCTCCCCCCACCCCCCACTTCTGCCCAGGCCACAGCACAGATGGAGGGCCGTCTGCAGGAGTTCCTGGCCGCCTTCTCGCCCGGCGCCCGGCTGGCACTGGCTGACGGTGTCCTGGGTTTCATCCACCACCAAATCATTGAGCTGGCCCGTGACTGCCTGGCCAAGTCTGGAGAGGCGCTTGTCACCTCCCGCTACTTCCTGGAGATGCAGGAGAAGCTGGAGCGGCTGCTGCAGGATGTGTGTGGGGGTGGGGCAGGGGGAGAGGGTACAAGGTTTCGGGGGCCCCAGGCAGGGCAGGGCAGGACCAGGGGCTGGTGTATGATGCTACCACCCATCTGCTCCCAGGCGCACGAGCGCTCAGACAGTGAGGAAGTTGGCTTCATTGTCCAGCTCGTCCGGAAGCTGCTGATCATCATTTCACGGCCAGCGAGGCTCCTCGAGTGCCTGGTGAGTGTCTTGGCACATGGCCGGGTGCAAGGCTCAGACCAGGCCCTCAGCAGTCCTGCTGAGATTAAAAAGAGACAGTCCCCATAATGTAGGGCTTTGAGAGGAACACCGGGGGCTGCCAGACTCGGGTGGGCTTTCCAGAAGAGGTACCAGGAGCTAGGATCCCAGGGACGACTTGGAGCCACTGGTGAGAAGGCTTCAGACAGGGAGGTGGGTGTGCAAAGGCCTGAAGGTGGGACCAGGCCTCGATTGACCAATCTCTCTGCATCCCCAGGAGTTTGACCCCGAGGAGTTTTACCACCTGCTGGAGGCTGCTGAGGGCCAGGCCCGAGAGGGCCAGGGCATCAAGACTGACCTGCCACAGTACATCATTGGGCAGCTGGGCCTGGCTAAGGATCCCCTCCAGGGTGAGCTGGAGTGGGGGCAGGGCCGGAAGAGGAAACTGGGGTGAAAATGGGGAGGAGCCAGGGTTCCAGCCTATACCCATGTGACTCCAGAGTGCACCACACTGTCCTTCCCCTCTGTTTGGCCCTGTCCTCAGCCACCTGCAGGGTACATTTTGGGTAAAGTGCCCAGGATTCCGGGGTAAGGTGGCCACAAGTTGGACCCCCTGACCTGCCAGCTGCCTTGGAGCCTCAGCGTCCTCAAATGTTAAATCAAATTGGGCCAGGGTGCCAGCGAACCACCTTGAGCAATGGCATTCACTTGTGTGAATTCCAAAGCACTTTCCCAATGTCTTCTGACTGTGGCCCAGGAAGTGGGACATGGAGTCAGACAGGGCAATCGATGGGCACAACTGAAATGGTCAGGAACCTTCCCCAAACAGTCAGGACAGGGGAAGAGACATGGTGCTGGGGGAAGCATTGAATTTGAACCTGGCCTGGTCTAGGGGTGGTCAGGGGAGCGCTGGGAAAATATTATATTCAAACTGGGGCCTGGAGGATGGAGAAGTGACCAGATGCAGATTTGGGGGAGAGAGGAAGTGAACCAGGTAGGGGGAATGGTGAAGGCAAAGATCTTGAGATGGGTGTGTGTCTGGCCTTTTGGAAGAGCAGTGAGGAAGGGGTGTGGCTGAGGAAGGGGTGACGGGGTCAGCAGGACCCAGCCGCAGTGGCCAGCAACCATGGGGACCAGGCTGCCATTGTCCCTTTTAAAGTTGGAGAGCCTGAGGCTCTATGCCATTGAGCTGGATTCAGGTCCAGGTGTGCCCAAGGCCATATGAGGCTAAGACTAGCCGTCTGGCCGAGACTGTGCTCTGCAGGCGGGGCTGTGGTGGGGGCGGGGCCCGGCTGTCAGAGGAAACAGGAAGTGGCTGGGCAGGCAGGTGGCAGCTGAGGCTGAGAGTGCAGATCACCCGCCCAGCACCGGGGCCCTCTGAGAGAGTGAGGGGCTGCATCCAAACCTGGGCCTCCCTCACCCGAGGCTGTGCTGCCCCATTTCAGCCTTGCTCTGTGACCGCGAGACACCGTGTTCGTGGTCACCGTCACCGTTGATGTTCACCAGCTGCTCACTCTTACTCAAGACTGCCCCTGCTAAACCCCAGCTGAGGCTGGAAACTAAGGGGGCTCCCTGGGGCCCTGCCCTGAGCTGAGGAGCATGTCAGCCACCACCTAGAGGGCCTGCATCACAGCAGGTGTTCACGGCCCTGAGACCTGGAGCCAGGATTCAAGATAGCCTGAGCAATCAGAACCTGGGCTTCCCATTGGCCTGTCTAGAAGGTTCCTCAGTCATTTCTCAGTCCAGCCTCCTGGATTTGACCGAAACCTGGGCTCAGTTGGGACTCAACAACAGAATCATGGGAGCTGGTCAGGGGAGGCATGCTCTCCCCAGTCCAAGATGAGCCCTGGAGGCCTCAGGAAGTCTCTGACTGGTGAAGGGCGGGCTCAGAAACCCCATCTGAGGCTTCTCCCCCATTTTACAGAGATGGTGCCTCTGAGTCACCTTGATGACAATGGAGGACAACCGCCAGCACCAGAGGAGTCCCCTGAGGTAAGACAGCACAGAGCTTTGGCGCCCCCACCTGTCTTGTTCTTTTGATGTTAGACCAGGTCGCCCTGAGATGTGCTAGATTTTCCATTTGCTGAGGTTTTGCATATAGTAGGTGCTTAATGAATGCCTATGACTTTGGGGGAAGGTGGGGGCAGGTGAGATTGCCCTGCTGGGGAGGTTGGGCAGGGCAGGGTTGGAGGGGGCACTGGAAAGTGGGGTTTTGCAGGCCGTGTAGGAGTTTTCTGGTAGGAGGGCATGTGTGGCTTCAGCTAAAATCTCAAACTTGGAGGGTGAGTTTGAGAAGTATGTACAGGAGAAGTAGCATTAGGTGCCAGATGGGACTTGGGGGCAGGAAGAACACAGCCTGCTTTGAGCTAGGGCAGGACCCTGACCCCTGTTGCCCCCCCACCCAGAGTCGTGCCCTGGTCGGCCCTTCACGGAGGAAGCCATGTGAAAGTGACTTCGAGACTATCAAACTTATTAGCAATGGGGCCTACGGGTGAGTCCTTGGGTCCCCTGAAGACCCACTTCTCAGATGCCCTTGGGGATGACTGAAGCCCACACAGTCCCTGAGTATGTAGACAGAGAAATAGACCTGCAGAGGGAAGTAAAGGCACAACCCAGCAGGGACATGGCTTGGAAGGGTTCATCCATGATCTTGGTCCTTACTTTCCCCGAGAGTAGGGTTCTAGGAGTTTGAGGGCTGAGCAAGCGATGGCAGTAGTGTGCAGCGAGCATTATTTGAATGCCATTTTGACAGATTTGCTTTGGAGGAGGTGGTAGGGGGGAATCCCTCATAGCATAAGACTGTCATGTGGGGGAAGGCGGAGGGGGGAATTACAGAGGGGGCTTATGTGTCCAGGCTTAAGTGTCAGCAGCGCGGTGGGGAGTCTGTGAGTCAGAGAGCTCCATCAGGCAGAAGCAGCTTGGGGTTTTCATAGCCCCAGCATTTACCTTATCTGAGGGTATGCAAAACCAACAGGCTCTAAATGGCTAAAAATCTGTTTATTTGAATTATAATGAACACAATTTGAGTTTGTGCCAGCGAGGCTTCTGAACTAACAGGTCTCAGTCAGCTGTGAAGAGATAAACGACCTAGGAGCCATCTTTGACTCTTTATATGTCACCAGGGAGTGTGGCTTAAACCGTCGGAGTGGCTGCCTGGGTGGAGGGCGCAGGCCAAGGCACGGCATGTAGGGCTCCAGACCACCCAGGTCAGGTCCCGGTGCCTGCCGGGGCTTCAGCAGGCCCCCTGCCCCCGCTCCCACCCCACCCCAGGGCCGTCTACCTGGTGCGGCACCGGGAAACAAGGCAACGTTTTGCCATCAAGAAGATCAACAAGCAGAACCTGATGCTGCGCAACCAGATCCAGCAGGTCTTCGTGGAGCGCGACATCCTCACCTTCGCTGAGAACCCATTCGTGGTCAGCATGTTCTGCTCGTTCGAGACCCGGCGCCACTTGTGCATGGTCATGGAGTATGTGGAAGGTGTGGTCATGAGGGCTTGCATGCCTCCAGCAATGGGGTGCTCACCCCTTATCCAGGAGACAGTCTCTTCTTTGACCCAACTAGAGTCTGCTCTGTCCTCCATGGGGTCCCGGCCTGCCTTGGTGAGAGGAAGGGCTCAGTCTGCAGTGGGGGACCCAACAGAGGGGTGGGAGATGGGGAAGCCCAAAGATGAGTGTGAAGGCAGAACCCTAGGGTATAGGGTAGGGGTAGGATGGACAGCCTAGGCAGAGGGGACTGGTGGGCAGAAGCTTGGAGACTAGAATAAAAAGAAAGGGAGGGCAGGAGGCGTGGGTTGGAAGGACTAGGATGGTTGGAGGCCAGGCTGAGGAGTTGTAGGATCAGGTTTCCAGCTCAGGAAAGAATAGTGTCTTCAGGTAATGGCAGGGACAAGCATTTACCAAGGTAGCTGCCAGGCAAGGAGAGGGAGCATGCACTTAGGATAGGAGGCACCAGCTCTGTACAAGGAAAGGGACTGTGCGCTTAACAAAGCTTCTGCCCTGCCCAGGACAAATCAGAAAGTAGGGTCTGCATACCCTCCCGTCCTTACCAGCTCCCCACCCCAAATCGGGACAGACTGGGGACACTGTGCAGGAGGTGGGGAGGGCATGTAGGTACAAGTCTAGGCACAGCTGCAGAGCCAAAGATTTCTGCGAGCATGTCCACGCTTCTACAGGTGGCGACTGTGCCACGCTCCTGAAGAACATGGGCCCGCTGCCTGTGGACATGGCCCGCATGTACTTCGCTGAGACGGTCCTGGCCCTGGAGTATCTGCACAACTATGGCATCGTCCACCGTGACCTCAAGCCTGACAAGTGAGCGACGGGGACCTTTGGGAGAGGGGTCTCTGAGTGGGTCTGGGGCTGCTCTGAAGCACCATTATCTGGATCCCGCTGGCATCACGGGGCCCCTGCTGGTGGAATGAGCACCTGGTGTATACAGCAGAGAGCAGATAATTGATAGATGCCTGCTGTGTGCAGGGGAAGGACAGTGCACTTATGGAGGTGCTCTGGCAAAGAGGGTACCCAGACCAGACAGGGGAAAGGAGCATGCACTCAGAGCGCAGCTACAACATAACAGAAGTGAACTTGACCATATGAGGCACCAGCTGTATACAAAGAGCAGGGCCATGCATGCAAAACTTTATGTGTGAAGAAAGGGACTGTGTGTGTCTTGAACACCTGCTGTGTGTTAGTGTAGGGAAGAGAGTCTCAGGCTGTTTATTTTATTCTAGCATCTAGTAAGCATCTATTGAGTGCCAGGTCCTCTGTGAGTGACTGGAAAACACGAGTGTGAGTGTGAATAACCCCTCAGGCTTTGTAACCCCTCCATAATCTTCCAAGCACTCTCCTCCTGCATTAATTGAGCACCTGCTGTGTACAGAGGAAAGGGCTGCTCTTATATCAAGTACCCTCTGGACATCAGGCAGGACACGTGAGCTCTCAGGTACTTGCTGTGTGGAGGTGTGAACATAAGCGTTAAGAGTCTGCATGCTTTAGGACTTCCTTTCCTGGTGGCCCGGTGGTGTAGACACGGCGCTTCCAGTGCAGGTTACACAGGTTCAGTCCCTGGCCGGGAAACTAAGACCCCACGTGCCGTGCTGCGCGGTGTGGCCAATAATTAATTCATTAGGAGAGTCTGCGTGTTTTCAGGCCATCTTACATTTTGCAAGTGGCTTAGAAAACAAAGCACATGTGTTTGGCACTTGCTGTCTCCCTTGGGCCTGTGCTCTCATTTTAAGGAGCCCCGCTGGCAGTATAACTGACTCCTCACACACTGATGACTTTTGAGTCTATAAAGCACATTTTTTTTTGCTGGTGTGTATTTATTGGTCACCAGCTGTGTAGAGGTGATCAGAGCACCTCTGCTTAATAACTGTGTTATTAAGCAAGGACTGTGTGTCAGGCCCTGAACACGGCAACTGTCTTTTTATATTAAGTTTTTATGTTGAGGTCAGCATGGAATGAACACTTGCTGTATACTGGGGGCAGGGGTCCTTTTCTCCAGTGAAGGTACTTGCCATGTGGAGGTGTGAACCTGAGCCTTAAGAGCCCTGCATGTTTTCAGGGCATCTTGTAGTTTGATAGAGGCTTAGAACAGCGGTCCCCAGCCTTTTTGGCACCAGGGACCCGTTTCATGGAAAATAATTTTCCCACGGACCAGGGTGGCACGGAATGGTTCTGGGATGATTCCAGTGCGTTACATATATTGTGCACTTTATTTCTGTTATTACATCAGTTCCACCTCAGATCATCAGGCATTAGATAACGGAGGTTGGGGACCCCTGGCTTAGGAAACAAGCAGACGTGTAGTTGGCACCTGTTGTGCACCTGGGCCTCTGTGCTCCGTGTTCTCTGGCTCCTTGCTTTGTGCCCATCAGACCTCTTTGCCATCATCCTGGACTGGGGTCTTCCAAGTGTTCCCAAGGCAGGACTGGCCCCTCCCATGCTCACAACCCTCAGCTGCAAAATGGGATGGGAAGGGGTCCAGCCCCAGAGGATTCAGGGAGGGATAGGTCCCCACAATTGGTGCTGGAGAAAAATAATTTTTCCTTTGCAGTTCAGAAAAATTCAAGTACACCCCAAGTCAAGAGAAGGTGCATTCATTTGCTAGGGCTGCCCTAACTAAGGGCTTAAACAACAAGAAATTTATTCTCGGGACTTCCCTGGCTATGCAGTGGTTAAGACTCTGCACTTCCACTACAGTGGGCATGGGTTTGATCCCCCGTTAGTGAACTAAGATCCCACATGCCACACAGTGTGGCCAAAAATAAATTAATTAATTTAAATTTTTTTAAAAAAAACTTATTCTGTCAGCTCTGGAGGCTACAAGTTCAAGATCAAAGGGTCGGCTCCCTTCGAAAGTACCAGGGAAGGATGTATTCCAGGCTTTTCTCCTGGCTTCTGGTAGTTCCTAGGCTGTGGCGGCGTAATTCTAACCTTCACGTGGTGTCTCCTACTGTGTGCAAGTCTGTCCAAATCCCTGGTTTTGATAAGGACTCCAGTCCTGTTGGATTAGTGGTCACCTGGTGGCTCAGCAGGTAAAGAATCTGCCTGCAATGCAAGAGCCCCAGGAGACGCAGGTTTGATCCCTGGGTCAGGAAGATCCCCTGGAGAAGGGAATGGCAACCCACTCCAGTATTCTTGCCTGGAGAATCCCCGTGGACAGAGGAGCTTGGCGGGCTACAGTCCATGGGGTCGCAAAGAGTTGGACACAACTGAGCGACTAAGCACAGCACAGCACAGCAGCTACGTACTCCAGAATGACCTCATCTTAACTAGTGACATTTGCAGTGACCCCGTCCCCAGATAAGATCACATCATAGTTCCTGGGGGTCAGGAGCTCAGCGTGTGAAGTTGAGGGATACACAGTTCAGTCCATAACGGAAGAGGGGTACAGCACCCCACCCCCACAGCTCCCAACGTTCATCCAGTCCCATTTCCTCCCAGGCCACTCAGTCCTCCCCACTGGGTGAGTTGAAGCAAATGCCAGGCATTGTCTCATTTTCTCTGTGACAAGGAAACAAAGTTTTAAATACCACATATAGTCAACGTTCAAGAAATGCACTTTTTTTAAAGATTTATTTATTTATTATTTTATTTATTTATTTGGCTGCACCGGGTCTTAGTTGCAGTTTGTGGGATCTAGTTCCTTTAGCAGGGATCAAACCCAGGCACCTTGCATTGGGAGTGTGGAGTCGTAGCCACCGGACTACCAGGGAAGTCCCAGGAAATGAATGTTTTTGAGGCAGGGACATGCCCATAGGAGCTCAGGAAACATTGGTTTGTCTTAGCAGAAGATGCCCAAAGGCCTGCTACAAGGCCTTGGTTTTTGGAGGAAGTTGGCTTAGCTGGTAGCTACACCAGTGTTTCTTCCATAGCTGGTATACACAGTAGTTGCTTAAGAAGCATCATTTAAAAAAACAAACAAAAACCAGCAGAGGCATGGAATGGGCACACAGAATTGTTTCTTTCTAGAGTTGAGGTATGCAGTAGGTGTCAAATAAATGACTCCTCGGACAACTTGGATACAGACAGTGAATTCTCCAGAAATTTATTTACTTATTTATTTTAAACTATTTTTTAAAATAATTTTATTTATTTACTTATTTTTGGCTGTGCTGGATCTCGGTTGCTGCGTGGGCTTTGTTCTAGTTGCGGCAAGCGGAGGCTACTCTCTAGTTGCGGAGCGCAAGCTTCTCCTCGCGGTGGCTCTTCTTGCTGCGGAGCACAGGTTCTAGGGCTCATGGGCTTCAGTAGCTGCGGCATGCGGGCTTCAGTAGCTGTAGTTCCCAGGCTCTAGAGCACAGGCTCAATAGTTGTGGCGCCCAGGCTTAGTTGCTCCGTGTCATGTGGGATCTTCCTGAACCAGGGATCAAACCTGTGTCTCCTGCACTGGCAGGCAGATTCTTTACCACTGAGCCACCAGGGAAGCCCCTATCTATTTATTTCTCATTTTATTTATTTATTTTTGGTTGTACCATGTGGGATGTGCAATCTCAGCGCCTGGACCAGGGATTGAACCCATGCCCTCTGCCCTGGGAGCACAGAGTCTTAACCACCGGACCACTGGGGAAGTCCTGCAGATATTTATTTTTAAATGGGCAGATGCACCCAGGAGGTGCATGAAAAATGTGACTTTATAAAGCTGATGCATGTGATTTTTATCACTTAAAATATTTGTGTATTTAAACTTGCAGGAGAACGTGAACAGCAGCGTACATGATAGGTGTGTGAGTTTTAAACAAGTGGTGCACCCATGAGGGGCACAAATATTTCTGTATGTAGCAGGTGCTAAAGACATGTTCACTTTACAGTAGGTGCTTGCACAATATTTAGTTTGTTAAAAATAATGGCTGTAGGTACAAAAATATGCCGTAGCTCTCCTGCGAGGAGGTGTTCAGGAGACGTTTCATTGCCCAGTGGGGAAATGCCATGATTCTCAGGAACTTAATTTTTGCACAACAGAGTATACAGTAGGTGCTCAACAGTAATACCCGATGCACCCAGAAGGTGCACAGAGATGTTTGCCAAATTTGTAACGTTCCCCAAGAACCTCTGTTTCTTTCAGTAATGTAATCAAGTGTAGGACATGCGTTCTGATCCATGGTGGGGTTGGGCCACCGTGGATGGGACAAAGTTCGTGATGGGGGGCAGCAGGAGGGTAGCCACGTACCTCCGGCCCTGAGCACCCCACCCACCTGCCCACAGCCTGCTCATCACCTCGCTTGGCCACATCAAGCTCACTGACTTCGGCCTGTCTAAGATCGGGCTCATGAGTATGGCCACCAACCTCTACGAAGGCCACATCGAGAAAGACACCCGGGAGTTCGTGGACAAGCAGGTAGGCAGCACTGCCTCCCCCTGCCCAAAGCCCAACCCCGGGCTGTGGGGAGGCTCTGCAGCAAAAAGGAGCACATAAACCATTCCCATAATCCTCCCCACCCTGCCCTCCCTGGCTGGGAGCCATCCTCAGTTTCCCTGTCCCACCTGGCCCAGGTATGCGGGACGCCTGAGTACATCGCCCCCGAGGTGATCTTCCGCCAGGGCTACGGGAAGCCAGTGGACTGGTGGGCCATGGGCGTCGTCCTCTATGAATTCCTGGTGGGCTGTGTGCCCTTCTTCGGCGATACCCCCGAGGAACTCTTTGGCCAGGTGGTCAGTGGTGCGTTCCCCGCCCCCCACCCCCCTGGGCCCAGATCTAACCGCTATTTTGGCTCTGCTCAGCGGTCCCTCTGCCTGTGTCGGGGAGGGGAGCAGCCCCATGTGTGGATGGATTGGGCACCTTTGGTATGCCAGGCCCTGGCTGAGCACTGGAGATACAGCCAAGGGCAAGATGGACAGTAAGGGAGATAAATAAGCAAACTATGGAGGGACTTTCCTTGTGGTCCAGTGGTTAAGACTCCACCTTCCTGTGTAGGGGCGGGGGTGGGGAGTTCGATGCCTCTCGGGGAACCAAGATCCCGAATGCCCCCTGGTGTGGCCCCCCCAAAAAAAAACTGTAGAACAATCAGAGGCAAAAATGCAGAGGAGGAAAAGAAGCAGGAAGAAGGGAGGGCGTAGGGTGGCAGGTGTGGGGTGGTTAGTCACTCAGTCACGCCTGACTCTTTTGTGACCCTATGGATTGTAGGAGCCCAAACAGGCTCCTCTGTCCATGGGATTTTCCCAGGCAAGAATACTGGAGTAGGTGGCTGTTTCCTCCTCCAGGGGGTCTTCCCAACCCAGGGATTGAACCTAAGTCTCCTAGGTCTTCTGCATTGCAGTGGGGGGAAGCCCCAGGTGTGGGGTAGAGGAGCTGTATTAAAAGACTCACAGAGAACGACACTGGCATGACATATGAGCAAAGTTTTAAAGGAACAAGAGGGAGCCACAGAGATGGAGGAAAGGAAGGTGCTAAAGGCAGAGAGCATGGCCAGAGCAAAGGCTGTGAGGGACCGAACCTGGAATGCTGAAGGAGCAGAGGAGGCTGATAGCTTGGAGCACAGAAAGCAGAAGTGCTAAGAGATGCTAGGAAGCACCATCCCCACTTCCTCACTCCCTCCTCTCACTTTAGACGAGATCATGTGGCCAGAGGGAGATGAGGCCCTTCCAGCCGATGCCCAGGACCTCATCACCAGGCTGCTCCGACAGAGCCCACTGGACCGTCTGGGCACTGGTATGTCGGTATGGGTGGGCTGGAGGCTGGAGTAAACACGAGCTCTATTTGAGAGGCTGCATAGAGGAAGGGGACTTGAAGCTGGGGTTTTGAAGGATGCGTATAAGCTCACTAGGAACTTACATAAGACTTTTAAAGCAGCTGGGTCTAGTGCAGACAAGGGGCACTGAGGCTGTGTATGTGAGCCTGCCAGGTCACCATGGGCTGTGTCCTAAGGTCCCTAAGGACCAGCGCAGTGGATCCAACTGTCCAAGTTTCCCCAGCCACCAAAATGGTGATAAAATGATTATTTAATACTGATGCAGCTACCCAGTATATGGCCACTACGGATCACTTTCAGGATGAAACTTGGCCACTGGAGAGGACCTCGAGGGCTGAGGTTGGAGAACAGGGTACATTTGTGCAGTCAGCCCTGCTCCTTGGGGTAGAAACATGTGGAAAGGGACCCTGGAAGGAATCTCTCCTGAGGTCCTGGGGTTTCTCCAGGTGTTGGGATCTCAGGATCCAGTCGAGGGAAGATCAGGGCCTAGGTTCTAGCCCTAGCTTGGTTCCCCTCCGGGCTCTTAAATGACAGCTAGTTTTCCCTTCCCATCTTTGTGGCTCTGCGCTGGCCAAGTTTGGGTTCATAATTGGCCCAGGGGGTCGTGGAGGGTGGGGACCAGCAGGGCTCAGCCGGCCTTGTCTGCAGGAGGCACCCATGAAGTAAAGCAGCACCCCTTCTTCTGGACGCTGGACTGGGCCGGGCTTCTGCGACACAAGGCCGAGTTCGTGCCGCAGCTTGAAGCAGAGGACGACACCAGCTACTTCGACAGTAAGCGGGGATCCAGGAGATGGGCTCTGCTGTCCCACACTCTCCTAGGGTGGTAAGGGGTCTCTGCCGGGGTCCCCTCCCCAGCTTGGTGCCTCACCCTGGGCCTGGAGCTTCTGACTTACTGAGCTTTCCAGGACTCTGGGCATGTGTGTGCTGGCTGCCCGACCCCCAACCCCCCCCCCACACACCCCTGCTAGGATTTCCTTTGCATCTGAGCTCAGGTACTGCAGCACCCCCTCGGGTTGCGGGAGGGGACACCAAGCTACTTCGGGTGGCAGACCCTTTCCTGGGATCCCCCAGCAGGTTCGGCCTCCTGAGTCTCAGCCCTGACCAGGCATGGAACTTTGCCTGTCACACAGGAGGATGGGCTGCCTCGCTCAACTTGGGTGGAGGGGGTCCCCTCAAGCACTTCAGGTGGGCT
The DNA here is from genome assembly GCA_024291935.2 of Okapia johnstoni. Lineage (NCBI taxonomy): Eukaryota > Metazoa > Chordata > Mammalia > Artiodactyla > Giraffidae > Okapia > Okapia johnstoni. The sequence continues at coordinate 4,609,506 of CM044316.1, read as the reverse complement.
CAGACAAATCTCCCTCTCCCTACGTGGGGCTCTGGCCAATCCCAGAGTAAATGCCCTCGGCTTCCAGCGCCTCCTCCAGAACTGGATGTGTGACCTTGAGCGTGTCAGAGGTCCTCTCTGAGCATCTGTTTCCTTTTCTGTAAAATGAGGAACATCCTTTATGTTTGAGCTGTGCAGTGTTACCCAGCTCTAGGGGACCCATCTCAAGAGTGAGGAAACTGAGACACAAGAATTCCCATCCACGGCCCCACAACATTTAGGGACACACCTGGGATTTATTCCCAGACACTAAATCTGCCAGGGCTTCCCTGGTGGCTCACAGGTAGAAAATCCGCCTGCCAATTCAGGAGATGTGGGTTTGATCCCTGGGTCAGGAAGATCCCCTGGAGGAGGGCACAACAACCCACTCCTGTATTCTTGCCTGGGAAATCCCATGGACAGAGGAGCCTGGCAGGCTACAGTCCATGGGGTTGTAAAGAGTCGGACACTACTGAGCAACTAAACAACAACTAAATCTGCCACCCAAACCTCCTCTGTCCTTAAACGTACCAGGCATAGTCCTGCCTCAGTGCCTGTGCCCTGACAGTGTCTCTCTACCCGGGAGCCTTCCCCACATCACCTCATAGCCCCTGTGTCCACCTCCGGGCATCAGGTGGGGGATGCCTTTCCCTCTTGCAGCCCGCTCGGAACGTTACCGCCACCTGGGCTCTGAAGATGACGAGACTAATGATGAGGAGTCATCCACAGAGATCCCCCAGTTCTCATCCTGTTCCCACCGCTTCAGCAAGGTAAGCCTGGGACCCTGGGTGTAGCTGGCACTCAGGAAACAGGGCAAGATGTTTGTCTGGGGTTGTTTTGTTTCTTTTGGCTGCGTCAGATCTGAGTTGCGGCATGTGGAATATTCATTGCAACCTGTGGGCTTTATCTCTAGTTGAGGCTCACGGGTTTAGTTGCCCTGAGGCATATGGAAGCTCAGTTCCCCAACTTGGGAATCAAACCCATGCCCCCTGCATTGCAAGTCCGATTCTTCACCACTGGACCATCAGGGGAGTCCCTGTTTGGGTTTTTTGTTTTTTTTTTCAGTTTTTGTTTTCATTATAGTGAAACACATATAACATAAAATAAACTATTTTAACTTTTTTTAACTGTACAGTCCAGTGACATTTAGTACATTCACAGTGTTGTGCAACCATCACAACATTTATCTGGTTCCAGAACATTTCCATCGTGCCCAGAGGGCAACTTTGTACCTGTCTGCAGTCACTCCTTGTTTCCCCTCCCTCACCCTCAACAACCAGTAATCTGCTTTCTGTTTCTATGCATTTACCTGTTCTGGACATATCACATACATGATATGTGTATGTGGTACATATCATGTATCACCCAGTCCAGTGTCCAGAAGAAGGGGTGCTGCTTTACTTCATGGGTGCCTCCTGCAGACAAGGCCGGCTGAGCCCTGCTGGTCCCCACCCTCCACGACCCCCTGGGCCAATTATGAACCCAAACTTGGCCAGTGCGGAGCCACAAAGATGGGAAGGGAAAACTAGCCGTCGTTTAAGAGCCCGGAGGGGAACCAAGCTAGGGCTAGAACCTAGGCCCTGATCTTCCCTCTGCTTGATCCTGAGATCCCAACACCTGGAGAAACCCCAGGACCTCAGGAGAGATTCCTTCCGGGGCCCCTTTCCACATGTTTTTACTCCATACACTCTGTGGGCTTTTGGGTCTGGCTTCTTCTTCTTCTTTTTTTTTCTTTAATATTTATTTATCTGGCTGTGTGGGCTCTTAGTTGCAGTGCGTGGGATCTAGTTCCCTGACCAGGGACCAAATCCAGGCCCCCTGCATTGGGAGCTCAGAGTCTTAGCCACTGGACCACCAGCCAAGTTCCTGGCTTTTTTTTTTTTTGCTTCGCTGCGTGGCTTGTAGGATCTTAGATCTCTGACCGGGGATTGAACCCAGCAGCAATGAGAACTCGGAGTCCTAACCACTGAATCACTAGAGAATTCCGTGTTTCTGGCTTCTTAAGACTGATCTACGTGATAGTGTGTCAGTACTTCACTCCTTGTTATGGCTGAGTAATAGTCCACTGTGTGACTGGACCACAATTTTGTTTATCCACTCATCAGTTGATGAACCATTTTGGTTGTTTCCACTTTGCGTCCATTGTGAATAGACCTAGTATGCTGGGTGTTATTTTATAGCATCATTAGCTTCACTTAAGTTCCTTCCTTTGTTTATAATTGGATCAAAAAACCTGCACAGGGACTTCCCTGGCAGTCCAATGGTTAAGACTCCAAGCTTCCACTGCTGGGGGCATGGGTTCAATCTCTGGTCAGGGAACTAAGAGCCTGCATGCTGTGCAACACGACCGAAAAAAAAAAAACCCCCAAAACCTGCACTGCTCATGGGCCTGGGCCCCACAGGCGGGAAACTTCAGCTGTGGCCCCTTGGTAACCAGGCCTGTCAGAGCCTCAGTCTCTCCATCTGTACAGTAGGCTAAAGACTGTGTGTCTTTAAAGAAGTGGTGAGAAAGGATTTGAGGAAATGACTCAGAAGCATCAGGCATGTAGGAAGCACTCAACTAAGCCATCCCCCAGGGATGCGGTTGTTACAACTGTTATTTTTAATTGCTTCCCAGGTCTATAGCAGCTCTGAGTTCCTGGCCGCCCAGCCCACCCCAACCTTCGCTGAACGGAGCTTCAGTGAGGACCTGGTGGAAGGGTGGGAACGCAGCAACGAGGGGGACTATGGGCGCCGACTGAGCACCACCGAGGTCCGGTAGGTGGGCTGGGGAGTGGAGCCTGCTGTGAGGTGGAGCCACCAAGCCTAACATTGGAAAGAGCTTCCCAGTGGCCCAGTAGAAAAGGGTCAAGCATATTGGCCAGCCTATCAGACCCCTGCCAGCCTGGCCTCTATCATCACTCCCTTTGCATTTGCATTCCTAACCACACTAAAGGTAAAAGCAGCCATACACCGTCATGCTGCTAGGCTTTTGCTTGTTTCCTCTGCCCAGAATGCCCTTTGTTCATGCTCACGAAGTCTCATTCATCTGTCAAAATCCAGACTCAACACAAATAATCAGTGTCTGCTTGAGGAGGGGCATTGGAAGCTGGGTTTCGAAAGATGAATAGGAGTTCTCTGGGCAGTCACAGAGGATGGAGCAGGCACAGGGAGCTCACTTTGTCTTTACAGATTACCTCTGACTCTAGGCTGAGGGTTAAGATGCAGCCACTAGAGGAGACTGGGTGCTCTGGGGTGAGGGCACCTGGCAAGTGTGACACGGGCTGTTCCCCACTACAGGCTGAGATCCTGCACATCTTCTGGTTCATCTTGCCACTCATCCTCCTCCCAGCCTGAGCGGGGCCCTAGCCCATCTCTGCTGAACACCATCAGCCTGGACACGATGCCCAAGTTTGCTTTCTCATCAGAGGATGAGGGAGCTGGCCCCGGTCCTGTGGGCCCCAAAAGGCCCATCTTCATTCTGGGGGAGCCCGATGCTCCCCCAGAAGCCACCCCAGTGATATCCAAGCCCTCCAGCCTTTCTGGTAGGTATAATCCAGGATGGGAGGGGTAGTCTTATGGCAAATTTCCCACAGGAGGGACTATTTAAGATGAGTTTTGAAGGATGAGTAGAACATTCACTTGTCTAACAAAGGCCTCAGTCTAGGGATGATACCCTTAGCTTCAGTGGATCAGGACAGGAGAAAGGAATTGAACTGGGGAGCTCTGAGAGTGGGAGTAGGGATCTAACTGGAGTGAGGGCTTCGTGAAGGAGGGGACCTGAAGAATGGAGCTTCCCAGGGAGAGCAGTGCAGGAAGGGTGTGCAAGAAAAGGGAACAGCCTGCATAACAGCCAGGAGACTGGACTGTGTGCACGCCGACCAGGAAGGAAGAGGCTTTGCCTCCTGAGGGCAGAGGGGCCACATGGTAAACTGGAGGGTGGGGCAGACTAACCCCTGACCCTGTTGTCCCTCACAGCTGACACCGCCGCCATCAGCCATGCACGCCTACGAAGCAACAGCACCGGTGCACGACACTCCACGCCACGGGCCCTGGATGCCGGCCGGGGCCGCCGCCTCGGGAGCCCGAGAGACTCTGCCCCGGAAAAATCCAGGACCTCTCCCAGCGGAGGCCGCGTGCCCAAGTCAGCCTCGGTGTCCGCCCTGTCACTCATCATCACAGCAGGTAGCACCCAGGGGCCAGCCTTGTCTTGGCGTGCCTGCCCACATCCATTTTTAACCACAGGGTGGAGGCAGTTTTGGCAGTGGTAGCTGGCAGGGGTCCTTCCAGGTGATGTGGGGGCTGCTGTTTAGGGCTGAGCCCAGGAGAGGGGAAGCAGCAGGGGGAGGGGACTGGCATTCTTGCCAGTGGGCACTGGCAAGTGGGCACATTCTTGCCAGTGGGCACTGCATGTGCCAAGACTCGAAGGGGAGGGAGAAGGTGTTTGGGGGCATTGAAGCAGCAGCAAAGCAGCCAGAGTGATCAGTATGGGAACTTCCTTGGTGGTCCAGTGATGAAGACTCTGTGCTGCCACTAGAGGGGGCATGGTTTGATCCCTGGTCAGGGAACTAAGATCCTACAGGCCGCGTGGTGTGGTCAAAAAACAAAAACATTAAACAGTGATCAGTGTGGAGGGGGAGGGGAATGTGCCTTGTGAGGGGCCCCGCAAGGCAGTGACCCCCTCCCTGAACCTTGTCCCTGCAGATGATGGCAGCGGTGGTCCCCTCATGAGCCCCCTGTCCCCACGCTCACTGTCCTCTAACCCATCGTCCCGCGACTCCTCTCCAAGCCGAGACCCTTCCCCCGTGTGTGGCAGCCTGCGGCCCCCCATCGTCATCCACAGCTCGGGCAAGAAGTACGGCTTCAACCTGCGGGCAATCCGCGTCTACATGGGCGACAGTGATGTCTACACTGTGCACCACGTGGTGTGGGTAAGTTGGCCCCGGGATGCGCAGGAACAGCCGGACCTGGCTGGAGTCCAGCTCTGCCCTGGTGCGGGGCTTCCCTTGCGGAGCTGCGTTTGTTAGTCTGGGAAAGCTGGGAAACCAGGCAGTGTGGAAGCATCAGCTTGCTGGGGGCCCGAGGCTGACTCAGCTGGGCTGGAATCTCTGTCTGTGGGGGGCCCGGACCACTGACCCCCCGCTACCCCCACCCCAGAGTGTGGAGGAAGGAAGCCCCGCCCAGGAGGCAGGCCTGCGAGCTGGGGACCTGATCACCCACATCAACGGGGAGTCCGTCCTGGGACTGGTGCATATGGACGTCGTGGAGCTGTTGCTGAAGGTGCAGCACCCCCGCCCTGGCCCACCCGCAAGGCTCTGAGCCCCCGCCCCTGGCCCATCCTCAAAGTGCCCTGATCTCCCCTCCCTGCTCCTGTAACCCCCATCCCCTCCCCTTTGTCTCAGCTGCCGATTCTGTGTGGTTCTCCCCCTCCAACCACAGCGTTCCACTTGGGCCCTGCATTCCTCCTCCCCTCTGCTTCCTTCTTCTCTTTTTCTTTCTTCTTTTTTATTTTTTTGGCCAAGTGGCATGCGGGATCTTAGTTCCCTGAACAGGGATCAAACCCGCACCCCCGCAGTGGAATTGCAAGTCCTAATCACTGGACAGCCAGGAAAGTCCCAGCTTCCTTCTTTAGCCCCCTTATATCATCCCTCATAGCCACTCCTCCAGGAAGCCCCCTGGGGGCCGCACTCCTGACCTTCCCTCTGACCCCCCTTGACCCTGTGGGGGTGGTATCTGTGCCATCTTTGCCTCCTGCCTCCTCGAGGGCTGAGGCCCGGGGGAGGAAAGGTGGGCACAAGTGAGGAGGCAGGCCGCTGGTTGGATAGCTCCTGGGACCACTGGGTGAGTCGATGGCTCATTGGATGGATGGACAGATGGCACACATCCATCTTTGGCCCAGTGAGTGGTGAGGTCATTAGTTGAGAAATGGGTGGTTAGGATCTAGGGCTTTTGATGGATGAGTAGGTGGGTGGAGGGCTCATTGGCTAGGAGGCACACTGGCAACCCCTCGCCATCCTTCCTGCAGAGTGGCAACAAGATCGCCCTTCAGACCACAGCACTGGAGAACACGTCCATCAAGGTGGGCCCCGCACGGAAGAACGTGACCAAGGGCCGCATGGCGCGCAGGAGCAAGCGGAGCCGAAGGCGGGAGACACAGGACCGGTGAGCAGTGGGCCGGCCACTGTGGCAGGTTGATGCAGGACGTGTGGCGTGTCTGGGCAGCCCTGGCCACTGGGGGGTGGGACTTGTGAAAAATCTGGGTTTCTCACCCCTAGGCGGAAATCGCTCTTCAAGAAGATCTCAAAACAGTCGTCCGTGCTGCACACCAGCCGCAGCTTCTCCTCCGGCCTCCACCAGTCCCTGTCATCCAGCGAAAGCCTCCCAGGCTCCCCCACCCACAGCCTGTCCCCCAGCCCCACCACACCCTGCCGCAGCCCGGCTCCTGATGCCCCAGCAGGTGGGTGCACCCCCCCAGGACCACCCTGGGAAGAAGGGCCACACAAGGCTGCAGTGGTTGGCCCAGGGAGGGGGCGGGAACAGATTTGGAAGGATGGAGTGACATGATGAATGACAGCCTCAAAGGCAGCCTGGGGTGGGCAGGGCAGGTGTGAGGGCAGGGAAGGGTGTGTCTAGCAGAAGGAACATCATAAGAAAAGGGGGGTCTAGACAAGAGGGATGCGAAAGCTAGAGGGAGGCTAGGGAGAGGGGATTCGGGGATGGATCAAGCCAAAGAGCTGGGCTTAAACTGGGGGGGCGGGACGTGGAATAGGGAGCCACAGAGAGTGAGTGAGCTAGAGAGGATATGGAAGGATAGTTCTAGAGCAGGAAAGGATGGTGACTTAGTCCAACGCTGAGGTTCCCAGTCTGTGAGAGACAGCCAGAATGGACACCCCTAGTTCCACTGGGTTAGCATCAGTCTAGAAGGAGAGAGAGAGACAGGCTGGGGCAATCCACAGAGGAAGGAAGGCGTCCTAGAGGAGAGCCACAGAAAGGCTCTCCCAAGAAGCCCTCCCTGCCCTCTGAGGACCCCACTGCTGTCTCTCCCTCTAACCTACCCTGACCTCAAGGGGCTGGGGTTATCTGTGCCATCTTTGCCCTCCTTAGACCAGACACCTCTGAGGCTGAGGCCTAGGGGTGGAGAGTGGGTACAGGCAGAGGCAGGGCCCTTATTGGATAACTTTCTGAACCAGTGGGTGGATGGCTCATGGGATGGACAGTGGACAGGTCCCTTTGGCCGAATGATTTGGTGGGACATTTAGATAAGAAGTGGGTGAAAAGGTGCTAGGGCTTTGATGGATGAATAGGAGTTTACCAGATCTAAGCCAAAGGAAGAACCTGTGCAAACAAAGGGAAAACCAGGCCTGATGGGTGACCACATGCCTGGAAGTGATATGGACTTTGCAGTCAGTCCCAGGGCCCCACCTTGAGGCTGGGACATTGAGACTGGTGGCCTGACCCTCCCCTGTCACCTGCAGACACAGCGTCTCCACCAAGTATATCCCCAAGCTCCAGCAGCCCTGCATCTCCAGCTACCGCTGGCCACACCCGCCCCAGCTCCCTGCATGGCCTGGCTGCCAAGCTCGGGCCACCTCGCCCCAAAGCCGGCCGCCGCAAGTCCACCAGCAGCATCCCACCCTCCCCACTGGCCTGCCCACCTGTGCCCGCGCCCCCACCCCGCTCACCCTCACCCCTGCCAGGGCACCCACCTGTGCCTGCCCGATCCCCAAGGCTGCGCCGAGGCCAGTCAGCTGACAAGCTGGGTACAGGTGAGCGACTAGACGGGGATCTGGGGCGCCGCAGCCGTGGGCCGGACTCTGAGCTGGTGATCATGCGACGGCTGCATCTGTCTGAGCGCCGAGACTCCTTTAAGAAGCAGGAGGCCGTGCAGGAGGTGAGCTTTGATGAGCCACTGGAAGAAGCCACTGGGCCACCCACCTTGGTGCCACAAATTGCCGTGGAGGGCGCTGAGGCTGTGTCAGGAGCCCTTGGACCCTCTGGGAAAGACTAATCTACCTGGCCTCCCCCTGGCCTGGCAGTCAATGCATTTTCTGTGGAATGTGTGTTCCATAAACTGACACCTGGATGGAGACTGAGCCACCAGCCTTTGACACGTGAAAGAAGAGAAGCCATCGCAGTTCTTGCCGGAAGGTGTAGACAGTGCCTCCTTCGTGTTCTGGAGCTGGTCAATCAGGGGGCCTTAGGGGCAGGAATGGGAGACTAGGGTGGCATTGTAAATAGCAGCAAATCGCTGCAACTAATTTATTACTTTTTATAAGCGATAGCCAGACTGAGTCGCCACCCTTAAGGCGGCTGCCTGGGTCTTGCCCCAGGCACCTGGGACCCATTTGTGAACCCTGGCCCCCTGGGCTGAGAAGGAAGCACTTTGGACAAGTCAACATGTGTTCATGTTTTATGGTTTTTCTGTTCTTTTAAAGTTTTTTTTGTGTGTGTTACTTGATCCCATCCCTGACTCAAGACCCATACATTTGAAGGGATGCAGCCTAGCTTATCAGTCCAGGCCCAGTTTGGATGACTTGGGAGTCTGTAAACAATTCCCCTCCACCACAAAACAAAGTAATTTTGATGATGGACTGGATTCTGCAGGCTACTTCCCACCATCATGGCCTCCATCTCTAGGCCAGCCTTGCTAGAGTCTGCCTCCAGTCCTATAGGCTTAGGGGTTGTGGGGCTTTGATGTATGAGTAGAAGTTCACCAAATATAGACAGGAGTCATCCACTTCACAGGCAGACACTGATGCCCCAGAAGGCAGAGGCCTCAAAGGGCACTGCCAGGATAGGGGAAGAATGTCCACCCTGGACAAGATTTTTGGACAAGATTTTTTTGTATTTGATGCCTACCAGGGTGAGAACTTGACCATGATGTGTCTGAAACACCCCCTGGGAAGTGCTCTTGATATGTCAGAGCCTTTCTGGGATGAAATTCGAATAAGAAAATCCAACTGGGGGGCAGAGGCCCAAGTTGAAATCTTGGCTTCACTGGCTCTGGGAAAATGGCTTCCCCACTCTGTGCCTCAGTTTCCTTGTGTTTACAAAACTAATACTAATGACTATTTATTAAGCACCTACTGTATGCCAAGCGCTTTTACTTGTGGCTTCTCCCTCAGTCAGCCTTGAGAAGGCTGGAGGTGGTGTTGTCCTCCCCATAACTAAGGCCTGGCAAGGGGCAGAGACATGCCCCACGCTTTCCTGGTAAGAGTCATGCAGCCAGCCCGTCCTGGGCATTGTCGTCAAGAGAGCTGTGGAGAAACTGTGGTCAGATACAGCAGACTCCAACTCCAACCCTTTCCCCTGAAATGCTGTGTGACCCACCGGGCATCTCAGAGCCTCCATTTTCCACTGGGAGATGGCTAACATGATGGCTGTGTCCCACATGGTAAGGGTACTTTGCAGGCTCTGCAGCCCACTCTGCATTCCTTCTGGAGACACCCACACAGTGTTGGAGCTAGATCAAGGCTGTGCATGACTTTTGCTCCTGCCTTCCATCCTGGAGCTGACAGTGAATAAAAGCTCACATTTACAAAGAGGAGGTCCGATGTCTGGATTTCTGAGGGGCCGAGAAAAGGGTAAGGGAAGAGTGGGGTGTGGGCGGGATGAAAATAGACCCTTGGCTCAAAGTCGCCTGAAGTGGGTTTTGAAGGCTGCTGGGAGTTCACCATTGAGATCCTTCTTGATGCCTTCTCTGATCCAGGGCTCCTGCTACCCTCTCCCGATTGAGTACCTATCATGAGCTCTGTCCCTAAAAGCTTCATACAGACACCGTCCAGGCCTTGAAGCTGTGATAATAAACAAATAAACCATCTTTGTGACCTTTTTATACTGGTCTTCGCTTGGGCTGTGCCCTATAATTCCCCTCACCACTTCGGATCCCAGCCTGAACGCCTTCGTTCCGATTACTTCTGAAGTGTTCGGAAGGGTCGAAAGGCTTTGGCTACGCCCCTTGTTTCCGAGTGTCTTCGGCTATTTCCGGAAACAGTCCTGTACGCCTGTGGGCCGGCATTGGGGTAGTTCTCCCCGCCGGCGAGTTAGTTCTGTTGTTTCTAGACGTTCTGGGCTACCGTGGAAACCCCGGCTTTGAAGCCTGATCCCTTCTCGGCCCTCAGCTTGTTTCCTGAAAAGCTCAGCTTTCTGTGGCGAGCCCCTTCCCCCTAAATGCCACCTTCATTTCCTTGAGCTCAGGGCCACCTCACTTGCTCTCGGGAGCCGTCCCTGCCTCGGCAGTTTCCGGAAGTGGGTAGTCGCCTCTGGATCTAAGTTCTCAGGGCCTCATTTGGGCCAAGCACACTTGGTTCTTTTCAGTAAGTTTCCGAAGTTTCGGGGCCCAGCCTGTTTCGCAGGTCCGGCTGGAGAGCGCTCGGCCGTTTCCGGAATCTCGGCTCGGGCATCTCAGTACCTCCGAACCTAGCCGACTCATCTGACCCGATTGTGCTCGACTGTTTCCGGAAATGATCGGCTGTCTCGGGGCACGTTCCCCCCCACGTTCCCCTCCAGTCCCGCGGGAGTACGTTCGGCTCTTTCCGGAAGCACTCGGGCGTCCTCTGGCCCCGCCTCGGCCCCAGGTCGCCCGCCCGGCCCGAATGCACTCGGCCGTTTCCGCCGGGGGGCGGGCCCGACCGTTCGGAACCGCGGCGGCAGCGGCAGAGGCGGTGATCCCGCGGCTGCGGCGACGGCGGCCGCGGTGAAGCCACGGGTCTGGCTCGGTTCGGCGTGACGGTGGTCGCGGCGGCAGCGGTGGCGGCCACGACCAGGTAAGTGCGAGCTGTCTGCGTAGCAGGCCAGGTTGGGGGTGCGCTCAGATGCGGGGCGCCCAGGCAGAGTGTGGGGCCGCGGTGGAAGCTGGAATGCGAGCAGGGCTGCATCGGGCCCCGCGGGAACTGGGGGCCGCAGGGAGCGGGAGGCCTCGGGCTCGACCTGGCTCTGGTGCAGCCTGACCTGGATGATGAGGGTGGAACGGCGGACTGTAGGCAGAGATAAGGGGTTGGAGCCGCGGCCCTGAATTGAGGGAGGCCCTGCTGGGAGTGGGGCGTCGAGCAGTAAAGAGCGGGCGCCCAGGCATTGTGTGGGGCATAGTGGGGTGGTGGGGTGCAAGACAGTAGAGGGTCGACTGCACTTCCGGCCCCCGAGCTGGGCTTCGGGGTCCACGCAGGCCCGAGTGCGCGTCTGCACACGCGTGAACGCGCAGGCCCTGCGTCCCCGCCAAGCCCCCAGCCAGGCCTGGCCCCTCCACCCCGCCTCTTGGATTCGGGGAGCGCTGGTTCCCAGGCGCGCACACCGGGGCGTGTGCAAACGTGTGCAATGCGGGGCGCGGAGGCAGGCAGGCAAGCGGATTCAGGCAGTTTTCTGGACGTCCCTGTCACCGGGCCTCAGTTTCCCCACCTGTAGAATGGGGGTCTAGCGGCCAGGGTGCGGATAAGTTGGGGCGTCCTGGAATGTGGTGCTTGTGCCTAGTACTTGGACACCTCTTGTGGTTCCCCGTGGTCGACGGATAAAGCCTGACCCTCTACCTGGCACCCAAGGCCCTGCATGGCCTATGGCTTTCTTAAGGCCATCCTGAACTCTTGACAAGCATTTCTTGCTGTCAAGCCTTTGCCTGTACTAGTCTTTCTGACCAGTGCCTCCTGTCCTCTGTGAGGACCCGCCTTTTGGAAAACACCGCCCCCCCCCCCACCCCCAATCTCTCAGGAAGACCCAACCTGCAGGGCTGTGATTGAGAATGTGTCTGTGCTGGGCTGTGTCTCCCAAGATTGGTGACTCCTTGCAGGTGATCATTGCCCCTGCATACAGCAGCCACCCCCTTGGCAGCTGCAGTGCCCTCCTTCCTTCTACCCTTTCCTAGCTCCATGTCTATTCTGGGGCTAAGGTCCTCTTGGGCTCCCACCAACCCTCTTCTGTTTTAAGTACCTACTGTGGGCCTGAAGCTGAGGCATGTCAGGGGACCCCACCACCACCACCCCGTTCTCTCCTCCTCCTGCAGAGATCAGAGATCCATTTGCTTGGACTCACCTTTGCTTGTGCTATGACATGTGCTTGGACTTCATTCCCTATCCCTTTTGGCCCCTGCTGCCTCTTACTGCGCTCAGCCATCCCAGCCCCTCCTCAGGGCTCCACAGCATGCTGAGCATCATCACCCATTACACCCTGCACATTACACCCTGAGCATTCAGCCTTTAACTGGCCATTTGGGATGGATGCATCCTGGGCCTTGTGAAACTGGGCAGCTCCGACTTTCTCAGTCCTGGCTTCCTGGCCCATTGAATGGTCCAACAGAGACCTCCCTGCTCTGAGCCTCAGTTCCCCCATCTCTAACAGGGGCGATGAAGAGCTTGTTTACTGAACTTGCAGTATGCCCAGGGCAGATTCTTGGGAGCTTTGCCTCCAACAACCCCAAGGGAGGGCTATTCACCCATTTTACAGCTGGGGAAACAGAGGCCTAGAGAGGTGCAGGGACTGACCCAAAGGTACCCAGTTAGTCAGGGGGTTCTAACCTGGGATTTGGGTTTGGCTCTGAGTCGAGGGTGGCAGGAGTTCAAACCAACTCATGCTGCCCCGCCCCTCTCCCCCTAGGTCAGTGTCCCGAGCCGAGCATGGTGACAGCCTGTGCTCTCGGCCCCCTCGCCTGGCGCAGCTGGAAGAGCCGCCAGCCTCGGGAGCCAATGGCACCCCACGTGAGGGAGTGAGCGACGTGGCCCCGCCCTACGGATTGAGGGGGGACGCAGCATCTGAGTGACCTGAGATCAGGCTGCCGACCCCCTCCCACCCGTTGACGAATGGTGGAACAAGCAACGAGTGACCCTTGTTAGGGTCGTGAAATAATGGCAGGCAGCAAAGCGTGAGCATATCCGGTGGTCACCTGTAACTTCTTGGCGGAAATCAAAGCCTGAGTCCCCAAGCCCACCCAGCGGACCCTCCCGGCCCCCCACCCCGGGCTGATGGGGCCACTGGGGCCCCAAGCAGCCACCTGACCATCCAGACCCCACCCTGCCAGCCATGGCTGGCGCTGAGGGCTTCCAGTACCGTGCTTTGTACCCATTCCGCCGGGAGCGCCCGGAGGACCTGGAGCTGCTTCCGGGTGATGTGCTGGTGGTGAGCAGGGCCGCCCTGCAGGCGCTGGGCGTGGCCGAGGGCAATGAGCGCTGCCCGCAGAGCGTCGGCTGGATGCCTGGCCTCAATGAGCGTACCCGGCAACGTGGCGACTTCCCTGGCACCTATGTTGAGTTCCTGGGGCCTGTGGCCCTGGCCCGGCCTGGCCCTCGTCCACGTGGCCCCCGCCCACTGCCCGCCAGGCCCCGAGATGGGCCCCCTGAGCCAGGTGAGCAGCAGATTGGGCCCCTGGCAGGGATGAGGGAAAGCAGGAGTGCCCTCAGACCCTCAGTTTCCTCTTCTTTCCCATGAGGCAATGGTGCTTCTTCCGGGAGAGGAGGAATAAGGATATCTGATTGGTTGGCAGGTATCAGTTACACTGCTATAGAGGGCTGGGTGCAGTTCATGGCACTGGGCACCCAGAGGCGGACACACTGGCCTCGCCCTGCTCTCATGAGGCTTCTGGTTCAAGAAGTGAGAAGAAGGTGATTAAGTGATGACAGATGCCGAGAGAAAGAAGCCTCTCAGAGAGTAGGGGGAGAAGGCTTCGGGCAGCAGGCATAGCAAAGACAAAGGCCCTGAGGGAATGTCACAGCGGGTTCAGGGAACCAGCCCTGACAAGTGGAGCAGAGTGAGGAAGGGGCAGGGTCCTCACCTTGGATTTCATGGGATTGATTTTGAAGACAATAGGGAGTGTCCAGTAAGATTCAGAGGCTCAATTTAACTTCATCTTGTGGTTTGCAGACGGAATCCCTTGCGAAACCCCCCCTTTGTTGTAACCCTGGTTTTCTGATTTCCAGAATGATGGGAGCCAAAAAGCCCAAGGTGGGCTACTCAGTCGAGGCCACGCAGCACAGTGGCATGTGAGGATGCTCCATCCCTTTCAAAGAGACCCTTGGCCACCCCTCCCTCCAGAGAGCATGCTGGGAGTGGAGAACGAGGGCACTGAACATACATTGTGACTGCATGCCGGGCTGTATGCTGGGCAGAGAAACTGAGGCACAAGTTGTAGGAAGGAGGCTGATGAGTGCTGAGCACCCAGCATGGTCTGCTTCGACACTCACGGTGGCCCAGCGTGGCCCCGTGTACACATGGGGAGACCAAGGTGCCAGGGAGTCGAACCACTTGCTCAGGGAGTCACCCAGTGAAAGCCGAAGCCTTGAGAGGCACCATGGCCCCACCCAGTGGCCCTCCTGGTCTGTGCCCAAGGGACTCTGATGCCCAAAGAGGGTCAGGCCAGAGTCCCCATGGCGTGGGGTGGGATGGCGGGGTGCCGAGGCAGCATGCTGCAGGCTTGGGCTTTGCAGCATCTGGTGTCTCCAGGGCCTGTGCCTGCGTCCCGCCTCAGTCTGGAGGAGCAGGAGGCGGCCCCTTCCGGGCTCCCCGCCAGAGTCTGCCTCTCCCCCTGGTAACAGCCGCCTCCCTCCTCTGCCTGGCCTGGGTCCAGCCACCACACACATCCCCACTCCCAGGCGGCCACCCAGCTCCGCCCTCCCAGTCTCCCAGGGCCATGTGACATGGGCTAGGGCCAGCCCTCTCCAGGTCTCGGTTTCCTCATCTGGAAATGGGGGGGTATTGGTCCTTTTGTTCAAGCCCTGACCCTCCGAGGACCACTAGACAACATGCTGTAGCTGCCTGCCTTCCCTCCATGCAACTGCACAGGGAGCTGCGTGCGGAGCCCTGATGTCACCTGGACCCCCACCAGCCTGTGCATCTAGAGGAGGTTGCTCTTTTCCTGAGCCTCGTTTCTCATCCATAAGATAGGGGGTGATGCCTATTCTAATGGGACCTCCCTCTCTGCGTTGCAGACAGGCAAATTTCAGAGTGGAGTTTCAGAACTGTGGCCCCCTTACCAGCTGGATGTCACCCACCTCCCCTTGTTTGCTTTTTTTTTTTTTTTGCATTTTTGCCACAGCTGGGCCTTTCTGCAGCTCAAGCAGCACCTGGCCCATCACTCAGGGAGGCCCCACAGGCCCTGGCTTGCCCCTGCTGTGTGCCAGGGCGTCCCCGCCAAGGGCCAAAGCTGCATCAAATGGTGGTTGTGCCGGCAGAGAGCGCCTGAACACAAAAGGTTGGGTGGGGCCGAAACGTGGGGCCAAGAAGGGGCTGGGACGGGGAAGGAGGGTCAGCATTTTTAAAAAGGGGGACATTTTTTTTTAAAGCAAAATGATTTAGAAAATGGAGAAATTTTCTTGGGATGAGATGTCCTGACCCCGATGAGATATTTTCCTTTTATTCTTTTCAACTGCTTTGTTGTTCCTGCTAAGAAAGGAGAGATGATGCCATTGACCAGTTTCTCAATTGGAGAATCTGGGGCACAGAGAGGGTAGGTCCTGTGCCCGAGGTTGCCCAGCAAGCAATGGCAGAGTCCTAAACCTGCTGCATGAGTGTCCTGTGGCTGCTGTAATGAACTACCACAAACCAGTGGTAGTTCAAACAACAGGAGCATGTTCTCTCATGGTTCTAGAGACCAGAAGTCTAAGACCAAGGTGTGTGGGCAGGGCTGTGCTCTCTCCAGAGATCTTAAGGGAGGAGCTTTCCTTGCTTCTTCCAGCTTTTAGGGGTTCCAGGCATACCTTGGTTTATTACTACATCACCCCAATCTCTGCCTCTCTCTTTAGATGGCCTTCTCTCATAAAGACACCAGCCCTTGCGTTTAGGACCCTTAATCCAAGATGGTCTCATCTTGAAATCCTTATCTTAATTATATCTGAGAGATTAGGAAGCGGACATCCCATTTGGTTGACACTGGTCAACCCACTCCACCTCATGTCTGAAGTTGTGTGAACTGATATTTTAACCCAGAACATTGTTTCCCACCAACTCAGCCCTCCCAGCTCCACCAGCTGGGCCTTCTGTCTCCCCCAGGGTGGTGGTAAAGATGCCAGGCCCTTGGGCTGAGATGCAGCAGGCAAAGATGGGGCTGGGGTCCTTCTAGGGACCCTGCCAACACTGTGTCCCCTCCTGCCAGGCCATACACTCCCTGACCTACCTGAGCAGTTCTCCCCCCCTGATGTGGCTCCCCCTATCCTGGTGAAGCTGGTGGAGGCCATTGAACGGACAGGTGAGCTTTGGCCTGACTGCAGCCCCTGGATTCTGCTTGCTTACCTCTGGAGATGGGCAACTCATCCTTTTCCCTGGGCTCAGGTTGCATGGAGAGGCTGAGTCTGGATGCTCTGGGTCTCCATGTTGAGCTGGGGAAGGAATAACTCCCTAGGGAACGTGGACCCCTTCATAGCATGTGCCATGCCCTCTGCTACCATTTCCCTCCCCTCCCTCTGCTCTTACCTCTGGGAGGTTGAGTAGCCACCCCAGGCCCCACATGCGGTGGAGGCAGCATTTGAGAGCTGGCCTTGGCACCTAGGGTAGCGCTGACCTACCCCATCCCTTCCCCCCAGGGCTGGACAGCTACAGGCCTGAGCCACCCGCTGTGCGCACAGGTGAGGGCAAGCTTCAGTGGGTGAGAGTGGGAAAGGAAGCTGCCCTGGACGGATGTGTCCCCTCCCTGCGCCCAGCTTGGACCGAGGTATCCCCCTTGCACCCGTAGACTGGTCCCTGAGTGATGTGGAGCAGTGGGATGCGGCAGCCCTGTCAGATGGTGTGAAAGGCTTCCTGCTGGCGCTGCCGGCGCCCCTCGTGACACCCGAGGCCGCGGCCGAGGCACACCGAGCCCTGCGGGGTAAATCTGGCGGGAAGCTCCGGCTGCTGAAGAAATTGGGGCAGGCGGGCGCAGGCCCTGGCTCACCCCGCCCTGGCCATCTGTCCGCAGAGGCTGCGGGGCCCGTGGGGCCGGCGCTGGAGCCCCCGACGCTGCCACTGCACCATGCGCTCACGCTGCGCTTCCTGCTCCAGCACCTGGGCCGGGTGGCCAGGCGCGCCCCAGCCCCCGGCCCCGCGGTCCGTGCCCTGGGCGCCACCTTCGGGCCGCTGCTGCTGCGCGCGCCGCCGCCGCCCTCTCCGCCGCCAGGGGGCGCGCCCGACGGGTGAGAGGCCAATGCTGGGGGGCGGGGCTGAGTTGGGGCAGAAAGGGGTGGGGCTCTAGAGGAAGGTGTGGCTGGAGACGTAGCCAGGGAGGAGTCTAGAAAGGAGAGAGGAGTGTGGATGAGGGCCCCACGGGGAAGAAGCCAGAGCTGTCGTGATGGGCGGGCTAGGAAAGATAGCCGCGGGTGAGACTTGAGCTCCAAGAACACTCCATCAGGGCTTGGGACAAGGCGAAGGGAGGGGCTTGGACCAGAGAGCAGGCAAGTGGATTGTGTCTGTACCTCCTTTCTACTTCCCCACCCAACGTGCTGGACTCCTGTTGTTTGTCGTATGAGCACTTCCCCATCGCTTGCTGCATATACAGAAACAGTAGTGGGTCTCCCACGCCTGCCCACAGCATCTACTCTTCTTCCACTCGCGTGCTTTCACACATACCCTCTGCCAGGTGTGCAAGCACACACAAGGCCATGTGCACACCAGCACTCACCACACTCCCCTTCCCCCTAGGACTGAGCCCACCCCCGACTTTCCTGTGCTGCTGGTGGAGAAGCTGCTTCAGGAACATCTGGAGGAGCAGGAGGTTGCACCCCCAGGTGACCCCCACCCCCTTGGATTAGCTCTTACTGTTGGGGATGAGAATGCTGACTCAGGCCCCTGCCAGTATCAGCAGGCTCAGTTGCCAGGGAAGCTCACCCTGGTATACAGTTGGTGCTCAATGTGTATTTGTTTTCCTGTCCCCCAGCACTGCCACCAAAACCCCCCAAGACAAAGCCAGCCCCCACAGGCCTGGCCAATGGGGGCAGCCCACCCTCCCTGCAGGATGCTGAGTGGTACTGGGGTGACATCTCCAGGTAGGACTATTGGGTAGGGCCACAAGACCCTAGGGGCAGGGTCTCCCAGTGGGCAGCCCCCATCCCTGCTGTCTCCACAGGGAGGAGGTAAACGAAAAACTGCGGGACACACCTGATGGCACCTTCCTGGTTCGAGATGCCTCCAGCAAGATCCAGGGAGAGTACACACTGACCCTCAGGTGGGGGCCTGTCCTTTCAGGGAGACCAGGGGTGAGGGGTGGGAAGGAGGACACTCAGGTCAGAGGACTGGGGGTCACACAGGCAGTGGGACATGTATTGGATCTGCTGCTGGGTACTGACACCCTCTCTCACCCACCCCTAGGAAAGGCGGAAACAATAAGCTGATCAAGGTCTTCCACCGAGACGGGCACTATGGCTTCTCAGAGCCGCTCACCTTCTGCTCTGTCGTGGACCTCATCACCCACTACCGCCATGAGTCACTGGCCCAATACAACGCCAAGCTGGACACACGGCTCCTCTACCCAGTGTCCAAGTACCAACAGGTCGGGGGCTGGGGGCGGAGGTGGGTGCTGGGGGTGGGGGTTGGTGGTGCCCGGCTGGCACTGGGCCTCAGTTTCCCAGGTGGCTTGCCTGATGGCACCGGGTATTCCCAGGACCAGATTGTCAAGGAGGACAGCGTGGAGGCGGTGGGTGCCCAGCTCAAGGTCTACCACCAGCAGTACCAGGACAAGAGCCGCGAGTACGACCAACTCTACGAGGAGTACACACGCACCTCCCAGGTACCACGGGCAAGCACACCCCGAGGAGGCCTAGGCACGGAGGGCAGTGCTAAGGTCACAGTGCCAGACGTCCACTTCTAGGTCACAGAGCAGGCTCTTAGCACCAGGGACTGCCCTGAAAACGTAGACATCAACACGGTGGTGGTCTAGTCGCTAAGTCGTGTCCGACTCTTGCCATCCCATGGACTGTAGCCAGGCTCCTCTGTCCCTGGGATTCTCCAGGCAAGAATACTGGAGTGGGTTGCCACTTCCTTCTCCAGAGGATCTTCCAGACCCAGGAATTGAATCCATGACTCCTGCATTGCAGGCAGATTCTTTACCAACTGAGCTATGAGGGAAGCCCAGAAATTAGTATATGCGATTCTAAAAAAAAGCAAAAAAACAAAAACACAGGTGAGGAGGTACCAAGCAGCCTAACAAGCGGCTAAGGCATGGGAGATGTCTTGGTTGAGCCTCTGGGTCTCAGTCTCCCCATCTGGAAACTGGAACCATGAGTTTCAGTTCCTTTCCTTCCCCATCCCCTTCAACCTGAATGTTGTCAAAATGATGATAACCACCTCACCAAGAGTTGCCTGAGACAAAGGATCAGGAGGTCATGGGAAAGAGCAGTATCTTTTAAAAACAGGCAAGTGGGGGAAGGTTTTATCACTCCAGGACTATGTTAATAAACTTCTTTTGTAAGTTGAGAGGCAGCTTATTCAGATGAACATCCCATCTCCATCTGGGAGTTTCTCTGTCTCCCCTGTAGTCTCTGAGCAATCTCTTTCTTGTCTCCTTTCTAGAGACGGGTCACCTGAGGTTCTGAGTGGACAGGACAACTGTCTGGGATCAGTTAGGAGCATCATGACCTTGGAAATGGCTTAGGCCTCCTGAGCCTCAGTTTCCCCATTAACAATTCTGACTTTGTATAGGCTGTTGGGAGGTTTTGATGAGAGGATGTATGAAAGGGGCTTGGTGCAGCTCCCTGCGAAGGAGCCCCATGAATTGTAGCAACTAGATTTATCATTAATTCTCAGCAGTGCTCACACACCTAGTTGTTTTGTAAGATGCCCAAAGGATAATCTAAAAGAAGAGTGGGTTGGGGTATGTGGGCTTTGAAGGCTGAATAGGAGTTCGTTTGGTGCATCTGGAGCTGGAGGAACAATGCACCTGGTGGAGGGAACAGCTTGAGCAATGTCTCCATATCAGAGTTGGGATCTGCCTTTACCTCTCATGAGGGACTTGCCGGGAGTCCCAGGAGGTGCTTAGACTTACCCCCTCTTCCAGGAACTGCAGATGAAGCGCACAGCCATCGAAGCCTTCAATGAGACCATCAAGATCTTTGAAGAGCAGGGCCAGACACAGGAGAAATGCAGCAAGGAATATCTGGAGCGCTTCCGACGTGAGGGCAATGAGAAAGAAATGCAGAGGTGAGTCTAGTTCCTCTTCTCTGCCCTACCACACCCTGATCCAACACAGCACAAGTGGGGAAAGAAAGGAAACAGAGTGGGCAGCCTGGGTTCCAGGGGGGAGAGAGGGTCAGTTGAAATGGACTTTGAAGGATGAGTAGGAGTTTGCCAGAAAGAGAACTAAGGGAAGCAGCCTGTCCAGAGGCTTAGAGACTGGGAGCCAGTCTGAGGCCTCTGATCCACTCCTCCCACAGGATCCTGCTAAACTCAGAGCGGCTCAAGTCTCGCATTGCCGAGATCCACGAGAGCCGCACGAAGCTGGAGCAGGAGCTGCGGGCACAGGCCTCTGACAACCGAGAGATCGACAAGCGCATGAACAGCCTCAAACCAGACCTCATGCAGTTGCGCAAGATCCGAGACCAGTACCTTGTGTGAGTGCCTGGCTCTGCGCTGCCTGTGGGGGCCCCCCTGTAAATGCAGGGGCACCTGGAGTGGTGACCTTTGCATGTATCTCACTCACTTTCTCCACCAAGTAGTCCCATCTACCTCCCTACCCCCTCATCTGTCCACCAGCCCCCTTCCCTCTCGATCAGGCCCCTCCTGGCCCGCTCAGAAGGGCTCTTGGACTTCCCTGGTGATCCAGTGGTTAAGACTCGGCGCTTCCATGGCAGGGGGCACAGATTTGATCCCTGGCCAAGAAACTAAGCATGGTGCTGCCAAAAAAAAAAGGGCTCTCTGTACAGCAGCTTCATTCAGCCTCAGCTGTAGAATGGGAGCACTGCTCCTACACGGCTAAGTCACTGGGAGCCCCCAACAGGATCCACTCCATGAATGCCAACTCCGTGACCCGGCATGCAGTGCCCAACCTGAGCCCAAGATCCCGTTTCTGCCTGCTGACCTACTGAGGCTTCCCCCTCCCACCTGGGCCTTTGATGCTTATGTGCACCTAGTGTGTGCTGAGCACCGTGCATACATTAGCTCACTTGGTCCTCTGACATATGGGGGGTGGTTCCCTGGCAGAACCTGGGGAGTCCACCTGAGTTGAGGCTGTCCTTGTCCTGGCCGAGGCTGACCCCTTGTGGCAACCGGGGGTACTGCACCCAGAACCTACTCTGGTCTGCCCTTGCCTCCAGGCTGGCCAGGACCACAGAGGGCTTGCCTTTCCTATGCTTCAGCCTCTGTTCCCTTCCCAGCCAAGCAGCAGGAGCCCACCTTTCCTCTTCCCTCCAGGTGGCTCACTCAGAAAGGTGCCCGGCAGAAGAAAATCAACGAATGGTTGGGGATCAAGAACGAGACTGAAGAGTGAGTGACCACTTCGGGCAGGGGGTGGAGGGATGGAGGGGTGTTCTTAGAGGAGGGGCCGTTTTGTGTGGGTTTTGTAGGGTGAATAGGAGTTCACCAGGGAAGGAGCGTTGTCCAAGTGACAGGGGGACCTTGGAGGCTGGTAAGTGACCAGGCCCCTCCTTACCTCCCCCACAGCCAGTACTCGCTAATGGAGGATGAGGATGACCTCCCCCACCACGAGGAACGCACATGGTATGTAGGCAAGATCAACCGCACCCAAGCTGAGGAAATGCTGAGTGGCAAGCGGGATGGCACCTTCCTCATCCGTGAGAGCAGCCAGCGGGGCTGCTACGCCTGTTCTGTGGTGTGAGTGCCTGGCAAGGGAACTGAGAACGGCTGAATGTTGGAAGGGGGATTCACCCATTCCTTCTGAGGGCTCTCATTGAGCACCACCTGTATGTTCGGCCTTGGGAAGAAGCCCTGGGTTCTTGGGGACAGGGGAGGAAGCTGGGGCAGGATCAAAGCAGGAGACGGCAGAGTCTGGGCCAGGTTGGCAGCCAGCACCCAGGAAATGGGGAAGTAGGGGCCCCAGGTGGGGTCACCTGAGAGGAGCTGTGGGGCATAGGTGGGAAAGCCTGCGAGGGTGGGAGCCTTCTGACCCAGGCCTTGGCCCACCCCCGCAGGGTGGACGGCGATACCAAGCACTGCGTCATCTACCGCACGGCCACGGGCTTCGGCTTCGCGGAGCCCTACAACCTGTACGGGTCCCTGAAGGAGCTCGTGCTCCACTACCAGCACGCCTCACTGGTGCAGCACAACGATGCGCTGACCGTCACGCTGGCTCATCCCGTGCGCGTGCGCGCCCCCGGCCCCGGGCCCCCGCCCGCCGCGCGCTGAGTGCTGAGCAGGAGCGCTGGCCCAGAGCAGAGCCGCGCCCCCGGCCGGAGGCTGGGGTGGCCACTGCGTCTGGAGTCTGTCTTTCTAATCTGTCTCTTCTTCCTTGGGTTTCCTCCGTCTCTCTCTGTGAATCTCTCCAGGTGTATCTGTTTTTCTCTTTCTCTCTCTGCAGTTCTGTCTCTGTCTCTCCTCTGTGTCTGCCTATCTCTCCATCTTTTTCTGAGTCTCTCTCTATCTCCCACTGTCACTCTGTCTCTTTCTAGCTTCATCTGTCTGTCCTCTCTCTCTCCCTCTCCCCGTCTCTATGTATCCGTGTTGAGGGTCCCGCCTCCCCAACTTCACACCCTTTGCCCCCACAATCACTGCCCTCCAACGGCTCTGGCCACCCATAACCTTGTGCCCTGTCCCCCACAGGCCTCCAGGGGTCCCCAGAGCCCCACCTGGCTGCACCTGCCATGTTTACAGAGGCCCCTGGGCTGTGTGGCCCCTGCCTGGGTGCCCCGATTTTTAAGCCATAGACCTGGGGTCAGGGCAGGAAGGAACTTCGCTTGGCCACTTCCAAGAACCTCAGCCGTGACATTTGGGGCCAGGCGGGACCTGCCCCATAGACCCCAACTTCCCCTTCAGACCCTGAAGTGAAACCCGGCCCTGGGTTATCCCGACCATGGGGCTGCTGCCAAGAAGTACCCCTGAAAATGAAAATAATTAAAAATAAACTCAAAGGCTGACCCCAGGCCTCCCAGGAACTGAGGCCACCAGCACCTCTGGGGCAGCCGGCACATAATGCTGCCCACAGCACTCTAGTCAACGCAGACTCAAGGCTTCTTCTCCATCATGTTGGGCTCTGATTTTATTTTTCCTTAAGTGTACGTAAAGCCCTCTTTTCTCTCCTCTTTTGGGACGAGAGCCCTGATTTTCTATGCCACCCATGGACCCCACCCCCCTTTTCCTGCCTGTCTGGCTAGGCTGGCAGGTGGGTTTTGTATGGTACGTTGATACTGATATGGATATAAAACATTGAACTCGATGAATGCTTCTGTTTTCAGTGACAGGCTTCTTTAGCTCTGGGCTGCCAAATGAAGGCTTCCAACCCCTGCCCCCCCCCGCCTCCCTCCCCATCGCAGTTTAGATTGCTCACGTCCAGAGAAATTGAGAGACCTGCCTGAGGTCACACAACAGAGAGGCTCAGACCATAAACTCTGCTGCAGGGACCCCAGACCATAGCTCCCAGGTTTGAGTTTGAGTTCTGACACTCAGCCACCATCCCTGTCCCCAGAAAATCACCACCCCTCTAATGTGCAGGTTCCTCATGGCCAAGCAGAAAGGACTGTCACAACCCCTCCCATGCCACCCAGAGGGGTCTCCTGTGTCCTCGATCCCCTCAGTGTCAGCCCCTCTCTGCTGTTCTTCCACTGACCCCCTCTCCACACCTGCCTGGTGCAGCCTGCCGTGGCTCTAGGTACACTGAGCTGGGTCCTCATGATGTCACTGACCAGGACTCATATTCACCATTCCCTGCAGCCCTCCCCAGGGTCCCTGTCTCTCAACCCTCCCCTCACACTGCCCCCCCAGGGCTGGGAACCTCCTCTCCTCCCCACCCCCAGCCCACAACACCTGTCGGGACCCAGCACGGCTGAGACAGCCCCCAGAGATGAAGGAGCCGGGCTGTCTGATCCATCTCTCCCCTGGGCTCTCAGAGGGACAGGGGTTACCTTCCTTGGCCTCCAAGCTCCGGTCTTCCCCAAGCACTGTCCCCACTTAAGTGACTGACTGAGGCCTTCACCCACAGCCTGAGTGGAAGCAGGGTAAAGCTCACCTTCTCAGTCCTGTGAGCCCAGCCAGATGGAGCCTGAGCACAGAAGAGAACACCCCACATAGCCTCTAGCTGGTCTCCACACTCAACCAACTGTGTCTCCTTGGGAACGTTACCTCCCATCTCCAATCCCATTTCCTCTTACCAGGTAGAGCCAACAGTTTCTACTGCTGCCGCCACTGGGCATCTCTGAGGATTTCATGATCAAATGGGTGAGGTTACCTTTAGGAATTCCTCCAAATAGGCTGGTGCTTAATACCCACTGGAAAAATTGTAGCAATTATATTTATTGCTATTTCTTCAGTCCAGTACAGGATGGAGTACAGACTAAGTTCCCCAAAGCTGTGTCTCTTAGCCTTGCAGAGGCTTCACAAAGGAAAGGGATTCTGCGAAGGGTTCAAAAGAATGAGGTGGGATCATCCAGCCATGGGGACTTCAGGGGAACCCCAGCTCCCGAACCTGCTGCTATGAATGTGGCCATGTGGGCTGGGGTTTCCCCAGAACTGGAGGGGAACATGGGCTGTGGAGCTGGGGGCTGGACTGATTGCCAGGCCAGGGTGGGGAGCGTTTTCTCCCGTGGGGCCCAAATCTTTGTCTTGTCATGGCCTTGCAAAGTCTGAATGTGTTGGTTACTTCCTCAACACTCCCAGCCTCCAAGCCTTTATCTGGGTTATTCTCTCTGCCCACTCTGCCGTCCTGTGAACACCTTCCACCCTACCCCCAGCCTGGGGCAATGCTCCCTCTGTTCTGAGCCCTTCCTGATAGCTTTAGTCCCTAAACCTCGCTTCTACTTGATAGAAGGAGAAGTTGGGGCTTCTTCACCTGAGGTGTCCAGCACAGTCCCCGAGCAAACCTGGGTCTGCCTGATTCCCCTGGATTTCGGTCCTACAGGGCCAGTCCCACATCCCATGTATTAACACATCGTACAGGCTTCAGATAATGACTGCTCCAACCCAGGCTTCTCTTCTACCAAAGGAGCTGGCAGAGGGCAGGGGCGCACCCCTCCTCAAGCCTGGGAGAGTGGAAAGAAGGAACACCAGCTTTCTCGTCCCACCCCCCAGCCAGGGATGGGGGCGCCAAGAGAAGTGAGGTGCCCCTCCCTGCACTGGCTTCTGCTTTCTGACCCTGCTGTGGTCAAGCCTGAGTCAGCCGCACGGGACCACGCTGTCCGGGTTGGGGAGCCTGAGAGGGGGAGGGGTGAAGCTTGGGTGGGGAGGGGTACGGGCCAAGCTGGGAGAGGGGGTCTGGCTGCCCGCACCGGGGCGAGGGATCACCTCCCTTGGGAACACAGGGTAGAGAGGTCAGAGTCGGGTCCATTGGCTAGGACCGGGGGTGGGGGTGGGGGGCGCAGGACTGCTTTGATGGCCTCCAGAGGGCTCCTTGGCCCGCAGAGACCTCCTGTCTCTGGATCTCTCTGTTTCTCTGTCTCTAAGCCCCACCTCACCTCTGCTCAAGGTGCTCAGCCTCAGCTTCACAGGACTGGGCCGGGCTGATTGCGGGAAGGGTTGGGGGAGACGAAAGGGCAGCGCGTTGTTCAGGGGACTGGGGGGCGCAGCACCTGGCGGGGGGTGGGGGGGGCCCTGGGGCTGGGGGGGGGGGCCTGGGGCTGGGGTGGGGGTGGGATGGAAAGAAAGACCCAGAGAGAAAAGTAGAGATACCTAGAGGCACCAGCCCCGGCCCCCGAGGGGCGTGGGCACCGGGAGGCGGGTCCCGCCTGGGGGCCGGGCCACCGCCGAGTTAAAGGCGGCTTCTTCCCCGGGGCCACGGCTCCCCGCCGTCGCGCGTTCGCCGCCGCCGTGATGGCCTCGTCGCCTCTCCTGTTCCTGCCGCTCCTGCTGCTGCTGCCGGAGGTCCCCGCCGCAACGCGGTGGTCCTCGCTGGAAACACTCCCCGAGGGGGCGGCCCCCTGCCAGGTAGCGTCGGCGACGAGGCGGGCGGGCCAGCGGGGACCCGCGCCCAGGTGGGGGGCTGGCAGCTCCTCTCCTCCCACCCTCGCCCCGACTTCGACGGGGACCGCCGGGGTCCGGAGAGGATGCTACCTGGGGGGAGTGGGGTGGCGACCCCCTCCCCAACCCCACCCTTCAATCCGGCACTTTGGCCATACTTTCTTTTCCCTTTCGCTTTCCTATCTGGAGTCCGAGTCCCTCAGCTGTCCCCCACCCCATCCTCCCGCAACTCCCCCCGCCCCCCAAGGTGCATTGAGCACCAACTGTGTACTTCTGGAGCGAGAATCAGAGTCTCCTCTTTTAGGCCAGGGGAAGGAAGCCCAGACTAGCTAAGCTGCCGGCCCCTGGCCACGGGCACTCATCGAGGGTGCGTTTCGTTCCGGGAAGAGCGCGCGTTTTTCTGGTCCGGAGTAAACGGATGCTCCGGAGGCTAGACCACTTGCTCACAGACACGGCCGCCCGCCACCCCTCAGCTGGAGCCGGAAGTCAGCACCTATTAGGCGCCGCCTCTGCAGCAGCCTTGGGAGGAGTTCAATGGGCTGGTGGAGAGGAAGAGTAAATAAGGAGTCAGTGAGGTGTAGGGCCTTGCTCAACTCGGGGCCATGACTCGAGGGGATGAAGTGGCCACAAAGGAGCACGCGATGGTGATATACACCACCGGAAGGCAGGACTGACAGCAGAGACCCAGGCCGGTGAAGGGCACAAACTCTTCCACCCTGTCGCCCCCTGGGTAAGAAGTTTCACCTCTCCTGGAGGAAAGCAAGCCTTGTGCCTCCATTAACTGCCTACTGTTTGCAAATCTGTGTCACATCCATCTTGCAATCTGACTGATATTTAGGAAGATTTAGGGATTCGGTGAAGCCTCAGCATCAAACTCCCACCTGGCAAGGTGGGGAAGGAGTGTGAGATGGAGCACCTACTGTCTGCAGCTTCATTCCTTCGAAAGTTTAACTTGACTCACACCCCCTTCCTCCCGTGCAGGTCGGTAAGCTGTGCCTGCAGGCATCGCCCCAGAAGCCTGATGTTCCCCTGGTCAACGTGAGCCTCTACTATGAGGCACTGTGCCCTGGCTGCCGGGAATTCCTGATCCGAGAGCTCTTCCCAACGTGGCTGATGGTGTGGGAAATCCTCAACGTCACCTTGGTGCCCTATGGGAACGCTCAGGTGCCTGGGGACCGGGAAACAGAGGCACATGGCCACAGGAAGGAGGTCTGGGGGAGGGGCAGCCAGCACTCACCTTGTTGCTTTTCAGGAAAGAAATGTCAGCGGCAAGTGGGAGTTCACATGCCAGCATGGCGAGCAGGAGTGCAGGCTTAACAAAGTGGAGGTGAGCAGCTCCCTTCTCCCCCAGTTCCTGGGAAAGGTACGGAGGCTGGGGCTACTGCCCTAATAAGGAAGGTGAAATTGTGACTCCGAAGGGATTGCAAACAGCTCTGTCCCTTGCCTGTGTGCCTACATTTAATCATGTCTTTGTTCTCCACTTGATTGGTGGACACCTCGTGGTTATTCCTGGGGTGGTCCTTAGGGTGGAGGGTGCTCTGAGCCACTCACATCCTTGCCTGCCTGCCCCCACCCCCAGGCCTGCCTGTTGGACCAGCTGGAGCAGCAAATGGCCTTCCTGACCATTGTCTGCCTAGAGGAAATGGATGACATGGAGCAAAATCTGAAGCCGGTGAGTAACACCCCTCATTCTACCTGGGTTGGGGGTCCCTGGCCTCCCTGCAGCCAGACAGACCCAGGCTCAAGTCCTGGCCCCGACTGCCACTCTCTGTGCAGTCCAAGGAATACAGCCTCCTTTCTCAAAGATTCAGTCTCTGAATGGAGAGAGCATCTGAAGACCAAGAGACCAGCAGCAAGCACTGGGCTTGGGGGAGCACTTGGGGAGCCTTGCTGCATCCCTGGAAACCCAAGAAGGAGCAGAAAACTGGGCTTGGGGGAGTGGGGGTTGCTAGAAGGAGGACTGTTGGGGAGATAACAGGGAGGAAGCTGAGGCAATGCGCCTGCTGACCAGCTCACCATCTGCCCTCAGTGCCTGCAGATCTATGCGCCAAAGGTGTCCCCAGATTCCATCATGGAGTGTGCTATGGGGAACCGTGGCATGCAGCTCTTGCACATCAATGCTCAGCTCACGGACGCTCTGCGGCCACCCCACAAATACGTGCCCTGGGTCGTCGTCAATGGGGTAAGAACTCTTGCAGCCCCCAGGCAGGGACCAGGCTGATGGGCATGTACATTGATCTGGGAGGCAGAAGGCAGGGGCCAGACTGAGGGCTACTTGCAGCCCCTTCTGGGCAGGCATGGGTCAGTTGGGGCCAGTGGAACTTTTAACCCCCTGTCTTGCTTGTTCAGGAACACATGGAAGACAAGGAACATCTCTTACGCCTTGTCTGCCGGTTGTACCAGGTAAGCCAGGCAGGGAATGGAGGGATCTCACTGGTTGGGGTAGGGTAGGGTCTCCTTTCAGGACCCCAACTCATGGCCACCTTCTCCAGGGCCAGAAGCCAGATGTCTGCCAACTCACAGCTGACCTGTCCAAGGAAGTCCACTTCAAGTGATTGACAGCCAGTGTCCTGGGAGGGAGCTGGTGCAAGAAGAACGAAATCACACCTGTTCTTATTTTTTGATCCCTGACTCGGCAAAGCCACTACTTGTTATCCAGAAAACTTCTACCTATTCTATGAAGACCAGACTCAAAATTCTGCCCCAGGATCAAGAATCTTGCCTCACTGTGAATGGTGCTACATCGAAACTCACTTAATAAACACTTCTGGATTTTGTGATTCAGCAAATCTCCTTTTTCCAGATCTGCACAATGCTGGGACCCCTGAGAAGCTCCCTGCCCTGGGGGTGAATGGGTCAGAGGGGGAGGCACCAGTACTAAAGGAGCCCAGAGGAGAAGTGAAGGTTCTTCATAGGAAGGAGGGACATTGGGGCTGGGGTTTTGAAGGGTTACTAGGAGTTCATTAGGCAGAAAATATATCTGTTACATCAACACACATCCCTAGCTACTCTTTTTCGCTGCCCCACACTAGGTGTTATGGTTTAAGCCAGAAGGTGGTAACTGGAGTCATGCAAGGCCACAGATGGGGCAGTGACCTTGTCTGGGAAGTTTGAAAGAATATGTTCACTGGGGAGAAGTCATGGAGTTCCAGGGAAGGGAAACAAGTGTGAAAAGACCTAGATAGTCACAAGATCTGGAGTTAGAATGCAAGGCTGAGGCAACTAAGAACAACAGGGCGTGTTATAGGATAATTTTCAAAGAAGGGAAAAAAGTCATGGTTCTCATGCTGGTGTAAAATTAATACATGTTAAAGATTTTATTTATGTCATGATTTATGGGGGGCAACTGGTCAGATATTCAAAGAACAAACAGGTTTATAGATCAGGAATGTTGAAATAATGGGCAAAACTGACTCACAGGAGCAGAGAAATGATCAGCTTTCTGTTTTTTTGCACCCAGTTTTATGATGTTTTTATAATTTTAATACAGTTGACGCTTGAACAACACAGGCTTGAGCTGTGTGGGTCCACTTCTACACAGATTTTGTAAAATAATTTTATTCATTTATTTTTGGCTGAGCTGGATCTTTGTTGCTGCATGCAGGCTTTCTCTAGTTGCGGTGAGCTGAGGTCTACTCTTCACTGCAGTACATGGGCCTCTCACTGCAGTGGCTTCTCCTGTTGCCGTGCATAGGCTTTAAGGCGTTTGGGCTTCATTGCGGCTCACAGACTCTAGAGCACAGGCTTGTCATTGTGGCGCATGGGCTTAGTTGCTGCTCAGCATGTGGGATCTTGATAGACCAGAGATGGAATCGGTGTCCATACATTGCAAGGCAGACTCTTAACCACTGGACCACCAGGGAAACACCATACACAGATTTTTTTCCCCCCAGTAAATATGTACTACAGTCCTACATGATCTGCAGTTGGTGTATGTGGTTAGAATGCTTACAATTTACTTGCTTAGCAACTTTCACATGTAACAATACAGCACTCCAACTATAGTCACCATGCTGGACCTTAGATCCTCAGGACTTCTGGTAAAAGTTTGTACCTTTGACCAACATCGCCCCATTCCTCACCCCATCCCCTAGCTCCTGAAAACTGACATTCTTCTGTTCCGTGAGTTTGGCTATTTTAGCTTCCACACGTAAGTGAAGTCATGCAGATTTTAATCATTCTCTGTCTGGCTAGTTTCTCTTAGCATTACACCTACCAGCTTCATCCACGGTGCCGCAGATACTAGAATTTTCTTCTGTTTTTTTATGACTAAATAATATTTGAGCTGTCTCTTTTGTTAAAAATTAATCTCAAAGAAAGACCTTCCTTGCCAGGTCTCATTGAATTTGCCCTGATTATTTTACACAGGTACAGCAAGAGTTCAGCTTGCTTTACTGGAAGTTTCTGTAAGGAATTTCAAAGTGGACTTCCAAAAGCTTCTATCCTTTGCTAACTGAAGCTTCACTTGCAGTATCTATACCTTTTGGTAAATTTGGCTCTTCTTTGATGTCCCCAAAATATGCAAAGGATCTTGGTTGGCCTGGCTGGATCTGTAAAGCTTACCCTGCAAGCTAGGGACAAGCCAGCTTTCCTGAGAGGGTTTTGTAGCACTTGCTTCCAAAAGTCTGACTTAGTCTCTTGACACTCGTTGGTGACATCCTATCTGGGTATGGTCTCTCTTCCAGAAAGTGGAGCTTAATTCCACCCCCTCACCCCAACCCTGAGAGTGGGCTGGATTTGGGAACTCAATTCCAAAGCAGGGAAAGTGAGAAATGGTAACTTGACAGTGGAGCAGAAACAGCTGGCAGACAGCCCCTTAACCACGTGATCCAGGTCAGGGTTACATGTTCCGGGTTAGCGTCACCAGGATTAAGTCATGCAGTATCACACGCTTTCACAAGGACACCACATTTGTGAACCCCAATCTAACTGTGAGAAAACAGCACCTGAACCCAGATGGAGGGACATTCTAACAAATGCCCCACCGGTCCTCTTCAAAGGAGTCATGGTCATAAAAAAGAAGAAAAAACCCTGAAAGACAAGGAAAAAAACAGAAAGATCATAGACCAGAGGAGCCTAAGGAAAGGAATAACTAAATGCAATGTGGTGGGATCATGGCCAAGTTTACATTTGAACAAATAACTGGAATTTGGACTGATAAATCTGTCCTGTGGTTCCTTAATGTCAGTAAATGCCCCTTCAGGAATCTGCCACATAGAAATGTTTCACAGAGCTAAAAAATACAACCTGCTAGTGAATATAACAAAAAAGGAGACTCCCAGATATAGAGAACAAAATAGTGATTGCCAGTGGAGAGGGGTGGAGGGGCAATATAGAGGTAAGGGATTAAGAGATACAGACTATCTGGTATAAGATATGCTACGAAGGGGCTTCCCTGGTGGCTCAGTGGGTAAAGAATCTGCCTGCAGTGCAGGACCGGAGAAGGCAATGGCACCCCACTCCAGTACTCTTGCCTGGAAAATCCCATGGACAGAGGAGCCTGGTAGGCTGCAGTCCATGGGGTTGCTAAGAGTCGGACACGACTGAACGACTTCACTTTCACTTTTCCCTTTCATGCATTGAAGAAGGAAATGGCAACCCACTCCAGTGTTCTTGCCTGGAGAATCCCAGGGACGGCGGAGCCTGGTGGGCTGCCGTCTATGCGGTCACACAGAGTCGGACACGACTGACGCAACTTAGCAATAGTGCAGGAGATGGAAGCAGGTGAAAGTTCAGTCCCTGGGTGGGGAAGAATCCCTGGAGGCGGGCCTGGCAACCCACCCCAGTATTCTTGCCTGGAGAATCCCATGGACAGAGGGGCCTGGTGGGCTACAGTCCCAGGGTCTCAAAGAGTCAGACACTGCTGAAGTGACTGAACACACACACATACACACATGCAACCAAGATGGGCTTCCCTGGTGGCTCAGAGGGTAAAGAACCTGCTTACAATGTGGGAGATCTGGGTTTGATTCTCCCAGTCAGAAAGATTCCCTGGAGAAGGGAATGGTTTCTCACTCCAGTATTCTTGCCTGGAGAATTCTATGTTGCAGTCAGACATGACTAAGTGACCAACACACATATGCTACAAGGATATATTGTATAACATGGAAACTACAGCCAATATTTTATAGTAACTACAAATGGAGTGTAACCTTTAAAACTTGTGAATCTTTATATTGTACAACTAATTTATATACTATGATGTATCAACTATATATCAATGAAAAAATAAATATATCACAGTGAAGGCACTAACCAAGCTCCTTTTTAATTAACTGACTAGGGTAATTATGACTACAAAATCCCTTCTAAAAATTAACACAGCATTGTAAAGCAACCATACTTGAGTAAAATAAAAATTTTTACAAATTCCTTCTAAAATACAACATCACATCATATTCGCATTTTATCATATTCATGAGTTCAAGGAGGATGTACAGATGTACATCTGAGGCAGAAATCTTGGGGCCATATCTTAGAATCGTGCCTCTCACACTTCCTGATATAGAAAAATATACTCACAGTGAGAAGTAAAGGCCTCTCTGAATTATAGACTGGTAGGCATGCAAGTGGTGGCCCATTCAGTAAGAAATCCACCTGCAGACCTGGGTTTGATGCTTGGGTCAGGAAGATCCCCTGGAGAAGGAAATGGCAACCCACTCCAGTATTCTTGCCTGGAAAATTCCATGGACAGAGGAGCCTGGCAGACAATAGTCCATAGAGTCTCAAAGAGTCAGACATGACTGAGCGACTAAACCACCACCAGGCATGCAGACAGAGTTTATAGCTTCATAAAATTCAGCTGTGGACCAAGAGGAAACAGCGTAGGGGAAGTAAAATTTAGAATTTGATTTTGGGAAGCTTGTCCAAAACATCAAAGATTTGAACACTTGGTTAAATAAGTTCATAGATTACTATGCAACCACTCTTAGTTACCTGTTTAACCAAAGTGACAGTAAAAGATCTTATAGGCAAATACAGTAAGTTACATAATAAAAGAAAAAGTTCCAGCTCTTATAACTTTGAGATGACTCAGATTTCCTAATTAGAGATCCAATAAAGACAGCATTTTGATAAAAACAGAATCTTTGTTTTCAATATGAATTACTTAACAGGTAAAGAGAAATCTTTTACAATTATCCAAGAAAATGTTGTCCTTTTAGCAGAGAAAGGAAATCAAATTCGTGTTTTGAATAGTCACATTGTTGATATTAAAGCTCATTGCAGATAATTAACAAGGCCCTCCTGTATAGCACAGGGTACTATACGGAATATCTTGTAATAACCTACAGTGGCTGCTGCTGCTACTGCTAAATCGCGTCAGTCGTGTCCAACTCTG
This sequence comes from Okapia johnstoni, assembly GCA_024291935.2. Taxonomy (NCBI): domain Eukaryota; kingdom Metazoa; phylum Chordata; class Mammalia; order Artiodactyla; family Giraffidae; genus Okapia; species Okapia johnstoni. The sequence continues at coordinate 4,576,172 of CM044316.1, read as the reverse complement.
TGCGACCCCATAGACGGCAGCCCACCAGGCTCCCCTGTTCCTGGGATTCTCCAGGCAAGAACACTGGAGTGGGTTGCCATTTCCTTCTCCAATGCATGAAAGTGAAAAGTGAAAGTGAAGTCGCTCAGTCGTGTCCGACTCTTCACGACCCCATGGACTGCAGCCTAGCAGGCTCCTCCGTCCATGGGATTTTCCAGGGAAGAGTACTGGAGTGGAGTGCCATTGCCTTCTCCGAACCTACAGTGGGAAAGAATCTAAAAAAGAATGGAGGATATATATGTATAACTGAGTCACTGCTATATATCTGAAGCTAATGCAACATTGTAAATCAACTACCTTTCAATAAAAAATTAAAAAAATAAAGCTCATTGTTAAAATTCTTAGAGTAATCCATTTATTTTTCACCAGTTTGACCACACTAGATAAGATTTCTTCTTTCTTCCTCTTCCACTTTCTAAATCCATTTAGGTTTTCATCTTTTTTATTTTCCTCTTTTGTATTTTGAAACAATCATTAAATACTTTTGCTGCTGCTGCTAAGGTGCCCCAGTCGTGTCCGACTCTGTGCGACCCTATGGACAGTAGCCCACCAGGCTCCTCCATCCACAGGATTCTCCAGGCAAGAATACTGTAGTGGGCTGCCATTACAAGGATAAAATCACTGTTCTTTTACCTTCTTAAGAATGAGCCTTCACACTTCCCTGATCCTTCAGACTTCAGAATCAGTCTGCCAGTGCAGAGGACGAAGGTTCAATCTCTGGTCAGGGAAGATTCCACATGCCACAGAGCAACGAAACCCCTGCACCACCATTACTGAGCCTGCACTCTAGAGCCTGGGAGCCGCAACTACTGAAGCCCACAGGCCCTAGAGCCCATGTTCCACAATAAGAGAAGCCACCGCAATGAGAAGCCTGTGCACCACAACGAAGAGTAGCCCCGCACTGCACAACTAGAGAAAGCCCACGTGCGCAGCAGCAAAGACCCAGAGCAGACAAAAATAAAATAAATTTTAAAAATATTTTATAGAAAGAATGATCCTTCATACCTCATAACAAAAACACATCTTATTTTCCTGACATACTTCACACTCAAGGCTATTTCTGTACCTTTATTATTCTTAGTAGCTTCATTTACTTTTGTTGTTATTTAGTTGCTAAGTCATGTCTGACTCTTTGGGACCCCATGGACTTCGCTCGACACACCAAATTTCCTTGCGCTTCGCTATCAACCGGAATTTGCTCAAACTCATGTCTTCTTTTTTTTTTTTTTATTTACTTCCCTTGATTATGGACTTCTATGGTGGCTCAGCTGGTAGAGAATCCTCCTGCAATGCAGGAGACCCTGGTTTGTTTCCTAGGTCGGGAAGATCAGTTGGAGAAGGGATAGGCTACCCACTCTGATATTCTTGGGCTTCCCTCGTGGCTCAGACGGTAAAGAATCCGCCTGCAATGCGGAAGACTGGGTTCAATCCCTGGGCTGGGAAGATCCTCTCAAGAAGGGAAAGGCTACCCACTCCAGTATTCTGGCCTGGAGCATTCCATGGACTGTATAGTCATTAATAACTCTAATTTCCAATGAAAACTAGGAAGCAAGCAATTGTAAACTGTCTGTGGCCATACCAACTAAAGTCTAGACATTTATGCTAATTTATACTAATTGTACTAGTTTATACGACTAGACATTTATACTAATGTCTATCCCAGTATTCTGCAGTAGACTCACAAAATTATGAATATATCATTTAATAATTTGTAGAGGCATATGCTTCCTTATAATACAATTTTTTGATGTGGCAAAGGACACGTTAGTAATCTAAACATCATTAGTGCCTCTGTAAAAATTAAGAAGCCAAGGAGATAAGCTTATGGTTAATAATTAATACTGTAGTATTTTCCCTTGTTTGAAAACGATCTAGATATTCAATGAATATCCATTATTTCTTAACTTAGTGTAACTCCAAGATTTCAAGTTTCCATAATGATTCTGGAAGCTATTTTTTTGTTTGCTTTGTTTTGTTAATGATTTTATTTATTTATGGTTGTGCAGGGTCTCCATGCTGCATGGGCTGTTCTCTAGCTGCAGCGAGCAGGGGCTGCTCTCCCGTGGTGGGGCGTGGGCTCCTCACCGCGGTGGCTCCTCTTGTTGCAGAGCACGCGCTGTGGTGCCCACAGACCTCAGTACTGCGGCTCCCAGGCTCCAGAGCACAGTGGCTGTGATGCACAGGCTCAGCTGCTCTGCCATGTGAGGTCTTCCCAGACCAGGGGTGGAACTCGCGTCCCCGGTATTGGCAGGGGGCGGTTCTTTACCACTGAGCCACCAAGAAAGCACTCAGGTGTATTTTAGATTCTAGTTTTGGGAGCTGGGAGTCCTCAGCCACAGTCCTGGCCCTGCCATCAAAAGCTCTGGGGCCTCTGGCAAGCGCCTGTTCCTCCCTCAGTCGTGTCTGACTCTTTGCGACCCCGCGGACTGTAGCCCGCCAAGGCTCCTCTGTCCATGGGATTTCCCAGGCAAGACTGCTGGAGTGGGTTGCCATTTCCTTCTCCTGGAAGCTATTTTTAAGCACACATATTGTAACACATAATTATTGTTGAAAAGCTCACTTATAAACGTGTATCTCATTTATATGTATTACTTAACTTGTTTCCTAACAATTAGATTACTCGTGAAATTTTCATGAGTCATTAAATAGCTAGCCATGACCTTACACTGTTTTTCTTGTTGATAAATCAGGCAAGTGTCAAAATGTAAAAAGTTAAATATATGACTTCCTTTATATTATTTTTTAATTGATTGATTATTTTTGGATCTGCAGGATCTTCACTGCAGTGCCCGGGTTTCTTACTGTGGTGGTTTCTCTTGCTGCAGAGCACGGGATCTAGAGCACCGGCTCAGTGGTTGTGGCACACAGGCGGAGTTGCTCCCCGGCAAGAGGGATCTTCCTGGACCAGGGATCGAACCAGTGTCCCCTGCACTGGCAGGTGGATTCTTATTCACTGTGCCACCAGGGAAGTGCAGACTTCTGTTATTTTAAAATTTACTGTTGATATATGTTAAGCAGCTCACTTTTATCATCTGTTTTGTCCTTAAGTTGAGTTTATGGTTTTAAAATCTTGAACATATAGCCGAGACAACTAAATCTGTTTGTTTGACTAATCAATTTATGTAAGTACCTTTTTTTAAAGCCAACCAAATAGAGCTCTTTTACCAGTTAATTTTTAGCAATACTTCCTAGAGGTAGAAAAATATTACATACATGTAACACAGATATGCAGACAAACCATCATAGAGACAGAAGCAAACAAGAGTTTGTAGCTTTTACTTTTAAAGTTTAGCCATGAAGCGGGTACAAGAATTTTAAACTCATTATTTAAGAAAAAATAGTTGGATGCATATTGTGTGTTCAGATGGAACAAGTTTACTAATATTTGTGAAGAAGGCTTTTTATTTATTTATTTATGGCCATGCTGAATCTTCGTTGCTGCGAGGGCTTTTCTCTAGTTGCGGACAGTGGTGGCTACTCTCTAGTTGACTCTCTAGCAGATTCACAGGCTTCTCATTGTGGAGAAGGTGTGGAGCACGGGCTCTAGAGGGCGGTGGCTTCAGCAGTTATGGCACATGGGCTTAGTTGCTCCAAGGCACGTGGGATCTTTCTCGATCAGGGATTCAACTCTTGTCTTCTGCATTGTCAGAGGGATTCTTTTTTTTTTTTTGTATCACAGAAGGAGTAAAGGGCTATGATGTTTGCAATTTATTCTCAAATTGTTCTGGAAAAAAAAATGTTAAGACTATACAGAGAGAGAGAACATACAATAAGGCAAGGGAGGCAAAATCTTAGCAATAAGAAAACCTGAGTCTGTTATTGTTTAGGCACTCAGTCGTGTCTCACTCTTGAGACCCCATGGATTGTAGCCCACCAGGCTTCTCTTTCCATGGGATTTCCCAGGCAAGAATACTGGAGTGGGTTGCCATTTCCTTCTCCATGTCAGAGGGATTCTTTACCACTGAGCCACGAGGGAAGCCCTTGAAAATAGGCTTTTAAAACTTTTTTGCTTGCCGATGTGTTTCCAAATAGCCCTCTGATATATAGTTCCATTTTAGCTTAGGAGAGAAGGCCTTGATTACCCTTCCAATCAGACTCTGAATATATCTCCAATTAAGCCAATTTCTCCAAATAAGCCATAGACTTCCTTAAAAAAAAAAATCCTTTCAATATCTGGTTTCAGCTCAGACAAACAGTAAATTTTCCCAAGAGTACTGAACTCATTTTTTTTCTACTTTTTTTAAACCAAAGCGTAATTATTTCAAGTGATTCAAAATCAGTCAGTCTCCTGTGACTAAACCATGGGTGCATGAAGCAAAGTGAAAGTGTTAGTCGCTCAGTCATGTCTGACTCTTTGTGACTCCATGGGCTGTAACCCCACCAGGCTTCTCAATCCATGGAATTCTCTAGGCCAGAATACTGGAATGGGTAGCCATTCCTTTCTCCAGGGAATCTTCCCGACCCAGGGATCGAATCCAGGTCTCCCACATTTCAAGCAGATTCTTTCCCATCTGAGCCACCAGAGAAGCCCTCTAGTGGATGCATGAGATTTTCCCAAAGAGAGTGCAAAAGATGGAGCCCTCTCAAATCCAGCAAGTGTGCTAAATCACTTCAGTCGTGTCCAGATCTTTGGGACCCATGGACTATATAGCCCACCAGGCTCCTCTGTCCAGGGGATTCTCTAGGCAAGAATAATGGAGTGCATTGCCATGCCCTCCTCCAGGGGATCTTCCCGACCCAGGGATCGAACCCACATCTCTGATGTTTCCTGCATTGCCAGGTGGGTTCTTTACTACTAATGCAACCTGGGAAGCCCTTTCAAGATCCAGACCCTCTCTCAAAGATGACCAAAAGAGAGAAAGACTTAGACAATTTCCCTCAGAGGCTGGCAAAAGGGCCCAGTGGTTGGTAGGACCCTAGCCACAAATGGGGTGCAATATACATTTGTGTGTGGCCATCAGCATATTCTCAAGGTTCTCACCTGATGGTCTGACACTCAGGACCAAACATGCCGGCATGTCCCGGCAGACAGAAAGCCAAGCCAAGCTCTCAGCACAAAATAGGAGACAAAGAGGAAATAGCTGTCTCTGAGAGGGAAAGGCTCAACAAGTGGGTACCCCACACAAAATTTACAAGAGTTCTGGGAATTTCCTCGTGGTCCAGCGGTTAGGACTCAGAGCTTCCACTACCGGCGGCACAGGTTCCAACCATGGTCAAGGAACTAAGATCCTGCTTTCCTTGCTGCTGCTGCTGCTAAGTCACGTCAGTCATGTCTGACTCTGTGCGACCCCCACAGACGGCAGCCCACCAGGCTCTGCCGCCCCTGGGATTCTCCAGGCAAGAACACTGGAGTGGGTTGCCATTTCTTTCTCCAATGCATGAAAGGGAAAAGTGAAAGTGAAGTCGCTCAGTCGTGTCCGACTCTTCGCAGCCCCATGGACTGCAGCCTAGCAGGCTCCTCCATCCATGGAATTTTCCAGGCAAGAGTACTGGAGTGGGGTGCCATTGCCTTCTTAGGACTCAGAGCTTCCACTACCAGGGGCACAGGTTCCAAACATGGTCAAGGAACTAAGATCCTGCTTTCCTTACAGCACTGCCAAAAAAAGAAAAAAGTTCACAAGACTTAATTACCCAAAGAACTAATCCTTATGAATGCTTTTCTCTGGCCAATCCACCCAGAAAGAAAAGGATAAGGAGAAATTGTTTACCATCCTCTCTGCCTTTGGAGAAGGGAATGGCAACCCACTCCAGTACTCTTGCCTGGAAAAATCCCATGGACGGAGGAGCCTGGTAGGCTACAGTCCATGGGGTCGCAAAGAGTCGGACACGACTGAGTGACTTCTCTCTCTGCGACGTACCACAGACAGCAATCAGGGAGACAGACATGGTAAAGATTCTAGCTTCTGCTCCAGCCTGGTCCTTGGATCTCTCAGTTGCAGACCCAGAAGTCAGTTGCATCCCTGCTAATGCTAGCCCATTCTTGTCTCCAGAACCATAGTAGATGTAGAATTTTCCTCCTCCTTCTAGGGTCTTCAACTGAAACTGACATACAAGACAGATTAACAGGGGGAAAAGCACACAAAATTTATTTATGTGTATGTGGGAATCTTTGCCAAAAAAAAAAAAGAAAATGAAGACCAAAAAGACTTGTTATTTACTAGGTTGAACAGAGGGGCAACTACAGAAAAGCTATGAAATACCTGGGGAGACAAGGAAGATAAGTTATTTCAAAAGCCCTGTTGGTACAGATTTTCCTCATGGAAAAAAATCTTTTGAGAAAAATCTGACTCTGTCTCTGAGGATAAAAGGTTTCTTCCTCCCAGTACTGGGAAGAAAACTTTCCCATGGGAAGTTTATTTCTTGCTTTCAGGAAGAAAAAGGAAGTTCCCAGAGCCCTTCTTGCATCTTGCTGTTATACTAATGCCTTGAACTCAAAAAATAATCAATCTGCTAGAGCAGCATATTGGTGTGTGTGGCCGGGGGGCGGGGTGGCATGTTCTGAATTCTTTCAACGGAAACACTCCAAATCACCGGTCCAGGCATCAAAAGCTGTTCCTCCTGATGGGTGCTAAATTCTTTTGACATTTTAACCTTTAAAAAAAATTTTTGGCCACACCATGTAGTTTCTTAGTTCCCTGACCAGGGATCAAACCCCTGGAGTGGAAGTATGGAATCTTAACCACTGGATGGCCAAAGAATTCCCTAACTAGTCTCTGGGCACTAAATCCTTAATGGGTCTTAAATTTCTTTTCAACCAGAAAATCAGTAATCCTTTGATAGGGAATGCCAAATGGTCAGATAAAGCCAAATTCCCAATCCCTGATGACATCGTGTGTGTGCGTGGTAAGTCATTTCAGTCCAACTCTTTGAGACCCTATGGACTGTAGCCTGTTAAGCTCCTCTGTTTATGGGACTCTCCAGGCAAGAATGCTGGATTGGGTTGCCATGCCCTCCTCCAGGGGATCTTCCCCACCCAGGGATTGAACCCATGTCTCTGGTGTCTCCTGTATTGGCAGGTGGGTTCTTTACCACTAGTGTCACCTGGGAAGCTCTGCTGATGACATCATCTATCAGCTCAGACTGTGGGCTTCCCTTGTGGCTCAGATGGTAAAGAATCTGCCTGTAATGTGGGAGACCAGGGTTTGATCTCTGGGAAGATCCCCTGGAAAAAGGAATGGCTTATCCACGCCAGTATTGTGGCCTGGAGAATTCCATGGACAGAGGAACCTGGCAGGCTATCGTCCATGGGGCCGCAAAGAGTTGGACATGACTGAGTAACTTTCACTTTCACTTCACTTTCAGCTCAGACTGGGACTTGAACCCATGGGGCTGGGACTGGAACACAGCCAAAACCCAGTCTTCCAACTGAGATCACAACATACGGTTTCAGGACCTAATGAAGCTTAGGTTCTTGATGTCTCATCACAGAAAGAATTCAGTGAGAGACAAAGTGATAGGTAAGAAGTGGATTTATTTAGAAAGAAACACATTTCACAGACAAGCGTGTGGGCTGTCGCAGAGGGCAAGTGTGGCCTCAAAATGTGGCGTGGTTAGCTTTTATGGGCTGGGTAATTTCGTAAGTTAAGGAGCAGGATTATTCCAACTATTTGGGAAGGGGCAGAGATTTCCAGGAATAGGGCCGCCTCTTTTTGATCTTTGATGGTCAGCCTTGGAACTGTCATGGCGCATGCGAGTGTGTCACTTGGCTTGCTGATGTGTTACAGTGAGCGTATACTGAGGCTCAAAGTCTAGTGGAAGTTGTCTTGTCCACCATCTTGAACCCATTTGGTTCTTACCAGTTTGTGTTGTGTCCTTGGGCTATGTCATTCTCTCAAAGACTGTGCCCGGTCTCCTCCCATCCTGTTTCGTTCTGCCCTTGGAGATTTTACTCCCATATTCTTATGAGAAGCAGAAGGACAACGGTCGTTAGCTTCTGTAACGGCTTCAAGACTGAATAGGGGTGTGGACCCTCCTGTCAGCGACTAAAAATCTCCAGATACATGACCCAGGGGCCCCAGGTCAGGACATCTCCTTGTTTTAATCCGTATGGACTGGAACCCCCACATAGCCATCATCTTCATGTGGAACTGATGCCACTGTGTCGCAAAAAAACAAACCCGGGCTCTGTTCACCGGTGCTGAATGTGAATATGGAGACAAGGGTTTTGGAGGACTAGAAAGGAGTAGGTTTATTACTTTGCAAGGCAAAGGGGACCACAGCAAGCTAATGCTTTCAAGACCGGGCCCCACCTCCTGGGACATTAGAAGAGGCCTTAGAGTTTTAGGATGGAAAATAAGGCTGAAGATAAGTATCAGAGCTGCTATGGTCTTACATTCCTCTCCTCCTCCTGGGGTCACTGAGATCACGAGAGCCGGCATCATGTGATTCCAAGACAGGTTCTGGTGGTCTTAGAGGTCATCCTTCAGTAACATTCTTTCTGGAATGAAGAGTGCTCCCAGAGGGAAGGAGTGTTAGGGAGTGTTGCCTTGGGAGGATAAACATCAAGTGTAGCTAGATGGCAATCATTTTCAGAGCGCAGTTAAGCAAGAGAGGGAGACGGACATTTGTAGGTTAAATGGGTGGAGAGAACAAGTACTGGATAAGCGCTACCATAACAGGGTCCCTCAGTATTTGCTACAGCAAATACTTCCTTAGCCTTCTTAAGAATCTTCTGGGTGATGAAGCACTTTTTATAACAGCACCAGAGTACAAAAATATCTATAAATGACAAAAGACTTAAAAGGCATGGTTAAATATCTGATTACAGTGTAATTGTAAAGAATCCGCCTGCATTGTGAGCGACCTGGGTTTGATCCCTGGGTTGGGAAGATTCCCTGGAGAAGGGCATGGCAACCCTCTTCCTGTATTCTTGCCTGGAGAATCCCTATGGACAGAGGAGCCTGGTGGGCTACAGTCCATGGGGTTGCAAAGAGTTGGGCAAGACTGAGCAACTAAGCACACAGCACACAGTATAATCGATAAAAAAAAAAAATCTTGGTTACAATAACCATTTATATTACATTACAATAATATTTAACGTAATATACCAAATATGTGTATTAAATATGTGTGTACCAAATATGTGTGTTAAATATTTCTCTTTGAGATATCTCAGGGACCCTCTAAAGCTGGAAATCAGAAATTTAATTAAAATTAATTAAAATTTGGTATTCCAGACGTTTGTCAAAAAGTTTTAAAACTTGTCAAATAAGACTATAGGTTACTGTGAGACAACACTTATTCCTTAACCAAAGTTACAAAAGATCTAACCAGCAAATACAAATCAATTAAAGGCCAAGAAACTCACACAATCTGTTGTGAAATGCAGCATTTCAAGAATACTTCGGAGGGAGAATCCAAATCCAGTCTTGTCCTAGCCCATTCCCAACAAAATCCATTTACCCAACTAAATTTAATCCAATCTTAGAAAATCCTGATCATGCATAATTCTTTTCAGTATTTTTTCATTCCTCAAACCTTTTTTTACTAAAAACACATATCTGATTTTCCTTAAAAGTTTGTTTTTCCATGTTGAGTTACTTTTCTTGCTGACAAATTTTTGATAGATATAATTAGATCTAGTAAACCTAGGTACAACAGAAGTATTATACTTAACATTGATGACTCTAAAGACATGTCTGTATTAATCAACCAACAAGTTTAAGCCACCTTCAATACCAGATATCAGTTTTACCCTGAATATTTTCCAGATAACATAGACCTGAAATCTATTCTGGCCAGATTATTCTATATTTCTTAATATTTATATGTGTTTAATTATTTGCTGGATCATCGAAAAAGCAAGAGAGTTCCAGAAAAACATCTATTTCTGCTTTATTGTCTATGCCAAAGCCTTTGACTGTGTGGATCACAATAAACTGTGGAAAATTCTGAAAGAGATGGGAATACCGGACCACCTGACTTGCCTCTTGAGAAACCTGTATGCAGGTCAGGAAGCAACAGTTAGAACTGGACATGGAACAACAGACTGGTTCCAAATAGGAAAAGGAGTACGTCAAGGCTGTATATTGTCACCCTGCTTATTTAACTTATATACTGAGTACATCATGGGAAATGCTGGGCTGGAAGAAGCACAAGCTGGAATCAAGATTGCTGGGAGAAATATCAATAACCTCAGATATGCAGATGACACCACCTTTATGGCAGAAAGTAAAGAGGAACTAAAGAGCCTCTTGATGAAAGTGAAAGAGGAGAGTGAAGAAGTTGGCTTAAAGCTCAACATTCAGAAAACCAATATCATGGCATCTGGTCCCATCACTTCATGGGAAATAGATGGGGAAACAGTGGAAACAGTGTCAGACTTTATTTTTCTGGGCTCCAAAATCACTGCAGATGGTGATTTCAGCCATGAAATTAAAAGACGCTTACTCCTTGGAAGGAAAGTCATGACCAACCTAGACAGCGTATTAAAAAGCAGAGACATTACTTTGCCAACAAAGGTCCGTCTAGTCAAGGCTATGATTTTTCCAGTGGTCATGTATGGATGTGAGAGTCGGACTATAAAGAAAGCTGAGCGCCCAAGAATTGATGCTTCTGAACTGTAGTGTTGGAGAAGACTCTTGAGAGTCCCTTGGACTGCAAGGAGATCCAACCAGTCCATCCTAAAGGAAATCAGTCCTGAGTGTTCTTTGTAAGGACTGATGTTGAAGCTGAAACTCCAATATTTTGGCCACCTGATGCCAAGAGCTGACTCATTTGAAAAGACCCTGATGCTGGGAAAGATTGAAGGCAGGAGGAGACAGGGACGACAGAGGATGAGATGGTTGGATGGCATCACCGACTTAAAGGACATGGGTTTGGGGAAACTCCAGGAGTTGGTGATGGACAGGGAGGCCTGGCATGCTGCAGTTCATGGGGTTGCAAAGAGTCAGACATGACTGAGTGACAGCTGAACTGAACTGAACTGAATTTCCTTTAAGTCAATCAAATAGAGCCATTTTATGAATCAATTTTTGGCAATGCTATATGTCTATAACACACACATAGACACATATGCACACACAAGCAAACACAGAGGCATCATAGTTCCTGTTCCAAAATTTTAGCCATGATCTTGGGGACTTGAACCATTTTCCCAAAATAGTTCCTAAATCTGGGAGAGGGTCATTTACAGCCTCTATTTTTTGTGTAATGTGACTCAATAATTGAGATACATTAGCAGAGTTATATGGAATAAAAGCACAATATTCTGTCTTTGCAGTAAATTCCGAAGAGCTTCACGTCCATCATGGATGGTTTCATGTAAAGCCTTGATTACTTTCCATCACTGAGTTTGTGGAATCATAATCTTTTCCTCTAACATATACCATATCTTTTGACTTATTAATCCCCTATTTTTAGCCCAATCTTCTCCCTTCATATAACAGGGTTGTGGCATCTCCTCTATCAAGCCTGGCATGTGTAAAACTGCTTTTATTTTATCTGTTGGTATGCAAGGTGCTTTCTTTGCTTCTTGGTCAACGTGGTGATTTCCCTTTCCAGTTTCAGACCTGGGAATCTGAGACTGATGTCCCCTACAGTGAGCTACAGCTATTTCTTGAGGATCTTGTTTAATAACCACTGGCTGGATATCTTCGGCCAGGCCTGGATCCTCGATCCTCCACACTCCAGGGTCTACTAAGGCTTCTATCTCAACTTCAGATTCAATCTGTCGCTTTCTGCTTCCTGTTAGAACCATTTGGTGATAAGGGTGGTTCCCTTGCCCCTTGAGAAACAGAATGACCCTAACTTAGTTAACAAATCTCTTCCCATCAAAGGAATGGGACAATAAGGCAGAAATTGAAAGGAATGTAAAAACAGCTGGCCATTGACATTGCACAAAAGCGGCTCCAGGGAAGTGTGCCCCTGTTTCTTCCCTGACAACCTCATTACATATTCCTTATGACTGCCAAGTTTTCCAATCCTTTGGGTTAAGATCGAGAAGGTTATCTATAAGAAATTCTATCAAGTAGCCTGCCACATCAATAACACCTGAGGCTAGTTATGTAGATAGCATCTCCAGGCAGAGCCCCTTGTAGCTTCGGACTGGTAGGTCTCCTGGCTGTGAAACCAACAATGGCAGAGGGCCTCCCCACCTCACTCTCCGGCCCCTGGGGCACCCATCTGCCAATGCCCTGGCTATGTGCAAAGGGCACATTGATCAAAGTCTTCCCTCCAGTGTCCCTTTTGTCCTCCTAGGATACACCTTCCTTGTTTGGGTATCCATGGACCTAGTAGTCTGCCAGGGCCATATTGGCCCAGAAAAAGCAGTCTCCCAGTTGGTCGACTTTGAGCAGACAAAACCACTGCAATCATTTGGGCCTTATGCATATTTCTCTGGGCTCATTCAGCCTTTGTGGCCACATCTCTATTACTGAAAACTAAATAAGGCAATTGGAGTAATGAATGACCGCTCATTGGAGTCTGAAGACCAGCAGATGCTTTTTGAATTTTCTGTGTTGACTAAAACACTAGTCACAACCTGAAAGTAGAGAGTTATGGGAATACCAGACCACTTTACCTGCCTCCTGAGAAACCTGTATGCAGGTCAAGAAGCAACAGAACGAGACATGGGACAATGGACTCGCTCCAAATTAGGGAGTACGTCAAGGCTATATATTGTCACCCTGCTTATTTAATTTATATGCAGAGTACACCATGAGAAATGCTGAGCTGGATGAATCACACAAGCTGGAAGCAAGATTGCCGGGAGAAACATCAACAACCTCAGATATGCATATGACACCACCTTAATGAACAATATGAAAAGGCAAAAAGATATGACACGGAAAGATGAACTCCCCAGTTCGGTAGGTGCCAATATGCTACTGAAGAGTGGAGAAATAACTCCAGAAAGAATGCAGAGACAGAGCCAAAGCGAAAACAACACCCAGCTGTGGATGTGACTGGTGACGGAAGTAAAGCCCGATGCTGTAAAGAGCAATATTGTATAGGAACCTGGAATGTTAGGCCCATGAATCAAGGTAAATTGGAAGTGGTCAGGCAGGAGATGGCAAGAGTGAACATCGACATTTCAGGAATTAGTGAACTAAAATGGACGGGAGTGGGCAAAATTAATTCAGATGCCCATTATATCTACTACCGTTGGCAAGAATCCCTTAGAAGAAATGGAGTAGCCCTCATATGTCAACAAAAGAGTCCGAAATGCAGTACTTGGATGCAATCTCAAAAATGCCAGAATGAACTCGGTTCGTTTCCAAGGCAAACAATTCAGTATCACAGTAATCCAAGTCTATGCCCCAACCAGTTATGCTGAAGAAGCTGAAGTTGAACAGTTCTATGAAGACCTACAAGACCTTCTAGAACTAACATGGAAAAAAGATATCCTTTTTGTCATAGGGGAATGGAATGCAAAAGTAGGAAGTCAAGAGATACCTGGAGTAACAGGCAAATTTGGCCTTGGAGTACAAAATGAAGCAGGGCAAAGGCTAACAGAGTTTTGCCAAGAGAATACACTGGTCATAGCAAACACCCTCTTCCAACCACACAAAAGAAGACTCTACACATGGGCATCACCAGATGGTCAATACTGAAATCAGATTGATTATATTCTTTGCAGCCAAAGATGGAGAAGCCCTATACAGTCGGCAAAAACAAGACCGGGAGCTGACTGTGGCTCAGATCATGAACTCCTTATCGAAAAATTCAGACTTAAATTGAAGACAGTAGGGAAAACCATGAGGCCATTCAAATATGACCTAAACCAAATCCTTTACGATTATACAGGGGCAATGACAAATAGATTCAAGGGATTAGATCTGATAGAGAGAGTGCCTGAAGAACTATGGACTCAGGTTCGTGACATTGTTCAGGAGGTGGTGACCGAAATCATCCAAGAAAAAGAAATGCAACAGGGCAAATAGTTGTCTGAGGAGGCCTTACAAATAGCTAAGAAAAGCAAAGAAGTGAAAGGCAAAGGAGAAAAGGAAATATATACCCATCTGAATGCAGAGTTGCAAAGAAAAACAAGGAGAGATAAGAAAGCCTTCCTCAGTGATCAATGCAAAGAAATAGAGGAAAACAATAGAATGGGAAAGACTAGCGATCTCTTCAAGAAAATTAGAGATACCAAGGGAACATTTCATGCAAAGATGAGCAGAATAAAGGACAGAAATGGTATGGACCTGATTTTGGACTTGCGCAGCACTAAACAGCAGCTTGAAGCAAGCAGAAGCAAGGAGTAGCTGGAAGCAAGGTTTTAGTTTCCCAGACCTGGAGTCTTAACCACTGGACCACAAGGGTGACCAGCTAGGACTAGCGTCCCTAGTCCTTTCCTGCCTAGTCAAGAACGAATTCAGGCAAGGAGGAAGAAGGTAAAGAGTAGAAAGTTTATTGAAAAGAAAAGTATATGCAGAAAGGCATACAGGCGAGCTCAGAAGGAGAGCTGCGGCTTTGGGAAGTTAAAATCATATATAAGGGGGCAGTTCTCCAGATCTTTGTCTTCACTCAGGCCAATCGTCTTGCTCTGTCCCCTCCCTGGTTAATTTGTCTCATGACCCTCCCCTAGGGTATGCCTGCCCCTGGGGTGCGCAGGCACACCCTAGCCAAGATGGATCTCTAAGTGAGAGCTTCTGGGAGAAGCAAGACTCATTATGGATTGGAATTATCCTTTGACTTTTGATTCCAAGGAGCCTTTCTGCGCAGGTGTAGTGTCTCCCTTATCCTTTACTGTGAGGGGCTTTTTTTCCCCCTCTCTTTGTCCTTGCCATGATTATTCCCACGAGATGTTTACAAGAGACAAAGACTGGCTATTTACCCTGTTTCTGCGGTTACTTCCATTTCAGAGAGCCAACAGGAGACTGGTTGTAAATTCCTCAACTTGAGTCCACCTGTCTGTTGCCTCAGGAAATACAAAGAGGAGGCTGGCTGATGCTAATATCCAAACGGAGCCCATCTATTTCCAACCTCAGACCTAACAGAAGTAGGAGAGGTGGCAAGAATACACAGGAAAACTGTACAAAAAAGGTGTTAATGACCTGGATAACCATGATGGTGTGATCACTCACTTAGAGCCAGACATCCTGGAATGGGCGTTATGAAGCATCACTATGAACAAAGCTAGTGGAGGTGATGGAATTCTAGTTGGGCTATTTCAAAGCCTAAAAGATGATGCTGTGAAAGTGCTGTGCTCAATATGCCAACAAGTTTGGAAAACTCAGCAGTGGCCACAGGACTGGAAAAGGTCAGTTTTCATTCCAATCCCAAAGAAAGGCAATGCCAAAGAATGTTCAAACTACTGCACAATTGGACTCATTTCACATGCTGGCAAAGTAGTGCTCAAAATCCTTCAAGTTAGGCTTCAACAGTATGTGAACCAAGAACTTCCATATGCTCAAGCTGGATTTAGAAAAGGCAGAGGAACCAGAGATCAAATTGCCAACATCCACTGGATCATAGAAAAAACAAGGGAATTCCAGAAAAACACCTGCTTCATTGACTATGCCAAAGCCTTTGACTGTGTGGATCACAACAAACTGTGGAAAATTCTTAAAGAGATGGGAATTCCAGACCACCTGACCTGCCTCCTGAGAAACCTGTAGGCAGATCAGGAAGCAACAGTTAGAACCGGACATGGAACAATGGATTGGTTCCAAACTGGGAAAAGAGTATGTCAAAGCTGTATATTGTCACCCTGCTTATTTAACTTATATGCAGAGTACATAATGCGAAATGCTGGCTGGGTGAAGCTCAAGCTGAAATCAAAATTGCCTGGACAAATATCAATAACCTCAGATATGCAGATGATACCATTCTTATGGCAGAAAGCAAAGAGGAACTAAAGAGCCTCTTGATGAAGGTGAAAGAAGAGAGTGAAAAAGCTGCCACAAATCTCAACTTTCAGAAAACAAAGATCGTGGCATCCAGTCCCAACACTTCATGGCAAATAGACAGGGTAAAAATGAAAACAGTGACAGACTTAATTTTCTTGGGCTTCAAAATCACTGCGGACAGTGATTACAGTCATTAAATTAAAAGACGCTTGTTCCTTGGAAGAAAAGTTATGACAAACCTAGACGGCATATTAAAAAGCAGAGACTACACAAAGTTATGGCTAGTCAAAGTTACGGTTTTTCCAGTGGTGTATGGATGTGAGAGTTGAAACATAAATAAAGCTGTGCCCCAAAGAATTGATGCTTTCCAACTGTGATGCTGGAGAAGACTCTTGAGAATTCCTTGGACAGCAAGGAGATCAAACCAGTCAGTCCTAAAGGAAATCAACTCTGAATACTCATTGGAAGGACTATGCTGTAGGTGAAGCTCCAATACTTTGGCCACCTGATGCAAAGAGCTGACTCTTTGGAAAAGACTGATGCTGGGAAAGATTGAGGGCAGGAGGAAAAGGGGGCAACAGAGGGTGAGATGGTTGGATGACATCATCAATTCAATGGACATGAGTCTGAGAATGAAGGAGGAAACAGAACAGGTTCTATCTTGAAAGCAGGACTCCATCTCGGGCCGGATTGTGGACTTTGAGCTATATGCCCAGTGTCTATGGAAACAACATACCAACTGGAAAACCAGGCCCCTGGAAAGAAGAGCCCCAGGGCTCTCCATCACCTAAAAGAATACCCTAATTATCTGTGTGACCGAATAGAATCATACATTCTATTATGCTTATTGGGGTATGACCACAGGCCTATTGATAATTGTCCACTGTTAACTACCTAGGCTTAACACATATGAATCACCGAATCATGGATTGACTTTGATTGTATCTTTCTTTTCCCTTTGTTCAGACTAGTTTCTGGAATTTGGGAAGGTGGGTTTGAGCACGTACACCTAGGGTATATAAAGTTTTCACAAAAACTGGTCGGGGTCTTTGGCTAAGAGGAGACTCTGCCTTGGCCCCGCCGGTGTAATAAACTGCACTCCACTATCTGCATTGTCCTTCTGAGTGAGTTTGTTTCCCGGAACGCGTGGCTACAACAAGCAGACTCCGGGAGATGGTGAAGGACAGGGAAGCCTTTCGTACCACAATCCATGGGTTCGCAAAGAGTTGGACATGACTGAGCAACTGAACAACAACAACAACAAAGAGTCAGCACTTGTAAGGGTCAGAGGGAGAGGAGCAAAAGTAAAAACAGTACACCTTGGTGCTCACACAGGTATTCTGGGGTTAACAGAAGAAAAAAGAAATGGAGCAGGAGTGAACAAGAAAGCAAGAACGTAGGAGAAAAACCTAAGAGTCAAGGAGAAGAGTGTAGATATGAACAATTCTGTCCTAGACCTGCTGTTGGATGTGTAGACTAAAAAACAGTCACAACCTGAAAGTAGAGAGTTATTTTATTTTGTGGGAATGTTAAGGACTCCAAGCCCAAGAGACAGTATCTCAGTAGCCCTGGAAAACTGCTCCATGCAGGCAGGAGAGGGAGTCATGCTATTTATAAGTTTGCAGCAATGGGGGCAAGCAGCTTGAACATCAAAGATTATTGTTAAGTAAGGAAAACCAGACATCAAGTTAAGGAATTTAGAGTTCCTCTATGCATGGAAAGATGCAAGAGTCTGGGATTATTGATTCATTCCTTTCATATGTATCTCAGCTATCTGGGGCCAGCATCCTGCATTTTTATAGCAGTATTCTTCTCTTCTTGAATTCCCTTGCTGCCAAGTCGCTTCAGTCGTGTCCGACTCTGTGCGACCCCATAGACGGCAGCCCACCAGGCTCCACCGTCCCTGGGATTCTCCAGGCAAGAATACTGGAGTGGGTTGCCATTTCCTTCTCCAGTGCATGAAAGGGAAAAGTGAAAGTGAAGACACGCAATCGTGTCCGCCTCTTAGTGACCCCAGGGACTGTAGCCTACCAGGCTCCTCCGTCCATGGGATTTTCCAGGCAAGAGTACTGGAGTGGGGTGCCATTGCCTTCCCTTAGGTCACACTGAAGGGTTGTATTCATGATGACTGCGACATCCTTAAGTTCTTTGTGTAGGGAATTGCACCACTTGCCCTTGTCTGCAAGGCTCAGAAATTCACAATATCGGATAGCTGTGACATTTCTTGCCCTACGGCAGGAAATGTTTCACAGATGTGCAAAAGCATATGGATTTTACCCACCAGGTCAAAAGTGAGCAGATGTTATATTCTCCAAGAGTTCTTTTCCCATGTACTCATGTGCATGCGTGGATGTGTGTGTGTGCACACACACGTTTCCACCCTCTCTGAAACTGTGAGTTTAAATCTAGATCATCACTGAAACCCTCATTGTGTTGGTATTCACGGCAGTGGTGAAGGTTACCTTGGCAACGTGTCCATTGCTTTTTTGATGTTTATTATACGTGTGTGCATGTTTAGTCGCTCAGTTGTGTCTGACTCTTTGCAATCTCATGGACTGTAGCTCACCAGGCTCTTCTGTCCATGGCATTCTCCAGGCAAGAATACTGAGTTGGGAAGCCATTCCCTTCTCCAGGGGAAATTCCTGACCCAGGGATTGAATCCAGGTCACCTACATTGCAGGTAGATTCTTTATTGTCTGAGCCACCAGGAAAGCCTTGGTGGCTTTATTGTACTATAAATTCTCTGTTTTGAGTTTTGTAACTTTATAGTATTTGAGATGGGCTTCCTTTGTGGCTCAGCTGATAAAGAATCTGCCTGCAATGCAGGAGACCTGGGTTTGATCCCTGGGTTGGGAAGATCCACTGGAGAAGGGAAAGGCTACCCACTTCAGTATTCTGGCCTAGAGTCACAAAGAGTCGGACACGACTGAGTGACTTTCACTAGTCGCTAGCATTTGAGATAATGTTATGTTTGTATTTTGTTGTGTAAAGTAATTGTGTTGAATAAACCTAGAATTAGAGTTGGGGGCGGGGTGGGGAAATGAGCAGACAGCAGTAAAAGGTCCTCTTCCATACACTTGGCTCATGGTTTCCCAAGGGCCTCTATAGGACCAAGGCCTCACTCTAAACCTCTTCTTACCTTTTCACTGTCCCTTTGTGGTTGCCAGCTAAAACCATTCACCTGAGACTGGGACTTGAACCCATGTGCCAGGATTTGACCTTGGCCAAAATCCTGCTTGGGACTTAAACCCCAGGGGCTGGGACACAGACCCAGCCAAACCCACGGTACCCGGTTTCAGGACCTCAGGAAGCTCAGGTTCTTGATGTCTCATTGCAGAAAGAAGTCAGTGAGAGACAAGTGATAAGAACGAAGTGGATTTATCCAGAGAGAAACATTCCACTGACAGATTGTAGGCCACCTCAGAAGGCAAGAGTGTCCTTGAGAGAAACACACTCCACAGACAAGAGTGTGGGCTGTGGCAGAAGGTGAGTGCAGCCTCAAGGGTACGTGGTTAGCTTTTATGGGTTGGGTAATTTCTTAAACTAATAAACAGGAGGATTATTCCAACTATTTTGGGGAAGGGGGCAGAAATTTCTAGGAATTGGGCCACTGTCCACTTTTTCATCTTTGGTTTGCCTTAGAACTGTCATGGTGCCTGTGGCTGTGTCACTTCACCTGGTGATGTGTTATAGTGAGCATATACTGAGGCTCAAGGTCTAGTAGAAGCTGTCTTGTCCACCATCTTAAACCCATTTGGTTCTAATCAGTTTATGTTGTATCCTTGGGCTATGTCATTCTTTCAAAGATTGTGCTATGCCTCTTCCCTCCAGTTTTAAAGGCATCAAAATCATATTTAGAGAAAGGAAAACAGAAATGAGACAAATAGAGAAACAGCAAAATTCTCTTACTTATTTGGAGCTGCCAAGGCTTCAGCTACCATGAAATGTACTTTACCGTGGAAAAAGTTTATCTGACTCTGTTTTGTGAATCATAACTTGACTTTTCAGTTCAGTTCAGTTCAGTTGCTCAGTCGTGTCCTACTCTTTGCGACCCCATGAATTGCAGCACGCCAGGCCTCTCTGTCCATCACCAACTCCTGGAGTTTACCCAAACCCATGTCCATCGAGTCGGTGACGCCATCCAACCATCTCATCCTCTGTCGTTCCCTTCTCCTCCCACCCCCAATCCTACCCAGCATCAGGGTCTTTTCCAATGAGTCAACCCGTCGCATGAGGTGGCCAAAGTATTGGAGTTTCAGCTTCAACATCAGTCCTTCCAATGAACACCCAGGATTGATCTCTTTTAGGATGGATTGATTGGATCTCCTTGCAGTCCAAGGGACTCTCAAGAGTCTTCTCCAACACCACAGTTCAAAAGCATCAATTCTACAGTGCTCAGCTTTCTTCACTGTCCAACTCTCACATCCGTACATGACCACTGGAAAAACCATAGCCTTGACTAGAAGGACTTTTGTTTGCAAAGTAATGTCTCTGCTTTTAAATATGCTATCTAGGTTGGCCATAACCTTCCTTCCAAGGAGCAAGCGTCTTTTAATTTCATGGCTGCAATCACCATCAGCAGTGATTCTGGAGCCCAAAAAATAAAGTCTGACACTGTTTCCACTGTTTCCCCATCTATTTCCCATGAAGTGATGGGGCCAGATGCCATGATCTTAGTTTTCTGAACGTTGAGCTTTAAGCCAACTTTTTCACTCTCCTCTTTCACCTTCATCAAGAGGCTCTTTAGTTCTTCTTCACTTTCTGCCATAAGGGTGGTGTCATCCGCATATCTGAGGTTATTGATATTTCTCCCAGCAATCTTGATTCCAGCTTGTGTTTCTTCCAGCCCAGCATTTCTCATGATGTACTCTGCATATAAGTTAAATAAGCAGGGTGACAATATACAGCCTTGACGTACTCCTTTTCCTATTTGGAACCAGTCTGTTGTTCCATGTCCAGTTCTAACTGTTGCTTCCTGACATGCATACAGGTTTCTCAAGAGACAGGTCAGATGGTCTGGTATTCCCATCTCTTTCAGAATTTTCCACAGTTTATTGTGATCCACACAGTCAAAGGCTTTGGCATAGACAATAAAGCAGAAATAGATGTTTTTCTGGAACTCTCTTGCTTTTTCGATGATCCAGCGGATATTGGCAATTGGATCTCTGGTTCCTCTGCCTTTTCTAAAACCAGCTTGAACATCTGGAAGTTCACGGTTCACATATTGCTGAAGCCTGGCTTGGAGAATTTTGAGCATTATTTTACTAGCATGTGAGATGAGTGCAATTGTGCGGTAGTTTGAGCATTCTTTGGCATTGCCTTTCTTTGGGATTGGAACAAAAACTGACCTTTTCCAGTCCTGTGGCCACTGCTGAGTTTTCCAAATTTGCTGGCATATCGAGTGCAGCACTTTCACAGCATCACCTTTGAGGATTTGAAATAGCTCAACTGGAATTCCATCCCCTCCACTAGCTTTGTTCGTAGTGATGCTTTCTAAGACCCATTGACTTCACATTTCAGGATGTCTGGCTCTAGGTGAGTGATCACACCATCGTGATTATCTGGGTCGTGAAGATCTTTTTTGTACAGTTCTTCTGTGTATTCTTGCCACCTCTTCTTAATATCTTCTGCTTCTGTTAGGTCCCTGCCATTTCTGTCCTTTATTGAGCCCATCTTTGCATGAAATGTTCCCTTGGTACCTCTAATTTTCTTGAAGAGATCTCTAGTCTTTCCCAATCTGTTGTTTTCCTCTATTTCTTTGCATTGATCGCTGAGGAAGGCTTTCTTATCTCTCCTTGCTATTCTTTTACCCCTCTTTAAACCATTTTGAAGGTTTTCCACCAAAATGCAGTAAAATCTGGAGCCTGGAATACCAGAATGCGGTACTTGACTGCAATAGGAAGTGTTTGAAGGATCATTTTTCCCAAAAAGTTAAAATCACACCTCTCATACAGATATAAAAATAAGCATGTGTTAAAAACTACTGTTAACTCATTATTAATAAAGGGAACTTGTCAGGTGTTAAAACCATTTCAAAGAAGTTCCAAACAAGAAACACAACAGGAAGTGTAAAATGAATGTGCAAATAAAGGCAAAAAAAAAAAATGGGGTGAGTGTCCCTCTACTTGGCAGAATTCATTTGCATGTCTATAAGTAAGAATTACTTTTTGGTGTTCTCAGTTATAACCACAGGGTTTATAAATATCTCCCATAGAATCAAAATCAGAAAACTGAAGAGTGTCCTCTACCAAAGAGCAAAGAAAACATACATTTTTTTTGTAAAGAGTAAAACAGTTTAGTTTTTGTAGACCATACAATCTTTGTTGCAACTACTCATTGTAGTTGAGAGTAGACAATAAAAAAACAAATGGGCATGGCTGTGTTCCAATATATCTTTATTTATGGATTCCAAAATCGGAATTTCATACAATTTTCACACGTCCCAGAACAGTACCTGGATTTTTTTCATCGACCAATCAAAAAAAGTAAGAAAATTCTTAGCTCTTGAACCTCACCAAAACAGGTGGCGACAGAATTCGGCCCACAGGCTCCAGACACCCTGCTCCTGTAAGAAATGCAGATTTCCACTGAAACTCAGATTTTCCCCTACGGGAGCATAGGAGGTAATATGGTGATATAATTATCACTGCAGCAACACCAAGTTGCTGTCAAATTTCTTAAAGCACGTCATGTGCCCAGAACAGTGCGTAGCGTTTTCAGTATTATCATTATTGTGGAACTTAGGTCAGACGCCCAGCAGTAGTCAGGACCAAGGTCAACGTCCAGACAGGCATCCCGGCAGCCTGCGCACGCAGCAGAACTGGAGCCCCGCCTCCACGCCCCCGAATCTCTGCGGGATTGGATTTCCGCCCCGGTCGCCATCACTTTTCAGGAATTGCGGGAGAATCTGGAAACCTAGAGGGCGATTTACACGGGAGAACTCGGTAACTGCCGTAGATTGGCCATCTCAATGCAGGAGGCAGGACAACAGTTTGTGATTTTTCCAGCCTAAAGCCCGTGATTGGTCAGTGAAGTACTGGGCGGTCAAATAAGAGTGTGACGACGGTTACCCATAGGCCAGAGCAGAAAGGGGCGGGGAAACGAGGGTGGAACGTCAGTGATTGGCGTGCGCGGTGTGACGTAAAGCCTTCTGTGATTGGTGCATAAGGCGCGGAAGGAGGTGTGAGGCTTCGAAGCAGTGGGCGATTGACTGGAGCGATTTGGGGCGGGCATACAAATCACGAAGGCAGCGTTCGATTGGGTACCACCGCGATGGGCGGGAACCGGGACTCGGCGGCGACTTGGGATTGGCCGGCATGGGCGGGGCGGCCCGGTGTGCCGGTTCCTATGTCCCGCGGACGATGCTGTCCGGCGGCTGGCGCTGGCTGCGCGGCCTTTGGGCCGCCGGTCAGCCCCTGTTCCAAGGCCGTGCGTTGCTCGTCACCAACACTCTGGGATGCGGCGTTCTCATGGCGGCCGGGGATGGGGCGCGCCAGTCCTGGGAGATTCGCGCCCGGCCCGGCCAGAAGTTCGACTCGCGGCGCTCAGGTAAGAGGACCGGTGCTGCTGGCTTTTCACCCCAGAAGATCTTTGCCCCCAACTTCAGATCCGGAGACCTGTGAGCCGCACCTGAGCTCCGTGACTATGTCCTGTGACCTCAGTTCCTGGCAAGACCCTTGACCTCAGCGTGCACCTTAGACATCCCCTCCCCGTTCTCTGCGTCCCTTCCCCCTCGGGAGTCTTCATCTCATCTCCAATACGTAGGGTGTCTGTCCGCTGCCGTCCTGACGGTCAGGTCCCTGCCCACCCCTTGATCTGCTACCCTCTCTCTTGCACTGACAGACTTAGCATTGAGCACGATATGCTGCACCCGGGGTAGTCAAAGGCACAACGTCTGGCTCCCAGCCAGCCTTGTGTCGCGCCCTGATCCCACATTTCCCTATCAGTTGTGCCTCTGTTTCCTCTTTCGGAAAGCGGCGCGATGGTAGTACCCTTTGACACGGTAGTGAGGCAATGAGGGGAGAAGATGCAAAAGCACCTCTTGGAATGGTACCTGGCGGTGGGGCTAGTAATGGAAGAATATTCGGTTGGGCCCTGGGAAGGTGTCAGGCTTACCCAGGCCTTAGCCAGGGAGGGAGTGGATTGGAGGGGAAGGTTGCTGGCCTAACGTGCCCCCCTTAACTCTTGGACTGTCCACAGTGAGCATGTTTGCAGTAGGCTGCAGCATGGGCCCCTTCCTGCACTATTGGTATCTCTGGCTGGACCGTCTGCTCCCTGCATCCGGCTTCCCTGGCCTCCCAAACGTCCTCAAGAAGGTCCTCATTGACCAACTGGTGGCCTCTCCTTTGCTTGGAGTCTGGTACTTCTTGGGTAAGGAGTTCTGTGAACTTGGGCTTGGTCCCTCCTGAATCAGGGGGTAAGGAGGGTAGAGCCAGTTTTGTGTCCAGGATGTGGAGATGTGTTATCGATGCACCTCCTGTGTGTGTGGCCCGGGACTGGAGGCTGGGGTACAGTGGTAACAGGACAGACCCAATGGGGTCAGGTGTGAATGGCAGAATCACAGACAGTGGTGCTACATGTAGGAAGGATGAAGACAGTGTCTGATGGGGCTGCCCTGGACGATGGTTGGGAGAACTTCTCCAAGGAGAAGACGCTGAGATGAGACATGAAGAAGGAGCCAGTGGGCCGGGGGGGGGGGGGGGGGGGGCGGAGGGGGAGGACAGCTGGTGCAAAGGCCCTGAGGCTGGAGGAAGGAGAGTTGACAGGGCACAATCATCCTAACCCTTGGCTCTGGAGAGTTGTTTATTCCTTGACAGCCAGGGTCAGTTTCATTTCATTATCTGTAAAGGTAAAGGAAGTTACAGGACTGGTAATAAAACCTCCTCAGCAAGTGTGTGTCACCACCCCTCAGGGTAGGAGTTTATACTGTTTATACTGGACAGACCTCTTATTTCTTGTTTACCCATTTCAGCCTCCCTGCTGTGCCCCACTTCCCACTGCAAGGCCTTTAAATGTCCCGGTTCCTCTGCTTGGGACTGCCTGGGGTGGTGATTAGTCGCTCAGTTGATTCCGACTGTTTGCGACTGTTTGCGACCCTGTGGACTTGTAGCCCGCCAGGCTCCTCCCCATGGGATTTTTCAAGCAAGAATACTGGAGTGGGTTTCCATTTCCTCCTCCAGGGGATCTTCCTGACCCAGGGATCAAACCCGTCTCCTGTGTCTCCTACACTGCAGGTGGATTCTTCATCTGCTGAGCCATCGGGGAAGCTCTGTTCCTCAGGGGTCCTACCCTACCCACTTTACCACTGTACTCCATACTCCCCAGCCTCTGACACTCTCATTTCTTGTCTTGGTTTCCTTCCTAGGCCTTGGCTGCCTGGAGGGCCAGACTCTGGACGAGAGCTGTCAGGAGCTGCGGGACAAGTTCTGGGAATTCTACAAGGTGGGCATGCCTGCCCAGGCCCCGCCTATCCCTTCACCTCATCTTGCTTGGAACCTCCTTTCAGGCCCCACCCAGTCCCTCCTGGCTCCGCCCCTCACTACATTCCGCCCCCACTACATTCCGCCCCTCCTCATAGGCTGACTGGTGCGTGTGGCCTGCTGCGCAGCTGGTGAATTTCCTCTTCGTGCCCCCCCAGTTCCGAGTCACCTACATCAACGGCCTGACGCTAGGGTGGGACACCTACCTCTCCTACCTGAAATATCGGGTAAGCGCAGTGGGTGGACCAAGCACCCAGGGGACTCCTAGGAAGGGGCGGGGCACATGTGTGAGCCCTAAATGGCTGCCTGTGCCGGTGACAGCCTGCCTGCACCCCATGGTGGGTGGGCAGGTTGCTGATCACCAACGAGGTGAGGACCAAGCCTGCATCGGTCCAGCGAGGCTGACCCCAGTGCCAAGGGGTTGGAGGAAGGTTCAGTGGGGTGCCTAGGGGGATGAACAGCACATGTAACCAGATCCTCTTGTATGGTCAGATCCCAGGCCCCCTGACACCCTCAGGCTGTGTGGCCCTGGGCACCATGCAGACTGAGCCCCCAGATGCCAGACAGCAAGGCAAGACTGACTGAGCCTCAGCTGACCTGCCACCTGGGCAGGAAGGGGAACCGACTCCTAGGCCAAGTCCTAGCCACACCCTGATTCCTGGGCATCTGCTTGGGCTGCCCCTGCCAAGCCCACTGCCAGGCCTCAGTTTCTCCCTCTGGAACACAACCATGAAGATGGACAGTTGTACTTCAACCTTTCTGGGACAGCTTCAAGTGACTGGTGATGGGCCATCCTCAGCTGTGGGTCTCAGCCAGCCAGCTAGCACCAAGCCCTCAACACTACTGTAGGCTGGGCGCTGGGACCAAGGTGGGGGATATCACCCATCCTCTTGGAGCAGGGCCCTGGAATTTGGAGCCTCCAGTCTCATCCTCTAGTCACGGACTGTGGAAGTACCATTAAATTCTCTTTGTAATTGAAAATCTTGTGGATGGACAGAGCCAGCATTATCAGGCCGGCGCTCATAGGGACATTGTGTCATCCATTCACTTTATTGGGTGTGTGTAGTGTTGTCATGACATCTCCTGGGGGGCTGGGGGGCATGTTTGACACTCGTGACGTCAAAACAGGTCTGGTGGGGAGTGGTATCCCAGCGTGGTGCATATCTGCAGCAGCCCCCCCACCCTGCCCCCATAAAAGGTACAGACTTGGGGGCGAAGAGCCAGGTGGGCTATTTCCTGGCTCTGACCCACCCAGTGGTCCACGTTGAGATGCCTGCAGCCGCCTGGACCCACCATGCCACAGACAGGAGGCTGGCTACCTCCCATCACCCGACCAGCCTGCCCTGGGGTCATCTGGCCCCCTCTTCAAAACTGATAACTGTTGATGGGGGTGAATTTATAAAAAGGTGGGGTCTGGAGGGAAGAGTGAGCGGTGAGTTCACGGGGCCACGACACGCCACTGCAGAGCGAGAACAGGGCTGTATGTACAGGGTGGGGCGCAGAGGAAGGGGGTGCCCGAGCCCCTGGGGGACATCTCCAATAAATAAATAAATAGCTACGATAATAAATAGGGTGATGGGCTAAATCGGGGCAGGAGACTCACGCCCATGGCCAGTAGGGGCCCTGGCTCAGGCCCAGGGGGCGGGCTGGGGCGGGGCCAGGATGGGGCGGGGCAGGGCAGCTCTCAGCAGGCGCAGTCCTGATGTGGAGGCGCCTGCTGGTCCGTGAGCTGTGGGCCCTGCTTGGCGCCCGTGACTGCGGGATCCGCCGTGTCCAATGACTCAGACATCTTCTCGCAGATGACATCCACAAGGCGCTCAAAGGTCTGCTTGACATTAATGTTGTCCTTGGCGCTTGCCTCAAAGAACTCGAACCCTGTGGTCGGGGAAGGGAGGGGTGAGGACGCTGGACCCACCACGTCCAGACACACTTTGCTGAGGACAGCTAACACCTGGAATTTGCCAGTGCCGGATGCATGTTAAAGGCACGGGCAAGTCCCATGGCGAAGCAACAGTGGACTGAGTCAGCCTTTATTTCCTGGACTCCTTTCGTCACCCTAAAACTTTCCTCTTTTCATTGTCCCCAGAGCCCCTGCATGGAACAAGGGGGTGCCCAAGCCCCTGGGGGACATCTCCAATAAATAAATAGCTGCGATAATAAATAGGGTGATGGGCTAATTCCCTGCTCCCACCATCCGGCCCAGCCCTGGTCCTGGCAGCATCTGACACAGATCCAGGCCTTTCCTGCTCACACACACTCTGTGGCTTCCTACTGCCCTTTGAAGAGTCTGACTCCCCAGCTTGTAGTTCAGGTCCTGCATGATCAACCATATTTCCTCCAAGTGATCCCCATGTTCCAGTCAGGTAAAACCATTTGCCAAAAAGATCTTTCCCACAGCCGGTCACACTGTTTCTTCTGTCTGAAAGATCACCCTTTTTCTTCAAATACCAGTTCCAATGCCCCACTTCCAGGAAGCCTTACCTATGCCAGGCAGAGCCTGGCTCCCTGCTAGTTCCGCCAGCCCAGATCCCTCCCTCTCTCACAAATCTGGAGGCCTCTCAGGGGCCCAGCAACACCCAGCACTAGTCTGGGCAGTGACAGTATGAGAATGAATCATTAACTTCTTGCAGAGTGAACTCCTAAATATCCTTCAAGACGCACCTGAAATGGCCCCTGGATCAAAGGCCAGCTCTCGGAGAGTATGAATTATTGGGATTCAAGTCCAGGCTGCATCCTGGCTTAGCTGTGAGACCTTGGGTGTGTGTCTTCCCCCCTCAGTGTCCCTTTCCTAGCCTATGGATGTCCAGTGTCACTGGGTACTCACCCAGATGGTCTGCCAGTTGTCGACCACGTTCCGACGACACGACCCGCTCGTCCTCCATGTCACACTTGTTCCCTACCAGCAGCACCTGGGCATTGTCCCATGAGTAGGTCTTGATCTGGGTTGACCTGGAGGAGGTGGTGACAGAGGAAGGTTAGGGCTTGGAGAATAGGAGCACCACCCCCCTCCCCCATCTCCTTGTCACTCGTCCTACTCAAGCCCCCACCCCTCATTAATTCTCTGTGTTTAATATTTAGTTATTTGGCTGTGCCAGGTCTTAGTTGCGGTACACGGGATCTTTGATCTTCCTTGCGGGATGTGGGATCTAGTTCCCTGACCAAGGATGGAACCTGGGCCCCCTGCACTGGGAGTGCAAAGTCTTAGCCACTAGAAAGTGAAAGTGTTAGTCGCTTAGTCATGTCTGACTCTTAGTGACCCCATGGACTGCAGCCTACCAGGCTACTCTGTCCATGGAATTCTCCAGGTAAAAATACTGGAGTAGGTCGCCATTCCCTTCTCCAGGGGATCTTCCCGACCCAGGGATGGAACCTGGGGTCTCCTGCATTGCAGGTAGATTCCTTACCATTTGAGCCACCAGGGAAGCCCACTGAACCACCAGGGAAATCCTGTCCCATTAATTCTTGAGGAAGGCAGGCTCAGTCTCTCCTCCTGCTTTTGTCCTTCCAGGAACATTCTTCTCTCTGCAGGGGCCTGCTTCCACAGTTCCTGAACTTGAGAGTCCCTCTTTCAAGAAGTCTTTCCCACCCTTCCCAGATACCCCCACCAGGGATGGAACCTGGGCCCCCTGCACTGAGAGTGCAAAGTCTTAGCCACTGGAAAGTGAAAGTGTAAGTCGGTTGGTCATGTCTGACTCTTAGTGACCCCATGGACTGCAGCCTATCAGGCTGTAGCCTACCAGGCTACTCAACAGGAGAATTCTCCCTCTTGAACAAATTCAAACATTTTCTCAAAATTTATCATTACTCTCAGCAGAAAATGTAAATGTTTATACCTTCAAAACTTGCAAGCTATCTTTCCATTTTCTGTCCCTCCCAGACTTTTTTTTCCCCTTATATGTTTATAGTTTCATTTTCCTAACTAAAATCTTTCTTTCCCATTATTTGGAGCTGATGCCACATTGTTTTAATGATTATAGATTGATAGCATAGCCGGAACCCCGATATCGTTATTTACATTTCTGCCAAGGGGCTGGGACCCTCATCTCGGCCTGCACCCCAGGCTTTACACGAAGCCTGGCTCAGAAGAGGGCAGGTAGGGGCACACATACCAGTCCTGCACCGCATTGAAGGACTCCTCGTTGGTGATGTCGTACATGAGGATGAAGCCCATGGCGCCCCGGTAGTAGGCTGTTGTGATGGTCCGGTACCGCTCTTGCCCTGCTGTGTCCTGGGAAGAAGAGGTGGGGTGTCACAGAGGATATACATGGAAGTTCCTCAGCATGGGAATGAACTCTGAGATGGTGGAGTCCAGCCCCCTTGAGGCTCAAAGGAGCAGGGGCTTGCCCAGAGGCACAGTTGGTCAGGAAGAGTGAGTCGGCTGCCTGTCCCAGGGAATGTAGTACCAGTGATCCCAAGGTACCTACAGCATCATTCCTTCATTCATTCTACACACATGGACCTGAGCCACACCATTTGCTGGGCACTGAGGACACAGTTGTTAACAAAATGGGCCAAAATCACTGCCCTTTTGGAACTGACAGCTCTGTGCAGGAAATAGAATCAACCCATGACAAGAAAGAAAATGTATCCTCAGATCATGGAAATGTATTGTCAGAAAGTAATGAGACAGGGGAAGAAAAAAAAAAAACAGGCAAGAATGGGCAGTGTGGGTTCGGGGACAATTTAAAAACTTGAAGGTAAGGGAGGGAGTCATATGGGGGTCAGGGGAAGGAAAGTCTAGGCAAACGCCCTGAAGTGGGACTGGGTCTGGTACATTTGAGGAACAAGGAAGAAGCTGAGGTGGCGATGGAGGGAGACAGATGAGATGAGGTATCAACAGGGGCTGACCAGGCAGGGTCTCCTCAGCCAGGGGAAGGTTGCAGGTTTTACCAAGAGTGAGGTGGGAGCCATGGAAGGACTGTGAGCAGGGAACAACCAGCTCTGGCTTGGGATTTATCAGACTCCTTTAGGACTCAGAGGTGTTGAGGGATATGGCCAGAGGACCCTAGTGGAGGAGCCTGCTCTTGGTCCAGGGAATGAGGTTGGGGGGTCAGGATCCCTCTGAAACCTTATTCAGACACTCGTGGAGGAACTTGAACATGGGGAAACTGAGGCACTAAGCAAGCAATGCATCTGATGATGTCAGGGTTAGGACAGGACCCAGCATTTACCCCTTCCCTACCCCTGGAGAGCACTGATGGGAGAAAGAGGACACTCTCTTCTGTGCCTCTAGCCTCTGGTACAGAGTAAGCGCCTCATAAATGCCCACTGTGTAATGAGTGAATCTAGACAGGAAAGAAATAAGCAGAGCTGGGGCTGCTGTTCCTGGGAGGGAGAGTGATGGAGCCAGAAGGCCCCCCAGCTGGACCCACCCAGATCTGCAGCTTGATCCTCTTATCGTTTCGGTAGATGGTCTTGACCTTGAAGTCGATGCCTACAGTGCTGACAAAGGCAGGCGTGAAGGAGTCGTCTGCGTAGCGGAAGAGGAAAGATGTCTTGCCCACGCTGCTGTTTCCGATGATGAGGATTTTGAACATGTAGTCGAAGTTCTGGTCCGAAGATTCCTTCTGCCCATAGCGAGCGTCTGTAGCGGATGCCATCTGGGGGTGCGGGGCGTAGGCGAAGGTGAGGGATCCCCCTCCGTCCCCAAACGCCCAGGCTCAGGCTAGAGAGCTCCCAGCGAGGGATGGAGATTACTCTTATCCCATCAGGAGCCCCGGTACTAACAGTGCGCCCCACCGCAGAGGGCGGGCCGTGACCTTGAAAGGCCCGAGGTTCCGGGGCAGGACCTCAGAGCAAAAGGGATGGAAACACCTTGCAGCCCCCTCCAGCAGGCCTGCGCCCCGGGCCCGTTTGTAACCTAAGCCCTACAGCTGCGCCAGGAGAGGTGACTAACTGCGGCCGGCCCCGCCCCCCATCAATCATTCATGTTCCTCAGAACTGAGACTCGCGGGTGCACGTGCACACGCGTGTACGGTACCGGGGGGACGCGTGTCTGCTGTCCTTTTGGGAGAGCTCGAGCTGTGACAGCTATATCACGTGATAGGCACGGGGCGTGCACACGCTCACGTGCACACAGCAGGGCACACACTGGGACACGCTCGGTGCACAGGAAAGAGGCAGACACCTGTCTGCACGCCAACATGTATATACAAATGTGCAAACCCACCCGTGCGCAATGCGTCCTCCACCCATGCAGCCCAGTACACGTCACCCACACGGGCACACATCTCTGTGCACATAGACACACTGTTGTGCACGCACACGCGCAGTCCACGCGTCTGCCTCCACATGCCTGTAACACTCACAATCTTGGGTCGGGATCCCCAAGGTATGCACGAGCATACTCTGGTAAACAAGCAAGGGTACATGCAGACCCTCTTGCACAGGCGGGCGCGCACACGCGTGTGCACTCCACGCGCACGCGCACGCACTGAGCCTCCCGCGCGCACAGCTTCCCGCAAGGCACTCGCCTCATCTCCCCTCCCCCTCCACCGCAGAGCCCGGGGTGGAGGGATGGGGGTGGGGGTGAGGACAGGGCAGGTAGAGGGAGCCGAGGCCCTCCCCCTCCCCAGGCTCGCGACTGCCGCATCCTTTCGCCTCATTTAAGGCTGGCCAACTTCGTCCCCTATCCCAACCAGACCATCAGTCAAATGAAGGTTATATAGGTGCTCGGCGCGGAAGCGCACCTGGAGGCCTGGGAGCTCACCTTGTTCTTCACTGATGCTGTGGCGACCCTAGCGGCGGCGACTTTTTTGGCAGTGGCGGTGACGGGGCCCCCGGTGTGCTGATGTGGGGATGCGCTGCAGTGGAGGCGGCGGCAGCGGCTGAGGCCCCTGCAGTCCTCGGTGACGTCCTGCAAAGGGCGGGGCGGGGCCTCACATGCAGATACGGCCGTGATGCCATTCTAGGGCGGAGCCACGGATGGAGATGAGGTCTATTGTCGCAGGCAGAGCCGGGAGGGGCGGGGCTCTTACGCAGATTGACGCGAGAACGGGGCGGGGCCCAGGGAGCGCATCCAGTAGCTAGCAGAAGCGGTGCAGGAGGGGAGGAATCGTTTTCTGGCTCCGCCTCTCTTCAGGCGGGGCTTCGCAGCGCCTTCTCACTGGCTTAAATGCTCGAGCGACGGGGTAAGTAACCAATCAAAGATTGACACCCCCCTCCTCCTCTCCAATGGTGGTTTCCGGGCGATTGAAGGGCCCAGAGGTTGAGGCCTCAACTGAGCCTGAGTCTTTTGGGGGCGTTCCCCTTCCCCGCCCCCACGCACCCCTGGTCTTAGACTCAGGAGGTTCCCGTTCAGTCCAAGGCGCTGTGACCGCTTATTAAACTCCCCCTATTCCCAACTTCAGAAAAGAGGAAGCGAGGTTCGAGAAAATGCTCCATATCTCCTATTTAGGGGGTTCAAAGTAAGTATAAAAGAATAGCGGAAATAGGCATCAAGATAGACCCCGTCTCATTTCTGATTTGTACCCTGGTGGCTCAGACGGTGAAGAATCTGACTGCAATGCGGGAGACCTGGGTTCGATCCCTGGGTTGGGAAGATCCTCTGGCGAAGAGAATGGCTACCTATTCCAGTATTCTTGCCTGGAGAATTCCATGGACAGAGGAGCCTAGTGGGCTATAGTCCATGGGGTCGCAAAGAACTGGACACGATTGAGCGACTAACACACTCAAGACCCCTGAAGGGGGTCGGGCTAGTCGATGCTCCACCCTGTTTCTGAGATAAAGAAAGGAGAAATCAGGCTCAAAAGAGCCACCCTCCGACACCAATTTCCGGAAAAGAGGGGGCTGACGGACGCTCAGGGAACCCCTCTCCTTCCTGAGCCCCATTTTCCAGGGAAAAATTCAAATGGCGGAAGTAGGGCAGGAAAACAGCCTGTCCCCTAATCTCGCGAAGTCTGCGGTTAAAAAAAAACAAAAAAACGTGGGCAACAGCGAGGTCCAAAGACCCTGAAATAAAGGAGTGGGGTGGGGTGGGAGATACTGTACTCCTGCCGGACTCCTGAGCTAAAAGACGGGGATGAAGAGTCCTCCCTCCACCATCCTGGCAAAACGAGACTCAGAGATGGAGACTTGGGGGTCCAAGATGACCCGTCATCCCCCAACTATCTTGATGTGAAAAAGTCAGAATGGGGAGGGGGGGGGGTGGCGCGGAAGAACGAGACCTCGGCCTCCATTCCAGGTCGCTACCCTCCGCCCCAACTCCGGTCTCCACACCCGGCAGGTGGCGCGTGGCCCCAGGAAAATTCTGATCTCCCTGATTCTTCCTCTGGAGACGAGGGGCGGGGCTGGTTCTGTTTATAAAAAGCTCACCAGCTGCAGAGGCGCCTAGAGACCAGAATAACTTAACGCCTGGAGGCCGCCCCCCCGCCGCCCCCAGCGCCCCGGAAGTGCGGAGAAGTCCCTCCTGCTCTCCCTGCAGTTGAGAAATCTATTTTTTCCAAAGGATAACATTTTTGTCCCTCCTCCTCACTCGGACTATAAAAGTATCACAAAACCACTGCGGCGAATTGGGAAAAATTTTTAAATATAAATATAAATCCACCTCCAACTCTCCCCACTGGAAGACCAGCAGTCGAGTTCCCTCTTTGGGGTGGGGATTGGTGGGCTCCAGGCGTTGCCCTGGTGGAGGTGAGGGCATGCGAGTTTTCTAGGCTCCCTGGCCTCCCAGATGCATGTTTGGGTGGCAGTCGGCAATACCCACTTATTTTTTTCCCCAAAAGGTAAAAGCTCACAACAATGTGCTCACAACCTTTCTGCCCAAAGGTATTTGGTATTTCAAAGTAAAAATAATGGAAGGACTTTATTGTTAAGACATCAGCAAAAGGATCTGGAGTTAGGGATAGTTGAATTGGAGGTGGGAGCTACAGACTTCAGGGAAGGTGTCCTATGTGGCCAGGGAGACATAGCCCGGGGTGGGGGTTGGGGAGAAGGGCTCCAAACCCTCTCAGATTCCACCCCACTACCTCCCCACTAACTCATCTTTCTCCTCTGGTGAGTCACTCCATCTTTTAGGTTCCAGATGCGATCTTGCCTCAGGGCCTTTGCACCTGCTGTTTCCTCTGCCTGAGCTGTTTCCCTAGCTCTCCCTGTGCCTGGCTCTCTCATCATCTTCAGGTCTCCAATCAACACCCACCTCCCTCTGGAAGCTCTGATTTCACCCTGTCACTTCCTATCATGTCATGTATTTCTCCTTCCTGACACATCCCCATCAGAAATGTCATGCTAACTCATTTATTCAATAGCCAACTGTGAGCTCTGAGAGTCAGGGATTGGTGTCCTTAGCACCTACACCTGTAGAACACAGTAGGCGCCCTGTGATGTTATGATATGAATGAATCAATGAATCAATGAATGATTGAAGGGAGGGTGACCTTGGCCACTGAGGTTAGGGAAGGCCTCTCCGAGGAAGTGACATTTGAGCAGGAATCTGAAGGAGGAAAAGGAGCTGGCTAACTGGGAAAAGAGGAGGGGACAGTGCTCTGGACAGAGGGAACAGCAAGTGCAAAGGCCTTGAGGCTGGAACTCACTAAATAAGCTCAAGGGACAGCCCCTCTTCAGCTCTGTAAGGGGGGCCAGGCAATATTTTCTCCCTAAACAGAGGGCAAACAGGTCCTAGAACCAAGGCCTGAAAGTTCCCAGGGGCCCTAAAGAACTTCTCCTTTCCCTTTGGGTCTAGGGTGGGCCACAAAGGCAAAGAGTGTGTCCCTCAGGAAAGACCCTAAACAGGAGAAAATGGGGGACCTGGAACATGCGAGTGACTTCCTCCCTCTTTCTGTGAGCTTCAGTTCCTACTTCTGTGAAATGGAAAGAAGACAGAGGACACTAATGGTAAAGAACCCTCCTGCCAATGCAGGAGACATAACAGAAGCGGTTCAATCCCTGGGTTGAGAAGATCCCCTGGAGAAGGGCATGGCAACCCTCTCCAGTATTCTTGCCTGGAAAATCCCATGGACAGAGGAGCCTGGCGGGCTAGTCCACAGGGTCACAAAGAGTCGGATACGAGACGATGAATTATCAATGGAATGGAATTATTAATGAAATTATTTAGGAATGAAGCCAGCTGTTCTTGAAGCCAGAGGCTGCTCTGTAATGACTTCTGACATGTATAAATCTTCAGACACGCAGGGAGGGAGGGTAGCGGGGTGGGGAAATGGGGGGTACTGAGGACTCCGGAAATGAAAATTGAATCTGAGACTTGAGCACAGAGCCACCTCACCTGCTCTGCGCCAGGCCCGCAACCCTCAGGATGAACTCCACCTAGCCGGGCGCGGAGAGACTTCCCACAAGGCGAGGACCCCCGAATTCTCCCCGTCTCCCCTCTGCGCCTCCTGCCACCAGGGGGCGCCGCTGGCTAACGTCTGGAGTCCAGCAGCATGGCCTTGAGCCCTGAGATCACAGGACAGACTCTCAGCTCCTGTTTCCCCATTCGTGAAACGGGCACGGTACTAATTCTGTGTGATAAAATTTATTTTAATCCAAGCAAATGCCCCATACTCCTAAAATATTTCAGGGAGGTCACACACATCACCCTCCAACCAAAATTTACCCAAGTACCAGGATCAGGCCATAGAGGGGAAACTGAGGCCCAGAAGGGGTGATAACTCACAAGAAAGTGTCAGAGGCCTCATTTTCCCTAGGGAGAGTCTAGACAGCCTCAGAATCAGAAGATGGAGAGGACCTTCCTTGAAGGAGAATTCTGTGCTTTTGTTACTGTTCTAGAAAAGGGAGAGAATATGAGGGAGCCAGCAGGAGGCCCTGGGGCCAGGGAGAACCAGGATCCTTAGACCTGAAGAAGAAACCACAGCAACTTAAAGCAACAGCCAGTGCACAAACAGTGAAGGCTAAATCAATGTTCAGAGACAGTTCCTGACACAGAATCCTCTCTTTCTTGGCCCCTACCATCACCCGCCATCACCACCAGAACTCCAGAGCCAGAATCGGGTCCAGATGAAGTTTGGTGCTGAGAACTCCCCCATTTAAACTTTTGTTCTCTTTCAGTGAGCTGCCTAGTAGACTTAGGGGAGGTGTCTAAGGGAGGGGTCATCTCCTCAAGACTGATTCCCCATCTCTTTGTGCAGAGGTACCCCAGAGGTACATAACAGGCACAGGCCTGGCACACAGTACATGCCCAGTAACTACCTGATAAAGCATGAAAGAATAAAGTGGAGTGGCTCAAGAGTGACCACTGGGCAAGATGGACAAAGGTGCCTGGCAGACACTCCCTTTCTACACCAGGGGTGGAAGTCCAGGAGAGAGAACTCAAGGGCCCTGGAAGAGGCTGCCCCCTACCAGCCCAGCTCCTTGGAGAGCTCTCCCAGCCGATCCCAGGATCAGAGTGGACCCCAGCCAGGTGCCTCTGATTCAACCCTGAGACTTGCCTATAGCAAAAAGCCCAGTTGTCTCCCTGGGGAGGCAAAGCAGGGGCCACCTAGGACCTCTTCCTGGAAAGTCCACCCACCCACCAGGGGCCATTAGGTGCCCAAAGGCTCGGCTATTACACTGCCCTCATGGTCCATGCAGGGCTTGCCCACAGTCCTCTGGTAATCCAGGTGTGGGTCCCCAGGGTCTGGGCTGGCCCCAGGGTCTCAGCTGGCCTCAGAGGATAGGAGCTCAGTGTCAGGTGACTTTGAGGCCTCCCCATCCAAT
The DNA here is from genome assembly GCA_024291935.2 of Okapia johnstoni. NCBI lineage: Eukaryota > Metazoa > Chordata > Mammalia > Artiodactyla > Giraffidae > Okapia > Okapia johnstoni. Next base: position 4,539,214 of record CM044316.1, on the reverse strand, counting down.
GCTTCCTCCTCTTCTTCTGCCTCCTCCAGAGTGAGTTGAAACTGAAATCTGTCAGGGCTTCCCTGCTTGGGGCTGGTGGGGCTGGTGGGGTCCTCAGGGCTGCGTGGGATCTTGCTCTGGTACCATTCGCGGTTGTCCTCCAGAGTGTCCAGCAGGTCCTGTGCATCTGGGTGTACCAGGTCAGCCCACGTCTCCCACAATGGATGGACAATATAGTCAATGAAACCCACCTGTGGGTAATACAAAGTTGAGAGGGTAGAGGTTGCTGAATAGTGAGTCACTGTGGAACCTAAGCCCAGTCCAGGCAGGCCTTTGAAGGAGGAATCTGTGAATGGAGGAGATCTTGAAGGAGGAAGGAGAAGGCAGGACTTAGAAAGGGAAACAGGGACCAAGAAGGCAGGTTGTTCCCCTCTGCCTGGAATGCCATTTCCTAACTCCTATTCATCCTTCAAAACCCTCTTCAAAAAATCCTTCCTCTAGGGCACCTCCCCTTCCCCTTCTAGGCTTCTCCAGCACCTTAGCCCTGACTCCTCAGGGCTGATGAATGTGCCCCCAGACTGGGACCCCTTCTAAAATACTCCATGTCACCCAGAACAAGCATTTCCTAACTCCACGAGTAAGTGCAGATTTCTCTTAAAGCATCCCAGAGGAAATATATCCCAGGACACATCAGACCCAGCCCAGTACAGACCCTTAGGCCATGTTGCCTCATTTGCCAGCCTGGGGTCAAGCCAGGAATCATAGGGTCAGCTCGGCCACTCCTTTCTCTCCCCTCTCCCCAGCGCCCACTAGCTTGAATCGGTCACTCTCAGACCTGGGACTTCTCCACTGAAGCTGTGTGCTTATCACACATGGGGCTGATGTCCAGGCCTGATTCCCGTTCAGAGTCGCCTTGCTGGAAGAACTCGGCCATGATACGGTCTGTCCACTGGCGGTAGAGTGGTAGCGGCTTGGTGGGGTTGCTGAGGTCAGCACAGTGCACCAGGCTTTGCAAGACCTAGTGAGATCGAGGCTCAGGAGGGTTCAGGCCACCCCCAGGCCTGGTACCTGCCCTAAAGAGGCTGGTGCCATGGACACACCCACTTACAAGTGGGGAAGCTGAGGCCAGGGAGGGGAAGAGGTGGCTAAGACAAAAGGCACATGACCATAGGTGCCGTTGTTTCTTCAAGTTGGGCATTCAGTCGGCACTTCATACATGGAGCTAAAGGAGAGCTGTGGAAATCAGCCCAGGGCTGCCCAGCCACACACCTGGATGCGGTCAGAGTAGTTGTCCAGCAGCAAGACTCCAAGACTTGTCACCTTTTTGGTCTCCACCATGGTCTTGAGGTCAGCCAGGAGGTTCATGTGTTTGGACATGTCTGTGGCCAGCACCTGGGGGCAAGCAAGTGAAGATGACAGGTATGAAGACAATTCCTGCCCCATTCCCATTCCCCACCTCGCAGATGCTGGACCCACTTGGTTCTTCAACCCTCTGAGCCTCAGTGTCCTCACCGGAGAAATAGGGGCATGTAACGAGATTCGTTGCAAAACCAGTTCACAAAGAGGCTGAGTCAATAGTCCCTTCTCCAAGGTTGCTGGACTTGTGGGGTGCATCCCACACATGGGACAGGGCATGGAGGAAGGAGATTAAACCTGGGGGCTGAGATGAGTGTGCCTGAGGGCAGTAGAGAGACCCCACTGATGGCATGGCTAGTGCAAAGGCCCTGAGGCTACACAGAGGAGACAGTTGTGCCTGGAACAAATGAGTACAGGAGCAACAGAGGAGAAAGTGAGGGTGATAAGAGTGGAGAGGGCCTCAGGGGGGAGTGGGGGATTTATCCAGAGGGCTGTGGGAGTCACAGGTGTACTTGGTGCTCCCCAAACTTCTCTGTGGCTGCTGCATGGCTGGGAGGGCTGTTTTCAGCCATTAGAAGGGAAGTTCAGACTTGAACATGACTGTTTAAAAATTAGTTAGCTGTACCCCTACAGGGCCAGCCCAAGAATGACTCACAGGTTTCTCTGAGAATCAGACAGAAGTTTCAAATCTTCTCCCCAAACCTCTCAACTGGCCCAAATTATGCTTCTGCTGGGGGTGCCTACTGCCCAAAGCTCCCACTCTCCCTTACCAAACTTTTAGTTCTCCTTCACCTGGATCCTTGGTTTCCTCTGAGCCCTCCCCACATACTAGTCCCTCTGCTGGAAACACTCCTCCCCATCCCAGGATCCTCTGCACTCTGCAGGCCCTGGCTTCAGTGTTCCCTCCTGGGGAAGTCCTCCCACCCTTCAGCACCTCTCTATCACAGGGTCTGTCTACAGGCCCCCATCATGGCTCTGCCTATGGGTCCCCCATCGTGGCTCCCACCCATGTGTCCATCTCCCCCACAGAGTGTAAGTCTCATGAAGGTAAGAATTCTAATGGGCACTGGCAAAGGGCAAGCACACAGTAGATGCTCAATAAATGCTAGTTAAATAAATGACTTGAGACATAAGATCACAAAACGTACTGGTGTCTCCCAACTTGAAAACTATCAAATGCAGATAAAGTTGCACCTGAAATCTGAGGAAGAAAAGTTTCTGTGAAAGAAAGTTTCCCAGAAAGAAAGAGTTTCCACATAGTTTGCACATGAATTGCATCCAAGACTTGATTAGCCTAACCAAGGACCAGTCAGTCCCACCCAAGGCTTGGACAGTCATCGTCTCATTTTACAAAACCAGGAAGGCTCAGAATGGGGAGATGCCCTCATCCACCTGAACCCCCAGCCATGCCAAAATCACCCTCCCATCCATCGCTGTGATCTCACTATGTCAATGACCATCCTGCGCAGACTCAGCCGCTGCTTGGTGCTGAGATTCTGAAAGATGTCACAGTTCTCTGCTTGCAGCAGCTTGAAGCCCACAGCCAGGTGGTGGTTCTCCAGCACGGAGGCATCATTGTACATAAGTGCAAGCTCTGAGTCTGTAGGGGAGGTGGAGAGTCTCAAGACCTGCACACCCAACCCACTCCACCCAAAGGCTGGTTTTGTAAAGTCTTGGCAAACTCCTACTCATGCATTGAAGCCCCAACTTTAATTCCCCCTTCCTCTAGGAAGCCTTCTAGGACCCTGTCTCTCCCCATGGCCCTGACCTGGTTCTTCAGGGCTGGGGACATCTGTGTTCAGCTCTGCCTCCTTGAGACTGGTGACTCCTTGGGGACTTGGCATGGCAGGAGAGAGTGCTGAGTGCTGGTTGGATGAACTACTGAGTCAGGGCTCCACTCTTTATTTCTACCTCTCCAGAGAGGTATCAATATATAAGAGGTACCTAACCATTGCTTACACCTCCTAAAGGATCCTAAACTTTAGAATCTCAGTGGGTTCACATCAGCTCTGCCACATTTATTATTCTCTCATTTATTGGGTATTAGCTGTATATCTAGGCCTGTTCTGGGCACCTAAGGAAGGGAAGATTGTGGCAGCTGTTTCACAAACAGGGAGACTCAGAGCAGGGATGGGACCACCTAACATCACTTGATTGACAGGTGGTGGCAGGGCCCAGCTCCCTAACTCACTGGTGTTAATGAGAAACTGATTGGAGACCCCCGGATGGTCCACGTCATGGATGGCACTTGCAAAGATGGCAGCCAGGACTTCAAGGTCTGTGAACACGGCCTGAGTGGGCATGGAGCGTAAGAGGTGAGGGACAGGGTCTCTGTGCCCTGCACCCCCCAGAGCCGCCTGCAGCCCCAGGGCCCTACCTCGAGCGCAGGTGTGGCCAGCAGCACATGTGTGGACTGGGCCACGTCAGCAGCATGTAGGCTGTTGTGGTAGGCCACATCGTTGTGGTAGTGACCCTCCAGCATCAGTAGGTAGGTGGCAAGCGTGTCTGCTGGGATCTGAAATGTCTTGAGCAGGTCTCGTTCCTGGTCCATCACAGGCCCCTAGTCAGGGCCTCGGCCTCTGGGTGGCAGCACACACTATTCCTATGCTTTCTCTCCTTCTGAATCTCTAGTCATCTCTCAAGTGCCCCCTCTTCCAGGATGCCTTCCCTGCTTTCCCTCTGAATTCCCTTGGTCTCTGTCCTTCCCCTCTTTCTCACCTCTGACAGCACAGTTGTTCCCTCCAGACTGGGTCTCTTCAGGCCTGGCCCAATGCTGAGTTTTGCTGATAGTCAGCAATGAACTGTTAAACCTAATGAACTCCTATCCATCCTTCAATGCCCCTACTCAAATGACCCCATTCAGACATGTTAGGGGGGATTTGAGGATTATGTGTCCCCTGAGGTCCTGAGGTAAGAAGAAGTGAAGAAGACTCAGGGTATCAGAAGCCACGGGCAGGAGAGGTACCTGAAAGATGCTGAACATGATAGCTGTGAGAGGCCGGTTCCCACTTAGCTCTGCCACCTTGAACACATCAAGCCCCCACTTGTTGGTGTCTTCCAGTTCCTAAAATGTGAAGGACTGGAGCTTAAGTCCAACCCAACTTCCACAGACTCTGGAGCCTCGACCCCCATCCCAGGCCTCAGGTCCTACCATGAGCCGCACCTGGTCAGTATACAGGTGGGCAAACTGAGGCCCAAAATAGGGTATCCACACAGAGCAAGCATCCAAACCTGGGTTTCAGCGTTCCCACTGGAAACCCACCTTGGCCAGTTGCCCCTCCTGATCCGTCTGGACCCCAAAGCGTGGGACAGTGGCTGTGGAAAGACTGGAACTGTGGGGAAGTCCACGCAAGCTGCTGATCTGGGACATGGGCTTCGGGGGCTCCACGGGGGTCGCCCTGGGTAACTCCACCTCATTCTGCTGCTCTGTAGGTGGGGCAGGGTAGGACTCAGAAAAGTCAGTTCACCTGCTAGCATTAGTCTGCTTGGCCTCAGGTACTGGACCTTGCCAAGCCTTGAGATCAACTTTTTGCCTTTTTACCTGAATCAAAGTAATCTCAGAGTAAAGTTCTGTCTGGCTTGTAGCTACCCTTCTCCTCTGTTCAAGGTTGATCTCAGTAACCCCTTCTGCTGGACATGGCCTCTGTGCATCTGGAGCTTAGTATTTTTTCTGAAAAACCAAATGTCCTTTCCATCTCCCAGACTGGAGACCCAGCTGTGTGGTTCCTGCTAGCTCTTCCTTGGCAAACTTCTACTCATGCTTCAAAACCCCAACTTTAATGTTCCCCTCCTCCTGGAAGATCCTCCTGTTCCTCCCTCTGGTCCAGCCTTACCCCATAGGGCTGGAGGTGTCCATGTCTATCTTCCCCAGTTGACCTCTGTAGTAGAAGCCTTTCTTTCTCTTCCCTATTCCTATCTTTGCAATCTGGCCTAGGCAGTGACCCACCATAGCTCACCCAGGAAGGTTTGGGATATGTACTCGGACACTTGGTTCCCTGAGCGGCTAGTTTCAGACAGATGAGTCAGCTCCCGGTTCAGCATCCGCTTGAACTGCAGGGGAAGATGAGGACAGTGATGATGGGGCCCTGTGGACAGAGGCAAGGGGTCGCGGTTATCTGGCCTCCCTCACCTTGTTGGAGGCCATCTCCCCCACTGAGTGCCGCGTCTGCAATGTCTCCAGCTGATCCAGACACCAGTCCAGCTCATCCAGTGTCTCCAAAGCCAGCTTCTGCCCATTGTCTTCTGGGGGCCAAGTTGATCAGGGGTCTGCCCCACCTCCCACTCGGGAACCCTGCGCCCTTCCCGCCCCCGTCTCTGCATCTGGACCCTGAAGCTCTTCCCAATGAGGCCACTCAGGACCCCCGGCTCTCTCCATCCCCAGTGGAGTTTGGGGGAAGAGGGCTTAGAATTAGCACAGCTTAAAGATTCATGGACTGGAGAGGTCACCATCGAGAGGAAGTTCACAGCTGTCCCACAGTGGAAGGAGGGGATAGGAGTAGGCACATTACCTGTTGGTGGAGGGGACTGGCTGCCAGATGCGGTGTTACAGACGCACGCCTGCCTGCAGTACAGTAGGCTCAGGAGTGGCCTGCCCCAAGACCTCCAGGCCCCGCCCCCTCCTACGCTATTCCCCCTGCCCGCCCGGCAAGTTGCCAGCTGCACGCCTTCCGCCCACGTCCAACTCTGCCTGGCCCACCTTGTCTTTTGAACCCGCCCCTCTTTGCCAGGCCCCGCCCCCTCCGTACTTGGCTGCCCCGCGATCTTGCAAATGGGCAAGGGCCGCAACGTTGCTCCGAACTGTCCGCAGACTGGCTAGGACCTGCCGGGAGAGGGGTGGTCAGCGTCGGAAAGGAGGGGTCGGCTCTGCCCGCTTGGCACACGACGGAAGGAAGAGCTGGGCATTCACCTGGGCAAAGGGCGTCACAATCAGGTCTTCTCCGTGTCTGCGGGGAGACGGGACATGAAAGGGCGGCCAGGAGGAGCCCTCCCAAACTTTTCCATCTTCCAGCTTTTACCCACACTGTGCCCTCGGCAGAGCGCGCCCTTAGAGTGTCTTCCTGGAAGTCCCTGGTCTCCCCTCACCCGACGCTTCTCTGAAGGCCACCATAGCCCCTCTGACCAATCACTCACTTTATCCCCATCTCACAAATGGAGAATGAGTCCCAGGGACAACAGGGGTCTTAGAAGCAGGAAATGGTGGCTACTAGGAAGCTCAAATCAAGGAATTTGTTGGGTTGCTGTTAACTGACTTTAATGTTTCTGGATTACCACCCAACCCCAACCTGGAGTCCAGCACAAAGGATCACGGGATAGCATTGTCATCCTGCTCAAATGAGTAAGTGAGTTGTCTGGCAAGCTGCTATCTAAACTTCAAAGCCCAGCTCAAATGGTCACCTGAAGGAGGTGTGTGAAATGGAGGAATAAAGGAAAGAAGAAAGGAGGAGGAAGTGTTATCCCACCAGCCTCAAACTCACAGGTCACTGGCCACAGAGGAGTTCCGAGACATGGTTTTGGATGAGAGTTCATAGTCACTGTCTGAGCGGTACAGGAAGGACTCTCGCCTCTGACTGTGCTGGGCAGGTGCTTGGACGATCCGGCCAAAGCCAGATCCGGCCTGAGGGTCCAGGATGCTTCTCCCACAAGAGAGCCCATTTTCCAGGTCCAAGCTGAAGGCAAAGGAGACATAGTCAGAGCCAAGGGTCCTGGCATATGAATGCCACATCATAGTCTAAATCCATTTTCTCATGTCCTCCCCAGGGCAGGGCAGGAGTAGCCTGCAGCTTGTCCATCTGTCCTACAGTCATATCCACACTAAGGGACACAGTGCCCCTCACGCCTGCATCTCTACCTCTTAACCCCAGAGTCTTTTCCACTGGGACTAATCTGGACTCCAGCACGTGAGTTTTGGATTTGTCTCTAAGTGGCTGTGTTACCAGGGGTCACAGCTTTTCTGTGGACATCAACCACTCTGTTTCTAATATGGGTATCATAGACTACATCCAGGCTTCCCAAGTGGTGGTCATGATAAAGAACCCACCTGCCAAGGCAGGAAACTTAATAGACATGGGTTTGGTCCCTGGGTTGGGAAGATCCCTTTGGGTAGGACACGGCAACCCACTGCAGTATGGAGAATCCCATGGACAGAGGACAGAGGAGCCTGTCAGGCTACAGAGGAGCCTGGCAAGGTCGCAAAGAGTAGAACACAACTCAAGCAACTTAGCTTTCATGCAGACTTCATCCCCAGGGCACTTGTAGGGAGTTACACCCAAACACCTGAGGAGGGCGACAGGGCGCCCGTAACTTACCCAGATTACTAAGGGTAAATTCATGGGGACTGGAAATGACTTCCTGGGCTTACCTCTCAGGAGGACACCTGGGTTTTGCCTAGACGGGGCACACTGGAAGGCACCCACAGCCAGGAGAGGCCCCATCCTCAGCTATCCTTGGCTATGCCCTGGACCACCTGTCCCTTACCCCAGCTCCAGGCCCTCACCCTAAACCATAATATAGCCCCGCCCCCATCTCATCAACCTCGCTTCCAGCTCACTCAGCCCCATCCTTAGCTCCCCAGTTCCTCAGCTTTATTTTTGGCCTGAATGCTTTGTCTCTTCTCCTCTTCTTCCAGGTCTTTGCACAGGCTGTGCCCTTTACCCAGGGTACGATCCTCCCCTGTTCAAGACAATCCCCAACCCCAACCCCCTATCTCTCAGCCCCATCTCTCCCTCCAGCCACACTCTGACGAAGTAAGGGGGATCTAGGCCTCTCCCCTTTGGAGTCAGAGGTCAGAGAAAGAATGGCAGGGGGCGTGGGGCTAGAACAGAAGTGTGAGACGAGGAGTTTGCAACCAGGGAGAGGGGTTGCAAGTGGGTCACAGAGAAGGCAGCAGGCAGGAAAAGCGGAGACAGAAGACCCAGGGGGATGCCCCTCGACAAAGGACTCCTAGCCAAGGGCCAGTGTCCACCTGGTGCCCTGCCAGGTCATCCCATCCAAGTCCGCGGGCTGGGATCGGCGCCTGCCAGAAGGAAGACTCGGAGCAGGGAATTCGGTTCAGACCGAGTTAGGGGTCAGGAATTCGGCAGGATTCTGCCAGATTCAGTCATGCACGGCCGAGTTTGACTAAGTTGGGTCTGGTCATACAGGATTGGGCCTCTTCCCTCTGAGTTCGGTCAGTGTGCTGTGCTGTGTTTAGTCGCTCAGTAGTGTCCGACTCTTTGCGACCCCATGGACTGTAGCCTGCCAGCCTCCTCTGCCCATGAGATTCTTCAGGCAAGAGTACTGGAATGGGTTGCCATGCCCTCCTCTAGCGGGTCTTCCCAAACCAGGGATCGAACCCAGGTCTCCCGCATTGAGGGCGGATTCTTTACCGTCTGAGCCAGCCGGGAAGCCCAAGCATCTGGGCTCTCTGAGGGTCTGGTCTTACAGGATTGGGCCTCTTCCCGCTGAGTTCGGTCGGGTGAGTTCAGTCGGGTGAGTCCGGTCGAATTTGGCTACCTCCGACTGCACTCGGGTATGTTCGGACGCTTTCGGGAATGTTCGGCTGTGTGCGGCCGCACGAGGTTTTCGAGCAAGTCGGGTTGGCGCTCAAGCCACGTCGGGCACATTCGGCTTAGTCCGGCCTCATTCGGGTGTTCGGCTGTGTCCGATCGCTCTCGGTCCGTTCGAGTTGGGCTCTTGCAGAAGTCCCTACTTCCAGAGCGTCTGAATTCCCGCCTCGTGACGTCACCCGGAGGGCGGGGCTTCCTTGTGCTTCCCAGGCCTTGGAGTGGGCGGAGTGACTTGGAGGCGGGCTACTGGCGGTGGATACCCTAAACCTGCGATCCGAGGGGGAGGCCCGGGAATGGCTACCGCCTACCCCTCCCTCTCCTCTCCCCAAAGATTCTGGAAAAAGCGCAACTGTGGATAAATAGGGAAACTGAGGCCAGGAGAGGTCACCGGGTGCTGGGTTCGAATCCAAAAGCGAGTACGGAGAGTTAGGGCTGAGCCGGGGTTTTCTCGCTGAGGACGACGCTGTTTTTCTTTCTGCTCTAAACTTAGCCAAGAGCGGCGGGGTCAAGCCGTGGTTCCATGACGCGGGCGGCGGAGAGAAAGTCGCACGGACTGTGGGAACGGCGCGTCCGTCCACCGGTTAGACAGGTAAACTGAGGCACAGGGGCCTCAGAGAGACCTGCCCTCCTGTAGCCTCACACCCTTGACGTCCTCGACGCCTTTGTGCTCACTCCCAAGCCCTCGGCTGGGACCCGTCTTTACAGGCGGCTGGTGCACTGGGGTGGTTCTCCTGAACCTGGAACCCCACTCTGGCCTGAAATGGTGCCATCAGGGACCACTGTCACGACTGCCCACCCACCCACCCACCAGCTGTCCCTGGCCGTGTGACCTTGGAGAAGGGACCTTTAGTCTCTGAGCCTCCAGGTGCCAAGTTACCAAGTTGAGTGCTAAAGCCGCGCGAACCAAGCGCAAGGTACCAGACCCAGTCGGCGCCCACCAGCCCCACCTCCAACCCCAGCCTCTGCCCCACAACCCACGATGTTACAGTGGCTTCCTGAAGGGCCGGAATTTAAACCCAAAGCAGTGGGACGAGTCTTTGAAGGAGGCAACCAAGTGGGGCTGCGTAGAAGTGGCGCTCCGCGCCTGTCAGCTTTCAGCCTGGGACATGCAACAAGCCCTCTTACATCGCGAACACCCCGCCTCAAAAGCCTCCATCAAATCACGTCTTCCTCCGAGGACACCGAGGGCTTAGTGTGAGGCCACCAGGCCACCCCGTTGTTGGCACCGGGGCGGATGGCCGGGGCGGACCAAGGCGGGGAGTGACCCTCATCCCTTCATTGCCTGGACATTCAGCCCGCCCGCCCCGGATTGGCACGGGTCAGAAGGAGACGTGAGCCTCGGCCCGTCCTGCTCCAGGCCACGCAGCTGGAAAGGGACAGACGGCTGGTCCCCTGGGCATGTATCCAGGCGGTGGGTGGAGGGAAACAGATGGAGAGAGAGAGGCTGTCATCAACTAAAAGAGACAGAGATAGAGCAGGGGCAGAGATAACCCCGAAAAAAGGGCAAAGGAGCAGAGCTTTTATGCCCTGACCCTCCAACCTGGCTCCCACTGTCCTTGACTCTGCCCTTCCCACCTCCAGCCCGGCGGTTCCGATGACCCCTGGGAGGCCCTGTCTCGCCTCACCACAGCGGATGGGCCACGGTGAAGCGCCGCTGCAGGCGGATGCTCTGGTTCACCAGGAGCTTCCTGAAGAGCCCGGGGGAGCCGCGCGGGGAGCCCCGAGGGGAGCTGGGCCCAGGGGCCAGGGCGGGAGCAGGGGGACCCTGCATCGCCAAGACCGCGTGGAGGCTGGACGCAGCACTGGCTGCGCGGGACCTTTTCTGGACAGCCACGGGGGCGGGGCCCGGCGGGGAGCGAACCCAAGGCGCACCCGCCCCGCCTTCGCAGCGGGACCCGCTCAGGGACGCCCCCACGGGGACACATGGGGAAACTGAGGCACTGAGCTAGACAGGGCTCTCTGCTTCCCTTCTTTGGGGGAGCCCAGAAACCGCATCTTACACCACTTCCCTCTGTCAGCGTTTCCCCCAGAGGTGCAGCTTGCTGGGCTGAAAAGAGAGATACGGAAGTCAGAAAAGGAAGGGCCCTCCATTATCAGGGAGTCTCCGAGTATGCAGAGGGGCTGCCCAGATCCCACGCAGTACTTTCAATCCCCCTCTGCCCATTTTCCAGATGGAGAAACTGAGGCCAGAGCCACCAAGAGCCTGCTCAGAAACTACAATCCTTGAACCTTTTGTTGGGTGGGGAAACTGAGGCTTGGAGAAAGGTAGAAACAGACTCAAGTCTTCACTGCAAGTCTCCTCCCCCTCTTTCTGTCCACCTCCATAAGCCCCCACGTGACCTCCACCTGCTCTGACATTCTCCAGTCCCTGTCTCCGGATCCTTTCCCCTCTCCTGCTGTCTCCGCTGGACAAACATCCGCACTCTCCTCCTGCCAGGCCTTCCGCCCTGTGAAGCTTCAGCTGCCACAGCCCTCCCCAGGAAGGACCCCCGAAAAGGGAAGCTTTGCCCCTAGTGTCAGGGATGGGGGGCATTCAAGAGTCTGTACCAACTGGCCTACCCTCGGATTGGTGGGATCAGGTGGTCCTGCCTCATTCTTCAGAAAACGAAACCAAGTCTCAGAGAGTGTCATGCTTGGAGGTGAGACCCAGAACCCACCTGTTGGTGACAGAAGTCACCAAGGTGCAAGGAGACTGGGCCTCCCAGCTGAGGCCCCACAGGAGCTCTGGGCTTGACTGTGTCCTGCTGTGTGATAACAACCCCCCTGCCTGAGCCTTGCTCCAGGGGACTTCACCAGTTTGGGGGTCCCCAGACAAATGCCACCCAGGTTTCTGGCAGTCCTGGGGGGATGTGAGATATTATTTCAGGAGATTGGGCTTCAGTGGGGAGACCCTGACCCTCCCCTGACATCTCGATCATACTGTTGTCCCTGTTGTTTAGATAAGAAACTGGAGAGTCACAGAGGAGCCACGCTGGGGCCCAGGAGGACAGAGAGTCTCAAGGGTCTGGCCAGGAACCCCCTTCTGTCCCCAAGGCCCTGCAACCGGACACCTGGTGGGAATCAGACTCTCTGTCCCCAAGACAAAAATACCATCTGTAGCGGCTGTGACTGGACCTAATTATAGCTGGTCCCCAGGGGATAAAGGCCGCCAGGCTCAGCCTAGTGGAGAGACTGGGGTTGGGGCCAAGGAGGCTTGACACCACCCCCAGCCCTGTGGGAGAGGCTCAGGATGCTCTCGTGGCCCCAAGGATACACTGAGGCACAGAGAGATTCAGTCCCTTTCCTGAGTTCACAGACACAAAATAGAAGGTTAAGACTAAACACATGGGTGCAAACTGAGCATTTCTTGCTCTTCTGGTGCTGAGCCAAGGGCTGTGCATGTAAAAGTCATTTGATTTTCAGAGCAGCTTTATAAAGTGGGAACTAGTATTCTCACTTTGCGGATGGGGAAATGGAGGCACGGAGAAGGGTGCTCATTGCCTGAAGTCACTCAAGCCTGGATTGGCAGGCTCCCCAGCCTCTCCCAACTTAATGCTTAACTAGCTCCATCCGCTGAGTTTGAGTAAGCTCCAGGAGTTGATGATGGACAGGGAACCCTCACGTGCTGCAGTCCATGGGGTCACAAAGAATTGGACATGACTGAACAACTGAACTGAACTGAGCTCCATCCCCTGTGTAGTCCCAGATGCTACTCTGACATTAAATACTTTATCGATAGTTTTAATGTTAATGTTTCATTAATAGATTCAACTTTAAATATTTTATGACCAGTTTTAACAGTAATGCTTTTACTGTTATCAGTTGCTCTTTGGATGGAGAAACAGCTGCAGAGCCAAGACTCAGCATTCAAAGCCTGGCCTGCTTGACCTTGGGAGACTCCAAGCTTCACCCAGGAGGGCAGAGGCCAAAGGAGGTGCTGACATGACTTTGTCTCACCCTAACTTTGTCTCTGCATGCTATGTGACCTGGGGAGGTGACCAGCAGTCTCTAGCGTCCTTAACGCAGCAATGTTTCCATTTCTCCTATTTGAGTGAGCCTCTTCCTTGGGCAAGCACTTATCTCCTCTGCCACTAGGTGGCCTTAGTGAGACAGGAGGTGGGTGCTGTTACCCTGTTTTCCGAACAAATACACCTGGGTCTGGAGAGGAGAGATGACTTGCCCAAGTCTCCCTGAAGAATCTAGAGAGAGAGGAGAGTGGAGGCTGAGTCCCACGTGCAGGTGCTCACAGGGGTAAGATCTCACTCTCCTCTGCTCCAGATCCTCCCTTGGCTTCCCATTGTCCTCACCTCCCTGGAGGCCTTGTGTAGCCTAACCCCTGCCTGTCTCCCCAGCTTCCTCCTCTTGGCTCACTCTGTTCCAGGCTCATCATCTCCCGCTCCTTGCTGTTTTTGTGGAAGCATCCAGGCTCACTCCTATCCCATGCCCTCGCCGGAAGCCTCTTCCCCTGCTAACTTTTTTGGTTTTTAGGTCACAGCTGAAGCATTGCCCGCTGCAGGAAGCCCTCCCTGACCAGCTAAATAAATGAATATCCTCAGAGAACCCTCCTCTTATTGGTACAATTTCCTATGTAATGTCCTGATTATTTGATCTGTGTCTGCCTCACCCACCAAAGCTTCCCAGGTAGCTCAGCTGGTAAAGAATCCACCTGCAATGAGGGAGACCCAGGTTCAATCCCTGGGTCGGGAAGATCCCCTGGGGAAGGGAATGGCTACCCACTCCAGTATTCTTGCCTGGAAAATCCATGGACAGAGGAGACTGGCAGGCTACACTCCATGGGGTTGCAAAGAGTCAGACATGACTGAGCAACTTTCACTTTCACCCACCAGCTCCTTGAGGGAAGGACCAGGTCTGCCTTGTTCCCAGTTGTGCCCTCCATGGCCGGCACTTAGTAGGTACTCAGTAAATGCTTGAGAAATGATTAGAGAACCTCCCCTCCCACCCTCCAGCCACATTGATATGTGTTCAGCTCCTCATGCATCTGATCTTCTTGAGTCTGAGGCTTTGCACTTTCCGTTCCTCCTCCTTGGCATACCCTTCCCTACACTCCTCAGCAGACTTCACTTTATCCTTCAGGCTAAACTTAGATGTCACTTCTTCCAAGCAGTCCTTCCTCACCTCCTGGCCCCAGCTGCTGGGTCAGAAGCCTCCTCTGGGCCCTACAGCACACTGATCTCATTCCATCACAGTAGAGATCACTCTGTATGGTCTCCAGCTGGTATCTCCTAGCCTGTGAGCACCTGTTTGCCCTTGGGCTGTGTCCCCAGTCCAGGGTGTGGCACACAATAGCTGCTAAATAAATGTTTGCTGAACAAGATACTCAGACCCTCCCAGACTTACGTGATCCACCTGGGGTGGTAGGGAGGCAAGCCACAGCTGAGGACTATGCTCTGGCATAGAATGTTCTTGACAAAATTCCAAACCTATGAGTTTTTGTGTTTTCGCTGCACTGATGACACTGAGACTCAGGGAAGCACCACCACTTGCTTGGAAGTGCGCAGAACATTGGCCTTGAACCTAGCTTCACCGAGGGCTGAGCCTCTGCCACCATATGTGCACATATACGCACAGGCAGGACACACACACACACTCACAGGAACACAACCCACCACTCCTGCCTTCCAGAGCCATGTGGTTCTCCCTCCAGATGGGCCCAAACCTAGCTTCTGTTTGTTCTTTCTGGAAGATGGAAAATCATGAGTCACCGGGAGTGGGGGGAGGAGGAGCCGGGTTGGAGGGTGGGGGCAAGGGGCCTGCTGGGTCACCTGGGAAAGCTCCAGCCCTACAGGTGGTGGGGCCTAGCTGCCCCAAACACCAATCAAAGATGCTGGGGGGCCAGCCTGGGGTGTTAGGCCAGGCTTGTTGACCAAGAAGTCAGTAGCCCTGGGAGGTCCGTGGACCAAAGTATTAATAGGAGACAAGCCCAGAGAGGAAAGGGTTCCTCAATAGCTCAGCAGGTAAGGAATCCGCCTGCAGTGCAGGAGACACAGGAGACATGGGTTTGATCACTGGTTTGGGAAGATCCCCTGGAGGAGGAAATGGTAACCCACTCCAGTACTCTTGCCTGAAAAATCCCATGGACAGAGGAGCCTGGCAGGCTACAGTCCATAGGGACACAAAGAGTCAGACATGACTGAACGACTAAGCACGCATGCTAGAGAAGAAGATGACTCATTCAAGGTCACCTAGCCTGGCCTCAAACCCAGAGCTCTAGGTCTGGCCTGATTTAGCTCCCCCTCCCATCCAAGGGCTTCCCAAGTGGCACAGTGGTAAAGAATCAGCCTGCCAAAGCAGGAGATTCAGAAGAAGCAGGCTAAATCCTTGGGTTGGAAAGATCCCCTGAAGGAGGAAATGGCAACTCACTTCCGTATTCTTGCCTGTGAAATCCCCTGGACAGAGGAGCCTGGTGGCTACACATAGTCCAGGCAGTTGCAAAGAGTCTGACAGGAGTGAGCACACACACACACACACACACACACACACACACACACACACACACCCATTCAAGGAGGGCCTGGGACTCCTGGACCCTGCTTTGGTGGTGCTGAGGCCTCTCTGGCCCCCCCAAGCCCCCTGTTTCTCTGTTTCTCTTCTGTCTTTGTCTTATTCTGCCCCCCTCTCTCGGTTTATATGAATCAGGAGCAGTCCCCTACACACCTCTACTCCCCTCTTCTCCACCTCATTCTCACATTGGAAGAAACATCCTGTGCTCAGGCTCCCCAAGAGGCTTCCCTCTGATAGCAGGGGACATGTATGTTTGTGTGTGTGTGTGTGTGTGTGTGTGTGTGGCAGGATATGCAACAGAGGAGGCTCCTCCCCTCAGCACAGCAGACAGCTGACCCTGGCCCTCTAGTATATCCAGCTCAAGCTCCCCTCAAATGTTTTCTGTGACCACAAACCCCACAAACACCCGAGGACAATCCAGGGTCTGGAGGACCCTTGGACACCCAACTAGATCACAGCGAGGACACACCCAGCCACAAACACACACGGACGCCACAAGGGGAAACACTCAAGCAGGCACATAACGGGTATACACACACCCGAACACAACCCATCACCCACAGAGACACAGCCAGCTGTGGACAACAGATCGGCGCACACGCGGAGTCGTAACTGCTCAGACCCACACATGCTCGGATGCAGCAGCACGGTGTCACACAGACCAGAAGCAATCATGACACCACCGCCCCCCAGCTCCACCCCCGCGTAAAACAGCTTTTTCCTCTAAAGCGCCTGCCGCAGCCACGAGGCAGAGACCCCCGCCCCTGGAAAAGCAAAGACCCTCCCTTACTCCCGCCGGGCCCTGCGCGCCCCTCCCCCGCTCCGCGGGAGGGCCCTGCCCCCCGCCCGCCTACCGCCTGTGGAAGGAGGTGGGCCAGGAGCGCAGCGACTTCTCGAGCGCCGGCCGCAGGCTCAAGTCCCGCTCCCTGCGGCCCACAGACTTGTCCGGGTCTGAGTGGAAACGCTGCTGGATGCGGATGGGGCGCCGGGGCTGCCGCCACAGGTGCTTCGGGGCCCTGGCTATGCCTTGGCGGCTGCGAGCGCGGTTCAACTCGCGGGATGCCTCTAGCCCTTCTTGGACCCTCGGGGTCTCCATGCACCAGAACTGGGGACCAAGCGGAGAGCAGGGCGCGAGAGCGGTCCCCGGGAGGGAAGAGCGTCTGAGCCGAAGTCCGGCCAGAGCCGGGAGTGGAGACGACAGCGAGGAGCTGTCCGCGCTGAAGGTGCTGAGGCAGGAAAAGGTAGCAACAGGGGCTCAAGGTGGGGCTGATCCTGAGGAGCTGTCCTCACTGAGGTGGTGCTAAAGGATAGATAGCAGAGCAAAAAGAACTTGAGGGTGGGGGTTGGAGAAAGGGGCTGGGGAGGACCCCTGCGCCAAGAATGATCTGCCGTCCCCTCTAGAGCTGAACGAAAGAGGTTCAAGACATGGACTTGGGGTGAAAACAGAAATTGTCCCCCCGTTTTCTGCCAGAGAGCAGGGAAACAGGGTCTCTGGAAACCCCCAGCACCGAAGCACTGATCCTACTCCTGATGCTGAAAGTGTAGTAGATTCAGGAGCTCCGAGTGGCAGAGACAGAGAGGAGCTGTCCGCGACCTGTCCGTTCTGAAGGTAGGGCAGGAAGACAGACAGGGGTTCAGGAAGACCTCCAGACCGGGGCGTCGATGGCCCAGGAAATGCTGAAAGCAGTAGTGGGTCTTCAGCCTTCCCCTGTGACTGTAGCAAAGAGGTGTCTGGAAGCAGAATCAAGGGCTCTATTCTTCAGAGGTAGGCACAGATGGCGGTCTCTCGACTCAAGAAGGTAGACTTAGCAGTTCAGCCCCAGATCAGGTCTCTTTGGGATCTTAAAAGCCTCATACATGCTGGGCAGGAATCGGGGAAGTAAAGAGAAATGGGGAAGGACTATGGAAGGGTGCTCCAATGCCTGAGGTGCGCACACAAGAAGCTGCCTCTGGTTGGGGTGGGTAGAGAGGGGCACTCTTTTATAACCACACTGACGCCCAGACCCTTAGCGGAAATGGCAAGATCTCATTTGCCCCTTGACTCCCTGGGCCCCTCCTCACAGCCACAATTCCTGTTCTCAAATCTCAGGCCTGCCCCTCCCTTCCCTAGTTCTAGAAACTCGAGGCCCTGCCCACCAGGGCATTCTAATCTCAGGGGTAATTTTCTGGGAAGTGGCAAAGGAAAGGCGAGCATATTTTCTATCACGGTTAACAGAAGTAGACATGGACAAGAGCATGTCTGAGAGGGTGGGTGTGGGCTGAGGCAGGGAGGTATTTGGGACCATTTGGTGCAACAGATTTGGGGGTAGGAAGAGCTCTGATCTTTTCAGAGAGCTCACAAGGACATTTCAAGATATTTCCCATGAAGACTGTCTATCCTCTACCCTAGTTGTGTCCCCGAGTGGGAAGAATGGAAAATGCTTGTACCAGGGAATCAGACAGACTGAGCCCCAGCTACAATACTATCATGTCTTGCTGGGTGGTGCCAAACAAATTGCTCCTCTCTGTCCATTACATCTGGCTCAGTTCCCCGCCCTCCAAAGCTGATAGTGGGAGACAACTTGGTCTGGTGGTGGGGGATGTGGGTTCTGCCACTGGCTGGCTCTTATTTTCCCTCCCCAAACCTGTTTCTGTTCCAGAAAATGGGGATAATGATGGTGTTTCCATCTCTTGGCTTTGTTACAAGGATGAAAAGGAATGTCACATGTGAAGGGTCAAAGACCAGGAGCTGTCCACACCAGATCCCCTCTCTCTTACCCACTGCTGGTGCCCACCAAAGCTTGGTGTGTCTATTTTATAAATAACTTCGGAATCTGCCTATTTCTCTCCAGCCAATGGCTCCCACCCTGGTCCAGGAACCACTATCTACTGCCTAGAACTGCCAAGATGTCTTAATTGGACTCCTGTTATTTTCACTTCTGCTCTTGACAGTGCTCCCTACAGTAGCCACAGGGAATTTTTTTTAAATGCCAATTTGATCAACTCACTCCCTTGAAAACCCACCCATGGCTCCCCCTTATACCCCATGAGATCCTGTGTGGTCAAGCCCCTGCCCACCTCTCCAGGCTCCCCTCCCATTTTCCAGCCACACTGGTCTATGTTCAACTCATGCAGCTGATCCTCTTGAGTCCAAGACTCCATACATTCCGTTTCTTCTAAATGGCATACACTTCTGGCTCAGTCTGTAAAGAATCTACCTGCAATGAAGGAGACCTGGGTTTAATCCCTGGATTGGGAAGATCCCCTGGAGTAGAAAGTGGCAACCCACTCCAGTATTTTTACCTGGAAAATCCCACGTACAGAGGAGCCTGGCAGGGTACAGTCCATAGAGTTGCAAGAGTGGGCTATGACTTAGCAACTAGACCACCACCCCTTGTACTCTTCCTGGCTGACCTCTCTTCATCCTTTAGGCTAAGCTTAGATACCACTTCTTCCTAGCAGTCCTTCCTCATCCCCTCCCCCTCCCTCCAGAGTGCTGGGTTGGAAACCTCCTCTGGGCTCCCTTATTACCCTGATCTCTCCAGTTAGTATGAGTCTATCTCCACCATCATCCTGTGAACACCTATATGCCCATGGCTATATTCCCAGTATGAGATGAGGTCCTGGCACACAGCAGGTGCTTAATAAATGCTTGTTGAACAAGTTAAAGAAAGGTCCAGCTAGACAAGGCACTTTCTTTCTCCTGGGACAGGCCCCCTTGATCCCCACAAGCCTCCTGACCTGCCTGGGGCCAGGCCGTGGCTTTGTTAGTCCCCTCCAGCCTCGATGTTGAACACCACACAGGCCCTGGGCTCCACGTCTGCAGTGGTCCTGAGGTGGCTTGACAGTGGTGGCAGCAATGGGGTCCCCGAGAAGCATATCCGGATGACACCATTGCCAAAGGGGCTCATGGGGGCCAAGCCAGAATCAGCCAGCTCCCGGACTGGCTGGGGAGACAGCAGCAAAACAGGAGCAAATTCCCAGGTGTGGGAGCTCTCTGGAACCCTGGGGACAATGAGCCTCTGAGATATCTTCACCAGGTCTTGTGTGGTCAAGCCCCTTCCCATCTCTCCAGGCTCCCCTCCCACCTTCCAGCCACACTGGTCTATGTTCAGCTCATGCACCTGATCCCCTTGACTCCAAGACTTTGCACATTCTGTTTCTTCCAGAAAACATTCTTCCAGGAACTGACATTCTGTCAGTCCAGATTCCTGGACTGATGCAGAGAATTGTATCTCAGTCCTTCTTTTCCCCTCAGTGAATTTCCTTCTCTCAGCCTCAGTTACCCCACCAATGAAATGGGGATGTGGATCTCAAAGCTTGCAGGATATGAATAGTGCCTGGCCCACAGTAGGCACTGAAAAAATATTTTTTATCAATCAATTCATATACAGTGTATTTATTGTTTATACCATTATGTATATATATATCACTATTTATTATAACAGTATGCACTGTAATGGTATTCTAGCATGTCTTATTATTATTAAAATGTAAAGATAAGACATGCAGTAAATAAACAAGTGAATAATGACAGTACCAATACCTACTCTTTCTTACACACTCATTCCACATAGGTAGTGTTCTAAGGATCCCTCATGGATCAGCTCACAAGAACACAATGAGACCATTTTGTACAATTATCCTCATTGTACAAACAAGAAAACTGAGGCTCAGAGGTTAAGTAACTTGCCCAAGGTTGCAGGTGGAAAGGAAATGGTGGAGATGAGATTCTGGATTCTGAGGTTTCTTGTTGGAAGGACTGAACAAGAAAAATTAAATGAGATAGTGTTTGCAAACGTGCTCTGCGTAAACACTTGAGACATTTAAAAATCAAACAGGGAACTTCCCTGGTGGTCCAGTGGCTAAGACACCAAGCTTCCAATGCAAGGGTCATGGGTTTGATCCTTGGTCAGGGAACTAAGATCCCACTTTGTGCATAGCCAGAATATATGTATATATAAATCAAACAGAATCGGGATGAACTGATGCACTCTCCAGCCCAGCAGATCTGAGTTCAATCCATGCGATATGGTCTAGGCCAAGCATGATTCAGTTTCCTCATCTGTCAACCAGTAATGAAATCCACACAGATTCCTTGAAGTTGCTAATAACAGAATCGTCCAGCAGGCGTATGCCAGCCATAGGCTGGGAACTGTCCTCAGTGCTGACCCCAGGAAGTAGCGTCAAAACTGGAACCCACGGCCATGGGGATAGGGGTAGGAGCCAAAGGCACAAATGAGGACTTGGGAGAGGCAGAACTCAGAACCAGCTTTCTGCTGCTCTGTCCCTGCATCACGCAAGTGAGTGTGTCCCCACCATCAGACTAAATATTCAGATGGGGAAACTGAGATCCAAGTGTGCATGCATACTAAGTCACTTGAGTCTTGTGTCCAACTGTTTGTGACCCTATGGACTGTATCCCACCAGGCTCCTCTGTCCATGGGATTCTCCAGGCAAGAATACTGGAATGGGTTGTCATTTCCTTCTCCAGGGGATCTTCCCAACACAGGGATCGAACCAGCATCTCCTGTGGCTCATGCTTTGCAAAAAGATTCTTTACTTATCACTGAGCTACCGGGGAAGTCCTGAAGGCCAAGACCGGAAGGCTAATCTGGGCCAGAGCCAGGGCAAGGGGGGATAGGGAAGAAGGTAGGAGAAGGGGATATCAGTTGAACCTCTTCTAGGTTCACTTCCTTCCTTGTGAGGTGGTCCCTCTTATTCCCATGTCCCAGAGGAGGATGTTAAAGCTCAGAGAGGAAATGAGCTGCTAAGGATCATGCAGCTGGGGGCGGCTCAACTCCCCACTCTCCCTTCAGCTCTTTGCACGAATCTGATCCTCCTAGTATGCAGGACACCTGACTGTTCCCCCACACACACTTCATCCCTCTCTCCCAGGGGCATCTGAATTCTAATGCAGAAATCGAAGTGTTCCATCCTAGGTTCCCCAGGGAGGATCCCTGGCAGCTGGAAGATGTGCAGGGAAAGCTGAGGGTGGGGAGCGTGGAAACAGTGGGCTCCTCCCAGAATGGGAGGCCCATGGAGACATCAGCTGCCTCTTCTTCAGGAAACTGATTTCCAAATGGGAAAATCATTTGCCCACATTTATGTTCATTCATTTATCCATTGAATACAAAAAGATAGTTCGTATGGTGCTAGGAAGAAAAGGAAACCACATCAGGGACTAGGAGTGTGATTGGGGGAGGGGTCATTAATGTTGCTCAGATGTAATTGAGAGTCTTTTGAGGAAAGGACTTTGAGCTGAGACTGGAAAGAGGGAAAGGAGCTAGCCAGGAGAGAGCTAGGGAAGTAGTGTACCAGGCAGAGGGAACAGAACATGCAAAGTCCCTGAGGGGGGATCAAGCTGGCAGGTTAGATGAACAGTGAGGGAAGGAGGGAATGGAGGGCGAGGAGGTGAGTTGCTGGGAAACTGATGTGGGGCCTCAGGGGTGGGGTGATGAGTTGGGTGTTGCTTCTGGGTGTGGATTGAGAGCTCTCAAGATACACCACTTGCTTTATGACTTTTTAAAATATATATATTTTATTTGTTTATTTAGGCTGAGCCAGGTCTCAGTTGTGACATTTGGGATCTAGTTCCCTGACCATGGATCAAACCTGGGCCCCCTGAATTAAAAACTCAGAGTCTTATCCACTGAACTACCAGGGAAGTCCTTCCCTTTATGATTTTAAGAAGCCTCCTGTGCCTGCCAGGGAGCATGGACCTCTGGGGGAGGATAGAGGCTGGGGCAGCATCTGGGGGGGACATGGGCCAGCCTGGAGCCCATGAGTGGATTTGGGACATGTTTTGGTGGTTGAGAGACAGGCCATAGCTATAGGATGTTCAAGGGGATTCAAAGGTAACTCATGATTTCGATGGGTGACTAGTCACACGGTTCTCTGGGTGGGTGGGGCAACCACAGCCTAGATGGGGAAGATCTGGGAGGAAGCATCAAAGATCTGGTGAATTCAGGTTCCATTCATGACTCCCAGGAGAAACCAGAGGAGGCAGCTTGAAGTTTGGATCTGGGCTCGTTGGGGTGGGGAGATGGCTGGTTTTGGGGTGAAAATGACAAACCAGGCCCTGTAGGGAGCAGTCAATAGCCCTGCAGTGGGTTGGGGCAGGTGGTTCTTCAGCAAGCTCCAACTCCCAGGATCCAGCCCAACTGCTTGTCTCTCATCCAGAGTGAGGGTAGGGTAAGGATGGAGGGAGGGTGGAACTCTCAGAGCTGCAAGTGGGGGAGGGGAGGTCCTCTGGGCCTCTCTGCTGCAGCATTAATCAACCCACCACTCCAGACTAATTGCTTTCCTCACTGAGAGGCTGGAGTGGGGACAGAAGGCCTGGTGGAGGGACGGGGAGGGCGGGGTAGAGGAGGGATTGCAGAGAGGCTGAGAAGCTGGCTTGATTTGTGCATCTCTCTTGTCTCTGAAATCCTGATATGCCCTAGCTCTGGCTGCTAGTCCTGCCTCTAAGACTAGCCTCCAATCTGTTCCTTGCCTACTCCTGACCCTCCTGTGGGGCTCCCAGCACCCCTAGATCACAACCCACACCCCTCACCATGGCCCCAGAGGCCCCACATGCCCTGCCCTCACTGCCTCTCACCTTCTTCCACCTCCCCTCACTCTACCTGCCCCAGCACCATCAGCCTTGTCATAGCTGCTCCCTTAAACCTGCCTCAGGGCCTTTGCACAGGCTGTGCCCTCTGTAGGAAATGCCCTGCCCCCAGCTCTCCCTGTGGCTGGCTCCTTCTTTATATCCATTCTTCAACTCAAATGTCACCTCCTCAGAGAAGCCCTCTGTGCCCAATCTGGGAAGCCTCACTCACATTCACCCACCTTCAGATGTTATCCTTTTTCTTGGTTTAAGGTCTGTCTGCCCAGCCTGTGAGTCTCTACATCCCCAGGCCCAGGGCAGGAGGCACTCCATGCAAATGGAATGCCTGATACTGTAAAAGTGTTTCAGGGAATGTCAAAGATCCCCACTTTAAAGACAAGGAAGGTGCAATTTGGAGAGGGAGCCGGCTGCTGGGGTTCACCAGGGCTGCCTGATCACACACCACAGTAAAGAGGGCAGCCAGGGAATGTCCTGGGCCGATGGAGCCGTTGAGGATTCATCTCAGAGATTCATCTCATCTCTGACAGGGGTTCAGAGCGCAGAAAATGGTCCCGAAGACTCAGGTTCACACTCACTCAGCCACTCAGCTTAAGGGAGAGAGAACCTCTCTGAGCCTCAGTTTTCTCGTCTGTAAACTGGAGTCGCCTTTATCTTTCTCCTCCGCCTGCTAGCAGCTGGGGCAGGGCTAAGGAAGGGAAGGTATGTGGGACCTTGCCTGTTACTGGGACCACCTCGTACTGACTTCTCTCCAGCCACACAATTTTAGCCTTTTTTTAAAAACACAATCATATATAGAGTCCCAGGGGTTTCCCAGGTGGTGGTAAAGAACCCACCTGCCATTGCAGGAGATGTAAAGACACAGGTTCAATTCCTGGGTCAGGAAGATTCCCCTGGGATGTGAAGATCCCCTGGAAGAGGGCATGGCAACCCAGTCCAGTACTCTGGCCTGGAGAATCCCATGGACCGAGGATCCTGGGAGGCTACTGTCCATGGGGTCGCACAGAGGTGGACATGACTGAAGCGATTTAGCACAGGTGCTCACAGAGTGTGAGTGTCCCAGAGAGGTTACCAGCCCCTCGTGCATCAACCTGGGATTCAAATCCAGCCCCTTCCCAGTTCCTCACTCACTACTGTCTTTTACTCCTGCCTCAGTTTCCCTGCCCTGTAAAGAAAGGAAGTGTGAGAGCCTTCACACTCTCCTCACCCTGGACTGAGGACACCCAGACCCCCTTTCCTTGGGCAAAACCTTGCATCCAGACCCAAGGGGACCCTACTGCCTTCCCTCCCCTCAACCCCCTCCACTGGTCCCCTGCCCCCAAAGCAATTACTGCAGCCAGCGGCTGGATCCTTGGAGCAAGCAGCCCCCTCATGACCTCTCACGGTTTCAGTCTCCACACCTGCAAGTGGGTCTTCAGGCTGCTCTGGGTGTTTCTAAGTACTGGGACCCCCGCCCCCATGGCACAAACAAGACCACCTCACTTCAGTCACAGCCCCATCCCTACTGCTCCCCTTGCTTAGCGAGAAGGAGAGCACCGTTCTGCTATGCTTCATGGAAGCCTGAGGTGTCTTTGAGCCTGGGGAGATGAATGTGAGACCTCTGGGCTCCGGGAGCCCAGCTGTTCCCCTACGAGACTCCCCTAGACAGGGAGCCCACTCCCACGCCCTGCACCCTCTCCTGACAGACAATCATGGAAGCCTGGGCCAGGCCACTGGCACCAATGTGGGATAACTGTCCAGCCTTCCCCTGGGACCTCTGTCCAGGAGCAGCGGGTCTGGCATCCACACGTACTCCCCAAGCCCCTCCCGACTCCCTCCCAGAGTCAGCAGCCTCGGAGCATCAGGATCCTCAGGAATAAGTCCCCTGGCCCCATGGGCTGTCCATTTAGCTCCCAGCCCAGCTCTGGACAGTTCAGGGACCCCAGCCCACCACTTGGGAACCCCTCAAACTCACACAAGCTCTGAGAGTCCTGGGGAGGTCTGAGCTCACTGCAACCACTGAGTCCTGTGACCCAGCAGGAAGTGGGGGCAGGGAGGACTAAGCCTGCCCAAGAGGCAGCCCAGGGTCCCCGCCCTGGCGGAGCCCCTCAACTGTCTGAGCACCAGCCCTGAGCAGGACGCACCCACACCCACATACTATCCTCAGGACCCAGCCGGAAGTGGCGGGCAGAGAGACTGGGAAGGCGTGAAAGTGTCACCGAGATGGTGTGAGACAGAGTGGACAGGTGTGTTGACCATCTATGTGTGGGGGGGGGAAGTGAGGGGGGTGGGGGCAGGTGTTAAGTTTAATTGTTCTTGTGTTTGCTTATGAGAGAGGGAGGGAGACAGAGAGAGAAGAGGACAGACCCAGAGAGAGGGTCGGAAAGAGAAAGATGGAGACAGAGAAACAGAGAGAAGGGAGACAGAGAGGCAGAGGGAAGCGCAGTTTTGAGGTCAGAATGGGAGGATTTGGGGAAGCTGGGACGAATTAGGAGATTAGGGTTGACATATATACACTACCATGTGTTAAACAGATAATCAGTGGGAAGATGCTGTATAGCACAGGGAGCTCAACTCGGTGCTCTGTGAGGGGTGGCATGGCAGCATGGGAGGGAGGTCCCAGAGGGACAAATACAAATATGTATTTGTTGTTCAGTCACTACGTCTTGTCTGACTCTTTGCAAGCCCAGTGACTGCAGCATGCCAGGCTTCCCTGTCCTTCACCATCTCCTGGAATTTGCTCAAATTCATGTCCATAGAGTCAGTAACATTATCCAACCGATTCATGCTTTGCCACCCTCTTAAGCGGATATCATTTCCTTCTTCAGGGGATCTTCCCAACGCAGGGATTGAACCCAGGTCTCCCGCACCGCAGGCGGACTCTTTACCATCTGAGCCACCAGGGAAGGCCTAAGTGGATATATGTATACATAAAACTGATTTGCTTCATTGTACAGCAGAAACTAACACAGCATTGTAAAGCAATGTTCTCCAAAAAAAAAAAAAAAAGGATGGGAGAATTTTATTTATCCCAGTCCCTGGGGTCTGGGACACAGGCTTCACAGCAGAGCCCATGAGGATGGCTTTCAGGGGGTCCTTGGAGGCTCTGGGAAAGTTACTCGTCATGCTCTGCTGCCCCAGGCAGATTGCTGACCTTCTCTGGCCCTCTGGTTAACACCCACTTCACAAACAGTGGGGGCTGGAGCTGCAGCAGGAACTGGGGGCCTCCAGGAGGGGCTGTGGGGTGAGGGGGCGCTGTGACCAGGGGAAAGGCCACCTCCCGAGCTGCCACAAGTTAATGTTTCACCAGACCCGCTGCCTGCCCAGGAGGGCCTGCTGTCCCCTCTGCCTCCAAGAATCATCAGTGCGTGACCCTCCCCTGGGCAGGCTTCACCTCCATGTACTGGGTGACCTTGACCCCCAGCCTCTCTGACCACCCATTTTTTCACTGCACGGTAAACCCAGCCCTGAGAGGGCAGCTCCAGACCTGAATCATGGCCAAGACCCAGCCTGAAGCCTCCATGTCCCAAGCTGCTAGAGAATCCTGGAAGGTGCCCTTAGAAGGAAAAGCCCATAACCACCCAGGCCCAGCCCCAGGCCTGCCCCTCCCAGAACTCAGTTTTCCCTCCTGAGAATGAGAGAGAAAGAGAATGGATGTCGCAGCTCAGACCTTGGGAAACAGGACTGAGATGATGGAGGGGTTGAGGAGGAGGTGGCTGTTTTCTTAACTGTTTATTTATATTTGGCTGTGTCAGGTCTTAGTTGTGATGTGCAGGCTCAGTAGTTGCCACATGAGGGCTTAGCTGCCCCCTGGAATGTGGGATTTTAGTTCCCACAGCCAGGAATCGAACCCAGATCCCCTGTATTGGGAGGCGGTTTCTTAACCACTGGACCACAAGACTGGGGTAGGGGTGTGGGGATTGTTTTGACTCCCTGTTCTCTGCCCACTTCTGGCCCTGTCCAGTCTCCAAGCCTTTGCACAGGCTGCTCCTGCCTCCTGCAGAGCCTTTCCCCCTGCTGATCTGCCCTCCTAAAGACCTGAAGTTGGATTCTGGCACTTGCTGCCTGGAAATGCCCCCACAGTGTTCTGGCTAAAACTCACACGCTTTCCCATAGTCCACCTGGTGCTCCACGGATCCCTCCCTCACCCAGCTCTGACCTTACTCATCTCCTTGTTTCCCAAACACCCCAAGTTTTTCCTACCTACCACAGGGCCTTTGCATTTGCTGTGCCTGCTCCCAGGCATGCCTTCCCTGGCGTTCCCCATGGCGGCCCCTTTATCTCTTTCAGGTCTCAGCACAAATATCACCTTCTAGGGAACTCCCTGGTGGTCCAATGGTTCAGAACTCCATGTTCTCACTACTGAGGGCCTGGGTTCAATCCCTGGTTGGGGAACTAAGATCCCACAAGCTGCATGGTATGGGCAGTATCACCTTCCAGAGAGACCTCCCTGCCCTCTCAGCCATCCTGGACACACAGGACCCTGGGATCCAGCTGCAACCCCACTGTGTGGCCCTCAGCCATCTGAAATTTATATCACTTGGTTACCTGGCTGCTGTCAGTCTTCCCTCTTGAGACTGAGGGCTCCATAAGGGTGGAGAAATGGCTCCCACTGTGACCCCAGCACAGAGTCGACACTCTAAAATGTTTGCCAAATGAATCCATGACTCAGGATGCCTCAGAGGACTGATGGGGCTTTATTCCCACCAGCTTTGCCCCTTGCCAGATGCCCCTGCCTCATCCAAGTCCCTCCCCCCTCAGCTTCAAAGATCGAAGATCACGGCAGTGTGCGATGGGCAGAAGATGACCTTCGGCTCACAAGCCCCTGAAGGAGGAACGCACACAAAGGGGTGTTCAGGCACCAGCAGTCTCTGCAGCAGGGCCCTGCCCTGCTTGAGAGGGCACCCCCACCCCAGTCCAGCCTTCCCCCACCATGGATACCTCATCCAGCTTCTGGAACTCAGACACCCCGTTGTGACAGCGCCTCACTGCCATTATCACACATCCGATGAGCAAAGTAGACACTAGCAGACACACGGCCACCACCACACCAGGGTTCCTGTGCAACTCGGGGGGCCCAGTGTCACCTGGAGCTGAAGGGAGGAGCCCTGAGTCAGCCATGGGACCAAACTCTTCAAAGACTGAGACACACAAGGGCCCCAGGGCCTTTTTTTTTCACTGTGCCACGAGGCATGTGGGATCTTAGTTCCCGGAATCGAACCCACATCTCCTGCAGTGGAAATATAGTCTTAACCAGGGAAGTCCCTCAGGGCCTTTAAGTCCCTTCTCAGGAAGCGATGCTTATTTCCCTTTCTAGTGGCTGCTGTAATTATCTTTTCAAGCACATTTTTTTCACCCTTTTACTTTTGTTTTTCTCTTTCTTTGCTTTTGAATACATTTGTCTACAAGGCATTGGTTTTGTTTGCTGTGTTCCCACTCCATTGTTGGCCACTTCTGGGAGTTCTTGCAAAGTGGAAAAAAAAAAAAAAAAATTCAACCTGAAACTCAGTTCCCAAATGCAGTGACTGTCTGAGGATATGTGCAAAATTTGACACTTTGTAAAGATGGTTTTATATCCTGTGACTTTAAGCAAAACATTTTTATTTATAGCAAAATATTATTAAATTTATAGCAAAATGTTATTATACTTCATGTTTGCACTCTTCTTTGGATGTTTTGGAGACAATATATTATTTTGAATGATAGATTTTCTAGACCCTCTGAAAAATGCTTGGCCTCTGTTGGACCCCGGGGACCCTGTGTAACCTCACTCTGCAAATTCCCCACCCTCACCACCCCCAACTAGTACCCCACTCACCCCATTTTGGCCACCTCACTTTTCCTTGGCTACACCTCAGATGCACCAGGAACAGTCCTACCTCAGGGCCTTTGCACTTGCTGTGCTCACTGCCTGTCCTGTTTCCCTCAGGGTACCGGCCTGGTTCCCTCCTTCACCTCCTTCAAACTAAGACCTCTGCCGAGTAGTCTTAAAATTTCAAATACTTTGCACTCACATTTTGACCCTTTACCCTGCTCTACTTTGTTCTTTTATAAACAAATTTACTTATAACCTATCTTCCAACATAACCGTTTCCCACAGAACTTGACCCACAATAGGTGCTTAATAAAATGTGCTTGGACTGAAGGTCTGAAGAGGCTTAGGTGATGGGAGGGGGGGATGGGGGGTGGGGAAGAGGCCTGTCCCAGCACATTCTTAGGACTGTGTTTCCCCCTGGTGGCCAATCCTAGAACTGCAACTTGATACCCCCAACCATCCCCTCCTTGCTGTTCAGTCGCTCCGTTATGTCCCACCCTTTGGGACCCTATGGACCGCAGCACTCCAGGGTTCCCTGTCCCTCACCATCTCCCAGCGCTTGCTCAAGCTCATGTTCATGGAGTGGTGATGCCATCCAACCATCTCATCCTCTGTCCTCCCCTTCTCCTCCTGCCTTCAATCTTTCCATCCCCATACAGGCCCAAATGTCCCAATACTCACCATAACCAGAGGTCTCGAATGTCTGGTCAGTGGTGGCCAAGGACACAGAGGAAGGCACCATGCTGGGGTTGGGGTGAGTGGGACTCCAAGTCAGGGTGGCCAAGGAGATAGAACTCATGGGGCTGGAGGGGGAGGTGAAGGTGTGCTCTGAACTGGGGGAGCCAGAGCTGGGGTGGGAGTCTGGCTCTGATTGTGAGGAGGTGGGCTGGATGGTGGAGGTTGTCCCTGGATTTGAGGGGCTGTGGGAGATTGTGGACTCTGAACTAGGGCTGTTGGGATGGGATGTGGAGCCTGTCTCTGGGATCTCTTGGCTGGTGTGGTTTCCCTCGACAGTAGGGGAGCTGTAGCTGAAGGAAGTCGGAGGTTTGGAAGTCAAGTTCTCCGTCGCTGAGGCTGTACCATCTGGAAACAAAACACCATTGGGGTGTAGGAAGGAGATGATTAGGAACAAGGGTATGCAACCCTGGCCCAACGCCCCCGACCCCCTGGGTGCCTCTTTCCCTATTGTGCCAGCAGACAACACCCACCACTTAGGGAGACTTGGAGAATTAGTACACAGTGGGAGTGCTCAGTGGGAAACTGAGGTGTTGGTGTCTGAAGTTCCTTATCTGAGTTCCCACAGCCAACATTTCAGTCTTGGGTGGACCCTCCCTGCCCCCTACTCTTGCTTCAGGGCTCTAGAACTCTTCTGGCTATAGGGAATGGCTGCCAACCCAGGCAGCATGCTGGGCAGCTCTTTCAACCCTCCTGGGACTCAGTTTCCTTATCTGTAAAATGGACATCACAGAAAGTCAGGGTCTCTGAGAGCTCATGCAGGTCTGATACTCAGTGATGCTGGGCAGCAGAGATCCACCTCTGAGATCCCAGAGAGTATCGAACCTAATCTCCTTTCCCAGGTACCTGGAAGGTCCCCATGGCTAAACTCAAGGTTTTAATGGGGGCACTGAGGCCTGAGCTCTAAGAACAGTCAGCAGATATTCATTGGAAGGAATGATGCCGTAGCTGAAGCTCCAATACTTTAGCCACCTGATACAAAGAGCCGACTCATTGGAAAAGACCCTGATATTGGGAAATATTGAAGGCTGGAGAAGGGGACGACAGAGGATGAGATGGTTGGATGGCATCACTGACTCATTGGACATGAGTTTGAGTAAACTCTGGGATAAAGTGAAGGATGGGAAAGCCTGGCGCGCTGCCATTCATGGGGTCACAAAGAGTCGGACACGACTGAGCAACAAGACTCTGGAACCTCTGCTGCCTTGTTCTAGCTGCTCCCTAGCTTCAAGCCCAGGGGCCAGGCTGAGGGTGGGTGAAGATTTCATGGGCCACCTCCCACAATTACTTCCTTCCCAGTTCCAGGCTGTTCGTAAACTTAACTGATTGCAAGTTCATTCATCAACCATATCTTGCCGCACCCAATCCACTCTGCCCTGGGTGGATCTCTGTGCCTGCCTCACCCTAAGCAGCACAAATTAGGAAATAACGTCTGGCCCTGGCCCCAGGAGGGGGCTGGGTCCACATGCAGATCCCATTTCTCTACCCAGTTTCCCAGTTCCTGAGGGGATGACAGATGAGTCCAGAAGGAGACATGGTATACTGGCCTGACTTTATCCTCATTTTACAGGTGGGGAACTGAGGCTCAGAATGGTAGAGTGTCTGGCCCACAGTGACTGGGAAGTAAGAAGGCTCTTCAACGATCTCCAGGGGAGAGTAGCATGGAAGCATATACACTACCACATGTAAAATAGACAGCCCATGGAAATTTGCTGTATGACTCAGGGAACTCAGACCAGGGCTCTAACAACCTAGAGGGGTGGGGAAGGGTGGGAGGTGGGAGGAAGGCTCAAGAGGGAGGGGACATATGTACACCTATGGCTGATTCATGTTGATGTATGGCAGAAATGAAACCAATATTGTAAAGCAATTATCCTTCAATTAAAAATAAATTAAAAAAAAAAACACAAAACCTCCAAGGAGTCAAGGACTAAGAGTCCAGCCTCCTCAAACTGTCTCCTACTATTCTTTGAGAAGGAATCTAGATGACAAGAGGTTTCAGCTGAAATGAAGATGACTCAGGGGCCACAGTGGACCCCAAGCCAAGCTAGACCTCTGAGGAGCTGTACTTCTAAAGCCAACTAAGGAAAACTGGAAAGAGGAGGTTGTGGAGGACATAAGTTCCGCTCAGTGCCTGGCACAGAGAGGGCACTCATGATCTGCTGGAGAGTTGACCAGAAGGTAAAATGAGGCTGAGTCTATGCACCATGCCAGGACTTTGCTTTGCCCAGAGACTCTTAGACCAGGAGCCTGGCAGTTGGTTTAATCTGGGTCTGGCACAGGTTGGGAAATTTGGCTTGTCTGAGCTTCAGTTTCCTGAGCTATGTGGTCCTTCTGAGTTAAGCTTTTGTCTGCTACGGAGTCTCATTTGTGGTGGCCTCCATTCTGATATTCCAGGTTTGGGGCTGAGACACTGGTCAGAGACTTGATGGGATGGAAAGGATAGGGGGCATGGATTCGAGAAATTCAACTCTTCTCCACCCTGGGAGTTGTCTTATGGGGAAACAGAAAGAAATTAGGTCAGGGGCCAAGAACTTCCCCCTGGGAGCCATAGAAGTTCAGTGACCAGGAAGTAAGCCCTTCTCCTGCCCCCATAGTCCCTGGGTTCTCACCCTTCTTCCTTTGGGGGCTGGCTAAGAGAAATTGAGATTGGAAACGGAACCTCAAATTGGGTGGGAGGCATTCACCAGCCTGTCGTTGGTTCATGTAATGCTGGGGTGGCAGAGCTGGCACCCTCAGGACTGGGGTGAGGGGTGGGGGGTTGGAGGGGCTGGTGCTCCCGCGGTTCTCACGATCTCTCCACTTTGCTTCTAGGAGGAGCAACAGCTCGTGGCGGGGGTGGGGGTGAGGGGGCGGTGGCAGACTAGTGTGGCCTGAGGGAGGTGTCCAGACACCAGCTGTGCGACTAGGCCATTTCCCCCTCCAGCTTCCTGGAAGCCGGATCTTACCTATTCTTACCTGTAGAGGTGACCGCGAGAACAGAGGAATTCCTATCAGAAGCTTTTAGCAGCAGCAGCAGCAGAGCCAGCAATAGAAGCGGCGGCGGCGGCTGGGAGCTCGCCATTCTTGCGTGAGGAGAGGGGTAAGGCGGGCTCTGCACAGGTGTGTGGCCAGGTGCCCGCTCTGTACACCTGAGCGCCCCCTGCTGTCGGCGCGGGGGACTGTTCAGGGCCGAGGCGGAGGCGGGGCCTCCGGACGCAGGGCATCTGAGGAGCGCTACTGTTCACCAGGGGTGATATTCCTGACTCCCCCCTCTCCACCTGGACCCCTCCACCTCTCCTAACAAACCCTCTTGGTTCACGACCCGAAAGCGTTACACTCTGCCTGTCCCCTCAGGGGACTTCCCAAGTGGCGCTGGTGGTAAAGAACCCGCCTGCCAACGCGGGAGATGCAAGAGACTGCGGGTTCGATCCCTGGGTCGGGAAGATCCTCTGGAGGAGGGCATGGCAACCCACTCCAGGATTCTTGCCTGGAGAATCCCATGGACAGAGGAGGTCACAGTATCGGACACGGCTCAAGTGACTTAGCACGCACACACGTCCCTCCAGGATACCCTTGCTCCTTCTAGTTTCCACTGAAGTCCCCACCACTCTATTGCCCCTCTATGTCTTTCCCAAGCCCATGCTGTCACCTCCATGTCCCTCCGCTTGGCCAGGCTGCCCCCTCTGGGTGCCCCCAGACCCCTCCCCCTCTGCCATGTCCATGCTCCCACCTGTGTCCAGCTCTCTCTCATCTAGGCTGGGGCCCCTTGAGGGTTGGTCAAGTCAGGATATGGCTGGAAGCCTCTAGGATTTTCTAGGAACAAGGGCCTCGTGCTGGCCATTCCAGGCCAGGCCCCCAGACAACAGCTTCTGGAGTGCTTCCATCCACAACTGACTGGATGCTGCCCTGCTCGCCCTGGATGAATACGATGGCACATGTGAGTCCAGGCTGGCAGCCCTGACCTCCGCAGAAGCCTTAGGGTCCCAATTCCAGCCACAGACCCCAGGTGCCGACCGGCATGGTTGAAAGTTTTGGACCCCTCCTGTCCAGGATGTTCTAGGTCCCCCAAATTTCCACCCCACATCGTACCCAAGATGCCCTACAAGCACAGGAGGCCAAGACCCAGGCTGTGGAGGGCTTTATTCATGAAACCCAGAGAGCCATGTCGCCCCTCCCCTGGTGTCCCCCCACCAGTCAGCCAAGGTCCTAGACGCCCGGCCACTGTGTGTGCCGCGAGTTGTCCCACACCGCTGGTCCCAAGAGAGCATCCGTGGTGAGGGAGGCCCGGGTGCTGTGGCCACGCCAAGTGGCTTGAAGCATCTTGGCTGCTTCCTGTTGCTGCTTCAGCTGACGACGTACAACGAAGCCCCTCCAGGCAGACTGGATGGCCGTGGCCGCCTTGGTCTGATGATGGGGTCGCCGAAGGCTCCGGGCAGTTGACTGGGTCAGGCAGCCCCGTGGCATGCTGGCCTGGCTGGCAGCACCCCGGCCCGTGCCATGCACCACCCGGGTGGGCAGGGTGTGGCCGCATGTGTGGCAGGTCCGGGGGCTGGAACCCACAAGCATCACCACGCTGGGGGTGCTTCCTAGTCCGGAGGTCAGTGACTGGCAGAATGCACAGACGTGCGGCTGGCAGGACTGGAAGCAGCGGTGGTCAGACGTCATCCGAACCCCACCGCCCGTCTCAGCCCACACATTCTGGAGCAGCATTTGCTGGGTGTGGCTCTGGCGAATGACGAAGCCTCGCCACGCAGCCTGGATGATGGTGGCAGCTCGGCAGAGGCAGGCCAGGTCCCGCCGCACACGGTAGCCACGCCAGGCAGCCTGGATGATGATGGCCCACTGGTGCCACACCTTGATGCTACGGCGCACCAAGAAACCACGTGTACACGCCTGGATAATGACCACGGCATTGATGACTATCTTCTCTACCGCCTGCACCGACACCACCAGCTCCTCCGGCTGTCTGGGATCCACCGCTGCCTTGCTGCCCACGACGTCCCACGGCACAGTGCCCCTGGCTGGCTCCCAAGCGCCGCCAGGGACCATGGTGCTGCCACTGGGCCCAACCGCTACGCTGGGGATGGTAGAGTTCCACGCTTGGCCACCAGACATGGCAGTGTCCTCCAGGCCCTGGAGTACAGCAGGAGTCAGGGATGCCCCAAGACTGTCAGCTGGAGTCAGGGATGCCCCAAGACTGTCAGCTGGAGTCAGGGATGCCCCGAGACTGTCAGCTGGAGTCAGGGATGCCCCGAGACTGTCTGCCGGCGTCAGGGACACCCCGAGACTGTCAGCTGGAGTCAGGGATGCCCCGAGATGGTCAGCTGGAGTCAGGGATGCCCCGAGACTGTCTGCCGGAGTCAGGGACACCCCAAGACTGTCTGCCGGAGTCAGGGATGCCCCGAGACTCTCAGAAGGAGTCACAGAAGTTCCAAGAATGTCAGCGGGAGTCACGGATGCCCTGAGACTCTCTGCAGGAGCCATGAAGCTAAGGGAAATTGGAGACACCTCCGGCAACTCCTGGTTAAAAAGGGGCCGCCGAGAACCCCTCGGTGAAGACTCATAACCCAGAGACACCCTCCGAATCCCCGGACCCAGCCTAGGACTGGCCGTGCTGTGTGCAGGTTCATTAGTGCGGATTATTGGCAATAAGGCTGGCGGTGCACCCAGGGAATGTTTAGGAAATTTCTGCGAGGACTTGGGGGCATCCTGCTGCTCCTGACCGGAGGGCACAGTCCCAGCTGCAGAACTCTCTGGCTTTTCTGGTACAGAAATAGCATGCATGGACCTGAAGGATGTTCTAGGGCGAAGGGGCCCGTCGCCATTCTGAATCAGACTACCAGCTGCTGTCTTCTGGAGCATGCTGGGAATGGCTTCCTTCTGGAAACTGCTGTACATCATCTTTCTTATCAGGGATGGATGAGGAGAAACACGTGGCCGTGACCTCCGGGAAGTGCTTGGGGTCCCTGTCCCAGCCACAGACCTTGGGTGCAAACCGGTGGCCGCAGTATTGTCATGGGTCAGCTTGGGTGACCTTGAGACTCCAGTAGAAGCCATGATCCCACGGGACTTGTGAGTCATCGAGGGGCTCTGGGGCAGTATATGAGCCACCAAAGCCTTTTGATAAGCTGAGGGGCTCCGGAGTGCAGTGTGAGAGCTTGGCATCTGCGGGTGGGCCAGTGGGGGCCCCAGTGCCCTTGATGGGCACCGTCTGCACACTGGGGCTAGCAGCCACAATGTGGGAACCAGGGGCCACCAAATTGGTCACTGACCTCTGCTGCAGGGTTGGGGTGCCACTACTGACTGTGGAAGGCTTGGCAAGACTCGGGGACTGGGGAAGGACAGAGGCCACATCGCTGGGCATTGACTTAGCTTGGCCGGGAGCTACCTCCTCCAATAGCGGCCTCTGGTCTTTGGGAAGAACCTCATTCTCTACAGGGAATTCTTGGCTGTAGTCAGTGTTCGTTACCAGGGGACTATGGTATACCCATGGGGTTGCCTCAAGGACTTCGGACCCCTGCCTGGATATGGACCCCTGGGGAGGAGCCCTGTCTGGGTCCTCTGGCCTCATCACAGTCTTGGGATCTATGGTCTCAAATGCCGTCGTCACCCCAAGAGCCTGGTTCAACTGTGAGGCTCTTTGCAGAACCGAAGGCACTTGGTATACTCCGCCGGCCGTGCCAGGAGCTTCCTGGAGGGGAGCTTGAGCCAGGCCAGGGGGATGGGATGCCTGCAAGGTGGTTGTGGACCCTTCCCCTGCCAGGCCCCCATGGTATGGACGAGGAGAGATGCCAATCAGCAGGGACCCCTGGGGAAGGCTCGGGGCCACGCCTCTGACTGTGGAGGGTGGACTGGCTATACTAGCCATGGGCTCTAGAACTAGGTTCTGACTCAGTCCCCCAGGCATAGATGCTGTGTCCACACTAGAGTTCACAGGACAAGGAGGGATTCTGGAGTCCACTGCACCTGCCACTGAATCTAAGAGCAGGTCCGGAGCAATTAGACTAGCTGACGGTTTCACCGAGAGACCTTGGTTCTTCCCACCAGTGCCAGATGCTGCACTCAGACTGGGGGACACTGAAGTCGCCACAGAACTCATAGGCACAGTTCTGGCCATGCCAGTTGCCCCAGACCCTGGAGGAAGGCCCTGGGCTACAGTGTTGGTCATGGGATCTAGAGCAAGATTCTGGCCTATGCCACCAATCACAGACCCGGGGGGAAGGCCCTGGCCCATGCCACCAATCACAGACCCCTGGGGAAGGCCCTGGCCCACACCACTGATCACAGGCCCTGGAGGAAGGCCCTGGCCCATGCCACCAATCACAGACCCTGGGGGAAGGCCCTGGCCCACACCACCAATCACAGACCCTGGAGGAAGGCCCTGGCCCACACCACTGATCACAGGCCCTGGAGGAA
Source organism: Okapia johnstoni (assembly GCA_024291935.2). Lineage (NCBI taxonomy): Eukaryota > Metazoa > Chordata > Mammalia > Artiodactyla > Giraffidae > Okapia > Okapia johnstoni. The sequence goes on along the minus strand of CM044316.1, from coordinate 4,502,319 downwards.
GGCCCTGGCCCATGCCACTCATCACAGACCCTGGGGGAAGGCCCTGGCCCACACCACCAATCACAGACCCTGGAGGAAGGCCCTGGCCCATGCCACCAATCACAGACCCCGGGGGAAGGCCCAGGCCCACACCGCTGATCACAGACCCTGGGGGGAGGCCCAGGCCCAAACCACTGATCACGGACCCTGGGGGAAGGCTCAGGCCCACGCCACTGATCATGGACCCTGGGGGAAGAGTATGGACCACACCATTGACCACATAACCTGGTGGAAGGCTGGGGGCCACACAACTCAATATGGGCCCTGGAGGAAGGCTCTGGCCCACGCCTCTGATCATGGACCCTAGGGGAAGACTAGAGGCCATATCACCAGCTATAGAACCTGGGGCCACAGTTGTGGTCATGCTACCTGCTATAGAACCCAGCACCACAGCACTGGGCATGCCCATTGCAGGCTCCTGGCTGATAACATCAGCTTGTTGGTAACTGCTGGAGATTGTGGACACAGAAGGACACTGGTGATCCAGAGATATTGGAAGATCCATGCTGACCTGAGATATGCTGGGGCCCACACTGGTCATGGAAAACTTAGATGAACTCACACCCAGTCTGCTGGATGCTGAAGCCGGAGAGAAGCCAGGAGCCACCCTTGAGGCTGATTCACGAGTCAAAGGGGCAGCAGCCACAGAGGCATGGGATGTCATGGGAGCCATGCCCCTGCTCATCTGAGATTGGCTTGGGCCCATAGAGGTAGCCACACTCCTCTGGCCCGCACTCCCTGATCTGCCAGGGGACACCTGAGACATACTTAGGAACATGCCAGCAGCCAAAGTCCCCCGAGACACTTCTGGGAGCACGTCAGAGGCTATGGCACCCTGGGATCTGCTCACAGACATGCCCCTGAACAGAGACACACTGGCTTCCTGGCCTAGACAAGAGTCCTCCCCACTGGCCACAGGTGCCTGGTAGAGGTTTGGAGCTGAAACGATGACAGCAGGTTGTTCAGTTACTCTTGGGTGCCTCCCACCGATACCAGGCAGCTGATGAAAGCTCAGGGCCACCTCGCTGAACTCAGGGGCCTGGGGATGCGGGGCCACCCCTCTAACCGTCAGAGGATCTTGACGTGGGTCCACCCTAGCAGACACGGCTGGCTGGCTCAGACCCTGGCCCATGCCATTAGCCACTGATGAATATTGTGCACACGAGGTGACTTCAGTGGCAAATGATGAATGATGCTGACTGGGAGCCACTGCATTCACCCTCAATGATGGTAAATTTGGACTCACTCTAGGGGCCCAACTCGGCTGACTCATAGCACAACCTGCACCACTGATCACAGGTAGCTGGGCCAGGCTGGGGGTCCCCCTAGTGGCCACAGATGGCTGGGCTAGGCGAGGGGCCACCACACAAGTCATAGAAGGCTGGCCTAAACTAAGAGCCATCCCACTGGTAAAAGATGGCTGGCTTAGGCTAGGGGCCACCCCAGTGGTCATACGTGATTGGGCTAGACTGGGCTCTACCCCAGAAACCTTAGATGCCTGGCCTAGGCTGGGGACAACCCCACCAGTCATAGATGTCTGGGTTAAGCTGGGAGCCACTCCACTGGTCACAGGTGGCTGGACTAGGCTAGGGACCAGCCTAGTAGTCAGAGTTGGCTGCGCAAAGCTGGGGATCACCCCAAAGGTCACAGGTGGCTGGGCTAGGCTAGGGGCCACCCTAGTAGTCATAGTTGACTGGGCAAGTCTGGGGATCACCCCAGTGGCCACAGGTGGCTGGGCGAGGCTGGGGGCCACCCCACTGGTCACAGGTGGCTGGCTGAGGTTGGGGGCCACCCCAACCCCACTGGTCACAGGTGGCTGGGCAAGTGTGGGGGTCACCCCCTTAGTCACAGGTGGCTGGGTGAGCCTGGAGGCCACCCCACTGGTCATAGATGGCTGAGCTAGGCTCAGGGCCAGTCTGCAGGCCATCAATGGCTGTGAAAAGCTGGGAACCACCCCATCAACCATCAATGGCTGGCCTAGGCTGAGGGACACCCTCTTGGTCCTGGACATCTGGCCTAAGCTGGGAGTCGGCATATTGGCCACTGATGGCTCAGATAGGCTGCTGGTCACTCTACTGGCCATAGAGAGCTGGCCTGGATTTGGGGCCACCTTACTGGCTACTATGGGCTGAGACAGGCATGAGGTCAACCTACCAGCCACAGACGGCTGCTGATACACAGTAGGGACCACATTACTCAATGACAAACTTCTGGTCAACCCAGTCCCATAGGGTGCCTGGGACAAACTCTCCTTCAGATTCATGGAACTCTGATCTGAGGACATGTCTTCCTCATCCTCTGAGTCCCATTGGACACTCAATGTCATGCGACTGGCCACTGAGCTATGATGTAGAATGGGGATCAGTTCTGAGTCTGCAGAAAACTGGTCATGGAGGCTTGGGGCCAGGTGCCTGTGACCTGCTCCCTCAGTCTCTTCCACATTCCTGGAACCCTGGGACTTCTCCATGGCCTCTGTGGAAAGGAGAGCATCTAGATGAAAGTCTCTGTCCAAGCTGGCTTCCCAGGGCTCCTCCTCCACCACGTCAACACCAGCCATGCTGGCCATGGACATGGTGGAAAGGTTGAGTGAGCTGCAGCTGTGCAGTGAGCTCTGGGAATTGCTCATATTTAGGCCATATTCTGTGGAGCCCTGGGAGAAGCTTCTGGACAGGTCATTGTCTGGACCTTGTGGCATATGGGCCACCAGTTCACTAAGTATATGGCCAGTTATCCATTCCTGTGGGCCATGTGCCCTGGAAAGGCTACCCCGTGTTTGATTCTTCTCCTTCCCAGGGATGGCTGTTCGGGAAAGGGTAGGTGTCAGCTTCTTGCCTGGGGAGGCTTGGAACAGACCGGGATCCACCTGATCCCGTCGCTTGGGTGCCAAGCAACGACCAGGAGCCACGGAGCCGGGCCAGACACCTCCGGTTATGACACAGGCCTTGGGGGCATGAGGTTGTGCCTTGCTCACTGTGGCGGCCTGTGGTGGAATTGGAGTCGTCTCTTTGGTCATCTGCCTAGGGCCCTTGGAGGCTCGTTTATGATTCGGGGACCGAATTCTCTGCATGGTCTCCTCGGGGACCACAGGTAGCTGTTGTGGAACTTTGGCCCTTTCAGGTTGGCCCACACTGGGGGGTACCCTGCTGATCCCCGAGGGCTGACACCAGCAAACAGACCCCCGATAGTTAGTGGCACAGCTGTGGGAGTGGGTGCCCCTCCCACGACCGGTGGTGCTGGGAAGCTTGCTTGATGCTAACCTGCCCTCCCCTGGGGATGCTCTTGTGTGTGGGGCCACCCTGCTGACCTTGTGTGGACTGTTGGTGCTTGTGGTTGAGCTGCCAGTGGCCAGTGACGGCCGGCTGGTGCTCGGGCCCATGCCATTGGCAAGGAGTGGCTGCCACAGACTGGAGGACAGCTGCTGGTGGGGCACGTTGGGCAAGTTGGGGTTCACGTCACTCACCATGGGGCCGAGATCTGATGCCAATTCACTCGCCCTGGGGTGCAGGCACACTCTTTCCTCACAGACCTTGGGGCTCAGGTACAGATTTAAGGAGCTTCGGCTGGGTCCCGTCTCCCATGACAGAGTGGGACCCGGGGCAGAAATAGGGGGATACTGGTGAATGGTGATCACCCCAGCAATCAAGGAGGCACCTACAGAGACCACCGATGAGCAGGGTGACCCCCCCAGCATGGCCCCATCCCCCCTCTCTTCCAAGAGCCCGGAGGGCCAGCCTGTGACAAAACCCTCCCAGGCCCCACCCCAGGGAAACCTAACCTTGCTGGGCTGTAGTCTCACAGGGCCCAGGGTGGGCCCCCACGCAGCCGATAGGCTCCCCCTGCAGTCCACCTCCACGGGGGCCGGCATCACAGTCATCCCGCTTCCTACCGTTTTTGAGGCAGCCTTGGGGAGGCCGACTCCAGACCTCAGGGCCGCCTGAGACAGAGATTGGCTGAGGACTGCGCCCAGCTCCCCCTGACACAGGGCCTGGCTCACGGTGGCGCGCTCCTCCTCCGTCAGGGCCTTGCTAAGCACGTCTGCCAGTCTGCTCTGAATGGCCTTAGTGAGCTCACCCTGGGACAGTGCGCGGGACAGGATGGTGCCCAGCTCGGTCCAGGAGAGCGCCTTCACCAGCACTGTGCCCAGGATGCCCTGGGGCAAGCCCTTGGCCATCGTGGCTCCCAAGACTTCTTTGGACAGGGCCTGGTTCAGGGCCGCCCTCACTTCCCCCTGGGAGAGCGCTTTGGCCAGCAGGGCACGGAGGTCCTCCTGGGAGCCCAGCACGGCGGTCAGCTCAGCACACAGGGAGGCGAGTTGGGAGGCCGCTAGCTCCTCCTGGCTGGGCAGGGGTGCACTGGTGGTTGATGGCTGAGCCAGGGCAGCCCTGCTGTACCCCCAGGATTCAGCGTTGCACGTGGTGTGGCCAGCAGAGGCCAGCAGAGGCACCAGCATGTTCGGAGTCTCAGAGGCCCCCTGGTGCAGGCCCAGGGTGGCCTTGCCCTGCACGTAGCTGTGGGATGGGAGCTGGGTCAGTCTGTCTTCTGGCTTGGCTCGGGGCAGAGTGCTGATGTGCTGGCAGGGCTGGGTGGAAGCCTTGAAGCCCACCAGGAGTGGCTGTGACTGCGTCTTGCTGCTGAGCTCAGCAGCCTGGTGGGCCGCATAGAGGCTCTTAGCTGTATCTGTGACCAGCTGGGCCTGGGACTGCGCCTTTGTCAATCCGGTGGGGAGATGCCCTTGGGACTGTACTTTGATCACTGCTGTGGTCAACTGTGCCTGGGACTGTGCCTTCATCAGCTCGGCGGGCAGGTGTGCCTGGGATGGCGTCTTAGACAGACACATACTCAGGTGTTGTTGGGCCACGGCTGTGGGGGGTTGGGCGGGTGGGTGTCCTTGGCCCCGGGCCTTGGTCAGCTTGGCAGACACATGCTCCTGGGGCAGGGCCTTAGTCAACTTGGCCAGCAGATGGGCCTCAGGCAAGCCTGTGGTTGAACAAGGGGCCAGTTGAGCTTGAGGCAGACATGTGCTCAGAGGCACCTCAGCTGTTCTAGCAGGCCCATACAGCTGGGATTGAACCTTCAAGACATCCGTCCTCAGGTGTGCCAGCTTGTTCCTGTCGTTGGCCACTCTTGCCCAGGTCAGATACCCGGGCATTTCCACTGCCATACTGGTGTCAGACATGGTTTCCGTTTTCACTTGTTTCTGGGAGAAGGCCTTGATTTTCTCGCCTTCCAAAGGAGGTCTGGCTGGAGGCTTGGCAGTCCCAGCCCCCAGATGCGACGGGGGAAAGCATTTCACTTTTCCCTCTGTCAAGTATGAGCGGGATGAAACCTTGACAACCCCTGTCGCCTGTCTCGCGTACACCGAGGCCTTGCCCTTTGGTCCACTTAGACACGTGTGGGATGAGGTATTGGAAATTCCAGGTGTCGCCGCTGCTGAAAACGGAGGCTTGAGGTTTCCAGCTGCTGAAGGGGGCAGGCACAGGGTTCTGAGGATGGTGGCCACTGAACGTAACTGAGCTGGAGTCTTGGTGATCATGGCTGCCAGGCGCGTCTGGGGAGGAGCAGTTTTGGCCACTGAGGCTCCTTGGAGCATCTGATGAGATGGGGTCTTGGTCACTGTGGCCACCTGACACGTCTGCAGTGGGGTGTTGGTCCCCGTGGCTGCTGGGCGCGTCTGGGGTGGAATCTTGGTCATCAAGGGCATGGCACACGTCTGGGGCTGGACTTTGGTCCCCGTGGCCACAGGCCGTGTCTGAGTTGGAGATTTGATCATCGAGGCCAGCAGGCATCGCTGGGGTGGGATCTTCGTCATCATGGCTGCTGGTCGTGTCTGGGGTGTAGTGTTGGTCGTGGAGGCTGTTGGTCGCATTTGGGCTGGAGTCTTGGTCCCTTGGGTCACCAGGCAGGGCTGGGGTGGGGTTTTGGTGATGGTTATCATGGGCGCTGGGCATGGCTGGTGTTGGATCTTACTCATCATGGCCGCCAGGCACGACTGGAGTGGGGTCTTGGTCGCTGTGGCTGGTGGGCACGTCTGAGGTGGGATCTTGGCCACTGGGGCTGGGGGATACACGTGGGGTGGGGCCTTGGTTATTGTTGGGCATGGCTGGGGTGGGGTCTTGTTCATCATGGCTGCCAAGCATGACTGGAGTGGAGTCTTGATCATGGTGGCCGCTGGGCATGTCTGGGCTGCAGTCTTGGTCATGGGGGCTGCTGGGTACATCTGGGGTGGAATCTTGGTCATTGCAGCTGCCAGGTACATCTGGGGTGGGGTCTTGGCTATTGTTACCATGGGCACTGGGCAAGGCTGGGGCGAGGTCTCGGTTATAGTGGCTGCCGGGCACATCTGGAACGGAGTCTTGGTCATGGTCGTAGCAGGCCCTGGCTGGGGGAGGGTCTTGGTTATCACAGGTGCTGGGCCTGTTTGGGGTAGCATTTTGAGGACCTCTGCTTCCATAGGGGCCTGGGTTTGGGTCTTGAATTGTCCTTGAATTGTCTGGGCGCACCTTCCAGATGCTGGTGGCCCCATGGCTCCTGCCTTGTTGGCTCTGGCAGTTATTTGCTTGGTCTTCATTGTGTCCCCTTCTACTTGGACAAGGCAGGTACTTCTGACGGTTCTTGTCATCAGGCATGGGTGGCACTTCGCATCGAGGCTCACGGGACATGGAAGTTTGATGGCGACTGTCTGGTGTGGCAGAAAGGTGACGCTGGGGCCTCCGACAGAGCATAGCCCGGGCTGTGACATGCCTTGGGACTGCAGAAGGGCCAGCTGGTGGGTATAAGCGGCCAGGCTGTCAGAGGAAGGGAACTGGGTCTCCTTGCTCACCATGGTGGGATGGGCTAGAAGGGACTTGCCCTCTTCCAGAGGCTGGAATCGCACCTGCTGGGGTGGGTGGTAAGGGATGTCCCCCTCCTCCACCTTCGCTTTTTTCTCCATCGTCTTGCCAGACCGGAGGAGGCGCCTGGTGTTGAAGCGTCGCCAGGCCTCCTGGATGGCCTTGGCCGCCATCATCTGGGAGATGAGCTTCTGCCGGAGGCGGTATCCCCTCCAATTGGCTTGAATGAGGGTGGCTGCGTGGGACAGCATCATGTCCATTTCATCCACCAGGACATTCCTGAAGGCCTGGCTCTCCACCACAGCCCGGAGGCGAGGGATACGATGAGCCACCGTCTTGTCCTTGTCAGGCTGTTCCGGAGGGGTCTCCTTGGAGGCAGGTGGTTCACGCTGGGGCTGTGGTTGCAGTGTCCCCGGTTTGTCTTGGAGGTTGGGATCGGGCTGATAGGAGCTCTGCCCACTGGGTGACACCTGTTGCTCTGAACACAGTGTCCCCATTCTATCTTGGAAATTGGGGATGGACTGATAGGAGCTCTGCCCACTGGGTGACACCTGTAGCTGTGTTGCTTGCTGCATTGTCTTGGTTCCTAGGTGGGTTAGCTCTGCCTGTGGGGGGCAGTAAGGAGGTGGTCAGGGAGCAGCGTCATGCAGGCATGAGGCCTTCTGGCTGGGGCGGGTACTCAGCCCCTAGAACCTACGTGTTCTTGTTCCTGGTATCTTGCAATCCCCCTCTCCTTGGCAGGTACTCCTTCCCAGTCACATGCCCAGGTGGCCTTTCGTACCTAGGTCACATCATCCTGTGGCTACTTCAACATCAGCACACAGGGCACATTCTCACCTGAACGCCTGACCACCTACCTGCTCTTCCACCTTCCTCTGTATCTGGAACATACTATAAGGACAGCACTGATCATACTGTTTTGGAAATATCCTGCCTGTGTCTGTGTGAGTGGTGTTATTTGCTTTTCCCCACTGACTGATGGTATGGTGAATTCTTAGATGGTAGGAACCGAGCCTGACTCATTTCTGTGGCCCCAGGGCCTGGGCTCCCAGTTGTGACAAGGTAGATGTTCTGAGTGGCTAGCTTGGCTATAAATGAGTAGGTGAGTAGATTGAAGGTTGGATGGATAGATGGATGGATGACTAGATCCTGAATGGATAAATTAGTGGACGAATGAATATTGGATGGGTTGGAGGAACAGATAAAAGAGTTTGGGTTGAAAATGGGTGAGTAAATGAAGTTGATGAATGAATTGGCAAACAGATCAGTAAATAAGGAAATGGATACATGGATGGATGGATGGATGGATGGATGGATGGATGAGAGGGTAAACAGATAAATGGGTAGATGTGTGGGTAGCAGGATAATTGGATAGATGGAGGAGGGAGGATAGATGAGCAGGTGGGTGAATGGATGAAATATGAGTAGATAAATGAGTGAGTGAATGAAGAAAGGTAAAGGAATTGGTAAAGAGAACAATGAAAAGGAGGTGGATTGATGAATGAGTGAATGGATGAGTGGATAGATGGGGGATAACATAGATGATGGATAGATCAATGACAGATGGAAGGATGGGTAGAAGAAAACACGAAGAGGTGACCAGATTTCAGAAGTACCCCTGTGCAGAGTATTCAGACACTCAGGCAGCCCTGGAACATAACACACTTACTTTGCAGGAGTCCCCCCTTCTGGCTGGGACCACAGACTTCATACCTTGGAAGATCATAGAGTTGGAGGAAGAGCAGGAGAAGAAGGTGCAGTCTCAGAAGCCAGCTTGCAAGCAGCAGCAGCCTTCAGCCCTTCATCCCACGCAATGTGCAGCAATACTGCCTTGGGCTGACTCTGTCCCCAAGACCAAAATGAAGAGATGTTAAAACCCAAAAAAAAACAAACCCCCAAAACTAAATTCTATTTAAAAAACAAAACCTTTTTTAAATTACAAAGTTCACTTATTCAGAGGTAAGACTAGAGAAATACCAATCAGGTCAAAGAGTGGGGTAAAGCCACCCTCAAAAATTGGCATTTGGGAACCTGGGGGGCATGCAGGAAAATTGGCATTTTGGGTGACTTCCCTGGTGGTGTAGTAGCTGATGTAGTGGCTAATGCTCGTGTCCAGTGGAGGGGACCTGTGTTCGATCCCTGGCCAGGAGACTAGATCCCACATGCCGCAATTAAGTCTTGGTGCATCCAGATAAATACATAAATCTTTTTTAAAAAATTGGCATTTTGGCTATAATTGTCAGTGAATATCCTCCAGGTTCATGTCTTTGGATTAACAATGAAACACCAAAAACAAAGAACTTTAAGTCCAAAAAATGAATGTGCGATGAATTTTATTCCTTTTTAAAAAAATTTTTGTTGAAATATAGTTGATTTACAATATTGTATTAGTTTCAGGTATATAGCAAAATGATTCAGTTACATATACATATCTATATTCCTTTTTAAAATATTTGTGCTATTTTATTTCTTTAGCTGCACCAGGTCTTATCTGTGGCACTTGGGAACTTACTCTACGGCATATGGGATCTAGTTCCCTGACTAGGGATTGAACCCAGATCCCCTGCACTGGGAGTCTGAAGTCTTAGCCACCGGACCATGAGGGAAGGCACAATATATTCCTTTTTTACATTCTCTTTCATTATAGATTATTACAAGATATTGAGCATAGTTCCCTGTGTTATCTTGTAGGTCCATTGGGTTATAAATTTGATATGTATCCAGTGTTATTTTGTACCTTAAAAAAAAAAAAAAACCTGGAAATAACCAAAAAGGTGATTGCTGGGGGGTCAGTTAACAAGTGCATGAAGAAGGGCACTCAAGGATGTTCATCACTGCGTTGTTTATGAGAGTCAAAACTGAAAACAGCAATGCTTATCAGCAGGAGGTGGCTTGAATGCAGGAGGCTCAGGTGCAATCCCTGGTCAGGGAACTAGATCCCAAAAGCCACAACTAAAAGTTCTCATGACTCAATGAAGACCGAAGATCCCGCATTCTGCCACTAAAACATGGCACAGCCAGATAATATTTTTTAAAAAGAAAAGAAAGGGTTCGAAAAAAGAAATGGTGTCCAGATTCACGAGAATAGGTAAAATTTAAAAGGTGAACAAGTTACAATCACTTGGATCCATGTCTTGAAGACAATTCATCAATTCCACTCAGATGAATATACTCAAGTGTTTATACTCACCCCAAACCAGAAACCATCCAAATGTCCATCAACAGAATAATGAGTAAGTCAACTGTATATCCATCAGTATATTACTATAAATAAATATGATTAAAAATATTGACCTATTTCTAAATCAATGGATCCTATTCGACATGTCAGCGAGAATGCGGTCAACAGTATAGAGGAATCTCACATACATTGTTTTGAGTGAAAGAAACTGAACATAAAAGAAGACAAACTGGTTATTCCAGTTATAGGACATACAAAAGAGAAGAGAAGAAATTAAGCTCTGCTATTAAAAGTCTTGGAGAAGGCAATGGCACCCCACTCCAGTACTCTTGCCTAGAAAATCCCACGGACGGAGGAGCCTGGTAGGCTACAGTCCCTGGGGTCGCTAGGAGTTGGACATGACTGAGCGACTTCACTTTCACTTTTCCCTTTCATGCACTGGAGAAGGTTAAAAGTCTGGACGGGGGCTTCCCTGGTGATCCAGTGGTTAAAAATCCACCTTGAAAGGTAAGGGACACTGGTTTGATCCCTGGTCCAGGAAGATCCCACATACCAAGGAGCAGCTCGGCCTGCGTGCCACAGCTACTGAAGCCCACACACTTAGAGCCTGTGCTCCACAACAAGAGGAGCCTCCACAATGAGGAGTCCTCGAATCACAGCAAAGAGTAGCCCCTGCCCACTGCAACTAGAGAAAGCCAGTGTGGAGCCAGGAAGACCCATCACAGCCAAAAAATACAATACAGAAATGAGGTGATTGAGAGGGGACATGATGGGGCTTGGGAGGCCAGTCACGTAGGTTTCTTTGGATTGTGAAAATATGGCCTGGCTTTTCTCTTTGCATCACCTTTGTATAGAGACCAAAATACTCACAACTGATGATGAGGGATGTGTAATGAGATAAGGAAATAATCAGAGCATACCTTAAATGAAAAATGCAAGTTACAAACAACAAGCACCATAGGACTTGACTGTTTTTTTTTCTTTTATTCATGTACTTGGCTGCATCAGGTCTTAGTAGTGGCAGGAAGGCTCTTCTCTACTTACGGCATGTGGGCTAAGTAGTTGCAGTGTTCAGCCTTAGCTGCCCCCATGGCACATGGGATCTTAGTTCCCTGATCAGGATCAAACCCACATCCCCTGCATTGGAAGGTGGATTCTTAACCACTGGACCACCGGGGAGGTCCCGGGACTTGACTTTTTGAAAAATAGCCCATACAAACACACGCTGGAATAGGCATAGAAAAATCTGGAAGGATAAACATTAAATTGACAAGTGATTGTGTGTGTGTGTGTGTGTGTGTGTGTGTGTGTATAAGGAGTAGGCTCAGGGGGTACTTTAATAAACAAAATTTCACTTAAAAAATTAGAATTTGGCCTTTTAGTCAAGATGGCAGAAGGATATGATGTGGGAACCTGGCCTCCTTCACTCTTTCACTCAAACATAGAAAGAATGATGGAATATTTTAAAACAATGTTACCACGTGGTGATCATTGTTTAATGCATAGAAACATCAGATCACTAAGTTGTAAACCAGTAACTAACTTAACACTGTGTGTCAATTACACTTCAAAAACAAACAAACAGGGACTTCTCTGGTGGTCCAGTGGTTAAGACTCCATACTTCCACTGCAGGGATCTTGGGTTCAATCCCTGGTAGGGAAACTAAAATCCCACATGCCTTGTGGTGCAGCCAAAAAAAAAAAAAAAAAAAAACAAATAAACTCATAGGAAGAGAGATCAGATTTGTGGTTACCGGAGGGAGTGGGGTAGGAAGAGGGGGAAGTGGATGAAGACAGGCAAAAGGCACATACTTCCAGCTATAAGATAAATAAATATTAGGGATGTAATTAACAACATGATTTAAAAATACGTTGTATGTTGTATATGAAAGATTTAAGAGAGTGAATTCTGAGTTATCATCCCAAGGGAAAATACTTTTCTTTTTCTTTTATTTTGTATCTATATGAGATGATGGATGTTCACTAAACATTTTTTTTCTTTTATATATTTATTTATTTAAGGCCATGACTTGCAGCACGTGGGATTAATTCTCCAAGTGCAAGTTGCTCAGTCGTGTCCAAATCTTTGCAACCCCATGTTCTATACAGTCCATGGACTTTTCCAGGCCAGGATACTGGAGTGGGTAGCCTTTCCCTTCTCCAGCGGATCTTCCCACCCCATGAATCGAACCAGGGTCTCCTGCATTGCAGTCATATTCTTTACCAACTGAGCTATAACCAGAGATCACATCAGCAGCCCCTGCATTGGGAGCTCAGAGACTTAACTGCTGGACCACCAGGGAAGTCCCAATGTTCACTAAACTTCTTGTGATCATTATTTCATGATGTATGTAAGTCATTATGCCATACACCTTAAATTTATACAGTGCTGTATGTCAATTATATTTCAATAAAACTGGGGGGAAATTTTTTTCAAAAAAGAAAACTATATCTCAAAAACAAACCAACTCATAAAAAAAGGAAACATGACCAGTTATCAGAAGAATAATACTATACCCAAGTAGGATTTATTCTAAAGATGTAACAATAGTTCAGTATCTTTAAATTCCCAAGGTAATTCATTACATCTGGGAATTTAAAAGATAGCCATATGGTTTTCCAAATAGCGCCCCAAAGCATTTTCCCAAATCCATAGCTATTTATAATAAATATTTTTTAAAATAAATAAGATAATACCTAAAAATGGTAAGTCTAACCACAAAACCATAACAAATGTCACTTTAAAACTGAAATTCTGAAGTCATTTTTGGTAAAGGAAGGAGAAAGATGTTGCCCACCCTTGCTGTGGGTATCATTATTTTTGGTCGTTACAGCAAAAGCAAGATAACAAGGACTTGAACAACCAGTGTAAATGTTCGAAAAGAGAGCTTAGCAGGAATTGTCAACTTAGAAGATCCAAGAGATTCTAATTTTTAAAAGCATATATGTATACACATATAGAACACGTGTATGTATATATATCCCATCATTCCTAAGGCACATGGCTGCATGCAAAAACGTGAAAGTGAAGTCGCTCAGTTGTATGCGACTCTTTGCGACCCCATGGACTGCAGCCTACCAGGCTCCTCTGTCCATGGAATTTTCCAGGCAAGAGTACTAGAGTGGGGTGCCATATCCTTCTCAAGGGGATCTTCCCGACCCAGGGATCGAACCCAGGTCTCCCACGTTGTAGGCAGACGCTTTACCGTCTGAGCCACCAGGGAAGTTGCATACAAAAAAACGAGCTGCAAATGAAATGAGAAAAAAAAAAAAAAAACATTTATAGTGATGTCCAAAACTATACAATTCACAGGAACACATTCAGTGAGCTCTTATGAAACTAAACAGGAAAACCAAAAGCTTTGAAAAAGCCAAAGTACAAGAGACTAGGAAAAAAGTTTGCCATGCATGTGGTAAAGAGTTCAAGTTACTATCCTGCTAAAAAAATAATACCCATACTTTTGGAAGACTATGACAATATCCAGAGTGTCTGCAACTTAACATTTGCAATGTCTAGGATATAATCCAAAATGACAAGAAATTTGAATAAACTCAAAAAAATGTAACATTCTCATGAGAAAAGTTTATCAGTGGAATGTGACCCCAAGAGGCCCAGTTCTTGGAATTATCAGACAAGGATTTTAGAGTAGCTATTATAATTATACTTAATAGGAAAACATGCTCATAGGGAATGGAGGCGGGGGAATCTCAGTAGACAAACAGAAAAATGAAGATATGAGAAAAGAACCAGGAGGAAATCTTAAAATTAAAAACATAAAATATCTAAAATTCAAAAAGTATCTGGATGGGCTAAAAAGCAGAGTGCAGATGACAGAAGAGTCAGTGAGTTTGAATATAAATAGATAGAAATTATCCAGTTTGAAGAACACAGAAGGGATAAAGAATGGGCCATAGAGCAAGCCTTAGGGACCTATGGGACAATATCAAATAAATGTAATTGGGGTCCCAGAAAAACAGGAGGAAGGTATAAAAATATGTAAGGAAAAAAATACGTAAAGAAATAGTGGCCAAAAATTTGTTGAAAAAAAAATTTTTAGGTTTAAAGAGCTCAGAAAACCCTAAACAAGATAAACACAAAAAAACACACCTGGGCTCAACACAATCAACATCCTGAAGAGCCAAGATCAAATCTTATATTTAGTCACAGAAAAATAACAGATAACATACGGTGGAGCCATGATTCAGCCAACTTCTCATCTGAAACTATGGAAGCCAGAAGACAGTGGAACCACATTGAAGCAGTCTGGGCCCAATCAGGAGATCAAAACCAACCATAGATTATATGAGGGAAGTTTAATGTAAAGTACTGTTTATGACAATAAAACAGTAACTGTAAGGTAAAAAGAAACTCTAATGTGGTTTCCTAGGGTTGAGCTATATCTCCAAAGAAAGGCAAACTGGGAAGAAATTCAGACTTCCTTGGAGAAGATATGGTATGACTCACCAGACAGCAGAGATGCCAGCTGGTTTGGCCAGACGGAAGCAGGTCTGGAGTTTCCAAGCAAGCAAAAGCACCCTCCCCCTGAAGTGCAGATGGGGGAGCAGGTGATCAGTAACTGGTGATGTGAGCACATATCAGGAATCCAGTCACTGGTGGAGGCAGAAGGTCTGCAGAGTGTGTGGGCTACCATGGGAGCTTTGATGTCAAGAAGGCTACAGAAAGGTTTTCACCAGGCCAAGCCAGCAAAATCTCAGGAGTGAAGCAGATTCACCAGGAATCTTCACACTTCTACTACTGACCCTTCCCCTGCAATGTCTCACCAGCACCTTCTACTAAGAAAGATTAATATTACACTCACTTGAGACGATGAAAGGAACTCCTTTGTTTATTATAGATAAGGTACATAGTGAAAGGTACATTTGGAGGCAAGAGGTAATAGATTGAGGATTGACATGCACATAATTAAAGAGCTGAAAGAACAACAACAAAACCCTGCCAACTGATAATTCTATACCTAGCGAAAATGTCCTTTGGCAATAAAGTTAAAGACAATTTCAGGTAAAATAAAACCAAAAGAATTTGTCACCTGTACATCTGCATTATAAGAAATGCTAAGAAACTTCTTCAAGTTGAAGGAGAATTATACTTGAGGGAGACATATCTGGGGAGAAATGAAGAATACATAAGGTATGACAGATACCCACATAAACAGGAAAGACTATTATTTTCATCTTTAAAAAAAACACATATGGCAGTATAAGCAAAGATTAACATATGGTCTTGTGGCATCTATAATCTATGTAGATGTATTTCACATGAAAAGTAGAGACCAAACAACAATGTTGAGGGTAGAAGGACCTATATGGTTGGAAGATTTTTACATTTTAGATGAAGTAGAACAACAGTAACTCTAATTCAGTTATGACTTAAGGATGTTTGTTAAGGATTACAATTCCTTGAGCAGCCCCTAAAAAGGTTGGGGGCGGGGGAGGCAGTAGAATTTAAACTAGAATTCTAAAAATGATTCAAATAATCCAAAAAAAAAAAAAAAAAAGGCAGAAGAGGGGGATGGAGGAATAAAATTCAGAGAGCACAGAAAGGAAACTAGCAAAATGGTATATTTAAATTCAATCATATTAATCACTGATATGGTAATGGACTAAATACCTTAAAATGTAGATGATCACAATCCATTTGTTTTCAAAGACCCAAGCACCACCTCCTTTCGCATTAGACATTTTGACTTCACTTGTGTGATGGTCTGAATATCTGGCCCCAAGATGGGCCAGGCCCAGGCACAATGGGCGTCAATGGGAACTGACTCATAACAGCAAACTGGCCTGAGGTTGGTTCCCCTGGGAGTCTGCACAGTTACTGTCTCCACGTCACAGAGGAGGAAACTAAGGTCCAGAGAAGCCAACATACCATGTCTTACTTCTTTATATTGTTTCTTATTTGCCTCCCCCATTAGACTGTGAGTTGACCACCAGGTAGGACCCTTTGTTTGTTTTTGAGTCCCAGTGCCTAGAACAGTACATATAGTAGGTGTCCAAGATACATTTATGGGGACACTTCCCTGGTGGTCCGCTGACTGAGACTCTGTGCTCCCAATGCAGAGGGCCCTGGGATTGATCCCTGCCTGGGAAACTAGACCCCACACGCCACAACTATGAGTGTGCATGCCGCAACTGAAGATCCTGCATGCGGCAAAGAAAAGAGAAGATCTCGAGGACCGCAGTTAAGACTCAGCACAGCCAAGTAAATATTTTTTTGTAAACAGAGAGATTTATGGATAAATGGAAGGATGGATACATGGATGGATCAACAGACGTATGGATGAATGTGGCCCAGCATTCAGAACTTGGAGACGGTAACTTCAGGGTCTGAATTGGTCCATCTCAGGTTCTGAGGTTTCCTCAACCACATGGTTCAGCCTGTTCCATAAACTTAATCAGAATGAGACAAAGGAAGGACAGGGTGACAGAAACAGGATGTCGAGAAATGAGAAGAAGGAGTAAGAGCCGCAGACACATGAGCTGAGTAACCAGTTGGGCAATTTTGAGCAAACCCCTCTGGGTCTCCATTTAATGTCATATGAGCAAAGACCACTTTCCCAGGTTCCCAAGAAAATGTTATAGGCTCTCCGGGCTGGGTCCCCAAGGCAGACAAACTCACTATCAGGCCTTTGGGGGGCCCCTTGCACTTTTGCTATGTGGGGCTGTGGGGCTATCCCACCTCTCAGAGCAGCCTGGAAGGCCCAGGAGGATCCTGAAGGCCCTGGGGGCCCTGGTAGAATGACCAGGTCTCCACATACCCACCCTTACCAAACCCACCACCAGCCTCACTCACCTGCCCTTGAAGCTGAACCCACCAGCCCGAACGGCCAGCCTTGGGGCGCTGGTGCCACGGTGCCTTTGTGACTCACAGCCAGGTTCCGGCCAATCCCCACCAGCTCCTGATAGGAGGGGGTTCTAGAAGGCTGACTCAGTGGGGGGGAGGGGGGGCAGGACCCAGGCCAGGGTTGAAGGGTATGGTGGTTGCTACATATTGTCTGCCCATCCCAAATAATAAAGTTAGGGCTCTGAGCACAGAGGGGACCCCAAATTCTCCCCCTTCATGTGTCCGGAGATGGCCTCAGTCTCTCTCATCCCTTGGACATTTGCTGAACACCTACTCTGTGCTGGGACCTTTGTGCTGGGTACACAAACAACTCAAATAATTTAGGGGTGTGAAACTGTTAGGAAGGAAACTGTCGACTAAAAGATAGTCACAACCTGTAAATAGAGAGTTGTATAAAAAAAAAAATAGAGAATTATTCTATTTGGTAGGAATGTTAAGGACCCCGAGCCGGAGGGGCCAGCTTCTCAGTAGCCCTGAGAAAACTGCTCCAAGGAGGCGGGAGGGGGAGTCAGGCTATATACAAGTTTGCAACAAAGGGAGCAAGTAGTCAGAACATCAAAGATTATTGTGAGGTAAGAAAAATCAGGTATCAAGTTAAGGAATTTAGCACACTATGTAAAAGATGTAAGCCTCTGGGCTCACTGAAATGATTTCTTTCCGATGCACCTCAGCCATCTGGGGCCAAATCCTGTTTCCTTGTTCACTGTAAGGGGTGGCAGGTGTGGTGAATGGCTGCTTCTTGCATTCCTCCCCTAACCCCCTGCCACCCAGCTCCTCAGCAATCACCATGGGCAGCTGCTGGATTGGAGGGATCTTGTTCCCTTTTGGGAGCCCTCATTTACATTTAGAAGCCAGAAATTGCTGACGGCTGTGACATTTCTTGCCCACTAGATTCAGAAGGAAATATTTCATTTCACAAACCAAAGAGGGGATGGGATGGGCTGAACCCCACGGAGAGAGAAAAAGTTGACTGTGGGCCTGCTGGGAGAACGGCATCCCAGATGGATGGCAGGGCACATGCAAAGGCCCTGAGGTGAGAACAAGCTGGTCACATTTAGGGAACATGGTGAAAGTGTTAGTTGCTCAGTTTTGTTAGACTCTGCCACACCCCTGGACTGTAGCCCACCAGGCTCCTCTGTCCATGAAATTCTCCAGGCAAGAATATTGGAGTGGGTTGCCATTTCCTACTCCAGGGGATCTTCCTGACCCAAGGATCAAACCCAGGTCTCCCGCACTGCAGGAAGAATTCTTTACTGTCTGAGCCATCAGGGAAGACCATAGAGAACACGGAGGAGGCTAAAGCCGTTGAGGGAGGCAAAGGAGGGTAGGGAGGGTGACTGTATAGGTGGGGCTTCAGAAAGGAGGATAGCAGCTTTGGTTTTGTTGAGAAGGTGCAGGGAAGCCATGAGAGGGTTTAAAGCAAAGGAGCACAGGCTCTGGGCTCCCGCTGTTGAGGATGGGGGCTGCTTACGGTAGTGCTAGGTCCAGGGCCCCTTGGGAACTTATCACTGCTTGGCAAAAGTGGGCACTGACCCTGAGCCACAGTCCTGGAAGGGGAAGTGAGGCCACCGTCCCCAGTCACCTCCTGGGGCTGGGCCAAGGCCTGGTGTGAATCATTGCTGGCTGGGTCCCGGCTGACACACACTTTGGCCTCAGCTCAGCAAAGTCCTGCCAAAGCCACACAGCCTGGCCCACAGGCCTCTGGCTGGCCTCCCTGGGGAGCCTGCAGGGGTGTGGGGGGGGGACATCCAAGCAAGAGGCCATCAGGGATGCTAAGCCTTCCTCTGCAAAGACCCTGTCTTTTCCACACTGTGAGTGTGGTTCTGGGCAAAACCGAGGGGACATGGCAGTTGGATAAAACTTAGGTCTTTTGTTTCGGCAGTCACCAGGATAGTTCCTATCCAGGCCCTAAGAGAGCCAAACACAAATCCAGGGTGATCAGGGCAATAATAGTAGGAGCACAGAGCACCGATGGAGCCCCATAAGGGCACTTGCAGCAGAGGCTGAAAGGTGGAGATGAGCTGTGTGGCTGAGGGAAGAGGTGTATCGGGCCATGCAGCTGTGCAAAGGCCCTAAGGCCAGAAGGAAAGGCACTAGTTTGGGTGGGGAGGTGGAGCCTGGAAAGAGACACCTGCCCAGGGCCAAGTGGAGTCAAAGCCTTTTTTTCCAAAAAAGTATCAAGTAGGTGTCAGATCTGTGGTTTCCAAAAAGCCCTTCATGGCACTGCTAGTGAAGACTGGGCTTCCATCGAGCCCCAAGGCTCCTTTGAGGGAGGTAAAAGGCCCTCATGCTGCCATTTAGCGGGAAGGTGTAAGACACACTTGATCCTTCTTTGGCTGTGCAGGGTCTTAGTTGCAGCATGCAAACTTTTAGTTCCCACATGTGGGATCTAGCTCCCTGACCAGGAATCCACCCTGGGTTCCCTGCCCTGTGAGCATGGAGTCTTTATCCACTGGACCACCAGATAAGTGCCAAGATATATCTGATCTTTGTCCTTGGTTTTAAAGCCTAAAACTTTTCTAAAACTTTGGGTAATTCCGGAGTGATGTGTCTTTTGTATGCTAATAAGAAAAGCAGTGGCCGGAGACACTTAAACAGCTTCAGAATGGGGGCTGGTCTCCAAAAAGACCGTGCTGTGTGAACTGTGCGAAGTCACTTAGTAGTGTCCTACTCTTCGCAACCTCATGGCCCACTGGCTCCTCTGTTCATGGCAAGAATACTGGAATGGGTTGCCATTTCCTACTCCAGGGAAGGCATGATTAAGTGGCTGTAACTTTCAGCCCCCACCTCCCAGACCTTCTGGGAGGCGAGATGGCTGGATTTTGAGTTAATCCCCAAACGCCAGTGATTTCATCCCATTGGTGAACACATGGGATGCTCAAAAGATGAGGTACCTAGAGAGAGCAGGGCTGCTCCCCGCCCTTCCCCCATACCTTGCCCTGTGTGTCTCTTCCATGTGCTTGTCCCTGAGTTATTTTCTTTATAATCAATGGAAATAGTCTGTGAGCTGGGGTCTGTGAGCTGTTTTAGGAATGGGTAGTGGAAACTCTTGGGTTTATAATCAGTCGTTAAGTATAGGGGACAGAGAATTTCTTAGCACTCCAGTGGTTAGGATGCTGCATTTCCACCACAGGGGGCACAAGTTCAAATCCTGGTTAGCATGCTTGGAGAGGCCAAAAATAAATAAATAGGTAGATTTTTTTTAATAAGAAATAAATTAAAAAATAAAGGAGTGTTTATTAAATTAATTAATAATTAATAAAAATTATTTTAAATTAAAATAAAGGGGTAGTAATCTAGGACTGATCGGTATCTGAAGTGAGGCAGTCTTGAACCCTTCACTTGTGTGGTCTCTTCTAACTCCAGTACAGAATTATAGGATACCCAGTTGGTGTCTGGCATTAGAGAACTGGTTGGTGTAGGAGAAAATAAAACAAACATGCATTTGATGTCAGAAGTGCTGTGAGTAAAAACATTTCGGGGGCGTCAGCAGATCTTGTAACCTCCCTGGGTTCCCCCCTTCTCTATAGATTTGGGGCTGCACAGGGTGCACCTCGCCTGACTGCCCTTTCTCTACTGTTTGTCTCCTGAGCACTTCCAACTTCTGACCCGAGACATGTTGTTACCTGGACACAGGAAACACATCCTTCCCACAGCACAGGAGGTAAAGGCCCGAGCAGGGAGGGAACTTGGCTGAGGGTTACAGTGGCACACTGGCATTCAAGCTGGGACCCAAGTCTCCTGAAGAGTGAAGCTCTGCCCCCCAAGCATGGTTCTTCTTGGTCTCCTCTGTGTGGACACCCCAAGCTCAGTTATCAGCCCTCTTCTCACTCCAGGCCCCTCTCCTCACTCCAGGCCCCTCTCCTGAAACGTCTGCCTGAAGGTGGTACCAAGGAGAGGTCACATGGTTAAAAAACAAACCCCAAAGCAGCTCTCGAAGCCTTGAAAAGTGGGCAGCCAGGGTGACCTCGAGGAAAAATGAACTTGTAGGTGGAGGCCCCTCTCTTGATGGCCAAGGGGGACTGTGGGCACAAGGCCTTCCTTCTCTGCGCCTGTTTCCTCATCTGTAAAACAGGCATGATTTGCCCACCTTCCCTAGTAGGGCTGAGTACACAACTGGAGTTCAAAACTCACTTGCCCTGTGTCCTTGGCCACCAAAGCTCAAGTCCCTGAGGACCCCAGTGAGGTAGAAGCCCAAGGTCTGGGGTCTTTTGTCCCCACAATAGGAAAGGCCAGAGCAGGCAGGGGCAGAGGGGAACCTGGCAGTCAAGGCTCTGGAGGTGAGACGTCCAAGGTCCATACATCCCGGCACAGGCTCCTAAAAAGGCTGTGTGACCTCAAGCCAGTCACTCGACCTCTCTGAACCTTAGTTTCTGCAAAACGGGAGAACAGGATGTTGGGGGAGGGGTGTTTCAGAAAGTACTTGAAAAATCCCGGATTTCAAGTTAGTGCTCTATCAGGGAGGTCCCACAGAACCTACCCACACCCCAGGCCTGGAGAAAGACAGCCTGGGTCTGAGTACCTGTGTCAGCCTTTCTTCTGGTCCTGAGATTCAGGTTTCCCATCCAACAAATGATAACACAAGCTTAGACTGAGCACCACCTGTAAGCCAGGTGTAAACGGGCTCTGTAAACAAACTCTCTTAATCCTCACAACTTTATGGGACAAGTTTACGATTGCTCTGCCCATCTTAAGAGACAAGCAGACAGCAGCCCGGAAAGTTCAAGTTTCTGCCCTTCACGCCGTCTCGAGCTGGAGTTGCCCCTCGCTTTCCTCTCGCAGTCCCTCCTACGCAAAGGGGACACCCGCGGGCTGGCTAGTTCCAAAGGCAAGTTGCAAACCCCAGTGTCCCCCACCCAAGACGACCAGAGTCAGCCCGGCGCCCAGGGGCGCCTAGATGGCGCTCGGTGAGCGCCAGATGTGCAGGCTCTTCCCGGACGCCGAGTCCTGCCTCCTCCGGGCAGGGGCGGAGGGAGGAGGTGAAGGAGACAGGAGGGGCTGGGACCCGGCCAGGCCCCGCCCACCCCGTCAGGCCCCTGCAAGAGAAGAAGGAGGCGAAGAGCCGAGCTGGCGTTAACGAGACTTTACTGAAAACAGAACACCGGGCGAACCAAGGATTACAAACAGGAATGTGGACTCGTAGCAAAACAAAACAAAAAAACAAACAGAGGGAAAAGGGCGGGAGGAGAGGGTGTCGGAGGGATGGAAGGGGAGGGGAAGCGAGAGCGAGGAAAGGGGAGGAGAGGGTTTTTTTTTCTTTTTCTTCTTCCCATTTCCTTAAAAAACCAACACAGGAGAACACACACACACACAACCAACGTTTGTTCCCGAGTAGAAACATAAATAGGGCAGAATCGAACACTCTGTTCTTCTCTCTTCCAAAGTCAAAAAAAAAAAAAGGATAAAAGAAAAAGGAAGCGCAGGGCTTGAGGCTGCGCCCCCTCGGAGCCTCCTTCGGCGGCGGTGTGTACAAAGGGGCGGCCAGGACGCGCGGGTTTGTGCAACACGGGGTGACCGCGCGCCCGGGATAAAGGCAGCGCAAGAGCAGGGCAGGGGAGGTCATGCGCTCACCCCCCCGGGAGCAGGGGGTCCAGCTTGTCGAGTCTGTGGCGCCCTCTCCGAGTCCTGGCACCCTGGCGGGGGGGGGGGTCCCCGGGGCCGCGCCCTCTCCGAGTCCGGGGCGCCCACGCCCCCCCCCCCACGCGAGCCCGCCTCTCTGGGAGGGGGCCGCGCATGCGCCCCGTGCGCGGGCTCAGTACGCGGGCACCTGGTGCTGGGGCAGCAGCTGGCAGCCGCTGTTGACGTGGCTGAGGACCTTCTGCTTGAGCTGCGCCACCTGCTCGCGCAGCAGGCTCGCTGTGGACGCCAGCTCCGTGTTCTGGCTCTTGAGCGTCTTCACTTTCTCCTCGAGGCGCGAGATGCGCTCCAGCTTGCGCTTGCGGCACTTGGAGGCAGCGATGCGGTTGCGCAGCCGCTTGCGCTCTGCCTTAATGCGCTCTTGCGTGTCCATGTCGATAGGCGACAGCGGCGGGCTCTCGCCGAAGCTCGGCACGTCGGGCACCGTCTGCGGTTCATCCTTGAGCGCGGCCAGGCGCGGCGGCCCCAACGTGCCTGGGGGTGGCGGCGGTGGGAAGGGCACGGGCTCCGCGGCGAAGGCGACCGTCGCAGCACCCCCAGCACTCCCGGTGCCGCCCGCGTAGCTGCTCAGGTTCGCGTAGACGGGCGCTTCGGGCGTGGCCGC